>BSQW01000013.1:45248350-50120850 GCA_030161315.1 Eutrema japonicum
TTCCCAACAGAAATACCTAAAATAAATTAGTAAATTATAAAATATATATATATACAATGAAGAAGAACAAAGACTAAAATGTGGAGCATGGCAAAAGTTCTTGTCTTTTCCACCTACCCTTATTCACTATCCATCAATAATATTGGACCAATTTCAGCAGCCTTTCAAGATTTTTTGGAATGTAATTTACAGTTTTAGCAGAATTTTTATGGATTATAGTCATTTGCTTTTTTTTTTTTTTCGTAAAACAAAATTCCACCAATTTTGTTAATTGAAGAAATGATTTATTGGCATAAGTTTTTCTTAGCTAAAACAATTAGTCTCTGGATTTATATATATATATATTATGGCACCAAAATAAAATACTAGTTAAGAGTCACCAATGTATATCATTGCATTTAGTCTAGATATTTTTATGTTTTAGCCAGTTGTTAGAAAAATAAAAAAAATCATATTTCTGCAAAAAATTACATAGCTTTCAGATTAATCCATGCTAAAGTTTTGACCTTACTCTGTTTAATTATATGATCTAGCCAACTAGCTAAGGTTTTGTCAGAAAAATCATATTTAACGAAGTAAACTATAAAATATATCTAACCTATGTTGTGGGTTGTTACTATAATGTTGTTGTAGCTGGAAATATAACAGTCAAAATTTATAAATAGAAATAAACAGGGGATTTTGATTTTTTTTTTTTTTTTAAGAACTGATGGACTATCGAGCAATAAGCAATAAATTTGTTGTTCGATGGAAAAAAGTTGGATTCGTAAGTGATTTGAACAAAGTTTTAACGAAGTAAACTGGTTTTATTATTTCGATTCTCAATATAGATTTTATAAGAACAGAGAATTGCTAAAAAGCTTGAAGAAGTTAAGTGTTTGAGTCTATAACTAAGTTGTAGTAAGAAGTGGTGTATAGAGTTGGATTCTGCCTCATTTGGTTTTTGCCCTTGTTCTTGTTTTATACTTTGAGATCGTATTTAACGTCACCAATTATTCTGGCTAAATCGCCATAATGGTCTTTAATTCCGAGGCTCCGGCCATTACGTTCATGAGACTTAATTCACCGGTTTGAACGAGTTTTTGGTCTCGTCGGGATTGATTAGCGATTTTAAATTTAATCTCCATTGACCGTAGATATTCACTCCGGTAGGTCTTTATGTATGACCCATTCACCTTATTTGTTCATTTAACCTCGTCTGACTTTTTTTTTTGACTTTGATGAGCCTTTTTATCATTAATTTATTGAACCTAATTTACCGGACCGTAATCTTAACCCCATATTACCCCCACAATTGCGTTGTACGATCGCAAATGGTTGGCGATCAAATAAATACAATATTTCATCAAGTATTTTGTAATTTTTTGAAGTATAAAAATGACACTTTTCAACATAAAACAAATGGTTGGGATGGTCAAATACTAACAGCGTAATTCAAGGCCTAAAAGCAAAGTTCCCAAAGCTGAACTTTACAGACCGAGTAGAGATATATTAGACCAGGGGTCGTCATTCAGATATTCAGATTAGGTTTGGGTCAGGTATTTCGGATTTTGGGTATTTCATATCAAAAGGTTTAGGTATAGACGGAATATTTTAAAAATTTGGATCGGGTTCAGTTCGATATCTTCCATGTTCGGATTGGTTTAGGTATTTTTTTGAAGATCCTAATATTTCTCGGGTAAATTTCGATTCTTATTCGAAAATATCCAAAACACCTGAAAAATCCAAAAAAACCAAAACAAGTGTATTCGATATATCCTTAATATCAAAAATATACCCAAAATACCGAAAAATAACTAATATATTTGGGTTTACAATTGTAATTTTGGGTATTTGAGTTATATTAAATCTAAATATAATTAATATTTGTGGGTATACAATTATACTTTGGGTATTTCGGGTACCCATTCGGTTATCGGTTTGGTTTTGATTATTCGGGTATAGAAATTTAGAATCCGTTCGAGTATTTTGATGGATCTGAAAACCCTTTAGTTCAGGTATTTTCGTGTGGGTACCAGTTCAGATTCTTGTATCTAGGTTTTTTGGCCAAGCCTATATTAAACGATATGCTACTAATTGGGTTCTGTTTTTAGAGGCCCATATTAAGATTTATTCAGGATCACGTGAATTTAGAATAGTTACAAATAATAATTGGAAATTACAAAATAAATAGCTATCAAATGGAAAACAAAAATTTCATATACAAATGAAACTTAATACAAGTGATATTTTCATTAGGGTATTCAGGAGTATGTCTATTCAGGAGAAAGCTGATAGGAGGAGCTAATTGGCGGACAGGAACAAAACCATCCGACTAATCAAAGAATCAGATTTCAATATAAAATTAGGCTACGAACAAGTCAACGGCCTAATGTAGTGTTCTTGAGAGGATGAGTCTAAAAAGTCAACGGCCTAATGTAGTGCTTCTAGAAGGAGATATGGGTTCGGCGTCAACTAACATGTGTTTAAAGGCCAAATTTTTCTATGAAAATAAGTTAAGCAAACACTTGGTATTTTTTTTTTTTTTTTATCAAAGCTAACACTTGGTATTCTAAATAAGGCATATAAACTATTAATGACCCCATCGAGTAGGGGTTGAATTCTTATCCGGAATCCGAAATCCAATCTAGGATCCGCTCTAAAAATCCGGATATCCGAAAGAGTCGGATCCATATTCGGATAGTAAAATCTTATATCCGTAAAAAACGGATATGAATAGTAAAATTATAAGGTCTGAATATCTGGATCCGCATCCTTTAAATATATTAAGAATTTCTATTTTATTAATAAATTCTTAATAAATTGAGATTTATATATATAAATAATAAAAATAAAATGAAAATATCTTTTCATAATAAAATATTTTATATTATATAAAATTTTATTTTATCATTATTTAAATTTTTTAATAATTCTTATTTTTATTTTTTATGTTTTTTACGAATCCAAATCCAAATATCCGCATATATCTTAATATCTAGGCAAATATTTAAAATTCGGATATCTATAGACCACATATCTAGATCCAAATAATTAAAACTAGGATCCGACAGATACAAATACGGGTCCGTATCCATATATTATGAAAATTTCGGATATCCAAATCCGTCCCATCTCTATCATCGGACCTAGAAATAAATAAATAAACAATAAATGCTGTAAGAAATAAACACAATAACTATCGAGAATGTAAACACCGCATCAACACCAATTTCTCCCTTAAACTAAGTTCGGTTTAGTATCGGGTTCGGTTCGGTTCCCTTTTTTCGGGTCGGGTTCGGTTCGGTTCTTCGGTTCCGGGTATTTTGCCCAACCCTACAACTAACAACTTCAACTTGAAAACATTTTTTTGTAACAACAAGATTAATGGGCTCGCCTTTAATGCATACAGTTCTTCGACCGTGTAGGATATGAACCTTATGGTCACTATGATAAATAAATTATGACAACATCATGAGAAAAAGATGGTCCAATATATGTTTTTGTTTTAATAATTATAATAAGTATCGGCAAAGAGAAAAACTTATTGGAATTGTCTTTTAGTACATCGTCTATAGCTACTAACCCTACTAACATCAAGAAATAAATGAAACTAACGTCGCATAATTATTACAATCATTGTCATGATACAACTATAGGTAGCTAACTTAAGAAAACAAAACACCACATATATGTGAAAATGAAAAAGAAAACATTAACTATTCGATTTTAAGTTTTGGTTTAGTAACTATAGTAATTTATTAGAAAAACAAATGTGTACGAGACGAGTTTTCTTATAAAATTAGTTAGATGCTACCAAGAATTAAATCTCACTACTCATTAAAAAAAAAAAACAATGATAAAAAAAAAACCTAATCCTTTTTTTTTGTTTACATTTTTTGGACCGACAAATTAAGTCGGACGCAATAGCCACAATAACTCTACATTACAAATGGAGTCGAACTTCGGTAGAAATAAAAAAGCCGTAGAGAAAGCCATTTGACTACTTAACTAAAGGCCGAATTTGGATCCCTGTATTTTAGTGCAATAAAGAGACACCACCAAGTAGGCACCTACCATCTTCACCATAAATTACGTTCGCATCATTAGTTTCACAACTTTCACATGCACATTTCAACTATTTTGTTGTATTAATGGTGGTCGATTTTTCAAGAAAACTATAGTTATGCTATTTGACGTAGGAATGATTATCTATATATATAGTATTTTTAACGTCTGTAACTTTTTATTACCAATCATGACAGTATCAGTATAGATTCAATCCTTCGCTTTCAAGTGTCGTTGTTCTCTGTTGAAGCTTACGTGAAATTTCATTTTTAATTTTACGAACATTTTTAAGATGCAAATTACGTGAAATTTTTAAAAATGTATTCTGGCAACATGTAGTCGTGTATAAAAAAATACATGGGAGTTTAATCGCCTGATTTCGTAGCTGCCGCGAGTGTATTCATGAGAGTTGGCTAAGATATTTAATGGCTTACTAAAAATCTCTCCACATCCAATTACATTAACCACCTCCATGTCTCACCTACTTCATTTTTTGTTTTTAATCATTTATCTTTATTTAAATAAAAATAAAAACAACAATAAATAAAAGTTAACATACAAAGCAATAAAAACAACGAAATTGAATTTTAACGATTTTTTTCTTTTTCAGAGAAATTTTATTCGCTGAAAGAGTGTCCCCACTTCTTTTCCTCGTATTCGCATTCAAATTGATGCGCTTTTCATTTTTGGCTATTATCCATCTTTTTTTTTCTTTTGTATTACATTAACACATTCACAAGTAAAAACTAAAAATATTTTTCAAAAAAAAATCCAATTTATTAATTCTTTCAATAGAAAAAGACTTGAAATTGCCAATTTTCACCTACTTCATTTTCTATTTACTTGATTTATAATTTATCCAATATGGCTATATATATATACATTATCCGATACGTTTTTCCCATATGACTATATTAATGCTATGGTATGCGACAAATATAAAAATGTTATAAACTTTTAATATAATCATTTAAATCGTGTTAGCTGACCGCTAGGTTCGATATACTTAAGTTCGTGACTATCGTTGCAACCTAAGTATATATTGCAACGATAGTTTCTAACATAAACTATTAATAACGATAATCTTTGACGAAAATGTAGTCTATTTGTAATAGTATTGTCATTGTATTACCATCTTTACTTAAATTGTGTAAAGTCAAAAAAGTGACAAGGAAAAAAAAAAACATAACCGGAAAAATTTTAAAAGACCAAGGGATTCTTCCATAGGCAATCATTTTATCAAAACATAATTTATGTTCTAACACTTTACAAAAATTGTAAAAATAAATAACATTTCATGTTAGAATACAAATATGTCAAAGAACAATCATCTCCCTCTTAGAAGGTATAAATGATTACATCACAATTTTTGTATCTATGCTCCCCAAAATTTCAATCATCTAATTTTCAAATACTTGTGGGTTTTAGCATATACAAATTTATTTTCTTTTTTTTTTTGGTTAAATTTTTAGCATATAAATGTTTATCATCAATTATATTTAGAGAGTTGGCATATTTTCATCGAAATAATTCCCTCACATGCAACAATATATTAACTCTTCTTTTAAAATTTGGATCTCAACTAATTCGTTAATTCATCATATACACAAACTATTTTTTTTTTCTATTTCTTTCTTTTTTGAGAAACGGTTTTCACTTTTTTTGTTTCTTTTGTTTCCACCAGTATATATATATATAACGACCATTCCCATGGGAGCTTCATTTTCAAATCTCATTTTACAATGCCTTCCTCCATCTCTCTTATCCTCGCAACCGTCGCGATCCTCCTCCTCTCCACCAACTCCTCCGCCGCGCCAATTCCCAGGGTCCGCCGTCCATTCAACAGAATCTTTGCCTTCGGCGACTCTATGACCGACACCGGAAACTCACGCGCCGGCGAAGGCCCCGCAGGATTCGGACACTTGTCAAGCCCTCCATACGGCATAACTTACTTCCGGCGTCCAACAAACCGTTACTCCGACGGCCGGCTCACCATCGATTTCGTGGCACAGTCGATGAATTTACCGTTTCTACCACCGTATCTTGGCCTCAGACCCACTAACGGTGGTAACGGCACCGCTACGGGTACTTACGGCGTTAATTTCGCCGTTTCTGGAGCAACGGTGATTAATCACGCTTTCTTCGTGGAGAATAATCTGACGCTTGATATGACTCCTCAGTCTATTGAGACAGAGCTTGGTTGGTTCGAGAAGTATATAGAGACACTTGGAACGAATCAGAAGGTTTCTTTGTTTAAAGATTCTCTCTTTTGGATCGGAGAAATCGGAGTTAACGACTATGCGTACACCGTTGGATCTACTGTGTCAAGCGACACCATTAGAGATCTTAGTATTTCAACCTACACAAGGTTTTTGGAGGTAATTGAATTCATTTTCGGTTTATATTTGGTTTTTGAATCCGGTTTTCTAACATTTAACAACAAATTGCTGCTGGTTTGATTTTTCTTGGTTCAAGTTTTATTGGTTTTTCTATTGTTAGGTTTCTTTAATTGATTGATATAATTAAATAACAAACAAAACATAATAATCTGAGTTAGAATTTGGTTTGGGGTTTAGATATATACTGGTTTGTTTCGGGTTAACTGACCCAAGTGTTTCCTAATTTGCAAAATGCGAGATATTTCATATGTATATTTGCATCATGAAATCTATCCACTTTTATTTTCGAAATTAAAAAAAAAAAAAGTTAATTCGATGATTTTTTTTTAAATTTTAAATCAAAATTTAATAAATATTTTGTTATAAATTAATTTTGAGAGTTAATTGATTTAATTTTTTAAAAAACCTACGTGTACCCTAAACCCGATAGGGTAACCTATTATGAACCCATATGTAAAGGGTATCCGCCCGTTTTGAACTCTTATCTTTTTATACAAATAAGGTAGGGCAATGGGTTTCAATTTTTGGGTAATTACCCTAATTTAACATCCCTATGTGCATGTATTGCAAGTCATGATACCGAAGTGATCTAACCGATTAGTCATCCTTAAGATAACAGCTTGAGATGTCTCGATAAAACAAGAAATACGTGAATGTGGAAGATTAAAGAACCGGTTAAGTCAGCAATTTAACACACTAGTAATTGGTGATAAAAACCCAAATATCTTAGATTTTCAACATTTACAACGTTTTCTGGAGGTAATTAATATGTAAGTGCATAATTTGGTGCGCAATCTAATCGATCTCTTATTTGGTTTGATTTTTATTTACAATTATTGATTTCAAGAACCAAGTCTGGATTGACATGATTTTGGTCTCCAACAAAAAATGTATTTTCTTAGATTACCAAAAAGTTCTGAATTTTGATGTATTTTGTTGGGAACCTTGGGATAAACGTAGTTATCTTCAATGTTTGCTAACCTAACAGACCAGGCTGCACTATAACTTAACCGGATCATGAAACCTAACAGATCGGATTTGTTTGGATTGGTCTTCTTCTTTTTTGGTCTTATTATATATGGTTTTTAACCTTTTTAATTGTAATTGCAGACATTGTTGAAGAAAGGTGTGAAACATATGTTGGTACAAGGACATCCGGCAACTGGATGCTTGACGTTAGCGATGTCGCTGGCCGCAGAAGATGATCGGGACAATCTAGGATGTGTTAAGAGTGTCAATAATCAGAGTTACACTCACAATCTTGCGCTGCAATCCAAACTCAAACAACTTAGGTCAGTTTATATAATATTCTGTGTCCCGGCCCAGAGGCTAGGTCATGGCATTGGACCACCTTCTTTATTGGTTTTTTAAGGGTCACAATATTGATGTTTCCATTTTTTATAAGGCCACCAAATTTTTTTTTATACTTATCATTTTTAATATCAAGTTATTTTTTTTTCCTATGGTTTTTAAATTAAATTGGAATTATGTCTTAAAACTTTAATTTTATAAATTTTAGAAAAGGCCACATTTGTTTTGGTCTCGGACCACCATTTTTGTTGGACCGGACCTGCTTATACATATATATATATATATATATATATATATATATATATATATATATGCTTAACAAAGACCGTACCAAACCGACTCTTCCATCATTTTGTATTGCTCTGTGTGCTGGTTCATGTGATTAACCCAAGTAACCCGAACCAAGAACAAAAGTGCTTGCTTTTAATTAATTAGGCACTCCAACTCGAAACTTAAACCAGAGCTAAACAACATGAACCGAATAGAACCGAATGGGCTTGTTTTTAATCTTATGGTTTTTATTTTATTTTAAATATTTCTAGTAACTTAATGTTATTTATAGTAGAACGTTAGTAAAACATTTTTAAAACTCATCATACATAGTTCGTGGAAAAAACAAACACTATACGTTGCTGCGATTGAAATTAGAAATGAAAAAAATACCCATCCCTCTGTCTATCCGTATTCGTGTATCGTCTACATGCATACACACCGTATTGTATAAATTATCATGAATAATATCAAAATACTAAAAACTATGAATAGTAATTTAAATGTTAAAAAACTATGAAGTATTAATTCTTGCAAAACACCCATAATTTTTCCACAATCACATTCATAATTTTTTTTAATCATTTTAAATTGTATAAAATTAGTTACTCTCTTTACATATGTTTAATTTCTATTTGTTTGGTTTTTTTTTTGTGGTAAATTTGTTCACATAGACACAAAAAGTGAGATGTATATCCCGAATTGTTCAATAACATCCGTAGATTGCAGGATTAAGTATCGAAATGCCACAATAGTCTACGCAGACTACTGGAACGCGTACCGTGCGGTGATACAAAACCCTAGCAAGTACGGAATCACCGAGAAGTTCAAGGCGTGCTGTGGGATCGGAGAGCCGTACAACTTCCAAGTGTTCCAGACGTGTGGGTCGGCTTCAGCCACGGCGTGTAAGGACCCGAGTCGGTACATCAATTGGGACGGAGTCCACTTGACCGAGGCTATGTATAAGGTTATGGCCGATATGTTCCTCGATGGCAAATTCACTCGTCCTAAGTTTGGTTCCTTGTGAAGGATTTATTATAAATAATATAATTAATCCATCTCAATCATGCCAGTCTCTGATTAATAAGAACAGAAGCGGAAGCGTACCTGATGGATCCATTGCTAAGGTTCTGAAGTTTGGGAATGGTTCTTCCAAAGCGAACCCTGAATAGCTTTAGGTCTCTGTTGATGGGATGCAGAGAGTTTTCTGTATTTCAGATTAGGGTTGCTTTGGGACCATAACCTTCTATTTATATAGAAACAATTTCTAATTCGGCCCTTCATCAAATTAGAAATTACTGAATGTATCCTCACATTAAATTTCCATAACACTTATGCCCCATAGTCTTTTATTTTATACTTAAGTAACCACATAAGTTTTGACTACTTTAAATAATGACCCTAACACATTGATAATACACGTGTGACCCCTAAATAATTCTTACAATCTCCCACTGGGTCACATATGTATCCAAAATTGTGTTAGACTTTATGAGCTCAAAATTGTCATTATGCAGCAGGGCATAAACAATCATGTCCATTGACTACAGAAATATAGGATCATGGCGGTCTTCGTTATAATAAAAAATAACTAAACCTTCCATGGTCACTGAAATCAATATAGCCAAATGACATTGATCAATTATGAAAAGTGTGGCATGAAAATCACATGAAAAGTGATCAATACATGTCGATTTTCAACTGGTCCTACCTTATTGAGATCCTTTAACTTTATTGTACAAAGAGTAAACATAAAAACTTTATTTCTGATCAGAAAGGAAAATGTGCATAAACACAAACCAAAAACATAAAACCCAAACCCAAATGAAAAACTCCCACTAATCCAAATGATCATCAAACACTAAAACACCCATTCGAGCAATATGCTCATGAAAGACCTTCGGTGGAATACCTTTAGTGAGAGGATCTGCTATCATGGAGTTTGTCCCTAAGTGTTCTATGGAAATCTCTCCACTTTGTACTCTCTCCTGAACAACCAGGAACTTAATTTCAATAAATTTAGACTTTGTCGCACTCCTATTTTTGTTTGAGTACTGAACCGCTGATTTATTGTCACAATACAACTTTAGTGGTCTTTCAATTCCTTCAAGAATTCGCAGCCCAGTGACAAAATTCCTCAGCCAAAGTCCATGATTGGATGCCTCAAAAACTGCTACAAATTCTGCTGCCATTGTGGAGGAAGCTACGAGTGATTGTTTCGCACTACGCCAAGAAATAGCTCCACCGGCCAACAGAAAAACAAAACCTAATGTAGACTTTCTACTATCTTGACATCCAGCAAAATCAGAATCAGAATATCCAATGATCTCCAAGTTATCTGATCTCTGATATGTGAGCATATAGTCCTTTGTTCTCTGCAGGTACCTCATGACCCTTTTGGCTGCTTTCCAATGGTCCAAACCTGGATTACTTAAGTATCTGCCCAAAACTCCAACAATGTACGCTAAATCTGGACGCGTACAAACTTGAGCATACATTAGACTCCCTACAGCCGACGCATAAGGAATCTTTTGCATCTCCTGAATTTCTAAATTTCCTTTAGGGCACTGACTGAGACAAAATTTGTCTCCTTTAGCGACTGGGGTGTCACCTGGTTTGCAATCATGCATGCCAAATCTCTTGAGTATTTTATCGATATAGCTCTTTTGAGATAATCCAAGAATTCCTCGAGTTCGATCTCGATGAATCTGGATTCCTAATACAAAAGATGCTTCACCAAGATCTTTCATCTCAAAATTTTCCTTAAGAAATTTCTTGGTCTCATGTAGCATGCCTATATCGTTAGTGGCTAGTAGTATGTCATCAACATACAATACCAGGAAAATGCATTTACTCCCACTGAATTTTTGATACACACAATCTTCAACCAAATTCACCTCAAAACCAAATGAGGTGATTACTTCATGAAACTTGTGGTACCATTGACGAGAAGCTTGTTTTAGTCCATAGATGGATTTATTTAACTTGCATACCATCTTCTTTGAATCACCTAATACAAAGTTTTCTGGTTGCTCCATATAAATCATCTCATCAATGTTTCCATTGAGAAATGCTGTCTTGACATCCATTTGATGAAGCTCTAAGTCATAATGTGCAACAAGGGCCATGATTATCCTAAAAGAATCCTTTGATGAGACTGGAGAAAAGGTTTCTTTGTAGTCAATCCCTTCTTTCTGAGTATAGCCTTTAGCTACAAGACGAGCCTTATACCTTTCCACATTACCATTTGAATCCATTTTAGTCTTAAAAATCCATTTGCAACCAATGGGTTTCTTTCCTTCTGGTAATTGGACAAGGTCCCAAACCTTATTGTCTAGCATTGACTTATACTCTTCTTCACTAGCTTTGACCCACTTATCTGAATTGGAACTACTCATGGCCTCACGGAAGTTGATAGGATCATCTTCCAACTGAGTTTGATTTTCCTCTTGTTCCATAAGAAACACTATGTAATCATCCGGAATAGCGCTTCTCCTTTCTCTAGTGGATCGCCGCAAAGGCACTTGTTCTTATTGCACTAGTTCCTGAAGATTTTGAATTTGACCTTCATGTTCGATAACATTGTCATCTTCATTTAGAGGAAGGATTTCAGTATCAACTTGAGGTTCCAAATTTGCTTTATCCAAAGCAACTATATGAATCGGTATAGAACCTGAATTCGATTCTTCCTCAAAGATGATGTCTTTAACTTCATTTCTCCCCCCAAATTTAACATCCTCAAAGAACGTAGTTGTTCCCGTCTCAAAAATATTCTTATGTTTGGGATCATAAAACTTATAGCCCCTAGATCGCTCAGAATAACCAACAAAGTAACTGCTCACAGTTCTGGAGTCCAATTTCTTTTCAAACGGCCTATAAGGCCTAGCCTCAGCTGGACATCCCCAAATGTGAAAATGCTTTAAACTAGGTTTTCTGCCAGTCCAAAGCTCATAAGGTGTTTTTGCAGTTGCTTTAGTTGGCACTCTATTAAGAATGTAAGCTGCAGTCTTTAGTGCCTCTCCCCAGAGTGATTCAGGTAAGGTGGAATGACTGATCATACTCCTCACCATATCCTTAAGAGTGCGGTTGCGTCTTTCTGACACACCATTCATGCTGGGAGACCCAGGCATGGTGTATTGTGGGACAATTCCACACTCCTCTAGATATCTGGCAAATGGTCCTGGACGTTGTTCACCTGAACCGTCATACCGACCGTAATATTCACCACCACGATCAGATCTGACAGATTTTATCCTTCGCTCAAGTTGGTTCTCAACTTCAACCTTAAATTTCTTGAACACGTCCACAGACTCTGACTTTTCATGAATAAGAAATAAGTATGCATATCGAGAGTAATCGTCTATGAAAGATATAAAATATTGTTGACCGTTCCAAGATGCCGTAGGGAATGGTCCACAAATATCCGTATGTATCAACTCAAGAACTTCTGTAGCTCTGTATGCACCTAATTTCTTTTGTTTAGTCTGTTTTCCTTTAATGCAATCCACACAGACATCACAATTTGTGAAGTCAACAGAACCCAATATACCATCCGACACAAGTCGCTCAATTCTATTTTTAGAGATGTGACCTAAGCGTTTGTGCCACAGAGTTCCTGAACTTGCATTTTCGAATTTTCGTTTAGTACCCCTCGATTCAACACTTAAACTTTCATCATGAGAAGTTAGAGTGTCAAGCATATAAAGACTGTGATTATCCATAAGTGTACCAGTTCCAATTAAAACTGAATTTAAAGACAGAGTAGCTTTTCCACGCTCAGTTAGACAAGAATAACCAAATTTGTCTAAATAAGGACCAGAAACCAAATTCCGTCTAAATGACGGTGCAACAAAAGTGTCTTTCAAATCCAAAAAACGACCAGTACTAAAAAACAATCTAAAATGCGCAATTGCCTCCACATCCACCGGAAATCCATTAGCCACATGAATGCGTCTTTCAGCTTCAGTTGGTTTTCGGTAGCTCAGGCAACCCTGCAATGAAACACTGATGTTAGTAGTTGCACCTGAATCTAACCACCAAGTGTTTCTGGGTACTTCAACTAAGTTCACTTCAGAACAGACCATAGCAAGGAACATACCTTTCTTTCCACGCCAAGCGTGGTACTTTTGGCAGTCCTTCTTGATGTGTCCAGCTTTCTTTTAAAAGAAGCATGTATCTTCAACCTTAGTCTGCTTCTTTTGAGATGGACCTTTAGCAGCATCATTCTTAACAACCTCAATTTTCCTTCTCTTGCCCTGACCCTTAGAGGTGTTAACCATATGAGCACTTTCAGACCTTTCTTGTTTCATCCTATTCTCCTCATTCACACAATATGAAATGAGCTCATTAATGTTGATCCGTAAATCACACAAAAAGGGGTAAAACAGTACTTTTAGTCGGAATCTCGTTTATTGATCAAGGTCGGCGTTACAACAGAATTTAAGTAAGTAGGCAAAGACAAAAGACTTGAGATCGGTAATGAGCTCTCTCTTGTATTCTCTGTCTCTGCGGAAGTTGTGGATCCTTGAATGAGGCGATGGCCTCCTTATTTATAGTGTCTTTGAGGCGGTTGAAAGGAAGATTTCTCCTTTTCCGAGTTCGATTAGGAAGAGGAAATCTTCCGGTTTTCTCGCCGAGATAAGGATAAATTCCTGATATCTCGACGAGTCGACCCAAGGGAATATTTCCTTTTCCGAGATCGGTGGGAAAAGGGAAATATTCCGGTTTCATCTGTTGTAACGGACCGGACTTGTGATGGGCCTAGATCGGTAGCCGAGGTGGGCTTTCAACGAGATTCCGAGCTCGGCCCAATGTTTTCGGGCCGACTTATCCTCGATCCGAACCATCGTAAACCGGTCTTGATTGAACCGATCTCGGTTCGAACCGAGTTAAACCAGGGGGTGCTAATCCCCCCTATAACAATTGGTCCCCCCCTCAGTTCGGCGAGGGAGTTTATGAGTTCGGCGAATTTTTGGGGAGTATTCTTTAGCTCGGTTAAAACTGAGATCGGTATGATCTGATCAGATTCTATTTCGAGTTCGCCTTGATGATACGAACTGTACGAGTTCGGCGAACTGACTGAGTTCGGCTTGATGATACGAACTGTACGAGTTCGGCGAACTGGCTGAGTTCGGCTTGATGATACGAACTGTACGAGTTCGGCGAACTGCTTGAGTTCGGCTTGATGATACGAACCGTACGAGTTCGGCGAACTGTTTAAGTTCGGCTTGATGATACGAACTGTACGAGTTCGGCGAACTGCTTAAGTTCGGCTTGATGATACGAACTGTTCAAGTTCGGCGAACTGCTTAAGTTCGGCTTGATGATACGAACTGTACGAGTTCGGCGAACTGACTGGGTTCGGCTTGATGATACGAACTGTTCAAGTTCGGCGAACTGCTTAAGTTCGGCTTGAAAGGACGGATCCTCTTTAGATTGGGGTTCTTACGGTTGAATCGATTTTACAAATTTTCGAATTCGGTGAGTTTTTGGTATCGAGCTCTGATATATTTGAAGTCGTACTTTATACGACTTCTCAAACTTGTCGTACACAGTGGTGCCGTAAATAGTACGGTCTTAGCCGGGTGAAGAGGACAAGTTCGACTGAACCTGCTCAAGGTCGGCAATCCATATTGTAGATCGGCTTATCGATTTTGCGGTTGTTGAGAAACCGGCTTACTGGTTTTTGCGACTGTTGAGAAATCGGCTTATTAGTTTTTGCGACTGTTGAGAAGTCGGCTTAGATTTGCGAGGAAGGACGTTCGGCTTGACCCTAGAGTTTAGTTTAAGAGTACGTGAACAGCTCATCTTAATATGCTCTAGGTTTTCTCACATTGAATCCGAGTGTGCAAGACGGGCTCGGCTTATTTGGCTCGGATAATCTGAGAAGTTGGTGCGAGACTGATCTCGGCTTTGAATGTGGAAAGTGTATTATCCATTGCACCATGAGGATGCGTGCGAGCTAAGCTCGGCTTTATCAGATCGCCTGGCCAGGACGTTGATATGGGAACCGTTGGTGGTCCAAAATGCGAACTGTTTGGAGTTCGGCAAACATAAAGTTTGGCTTAAAATACGAACTGTTGGAGTTCGGCAAACATAAAGTTTGGCTTTTAAAATACGAACTGTTGGAGTTCGGCAAACATAAAGTTTGGCTTTAGAAAATACGAACTGCTGGAGTTCGGCAAACATAAAATTTGGCTTTGAAAATACGAACTGTTGGAGTTCGGCAAACATAAAGTTTGGCTTTGAAGGTACGAACTGTACGAGTTCGGTAGAATGCCTTGGTAAAATTTTATTAATGTTATAGCTGCGCCTTGTGAGGGCTGCCTACGTACCTTCGAAAGAAGGATCAAGCCATTCGTAGTTCATATGGTATTAGAATCGAGCGTATGTGTAGTAGCTCGGTGATCTTTTTTTTTTTTGCGAGCGTTTGGAGCTCGGGAGCGTTTGGAGCTCGGTTCTTGTAGTGCGAGCGTTTGGAGCTCGGGAGCGTTTGGAGCTCGGTTCTTGTAGTGCGAGCGTTTGGAGCTCGGCTCTTTTTTTTTTTTTTTTTTTTTTTTTTTTTTTTTTTTTTTTTTTTTTTTTTAATGGCGCGGTCTGTTCGAGGGTTGGAAGGCTCCTTCGACTGGAACTTCCCCCTTTTTGTACTTCATCATCAGGAACTCCTGTAGATGTCGGCACTCTTCGGTTGAATGATTTCCATACCGGTTATGGAAATTGCAGTACGGTGCGGATTCAGTGTTGTCGGGCTCTGTTGGCTCATCCGACCGAACCCAAGTGTTTGACCAGGATTGCTGGGTTTGGACCGCATTGACGGGTTGTTTCGGGGGAACGTATAGTTTGTCTTTCTCGGATCTTTCTTCCTCCTCCATGATGAAGATATGCGCCCTGTGCAGGATGTCCTCCAATGTCTTTGGATTATTGCGTTTGATCTCCCTGTGAAAGTCCGATTC
Organism: Eutrema japonicum; assembly: GCA_030161315.1. Taxonomy (NCBI): domain Eukaryota; kingdom Viridiplantae; phylum Streptophyta; class Magnoliopsida; order Brassicales; family Brassicaceae; genus Eutrema; species Eutrema japonicum. Next base: position 45,264,330 of record BSQW01000013.1, read on the forward strand.
GTACCAGGTGGCTTTGTAAAGAGCCTCGATTGCGGCTTCGTCGTCGATCGTGCAATGGGATACAACCGTTTTGAAACGTTCCATGAAGTTGCGTAGGGGCTCGTCCTGCTTCTGCTCGAGGGCCCAGAGTTCGGCGTTCTTTGTTTTCTGCTTGATAAACATGGTGAAGCGTTTGAGGAATTTGGTAGTGAGCTCGTTATAGCTGTTTACCGAACTTGGCTCGAGCGTTGAAAACCAATCGAGCGCGGTTCCGGATAAGTTCTCCACGAATAGTTGGCACATGGCCGCGTCCTTCTCGGTTTCCGAGCTGAAACGAAATCGGTTCATTGTGATGACAAACGAAGTCAAGAAGTTTTTAGGATCGGTAAACCCGTCGTATGGTGTGATCTTGACTCTTTCCAATCGTCGGACTGGAGTATTGACGACTTTGTCGGTAAACGGCGTCCTCTGTGACTCTTGAATTACCCGGTCGATCTCCGGCGCCGAACTCGTAGCTTGATGGACTGTGGTCCGCATATCTTGTAGTTGGGCCTGGACCTTGGCGAATTCCAAATTCAGGGCGGTTCGGTCCGTGATGTTGATTTCCGAACCGGTCGCGGAGGATCTTCGTGTCGGCGGGTCGATCGTGCCTGGGGGTCGAGCGTCGGTTAAGTCGGACAAGAGATTTCGGCGTAACGTGCTTTCGTTGGCGGGGGTGACCGGATTCGGATCGAGGATACCGATCTGATTTCGACGCTCAAAATGGGATGCTATGAGGGACGCGATCCGCTCTTCGTTCTTTTTGTTAATTTCGGCGAACTGCGCCGCCATAGCTTCCATGAAGACGGTCGGATCCGTGAATATCGAAGCGGCCAGAGGCTGGGGAAGAGTCCGAGATGGATTGACCTGATTGTTTTCTCCAACAGGCACGGTCGGAGGGGGTCTTCCTCCGGTTGTCTGTAGTTCGGTATCGATAGGATTGAGCTCGTCGATCCGTGGATTTTGATCGTCGGTTTCTGAGCCGTTGACGAGGGCTGCGGTGGTATCGACTGGAAGAACCATTGCCGAACTTCAATCAAACGATATCCGAAAGTACTGTTCTATAGGCCCCACGGTGGGCGCCAATTGTTGATCCGTAAATCACACAAAAAGGGGTAAAACAGTACTTTTAGTCGGAATCTCGTTTATTGATCAAGGTCGGCGTTACAACAGAATTTAAGTAAGTAGGCAAAGACAAAAGACTTGAGATCGGTAATGAGCTCTCTCTTGTATTCTCTGTCTCTGCGGAAGTTGTGGATCCTTGAATGAGGCGATGGCCTCCTTATTTATAGTGTCTTTGAGGCGGTTGAAAGGAAGATTTCTCCTTTTCCGAGTTCGATTAGGAAGAGGAAATCTTCCGGTTTTCTCGCCGAGATAAGGATAAATTCCTGATATCTCGACGAGTCGACCCAAGGGAATATTTCCTTTTCCGAGATCGGTGGGAAAAGGGAAATATTCCGGTTTCATCTGTTGTAACGGACCGGACTTGTGATGGGCCTAGATCGGTAGCCGAGGTGGGCTTTCAACGAGATTCCGAGCTCGGCCCAATGTTTTCGGGCCGACTTATCCTCGATCCGAACCATCGTAAACCGGTCTTGATTGAACCGATCTCGGTTCGAACCGAGTTAAACCAGGGGGTGCTAATCCCCCCTATAACAATTAAGAGACCATTTCTCCTTCTGTGTGTTGTAACTGGATTTCAATTGATTGAATTGAGGAGGGAGAGAGTTCAAGACAAAAAATATGAGCACTTCTTCTGGAAGCTCAGTCTTGAGAGTCTTAAGTTTTGAAACAATGTTGGACATTTCCAAAATGTACTCCCTTATGTTTCCTTTGCCGTGATACCTCATGGTACTAAAGCGATACAGAAGCGTACTTATTTCTGCTTTATCGCTACTTGCAAAACGCAAGTCCATCTCAGCAAGGAACTGTTTGAGGTCTTTGATCGCCTCATCACCTCTAAAGGTTGATGGTATGGTGTCCATAATGATCATTAAACCAATACGATTAGAACGTTCCCACTTCTCATAAACAGCCTTATACTCAGCAGTGCTGGTGTCTGTAGGAGAAGTAGGTTGTTCCATCCTTAACGCAAGGTCAAGATCCATACACCCAAGGACAATCTTAACTTTACTTTTCCATTCCTTGTAGTTGGAACCAGTAAGTGTTGGAATTGAACCTAAGTTTGCAGATACTGTAGTGAAATTTGCTGAAAAACAAAAAACAATCCTTAATTAGTAACTCATTACTTAATTGAAGATAAATCAATAATAAATTATAAATGATTGTGCAATCCATCTCAAGATACCAAGTGCAACATTAATATCAAGTCTTTGGACAGTAATATTAATTGCTAGCGATACTCTTGTTGTAATGATCAAACATTGAAAATAATGCATGATGAATAATAAACCTATCTTTGGATCGATTTATCATTCACATGTTTATCCTTATAATTGTCACATGTTTATCATCACATGTATGTATGTAATCCGGCCAAATATAAATCTACCTTTGGGTCGATTTAATATTCGCATGAAAATACATACACACGAAATTTAATACTATTCATGAAAAAATATCCACAATAAATGTTACTTTGGCAACATATTGCATCAATAAATCCAATTCAAATATTAAACTTGTACAATCAAAATTATATATTGTTTTAAATCTTAATTGTATTCTTGCTCAGACATATATGTAGAAGTCTGGGGGCTCCATGTGCAAGAATATGACAGCAGCAAAGTGGTTTAAGACAAGCTGGAAGGGGTTGCCCAAATAACGCAACCAGGGTTCGAATCCCATTTGATGTGTTTTACATTTTAATTAAAAAAAAAACGAATTGGGCCTTAGCAACTCTGTTTAAATAAGGACCCAACGGCGAAACGGGCCTAATCAAACAAGAGCCCAGCTGCCGATCCACATGGATATGAAACCCACGTTTCATTAAACCTAATGGCGAATTTAATAATACTGGGCCCACCGAAAATGAAACTTGTATTTCATTAAATCAGATCCAGAAAATTACTAAAACGTCCCTTTCTTCAACCTGAGCGGGTTTCAGATGAAACCCTAAACACAGATGAACACAGCCGCCATGGCTAATCTCTAACCCGAGATTTGCTCCAATATATATATATATAAAAATTGGAAACTTTAAACCTTAGATCTGAAAACTTAACCTTATGAGCAAAAACGTTAGAGACTTTATACCGATTCTAATCCAAAAAATTGCTCCCAAAAAATTCCGAAAATATTTGTCAAAATTTCCAGAAAACAAACCGTATGAGCAATAATCTAGATTCGGATTTTTCATTAAACTTTATTTTAGATCTAAGATCTAAACATGCAAAACTTAAACCACAGATTCCAGAATACTTAATCTAAACATGAACCTTAAGAAAAAAATAGATTCAACAATCTGAATTTTTCACCAAATAAATAAATCCGAATTTTAATCATATTAACTTTGATTATCAAACAGAAACTGAACATGGTGCTCTGATACCAATTGAAGGATTTATTATAAATAATATAATTAATCCATCTCAATCATGCCAGTCTCTGATTAATAAGAACAGAAGCGGAAGCGTACCTGATGGATCCATTGCTAAGGTTCTGAAGTTTGGGAATGGTTCTTCCAAAGCGAACCCTGAATAGCTTTAGGTCTCTGTTGATGGGATGCAGAGAGTTTTCTGTATTTCAGATTAGGGTTGCTTTGGGGACCATAACCTTCTATTTATATAGAAACAATTTCTAATTCGGCCCTTCATCAAATTAGAAATTACTGAATGTATCCTCACATTAAATTTCCATAACACTTATGCCCCATAGTCTTTTATTTTATACTTAAGTAACCACATAAGTTTTGACTACTTTAAATAATGACCCTAACACATTGATAATACACGTGTGACCCCTAAATAATTCTTACACCTTGTTGAACAAGAAACTAAACCATTTATGATATATGATTGAATGGTTTCATCAGTATAAACTAAACAATTTATGAAACTAATTAATCTACTGGTGTCTTATATTAGTGGTTTTTGTTTTTCCTAGAAAGTTTTGATTTATTCAAAAATTAAAATCAAATGAAAGATCGTAAGAGGCCCAAAGTTAGTCGCAAGCTTGATGCGTTGGGCCTGAAAGCATACAGAAATCACTCTGTTTGGTCGCAGTGATATTTCCATTGGTCATCAATGGACGTTATTGATAATTTGATTAATTTCCCAATTACACCGATTTTCACAGTTGAGATTTTCCCGAGAAAATATTGATGAACACTGGGAAGACTTTAGAGAGTTGAGATCAGAATGTCAAATGATTTTTTCGTTTGTTCTAAAAACGGCATCGTTTGGTTGTTTCTTTTGTTTCCAAAACGCTGTCGTTGGGTTGTTCTTTTTTTTTTTATAAAAAATATCAAACGGCAACGTTTAAGTGTTCTTCTTAAATTTAGGTGCTTAGTGCTTACAGACGAATTCTTCTAGTTTCGCTCTCTTCAAAATCTCTCCATGGCTGAAGCGACTAAGCAAGAGGGAACACTTGAGAAAAAATTGCTCGACAAGGCCGGAGAAGCTATATCTTCGATTGGTGATGCGAAGCACGTCGACCAAGTGATCTGCGCTATTCATTCCGTCGCCGCTCTTCTCTTCCCGGTCGATTCATCGCTATTTTCCGGTAATCGAAGTCACTAGTTCCTCTTCACCTCAGTCCATTCTCCACTCAAAAGTGTAGCTCCTTTTAGTTTGTGGGCTGTTTCATTGTTGTGAAACTAATTGGTTTCTGTTTTTCTTCCCCCATTTAATTGCAGGGAGCATTGGTGAGAAGTACAGAGAAAGGGTTTGTATTTATCGGTGTTTTGTGTAATTTGAAATTGCCCACATCGTTCCTGGTTTAGGAGTCTTATGGCTTACTTGTGACTCTGTATTTGGTCGCCACACAGGTCTGTAGCTCCGTTGTTCCTTGTGCAGATGAGAGAAATGATTGGTCGCAAACGTTCTACCGAGGGGTTGCGTTTCCAACGTTTGCTCGCGTTTTGTTGCTTGGTAAGTTTTAGCAAGTGTTTTGATTTTGTTGGATTTGCTCTTACTTCATTGTAATTTGCTTATTTTGTTAGCCTTGGTTGATTCGAGCTGTATCAATTGTTGTTTCCTTGATCTAATTTGGAAATTATCCTTATTGTCTTCAACTAATTCTTGTTTTTTGTTTGTTTGTTTAATGTAGATGTTGCCTCGGATTGGCTCTCTTGTTTCCCTATTTCAGTGCAGAAACATTTGTATGTTTTGTTTTTCTTAGATGGACCTGTTATCGAGGCTGTTCAGGTCTTGGTTCCATTCCTACATCATGTGGAAAAAAATGGTGGCGTTGATGCCAATTCTGTCCAGACCAATGTAGAAAGGTGCCTAAACACACTCTTCTGTTTTGGCTTTTTCTTTCCTTTTCTTTTTGCTCTTTTCCATTGAGCTCCTGATTGTGTAACTAGTAAGCGTCAATCTCTGCATCTTCAACAACTTTTTTTGCTTCATGACATTTTACGTCCAATGGTATCTTTCTTGTGTTTGGCCACGTCAGTGCAGACCAGATTTTTCTTTAATCCTCACGTTTCAAGTACTTGAGTCATTTATAGGCATGTTCTGACTTCTGAATATATCTCTCAAGAAGAACTATTTCTCTTTGACCCCACTGGAAAATCTTGAGATGTAAACAATAACACTAACCTAAATGGCCCAAGCGGCAATCCTCATCTTCACAGTTTACCTGCGTATAAATCTATGTCCAGTGATATATTTAGACTTTAGCTGATGCAAACGATAGTATCAGTAAATTCTTAGCTTGTCAGTGATTTGATTTTGCTTTAATGACAGATTGCTTATATTGTGTTTGCTTGAAAATGCTGGAGTGCTCAAGATGACTAAAGAAATTGGTTATTGCTATCAAGGAGAGAATTCTAGGAATACAAATCCCAAGCCTCTGTTATCCAGACTGTTGGAGGTGGGCATAGCACCCCCAATTAGTTAGGCCCATCTTAGGAAAAATCCTTCTTCAGTTCGGTCGCCGACCTGGAAGCCCCGCGCTCCCGTTTGTCCGGAACTCCCGAGCTCCTGAGGATGCACCTCGGGTCCGTGCTGACACTTCGCCGAAACAGGAATGTCAAAAGGAAAGAGGACACGCGGGAGTTGGTCGAACAGTGTGCTATCTGAGTAGAGGTACGATCTGACCTCGACCTCCCACCAACCCAGCAGAGTAAGCGAGGAAGAGAAAGACATGTGCAGGAGAGTTGGTTAAACAGTACACTACTCTGCAGAGGTATGGCGCCGAACTCATCATGACCTCTCTCACCAACCTTGAAGACTTGACAATGGAGAGAAAGACACGTGGAGGAGAGTTGGTTAAACAGTGCACTACTCTGCAGAGGTATGGCGACGAGCTCATCATGACCTCTCTCCCCGAAGGCCGGAACACGCCTCCTAGGCCGCCTTACCCGCGAAACAGGCTGAAGACGCCACGTGGCCCCGGAATCCCGGAGAACAGGAAGTCGACTCCCAATATATATATCCCTTAGTATTCATTAAGGAGGGTCCTTCTGGATTTTTGGATCTCACCTACCACAAATAGATCCGACCTCTCTCTCTCGTTTGTAACAAAGCAGCATATTTAGAACGCCGAACTGGATTTCCGTCGTAACCAGTTCGTAAATCTAAATTGCTCACTTCCTTCCATCATCAATAAAAGCAATACGGCCCACGGCCTGTTCATCATTCATCCGACCTGCTTAAATCGTAGTTAACTCGTTCTAATTAACGGAAATCTCACCTCCCTCTCCCTAATCAACCTCTTAAACATCATTAGTGGTCCTCGGGATCAACACAGACTATCACAGATCCTGAACATAAGTCTACCTTCTGGTACCTCTAAGCTAACATCAATTAAACTTCCTTTTCATGGAATTGGCTATAGTCGCTAGTGTATAGCAACATTTCTTGAACTTAAAGAACTTATTGTGTTGGTTCGAATTTTGATATCTATTGCAAGTTTTGAGTTTTTGAAAAGTAGAGCATTGCTCCTGATTACTGAGCCAAATACCAACGTGATATCTCTATGTAAGGTGTTTTATCCACTTTGATGCCACTCATTTCAGCAGCTAACGACTAAACATGATCAATATAACAGGCAGCCCTGACCAAAAAACAAGAACAATAGTTTGATAGATATATCAACCCGAAAAGAATAAAAAAAGTGTTAAATATTATCCACAATGGGTTCCTAAGAATCCTCCTGATGAAGTTTGAGATTACATACCAACGGGTAACTTCTTCAGAATCTCTTTACCCTTTTGAATCTTCCTAAGTTATCATTCTCATATTCCATGACGGAACTAATCCTCTGCACTATGCTGATGTGTTAAAAGCCGTTAAAAGTTAAAACTTTGGTCAACGAATGGGTTCCAAAGAATCAAGCTCGTTGCAGAACTTTTCCAACTCTTCATGGCTAAACCAGTCCTCTTTCATCTGCAAATTTTAAGCAAAAACGGGCGCACAATTCAAGATTCCCCAAAAACGAAACCCGCTTTTCGCTAACAACGATTAAATGATTATTGAGTGATAAACTTACGAAATTTGGGTAATCATCGGTGCTGAAGTTGTCACTGGCATCTTTTATGAACCGATGAATGTAGTAGAGGACAAAGCTTCCACATTCCACATCATTTGTTTGCTGAGGAACCTGAAATTGTGACAATTCAATCCAATTCTAAGATATAAGCAACTAGAAATCCGAAATAACTTGGTAGATGCAGTCATTACATCTGGCACATAGAGCGGGATCTCATCAACTAAGCTCGGTTTCTCAGTTCGACCCTCGATCCTGAATATGTCCAACACAAACCTGAATGACAAGGAGAAGCACAAACCTATTATTGCGCAAACTTTTACACAAAAATATTCGCTCAACATGGAAGAAAAGAGAGAGAGAGAGTACTCGCTTTCTTATATCCGGTTCAAGCCGCTGCCAAGTGTCAGTTTTTTCTAGTGAATCAAGAAACAACATGCATGTTTTTGTGTTATCTTCACCAAGATCCTCCCCAAAATTGCAAAAGATCAACAAAGTCCAATGGCTCCTAAGGAACAATAGACTTAAACAGTTGCGTTCCGAAACCATTTGTTGACAACATATATGGCAAAAACTAACTTACCAGTAGACGATAGGAAGAAACACATATTTCTTTGAGAAGATCTGCTTCGACTTTATGGATTCGAAAACACTGCTTCTCATTCTCGTGTTTTCGCTTTTGTACATACTAAACCATAGACAATCTAAGTACACAGAAGAGTTCCTTTCCTCGTCCGACAAGCCCTTCCATAATTTCCTATTCACATTAACTGTAAAAATATAAGTAAACGACTAAGAGAAACCCCTAAATAGAACCGCAAACAAGCACAGTTTCGATATTGCTTACTCTAAGTAAGTTATAAATGTGTTGGAATTCAGTTTTTTCCGGAGCTTGGAGACTAAATACTTGCACTTGATTCTTCTTGTTGACCTTTCACGGCGTGTACATTCCTTATAGAAACAAGGGGCAATCGATTTGAACATCTCAAGCTCCTCCTCGGTTGGCTTCGTTTTTGAATTCAGAGCAGCAATATGCTTCCAACACGACCTGTGGTTTTCATATTCATCTTCCACAAAATCTGTTAAGAATATAGACAATGTTAATCAAACCTTGAGAGTAGTAGGCCTCAGAGGCAGAACCAGATCAAAACCCAAATTCTCCGAAAACTACAAAACCAGAACTAAGTATCAACGTTTCAAGAACCACAGATTCCATTGTAATCGACATAAAATTTCAACAAATTAAGCCAATGCCTGAAAAGTTATCCAATTCACCAAACCAATCATCCAGACTCGCATTAGAAAGTGTTTCCTAAGCCAAATTAATGATGATGGGTCGAGCGAATTAGGCAGGCTTTGAGCAATTCCAAAACTTGAGAGATGATTCAATGATCAGGAATAGAAACAGTCTCGTCTCTGAGAAAATCCCAGATAAACAAAAAAAAAACGAATTTCTAAGAGAAAATCGCATCCCTAAAACCCTAATCCCGAAACAAAAATCATCCATAAAGAAGAAGAAGATAGAAATCGAGGATGAGAGAAGGAATCACCATCGATTATAGTAACAGGTGAAGGAGCAGTGACGGGTTTATTAATATTTCTAACACGATTGCTTCTTCTTCTTGACATTGAAATCTAAAAAAAGAGCTCACTTTATTTCTATAATTCTTCTTCTTCTTCTCTGCTCACTTTTTGTTTTGTTTCCCATAATGTACATGGCCGAATACGAAAAGGCTCCTTTTGGCCGTTGATTTTGATTCGCTAGTCAACGATTCAACGGTCAAGATGACTTGACGTCGCTTTGGTCTTTCAAGATATATTATTTATTGAACTCTTTTTTGGTTTTAAGTTTTGTCTTCGAAGAAAATATATGTGGTGGGGGTTGATAATACTGAATTGCATAATGCGTACACTGACGCATAAGTTTTTTAATTGAGAAAGAGTTTGACACATAAGATTTCTAACTTGTATAATATCTTTTATTCTGTTAAGAGATAGTAGTTTACAACAGAAAATATCAAGAGATTTGATCAAATCTTATCATTATTATATGTTTTGAATATTTATTACTTTTAGTTATTTTACTAATTCTAAAAACAAGTACTACACTAGGTATGGGCATTTGGGTTTTGGATCGGGTTTGATTCGGTTCTTTCGGGTTTCGAGTATTTTGGTACTAGAGGTCTAAGACTTATTCGGATATTTCATTTTTCGGGTCGAGTTCGATTTGGCTTCGGGTATCCAAAATTTATCTTAAATACTCGATAAAAGCTTTAAAAAAACGGTTCAATTTAAATAAAGTTTAGTTAAATTTCGCAAAAATTGTTTAGTTTTGACAAATATGATTAAATATTTTTGGATATTTCAGATATCTTGGTTTTTTTCGTTCTAAACATAACTAATATATTCAGTTTATAATTATAATTATGGGTATTTTAATTCTTTCAAATCTAAGTATACATAATATTTTTGGATATATAATTGTATTTCATATATTTCGGGTATTCATTCGAGTTTCGGTTCGGTTCGAATACCCAAAATATTTTATAAGAAGAACCATTTCGGTATTTATGAAAATTCAGTTCGATTTGATACTTTCTAATTCGGTTCAATTACAATTCGATTTTTCGGTTTCGAATATTTTGCTCAGGCATGTACTACACATTCATAAAAGTTGATATTTTGATCAATGAAAACGAAATTTATTATTTTGAGCATAATAAATATAAATACAGACAGATGGGCCCAGTATGATAGTATTAATTTTGGGGTGATGTTTAGGTCTGGGCTCTGAAGGAATAATTTCCGGCTCGACTTGGGATAATCTTCGCCGAGAAGATTGCGCCGGGCGATTCCCGCTCTTTCTTGTCGATCGAGGCGCCAAAACAAAAATCGGACAACATCTATTGTTTTGTCTTGGGTCAGCTCCAATTTTCACTCCAGCCGGAACAAGGCAGCGAATCGAATTGAGAGTGAGAGAGAGAGAGAGAGAAAGAGAGGGATGTTTGGGAGGCTGAGACCGCCGCCATCGCCGCCGGACTGTCTGGAGAGATATCCGGCGAAGATCATGAAAGACGATCCTCTCTCCGTCTACGGTATTTTCACACACTCTTTCCGATTTCAGATTCCAAGCACTTGTTTTTATTGACCAGCAAAAACCCCTAGTCAAGCTCGATTTCAAGATCCTGGAAAATGAAATGAGCCCAAACCAATTTTGATGTAAATTCGAATTAGAAAGGTCTAGGTTTGAGATCTTTTGACCTTACGAGCCTTGACGCATCTCTGTTTCTTTTGATGCCATTGTAGAGTCAACACTGCTCAAGCTTAAGCAAGGCTCAAGACTGGACACTGTTGGTCCTTCATCAGATAAAGAGGGTGAGAATCCTTCAGTCTCTCCAGATACACAGCGAGAAGCTCGTGACGCGACTCTGTGCAATGGCTCTGATGCAATGGCTATAGACTCGGGTTCTGGCGAAAAGAACAAGAATCCATCAGTACTATCCATGTTTTGCAAGTACAGGAATCAAGCTCAAGCACGAGACTTGTCTGATACGACGACAATTGACAGAGAGACTGAGAATGCTCTTTGTAAACACACGTACCTAAGTTAATGCGACCAAATTGATCTTCTTGTGTGTGTCTCTGTGATAGGCCACTAAAGGTTTATGTGAGACAGAGGCTGAAGAATAAAGAGAGAGTGGGCTTCATTTGAGTATAAATAAACAATTACTGTTTGTAAACAGATTATGTTGAATGTTGTTAATCTCAAGCGTAATGAGCTTGTGAATTCTGTTATGTTGTTATGAGGCTATAGAGAGTTCTAGAGAGAGAAATATAAAGCAAATTACAGAGAGTTTCTCAGAGAGTTACAAGTAAAGTTGTACAATAGTAAAAAAAAAAAGCATCTGTAATACAGTAATAGGATCAGATGGCGTTACCATTAAAAAAATTCAAACTTATAGCTGATTTTATTTTGGATTTTTATAACCAGTCGATAAAAACATCTTCGTCACATTATGAATCACTAGCGATTGACCCCGGGCGGCGCATCGCGCGGTGGTTGTTTTCTATTTGTGGTTTAGATATTTGGCTTTCAGATATTTTTTGTTTTTAAATTGTTTATCAAATTTTGATTTTTAGTTTCAAAATTGGTTCATGTTTATAGTTGCATTGTGTTAATATGTGTGTGTTTTGATTTTTCTCCTTATTAGTTTTTGTATATAACATTGGTTTTTTCTTAATTATGTTGTTAACATATTGTGTGATTCTAATTATTGTTGTATATTATATTGTTTTGACATCATTACAATTCTATTATAAGTTACATATTTAGTTTCAACATAGGTTATTATATTTAGCAATTTCCTTGCAGCAATTATGGAAATCAACTATTGAGTTAGAACAAATTTTGGTTATAATGACTCCAAGAAGATTTTGTGAGAGTGCTTCAATGCGGCTGATTTCTTTTTGTTTGGATCCATTGCAGATTTCTTTTGTTGATTACTGTAACGTGGAATGTGTTTTTGAGATTTGACACTTGTAAATGTGTTTAAATATGGTAGTGGTAGTGGTAGCCTTTTCCACTTCATAATGTCCAAATTAATTTGCCTTGCTAATTAATTTTTAGGAGTGAAGACATCCCCTCTTTGTTGTTTATAATTAGCTTATCTAATCGAAGATGTGGATCGTCATTTTTGTTGGCATTTATTTTCTTAAAAGTTACGTTTTGGTTTATATATTTATTTTTAATATGGTAAGTTAGATATTATTTGATCGATCAATTTGCATGTCAATTTATAGTACTAAAGTTTGTTAATTTATTTATATGATATGCTGTAACTATTATGACGATATGTAGCTTGTGAGATTATTAAGTTTTAAGAGTAGTTAAAAAAGGTTCTCAGTTGATTAATTATAAGGAGTGATGAACGGTAGGAATAATTTGTGTTAATATACCAGTGCTTTTGTTTTAAAATTAATATGTTTACTTGTAAAGGAACGTATTTGTGTGTTTAATGTTGTTTTAATGTAAAATATTACCGAATTGGGTTCCGGGCTACGTACAGACATGTATTACATTTTTTTTTATTTTATTCTTTTCATTTTTTTTCTTATATTGTTGGGAGACAAATAGTTTAAAAAAATTATATGCATTACCTAATATTTGCATTTGATTATTTCTTATTTGTTTATTTGTTTTGCAAATGTGCACTTTTTTCTTCGTTCATTGTTCTTCTTCTTCCTTAAACTAATTCTTTAACTGTTCGTTGCAAGAGTGAATGGAGAATTCGATCTTGAGATATGCATAAATGTGTATATACAATATTTGAAGTCTAATTAATGTTTTTGATAACTCGCTTAACTTGAATTGATTCTCTTTTCTATCTTGTCAATAGTAGATCATTTGTCAGAAGGATGGAGTACATTTTTTTTGTTGAATTTGAAATCAAATATCATGACATCATATCTTAGCCTAACATCTCAAACACAAAGTTTCCCAAAAATAACTAATACTCAGTTAGAGAAATTAAAAGCTAATTCATATAAGAGATACCTTAATAAGAGTAAATAGTATAAGCTAATTCATAATTGAGTGCAATACCCATTGTTTCTTCCACTTTTACACTGTATTTCCACTTTTTGGCTCTGCAGCATGTATGCCGTTCCCATTCACTTGGCGGCTGCGTTCTTGATCTACATGAACAACACTTGCACTCAATTCTGAAAACAATATTCCAAGGATTGATAACAGAAGAACATGCCCATAATTGAGTTGCATTTCTTCTCAAATAAATCAGAACTGCAAGACTTGAAGATCTAAGCAAAAAAAAAGGAATAGGTATCAAGAAAACTGTCTGAATCTCTATAAGCATGCCCATGCTCCTAGTCGGATTCAGTGGCAGAGGAATCTGACCAGTTAATTTCAGCAGCTCCACAATTACCCTTAACCCCATTCTCTGCTAAAACTGCTTTCTCGAGTGCGTTCATCTCCTTCCTGAAGAGTTTTTATGCAATCAACTATATTTAAGGTTGAAAATATAAAAAGAAGTTGGACCTGCATCTACATTGAAATATCATCGACATTGTTCTCTACAAAAGAAAGGTTTACACTCAGCTGCGTCTAGAAAGTACCTTTACTTACGGAATTAACAAAAAATTTATATCTATGTTGCAGCCCAGTGCTACATGAACTGAATGTGAGTTAGTTGTGTCCGAGTTATTCGAAACAGACTTGAAAACAATATAGAGAAGATCGATGTGAATATTCTATCGAAGATGAGGAAGAGGCAGCCTCGAAATTAAAGAGATTTTTCAATAACCCACTTCACCTGTTAGCTTTTGAAGCATAAGCTTTCTCTGGTTTTCATCACGTTCCTTTATCATACGGATTATCTTCCTTGAGAAGCATAGTCATGAGAAAGAAAAGCAACTTGCCTGATAAGCTTCATGGTTCGCTACAATCCTCTTGATTATCAAGAGGGCTTTCTAGAATTTGGAATATGCCCATGCTAATAGGTACAACATACATATTATCTTAATCATGTCAAATCATCAACCCGATTCTGAGATAATTCAGTTCTCTGTCGTTACCTTAATATATATATACATTTATGCAGATCGGAATCTCGTTTTACCATTTGAAAATCATCATCGCTCTCAGCTACTGTCCCATGAAACACCAATGGAATGTCAGATGATGTCATCTGGAAAATTCAATCATGTCAAAATAGTTTTTCATGAAAGCCATTTGGGTAATATCTAGACACTTGCCATGGAACACCAATTATCACCTCATCTACATAGATCGATCTAAAACAAATTAAAAAGTTTCTTTAACCAAAAACAATTAACCATCTCGAGTCTAACCATCGATCATGTTTATGTCATGCATGATTCCGCGAGTCTTCCATCCTAGCTTGGTCATGTGCCGCCGAACTTTATGAAACCTGGAGAAAGAAATTTCATCGTCCCATGAGATTCATCCGTTAGCAAGGACAACAATCTTAACTTACGAAAATCGTCATCTCTGTACTTTAGTAACCATCCATTTTTTATGAACCAAAAGTTACGAATCTATGCACATCACAAGCAATCTGAAATTAAGAGTGGAGAAATTAGCCAACAAATAAGTCAAATCGCCATTATCGAAGTGATCAAAATCTACAAAGAAAACCTCATTCACTGCATCTTTATCCGTACATCTAAACAAAGCTTAAAACTGCAAATAATACAAACCTCTCCGCACTTCGGTCTGAAAAGGTGTTGGGAAAGTAGCGACATTTGGAAGAAAGAATATGTAACATATTATATGTTAGCTGGTATTTGGAAGACGAACGGAAATGTGTAACCTGACAAATAGAAAGAGAGATGAAGAGCCGTGGATTTAAAACAAATTAGAAAGTTTCTTTAACAAAAGAAAATTACAAAGCTTTGAAATTGAGTTTATTACTTTGAGCTTAAAATTAGCTGATGTGGCAGCTTCTAGGTAAAGATTAAAATGATGATGTGGATAGCCTAAGAGCATCATTATTGGTTAGATACCCATAAAGGGTTCTAACTAATATTTTAATTAAAAAAATTCAAAAATTAAAAGTTTAGAATTCATAAGAGGTTCTAAGTATTTTCATAGTTCATTGGTTAGAACCTCTAATGGGTATCTAAAATTTTAAATATTTGAATTTTTTTTTAAGAGTTTCTTGCCACACAAACTTGATGTATTAACATTGATACATGAAAAACCATTACATTGAATTAACATACATGAAGTTTTAAACACACTATAGATACACAAACTAAACAACTAAAACAAAGACATAACCAATATCAAACTGAACGAACACTGAAACAAATTCATAAAACACAAAGATGGAACTAATCTATATAACATTCAACCTAAACTATTAACTAATTCATTAAACCAAAACAGAAGCAAAATCATAATTAAACATATTTCATTAAACGTAACTGAAGCATACATCATCATATACATTACAAAAACTTGAAGCATTCGAAGATACATAATCCGAGATAAACTTAAACAGAAACTACATTAAACTTAAACAAAAAATTCATAAACACATAAACACAAACTACAACATTCAACCAGTTAGCATATCACTTATGAGCTTCTCCTTTAAAGTCATCTCCATGTCAGTTAAAGGCTCTGTTTTACTGAGAAGAGTATCCAAGAGCTTCTTGTCACTAAGCTTGTCCTTCAGTGCCAAATCTTGCTTCTTGATCTCCCACATACTCTGAAATTGTGTGAGATTCTTGTCTCCTTGTTCCACGCTTTTGGTACTCCTTTTTCCCTTGCCCTTAGCCGCCTTAACACCCAGAGGACGAGGTTGACTTTCATCTACATTACAGCTTGAAGACTGTTGAGATGTTTGAGATCCATCATCAAGCTTTCTTCTTTTACTCTTGACATGATCTGTTTGTGATGAAGCTAAACACCACTTCTGATCATTCCTTAGCTCTCTCCAACAATGCTCAAGTGTGAACTTGGCACCGTGATCATTGAGATAGATCTCATTAGCAACCTTCATCACATCATTATCATTCTGCCCTGAAGCCTTCTGAGCATTTGCAGCGTGTAAGCATCCTACAAATTTAGAAACTTGGTCATTTATCTTGGCCCACCTTTGCTTACAGTTACCAGGCTCTCTCGAAGGAAGTCCAACAAGCTTTGGACTTGCAGCAAAGTATGCTGCAATCCTTTTCCAAAAGGCTTCAGCCTTTTGCTCATTCCCAATCAGTGCGTCCTTGCTTGTATTCAACCAGCCACTAATGAGGACCACATCTTCTGTTGGAGACCAATTTCTTCTTCCTCTTACTGTTGCAGCCTCAGGTGTGGTGGCTTCAGGTTGGGTTGGATCATTAGGAAACGGAGAACTAAAGAGAGGGACTGCAGATGATCCAACAGCTACACTAGGCCGGAATAAATAGTCTTGTTGACTATTTAGAAGGTTTACATACCCAATGGAGTCATCAAAAGGGTTCGGAGAATCCATTGACTTCTTTGTGAACTTTAAGCAGATACAGAGAAAGAAATGTGTTTATGTGTTTAGAGGTTTCTGAGCTAGAGAAAGAGGAAGAAAGAGAACGTTAAAGAGAAAGAGAAAGAAAACTGGGGAAGAGAAAGAGAAAGAAATAGAGTGATGAAGAGGATCATGTGTTTAGCTTATGTTAGTTTTTTGTTAGCAATGAATGACTAACCAAACAAAAAATGCATTTATCACACAAGTAGCTAAATGTCTATGTCAAAGACTTGCTAATTGATGCATCTAACATGCATTTATCACTAACAATTTCTACCTAACAACCATTGATGCATCTAACAAGCATTTAAGCAGATGCAAATTTACACAAGAAAGGCATGGATTTTTACCATGGTTTCAGTTGTAGATAAGTCTAACCAGACAAGGTCATTGGCATAATTGTGCTGGTATAGGTTGTCCTTCATATATCGTGCTATCTGCTTCAAAGGAGCTGAAAAAGTCCCAACAGGCGCACCTGCAAATCGTGAAAACAAAAATTGATTTATAAACCAAAAATGAAAGAAACACTTTAACTCGGATAAATTAGTGCGTGATATATATGCCACAAGGACAAAGGAAACAAACCTTTTCCGACGTCTGTCACTATTAATTCCAAGATGATGTCATCCTGGAAAAATAAAAGAACAATAAAATATCTAAGCTGCTGCAAACTTGATCTTGAAGACCGAAAATAATAAGCAGAAAAAAATATTCATAATACATTTTATTCTAACGTTGTACAAGAAAGGGTACATGCACCAAGATTAGTAACTATGATTGGCCAAGCTATAAGCACTGCATTAAAACTGTTTCTGTTTTTTTGGATATTTAAAGACGTATGTTGAATCAATCTATGGGACCAAAAGTAATAGAAATACAAATAGAATAGTGATGCACATGAAAATCCACAGAGAAGAGGAACATTGTCATTTATAAAGAAACAAAATCCATTAACATTCAGGGGCCACAAATTAATTTTAGGTCAACAAAAGGATGTTAGCTGTCATAGAGAAGAGAGAATACCATGGAGTCAATTTTGAAAAAAAATATTTCACTCCAGTCAACCACTTCCAGCTCAGAGGACAAAATATTTGAGACACTTCCACAAGTACGTGCAGTTTGCTGAGGAAGCACTGATTCAACTGGGGAAGTCTGATTAGGAGACAGACGTATGACTCCAGTGTATTGATGAGAAGACAATCCACAAGTTCTTGGAAGCTACAAGCATATGAAAATAAACGAATGTAAGAAAACAAGGTTACTCCACATTACACCTTCGCCAACGCTTCTATGTAAGTCATATAACTCATAAACTCAGTAGAAAAAGTCACTAAGGGAGGCAAGCCATAACGAACAAAAGAAACTGAAAGCACTGGCATCAAATAAGCTCGTTTCCTTTCTTGATCAGCTTCATAAATAAGAAATCATTTGTTCAAGACTTCGTTTCCATCCCATAAATAAGAAATCCTAATAATTAACTAAGAAACTCAGCCCTATAAAAACCCAGCAGGTATCAGTTGAATGCAAAAAGGTTGAGACTTTAGAGAAGCCATTTGAGTTCAGTAAACAAAACACTCAATTGAAGGTGACTATCCCTGAAATCGATGCCCAAATCAAAATCTTTAGACCAAACAAATCGCAATTTAGAGAGAAAATGAGGTTTAAATTGAACTTACCAAAATATCTTGATGCAGAGATTCAAGCATAGACTTATCGGATTCCGTCGTCGTTTCACTTTTAGATCTCTTCAACGGAATCTTCACCGGAGCTTGATCGGAATTCGAAACGATTTTTTGATTCGATTTTGAAATCAGAATCACTTTTAGATCTCTTCAACGATTTTTTGATTCGATTTTGAAAACAAATGAAGCAAGAAATCGAGAGAACGAGGAGAGTCGGAGAACGACATGTGCCTTTTGGATACGCTTCCAAAACATCTAACTTTGGATACGGTTCTAAGAGATAAAGTGATTATTGGATTTAATTTAATCAGTTTTATTGATTAAAATTTTAGATACCCACGTTTAGATACTGCAATAATGATGCTCTAAGAAACTTCAAATAGCTGCTTTCATATAGTACTAGGGGTTATCCCGCGCTACGCGCGGGGTGTGTCCATAAAATATTTTCTTATATATGTATTTTTTCATTTACTAATATTTGTTTATTATTATTTATTTTTCATTGTAAGATTTTCACGTTTGTGAAATGTTATATTACTAGTGATCGAGCCCGCGCCTGGCGAGGACTAATATGTTTGATTAACTTATTATTTCAAATAATTGTTTTTATATATATATTCATCATGTGTTTTATACATGATTTTTTTTTTGATTATCAATTTTTTTTTCTCATAAATATATATTTATCTTAAACAGAGTAATCTTTATTTTATGTATTAATTACCTTTTTATTACATAATACCATCGATGTTAAATATCATGAAACTTAAAGAACTTGAAATACCTTGATCGGAATGAGTGGATAGATTTAAAATTTGCATTCAAATAGAATTTTGAAGATGGAGATCCAGAGAAGGTTATCACGCCACCAGAGTCATTGGCCTAAACACTTGTTATGATTACAACAACATTTGTTTTTTTAAAGGGTCGAAACTTATCTTCAAAACACTCTGCTTGCTCTCTCCATAATGTAACGTTTGTGTCTTTTCCAGTTGCTACACCCGCATTATTACTTAATAAATAAGTTATTAATGTTAGAATAACTCTTCTCACAATGGGTTGGCATTTAATTCGTACATCTGTCTTGTGGACATGTTTGACATACCCAATTGTATCTAAAACAAATACAAGCATAAGAATCAACATATAATAATTTATAAAGAATAAAAGGAAGTTTGTAAATAGTGTATATAGTTGTATCGAAAATCTTTGACCTTGAAAACGTACCATGATCGCCAAAACGAAATTTCTCAAGAGGAATGCTTGTCAACCAATGCTTAACGGAAGACACTCTTGTTCTCTCCGTTAAGATCATGATAAATTCGTTATCGGAGACCTTGTAATTCATATCATTAAGACCAACTTTGAAGTTTATAATCTCGATTAGATTTCCTTCAAAGAAGTGGTCTCCATAAACGATGAACAGAGATGGATGAACATATGCTTGAATAGTAATACCCTACGAACAAAAAATCGTTATATAGTTTATAGACTTTATTACATTGAACGTATATTTAACTATTTGAACGTTTAGTCCATGATTTACCTTTTCATCAATCAATTGCATTTTGTGATCGTAAAACCCACATCTTTTGGTTGTTTCTCCCGTTTGCCACTTCCTTATTAGTCGAACTGTTTTAAAACGACATGAATGCCTCATGCTCGGTTGATCCAATGTCAAATTATTCATTGTGTATTTTTTTTTTGGGAAAACCTAGAGTTTCTAATATTATGTGATTATGTATAGAGAAAGATACAATTATATATATAATTGTATTTCGCTGATGATTATGGAGGAATTGTAAATTTTCCTATTATCCAATAAGTAAATTAGTATATTTTTTAATATTGTTATTTATTATAGTAGTGTTTTATTCTTATCAAGGATGTTTTACATATATATACTTTAAATTAAAATTCCTTTAAGTATTATGTAATTTTGGTGTATTCTCATATTATCTAATATAAGTTCATTACTATCTATATAACTTATTCAATGTATTATAGAAAGGATATATATACTAATATCATTGAATAAAAAGGAAATCTAAAGAATCTACTCACAATAAAATCTCATTTGAAAAGATAAGTCTTAACATCTTAAGTTAAAAAAAAAAATTTAAAAGAAAATAAGCCTTATTAATAAGGTTATATTGTGTGTGTATACTTTATATTCAATCATTTATTCGACTATATGATTTTAGTCATAGGAAAGAATAATTAATAAGGTTATATTGTGTGTGTATACTTTATATTCAATCCTTTATTCATTTATATGATTTTAGTCATAGGAAAGAACAAAGTTTTAAAATATAAAATAGAAACACATCTGAACAAACTCATTGTAATTCTGATATTTTTTTTAGTATAATAGTAAAGCAATTTATTAATTTTTGTAGTCATGAAAAGAGCTTATAATCTCAATATCTTATTAAAAACCAAATCTCTAAAATTTTAAAATCCTCAACATAATAATTAGGAAAACACTATATAATAAATCTAAAAAGTGATTAAATTATGCTATCTTCTTTGGTCTTCTTTGTTGAGGATTCACCATCTTGTTCCAAATCATCCTCAATAGATTCATAATCTCTTTTTAATGATGAGGTCTCGTTGATGACTGTTGATGTATGAGATCCTTGTGAAGTCATTGTTATTTCATTGGCTTCCTAATTATTTCAGAAAAATTAAGTTATTAAGAAAGAAATATGAATAATTTAGAGGGATTTAAAGTTCAAATGAATCTTACATCGGCAACAGGCAAAGCAGCGAATTCTCGAATGATATCTTGATCGCCAGTTAATAACTCGACCAGATGAGGAGTTTTGCTACTTTTTAAGTTATCTTCGGTAACACTTGCCTTAAAAAGGTAAGTTTTCCCAACTAAGTCAATAAGAGGTTGAGGCAGTAGAGAAGGATTATCATTGTCAAACTCCTGTGATAGTGCAATAGCCGAGACCCCAACCAATTGCTCAACCATAGTATCAAAAATCAAAAACCTAGCATGTCCTCCGGAACCATCGGATATTTCCAAAACTAAGCGATACCTAATAATTTAGAAAGTAGAAATATTTCAGAATCTCAATCATATATAGAGAAGTAATCTACATAAATTATATATATACAATTTAATTATAACCTTTGGATGACGTCTGATACATCACTCTTGCAACCATTCTCGCAAAAATGCAATGGGGGATTAGGATCATTGTGTTGTATTGGATAAGGCGTAACTTTTTTGTTGCAAGCCTTGCAAGAGTCATAAAACCATAACTTGTATGTTTCAACGGACTCCACAATACCGATGATTACACACTTCTCAATCTGTGTTATTTAAATAAATTAAAAAAAACAAATAAAATTCAAAAGTATCCTATTGCAAAGTAGTTAGCCCAAAACAAATTAATATAACAATTTGGAATTATAGAGTACCTTCATACTATAAATAATATCATTTATAGTTTTCTTTGGATTTAGTTTCAAAAACTCATCACGTAATGAGATGGTTTTTTTGGTTGAGTCTGATTGATTAGCTTCAAGAACAACATCATCCACGGGTAGCCTTCATAATTAATACAGATAAACATGTTAAAATACATATATTAAGAGTAAGCATGGTGAAGAATCTACATATACTTATACACATGTTAAAATTTATAAGGATACTTACATGGAGAAAAATTCGTCAAAATCAGGGCAGCATGGGTTGAAAAAGATCTTGGTAGCATTGTACGTATTCGAAATAGCGACACCTCCTGATAAAGGGATAATGATCAAAGCTATGTATTCTCTTAACATATTAAGTTTTTGGTTAAACAAAACATATAGGGTTTTAGAATTGTTTTTTTAAAACGTTAAAGTAGCCGCTTTTTTTTTTTTTTTTTTGCGAAAAATTGGCTAAAACCCTAACGTTTACGGTTTATTATACTATAAATCGTCTTTAACCATAAAATCGAAAATTAGTACAATTTAAGTGGATCGTACACATCATCAAAGCTAGACGAATAAGAATACAACACATAAGCCATCGATTTTTAAAAAAAGGTATAAACGTCATTCCGCAGCCGAAACTCGCTGTGAGCGCGACACCTAAGCAAATCACTACACAAATAAGTATATAGATTACATCCTCTTGTTTGAGATAAATTTTTTTTTTTATGATTATTTATTAGATGGTCTATCTTTTGTAAAAAATGTTATTTGTAGGATTTGCGGTGTGCATATTTTTTTTTAATCTTGTAGTTAGTATTTTCATCATTAGCATTTAAAAAAAATATCCAGAGAAGTTATTAAATTGATATGAAAAGCTTTATATTTTATATTGTTATCATTTTCTTTGCATTTGTGTATGTGATCTACCATGTCATGTCAATTCTAAAATAACATTTAATATTAAACTATAATATATGTGGAGATCCTTTGCTTGTAGTTATTTTGCATGGTAAAAAACAATATTAATAAATTTTTGTCATTCAGGAGTTGATTCGATGCTCTCATATTTTCAATTACTTTTGTTTATAACGCTGAATTCATGAAATAATAAAAAGATTCAAAAAAAACAGAGAAGATGGTTTACGGAACATCCCAGAGAAAATATAAATAAAATGATGCCAATAAGTACCTTGTATTAAAAAATGATGTTAATATTTTCTCCGTATGGTATTTATGGCCTTGTTCGTCTAATTAGGGGATCCCAATTACATCGTATCTGGCATGATCATTTTTTGTATGTTAGAAAACTTGTAATGAAATATATATTTTCTCCTTTTACCAATTTTTCGTAGACTGTTTACAGAATCATCGAAGAAAAATCTTGTTGCTGGAGTTGTATAGAGTTCCAGTTTTTCTGCAGTAATTAAATATTTTGTCGTTCGGTAATTGTTTTTCATAATTATTTATTTAATTTTCATTCTTTATGTACCTTTATATATTGTTGGGTTGATACTTGTGACCAGCATAAGTGAATGGTTCCGTTATTTGAAGCACATAATTTGTTGGAATTTTGCGGTATGTTCATCCCATATAGATAGTTTGATCATTTTGTTCCTAGAAGAATTTTGTGACCAACATAAGTTAAATTTATGTCTTATTTTTGTAAAAACAATTATGAAATTAATTTTGTTGGTGTTACCTGGTTATCAATTTTTAAAAGGCTACGCTCGAGTATATTATTTATAATTTTCTTTGCTACTATGGTATTACGAAGATGGTTTCATGATAATATTTGTGATTTTATAAATCCAAAACAGTTATATGTTTATCGAATATAAAAATAGATAAATGATAAGTTGATTTATTTAACTTAAATATTTGATTTCTCTAAATTTTTGTAATTATGCATGTGAAATATTCAGCATAAGTACATATTTTACTTTGAAGTTATCCGTTAACTAATTCGTCATCAACTATTTGAAAACAAATTCATTATAATGGTTGTATATATTTTTGCATATTAGTTTTTCCCCAAAAACTTTTGGGATAATCTCAAAAATACAATTTTGGAGACACCACAATTCAAAACTACCATTAGACGCTGTGTATTTTCAAAAATACACCATATGCTAAAGTGAAAGACAAACTTAACCCTGAATAACAAACACACGCTCTCGTCGATTTTTTTCTCATCTATTCCGAACAAAATAAAAAATAAAATTGTTCATCTCTGCGATTTCTTTCTGAAGATCCGATTCCGATCACCACGGCTTGAGGTTTCTCGTCAATTCAAATCTCCTACAATCTAATCAAGTAAATAAACTATCTATGTCTCTCAATTTCTTCGATTAATTAGGTCAAAATGTAACCAGTAATTTCTAGAACTATGGTTTCTTTCTTTCGGGACGCTTTCATCATCGATTTTTATTCAGAGCATGTTCTTGAGCTCATTTTGTTTGGATTTTTGAATTTTCTGGTGATTTTCGTTTGTAGATTCAAAGTGTCAGCCATATTTTTTCATTATTAAATTCAAGCTTTTGTGTTCAGAGCGTGAGATTTTTGATAGGCTAGTTTTGAGGAAAAATGTTTATAAGTATATTTACAAGACCTTGTAAAGGTCTTAATTTCACTTTGTCTGGTTTAAATGGGTATTGCATCAAAAAAGGGAAATTCAGATGTTAGGTCGAGATTTTTAGTTGGGTATGAGGAAACATGAAAAGGGGAAATCATGATATTGTTGTTTTGAATATGATTCTGGATAGATTGGTTGTGTTTTGATCAATTGGCTTACAAACCTTTATAAAGAGCTTACTTTTTTCAGTTTTTACAGAGATATGGACAGCAATGATTTATACGCAACATACAAATTATCTAGGAGGATCTATCAACCAGGAACCGAGCCTGATATTATATGAACGATCATGCAGCATTCCAATTTATCATTAGTAGATAAAGTCTCAAGTCTTTTGGGGTATGAGGCGTTTTCTGTGATTGAAGCTTCGTTTCTCAACCCTATAGTTAGACTAGCAAGGAGAAAAGACATCCAATTCTCTGGGAAGCTGTTCCATGTCCTGATGCAGAGAAGGATTTTGACTAGCGGGGAAGATCTTTGGTTTGCATTTGCTGACCAGCCTATGCGTTTTTCTTTGAAAGAATATTTCCTCACAACATGATTACCTTGTGAGACAGAGGAAAAAAGAGCAATGACTCAAGTCACGAAAAATACCCAGTCAAACCCTATATGTGGATGTTAGGAAAAGAGGATGAGTACACAGTGAAGGACTTTCTGAGCCTTCTGTCAACGAAAAGGGCCAATATGTCACATCTTGAAAAAATATCTCTAGGAGCAGTTATCTTAGTTGATGGGATAGTGATAGCTCACAATCCAACTATAAAAATCCCTCGAGATAGGTTAATGTCTGCATTGAATTTTGATACTTACTCCTCTTATCCATTAGGAAAGAATGGGTATGAAGTTCTCTCAGCTAGTGTGCGCAGGATGAACACAACAACTTGGTCAAAAGGGCAGTATAAAGTAAAAGGATTTGCCATGGTAATCACCTTGTGGGCTCTGTCTGTAATACCACAACTAGGTCACACATTTGCGCAACAATGTGACACAACCTCCACTACTGATCCATGGTGCCTGCAATGGAAGTTGACTCGGGCTCCACGAATAGCTGAAGTTGTTGGAGTTGAGGGGATGAAAAACGTGAGTGGTTTTTGGTTTTCTGATTTGTTTAAAAACACGTATAAATGAATGGTTTCTGTTTTTCTAATTTGCTTAAAAGCCCTTATAAATGAATAGTTTTTGGTGTTCTGATTTGTTTAAAATCCCTTATAAATGGTTTCTGGTTTATAAATGGCCTCTTTCTTTGTTTTATCTTCGCATGTTTTGGTCAAACCTATCGTTGGAGACCCAAATGAATACATACATTTGGTTCCACCAACAAATCCTGATGACAAAGACTTTTAAGGGGTTATTTAACTAGTAAAGCAAGGATATCGAATGAAGAGAAACGACTGGCTCCACGAATTAATAGATGTATTTGTTGCATCATATGAAATTGGAAATATGCATAGTAGAAACAATCCGCCTTCTCCTCCACCTCCTCTCTCTGACAGCCAAAACATTGACATGCTACTAAAGATCATTGGAGGTTTGAAGAAAGACGTGGAGATAATCAAAAAGGCTTTGGGTGTTAACACAAGGGGATGGAAAAGAAGAGGAAGTAAGTAAAGAAAGCTATTAAGTACAAATATCTGAAATTTTGATTGATTCTTGGGATTATTATTGATAATCTTATATCATTCATTCTTTTGCAGGCCGAGAAAGATCACTATCATAATGGCTTTAGTGATGGTGGAAAGACTGAAGATCTTGGAGATTGTGAAAAGACTGGAGATCCTAGAGATGGTGGAAAGACTGGAGATGGTGGAAAGACTAGAGATCTTGGAGATGGTGAAAAGACTGAAGATCCTGGAGATGGTGCAAATAGATATGTTGGTGATGATGATTCACATGATGGTGAAAAAACAGACACAAAAGAAATTCGTCCTGGAGGGCTTAAAGATTATAGCTACGGTAGAGATGATGAAAATACACAAAATAATGGTGATGCAACTAATGTAACCGAGCTTGTAGAAGGTGAAGGAGGTAGCGGTGAAAAAGGAAAAGCACATGTACATGCTAAAAGAGTACTTTGTAAAAATAAATGTTATATGTTTTTTAGTATAATTGGAAAATAATATATGAACATATACTTTTATAGGAAACATCACCTAGTACACATTTTTCTACTCCGAATTTTAATCTTCTTTCACAGGAGAGTCGGGAAAACAAGATAGATGAAGTCAGGAGAGATGAGAGCAGTGGAAAAGGAAAAGAAGTGTGTGAGACAAACAATAAAAAGGTAATTTACAAGGTTTTATAAATAAAGAAAAGATTTGTAGTGTCTTATTTGTAAACTCATGCTAAGCTTCTTGTTTTAATCAGATTTTTGTTGAAGATGTAACAAATCCTCAAGTTTCTCAAGTGGGTGCATCAGGTTCTATGAAACCGAAGAAAAGAGCTGCACAAAAAAGCATGGAGGTTAACCTTTTTCTGGCTTATTATTTACAAGGCTTTATAAAGAAAACATATGTAAACCAATGCTAGGCGTTTGATATGATCAGGTTATCGATGAAGAAGTGCCAAACCCTCAAATTTTTCAAGTGGTGCATCTCAAAATTCAATGAAACGGAAAAAATAGTCAATGAGATTAACTGATTATAATAAGATCATCAACTTTTTGTATTTTCGAATCCATTTTGAAATGATTTTATCAGTTAGCATATTAAAAATGATTTATATAGTTTATATGGTTTTAAAACTAGCATATAAAACCATATAAATTCAATTATAACATCCAATATCCAATAATGTAGCTTCGGCCAAGTATTTATCAAGCATTTATATGATGGAGTTAGTTGTTTGTTGTTCTTATCAGGTTTACAAGGTCTTATAAATTACAAACTAAATTGTTTTGAAAGAATTTACATGGTTTTATATAGTTTTAAAATGATTTATATGGTTTTAAAACTAGCATATAAAACCATATAAATTCAATTATAACACCCAATATCCAATAATGTAGCTTCGACCGAGTATTTATCAAGCATTTTAAAATCATAGATTAGTGCTCAAGATAAGCACGTATAAAGCATTTGATGGAGTTTGATGTTTGTTGTTCTTATCAGGTTTACAAACTAATATTGTTTTGAAAGGATTTATATGGTTTTATATGATTTTATATAGTTTTAAAATGATTTATATGGTTTTGTATAGTTTTAAAACTAGCATATAAAACCATATAAATTCAATTATAACACCCAATATCCAAATAATGTAGCTTCTGCTGAGTATTTATCAACCCTTGGCATGAGGGAATGGGTCGTCTCTAGGCATGATTTCCATCTTAGTCTTTGTGTCACTAAGTCTAGTAATTTATAAACCCTCCCGATTTTCAATCAAATCAAATTGTCGGAAGGGTTTATAAGGTCTTATAAATGGGTTTATAAATATGTATGGATTTACAAGGATTTATAAATGGGTTTACCCAATTAGCTTCTCTTAGCCATATTATCAAACACCTTATGAGCAATGACTTTCGTTCACCTACTCATCTCTCTTCTCGTCTGCGTTAACTTCACTTATGTCGTCCCTGACCCAACAACATAAGAGCTAATCAACGGAATCTGCAAACAAACAATCGATTTCAAATTCTCCAATCCCGTATAGATCCTGTAATAGCTTTGCTCTTAATCAAATTCTCCAATCACGTATTTAAAATTCACCCCCTTACATTCCGTTCTTACTCTACAGTCAAGGAATTAAAAAAATCATGCAATAGCTTTGCTCTTAATCACACAGTTTCGTTCCCGTTTTTATTCATATACAATCCATAATCCAATCGATACAGGATGAAAGACACGAAGTAATTAGAATCCTTTTTAATTCCCAAAACTCAAGAGATATTATGTATTTTTAGGCATCCAAACAATTTGAAGTAAACAACACAAAACGGAGAGGAAAATACAAGAGAGAATGAGATGATGATCAGAGAGTACTCATGGTCTTGCGCGCCAGCATCGAAGCCACTTATGGAACACCCAAAATCGATTTAGGGTCCATTCTTCCTCGCTCAATTGACGATTGACGAGGGTGAACTAGGTGAAGATCATGGTGTGTGAGGTCGATGTTTTGGCAACGGCGAGCGACGGTGAGCAAAATCATACCGACGAGATTTTTGATCGCAAAAGAATCAATTGAAGGTAACTGTAACGATGCACCGACCAAACATTTACAACAAAAAAAACTGGCACCGATTTAGCAATTTTAAGGGCAGAATGGTCAACAATTTATTAAATGAGGGTAGTTTTGAATAAATTTTTAGTTGATTGTAGTTTTGTAAAGTGAGATCTAGATGGTGGTATTTTTTAAAATTTCCCAAAACTTTTTGATTCATTGGCTTGTTCGTGTTAAACAGAACTTAAAGTTCTATGTAGTATATTTATATAGATTTTGTTTTCATTGTATGTGTTACTAAAAATAAAAGCGAAAACATATTTTCCATGGTACAACCGTAGATTACAGTATTTGGAATTAAATCACACCAAAAAAATCAATTTTTTTGCTTAAATAAAAACCTTGAAAATGCAAAATTTCTTATTTTTCTCATTTAATAACATGATGAACTCTCTAAAACTTACAAAATCAATTCTATTTAAGAATCCAATATTCCTATCACTACTATAATCTGACTTTTACCTCAGGGCTGCTGTTTTAGTCTTAATTTCTCTCAAATCATTCATGTTACTCTCCCTTACTCACCAATCTATGTTCCACATTATACCCTCACCATCTCCGACACCAACAATTCCTCAATCTTTAGAAGCTCGTCATCCTTCGATGTGTGGACAAAATTCTTAGGAATTAATCATTCTCCATACTTCCTTCGCAATCTGATCATTCGGGCCGCCTACTCCAAGTCTGGTGTCGCCGTCTTTAGAAGCTCGTCATCCTTTAATGGTGCAAGTTTCTTCTTCGCAATCTGATCATTGACATTTTCCATCTGACTCTTATCATAAACATCTCCATTAACCTGAGATCGAGACACATCAAAAACAAAGGTAAGAAACCAAAATATTAATACTCACGATTGTGTGTGCAAAATATTTAAATAACTCACACAAGAATCACTTCATCAAAAGCTTAACCCATAAACACAAACTCGTTTATGTCCCGAAACTGCGGTCTCCAGCGGCTCCAAGCCAAAGGATTATGAACCTAAATCATAATGAATGTATTAGCAAAGTGACGCCCTGACTTTCATATCACTATAAAGTGCATGAAAGTCAGCCTAACTTATTGTTTTTCATTGACTTCCGGATCGATAATTCCAGTACATACATGAAGCTTGAATTGTTGCAAGCACTAACCAAACTAAAGGATATTCTTCTGCAGCCAACATTTCCCAAAAAAACTGCCCCTATATATATGCTTACCAATTTGATTTCCTGAACAAACAAATCACGTTCCTTCAGTAGATCCATCGTCGCAATTATGGTACTGCCTAAAATACAAATAAAGCCATGTTATGAAGCGTAGATAAACCAAATTGCTACCAAACTGAGGATGCGAGTTCCGCAAGAGCAAGACCATGTCTTAATATCGGAACAACCTACAGAGAGACAAAAACCAAGAATAAGAAATGTACACTTGTTGGATTGAGAAGAAAATATAGAAAATGGGTAAGAGTTTTGGGGATAGACAAACCGATATAAGCTCTTTAGGATCAATGAATTCAACAGAAGCTACACCAATTGGAGACATTATTTCTCCAATAAGCAAAAACCGGTGAGAACGAATTAAAGAAAGAGATGTGAAACTTTGTATAAAACCGTTGATACCCCAACCACTCTTGTGCTGATTCGCACATCAATAGTCTCCCTAATTCAACTATTGCATTCACTAAGATAATTGAAAAGAAACTCATATTAAAAAGAGAAACACAGACTGCAGGGAAATGAAATCCTGTCTCTGAATACTCATTTTCAAACGTAATTTAGCAGGTAACAAAACCTAACAGCTAACGATTGTTAACTAAATGTAGAGATTAGGATCCAAGGATTCCGAGAACCAAAACAATGGTTAATCTCCAGAAAAATGTTCATCAAAATCTTATCTACTCACTGGAAATAGGACAAGGAGTTTGCTCATTTCTGAGGACGCTGATCCAGTGATTGATTAAAGGATGTGGTGGCACAAAGACATGAAACCATAATCAATTAATCTCTTTCACTTTCAAATACACAGAAAACTCCAAAATCTATGATTAATCCGAATCAATTTACTTCAATTTTAAAACAAAATCTCCAGATTCAATGGAGTTTCAAATGGATAATTAAAGATAGCTTCGCAATTGCCAGGAAAAAATGCTATAAAAGAGTAGGCAAGCTCTACGCTTTTGTATAACCCAATTTCAAAGTAACGAAACTGAGGAGAATCTTAGAAAGCTAGAAGAAGAAGAAGAAGAAGAAGAAGAGGGTATGAAATTGGGGAAACGAACCAGGTAAATCCTAGGGCTCGAAGTTGTAAATGTCAACCTCTTGTATAATCTCGACGGACCTCTCCAAGCCATCCATCTTCCGTTTCAAGTAATAAGAAATCAGCTCGATGTCCGTCGGCGAGAATTTGAACCCAGGAAACGCCGTGGAAACCGCCATCGACACCGCCATATACCTAGAAACCTCTGCCGCCGCCTCAGTTGACATATATATAAGGATTAATCGCTACAGCCGCTGGCGAGAGAAGCTCGAGAAGGAGTTTTTTTCTGTGAAATTAAAAGAGTCACATAAAAAAACAAAATAAAATTTCTTGCGAGTTGTTGCGTAACGTTTTTGGGAGGAGGAGAAGAGACGCTCTACGTTATTTTTTTGTAACTGTTTGCAAAAACATATAGTTAATGTGGCAGCTTCTCAAAACATATTATTTTGGTTGAGGTGGATAGCCTGAAAAGCTTCAAATAGCTGTTTTCATATAGTATAAATATATTCGATGACCAAAGTATTAATTAACTTAGAAGTAAAAACGATACTTGAAAATAAGCATATAAATAGCATTCACCATATGAAATTACCCATCCATATTTGGTTGGTAATTTTGTATTCACAAAAGAGCTATCGTAATTGCACTTAATCCAATCTTCACTAGGTCTTGACCATGTTGATCTTCCTGTATCATTCATGTGCAAAAGTTTTCCATATGTCCCTGAATTTGTGATATAGTCTTCTATATTCAACCATTCATTCACATCATTCTTCGCAAATGCCAGATTTTTTTCTCAATGTGTATATATTTATTCACATCATTTTAATGGATTTGATACAAAAGTCATCAATTGATTTAGTATACGAATCCGGATCGGATATCCGCTTATCCGTAATTTTGTTATCTGGACCAGGATTCATATATCCTTAATATCCGAATTTTCAGAACGAATCGAATCGGATACCAAATTGGATTTCGGATGTCGGATAATTTGTCAAATTCTACTATGGGTCTTAGACCATAAGATCTTCAACGACTACTCGATATTGGAGAGATATGCGGGTTTCCTGGGATGATAGGAAGCATAGATTGTAAGCATTGGGAGTGGAAGAATTACCCTACCGCTTGGAAAGGGCAGTATACACGTGGTTCAATCGTCTTAGAGGATGTAGCATCACAAGATCTTTGGATATGGCACGTATTTTTTGGACCTCCATGTACCTTAAACGATATTAATGTTCTTGATCGGTCACCTGTTTTTGATGACATATTACAAGGTCGAGCTCCAAAAGTGAATTACTTGGTCAACGGACACAAGTATCATTTGGCGTACTACCTAACAGACGGTATTTATCAAAAATGGGTAACTTTTATCCAATATATTGTAATTCCTCAAGGTCCTAAAGCATCGTTATTTGCTACATATCAAGAATCCGTCTGAAAAGATGTCGAGCGTGCTTTTGGAGTATTGCAATCTCGATTTGCAATTGTTAAAAACACATCTTTGATTTGAGATAAAGAAAAAATAGGAAAGATTATGAGAGCATGTATAATATTGCACAATATTATAGTAGAAAACGAACGAGATGGATACACTCATTTTGATATATCTGAGTTCGAACAAGGACAAGTGAGCAGAACTTCACAGGTGGATTTGTCGTATTCTACGGATATGCCTACAAATCTCGGCAATATGATTGGCATTCGGAATCAAGTTCGTGATAAACAGATACATCAACATTTAAAAGCTGATTTAATTGAGCATATATGACACAATTAAACGTTTTTCGATTATAGTATTTATATTTTGTATGTCTTAAAATTCATGTAATGAACTAGTAATCTTATTTTATAATTATTGTATGTTTAAAATTATTATTACAATAAATAAAAAGTTCAAATAAATGTTTTAATTTTTTTTTTTTTTTTAAGAACCCCTAAGAGGTTCATCAATGGAAGAGTAAAAAAAACAAAAAATCTTAACTATTCACTAATAACAAAAATACTATTAAAAAATTGTTAAGAAGTCCAATGAGGGATTCATTGATGGAGATGCTCTTACTATTTCAAAAACTCTTGGGGTCAAAACAAAACGTTTTGATAAATATGAGGTTCATTCATAACTAAACCTTTCTTCTTCACAGCAAATGAATTAGCTTATCCACACACTGATTGACTTCTTCACTCTCTAAAACCCCTCAAAACCCTGAAGAAGGCGAATTATGCTGATTTGCCAAACGACGCTTACTTTCACCTTCCCTAATCCCACAAACCCTAATTTCTGCAAACCCAAATCTCTCTTGCCGGGCTTTCAATGGCCTCCACCTCGTCGCCTTGCCTTGCCGCCTTGCCGCGGATTCAGCTCCGATGAGTTCCCCGTCGACGAGACCTTCCTTGAGAAGTTCGGACCAAAGGACAAAGACACAGAGGATGAAGCTCGCCGACGTAATTGGATCGAGCGTGGCTGGGCTCCTTGGGAGGAGATTCTCACACCAGAAGCCGATTTCGCGCGAAAATCGTTGAACGAAGGTGAGGAGGTTCCGCTTCAGTCACCGGAGGCGATCGAGGCGTTCAAAATGCTGAGACCGTCGTACCGAAAGAAGAAGATTAAGGAGATGGGGATGACGGAGGATGAATGGTACGCAAAGCAGTTCGAGATCAGAGGGGATAAACCGCCGACTCTGGATACCGCGTGGGCTGGGCCGCTGGTGGTTAGGCAAATTCCGCCGCGGGATTGGCCGCCGAGAGGTTGGGAAGTTGATCGGAAGGAGCTGGAGTTCATTAGGGAAGCTCATAAGTTAATGGCTGAAAGGGTCTGGTTAGAGGATTTGGACAAGGACTTGAAGGTAGGAGAGGATGCTGCTGTTGATAACATGTGTTTGGAGAGGTTCAAGGTTTTCTTGAAACAATACAATGAATGGGTCGAAGCCAATAAAGATAGGTTGGAGGAAGAATCTTACAAGGTGCGCTTTTTAATTTCGACGCATTTCAGAGGAAATCAATGGTTTGAACAATGAGACATTGTTAGCCTAATGGCTTAGAGATGGATTCTAATCAAGATGATGTTTTTTTATGTATCCAGTACGATCAAGATTTTTATCCAGGTAGAAGGAAAAGGGGAAAGGACTATGAAGAGGGAATGGTAAAAAGCCTACTCCTGTTTGGTTTATTTGACTAGTTTGCTAGCTAATGAGATGTTTGATGTTAATTGCTCTATCTTTCTGTGCAGTATGAGCTTCCCTTCTACTATCCCGGGATGGTAAGAATCCTACTCATAGGCCTTGTTTATAAGTAACTAAATAGTCAGTCAGATGATTGGTCACATGAGCAATATCATAATGTCCATGCAGATTTGTGAAGGCACAGTTACCACTTTACATCTGTATCAGGGAGCATTTGTTGACATTGGAGGTGTTCATGAAGGGTATATTTACGTGCTGTTAGTTTGTGAATATAGTTAAAACTTACCGTGATTGTTGTACTGATGGGTATATAATCTGGTCAAATGCTGTCTATTGGTTTGCAGGTGGGTTCCTATAAAAGGTAATGACTGGTTTTGGATCCGGCATTTCATAAAAGTAGGGATGCATGTTATCGTCGAGATCACGGTACTCTTGAGACAGATCTCTCTTTCACATTGATAAAAGCTGAATGGGATATTTTCATGCTCATGTTTCTTTCTTCTTTTTCTTTTCCAGGCAAAAAGAGATCCATACCGGTTTCGGTTTCCCTTAGAGTTGCGCTTCGTCCATCCTAATATAGATCACATGATGTATGCAATTCATGCGTCTTTATTTCCCTTTACATATCCAGTACAAATTTGAAGTATGTTCTGTCCTGAAACGGTTTTGGTTCATGTATGTATGTTGACTGTTTTTTCTCTAATCTTGCTTCAGCTTTAATAAATTT
The DNA here is from genome assembly GCA_030161315.1 of Eutrema japonicum. Taxonomy (NCBI): domain Eukaryota; kingdom Viridiplantae; phylum Streptophyta; class Magnoliopsida; order Brassicales; family Brassicaceae; genus Eutrema; species Eutrema japonicum. Next base: position 45,299,114 of record BSQW01000013.1, read on the forward strand.
GACTTTCCACCAATATTCCATCGCGATGGGGATACTAATCCAGATGAGATACGGGTTAGTAGAATTCTTTATTCAGATGTCGTTCATCTCTTTTTCTCTTTATATCTCTTTCTTTATCTTAATATACATTATTTTGTGCAGCGAGATTGTGGAAGACCTCCTGAGCCTAGAAAATATCCAGGGTCAAAGCCAGAGGAGGAAGGGTTGCTCTCTGATCACCCATATGTTGACAAGGTATTATCCTAAGAAAAAAGTGTTGGTTAGGCGTTTAAACCGGTTGCTCTGCGAAAATGACTATATTGGCTTTGTAACTTCTGTGAAGTCTTCAGCACATTTCTTCTCTGTTTGCAGCTGTGGCAGTTACATGTAGCTGAGCAAATGATTTTGGATGATTACGAAGCTAACCCTGAAAAATACAAAGGCAAAAAACTATCAGAATTATCTGATGACGAAGACTTTGATGAACAAAAGGATATCGAGTATAGCGAAGCTTATTATAAGAAAACCAAATTGCCAAAAGTGATTCTGGTGAGATTTTCTCTACGGGTGTGTTGGTGAAACCATATTGTCTCAGTTATATGATTAAACTTTTTCTCGTTTTTCACAGAAAACCAGTGTCAAGGAACTTGACTTAGAGGCTGCCTTGACGGAGCGAAAGGTTGAATTTCCCTTAACTACTTAATATGTCCAATTATCCACATTTTTAACTTGGTTACCAACCCGAACTTGACGGATTTCATTTGTTTTTACTTTTATCTGTCTTGGTAACTCCTGTTATCTGTCTTTTTGCTTAAGCTCTTTGTAATGCAACCCGTGACATTCACATCATTGTATGAATCTTTTTACTGACGGTGGTTAAAAATTCTCCTATTGTATTGTGCAGCACCACAATAAACTAATGATGGAAGCTAAAGCAAGGGGAGAAGGATACAAAATTGACAAGCTAAGAAGAAACATTGAGATGGACGAGTATGATTCCTTACAGTGGCGCCGATCTTTGGAGGAAAGAGAAGCATTGCTCAGAGATATCAGCTCGTAAGTAAAAAATCATGACACTGCAAGTTCAGTCAAAGCTGATAAGCAAGAGATTTATGTTGTTCGAAAAGGGTGTTGTTGATGCTTTAAGATTTATGTTGCAGTCGTCAAGAACTTGGTTTACCATTGGAGGAACCAGGTAGGTATAAGCCAGGAAGCTTCTTTGGGAAAGACCAGTACGATCCAACGAGCCCATTGTTCCAGTATGACTACTGGGGAGAGCCAAAGAACTCAGAGATTAGCAAGCAAGAGAGAATGAAGGACGCACACAACAAATCCATCGTTGGGAAAGGCAATGTGTGGTATGATATGTCTTACGATGATGCCATTAAGCAGGCAATTGAAAGAAGAAAAGATGGGTCTAACTTGGTGAGTCAAGAAGAAGAAGAAACAGAGTCTGAGGAAGAAGATGAAGATGATTTTGATGATTTTGATGATTTTGACTATAGCATTCTGAGTGATGAGAGTAGTATCGGTTACTCGGAACAGCAACCTCTCGTTAACGGTACTCAAGTCTTCACAGACTGATCTTTAGACGAAGGTAAAAAGAAGGAACAAGAAGTCTTCAGACTTCTTTGGACTTTCGCTGGTTAATTAAAGAAAACACTTGCTTAATTACATAATGATAATTAGCGTAATAAAATGAAAACGGTTAATGATGTGCTTTGATCATTTATTGATTAGATTAAGATAAAATGATTAAAAATTGACTCAAAGTCATTCACCACTTTCAGTCTTATAAAGTGAAGACCATATATACAGTCTATGACAATGGACAATTTTGGTGACCTTAACATTGAAATAACTCGAAGAGAAGCTGAGATGATTTTAAAAATCCTAGGCATAGATTTTAACTCTTTCATCATGTTGTTTCTATCTATACGCCTTCAAGTCATAGAGATCCCAGCTCTCTTTAATGCAAGAGATGTCGGGAGATCTTTTTGATAATTGAGTTTGAAGGTTTCAGGGTTTTTCACATTGTTTTTCATTCGAATTTCTGGGAATTATTATTAATTTTTTCTACATTTTTTAGCTTTTTTATTATGGGAAAGTTTTTTCTTACTACTACCGGCGAATTTTTATTGAAACACTCATGTTTTTAGGTTATTCTTAATATGATTTATTGACTGTTCGAGACCAAGACGATTATTGGTGGAGTTGCAAAAGTTTGCGCTCACAAGATGTTATTATTCTTTTTTTTCAAGACGGAAGACGAGCTAAACTTCCATCCTTTTTTCAAGATTAAAGCTTATACTCGGAGGAGTCTGTTGACTTGTTTGGTCCGTCATAGGTGTTCCGCTTTTTGATTGCAGATTTTGCGTTTCACGTACCACCTTTGTCGTGCAGGTGAATATTGGAGATAATTTGGATGAGCAAGATGTGTATCTTGCGGATCAAGTATTGTGGACCGTCAAAGCCCAACTATGAAATGAAGTCCGAAGGAAGAATTCTTTAGATCTCAATATATTTTTAACATATTTACTTTATGTGTTTAGGAAAGTTACATGAGTATTAACATTATGTTAATTGTTGGAGGTGGGCCTAGCACCCCCAATTAGTTAGGCCCATCTTAGGAAAGGCCCCTCTTCAGCTCGGTCGACGGCCTGAAAGCACCGACCTGCAAGGCTCCTCTTCGGCTCGGTCGCCGACCTGAAAGCGACGCACCTCGGGCCCAGGCTGACACTTCACCAAGGCAGGAATGTCAGAAGAGCAGAAGGCAAGTGGGAGTTGGTCGAACAGTGTATTGTCTGAGCAGGAGTATGGGCTGACCTCGACATCTCACCAACCCTGCAGAGCTGACGAAGGAGGAAAGGACACGTGGAGAAGAGTTGGCGAAACAGTGCGCTGCCCTGCAACACGCCACGCCGAGCTCATCATGACCTCCCTCCTCGAAAGCCGGAACACGCCTCCTAGGCCACCTTACCCGCGAAAGAGGCCGAAGACGCCACGTGGCCCCGAGATCCCGGGGAGCAGGAAGCCAACCCCGACTATATATACCCCTCAAAGTCATTAATGAGGAGGACTTTTGATTTGGGCCATTTTTGACCTACGACTAGCTACCCGACCTCTCTCTTTCTCTCTTTGTAACAAGGCAACAGTTTAGAACGCCGAACTGGACGTCCTTCGGAACCAGTTTGTAATTCTAAATTGTTCATTTTTCTCACCATCAATAAAAGGAAACACGGCCCCCGGCCTACTCATCTTTCTCCCGGTCTGCTTTAATAGTGGTTAAACTGCTCTAATTAACGAAAATCTCACCTCTCGTTCCGTAATCAATCTCTTAAACATCTTTAGTGATCCCCGGGATCAACAATTGGCGCTAGAAGGAGGGGAGAGAGATTCTTCTATACGCAAGGAGCAGTTCAACCACCACCGCAACCGCAGCAACGATGGCAATTCCGCCCCCAAGAGTGTTGTCAGACCAGGAAACCCCGGCCCAAACAACGGCGCAGGCCCCGACGACGGCCCCGCCAACGACTTAAACAACGCCGACCATCCCGCCGTCAGCCCAAGCAGCTGCCAACCAGACGATTCCTCAAGAGCAGTTCTTCAGGGCCCCGCCCCCGGCTTCGGCACCCGCTCATTCCGACGGCTCCGCCGCCCACAGCGCTCCCCGAGCATCGGAGGACCAGCCCACGCTGTCCGCCGTAATGCAAACCCTGCTCGCCAGAATAGACGAGCTGACGCGAGCTACCGACCAACGGTTCGCCACGCTAGGAGCCTCCCGTGACCGGTCAGACAACACCGGCTCCCCGGACGTCCACCTCAGAGAGCCGGCCTCTCGAGAAGAAACCCCGCGCATCCGGATAAGCCGGCCCGGCGACTCACCGTCAGGATCTGAAGGCCCGGGCGGACGTTTCGCCCCGGCCGTAGGCAGCCACCCGGGCGACGAAGCGCACGATCCCCGATCCAGCTCGGAGCGTGCCAGGGATGCCGAATTCGAGGCCATGAAGGAGACAATCCGCGTGATGTCCTCCAAAATCCATCAGGCCACCAGCGCGGCCCCGGAAATAGATCGTGTCCTCAGAGAGACGCAAAACACGCCGTTCACCCGCCGGATCGCCTCCGTGCCGCTTCAGCATCTCGGGAAGCTAAAACTCCAGCCCTACGCGGGCACCACCGACCCGGCCCAGTACCTTACGGCGTTCACCATCGCCATGGGTCGCGCCCACTTCTCCCCGGATGAGCGCGAAGCCGCCCACTGCCAACTCTTCGTAGAGAACCTCACCGGCCCGGCCCTCACGTGGTTCTCTCGGCTGAAGACGCACTCCATAGACAGCTTCAGAGACCTGTCGACCACCTTCCTCGAGCACTACTCCATCTACATCCGGCAGTCCGCATCCAGCGCGGACCTCTGGGCGATGAACCAAGGAGCAAAGGAGTCGATCAGGTCCTTCATAGAACGCTTCAAGGCCAGGCCTCCCAAAGCAACGCGATGGACGAGTCAGCGCTCCCCGCTCTAAGAAAGGGACTGCGGGCCGATTCGGCCTTCAAGGACGATATGAAGCTCAACAGGCCGCGCTCGCTGGAAGACGCCTTGCACCGCGCTGGACTCTTCGTCGAGCTCGAGGAGGAGAAGGCGGCTGAGTCGAGAAACAGCGCCTATCACAAGGCCCCGGTCGCGAAGGAGCGGCCCCAGGAAAGATATCAGGAGCCTCGTCAACATTACGATGACGAGTACCAGCGCAGCAAGGGAAAGCAGGCCGCTGCATTCCTTGTCAACGGGTCCGCCCTCCGGCCTCCGTCTGCACGATCCCGTACTTCCCCCCAGCCCCGCGCCAGGGTTGCCTTGGAACAAGTACGTACGGGATCCCCACCAGCAGGATCGACGTCCCGACGAGCCGAGCGATAGGGAGTCCCGACCAGACGAGCCGTACGACAGGTCGGCCTTCTGCGACTTCCACCGGCGAAAGGGGCACCCGACCTCTCACTGCCGCGCCCTCCAAGAGGTCCTGCTGAACCAATTTCAACGGGGAGAAATCAGCGTACCAGAGCGGCTGCGTCCGCATGCCCGGGACGGGGATCGAGTGCAACCCCGCGACAACCGAGGTCGCGAGGATAACCGGGCTAGGCCTTACAACCGCGCCGAAAACGACGACCGACGGCGACGATCTCCTTCGCGAGACCGGGAAACGGGCAGATCGCCTCCCCCGGCCCGGACTCTGATAGGGATGATCATGGGAGGCCTCCTCTCGTGCAATGACTCAGTGCGGTCCATCAAGAGTCATGGGAGGAAGACTGACGCCTCCCTCAAGTGGCACTCCGGGCCGGAGATCGACGCTCAGGACACGAGCAAGAGGGGGATATGTTTCACCGAGGCCGACGCGGCCGGGGTCCACCAGCCCCACAACGACCCCCTCGTCGTACAAGTCCGCGTAGCCGACTGCGACGTTAACCGAGTCCTCGTCGATACGGGCAGCTCGGTCGATCTCATCTTCAAGGATACCCTGGCCAGGATGAATCTAAACGGGGTAGAAATCAAGCCGCACTCCATCCCGCTAACCGGCTTCGCCGGAGACACCGTCAACGGAATCGGCACCATCGAATTGCCGGTCTACGTAGGTCGGGTGACGAAAATCGTCAAGTTCGTGGTCTTCGATACCACCCCGATCTACAATATCATCCTTGGAACCCCTTGGCTGCACTCGATGAAGGCAGTCACATCAACGTACCACCAGTGCCTCAAGTTCCCCAACCAGGCCGGCACGTATACTCTTAGGAGTAACCAAAGGGTCTCTCGCGCCTGCTTCGCCATCGAGCACAAGCTGCGCCGCGCCGCGCCGGCCTGCTTGGCCATCAACGCGCTTCGGCCCGGCGAGCCCGACGCCCAGGATCTTCCAGGGCGGGACCTTGTCGCCCAGGTCAACATCGATCCGCGCGACCCCGTCCGATGGGTTGGCATCGGCACCGATCTCGACGAGAGCATCAAGCGAGAGCTGGTCGAGTTCCTAGGGCAGAACGTCTCCACCTTCGCCTGGTCCACCGTCGACATGCCCGGCATTGACCCAAACACGTGCAGCCACGAGCTCAACGTGGACCCGACCTGCAGACCGGTCAAGCAAAAGCGGCGAAAGCTGGGTCCGGAGCGCGCCCAGGCAGTCAATGACGAGGTCGAAAGGCTCACCGAGGCCGGTTCGATCACCGAGGTCAAATATCCGGACTGGTTGGCCAACCCGGTGGTGGTCAAGAAGAAGAGCGGGAAATGGAGGGTCTGCGTGGACTTCACCGACCTCAATAAGGCATGCCCAAAGGACAGCTTTCCCCTCCCTCGAATCGACCAAGTCGTCGAAGCCACCGCGGGGAACGAGCTACTCTCCTTCATGGATGCCTTCTCGGGGTATAACCAGATCCCCATGCACCCCGATGATCAGGAGAAGACCGCGTTCATCACGGACCGAGGCATTTAATGCTACAAGGTAATGCCCTTCGGACTCAAGAACGCCGGGGCCACCTACCAACGGCTCGTCAACCGGATGTTCGCCGACCAAATAGGCCGCACTATGGAAGTATACATAGATGACATGCTGGTGAAGTCTCTGGTGGCGGCCGACCACGTCACTCATCTCCGGTCCTGCTTCCGGACGTTGAACGAATACAACATGAAGCTGAACTCGGCCAAGTGTTCCTTCGGCGTCACGTCGGGCGAATTCCTCGGATACATCATCACCCAGCGCGGGATCGAGGCCGACCCCAAGCAGATCCGAGCCATCATCGAGCTCAAATCCCCGGAGAGCACGCGTCAAGTACAACGACTCACCGGGAGAATCGCCGCGCTGAACCGATTCATCTCCCGCTCTACCGACAAGTGCCTCCCGTTCTACCAACTGCTCCGGGCTAACAAGCGGTTCGAATGGGACGACAAATGCGAGGATGCCCTCCGCCAGCTGAAGGAGTACATATCCACTCCTCCCGTCCTGTCCAAGCCAGAAGAAGGCGAAATCCTCTACCTCTATATCGCCATCTCCGCGTCAACGGTCAGCGGAGTGCTGGTACGGGAAGACCGGGGCGACCAAAGACCCATCTCCTACATCAGCAAATCCCTTGACGACGCGGAGAGCAGGTACCCGACTCTGGAGAAGCTCGCCCTGGCGGTGGTCGTCGCAGCTAGAAAGCTCCGGCCTTACTTTCAATCCCATGCGATTGCCGTCCTAAGCAACTACCCCCTCAGAACCATCCTCCACAGCCCGAGCCGATCGGGCCGGATTATGAAGTGGGCTGTTGAGCTGAGCGAGTATGAAATCGAGTATCGAGGTCGGACCGCGATCAAATCTCAGGTCCTGGCTGATTTCCTAGTTGAGTTGGCGCCCGAGCTGGCAGTCAGCGAAGTCCCCGAAGTGTGGGTTCTGCATGTCGACGGATCGGCTTGCAAGCACGGGTCCGGCGTTGGCATACGCCTCGAGTCCCCGACCAAGGAGATCCTCGAGCAGTCTTTCCGTCTGGCCTTCCCGGCATCAAACAACGAGGCTGAGTACGAAGCTCTGATTGCCGGCCTGCGCCTAGCAAAGGAGGTCGGCGCGAAGAAAATCCGAGCTTACTGCGACTCCCAGCTCGTCGCCAATCAATTCAGCGGAGAGTACGAGGCCAAGAACGATCGCATGAACGCTTACCTCAAGGTGACCCAAGGCTTGGCCGCAGACTTTTCCGAGTTCACCCTGACGAAGATTCCCCGAGGCGATAACACTTCCGCAGACGCCCTCGCCGCACTAGCCTCCACCTCGGCCCCAGCCCAACGACGGGTGATCCCGGTCGAGAGCATCGACTTCCCCAGCATCGAGCTGCCAAAAGGGGTTTACTTGATCAACCCCCAGGCCGCGGACCCCGACGAAGACGTCCTACCTCCCGAAGTTCTACCGCCACCTCCGGCCGAGCCCGAGCTACCGGACTGGCGAGTCGACCTACTGCTGTACATCGCAGACGGCATTCAACCCCCAGATCGGTGGGCCGCCCGACGACTAAGGAAGAAGTGTGCCCGATACACGATGCTGGACGGCAATCTGTTCCGGTGGAGCGCCTCGGGAACCCAGCTCGGCTGCCTCCACGGGCAGGAAACCATTGACGTGATGAAGGAAATGCACGAGGGCGCTGACGGAAACCACTCCAGCGGCCGGGCTCTCGCCCTGAGAATACGGAACCAGGGACACAACTGGCCAACGATGTTGCAGGACTGCGAAAGATTCGCAGCCCGATGCGAGAAGTGCCAGCGTCACGGCCCGCGCATTCACTGTCTTACCGAGCTCCTTACCACTGCGGTCGCGCCCTACCCCTTCATGCGATGGGCCATGGACATAGTCGGGCCCCTTCCCCGATCTCGCCAAAAGCGCTTCCTCTTGGTCATGACCGACTACTTCACCAAATGGGTCGAGGCCGAAGCTTACGCCAAGATCACGGCAGAGGACGTCCGAAAATTCGTCTGGAAGTTCATCATCTGCCGGCACGGGTTGCCCTACGAGATCGTAACTGATAACGGTGCCCAGTTCACATCGGCCCTCTTCGAAGACTTCTGCGCGAAGTGGAAAATCAGGCTGAGTAAGTCCACCCCGAGATATCCACAAGGAAATGGGCAGGCCGAGGCCACCAACAAAACCATCCTCGACGGCCTCAAAAAACGACTAGACAACAAGAAGGGGTCCTGGGCCGACGAGCTCGATGGAGTCCTCTGGTCCCATCGCACAACGCCGAGGACGTCGACAGGACGCACACCGTTCAGCCTCTCTCACGGAATGGAAGCAATGGCCCCCTCCGAGGTCGGGCTCCCCACTCCTCGCCGCGCTATGCTCACCCAGCAGCCCGCCCTGAATGACACCGTCCTACTGAGCGAGCTGGATTTTCTCGAAGAACAGCGGGACCGTTCCCTCCACCGAATCCAGAACTACCAACAGCTCGCCTCCAAATACTACAACAAGAGGGTTCGAGGCAGGTTCTTTACCGAAGGCGACCTGGTCCTCTGCAAAGTCTTCGAAAACACCGCCGAGCTAAACGCAGGCAAGCTCGGTGCACATTGGGAGGGCCCTTACCTTATCTCCAAGGTCGTGAAACCCGGCGTCTACGAGCTAGTCACGATGAACGGCGACGCAATCCCGCGCTCATAGAATTCGATCAACCTCAAACGCTTCCACTATTAAGCCCCCGGGCTCCATTCCGCTCTCCGCCTTTGTAAACAAACGAACTACGACTGGCTTGATCCCTTCTACTAAAGGGTACGTAGGCAACCCCTAACCAGGGCTCAGCTATTAACCTAATAAAACCTTTTCGACAAAGGAACACGGTCCCCGACCTGTGCACTGAAAGCCGAGCTCCAAATGCTCGCACTACAAAAAAAAAATTTAAAAGCCGAGCTCCAAACGCTCGCACCTCTACAAAAAGAGAAAGCCGAGCACCAAACGCTCGCACCTCTACAAAAAAAAAAAAAAAAAAAAGCCGAGCTCCAAATGCTCGCACTATACCAAAAAAAAAAAAAAGAGAAAAAGCCGAGCTCCAAACGCTCGCACCTCTACAAAAAAAAAATAATAATAAAAAAATAAAAAAATAAAAGCCGAGCTCCAAACGCTCGCACCTCTACAAAAAAAAGAAAGCCGAGCTCCAAACGCTCGCACCTTTACAAAAAAAAAAAGGGGACCGAGCTCCGGTGCTCGCTCTCCCCGGCACACAAGTTATAAGTGCCAAAGCCGAGCTCTAATGCTCGCACTCCCATAGTACACAAGCAATAAGTACTAAAGCCGGGCCCCAGGGCTCGCACCTCTACTAGACACACAAGCATTAAGTGTCTCTAAGCCGGGCTCGCTACCCGCACCAAAAAAACAAGGTACACAAGCAATAAGTACCTTAAGCCGAGATCACCTCGCACCCACTAAAAATATTAAAGATACACAAGCAATAAGTATCTCAAGCCGAGTCGTACCTCGCACCCAATACAAGAGCACGGTCCACGACCTGCATACATGACAGGGTACGGTCTACGACCTACTCTACCGATCAAAAAAGCCTCGAAACGGCACTTACAAAAAGAAAGAGAGGGCCAACGGCCTCGATTATCACAAAAGGGCCAATGGCCTCGTTGTTATAAAAAGGGCCCACGGCCTAGTCATTACAAAAGCCTCGAAACGGCACTTACAAAAAGAAAGAGAGGGCCAACGGCCTCGATTATCACAAAAGGGCCAACGGCCTCGTTATTATAAAAAGGGCCCACGGCCTAGTCATTACAAAAGCCTCGAAACGGCACTTACAAAAAGAAAGAGAGGGCCAACGGCCTCGATTATCACAAAAGGGCCAACGGCCTCATTATTATAAAAAGGGCCCACGGCCTAGTCATTACAAAAGCCTCGAAACGGCACTTACAAAAAAAGAGAAGAGAGAAAGGGCCAACGGCCTTGTTGTCATAAAAAGATGGGCCAGCGGCCTGGTCCTTACATAAACGGTCTACGGCCCGGTCTTTACAAAAGAGAGAAGAAAACAAAAAGGAAAAACTAAAAAAAAAAAAAAAAAAAAAAAAAAAAAAAAAAAGAGAGAAGTTTTTACAAGGCCGCATCGCCCGGTCGGTCATCACCCCCGTCAGCACGGGTACCATCTAAATCGCCCGGGCACACCATCCTCTCATTGGTGCCATGCTCACCAAGGAAGGGCTGCTCGGACCTCTCTTCCTCAACCACGGCCTCACCGGATGGCGCGTCGGTGCCGGCCTCACCGGATGGCGCGTCGGTACCGGTCTCACCGGATGGCGCGTCGGTGCCGGCCTCATCAGCGCACGGGGCCGAGTCCTGTGCTGGCAGATCTGCTTGGACGATCTCAGCAGCCGAGGGAGCGTCCTCAGTCAGATCCACATAGGGCGCCTCCGAAGGAGCGACGGGCATGAGCCGCTCGAGCTGGACGCCATGAGCGCGATCCAGAGGAATGTCCAGGTCCTCCGGGGTCAAGTCCGGAAAGTCCATTCCGTCCAGCACGGCACCGAATGCCGCTTCATCCTCGTCCAGCTTCTGATATCGGTAGAACGGTACCGACACCCCGTCCTCGGCCTCCATCCTCTTGAGGCACGCCCTGACGCCGATCACCTGGTTGTACATCAGGTGAGGCTCTAAGGCCCGGCTGCGCCCGTCGAGATGGGCGCGGATCTTCTCCATCTTCGCGGACCACTTCCGGTTCCGCGCTTCCCACCGAGCTGTCACCCGGTCGCTCTCCGCGGCCACGGCCACCTTCGCCCGGCCTATGGCGCCCTCCAGCCCCTTCACCCTGGATCGGAGCGTCTCCCTCTCCCCCTTCAGGAGCCCGACCTCCTCCTCCAGAGCGGCCGCCCGAGCCCTCTCGGCGGCAGATCGGGCCCTCTCAGCCACCAGTTCGCCCTGAAGACTGCCCACCTCTATAGCCCGGGCTCACACCCGCGCCGCCTCCTCTTCCAGCGCCGCAGACCGGGCCTTCTCCTCCCTTAAGTCCTTTTCCAGCCCGCGAGTAAGAGCGGACTGGATCTGCGCGCCGGCTTCCTGGCGTCCCTGCAGGAAGCTGAGCGACGCGTCCTTCTCGGCGAGTCGCTTCTCATAGGCCTCCGCTAGAAAGGCGGTAAGGGCCATCGTCTGCAACAAACCAGCTGTTAGCAAAAACGTATAAACGAATCCTGATAAAAACAAGATCAGCAGCGAAAGCTTACCCGAGCTGCGGATTGCGCCACCTGGCGGAAGGTATCGGACTCCGCCATCTCCAGCGGGACGAAGTGCGGGTGCTTCTGCCCGAACATCATGGCCTGCGCCAGCTCGGCGCACTCGTCCTGATCGATGATGATCTGGCTGCTTCCATCCTCGTGGGTAAAGGAGAAGCTATAGTCCCGAGGCCCATCGTCGGAACCTCCCGAGGCGCCGCCTCCATCAGCGCTGCGGTCCTCGGCCTCCTGCACAGCAGCAGGATCCTCCACGACGACGATCGCCTCGCCGCCCTCAGTCGCCCGCACTGCGACCTCTTCGCCCCCTGGGTCCGGGTCTCCACGACACCCCCTCCCGGCACCTCGGCCGCAGACACCTCGGGCTCGACCCCGGTCAGTTCCGATCGGACTCCATCACGACCCGCGGCCGAAGAGCCGCCCACCTCGGCCCTCTTCTTCGTCTTGCCGGCCTTACCACCGGCAACCTCAGCCGCCCTCTTCTTCGAAGGAGCCGCCTCGGAGGACTCCCCCCCAACCCGTGGTGCCGGGTCTCGCCGGACCGGCATCTCGGGTATCGGCGGCGGCGGCGCCACAAACGAGTCCGCATACAGCGGACTGGCAAACCTTGCTCTACCTGCAAAGGAAGAACCGTCAGTTCGGCAAAAAAAAAAAAAAAAAAAAAAAAAAAAATTTAGCGACCTCCGGCCATTGCTGCCGCTATTCTCGCCGAAGTGAATGACCTCCACTCTCTTCTACGCACTGACCTGAGCACGGCAACGATACCCGCGTAGTCCGGCAGCTTGAACCTAGAAGAGTGAGGACCTGAAAGCAAAGCAAGCAGCATCAGTCAGACAAAATCGAAGAAGAGAAGTCAGCTCGACCTGCAAATCCCTACCCGAGGAAAAGTTCCAATCCCGGGTGCATCTCGCCGACGGGTCGAGCCAAACCACGTCAGTAGCCCGGATGTAGAAGTAGCTGCGAGACCAGTCCTCGACCTTCGACAGCTTGCTCGCCTTAGAACCCGAGCTGGGTGCCTCCAGGACGTTCGCCGCGGGCTTGAAAGCGGCATAGAAGGTCCCAGGAATCCCAGGGTTTGCCTTCTGCTGGGTGAGTGCCTCGAACATAGGCACCGTCACCTCCACGTCGCATTCGTGCCCCAAGGTCAGCAGCACGATCATCCCCTGGATCGTGGACGGGCAGACCTGCGAGAAGGCCAGGCCCCGCGCCCGGCAATACTGGACGAACAGCTCGGGGAGAGGAAGGCGCAAGCCGCACTTCTGGAAGAACGACTCATACAGGCAGACGAAGCCCGGCCGAGGAGTCCACGGGCGCTCCTCCGCCCTGGGTAGCCTGAGCTCGACGCCAGCAGGAAAGTCGCACAAATCCCTCAGGAGAGTCACCGATTCCGCTGTGCTCCAGGTCGGTGACCCTCCCTGCTCGTAAGGAACCAGGGGAGACCTCACCCTGGCCACTCGAACTCCGCCTCCGCGGCCGCCCTGACAACCACCGCGGTCGCCCAGATGCCCGGTTCTACCCCCAGCTTGGCCAACGCCGCGACCGCCAGAGGAAGATCTAACCACCGTCTTCTTCCGGAGATGGGTCCCCGGGAGCAGCGGGGCGGCCCCCGAAGTCGAAGGAGCAGACTGTTCCCCACTGTCTGCGCCTCGACACGGAGAGGAGGCACGTCCGGAACCATAGGAGGAAGAACTCGGAGAATCGCTACCGCCACCACGGGACGCCGATTCTTCGCTCGACTCAGCCCTAATACCGTCTAACATCGGCGCCATTGCACGGAGAGGAGGAAATCGAAAAATACAGAAAGAAAGCAAGAAGGGAAAGGAGGAAATCGGAGAGAAGAGGTTACCTTAGGGTTATGCGCAGAAGGTTTTAAAAGGAGGAAGAAAGGGGGGTTGAATAGAAGAAGGGCGACAGTGAAGCGACGCCTGGACACGTGTCAAAAGAAGCACGGCCGCCCAGAAACCTAATGATGACGACTCCTCGTGCTCCCACGCCAAAAAGCAGGCGACGCCTCGATAAACGCGAAGCGTCTATCACACGCCGCGCGTGGGCGTCCCACGCGAAAAAAGAGGCGACCTTTCGCTCTCTCACGTGATGGGTACGCGCCAACCATCTACGGATTTTCAGGAAGATCAACACGTGCGAGCACGGAGAGACCGTCCTAAGATGAGCCGAACTAGCATCAGATCAACTTCGGCATGCTCGCTTCGCCTCGCGATGCCGAACTGGGGGAGGGCCTATTGTTGGAGGTGGGCCTAGCACCCCCAATTAGTTAGGCCCATCTTAGGAAAGGCCCCTCTTCACCTCGGTCGCCGGCCTGAAAGCACCGACCTGCAAGGCTCCTCTTCGGCTCGGTCGCCGACCTGAAAGCGACGCACCTCGGGCCCGGGCTGACACTTCACCAAGGCAGGAATGTCAGAAGAGCAGAAGGCAAGTGGGAGTTGGTCGAACAGTGTATTGTCTGAGCAGGAGTATGGGCTGACCTCGACATCTCACCAACCCTGCAGAGCTGACGAAGGAGGAAAGGACACGTGGAGAAGAGTTGGCGAAACAGTGCGCTGCCCTGCAACACGCCACGCCGAGCTCATCATGACCTCCCTCCTCGAAAGCCGGAACACGCCTCCTAGGCCACCTTACCCGACCTCTCTCTTTCTCTCTTTGTAACAAGGCAACAGTTTAGAACGCCGAACTGGACGTTCTTCGGAACCAGTTCGTAATTCTAAATTGTTCATTTTTCTCACCATCAATAAAAGGAAACACGGCCCCCGGCCTACTCATCTTTCTCCCGGCCTGCTTTAATAGTGGTTAAACTGCTCTAATTAACGAAAATCTCACCTCTCGTTCCGTAATCAATCTCTTAAACATCTTTAGTGATCCCCGGGATCAACATTAATGTTACAACTATATATATCATCCTCCGGATAGTTCAAATCTAAGCAATTAGATTACTGGATTTATGTTCTTAATTTCTTGGTTTGGTTATTAAAGTATCTCTCATCAACTATTTTGTTATGAACCTTTGATGAGTTTTAGTTAGTGATTTTGGCGCAATGAGTCCTTTCTTCCGTGATTAACTGTTGGCACCAATCCTACATTTTGTTTCTGTGGACTGAGAAGAAAGGAGGCTATTGGGAAAAAATTGTTTTTATATACATTTTCAAAATTATGTATTTCTTACTAGATAAGTACTCGCATATATGCGGGTTTGTAATTAAATATTTTATAACCCGTAAAAAAAACTAAAAACGAAAAAATAGAAAACAAACTTAGATCACCCATGAAAATATATAATACATAAATTTAGAAACGATGTTTCCGATGAAATAAATTATGGTTTATATAGAGGTGATAAATTAGAATTTGTTTTCCTTTTAAGATTAATTTCTTTAATCTAAATTGAAAAACAAAGATTTTTTCCCCATTTTTATATTAATTTTTCCTTTTAGGATAATTTGGGGGGGGGGGGTAAAATTACCAATTATGAATCAGTTTTTAAAATTTCCGAATTTTTAAGTTTTTTCTTATTAATCAATTTTATTTTTTTTACAACTTTGACTTGACATGTATCGTGATCAGGTTAGTTAACAACATTGAAACATTCAGCTTTATATAATAAGATTTCTTTATTCTAAACTGAAATATAGTTTTTCCTTTTAAAATCTTTTTGGCTTTTATTCATTTTCTTTTTAGGATTGTTATATATTGTTTAATTTCTTTATTATAATCTGAAATATGGTTTTTTTTTATATAAAAGAACTTTAGATTTTATTTATAATTTTTGTTTAATTTTCTTAATCTAAACATAACTACTTAAAAAAAAACATAACTACTTTTGACCTTTTAAGATTATGAATTGATTATAAATGTTATTTTGTTGTTAATATTATGTGTTAAAATATAATTGGAAAATTATTAAAAATCTGTCAAAATAGAATTGAAAATTTATTAAACACGTGTCAAAATCTGATCGATTTACTTGACATGTCTCTAGATTAGGCCTCGCATATACACAGAGTTTATAATTTAATGTTTTAAACTCGTGAAAATAAAACCGAAAACAAAAAATAAGTGAGATCACCCGTGAAAATAAATAAAATAAAACTGTAAACGTCAAATACGAAATCACTCATTGATAAAGAAGTCTAATAGAGTAACAATTATATATTTATTTATTTTCTATTATTTGATTTCCATTTAATTTCTCACATGTTCCCAAATATTTAAGTTTTGTTATTCCTATTTTAATTATGTTTATTATTATTCTTATTATTATTATTATTATTATTATTATTATTATTACATTGTTAAAAAAAAACTTTAAGATAATTTTTTTTAATCTGGAAGCAACTTTTTTTTTTTGCTTACTTTACTTTTAGGATTAAGTGTAGAGTATATTTTTTTCCTTTATTATTAATATTATGTGTTAAAACTTTAATATAAATTTTTTTTATCCTAAAAGCAACTTTTTTTTTCTTTTTTTTTACTAACTTTACGTTTAGGATTAAAAGATCCAAAGATAAATTGATGTGGCATCCAGCCAACAAGGCCACTTGATGAAGACATCAAGACCATGAGAGCCCATGAGGCTACTACCACCTCAGAGAAGGACTGTTCTGTGCGTACGGCAGGCTTAGACTCTGGTCCTATTGGTGACAGCAGAATTTCTCTTGATGATGGGACAGTTGCTCCTAAGCTGCAATTCACATCCTTGAGAGAGCCAGCCAACTTCCTCGATAACAATTCACCAAATATAGCCGAAGCCAGCTTCCTCGGCAACAAATCACCAAATGTGGCCGAGAAGATCAAATTTGAAGCTGAGAACGATCCATGCATCAAACCAAAGAAAGAAGAACACTTTTATCGTCCAACCTACTATGAAGAAGATAACAGCCAAGGCAGAATTCCTTTTACTCGTCCAAAAACAGTAGTTGCCCTTACAAGGCTCTACGGACCACCCAAGAAGACTTATGGACCAGAAATGATGTGTTTCAGTCCAAGACCACCACGGCCTGACCCATTTGCGACTAAGGACACTAACTGGAATCTCTTATGGAGCCCCCATAGCTAAAGATCCAACTTGGAATGACCCGGATCCACCCAAAGACACTCAAACTCTCGCGCGGGTCACTTTGCGTCCAATTAAGGAAAGTCCGAGTTTCTTTCACACCAGTGACTCAACTTCATGTGTTCTAGTGTCTACTGAAGCTACTAAGGACCCAAGACCACCAGATCACAAGGAAACACGCCTAAGACCAGAGCTGTGTCGTTTTGGCCTTGGTCATAAGCGACTTGCCTTATTTGGCAAGGTGTGCGTTTCACTTAAGCAAGCTGATCATCCCTTACTTTCCTCAGATGATCTCGACCCTCCATTCACCTTAGCTAATCTTATACATCCATCACCTAAAGAAACCCTACGAAGATTCACACCCTCTTCATTCAACAAGAGAGCCACGGCTCCTCTAATGCCTAACGGCTAAGAGACATCAATGGCGACAAGATCATAGCATCTCCGATTTATTTGTTTCCTTTCTAGCTTTATTACCGTTGTCTTTGAATTCATGATGAGCCTTATATAAGCTCTATCTCTTCATTCCTTGTATTCACACTTTGATTAAGAAATTTCAGTAAAGTTATTCGCTTCAAAAATTGAGTGTTTGAATCAATACTTGTTCTCGCGAGTTCTATGTGTCTTGTGGAATCAATTCACATAGTATTCGTGTTGAGTCTCTAATCCCTCACGAGGAATAACCCTTGGGATTGAGTCTATTGTGTTTGTGGAATTAAACACATGGTTACTTGTTGTTCTAGAATCAACAACCCCCGGCTACTATCCATCACCCATTGCTTCCTTCACATCCTTAATGCTCGATTCTCTTAAGTAATGCTTGGCTTCAGACCGAGTCTTACATCATTAGTATCAGAGCTTAAACGTACCTATCCAGGTGTTTTCTAATCTTTGTTCTTTGATTTTGTTATTGCTTTTCGTTTTAGTTTCATTATCAATCGAAAAACCATAATTTGTTTTCTTTTGCCCGTTTGCTTGTTTCAATTTTCTAAAAATCGTAAAAACTCATAAAAATATTCCGTCTCCTGTTTTAGCTTATTAAGTCATCATAAGATCCACAAAAATTGTTTATGGAATTTTTGGACTCGATTTGATAATTTTCAATCACGTTTGAATCACACCGGCAAAATCCTTGATTTTTCTGTTTTGTATCTTTGATTTGTTTGATTCTCTTGAACGAATTAGCTGTTGATCTCTTGTGCTTTGTCCTTATTGCAAGGTACTATGGGAGAGGAAGCACATCACGTAGATCCTCTCCAACATCTTGGCTAAATTGGCCACAATGGAGAACAACATGACGGCGTGTTTTACACGTCTTGATCGTTTGGAGCAGCCTGAGCGAGTTGATACCCTAGCTCCAAGGAGAAACGTTCATCCAGCTGGTCCAAGGATGAATGCAGACCATAACCAGGCCGAAGATCCACCT
Organism: Eutrema japonicum; assembly: GCA_030161315.1. NCBI lineage: Eukaryota > Viridiplantae > Streptophyta > Magnoliopsida > Brassicales > Brassicaceae > Eutrema > Eutrema japonicum. The sequence goes on from BSQW01000013.1 coordinate 45,317,282, forward strand.
GGCCCGCATCATCAGCCGCGCACCTGACCCATATCAAGTAGCACAAGATCTCCTCAATCGGAGGAACCAAGGAGACCGAAATAGACAAAGGGAGGATTTCCCACCAGAAGTCAAGCTCACAACTCCCACCTTTTCCGGAAAAATAGACCCATCAGCCTACTTGGAGTGGCAAAGACGAATGGAGCACCTCTTTGACTACTACGGCTATACAGAGCCAAAGAAGATTTCCCTAGCAACCGCAAGTCTCACGGATCATGCTCTAGCATGGTGGGATCGTGAAGTAGCTGAGAAGAGAAGACTGAGATACCCTCAAATCACACGATGGGCAGACATGAAGTTTGAACTTCACCGACGGTATGTGCCTGCTCATTATCACTGTGACTTGCTGAAAAAGTTTCGTTCCTTGTTTCAGGGCACAAGGACCGTTGAAGAATTCTACGAAGAGTTTGATCTCTTGAGAAGCCGCCTTGAGTTAGATGAGACAGAGGAATCTCCCATGTCTCAATTTATGGAAGGTCTACAAGACCGCATACAACGGAAGGTGGAGACACAGCCTTATCACTCACTGCCCGAGATATTGCATCTAGCAATCCTACTTGAGCAACAAATCACGAATAAGACGACTACTAGAACCAAATCCAGTAGCACAACTTGGAGTCAGCCCCAACAACCGCAACATCAAATTTCTACGCCAACCGTAAACAAGAGAAAATCAGTAGTGTTGATTCAAGATTCAAGTCAAATGACTACCGTGCTGATCAAGGTAAGTCTAGTTCATCAAGATCCCATGAACTAATATGTTTTAAGTGCCAAGGCAAAGATCATATGGCAAGAGATTGCCCCAACAAGCGCGTTATGGTTTAGATCTCTTTAATGAAATCTAATATATTGGCGACAAAAAAAAAAAATAGTTTGTTTTGTTTTTTAATTTTTTAAAAAATATTTATTTAGGTTTATTTTTCACAATCACACTAGATCTGATCGATGATTGAGCTGGGCCTGTTAGTAATATTAAGTTTAGAACAAATTTGTTAAAGTGTGTTATTTTGGTTAATTGTAGATAAATCTTGTTCCCCATCAAATATAAGAGAGGCTAATTTTGAGTTGTGGACTTGTGTGGGTCATAGGTCGGGTTTATAAGAAATCTCATTTATAGTGATTAAAAAAATAATTAGAATGGTCGGCTAATCAAATTAAATAAATAAAATATTTAGCGCGGACCAAAAAAAAAAAAGATAGAGATAAGTATGACTTCGACAAATGGAGACAAATTATTTATATACTCATCTTTCACGACCAACCAATACCCAAACGATTACGACACTTCCTCCACGTGTCAAGAGCGCTCAATTCAACGGCTCAGATCTTTGAGTCTACTCATCATACAACTACAGTCTTATCATTTTACGAAAAACTAAAACTAAACTTGGAAATTCAAAAAACTAAAAAGAAATCCATTTTTGTTTCAAAATAAGCCCGCATCTTTATGATTAAACGAAATTTCATGGATGTTTTTGATAAATTGGAAACATATAGGGCCTTATTCAAAAGATTGAAGACACTGGGGTTCCATTTTTTGTTTCTTCTGAACTTTTCGAGATCTCTATCTACTATGGTGTCTCGATCGTAATGGGTATTTCAGCTCAAAGATCATAGCCAATACTAGAAAACTTCTGACCGAAAAAAGAGAGGATTTTTGTTTCTTTTTGCGTTACCGGAGAAAAAAAGACGGTACCTTTTCGCTGTGAACTTGCCGGGAAAGATGGCGAATGTGCGAGAGATAAAGATAGTGAGGAGCGAGAGCTTAGGGCATCGAAGTGACGTGTCGAGCCCGGAAGCTAAGCTAGGGATGCGTGTGGAAGATCTCTGGGATGAGCAGAAATCACAGCTCAGCCCTAACGAGAAGCTCAACGCTTGCTTCGAGAGCATCCCCGTCTCTGCTTTCCCTCTCTCCTCTGATTCACAAGGTAACAAGATTGTATGCGAATTTGATCATGAGCTCATCTTTAGTTGAAATTGATAAATTTTATGGGTTTCATAATCAGCTTTGATTGAGTTTAGGCGATAAGTGTTTGTAGAGATGTATGTAGATTTTTCTGTACATGATCATGTACGAAAGGTTGATCGATCTATGGAAAGTATGGAATTTGAGATACGATCGTATCCTTATTGATGGGTCCCATGATCTCTTGATTAGTATCTGTTGGATATGTGGTCTGATTGTAATTTATATAGAAAGTTCTACAAGTCAGAATTTGGAATCAATCCCAGCTTTCCGATTCAAGGAATCAGAACTAGTTGTTGATGGTGTTAGTTTCATAGTCCTCTTTTGTGGTATTTTCTATAAAAATCTTCTAATGTACCAACAGAAAAGAATTGTTACTGTTGCAGCTCTTCCGCGTGAAGAACTAGAGCTACATCTTACTTCTCACATTTTAACACAAGTTCTTTTTTCCTTTGTAAACTTGGTCCTCATATCTCTTCCTGGTTTCCCTATCTAGACATTGAGATCAGATCAGACACAAGTTTGGCGGAAGCTGTTCAGACACTATCGAAACTCAAGGTCTTGAGTGCGCCTGTTGTAGATGTTGACGCACCTGAAGATGCCAGCTGGATTGATCGCTACATCGGTATTGTGGAGTTTCCAGGCATTGTTGTCTGGCTTTTGCATCAGGTCATTGTTCCCTTTTAACTTTTACTTTCAAACATCCAGCTTTTTTTATTATTCTTATGCATTCTTCAAGAAAATACGAGAGGCAGCCTGTTGGTCTCGATCAATTAGATTGTGGTACCGAGTGAACTAAAGTTCATGTCTTTGCTTTTCTTGTCTACTTTAAAAAACAGTTGGAGCCTCCATCTCCAAGGAGCCCGGCTATTGCAGCTTCAAATGGATTTTCTCATGATTTTACCGCCGATATTCTGGATAATGGAGATTCAGCAGTAACTTCTGGAAACTTCTTTGAGGTCCTTACTTCTTCAGAGTTATACAAGAACACCAAGGTGAAGCTTGTATCTTTATTAAGGGGAAAATAACCCACAAGTTTAACACTTTCCATAAATTTTTGTCCTGATTACAGCTTCTGAAATGCATTGGATATTCTCTCTGACAGGTTCTAGATATCTCTGGAACATTCCGATGGGCACCGTTCCTGGCTCTGCAGAAAGAGAACTCCTTTTTAACAATGCTGCTACTTCTTTCTAAGTACAAAATGAAGAGCATCCCGGTGGTTGATTTAGGTGAAGCAAAGATCGAGAACATAATCACACAATCAGGAGTTATCCATATGCTGGCAGAATGTGCAGGGCTTCACTGGTTTGAGGATTGGGGAATCAAAACTCTCTCTGAAGTCGGTCTTCCCATTATGTCAAAGGATCATATCATAAAGGTCAGTGTGTAATCTTACTCATATCTCCACTGAGTTCTTTTTCTAATAGATTATCATTTATGTTTCAGATCTATGAAGATGAACCAGTTCTTCAGGCGTTCAAGTTGATGAGGAGAAAGAGAATCGGAGGCATACCCGTCATCGAAAGGAAAAGTGGGAAGCCAGTAGGCAACATAAGCCTTAGAGATGTTCATTTTCTCCTCACTGCACCAGAGATCTACCATGACTACAGGTTAAAACTTCATAAATCCTTATAATATATAAGTTTCGTGGCATTGGTCAATCGTCAATGCTTTCTTCTTGATCTTTTTTAGGTCAATCACAACAAAGAACTTCTTAGTAGCGGTTAGAGAGCATCTGGAGAAGCGTGGGGATACATCAGCGCCTATCCTGAGTGGTGTCATCGCTTGCACTAAGAACCATACGCTAAAGGAACTGATATTGATGCTAGACGCCGAGAAGATCCATAGGATATATGTGGTGGATGATTCAGGTAACCTGGAAGGACTCATCACTCTAAGAGACATCATCGCAAGACTTGTCCATGAGCCATCTGGCTATTTTGGGGATTTCTTTGACGGTGTTATGCCTCTACCCGAAAACTACCGAGTTTAAGAAAATGGTCTTTTCTTGTGTAAATTTGTCTTTGGTTTCGTATCTGTCTGTTTGTGCCAAAGTTCTTGAAATTGTGTTATAAACGTTTAAACAGAAATAATAAAAGAAGAAAGCGCCGGTCTTCGAGTGAATATGTCTGAAATGCAGTAATCTTTAGATTCTCTCTGATGTAGCCTACATTTTGAACAAAAACAATCTTAAGATTCTCAGACTTGGCCCTACATTTTGAATTGGAACAATTAGGTCCATGGTGTGTTCTTCGAACTTGATCAAGATCTGATCCATCTCTGGTTGATATTTCCGAACCTGAAAATTTGTTTCAGACAGAGTTAGATACCAAAATGAAATCCCGAAAACAATCATTGTAATGAAAGGTCATGAACTTATTAACCTAAGAAGAGACTTACTTTGATGTTGGCCATGGCTAAAGAGCTTGTGAGAAGCTACGTAGGCAACATCTGAGTCATTTAATATCTTTTCCACAAAAATAGATTTTCTCAGCAACACCAGACCTGCGTATTGGGCCAGACCTGAGATCCAGGACTGTATAAGTCGTAGCAGTGAATATCTTAATTACTTTGCAGGCAATCCAAATCGTGAGTACTTTGAAGGTAGATGAACATAATGTTTTGTTTTGTCATTGCTCCATGCGCTTGATGGAACTGAGGACGTGCTTCAGTGCTGCTTTGTGGAGTCCACAACAACGGATATTCCTTTCTTTAGATCAACGGTGAAGCTCGGGAAGAAGGGAGTCGAGAGTTTCATCGAGACAAAGCTTGAGTGACTCACAGAGTACGAGGCCGAGTGCTTGAAATATCTCAAAGAAGACATTGAGAAAGCGTTTGACCTCTATGTGCCTAAAAAAATAGATGCAACAAATGATTTCTATTTTTGTTCCAACTTTGCTCTAATTTTCTCCTCGAGTAACTCTAGGTCTCCGTGCACAAACCATGCACCAGCTACTTCTTCTTTCTATTTTTGTTAGTGTTTTTATTTTATGTTATGGGAGAGAAAAAAGTCGAAAGAACACGAGTTTTTTTTCCCTTTTCACTCTAAAAATATCTTCCCCTTTCTCTCCTCTGTAAAAAAAAAAAACTAGCACAAAAACGACATTTTATCGTATTTCACTTTAACATACTCTTGCTTATCTTTCATCTTTTGTTTAACATGTAGCTTTTGAGTAAGCTAGTGATCGATTAATTAAACTTTTATTTTCTCCTTGCTTTTTCATGAATTATATCTTGACAACTGATAACACACTTAAGAAACTCATTCGACAATTGTGTAATAAAGAATATAAAACACAATGAAAAAACTCACTCGAAAACTCACTCGACAACTGATGACTATTTTGGGGATTTCTTTGACGGTGTTGTGCCTCTACCCGAAAACTACCGAGTCTAAGAAAACTGGTATCTTTCTTTCTATGTAAATTTGTGTTCGTTATGCTTTTATGTCTGTTTGTGCCAAAGTTCTTGAATTTGTGTTATAAACGTTCAAACAGAAATAATAAAAGAAGAAAGAGCTAGTCTGAAATACAGTAATCTTATAATTCTCAGATTTTCCCCAACAGTTTGAATTGGAACAATTAGACCACCTCCATCGGACATAATTATAGATGTCTTAACTTTAAAAAATATTAAAAAAAGACAGAATAGCGAAGAACCGTGTCTCTGCAGAGACACTTAAGACACTCAGAGACACCTTACGTGTCATCGTGTAATTGAAGGGTAAAATGTTTTTTTCTTTTTTTGTCATTTGCCCAAAAAAAAGCTTTCGTTCTAGTTTTCTTTATCTGCGAAAATCTTTCGACGGTTCATATGCTAAAAAACCCTTCTGATTTCGATTTTGAAATCGAGTAATCTATTTCGAAGAATCTTTGTGAAGATTAACTGTTGAATCTGGAATTATCACTTATACCGAATTACCGAATGTCGTCTTCTTGTAAGGTATGCGATTTCTCATTGCTTCTTCATGATTCTTCTTCTTGTCGGTTAGAACTGAGTGTGTTAATCGATTTGTAATTCTATTGTTTTTGTTGTTTGATTGTGTTTAATTATAACCAATTTAGGATCGATATCAAATTTCAATTTCATGAGAATTTCTGTTATTTCTAGATCGATTAAATATAAATTTGCAGATCATCTTGGAGTTTTGAATCTCTTGCATTTTTGATAATAACTGTATGTTTTGAATCTCTTGCATGTCAGGTTTGGGTTGGTCACGAGATTTAGGTGAAGGTTGTTTAATTTTGATTGATTTAGTTGAAGGTTTCATTGAGTTTGATATTGTCAGTTTATTTTAACAGGGTATTTTTATGGGTGGTTTGTGAAGTTGTGTTAGGATTTTAACAGGTTATTTTTAACAGGTTATTCACAGTTTTGTTTGAAAATGGAATATGAGGATGAGAAAGTGAGTATCCAAAAAGAGACACTTAATCAGAACACCAATTTGGATGTAAGTTGTATCCTTCTTTTGCTGTTCTAATGTGAAGGCCGCTTGCATAAGAGTCATGCCACTATACTTATAAAATGTTTCTGTAATTGTTTGCTACTCTTACTACTTGAATGTATGTGATTACGGTTTTCTACTTCTTCTGTTGTTTTCTTAATTCGCCGTGTCAGCTAAATCGGGTGTTAAAAGATCCCGAACATGGGCTGATGAAAAGCAACCTACAGTCCATGTTACATATAAGCACTTAACGAGGTTAGATGAGAAAAGAGTTATATGAAGTGGTGTTTACTTATGAGCTTTTAAATCGTAAAGTTGATTCCCAGCGTTACCATTTTTTTAATTCTTTAAGGAATGAATTTTTCAGAGCTAGCAAGCAGAAGCTGGAAAGTTTATTGCAGCAATGGTCAGAATGGAACGCAAAAAATACCTCCTTGGCTCAGGTATCTATGACAGGAGAAGGTCCTTTACGCTATTATAGTGCTTATTTGATTCATTTTCTTATTTGTTCTTGGTTCTGTTTAGCTTATCATAGTCCTCATCTAGCTTATCATAGTTCTTTGTTCTTATTTGTTCTTGGTTGTGCTTAAAAAGTGGCTGCTTATCATAGTTGTTGGTTCATATTTTTGCTTGCTTCTGCTTATCATAGTCCCTGCTTATCATTGTTCTGCGACTAAGGAAATTGCTATCCTTGCCTTAGTTTTTTTCTGTTTAGTCTGTGTTCTGTTTTTTCCATCGGGCTTACCTTTATTCCATTCTGGCTTAGCTTTATGTCATCTGGCTTAGTGTTTTCCATTAAGAGATACTTGTATTATTTGTGATGCTGAGTCATTGCTAGCTTTGATCAAATATACTGCTTTCAGAGAATCATTGTTTGTTGAATCTTTTTTGTTCCCACTTGTTTTCTTTCCCACACTTCTATTTTGTAATCAGAGAATCTTTTTCTTTTTCAGGTGCAGTCTGAACTTGATGGAGACAGGGCAGGACCAGTTTCACATGGTGCTTCTTATCAACTTCACGTGGCTGGAAGGCTTCAATGTTACAGGTTAGTAATAGTTTCACTTGAACTTAAATCACAATTTTTCAAAAACATACTCAAGTTTTAACTTTGACTGAGAATTATCTATTGCTATTTATTATGAGATTATCATAGTTTTACTTTCCACTTATTCTCTTCTCCTTCGTTCCTTAGTTTAGGTTATGGGTTCTAGCAATCCATATAGTTTTCCTCAAAACTTTATGGACCTCTTGAATAGCCAACAAGAGAGTAATAATCTGGAAACTCATCTTTCTTTTTCCCCACCTATCCAAATTAGGTCATCACAAAATTAAACCCTCAGTCTAGTAGCCAATATAGTGATGCACAAAACATAGATGAGAAGTCAAGAGAAGCTAGACGTAGATGGACTGCCCCTGAAGATGTTGTCCTGATCAGTGCTTGGTTAAACACCAGCAAAGATCCAATCGTAGGGAATGAGCAAAAGGCTGGTGCCTTTTGGGAGAAAATAGCAGCCTATTATGCAGCAAGTCCAGTAGTAGTGAGTTTACCAAAGAGAGGGGCCACACAATGTAAGCAGAGATGGAAAAAAATCAATGAGAGTGTCAACAAGTTTGTAGGATGCTACAACCAAGCTGCGAGTCGGAGAAGTAGTGGCCAGTCAGATGATGATGTTATCCAAATGGCTTATCAGTTGTACTTCAACGATCAGAAAGTGAAGTTTGCCCTTGAGCATGCCTGGTTGGAGCTTCGCCATGATCAGAAATGGTGTATCTCTAAGAGTAAGGAAAGTTCCAAAAGAACTAAGCTAGATGAGGGTGGCACATACTCCTCAAGTTCCAATAAAACATCTCAAGCTGAGGAAGAATCATGTCTTCGACCTCCTGGTGTTAAGGCATCCAAAGGCAAAGCCAAAAAGAGTGGCACTACATCATCAAGTGAAGCTAGTTCCCTGTTAAAGTTTGAGGGGTTGTGGGAGATCAAGCAGAAAGACATAGCTGCAAGAGAAAGATTATCCAAGCAGCGACTTCTAGACAGTCTCATAGCCAAGACAGATCTTTCTGAGCCTGAAGAGAACCTGAAAAACAAGCTCATTGCTGAGATGTTAGGATAATTGATGAACGGGTGCTAGTGATGCAATTGTCGGCATAAGACAACAAAGACAATGTCATGTCTTTGCATTGCTTTGTAATTTGTTTTCTTGTCCCACTTGTCTTATTGATGAGATGTAATTTGTTTGCTTTTCCCACTTGTATCATTGCTGAGATGTAATTTGTTTTCGGTTCCCACTTGTATCATTGCTGAGAGAATTGTTTTCTTTCCTCATTTGTAATAAATCAGATGTAATTTGTTTTTATTATGTAATTTGTAATAACCTCTTTTAGTCTCACTCTGCTGCTACACCTAATTGTGCAGTTGAAATTGGGTTAGCGAAGAAATGTTTTATTCGCATGAATGGCTGGCTCGAAAGGCTCCATTGGGGACGGTGTGGTGCGCCGCTCACTTGCAAAATCTCAAGAAGTCTGACTACACCGCCACGAACATTTCCGAAATAGTTTGTTCGTCTTTCCTCTTCGATTTTGCTTTTGTGATCAAAGTTTCCATTTTTGTTTTATCCCCTTTGATTGTGATCATATGTTGGATTGTTGAGTAATTAGTTTAAAAAAAATATGTAACTGTCTTTGCAGATCATATAATATTTCCTAATATACCAATGACATTGAGACTGTCAAGTTACCTTCTACTTGGGGTTGTGCGAGTATATTCAAAGAAAGTCGATTATATACTCCATGACTATAATCTTAGTACTTGGTTAGTTAAGGCAGAGGACGACATGACAGTCTTTGATTTTTTTATGTAATTTGTTTTCTTATGTAATTTGTTTTCTTTTCCCACTTGTATTATTGCAGTTGTATATATTGTGAAACAACAACCCGTGAATTATATAATTCTCTTTTCCAAATTCTTCATCTAAATGTAACAAGCTCCAGTTCCAAGTTCTCTTTTTTTTACAATTCTATTTTCTTACAAATCTCCTTCACTTTCCAAATTTTTCAAACCAAAACAAAAATTCACACAAACATGTCATCTTCAAATTTAGATGAAGAATTGGATCAAGCTTTTGATGAACAATTTCAGAGTCTATTTCAAGAAGGCATAGATAATTATGGCCATCATCAAGAAGCAACAAGATCAAGGCGGAAACGATCTTATGTTGAAAGAGGACGCGAGGATGGGCACACTCGTTTATGGAATGATTATTTCAGTGAAAATCCTACTTACTCTCAACCTATGTTCCGACGTCGTTTCAGAATGAACAAGCCATTGTTCATAAGTATTGTTGATACACTATCCAATCAAGTACCATACTTTCAACAAAGACGAGATGCTACAGGAAGGTTGGGTCTTTCTGGACTACAAAAGTGTACAGCAGCCATTCGTATGATGGCCTATGGTTGTGCAGCTGATGCAGTGGATGAATACCTCCGCCTCGGTGAAAGCACCGCAATGGTATGCTTGGAAAAATTTGTGGACGGAATTATATATTTGTTTCAGGATACCTACCTAAGAAGGCCTACACCAGAGGATCTCCAACGATTACTCAATCAAGGAGAAGAACGCGGATTTCCCGGGATGATAGGAAGCATTGATTGTATGCATTGGGAGTGGAAGAATTGCCCTACAGCTTGGAAATGGCAGTATTCACGTGGATCTGGAAAACCTACAATCGTTTTAGAGGCTGTGGCTTCACGTGACCTCTGGATTTGGCACGCATTTTTCGGACCTCCAGGTACCTTAAACGATATCAATGTTCTTGACCGCTCACCAGTTTTTGATGATATATTAGAAGGTCGAGCTCCGACAGTGTATTACTTTGTCAATGGACGGCAATACAATATGGCTTACTATCTGACTGATGGCATATATCCAAAATGGGCAACTTTCATCCAATCAATTTCAATTCCACAAGGTCTGAAAGCATCATTATTTGCTCAATGTCAAGAAGCTGCCCGAAAAGATGTCGAGCGTGCTTTCGGGGTCCTGCAAGCTCGATTTGCGATTGTCAAAAATCCCGCTCTTAGTTGGGATAAGACAAAAAATAGGAAAGATAATGAGAGCATGTATCATATTGCACAATATGATAGTAGAAGACGAACGAGATGGATACAGTCTGTACAATGTATCAGAATTCTATCAAGGAGAAGGAAGCGGGACTTCACTTGTGGATTTAACGTTTTCTACAAATATGCCTACCAATCTAGGCAATATGATGGGCATTCGAAATCGACTTCGTGATACAACAATACATCAACAATTGAAAGCTGATTTGATTGAACATATCTGGCAGAAATTTGGTACAACTGAAGATTAGACCTGAAAGAATTACGTTCTTGATAATGTTTTTATATGTATCTATCATTATACGTATTTGTTTTCCGTTTATTATATCCAATTTTAAGTTTGAATTTGTTTTTTACGTATTGTAATATATGTTTAAAAGTATTTATAATGTAATATATTTATTTTCTTTATAAAATATTATATAATTATAATTTATAGTTTTTTTTCTATAAGTTTAACCTAACATTTGTTATATTATAAATTTAATCTAAAAAACACATTTTTAATAAATAATTAATTTTTAAGACACCTTTATGGGTGTCACTAATAGAGGGTGAAAAACTAATGCATATTTAATAGTGAGTCTTAAATTAAAATATTATTAAATATAATATTAATTAATTCTTAAGACACCCATAAGAGTATCACTAATGAAGATGCTCTTAGGTCCCCAGGTCAGAGTAAGTGTTCTTCAAACTTGATCAAGATCTGATCCATCTCCGGTTGATGTTTCCTAACCTGAAAAATTTGTTTCAGACAGAGTTAGATACCAAAGTGAGATACCCACAACTATCATTGTAATGAAAGGTCATGAGCTTAGCTACGTGGCTTTACTTTGATGTTAGCCATGGCTAAGAGCTTGTGAGAAGCTACGTAGGCAACATCTGAGTCATTTAATGATTTCTTTTCCACAAAATAGATTACCTCAGCAACACCAGACTGTGCAACAAAGAAAACCAAAATGAGATCTACTTGCATTAAGTTAACTGGTCTAAAAAGATCACTCAGGTTTCTGTGTTTGATATCAAAACAACCGGTTAGCTGAAGACATTAACCATATAAGATTGCTACAGTACTTTATTAGGATCGAAATTTGACAAATCAATCCGAATTGTTTGAAGAACAAACCTGTATAATAATCTTAGCACATTCGTTGCAAGGGAACATTGTCACATAAAGCTTCTGCAAAATATTTGAGGAACACTGACAAACTTAAATAAACCATCCACACTGACAAAATATTTGAGGAACAGTGTCTTTGGTTTTTTTATAGCAAATAGATAGTATTTTCAACTAAATAGCTGTTGCATAGAATATTAAAAAAAGTTTTGATCTTTTGGCTCAAGCGAGAAACCCCTTGTGAGAAAAAAAAAATGTTCAAAGAAACTAACCTGTCCAGCCGCAGATGCATGGTTTGTGTTTAGTATAGCATTGACTTCAGCGTGACAAACATAACTACAAAAACCAGAAACAGAAACATCATAACTACGGAATGAACCAAAACGGATGAGGATTTATAACATTGTAGTTTGCATCATTTGGGATTAGTACTTACGGGTACTTTGTTTCCAATGGGTCCCCAGTTTTCGATTTCTGAAAATTGGCAGTAGAAAATATAAGAAAATATCTAGTGGAAAGTTACTTTGCTTTTCTCTAGACATTCATTTTGTACCGGTTCATCATCTTTTTACCCTTACTCTTAGTTTAGTGACTACTAACTTTGACAATAACTCAAATACATCATTTTTGTCTAGAATTTTATGACAAGACATGCGTTTGCGTAGAGAAACTCCGAATTTTTTCTTTGAATGTAATAGTAATACCTTGGCCCATGGAAGTCTGTCATCCGAGCAACCTCTTGGAAAACCATTATAGCCAATCCCTAAAATAAGAGATGAAAGTTTTGTATTCATGTTTTAACTATATGTCAATCCCTACAGAACTCACTTTTCATATTGTTCAAAAAAGATATCAAGTGTGATCCATCATCTTACCAAGAATTACACCATTTTGGCTCACCAAACACGCACCAACCTGCCAAAGCATAAGAATGGGAAACATAGTCAATTTTGAATATTTCCAACAACTAAAAATGAGAATGGCCAAGAGATCAACCCTTTTTGCATCATATGATCCATCAGAAAGGGATATAAAATTGCCACAGGAGGAAGGCATGGGTATAAGTATCGAATTTGTTAACCTTGAGTCCAATTCTTCGGTTCAAATTTCTAACCTTTTAGACCTTTAAGGTCCATACTATATACTCTAGACGCGCTGGAGATCAAAACACCAACGTATCCGGTAATACATCGGAAAATTCCAAAATCAGCGAGTGTGCTATCTTAACACGGAGTGTCTTAACCTAAAAGACATCTAATCGAGGAAAGCAAACTGTATCATCATAAAAAGAATACATTTGTAGTCATAAAGATTTCAACCATTTCATACATAGATCTTTGGGTAGTTATTACAAGAGATTTTACGAATCATAAATTTTCCAATATAACCACAATCCTATACAGTTATAGAAAAGAGACAATAACAAAAGGCAGCATCAAACTGTAAACTTCACTTGCAGATGGGCTGTTTCATCTCAGAGAATCAAATATCTCACACCTATGGATGTAACTTAGCTGAAAACTTCCACTAAATCAAACATATTCTCATTAAACTTTACATCTAGGAACTACCTAGTTGAATCTCAATCGAAACTTACAAAAACTTCAAGAACTGTTTGGATACTCTATCTGTTCATCAAAATATGAGAATCCCAACAACAAAATTTACCTGCCTGTTAGGATCCTTTGATCTTTCTGCTGACAGGAATGCAATCGCCATGAAATAATCATCCCACGATAAGTACCTTTACAACAACAATCAAAACAAATCCTACATTAAAAGCAAATCAAACTCTACCATCTTCGACACCAAAATTCACCAGATTCAAGCTACCTTTTTTCAATTTTTTTCCAATATAATCCTAAATTTATACTAAAACAGAGTTTCCAAAGCTCGAGGTAAACATCTGATTTTCTAAAAGTTAGAAGATTTCGCGAGAGAAGATTTCGGACTGCGAGTTCTAAGAAGCAAATTCGATGAATTTAAGAGAAATCCTGACAAACCCTTTTCGCTTCAGAGGACTGAAAGGGTCTAGACCCGGAAATCTTCTGGAAACTGCGGCGATTTCGGTGGAAGTAACTCTTCGGGATTTAGGGTTTGATGAGAAGAAGCGAAATGCTAGAGATGAAATCAAAGCACCAAAAATTGCAGACGTAGAGACGATTGCGAGATCTCGAGATTTCATGGAGCTTCAAGTCGATAAAGAAAGAGATGTGTTCAATGGAAAAAAATCTTCGCTTTTGGCGAGAGAAGAAGAGTTTGCGGGAAGTGTTCTTTGTTCCCTATCAACGGAACAAATCTAGCGGGAAACTATAAGAGAGTAAAATTCACGCGCTTCCGGTTCAGGTAGGCGATTAGGTCTATCGGTCCATATCAATTTTCGGTTATAGTGCGTTTTAAATTTTATGCCTAGGCATTCGGATATCTATTCGAGTTTGGATCAGTTTTTTTCGGGTTTTGGATACCCAAATTTTAGAAGTCTATGACACATTCGAATATTTTTTTCGGATCAGTTCAGTTCAATTCCGTCCAGGTTCGGATCAGTTTTGGATACCCAAAATTTATCTAAATTTTCGAAAAAACTAAAAAATATTATTTAATTTAAAGAAAATTTGGTTAAATTTTTTAAAAAATATTTAATTTTGACAAATATAACTAGAGATTTTCGAATATTTCAAGTATTTTGGTTATTTCGATCTAAACAAAACTAATATATTCTGTTTATAATTGTAATTTTGAGAATTTTGTTATTTCAAAACTAAGGTTACATAATATTTTTAGATATATAATTTTATTTTGTATATTTCGGGTACCCGTTCGGATTTCGGTTCGGTTCGCATTCGGTTGGGATACCCAAAATATTTTATAAAAGAAACTATTCGGATATTTATAACTATTACGTTCGGTTCGATACTTTCTAATTCGGTTCACTTCCAATTTGGTTTTTCGGTTCCGGTATTTTGCTTAAACCTAGTTTTAATTATATTAACCAGATTGGTTAAGGGGATGTGCTTTAACTACGAGGAAGGAAAACGGACTACATAAATAAAACATAAGACACGTTTATAAGCAAAATAATAAGGTTTGGACTGGACTTAGGCTTCACTCCTTTAAGTCCAAATCTATTTACCCAAAAAAATTTTGTTGGTAAAACTATTTACCCAATTTGATCCACTATCTACAATCCCATGGCGTTATGGCTTAGCTAGCTTAATGTTTGACGAATTGCCTAAACCTTTATTAGGTCGTAGAAACAAAAAAGAAATGTGGAATAGTGGTAAGTTTAGTTCTGTTTCGTTATATGATTTCCCATTTTTTGGCTATACAAATCAGATTTTTTTTTTTTTAAACTATGTAGTTTAACACGGAAGCCAGTAGGACTGGGCAAAATACCCGGACTCCAAGAACTGAATCGGAACCGAACCGAATCCGAACCAAACTTATAAAAATATCAGATGGATCTAAGACCCTTCGACCCGAAAGACCTGGAACCGAACTGACAATCGATCGAGTACCCGAGAACCGAATCCGTATATATTTTCTTTAGTTTTTTTGGATTTTTGGGTATATTTTTCGGTTATTCGGGTATTTTTTGGATTTTCGGGTAATTTTCGGGTTTTTGGGTATATTTTGGGTTTTCAGATATATTTTCGGGTTTTCGGATTCCAAGTACCCGAACCGATTAAGATCCGAATTTTTCGGATTTTTACCGGTTCTTGAATCTCGGAACCGATCCGAAACCCTATCGGTTCCTAAATGGATCCAAAACCCTTATACCCAAAAAACCCGGAACTGATCCGAATGAATGCCCAACCCTAACAGAAGGGATAAGATTAAAGAGAAAATTAGAGGCAATATTTTTAAAACCGTACCAAAAAGCAAACTGAAAAATCTTACGATCCGACCGTGGGCTAGTGAAATTTTAATCTAATAATTTATTAAAATTATCTCTATAATATTATTTAAAAAGACATTTTAGAAAATAAACTTTGTTTTATAAGTTATTAAATGAAATTCCATTACAAATAAAAAATATAATTGAAATAGAAAATGATATAATTGTATATTAAAATTATTGATGAGAATATAGAAATTGTTTATTTTCCATTAAAGAGGTTATTTACTATTTAGAATCTTAATTATTATGATATTATTAAATAATAATCAATGCATACATATTCAAAGAAAATATATTCGAGATTTTGCAATATTTTTCAATATGATTATTATATTTTATTTGAATATATATCAAAACATAATTTTGAAAAAATATTTTACTAATTTTATAAAGAGTTAGACACGAGAAAATTTATTTTTTTATGCGTTTGTGGACTGACCACAAAAACCATAATTATTAAACTGTGCATATTAGAGTTATGTTTTCAAGATTATAGGTTTTTGCGGGTTAGCTCGAATAATATTTTAGTTCATTACAAAATGGGTTAAGTAGATATGTTAGTCCAGGTTGACAGTTCTATATATAATCATTATTTAGACATATGATAAATTTATTTTTTCCTTAATTTCAAAATAATTTTTAAGAAAAAATTATTTCGTGCTATATACCTAATGCAGGTTAAATCCTAGTAAGTCAAATATAATTAATGTCATATGTAAAACAATTTATATCTTACAGCTATCATAAAGTATTTCAAATCCAAGATAGTTGTGAAATTAAAAATCCTGGTCCAGTAAATTGAACTCAATAAATCGAATGGTGAAAAGGCTCGATAAAGTCAAAAAAGCCGGACGAGATTAAAGAAGCAGACGAGGTGATGGATCGAGCTGAAAGACCCATCAGAGTGAAGTTTACGGTCAAATGAGATTAAATGCATATCTGTTAGTTAATCCCACCGAGACCAAGACTAATTCAAACCGGTGAATTAAGGTGCATGAACGTAACGGCCGGACACTAGCAATTAATGACCATTCATGGTGAATCTGACGGAGTAAACGGTAACGTTAAGCACGATCTCGAAGTATAAAAAAAAGGATGAGGGCAAATAGCAAAGGGACCTCGAACTCTCTACACACTATTAGCTCTACACTAAAGTACTTAACCGTTTCTTTATTCTTGTTCTTGTAAAATCACTTTTGAGAATCGAAATAATAAACATAGTTTTACACCGCAAAATCTTATCCAAATCACTTTTGAATCATGTTTGATCTCATCGAGCAACAAATTTTATGTTTAAATATAAACCAAAATTTTCCGTTTATTTCTATTTAAAATTTTTGACCGTTATAATTTTAGCTATAACAATACTATAAATCCAAGGTTAACATTAAAATTGATTTGCTTACATAATATATAATACCGTCTTACGACAAGAATTTGCTTAGATGACTCAAATATTCGTACTTAGTAGTATAGTAAGCTTGTTAGCTTTTGGAACCCATTAACCCACGTGCGTCTCCAATTATTAGACAACCCACATCCTCATTTTCATATCTTTATAGAAAAAACGCAAAGTTATCATTTATAATAACATTTGAAATGAGAAAGATGATGAAAAAGTGAAAAGGGTTTCTTTATAAAGCCTCTCATACCTCAATAACGTGATCCGTTATATCCCCATCTTCTCTGTCTTTTCTTCGACAGAGATTTTCTCTACAGCTTAGCTATTTTTCTAGTTTCTACCCTCGTATTACCAAACTATTAACCTCCATTATTTATACTATTAAAACACAAACACTATTAAAATTTGTTTTCAAATAACCCTTTTAAAAAAATTGAATATATTGTCAAACATTTATTAAATCGGTTGCTAAACATTTATTAAATTTATATAATCTAAAAATCACATAATCATAAATTTTTTCATTAAAATTTAAATCAAATCATTTTCGTTAATGTTTACTCAATATAAATTTTATAAAAAATAATGTATAAAAATTATGGCCCCACACACAACGCATATTAGAATCTAGATTTCACATAGCACATATTAGAAATATGGTATAAATATCAAAACACATATTGCACAACAAATCAACAAAAAATTATCTCTCGCACTAAGAATTAAATATTCAACATATTTGAATCAATAACACTTAAATTAGATCTTATTTCTCATTTTATCTTTTGTACATTTCAAATTTTATTTTATCCCATGGGGATTATAATCTAGTTTTCTCTTCACAAATTCTCCAGTGTTTTTTTTTCTTTTTTAAAAGATAAAAAAATTCCGATTGAAACTTAATAATGAGTATAGATATCGTTATTGTGTTACCGATCATAGTTAATTAATTTGTCTGAACTTAAAATAGTTTGCATGAAAATCATGATAAAAACATATTTAAATGGGTGGAAAAATTAACCATCTTTGTCACCATGCATAGAATCTTATACTCTTTATGTTCTATATTAAGTGATGTTTAAGGTTTTTGTACACCAATTAATGATTCATTTAATTTTTATTTTTTGTATACTAAAAACATCATTTATTGTACATTTAAACACAATTCAACCAATAAGAAAACAATCTGCAAAATACAAAAAGTAAAAAACAATTAAAAATTATTTAATTTTATATTGATTTGTGAGAACATCACTTATTTGAAAACAAAAAAAACCTCTAAAACATCACTTATTACCGAACGGAGGGAGTATAACCATTAGATTATATATATTTTGAATTCTTCTATTAAAAATATATATGTCATAATGGTAAGCATCCGTTTATAAAACAAACCAACACAGTGTAATAAAAAACTAACTCATAGAATGAAGAAATATACATATAAATTGTTGTACAATCAAATCGTTTGTTAGAGAGAGAGGGTTATCGAGATATTCAGTCTACAAAACTCAATTATCAACTAACCCAAAACCAAAAGATATACAAGGGATATAAATGTGGTAAGTGGTAACTATAAATTGGCTGAAACATGGGGTTAACAACTAAAAAAAGAGTCAATTATCGGGAATTAGTGAAAATTATAAACTGGTTAAACTTTTGTAAAAGTGGCTGAATTAGTGAAATCTTCTAAGAAATTTAGCTAGGTGTGACAATTACAATACACTGAAAATTTGTCTGAAAACTTATAGTAGTTCTTTCTATACACACAACTTCCCATTTGCTAGTTACAATCATTAAGATTCTACTTTCTACACACAAATTCCCATTACAAAATTAAAACAAAAGGGGTATAACCGTAATTTCATGTGGATATATATGTGCACAGACACGAAGCAGCTTACATATAAAGTGACTGGTAATTGCCACCCCCCACACTTATTGAAAACTGCAGCCTTTTAGTCCCCAACAAAAAACAAAACCAAAACCAAAAAAATGGCTGAACAACAACAACAACAAGATCATCACAAAGAGCTTCAGCTTTTACCTTCTCCACCTTCGACGGAATCTCCTTTAAGAAAACTCCGACCAACAGTTATAACAACCGATCACCACCATTCCTCCTCCATGATCCACCACGATCTCGACCTAAAACTCTCCATCAGCCTCAGCACAATCCCAACGGCGTCGACGGTGGAGCATCCGAGCAGCGTCGGCGGAGGAGGTGTGGAGGCGTTGAAGTGGCAGGCGGCAGAGCAGATAAGACTGGCGGCGATAGAGAAGGCTTACGCCGAGAGAGTCAGAGAGTTGACTCGCCGTGAGATGGAGATGGCTCAATCTGAGTTCGCTCGTGCAAGGTAAGCGAGTTTCAATTAAGTAATTCCGGTTTGGATTGGTTTGGTTAACGGTTTTGAGTTGGAACCAAACCAGGGTGATGTGGCAGAAGGCAAGGGAGGAGGTGGAGAGAGCAGAGAGGTTGAAGGAGAGATCAATTGCTAAGATCGATACGGCTTGCTTGGAGATCACTTGCCACTCTTGCAGGCAAAGGTTTAGGCCTTAATTATAAGTCTTTAATTGTTTCTCTTAATATTTGTTATTATAAATGGAAAATTGAGAGAGAAAGAGAGTATTGGTTTAATTAGTTTGAAAAATAATTTGGAAAACAAAAAAAAAGCCATTTTGTAGCTAATTCAGTTTGGTAATATTAGGTCTTTTCTTTTTGTTTTCTTGAAATCGAAGGGAAACAATCAGATATGAAATTATTTATTTTTCTACCTACTTTACTTCCTCTTCTCTTAGTTTTCATGAATTTATAATTACATAAATTAGAAACCATTCAATATGGACTACTTCGGAATTTGATGGATAATATCGGAATGATGGACTAAAAAGTCAAATTAGTTACGGTATCTAAATGTCAATTCCGCAACGATCAGCTTTATAAAAAAAAAAAAAAATGATCAGCTATATGCTGTGATCGATCAGTTAGTTAAATGCTTGATATTAAAGTAACAAGAGATAGAGTGAATAATAAATAATGATGGTAACATTCATAATAAAGGAACGTGTAAACTAGAATGGACGATTTGCGTGATTTGAATATAATTGGCTGACCTATATATGGTTTCATTTTTTTATTTTATTTTTTTGATTAATATGGTGTAATCCGGGGCTTGCTACACACCCAACTAATTCTCATAGACCAGAGGAAGTCATGTTACCATTTAGGTTTCATTTTATTTGTAATTGTGATCATCTTTGAAAAAATGTTCGTTCAAACGAAAATTGATGATTATCTTTCTGGAAACAAATAATCAAACACACACGTACATATATAAAGACATATGCATGGAGATGATGGGTATAATTATTGCATTACCATGCTCATTAATTTTATCTACTTTAATTTCTTAGGTCGTTTTAATATATTATATATCTCTATATAATATTAGTATTGTATGTTTGTTCGTACGTACATATACGTCTATAACACTTAATTAACTTATTACAGTAGTGTTCTGTTTATTTAAAAACATAAAACGTTCGTGGAAATAAAAATGGTTTGGACTAATCCAGATGTTATAGTATAGTAGTAAAAAAAAAAGACAATACCGTAAATTCATATGGTTTTGAGATTCATATTTTACAGATATAATTTCCTTCGTTTGATTTTCTCGTCATGAAAACTTTTGTTTTTTTTTGGCACTCCAAAAGCTACAATGTTTTTTCAATGAATTTAATTCCGCAATGTAATAATCTTTTTAAGGACCAAACTCTTATGCAAATAGAAGATACAAAATAGAGAATAACTAAAATGGATATCTAAAAGGTACGTGAGCTAAACTATAAAATGCTAACAAGAATTCCATGAAACCCTAGAGAGCTTCTTTATTGCTCTTTGGTTGTAAATACAGATCCTTTTTTTGTCACCATAAGGATCTCTTTTCTTTCAAATGAATAAATTTCGTATTAAATAGAAAAACCTTACCTATTCACAAAAAAAAAATCCATTCACAAGCGTGTATAAACACGACGTACATGTACTTGTAGATATTGTTTTTTTTATAGAAATAATATAGTTATACATATATATTATATGTAGCACTTCATGCAGTACTCTTCCTTACATGCGTGTGAAGTTTTTTTTGGTAAACATGCGTGTGAAGTTGCAATCTCTAAGTGGTTTTCTTTTCTAGGGAAGATTTTTAAGATCAGTTTTGTAGTTCAACTAGTTAGACAATGACTAGTTCGGTTATATATATCTTGTTCAGGTTCGAGCAAAATACAAATTTATATAAAATACATTGTTTTCAAATATACTTCACAGTAAAGAACCTTGATTGTACAAGTAGATAGATAGTGGTGGATATAACATATAGCCAAATTAGTTTGTCTTTAATCGAGAGGTTGACCTCTTCGTAACCATATCAGAAACTAGTACTAGAAAAGCTGAAAGAAAAAATTAACATATCTTTGATTTGTTACATGCATGTATCACTAACAACTAGTATTACGTCTAAGAGAAGTCTAGACCGAATGCTGAATACTTTGAATTATTTTAAAATGATGAAAATATAATATATTTTTTTGATAAATGAAAATATAACATTGTGAACAAAATTTGGTAGAATATATGTATACTTGCATGTTGAAATTTTTGACTCGTGATACAAACAAAAAGAAGATAATTATCGATAACTAAAAACAGCGTAGGGCCAAAAACCATTCGTCCACGATGCTACAAGTAAAAGAACAAATAGAAGAGAATAGAAATGAAATGAAATAAAGAAAAAACAAAATAAGCAAAAGGGAAAACTATAGAGTTTTGTAAATTTTTATTATTATTGGAGATAAAAATGGGAAGTGTGTGTTATAACCAATGTTCAAAATTTCACTAGGTACTAGTCGGGCGGTTAAGTTGGGTCTAGCGCCTAGCAAAAAAATTAGGAATTAATTAGAGATTAGTTTTTGATATTTTTAATGTCTTTTTAACATGTTAATCCATTATAATTTATAGTTTAAATATAATATTGTGCTCAATATTCGATAAAACACATGAAAATAAATATTATATCCAATACATTATGATATTCATTAAAAATATGAACATAAGTTGGACATATCAAATTTTATAACCAATTAAATTATTTTAATTTAAAAAAAAATTGGTTAGGTAGTTGCATGCCTAAGCAGAAATTAATCGGCCTAGACATAGATTAATCGGACATCCAATTTATTGAATTTATTACCCATAAATCGCCACAGTCTGCCGCTGTTTAGTGCCTAAACGGCTAGACAACCGATTTTTTGAACAGAGGTTATAACCCATGCGAATCAATTATTACATCAACAAAAAAAGCTCAGAAATCATACTGGACTGTAATTACATAATTTATATAAATAGTAACAAAATGGTGTGAAACCGGAGGGGCCATGACTCATATTTTTGATGATAGGCATTAGGAACCTTTGATAATGAAAGATAGAAGCAAATGGATCAAAACAAAAAACCACAATCTACAAAATAAAAATGATGAATAATTGATGAGAGAATTACAAAGACAACAAGGAGGGGTGGGAAGGAGTCGGAGTATCCACTAGTTTTCAACTTCTTCTTCTTAGACCTTTCTTCTTCTTAGATCATTTTCACAATATATATTTTATTTATCAAATTTAAATTCAAATATTGTTGCTTAGTGCTTACAAAATATTATTTACCTTTGATATCAAAAAACAAAAACAAAAATCCTTTATCTTCCCTCATTATCCAAAACCACCCAATTCGGCATTCTAACATCATGCTTAATTAATGGAGACCCTCTCAATTAGGAGATTGACGGAGTCATGTGCGATATCAAACATCTAATGTCCTCCTTTACTAGTTGTATGATCTCTTTTATCTCCCGTACTACTAACTGTTTCACAGGTTCACTTGCTAAACTGGTTTTGAATTCAATGCACTCTTTTAAAAACCATTTGATATATTCATTTTGTAATTCGAAATAATGTCCTTAGGTGATAATTACATGCTCAGTCGGAAATAAATAAAACTTCATCTTTAATTTATTATGAAACCAATAAAATGTATATATGTAAACAATCAATTAATTTAGTAGATTGTAGAGTGTATATTAAGCGGCCTAATATACACTCTACAAAAATTTAAAAATCGTTTTTGCCAAAAAATGTAAAAATTATTTTTGCCAAAAAATGTAAAAAATAGTTTTTGTTAGAGAATCAATTTCATAAGTTTATCCAATTTTGACGGGAATGGAAAGTCAACTCTAGTGTCAACTTGCAGGTTTTTTTTTTTTTTAATTGAATTCTTTCTTAAAGAAAAAAAAACCATTTCAGGGTTGGGCTAACCCTAGTTTAGCCTATTTTTATATAAATTACAGGATTAAAAAAGGGCTAAAGCTCACAAAATGTTAGATTTATAACATTTAGGACTGAGCTGGTCTCAAACTCTTAATTTAACATCTCTAATTAGGCCTAGTGTATAGACATAGATACATACACAATATTTGTTGTACAGTCACGGAAACGTACCTGTATAGAACATTATGAGTGTGTCTCTACGTACATACCCAAAAAAAAAAAAGGAAATGTATAATCACAACGTTGAATTCACCAGAAGGAAAGATATGTGTCTGAGAAATTGGAAGATAATGGAAACTGACGAGATACATCAAAACATAGCAATCTTGCCCATTGTGACACAACCTTAACATTTGTCTTTTCACATTTGTCTTTTTACACAACATATATTTTTAATAATATACATAAATACACATATATATAGATATAGATGTGTGTATCATCGGTGTTTATACATACATGCATTTTGTATATACGCACACGCATACATACAAATATACATGTGTATCATCAGTGTATATCACTCATATTGGTGTTTGTCAGTGAGAAAGAGATCAAAGAGAGCCATCATTTTCCAAATGTTGTTTTCCTTTGTTCAGCTTTTTCACCAATTTATATATTTTCTGAATCCCATGTGGGATGGATCTTTGCTTGTCCCCTCTTGTTAGATTTTTTTTCCTAAAAATATATATTAATTCTCAATCTAATTCTTTTCTACGATATAAACTATTTAATAATAAGTGGTGTTGTCTCTTATAGTTTATATCCTTATGACAGAGATTTGTTTTAATTTCGATATCCATATATTTTTGTGGTCCTTACACAAGTTAGCTTCATTATTGTGCATGTATTTCTTTTTTTCTTCCACCTTCCAGAAAATCAAGTTTTAATGAGAAATTATCATTTATGAGTATTCTTGATGTTCAACAAACAGCAAGTGGGTCAGTGGTTGTCACATATTTACTGTCATCTTATCGATGTCGAATTCGACTCCATCTATCCTTCAGATGTGATGGTATTTAACTATTGGACCGACTTGTTGTAACCCAAAATGATGACAAAAAATAATAATAATAATATTCCTAATGTTCATTTTTATACTATATATTTTTAATTTAGTTATTAGGACTCTTATATGTGGATTGGGATCAAGACTAATCTTGCAACACGCAGATATGGACCTCTGTATCCGTAATTTTTAACTTAAGGTTTTTGAAGATATTTATATTTTTGATCATTTAATTGTTGCATATAAATGGAAGTTTAATTAGTTCTAATAATTGGGAGAAAATGAAACAAGAAGAAGAGGCCAAGTTTGGTTGGATCTAAAAGAGAAAGTGACAATTGCCCTTAGAATGGAAGGGAATGAAAAGACAGTGTTAGGGAAGGAAGAGGGGACAATGGATGATGGAAGTTACTCTCATCATGTGATCCATCACTACCTTATATCTAATTTACATATATTTTATTAAATATTTACCAATTATATTTTTATTTCTGCATATATAAGCACCTTATAAACAGTTTCACACTTCCTTTTGCATGCATTCTTATTCTTTAATTATTTTTATTCAAGATTTTGGGATATTAAAAACAATCATAATCGATACAATGAACACTGAAATTAAAAGAGAGAAATCTGAACTAAAATTCTTTCCAAAACCATTATCCAATGAAATTAAGAGACATACTTTCAAAGTGATTAGTTAACAAAAAGTAAAATAAAAATCACTAAATAAGTTAAAATTAGGATATTATAATTCTGTATATTTTATTTCATAAAATTCAATGTTAATTAGAGACTATTTTTTGAAAATATTGAATCTAAATTTTTCAAATTTTACTTTTTTATTTAGTTTTGTTTAAATATATCCTTTAAACTTAGAGATCAGTTTTCAATTTAAAACCTTTTTTATAAATTTTGAATGTATCATAATAAATGGACAAGGAACAAAATTATTGAAACTTTAATTTCAGTAAAATAAAAGTAAGGAATAAGAAGCTATTTTATAGTAACCTCAAGTCATTTGTAATATCATTTTCATTTATGAAATATTTTAGACTAATGTAAGTTAAATAATAACAAATATATGAAAATTGTAAAAGTGACAAAAGGACTATTGTGATAGTTAGATATTTACATTGTAGATGGGGTAGGTTTTCGCTTATAAATCATTTCATTTATAAGTCAATTGTTTATAAAAAGACGTAAATAGTTACCGGATAATAAAAAAAAAAAATTTGAGCGAAGTTCACATTGGGATTTGTCCAGGAACCTCAGCTATTAAGTAAAGAGTTATAAAGTCACATGAAGTAAAATAATTATTTTCTTGCAAAAAATCTTATAAAGTTATAAATTTTTTATTATTGAAATTTTATAGATTAAAAAAATTGAGATAGGATACATTTTAAATACATTTTTATGTTTTGGTAAATTTCAAAAATATCACACCAAACCATATTTCAAAGATGGTTATGAAAAAGAAAAAAAAAAGTAATTCGTACAATTGATTTAGTACGCTTTGTGAAAAGTGTAAGACCTTTCTTTTAAAATGGGGAATAGCCAGGAGCCTTCACTATCTCTTGTGA
Source organism: Eutrema japonicum (assembly GCA_030161315.1). NCBI lineage: Eukaryota > Viridiplantae > Streptophyta > Magnoliopsida > Brassicales > Brassicaceae > Eutrema > Eutrema japonicum. The sequence goes on from BSQW01000013.1 coordinate 45,343,240, forward strand.
TTTTCCAGTTTCCACCATTATGTATCATACTTAATTATTCTATGACCATGTTTCATTTAACCAACGTCTTGGTATGTTTCGATGTATCTCTTCACAGGAAATTGATCATGGATCCTTAGTTCGATTTCCATTGAAAAATATCTCACAGAGTCCAGACAAAAAAACATATAATTTTTAGTTTTTGAAAGAAAAACATAAACATATAAACTAGAGTTACTATGTTGGTCTAGCTCAAGAATCGATTTTTTTTAAATGTAAAATTATTTAACTGTTAGTGATGAGTTGAGCAATCTCCGGTTTAGATCGGATAGACCGAGAAGAAATCGGCCCCACGACTCAAATCGACATCCAAGTCCGGTAAAAGCCCAACACACATAGAGAAGAAATCGGGCCCACGATTCAAATCGACTTCCTGATCTCGGAGAGAAGTCATGAGATTTTCCGATTTCTGAAGAAATTAGGAAAAGGAAATCTTCATGTTCGCAACCGAAATCAATTCATATAAATAGGAGAGGCACAATCACATCTCATTCATTCACAATCCTCTACAAGCGAGACAGAAGAAATAGAGAGCTCGAGCATATCGACCTTTGTTTCTTTAGTTTCCTTAGTTATTTTACCGATCTCGAAATCATCATGTACTTTTTACCGAGTTCGATATCAATAAACGAGATTTCGGATTAAGTTTACCGTTCTATCTCTTGTGTAATTTTCATAATCAACATTAACTACTCTCATTTAGACAGTCGAAATTGTGTTATATTTTATCGCTTGGAAAAATTTAAATATCAGCCTGAAAACTCGATTACCAAAAAAAAATACCCTCGGATCCATAAAATTACAAAGCAAACATTTGAATAGTTGCACGGAAAAAAATCTTATGGGAGGAGTACAATTTGTGCGAGTATATTTGAGGGAAATGATAGTATATACAATACTATATAGATGGCCCAAGTAGACAGAAGTATATCTATCTTTATTTTAAATATTATTTATTCATTGACAAAAAAGAAAAAAGAAAAAAGTGAAAGTGAAAGAAGGAAAAGAAAATCGCAAGTCAAGAGATTTTATTTTGTATATAAATGGGCCAAAAGTAAACAGAAGAAAAAGTGAGAGTCTTACTTTTAATGTCTGAGAAAGGCCGAAGAGTCTCACTCTTACAACAATTCACCAATTACAAAATTGAAGATCGAGTGTATACAACTCGGTTCAATTTACAAAACCAAAAAACCGGTGGTTCAAAAATAAAACCAATAAACTGAAAATCGAAAAAAAAAAAAAAAAACTAAACCAAAACCAAAACCGAGTTGCATACATGTAAAATCTTTTCTAAACCGGAATGGTTGAAAAAAAAGAGAGTAAACTCAAAGGCCTGGGCATTTTTGGTTTCGGTTCGGTTTCGGGTAGGAACCATTCGGTTCTAAGACAGGTAACTCTTAAGTTTTTAAGAATTTATAACTCAAAACTAATTGACAATGAATGAGTTGACTCATATATTTTGTATACTATTCTAGATCACATCAAATTTTTGATGTGGGATCCCTGACACACCCTTCTAGATGATTGTTCTTCTATACCATCTCGAATCGCATCCCACTCTAGAACTATCAATAAACTATTTTGGGCCAATTTTGGGTCAAAATCAACAAATTGGATTCTAATACCATGTTAAGTATTATGGTTTTCCAATTCAAAATTATTGGCAATAAGTGGATTAATTCATGTCCGTTATACACTATTCTATGCCCCATCAAATTTTTAATGTGAGATTTCTAACTATAACTATTGAGATATATGTTTTTATTAATCTATTATATCATCCTCCTCATTAGAAATTTTTAACAGATTATAAATGATTTTTTTTTTGTTAAAGATATTATAAATGATAATACATCATCTATGATACGTAAACTTAATTTACATATACCGGACATAAAAAAAAAACAAATCTAGAATTTTGGTAGAAACTTATACTCTATTTGTTCCATGATAAATGTTTTTTTAGATTTTTGTTTCCCAAAAATATCATTTTGTATTCTCAGTCCTATATTTAAACTGAATTATAAATTTAGCTCTATTAGTTCATATTATTAATTAGAGAAATACTATTATACACTAGTTACTTTGTTTGGAAAATGATCTTGTATTGATACACGATAGAATAAAAAAGTAATATACTTTTAATATGTATGAAAAAGTCTGAAATAATATTTAATTTGAAAAGGAGAAAGTGTTAGAAGCCCAAATTTGATATAAAACATATAAAAACATTAATTATTTGGCTATCCATTCAATAAAGAGAACCTCAAAGCATCACACTTGATATATTGATCACCCAAAAGTTCATAATTTTTTGGAAGTATTGTCCTAGTTCTTTGTTCTGTGTCACTTTCTTTAGTTTAGCAGCTCCGGTATCGATGTCTTAGCCAACCGTCTTGATTGAATAGATTTCCTGATGGCCAGAGGCGTCCATAGAGGAAACTCTCAACGGAAACCAATTCCCAGGTGTGACGGGCGGTGTGTACAGGGCCCGGATACTATTTACAGTAACTAATATATTAATATTCAGTTATAAGATTAATTAAAGGCTATGAAAGGGGGAAAGAGAAAAAGAAATCCACATCCTGCCATCATAACGTCATGCTGGAAAAAGAAATGAAAATCATTTAAATAATAGTTAAAAAATACGAATTATTATTATTTTAGTTTGAACAACAAAGCTTCTGTCACTTGCATCACCAAAAAAAAAAAAAAACTTTTTGGATTTGTTTTCCTACTTCCAATGTCTGATTAGTGCTCTGGGTTACTTTTTTGGATCACGTGAATCCTAAAATCAGAAAATCCATATAATACCCAATTTAGTATATTTTCATAAATTCTAACAAAATTTATAAGAGTTCTCTATGTTTTTAGTTTTTTTTTAATCGATCACTACAAGAAAACACAGTTTTAACATCGATTTTTTTTGATGATTTAATTTCATCGCAAATTCAAATCGTTTTTACGATGATTTTATGACGATCTTTAAAGTCGTCACAAAATTGGTACGAAATATTTCGCTGTAAATTCGTCGAATCGTCGTAACTTAGCGAAGATTTATCGAGGTTTATATAAAACGTTGTAATATCGTCGTAAAATTACCGACGAATTAGCAAGGATTTATATAAGTTAAACTTTACAACGATTTCCCGACGATTAATTAGTTAGGCGAGCACGTTTAAGTTCACGGTGTACGGTTAGGTCGTTTAAGTTCACGGTGTACGGTTAGGTAAACATGTTTAAAGTCGTTGTAAAATCGATGTTAAATCGATGTAAAATCGTAGGTAATTAGATGGTAACGAAAATAAAAATCTATATATAGTGGCCAACTTCATAATAAAAATTTCATATTCAGAAACATTTACTTCTCTGACCAACAAAAAATGTCAATATACGAAATTAGAAGATGGATGTATAATCGTCTTGATTCGGAGGGATCGCTAACAAAGGATTTCAGTGATGGGGTGGAGGGATTCATGTATCAGACGGGAAGTATACAGAATACGATTATCAGTGGTAAGATGTACTGTCCTTCTCCAAGATGCTTGAATAGAAAATTTATCATTATCTCGAAGGTGTGGTCGCATATATTAAATAAATGGTTTATGCCGCATTACTATATATGGTATTATCATGGAGAGGGCCATGGGAAAATGCAGCTAGTAGTAGTAGCAATTATCAAGCATCGAATTTTGATGAGTCAAATAATTTTAATCAATTTGATGATCATGCGGAGCAGCATGGTGAAGATCATAATAGGATTCATGACATGGTTACAGATGCATTTCATGAAACCGTAAGTATATTTTCACATGATCATCATGATGAGGAACCCAATCTAGATGCAAAAAAAATTATGATATGCTAGATGCTGCAAATCAACCACTATACGATGGATGTAGAGAAGGACATTTTAAATTGTCATTGGCGGCTAGGATGATGACTATTAAAACTGATCATAACTTAGATGAGGTTTGCATGTATGATTGTGCTGATTTGATTAAAGAGTATTTGCCAGAGGACAATTTAGCTGCTGAAACTTACTATGAGATACAGAAGCTGGTTTATAGTCTTGGGTTGCCTTCTGAGATGATAAATGTCTGTGTTGACAATTGCATACTTTTTGAAAAGATGATGATACGTTGCAGGAATGTCGATTTTGCCATAAGCCAAGATATAAGCCGCAAGGTACTGGTCGGAGTAAGGTACTGTTCCAGCGGATGTGGTACCTTCCTATAACTGATATATTAAAAAGAATGTATCAGTCTTAGAGAAAAGCTGCATCGATGAGATGGCATGCAGATCATTTGCAGACAGATGGGGAGGTTACTCATCCTTCAGATGCAAATGCGTGGAAACACTTTAAGACGGTACATCCAGACTTTGCTAGAGAGAAACGTAATGTGTATCTTGGTCTTTGCACAGATGGATTTAGTCCATTTGGTATGTCTGGTAGGCAATATTCTTTATGGCCAGTAATCCTAACGCCTTACAACCTTCCTCCAGATATGTGCATGCAAAGGGAATTTTTATTCTTGAGTATTTTACTACCAGGTCCGAAGCATATGAAGCGTTCCCTTGATGTGTTTTTGCAGCTTCTGATAGAGGAATTGGAGCAGTTGTGGTATACCGGGGTTCGGACATATGATTTTGCAAGGAAAACAAATTTTACAATGCGTGCGGTGCTTATGTGGACAATAAGCGACTTCCCTGCTTACAGGATGTTATCAGGTTGGACTACGCATGGGCGATTGTCTTGTCCATATTGTCTCAATCGGACAGATGCGTTTCAATTGAAACAGGGTCGAAAAACAAGTTGGTTTGATTGTCACCGCCGATTTCTACCGATTCACCATACATATCGGAGAAATAGGCGGTTTTTTAGAAAGAACAAAGTTGTTTGTGTTCCTCCTCCTGTTTATCTTTCCGGAGAAGATCTAGAAGCAGAAATTGATCATTATGGTGCACTGAAAACAGTCAATCATGGTGGAAATTGGCACACTCCAGCTAATATGCCGGATGGATATGGGGAGCATCACAATTGGCATAAAAAAAGCATATTCTGGAAGCTTCCGTATTGGAAGGATCATTTGCTTAGACACAATCTGGATGTCATGCACATTGAGAAAAACCTTTTTTATAACATCATGTATACAGTGTTAAACGTGCGTGGAAGGACTAAAGACAGCGGTAAGTCAAGGTTAGACTAGTCAGATCTTTGTTGTCAGAATGAGTTACATATTACAAACAATGGGAAAGCACTTGTCCCCATATTTTGATTGGGTGCGGAAGAAAAGTCAGCTTTGTTCAAATGGGCGACATCTGATGTGAAGTTACCGGATGGGTACGTATCTAATCTAGCTAAATGTGTTGAGAAAGGGCAAAAGTTTTCTGGGATGAAGAGTCATGACTGTCACGTCTTTATGCAACGACTACTTCCTTTCGCATTTGCTGAACTTCTACCAGGAAATGTACTCAGCAAATGTACATGAAGCAATTGCAGGTATATAAATTTAAATTAATCACATATTGCGAAGATTTGATATAATTAATATATATGAAATGGAAAATTAACATTATTACCTTATATATCATGTGATTGTTATTGTAGGCATTGGAACATTTTTTCGGGATCTTTGTACCCGCACTTTGTCAGAAGATGTTATTGCACAACTTGATACTAGTATTCCTATTTTGTTGTGCCACATGGATAAAATATTTCCCCCAACCTTCTTTGATGTTATGAAACATCTACCTATTCATCTCTCTCACGAAACAGAACTTGGGGGGACATGTGCAATATCGATGGATGTACCCATTCGAGCGATTCATGGGACATGTGCAATATCGATGGATGTACCCATTCGAGCGATTCATGGTACATTAGAAGCGGAAGGCTAAAAATCTAGCCAAAGTTGAAGGCTAAATAGTAGCAGGAAGTTTAACAGAAGAAACTTCTCACTTCACGGGGTACTATTTTGGCTCGAAGGTTCGCACACGGAAAATGGCAGCATGGCGATATGATGATGGAGGTGTAGGCCGAACATATGCTAATGAAGGTGTCCCAGATATATTTTCTTCAATCGGTCGATTATGTGGAAGAGTGAAGTTAGTTTGGTTTGCCAATGAAAAATACATCATAGTGCACAAACGTATATCCTCTTAAATTGCGAAGAAGTTAGTCAATTTTAGACGTAAGTGTATAAACATATATATATATATATATGGCTAAATTTTATATATATATATATATATATATATATCCATGTATGCTAGCTTTATAACAATTACGATATGTATTTTAATTACATTTGTAAATATTTTTGTAGGCAGTGAATTTGTTAGACAGGTCCGAGAAGTCATTGAAAGAATCTCAAACGATGAAATCAACAAGCGTAAAGATCAACATTTTGTCTCGTGGTTGAAGACGCAAGTACGTAAAAATTATTGCTACCTAATTAATTACTAACTTGGACAATTAACCTAATATATATTTTGATTATGGGGATACCGCATATCCACTCTGGTTCCATGAGTTAATCAATGTAAAATTTACGACGATTTTACTACGAATATTTACCGACGAATATTTGTCCCTCGTACTTTTCCGACGATTTGTGGTTTGCGACGATCAGTTAACGACGCTTTCTGTTTCGTTGCAAATCCGATACTAACCCTGTGTTGCAACGATTTTACAACGATATCGTTCGTTGCAAAAATGGTGTTTTCTTGTAATGGATGCTTTAACCTTTTTATATAACGGATTTTGTGGCGAGTTGAGATATACTTCTTTTTTTTGTCGTCCAAATTACTTGTTCTAAATGTCTAAATCAGAAAAATGTAACTTTTATTTTGTTATTTTTTAGGCCATGAATGTTTGCATTATTTTTAGATTTTGGTTTTTGGCTTTTAGTTTTTGGCTTTTTTATTTTAGATTTTGAGTTTTTGGTTTTTGATTTTTCTGTAGATTTTAGTTTTTAAGAAACTTGAATGGTGAATAGTTTTTGGATTTTTTTGTTTTAAAAAATCGAAACTTATTAGATACGTTATTTTTTAATTATTTTTATAGTTTTTGTTTTTAGTGTTAAATATAAAAATTAATTAATAAGAACATATTATTTATAAAAATAATAATTACTACAAAAATTATTAATAAAAATGCATTGTTTATTTCTTAAAATTATTATAAAAAGGGAAAAAACAATACGTCTAAACAAAAAAAACCTACAATTATTGTGAATTCCATAAATTTTTGGAAATTTTATAACAAATTTAATTATTTTTACTATAAAAATAACAGTAAAAATGATAAAATAATATAAAAATAATTAACTAACCTTACCCAAAAAAAATTAGTTTAATTTGTAACATGAGATTTTTTTGTGTTTGTATGTTTGGTTGAGAAGTGTATGTATGCAATTTTCTTTTATATAGAAAAAGTTGATGTCTAAAATTAGAACAAAAAATTGTGAAAATTTTCGGCAATTAATGGGAAAAACCCAAGGAATATAGATTCTAATTTTTATGCAGGAAATGGTAAATCAATGGAAAATCTAGTTTCCCTAGGGAATCACTTTGACCAAAACCTTGGAGTAATACTTGGGGTTCATTCGTAGGGTCTTTTTTTTTTATCATCTCAAATATTATCGATTACAAATTACGATGACAAATATAATTCTATCGGCCTACAAGAATCCACGATCAACGGTTTACCTGCACCATGCTCGTGATGAAGCACTTTACCCTTGACACGTTGGACCACGACGAGTAGTTATGCTTGTACCGCGCTGAAAATCGCCTGAAAATTTCCCTCCTGTAATTTGCATTTTCTGGGAATCGAACTCCCTACCTCCGGTAGTAGAAGCATTAATGAACCCTTGGTCGACCACTGGACCGAGGGGGCTTCCACCTCCTATGATCTTTTAGGCAATGAAAATGTGACATGTCATAATTAAAGAGAATTAAAATATTAAAATTCAAAAAAAAAATTCAAAATCTTGAACAATTCTAGGAGTGAACCTCTTTATTCACCCCCTCTTTTTCTAACCAATCAAAATATGTCATCTAATTAATTTAAACAAAATAAAAATTAATATTAGTGGGACCGTACATTCTTTTTAGTTTTCTACCAAATACTCCATCCGTTTCAATATAATAGATGTTTTAAAAAAACACACATATTAAAAAAAACAAATTAATTTTGATTATTAAATGCATCATTTTTTGTGATTAACAAATTTCTATAACTCTAAACCAATAACATTTCAATAATTTCAATTAATTTTCATGAAATTTACAATTTATCATTATTAACTAATAAAAATGCATAAAAACCAAAAAAATCTATTTTTTTGAAACAACTTTTTTTCCTAAAACATTCATTAATTTGAAACGGAGGGAGTATACAACTTTAAATTATTAAAAAATTGACAGATTACTCAAAAGACATAAACCCTAAACCCTAACTCTCAACCCTCAACCATAAACTCTAAACCATATACCCTAAACCTAAATCTAAACCCTAAATTCTAAACCATATACTTTAAACTCAAATATAAATATTAGACATCATTACCACCATAACTTTTATTAAGATAATATTAATTTTTATTTTGTTTAAATAAATTAGATGGCATATTTTGATTGGCTAGAAAAATGGGTGAATAAGAGGTTCACCCTAAAGAATTTTTCCAAAATAACCATTCTTGGGTTCACTCTAACTTTTTTATTCACCCCCTGTTTTCTAGCCAATCAAAATATGTCATCTAATTAATTTAAACAAAATAAAAATTAATATTAGTGGAACAGTACATTCTTTTTAGTTTCCTACCAAATACTCCATCCGTTTCAATATAATAGATGTTTTAGAAAAAACACATATTAAGAAAACAAATTAATTTTGTTATTAAATGCATCATTTTTTGTGATTAACAAATTTTTATAACTCTAAACCAATAACATTTCAATAACTTCAATTAATTTTCTTGAAATTTATAATTTATCATTATTAACTAATAAAAATAGATATAAAACCTAAACCCTAAACTCCAAATCTAAACCCTAAATTCTCAACCCTAAACCCCAAATCTAAACCCTAAATTCTCAACCCTAAACCCTAAACTCTAAACCGTAAACTTTAAACTCAAATATAAATAGTAGACATAATTACTATTATAAATTTTATTAAAATAATATTAAATTTTATTTTATTAAAATAAATTAGATAACATATTTTGATTGGTTAGAAAAAAAATAGGTGAATAAAAGAGCTTCACCCTAGAGATGAACCCAAGAATTTTTCTTCCCATAATTCCTTGTATGTGGAGTCGGTGACATCCTACACGTTTTGTTCGTTGGTAACAGATAATTATTTATTTGTGAAACTGACATTTTTTTCATTAAAATCCTAATCTAATCCCAAACTATTGAAAATGCCGACGAAACCTGATGTGGACATCAATTCAGCAATCTCACAAGGACCCAAGATCAAAGCCATGAAAGCTCATGGGATTGCTACTACCTTTGAAATGGACTGTACTGAGTGTACGGCAGGCTTAGACCCTCGTCCTATAGGCAACAGCGGTCCCATTCCTAAGGTCGGGACAGTAGTTCCTAAGCTCCTAGCCCAAATAGAGCCGACCGTCCCACCACCCAAAGGAGATGGGATTCATCGACCAACCCACCAAGCAGAAGCGAACAGTCGAGCCAGAATTCCCTTAGCTCGACCTTGGTATCACGGCGACCCGATCGTTCACGAGTCAAGCAAGTTTGGTGAGCTCGACGGCCAGGAGGATCCAAACGTCCCACCACCCAAGAGAGATGGGTTTCACCGACCAACCCACCATGGAGAAGAGAACAGTCGAGCCAGAATCCCCATAGCTCGACCAAAACCGGCAGTCACCTTAGCCATGCACCACATTGCACCCGGGAGAGCGTATGAGCCGGGAAACATGTGTTTTGGCCCAAGATCTTCGGCCACTGATTCAGCCAAGGCCCAACACGCCTATTGAAGCCTCTTATGGTCTAAACCAAATGAAGATTTGACTTGGCACAATCAGAATCCAAACCGGGAAGACCAATCCCCTACGCGGACCCGTTTTGAGCCAAGTAAGGAAAGTCCGGATTCCGATCCTTTGCACGACTTCTCCTCACGTGTAAGGCTGTCTACTGAGCATACCATGGGCCCTAGACCACCGGAGCACAAGAATACACGCTCAAACATACTACACGGTCGTTTTGGCCAAAGGATTAATGAACTTACCTTATTTGGCTTCACACGCTATTTACTAGATCAAGGCAAGTTCCTCTCGCCTAATCTCGGCCATCCATTCTCACCATCACATCCTAGACGTCCAGCAACCCAATGAACCTAGACAGCTTCGTGTCTCCAGCAGCCACCACGAAGATCACGCCAAAGATTCACAAATCTCCCCAACGACCATAATCGAAGATTTTATTTGCTTTCCTTGTTTTTGAATTATTATGACCGTTAGGTCTCTTGTCGAGCTCCTATAAAGCTCCTTTGCTTCTGTACTGTGGAAACACACAATTTTACAAATCATTTATCAATAAACTTTTAAGTTTAAGTCTCAAAGCCGTAGTCTTTGAATCGGTTCCTTTCGATAGTTCTTAGGTATTGTGCGAGGTGTCCCCCTTGCTTAAGAGCTGTTTGAGTCTTCTCTCTCTAGAGCGTGGTTTCCCCCAGGAGAGTTAAGCTTCATCTTGTTTGTTTCGGACCCATCACATCCGAGCCAAGCTTCCGCAATCATCACCTTCGACCCATCCTTCCGCATCCAAGCCCCTTTGAACTACTTTGAGGCCTTTGTTTGTAAATCGACCTTTGAGTCTTACATCATTGGTATCAGAGCTCAAAAAGCTCCTATCTATCAGGTTACCTCGTTCCTTGTTTAAGTTTTTCATTTGTTTCATTGCTTTTTCGTTTTAGTTCTTATCAATCGAAAACTACAAAAAAAAAAAAAAAAAAAAAAAAAAATTATCTGCTTTACCAGTCTGTTTGTTTCAGTTTTCATAAAATCATAAAAACTCATAAAAACATTTCGTCTTTTGTCGTTGCTTGTTAACTCATCACAGAAAAATATAAAATTGTTTCTGGAATTTTAGGACGTGAATTAATATTTTTAGATCAACAAAAACTGAACCGGAAAATTTCAGTGCGAGAAACAGTTTTTGTGTTCTTATTTGTTCTTAAGCTAGTCTTTGATTTCTGTGAATTTTCTTGTGTAAGGTACTATGGGAGACCTACCAAACGACCCCATATCACTCCTGACTCGTAACGTCACGGCCCTCCAAGAGGAGATGAGAAACATGGCCCAACGGCTAGAGCAAGGCTTCGCCAACATGGGAGGCAGGCTTGACCGAGTGGAAGCACGGCCTCAGGGAGCAAACAGAGGAGCTCCACCACAAGCAGCACAGCATGACGATGAACACATGCCCGAGCTTGATGACGACCCACCACCTGGTCGGAACCAAGCCCCGGATCCACAACCAAACCAACAACGCCGGAGAGATCCAATGAACCGAGGCAGGCCCCGTGATGAAGGTCAAGGCCAGTACACCAGCAACAATGATTTGAAGATAACACCACCTACCTTTGCCGGGAAGGTAGATCCGGAAGCCTACCTTGATTGGGAGAGGCGTATGGAGTATATCTATGAGTGCTATAACTATCAAGAGCACAAGAAGGTTGCCTTTGCAGCTGCTCAACTCACCGACCATGCACTTGCTTGGTGGGATCGAGAGATGGCAGAAAGAAGAAGGTACGGAGATGGAACACTCAACTCTTGGAGGGAGATGAAAGCACTTCTCAAGCGGCGATACGTTCCACCACACTATCACCGAGAGCTCCAACGGAAATTCAGAAAACTCTACCAAGGCCAGAAGACGGTAGAAGAGTACTATGATGAATTTGAAATCTTGAGAAACAGGCTAGAGCTAGAGGAGACCGAGGAGACCCTCATGTCTCATTTCCTCGAAGGCCTTAATGAGAAGATTGCCAAGAAGGTGGAGATGCAACCGTATCATCAAATTCATGAGCTGCTACACCTTGCTATCCAAGTGGAGAAACACCTCAAGAAGAAGACATCTACGGCCCCTAAGCCGAAATACAACTCAACAGTATGGAGCTCCCCAACAACTCAAGCTACGGACAAAGGGAAATCACTTGAAATTGAATCTAGATTCAAGAGTAAAGCGCCTGAGTCCTATAGAGGTGCACGACAAGAGCAAGGTAAGTCTTCTACTCCTTACCATACACGTGAGCTGACTTGTTACAGGTGCAAAGGGAAAGGCCACATCTCAAGAGACTGCCCAAATCCGAGAGTGATGATCCTATTGCCATCCGGTGAATATGAATCACAAGACGAGGTAGAACCGGAGGATGAAAAAGAAGCCATCGAATATGCTGATGAAGGAGAGTCCCTAGTGATCATGAGGACCCTCAACACTCAGGTGGTTGAAGAGGACACTGCCCAAAGGGAAAATCTTTTCCACACACGTTGCACCGTGCAAAACAAGGTATGTCACCTCATCGTCGATAGTGGCTCTTGTACTAACATTGCAAGCTGTTTGTTAGTTGACAAATTAGGTCTTGCCGCCACGGACCACCCTAGACCCTATAAGCTTAAGTGGCTGAACGATAAGGAGGAGCTAAAGGTATCAAAACAAGTGCAAATTTCCTTTTCAATCGGTGGATACAAGGATAAAGTGGTGTGTGATATCGCACCAATGGAAGCTGGTCATATTCTCCTAGGAAGACCCTGGCAATATGATAGAGCTGTGTCCCACAATGGGAGAACAAACCAGTACTCCTTCCATTTCAATGACAAGAAGGTCACGCTTGCTCCGTTGGACCGATCGGACGTCCGTGTGTTGCAAGCAAGGGAAAAGGAGAAAAGACAGCTCAAGGTAAGTCTTTTTCTTGAAAAATATGATAAGTTATCTTCCTTAGAGCCCATAACACACTTGTCTTTGCCATTCGCGTCGAAAACAGGTTTTGTAGGTTGCAATTCAACATTAGCCGAGGCCAAATCAGTTTTAGCCGAGAAACCAAACATTGCCGAAGCAACATCAATTTTAGCCGAGACAAAAATCATAGTAGCCGAGGAGAAAGAAGTTTTTGCCGAGACAACTTCAAAGGCAAAACCAGGCTTCACCAAGCTCCACGCCACTACCAGCCCACTCGACAAGCCGAAACAAGGATATATCTACTCGTTGTTGATCCGAGAAGCACCTCCAACGGTGGCTCCAATCCAAAAATCAAGCCAACTCCGAGGTAAGCCCCTAAACCACATTTCGGTATATAATTCTAATGCGCTATGTTTGAATGTAGGTTTGAAGATTTCGAGGACGAAATCACTTGAAGAGAGAGGATATGTTGTGGACATCAATTCAGCAATCTCACAAGGACCCAAGATCAAAGCCATGAAAGCTCATGGGATTGCTACTACCTTTGAAATGGACTGTACTGAGTGTACGGCAGGCTTAGACCCTCGTCCTATAGGCAACAGCGGTCCCATTCCTAAGGTCGGGACAGTAGTTCCTAAGCTCCTAGCCCAAATAGAGCCGACCGTCCCACCACCCAAAGGAGATGGGATTCATCGACCAACCCACCAAGCAGAAGCGAACAGTCGAGCCAGAATTCCCTTAGCTCGACCTTGGTATCACGGCGACCCGATCGTTCACGAGTCAAGCAAGTTTGGTGAGCTCGACGGCCAGGAGGATCCAAACGTCCCACCACCCAAGAGAGATGGGTTTCACCGACCAACCCACCATGGAGAAGAGAACAGTCGAGCCAGAATCCCCATAGCTCGACCAAAACCGGCAGTCACCTTAGCCATGCACCACATTGCACCCGTGAGAGCGTATGAGCCGGGAAACATGTGTTTTGGCCCAAGATCTTCGGCCACTGATTCAGCCAAGGCCCAACACGCCTATTGGAGCCTCTTATGGTCTAAACCAAATGAAGATTTGACTTGGCACAATCAGAATCCAAACCGGGAAGACCAATCCCCTACGCGGACCCGTTTTGAGCCAAGTAAGGAAAGTCCGGATTCCGATCCTTTGCACGACTTCTCCTCACGTGTAAGGCTGTCTACTGAGCATACCATGGGCCCTAGACCACCGGAGCACAAGAATACACGCTCAAACATACTACACGGTCGTTTTGGCCAAAGGATTAATGAACTTACCTTATTTGGCTTCACACGCGATTTACTAGATCAAGGCAAGTTCCTCTCGCCTAATCTCGGCCATCCATTCTCACCATCACATCCTAGACGTCCAGCAACCCAATGAACCTAGACAGCTTCGTGTCTCCAGCAGCCACCACGAAGATCACGCCAAAGATTCACAAATCTCCCCAACGGCCATAATCGAAGATTTTATTTGCTTTCCTTGTTTTTGAATTATTATGACCGTTAGGTCTCTTGTCGAGCTCCTATAAAGCTCCTTTGCTTCTGTACTGTGGAAACACACAATTTTACAAATCATTTATCAATAAACTTTTAAGTTTAAGTCTCAAAGCCGTAGTCTTTGAATCGGTTCCTTTCGATAGTTCTTAGGTATTGTGCGAGGTGTCCCCCTTGCTTAAGAGCTGTTTGAGTCTTCTCTCTCTAGAGCGTGGTTTCCCCCAGGAGAGTTAAGCTTCATCTTGTTTGTTTCGGACCCATCACATCCGAGCCAAGCTTCCGCAATCATCACCTTCGACCCATCCTTCCGCATCCAAGCCCCTTTGAACTACTTTGAGGCCTTTGTTTGTAAATCGACCTTTGAGTCTTACATCAAAACCCAATGGTCTTGCAAGATTCGAGAGGCACGAGCCGAGTTTAGTGCTAAAACAGCTTTAAAACTAAGAGAATAAGAACAAACTTCCAATTTCAATTACTCAATTCTACATTTTCTTACGCAATAACCAAACAGAGCCCATTCACAACGACTAAACCGAACCGGCTTATTTATATATAAACGAAAAAGGAAACAAAAACAGCAGCAGTAGCCTGGGGTAAACCAAATGCAACAAGACCGTAAACCAAAAACAACTAAGAATCCCAAATTACCAAAAAAAAACTGGAAATTGCAACTAAGTGTTTACCATATGCAACAAGACCGTAACAAGTTCTGATAATCACCGGTTCTCATCTCTTAGTATTTTGTCCGACCATCACCTTCCGTTATGACATCCTTGAAAGCGCCACCACTTGGGATCATTGGTAACACATGTTCTTGGTGCGGACAAATCACATCCAACAAGTATGGTCCTGGTGTATCCAACATTGTCTGAATAGCCTCTCGGAGATGTTCTTTCTTTGTCACTCTCGCCGCTGGAATCCCGCAAGCTCCTGCAAACTGCAGCATGTTCGGGAATATCTCGTTCTCCTTTGCCGGGTCCCCGAGATATGTGTGAGCTCTGTTAGCTTTATAGAACCGATCTTCCCATTGCATAACCATGCCAAGATGCTGGTTGTTTAGTAAAAGTATCTTCACTGGAAGATTCTCTACACGGATTGTGGCCAGCTCTTGCACGTTCATCATGAAGCTTCCGTCGCCATCAATGTCCACAACAATCGCATCCGGGTTTGCAACAGACGCTCCAATCGCAGCAGGAAGTCCGAAACCCATAGCTCCGAGGCCTCCTGATGATAGCCACTGCCTCGGTTTCCTGTATTTGTAAAACTGTGCCGCCCACATTTGATGTTGCCCGACACCAGTACTGATAATTGCCTTCCCATCGGTTAGCTCGTCGAGGACTTGAATCGCGTACTGTGGAGGAATAGCTTCCCCGAACGTCTTGAAGCTCAGAGGGAACTTCTGTTTCTGTTCATTCAGCTCATTCCTCCAAACTCCGAAATCAAGCTTGAGCTCCTCTGCTCGGTTCTCAAGAACCTTGTTCATCCCTTGCAATGCCAGCTTAACATCTCCACACACGGACACATGAGGTGTTTTGTTCTTCCCAATCTCAGCCGAGTCGATGTCGATGTGAACAATCTTAGCCCGGCTAGCAAAAGCCTCGAGCTTACCGGTGACACGATCATCAAACCTAACACCAAAAGCCAGCAACAGATCACTATGCTCCACAGCGTAATTCGCGTACACAGTCCCGTGCATTCCCAGCATTTGCAGCGACAACTCATCATTACAAGGATAAGACCCAAGCCCCATCAGAGTACTCGCAACAGGGATTCCGGTAAGCTCGACAAATCTGCCCAACTCCTCGCTCGAATTCAAACATCCACCGCCAACATACAATACCGGTCTCTTAGATTCAGAAATCAACCTAACAATCTGCTCAAGATGAGAACTTTCCGGCGGTTTAGGCATCCTAGACATGTAACCAGGCAAGCGCATAGACTGTTCCCAATTGGGGATCGCAAGCTGCTGCTGAATGTCCTTGGGAACATCAACCAAAACGGGTCCAGGTCTACCCGAAGTAGCTAGAAAGAAAGCTTCCTCAACGATCCTAGGTATATCCTCAACATCCATCACCAGATAATTATGCTTTGTAATCGACCTCGTTACCTCAACAATTGGTGTCTCCTGGAACGCGTCAGTACCAATCATCCGGCGAGGGACCTGCCCTGTGATCGCGACGAGAGGGACACTGTCAAGCATCGCGTCGGCTAATCCGCTGACGAGATTGGTTGCTCCGGGACCGGAAGTGGCTATGCAGATTCCCGGCTTCCCTGAGGATCGAGCGTAGCCCTCGGCAGCGAAAACTCCTCCTTGTTCGTGACGAGGAAGGACGTTGCGGATAGTGGAGGATCGAGTTAAGGCTTGGTGGATCTCCATGGATGCGCCTCCTGGATAAGCGAAGACGGTCTCGACGCCCTGACGCTCGAGGGCTTCGACGAGGATATCAGCACCCTTGCGGGGTTCGTCGGGAGCGTATCGGGAGATGAATTTATTATTACTGACGACGGCTTTCGGCGGAGAAGGAGCTGCGACATTGACGGGTGAGTTGAGAACGGCGGAGCAGGAGAGAGAACGGCGGCGATGGGAGGAGGGTTTGTGGGCGTTTAGGGAGAAAGGAAGGGAGAATCTGGAAATGGGTAAAGGAGATTTGGAAGATGAAGGTTTTGTTGAGAAGGAGATCGAGGAAGATGTTGTTGCCGCCGCCATGGTAGGATTGCTTTGAGGGAGAAAGAGGAACGACGAGAGAGGAGATGAGAAAACACCAAAGAAACACTTTGTGTGAACCTGAGTCGTTTACAAAAAAAAAAATGACTCGCTCGTCGTGAGGGTTTTATTCTGTGACTACGAAAATACCCTTGGGATTTGATTTTACTTCTTTTTGTCTTTATTTATAGATGAGAGAATCTAATCTGTGTCTCTCTACTTGTGCCATTGAGCCGAGGGAAATTCTCATATGCCACTTTAATTAAAAAATATTTTTGGCATGCCACGTACTAATCTACATGCCACTCAGTATGTATAATGCCAATTTTATCCTTAATGATATTTGTTTAAATTTCTTTTTTAAAAAAAACCATAGATAAGAAAAGAAAAAAAAAATCGTGACTCACCTTCCTCCCGTGAGCTCCTTCTCCTCCGAGATGCCATTGTTGCTAAAACCGAGGTCTTTCAACCACGTCCGTCGTCCCCTCCGGCGAGTTCTTCGTTCTTGTTGTCATCGGTTTCTTCTCCTTTCTCCATCGGGTTTGGTGAGTTCATTGATAAGGGATTTGAGGATTTGTTAGATTTAGGGATTTAAAATTAAATTTGGTTGTTTTGGTACCACATTTGGTTTGTAATCATGTTTAATGGGAAGAATAACTATTTCCATAGGTTATTTATCGAATTTAGCTGTTGAATGATGGTAAATATAGAGGAAACCCCGATTTAGAATCGATCCCAAATCTGGAAATCTGCAGACATAGGACAACTGGAACAAATGGTACAACTGAGAGATAGTAGGACATCTGGTTCAAATGGTATAACTGAGAGATAGTAAGACAATTGGTTCAAATGGTATATAATTGAGAGATATTAGGACAACAAGAAGAAATGGAATAACTTTGACAAATTGTGTAATTCGTAATTTGTGTTTTTTTATCTTATTTCCAAGAGGCGATGAGGAAGAGGCACACATACGTTCATTTTGACTATAAAGGGTACTATACAGAAAAACATGAATGGGTTTCAATAAATTCCGTATACGCTATATCGTTTAAGACCGCATCTATGGAAGAGATAACTTATTTGATGTTAGTAGATAAAATATGCATGAATATTTCGTTAGATGAAACCCCGAGGAAGCTGAAATTGAGTTATAGCGTATCTAATGCTGCGAGAGAGTCATATATTGTAGATGACGACGACGTTTTTGTTTATCTGACGACATCATATGAAAAGGGACTTCGACATGTTATGCATGTGGAGTTATCAAATGCTGATTTGGAAAAAAGTCAGTGGATCGATCAAATTTCAAGAGTGGGCGAGAAAGTTCATTTGGTAAGAATTATGGGGAGTCGGCTTCAAATGGGAGAATTGATGATGCAGATAATGTTGGAATCCTTACTATTTGCAGAGCTGGCGAAATATCAGAACAATATAACGAGCATATCAATGAAAAGCCGATAAACATGTATGTTGTTGTATTTCTCGGATTTGAAGAACCGGGTTCAACTAGTACAACTAAGAACATGTATGTATCAGTATTTCTTGGATATGTACAACCAGGTTCAACTACGTACAAATAAGAACATGTATGTTTCTGTATTTCTCGGATTTGTAAAACCGGATTCAACTAGTACAACTAAGAACATGTATGTTGTTTTATTTCTCAGATTTGTACAACCGAGTTCAACTAGTACAACTACGATCAAAATAATTATACAATCAAAATTATTAATATAATATCCAACTAATATTAAAAATGGTAAATTAAGGTGTAAAAAGGATTCTTAATACATAAAGAAACGATTATTAATCAATAAAAACGAATTAAACATTTTTCTAATACATATGTTTGTTCTCACATGAAATACTCCTTATAGTATAAGGAAGATTTTGTTAATATTCACCTCTTATGATGGGAAAGAGGTGAAAAATACGATTTCGGGCAAATTGTCGTATGAAAACCTCATAAATGGTACATAACTGTGAGAAATCACGTGGATAACTACAACGTAATAATTTATATTAAGGTCCAACTTAAAATACACAAATATCACCAAAAGTACAACTATGATGTTTGGTGTACAACTGTACATTTAGGGGACAACTATGCTTAAACCACACCAACTTTAATAAATATCTAGCCGTCAAAAGGTATACTATTACACACGTGGAGATGATTTTAATACTTTTAATATTTAAAATATTCCTTCTTTTTCCCAATTGGTTCATTTTATTTTTAATTTTTTTTTTAATTTTGGCAATCTCCTTTTTCTTTTATTTTTTACTATAATTTTTTTTAATTATTAATCATATTTTTAATATATTTTAACTGTAATTGTAGCTTATATAGTTATAATAGTTGTATGTAGTTGTACCGAATAACTTACACAATATAATAAGTTTAGTTGAAACTAATAAATCCAGTTGTACCGAACAACAAAAATTTAATAAACACAAAAATCTATATGATTAATTATAATAAAATTTACAATCAAACGTTCTAATGAAATATTTTATATAATAAATCATTCTGTTTGTCAAACTAGTATAAATAAATCATATAAAAGCTAGTATTCACACCAAAATACATCATCAAGACCCTGAATTTCTCTTTAGCCAATCTGCGAATCATGTACATTTCTTCTGAATCCAAAATGAGAAAAAGCCAACACAACTGAAACATCTCACACCTCCTGTAAAATAGCTAAATGTCACCGACTCTTCTTTCTCCTCCATGTCTTGCCTCTCCTATAAAATGGAAAATGTCAACTAACGAAGGAGATTTGTTTGACAAAAACATTAACTAGAAACAAAACACAAATGATCACATTTCCTACAAACATCAAACAATTCACGGCAATTTGGTAAAGATACATATTATCATAAAAGACTTGAGAAGAAGAATCAAAGACCTTTTTATTATCTCTCAAATGTAGAGAGGTAAATTTGTCCAAGCACTAGAGACATGTCCATTCTCACAGACATAAGCTCATCATCGTGAAACCCAAAAACTCTTCTCAAGCAAAACGACGAATGTAGATCCCAAGTCTCGTCGCTCAAACATTCTTCCGAGCAGGCGGTTCTCTGGGGATACCGTTATCCGATCTAGATTCGCACCCGGTCGTGGATCTATCGATCGATGGCGCCGACAAAGTCGATCCCGCTCTCAATCTCGTTAAAGGACGCGGCGGATCGCTATTGAGGGAGAAGATGGTGGAAGGAGCGTCTAGAAAGTTTGTGGTCATAGTCGACGAATCCAAGCTCGTTAAGCATATTGGGGGAAGCGGCCTCGCCGTTCCCGTGGAGGTCGTGCCGTTCTGCTGCAATTTCACGAGGGGGAAACTGGAAGAGCTTTTCCGCGAAGCGAGATGCAAGACGAAGCTTAGGGTGAAGATCGGGTCTAGCGGCGGTGAGACGGCGGCGAGACGGCGGCGAGACGGCGGCTGTGACGGATAACGGGAATTACGTTGTGGATCTGTACTTGGAGAGAGACAT
This sequence comes from Eutrema japonicum, assembly GCA_030161315.1. Taxonomy (NCBI): domain Eukaryota; kingdom Viridiplantae; phylum Streptophyta; class Magnoliopsida; order Brassicales; family Brassicaceae; genus Eutrema; species Eutrema japonicum. The sequence continues at coordinate 45,363,907 of BSQW01000013.1, forward strand.
CAGAGATTTAGAGGCGACGAGCGAGGCTATACTGAGATTGCCCAGAGTGGTGGAACACGGGATGTTCCTGGGGATAGCGACCAGATAGATCGGGAGAGAAACCGATTTCGAAGATGCGATGGCGATAGATCGGGAGAGAAGGTGAGAATTGGCTATTTGGTGGTGATGAGTCTCGGAAAAATTGTGAAAATACGACGACACAGATGAGAGAGAAGCTAGAGATTTTTTGTTTGTTTATAATGTAATTATTTGGAGATAAAATATATGGGTTTGGTCGGGTCTTTGGATTTGGATAGGATAGGTGGGTAAATTGTAGTTGGGTTGGTAATATTGTAGATATAAGAGGAGAAACAAGGTATTTCCTTTATTTTTGGTATTAAAACAAAATTAAAATGAAATTAATTATTAGATGGTGGCATCCGAGAACAAACTTTATAAAAAAGTGGCTTTCCAGCAATTGTTCCCATTGAGCCCTTCGAATATCACATCAAAGCCTAAATGTAGGATTTGTGGATGAGGAATTTTATCATTTTTTTTTTTTGATTAATATGGGATAATCCGGGGCTTGCTACAAACCCGACTAATCTTCATAGGCCAGAGAAAACCATGTTAAATCCACTGTGGCCAAAATAACTCAAACCCAGAAGGAGAAAACCCACATAGACATTTTTATTATTTCTTTCTTACAAACACAAGTTGGATTTCTTAATTGCGAGATCCGAATCCAAGCACAGTTTTGATGTCTTGAGTTTCATTTCGGATTTTGTTCTTAAAAACCTTAACTTCTTGAGGACAATATACTTTGCATACATAAATTCAAAAATAATCAAAACTTATCAAGTCTTTAAGGAATAACAAGAGAGTGAAAAATCAAATATGGGAGGAAAAAATTGACCGCCAAAACATATAGCAAAGACAGAGAGGTTCCACAACAGCTTTTGCAGTCTTTTTACTTCTTCTTCTCCGACTCCGTCGGCCTGTCGTACGGTGAAACAATTTAGAGATTAGTAGAATTTCTTGCATTAAAGAAATGAGAAATTACTAAGTTAAGCACGGTCGTTAACAACATAATCAAAGCGAGAGGGAACAGAGACACCATGAGAGCCGCAAAGAAAGGATTCAGAACAAAACGAAACTCATGGGACAAATAGAGGGCTAAGAAATAATGGAGGAGACAAGCAAAGCTCTAATCTTTTGAGGCCAAGAAGCCAGCTGAAATTCATCCTCAATTTCCAAGTCTACTATATAACACCAAAACTTCAATCTAATCAACAAGTAATGATAACAAATCCTTATGAGCATCAACCAAGAACATGGTCACAGAACCGTTGATTCAATGCATATCTTTCAAGAAACCTAACAATATAATGCGAGACCCATTATTACTATGATTACTATGTCGGAGTAAACCTCGTAAAGTAGTTCCTAAGCAGATCCAACGATGATGTTGTTGATTGGGATGAATACGAGCTTCACGAAGAACCCGACGAATCCCATCACCACAAATCCAATCGCCGTACGCACAGCAACTTTGGTGAATTCTGCAATCAAATTACATAATTGAGGAGTCAAAACTCTCCAGATCCAATATAAAAACATTAACAACCAAATTCGGAAAGAGAAGTTTACCCTTGCGATCGGGTTTGTGACAGCGCTGGACGAGACGGACACTGCTCTTTGCGAAATCTCTGAGTGGATCGATTGCGGATTCAATGGCGTCCATTGCTTCTCAGATCGGATTTGGTTTTGTAAAATTAGGGTTTCAGGAGAATCGTCGTTTTAGGGGTAAAGGGAGTTTTGTTTGACATTCTGACTTTATATACTTGTTTCTTCCGTTGACTTTGTCTGAACAGTAATTCCATCCAATTCAGATTTGATTCGGTCTGAATGTCTGAACACAAAGTCCGGTTTGGTATTCTTTGACTTGTACCAATTATTACGTCATCTATAACATCGTTTTTTTTATTACGTCATCTATTACTTCATTTTCTATCAATTTTTTTTTTTTTTGTTAAATGCTTGCTTTCTATCAATTTTTGAAATTATAAATTACGACCTAAAAACATTTGTGACAAACAAATCTAATAATCCAAAAATTAAAGATCTAACCATTGTATTCAGCATTTAATGTATGAGAACTGCTGGAATTTCAGATCTGGAATTTCATATCCTTTACATACATTAGAGTTTGATACTTATCATGTATAAAAAATGAAGGGTTGGCGATCTATTTTTCTATCGGAACTTTCATATAATAACAGATCTACACAAAGTTTAAAGATTGTTCTATTTATCCATCAAATTAAAGTTCTAAACGTATTTACACATAAAAGGAAAATTGGAAACTTGTATCCACGTAGAGTTATACTTCACAATCAATTTACACCTACACCACCATTTGTTTCGGTTTACTATGTACCAATTCAATTTTAACCACCTAAACCAAAATTAAACCAAACTACAATTTTAACCAACTTTAACCTTCTTCCCCATCAAACCAACTTGTAGCTGATACGTATCGTTCGCGTAAAGAGTCCCTGGAGCTCCGATAACTTCAATCATCCATCTGTAATCCATAAATCTCACAACACAATTCCGAAATATTTTTATGATTCTTAATCACACGATGGAATAAATAGCTGGAAAATCCAAAAATCAGGAGATTATCGGTGACCTTGTGTTTGAACCCTGTGGGTGGATTCCTCTGCCATTCGATAAGCTCTTTCTGAAGCCGATTACACGTGATCTTGCCCAGAGCCTACGCAGTTTCCCAAACAAAATTAACACAAAAAGTCAAAAACCCTAATTCGAAAACCAAAAGTCAATGACACACACAAATGAACAAAGAAAGTGAGAGAGAACGAGAGGAGGGAACCTTGTGAGGAGCAGCAGAACTTTTCATGGCTTTCTAGAGATGAAGAGAAAAAGTGATGATCCCCTTTGAGACGGAGACGAAGAAGGAAAAAGAAAGACGCGAGTAAGAATCGAAAATCGGAGGGCTCAGATTTGTCTCCGGCAGCTCGGGAGCCTAGATCTGCAGAATCAGCCGTGAATTCGGCAGAGGGATTGGCTTGTGAAGACGGAAGCTGGAGCTGCGACGACGTCGGAGGCGTGGATTGGTGGTGATAAGGTTGACCGGAGTTTCCGTTTCCGTGGGCAGGGCTTCGGATATCGAAGGCGAGAGCGAGAGCGAGATCAGTAGAAATCAGAGATTGAGATAACGGCATGAGCTCATCCGGAGATGGAAGTTCTTCTTCTCTGTTGGAGGTGGGCCTAGCACCCCCAATTAGTTAGGCCCATCTTAGGAAAAACCTTTCTTCGGCCCGGTCGTCGGCCTGAAAGCACCGACCCGCAAGACCCCTCTTCAGCCCGGTCGCCGGCCTGAAAGCACCGACCCGTAAGACCCCTCTTCAGCCCGGTCGCCGGCCCGAAAGCAACGACCCGCAAGACCCCTCTTCAGCTCGGTCGCCGACCTAAAAGCGACGCACCCCGGGTGCGGTCTGACACTTCAAGGCAGGAATGTCAGAAAAGCAGAAGGCAGGTGGGAGTTGGTCGAACAGTATATTATCTGAGCAGGAGTATGGGCTGACCTCGACATCTCACCAACCCCGCAGACTCGACAAAGGAGAAGAAGACACGTGGAGGAGTTGGTCAAACAGTGCGCTGCTCTGCAACACGCCACGCCGAGCTCATCATGACCTCCATCCTAGAAAGCCGGAACACGCCTCCTAGGCCACCTTACCCGTGAAAGAGGCCGAAGACGCCACGTGGCCCCGAGATCCCGGAGAGCAGGAAGCCAACCTCGGCTATATATACCCCTCAATGTCATTAATAAGGGGTACTTTTGATTTGGGCATTTTCCGACTTGTAACTAGCTACCCGGCCTCTCTCTTTCTCTCTTTGTAACAAGACAACATTTTAGAACGCCGAACTGGACGTCCTTCGGAACCAGTTCGTAATTCTAAAGTGTTCATTTCTCTCACCATCAATAAAACGAAACACGGCCCCCGGCCTACTCATCTCTCTCTGCGACCTGCTTTGATAGTGGTTAAACTGCTCTAATTAACGAAAATCTCACCTCTCATCTCCTAATCACTCTTTAAACATACTTAGTGATCCCCGGGATCAACAATTGGCGCTAGAGGGAGGGGAAGATTCTTCTATACGCAAGGAGCAGTTCAACCACCACCGCAACCGCAGCAACGATGGCAATTCCGCCCCCAAGAGTGTTGTCAGACCACGAGACCCCGGCCCAAACAACGGCCCAGGCCCCGACAACGGCCCCGCAAACGACTCAAACGACGGCGACCATCCCGTCGTCAGCCCAAGCAGCTGCCAACCAGACAATTCCTCGAGAGCAGTTCTTCAGGGCCCCGCCCCCGGCTTCGGCACCTGCTCATCCCGACGGCTCCTCCGCACACAACGCGCCCCGAGCATCGGAGGATCAGCCCACGCTGTCCGCCGTGATGCATACCCTGCTCGCCCGAATAGACGAGCTGACGCGAGCCACCGACCAACGGTTCGCCACGCTAGGGGCCTCCCGCGACCGGTCGGACAACACCGGGTCCCCCGACGTCCATCTCAGGGAGCCGGCCTCTCGGGAAGAAACCCCCCGTGTCCGGACAAGCCGACATGGCGACTCACCGTCAGGGTCAGAAGGGCCGGGCGGACGTTTCGCCCCGGCCGTAGGCAGCCACCCAGGCGACGAGGCCCACCATCTCCGATCCAGCGCGGAGCGTTCCAGGGACGCCGAATTCGAGGCCATGAAGGAGACTATCCGCGCGATGTCCTCCAAAATCCATCAGGCCACCAGCGCGGCCCCGGAAATCGATCGCGTCCTCAGAGAGACGCAAAACTCGCCGTTCACCCCCCGGATCGCCTCCGTCCCGCTCCAGCACCTCGGGAAGCTCAAGCTCCAGCCCTACGCGGGCACCACCGACCCGGCCCAGTATCTTACGGCGTTCACCATCGCCATGGGCCGCGCCCACTTCTCACCGGATGAGCGCGAAGCTGCCCACTGCCAGCTCTTCGTAGAGAACCTCACCGGCCCGGCTCTCACATGGTTCTCTCGGCTGAAAACGCACTCCATAGACAGCTTCAGAGACCTGTCGACCACCTTCCTCGAGCACTACTCCATCTACATCCGGCAGTCCGCATCCAGCGCGGACCTCTGGGCGATGGACCAAGGAGCGAAGGAGTCGCTCAGGTCCTTCATAGAGCGCTTCAAGGCCACGGCCTCCCAAAGCAACGTGACCGACGAGTCAGCGCTCCCCGCTCTGAGAAAAGGACTGCGGGCCGATTCGGCCTTCAAGGACGATATGAAGCTCAACAGGCCGCGCTCGTTGGAAGACGCCTTGCACCGCGCTGGACTCTTCATCGAGCTCGAGGAAGAGAAGGCGGCTGAATCGAGAAACAGCGCCTCTCACAAGGCCCCGGTCCCGAAGGAGCGGCCCCAGGAAAGGTATCAAGAGCCTCGTCAACACTACGACGACGAGTACCAGCGCAGCAAGGGAAAGCAGGCCGCTGCATTCCTTGTCAACGGACCGCCCTCCGGCCTCTGTCTGCACGACCCCGTACTTCCCTCCAACCCCGCGCCAGGGTTGCCTTGGAACAAGTACGTACGGGATCCCCGCCAACAGGATCGGCGTCCCGACGAGCCGAGCGATAGGGAACCCCGACCAGACGAGCCTTACGACAGGTCGGCCTTCTGCGACTTCCACCGGCGAAAGGGGCACCCGACCTCCCACTGCCGCGCCTTCCAGGAGGTCCTGCTGAACCAATTTCAACGGGGAGAAATCAGCGTCCCAGAGCGGCTGCGTCCGCATGCCCGGGACGACGATCGAGTGCAACCCCGCGACAACCGAGGTCGCGAGGATAACCGGGCTAGGCCTTACAACCGCGCCCAAAACGACGACCGGCGGCGACGATCTCCCTCGCGAGACCGGGATACGGGCAGATCGCCTCCCCCGGCCCGGACTCTGATAGGGATGATCATGGGAGGCCTCCTCTCGTGCAACGACTCGGTGCGGTCCATCAAGCGTCATGAGAGGAAGACCGACGCCTCCCTGAAGTGGCACTCCGGGCCGGAGATCGACGCCCAGGACACGAGCAAGAGGGGGATATGTTTCACCGAGGCCGACGCGGTCGGGGTCCACCAGCCCCACAACGACCCCCTCGTCGTACAAGTCCGCGTAGCCGACTGCGACGTTAACCGAGTCCTCGTCGATACGGGCAGCTCGGTCGATCTCATATTCAAGGATACCCTGGCCAGGATGAACCTGAACGGGGTCGAAATCAAGCCGCACTCCATCCCGCTGACCGGCTTCGCTGGGGACACCGTCAACGGAATCGGCACCATCGAATTGCCGGTCTACGTAGGTCGGGTGACGAAAATCGTCAAGTTCGTGGTCTTCGATACCACCCCGATCTACAATATCATCCTTGGAACCCCTTGGCTGCACTCGATGAATGCAGTCACGTCGACGTACCACCAATGCCTCAAGTTCCCCAACCAGGCCGGTACGTATACTCTTAGGAGTAACCAGAGGGTCTCCCGCGCCTGCTTCGCCATCGAGCATAAGCTGCGCCGCGCCGCGCCGGCCTGCTTGGCCATCAACGCGCTTCAGCCCGGCGAGCCCGACGCCCAAGACCTCCCAGGGCGGGACCTTGTCGCCCATGTCAACATCGATCCGCGCGACCCCGCCCGCTGCGTTGGCATCGGTACCGATCTCGACGAGGGCATCAAGCGAGAGCTGGTTGAGTTCCTAGGGCAGAACGTCTCCACCTTCGCCTGGTCAACCGGCGACATGCCCGGCATTGACCCGGCCACGTGCAGCCACGAGCTCAACGTGGATCCGACCTGCAGACCGGTCAAGCAAAAACGACGAAAGCTGGGTCCGGAGCGCGCCCAAGCAGTCAACGACGAGGTCGAAAGGCTCACAGCGGCCGGTTCGATCACCGAGGTCAAATACCCGGACTGGTTGGCTAACCCGGTGGTGGTCAAGAAGAAGAGCGGGAAATGGAGGGTCTGTGTGGATTTCACCGACCTCAATAAAGCGTGCCCAAAGAACAGTTTTCCCCTCCCTCGAATCGACCAGGTCGTCGAAGCCACCGCGGGGAACGAGCTACTCTCCTTCATGGATGCTTTCTCGGGGTATAATCAGATCCCCATGCACCCCGACGATCAGGAGAAAACCGCGTTCATCACGGACCGAGGCATTTACTGCTACAAGGTAATGCCCTTCGGACTCAAGAACGCCGGGGCCACCTACCAGCGCCTCGTCAACCGGATGTTCGCCGACCAAATAGGCCGCACCATGGAGGTATACATAGATGACATGTTGGTGAAGTCTCTAGTGGCGGCCGACCACGTCACTCATCTCCGGTCCTGCTTCCGGACGCTGAACGAATACAACATGAAGCTGAACTCGGCCAAGTGTTCCTTCGGCGTCACGTCGGGCGAATTCCTCGGGTACATCATCACCCAGCGCGGGATCGAGGCCGACCCCAAGCAAATCCGGGCCATCATCGAGCTCAAATCCCCGGAGAGCACGCGTCAAGTACAACGACTCACCGGGAGAATCGCCGCACTGAACCGATTCATCTCCCGCTCTACCGACAAGTGCCTCCCGTTCTACCAGCTGCTCCGAGCCAACAAGCGGTTCGAATGGGACGACAAATGCGAAGACGCCCTCCGATAGCTGAAGGAGTACATATCCACTCCTCCCGCCCTGTCCAAGCCAGAAGAAGGCGAAATCCTCTTCCTCTACGTCGCCATCTCCGCATCCGCGGTCAGCGGAGTGCTGGTACGGGAATACCGGGGTGACCAAAAACCCATCTCCTACATCAGCAAATCCCTCGACGACGCGGAGAGCAGATACCCGACCCTGGAGAAGCTCGCCTTGGCGGTGGTCGTCGCAGCTAGAAAGCTCCGGCCTTACTTTCAATCCCATGCGATTGCCGTCCTAAGCACCTACCCCCTCAGAACCATCCTCCACAGCCCGAGCCGATCGGGCCGGATAATGAAATGGGCTGTTGAGCTGAGCGAGTACGAGATCGAGTACCGAGGACGGACCGCGATCAAATCTCAGGCCCTGGCTGATTTCCTAGTTGAGTTGGTGCCCGAGCTGGTAGTCAGCGAGGTCCCCGAAGTATGGAGCCTGCATGTCGACGGATCGGCCTCCAAGCACGGGTCCGGCGTCGGCATACGCCTTGAGTCCCCGACCAAGGAGATCCTCGAGCAGTCTTTCCGTCTGGCCTTCCGGCGTCAAATAACGAGGCAGAGTACGAAGCTCTGATTGCCGGCCTGCGTCTGTGACTCCCAGCTCGTCGCCAATCAATTCAGCGGGGAGTACGAGGCCAAGAATTATCGCATGGACGCCTACCTCAAGGTAACCCAAGGCTTGGCCGCAGAATTCTCCGAATTCACCCTGACGAAGATCCCCCGAGGTGATAACACTTCCGCAGACGCCCTCGCCGCGCTAGCCTCCACCTCGGCCCCAGCCCAACGACGGGTGATCCCGGTCGAGAGCATCGACTTCCCTAGCATCGAGCTGCCAAAGGGGGCCTACTTGATCAACCCCCAGGCCGCGGATCCTGGCGAAGAGGCGCCACCTCCCGAAGTCCTGTCGCCACCCCCGGCCGAGCCCGAACTACCGGACTGGCGAATCGCCATACTGCTGTACATCGCAGACGGCGTTCATCCCCCAGAACGGTGGGCCGCCCGACGGCTAAGAAAGAAGTGTGCCCGGTACACGATGCTGGACGGCAATCTATTCCGATGGAGCGCCTCAGGAACCCTGCTCGGCTGCCTCCACGGGCAGGAAACCATTGATGTGATGAAGGAAATGCACGAGGGCGCTGACGGAAACCACTCCAGCGGCCGGGCTCTCGCCCTGAGAATACGGAACCAGGGACACTACTGGCCAACGATGCTGCAAGACTGCAAAAGATTCGCAGCCCGGTGCGAGAAGTGCCAGCGTTACGGCCCGCGCATTCACTGTCCTACCGAGCTCCTTACCACTGCGGTCGCGCCCTACCCCTTTATGCGATGGGCCATGGACATAGTCGGGCCCCTTCCCCGATCTCGCCAAAAGCGCTTCCTCTTGGTCATGACCGACTACTTCACCAAATGGGTCGAGGCCGAAGCTTACGCCAAGATCACGGCAGAGGACGTCCGAAAATTCGTCTGGAAGTTCATCATCTGCCGGCACGGGCTGCCCTACGAGATCGTAACTGACAACGGTGCCCAATTCACGTCGGCCCTCTTCGAAGACTTCTGTGCGAAGTGGAAAATCAGGCTGAGTAAGTCGACCCCGAGATATCCACAAGGGAACGTACAAGCCGAGGCCACCAACAAAACCATCCTCGACGGCCTCAAAAAGCGACTAGACGACAAGAAGGGGTCCTGGGCCGACGAGCTCGACGGAGTCCTCTGGTCCCATCGCACAACGCCGAAGACGTCGACAGGACGCACACCGTTCAGCCTCTCTCACGGAATGGAAGCAATGGCCCCCTCCGAGGTCGGCCTCCCCACTCCTCGCCGCGCTATGCTCACCCAGCAGCCCGACCTTAACGACACCGCCCTACTCAGCGAGCTGGATTTCCTTGAGGAACAACGGGACCACTCCCTCCTCCGAATCCAGAACTACCAGCAGCTCGCCTCCAAGTACTACAACAAGAGGGTTCGAGGCAGGTTCTTTACCGAAAGCGACCTGGTCCTCCGCAAAGTCTTCGAAAACACCGCCTAGCTAAACGTAGGCAAGCTCGGCGCACATTGGGAGGGCCTTTACCTTATCTCCAAGGTCGTGAAGCCCGGCGTCTACGAGCTAGTCACAATGACCGGCAACGCAATCCCGCGCTCATGGAATTCGATCAACCTCAAACGGTTTTACTACTAAGCCCCCGGGCTCCATTCCGCTCTCCGCCTTTGTAAACAAACGAACTACGATTGGCTTGATCCCTTCTACTAAAGGGTACGTAGGCAACCCGTAACCAGGGCTCAGCTATTAATCTAATAAAACCTTTTCGACAAAGGAATAAGGTCCCCGACCTGTGCACAAAAGCCGAGCTCCAAACTCTCGCACTACAAAAAAAAAAAAGCCGAGCTCCAAACGCTCGCACAACAAAAAAAAAAAAGAGAAGAAAAAGCCGAGCTCGAAACGCTCGCACTACAAAAAAAAAAAAAAAAAAAAAAAAAGCCGAGCTCTTAACGCTCGCAAAACAAAAAAAAAAAAAAAAGCCGAGCTCCAAATGCTCGCACTACAAAAAAAAAGGGGACCGAGCTCCGGTGCTCGCTCTCCCCGGCACACAAGTTATAAGTGCCAAAGCCGAGCTCCAATGCTCGCACCCCCATAGTACACAAGCAATAAGTACTAAAGCCGGGCCCCAGGGCTCGCACCTCTACTAGACACACAAGCATTAAGTGTCTCTAAGCCGGGCTCGCTACCCGCACCAAAAAAACAAGGTACACAAGCAATAAGTACCTTAAGCCGAGATCACCTCGCACCCACTAAAAATATTAAAGATACACAAGCAATAAGTATCTCAAGCCGAGTCGTACCTCGCACCCAATACAAGAGCACGGTCCACGACCTGCATACATGACAGGGTACGGTCTACGACCTACCCTACCAATCAAAAAAGCCTCGAAACGGCACTTACAAAAAAAAGAAGAGAGGGCCAACGGGCTCGATTATCACAAAAGGGCCCACGGCCTAGTCATTACAAAAGCCTCGAAACGGCACTTACAAAAAAAAAAAAAGAGAGAGGGCCAACGGCCTCGATTATCACAAAAGGGCCCACGGCCTAGTCATTACAAAAGCCTCGAAACGGCACTTACAAAAAAAAAAAACAAAGAGAGAGGGCCAACGGCCTCGATTATCACAAAAGGGCCCACGGCCTAGTCATTACAAAAGCCTCGAAACGGCAAGGGCCAACGGCCTCGATTATACAAAAGGGCCCACGGCCTAGTCATTACAAAAGCCTCGAAACGGCAAGGGCCAACGGCCTCGATTATACAAAAGGGCCCACGGCCTAGTCATTACAATGTCTCGAAGCGGCACTTACAAAAAAAAAAAAGAGAGAAAAAAGGGGCCAACGGCCTTGTTATCATAAAAAAAGGGCCCACGGCCTAGTCATTACAATGCCTCGAAGCGGCACTTACAAAAAAAAAAAGAGAGAAAAAAGGGGCCAACGGCCTTGTTATCATAAAAAGAGGGGCCAACGGCCTGGTCCTTACATAAACGGCCTACGGCCCGGTCTTTACAAAGAGAAGAAAACAAAAAGGAAAAAACAGAAAAAGTTTTTACAAAGCCGCATCGGCCGGTCGGTCTTCGCCCCCGTCAGCACGGGTACCATTTAAATCACCCGGGCCCACCATCCTCGCATTGGTCCCGTACTCACCAAGGAAGGGCTGCTCAGCCACCTCTTCCCCAACCGCGGCCTCCCCGGACGGCTCTTCAGTACCGGCCTCCCCGGCTGGCGCCTCGGTACAGGCCTCGCCGGCTGGCGCCTCGGTACCGGCCTCGCCTGATGGCGCTTCGGTTCCGGTCTCACCGGATGGCGCGTCGGTCCCGGCCTCAGCAGCAAAGAGGACCGAGGGATCTGCTTGGATGGTCTCAGCAGCCGAGGGAGCGTCCTCAGTCAGATCCACGTAGGGCGCCTCCGAAGAAGCGACGGGCATGAGCCGCTCGAGCTGGACGCCGTGAGCGCGATCGAGAGGGATGTCCAGATCCTCCGGGGTCTAGTCCGGAAAATCCATCCCATCCAGCACGGCACCGAATGCCTCCTCGTCCTCGTCCAGCTTCTTGTACCGGTACCACGGCACCACCAGACTGTCCTCGGCCTCCATCCTCCTGAGGCATGCCTTCATGCCGATCACCTGATTGTACATAAGGTGAGGCTCTAAGGCCCTCTGGCGCCCATCGAGGTGAGCGCGGATCTTCTCCATCTTGGCGGACCACTTCCGGTTCCGCGCATCCCACCGGGCCGTTACCCGCTCGCTTTCCGCGGCCACGGCCACCTTCGCCCGGCCTATGGCGGACTCCAGCCCCTTGACCCTGGAGCGGAGGGTCTCCCTCTCCCCCTTCAGGAGCCCGACCTCCTCCTCCAGAACAGCCGGCCGGGCCCGCTCCGCGGCAGACCGGTCCCTCTCAGCCTCCAGCTCGGCCTGAAGTCTGCCCACCTCGTCAGCCCGGGCCCGCGCCCGCGCCTCCACCTCCTCCAGCCCCTTGACCTTGGAGCGGAGCGTCTCCCTCTCCCCCTTCAGGAGCCCGACCTCCTCCTCCAGAGCAGCCGACCGGGCCCGCTCAGCGGCAGACCGGGACCTCTCAGCCTCCACCTCGGCCTGAAGCCTGCCCACCTCTCCAGCCCGGGCCCGCGCCCGCGCCGCCTCCTCCTCCAGCCCCGCTGCCCGGGCCCTCTCATTCTTCAGCTCCTTCTCGAGCCCGCGGAGGAGAAGGGACTGGCCCTGCGAGCTGGCTTCCCGGGTCGCCTGCAGAAAGCCAAGCGACGCGTCCTTCTCGGCGAGTCGCTTCTCGTAGGCCTCCGCCAGAAAGGCAGTAAGGGCCAGCGTCTGCATCGAAACAGTTGTTAAGCAAAGACGCACAACAAATCCAGCTAAAAACAGTGAGGTCGGAACAAAACTTACCCGCGCTGCGGATCGCGCCACCTGGCGAAAGGCATCGCCCTCCGCCATCTCCAGCGGGACGAAGTGCGGGTGCTTCTGCCCGAACATCATGGCCTGCGCCAGCTCGGCGCACTCGTCCGGGTCCACGATGACCTGGGTACTGCCATATTCGTGGCAGAAATTGAAGCTGTAGTCCCGAGGCCCGTCCTCGGAACCCTCCGGAGCCCCATCACTCCGGTCACCGGCGGCCTCCCGCCCTTCTTCTACAACGACGGCTGCATCGCCGCCCTCCGTCGCCCGACCAGCGACATCTTCAATCGCGAGGGGCCGGGTCTCTTCGACCTTCCCCGCAGGCACCTCGGCCGCAGGTGTCTCAGCCTCCCCGACTGGAGCACCTCGGGAGCCCTCGGGCTCGCAACCAGCCTCTTCAGGCCGGACAGGCTCCCGACATGAAGTCGAGGACCCCTATTGCGTTCCTGTGGCATCTCTATCAGCCACAACCTCGGTCCTCTTCTTCTTCCTGCTAGCCCTAGCGCTGGCAGCGTCGGCCCCCCTCTTCTTCGAGAGAGCCGCCTCGGAGGCCTCCCCCCCAGTCCGCGGCACCGGGTCTCGCCGGACCGGTACCTCACGCATCGGCGGCGGCGGCGCCACAAAGGAGTCCGCGTACAGCGGATTGGCAAACCGTGCTCGACCTACATTGGAGATAACCGTCAGCCCGGTATTATAAAAAAAAAAAAAAAAAAAAAAAAAAAATAGGACCTACCTCCGGCCATCGCAGCTTCAATTCTCCCCGAGGTGAATGACTTCCACTCTCTGTCGTGCACCGACCTAAGCACAGCAACGATACCCGCGTAGTCCGGCATCTTAAATCTGGAAGAGTGAGGACCTGAAAACAAAGCCAACAGCATCAGTCAGACAAAACCGAAGAAGAGAAGTCAGCTCGACCTGCAAATCCCTACCCGGGGAAAAGTTCCAATCCCGGGTGTATCGCGCCAACGGGTCGAGTCCAGCCACCTCGGTGGCTCGGACGTAGAAGTAGCTGCGAGACCAGTCCTCGACCTTCGACAGCTTGCTGGCCTTGGACCCCGAGCTGGGCGCCTCCAGGACGTTCGCCGCGGGCTTGAAAGCGGCATAGAAGGTCCCAGGAATCCCAGGATTTGCCTTCTGCTGGGTGAGCGCCTCGAACATAGGCACCGTTACCTCCACGTCACATTCGTGCCCCAAGGTCAGCAGCACGATCATCCCCTGGATCGTAGACGGGCAGACCTGCGAGAAGGCCAAGCCCCGCGCCCGGCAATACTGGACGAACAGCTCGGGGAGAGGAAGGCGCAAGCCGCACTTCTGGAAGAACGACTCATACAGGCATACGAAGCCCGGCCGAGGAGTCCACGGGCGCTCCTCCGCCCTAGGAAGCCGGAGCTCGACGCCAGCAGGGAAGTCGCACAAATCCCTCAGCAGAGTCACCGACTCCGCTGTACTCCAGGTCGGTGACCCTCCCTGCTCGAAAGGAACCAGGGGAGACCTCACCCTGGCCACTCGTACTCCGCCGCCGCGGCCGCCCTGACGACCCCCGCGGTCGCCCAAATGCCCGGTTCTACCCCCAGCTTGGCCAACGCCGCGACCGCCAGAGGAAGATCTAACCACCGTCTTCTTCCGGAGATGGGTCCCCGGGAGCGTCGGAGCGGCCCCCGAAGTCGAAGGAGCAGACTGTTCCCCACTGTCTGCGCCTCGACACGGAGAGGAGGCACGGTCGGAACCACCGGAGGAAGAACTCGGAGAATCGCTACCGCCACCACGGGACGCCGATTCTTCGCTCGACTCAGCCCTAATACCGTCTAACACCGGCGCCATTGCACGGAGAGGAGGAAATCGGAAAGTACAGAGAAAGCAAGAAGGGAAAGGAGGAAATCGGAGAGAGGAGGTTACCTTAGGGTTATGCGCAGAAGGTTTTAACAGGAGGAGGAAGAAGGGTTTAAATAGAAGAAGGGGGACAGTGAAGCGACGCCCGGACACGTGTCGAAAAATTCACGGCCGCCCAGAAACTTAATGATGACGCCTCTTCGCTATCCCCACGCCAAAAAAGCAAAGGACGCCTCGGTAAACGTGAAGCGTCTATCGCACGCCGCGCGTGGGCATCCCACGCGAAAAACGAGGCGACCCTTCACTCTCCCACGCGATGGGCACGCGCCAGCCGTCTACGGATTCTCGGGAAGATCAACACGAGTAAGCACGGACTCCCCGTCCTAAGATGTGCCGAACTAACATCAGATCAACTTCGGCATGCTCACTTCGCCTCGCGATACCGAACTGGGGGAGGGCCTATTGTTGGAGGTGGGCCTAGCACCCCCAATTAGTTAGGCCCATCTTAGGAAAAACCCCTCTTCGGCCCGGTCGCCGGCCTGAAAGCACCGACCCGCAAGACCCCTCTTCAGCCCGGTCGCCGGCCTGAAAGCACCGACCCGCAAGACCCCTCTTCAGCCCGGTCGCCGGCCCGAAAGCAACGACCCGCAAGACCCCTCTTCAGCTCGGTCGCCGACCTGAAAGCGACGCACCCCGGGTGCGGTCTGACACTTCAAGGCAGGAATGTCAGAAGAGCAGAAGGCAGGTGGGAGTTGGTCGAACAGTATATTATCTGAGCAGGAGTATGGGCTGACCTCGACATCTCACCAACCCCGCAGACTCGACAAAGGAGAAGAAGACACGTGGAGGAGTTGGTCAAACAGTGCGCTGCTCTGCAACACGCCACGCCGAGCTCATCATGACCTCCATCCTAGAAAGCCGGAACACGCCTCCTAGGCCACCTTACCCGTGAAAGAGGCCGAAGACGCCACGTGGCCCCGAGATCCCGGGGAGCAGGAAGCCAACCTCGGCTATATATACCCCTCAATGTCATTAATAAGGGGTACTTTTGATTTGGGCATTTTCCGACCTGTAACTAGCTACCCGGCCTCTCTCTTTCTCTCTTTGTAACAAGACAACATTTTAGAACGCCGAACTGGACGTCCTTCGGAACCAGTTCGTAATTCTAAAGTGTTCATTTCTCTCACCATCAATAAAACGAAACACGGCCCCCGGCCTACTCATCTCTCTCTGCGACCTGCTTTGATAGTGGTTAAACTGCTCTAATTAACGAAAATCTCACCTCTCATCTCCTAATCACTCTTTAAACATACTTAGTGATCCCCGGGATCAACAATCTCATCTTGCGAACCAGTCGAAATCGAAGCGAATCTCCTTGAGATCGAGAGAGATTAGATGGGGAAGAAGGTTAAAATTGGAGTTTGGTTTAATTTTGGTTTAGCTGGTTAAAATTGGATTGGTACATAGTAAACCGAAATAAATCGTCATCTATGTGTAAATTGATTGTGAAGTATAACTTATACAGATCTAAATACGTTTAGAAATTTGATTTGGTGGATAAATAAAACGACTCTTAAATTTTATGTAGATCTATTATTATATGAAAGTTCCGATGGAGAAATAGATCGCCAATCCAAAAATGAAATATCCTGATCTATAGTATCCACCAATGTTTTAAAATTCGCTAGGTGTTAGTCGAGCGGTTGAGCTGCGCCTAACGCCTAGCGAAAAAATCGGAGATTAGTTTTTGACTTTCTAATGTTTTTTTAATATGTTAATCCATTATAATTTATAGTTTTAATATAATATTGTGCTCAAAATTGGATAAAACACATGAAAACAAATATTAGGTCCAATACATTATGATTTCCATTAAAAATATGAATATAAATTTGATTTATCAAATTTTAGAACTAATTAAATTATTTTAAGTTTAAAAAAAAACTAGGTTATGCAGTTGTGTATGCAGAAATTAATTGGCCTAGACGTTGATTAATCAGTCTAGACAGAGATTAATCGGCCACCCGATTTATTGAACCGATTACCCATAAATTGACAAGATATACCACTGTCTAGCGCCTAAACGACCGATTTTTGGAACATGGTATCAACGGACGTTTTAAATTAAATGATTTTGATGCTATAATACAATCTTTATAAATAAAAAACCCTTAGAAACACAAATGCTTCGCTTCCTAATCAAAGTGTGAATCTTTAAAACTTCAAGAGCTATAAAATTTGAGAGGAAAGACTAGCTCTAAATTGAAAGTGTGAACCTTTTTTTTTTTTGTAACAAAAGTGTGAACCTTGTTACGACACTTATCTTTATACATTTTCAGGCAAGAGCCCGTTTTTTTTTTTTCAACAACTTATTATTATTTTTTTTTTTTGAATCGCTGAGGTTCTGGGCCCGTAGGCCCGTACATCCCCAGAGCAGGGCCCAAACTATGTTAAAGTCATTCCTTTGGAGGAGACCCCTCCCAACGGGAATCGAACTCAGGGCCAGTAAGAGAGGCACATACCCACTCCTCCTTAACCACTAGGCCAACTCAACGTTGGTTTAACAACTTATTTTAATTTAAATAATGTACGAATAATACAAATAAGACATTAGCCATATCAGACGAATATTGTTTTCAAGCTCAACCCTGTTTTGATCGAAATGTAGTATGTCTGCACATCTCCAAGTTGCCCTCGCATGATTACACTCAAATAAAACATGATTAATGCTCTCCTCCTCGATAAAACAGCGTTGGCACATCGGGCTGATATTCACATTTCTGCTTTTTAATCTTTCAGAAGTTGGTACAACTCCTGTTAAAACCCTCCATAGAAAATGCTTAATCTTTGGTACAATTTGTAAGTTCCATATCTCCTTCTTGAGCTCTAAATCTCCAGTAGGTGGGTCGATCAGATCATCATTTAAACTTATATGAGCCGATAGCCAATAACCAGACTTCGTCGTGTTTTTTTTCTTCTTCTCTTGGGTGTGTGTGCGCGCTCGTTCGCTAGTCGGTAGGAGCACTGACCCATGCTCAAATACCAACGAGTCACTTGTAACAAACAATGTATTTAGAATCATTATTATATAGCCAAATCCATATATCTTCTGATGCGTGCTACGATAACATTATTTGCTTCACAACCGTCCGTTATTCACGAGGTAACAGAAGATCATTCACTATTTCGAAAGAAAAAAAAGGTTAGTTATTATTTTGTTTTTTTTTCATTAGAAAAAGGTGGTATTAAATTATGTAAAAGATAATGTTATTGTTAGATCTTGGGATTTGGGAGCCGAATGTGTCCCGAGTTCACCCTAGCGCCGCCCAAAGCAAATCGAGCCGATCTCCCTCTCTGGTGGTCGGTTTTCTCACCGACACCGTGAGAGGGACCCCTTGTGTATCCCCTCTTCCTCCTCCGTTTCTAGTGTGCTGAATTTTCAAAGTTTTTGTAGTTGATTTGGTTTTCGCTCGCTTCCTCGGATGAGTGCGCCGGTGCTGTAACTCTTTTGGAGCCGTCATGGACTCTTTCGCCTCTCCTTTCGTTTTGCTGGAGGATGGTGAATCGATGGGTTTGGAATGGAGAGTTCGTCAAGCTTCTGCGAGGGTTCTCGCCGCCGGATTTTCCAGGCCTTGTCGTCGGTGTCCAAACTCCTGCTCGGGCCACGAGCTCTTGGATCGGGAAGAGTTGCTGGTATCGTCCCCGGATATGCCATGCTCGAGGACAGTTGAGTCAGGTTCTTCGACGTTGTTGCTCCCCTTTCTCTCTTCCATGGAGCTCGAGCCTTCACCATCGAACGCTTTTTGCTCGAGACTCCCTCTGACCGCCGCGTACTGCCCTCTCTAGCGCCGTCGCCACCAGAGCCTATGGACCCATTGCCTCATGTCCCTCTTCCGCCGGAACCATCATATTCAGTCTCCACATCCCATCAATCGCCTTCTGCTCTCAACCGCCAGATCCGCCAGATTCATTTACTTCCCGACGCCGCGCCCTCATGTTCGGAAGATGGCTCTAACCAGGGTTTCGTCGGAGGTGAATGGCCTTTTCCCGCCGATGCCCCTCGTTCCCCCACCGCCCCGAAGCCCCTCATTTCTTTCGGCGAAGACCTAGAAAGGATTGGGTCCGACCTAGGTTGTGGGCTTCTTGGCCCATCCTTTTCAATCACTGCTGGGCCTTCCTCCATGCCCAATTTTGATGACGATTGTAGGAGTAAATGCAAGGCATTGTTGCCATTGGTGTCCTTACCGCTCACTATTTGTGAAACCAAAGACTGGCGAGAGGGTAATCGAAGTAAATCCAAGGCAAAGTTGCTTGTGGTTTCCATACCCTTCCCCGAAACCCTCACAGATGATAAATGCCAATCTGAGGGTCATCTGAGTAAATCCAAGGCTCATTTGCATATGGTGTTGATATATCATGGTTTTTATCCCTTTTAGACCATGATATAGATCCTATTTATGGAGTATTTCTACTATTTTGTAGTGGTTTAGAGTCTTTTACAGGTTTAGGTACGTTTGGAGCTTAATTGGAGCATTTTGGAGGATTCTGGAGCATATTGAGATGTAGAGTCATGCAAAGACGTCAGAAGTTTGGCATTCGTTGAATACATTCCCACCGATGGATCGAGCTCAAATGTGGACACAAGATAGATCAATGGATTAGCTTTCATTTGGAAGTGGTTTGAGGCTATTCCAACGGTGCGATCAAAAGTTATCCCAGTTTTCGTGAAAACTGTCCAGTCTGGCGAGCAGAAGAAGCAGGAAATCGATCGACACTGTTTGGTGTCGACTAACACCGACTGCAGGAAAGCAGATACGACTTGTAAAGCCTGCAGAGTTTTTCCCTAAGCCCAGAAGACTTAATTAATTACAAAAAGACCCAGAACGTGTTTTAGCTTATAAATTAAGTTTTCAGCCACCTGTTTAGGCTATGCTTTATTTCTTACTTTGGTTCTTCAGAGAGATTGGTTACGGGGTTTTTAGAGAGACAATTCTGAACTCTTGTTACTCTTTTCTTATTATTCTACTTGATGATCTATTCAATCATGTTGCTTGCTTCAATCTCCATGTCTGAGTAGTTCTTCCATAGGTTTAGGGTTATCTCAATAGGATTTCTCTGTATGATTTGATCGATTGATTTATTAGGTATCATTATCTTATTTGTTCTTCACCATAGGTTGTTCTCAATATTAATTCTAGATTAGCTACCTAGAACTTAGATCTTAGGATAATTGATTAGGCACGAGAGTGCGATTAATTACCTGATAGAACTTAAGGTGAGCAATATAACTATTCTCAAAGATATTTGGTTTAGTTGTTTTGTGAACAGATCAAACTTGTAGATTAAAAGCTTGTTTAAATCCTTAGGACTCGCAAAGAGATTTGGTTTTCTAGGAATTAGACTTAGATAGTTTTCGCGGCGAGAGTTGGTTAACTATATTATCGTGTTTGAGTTCAAGAACTGCGCTAAACTTGAATCCTGATTTATCTGTTTATATGCATACCTAGATTCCCCGAGAAACACCCTAGGCCTAGTTTTCTCCCATCGATTTACATCTCTTGATTTAGTTATTGTTTTCTGCTTCTATTAAACTTGACTGAGAGGTCTACTATGATGGAGAGGTCTACTATGATGCCATTCCCTCTATGATGCCACGCCTAATAAGAGAATCTATTTCTCTTACATTGACGGAGAGGTCTACTATGATGCCATTCCCTCTAGAGGAGCTCCCACACATGTCTCTTGCTTCACTGTTGCCACAGGAGAGACGTTGGTAGTTGGTCTCTTGGAAGAGCCTCCTGACAAGCCAACTGTCATAGACGTTTCGGTTGAATCGCCCAGCATCCCCAAGAAAGTTGTCAAGAAGGCTAAGGCAACAAGGAAGAAGGCGAAGAGCAAAAGAGTCGAGAATGCTCCCCATGTCAGTTTGATCCCTCATAGGTGTGATGGAGACTCGATTGAGTACAAGGTAAAGTGCAAGGGAACCTCGAAATCATTCTCTAAGGTTAGAGTTCTTCTTACTTCGGAGCTGAAAGAGAAAGAGAAGGAGGTTGTAGAGAGCATGTTGAGCAGAACTCTGAAGCTGAAAATGTCTAGTTGTGGAACTTGCATGGGAGTAAGTTCTCAACATTTTTCTGACTGACTACCTGAGCCAAAGTCAAGCTAATGACTAAAAACAAGCGCTTGGTGGGAGGCAACCCACTGGTAAGTCTTTTGTTTTTGTTTTTGTTTTTGTTTTTATGTTTTGTGTCTTGTGTTTTGCGTGAATCAGATTACAGAGAATCGGTATCGACCGATACCACCTGGTATCGATCGACACCACTTGGATCAATGACGGTGAGAAGAAGTTTCTGTGTCAACCTAAGCCTGGTATCGCTCGATACCAGTGATGTGTGTCGGTCGACACCCTGACCTGCAGTTCGGTAACTTCTTCTTTTTCACAATTTCACTCTGTTTTTTTTATTTCTTTTACTGACTCTAGGCTAGATAACACTGTGGACACTGTTGTTCAAGTCTGGGGGAGGTAGTCGCTGACATTGTGTTTGTTTTTCTTAGAAACAGTTGTTTTTTAGTCATTCGTTGTTTTATTGAGTCAAAATTAGTTGGAGATTATGATCGTGTTCTTGATTCTTTTGTTCTGATTTTGCTTTTGAGTGACCACTGTTACAAAATCAGTTACAGATCGACTAATGAAAAATCCCAAGGCTGACCAGTCAACTAGAAGACATACATGTTTCCTGCATAATTATTTTAAAGCCTGAGCCAAACTTTTGCACTTCATCGACGTGGTTAGTATTTATCGAGCTTGATTCCTCATTCATATCTGACAAAGAAACCCATGTGTTTAAGGTAATAGTATCTCTCTCCCCTGTTACAAGTTAATAAATAAGAGCATAAAAGATGAGATGATTTTCTCCTGAGTAGAGGGTTAGGAATGTTTCCAGCGATCCCATTATTCTACTCGGTGAGGAATGATCACACAGAGGATTGGAAGCGAGGCTAGGATTTTCCTATAATGCCGGTATTCGCCTACACCCTTTGATACATTGAGAGGGAAGAACCGGGGATTCGGTGGCAAACACCATCAATATTCGCGTCTCCTACCTTGATATGTATATGCTAAGCTAAATCAAATGAAATAAAAGTCAAGAAGAAAGAACATAATAAGAAACAAGTCTATGGGAGAGAAATCGATACAAAAGTGTGAAATTGGGTGGTTCCTTGTCATGATATTGTAATGGAAAGAATCTAGAAGGTTCTTGGTAGTAATCACAGCGATGAAACCGGCGATGATGGGTTTAATTAAACGATGTTGTGGGATAATGTGTGTAGTCTGGGAAAGTTGCGAATGTCTGAGGAGAATTACATGGTGGTTAGATTGGAAACTGGTTAGGTGACACTTGGGTGCTTGGGAAAAGGGTCATTGGGATGTTTCATGAACAGGTGAGTCTCCGTGTTTTCAAACCTCTTTCTCTGGTTTAGTCTTCTATTTGCTTGAGGGCAAGCAAAGGCTAAGTCTGGGGGAGTTGATATATCATGGTTTTTACCCCTTTTAGACCATGATATATGTCATATTTATGGAGTCTTTCTACTATTTTGTAGTGTTTTAGAGTCTTTTATAGGTTTAGGTACGTTTGGAGCTTAATTGGAGGATTTTGGAGGATTCTGGAGCATATTGAGATGTAGAGTCATGCAGAGACGTCAGAAGTTTGGCATTCGTTGAAGACCTTCCCACCGATGGATCGAGCTCAAATTTGGACACAAGATAGATCAATGGATTATCTTTCATTTGGAAGTGGTTTGAGGCTATTCCAACGGTGCGATCAAAAGTTATCCCAGTTTTCGTGAAAACTGTCCAGTCTGGCGAGCAGAAGAAGCAGGAAATCGATCGACACTGTTTGGTGTCGACCGACACTGTTTGGTGTCGACCGACACCACTTGGTGTCGACTAACACCGACTGCAGGAAAGCAGATACACGACTTTTAAAGCCTGAAGAGTTTTTCCCTAAGCCCAGAAGACTTAATTAATTACAAAAAGGCCCAGAACGTGTTTTAGCTTATAAATTAGGTTTTCAGCCACCTGTTTAGGCTATGCTTTATTTCTTACTTTGGTTCTTCAGAGAGATTGGTTACGGGGTTTTTAGAGAGACAATTCTGAACTCTTGTTACTCTTTTCTTATTATTCTACTTGATGATCTATTCAATCATGTTGCTTGCTTCAATCTCCATGTCTGAGTAGTTCTTCCATAGGTTTAGGGTTATCTCAATAGGATTTCTCTGTATGATTTGATCGATTGATTTATTAGGATTCATTATCTTATTTGTTCTTCACCATAGGTTGTTCTCAATACTAATTCTAGATTAGCTACCTAGAACTTAGATCTTAGGATAATTGATTAGGCACGAGAGTGCGATTAATTACATGATATGAACTTAAGGTGAGCAATATAACTATTCGCAAAGATATTTGGTTTAGTTGTTTTGTGAACAGATCAAACTTGTAGATTAAAAGCTTGTTTAAATCCTTAGGACTCGCAAAGAGATTTGGTTTTCTAGGAATTAGACTTAGATAGTTTTCGCAGCGAGAGTTGGTTAACTATATTATCGTGTTTGAGTTCAAGAACTGCGCTAAACTTGAATCCTGATTTATCTGTTTATATGCATACCTAGATTCCCCGAGAAACACCCTAGGCCTAGTTTTCTCCCATCGATTTACATCTCTTGATTTAGTTATTGTTTTCTGCTTCTATTAAACTTGACTTAGCGTAATTTGAATCTTATAATATATTGAGTGATTTCTTGAGTCTTTGTGGTTCGACCCCTAACTTTACTACAACTACTGCGTTAGTGCTTTTAGGGTATTAATTTGAGTATATCAGGTGTCAAGCCGGGTAGCCGGTTCCCAATCTACCTTTGAAGAAATAAAGATTTTTTCGGTGGAATCCGAATCCTTACAATTGGTTAGAGTCATCATCTCTAGCTCTTGTGTTCCAGAACTTCTTGTTATCGAGGACATCACAATTCTCGTCATAAGTTTCGGTTCCACGACTGTCAAGTCTATTCTATCGACGCATTTGAGTCTAGTCTTGAATCTGCTGTCATATGATCCATCTTTATCTGTTTTAAGTTTCATTGTTTTCAACTTATATTGTTATTATCAAAGAGGATAGAAAATTCCCTTTAATTATATTTTCGAAGTTTAAGTAATGAAACGAATTTGTTGATAAAAAAAAAAAAATTATGTAAAAGCAAAATTATATGGAAAAACTAGTAAATAGATCATTTTTGTGGTTTCCCTTTTCTACTTTAACAAATCGCTAAAAATTCTATCCTACCTAAATTTGTTTGAGACTTTAATTAATTGTACATTAAATGTGGTCAAGTTTCACATGTCGACAGAAAATGGGGATATCCGGATATGGAGTCAAATATTTGTAGGCGCTTCAACATTGATCCGAGTACGAACACAAAATATATATGGTTTAAATCAGATTTTAAATCGCTCAAAATATATTTTATTCTGCTAGCAATTTATACGTGATTTATATTTATGTTATAAAATACATAATTTGACACGTAAGGCGTGTGGTTTATTAACATGTTGTGAAATGAGCTGTCGTCTTTGGTGGCAACTTTTTGGCATTGTCTTTCCGCACTTACCCCAATCGGAGCAAAAATATGAAACTTAGAGAGTTGGCGGCACGTTTTGCTAAACCTAATTAGTTTATTCGCCAACCAACAGTCACCATCCATTTTTATAAATTGTTGATCCCGAGGATCACTAATGTTGTTTAAGGGTCGATTATGGAGTGAGATGTGAGATTTTCGTTAATTAGAGCGAGTCAACCACAATTCAGGGCAATTCGGGTATAATGATGAACAGGTCGGAGACCGTATTCTTCGTATTAATGATGAAAAAAGACGGACAATTTAGACTTACGAACTGCTTCCGACAGGAGGCCAGTTCGGTGTTCTAAACCGCGGTGTCTTGTTACAAAGGAGAGAGAAAAAGAGAGAGAGATCGAGCCTATTTTTGTAGAGAGTAATCGGGTTTTTTCTTTAAAAGTCCAGAAGTCCTTTGCTTAAAGCACAACGATGGGTATATATAGTGAGGGCAGCTCCCTGTGTCCGCGGATTCCGGGGCCACGCGTCACCCTCAGCTTGCTTCACGGGTAAGGTGCTCTAGGAGGCGTGTCCCGGTTCTCAAGGCGAGAGGCAATGATGAGCTCGGCGCCATGCTGTTGTAAGATAGCACACTGTTCGGCCAACTCCCTTCCACATGTCCTTTCCTCCCTTGCTTACTCTGCAGGGTTGGTGGGACGTCGAGGTCAGACCATATCCCTATTCGGATAGTACACTGTTCGACCAACCCACACGTGCCTTCTTCTCTTTCAACATCTCAATCTTGGCGAAGTGTCAGCGCGGACCCGGGGTGTTCCTCCTGGGAGGTCGGGATTCCCAGACGAAGCTGAGCGCGGGACTCCAGGTCGGTGGTCCCTGGTCAAAGGCTGATCCTATGTTGACCGAATCGAGATGGGCTCTTGCTAAAATGGGCCTAGCTAAATAGGGGTGCTAGGCCCACCTCCAACAATAGCCCCCCCCCAGTTCGGTGGCATGAGGTGAGGCGAATACACCGAAGTTGGTCTGATGTTAGTTTGGCGCATCTTAGGACGGTCCTTTGAGATTCGAGTGGATGAGAGCGGCGTGTTGTAGCTCGGATTCGAGCCCGCGCTCGCGTGTGTTGGTTTTCCCGAGGATCCGGAGATCGTTGGCGCGTACCCAGCACGCGGGGAAACGAAACGGTTCTCCTTTTTCTGCGCGTATCGCTCACGCGCGGCGTACGAAACACGCTTCGCGTTTATCGAGGCGTCTCCTGCTTTTGGCGTGGGAAAATCGAAGAGGCGCCATCATTAGGTTTTTGGGAGGCCGTGCTCCTTTCGACACGTGTCCAGGCGTCACTTCGTTGTCCCCTTCCTCTATTTAACCCCTCTTTCTTCCTCTCGTTAAAACTTTCTGCGCATACTCTCAAGGTAACCTCCTTTCTTCTCCTTCTTCTCTCTGTGTTTTTTTCTTTTTGCCCTTTCGACTTCGCTTCCGGCTTCGGGCATCAAGGTTTCTTCCTCTTCTCTGAGCGATGGCGCCAATGCTAGATGGAATTAGGGCCGAGTCGAGCGACGAGTCAGCGTCTCGCGACTACCGTGACGATTCTCCTTGGGAAAGCTCTTCCCCTGGGATCCCGGAGACCTATTATGCTGCTTTCAAGCCCGCGGCGAACATCCTTGAGGTCAGCAGCTCGGGGTCTAAGGCCAGCAAGCTGTCCAAGGTCGAGGACTGGTCTCGCAGCTATTTCTACATCCGGGCTGCCGAAGTGGTTGGACTAGACCCGTCAGCGAGATTCACCCGGGATTGGAATTTTTCCCCGGGTAGGGGTTTGTAGACCGAGCTGCATTTCTTTCCTTTAGCTTTGGTCCGACTAACGTTGTCTGTTTTGCTTTCAGGTCCTCATTATTCCAGATTCAAGCTACCGGACTATGCGGGTATCCTTGCTGTGTT
This sequence comes from Eutrema japonicum, assembly GCA_030161315.1. Lineage (NCBI taxonomy): Eukaryota > Viridiplantae > Streptophyta > Magnoliopsida > Brassicales > Brassicaceae > Eutrema > Eutrema japonicum. The sequence continues at coordinate 45,389,948 of BSQW01000013.1, forward strand.
CAGGACGGTGCGCGAAAGAGATTGGAAGTCCTTTACCTCGGGAAGAGTAGCAGCTGGCATGGCCGGAGGTCGGTATTGTTTTTTTTTTTTTTTTTTTTTTTTTTTTTACCGACCTGACGGCTGACTTTACTGCAGGACGATCAAGGTTCGCCAGTCCGCTCTATGCGGATTCGTTTGTGGCGCCGCCTCCGCCGATTGTTGAGGTGCCGGTCAGGAGAGAGCCGGCGCCACGGGCTGGAGGGGAGGGGTACGAGGCCATTCCTTCGAAGAAGAGGGCGGCCATAACGGCTGGCGGGAGGGCTGGCAAGAAGAAGAATAGGACCGAGGTGGGAGGGTCCTCGGTTTCAGGTCGGGACGATGTCCGGCCTGAACAGCCCGTTGACGAGCCCGAGGGATCCCGTGCCCTGCTTGCAGGGGAGGCCGAGTTACCTGCCGCCGAGGTGCCGGCCAGTGGTGAGGTCGGAGCGGCTCGGGTCCTGTTGGACGAGGAGGTCGCTGTCCAGGGGGCGGAGGGTGGTGATTCTATCGTCGTCGTGGAGGAGGGGCGGGATCCTGCTGCTATGCAGGGTGCCGAGGACCGGAGCGGTGGGGCTTCGGAAGGTTCCGATGCTGAGCCTCGGGACTACAGCTTCTACTTCTGCCACGAGGACGGTAGCAGCCAGATCATCGTGGACCAAGATGAGTGCGCCGAGCTGGCGCAGGCGATGATGTTCGGGCAGAATCATCCGCACTTCCTGCCGATGGAGATGGCGGAGTCCGATGCATTTCGCGCAGCGGCGCGGTCCGCGGCTCGGGTAAGCCTCCTTTTTTTATGGACATAACTTCCTGATTTATCAGGGTTTATGTATGTCGTTGCTAACATCTAGTTTGATGCAGACGATGGCTCTCACCGCCTTTCTTGGGGAGGCCTACGAGAAGCGGCTTGCCGAGAAGGACGCGTCGCTCAACCACCTGAAGATGCGCCAGGAGGCCACCGCGCAGATCCAGTCCGCTCTCATCCGCGGGCTTGAGAAGGACTTGAGGGAGGAGAAAGCCCGATCTGCGGCGATGGAAAATGAGGCGGCGCGGGTACGAGCCCGGGCTCTAGAGGCGGACAGCGTTTTGGCCGAGCTGGAGGCGGAGAGGGCCCGATCCGCCGCGGAGAGAGCTCGGTCGTCTGCCCTGGAGGAGGAGCTCGGGCTCCTGAAGGGGGAGAGGGAGACACTCCGCTCCAGGGTGATGGGGCTGGAGGGCGCAATCGACCGGGCGAAGGCGGCCGTGGTTGCGGAGATTGACCGGGTCACGACCAGGTGGGAGGGCCGGAACCGGAGGTGGACCGCGAAGATGGAGAAAATCCGCGCCCATCTCGACGGTCTCAACCGGGCTTTGGAGCCTCACCTGCTGTTCAACCAGGTGGTTGGCATAAAGGCGTGCCTCAAGAGGATGGAGGCTGAGGACGGGATGTCGGTGCCGTGGTACCGGTATCAGAAGCTGGATGAGGATGAGGCGGCGCTCGGAGCCCAATTGGATGACATCGATTTCCCGGACCTGACCCCGGAAGATTTGGACATCCCTCTCGACCGCACATCCGGCGTCCAGCTCGAGCGGCTTATGCCTGTCGGCCCCTCTGAAACGCCCGTCGTGGACCTGACCTCGGACGGTCACCCACCTGCTGCTGAAGCTGTCCAAGCGGACCTGCCAGCACAAGACCCGGCCCCTGGAGCTGTTGATGCCGTGGTTGAGGAAGAGCAGACCGAGCAGCCCTCCCTTGGTACGGATGGCACCAATGCGAGGACAGTGGGCCCAGGCGATCTAGATGGTACCCGTGCTGACGGGGGTGAAGACTTATCGGCCGATGTGGCCTTGTAAAAACTTTTGTTTTTGTTGTTTTTCTTCTTTTTTCTTTCTCTCTCTCTTTTTTTTGTAAGGACTAGGCCGTTGGCCCTCTTTTGTAAGGACTAGGCCGTTGGCCCTCTTTTGTAAGGACTAGGCCGTTGGCCCTTTTTTGTAAGGACTAGGCCGTTGGCCCTCTTCTATTTTTTTTTTTTTTGTAAGTGCCGTTCGAGGCTTTTTTCGAAATAAAACTGGTGTTTCCGAATGTTTTTGCGAATGTCTGGTAGAGTAGGCCGTAGGCCGTACCCTGTGGATCAACGTTGTGTGTGCAGGTCGTGGACCGTGCCCTTGTATTGGGTGCGAGGTACGGCTCGGCTTGAGATACTTAATGCTTGTGTATCTTTATTTATTTTTTGTGGTTGCGAGGTGTAGCTCGGCTTAAAGTACTTAAAGCTTGTGTACCTTTTTTTTGGTGCGAGTAGCGAACTCGGCTTTGAGACACTTAATGCTTGTGTGTCTAGTAGAGGTGCGAGCCTTGGGCTCGGCTTTAGTACTTATAGCTTGTGTACTATGTGAGTGCGAGCATTGGAGCTCGGCTTTAGCACTTATAGCTTGTGTGCTGGGGAGAGCGAGCGTTGGAGCTCGGTCCCCATTTCCTCTTGCTTGAGTGCGAGCATTGGAGCTCGGCTGCTTTTTTTTTTTTTGCTTGGGTGCGAGCATTGGGGCTCGGCTTTTTTTTTTTGCTTGGGTGCGAGCATTGGAGCTCGGCTTTTTTTTTTTTGCTTGAGTGCGAGCATTGGAGCTCGGCTTTTTTTTTTTTGCTGGAGTGCGAGCATTGGAGCTCGGCTTTAGCACTTTGTGTGCTGGGGAGTCCGGGCGCCAGAGTTCGGGTTTTTTTTTTTTTTTTTTTTTTTTTTTTTGCGAACAGGTCGGGGACCGCATTCTTTTTGTCGAAAAAGCTTTATTAGATTAATAGCTGAGCCCTGGTTAGGGGTTGCCTACGTACCCTTTAGTAGAAGGGATCAAGCCAGTCGTAGTTCGTTTGATTACAAGGATAGACAGCAGAGCGGAGCCCGGGGGCATAATAGTAGAAGCGCTTTAGGTTTATGGAGTTCCAGGAGCCCGGGATTGCGTCGCCGTTCATTGTGACTAGCTCGTAGACGCCGGGCTTCACGAGGTAAGGGCCTTCCCAGTTTGCGCCGAGCTTGCCGGCGTTTAGCTCGGTGGTGTTTTCGAAGACCTTACGCAGGACCAGGTCGCCCTCGGCAAAGAACCTGCCGCGAACCTTCTAGTTGTAATACTTGGAGGCGAGCTGTTGGTAGTTTTGGATCCGGAGGAGGGAGTTGTCCCGTTGTTCCTCGAGAAAATCCAGCTCGCTTAATAGGACGGCGTCGTTCAGGTCGGCCTGCTGGGTTAACATAGCGCGGCGAGGGGTGGGGAGGCCGACTTCAGATGGGGCCATCACTTCCATGCCGTGAGAGAACTCCGTCTAGCTCGTCGGCCCAGGAGCCTTTCTTGTCGTTTAGTCGCTTTTTGAGGCCGTCAAGAATGGTCTTGTTGGTGGCCTCGGCTTGTCCGTTTCCTTGTGGGTATCTCGGGGTGGACTTACTCAGTCTGATCTTCCACTTTGCGCATAAGTCTTCAAAGAGGACCGGCGTGAACTGGGCACCGTTGTCGGTCACGATCTCATAGGGCAGCCCGTGCCGGCAGATGATGAACCTCCAGACGAATTTTTGGACGTCCGCCGCCGTGATCTTGGCGTAAGCTTCGGCTTCGACCCATTTGGTAAAGAAGTCGATCATCACCAGGATGAAACGCTTTTGACGAGATCGGGGGAGAGCCCCGACTATATCCATAGCCCACCGCATGAATGGGTAGGGCGCCACCGCCGTGGTGAGCAGCTCGGTTGGGCAACGAATGAGTGGGCCGTGGCGTTGACATTTCTCGCACCGGGACGCGAATTTTTAGCAATCCTGAAGCATTGTTGGCCAGTAATGTCCTTTGTTTCGTATTCGCAGGGCGAGAGCTCGGCCACTGGAGTGGTTCCCGTCGGCGCCTTCGTGCATCTCTTTCATCACGTCGATGGTTTCTTGTCCGTGGAGGCAGCTGAGTAGGGTCCCCGAGGCACTCCATCGGAACAGGTTGCCGTCCAACATCGTGTACCGGGCGCATTTTTTTCTTAGCCGGCGGGTGGTCCATCGGTCTGCTGGGTGGACACCGTCTGCTATGTACAGCAGTATGTCGACTCGCCAGTCTGGTAGTTCGGGCTCGGCTGGAGGTGGCGGTAGATCTTCTGGAGGTGGGACGTCTTCGTCGGGGTCTGCGATCTGGGGACCAATCAGGTAGGCCCCTTTTGGCAGTTCGATGCTAGGGAAATCAATACTTTCGACCGGGATGACCCGACGGTGAGCTGGGGCCGAAGTGGAGGCCAGTGCTGCGAGGGCGTCCGCGGAAGTATTATCACCTCGGGGGATCTTCGTCAGGGTGAATTCGGAGAAATCCGCGGCCAAGCGTTGGGTCACCTTGAGGTAGGCATCCATGCGATCATTCTTGGCCTCGTACTCACCGCTGAATTGATTAGCGACGAGCTGGGAGTCGCAGTAGGCTCGAATTTTCTTCGCGGCGACCACCTTTGCCAGGCGCAGGCCGGCGATCAGAGCTTCCTACTCGGCTTCGTTGTTTGACGCTGGGAAGGCCAGGCGGAAAGATTGTTCGAGGATCTCCTTGGTCGGGGACTCGATGCGTATGCCGATGCCGGAGACATGTTTGGAGGCCGACCCGTCAACATGCAGGCTCCATACCTCAGGGACTTCGTCGATTGCTAGCTCGGGGACCAACTCGACTACGAAATCAGCCAGGACTTGAGATTTGACCGCGGTCCGTCCTCGGTAGTCGATTTCGTACTAGCTCAGCTCAACTGCCCACTTCATTATTCGCCCAGATCGGCCCGGGCTGTGGAGGAAGGTTCTGAGGGGGTAGGTGCTGAGGACGGCGATCGTGTGGGATTGGAAATAAGGCCGGAGTTTTCTGGCCGCGACGACCACCGCCAGGGCGAGCTTCTCCAAAGTCGGGTACCTGTTTTCCGCGTCGTCTAGAGATTTGCTGATGTAAGAGATAGGCCTTTGGTCGCCCCGGTCGCCCCGGTATTCCCGCACTAGCACCCCGCTGACAGCCGACGTGGACACAGCGATATAAAGGTAGAGGGTCTCGCCTTCTTCCGGCTTAGACAGGACGGGAGGAGTGGATATGTACTCCTTCAGCTGCTGGAGGGCTTGCTCGCACTTGTCATCCCATTCGAACCGTTTGTTAGCTCGGAGTAACTGGTAGAACGGTAGACATCTGTCGGTTGAGCTGGAAATAAACCGGTTAAGCGCGGTGATTCTCCCGGTGAGTCGCTGTACCTGACGCGTGCTCGTTGGTGATTTCAGTTCGGTGATGGCCCGGATCTGCTTGGGGTCAGCTTCGATCCCGCGCTGGGTGATGATATATCCGAGGAATTCGCCCGACGTGACGCCGAAGGAACACTTGGCTGGATACAGCTTCATGTTGTACTTGTTCAGCGTCCGGAAGCAGGATCGGAGATGAGTGACGTGGTCAGTCGCTACCAGGGACTTTACCAGCATGTCATATATGTAGACCTCCATAGTGCGGCCGATTTGATCGGCAAACATCAGTTTGACGAGCCGCTGGTAGGTGGCCCCGGCATTTTTGAGTCCGAAGGTCATCACCTTGTAGCAGTAGATCCCGGGGTCCGTGATGAACGCCGTTTTCTCCCGGTCGTCGGGGTGCATGGAGATCTGGTTGTACCCTGAGAAGGCATCCATGAAAGAGAGCAGCTCGTTCCCGGCGGTGGCTTCGACGACTTGGTCGATTCGGGGGAGGGGAAAGCTATCTTTTGGGCACGCCTTGTTGAGGTCGGAGAAATCTACGCAGACCCTCCATTTCCCACTCTTCTTCTTGATTACCACCGGGTTGGCTAGCCAGTCCGGGTACTTGACTCCGGTGATCGACCCGGCCGCGGTCAGCCTTTCCACCTCGTCATTGACTGCCTGTGCTCGCTCGGGGCTCAGCTTTCGCCGCTTCTGCTTGATTGGCCTGAAGGTCGGGTCCACGTTGAGCTCATGGCTACACGTTGCCGGGTCTATGCCGGGCATGTCGCCGGTTGACCAAGCGAAGTTGGAGACGTTTTGCCCCAGGAACTCGACCAGCTCTCGCTTAATGCTCTCCTCGAGGTCGGTTCCGATGCCAACGCAACGGGCAGGGTCGCGTGGATCGATGTTGATCTAGGCGACGAGGTCCCGACCTGGGAGATCCTGGGCGTTGGGCTCGCCGGGCTGATGCGCGTTGATACTCGTCATCGTAATCGTAATGCTGACGAGGCTCTTGATACCTTTCGTGGGGTCGCTCCTTTGGGACCGGGGCCTTGTGCGAGGCGCTGTTCTTTGACTCAACCGCCTTTTCCCCCTCGAGCTCGACGAAGAGTCCGGCGCGGTGTAAGGCGTCTTCCAGCGAGCGCGGTTTGTTGAGCTTCATGTCGTCCTTGAAGGCCGAATCGGCCCGCAGGCCCTTTCTTAGAGCGGGGAGTGCTGACTCGTCTGTGACGTTGCTTTGTGAGGCCGTGCCCTTGAAGCGCTCTATGAAGGACCTGAGCGACTCCTTCGCTCCTTGGTTCATCGCCCAGAGATCTGCGCTAGAAGCGGACTGTCTGATGTAGATGGAGTAGTGCTCGAGGAAGATAGTCGAGAGATCTCTGAAGCTGTCTATGGAGTGCGTCTTCAGCCGAGAGAACCATGTGAGGGCCGGGCCGGTGAGATTCTCTACGAAGAGCTGGCAGTGGGCGGCTTCGCGCTCGTCCGGGGAGAAGTGGGCGCGGCCCATGGCGATGGTGAACGCCGTTAAATACTGGGCCGGGTCGGTGTTGCCCGCGTAGGGCTGGAGTTTGAGCTTCCCGAGGTGCTGGAGCGGGACGGAGGCGATCCGGCGGGTGAACGGCGTGTTTTGCGTCTCTCTGAGGACGCGATCTATTTCTGGAGCCGCGCTTGTAGCCTGATGGATTTTAGAGGTCATCGCGCGGATAGTTTCTTTCATGGCCTCGAATTCGGCATCCCTGGCGCGCTCTGAGCTGGATCGTTGGAGATGAGCTTCGTCGTCTGGGGAGCTTCCTACTCCCGGGGCGAAACGTCCGCCCAGACCTTCGGATCCTGATGGCGAGTCGTTGGGTCGGTTTCTCCGGGGGAGCGGGGTTTCTCCTCGAAGAGCGGGTTCTCTGAGGTGGACGTCGGGGGATCCGGTGTTGTCCGACCGGTCGCGGGAGGCTGCTAGTGCGGCAAACCGTTGATCGGTAGCACGCGTAAGCTCGTCCATTCTGGCGAGCATGGTCTGCATTATGGCGGACAGAGTGGGCTGATCCTCCGGCGTTCGGGGCGCGTTGAGGGTGGCGGAGACGCCAAACGGGATGGGCGCCGGAGCCGGGGGCGGAGCTCTGAAGGGCTGCTCTCGGGGAATCGATTGGTCGGTTGCCGCCTGGGCTGACGTTGCGGCGAGGCCGTTGTTTGGGCCGGGGCCGTTGTTTGGGCGGAGGCCGTTGTTTGGGCCGGGGCCGTTGCCTGGGCCGGGTTCTCCTGCTCTGACAACACTCTCGGGGGTGGAATTGTCATTGCTGCTGCGGCTGATGTCGTGGTTGAGCTGCTCCTTGCGTATAGAAAAGTCTTTTCCCCTCCCTCTAGCGCCAATTGTTGATCCCGAGGATCACTAATGTTGTTTAAGGGTCGATTACGGAGTGAGAGGTGAGATTTTCGTTAATTAAAGCGAGTCAACCACAATTCAGGGCAGTTCGGGTATAATGATGAACAGGTCGGGGACCGTATTCTTCGTATTAATGATGAAAAGAGACGGACAATTTAGACTTACGAACTGCTTCCGACAGGAGACCAGTTCGGTGTTCTAAACCGCGGTGTCTTGTTACAAGGGAGAGAGAAAAAGAGAGAGAGAGAGAGATCGGGCCTATTTTTTGTAGAGAGTAATCGGGTTTTTTCTTTAAAAGTCCAGAAGTCCTTTGCTTAAAGCACAACAATGGGTATATATAGTGAGGGCAGCTCCCTGTGTCCGCGGATTCCGGGGCCACACGTCACCCTCATCTTGCTTCACGGGTAAGGTGCTCTAGGAGGCGTGTCCCGGTTCTCAAGGCGAGAGGCAATGATGAGCTCGGCGCCATGCTGTTGTAAGATAGCACACTGTTCGGCCAACTCCCTTCCACGTGTCCTTTCCTCCCTTGCTTACTCTGCAGGGTTGGTGGGACGTCGAGGTCAGACCATACCCCTATTCGGATAATACACTGTTCGACCAACCCACACGTGCCTTCTTCTCTTTCAACATCTCAATCTTGGCGAAGTGTCAGCGCGGACCCGGGGTGCTCCTCCTGGGAGCTCGGGATTCCCAGACGAAGCTGAGCGCGAGACTCCAGATCGGTGGTCCCTGGTCAAAGGCTGATCCTATGTTGACCGAATCGAGATGGACTCTTGCTAAGATGGACCTAGCTAAATAGGGGTGCTAGGCCCACCTCCAACACAAATCAAAATCTCCAATGATCTAATCTTAACCTTTTTTTTTATTTGAACACTAACTACAAGCAACAAAACTCCGTTTATTTCGTTAGTTATGTTAAACTGGTAGTGAAATTGACGATAACATAACCAAGAAGTTGTAGTGGGCTGGTTCTCATTTAGGTAAAATTCGACTATATTGATCCATGATAGAGATCGAGTATCCCCAGATGCGAAATTATCAAACTAAATCTTGGTCAAGTAGGATATTATAAATACGATGTATCACTCCCGTTCGGAAAATTAGACCCATTAAAAACCTGAGATTACTTTCAAATCTAATAAAAAAATAATTTTTTTTTGACAATAACATGATTAAATATCTATATTAAGCCATTAGGTCGGAGAAAGACTGCTAGTGGTATGGTCATGTAAATATATCACCATAATAACATTTGTCAACATTACGGCTTTCAAAACAAACGGCTTTCAAAACAGAGACCACTGCAGGAAACAAACACGGAATTCTCGTGATAAGCGGATTAGGACGAAGGAAAAACAAAAGTATAGTAACCAACTTATAAAAAAAAAAAAAAAAAATGGTCTAGGGAAAAATTTAATTTGACTAACATTAGTGACATATCTTTTGAATAATAACTTAACACTAATTAAGGACTTGAAAGACATCATCAATGATTACCATAATGAAAATTTTGGAATATAATGATTACTATTTACAGAAATAGAGTTGTTCGAGTTAACTTTGTATAGATAACTATTTAAGCTAACCAAAAATTGAATTGGGAAATTGTAGCTTTTGCGATGCAATGCTTGATGCTTATAAAACGAGCTGGAAACAGCTTTCACCACACTAAAAACAAAAAGTTAATCGCAAACAGCTCAAAACCTAGAAGGGATAAAACTCATATAAACATTTTAATTAATTGATATGGATTATGATGATGCAATGAATAGAGACCCATTTGGTGAAGAAGAAAAAGAACGTAACGTACGTGGCTGCTCTATACCTATATAAGATAAGCCAAAGAGAGTCGTGTTCTGTTGTGGTGAAGTGAAGTGAAGTGAGGTAGAAGCAAAGAGAGAGAGAGAAGAGATGAAGATGAGAGGATCTGATCAGAAAATTCTTCTACTGATGGTTCTGGTGGTTGTAGCCGTGGCTCGAGGTGAAGAGACTTATGGGTTCGTGACATGGAACAATAATTACTACACAACATGGGGACATCCAGCTTTGGTTTTTAATGAAACCTCTGAGCTCCACCTCACCCTCGATCATAACTCTGGTTTCTCTCTCTCTCTCTCTCTTTCTTTCTGTCTGTCTATATGTGTGTGTGTGTGTTGTCTCTCTATCTTATGAACTTTGTGTCTAAATGATGCTTATGATTAGTCTCATGTTCCTTGACAGGGTCCGGGTTTGAATCCTACTCGATATACGGATCAGGATCTTTCAACTTGAGAATCAAGGCACCTCAAACCAAGTCTACGGAAGTCATTACTTCCTTCTACGTAAGTATGAATGACATTAACTTATGTTTGTCTGAATGAAAAAGATGATAATGTTACGTACCTGGAGGGCTTCTTGAAACATGTTTTGATCTTGAATGCTATATGGCAGTTAATCTCTAAATCAAGCCGCCATGACGAGCTCTGTTTCCAGATTTTGGGATATGGGCCACCGTATTTGCTGAATACAAATATGTTTACGTGGGGTGAAGGGGGCAAAGAGCAGAGGTTCCGTCTTTGGTTTGATCCAACCGAAGAATACCATTCCTATAGGTTTCTTTGGAACCCACATCAGTTTGTGTGAGTATTAATTAACCCTTAGTGAGATCATCACCTAATCAATTGATTAACATCAGTATCAAAAAACAATGTATTTATACAAATTTCAGGTTCTATGTAGATGATACACCGATCCGGGTGTACAGGAAGAACCCATCAATGCAGACGATGTTCATAAGTGGGAGTGTGAAAAACGGATCGATAATTGACCCGAAGCAGATGCCTTACACTGCTAAGTTCCAGGCATCAAAGATTGAAGGGTGTGCAACTAGGTTTGATAGCATAGAGAAATGCTTTGGTCCTAAATTCTGGTGGAATCGTAAAGAGAACTGGCAGCTAAGCTCTAGAGAGAGGAAACTGTATATGAATGCAAGGAAGATGTACCTGGATTACGACTATTGCTCTGACAGAAAGCGATATCCAAAGGTGCCTCAAGAATGCAGAATTTACGTTTAGAGATAGATCAATACCTGTAAAAGGGTTAGCCTACAAAACCAAAAGCTTGAAAAACAAAAAAAAAACGAATGTTACTGTAATAAGCTGTTCCTATCAAATACTAATCATCAATTAAAATAACAACTTTCTTGTCATCGCTGCTAGCTACATTGCTATGTCACGAATCCATATTTACACAGATTGAGGTTTACAAGCACTGAAACCTCTGAAAGGACCTTACAAGACTGCACTTCCTCAGATATGTTCATCCCAAGAAATGAAGGAGAAGTAAAATAGGAGCAAAATCAAAAAAGGAAAGCATAAATTAGAAACTGCACATTAGATACATAGTTAGGTAAAATCACAGCAGTGATGGTTTTGATACAATGACATATATATAAGTTAAGAAACAGAAATAAGACTCTTATGATAAGAGTTCTCTTTACTACTTCCCCTTTTAGATTGAATTCAGGCATAATCGAAATCAGACACATCCAAGATTCAAGGCAGAGTCGACTAATATCTGCTGTCTTCAACAGCTGGTGAATTGGCATCCATCTGTAATACTCTCTCAGCTTAGCTGCAAACATGATACAAAGACATTGAAACGTAGGTTAAGGAAAACGATTCAAAATCCAAACAAAGACTCGTTGATCCATTCAAATTTGAGCAGAAGAACCTATGAGGAAGCTGTTTGATTGATTCAGGAATGTTTGCAATTAATTGATTCCAAATCCTAAAAACCCTAAGATGATCATGTAATCATCAATCAAAAAATGGGAGTAATTGAAGGAAACATACCCTTGGCAGTCGAGATTCCCCTGACCGCTGCTTCCTCCACTGCCGTAAGAGACAACATCGCCGGTCGCCGACGTCTGCCAAACGCTCTGCCACGCCTGAGACGGAGGCTGCACATAGACACCACTCGGATCCATGGCTGGCCTCCCAATCATCATCCCTGTAGGATGACCCATCGGCGGATAATAGTACGGCATGCCGCTCGCGGCGGGAGCCACCATCCCGCCGATCGCCGGCTCTTCCTTGATCTCATCCCTAGGGACGATGTCTACGAGGAAATCGAAGATATCGGTTCTTGTAATCGCGGCGGCGATGTCGTTTTTCTGAAGCGTGCGGCGTTTGTTCTCCTCGGCGTGAAGCCAGGATCGGATCGTGAGCTCGAGGATGAAGAGCTCGCAGGCTTTGGCGAAGAGGATCGGTGCTTCGGCGGAGATCATACGCACATCCTCGCGGCTTTCATGATCTTCTTGATCCTAGCGAGAGGGAGCTGATGGTTTTTGAAATCGTTCACTTGCTCGATCTCCTTTCGTTGGTAGGACCAGAACATTTGGAGCTGTTGCTGTTGTTGCTGGAGAAGGTGGTGGTATGAGGCTCCTCCGGAGGCGGAGACGGAGGTACCAGGAGGATGAGGGATCCCGGCGGCGGAGAGAGGCGGTTGCTGGTTGTTGTGGTCCATTGGTCGGCGTGGATTTGGTGTTTGTGATTGGATCAAAGGATGTGACTATGTTTTTTTGCCAATCGTATTGGTGCATATGTGGATAAGGTGGATAGCGATGTAGCTGATAACTTATAAATTATAATATGAATTGTTGATCCCGTGGATCACTAAGTGTGTTTAAAGAATGATTAGGAGATGGGAGGTGAGATTTTCGTTAATAGAGCAATTCAACCACATTTAAGACAGGTCGGGAGAAATATGAGTAGGCCGGGGGCCGTGTTTCGTTTTATTGATGAGAGAGAAGTAAACGCTTTAGAATTACGAACTGGTTCCGAAGGACGTCCAGTTCGGTGTTCTAAAGTGTTGTCTTGTTACAAAGAGAGAGAGGTCGGGTAACTTGTGGTAGGTGAGAGAGTAAAAATCCCCAGTCCCCCTCATTAATGACATATGAGGGGTATATATAGTCGGGGTCGGCTTCCTGCTCCCCTGAGATCTCGGGCCACGTGTCGTCGGCGGCCTCTTTCGCGGGTAAGGTGGCCTAGGAGGCGTGTCCCGGCTTTCGAGGAGAGAGGTCATGATGAGCTCGGCGTGGCGTGTTGCAGAGCAGTGCACTGTTTTACCAACTCTGCTCCACCTGCTCCTTCCTGCCCTTGTCAGCTCTGTAGGGTTGGTGGGACGTCGGGTCGAAGGCACATCCCTACGTGGGTAGGGTACTGCCTTACCAACTCCCACTCGCCTATTCTTCTGACACTCCCTGCTCTGGCGGGGCATCAGCGCGGGCCCGGGGTACGTTGCTTTCAGGTCGGCTACCGAGCTGCTGAGGACGTTCTTGCAGGTCGGTGACATTAAGTCCGGTGACCGTACCGGGGAACGGCCTTTCCTAAGATGGGCCTAACTAATTGGGGGTGCTAGGCCCACCTCCAACAATAGGCCCTCCCCCAGTTCGGTATCGCGAGGCGAAGTGAGCGTGCCGAAGTTGATATAATGTTAGTTCGGCGCATCTTAGGACGGTCTTTCCGGGCTCAACTGTGTTTGCCTTTTCCGAAAAACCCGTAGGAGGTTGGCGCGTGCTCACCACGTGGGACGACAAAGGACGCTTCGTTTTTCGCGTGGACTGCCCACGCGCGGCGTGTAAAAGACGCTTTGCGTTTATCGAGGCGTCCTTTGCTTTTTGGCGTGGGGAAACGAAGAGACGTCATCATTAGGTTTTTTGGGCAGCCGTGCTTCTTTTGACACGTGTCCAGGCGTCGCTTCACTGTCCCCCTTCCTCTATTTAAACCTTCTTCCTCCTACTGTTAAAACCTTCTGCGCATACTCTTAAGGTAACCTCCTTTCTCCGATTTCCTCCTTCTCTTCCTACTTTCTTCCTGTCTTTTCGATTTCCTCCTCTCCGTGCAATGGCTCCGACGTTAGACGGTATCAGAGTTGAGTCGAGCGAAGAGTCGGGGTCCCGTGGTGGCGGTAACGATTCTCCGAGTTCCTCCTCCGGTGATTCCGAACATGCCTCTTCTCCGCGACGAGGGGCAGACAGTGGGGAACAGTTGGCCCCTTCGACTTCGGGGGCCGCCCCGTTGCTCCCGGGGACCCATCTCCGGCCGAAGACGGTGGTTAGATCCTCTGGCGGTCGCGGTGTTGGCCAAGCTGAGGATGGAACCGGGCGTCTGGGCGACCGTGGTGGCCGTCAGGGCGGCCGTGGAGGCGGAGCTCGAGTGGCCAGGGTGAGGTCCCCCCTGGTCCTCTACGAGCAGGGAGGGTCACCGACCTGGAGCACAGCCGAGTCGGTGACCCTCCTGGGGAATCTGTGTGGTTTTTCCGCCGACGTTGAGCTCAGGGTACCCAGGGCGGAGGAGCGCCCGTGGACTCCTCGGCCGGGCTTCGTCTGCTTGTACGAGTCGTTCTTCCAGAAGTGCGGCTTGCGCCTTCCTCTCCCCGAGCTGTTCGTCCAGTATTGCCGGGCGCGGGGCTTGGCCTTCTCGCAGGTCTGCCCGTCCACGGTCCAGGGGATGATCGTGCTGCTGACCCTAGGGCACGAATGCGACGTGGAGGTGACGTTGCCTATGTTCGAGGCGTTCACCCAGCAGAAGGCAAACCCCGGGATTCCTGGGACCTTCTATGCCGCTTTCAAGCCCGCGGCGAACGTTCTGGAGGCACCCAGCTCGGGGTCTAGGGCGAGCAAGCTGTCGAAGGTCGAGGACTGGTCTCGCAGCTACTTCTACGTCCGGGCTACCGCCGTGGCTGGGCTCGATCCGTTGGCGAGATACACCCGGGATTGGAATTTTTCCCCGGGTAGGGATTTGCAGGTCGAGCTGACTTCTCCTCTTTGGTTGTCTGACTGATGATTTTTTTTTTGTCTTGCTCTTCAGGTCCTCACTCCTCCAGATTCAAGCTACCGGACTACGCAGGTCTACTTGCCGTGCTCAGGACAGTGCGTCAGAGAGAGTGGAAGTCCTTCACCGCTGCGAGAATCGAAGCTGCAATGACCGGAGGTGGTTTTTTTTTTTTTTTTTTTTTTTTTTTTTTTTTTGCCGAATTAACGGTTCTTCCTTCGCAGGTAGAGCGAGGTTTGCCAATCCGCAGTACGCGGACTCGTTTGTTGCACCGCCGCCGCCGATACCCGAGGTGCCGGTCAGGCGAGATCCGGCACCACGGGTTGCGGGGGATTCCTCCGCGGCGACTCCCTCGAAGAGGAGGGAAGACAGGGCTGCCGGTGGGGAGACCGGCAGAAAGAAGAGGAGGACGGGAGAGTCCTCCTCCGGGGGTCGGGAGGTCATCCGGCCTACACTGCCCGGGCCGGAGCCCGAGGTGCCCTTGGCCGTCGTGCCGGCAGGGGGGGTCGATGAGACCCGGGCTCAAGGGGGCGATGGGGTCGGCGAGACGACCGTCGTCGCGAAGGATCCTGCTGCTGTGCAGGAGGCCGAGGGTCGCAGCGCCGAAGTGGGCGGCGCCTCGGGAGGTTCCGACGATGGGCCTCGGGACTACAGCTTCTCCTTTACCCACGAGGATGGAAGCAACCAGGTAATCGTCGATCCGGACGAGTGCGCCGAGCTGGCGCAGGCCATGATGTTCGGGCGGAGGTACCCGCACTTCGTCCCGCTGGAGATGGCGGAGTCCGACACCTTCCGTCAGGTGGCGCGATCCGCAGCTCGGGTAAGCTTCTGCTCTGGTCTAACTGCTTTTAGCTAGACTTGTTGCGCGTCTTTGTTAACAATTTGTTTAATGCAGACGATGGCCCTTAGTGCCTTTCTGGCGGAGGCCTACGAGAAGAGGCTCGCCGAGCAGGCCGCCTCGATTAACTTCCTCCGGGAGTGCCGGGAGTCCAGCTCGCAGATCCAGTCTACCCGTCTCCACGGGCTCGAGAAGGAGCTGAGAGATGAGAAGGCCCGATCTACGGCGCTGGAAGAGGAGGCGGTGCGGTTAAGAGCCCGGGCGGTCGAGGTGGCCAGTCTGCAGTCTGCACTAGAGGCCGAGAGGGACCGTGCTGCGGCTGGGTGGGATCGGGCGTCGGGGCTCGAGGAGGAGAACGGGCTCCTGAAGGGGGAGCGGGAGACACTCCGCTCCAGGGTGAAGGGGCTGGAATCCGCCATAGGCCGGGCCAAGGTGGCCGTGGCTGCGGAGAGCGATCGGGTGTCAGCCCGGTGGGAAGCGCGGAACCGGAAGTGGTCCGCGAAGATGGAGAAGATCCGCGCCCACCTGGACGGGCGCCGCCGGGCCTTAGAGCCTCACCTTCTGTACAGCCAGGTGACCGGCGTAAAGGCCTGCCTCAAGAGGATGGAAGCAGAGGACGGGGTGTCGGTACCGTTCTACCGGTATCAGAAGCTGGACGAGGACGAGGCGGCATTCGGTGCCGTACTGGACGGGATGGACTTTCCGGATTTGACCCCGGAGGATCTGGAAATCCCTCTGGACCGTGCTCACGGCGTTCTGCTTGAGCACATTATACCTGTCGCTCCCTCTAGCACCCCCGTGGTGGATCTGACCTTGGAGGCTCCGCTGGCTGCTGAGGACGTTCTTGCGGTCGCTGATACCGTCCAGGCAGATCCCTCGATCCCGTCTGCTGACGAGGGAGTCCCCGAAGCTGCTGGGATTGTGCAAGCAGATCCCTCGGTCCTGTCTGCCGCTGAGGCCGATACGGACGCGCCGTCCGGTGAGACCGGAACCGACGTGCCACCCGGTGGAGTCGTGGTCGGGGAAGAGGGGTCTGGGCAGCCCTTCCTTGGTGAGTACGGGACCAACGCGAGGATGGTGGCCCCGGCTGATTTAGATGGCACCCGTGCTGACGGGAGGGAAGACCGACCGGCCGATGCGGCCTTGTAAAAACTTTTTTCCTTTTTGTTTTCTTCTTTTTGTAGACTGGGCCGTAGGCCGTTTCTTTTTGTAAGGACTGGGCCGTAGGCCGTTTATGCGAAGAGCGGGCCGTTGGCCCCTCTCTCTTTTTTGTAAGTGCCGTTTCGAGGCTTTTGTAACGATTAGGCCGTGGGCCATTTTTATAACAGACGAGGCCGTTGGCCCTTTTTTCTCCCCTCTCTTTTTTTTTTGTAAGTGCCGTTTCGAGGCTGTTGTAATCATTAGGCCGTGGGCCCTTTTTGTAATAAACGTGGCCGTTGGCCCCCTTTTTTTGTGTAAATGCCATTTCGAGGCTTTTTTAATCTGTAGAGTAGGTCGTAAACCGTACTCTGTCAAGTAAGCAGGTCGTGGACCGTGCTCTTGTATTGGGTGCGAGGTAATCTCGGCTTAATGCACTTATTGCTTGTGTACCTTGTTTTTTTGGTGCGGGTAGCGAGCCCGGCTTAGAGACACTTAATGCTT
This sequence comes from Eutrema japonicum, assembly GCA_030161315.1. Taxonomy (NCBI): domain Eukaryota; kingdom Viridiplantae; phylum Streptophyta; class Magnoliopsida; order Brassicales; family Brassicaceae; genus Eutrema; species Eutrema japonicum. The sequence continues at coordinate 45,406,799 of BSQW01000013.1, forward strand.
GTGTGTCTAGTAGAGGTGCGAGCCCTGGGGCCCGGCTTTGGCACTTATAACTTGTGTGCCGGGGAGAGCGAGCACCGGAGCTCGGTCCCCTTTTTTTTTGTAGTGCGAGCGTTTGGAGCTCGGCTTTTTTTTTTTTTTTTTTTGTAGTGCGAGCGTTTGGGGCTTGGTTTTTTTTTTTTTTTGTAGTGCGAGCGTTTGGAGCTCGGCTTTTTTTTTTTTTTGTAGTGCGAGCGTTTGGAGCTCGGCTTTTTTTTTTTTTTTTTGTAGTGCGTGCGTTTGGGGCTCGGCTTTTTTTTTTTTGTAGTGCGAGCGTTTGGAGCTCGGCTTTTTTTTTTTTTTGTAGTGCGAGCGTTTGGAGCTCGGCTTTTTTTTTTTTTTTTTTTTTTGTAGTGCGAGCGTTTGGAGCTCGGCTTTTTTTTTTTTTGTAGTGCGAGCGTTTGGAGCTCGAGAGCGTTTGGAGCTCGGGAGCGTTTGGAGCTCGGGAGCGTTTGGAGCTCGGGAGCGTTTGGAGCTCGGCTCTTGTGCGCAGGTCGGGGAACGTTTTCCTTTGTTTAAAAGGTTTTATTAGATTAATAGCTGAGCCCTGGTTAGGGGTTGCCTACGTACCCTTTAGTAGAAGGGATCAAGCCAATCGTAGTTCGTTTGTTTACAAAGGCGGAGAGCGGATTGGAGCCCGGGGGCTTAATAGTAGAACCGTTTGAGGTTGATCGAATTCCATGAGCGCGGGACTGCGTCGCCGGCCATCGTGACTAGCTCGTATACGCCGGGCTTGACGACCTTGGAGATAAGGTAAGGCGTGCCCAAAAGACAGCTTTCCCCTCCCTCGGATCGACCAAGTCGTCGAAGCCACCGCGGGGAATGAGCTGCTCTCCTTCATGGACGCCTTCTCGGGGTATAACCAAATCCCCATGCACCCCGACGACCAGGAGAAGACCGCGTTCATCACAGACCGAGGCATCTACTGCTACAAGGTAATGCCTTTCGGACTCAAGAACGCCGGGGCCACCTACCAGCGGCTCGTCAACCGGATGTTCGCCGACCAAATAGGCCGCACTATGGAGGTGTACATAGACGACATGCTGGTGAAATCTCTAGTCGCCGCCGACCACGTCGCCCATCTCCGCTCTTGCTTCCGGACGCTGAACGAATACAACATGAAGCTGAACCCGGCCAAGTGTTCTTTCGGCGTCACCTCGGGCGAATTCCTCGGCTATATCATCACCCAGCGCGGGATCGAAGCCAACCCAAAGCAGATCCAGGCGATCACCGAGCTCAAATCCCCTGAGAGCACGCGCCAAGTACAGCGGCTTACCGGGAGAATCGCCGCACTGAACCGCTTCATCTCCCGCTCTACCGACAAGTGCCTCCCGTTCTACCAGCTGCTCCGGGCTAACAAACGGTTCGAGTGGGACGAGAAGTGCGAGGAAGCCCTCCAGCAGCTGAAGGAATACATATCTACTCCTCCCGTCCTGTCCAAACCAGAGGTTCGACCCCTCCTTCTAGCGCCAATTGTTGATCCCGTGGATCACTAAGTGTGTTTAAAGAATGATTAGGAGATGGGAGGTGAGATTTTCGTTAATAGAGCAATTCAACCACATTTAAGACAGGTCGGGAGAAATATGAGTAGGCCGGGGGCCGTGTTTCGTTTTATTGATGAGAGAGAAGTAAACGCTTTAGAATTACGAACTGGTTCCGTAGGACGTCCAGTTCGGCGTTCTAAAGTGTTGTCTTGTTACAAAGAGAGAGAGGTCGGGTAACTTGTGGTAGGTGAGAGAGTAAAAATCCCCAGTCCCCCTCATTAATGACATATGAGGGGTATATATAGTCGGGGTCGGCTTCCTGCTCCCCTGAGATCTCGGGCCACGTGTCGTCGGCAGCCTCTTTCGCGGGTAAGGTGGCCTAGGAGGCGTGTCCCGGCTTTCGAGGAGAGAGGTCATGATGAGCTCGGCGTGGCGTGTTGCAGAGCAGTGCACTGTTTTACCAACTCTGCTCCACCTGCTCCTTCCTGCCCTTGTCAGCTCTGTAGGGTTGGTGGGACGTCGGGTCGAAGGCACATCCCTACGTGGGTAGGGTACTGCCTTACCAACTCCCACTCGCCTATTCTTCTGACACTCCCTGCTCTGGCGGGGCATCAGCGCGGGCCCGGGGTACGTTGCTTTCAGGTCGGCTACCGAGCTGCTGAGGACGTTCTTGCAGGTCGGTGACATTAAGTCCGGTGACCGTACCGGGGAACGGCCTTTCCTAAGATGGGCCTAACTAATTGGGGGTGCTAGGCCCACCTCCAACATGAATGATTTTCAATGAATAATTTGGCTCTTGATAAATACAGCCAACTTGGAACCAATGTCACGTGTGACCATCTCGCGACGGTCGTGGTGAAATTGAGTCAAATCTTACATAACGTTCATGGCTAGGGAGTCTCCTCATCATCGAGTATCAAGCTAAGACTTGTAGGTGTGGGGATGAGCACACCATTTTTTTTCTTTTTACTGTTCACGACATGCCCGGTACTGTTTATAACCTGTCGGGTACTGTTCACGAACCGTCACGTCACCCCCAAAAACCGGAGAGTTGTCTGCTCAACTCCCACTATAAATATCCCCTTTGGAGTTCATTATCACACACACAAAAAAACTCTCACTCTCCCTTTCCTAATAATTTTCTCTCTCTAAATAATCCTCAAGCCGAGCTCTCCGACCTCGCCGCCGAGCTCTCCGACCTCGCCGCCGAGCTCTCCGACCTCGCCGCCGAGCTCCCCGACCTCGCCGTCATGAGCTCTCCGACCTCACCACCGAGCTCCCCGACCTCGCCGTCATGAGCTCTCCAACCTCGCCGTCACGAGCTCTCCGCCCACCGCCTCACTCTCGACGCCGAGCTCTCCCAACACGACCTCATTCCACCGAGCCCACACATGATGCCCGAGAACCGAGAACCGAGCTCACTTGCCACCACTATGACGAGAACCGAGCTCACTCGTACATGACGTGAAGATGAGAACAACCATGGGAGGTTCATGGATGGCTTGCATGGCAAGCAACAAGCATGCACGACCATGAGATCACAACCAAACCAACCGAACTCTTCGAACACGTCGACGATCACCGAGCTCACTTATCACCACGCCGAACTCGCCATGCACCGCTCAGAACATGATCGATCTCCAGCCTTGCCAACCCACGAGCCGATCTCCGACCACACGCCATGCACGTCGCCAATCACGAGACACTCACCTTGCCGACCTCAAGCGCATGATCGCCGAGCTCAAGATCACCTCGCCGTCACGGACTAGCTCACACCAAGGACCGAGCTCAACAGTCGACTTCGCCATCACGGATCAACTCCCAACAGACCGAGCTCTCAACTCCATCACCGAGCTCTCAACCCCACTGCCGAGCTCACGCCAACCGAACTCCGACCATACGCTCGCCGCCGAGCTCACCACATATTCACCGCCGAGCTCCGAGCTCACCACCTTGCTCACTACCGACCTCCGACGTGCCATCACGACCCCACCAACATGACAAGCCGAGCTCACTTGCTGATTACGAAGATCGTGACGAAGAAGAAAGGAAGTTACTTGCATGGCAAGTAATAGGTGATACGTGACATGAACCATAACTCACTCCCCAAACCATTTCACTCCCACCGAGCTCAATCACGGCCACAACGACGATGAGGATAAGCTCACGATCTCATTCACGCTCACCAACCTTGCTCTCACCACATGTTCCAACGCAACCGACCTCGCCGCCACGGGAACGAGCTCATGATCACCGACCTCGGATCAAACATCACCGTCCCGACCAGCTCGCCACCTAGTTCATGCATACTGATCTCCGAGCCAACAAAAAAACCAAATGAGGTAACTTGCATTCCAAGCAACAAGAATGAAGGAGATGAGACGTCGATACACCGAACTAGACATGCACGTCACCATCTTCCTCTCACCACCAAAAGATGACCGAGCTCTCAAGGCATCCACGCCGAGCTCACTCAAACCAACCGACCCGAGCTCTCACGACGTACCGAGCTCCGAGCTCAACCGCCGACCTCACCAAGTACAGCGACGAGCACGGCGTGTAATGACAAGGAGAAGAGACATGACTAAGGACTTCATGACCACGAGGAGAAGATTTCACGATCACGTCCCCAAAGAGAACATGCACTACAAATATCTTGCATGCCAAGCAACATCAACATGAACTTCACCAACTACTCACGTCACCACCGACCTACCCGAGCTCGTCACCACGCGTTCACCGCCGACCTAACGAGCTCAAACAACGTATCAACCGCGACCTCATCCTCGCCTCAGCAACGAACTACGAATGACTTGATCCCCAATCCGGGGTACGTAGGCAGCCCCCCCGGGCACAGCTATAAATAATCTCTTTCTCCTCATTTGCCGACCGGAACGCAACCGGCTCTATCTTAACAGAAAATCCCCGAACCTTTCCGATACAAATTGATTTGTAGGAGACGTGCTCAAACAAGATCCAACAATTGGCGCTAGAGGGAGGGGGGTTTGAGGACTTTTCTACACGCAAAGAGTAGCTCGGCAAATGTCAGGAACATCGTCCTCATCTCCGAACAGCTCCATACAGATAAGTTCCAAGCTTATTTTATTTTTTACTCTTTTCATTCTCCGTGAGCCGAGCTCATCTCACAAACACTCGACAAGATAAGTGCCGAGTCCAGCCTCGTACTTAAGCTTAAGAACCATCCAAAGCCGAGCTCATCTCGCTAACACTCCACAAGATAAGTGCCGAGCCCAGTCTCGTACTTAAGCTTAAGAGTCATCCAAAGCCGAGCTCATCTCGCAAACACTCGACAAGATAAGTGCCGAGCCCAGCCTCGTACTTAAGCTTAAGAGCCATCCAAAACCGAGCTCATCTCGCAAACACTCCACAAGATAAGTGCCGAGCCCAGCCTCGTACTTAAGCTTAAGAGTCATCCAAAGCCGAGCTCATCTCGCAAACACTCGACAAGATAAGTGCCGAGCCCAGCCTCGTACTTAAGCTTAAGAGTCATCCAAAGCTGAGCTAATCTCGCAATAATCACGATCAACAAGTGCCGAGCCTAGTCTCGCACTTACACATAAATTTTTTTAACTCTAATCAAGTTCACCCTTACTTGCAGGTTAACATATACCGAGCTAAGACTTGTTTCGTCCGCCGACTTCGACACTCGTTCGCCGAACTTGGGGGAGGGCTATTGTAGGTGTGGAGATGAGCACACCCTTTTTTTTTTTTTTTTTTTTTTTACTGTTCACGACATGCCCGGCACTGTTCACAACCTGTCGTGTACTGTTCACGAACCGTCACGTCACCCCCAAAAACCGGAGAGTTGTCTGCTCAACTCCCACTATAAATACCCCTTTGGAGTTCATTATCACACACACAAAAAAACTCTCACTCTCCCTTTCCTAATAATTTTCTCTCTCTAAATAATTCTCAAACCGAGCTCTCCGACCTCGCCGTCATGAGCTCTCCGACCTCGCCGTCCCGAGCTCTCCGCCCACCGCCTCACTCTCGACGCCGAGCTCTCCCAACACGACCTCATTCCACCGAACCCACACATGATGCCCGAGAACCGAGAACCGAGCTCACTCGCCACCACTATGACGAGAACCGAGCTCACTCGTACATGACGTGAAGATGAGAACAACCATGGGAGGTTCATGGATGGCTTGCATGGCAAGCAACAAGCATGCACGACCATGAGATCACAACCAAACCAACCGAACTCTCCGAACACGTCGACGATCACCGAGCTCACTTATCACCACGCCGAACTCGCCATGCACCGCGCAGAACATGATCGATCTCCGGCCTTGCCAACCCACGAGCCGATCTCCCACCACACGCCATGCACGTCGCCAATCACGAGACACTCACCTTGCCGACCTCAAGCACATGATCGCCGAGCTCAAGATCACCTCGCCGTCACGGACTAGCTCACACCAAGGACCGAGCTTAATAGTCGACTTCGCCATCACGGATCAACTCCCAACAGACCGAGCTCTCAACTCCATCACCGAGCTCTCAACCCCACTGCCGAGCTCACGCCAACCGAACTCCGACCATACGCTCGCCGCCGAGCTCACCACATATTCACCGCCGAGCTCCGAGCTAACCACCTTGCTCATTACCGACCTCCGACGTGCCATCACGACCCCACCAACATGACAAGCCGAGCTCACTTGCTGATTACGAAGATCGTGACGAAGAAGAAAGGAAGTTACTTGCATGGCAAGTAATAGGTGATACGTGACATGAACCATAACTCACTCCCCAAACCATTTCACTCCCACCGAGCTCAATCACGGCCACAACGACGATGAGGATAAGCTCACGATCTCATTCACGCTCACCAACCTTGCTCTCACCACATGTTCCAACGCAACCGACCTCGCCGCCACGGGAACGAGCTCATGATCACTGACCTCGGATCAAACATCACCGTCCCGACCAGCTCGCCGCCTAGTTCATGCATACTGATCTCCGAGCCAACAACAAAACCAAATGAGGTAACTTGCATTCCAAGCAACAAGAATGAAGGAGATGAGACGTCGATACACCGAACTAGACATGCACGTCACCATCTTCCTCTCACCACCAAAAGATGACCGAGCTCTCAAGGCATCCACGCCGAGCTCACTCAAACCAACCGACCCGAGCTCTCACGACGTACCGAGCTCCGAGCTCAACCGCCGACCTCACCAAGTACAACGACGAGTGTTGATCCGTAAATCACACAAAAAGGGTAAAACAGTACTTTTAATCGGAATCTCGTTTATTGATCTAAGTCGGCGGTTACAACAGAGTTTAAGTAAGAAGGCAAAGACAAAAGACTTGAGATCGGTAATGAGCTCTCTTGTATTCTCTGTCTCTGCAGAAGTTGTGGATTGTTGAATGAGGCGATGGCCTCCTTATTTATAGTGTCTTTGAGGCGGTTGAAAGGAAGATTTCTCCTTTTCCGAGTTCGATTAGGAAGAGGAAATCTTCCGGTTTTCTCGCCGAGATAAGGATAAATTCCTGATATCTCGACGAGTCGACCCAAGGGAATATTTCCTTTTCCGAGATCGGTGGGAAAAGGGAAATATTCCGGTTTCATCTGTTGTAACGGACCGGACTTGTGATGGGCCTAGATCGGTAGCCGAGGTGGGCTTTCAACGAGATTCCGAGATCGGCCCAATGTTTTCGGGCCGACTTATCCTCGATCCGAACCATCGTAAACCGGTCTTGATTGAACCGATCTCGGTTCGAACCGAGTTAAACCAGGGGGTGCTAATCCCCCCTATAACAATTGGTCCCCCCCTCAGTTCGGCGAGGGAGTTTATGAGTTCGGCGAATTTTTGGGGAGTATTCTTTAGCTCGGTTAAAACTGAGATCGGTATGATCTGATCAGATTCTATTTCGAGTTTGCCTTGATGATACGAACTGTACGAGTTCGGCGAACTGACTGAGTTCGGCTTGATGATACGAACTGTACGAGTTCGGCGAACTGGCTGAGTTCGGCTTGATGATACGAACTGTACGAGTTCGGCGAACTGGCTGAGTTCGGCTTGATGATACGAACTGTACGAGTTCGGCGAACTGCTTGAGTTCGGCTTGATGATACGAACCGTACGAGTTCGGCGAACTGTTTAAGTTCGGCTTGATGATACGAACTGTACGAGTTCGGCGAACTGCTTAAGTTCGGCTTGATGATACGAACTGTTCAAGTTCGGCGAACTGACTGGGTTCGGCTTGATGATACGAACTGTTCAAGTTCGGCGAGCTGCTTAAGTTCGGCTTGAGAGGACGGATCCTCTTTAGATTGGGGTTCTTACGGTTGAATCGATTTTACAAACTTTCGAATTCGGTGAGTTTTTGGTATCGAGCTCTGATATATTTGAAGTCGTACTTTATACGACTTCTCAAACTTGTCGTACACAGTGGTGCCGTAAATAGTACGGTCTTAGCCGGGTGAAGAGGACAAGTTCGACTGAACCTGCTCAAGGTCGGCAATCCATATTGTAGATCGGCTTATCGATTTTGCGGTTGTTGAGAAACCGGCTTACTGGTTTTTGCGACTGTTGAGAAATCGGCTTATTAGTTTTTGCGACTGTTGAGAAGTCGGCTTAGATTTGCGAGGAAGGACGTTCGGCTTGACCCTAGAGTTTAGTTTAAGAGTACGTGAACAGCTCATCTTAATATGCTCTAGGTTTTCTCACATTGAATCCGAGTGTGCAAGACGGGCTCGGCTTATTTGGCTCGGATAATCTGAGAAGTTGGTGCGAGACTGATCTCGGCTTTGAATGTGGAAAGTGTATTATCCATTGCACCATGAGGATGCGTGCGAGCTAAGCTCGGCTTTATCAGATCGCCTGGCCAGGACGTTGATATGGGAACCGTTGGTGGTCCAAAATGCGAACTGTTTGGAGTTCGGCAAACATAAAGTTTGGCTTAAAATACGAACTGTTGGAGTTCGGCAAACATAAAGTTTGGCTTTTAAAATACGAACTGTTGGAGTTCGGCAAACATAAAGTTTGGCTTTAGAAAATACGAACTGCTGGAGTTCGGCAAACATAAAATTTGGCTTTGAAAATACGAACTGTTGGAGTTCGGCAAACATAAAGTTTGGCTTTGAAGGTACGAACTGTACGAGTTCGGTAGAATGCCTTGGTAAAATTTTATTAATGTTATAGCTGCGCCTTGTGAGGGCTGCCTACGTACCTTCGAAAGAAGGATCAAGCCATTCGTAGTTCATATGGTATTAGAATCGAGCGTATGTGTAGTAGCTCGGTGATCTTTTTTTTTTTGCGAGCGTTTGGAGCTCGGGAGCGTTTGGAGCTCGGTTCTTGTAGTGCGAGCGTTTGGAGCTCGGCTCTTTTTTTTTTTTTTTTTTTTTTTTTTTTTTTTTTTTTTTTTAATGGCGCGGTCTGTTCGAGGGTTGGAAGGCTCCTTCGACTGGAACTTTCCCCTTTTTGTACTTCATCATCAGGAACTCCTGTAGATGTCGGCACTCTTCGGTTGAATGATTTCCATACCGGTTATGGAAATTGCAGTACGGTGCGGATTCAGTGTTGTCGGGCTCTGTTGGCTCATCCGACCGAACCCAAGTGTTTGACCAGGATTGCTGGGTTTGGACCGCATTGACGGGTTGTTTCGGGGGAACGTATAGTTTGTCTTTCTCGGATCTTTCTTCCTCCTCCATGATGAAGATATGCGCCCTGTGCAGGATGTCCTCCAATGTCTTTGGATTATTGCGTTTGATCTCCCTGTGAAAGTCCGATTCGTACCAGGTGGCTTTGTAAAGAGCCTCGATTGCGGCTTCGTCGTCGATCGTGCAATGGGATACAACCGTTTTGAAACGTTCCATGAAGTTGCGTAGGGGCTCGTCCTGCTTCTGCTCGAGGGCCCAGAGTTCGGCGTTCTTTGTTTTCTGCTTGACAAACATGGTGAAGCGTTTGAGGAATTTGGTAGTGAGCTCGTTATAGCTGTTCACCGAACTTGGCTCGAGCGTCGAAAACCAATCAAGCGCGGCTCCGGATAAGTTTTCGACGAATAGTTGGCACATGGCTGCGTTCTTCTCGGTTTCCGAGCCGAAACGAAATCGGTTCATTGAGATGACAAACGAGGTCAAGAAGCGTTTAGGATCGGTAAACCCGTCGTATGATATGATCTTGACTCTTTCTAATCGCCGGACGGGAGTGTTGATGATCGTGTCGGTAAACGGTGTCCTCTGTGACTCCTGAATTACCCGGTCGATTTCCGGTGCCGAACTTGTAGCCTGGTGGACTTTGGTCCGCATCTCTTGCAGTTGGGCCTGTACCTTGGCGAATTCCAAATTTATGGCAGCTTGGTCTGCGATGTTAATTTCCGAACCGGATGCGGATCTTCTTGTCGGCATGTCGATCGTGCCTGGGGGTTGAGCGTCGGTTAAGTCGGACAAGAGATTTCGGCGTAACGTGTTTTCGTTGGCGGGGGTGATCGGGTTTGGTTCGAGGATACCGGTCTGGTTTTGGTGTTCGAAGTGGGATGCTATCAGTGAAGTGATCCGCTCTTCGTTCCTTTTGTTGATCTCGGCGAACTGTGCCGCCATGGCCTCCATAAAGACGGTCGGATCCGTGAATATCGAAGCAGCCGGAGGCGGCGGAAGAGTTGTCGGGGGGTTGGTTTGATTATCCCCTCCAATAAGTGAGTTCGGAGGAAGCCCTCCTCCGTTTGTTGGTAGCTCGGTATTGACTGGATTGGGTTCGTCAGTGCGCGGGTTTTGACCGTTGTTGTCCGAGCTGTCGACGAGGGCTGCGGTGGTATCGACTGGAAGAACCATTGCCGAACTTCAATCAAACGATATCCGAAAGTACTGTTCTATTGTCCCCACAGTCGGCGCCAATTGTTGATCCGTAAATCACACAAAAAGGGTAAAACAGTACTTTTAATCGGAATCTCGTTTATTGATCTAAGTCGGCGGTTACAACAGAGTTTAAGTAAGAAGGCAAAGACAAAAGACTTGAGATCGGTAATGAGCTCTCTTGTATTCTCTGTCTCTGCAGAAGTTGTGGATTGTTGAATGAGGCGATGGCCTCCTTATTTATAGTGTCTTTGAGGCGGTTGAAAGGAAGATTTCTCCTTTTCCGAGTTCGATTAGGAAGAGGAAATCTTCCGGTTTTCTCGCCGAGATAAGGATAAATTCCTGATATCTCGACGAGTCGACCCAAGGGAATATTTCCTTTTCCGAGATCGGTGGGAAAAGGGAAATATTCCGGTTTCATCTGTTGTAACGGACCGGACTTGTGATGGGCCTAGATCGGTAGCCGAGGTGGGCTTTCAACGAGATTCCGAGATCGGCCCAATGTTTTCGGGCCGACTTATCCTCGATCCGAACCATCGTAAACCGGTCTTGATTGAACCGATCTCGGTTCGAACCGAGTTAAACCAGGGGGTGCTAATCCCCCCTATAACAACGAGCACTGCGTGTAATGACAAGGAGAAGAGACATGACTAAGGACTTCATGACCACGAGGAGAAGATTTCACGATCACGTCCCCAAAGAGAACATGCACTACAAATATCTTGCATGCCAAGCAACATCAACATGAACTTCACCAACTACTCACGTCACCACCGACCTACCCGAGCTCGTCACCACGCGTTCACCGCCGACCTAACGAGCTCAAATAACGTATCAACCGCGACCTCATCCCTGCCTCAGCAACGAACTACGAATGGCTTGATCCCCAATCCGGGGTACGTAGGCAGCCCCCCGGGCACAGCTATAAATCATCTCTTCCTCCTCATTTGCCGACCGGAACGCAACCGGCTCTATCTTAACAGAAAATCCCCGAACCTTTCCGATACAAATTGATTTGTAGGAGACGTGCTCAAACACGATCCAACAAGACTCAGTGGGAAGTGTGGCAGAATAATGCTCATCGCATCCTCTGCATCCTCCAATGAAACCTATTCCAGAGAGATACTTACCGAATTCTCTGGAGAAACCGCAAGAGCGATGCTACAAAATTTGCATGTAGGCCCAACCCAGATGCTAAGCAGGCTAGCCATGGCCTTAGACCATTTTCGTTTTTAGTTTTAATGCATCACAAAATTAGTAAGATTCAAGTTTTTGATGGGCCACATTTTTTTTCTTTACCAAGATTCAAGAAACCGAGTTAAAATAGCAGTTCCCATCCTATCATGTCTTATTTGTGACAAGTGAACTTATGTTTGTGTAAGGTTTAAATTTGTAAGATCCACAAATTGGCAAACTCTCCTTCACATGATCACATGTGCAAGTTTGGATCGTGTAGAACTCTTCCTCATTCGGTATGGAAAGTGATGAATACAAGGAGACATGGTGAAATCCCTCTTTCTTCACATTGCCTCATCAAGTTCATAAACAAGCAAGTCCGAAACCGTTTGTCATCAATTCGAGCATACGTACGAGAAAAGCTTTGAAATGTGTTTCTCTACAAAAAGCTAATTTTTTCTATTATTAAAATGTGATCCGCGATACGCGCGGGCGTGTTAACTTTTTTTCTTTATATATTTTGTTTTTGATAGTTTAATACTTTACATATATTATTTTCAATATTATTTTTTCTTATAAAAATAGAAGGTGTTTGTACATTTTTTATCATTTATGTTTGTTGTCAATTTATGCAATTATTATTTTTAAAAAAATTTGTTATTTTGCGTTTTTATAGTAGAAACCATTAGGAATCTCTAATAATGCAATTTTTTATTTTAATTTATATCAATTAGAGTGTATTAATTATATGTTAATTGATGTCGCAAAGTTCATCTTTGAAGTAGTTACATTAAAGCATAATGAAGTCACCAAAGAGATAAAAATACACTAAAGGAGTTGTTTTGTTTTAGAGTTATTGCGGAAGGAAGTTGAGAGTTCGGTTCTGAAGCATATGTGGCGGATGTTGGGTTTATCCTTACTTAGAATTAGATATTGTGCTTTGGGATGGAGCTAGTTGCACCGAATTTTAGGTTCGTGGCTCTTATCTTCCTCGAGTAATATTGTGTTTTTTCGTTTTATATTTTTTTTTTTTTTTTTTTTAGTATTATTTCCAATATTGTTGATGTACGATTCTAATCCTCATTATTGTGTAAAATATGTTTCTAATTCTTAAGTCTTTTTGTTTCCAATTTTAAGTAATAAGTCTTCAAGTGTAGATAAATATGATAATATAACATACATATCCAAGTCTTGATTTATTATAATTTTTCACATATTTTTAATTTGTATCTTGTGTCCAGGCCCGGTTCTAGGCAAGTGCTGAAGGTGCAAATGCACATCAAATGCTTTGAAAGTTTTATTTGTAAATATTTAAGGGTTTTTTATTAAAAAAATTGTTTATATGCCTAAAATTAGAATTTTTTTTATAATATGCACATGGTCCACTTTATTAGTGAGCCGGTCCTGCTTGTGTCATGTAGTAGCCGAGTAATTTTGATGCAACTTCATAGAGAAGATTTCTATGATTTCATTCGGATTGCTGTTTTGGTGTGGATTTTTTTTCCTCGATGTTTATTTAATAATTTTATTAGATTCTAAGTTTTGTTTTATGTGGTGTTTAATTTGTATTTAGTTGTAATTTTGTTGTGTCTATCAAAATGTGAGAGTTGAAATAAATTATCATATTTTGATATTTAAACTTATTTTGAGGATGTTTTTTATAAATTAAATATTAAAAATGTGGTAGATATCAATAGATTTTAATTTTTGTTGAAACTAATTATCAGTATGTTTTTTGTTTTATATGTATAAATAAATTTATTCATTAATGATTTTAGTTATGTAATTAAAACCAATTGTTAAAAAATAATAATTAAAATAATATTAAAAAATGACCAATTAAAATTTGACATGTGGATGATGAGGTGGAATCATGAGAAGAGATAAAAACTAACTTTATATATATAGAATCTCTCTCAAATTCTCAAACTATAGAGGCATTTGATGTTAAAAAATATTGTTTTTAGCGTTGAACAAATTTTACATTCAATTACAAATTTGTTTTTGTAAAATCTTTAATGTACTTATTAGCACTTGTCGTGTCGTGTATTAATAAATCTTATCTAGTTTCTTTTGGAAAAAAAAAACCTTAAATAATTGATGAATAATTTTTCTCAAATTTTTTTATTGATGATAATAACCTTTAACAAGGAAAATAATAATAATAAATCTCTCAGAATAACGGAGATTTCTGATAAAATGGAATTATACAAATCTCATCAATTGCATTTCTTTTGATGCAACAACTTTCTGAACCAATGAGCCGATTTCTTGGGATATCTCTTACATCCATCCTTGAAATCGACGTATACCAACCCGAACCGGACCGTGTAACCATTTGCCCATTCATAGTTATCTAGCAACGACCACGCGAAAAATCCCTTCACATCTGCTCCTACCGAGATAGCCTCTCGAACCATCTCGAGATGTCTAGCGTAGAAATTGATTCTCTCGCCGTCTTTAAGTAAGATTTTACCGGTTCTACTAGCTTCATCTCTCCCGTTTTCGGTTATGTACATGACAGGATCCTTGAACTTGTATTTCGCGTAGAGAACAAGATCACGAATCCCTTTTGGATATATCAAAAGCCAATCCGATGCAGCCTTTGGACCGATGGGAACTCCTTCTCTTTCACCTGTGACTCTAGCACAAGGATCAGAGAACAACGTAACGTTTTCGGTGGAGCAAGGGACGTTCTTGGCGTAAGAAGATGAGTAATAATTGATGCCAATGAAATCATATGAGCCCTGAAGCATCTTTGATTGTTGTGCAGTGAATTTTGGCAAGCGACCGCCTTTTACGTTGTTGACCATGTCGACCGGGTATTTACCGGTCACTAGCGGCTCCATGAAGTAGTCGAATGTGAAGGCCATGGCTCGTGCCGCGGCTAACCTATCCTCGGCTGATTCTGTATAGGGCAAGTTCCAACCTGCGTTCAAAGCAATTCCGACTTGGCCGTTTTGAGACGCCTGTTCAACAACATTCAAGAACAGATTCACCACAATCGGAACCAGAATAAACATATTAAGATTTGGTGATTCGTAATACATACTTTTTATGGGTTGATATGGTTATAAACACACTAGATATTTGGTAACTTGACGATCAAGAAACAGAGCGGATTTTTTTCCTTCATTTTACTGACCTTGTATTTTTCTCTGTATACTTTGACGGCTTCTCCGTGAGCGAGGATGAGGTTGTGACCGACGATGCAAGGCTCGGTGGCTCCATCTCCGGCGGTGCAGTTAGGGTTTGTGAATTTGGAGCATCTTCCTGGAGCCATTACACCTGCAACATATCCTTGTTGCACCACTGTCAACGGCTCGTTCAGTGTCATCCAATGCTTCACTCTATCACCAAAATTCTTAAAGCAAATATCCGCGTAATCGCTGTGGGTGTGGTGATGAGCACACCCCATTTTTTAACCCATTCCAAAGCAAAATGCCCAACACCAAAAGCCCAACATCCACTATGCAGATACGGTACTATCCCCGACCTGCTCGGCACTGTTCACGACGTGCCGTGTACTATTCACGACGTGCTGGTTACTGTTCCCGACCTGCTCGGCACTGTTCACGACGTGACGGGTACTGTTCACAACCAGCCAATTACTGTTCACGAACTGCCCGGCACTGTTCACGACATGCCGGGTACTGTTCACGACCATCACGTCGTCCCCAAAAACCGGAGAGTTGTCTGCTCAACTCCCACTATAAATACCCCCTTGAAGTTCATTGTCAAGAGACGCCAAAAAAAGGAGACACAAAAAACTCTCATCCTCTCTCTCTCTAAATAACTTTCCCTCTCTAAAAGGAGCTCTCTCCAAGCTCTCCCCAGCTCTATGCAGCTTTCCCAGTTCTCCCAGCTCTCTGCAGCTCTCCCAGCTCTCTGCAGCTCTCCCAGCTCTCCCAGCTCTCCCCAGCTCTCTACAGCTCTCCCAGCTCTCTGCAGCTCTCCCAGTTCTCCCAGCTCTCTGCAGCTCTCCCAGCTCTCGGCAGCTCTCCCAGCTCGGCAGCTCTCCCAGCTCTCTGCAGCTCTCCCAGCTCTCCCAGCTCGGCAGCTCTCCCAGCTCGGCAGCTCTCCCAGCTCGGCAGCTCTCCCAGCTCGGCAGCTCTCCCAGCTCGGCAGCTCTCCCAGCTAGGCAGCTCTCCCAGCTCTCCCAGCTCTCCGCAGCTCTCCCAGCTCTCGCAGCTCTCCCAGCTTTCCCAGCTCTCCCAGCTCTCCGCTCTCTGCAGCTCTCCGCAGCTCTCCCAGCTCTCGGTGCAGCTCTCCGCAGCTCTCCGCAACTCTCCGCTCTCCTGTTCTCTCCTAACCGCCTCAGCAACGAACTACGAATGGCTTGATCCCAAATCCGGGGTACGTAGGCAGCCTTCCGGGCACAGCTATAAATCACCTCTTCCTCCTCATTTGCCGACCGGAACGCAACCGGCTCTACCTTAACAGAAAATCCCCGAACCTCCCCGATACAAATTGATTTGTGGGAGACGTGCTCATACACGTTTCAACAATTGGCGCTAGAAGGAGGGGCTTTGAGGATTTTTCTACACGCAAAGAGTAGCTCGGCAAATGTCGGGAACATCGCCCTCATCTCCGAACGGCTGCATACAGATAAGTGCCAAGCTTATTTCATTTTTTACTCTTTTATTTCTCCTCAAAAGCCGAGCTCTCGCCTCGCACCTCGGGTCAAACCCAAAAGCCGAGCTCCGGCTCGCAATGGATAAGCCGAGCTCTCGCCTCGCACCTCGGGTCAAACCCAAAAGTCGAGCTCCGGCTCGCAAAGGATAAGCCGAGCTCTCGCCTCGCACCTCGGGTCAAACCCAAAAGCCGAGCTCCGGCTCGCAAAGGATAAGCCGAGCTCTCGCCTCGCACCTCGGGTCAAACCCAAAAGCCGAGCTCCGGCTCGCAAAGGATAAGCCGAGCTCTCGCCTCGCACCTCGGGTCAAACCCAAAAGCCGAGCTCCGGCTCGCAAAGGATAAGCCGAGCTCTCGCCTCGCACCTCGGGTCAAACCCAAAAGCCGAGCTCCGGCTCGCAAAGGATAAGCCGAGCTCTCGCCTCGCACCTCGGGTCAAACCCAAAAGCCGAGCTCCGGTTCGCAAAGGATAAGCCGAGCTCTCGCCTCGCACCTCGGATCAAACCCAAAAGCCGAGCTCCGGCTCGCAAAGGATAAGCCGAGCTCTCGCCTCGCACCTCGGGTCTAACCCAAAAGCCGAGCTCCGGCTCGCAAAGGATAAGCCGAGCTCTCGCCTCGCACCTCGGGTCAAACCCAAAAGCCGAGCTCCGGCTCGCAAATGATAAGCCGAGCTCTCGCCTCGCACCTCGTGTCGAACCCAAAAGCCAAGCTCTGGCTCGCAAAGGATAAGCCGAGCTCTCGCCTCGCACCTCGGGTCAAACCCAAAAGCCGAGTTCCGGCTCGCAAAGGATAAGCCGAGCTCTCGCCTCGCACCTCGGGTCAAACCCAAAAGCCGAGCTCCGGCTCGCAAAGGATAAGCCGAGCTCTCGCCTCGCACCTCGGGTCTAACCCAAAAGCCGAGCTCCGGCTCGCAAAGGATACGCCGAGCTCTCGCCTCGCACCTCGGGTCAAACCCAGAAGCCGAGCTCCGGCTCGCAAAGGATAAGCCGAGCTCTCGCCTCGCACCTCGTGTCGAACCCAAAAGCCGAGCTCTGGCTCGCAAAGGATAAGCCGAGCTCTCGCCTCGCACCTCGGGTCAAACCCAAAAGCCAAGCTCCGGCTCGCAAAGGATAAGCCGAGCTCTCGCCTCGCATCTCGGATCGAACTCAAAGCCGAGCTCATCTCGCAAACAACACGATCAACAAGTGCCGAGCCTAGTCTCGCACATAAGATTTTAAACTCTAATCAACTTCACCCTTATTTGCAGGTTAACATATACCGAGCTAAGACTTGTTTCGTCCGCCGACTTCGACACTCACTCGCCGAACTTGGGGGAGGGCTATTGTGGGTATGGTGATGAGCACACCCCATTTTTTAGCCCATTCTAAAACAAAAGGCCCAACACCAAAAGCCCAACATCCACTATGCCGATACGGTACTGTCCCCGACCTGCCGGTTACTGTTCCCGACCTGCTCGGCACTGTTCACGACGTGCAGTGTACTATTCATGATGTGCCGGTTACTGTTCACGACCTGCTCAGCACTGTTCACGACCTGACGGGTACTGTTCACGACCTGCCGGTTACTGTTCCCGACCTGCTCGGCACTGTTCACGACGTGATGGGTACTGTTCACAACCTGCCGGTTACTGTTCACGAACTGCCTGGTACTGTTCACAACATGCCGGATACTGTTCACGAACCATCACGTCGTCCCCAAAAACCGGAGAGTTGTCTGCTCAACTCCCACTATAAATACCCCATTGAATTTCATTGTCAAGAGACGCCAAAAAAAGGAGACACAAAAAACTCTCATCCTCTCTCTCTCTAAATAACTTTCCCTCTCTAAAAGGAGCTCTCTCCAAGCTCTCCCCAGCTCTCTGCAGCTTTCCCAGTTCTCCCAGCTCTCTGCAGCTCTCCCAGCTCTCTGCAGCTTGTTGGAGGTAGGCCTAGCACCCCCAATTAGTTGGGCCCATCTTAGAAAATGCCCATCTTCATCTCGGTCGCCGGCCTGAAAGCGCCGACCTGCAAGGCCCCTCTTCAGCTCGGCCGCCGGCCTGAAGGCGACGCCGACCTGAAAGGCCCCTCGTCAGCTCGGTCCCCGGTCTGACACTTCACCAAGGCAGGGATGTCAGAAGAGCAGAAGGCAAGTATGAGTTGGTCGAACAGTGTATTGTCTGAGCAGGCGTATGGGCTGACCTCGACATCTCACCAACCTCGCAGACTTGACAAAGGAGAGGAAGACACGTGGAGGAGAGTTGGTTAAACAGTGCACTACTCTGCAACACGCCACGCCGAGCTCATCATGACCTCTCTCCCCGAAAGCCGGAACACGCCTCCTAGGCCACCTTACCCGCGAAAGAGGCCGAGGACGCCACGTGTCCCCGAGATCCCGGGGAGCAGGAAACCGACCCCGACTATATATACCCCTCAATGTCATTAATAAAGAGGACTTTTGATTGGGGCCATTTTTGACTGAGGACAAGTCACCCGATCTCTCTCTCTCTCTTTGTAACAAGACAGCAGTTTAGAACGCCGAACTGGACGTCCTTCGGAACCAGTTCGTAATTCTAAATTGTTCATTTCTTTCACCGTCAATAAAAAGAAACACGGCCCCCGGCCTACTCATCTTTCTCCCGGCCTGCTTTAATAGTGGTTAAATTGCTCTAATTAACGAAAATCTCACCTCTCATCTCCTAATCACTCTTTAAACATACTTAGTGATCCCCGGGATCAACAATTGGCGCTCCAGGGAGGGGGCGAGATTCTTCTATACGCAAGGAGCAGTTCAACCACCACCGCAACCGAAGCAACGATGGCAATTCCGCCCCCAAGAGTATTGTCAGACCAGGAAACCCCGGCCCAAACAACGGCCCAGGCCCCGACAACGGCCCCGCAGACGACTCGAACGACGGCGACCATCCCGTCGTCAGCCCAAGCAGCTGCCAACCAGACGATTCCTCGAGAGCAGTTCTTCAGGGCCCCGCCCCCGGCTTCGGCACCCGCTCATTCCGACGGCTCCGCCGCCCACAACGCGTCCCGAGCGTCGGAAGATCAGCCCACGCTGTCCGCCGTGATGCAGACCCTGCTCGCCAGGATAGACGAGCTGACGCGAGCCACCGACCAACGGTTCGCCACGCTAGGGGCCTCCCGTGACCGGTCGGACAATACCGGGTCCCCCGATGTCCATCTCAGAGAGCCGGCCTCTCGGGAAGAAACCCCCCGCATCCGGACAAGCCGACCTGGCGACTCACCGTCAGGATCCGAAGGGCCGGGCGGGCGTTTTGCCCCGGCCGTAGGAAGCCACCCGGGCGACGACGCCCACCACCTCCGATCCAGCGCGGAGCGCTCAAGGGACGCCGAGTTCGAGGCTATTAAGGAGACTATCCGCGCGATGTCCTCCAAAATCCATCAGGCCACCAGCGCGGCCCCGGAAATCGATCACGTCCTCAGAGAGACGCAAAACACGCCGTTCACCCCCCCCCCCGGATCGCCTCCGTCCCGCTCCAGCACCTCGGGAAGCTCAAGCTCCAGCCCTAAGCGGGCACCACCGACCCGGCCCAGTATCTTACGGCTTTCACCATCGCCATGGGCCGCGCCCACTTCTCACCAGATGAGCGCGAAACCGCCCACTGCCAGCTCTTCGTAGAGAACCTCACCGGCCCGTCTCTCACGTGGTTCTCTCGGCTGAAGACGCACTCCATAGACAGCTTCAGAGACCTGTCGACCACCTTCCTCGAGCACTACTCCATCTACATCCGACAGTCCGCATCCAGCACGGACCTCTGGGCGATGAACCAAGGAGCAAAGGAGTCGCTCAGGTCCTTCATAGAGCGCTTCAAGGCCACGGCCTCCCAAAGCAACGTGACGGACGAGTCGGCGCTCCCCGCTCTAAGAAAGGGACTGCGGGCCGATTCGGCCTTCAAGGACGATATGAAGCTCAACAGGCCGCGCTCGCTGGAAGACGCCTTGCACCGCGCTGGACTCCTCGTCGAGCTCAAGGAGGAGAAGACGGCTGAGTCGAGAAACAGCGCCTCTCACAAAGTCCTGGTCCCGAAGGAGCGGCCCCAGGAAAGGTATCAGGAGCCTCGTCAACACTACGATAACGAGTACCAGCGCAGCAAGGGAAAGCAGGCCGCTGCATTCCTTGTCAACGGACCGCCCTCCGGCCTCCGTCTGCACGATCCCGTACTTCCCCCCAGCCCCGCGCCAGGGTTGCCTTGGAACAAGTACGTACGGGATCCCCACCAGCAGGATCGGCGTCCCGACGAGCCGAGCGATAGGGAGTCCCGACCAGATGAGCCGTACGACAGGTCGGCCTTCTGCGACTTCCACCGGCGAAAGGGGGACCCGACCTCTCACTGCCGCGCCCTCCAAGAGGTCCTGCTGAACCAATTCCAACGGGGAGAAATCAGCGTCCCAGAGCGGCTGCGTCCGCATGCCCGGGACGACGATCGAGTGCAACCCTGCGACAACCGAGGTCGCGAGGATAACCGGGCTAGGCCTTACAACCGCTCCCAAAACGACGACCGGCGGCGACGATCTCCTTCGCGAGACCGGGAAACGGGCAGATCGCCTCCCCCGGCCCGGACTCTGATAGGGATGATCATGGGAGGCCTCCTCTCGTGCAACGACTCAGTGCGGTCGATCAAGCGTCATGAGAGGAAGACCGACGCCTCCCTGAAGTGGCACTCCGGACCGGAGATCGACGCTCAGGACACGGGCAAGAGGGGGATATGTTTCACCAAGGCCGACGCGGCCGGGGTCCACCAGCCCCACAACGACCCCCTCGTCGTACAAGTCCGCGTAGCCGACTGCGACGTTAACCGAGTCCTCGTCGACACGGGCAGCTCGGTCGATCTCATCTTCAAGGATACCATGGCCAGGATGAATCTAAACGGGGTCGAAATCAAGCCGCACTCCATCCCGCTAACCGGCTTCGCCGGGGACACCGTCAACGGAATCGGCACCATCAAATTGCCGGTCTACGTACGTCGGGTGACGAAAATCGTCAAGTTCGTGGTCTTCGATACCGCCCCGATCTACAATATCATCCTTGGAACCCCTTGGCTGCACTCGATGAAGGCAGTCACGTCAACGTACCACCAGTGCCTCAAGTTCCCCAACCAGGCCGGTACGTATACTCTTAGGAGTAACCAGAGGGTCTCTCGCGCCTGCTTTGCCATCGAGCATAAGCTGCGCCTCGCCGCGCCGGCCTGCTTGGCCATCAACGCGCTTCGGCCCGGCGAGCCCAACGCCCAGGACCTCCCAGGGCGGGACCTTGTCGCCCAGGTCAACATCGATCCGCACGACCCCGCCCGCTGCGTTGGAATCGGTACCGATCTCGACGAGGGCATCAAGCGAGAGCTGGTTGAGTTCCTAGGGCAGAACGTCTCCACCTTCGCCTGGTCAACCGGCGACATGCCCGGCATTGACCCGAGCACGTGCAGCCACGAGCTCAACGTGGATCCGACCTGCAGACCGGTCAAGCAAAAGCGGCGAAAGCTGGGTCCGGAGCGCGCCCAGGCAGTCAATGACGAGGTCGAAAGGCTCACCGCGGCCGGTTCGATCACCGAGGTCAAACCCGGTGGTGGTCAAGAAGAAGAGCGGGAAATGGAGGGTCTGCGTGGATTTCACCGACCTTAATAAGGCGTGGCCAAAGGACAGCTTTCCCCTCCCTCGAATCGATCAAGTCGTCGAAGCCACCGCGGGGAACGAGCTACTCTCCTTCATGGATGCCTTCTCGGGGTATAACCAGATCCCCATGCACCCCGATGATCAGGAGAAAACCGCGTTCATCACGGACCGAGGCATTTACTGCTACAAGGTAATGCCCTTCGGACTCAAGAACGCCGGGGCCACCTACCAACGGCTCGTCAACCGGATGTTCGCCGACCAAATAGGCCGCACTATGGAAGTATACATAGATGACATGCTGGTGAAGTCTCTGGTGGCGGCCGACCACGTCACTCATCTCCGGTCCTGCTTCCGGACGTTGAACGAATATAACATGAAGCTGAACCCAGCCAAGTGTTCTTTCGGCGTCACGTCGGGAGAGTTCCTCGGATACATCATCACACAGCGCGGGATCGAGGCCGACCCCAAGCAGATCCGAGCCATCATCGAGCTCAAATCCCCGGAGAGCACGCGTCAAGTACAACGACTCACCGGGAGAATCGCCGCGCTGAACCGATTCATCTCCCGCTCTACCGACAAGTGCCTCCCGTTCTACCAGCTGCTCCGGGCTAACAAGCGGTTCGAATGGGACGACAAATGCGAGGATGCCCTCCGACAGCTGAAGGAGTACATATCCACTCCTCCCGTCATGTCCAAGCCAGAGGAAGGCGAAATCCTCTACCTCTATATCGCCATCTCCGCGTCAGCGGTCAGCGGAGTGCTGGTACGGGAAGACCGGGGCGACCAAAGACCCATCTCCTACATCAGCAAATCCCTTGACGACGCGGAGAGCAGGTACCCGACTCTGGAGAAGCTCGCCCTGGCGGTGGTCGTCGCAGCTAGAAAGCTCCGGCCTTACTTTCAATCCCATGCGATTGCCGTCCTGAGCACCTACCCCCTCAGAACCATCCTCCACAGCCCGAGCCGATCGGGCCGGATAATGAAGTGGGCTGTTGAGCTGAGCGAGTATGAAATCGAGTACCGAGGCCGGACCGCGATCAAATCTCAGGTCCTGGCTGATTTCCTGGTTGAGTTGGCACCCGAGCTGGCAGTCAGCGAAGTGCCCGAAGTGTGGACTCTGCATGTCGACGGATCGGCTTCCAAGCACGGGTCCGGCGTTGGCATACGCCTCGAGTCCCCGACCAAGGAGATCCTCGAACAGTCTTTCCGTCTGGCCTTCCGAGCGTCAAACAACGAGGCAGAGTACGAAGCTCTGATTGCCGGCCTGCGCCTAGCAAAGGAGGTCGGCGCGAAGAAAATCCGAGCTTACTGCGACTCCCAGCTCGTCGCCAATCAATTCAGCGGAGAGTACGAGGCCAAGAACGATCGCATGGACGCTTACCTCAAGGTGACCCAAGGCTTGGCCGCAGACTTTTCCGAGTTCACCCTGACGAAGATTCCCCGAGGCGATAACACTTCCGCAGACGCCCTCGCCGCACTAGCCTCCACCTCGGCCCCAGCCCAACGACGAGTGATCCCGGTCGAGAGCATCGACCTCCCTAGCATCGAGCTGCCAAAAGGGGTCTACTTGATCAACCCCCAGGCCGCGGACCATGACGAAGACGCGCCACCTCCCGAAGTTCTACCGCCACCCCCAGCCGAGCCCGAACTGCCGGACTGGCGAGTCGATCTACTGCTGTACATCGCAGACGGCATTCATCCCCCATACCGGTGGGCCGCCCGATGGTTAAGAAAGAAGTGTGCCCGATACACGATGCTGGACGGCAATCTATTCCGGTGGAGCACCTCGGGAACCCTGCTCGGCTGCCTCCACGGGCAGGAAACCATTGACGTGATGAAGGAAATGCATGAGGGCGCTGGCGGAAACCACTCCAGCGGCCGGGCTCTCGCCCTGAGAATACGGAACCAAGGACACTACTGGCCAACGATGCTGCAGGACTGCGAAAGATTCGCAGCCCGGTGCGAGAAGTGCCAGCGTCACGGCCCGCTCATTCATTGTCCTACCGAGCTCCTCACCACTGCGGTCGCGCCCTACCCCTTCATGCGATGGGCCATGGACATAGTCGGGCCCCTTCCCCGATCACGCCAAAAGCGCTTCCTCTTGGTCATGACCGACTACTTCACCAAATGGGTCGAAGCCGAAGCTTACGCCAAAATCACGGCAGAGGACGTCCGAAAATTCGTCTGGAAGTTCATCATCTGCCGGCACGGGCTGCCCTACGAAATCGTTACCGACAACGGTGCCCAGTTCACGTCGGCCCTCTTCGAAGACTTCTGCGCGAAGTGGAAAATCAGGCTGAGTAAGTCCACCCCGAGATATCCACAAGGGAACGGACAAGCCGAAGCCACCAACAAAACCATCCTCGACGGCCTCAAAAAGCGACTAGACGACAAGAAGGGCTCCTGGACCGACGAGCTGGATGGAGTCCTCTGGTCCCATCGCACGACGCCGAAGACATCGACAGGTCGCACACCGTTCAGCCTCTCTCACGGCATGGAAGCAATGGCCCCATCCGAAGTCGGGCTCCCCACTCCTCGCCGCGCTATGCTCGCCCAGCAGCCCGCCTTGAACGACACCGTCCTACTCAGCGAGCTGGATTTCCTTGAGGAACAACGGGACCATTCCCTCCTCCGAATCCAAAACTACCAGCAGCTCGCCTCCAAGTACTACAACAAGAGGGTTCGAGGCAGGTTCTTTACCGAAGGCGACCTGGTCCTCCGCAAAGTCTTCGAAAACACCGCCGAGCTAAACGCAGGCAAGCTCGGTGCACATTGGGAGGGCCCTTACCTTATCTCCAAGATCGTGAAACCCGGCGTCTACGAGCTAGTCACGATGAACGGCGACGCAATCCCGCGCTCATGGAATTCGATCAACCTCAAACGCTTCTACTACTAAGCCCCCGGGCTCCATTCCGCTCTCCGCCTTTGTAAACAAACGAACTACAATTGGCTTGATCCCTTCTACTAAAGGGTACGTAGGCAACCCCTAACCAGGGCTAAGCTATTAATCTAATAAAACCTTTTTGACAAAGGAATAAGGTCCCCGACCTGTGCACAAAAGCCGAGCTCCAACGCTCGCTCTACAAAAAAAAAAAAAAAAAAAAAAAAAAAAAAAAGCCGAGCTCCAAACTCTCGCACTGCAAAAAAAAAAAAAAAGCCGAGCTCCAAACGCTCGCACTACACAAAAAAGCCGAGCTCCAAACGCTCGCACTGCAAAAAAAAAAAAAAAAAAAAAAAAAAAAAAAAAAAGGAGAAAGCCGAGCTCCAAACGCTCGCACTACAAAAAAAAAGGGGACCGAGCTCCGGTGCTCTCTCTCCCCGGCACACAAGTTATAAGTGCCAAAGCCGAGCTCCAATGCTCGCACTCCCATAGTACACAAGCAATAAGTACTAAAGCCGGGCCCCAGGGCTCGCACCTCTACTAGACACACAAGCATTAAGTGTCTCTAAGCCGGGCTCGCTACCCGCACCAAAAGAACAAGGTACACAAGCAATAAGTACCTTAAGCCGAGATCACCTCGCACCCACTAAAAATATTAAAGATACACAAGCAATAAGTATCTCAAGCCGAGTCGTACCTCGCACCCAATACAAGAGCACGGTCCACGACCTGCATACATGACAGGGTACGGTCTACGACCTACTCTACCGATCAAAAAAGCCTCGAAACGGTACTTACAAAAAAAGGAGAGGGCCAACGGCCTCGATTATCACAAAAGGCCAACGGCCTCGTTATTATAAAAAGGGCCCACGGCCTAGTCATTACAAAAGCCTCGAAACGGCACTTACAAAAAAAGAGAGGGCCAACGGCCTCGATTATCACAAAAGGGCCAACGGCCTCGTTATTATAAAAAGGGCCCACGGCCTAGTCATTACAAAAGCCTCGAAACGGCACTTACAAAAAAAGAGGGCCAACGGCCTCGATTATCACAAAAGGACCAACGGCCTCGTTATTATAAAAAGGGCCCACGGCCTAATCATTACAAAAGCCTCGAAACGGCACTTACAAAAAGGAGAGAAGAGAAAAAGGGCCAACGGCCTTGTTATCATAAAAAGAGGGGCCAACGGCCTGGTCCTTACATAAACGGCCTACGGCCCGGTCTTTACAAAAGAGAAGAAAACAAAAAGGAAAAAACTACAAAAAAAAAAAAGTTTTTACAAGGCCGCATCGGCCGGTCGGTCTTCGCCCCCGTCAGCACGGGTACCATCTAAATCACCCGGGTCCACCATCCTCGCATTGGTGCCATACTCACCAAGGAAGGGCTGCTCGGACCTCTCTTTCCCAACCACGGCCCCACCGGATGGCGCATCGGTACCGGCCTCACCGGGTGGCGCGTCGGTGCCAGTCTCACCGGATGGCGCGTCGGTCCCGGTCTCACCGGATGGCGCGTCGGTGCCGGCCTCGTCAGCACACGGGGCCGAGTCCTGTGCTGGCAGATCTGCTTGGACGGTCTCAGCAGCCGAGGGAGCATCCGCAGTCAGATCCACGAAGGGCGCCTCCGAGGGAGCGACGGGCATAAGCCGCTCGAGCTGGACGCCATGAGTGCGGTCCAGAGGGATGTCAAGATCCTCCGGGGTCAAGTCCGGGAAGTCCATTCCATCCAGCACGGCGCCGAACGCCGCCTCGTCCTCGTCCAGCTTCTGGTATCGGTAGAACGGTACCGACACCCCGTCCTCGGCCTCCATCCTCTTGAGGCACGCCCTGACGCCGATCACCTGGTTGTACAGCAGGTGAGGCTCTAAGGCCCGGCTGCGCCCGTCAAGATGGGCGCAGATCTTCTCCATCTTCGCGGACCACTTCCGATTCCGCGCGTCCCACCGGGCCGTCACCCGGTCGCTCTCCGCAGCCACGGCCACCTTCGCCCGGCCTATGGCGGACTCCAGCCCCTTCACCCTAGAGCGGAGTGTCTCCCGCTCCCCCTTCAGGAGCCCGACCTCCTCCTCCAGGGCAACCGCCCGAGCCCGCTCAGCGGCAGACCGGCCCCTCTCAGCCTCCAGCTCGGCCTGAAGACTGCCCACCTCTACAGCTCGGGCTCGCACCCGCGCCGCCTCCTCTTCCAGCGCCGCAGACCGGGCCTTCTCCTCCCTTAAGTCCTTCTCCAGCCCGCGAGTAAGAGCGGACTGGATCTGCGCGCTGGCGTCCTGGCGCCCCTACAGGAATCTGAGCGACGCGTCTTTCTCGGCGAGTCGCTTCTCATAGGCCTCCGCCAGAAAGGCAGAAAGGGCCATCGTCTGCATCAAACCAGTTGTTAGCAAAGACGCACAACAAGTCCAGCTAAAAACAGTTAGATCAGAGCAAAGGCTTACCCGCGCTGCGGATCGCGCCACCTGACGAAAGGTGTCCGACTCCGCAATCTCCAGTGGTACGAAGTGCGGATGCTTCTGCCCGAACATCATGGCCTGCGCCAGCTCGGCGCACTCATCCGGGTCCACGATGATCTGGGTATTGCCATCTTCGTGGCAGAAATAGAAGCTATAGTCCCGAGGCCCGTCCTCGGAACCCTCCGAAGCCCCACCACTTCGGTCACCGGCGGCCTCCCGCCCTTCTTCCACAACGACGGCTGCATCGCCGCCCTCCGTCGCCCGACCAGCGACCTCTTCAATCGCCAGGGTCCGGGCCCCTTCGACCTCCCCCGCAGGCACCTCGGCCACAGGTGCCGCGGCCTCCCCGACAAGAGCGCCTCGGGAGCCCTCGGGCTCGCAACCAGCCTCTTCAGGCCGGCCAGACTCCCGACCTGAAGTCGAGGACCCTCCGACTTCGGTCCTCTTCTTCTTTTTGCCGGCCCTAGCACCGGCAGCGTCGACCGCCCTCTTCTTCGAGAGAGCCCCCTCGGAGGACCCCCACCAGTCCGCGGCGCCGGATCTTGCAGGACCGGCACCTCGACTATCGGCGGTGGCGGCGCTACAAACGAGTCCGCGTACAGCGGACTGGCGAACCTTGCTCTACCTACAAGAGGCACCCATCAGTTCGGTAAAAACAAAAAAAAAAAAAAAAAAAAAAAAAAGCAAATATTTGACCGACCGACCTCCGGCCATTGCTTCTGCTATTCTCGCCACAGTGAATGACCTCCACTCTCTTCTACGCACTGACCTGAGCACGGCAACGATACCCGCGTAGTCCGGCAGCTTGAACCTAGAAGAGTGAGGACCTGAAAGCAAAGCAAACAGCATCAGTCAGACAAAACCGAAGAAGAGAAGTCAGCTCGACCTGCAAATCCCTACCCGGAAAAAAGTTCCAATCCCGGGTGTATCTCGCCGACGGGTCGAGCCCAACCACGTCAGTAGCCCGGATGTAGAAGTAGCTGCGAGACCAGTCCTCGACCTTCGACAGCTTGCTCGCCTTAGACCCCAAGCTGGGTGCCTCCAGGACGTTCGCCGCGGGCTTGAAAGCGGCATAGAAAGTCCCAGGAATACCAGGGTTTGCCTTCTGCTGGGTGAGCGCCTCGAACATAGGCACCGTCACCTCCACGTCGCATTCGTGCCCCAAGGTCAGCAGCACGATCATCCCCTGGACCGTGGACGGGCAGACCTGCGAGAAGGCCAAGCCCCGCGCCCGGCAATACTGAACGAACAGCTCGGGGAGAGGAAGGCGCAAGCCGCACTTCTGGAAGAACGACTCATACAGGCAGACGAAGCCCGGCCGAGGAGTCCACGGGCGCTCCTCCGCCCTGGGTAGCCTGAGCTCGACGCCAGCAGGAAACTCGCACAAATCCCTCAGGAGAGTCACCGATTCCGCTGTGCTCCAGGTCGGTGACCCTCCCTGCTCGTAAGGAACCAGGGGAGACCTCACCCTGGCCGCTCGAACTCCGCCTCCACGGCCGCCCTGACGACCACCGCGGTCGCCCAGATGCCCGGTTCTACCCCCAGCTTGGCCAACGCCGCGACCGCCAGAGGAAGATCTAACCACCGTCTTCTTCCGGAGATGGGTCCCCGGGAGCAGCGGGGCGGCCCCCGAAGTCGAAGGAGCAGACTGTTCCCCACTGTCTGTGCCTCGACACGGAGAGGAGGCACGTCCGGAACCGTCGGAGGAAGAGCTCGGAGAATCGCTACCGCCACCACGGGACGCCGATTCTTCGCTCGACTCAGCCCTAATACCGTCTAACATCGGCGCCATTGCACGGAGAGGAGGAAATTGAAAAATACAGAGAAAGCAAGAAGGGAAAGGAAGAAATCAGAGAAAGAGGTTACCTTAGGGTTATGCGCAGAAGGTTTTATCAGGAGGAAGAAAGGGGGGTTAAATAGAAGAAGGGAGACAGTGAAGCGACGCCTGGACACGTGTCAAAAGAAGCACGGCCGCCCAGAAACCTAATGATGACGCCTCTTCGCTATCCCCACGCCAAAAAAGCAAAGGAAGCCTCGATAAACGTGAAGCGTCTTTCGCACGCCGCGCGTGGGCAGCTCACGCGAAAAACGAGGCGCCTTTTTATCCTCCCGCGTGGTGAGTACGCGCCAACCATCTGCGGATCCTCGGAAGGAACGACACGTACGAGCACGGAGAGACCGTCCTAAGATGTGCCGAACTAACATCAGATCAACTTCGGCATGCTCGCTTCGCCTCGCGATACCGAACTGGGGGAGGGCCTATTGTTGGAGGTGGGCCTAGCACCCCCAATTAGTTGGGCCCATCTTAGGAAAGGCCCCTCTTCAGCTCGGTCGCCGGCCTGAAAGCGCCGACCTGCAAGGCCCCTCTTCAGCTCGGCCGCCGGCCTGAAGGCGACGCCGACCTGAAAGGCCCCTCGTCAGCTCGGTCCCCGGTCTGACACTTCACCAAGGCAGGGATGTCAGAAGAGCAGAAAGCAAGTAGGAGTTGGTCGAACAGTGTATTGTCTGAGCAGGCGTATGGGCTGACCTCGACATCTCACCAACCTCGCAGACTTGACAAAGGAGAGGAAGACACGTGGATGAGAGTTGGTTAAACAGTGCACTGCTCTGCAACACGCCACGCCGAGCTCATCATGACCTCTCTCCCCGAAAGCCGGAACACGCCTCCTAGGCCACCTTACCCGCGAAAGAGGCCGAGGACGCCACGTGGCCCCGAGATCCCGGGGAGCAGGAAACCGACCCCGACTATATATACCCCTCAATGTCATTAATGAAGAGGACTTTTGATTGGGGCCATTTTTGACTGAGGACAAGTCACCCGATCTCTCTCTCTCTCTCTTTGTAACAAGACAGCAGTTTAGAACGCTGAACTGGACGTCCTTCGGAACCAGTTCGTAATTCTAAATTGTTCATTTCTTTCACCGTCAATAAAAAGAAACACGGCCCCCGGCCTACTCATCTTTCTCCCGGCCTGCTTTAATAGTGGTTAAATTGCTCTAATTAACGAAAATCTCACCTCTCATCTCCTAATCACTCTTTAAACATACTTAGTGATCCCCGGGATCAACACAGCTCTCCCAGCTCTCCCAGCTCTCCCCAGCTCTCTGCAGCTCTCCTAGCTCTCGGCAGCTCTCCCAGCTCGGCAGCTCTCCCAGCTCGGCAGCTCTCCCAGCTCTCTGCAGCTCTCCCAGCTCTCCCAGCTCGGCAGCTCTCCCAGCTCGGCAGCTCTCCCAGCTCGGCAGCTCTCCCAGCTCGGCAGCTCTCCCAGCTCGGCAGCTCTCCCAGCTAGGCAGCTCTCCCAGCTCTCCCAGCTCTCCGCAGCTCTCGCAGCTCTCCCAGCTTTCCCAGCTCTCCCAGCTCTCCGCTCCCTGCAGCTCTCTGCAGCTCTCCCAGCTCTCGGTGCAGCTCTCCGCAACTCTCCGCTCTCCTGTTCTCTCCTACCCGCCTCAGCAACGAACTACGAATGTCTTGATCCCCAATCCGGGGTACGTAGGCAGCCCTCCGGGCACAGCTATAAATCACCTCTTCCTCCTCATTTGCCGACCGGAACGCAACCGGCTCTACCTTAACAGAAAATCCCCGAACCTCCCCGATACAAATTGATTTGTGGGAGACGTGCTCATACACGTTTCAACAATCGCGGAAATCATTCACAATCTCTGCGCCACGAAACCCACCGTAAGCATCTTCAAGGCCTTGTGGTGTATCCCAATGGAAAATTGTGACAAAAGGCTTGATTCCTTTCGACAAAAGCTCATTGATCAAGTTGTTGTAATACTTAACACCAGCCTGGTTGATTCCTCCTTTTAGATTCCCACGAGGCAAGATTCTTGACCAAGAGATTGAGAATCTGTAGGCATTGAAGCCGATTTGATGCAATAAAGCCACATCATCCTTGTAAAGACGGTACGAGTCATCTGCAATTGACCCATTGCTACCATCTTGTATCTTCTCTGGATATTTTTCTGAGAATGTATCCCAGATACTTTGTCCTCTACCATCTTCATGAGCAGCTCCTTCGACCTGGTAAGCAGAGGTTGCAGCTCCAAAAATGAAATCTTCTGGGAAATCACTTCTTCTTAGTTTAGGTGTTGAAGACTTGTTCTTGGCAACAACTTCATTCAAGGCCAAGGCAATGAGCACTAGTAAAGAAATATATTTTCCTCTCATTCTTAATTTTCTTTTGGTTGTTAAATCATGTGTTTACTTTCAAGAAGATGAAATAAGTGGAGATTTATATAGGAAACAGAATTGCCTATGCGTGGACTGGGTATGTGAATCTCCTAATTTTGAGAATGATTATCTGATAGAGATAGAGAGAGTGTGATAAATTTCCTAAATTCTAGTCGTTTCTTAACTAGTAAAATTCAACTAACCTTATCTGGTAGAGAGAGAAAGAAAAATTCAAACCTTGTCTAGTTATCTTCCAAAATAGGAGGAACAAAAAAATAGCAAAACGTTCGTAAAATTTTTCTCTTCATACATATACTTGCATGTTCTTGCCGGTCGGTCGGAAACATTTTGGTAATCATTTGCTAAATACAATACAACTCTCGGCTATTGAGAGATGTTTCATACCCATTTGCAATTTATCGATCAAAATCTCTGGAAACACTTATATATAGATCAACTTCTAGATCCACAACGGCGAGAACAGATGAAGCTATCAAACTATTCGTTGATAAGCACATAAATAGTGACAGTAACAATGAATTTTGTCTACTTCTTTGTTTCTTAATTCCAGTTTTCAAGCATCAAACCACACATTTTCAGATCAAAACAGAGGAAGAAGAATGCAAGCAAAAACAAACAAACCTACGAATTTTCACAAGATTTCTAATCAATTTTTTTTTTCCCGTTGGTCACAGGTTGCGTGGCCGTGTAGTGAGCGAAGATCGCATATCGACAATGGCAGATTTATCGGCACCAAGCTTCATTGCTTCTTTGCTAGCTCTGATGAACCGAGAAGTAGCTCCTTTGACATACTCATGAGCTTGTTTCACAGTCATCTTCTTCCCAACTTCGTCCGGGAAGCTACTGAGGAAGTGATCGCCATTGAGAACCGCTGCAAGTTGAACCACTTCGCTCTGGAACTCAGAAAGAGCTGCGTCTTCTTTAGGCTCAGTGGCTCTCATGGGTGCAACTTCAGGCAGAGTCATAGGACAATCGGTCCGAGGAGAGGTTAAGTGAGAAACAACGTCTTCGAAAGTAGCAGCCCAAGCATCTCTATGTGTTAAATAATTGGAAGAGAGATTGAAGAGTTTCTTGATGGTCGCTGGTATTGATGAATGCTCATACTCCGAGCTTTCTGTTGGCCCTTTTGCCTCACTCACCACTTCACTCACACGAATAATAAAATAAGATGTTATTAAACTATATAGTAAAATAAATGGGGTCAGAGAGTATGGTTGAAAACATGAGTCACGCGACGACGTTGACAAATTATAATATACAGTATACATCTTTCAATGGAATAATCAATAGGTTCAATTATTTTCTCCACCACAATTAATGGATACAATCAAGAGAGTGTTATATAACTATATTTGTCAAATCTATCCATGTGATTTGGTTTTGCAGCCTTAAATTTTGTTAGCAAATGTAAAAAGTCTGTCGAAAACAGAGGAGTAGTAGAATGTGGAAACACATGAAATACAAATGTCTTTCTTTTTTGGGTTAGAGAAATAAATATTTTTCAACTTCCTGATAGCTTTCCTTCATTACTGAAAAAAAACACTATTATTCAGAGAAATTTGGAAAAATAATAGTATGTTGAAACTTGAAATTGAAAAATAAATAAACTGTTATGAGACAATTAGTAAATGTCTATCGAGTAACATCTACCACAGTAACATCTCTATAATATTATTTAAGAAGACATTTTAAAAAATAAACTTTGTTTTGTAAGTTATTACATGAAATGCCATTACAAATAACAAAGAATAATCAAAATAAGAAAGGATATAATAGTCTTTTAAAATTATTGATTAGAATATGGAAAGTATATATTTTGCATTAACTAGGTTATTTATTATTTAATTTCTTAATTATTTTTAATACTATATATTTTAAAATAATAATAAATTCATATATATTCAAAGAAAAAAATCTATTCAAAATCTTGCGAAAAATATTTTACTAATTTTATAAAAAGTTAGACACAAGAAAACTTTTTTTATAAAGAGTTCGTAGACTAACCACAAAAACTAGAATCATTTAACGGTGCATATTATAGTTATGTTTTCAATATTATAAGTTTTTCCGGGTTAGCCCGAATAATATTTTAGTTCATTGCAAAATGGGTCAAATAGACAAATTATTACAAATTGACAGTTTTATCTATAATCATTAGTTACTTATATTGTAAAATTCAGATAAAAACAATTTTCTTAAATTTTAAAACAATATTTTTTAAAAAAAATTACTCCGCGCTATAATTAGAGCGGGTTAAATCTTAGTTTCATACAAGTAACATATTATTGTAGTAAATTCATATATGTTACTACTTTTGTATTCTCCTTATAAAAGAGATCATTTTCTCTATGAAATATATAAGTTACAACACAACAATCCTCTCTAATTCTTCTTTATTCACAACATAAACACTATTAAAGGCTATAAATATTTATATGCAATAGGCATATATAGTCACCTATTAGTTATAAATCTAGTTTACTATTTATATACCAATCAATTATATTCCAAAACGCAGTTTTTTTAAATATTAATTTGGTAAAAAGGTTGACAAAAAAAAATTATACTTAAAAAGCACTTTGCACTAAGAAGTAGCTATAATAGAGAAATTATTATTATTGATATAAAGAAAAATAGATCTTACCAGTTCCTTTCTGAATCCAAGGTGAAACCATAATGGTAGGAACCCGAACACCTAACCGGTCAAATTTAAAGAAACCAGGGGCCGGTCCGGTATTTCCATCTGGGTTTGGTACACCGACATAAGGAGTCTTTACATGATCATAGAACCCACCATGCTCATCATAGGTTATGACTAGTAGCGTCTCGTTCCACTGTGGACTCGACCTAAGTGCCTCGTACACTTCTTTAACCAGCTTTTGACCATTAGCCACGTCGTGCGATGGGTGATCATCGTTGGCCGGTAAGCCCTTGAGGTCGAAATACCTCGGTTCGATGACGGTTAAGTTCGGTAACTTTCCTTTTGCTGCGTCTCTTTTGAACTTCAAATCGTATTGATGCAATTTGAAAATGTATTTTAGTTGTCGGAGATTACGGTAGAATAACGTGGTCGGAATATTCTGGAAGTATATTCCGAAGTCGATGTCGTTGATGTGGAGCGAATCGAATATCGTCTTTTGTGGATACCTTAAATCAAATGATGATAATATATGGTTAGCAATTACTCCTCCAATTTTTCTTATTCATTTTATAGTTGTAATGATAATTTTTTTTTAAAATTAAATTTTATCAGTATGTATAAAGCGTTACAAACCCAAGACATTCATTATAAAAATCAAATAAATGCTATTAATTGCTTAAGGAAAAAATAAAAACTCTTTCTAAAATCAAACTACCGATAAAAAAGTAAATAAAGTTGTTGACAAATATACCCTTGGGCGAGCTGCTTCTTGACATGGCTTGTGGAACCATGTGAGGTAGCCGAATAGACGAATAACCGGTTAGGTTGAGTCGGACCGGGAATCGAAGAAAACCACCGGTCGAACACAGCGAATTCCTTAACCAGCTCGGCGTAAACCGGTACAGCATCAGGCCGGAATCCTTTCATGACGGTTTCCGACAAATTACCCGGCATCGAAAGCGCCTGCTCAACGAAACCCATCATCGTCGGGATCTGACCCGACCGGAATACCTGTTGCTCCACAGCCTCGAACGAATGACCCGGATCCGGATCCACAAATTCCGCATCGCTAGTGAAACATATGGTTTGGGTAGAATTCGGAACCGGGTTACATTCCTGACCCGTTACACCGTCTATAGACGGGTTAACCGAATTCTTCATCCAGCCTAAGAGGTGATCGAAGGATCGATTCTCCATTACCAAAACGACGACGGTTTTGATTGGTGATTGCCATTGATGGGATCCTTGAGTTACATGGGTCTGTGTGAGAAGACAGTAGAGTGCGAGAAAGTGTGAGAAAGTAAAGGAAAATCTGGGAGCTGATGGTTTCATGAATGGATTAAAATCTTGAGAAAGAAAGAGGATTTTGATTCTCTGGTTTTGTTTTGCCTTGGATTGGTTTCAGAAAGAACATAAAGACAGTAAAGAGATTATTGTCTCTTTGAAACAAAAAAAAAACAAAAAGCAAAAAACATAAAAGCAGAGAAAGAAATCAAAAGACGTAGAAAGAAGAGTAAAGAGTGAGTAATTTGTAGCTTGTGGGTAACTGTGAAGTGTGGAGAGCAAGAACAAAAGCTATGGCGTCTATTTACTGCTTTTTGTTTTGTATTTTTCTTCCACTAATGCTTTAATTTAGGTGGGCTCACTTGGTGAAAGAAGATTCTGTTCTCACTGAGAAAAATTACTAAAACTCAGAGATTTACTCTTTTTTCCTGGTCAATGAAAATCCGAACTTTAGGCTAAATTTAAAACTTTGAAAATACATATATATTCACGAGACATGGCCTTGAGAGAGAGAGAGAACCACGTAGATAACCATTTGTTTTCTTGTAGATTGTTAATCATGTTACATGTTTAGAATTTGTGAGATCTTGACCAACGGTTTAATTTGATATTGTAACCTTTTTTTTTTTAATTTGGATCCATAATCTATACAAATGTGTATACTGTAAAATTTAAATCTGAATTTATAAAGTCATTTTAGGATTATGATTATAAATTATAGATAAAAAGAAGAAGAGTGAAGCCAAAAAGTTTAAATAACAAGAAGAAAAACAAAACAATCGCCCACAAGTTCGCCACTGAGCTCGTGACTCGTGAGTACTGAAATGATCACGTCATACCAACCAACTAGATATATATATTTTTTTTGCTAGATACCAACCAACTAGATTTGGTCGTGTGAACATTGAATACATTCATATGGCCATAAGCTTTTTTAGTTTTTGTCCTTAACCAAAATTTAAAAATATATAATGTGTCTCCTTTTCTGGAAAGAGGAGAAGTATTATGCCAGTGACTCAGTGCAAGACTGCAAGTGGATTATACAAAGAATAATGTTCAAAATTTTGTTAGACAATAGTAGGACGGTTAAGTTGAGCTTAATGCCTAGCGAACAAATTGAAGATTTAATCGTGGATTAGTTTTTGACACTTTTAATGTCTTTTTAACGTATTAATTTATTATAATTTATAATTTTAATATGATATTGTGTTCAAGAATAGATAAAACATAACTAAGAAGTTGTAGTAGGGTGGTTCCCATTCGGGGTGAGTTTCAGCTTTGTTGGTCCAGGCCGGGGATCGAATCCTCCTGGATGCGGAATTATCACACTAACTCTTGGCCAAGTAGGGCATCATAAGTGGGTTGTGTCACTCCCGCTCGGAAGATTAGTCTGGGTCCGTTAAGGGCCTGAGATTACTTCCGAGTTTAATCAAAAAAAAAAAGAATGGATAAAACATATGAAAACAAATATTAGGTCTAATACATTATGATCTTTATTAAAAATATGTACATAAATTGGATTTATCAAAATTTTAGAACAACTAAATTATTTTATTTAAAAAAAACTAGATTAAATAGCTGTCTAGGCAAAAATTAATCAACTTAAACAGAATTAATCGGCCTAACCAAAAATTAATCGAACTAGACAAAAATTAATGAGATATCAATTTATTGAACCGGCCGATTTTTTAAAACAGGGACAAAGAAGATTATATAATTCTCTCTCTTTTATATATTGGGCCAGATTGAGATTCAGCCCAGAAAATTTTAGATCCTAGATGAAGCCCATTTTAATCTTTGTCCGTCATAAACCAAGCAACTCATTAACTGTAACATTCGCACGGACTCACGTGTCACGTCGTTCGAAAACAACGTATCCGCACGTGACATCCCCACCGACCGTTTCCTTTTCACACCGCACGAGGAAGTTTCGGTCTTCAAAAATCCAAAAAATCTCTCTCAAACCATTTTCTCTCTCAAACTTCGTCTCTGCTATTTTCTCTCTACTGGGCAAAAACAAAAGTATGGCGGATTGGGGACCTGTAGTGATCGCTGTGATACTGTTCGTGCTTTTGACTCCGGGACTTCTCTTTCAGATTCCGGCGAGAGGTCGAGTCGTCGAATTCGGGAATATGCAGACCAGCGGCGCGTCGATTCTTGTCCACGCCATCATCTTCTTCGGTCTCATCACCATCTTCACCATCGCCATTCGTCTCCACATCTATACCGGTTAATTGTACCGTACCGGATCGGTGATTTTCTCGGTAGTCCGGTTTATCGTTGTCTTTGTGTGCTTTTTTTTTGTTTTCTGGCTTTGTTTGTATAAATTCTATGTGTGGTGGAAACATTTTGGATATAATCTGAATCTGGATATGCATTAAGGTTAATTTTCAAAATCTGCTCTGTTTGAGTTAGGGTTTTTTGAGGCCGTGTTTGGCTTCCAGTTTAATCTGGTTCTGGGTTTTGTGATTTTGTTTGAATGTGATGGTAGGCAGTTGAGTTAGGTTTTATTGCTAGTTGATGTGAAGGAGGAAAATACTAACTTGCATGAGGTTGGTTAGAATCCGGTTTAAGCATAACTATTCTTATAGATTTCGGGTTTAGCATTACTTTGGTTATTGGTTTTCTACGAATGTTCGGTTCCATTTGGTCTGGTTCGGTTCGCTGTATTAACGAATGCCGCTATCTTACGCGTCGCTGTCCATTTAGGCCTTGATTGTTTGTAGTTTTTAAAACAGTTTATGGTTTTTGTTTTTCTAAAAACCATTTTATTATCCAATTAAGATTTTGAAAAATAGATTTCCTAAAATTTATGGAAACTAGATTTTGAAAACAACCACCCATTTCTAAACAAAAACCAAAATCCATGTTTTTGTGGTTTTCACTTGTCGATGACTTTTTCTTATTCTTTTTGTACAAATATTATTACTTTTAGACATCATAATAAAAACACAAATGAAGAGATAAAATTGAAAAAAATATAAGAACTACTCCAAATTATTAAAGGACAATAAACATAATTTGTTTAGCATCTAAAATTTAATATAAAATTTACGAAAATAATTCATGTTATTAAAAATCTTTCTTAAACTTATCAATAAATTAACTTAATTGTTCAAAAGTTAACTATTTTTATTCATAATGTTTTGTTATTATTTATAAAATTTTGTGAGCTATTATTTTAGTGATATAAAACTCACTAAAAAGCTTTATCTATAAGTCATTAAAAAAACATTATAGAAAAACC
Source organism: Eutrema japonicum (assembly GCA_030161315.1). Lineage (NCBI taxonomy): Eukaryota > Viridiplantae > Streptophyta > Magnoliopsida > Brassicales > Brassicaceae > Eutrema > Eutrema japonicum. The sequence continues at coordinate 45,445,251 of BSQW01000013.1, forward strand.
AAAATCCATATTTTTGGAATTTTTCTTTAAACGATCGAGTACTTTATTTTTTATATATATATTTTTGTTAATTTTTGTAAATAGTAATATAATTCACCAACATTAACCTCAATCTCATTTTTCTATTTAATTAAACATATACAATTTTATAATTTAAAAATTTAAAAATTGAGATATTCTATTTCTTTTCTGTTATTTTTAAAATAACAATCACAAAATTTTAACGCATATTAATGGTAGGTAAAAATAATATGATATAAACCTATTCATATTTTTATTGGTAATCTTGTTGTCTTAGTGGGTAATACAGTATTACCCACAAATACTTTTGAGTTTTATATTTTATACAATTAATCAGTTTTTTAAATAAAAAGTTATAATATTTTTTAAAAAATATTCTTGACACTGTGGTATATAATATTCTTAAAACAAATTCTTGAAACTATATTTTTTTGATATTACTACTTATTTTTATTTTAAAAATATAAATATATATGTTAAATGTTTAGGGAAAACACTATGTGGTTTATTTTTTTAAAAAAATTAAGAATCCAAAAGTCAAAAACCAAAATCCAAAAACCACTCCAACATTCATGGCCTTAAGTTTTTTTTTATATCCTGTTAGAGGTGGGCCTAGCATCCCATTTAGTTAGGCCAATCTTAGCAAGAGTCCTCCTCGATTCGGGGGTTGCCGACCTGGAGCCGCCGACCTGGAGTCCCGCGCTCAGCTCCATCCAGGAATCCCGAACTCCTAAGAGGCGCACCTCGGGTCCGCGTTGGCACTTCGCCAAAACAGGAATGTCAAAAGGGAAGAAGACACGTGGGAGTTGGTCGAACAATGCACTATCTGAATAGGGGTATGGTCTGACCTCGACGTCCCGCCAACCCTGCAGAGTAAGCGAAGGAAGAAAAGACACGTGGAATGAAGTTTGCAGAACAGTATGCTATCTTACAAAAGCATGGCGCCGAGCTCATCATTACCTCTCACATTGAGAACCGGGACACGCTTCCTAGAGCATCTTACCCGTGAAGCAGGCAGAGGGCGACGCGTGGTCCCGGAATCCGCGGAAGCAGGAAGCTACTCTCACTATATATACCCCTCGCTATGCATTAAGGAGGGGGACTTTTGGACTTTGGGAGAAAACCTCATTACTCTCTACAAAAATAGGCCCGGTCTCTCTCTCTCTCTCTCTCTCTCTCTCTCTCTCTCTCTCTCTCTCTCTCTCTCTCTCTCTCTCTCTCTCTCTCTCTCTCTCTCTCTCTCACTCTCTCCTTTGTAACAAGGCATCGCGATTTAGAACGCCGAACTGGATTCCCGTCGGAAGCATTTCGTAAATCTAAATCGTCCGACTCTTTTCACCATCAATAAAAAGAATACGGTCCCCGACCTGTTCGTCGTAATACCCGACCTGCTGTGAATTGTGGTTGACTTGCTCTAATTAACAGAAATCTCACCTCCCACTCCGTAATCAACCTCGAAACAACATTAGTGATCCTCGGGATCAACAATTGGCGCTATAAGGAGGGGAGGAGACTTTTTCTAAACGCAAGGAGCAGTTCAACCACGACATCAGCCGCAGCAGGCAATTCCACCCCCAAGAGTGTTGTCGGAGCAGGAGACCCCGGCCCAAACAACGGCCCCGGCTCAGACAACGGCCCCGCCGTCCACTCATGCAACGACAGCGGCCGCCGCACCATCAGCCCAGGCGACAACCGACCAATCCATCCCCCGAGAGCAGCCCTTCAGAGCTCCGCCCCCGGCTCCGGCGCCCATCCCGTTTGGCGGCTCCGCCACCCACAACGCGCCCCGAACGCCGGAAGACCAGCCCACTCTGTCCGCCATAATGCAGACCCTGCTCGCCAGAATGGACGAGCTTACGCGAGCTACCGATCAACGGTTTGCCGCACTAGCAGCCTCCCACGACCGGTCGAGCAACACCGGATCCCCCGACGTCCACCTCAGAGAACCAGCTCCTCGGGGAGAAACCCCGAGTGCCCGGAGAAATCGGCCCAGCGACTCGTCGTCAGGATCCTAAGGCCTGGGCGGACGTTTCGCCCCGGCAGTAGTAAGCTCCCCAGATGACGAAGCTCACCTTCAACGATCCAGCTCGGAGCGCGTCAGGGACGCCGAATTTGAGGCCATGAAGGAAACTATCCGCGCGATGTCCTCCAAAATCCATCAGGCCACTAGCGCGGCTCCAGAAATAGATCGCGTCCTCAGAGAGACGCAAAACACGCTGTTCACTCGCCGGATCGCCTCCATCCCGCTCCAGCACCTCGGAAAGCTCAAACTCCAGCCTTACAAGGGCAACACCGACCCGGCCCAGTATCTAACGGCGTTCACCATCGCCATGGGCCGCGCCCACTTCTCCCCGGACGAGCGTGAAGCCGCTCACTGCCAACTCTTCGTAGAAAACCTCACCGGCCCGGCCCTCACATGGTTCTCTCGGCTGAAGACGACCTCTATAGACAGCTTCAGAGATCTTTCGACCACTTTCCTCGAGCACTACTCCATCTACATCAGACAGTTCGCATCCAGCGCGGATCTCTGGGCATTGAACCAAGGAGCGAAGGAGTCGCTCAGGTCCTTCATAGAGCGGTTCAAAGCCACGGCCTCACAAAGCAACGTCACGGACGAGTCAGCGCTCCCCGCTCTAAGAAAGGGCCTGCGGGCCGATTCGGCCTTCAAAGACGACATGCTCAACAAACCGCGCTCGCTGGAAGACGCCTTACACCGCGCCGGACACTTCGTCGAGCTCGAAGAGGAAAAGGCGGCTGAGTCAAAGAACAGCGCCTCACACAAGGTCCCTGCCCCAAAGGAGCGACCCCAAGAAAGGTATCATGAGCCTCGTCAACACTGCGATGATGAATATCAACGTAGCAAAGGAAAGAAGGCGCCGCGTTCCTCGTCAACGACTCGCCCGCCGTCCTCCATCTGCGCGACCCCGCTCTTCTCCCCAGCCCCGCGTCAAAATTACCCTGGAACAAGTATGTGCGAGATCCCAACCAACAGGATCGGCGTCCCGACGAGCCGAACGACAGGGAACCCCGACCGGATGAGCAGTATGACAGGACAGCCTTCTGCGACTTTCACCAGAGAAAAGGGCATCAGACCTCGCAGTGCCGCGCACTCCACGACGTCTTGCTGAATCAATTCCAAAGGGGGGGGGGGAATCCACGTACCAGAGCGGCTGCGTCCGCGAGCCCGGGACAGCGATCGAGTACAACCCCGCGATAATCGAGGCCGCGAGCACAGCCGGGCTAGGCCTGATAACCGCGCTCAGAACGACGATCGTCGCCGGAGATCCCCCTCGCGAGACCAGGAAAGGGGCAGGTCGCCTCCCCCGGCGCGGACTCTGATAGGAATGATCATGTGAGGCCTCCTCTCGTGTAACGATTCAGTATGGTCCATCAAGCGTCATGAGAGGAAGACCGACGCCTCCCTGAAATGGCATTCTGGCCCGGAAATCGATGCGTAGGACACAAGTAAAAGGGGGATATGCTTCACCGAGGCCGACGCGGCCGGGGTCCACCAGCCCCACAATGACCCCCTTGTCGTACAAGTCCGGGTAGCCGACTGCGACGTCAATCGAGTCCTCGTCGATACGGGCAGCTCGGTCGATCTCATCTTCAAGGACACCCTCGCTAGGATGAACCTGAACGGAGCCGCAATCAAACCGCACTCCATCCTGCTGACCGGCTTCGCCGGAGATACCGTCAACGGAATCGGCACCATCGAGTTACCGGTCTACGCAGGCCGGGTCACAAAAATCGTCAAGTTCGTGGTCTTCAATACCACCCCGATCTACAACATCATTCTCGGAACCCCTTGGCTGCACTCGATGAAGGCAGTCACTTTGACGTACCATCAATGCCTCAAGTTCCCCAATCAGGCCGGGACGTATACTCTTAGGAGCAACCAGCGGGTCTCTCGCGCCTGCTTCGCCATTGAGCATAAACTGCGCCACGCCGCGCCGGCATGCTTAACCATCAACGCGCATCAGCCCGGCGAGCCAAACACCCAGGATCGCCCAGATCAGGCCCTCGTCGCCCAGATCAATATCGATCCGAGCGACCCCGCCCGTTGCGTGGGCATCGGAACCGACCTCGAAGAGAGCATTAAGCGGGAGCTGGTCGAGTTCCTGGGGGAAAACGTCTCCACCTTCGCCTGGTCAACCGGCGATATGCCCGGCATTGACCCGGCGACGTGCACCCATGAGCTCAACGTGGACCCGACCTTCAGACCAATCAAGCAGAAGCGGCGAAAGCTGGGCCCTGAGCGAGCACAGGCGGTCAATGACGAGGTAGAAAGGCTGACCGCGGCCGGATCGATCACCGAGGTCAAGTACCCGGACTGGCTAGCCAACCCGGTGGTAGTCAATAAAAAGAGCGGGAAATGGAGGGTCTGCGTAGATTTCTCCGACCTCAACAAGGCGTGCCCAAAAGACAGCTTTCCCCTCCCCCGAATCGACCAGGTCGTCGAAGCCACCGCCGGGAACGAGCTGCTCTCTTTCATGGATGCCTTCTCAGGGTACAACCAGATACCCATGCACCCGGACGACCGGGAGAAAACCACGTTCATCACTGACCGAGGGATCTACTGCTACAAGGTGATGCCCTTCGGACTCAAAAATGCCGGGGCCACATACCAGCGGCTCGTCAACCAGATGTTCGCCGATCAAATCGGCCGCACTATGGAAGTATACATAGATGACATGCTGGTAAAGTCTCTGGTAGCGACCGACCACGTCACTCATCTCCGATCCTGCTTCCGGACGTTGAACAAGTACAACATGAAGCTGAATCCAGCCAAGTGTTCTTTCGGCGTCACGTCGGGCGAATTACTCAGATATATCATCACCCAGCGCGGGATCGAATCTGACCCCAAGCAGATCCGGGCCATCACCGACCTGAAATCACCAGAGAGCACGCGTCAAGTACAGCGACTCACCGGGAGAATCGCCGCGCTTAACCGGTTTATTTCCCGCTCGACCGACAGATGCCTACCGTTCTATCATTTGCTCCGAGCTAACAAACGGTTCGAGTGGGACGACAAGTGCGAGAAAGCCCTCCAGCAACTGAAGGAGTACATATCCTCTCCTCCCGTCTTGTCCAAGCCGGAAGAAGGCGAGACCCTCTACCTCTATATCGATGTGTCTACGTCGGCGGTCAGCGGGGTACTAGTGCAGGAAGACCGGGGCGACCAAAGGCCCATCTCTAACATCAGCAAATCTCTAGACGACGCGGAAAGCAGGTACCCGACTTTGGAGAAGCTCGCCCTGGCGGTAGTCGTCGCGGCCAGAAAACTCCGGCCTTATTTTCAATTCCACACGATCGCCGTCCTAAGCACCTACCCCCTCAGAACCATCCTCCACAGCCCGAGCCAGTCTGGCCGAATAATGAAGTGGGCAGTTGAGCTGAGCGAGTATGAGATCGACTACCGAGGACGGACCGCAGTCAAATCTCAAGTCCTGGCCGACTTCCTAGTTGAATTGGTGCCCGAGCTAGCAGTCGTCGAAGTTCCCGAAGTGTGGAGCCTGCACGTCGACGGGTCGGCCTCCAAACACGGCTCCGGCATCGGCATACGCCTCGAATCCCCGACCAAGGAGAACCTCGAGCAATCCTTCCGTCTGGCCTTTCCAGCGTCAAACAACGAAGCCGAGTACGAAGTTCTGATTGCCGGCCTGCGCCTGGCAAAGATGGTCGGCGCGAAGAAAATCCAAGCCTACTGCGACTTCCAGCTCGTCGCAAATCAATTCAGCGGGGAATACGAGGCCAAGAACGATCGCATGGATGCTTACCTCAAGGTGACCCAAGGCTTGGCCGCGGATTTCTCCGAGTTCACCCTGACGAAGATCCCCCGAAGCGATAATACTTCCGCGGACGCCCTCGCAGCACTAGCCTCCACTTCGGCCCCAGCTCACCGACGGGTGATCCCAGTTGAAAGTATAAACTTCTCTAGCATCGAACTGCCAAAAGGGGCCTACCTGATCGGTCCCCAGATCGCAGACCCCGACGAGGACGCCCCACCTCCAGAAGATCTGCCGCCACCTCCAGCCGAGCCCGAACTACCAGACTGGCGAGTCGACATACTATTGTACATAGCAGACGGCGTCCACCCCCCAGACCGACGGGCCACCCGCCGGCTAAGGAAAAAATGCGCCCGATACACGATGTTGGATGGCAACCTGTTCCGATAGAGTGCCTCGGGGACCCTGCTCAGCTGCCTCCACGGACAAGAAACCATCGACGTGATGAAAGATATGCACGAAGGCGCCGACGGGAACCACTTCAGCGGCCGGGCTCTCGCCCTGAGAATACGAAACCAAGGACACTACTGGCCAACAATGCTTCAGGATTGCGAAAAGTTCACGTCCCGGTGCGAGAAATGTCAACGCCACGGCCCACTCATTCATTGCCCAACCGAGCTCCTCACCACGGCGGTGGCACCCTACCCATTCATGCGATGGGCCATGGATATCGTCGGGCCTCTCCCCCGATCTCGTCAAAAACGTTTCATCCTGGTGATGACCGACTTCTTCACCAAATGGGTCGAAGCCGAAGCTTACCCCAAGATCACGTCGGAGGACGTCTAAAAATTCGTCTGGAGGTTCATCATCTGCCGGCACGGGCTGCCTTACGAGATCGTGACGGATAACGGTGCCCAGTTCACGTCGGTCCTCTTCGAAGACTTCTGCGCAAAGTGGAAGATCAGACTGAGCAAGTCCACTCCGAGATATCCACAAGGAAACGGGCAAGCCGAGGCCACCAAAACGACAAGAAAGGCTCCTGGGCCGATGAGCTAGATGGAGTCCTCTGGTCCCATCGCACAACGCCAAGGACATCGACAGGCCGCACACCATTCAACCTCTCTCACGGTACGGAAGCAATGGCCCCATCCGAAGTCGGCCTCCCCACACCTCGCCGCGCTATGCTCACCCAGCAGGCCGACCTGAACGACGCCGTCCTATTGAGCGAGCTGGATTTTCTCGAGGAACAACGGGACCATTCCCTCCTCCGGATCCAGAACTACCAACAGCTCGCCTCCAAGTACTACAACAAGAAGGTTCGAGGCAGGTTCTTTGCCGAGGGCGACCTGGTCCTGCGCAAGGTCTTCGAAAACACCGCCGAACTAAACGCCGGCGAGCTCGGTGCAAACTGGGAAGACCCTTACCTCATCTCCAAGATCGTGAAGCCCGGCATCTACGAGCTAGTCACGATGAACGGCGACGCAATCCCGCGCTCTTGGAACTCGATAAATCTAAAACGCTTCTACTATTAAGCCCCTGGGCTCAGCTCCGCTGTCTATCCTTGTAAACAAACGAACTACGATTGGCTTGATCCCTTCTACTAAAGGGTACGTAGGCAACCCCTAACCAGAGCTCAGCTATTAATCTAATAAAGCATTTTCAAAAAAAAAAAAAAAAAAAAAAAAAAAAAAAATTTCGAGCTCCAACGCTCGCACTCCTCAGCACACAAACTATAAGTGCTAAAGCCGAACTCCAATGCTCGCACTCACATGCAAGAAAGAAGAAACGGGGACCGAGCTCCAACGCTCGCACTCCCCAACACACAAGCTATAAGTGCTAAAGCCGAGCTCCAATGCTCGCACTCACATAGTACACAAGCTATAAGTACTAAAGCCGAGCCCAAGGCTCGCACCTCTACCAGACACACAAGCAATAAGTGTCTCAAAGCCGAACTCGCCACTCGCACCAAAAAAAGGTACACAAGCTTTAAGTACCTTAAGCCGAGCTACACCTCGCAAAAACAAAAAATAATAAAGATACACAAGCATTAAGTATCTCAAGCCGAGCCATACCTCGCACCCGATACAAAGACACAAGGGCACGGTCTACGACTTGCACACACAACGTTGATCCACAGGATACGGTCTACGACCTATTCTACCATGCATTCGCAAAAGAAAACAAGGGATTTCCAAAAACACCAATTTCATTTCAAACAAAGCCTCGTACGGCACTTACATAAAGGGCCAACGGCCTAGTCTTTACACAAAAAAAGAGAAAGAAAAAGAATAGAAACAACAGCAAAAAACAAAAAGCCTTTACAAGGCCACATCGGCCGGTAAATCTTCACCCCCGTCAGCACGGGTACCGTCCAGGACGTCCGGGCCCACCATCCTTACATTGGTGCCATGCTCACCAAGGGAGGGTTGCTCGGTCCGCTCTTCCTCAACCGCGGCCTCAGCAGGCAGCGCGACAGGGCCGGCTTCAACAGCACACGGGGCCGGGTCTAGTGCTGGTAGGTCCGCTTGGGCAGCCTCAGCAGCCGATGAGTGAACGTCCGAGGTCAGGTCCACGACAGGCGTTTCGGAAGGACCGACGAGCATAAGCCGCTCGAGCTGGACGCCAGATGTGCGGTCAAGAGGGATATCCAAATCTTCCGGGGTCAAGTCCGGGAAATCGATGTCGTCCAGTTGGGCTCCGAACGTCGCTTCGTCCTCGTCCAGCTTCTTATACCGGTACCACGGCACCGACATCCCGTCCTCAGCCTCCATCCTCTTGAGGCACGCCTTTATGCCAACCACCTGGTTGAACAGCAGATGAGGCTCTAAAGCCCGGTTGCGACCGTCGAGATGGCCGCGGATCTTCTCCATCTTCGCGGTACACTTCCGGTTCCGGCCCTCCCACCTGGCCGTGACCCGATCGCTCTCCGCAGCCACGGCTGCCTTCGCCCGGTCATTGGCGCCCTCCAGCCCCTTCACCCTGGAGCGGAGTGTTTCCCTCTCCCCCTTCAGAAGCCCGAGCTCCTCCTCCAAGGCAGCCGACCGAGCCCTCTCCGCGGCAGAACGAGCTCTCTCCGCCTCCAGCTCGGCGTGAACACTGTCCGCCTCTAAAGCCCGGGTTCGTACCCGCGACGCCTCCTTCTCCATCGCCGCGGATCGGGCCTTCTCGTCCCTCAGCTCCTTCTCAAGCCCGCGGAGGAGAACGGACTGCGTCTGCGCGCTGGCCTCCTGGCGCATCTTCAGGTAGTTGAGCGACGCGTCCTTCTCGGCGAGTCGCTTCTCGTAGGCCTCCCATAGAAAGGCAGTGAGAGCCATCGTCTGCATCAAACCAGATGTTAGCAACAACATACGCAAATCCTGATAAATTAACAAGCTATACCCATAACAAAAGCTTTCCCGAGCTGCGGACCGCACCGCTGCGCGAAAGGCGTCGGACTCCACCATCTCCATCAGCCGGAAGTGCGGATGATTATGCCCGAACATCATCGCTTGCGCCAGCTCGGCGCACTCATCTTGGTCCACGATGATCTGGTTACTACCGTCCTCATGGCAGAAGTAGAAGCTGTAGTCCCGAGGCTCAGCATCGGAACCCTCCGAAGCCCCTCCCCCATCGTCGCCTCGACCCTCAGCACCCTGCACAGCAGCAGGATCCCGCCCATCCTCCACGACGACGTTCGCATCGCCGCCCTCCGTCGCCTAAACCGCGACCTCTTCATCCGTCAGGGTCCGGACCGCGTCGACCCCACCATCGGCAGGTACCTCGGCCTCCCCGGCAAGCGGGACGCAAGAGCCCTCGGGCTCGCAACCAGGCTGTTCAGGCCGGAGATCGCCCCGACCTGAAACCGAGGACCCTCCCGTCTCGGTCCTCTTCTTCTTCTTGCCGGACCTCCCGCCGGCAGTTATGGCCGCCCTCTTCTTCGAAGGCACAGCCTCGGACCCCTCCCCTCCAGCCCGTGGCGCCGGCTATCTCCTGACCGGCACCTCAACAATTGGCGGAGGCTGCGCCACAAACGAATCCGCGTACAGCGGACTGGCAAACCTTGATCGACCTGCAATAATGTCAGCCGTCAGGTCGGTAAAAAAAAAAAAAAAAAAAAAACAACAACAACAACCGACCTCCGGCCATGGCAGCTGCTACTCTTCCCGAGGTGAACGACTTCCAATATCTTTCACCCACCGTCCTGAACACAGCAAGGATACCCGCGTAGTCCGGCAACTTGAATCTGGAAGAATGAGGACCTGAAAGCAAAACAGACAGCGTTAGTTAGACCAAAACTGAAGAAAAGAAATGCAGCTCGGTCTACAAATCCCTACCCGGGGAAAAATTCCAATCCCGGGTGTATCTCGCTGACGGGTCGAGTCCAACCACTTCGGCAGCCCGGATGTAGAAGTAGCTGCGAGACCAGTCCTCGACCTTGGACAGCTTGCTAGCCTTAGACCCCGAACTGCTGGCCTCAAGGATGTTCGCCGCGGGCTTGAAAGCAGCGTAGTAAGTCCCCGGGATCCCAGGATTCGCCTTATGCTGGGTGAGAGCCTCGAACATGGGCACCGTCACCTCCACGTCACACTCATGCCCCAAGGTTAGCAGCACGATCATCCCTTAGATCGTGGACGGGCAGATCTGCGAGAAGGCCAAACCCCGCGCCCGGCAGTACTGGACGAGCAGCTCGGGGAGAGGAAGACGGAGCCCGCACTTCAAGAAGAATCCCTCGTACAGGCAGACGAAGCCCGCCGGAGGATTCCACGGACGCTCGTCCGGTCTGGGCAGGCGGAGCTCAGCGGCAGCAGGGAAGTCACACAACTCCCTCAACAGGACGAGCGACCCCGGCGTGCTCCAGGTCGACGACCCGCCTTGCTTGTAAAGGACCAAGGGGCTTTCCTCGCCTTGGCCGCTCGTACTCCTCCACCGCGACCACCCTGGCCGACGCCGTGGGCCCCGGAGGAGGACCTTATCACCGCCTTTTTCCTATGGCGGGTCCCGGGAAGCGGCGGAGCGGCCCCCGAGGTAGAAGGAACATGCCGTCCTTCGCCCCCTCGCCTCGATTCGGCGAAGAAGCATCCTCGGAACCATCGGGGGAAGAGCTTTCCTCCGGAGAATCATCGCGGTTGTCGCGGGACGCCGACTCATCGCTCGACTCAACCCTAATTCCGTCTAACATCGGCGCCATCGCACAGAGAGGAGGAAGAAGTCGAAAAATGCATAAAGAAGAAAGGAAGGAGGAAGACGTAAAGTGCAGAGAGGAGGAGGAGTTACCTTGAGAGTATGCGCAGAAAGTTTTAACCGAAGGAAGAAAGAGGGGTTAAATAGAGGAAGGGGACAACGAAGCGACGCCTGGACACGTGTCGAAGGGAGCACGGCCTCCCAAAAACCTAATGATGGCGCCTCTTCGTTTTTCCACGCCAAAAGCAGGAGACGCCTCGATAAACACGAAGCGTCTTTCATACGCCGCGCGTGAGCAACACACGCGGAAAAGGAAGCGTCGCTTCATTTCCCCGCGTGATGGGTACGCGCCAACGATCTCCGGATCTTTGGAAAAGCCCACACGTACGGGCGCGGGCCCAAATCTGAGCTACAACACGCCGCCCTCATCCACTCGAATCTCAAGGAACCGTCCTAAGATGCGCTGAACTAGCATCAAATTAACTTCGATGTATTCGCCTCACCTCACGCCACCGAACTGGGGGGGGGGGGGCTATTGTTGGAGGTGGGCCTAGCACCCCATTTAGTTAGGCCCATCTTAGCAAGAGTCCTCCTCAATTCGGGGGTTGCGCTCAGCTCCATCCAGGAATCCCGAACTCCTAAGAGGCGCACCTCGGGTCCGCGTTGACACTTCGCCGAAACAGGAATGTCAAAAGGGAAGAAGACACGTGGGAGTTGGTCGAACAGTGCACTATCTGAATAGGGGTATGGTCTGACCTCGACGTCCCGCCAACCCTGCAGAGTAAGCGAAGGAGGAAAAGACACGTGGAAGGAAGTTGGCAGAACAATATGCTATCTTACAATAGCATGGCGCCGAGCTCATCATTACCTCTCACCTTGAGAACCGGGACACGCTTCCTAGAGCACCTTACCTGTGAAGCAGGCAGAGGGCGACGCGTGGTCCCGGAATCCGCGGAAGCAGGAAGCTACTCTCACTATATATACCCCTCGCTATGCATTAAGGAGGGGGACTTTTGGACTTTGGAAGAAAACCTCATTACTCTCTACAAAAATAGGCCCGGTCTCTCTCTCTCTCTCTCTCTCTCTCTCTCTCTCTCTCTCTCTCTCTCTCTCTCTCTCTCTCTCTCTCTCTCTCTCTCTCTCTCTCTCTCCTTTGTAACAAGGCATCGCGATTTAGAACGCCGAACTGGATTCCCGTCGGAAGCATTTCGTAAATCTAAATCGTCCGACTCTTTTCACCATCAATAAAAAGAATACGGTCCCCGACCTGTTCGTCGTAATACCCGACCTGCTGTGAATTGTGGTTGACTTGCTCTAATTAACAGAAATCTCACCTCCCACTCCGTAATCAACCTCGAAACAACATTAGTGATCCTCGGGATCAACATATCCTTCGATTTTATTTTGACATTTAGGCTATGAATGTCTTAAGCGTTTAGGGAAAACACTATATGGTTTATTTTTGTTGTCACCATTCACATCAATTTTTTACTCGACATTTTCAACAAAAAAGTAAAAAGATGATGGCGGGACAATTTTTAGATAAGTTTCGCTGATGAAGGGAAAAGCAGTGGAAGAGGGGTGTCAAGAACCGTAGGTAGTTGAATTTGTTTTTTTTTAAATCGAGAAAAACTCTATAAAAATTCATCTCTTCTTCCATTTATCACTCTCAACCCAAAAATAAACATTCTATAATTCTCAACTCTCCAAAAAATCTCCAATTCGTTTGCACCAAGTAAGCACAATTTTTTTAAAACATAAAATGATAGATAATATATATATATATATATATATATATATATATATATATATATATATCTGATTAACATTATAATGCAACATTTAAATTATATATAAAAAAGGAAAAACTCTTCATGCCCAAACATTAAAAATAAATTATATTTTTGATCTAAGGATATACAAAATTATAATAATTATTTAGTTATGGTTCGTAATTAATTTATGAAAAAGACTTGATCATTAACAAATTAATAATTTTACTTTATAATCATATTAATATCATTAATCCATTTTTATTTATAAATTATTTATTTTGCACTGCTTTTTACATTTTTACCATTCACACATTTAGACTACACCGCATGTTGTTTTTTACCATTCATATATTATCCCGCACCGCTTGTTTTGCAGTAACCGCACTTGTTCCGCATGATGCGTTTATTCCAACCGCACCGCACTAAAACCGTTCCGCACCTCTTAAACCGTTTGTCCCGTATCGCTCAAATCACTTGTCCCGCACCGCTCAAACCGCTGTCACCATTCGAGTCTCCATTCGAAGCCTTAATAATTTGATTTGCAATTTCTATCTTCCACTAATTATCACCATAGAAAGAGGCAAAATCGATTTTCTCAATAAAAAATAACTACAAAAGTATTAAAACTTTAAAATGACAGTGTTATGGTGCAAATATCACAAATACTAGTCACTAATTAGTTACAACTTACTTATAACTACTCAGGTTGAATTTTTTTTTTAACAATCAATATTTACACACTATAAAAAAAGAAGCAATTAATATATTTAAAAGGCACTTTTAACTTTTAATTTACTTGTCAAACAGGTAGCATTGACCACAAACTAAGGGTTGAATGGAGAGCTCATGTACAAGAAACGTCACAGGCAAGAGAAAAATGGTCACCATTCAGCAGCAAGTGGGCGGGACATATATAAAAAAAATTTGGAAAAAAAAATAAACAAGTGGGCGGGACATTTTTTGTCTTACACCGCATATATTTGTTTTTCTGGTCCACAAGAAGTGGTTCAATTACTGTAACTAGTTGACCAAATTTTAATTATTGTAACTATTGTTTTTTCTTCCAGTATCACTCGTTTTTTTATCTCTTATTTATAAACCCCTCACATTCAATAACATTTTGCAACAACTCTCTACAAACAAACAACTCCATTTTTTTTTTGAACACAACAACTCTATTTTTGCCTTTCGTTCACAATCGTTCACAATCGTTGAGGTATCACAATTTTTGTTTAATTAAGTAAATATGTATATTTTATATTACTAATTTTATTTAATGAGGTAAATATGTTTTTTTTTAAAGATTATTATTTTTTCCTTTCAATACATTGTTCATATACATATGAAATTCAATTTTTTTTTTAATTTATTAATTTTTTTTATTGAAGTAAATAGTTTTTAATACATCGCAATATATATATATATATATATATATATATATATATATATATATCAATATCTAGATTGAGTATTTAGTAGCAATATTAATAGTTGCTTAATATTGTTAATTTTTTTAAATTTTAAATTGGGCAAAAAATTGTAATAATTTTAATTATATAAAACTATTATAATTATTTATTGTTTATTGTATAAACTAAGATCATAAATCAAAAAATATTTGATCTATATTCTTTTTGTTTAACGCTATAATTTTGTCAAACAAGTATTCATCGAATAGCATTTGTTATTTATGTGTGTTTAATGATTTTTTTGCACTAAAATGTTTTTACCAGATTTTTGCAATACAAATATTTTGTAGACTCATAAATTTAACGCTTTAATATTTTTTACTAGTAATCCGAAAAGTATGGTAGTAAATAAAATATTTTATCAAAAAAATATTGTAATTTTTATGGTTTATCGTGGTAATAAATGCAGATATGTCGTCTAGGCGTCGATCGAACACAAATTCTTTAGGACAAAGAGACACAAATGCTACAATGGGATTACATAATTTTATCAAAATTTCAAATTTCTCAGATGCAGATTTTGCGGAAGTAATGACAGAGACCAGAATGGAGAACACAGATTGTGAGCCTGATTTAAGTGACATGGAAGCATCAGAGATAGCTGATGGAGAACATATAACGCAAATAAGGGATAATATTGCAAATATGTTATGGGAAAATCAAAGTAATCGATAATAATTTTAATTTATAATTTTATTAGTATTATTAATCTATTTTTATTTGTAAAATATTTATCTAAAATATAATTCACTCACTGCTTTTTATATTTTCACCATTCAAACATTTGTACCATACCGCATGTTATTTTTTTCATCATTCATATATTGTCCCGCACTGCTTGTTCCGCAGTAACCGCACTTGTTCCGCAGTAACCGCACTTGTTCCACATGATGCGTTTCTTCCTACCGCACCGCACTAAAACCGCACCACACCTGCTAAACCGCTTGTCCCGCACCGCTCAAACTGCTGTCACCATTCGAAGCCTAAGGTTTCGAATGGTGACAGCGGATTGGACGGTACGGGACAAGCGAATATAGAGGTGCGGTGTAGTTTTAGTACGGTGTGGTTGAAAGAAACGCATCATGCGGGACAAGTGCGGTTAGTGTGTAACAAGCGGTGTGAGACAATATATGAATGGTGAACAAAATAATATGCGGTGTAGTCCAAATATGTGAATGGTGAAAAAAATAACGTGCGCTGCGGTACAAATGTTTGAATAGTGAAAATATAAAAAGCGGTGCGGGATTTATATTTTAGATAAATATTTTACAAATAAAAATAGATTAATAATACTAATATAATTATAAATTAAAATTACTATCGATTATTTTGATTTTCCCATAACATATTTACAATATTGTCCCTTATTTACGTCATATGTTCTCCATCAGCTATCTCTGCTGCTTCCATATCAATTAAATTATGCTCACAATTAAGCATGTCAAGCGGGTGGGGCCCGCCCCACCGCGGGTGCAATTTTTTTTTGCCCGCAAAAACTTATCCTACTAAACCCGCAAACCTAAAACCTTTGACCCGCACCCGCCCCACTAATGTCCGCGGTCCGGCGGATAACCCGCAATTGTTCACATTAATAAATAATAATATACATAATTATAAATGTTTCACGGTAAAAAAAAATTTATGTATACATAATAATATATATAATATACATAATTTTTTTTACGTTAGAATAATAATAAAATACACACACATATATATATAAACACTTTGCGGGTACTTGCAAACCCGCGTGAGAAAATTTACCAACCCGCTCCGCCAATTGAAGTGGTCCGCCCGCACCTGCCCTGCTTCTCACGGTTTCAAATTTTTCTGTCCCGCAGCGGGTCTATTGGGGGCGGGCCCTGCAGGTTTGGACTCAAATTCATAGGCCTACTCACAATATATGTTCTCCATTCTGGTCTATGTCATTACTTTCGCAAAATCTGCATCACTCTATTTTGTATGTGAATATTATATCTTGAGAATTCACAAACAATCCTCCACTTCTTTTTTCAAACTCCAAAACTTCTCTCGATAACATAACGTAAAGACGCATGACATCGATTGAATAATTATTCTTTATTCCTCGGAGGAGGGCCATAGTAGAACTGCGACATATGATACCTCACAACTCTGTTTTGTGATGATCTATAAGGAGACAAAAAACTTTGTTTGTTAGGATAGCCAGAATCAACAACATAATACTTCTCTGACGGAGGCAAAGAGAACTCAGAATCACTTTGTTGTGCCATTGTGAGAACGGATGTGTCGTGACATGATCCTGGTGGTTCATTCCAAATATATGTGAATAACATATTCAAATTACATATTGCCATGATGTTCAAAGATATGCATTATCATGTCGATTCCAATACATTCCATGTAACTCAGGCTTTACTTTTACGCATACATGAGTACCATCCATAGCTCCAACGAATCCATTAAAATATGGCCAATATCTTTGATCTACTTGAAGTCTTTCAGGAATCCGGTGTAGTTCTTGTCTTGTTGGATTTCAAATATATTCACATGCAAGTAATTCAGTCGCCCCAAGAACTTCGCTAAATTTTCTCTTCACAGTTTCCTGATTTCGTCCAAATCTCAAATCAACATCTCTTTGAACTTCATTATGTCCACATATCCATAGAAACATAGCCACACTTTCTTCAATGCTTATATTTAATGTTGCCTGTAGACGGTAATTCGTTTGTAGCATATTACACAATGTTGTGAAACATGGAAGTGATATTCATAGTAACTGAAAACAAGCAGCATCATCTTGTTGTAGTCGATGCCAAATATTCATCCATCCCAACCCACCATCGGTTGGGACTGGTGCTCTTTGAAAATATCGATCATAGTAACTCAAAGTTGGTTGAATTATTAACTCCTCGAATTGTTCATTTTCCAAATTCCACAATTCAATTCTCTCTTCGTAACTTAGATTGCGGATGTCCTGTGATCGCAACCGACATATAAAAAAAGCATGAAAATTAATATAAAAAATATAAAAATAAGTCATTAGCTAGATATAAACTTACATTAACCAATTACACAAAAATGCAAAAATAGGTTAATAAAAACATAAATATTTCATAACATAAACGAGAATGATAAAACACGACCATCACAAACTAATATTCTTCTTCAGAGTCACTCTGATGTCTTTGCGAGGTTCCCCATATATTGAATAGACCTCCTCGTCTGCTCATTTGTGAAATATGTATGAGACCGGGTGATGATGCTTGTTGAACGTTCGGTGAAGTTCCTACGGTTGCACCATCTGAAACTTCTTGTTGAGTATTCCTCACACTTTCTACTTGATCTCAAAGTGAAACCCCATATTGAACATTTGTTGCAGTCGTTCCCAATGAGCCACCGTGTTGAAAATTTGGTGGTGTGCCCCATTGTGGACCAGTTGGTGAAATGCCCCATTATTGAGCAGTTGGTGGTGTTCCCCATTGTTGAGCAGTTGGTGGTGTGCCCCATTGTTGAGCAGTTAGTTGTGTGCCCCATTGTTGAGCAGTTGGTGGTGTGCCCCATTGTTGAGATGTTGGTGGTGTGCCCCATTTTTGAGAAGTTGGTGGTGTGCCCCATTGTTAAGCAGTTAGTGGTGTGCTCCATTGTGAATTGTTACTCACGGAAGATGGACTACCAGATGATAGACCTCCTGAATGTGGACTTCCGAATGATTGGATTGAGCCCAACTGTTTTGGCACATCTTGGTTGTTCCGTGAAACACCAGTCATTGCTTCTAGCAGTGGTAGTTTATCTTCATCGGCGCCTCCAGCTATATCCATTAAATACTTACGCCAAAATACTAGCTCTTTAAGTGAATTAAGGCATGTCCAATTAAATTTGGTGTGCTTCGGAACGTTCAAAACAAGGAATATCGCTTCAGCCTTCTTGAATTTATCGTAATCATCTTGGTCAAAACTACCTGGACGAAGTTGTTGCAAACTCTGTCGTTGAAACTCTTGAAAGCTAGTGATCGTGTCTTGTACGCCAAAATACTAGCTCTTTAAGTGAATTAAGGCATGTCCAATTAAATTTGGTGTGCTTCGGAACGTTCAAAACAAGGAATATCGCTTCAGCCTTCTTGAATTTATCGTAATCATCTTGGTCAAAACTACCTGGACGAAGTTGTTGCAAACTCTGTCGTTGAAACTCTTGAAAGCTAGTGATCGTGTCTTGTATGGTTGTCTCAAATGATTGTCTTCAACGACTTCCTTTTGAACCACTTCCAACATTGTCTCAAAAGCTTTCGCCAGATATATATGAACTACCCTACGTCTGACACTAGAGTACGAACTACTCCCACATCTGCCACTAGAATAGTTGCAAGAGTATGAACTAGTTTTTTTCAAAAAAAAAAAAAAAAATATATATATATATATATATATATAATTAGAAAGGTTATGATTTATTAACGACTCATAACCATCCCACCACTCATTTGATGCATAAATCATGGATGTCTCAGGATCAACCGAGATACCGGTAGAATTCATCAGAAACTTCCACATGTTGTACAATTTTTTGAAGTCATCGAGTTTGTTTTTGAAAAACCCGTAAGTTATATTCATATTAAATGCAAGGTTAAATTTTTCAACCATGTACTCTCTACCAAGGGCAGTAGAATCTTTAAGAGTGTAATTATTCATGAAAATTGCATGATCGTACAATTCAATCAATATTTTTTCTTGTTCGTAACTCCATCTAAACCTTGCCGTGCTCTACAATTTTTAAAAATTTGTAGAGTTAGTTTTATCTTCTTCTATAAAATCTAACTACTATGAAATTTTCTATAAAACTGAAATAAAAATACTTAATCGTATTGTTGTCTCATTGGGAGCATTTTTGCCTCTTTGTTTAGAAGAATTTGTGTTTGACCGACGCCTAGACGACATATCTGCATTTATTAACACGATAAACCATAAAAAATTATAATATATTTTTGATAAAATATTTTATTTACTTCCACACTTTCCGGATCACTAGTAAAAAATATTAAAGCGTTAAATTTATGAGTCTACAAAATATTTGTATTGCTAAAATCTGGTAAAAAAAAATTAGTGCAAAAAAATCAGTAAAACACATAAATAACAAATGATATTCGATCAATACATGTTTGACAAAATTATAACGTTAAAAAAAAAGAATAATAGATCAATAATTTTTTGATTTATGATCCTAGTTTATACAATATAATAAATAATTATAATAGTTTTATATAATTAAAATTATTGCAATTTTTGCCCATTTTTTTGTTTAAAAAATTAACAATATTAATCAACTATTAATATTGCTACTAAATACTCAATGTAGATATTCATATATATATATATATATATATTATTAGCGTTGTATTAAAAAATATTTACTTCAATAAACAAAATTAATAAGTTAAAAAATGAATTTCATATGTATTTGAACAATGTATTGAAAAGGAAGAATTGGTAATCTTAAAAAAATACATATTTACCTCATTAAATAAAATTAGTAATATAAAAAATACATATTTACATAATTAAACAAAAATTGTGATACCTCAAAAATGGTGAATGAAAGGCAAAAATGAAATTGTTTATTTGAGAGAGTTGTTGCAAAATGTTATTAAATGTGAGAGGTTTATAAAGAATGAATAAAGAAACAAGTGATGCTGGAAGAAAAAACAATAATTACAATAATTAAAATTTGGTCAACTAGTTACCGTAATTGAACCCACTTATTGTGGACCAAAAAAACTAATATATGCGGTCCAAGACAAAAAAATGTTCCATCTACTTGTTGCTAAATGGTAATTAATTTTCTCTCGTGTGACGTTTTTTGTATCCGCGCTCTTCATTCACAGCCTAAATGTCATACTACCAAATTGAAAACAAAATAAAGGCTCCCCTTTTAAAAATAAAGTTAGATAAAATCATAAAAACGTTACGCATTTTTTCTCTCGAGTCTGTCAATGTAAAATTTGAACGAGACCCAAAACTAGCCCTTTTTCCTCTCGGCTCTGTGAATTGAAAAAGCGTCTTAAAGGCTTGTAACAACAAATGGGCTTTAAAATTAGACCCGACCCGGTTCTATCTTTAGATTCTCTTCATGTGATTGAAGTACAGTAAGTAGATTCGTAAGCAGGTTGTTGACCAAAAAAAGAGTAGATTCGTAAGATGTTGTAAAAATACCGAGTAAGTACAATGTAACTAGTAACTGTAAAATGATGACTCACTCCTGTCAAAAACGCGCTTCACTAGCGCGTCGACGCCACGTGAACATACAAAACCTTGGAACTCCAAAACAATTGTTTTTAGCCTCGATCGTTGTAAATTGTATCGTGACATAAACAAATTTTTGTACAAATTCCAAGCACGAAAGAAATTTAGAAGAGATAAAACAAAATGACTTATTTGCATCTAAAGTTATTTTTTCAATTTTCCCTTCAGATTTTGTCATTTCTGTTTTTTATTGTGTTATTTTGCATCGAAATGACTATTTTTTTTTTTTACAGTTCCATGTATGGTACAAGGTTATATATTCTGTATTTTGCAAGATAAAATTGTTATAAATGATTAAATAATTATTTGATATGATTTTACGTTCAAAACCCCCTCAAAAAATTGATTCTTTCCACAAAAGAAAATTACTACAATTAAACAGAGAGGTACAATTAAAATAAAGTTTCTCCACTAATATATTCCACTTTTGTTTTCTTTATTTGGCAAAAATATTCCCACTTTAGGAAGAAAATTTGACCGTAAAAACAAAAAAGAGGTGATTTTGGAGAGAAGTGAAAGACGTAATTTTCGATGTGTCCGTTTTTACCAATGTTTTAAATTGTCTTAGATGCTAGTCGAGTGATCGGGTTGAACTTAGCGCTTAGCCCAAGAATTGGAGATTAATTGAGGATTAATCGAGGATTAATTTTTTGATTTTTATTGATTTTTAACATATTAATTCATAAATTTATGACTTTTTAATAATTTTTAACATATTAATTTATAAATTTATGATTTTTAATGACTTTTAATGATTTTAAATAATTTTTAATGATTTTTTAGATTTTTAATAACTTTTAATGATTTTCTAACAATATAGTAAAATCAAATTAAAATTTTTCAAAATGTTTGTTAAGTAATAATTTTTTTTAAAAAACAAAAAAAAAACTAAACAGCCGCCTAAATTAACTAAACGAATGAAATAAGTTTAGCAACTAATCGGAAAGTAATCAGAGCTAGGCTAGGATTTTTAGAACATGGATTTTTACTATTCTATCTCATCTCTTATTGACATTTTACTTTATCTCTCTGATGTAAAAAATAATTAGGACATATTTCTTCAACCCTAAAGTAAGCAAGTGAAAATTGGGGGACACAAAACAAGAGAGGAGAGAGGAGAGAGGAGAGAGGAGAGAGGAGAGAGGAGAGAGGAGGAGAGAGGAGAGAGGAGAGAGGAGAGAGGAGAGAGGAGAGAGGAGAGAGGAGAGAGGAGAGAGGAGAGAGCTTCTTCTTCTTCCGGACACTGTACTGATCGACGGCGTCGCCATCCTCTTCTTCTTCTTCCTGTAAGTTTCTCCAGTTAGATCTTTTTTTTTTTTTTAATCTGCATTCTTCAGAAACTAAATGCAATTCACATAGATTTAGGTTAAAGATTGATCTCGTTAAAAACAAAAAGAAGATCGATCTCGTTTGAATCCGAACTCTCTGCTCAATTCCCTTCTACTTCATAATTTGTGTTAAAAAAAAACTAACATGCAATTCACACAATTCTTGCTCAAGAGTGAAAAGGAATAACTTTCTTTTTTTTTTCTAAAGGAATCATATTTAGGGGAAAAGGTAATGGAAGGGAGCTGCATTGCTGAAATTCAAAAGCAGATCAGATTTTTATTTTGTTCTTCTAATTTTTGGAATTCTTGATAATTGATTTCAATTTTTTGTAAAAAATTGTAAACTAAGCAAGGAACAAGATGGGGAGCACGGTGATTTTGAGCTCATCAGACGAAGAAGATTCAGATATTAGTGAATCTGAAATGGAGGAGTATGGAGACAAAATCTACCTAAATCTTAAAGGTGGAAAGCCGAACGTGAAACTCTCTCCTCAAGCTTTTGTGTGTCCTTACTGTCCTAATAAGAAGAAGAGTTTTCAATACAAAGATCTCCTTCAACATGCTTCTGGAGTTGGTAATAGCAATTCTGAGAAAAGAAGCGCAAAGGAGAAAGCAAACCATCTTGCTCTTGTCAAATACCTCCAACAAGATCTTGCTGATTCAGCTGCAGAAGCAGAGCCCTCATCCAAGCGCATGAAAACCGGAAATCCTATTCAAGATTGCGACCAGGACGAGAAGCTCGTGTATCCTTGGAAAGGTACAAACTTTTTTTCACCTAATACAAAGCTTTACCTTAAGATATGAGAATTGGAGTAATGGGGTTTATAGGATATATGTATTCAAAGAGGGTTTATACTTTTTCCTTAGATTGAAGTGAAATTTGCGGTTGGTTATTGATTGTGTCTATGTTGCTGAAACAGGTGTTGTGGTTAACATTCCAACTACAAAGGCACAAAATGGTCGACCTGCGGGTGAGAGCGGATCAAATCTTAGGGATGAGTACACTCTAAGAGGATTCAATCCGACTAGGGTTCGTACTATATGGAGTCACTGGGGATTTTCAGGAACAGCAATTGTGGATTTCAACAAAGACTGGAATGGACTTCACAATGGTCTTCTGTTCGACAAGGCTTATCGAGTAGATGGTCATGGGAAAAAGGATTGGTTGAAAAAAGATGGTCCCAAATCGGGGCTCTACGCGTGGCTTGCTCGTGCTGATGATTACAACGGAAGTAATGTCATTGGAGAGAACCTGAGGAAGAAGGGTGATCTCAAAACTATAGCAGAGCTTATGGAAGAGGAGGCTAGGAAACAGCAAAAACTTGTGCAGAATCTGACACAGCTTGTAGAAGAAAAAAAGAAAGACATGAAGGAGATGGAGGAACTGTGTGTACTGAAGTCAAATGAAGTTAATGAGTTGATGGAAGAGAAGGAAAAGAATCTCCAAAAGCATAACGAAGAGCTGAATGCTATACAAGAGAGAACAATGGGCCACGTTAACAAGATCTTTGGAAATCATAAGAAGTTAAAGATGCAG
Organism: Eutrema japonicum; assembly: GCA_030161315.1. Taxonomy (NCBI): domain Eukaryota; kingdom Viridiplantae; phylum Streptophyta; class Magnoliopsida; order Brassicales; family Brassicaceae; genus Eutrema; species Eutrema japonicum. Next base: position 45,468,542 of record BSQW01000013.1, read on the forward strand.
TTGGAATTGGAGAAGCAGAAACTCGAAACCAAAGGTAATGACTTGGCAAAGCGGGAAGCACACAATGAAACCGAGAGAAAGAAATTGGCTGAAGATCTTGAACAGGTATCCATTGATATCATTATTGAGGTGAGATAGTGCCATATCAGGCTTATATTAAAGTCTTCTCTTCCTTTTTCTTTCAGAATGCATCTAAGAATAGTTCTCTTGAGCTAGCAACCATGGAACAACAAAAGGCGGACGAAGAAGTAAACAAATTGGCCGAGCATCAGAGGGTTAGTGTCTTCGTCTTGAAAAGATTGGCTTTGTCTTATTTCCTTTGTAACAATTTGTGATATTGAGAAAAAATGTGTACCTCTCAGAGGGAAAAGGAGGAGCTTCATGAGAAACTCATAAGACTAGAAAGACACAGAGATCAGAAACAAGAGATCGAGCTAGAGATCGAGCAGTTGAGAGGGGAGCTAAATGTGAAGAGGCACATGGGATCAGACGGGGAAGACGCTAAAATTGTGGAAGAAGTGGCAAATATCTATAAAGGTTTAGCTCAGAAGGAAGAGGAACTCGCAGACCTCGACAAATTTAGCCAAACTCTTATCCTTAGAGAGCGCAGAACCAACGATGAGCTTGTTGAAGCTCGTAAAGAATTGGTAAACGTACGTATCAAAGGGTTGCTCTTTTCATTCATATAAAAAAAACCTCTGATAACAATGAAACATAAAAAATAGACTTTGTCCGTCTCAATCTTGGTTTATTTGTAGATTATGAAAGAATGGAAAGCACCTATCGGTGTCAAGAGAATGGGAGAGCTCGTGACGAAACCATTCATGGATGCAATGCAGCAGAAGTACTGTCAGCAAGATGTGGAGGACCGAGCAATTGAAGTTCTCCAACTCTGGGAAGACTATATGAAAGACCCAAATTGGCGTCCATTCAAGCGGGTGAAGCTCGGAAATCAAGAAATAGAAGTGGTAAGACGGCCTTACTGACCTGGTTTGCTGTTTTGGTTATGTTGAATCTCTCTGAAAGATTAAAGTTTTTTTTTTTGGTGTGCTGTTATTATTTAGGAAGTGATAGATGAGAGAGACGAAAAGTTGAGGGAGCTTAAGGAAGATTTAGGAGATGGTCCTTATAATGCGGTAACGAAAGCTTTGCTGGAGATAAACGAGTATAACCCAAGTGGAGGGTACATTCATTCAGAGCTATGGAATTTTAAGGCAGATAGGAAGGCTACACTTGAAGAAGGTGTCACTTGTTTACTTGAACAATGGGAAAAGTCGAAACGCCTGCGCGGAATGGCTTAAGGTTATTTCCGAGCAAAAAGACCGTTGTTTATTCTTTTTTTTGCCAATATAGTTCGCTTATTGAGGATTGCGATTTGATGTCACGCAGCTGCAGGAGAACGGAAACCGGACTGAATAAAAAGCTGCCGATGCGGTTTGTAGTTGCAGAGAAAATGTGTTCGGTTTCTGTTGTTTTTTTCTTCTCTTTATCAGAACTTATTAAGTGGGATTATGGACACAACTTTGATGTCTTTTATCGTTTCGATGTTTCATTGTAAAACCTTTAACATCTTTGGACAACTGAACTGAGAAATAAAAATGTATCAAATCATTGTAATATAATTCACATGTAAATCTTAATCACATGTCAGTTAGGACCCCGAATTTCTATATTCTATTCTCGCGATGATGTACTATTGTGTAGGAATCTCCCATTCTTATCATCCTCTTCTGTTGAAAGCCATGCAAACAAAAGAATCCTCTGTAAAGTTTGATATGTGTTTCTACGAAACTCGGTTACTAGAAAACATGAGGACGAAAAGCCAAGTGAAAAAACACATTTACAAGTTTACACTAGATGATATATTTCCTCCATGAAACAAGTCTTTAAGTTTAGCCTTTGGTTTGACCACACTCTTAAGAAAACAAGTAAAGAAAGCCATTCAATTACTCCTGGTCAGGTGTAAGTGTTGTCAAAACAAACCAAAAAAAAATACAATTAAGGTGTAACACTGCGTTTTGCTAATCAAAGATCAACCTTAATAATTCAAATTCCTATTAAAAAAAAAGAAAGATCAACCTTAATTACCCTGCTTAAGACCATAAATCTACCTCGTAGCGGATTAGGCCCATACTATTTGAGCTCAGATTCGCTTTAGCCCGTAAAGGCCCAATACTACTTTGCGTACGGCTCATTTTTCAGATTTCGAAGAATCTCCCGACGACCCCTCCGGGAAGCTCTCTCTCTCTCCAGACTTTCTCCAGAAATCGTTGAAGAATCCTGAATCCATAGCAATGGCGACCTCGTTAGCTCGAATCTCTAGAAGAGGCGTCACCTCAGTGAAACAGAGTTTTCTTTTTCTTCACGCGATGCTCTGTAATGAAAGAGAAACCGATAGGTAGCCTTCTAGAGATTTCCGTAAACCTTAAGAAGGAGGAATCAAGGCCTAAGAGATGGTACAAAGAGAAGAAGGACCACTCGAATGAACCCAGACTCAATGCCAAAATCAATGGCGTAAGAAAGAGAGAGAGAGATTCAGAAAAGTAATGCTCAGATTATCTTGTCCTTGCTAAACGCCAAAGTACAGTACATAAAGGATATTTCTGCAACGGTCTAAACACGTGACTTGTAACATCCCTAATTCAATTTTGAGGTTGAAATTGAATAATTAGAAGTTTGGGGTTAATTTCGCGTAAAATCAATTGTTCTGGGTGGGTTTAATTGATAACTTTGGGAGTTTGGGGTCAAAAAAAAGGGATCCCACACACATATGTTTATATGTGCGTATGTATCTCCCTCTCCAACCTTGTGCAATTAACCTAGCCGTCACGATTGAGAAAGCTCGAGTGAGTGACCGCCGTGAGCCAAGCCGGGACGCGACCTCCTCTCCTCCACGGTAAGAAACCTCTCTCTCTCCGTAGTTAGTTCATACGGTCGGGATTGTGGATCGGGATTGTGGATCGGGTTTAGACCGCGGTGAGCTTCGGTGGTGAGCTCCGGTGTGGGCTTGGAGTCGGGATGGTGGATCGGGGCTGGGCCGTGGTGAAGTCCGGTGGTGAGCTCCGGTGGGGCGTCGTTGCTCCGATGGGAAGTCGACGAAGTCGACTACCGGTTTTGACCGGTTTACCAAGCGTATCGTGTTGTTTTCGTTGATTGTTCTTTTTTTAATTATTTTATTATTTTTATTTCTAGGTGGTTTAATAGAAGGTTATTCATCCCGGGGAGTTCTAGAAAATTGCTGAATTTTCTCGTGAAACTTTCTGTGCGGGAATAAGGTGAGTGCAGGACCATAGGCGTAATTAAATAATTTTGATAATTGGTGTGATTTCGTGATTATAGGCCGTTTACGATCTCGGAGGGTCTAGATCGAGTGTTTCATGAAATGTTTGATTTATTCGGTATTTTCGTGATAGTCTATATTAATTATCTTAATTATTTGTTAGCCTGTAGATGGGAGGATTGTCTCACTAAGTATTTATCGAAATACTTATGCATCTCTTATATTTTAATTGATGCAGGAAAAGAGAAAGTGTGACCGTGGGATCAGGGCGAGGAAGAGGGGGTGATCTAGACTTGTCGTTTATTTGATTATTTTATTTAATAATTTATGATCTTGATTAGTCGGATTTATAATCTTGAACCGGAAATTGTTTGGTGAGGTTTAGTTATTATTATTTATGGGAATTTTAATAATTAATTGCAAAAAAAAAAAAAATGGGTGCGGTTGTTTCAATTTGGTATCAGAGCATTTACGGTTCTAGGACGGTTTTTAGAAAAAAATTTCCGCTATTAGAACTGTCTATGGGAGTTAGTCAATTGTTGAGCTTGAAGTTCTAGATCATCCTCTTCGAGCCTTCAATGAGATTCCACGGTAAGACTCGTGTTTGTTTTACTATTGCTGTTGTCAATTAGTAACAAGTGGTTATTTAAGATGGTTGATTCTGATAGCGTTGGGCAAGGTCTCAGAGGTCGGGGTGGTCGCGGCGGCCGGGGTCGCGGCGGCAGAACAGGCCGTGGCGGCCGAGGTGGTAGAGGTGGTAGAGGTGGCAGAGCAGCTGCGAATGTGACGCAGAGTGTCACGGTGGAGCAGGGGGCGTATGATCACGCCGAGGGGGAAGGTCAGTCGGAGCCAGCGGCCGTGTATGGTGCGATGCCGGCGCCGGGGGGTGCTCAGGCGGGTGCGGACCCGAACCCGATGGCGGCTGTTTTGGGCATGTTGGCCCAGCTCTTGGAGAGGTTACCTGGTGTGGTACCGGCTCCAGCTCCAGTGGCGCCACAGGGGGTTGCCGCGATGCCGGGTGTTGTTGCTCCGGGAGTTCCGGGAGTGGTTGCTGAGGCCGAGCCAGTGGTTCCGTCGTACCTGAGGGTGATGGAGCATATGCAGAGGTTGGGCACCAAGTTTTTCAGTGGTGGTGCTCGACCGATTGAGTCTGATGAGTGGAGGTCCAGGTTGGAGAGGAACTTCCAGTCGATCAGATGCCCTGAGGAGTATAGGGTTGACTTGGCGGTGCATTATCTGGAGGGAGATGCACATGAGTGGTGGCAGGGTGTTGCTGCGAGGAGGGCGGGAGTAGTGTTGCCTTGGGACGAGTTCCGGAGGGAGTTCGATCTCAAGTATTTTCCGCGGGAGGCTCGCGACAGGTTACAGGCGGAGTTTCTGTACTTGTCACAGGGGATTCGTTCGGTCCGAGAGTACGAGGCCGAGTTTAACCGGCTGAAGCGGTTTGCTGGTCGGGGTGCAGATACCGAGTATGAGTTGATTGGTGCTTTCATGCGAGGTATGCGTATCGATCTCAGGAATCGGTGCATAGTCCGCAAGTTCGAGTCGGTATCCGAACTGGTGGAGTGTGCAGCGCAGCTTGAGGAGGGGATGAGGCAGGAGGCTAGTTTAAAGGCTGCAGTACCAGAGGCTCCGCGACGGCCTCAAAGTCAGAGTGTTGCTCCAAGCAAGGGCGGTAGGTCTGGTCAGCAGCAGGGACAGAAAAGGAAGTGGGAGGATACTTCCAGGGAAGCGGGTTCTGGGCCACGTTGTTTCGGGTGCGGAGCCCATGGACATCGCGTGGCGGATTGTTCTCGAGGGGGCCCGGTGTGCTTTCATTGCAAGGAACCCGGTCACCTCAGGAAGGATTGTCCGAAGTTGGCTCAGCCATTTGTGAGGATCGAGGCACCGCCTCCGAAACGGGCCGCAGTGGCACCGAGGGTGTTCACCATAGGCGCGGAGTCAGGCGAGGCGAGCGGCAGCAGACCGATTACTGGTTAGTTACCTTAATTATGTTCTTGTTTTATTGTAATTTCAGTTACTCGCTCTGTAATTGGTGTTTGCTATTTGCCGTGAATCCTTCTCGTGCTTAGGGACCCTTAATGTGGCTGGGGTAGAGTCACATGTGTTGTTTGACTCCGGAGCGTCCCACAGTTTTGCCACACCGGATTGGGTGTCGGGGAGCGGTATCCAAGAGTTGTGTGGGGACCACTCGGGTGTGGTGAGAGTTGCTGGGGGTCGCTTGTTGAGGACTCAGGGCTGTGTGGAGAATGTTGACATTCTTATCGCCGGAAAGCTGATGCCAGCGGATTTGATAGTGTGCCCAGTGGAACTCTATGACATCATTTTGGGTATGGACTGGCTGGGAAAGTTCAAGGCTCATTTGGATTGTCACCGGGGTCGTGTGGTTTTCGAGCATGCTAACAGAAGACTGGTTTATCAGGGAGTGAGACCGGTGCCAGGAGGCATCGTCGTTTCCGCGGTTCAAGCGGAGCGTTTGATCGAGCAGGGTTGTGAGGCCTATTTGGCTACCATTTCGATACCTGGTGAGGTTGGGGAGTCAGCGGTGCGGGATATTGAGGTGGTCTGGGAGTTCGAGGATGTGTTCCAGCAGTTGAGCGGGTTACCACCATCCAGGTCGGATCCTTTTACCATTGAGTTAGAGCCGGGGACGACGCCGTTGTCTAAGGCTCCTTACAGGATGGCTCCAGCGGAGATGGCTGAGCTTAAGAAGCAGCTCGAGGAGTTGTTGGAAAAGGGTTTCATTAGACCGAGCAGTTCTCCGTGGGGTGCACCGGTACTGTTCGTCAAGAAGAAGGATGGGAGCTTCCGGTTGTGCATTGATTATCGGGGGCTGAACCGGGTTACTGTGAAGAACAAGTACCCATTTCCGAGGATCGATGAGTTGTTAGATCAGTTGCAGGGTGCTTCGTGGTTCTCTAAGATTGATTTGGCATCGGGTTATCATCAGATCCCGATAGCGGAGACGGACATCAGGAAGACGGCTTTCAGGACGAGATACGGGCACTACGAGTTTGTGGTGATGCCGTTTGGGTTGACGAATGCACCGGCTGCGTTTATGAGGTTGATGAACGGCGTGTTCCAGGAGTATCTGGATGAGTTCGTCATCATTTTCATCGACGACATTCTAGTGTATTCGAAGAGTCCTGAGGAGCACATGGTTCACCTGAGGAAAGTTCTGGAGAAGCTACGGGAGCAGAAGTTGTTCGCTAAGCTGAGCAAGTGTAGTTTCTGGCAGCGGGAGATCGGATTTCTGGGGCACGTCGTATCTGATCGTGGTGTTTCAGTGGATCCGGAGAAGATTCGCTCGATTGAGGAGTGGCCGAGACCGAAGAATGCCTCGGAGATTCGCAGTTTTCTGGGTCTGGCGGGTTATTACAGGAGGTTCGTCAAGGGGTTTGCTAGTATGGCGCAGGCCATGACCAAGTTGACCGGGAAGGACGTTCCTTTCGTGTGGTCGGACCAGTGTGAGGAGAGCTTTGTGAAGCTCAAGGAGATGCTGGTGAGTACTCCGGTGTTAGCCTTGCCTAAGCAGGATGAGCCATATGTTGTGTTCACAGACGCGTCCAGGCTGGGGCTCGGTTGTGTATTGATGCAGCAGGGTAAGGTAATCGCATATGCTTCCAGGCAGCTGAGGAAACATGAATGCAATTATCCTACCCACGATCTTGAGATGGCTGCAGTGGTGTTTGCATTGAAGATCTGGAGGTCTTATCTGTATGGCGGTAAGGTTCAGGTGTTCACAGACCACAAAAGTCTGAAGTACATCTTTACCCAGCCGGAGCTGAATCTGCGACAGAGGCGATGGATGGAGCTTGTTGCGGATTATGACCTGGAGATAGCTTACCATCCCGGTAAAGCGAATCTTGTAGCCGATGCTTTGAGCAGGAAGCGGGTTATTTTAGACACTGAGCGAGATACAGAGGCGTTGGTAGGCATGGTGAGTGCCCTGAGACTGTGTGCCGTGTCTGAGGAACCTGAGCCGTTGGGTTTAGAGGCGGTGGATCAGGCGGACATTCTGACTAGGGTGCGGGTAGCACAGCAGTTGGATGCGGAATTAATGCAGGCTGGCAGGGCAGAGCGGTCCGAGAATGAGTTATCCAGCAATGGAACGATCCTTTTGAGGGGCAGGGTGTGTGTACCGAAGGACGAAGTGCTGAGGCAGGAAATCCTGAGGGAAGCACATCAGAGCCGTTTCTCTATTCATCCCGGAGCTACCAAGATGTACCGTGACCTCAAACGGTATTACCAGTGGGTAGGGATGAAGAAGGATGTTGCCAACTGGGTTGCGGGCTGTGATACCTGTCAGTTGGTGAAGGCTGAGCATCAGGTTCCGAGCGGGTTGTTGAGGAGTTTACCCATTCCGGAGTGGAAGTGGGACATGATCACCATGGATTTCGTGGTGGGTCTGCCGGTTTCGCGAACCAATGACGCTATTTGGGTCATCGTCGATAGGTTGACCAAGTCTGCGCACTTTTTGGCCATAAAAAAAGACCGACGGTGCGGAAGTGTTGGCCAAGAGGTACGTCAGGGAGATTGTGAAGCTGCATGGGGTACCGGTGAGTATAGTGTCAGATCGAGATCCGAAGTTCTCCTCGCTGTTCTGGGGCGCTTTCCAGAAGGAGATGGGCACTAAGGTACACATGAGTACAGCTTATCATCCCCAGACCGATGGGCAGTCGGAGAGGACTATCCAGACGTTGGAGGATCTGTTGAGGATGTGTGTGTTGGACTGGGGTGGACATTGGGCGGATCATCTGAATCTAGTGGAGTTTGCGTACAATAACAGCTACCAGGCTAGTATCGGCATGGCACCATTTGAGGCGTTGTATGGTAGGCCTTGCAGGACCCCGTTATGTTGGACGCAAGTGGGGGAGAGGAGCCTGTTGGGAGCTGACTTTGTGCAGGAGACGACTGAGAAGGTCCGGATTGTGAAGTTGAACATGAAGGAAGCTCAAGATCGTCAGAAAAGCTACGCAGATCGGCGTAGGAAGGAGCTGGAGTTCGCAGTTGGCGATTTGGTCTACCTGAAAATGGCCATGTTGAGGGGTCCGAACAGGTCCATGTCCGAGACGAAGTTGAGTCCGCGATATATGGGTCCCGTCAGGGTGCTGGAGCGGGTCGGACCGGTGGCTTATCGGTTAGAGTTGCCGGAGTCTATGCAGGCATTTCACAAGGTGTTCCACGTGTCGATGCTGAAGAAATGTTTGCACAAGGATGATCAGGTGGTCACGGGGGTGCCATCAGATTTGACACCGAGCATGGTGGTGGAGGCGAGGCCTCTGAGAGTCCTAGATCGTCGGGTGAGAGTGATCAGGAGGAAGAAGGTTCCTGAGGTGCAGGTGCTGTGGGACTGCAATGGAGCCGAGGAGGTGACTTGGGAGCCGGAAGCGAAGTTGAAGCGCAAATTTCCCAAGTGGTTCGGCAAACTGGAGGGTTAGCCGGGTTGTTTCCATATCGTTGTAACCATGGTGTTGGGATTTTGGGAGTTATTGCGTTGTTGTACTCGTTTATTTTTATGGTGTTATAATTAATCGATGTATTTTGGAGTTTTTGACTATTCAATAAAAAGGTGTTTTCATTGAATGTGTTGAGTGGTGGGTTTACTAGGGGATTAGTAGACAGGTTGGCGGGCTACTAGTGGTAGTGGTCCGATAGCGGGGGTGCGGATACTAGGTGTTTGGTAGCCGCATAAGGCTGATAGTTCCGGATTGGTTTGGCACGGGGTGGTGGCCCCATATAGCGGCATCGGAGTGCACTGGTGAGTCACTGCCGAGTGTACCTGGCCGGTTGGGTTTCGATGTGATTCCTGATTGGTGAGACAGGTCACTAGAGAGATTGCCGTTGTCTGGCTCTCTATGCGTTAGACGGACCGATCCATGGTGTTGGGTCGTGAAGTCGTTGTACTCCCGGGTGTTGGAGTGGTTGGCCAAACCAAGTAGGGAACTATGGCACTATGGTGTTGAGCCGTGATACCGTTGTTGGTAGAGTTGGAATAGCGGTTGTGCTATGTTGTGGATGTTAGCTGGATGTTAGATTCGAGGACGAATCTATGTTAGTGGGGGAGAATTGTAACATCCCTAATTCAATTTTGAGGTTGAAATTGAATAATTAGAAGTTTGGGGTTAATTTCGCGTAAAATCAATTGTTCTGGGTGGGTTTAATTGATAACTTTGGGAGTTTGGGGTCAAAAAAAAGGGATCCCACACACATATGTTTATATGTGCGTATGTATCTCCCTCTCCAACCTTGTGCAATTAACCTAGCCGTCACGATTGAGAAAGCTCGAGTGAGTGACCGCCGTGAGCCAAGCCGGGACGCGACCTCCTCTCCTCCACGGTAAGAAACCTCTCTCTCTCCGTAGTTAGTTCATACGGTCGGGATTGTGGATCGGGATTGTGGATCGGGTTTAGACCGCGGTGAGCTTCGGTGGTGAGCTCCGGTGTGGGCTTGGAGTCGGGATGGTGGATCGGGGCTGGGCCGTGGTGAAGTCCGGTGGTGAGCTCCGGTGGGGCGTCGTTGCTCCGATGGGAAGTCGACGAAGTCGACTACCGGTTTTGACCGGTTTACCAAGCGTATCGTGTTGTTTTCGTTGATTGTTCTTTTTTTAATTATTTTATTATTTTTATTTCTAGGTGGTTTAATAGAAGGTTATTCATCCCGGGGAGTTCTAGAAAATTGCTGAATTTTCTCGTGAAACTTTCTGTGCGGGAATAAGGTGAGTGCAGGACCATAGGCGTAATTAAATAATTTTGATAATTGGTGTGATTTCGTGATTATAGGCCGTTTACGATCTCGGAGGGTCTAGATCGAGTGTTTCATGAAATGTTTGATTTATTCGGTATTTTCGTGATAGTCTATATTAATTATCTTAATTATTTGTTAGCCTGTAGATGGGAGGATTGTCTCACTAAGTATTTATCGAAATACTTATGCATCTCTTATATTTTAATTGATGCAGGAAAAGAGAAAGTGTGACCGTGGGATCAGGGCGAGGAAGAGGGGGTGATCTAGACTTGTCGTTTATTTGATTATTTTATTTAATAATTTATGATCTTGATTAGTCGGATTTATAATCTTGAACCGGAAATTGTTTGGTGAGGTTTAGTTATTATTATTTATGGGAATTTTAATAATTAATTGCAAAAAAAAAAAAAATGGGTGCGGTTGTTTCATGACTCGTTGAATTGAAAAAGAAAACAAACAATTGAACCAAAGGGAAATTGCTGAATTGAACCAGGAACAAACCAGTCCAAATTATTGAATTACGTACGATAAGGTGGGAAATGTGATATCCTATCACAATACTTCCCTGTTCGAGAACAACCTTGTCCTCAAGGTTGAAAGTTCGGGAATTTGGAGATGAAATCCTTGTAGAATTCCCAGGATGCTTTATCTATCGGAAGTCCCTTCCATTTGACAAGGACTTTGGTGACGGCCTGGTTATGACGACGAATCATCTTAGTCTCAAGGATAGCCTCGGGTTCTCTCTCAGTCGCAACATCAAGTAGGTACTGTGGTAATTCGGGGACTGTATCCGGAGGGTTCGGGCAGAGCTTGAGTTGACTGACGTGAAAGACGTTGTGAATGGCTGCAGTTGCTGGGAGCTCCAACTTGTAAGCTACAGTACCAACGCGATCCGAGATACGAAAAGGACCGTAAAAGCGGGGAGACAGCTTGTGAGGTATGTTTCTGTTCTTGAGAGAGTGTTGGCGGTAAGGTTGAAGCTTGAGATAGACAAAATTCCCAACGGAAAATTCACGGGTAGAGCGGTGAGAGTCTGCGTGTTGTCTCATGCGATTCTGAGCTCGGAGCAGATGAAATTTGAGCATGGATATAATCTCTTCACGTGAGCGTAGGGATTTATCAACTGTGTCAGAAGAGCTCTCACCCGGCAAGTATGGGAGGTGTGTAGGGGGGGGATGACCGTAGATGACCTCAAAAGGAGTGCTCTGTATTGCGGAGTGAAATGTGGTGTTGTACCACCATTCCGCGAGAGGAAGCCATTGGCTCCAAGTGTGTGGAGCATCCGAAGTCATACAACGAAGATACGTCTCAAGAGTTTTGTTAGTTACTTCGGTCTGTCCGTCGGTTTGTGGGTGGTAGGATGTAGAGAACTTAAGATCGACACCATGAACTCGAAACAATTCTTTCCACACCTCGCTGAGAAAAGTGGGATCCCGATCACTGATGATGTCTTTGGGCATCCCATGTAACTTAAAAACATTGTCCATGTAGGCTTGGGCAACTGTCAGCGCTGTGTAAGGGTGAGATAAAGCGATGAAGTGTGCATTCTTGCTCAATCTATCAATGACAACCAGAATACAGTGCTTGTTGGAGGAGGGGGGCAATCCCTCAATGAAGTCCATGCTAATGGATTCCCACACACCAGCAGGGATGGGAAGAGGTTGGAGTAGGCCAGGTTTGGCAGCTAGATCATACTTGCTACGCTGACAAACAGAACAGTTGCGTATGTAGCGTTGAACCTCAACATTCATTTTGGGCCAGTAAAACAGAGACTTGATGCGTCGCAGAGTAGCGTCACGGCCCGAGTGTCCTCCGATTGCAGAATCGTGCAGCCATTTGAGGATTTGAAGCTTTAACGCGGAATCATTGCCGATAACCAGTTTTCCTTTGCGTCGGAGCTCATTGTTAGCGAAGGAGAAGGATGGGTGAGACGAGGTGTTCTGCTGAAGTTCGGAGATGAGTTTTGCAAGGAGAGGGTCTGAATTCCACATCAGCTGAATCGAGTGTAGTAGGGTCTGATCAATAGTGGAGAGAGTGAGGTGTAGCAGTTGAGAACCTGTCATGCGAGATAGAGCATCCGCAGCCACGTTTTCTTTACCCTGTTTATATTGAATCTCAAAATTGTAACCCATTAGTTTCGAGAGCCACATGTGCTGGAAGGGAGTGGTGACCTTCTGATCCAGCAAGTATTTGATACTTTTCTGGTCGGTTTTGATAACGAAGGGCCTGTTCTCCAAATAGGCGTTCCATGTGTGGACCGCGTGCACTACGGCAAGGAGTTCTTTTTCGTATACCGAGAGTGATTGGTGTCGGGGCCCCAAGGCACGGCTGATGTAGCAAATAGGGTGGTGATCTTGCATTAGGACAGCCCCGATCCCTGTGTTTGATGCATCCGTTTCAACAACAAAAGGTTTCTCGAAATCAGGTAAAGCCAAAGTCGGTGAGGAGACCAACGCATCCTTCAGAGTATCGAAAGCAGATTGAGCTTCAGAGCTCCAAGAGAAACCGTCTCTTTTGAGCAAGGAGGTGAGTGGACGAGCAATGATGCTGTAGCCTTTGATAAATCGGCGATAGTAGTTGGCCAAGCCGAGAAAACTTCGTAATTGTTTCTGTGAGGTGGGAGCTGGCCAGTTGGAGATAGCTGCAAGTTTCTTTGGGTCTGTACTAACCCCTTGAGCTGAGATGAAGTGACCGAGGTACTCAATCACCGTAGCCCCGAATGTGCATTTAGAGGGCTTCAGGTAGAGCTGTTGCTGCTTAAGGATTTCAAAAACATGAGCTAGATGTTGTAGGTGGAGATCCCAAGTAGGGCTATACACCAAGATATCGTCAAAGAATACCAACAGAAACTTCCGAGAGATGTCTTGAAAAACATGGTTCATCAGTCCTTGGAAGGTACAAGGGGCGTTGGTGAGGCCGAAAGGCATCACAAGGTACTCGTAATGGCCAGAATGTGTTTTGAAAGCGGTTTTATATACATCATGAGGGGACATACGCAGCTGATGGAAACCAGCTCTTAAATCCAACTTCGAGAAGTATTTCGAACCACCCAATTCATCTAGGAGATCTTCCAGCAAGGGAATGGGGTATTTATCCTTAATTGTCTGCTTGTTCAGTCCTCGGTAATCCACACAAAGCCGCCATGATCCGTCTTTCTTCTTTACCAAAACAATAGGAGAAGCATAAGGACTGGAACTGTATTGTATAATTCCTTGCTGCAACATTTCCTTAACCATTTTATCGATAACATCTTTTTGTAAAGATGAGTAGCGATAAGGCCTCTGACTGATAGGATTTGAACCCGCTTCAAGAGGAATTTGATGATCGAAACCATCACGGAATGGTGGAAGCTCCAATGGTTCTGCAAACAAGCCAGCAAAAGAGTCCAATAATTTTTGTAGTTCTGAATCATCGGATTTATCAGCTCCACTAGCGACGGTATGAAATAAAAGTGATGCAGGTTCCAGTGGGGAGTTTATGTTCTTATCGTCAATTTCTCTGATCTGTAGCAAAGAAATTTGGGGCTCTTGAAGCAGCAATTTGTTGAGAGTGCTCCCTTTGATCACCTTACAGCTTGATTTCGTCACACCACGCAGGACATGTTTGAGTCCCTTGAGTGTAAACTCCATTCGTAAATTCAGGAAATCCCATAATATTGGGCCCAAAGTGCAAAGCCATTGGACTCCGAGCACCAGGTCGCAGCACTCTAGCGGAATTGTTCTTATCTCAGTGGTGAAGTTATAACCCTGCACTCTCCATGAGAAGGTACGGCACTTATAAGAGGACATTAACTGACTTCCAAATGCCCCCGAGACTGGCATCGGTTTGACAGCTTCTAACCCGCAACCAATCTCTTTAGCTGTTGACAGATCCAGAAAATTATGCGTGCTGCCCGGATCGATCAGTATGTAGAGTTTTCGCTTTCCGTACTGTCCAACAACGCGCATACAGTTGTAACCTGTTGAGCCATTCAATGCATTAACCGAAATAGTTAAGACTTTGTCGCTGTCTTCCTCTGTTACTTCCGTAGGTTGAGTTTGATCCGCAGTGTTAAAATCGATCGTCTCTTCATCATCAGAGGATGTGTCCTCTTCTCCTTCCAAGACGTAGATCTGCGAGCGTCTGTGTTTCAGATGATGCCCCGGGGAGTAAGGTTCCTCGCAAAACATACATAACCCTTTAGCTCTCCTGTCCTGCATTTCCTCGTAAGAGAACTTTCTCGGCCCTTTTTCCGTATTCTGTCGTGGCGGAATAGGGGATTTGAAAGATAACTGTTTGTTTGAATCTGGAGTCGGGAGCAGCGGGGTTGGGTGTGTATTGCGTTGCTGGAATTGGTTATTATTCCTCGGGAAAGGGTTGAAGGGAGCTCTGTTCTGTTTCACAGGTGTGTGAAGGAGTGAAGATTCGTGGAGTTTAGAGATTCGGGCTGCTTCAGCGACAGTTTTTACGTCGAATTGCCTGGTGTGGTAAGCTAAATGAGGGCTCATATTGGACAGGAATATGCTAAGGGCATGACCTGCAGGCATGGCAATCCTTGTCCGTATATCTTCGAATTTTTCCAGATAGAGCTCTACAGGATCATTTCGTTGCCTCAAGCTTACCAGCTCAGCTAATGGGTCATCAAAGAGTTCATTAAACCTTGAGGATATAGCTATGACGTAGTCAGTCCAGGAAGGTATGATCCCGTATCTCTCCGCCATGAAGTTATGGTGCCATTGAAGAGCTTTTCCGGATAGATGTAACGCCGCTAGCCTCACTTTCAAGTCTGACGGAGTGCTATCGAGATCGAAGAACTGTTCGCATCGGAATATCCATCCACGCAGATCGGAACCGTCGAATCCTGGGAAACCAATTTTAGACAATCTCGTCGCAAGCCCATTCGGCAACAAAGAAGAACCATCTTTCGCGGTGACCCTGCGGGTCATATTCCGCTCAACCCCACTCAGACCCATTGGATCTGGTGACTGGAACATCCCCTGAGGGACTCCAACTGGAGGCGAGGAGTTCTTCCCGGTTACGTCTTGCTCAACCCCACTCAGATCCGGTGGATCTGGTAACTGGAACGTCCTGTGATGTTGGACTCCACCTGGGGGTGATGAGCTTGAGCTCTGGTTTGGATCTGCGGGTTGCTTGGAGGTTTGCTTCTCCTGCGAAAAGTAGTTTAGGATTGTTGTTTCAAGCCTGCTGAATCTTGCTTCAAGAGAATCGGTTCGGATTTGTTGCTCGTCAAGTTTCTTCTCTTGCAAGATACGTAGCTCTTCTGCTTGCTCCAACGATATTTTCTCTTGCTGTCGTGTTTCCACCATGATTGATGTCCTTAAGATCTGAGCAAAGCTCTGATACCAATGAAACAGAGTTTTCTTTTTCTTCACGCGATGCTCTGTAATGAAAGAGAAACCGATAGGTAGCCTTCTAGAGATTTCCGTAAACCTTAAGAAGGAGGAATCAAGGCCTAAGAGATGGTACAAAGAGAAGAAGGACCACTCGAATGAACCCAGACTCAATGCCAAAATCAATGGCGTAAGAAAGAGAGAGAGAGATTCAGAAAAGTAATGCTCAGATTATCTTGTCCTTGCTAAACGCCAAAGTACAGTACATAAAGGATATTTCTGCAACGGTCTAAACACGTGACTCGTTGAATTGAAAAAGAAAACAAACAATTGAACCAAAGGGAAATTGCTGAATTGAACCAGGAACAAACCGGTCCAAATTATTGAATTACGTACGATAAGGTGGGAAATGTGATATCCTATCACACTCAGCTGTGTCTTCGAGTCTGATTCGGCGTTACTTCGCAGCGGAAGCGGTAGCGGTGGCGACGATGACGGAAGTTCCTAAACCGACATCGGAGGTGACGCCGTCTCCGGATCGGGTGAAGTGGGACTACAGAGGCCAAAGACAGATCATTCCTCTGGGTCAGTGGCTACCGAAGGTCGCAGTCGACGCCTACGTGGCACCTAACGTTGTGTTGGCCGGTCAGGTCACCGTCTGGGACGGCTCGTCCGTATGGAACGGTGCCGTTTTGAGGGGAGATCTCAACAAGATCACCCTTGGATTCTGCTCAAATGTCCAGGAACGGTGTGTTGTTCATGCCGCCTGGTCGTCCCCAACAGGTTCTCTTCATTTGAGTCTCTATGTGATCTTCATTTGAATTAGATGTTGAGTTCTGGCTATCCAATTTCTGTAGTTACTGCGAATTGGAAACACTGATATTGGAATTTAGGTTTCCATTTTCATCTTCTATCTAGATTATCGAAAGATAGAGGCTCACATTTGATTTGAGGGGAATAGTGATGTATAAGTAAGCATATTGGTTTTGCAAATAGTGTGTGTTGAGTGGAAGTGTTTTCAGATCAAGAATCCTGAATGTTTCCGAGCATTTTGCGCTTAAACAAGAATGCATAGAAATGCGTATTCCTTTAGGTGGTTAGTAATACAGTATACAAGAAATTCATTGAAGGCTTGTGCTTGATCCTTTAGGTGATTAGTAATAGAATATTACGGCGGATAACACCAGAAAAGACCATCTTTGTGTAGTAGTAGTTGCTCAGGACAAGTTCTGGAACAATGTCATAGTAAATACTTTTACAAAGAGAATTGATTTCCTACTTTGTAATCAGAACCTGAATTCTAAGTTGCATCAAGCTTTATGAGTGTAGCTTCTTGTAGTCTTGCCAAGGTTTGTTTTCATGTCAAAGATTTAAGTACAAATACCTCTTGGGTTTGATTAGGCTCTAGTTTAACAGTTAAGCACTCCGAGTGATCTTTGAAGTGTAAAACTAGTACTTAATTACTTGAATCACCATCTTCTCTTGTCAATAGCTCTGAATTTTTAAAACAGTCTTCATGCTTTTTTCAAGATTCTAACATCTTGAAGGGTAGAGCATCTCTTGCTGCTGGTTTTGACTTTTTGATATGATGGAGAAAAAACATCTGATCTTAGAAGTTACTTTCTACTTTGAAATTTTTCAGGATTACCAGCAGATACATTGATCGATAGGTACGTGACAGTAGGTGCATACAGTCTTTTAAGATCATGCACTATCGAACCCGAATGCATCATCGGGCAACACTCGATACTAATGGAAGGCTCACTGGTCGAGACGCGGTCAATCCTGGAAGCTGGTTCCGTTTTGCCACCTGGAAGAAGGATCCCATCTGGTGAACTCTGGGGAGGCAACCCAGCAAGGTTTATTCGAACACTCACCAACGAAGAAACCTTAGAGATCCCGAAACTCGCTGTTGCCATTAACCACCTTAGTGGAGATTACTTCTCTGAATTCTTACCTTACTCAACTGTGTATCTAGAGGTTGAGAAGTTCAAGAAATCCCTTGGGATTGCCGTCTAGAAAGCTTTCCTCTTCCAGGTTTCTGGCTACTTCTCTCATTTAGAAGCTTTCTTTTTTGCATTCGGTTTTGAGTCTGATCTGAATAAGTAGCTGCGGAACAACAAAAAAGCAAAGCTGTGTCTCAAATGTTACCTTCTCTGTTTGTTTTGTTAACTTCATATCCTTGTGTTCAAACTTTCTATATAATATGATAATGGTGAAAACGAAACCCTCTTCTTTTTTGTTCTCACAATATTTTGTCTATTAACTTTTCTGACTTCGGATTACTTCAATTCGCTTACGTCACGTTTTAACATTTTATTATCATTCAGATTCTGAGATAGACATCTAAAAATACCAAATGATTCCATATCCCCTTGAAGCACAAAGCTCCATATCATCTCCCTTAAGAAACCCTGCGAATGTCTGTATGGCTTCAAGAGCCTTGTCACAGATCTCTCTCTTGTGTATGGGCTCAAGATCGTTGATCTTGAGATTGTAATCGTGGTTCTTGTTCAATATATCGTTTGTTTCTTATCAAATTGGTGCGCGAGAGCGATCTGGCAACAAAGTCACCAAGAACCAGAAGCGATGGATGCATGTGAATCAATTCCGAAACCAGAAATTCTTTGTGCAACAAAAACGATTTACACAGAAGCGATTAAAGAGAAAGAATCGCGTGATGAAGATGATTCAGACTTGGTGATTGAGGAGAAGAATTCAATAACACAATCCCATGTACCAATTTCTGTCCTGGAATCTAGCCATAGAGAGACTCTATTTGGGGATTTTGGATTCAATCTGGTGGTTGCGACTCAGAAATTTGTGATCGAGAATGCTGAAACTCCATTTTTTGAGGATCTTCAAGAAGTATCATGGTTCTTTGATGATAAGTCACGTGAAGTTTCTGGTGTCAAAGACGTGGATGAGATTCTTGAAAAGTCAACAAGTATCACGACCACACTATGTGCATCCCAACTGTTTGATAAAATGTTTCTGGGAGTAAGAAGAGAGAGGCAACAAAGTATGCAAAGAAAAATACCAAAATTGTTGGAGGTGGGCCTAGCACCCCCAATTAGTTAGGTCTATCTTAGGAAAAACCCCTCTTCAGCCCGGTCGCCGGCCTGAAAGCACCGACCCGCAAGACTCCTCTTCAGCCCGGTCGCCGGCCTGAAAGCACTGACCCGCAAGACCCCTCTTCAGCTCGGTCGCCGACCTGAAAGCGACGCACCTCGGGCCCGGTCTGACACTTCAAGGCAGGAATGTCAGAAGAGCAGAAGGCAAGTGGGAGTTGGTCGAACAGTATATTGTCTGAGCAGGAGTATGGGCTGACCTCGACATCTCACCAACCCCGCAGACTCGACAAAGGAGAAGAAGACACGTGGAGGAGTTGGTCAAACAGTACGCTGCTCTGCAACACGCCACGCCGAGCTCATCATGACCTCTATCCTCGAAAGCCGGAACACGCCTCTTAGGCCACCTTACCCGCGAAAGAGGCCGAAGACGCCACGTGGCCCCGAGATTCCGGGGAGCAGGAAGCCAACCTCGGCTATATATACCCCTCGATGTCATTAATGAGGGGGACTTTTGATTTGGGCAATTTCCGACCTGTAACTAGCTACCCGACCTCTCTCTTTCTCTCTTTGTAACAAGACAACATTTTAGAACGCCGAACTGGACGTCCTTCGGAACCAGTTCGTAATTCTAAAGTGTTCATCTCTCTCACCATCAATAAAAGGAAACACGGCCCCCGGCCTACTCATCTCTCTCTGCGACCTGCTTTAATAGTGGTTAAACTGCTCTAATTAACGAAAATCTCACCTCTCATCTCCTAATCACTCTTTAAACATACTTAGTGATCCCCGGGATCAACAATTGGCGCTAGAGAGAGGGGTTTGAGGATTTTTCTACACGCAAAGAGTAGCTCGGCAAATGTAGGGAACATCGCCCTCATCTCCGAACAACTCCATACAGATAAGTGCCACGCTTATTTCATTTTTTTACTCTTTTCTTTCTCCTCAAAAGCCGAGCTCTCGCCTCGCACCTCGGGTCAAACCCGAAAGCCGAGCTCTGGCTCGCAAAGGGTAAGCCGAGCTCTCGCCTCGCACCTCGGGTCAAACCCGAAAGCCGAGCTCCGGCTCGCAAAGGGTAAGCCGAGCTCTCGCCTCGCACCTCGGGTCAAACCCGAAAGCCGAGCTCCGGCTCGCAAAGGGTAAGCCGAGCTCTCGCCTCGCACCTTAGGTCAAACCCGAAAGCCGAGCTCCGGCTCGCAAAGGATAAGCCGAGCTCTCGCCTCGCACATCGGGTCAAACCCGAAAGCCGAGCTCCGGCTCGCAAAGGGTAAGCCGAGCTCTCGCCTCGCACCTCGGGTCAAACCCGAAAGCCGAGCTCCGGCTCGCAAAGGATAAGCCGAGCTCTCGCCTCGCACCACGGGTCGAACCCAAAAGCCGAGCTCATCTCGCAGTAATCACGATCAACAAGTGCCGAGCCTAGTCTCACACTTGCACATAAATGTTTTAACTCTAATCAAGTTTACCCTTACTTGCAGGTTAACATATACCGAGCTAAGACTTGTTTCGTTCGCCGACTTCGACACTCGTTCGCCGAACTTGGGGGAGGTCTATTGTGGGTGTGGTGATGAGCACACCCCATTTTTTAGCCCATTCCAAAGCAAAAGGCCCAACACCAAAGGACCAACATCTACTATGCAGATACGGTTACTGTTCCCGACCTGCTCGGCACTGTTCACGACGGTGCTGGGTACTGTTCACGACCTGCCGGTTACTGTTCACGACCTGCTCGGCACTGTTCACGACCTGCTCGGCACCTGCTCGGCATTGTTCACGGCGTGCCGGGTACTGTTCACGACATGCCGGTTACTGTTCCCGACCTGCTCCTTACTGTTCACGACGTGCAAGGCACTGTTCACGACATGCCGGGTACTGTTCATGACCTGACGGGTACTGTTCACGAAACGTCACGTCATCCCTAAAAACCGGAGAGCTGTCTGCTCAACTCTCACTATAAATACCCCCTTTGGTATTCATTATCAACACACACAAAAATCTCTCTTTCCTAATAATTTTCTCTCTCTAAATAATCCTCAAGCCGAGCTCTCCGACCTCGCCGTCACGAGCTCTCCGCCCACCGCCTCACGCTCGACGCCGAGCCCTCCCAACACGACCTCATTCCACCAAGCCCACGCATGATGCCCGAGAACCGAGAACCGAGCTCACTCGCCACCACTATGACGAGAACCGAGCTCACTCGTACATGACGTGAAGATAAGAGCAACCATGGGAGGTTCATGGATGGCTTGCATGGCAAGCAACAAGCATGCACGACCATGAGATCACAACCAAACCAACCGAACTCTCCGAACACGTCGACGATCACCGAGCTCACTTATCACCACGCCGAACTCGCCATGCACCGCGCAGAACATGATCGATCTCCGACCTTGCCAACCCACGAGCCGATCTCCGACCACACGCCATGCACGTCGCCAATCACGAGACACTCACCTTGCCGACCTCAAGCGCATGATCGGCGAGCTATAGATCACCTCGCCGTCACGGACTAGTTCACACCAAGGACCGAGCTCAACAATCGACTTCGCCGTCACTGATCAACTCCCAACAGACCGAGCTTTCAACTCCATCACCGAGCTCTCAACCCCACTGCCGGGCTCACGCCAACCGAACTCCGACCATACGCTCACCGCAGAGCTCACCATATATTCACCGCCGAGCTCCGAGCTCACCATCTTGCTCACTACCGACCTCCGACGTGCCATCACGACCCCGCCAACATGACAAGCCGAGCTCACTTGCTGATTACGAAGATCGTGAGGAAGAGGAAACGACCATACGCTCACCGCAGAGCTCACCATATATTCACCGCCGAGCTCCGAGCTCACCATCTTGCTCACTACCGACCTCCGACGTGCCATCACGACCCCGCCAACATGACAAGCCGAGCTCACTTGCTGATTACGAAGATCGTGACGAAGAGGAAATGAAGTTACTTGCATGGCAAGTAATAGGTGATACGTGACATGAACCATAACTCACTCCCCAACTATTTCACTCCCGCCGAGCTCAATCACGGCCACAACGACGATGAGGATAAGCTCACGATCTCATTCACGCTCACCAACCTTGCTCTCACCACATGTTCCGACGCAACCGACCTCGCCGGCATCCACGCCGAGCTCTCAAGGCATCCACGCCGAGCTCACTCAAACCAACCGACCTACCCGAGCACGTCACCACGCGTTCACCGCCGACCTAACGAGCTCAAACAACGTATCAATCGCGATCTCGTCTCCGCCTTAGCAACGAACTACGAATGGCTTGATCCCCAATCTGGGGTACGTAGGCAGCCCTCCGGGCACAGCTATAAATCACCTCCTCCTCCTCATTTGCCGACCGGAACGCAACCGGCTCTATCTTAACAGAAAATCCCCGAACCTCCCCGATACAAATTGATTTGTAGGAGACGTGCTCATACCCGTTTCAACAATTGTCTGTACATCGCAGACGGCGTTCATCCCCCAGAACGGTGGGCCGCCCGACGGCTAAGAAAGAAGTGTGCCCGGTACACGATGCTGGACGGCAATCTATTCCGATGGAGCGCCTCGGGAACCCTGCTCGGCTGCCTCCACGGGCAGGAAACCATTGACGTGATGAAGGAAATGCACGAGGGCGCTGACGGAAACCACTCCAGCGGCCGGGCTCTCGCCCTGAGAATACGGAACCAGGGACACTACTGGCCAACGATGCTGCAAGACTGCGAAAGATTTGCAGCCCGGTGCGAGAAGTGCCAGCGTCACGGCCCACGCATTCACTGCCCTACCGAGCTCCTCACCACTGCGGTAGCGCCCTACCCCTTTATGCGATGGGCCATGGACATAGTCGGGCCCCTTCCCCGATGCTCGCCAAAAGCGCTTCCTCTTGGTCATGACCGACTACTTCACCAAATGGGTCGAGGCCGAAGCTTACGCCAAGATCACGGCAGAGGACGTCCGAAAATTCGTCTGGAAGTTCATCATCTGCCGGCACGGGCTGCCCTACGAGATCGTAACTGACAACGGTGCCCAATTCACGTCGGCCCTCTTCGAAGACTTCTGTGCGAAGTGGAAAATCAGGCTGAGTAAGTCGACCCCGAGATATCCACAAGGGAACGGACAAGCCGAGGCCACCAACAAAACCATCCTCGACGGCCTCAAAAAGCGACTAGACGACAAGAAGGGGTCCTGGGCCGACGAGCTCGATGGAGTCCTCTGGTCCCATCGCACAACGCCGAAGACGTCGACAGGGCGCACACCGTTCAGCCTCTCTCACGGAATGGAAGCAATGGCCCCCTCCGAGGTCGGGCTCCCCACTCCTCGCCGCGCTATGCTCACCCAGCAGCCCGACCTTAACGACACCGTCCTACTCAGCGAGCTGGATTTCCTTGAGGAACAACGGGACCACTCCCTCCTCCGAATCCAGAACTACCAGCAGCTCGCCTCCAAGTACTACAACAAGAGGGTTCGAGGCAGGTTCTTTACCGAAGGCGACCTGGTCCTCCGCAAAGTCTTCGAAAACACCGCCGAGCTAAACGCAGGCAAGCTCGGCGCACATTGGGAGGGCCCTTACCTTATCTCCAAGGTCGTGAAGCCCGGCGTCTACGAGCTAGTCACGATGACCAGCAACGCAATCCCGCGCTCATGGAATTCGATCAACCTCAAACGGTTCTACTACTAAGCCCCCGGGCTCCATTCCGCTCTCCGCCTTTGTAAACAAACGAACTACGATTGGCTTGATCCCTTCTACTAAAGGGTACGTAGGCAACCCCTAACCAGGGCTCAGCTATTAATCTAATAAAACCTTTTTGACAAAGGAATAAGGTCCCCGACCTGTGCACAAAAGCCGAGCTCCCAACGCTCGCACTACAAAAAAAAAAAAAAAAAAAAAAAAAAAAAAAAAAAGGCCGAGCTCCAAACGCTCGCACTACAAAAAAAAAAGAGAGAAGAAAAAGCCGAGCTCCAAACGCTCGCACTACAAAAAAAAATAAGCCGAGCTCCAAACGCTCGCACTACAAAAAAAAAAAAAAAAAGAAAAAGCCGAGCTCCAAACGCTCGCACTACAAAAAAAAAAAAGCCGAGCTCCAAATGCTCGTACTACAAAAAAAAAGGGGACCGAGCTCCGGTGCTCGCTCTCCCCGGCACATAAGTTATAAGTGTCAAAGCCGAGTTCCAATGCTCGCACCCCCATAGTACACAAGCAATAAGTACTAAAGCCGGGCCCCAGGGCTCGCACCTCTACTAGACACACAAGCATTAAGTGTCTCTAAGCCGGGCTCGCTATCCGCACCAAAAAAACAAGGTACACAAGCAATAAGTACCTTAAGCCGAGATCACCTCGCACCCACTAAAAATATTAAAGATACACAAGCAATAAGTATCTCAAGCCGAGTCGTACCTCGCACCCAATACAAGAGCACGGTCCGCGACCTGCATACATGACAGGGTACGGTCTACGACCTACCCTACCAATAAAAAAAGCCTCAAAACGGCACTTACAAAAAAAAAAAAGGGCCAACGGCCTCGATTATCACAAAAGGGCCCACGGCCTAGTCATTACAAAAGCCTCGAAACGGCACTTACAAAAAAAAAAAAGGGCCAACGGCCTCGATTATCACAAAAGGGCCCACGGCCTAGTCATTACAAAAGCCTCGAAACGGCAAGGGCCAACGGCCTCGATTATACAAAAGGGCCCACGGCCTAGTCATTACAAAAGCCTCGAAACGGCACTTACAAAAAAAAAAGAGGGCCAACGGCCTCGATTATCACAAAAGGGCCCACGGCCTAGTCATTACAAAAGCCTCGAAACGGCACTTACAAAAAAAAAAAAGAGAAGAGAAAAGGGGCCAACGGCCTTGTTATCATAAAAAGAGGGGCCAACGGCCTGGTCCTTACATAAACGGCCTACGGCCCGGTCTTTACAAAGAGAGAAGAAAACAAAAAGGAAAAAACTACAAAAAGAAGTTTTTACAAGGCCGCATCGGCCGGTCGGTCTTCACCCCCGTCAGCACGGGTACCATTTAAATCACCCGGGCCCACCATCCTCGCATTGGTCCCGTACTCACCAAGGAAGGGCTGCTCAGCCCCCTCCTCACCAACCACGGCCTCCCCGGACGGCGCTTCAATACCGGCCTCCCCGGCTGGCGCCTCGGTACAGGCCTCGCCGGCTGGCGCCTCGGTACCGGCCTCGCCAGATGGCGCTTCAGTTCCGGTCTCACCGGATGGCGCGTCGGTCCCGGCCTCATCAGCAAACAGGACCGAGGGATCTGCTTGGATGGTCTCAGCAGCCGAGGGAGCGTCCTCAGTCAGATCCACATAGGGCGCCTCCGAAGAAGCGACGGGCATGAGCCGCTCGAGCTGGACGCCATGAGCGCGATCGAGAGGGATGTCCAGATCCTCCGGGGTCAAGTCCGGAAAATCCATCCCATCCAGCACGGCACCGAATGCCTCCTCGTCCTCGTCCAGCTTCTGGTACCGGTACCACGGCACCACCAAACTGTCCTCGGCCTCCATCCTCCTGAGGCATGCCTTCATGCCGATCACCTGATTGTACATAAGGTGAGGCTCTAAGGCCCTCTGGCGCCCATCGAGGTGAGCGCGGATTTTCTCCATCTTGGCGGACCACTTCCGGTTCCGCGCATCCCACCGGGCCGTTACCCGCTCGCTTTCCGCGGCCACGGCCACCTTCGCCCGGCCTATGGCGGACTCCAGCCCCTTGACCCGGGAGCGGAGCGTCTCCCTCTCCCCCTTCAGGAGCCCGACCTCCTCCTCCAGAACAGCCGGCCGGGCCCGCTCAGCGGCAGACCGGGCCCTCTCAGCCTCCAGCTCGGCCTGAAGTCTGCCCACATCGTCAGCCCGGGCCCGCGCCCGCGCCTCCTCCTCCTCCAGCCCCTTGACCTTGGAGCGGAGCGTCTCCCTCTCCCCCTTCAGGAGCCCGACCTCCTCCTCCAGAGCAGCCGACCGGGCCCGCTCAGCGGCAGACCGGGACCTCTCAGCCTCCACCTCGGCCTGAAGCCTGCCCACCTCTCCAGCCCGGGCCCGCGCCCGAGCCGCCTCCTCCTCCAGCCCCGCTGCCCGGGCCCTCTCATTCTTCAGCTCCTTCTCGAGCCCACGGAGGAGAAGGGACTGGCCCTGCGAACTGGCTTCCCGGGTCGCCTTCAGAAAGCCAAGCGACGCGTCCTTCTCGGCGAGTCGCTTCTCATAGGCCTCCGCCAGAAAGGCACTAAGGGCCATCGTCTGCATCGAAACAGTTGTTAGCAAAGACGCACAACAAATCCAGCTAAAAACAGTGAGGTCGGAACAAAACTTACCCGCGCTGCGGATCGCGCCACCTGGCGAAAGGTATCGCCCTCCGCCATCTCCAGCGGGACGAAGTGCGGGTGCTTCTGCCCGAACATCATGGCCTGCGCCAGCTCGGCGCACTCGTCCTGGTCCACGATGACCTGGGAACTGCCATCTTCGTGGCAGAAATGGAAGCTGTAGTCCCGAGGCCCGTCCTCGGAACCCTCCGGAGCCCCATCACTCCGGTCACCGGCGGCCCCCCGCCCTTCTTCCACAACGACGGCTGCATCGCCGCCCTCCGTCGCTCGACCAGCGACATCTTCAATCGCGAGGGTCCGGGTCTCTTCGACCTCCCCCGCAGGCACCTCGGCCGCAGGTGTCTCGGCTTCCCCGACTGGAGCACCTCGGGAGCCCTCGGGCTCGCAACCAGCCTCTTCAGGCCGGACAGGCTCCCGACCTGAAGTCGAGGACCCCTCTTGCGTTCCTGTGGCATCTCTATCAGCCATAACCTCGGTCCTCTTCTTCTTCCTGCCAGCCCTAGCACTGGCAGCGTCGGCCCCCCTCTTCTTCGAGAGAGCCGCCTCGGAGGCCTCCCCCCCAGTCCGCGGCACCGGGTCTCGCCGGACCGGCACCTCACACATCGGCGGCGGCGGCGCCACAAAGGAGTCCGCGTACAGCGGATTGGCAAACCGTGCTCGACCTGCATTGGTGGCAACCGTCAGCCCGGTTCAAAAAAAAAAAAAAAAAAAAAAAAGGTCAACAACAACAACCGACCTCCGGCCATCGCAGCTTCAATTCTCCCCGAGGTGAATGACTTCCACTCTCTGTCGTGCACCGACCTAAGCACAGCAACGATACCCGCGTAGTCCGGCAGCTTAAATCTGGAAGAGTGAGGACCTGAAAGAAGAACAAACAACATCAGTCAGGCCATACTAAAGCAAAAGAAAAGCAGCCCGATCTACAAACCCCTACCCGGGGAAAAATTCCAATCCCGGGTGTATCGCGCCAACGGGTCGAGTCCAGCCACCTCGGTGGCTCGGACGTAGAAGTAGCTGCGAGACCAGTCCTCGACCTTCGACAGCTTGCTGGCCTTGGACCCCGAGCTGGGTGCCTCCAGGACGTTCGCCGCGGGCTTGAAAGCGGCATAGAAGGTCCCAGGAATCCCAGGATTTGCCTTCTGCTGGGTGAGCGCCTCGAACATAGGCACCGTCACCTCCACGTCGCATTCGTGCCCCAAGGTCAGCAGCACGATCATCCCCTGGATCGTGGACGGGCAGACCTGCGAGAAGGCCAAGCCCCGCGCCCGGCAATACTGGACGAACAGCTCGGGGAGAGGAAGGCGCAAGCCGCACTTCTGGAAGAACGACTCATACAGGCAGACGAAGCCCGGCCGAGGAGTCCACGGGCGCTCCTCCGCCCTAGGAAGCCTGAGCTCGACGCCAGCAGGGAAGTCGCACAAATCCCTCAGCAGAGTCACCGATTCCGCTGTGCTCCAGGTCGGCGACCCTCCCTGCTCGAAAGGAACCAGGGGAGACCTCACCCTGGCCACTCGTACTCCGCCGCCGCGGCCGCCCTGACGACCCCCGCGGTCGCCCAGATGCCCGGTTCTACCCCCAGTTTGGCCAACGCCGCGACCGCCAGAGGAAGACCTAACCACCGTCTTCTTCCGGAGATGGGTCCCCGGGAGCGTCGGGGCGGCCCCCGAAGTCGAAGGAGCAGACTGTCCCCCACTGTCTGCGCCTCGACACGGAGAGGAGGCACGGTCGGAACCACCGGAGGAAGAACTCGGAGAATCGCTACCGCCACCACGGGACGCCGACTCTTCGCTCGACTCAGCCCTAATACCGTCTAACACCGGCGCCATTGCACGGAGAGGAGGAGATCGAAAAATACAGAGAAAGCAAGAAGGGAAAGGAGGAAATCGGAGAGAGGAGGTTACCTTAGGGTTATGCGCAGAAGGTTTTAACAGGAGGAGGAAGGAGGGTTTAAATAGAAGAAGGGGGACAGTGAAGCGACGCCCGGACACGTGTCGAAAAATTCACGGCCGCCCAGAAACCTAATGATGACGCCTCTTCGCTATCCCCACGCCAAAAAAGCAAAGGACGCCTCGGTAAACGTGAAGCGTCTATCGCACGCCGCGCGTGGGCGTCCCACGCGAAAAACGAGGCGACCCTTCACTCTCCCACGCGATGGGCACGCGCCAGCCGTCTACGGATTCTCGGGAAGATCAACACGTACGAGCACGGACTCCCCGTCCTAAGATGTGCCGAACTAACATCAGATCAACTTCGGCATGCTCACTTCGCCTCGCGATACCGAACTGGGGGAGGGCCTATTGTTGGAGGTGGGCCTAGCACCCCCAATTAGTTAGGCCCATCTTAGGAAAAACCCCTCTTCAGCCCGGTCGCCGGCCTGAAAGCACCGACCCGCAAGACCCCTCTTCAGCCCGGTCGCCGGCCTGAAAGCACCGACCCGCAAGACCCCTCTTCAGCTCGGTCGCCAACCTGAAAGCGACGCACCTCGGGCCCGGTCTGACACTTCAAGGCAGGAATGTCAGAAGAGCAGAAGGCAAGTGGGAGTTGGTCGAACAGTATATTGTCTGAGCAGGAGTATGGGCTGACCTCGACATCTCACCAACCCCGCAGACTCGACAAAGGAGAAGAAGACACGTGGAGGAGTTGGTCAAACAGTACGCTGCTCTGCAACACGCCACGCCGAGCTCATCATGACCTCTATCCTCGAAAGCCGGAACACGCCTCTTAGGCCACCTTACCCGCGAAAGAGGCCGAAGACGTCATGTGGCCCCGAGATTCCGGGGAGCAGGAAGCCAACCTCGGCTATATATACCCCTCGATGTCATTAATGAGGGGGACTTTTGATTTGGGCAATTTCCGACCTGTAACTAGCTACCCGACCTCTCTCTTTCTCTCTTTGTAACAAGACAACATTTTAGAACGCCGAACTGGACGTCCTTCGGAACCAGTTCGTAATTCTAAAGTGTTCATCTCTCTCACCATCAATAAAAGGAAACACGGCCCCCGGCCTACTCATCTCTCTCTGCGACCTGCTTTAATAGTGGTTAAACTGCTCTAATTAACGAAAATCTCACCTCTCATCTCCTAATCACTCTTTAAACATACTTAGTGATCCCCGGGATCAACAAAAATCATGGAAATTCAAATACAAATTCAAAGCCATAGAGAGAGACAAGAAAGAGGAACTGAGAACTACAACGAGGAAGAAACAGATGTCAAAGTTTGGGGGATTTATGTTCCAAAGATGGACTAAAACAAGGGAAACATAGGTCAAAGTTATATTTAGATTACTAAGCATAGTTTTTACATAATTGAAAACAAAATAACGCTTCTTCTTTAGTAGTAGGCTTCTTTTTCTTCAGTGACTTCTTATTCACTAGGCTTGGTTCAGAAAATCAAGCCATGTAGAACAATTGGAAACCAGTTGCTCTATGTACAACAACTGGAAAATCTAACTCTCAGATTTATGTATGCCAATTCGGCTCCGCGGATGATTATTTGAGGACTACCCTTAATAGCTGGCGTTTGGAGCCAAATCCTGAGAAAGAAAGTGTCATCATCGTTGGAGGAGATGAGTACTACCTGGATGTAATCTTAGTTTTGAAAATAACACTTCAAGCGCGTCTATGCACTAAGCGAGGTTAGGCGAGGTGACGATCGCCCGGAGTAGTTAAGGCAAGGCGGTGTCACAAAGGCGCTTGCCTTTCGGCGTCTGGTTTTGAAGCGTTCAAAAATTATACATTTAAAAATACTAGAGGTCTTTTTGGGCATCAATTGGCAATTAGATAATGAAAATCAAAATCACAAGATAACACTTTATTATCTAAAAATCTTAGTACTTGATATCTAAATTATTTATAAAATATATTTACAAGAAAACTAACATTAGTTTTTTATTTTTGTTTTAATAGCAGATTGGTGGTCTTATTACGGATCTTCAACTCCCACTCTCACAAATTTTGCTATAAAAGTTCTTAGCCTCACTTGTAGTGTCACTGGTTGTGAGAGGAATTATGGTGTTTTTCAGCTTGCAAGTCACTTTAATTCTATTATTTCCATTGCATAATAAAATTATTTCATTATATTATGTAATTTGTTATCATTACTTTTATTTTACTAACAGCTGCATACCAAAAAAAAAATCGATTAGACCAAAGTCGATTGTCTGACATGGTCTTCGTGAAATATAATCTTGCTTTGCAACGTCGATACAAGAGACAATACACTATTGATCTCATTCTCTTGGAAGAGATTGATGATAGCAATGAGTGATTACTTGGTAGAATGGATGTGAATTCTTCTGATGATGATGTTTTAGATCTTGTGTTTGAAAATGATGATTTGACATGGGATATGGTTGACAAAGCCGCATGAGCTAGTGATCCTAGCTATGCTACTAGAGCAACAACTTCAACTAAAATTGACAAAGGAAAATGTATTGCTACTAGCTCCACTCCCAACATATTTCGTAAGCCGTCTTCTAAAATTATGTCATTAGTTGATGTTGATGATGATTTGGAAGAGAATTTTGGAGGAAATGACGATAATCAAGGTGAAGGGGAGGAGGATGAGTATGGTGATGATGATATCGATTTCTAGTTTTTCAGTTTTTTTTGTTTCAGTTTCTTAAAAAGGAATAATGGTAAGATATGGCTTAGACATTGGAATGTTTTGAGACTTTTTGGTGCTTTATTATATAAGTTTTATTCTAAATTTTATAATATTTATTTATGAAGACTAACATAAAGAGAGTAAACGACAAATGTTGCCGTGAACATTGACGGAACAAAAGCGGCGCCTTGTTTCTCAAAGGCGAGCGCTTTTTAGCGCCTAAGCGTGAGGCATTAATCATCAACATGTCGCCTTACGAGGCCTAGCGCAATTTTAAACTAAGGATGTAATACAATTGCTTCGCATACATCCAGGTAATACCCATCTCCTCCAACGATGATGACACTTTCTTTCTCAGGGTTTGGCTCCAAACGCCAGCTATTAAGGGTAGTCCTCAAATAATCATCCGCGGAGCCGAGTTGGCATACATAAATCTGAGAGTTAGATTTTCCAGTTGTTGTACATAGAGCAACTGGTTTCCAGTTGTTCTACATGGCTTGATTTTCTGAACCAAGCCTAGTGAAGAAGAAGTCACTGAAGAAGAAGAAGCCTACTACTAAAGAATAATATTTATAGTGTAATTTTATTTTATAATTAACCTTTTTCAAAAAATAATTTTGTTAATAATTAATACTAGATGTTTATAGAGTCAATTACAGAATAAGTAACATTGTCCACTTTTTATTATGGATAAGTAACTTATGACTATTAGTCACTTTTATCACTGTTGATGTGGGTGAAAACCCAATTTTGTTTTTCTGTTAATTTTCTTTCTCTTCTTCTCTTAATTTTTTTTTTTTTGGATGTTTTTCGGTCCTCGGGAGTAATCTTAAGCTTAAATAGGCCCAGATTAATATCTCGGGTGGGAATGACAAAATCCACTTATAAGTACTTGTCCTGATAATTCTGCTCTCGCGTGGAATCAAACCCTAATTTAGACCAGCAAAATCGACACTCACTGCAAAAAGAAAACCACCCGACCACGAGTACTTGGTTCTCTTATTCTCTTACTTATCTAGATGTGGGGGAAAACCCAATACTAGATGTTTATATATATTTATTTTTTTCATTTTATCGAGAAAGTAGTGTATTCTTCTATTCTTTCTTTTTGTACAAAATATATATAGTTTAATGAACAAGTGGATCACAAGCAAAGTAAAAGTCGAACGTCCATCGAGTGATTACAAGAAGCACTACTTTACAAAAGTGAATAGTTTTAACGAACAAGTGGATCGTTTTGTCGACAACTAAAGTTGGACGGGTTTTTAATCCGATCCCAACAAATCCTAAATAATCGTTCTGAAAAAAACTAAACCATATTTTACTACAATTTAAATAGATTCATTCTTTCATATCCAAAAAATTAAAAACCGAACCGAACCGAATAGGAAAAACTCATCTAAAACCATATTTTTAATGAAATTTGTTTGAGATAAATTTAATCATTTTTACGTGGATAAATTACGTGTTGCCACGTGTCATTCATAGTTTTTTTTTGTAGATACAACATTTCTGGGTCAAATCGACATTTCAAAATCATATAAAATCTGAGAACATTCTCCTCCATCTGTTACGATTGGTTGACCTAAGAATTGATAATTCATTATTTAAGATATTTTTAACAAATAATATATTCAAGAGCATCAACAATAAACCATCTCTATAATATTATTTAAGAAGACATTTTAAAAAATGAACTTTATTTTATAAATTATTACATGAAATGCCATTACAAATAACAAAGAATAATTGAAATAGAAAATAATATAATAGTCTTTTAAAATTATTGATTAGAATATGGAAATTATATATTTTATATTAAAGATGTTATTTATTATTTTATTTCTTAATTATTTTTAATACTATATATTTTAAAATAATAATCAATTCATATATATTCAAAGAAACAAAATATATTCAAAATCTTGCTATATTTTTTACTATAATTTATTATATTTTATTTGAATATATATCAAAACAAAAGTTAAAAAATAGTTTACTAATTTTATAAAAAGTTAGACACAAAAAACTATATATTTTTAAGAGTTCGTAGACTAACCACAAAAACTAGAGTCATTTAACGATGCATATTAGAGTTATGTTTTTAAGATTATAAGTTTTTGCGGGTTAGCCAGAATAATATTTTAGTTTACTGTAAAACGGGTTACATAGACAAATTATTACAAATTGTCAGCTTTATATATAATTAATAATAATAATTAGTTAAGTATATTGTAAAATTTAGATAAAAGCAATTTTTTTAAATTTCAAAACATTTTTTATATAAAAAAATTTACTCCGCGCTATAATTAGCGCGGATTAAATCCTAGTTTCATACAAATTCTGATCATTATAGATAAATAGTTAACATGTGGGCCGGGTGAAATTTTTGTTAAAATATGGAACCATAATTTTCAAGCACACCACTAAGAAAAGCTGAAACTTCTAAGTGAGGGAGTATTAAAAACCCTATTATAAATGCTAAAATAAATTTGTTTTATCTGAATTATTTGAATATTATCCGTTTTATTTGTTTTAAACTATTTAAAAATTAGCAATATCACATGCAAATTATATTGTATTTAGAATTTGGTAAAATAAATTATTTAAAAAACTCTAAACTTTTACTACTCAAAGTATAAGTGTGAACTCAACTTGAAATTATTTTAAAAAAACATGCTTAGTTATTAGGGTGAAAGAACGAAAATCATATTTGAACAAGCAAAGAACGAAAATCATATTTTCTGCAATCCATTGTTTCTAATTTTGGTATGCATAAAATTTAGAGTGGTGATAGTTTACGCTTCTAAAATCAATCATATATGATACAACATCTCTGTGACAATCATTTATCTTCTTCTATGACAATCATCTAGCTTTAATCTTGAAGACAATGAGCTTACACACATTCGAAACCGAAAAAAGAAAAAAAACTAACTAAGCAAAATTAAATGGGTTATAAGTACTTACTAATAAGTCAATTTTGAATTGAAATTATAGAAATTCATTCCGACGCTATATCTTCCCTTTTTTTTGCATGTGGACATATACTAACCAAACCAGAGACTCAAACAAAATTAGGAATCAAACCAAATGAAACTTTAACTTTGATTTTTGTATGTTAAAGAATTAATAGCATTTTTCTTTAGCCAATCATTTAACTCGACCATATACACCAATTATCTTACAAATGTGATCGTATTGTCTTAAGTCACGAAAGTAATGTACATGAACTCCACGGGTAACTGGAATTTTTAAAGCAACTCCACATGTACATTCCTTTTTTTTTCTTCAATCTTTTTCTCTTTTTATTTTATGAATTTAATAAAAACATGAGTTAAGGTAAAAAAAAAACTACACTGACTTGATTTAATATGCGGTGTAAGAATTTGTCTTTAGTTGTGGTTGTGATATACAAACTTTGAATAGGTACATGCTTTCAATGTCACAAAACTGCTTTACTTCTCACGTGAGTGTTAAATCTGGTAAAATCTAGTATACGAAATCAAACATGTAAAAATCTATGTAAGACTGACCATGTCAAAGATTTACCGTTATAAGCTTTAAATATCTCTTGAACTTTTTTCTGTAGCTGCAATATCATGTTTTGTGCTTCTCAGGATGCCACGTTTGTAGATGAAACTACATAAACGTTCTCATCAAATATTTATGTCAATTATAAATTTGTCTCTAAAAGCAATAACGACATTTTAGCATATTCGAGAAGGGTTCGATCCTATGCAAGCTTCCGAAAGATCAATGTGATCAATTCCTTAGTTGCTTCTGTAGAAAAACATATACAAAACAATTATTGCCGAATAATCTTAAAAGGCCATAAAAAGGTGAAGTACCTACCGATGATGTTAGATAAGTATAAAATCACGGTGGTGGTGTAATGTTACAATCATCCGGACAACAAAATCACATTCTGCAAAAAAAAACCAGCAACAAGACATTAGTTAAAGGGATCTAGATCAAAGGCATGCCTTTTTGCATCAATATTAGCTCACCTCATCTACTATCAAATTTTTTGAGGGTGTTCTTGTCCATGAGACTGAGAGCAATCTCTTGCATAGCCTCTCAATGATTGGAAAATTTGCTTCTTGTTCCTCATAGCCAACCATATATTAACTCCAAAGAACCCACACTGACTTCACTTCTAATATAGATTTGCAAATTAAGAAGTATCGGTGGTTCCCATGTGAAAACAACATGAGTTCAGTTTCAAAAGCACCTACAGTCTACATAATCTCACTTATGGCGAGTGAGACAATTCATGTTTATCAAGTTGATAATGTTTCCTCTCTTTTATCTTAATTCGTGGTATAATGGTATGAAGACAAAGAGTAATAACCTGCCTTGTTAGAACCCTATGAAAAGACAACAAAACATGATATTCCAAGAACTATGGTACTCATACTCCATTCTAACAAAAAGCACCATCTCAGATTCTCAATATTGGGAGAACATGTTCTTTTCAAAGCAGTCTAATTCAAGATCATCATTGATAAGATAAATAAAATCTCTAAAGAATCAACCTAATACAAATTAGCAAAAAGGATTGTTCTTGCGTCGATGTTGTGGTAAATCTTAAGAAAAAAAAGATAAGACAAACACATCGGCATCAATAGAGATGAATAATACTTAAAAAGTCATAGTGTAAAGAATGTAGAAACAAACTTGTGGAAGAGAGGACAGCCAAAAGAGGCAATGGAAGCGTGACGACCAAAATAATGTGACTGGAGAGGAGAAGGGAATGTGGTAAAGCCATGGTCGTCTACAACTTCATCGGTTGTAGAACTCCACTCCACCATCTGATAGTTCTAATGATCTGAAATCCAAATAAGGCGGTTGCTGCTCACGACTTCCCTTAGGAATTTGAATAGCACAAGAATGTTATTCTTCTATACCTATTTGAACAGCATAACACATTTTTCCAATTTTTGACAAGAATGTTTGTGCATTAGAAATACCAAAACTAAGACGTGATAGTATAATGATAACAAGTGGAGAAACGGAATATAGATGCCAAATTGAAACGATAATTAATACAAACTGAAAATAAGTAAAAGAACATTTTAAAAAAATTTAGGACACTTGACGAAACTGATCCGAGATTAACAAACACTAATCATAACCGATCACATATATCTAGCAAAAAAATATCATACCAGCCTTTTACGATTTTGGAAGACAACTATACGCATGTACTTATCTGGTATCAGATTTCTTTAACCAAAAAAAAATTGGTATCAGATTTGAAAATAGTTGGTATAAACGAAAGTGGGCATTGATCCCATCGAATTTTCATTGAATCCGATAGAAGAGGATATGAATCACAATGAAGTTGGAAAAAATGCAGCAGTAATGAATATATTACTTACAGAAAGTTCGCAGGTTGAAGTGCGAAAGCCCTGACTCAAGATCTCCTAACTCCCATGTAAATAAGTGAGTTGAAAGCGAGAGAACTTATATGAGCAAACTGAGATTTGATTAGAAATTTGCTGAGAGAAGCAGAGTTGAATAAACTGGAATTTGATTTGCAATGGTTTTGCAAAACGGCTTGCGTCTGATTTACGGAATATTCGACGTAAAAAAATGACAATGTTTATATAGTAGATCCCTAATTTAACATTGTCCTTGACTTACTGTTTTCTAATCCACCATCTGATGTGAAATCAAGTAGCCATAGCAAGGGATTTGACCATTCATTCCACAGACATCGAAGTCATTGTTTATATAACATCGTGATGTTGCCGGAAACCGATTTGGGTAGAGCGGAAGAGATTTAGTGACTGTCTTGAGGGGGTTCGTTTGCAGATCCTGAATTGTGTAGCCCGTGAAGACCTTTGTAATCGCCGAACCACAGTGATTCGGAGGATAATGAGGTTGTGACTTCCGTCGAAAGAGGAAATCGTAGATGAATGGTTTGTTTGTTTGTTTTTTTTTAAATAAGGTGCCACATGTCAACCTCTCCAGCACTGACGTGGCAGTCAGCCGGAGAGAGTTGGCCAACTTTTATATAGTAGATTCATCATTACCCAATTCTTACTTTTTACGGGTGTAGCTTGGTTAGTAATTTTACATACTTGTACTCACCCTTACATGTTATTATCCTTCCCTTTATCTATAATGCGCATGCCTAGTTTTTAGCTTTCCGAATAAATATTACCAGTCTTTTTACCTGAAATTCTCGTCACTGAAATTCTCGTCGTTAACGGTGAACAAATAAAGGTTTGGGAAAACTTTAAACTCCTAACGTACGGTGTAATATCGTTCAAATATTTTTTACATATTATTGTTTTCTTATTTTGATTTATAAAAGAATAATGGATGTAGAACTCTAGTTCAGTTTTGAGGAATAAACGATTAAATATTCTATGGTAATTAAGAAGGTATATAAAAAACAAAATTTGCTTGTTTTTTTTACATCAAAATTTATCTAGTGATTGATAATTAAACTAATCAATTTAAAAATCCCACTTTGGGTTTTCAACTCATTTTTTTTAATGAAATTTGTAATATGATCAACCAATATTGAAAAATGGGAAAATATAAAAGAATCAAATAAGTTATGATTTCCACTAGTACTTCAGATTCATTTAAAGCGATCAAGAATAATTATAAAATTGAAAAAATAAAGGGAAAATTATCTCTATCCCTTCACCGACCCCTCATTTTTAGATCAAATTTTTTTGTTCAAATGCAAATCGAACAATTTATGTACTTGCATTTGATAACATGCAGTAAAGATCGACAATTTCTTGTTGGAACAAAATTTATAAGAGTTTGAGGGCTTTATAAATATGTGTATGTGTGAATTGAAATGAGATATTTGGGCTATGTAAAAAAACCTTGTTAATGTAAAAAGGAAAAACCTTAAAAAAAAGAAAAGCCTTAAAAAAGGAAAAGCCTACAAAAAAAAAAAAAACCTTAAGAAAAAGAAAAACCTTAAAAAAGGAAAAGCCTTAAAAAGGAAAAGCCTACAAAAAGGAAAAATCTTAAGAAAAGGAAAAACCTAAAAAAAGGAAAAACCTAAAAAAAGGAAAAACCTAAAAAAAGGAAAAGTGAGGGACATGTAAAAATTCACACATCGCTAGTTGGAAATAATTTCCTCTATGATCTTCTCCTATATATAGGATCGCCTCTCTTGAGAGAAATGTATCCAATCACACACAGAAAACACACTTACAAAAGAAAAAGTTCTTTCAATCCTCTACAGCTTAGAGTAAGTCTTTATTCGAGAGTATCGTAGTATAATGTTCGATAGATCTGATATCAAGTGTAGATGATACAGATTACTTTGGTTGTATCCTGGGACTCATGGATCTATTAAAACCCGTCGCACTACGGAGATTCTTAGAGTTAAGGAAAGAGATTCATCTCGCCTCCTTAGATTTATTTTATTGCTTTATCGTTTTATGAATCGTCTGTTCCTTACTGTTTATTTATATAAATCGTGATTAAATCTCTCCTGTCTATTGTGCGATAATTTTGGTCCTACAATCTTAACTCTAAGAAGATCCAATTTTTGTTATCACTTCAATTGGATCTTTAATCACGAGTAAATAAACGTTTTCAAACGGTTTTCTAAAACGATTCTTCTACTGCTGATGATACTCAAACGTTATCAAAAAGTTTCTTAGCAACTTGAAACGTGTAGTAGAGGCAATCTCCATCTATTCTATTTTTAAGAAGATGTTAATCTGCTAGTGATACTCAAACGTTATCAAAAAGCTGTTTAGCAACTTGAAACGTGTAGTAGAAGCAGTACTGCTTTAAACATCTTCTAAATACCGTCTTTAATTGCGATTAATGAACGGTAGAATCAACGAACACAAATCATGTTCTTGATAGGTTCGATTGCGATCGAAGCCTTGTGAGTATCGATCGACACCTTATGGTATCGATCGAAGCCTTGTGAGTATCGATCGACACCTTATGGTATCGATCGATACTAGACAAAATTGTATCAGATGACACTAAGGTGCATCTATTGATACCATGCAAACAGTTGTATCAGATGACACTAAGGTGCATCTATTGATACTTTGCATCGAGTTGTATAGATCGACACTGAGGTGTATCGATCGATACTGTGCATCGACCTAGTTGGGTCTATGTTGATCGATACTGTGTAATATTAACATGTATCGATCGACACTGTGGTTTATCGATCGATCCTGTGTAAAAATTCACTTGCATCGATCGACACACAAGGTTCATCGATCGACACTATATGTGTATCGATCGATACAAGCTGATCATCGATCGACACCGAGGTGTATCGATATATCTTATGCAAAACTCATGTGCATCGATCATCACCAAGGGTGTATCGATCGACACCGAGTGCATCGATCGACACCATATGGGTGTATCGATAGACATTGTGTGTGTATCGATCGATACCACGGAGTATCGATCGACACCAATGCTATTTAGTTCGATATTAGAATTACGATTCTTAAAGTTTATATATCGATACTAATTGAAAGTTGTTTCTTTTGTCTTAACATAATGACAATTGATGTGGAAAACAACTCTGGATTGGTGGAGAAAACCAGTGAGAAGGTTGAATCGACTGCGAGTCAGATCGAGACGGTCAAAGTTCCATCTGGGAACCATGTCGCTCCTCCAACCAAGTTTGATGGGACAGCATTCAAGATGTGGAAAAGGAAGATGTTCTTCTATCTGACAACATTGAATCTGCAGAAATACACCAGTGAGGTGAAACCTGTTCTCCCAGAAGATAACACTGATCCACGTGCGCTTGCGAGTGTCCACGCCTGGGAACATGCTGACTTCTTGTGCAAGGGCTATATTCAGAATAGCCTTTCGGACTCTCTGTTTGGGGTGTACGAAAATGCTGAGACATCTAAGGATCTGTGGGATTCCTTAGACAAGAAGTACCGCATTGAAGATTCTGGTACTCAGAAATTCACTGTGGCGAAGTTCGAGCAGTACAAGATGGTGGATTCAAGACCACTAATGGAACAAGCCGATGAGGTGCAGAGGCTCCTACACGATATCTTTGCTGAGGGAATGCGGCTGTGTGAAACCTATCAAGGTTGCTGCATCATTGAGAAGCTACCTCCTGGTTGGACGGACTTCGAGAACTACCTCAGGCTGAAGAAAAAGTAGATGAGCCTTGAAGATCTGATTGTTAAGCTCCGTGTAGAGTCTAAGAATCGGGAACAACATATCAATGTAGGTGTGAAAATTTGCGAACACAATGCGAACATGGTTGAACACCAAAACCCCAATCAAGGCAAGTGGCAGAACAAAGGTCGCCTTAACAAAGGCAAAGGGAAGATACCACCAAAGAACTTCCAAAAGTTCAAGAACAAGAGTGGTCAGAATGGTCAGACTTCTCAAAGGTTCTTAGGATTGTGTAACTTCTGTGGTAAGCAAGGACACAAATCCGTCGATTGTCGTAGCAAGAAGGCTCAAGCCAACTTGACAGAAGCTGACATGTGTGCTGTGGTCACTGAGGCCAATGTTGCTGAAAGCCATCCAAAGACTTGGTGGTTCGATACTGGTGCAACCAGACACATCTGTATGGATCGAGAGATGTTCTCCACATACACAAAGACCAAGAATGGTGAAAAACTCTTAATGGGTAATTCAGCCTCGTCGACAATTGATGGTCACGGAAAGGTTGTTCTGAAGCTCACCTCTGGACAGGAACTGGTTCTCACGAATGTCGTCCATGTACCAGATATGC
Source organism: Eutrema japonicum (assembly GCA_030161315.1). Taxonomy (NCBI): domain Eukaryota; kingdom Viridiplantae; phylum Streptophyta; class Magnoliopsida; order Brassicales; family Brassicaceae; genus Eutrema; species Eutrema japonicum. The sequence goes on from BSQW01000013.1 coordinate 45,508,620, forward strand.
GCAAGAATCTGATCTCTGGATCGCTCATAAATAAGCATGGATTCTCTGTGAAGCTGGAAGGTGATAAGCTGATCCTAACGAAGAATGGGATGTATTTGGGTAAGGGTTTTGTTTGTGATAATCTGTTTAAGATGTCTGTTGAGGCAGTAATCCGAAAGGATAATGTAACCGAGGCTTCCACCTCGAAGAACCCTAAGATTAATGATAAGAAACCAATTGCTTATCTCGCTGAGTCTTTTAATATTTGGCATGAACGATTAGGACATGTTAATTTCAAGTCTATGAGTAGATTAATGTACATGAACATGATTCCTAAATGCAAATTAAGCAAAGACAAATGTGAGGTTTGTGTCCAAGCCAAACTCACTAAAACGCCATCACCCAGCGTTCAAAGAACAACAGAACCTCTAGGTTTAATTCACACAGATTTATGTGATTTGAAATATATTCAAACCAGAGGAGGCAAGAAATATTTCGTGACTTTCATAGATGATTGCACGAGATATTGTTACATCTTTATACTGCGAAGTAAAGATGAAGCCTTGGACAAATTTAAAGAATACAAGCTGGAAGTTGAAAACCAACTCGACAATACCATAAAAAAGGTCAGAAGTGATAGGGGTGGTGAATATAGTGAACCATTTGATGCATTCTGTAGAGCACATGGCATTATTCATCAAACAACTGCTCCCTACTCACCGGAATCCAATGGAGTTGCTGAAAGAAAAAAAACAGAACTCTCAAGAAAATGATGAATGCAATGTTGCAGGAATCTGGGTTAGCCCAGAACATGTGGGGGGGGGGGGGGGGAAGCTCTGCTTACCTCTAATTATGTCCTGAACAAAATTCCACAAAAAATTACAGGAAAAACTCCTTATGAACTTTGGAAAGGTAATGTACCTTCGTATGTATACCTGAAAGTGTGGGGGTGCCTGGCAAAAGTTGCAGTACCACTTCCGAAAAAGGTCACCATCGGACCTAAAACGGTAGATTGCATTTTCATCGGATACGCGCACAATAGTAGTGCCTATCGATTTTTGGTACATAAATCAGATATACCAGACATTCATGTAAACACAATAATGGAGTCAAGGAATGCATACTTTTTCGAAAATGTGTTTCCATGTAAGGATAGAGGAAATCCTAAACGAACTCGTGACGAACGAGATGCTAGCAATGAGGCAAGCACTTCAGGCACTTCTACAGAAGTAGAAGAAGCTGAACCGAGACGAAGCAAGAGAGCTCGTAAGGAGAAGACATTTGGCTCTGAGTTCATAATGGCATTCCTAGCGGAAAGTGGTCCAAGAACTTTCATGGAAGCGATGTCTACACCTGATGCACCTTTCTGGAGGGAGGCATCTAACAGTGAAATCAACTCAATTATGCAAAATCATACTTATGAGTTGGTAGACCTACCTCAAGGTTGTAAACCTCTGGGCTGTAAATGGGTCTTCACCACTAAGCTAAAAATCGATGGCTTTATAGACAAATATATGGCCAGGCTTGTGGTACAAGGATTTCGTCAAAAGGAAGGATTGGACTTCTTTGACACTTATTCTCCAGTGACGAGAATTACTTCGATTCGCATGTTGATTGGAATCGCAGCTTTAAGAAACCTTGAAATACATCAGATGGATGTTAAGACTGTTTTTCTAAACGGAGATTTAGAGGAAGAGATCTATATGAATCAACCTGAGGGTTATGTTGCTCCCGGACAAGAGAAAAAAGTCTGTAAACTTGTCAAATCGCTATATGGACTCAAGCAAGCTCCGAAGCAATGGCATGAAAAATTTGACAGTGTAATGATGTCAAATGGCTTTCACATCAATGAATGTGATAAGTGCATTTATATCAAAAGTACTTCACAAGGTTATGTGTTGTTGTGTTTGTACGTAGATGACATGCTAATCATGGGAAGCAACAAAGATATAATCATTCAAACAAAGAACATGCTAAGTGGAAAGTTTGATATGAAAGACATGGGATTAACTGATGTAATTCTAGGGATTAAGATTATTCGAAATTCAAAAGGAATAATTATGTCTCAAGATCATTACGCCACAAAAATCCTAGAGAGGTTTAAGACCTACTCCAATGGGACAGCAAAAACTCCACTTGATCCTCATCTTCACTTGACAAAGAATTCAGGTGAAGCAGTGTTACAAGTGGAGTATGCAAGAGTCATCGGGAGTCTAATGTACTTAACGAATTGTACTAGATCCGATTTAGCACACTCGGTAAACGTACTAAGTCGTTACACGAGCAATCCAGGTCATACCCATTGGAGAGCCATAACTAGGGTATTAAATTATCTAAGATACACCAAAAGTTATGGGCTGCACTTCGGTAAAGAACCAGCAGTGCTGGAAGGGTAGAGTGATGCCAATTGGATTTCAGATTCAAGAAACTCCAAATCCACGAGTGGATATCTTTACTCTTGCTGGTGCAGCAATATCCTGGAAATCTTCTAAACAAACACTCCTGGCCAGATCAACCATGGAGTCAGAGTTTGTAGCTTTAGACAAAGCTGCTGAGGAAGCAGAATGGCTTCGAAACTTTTTGGAAGATATCCCGATGTGGGAGAACCAGTGCCAACATTACGTGTACACTGTGATAGTCAGTCGGCTATCTCTCGGGCACTGAGTAACCTATATAATGGCAAGTCTCGTCATATAAGAAGACGACATAAGACCATTAGACAATTGATCTCAACTGGTGTAATAACGATAGATTACATCAAGTCGGCTGATAACCTAGCGGATCCGTTTACCAAAGGTTTGCCGCGAGATCAAATTGTAAAATCATCAAAAGGAATGGGTTTAAAGCCTATAGAAAAAGATGATGTTTGACAGATACCCCACCTATGTGACTGGAGATCCCAAGATCTAGGTTCAAAGGGAAACAAAATTAAACTGATTCGAATTGAGCACTGTGAGACTATGTCTCTGCCCAGTTCCTAGGATGATATAACAGTGCTACCTGTGGATAGTAAGGATAAGCGTTGGCTTTTAATGATTGCATAGCTATGTAGATAGTGGAGTGTGACAGGACACTTCTGAAAAACAAGCTAATAAAAGATCACCTAGTGAAGTGTGAAATGGGGCCGTTTCTAGGAGAATGAAAGAGAAGGCTATATTCTCCAAATTCACTCACGAATACCAGGAATGTTCAAGGCCAATATGAACACAATAGAGAACAAAGTTCTACGAGAAGATGTCTCTGTGCGATACATGTTGTCTAAGTTTACATAAAAATCCGGGCGGTTCAAGACATCATGTTCACCTCCTGGCCGAGTAAACTCGACAGATATTAAAAATGTTTGGTTCAAAGCTGAAAAATGCTACCTCTCAGATACAGTTACATTTTCGTATACTCTCGAAAGTCTGTCTACGTCTAGATGAGTCTAGTGAATTATGTCTAGTAAAGTCTAGTCTGTTCTATTTTCATATGTTTAGAGTCATTTCTATTCATGTGTGGGATTGTTGGAACAAAATTTATAAGAGCTTGAGGGCTTTATAAATATGTGTATGTGTGAATTGAAATGAGACATTTGGGCTATGTAAAAAAGTCTTGTGAATGTAAAAAGGAAAAACCTTAAAAAAGGAAAAACCTTAAAAAAGGAAAAGCCTACAAAAAGGAAAAGCCTTAAGAAAAGGAAAAACCTAAAAAAAGGAAAAGTGAGGGACATGTATAAATTCCCACATCGCTAGTTGGAAATAATTTCCTATATGATCTTCTCCTATATATAGGATCGCCTCTCTTGAGAGAAAGGTATCCAATCACACACAGAAAACACACTTACAAAAGAAAAAGTTCCTTCAATCCTCTACAGCTTAGAGTAAGTCTTTATTCGAGAGTATCGTAGTATAATGTTCGATAGATCTGATATCAAGTGTAGATGATACAGATTACTTTGGTTGTATCCTGGGACTCATGGATCTATTAAAACCCGTCGCACTACGGGAGATTCTTAGAGTTAAGGAAAGAGATTCATCTCGCCTCCTTAGATTTATTTTATTGCTTTATCGTTTTATAAATCGTCTGTTCCTTACTGTTTATTTATATAAATCGTGATTAAATCTTTCATGTCTATTGTGCGATAATTTTGGTCCTACATTTTTTTCCCATGACTGTTTACGGTGTCAGAAAACAACCGTCAGGTATCTTTCTAGTGTAATCAAAACGCTGAATTCTGCATTTTCTTTTTCTTCTCTGAAATTTTGCCCAAAACTTAGGGTTAGTATTCGACTAAATCGGATTCTTTTTTTTTATAGAAATCCGCTAATGCTTTGTTATTTCCTATTTGGGATTTATTCATTATAATTTGGAGTTTATTGACGTTAGCAGAATAACATGAGAACACACACCAGCAACGGCGACTTCATCGTCTAAAATCAAAAGGTGCATGAACTTCTCATACGCGGGAAAAGTGCAAACCCTTCTTTCATAAAGAATGTAAAGTTATTTTCATCATTTTTAGCTATATATATACAATTAAAAATTATGTATTCTTCATTATATTTTCTATGGTTAACAATGGAATTTTTTTTTTCTTTTGATGGCTATCAGTGCAAATATGATGGTTTTGGCGATGAGCAAAATGTAAGATTATCCTCATTGATTTTGTTGCGATGAGGTTGAAGATGCAGCTGCCTGATGCATCTCATGTACAAGTTTGGAACTAGCTCACGGCGTAGCTCAAAGGAGTAAGGCGAGGTGACAGATGACGTGGAGCATACTAGATCGGGGAGCTGAGTTGTACCAGTCACAAGGAGAGACGCGAAGCAGTTGCTGAGCTGGAACGAATATCTTGTGGACAATAAGGAAGCATGAAAGATTTCCTTATTCTTAGGAGAAGAATAAGGGAATCGAAAATATCCTTGAAGATTCGGTGTGATCCTCTAGGGTATTGCGAGCTAGGGTTAGCTATAAGTCCTACCTTGTATAAGTAGGCGTGACAAGTCCTCGTATGGGACGTAACACATTTAAGGGAATTCTGAGCATAGGGCAAAGGGTCATCTTGTAAGAGATCTAAGGCTAAGGGCGAGAGAATTCATTGAGAGGCTTTTGGATCACGTATAGATCTAAGTACAGGTGAGGCTAGAACGACAAGTCAAGGTGTGTCTTGGGCTTGTCTAGGATCGTGCTTGGTGAGACTTGTAAGTTTACCAAACAGATTTACTAGCAATAAAGTTTTCGTGTAGAGAAACTCCTGCCTCACTGTGTGTACTAGTTCCTGTACTACGACTATTGCATTTTCATTTGGTATCAGAGAGCGGTCATCTGTGTGTATTACAAACAGGTGAGATCTTGAGGAAGAAAATGGAGAGCTATCAAGAGTTGGTGAACAATTCGAAAGTGATACTAAATTCAGGGAACTATGGCTTTTGGAAATCTCGGATCAGATCCGTGATCAAAGGAATTGATCCACTTGCATGGAAAGCTGTTCTGGAAAAGTGGACATAGCCTAAGGTGAGAGATGCTGCTGGAATAGAGACGGCCAAACCAGAAGAACAGTTGACTGAAGATGAGCAGAAAAAGTCCAAGTTCAATTCACGAGCTCTCACAGCCATCCATTGCAGCGTGTCAGCTAAAACCTTTGAGCTAATACAAGGATGTGAAACTGCAAAGGAAGCATGAGACATACTGCAAATCCACTTTGAAAGAACAACAAAGGTTCAGAATTCTAGAAAGGACTTATTGGCATCGAGATTTAAGAATCTAAAGATGGAGGAACATGAATCAGTTGCTAACTTCAGCTCCAAACTGAGCTCTTTAGCTCAGGAAGCAGCAACCCTGGGAAAAATCTACAAAGATAAGAATCTGGTTAAGAAATTTATAAGGTGTCTACCGTCAAGATTCATGGGCTACAAATCAGCTCTAAGTGTGTCACAAAACACTGATTCACTTACTTTTGGTGAGGTGGTCGGGATGTTACTGGCTCATGAGATGGAGCTGTACAGCGTGAAGAAACCAAGAGGTATGGCACTTGTGTCTACCAGTGACAGAAGTTCACGAGAGTCTGATGAAGATGAGGATCCAATAAGTTTGCTGGTACGGCGGTTTGATCGAGCTCTGAGAAGAGCAGATAAGTTTCAAGGGCAGAAGAGAACCAGCGTGTTTAGAAGACAAGCAGATGGAGATAAGGTAGGCAAGAAACCAAATATTCAATGTCATGAATGCAAAGGCTTTGGACACTTCAAAACTGAATGTCCAACACTTAAAAGAAGGGAAATTCAATGCTTTGGATGTAGAGGGTTTTGACACACACAACTGGAGTGTGTCAATGATCAGAAGCGTCAGAAAAAAAAATCTCTATTAGCTGAAAATGACTCAGAGGATGAAAGTGAAGATGAAGGGGTGGAAGAAGTAAATAATTTTGTCACACTTCTTGGAATTACTGAATTTGGAGAAGAAGGTGAGATGCCAGAATCAGACTCTGAAGGGGATCAGGGGAGTGACTTCACTGACAGTTACAGAGAATTTCGTGAGATGCTGATCAAAGTTGGAAAGGAAAACTCAGAGCTAAAAAGGGAGAAACACCGACTTGAGTCAGTTGTTGAGCTGCTATAGAGTGAGTTGGATGCTGAACGAAAACTGAGTCAGGGAAGTGTGATGCTGATTAAGGAGAAACTAAATCTAGCAAATAAAGCAGAAATACTTGGACAGGAACTACAAGATGAGAAAAAGGTGTCAACTCAACTTCAGTCGGAACTGGATCTTCAGCTCAAGAAAATCTACATGTTCGCAGGAACAAAACAACTTGATAAGATCCTGAGCTATGGAAGGACAACTGGTGTGACACAAGGTCTGGGATACACTGGAAGAGAGACTGGAAAGGCTGGAAAAATCAAGTTTGTTGCGGCTAAATCATGTACCCTTGAAAAGTCCAAGACAGGATGATACGATCATGAACACGCCTAAAGACTTGACGTGCACACCCGAAGGACCAATGACGAGGTCAAGGATCCGCAAGCTCATCAAGGACACTCGCGGATCACTTTTGGACGATTGGAGCAAGGAAGAAGAGCCACCACCGAACACCATTCTCGATATGGTCCGTGCCCATCTTGGTGATTGAGGTTCGGCCCAATGGTATAGGTTTAAGTACTCTTTTTCCTTGACTTGGGTTTGTCCCATTGGGTTTACCAAGTTAAGGTTTTAATGAGGCTTAGGCTTATATCAACCTTTTGTCCAATCTTCACCATGATGTTACGCACACCATCATCACCATCATCTTTCACTTCCGCAAGTTTGTTTTTCCGAGGGATTATTTCCGAGGGATTTTTCCGCGGAACTTCCCCGGGGGAATTCTTCATTTCCGCGGAAGACTAGTCAAAGTAGCCGAGGGGTCATTCAAACTTCTAGTCAAAGTCAATGGTCTTAGTCTTCACATTTAATTTGACTTTGTAATTTCCCATGCATTGTAATTTGTGTTTTCTTCTTCACCCCTTCACATTCTTTCTCTATAAAAGCAATGTAATCTCATTGAGAATAAATCATCCAATTTTATAAAACCTTTTAGAGATTTCTCTCCTTTGTTCCTTTGTGAACTTTCGATTATTTTGGTGGTTAGCCAAGAAAATCATTTCGATCCTTGGGTGGTTAGCTCATTGGTCACTTCCGATTCTTAAGGTGGTTAGCTTTAAGTTCGATCCGATTCCGAGGTGGTTAGCCGAAGAGTCACAAACGTTCCTTAGGTGGTTAGCCTTGGGTTCGGGTTTACCGAGTGCCGTTCATAGCTCTCGACGCAGCCATTCACTACCGCCGCCTTGCTTGTTCAAGGATTATCCCCGTTTCAATTCCGCTTCAAATACCGACAAGAGTGTGCATTTTTGGGAAGATTGGAACCGAGATCATATCAAGGAACCGAGTGCGTATCAAGTGGTATCAGAGCCACGCTCTTGATTACCCCGGTATTTTCTAATCTTTTTTCACTCTTTTTAAATTCTTTTCTTTCTATCTTTTGTATTAAACCGATTTTTAAAAAAAAAAAAAAAAAAATCGTAGATTAAAAAAAAAAAAAAAAAAAACGAAAAGACATATTCAAAAAAAAAAAAAAATCATATCGGTTCGTAATTCTTCACTATCTATCTAAATTCTTTGTTTGACGATTTGGTTTTTAAAGCTACCATCGATTTGTTTCGATTTTAGTTCCTTAAGAACCGAGGAGAACTTCTAGTGTGTTGTGAGGATATTACGAGAGTTGTGTGAACAAATTTGAGGGAAACACTTGTGAGAATATTTTACTAACGTGTTTGCTCATTTTTGCGAGGTACAATGGCTGAGGAAAGTGAAACTAATACTTCATGGACGAGAAGGGAAAGAGATGCCGCGATGAATCGCAAGGTGGATGCCATCACTCTTATGATGAACGAGATGAGAAATCAATTGGCCGCTCTTAACGTTCGGACACCGGTGAGACAAGAAGGAAACAACGGCGCAAACTTAGCCGAGAGTCACGGATCCGATCATAGCCGAAGGAATCCCCGTGTTCCGCCAAGGCATAGACGAGCCAACAATCAAAACCGGCAACAAAACCCACAAGGCGATAACGGCGAGAATGGCGACAATCCGTTTCACGATCAATCCGAGGGATCCAATGGGAACATACCACAACCGACCAGGAGGAGAAATGATAATGATCTCGGTGGATTGAAGCTTCGTATTCCACCGTTCTACGGAACGAACGATCCCGACGCGTTTCTAGAGTGGGAAAAGAAGATTGATCTAGTCTTCGGTTGTCAAGACTTTTCCGAGCAAAAAAAGGTTAGGTTGGCCGCGACGGAATTTCATAATTATGCTATTGATTGGTGGGATAGTGTTGTGACAAGCAGGAGACGCCAAGGAGTTAATCCCGTTGAAACGTGGGATGAGATGGCGAGATTGATGAGAGTTCGTTTCGTGCCGGTACACTATCACCGCGAGCTACACCACAAGTTACGAAGATTGTCCCAAGGTAGTAAGGGTGTAGAAGATTACTTCCAAGAGATGGAGAAGCTCATGCTCAAAGCCGATGTAGATGAGCCCGGTGATGCAACAATGGCCCGATTCTTAACCGGTATGAATCGTGAATTGCAAGATCGGATGGAAATGCAATCTTACGAAACCGTGGAGGAATTGTTGCATAAGGCAATCTTAGTGGAGCAACAACTCAAGAGAAAGAGTGTCACACGGTCACCTTTCGTGTCTAGACCGAATTACACCGAAGGAGATAAATCCAACTACCCGCCCCGGACCGATTCAAAACCAAAGCCGGACTTCAAGCCTAGCTCATCCGGAAATGAATACAAGGGTAAGACCGAAACTACTCATGTCCGTAACCGTGACATTGAATGTTTCAAATGTAGGGGAAAGGGTCACTATGCCAGCAAATGTCCAAACCAACGTGCTATGATGTTGTTGGACAACGGTGAGATCGTCACCGAAGACGAAGTGGAATCTGAATCCGCACCTATCTATGACGAGGAAGAGGAACAAGCAGAAAAAGGAGAACTCTTAGTCATAAGAAGGACTTTGGTGATAGAGGACAAAACCGAAGAGGAAGATCAACGTGAGAACTTATTCCATTCGAGATGCTTAGTGAAAGATAAAGCGTGTAGTCTCATCATCGATGGAGGGAGCTGTGCCAACATTGCTAGCACAACCATGGTGGAGAAGCTGAATCTCGAAACACTAAAGCATCCACATCCATATCATCTTCAATGGTTGAACAACCAACGGAACTTGAAGGTAACCAAACAAGTAAGGGTTCCTTTGTCAATTGGGAGATATACGGATGAAATTCTTTGCGATGTGTTGCCAATGGAAGCTGGTCATATTCTTCTTGGGAGACCATGGCAATATGATCGAAGGGTTATGCATGATGGTTCATCCAACAAATATTCTTTTGAGGTCGGCGGAAGAAAAATCACTCTCGCTCCTATGACGCCACAAGAGATCCGCCAAGATGAGTTGCAAAGGAAGGAAAAACACGTTTTGAGTGAACTCCCAAACACCAGCACCCAAAAGAGAGCCTGAGAAAAACCAAGCAAAAGACCTTTGAGAGCAAACCCGTGAGAAATTCAAATTTTCTTGTGAGAAAAGGTGATGAGCGAGATTTGCTACCTAAACTATCGTTGTTTATGATTAAGAAAACTCCTATGAGTTTTACTCACCCCACACCGGTGCTACCGAGTGAAATTAATTCTCTTTTGCAGGGCTTTAAGGACGCAACTGCAGAAGGCAAGCGGATCGAACGTTTCCATGAACCGCAACTTTTACCACTACTAAGGGACGAAGCAAACGGACGAATTTCCACTGAGGGAAATGATTTTCTTCGACCAAATGGACCTTTAGAAGAAGATAGTCGAAGCAGAATTCGACTTGGACAAACGGACTTCATACCTCCTTTGAAAAATCCACCCGATGATCCTTTCATGGTCGATATGAAACTTATTAATCCAAACGACCAAACCAAGGCTGGGAAAGGTAAGTTCTCTCGGCTAAACACATATTCTAAAGCTAATAGCCGAGGTATTTTGGTCTTTGGTCGAGCAGATTGGAAATTGGTTCTTAGCTTTCAAACCGTAGCCGAGGATGGCCGAATCAAGCTTAGAGAACGAACGGAAGTTAACGGGAACCTGAAATCTGAACACCACGGATGTTCCGAGTTGAATGATTCGAAGCACAACTCACTTCAAGTCCCCACCCAGATCTCGACATGCTTGCAAGGTAAGAACGCCTTGACTTTGAGCTTTAAGAATTTTAACTTGGTCTTTTTGCGTGCAGATTGTCCGGATTTGAGGACAAATCCTTTCCAACTGGGGGAGGATGATACGATCATGAACACGCCTAAAGACTTGACGTGCACACCCGAAGGACCAATGACGAGGTCAAGGATCCGCAAGCTCATCAAGGACACTCGCAGATCACTTTTGGACGATTGGAGTAAGGAAGAAGAGCCACCACCGAACACCATTCTCGATATGGTCCGTGCCCATCTTGGTGATTGAGGTTCGGCCCAATGGTATAGGTTTAAGTACTCTTTTTCCTTGACTTGGGTTTGTCCCATTGGGTTTACCAAGTTAAGGTTTTAATGAGGCTTAGGCTTATATCAACCTTTTGGCCAATCTCAACCATGATGTTACGCACACCATCATCACCATCATCTTTCACTTCCGCAAGTTTGTTTTTCCGAGGGATTATTTCCGAGGGATTTTTTCGCGGAACTTCCCCGGGGGAATTCTTCATTTCCGCGGAAGACTAGTCAAAGTAGCCGAGGGGTCATTCAAACTTCTAGTCAAAGTCAATGGTCTTAGTCTTCACATTTAATTTGACTTTGTAATTTCCCATGCATTGTAATTTGTGTTTTCTTCTTCACCCCTTCACATTCTTTCTCTATAAAAGCAATGTAATCTCATTGAGAATAAATCATCCAATTTTATAAAACCTTTTAGAGATTTCTCTCCTTTGTTCCTTTGTGAACTTTCGATTATTTTGGTGGTTAGCCAAGAAAATCATTTCGATCCTTGGGTGGTTAGCTCATTGGTCACTTCCGATTCTTAAGGTGGTTAGCTTTAAGTTCGATCCGATTCCGAGGTGGTTAGCCGAAGAGTCACAAACGTTCCTTAGGTGGTTAGCCTTGGGTTCGGGTTTACCGAGTGCCGTTCATAGCTCTCGACGCAGCCATTCACTACCCCCGCCTTGCTCGTTCAAGGATTATCCCCGTTTCAATTCTGCTTCAAATACCGACAAGAGTGTGCATTTTTGGGAAGATTGGAACCGAGATCATATCAAGGAACCGAGTGTGTATCACAGGAAGTGGCACAACCAGAAGGGCTGGGTGTTACTTTTGTGGAAAACTTGGACACATTAGAGCCTACTGTTACATGTTCTGGGAAAGAGTAAGACGTCTCAGATACCAGGGCAGGTTTTCGTGGAATGGATCTCTGAGCCAAATTTGGCTAAAGAAGGCATATATTATGCTAAGAGATGTCAAGAAATCAAAACCAACAGATTCCCACACTCCAAAGTGGCTCAACTTCAGATGCAACATGGCTGTGACATCAGAAAATGAAGAAGAAATAGGGACCTCGTACTTCGATAGTGGCTGCTCAAGACATATGACATGCACACAAGGTTACCTCGAAAATGTCAAGAAGATCAAGGGAGGAAAAGTGACTTTTGGGGATGGAAGTAAAGGAGCAATTCAAGGAAAATGACATACACATGAGTCAGATCTACCACAACTGATGAATGTCTATCTGGTTCAGGGGCTAAAAGCCAATCTCATAAGTGTCAGTCAACGGTGTGACGAAGGACTGACAGTAGTCTTCACAAGTACCGAATGCAAGGCCATTAATCAGCGAGGTGAAATCACATTGCAAGGGATCAGGTCGGGTAATAACTGCTACATGTGGGACAAATCGTTAAGTGCAACAAGCTGCTACAGAGCACAAGATGACCTGGAACTGTGGCACAACGACTCGGGCACATGAATGTGAAGAATTTGACAAATCTTGTTGAAAAAGAGATAGTCAGAGGGTTGCCTCAGATTAAGGGAGGAAGGAAAATCATCTGTAGTGCATGCAATCAAGGGAAACAAGTGAAGCTACAACACAAGAAGGTTCCTGATGTCCAATCCAAAGCAACATTAGATCTAGTCCACATGGATCTAATGGGACCAATGCAAGTTGAGAGTGTGGGAGGAAAAAGATATGTGTTTGTTCTGGTTGATGACTACTCACGTTTCACATGGATTAGGTTCATTCGTGAAAAGTCTAACACAGCAGAGAGTTTCAGAATTCTAGCTCTACAACTGAAGAATGAAAGAGGAGGTATCAAAAGGATTCGTAGTGATCATGGCGGGGAGTTTCAGAATGAAACCATGACCATTTTCTGTGAGAATCATGGGATTGCTAATCAGTTCGCGGCACCAAGGACGCCTCAACAGAATGGAGTAGTAGAACGCAAGAACATGACCTTGTAGAAAATGGCACCTGCTATGATCCATGGCAACAAAGTGCCTCTGAAGTTATGGGCTGAAACAGTGAGCACAGCGTGCTACATTATCAATCGTGTGTATGTCAGAAAAGGCACTACCAAGACTCCTTACGAACTGTGGAAAGGGAAAACTCCAAATCTAAGTTACATCCATGTATTTGGATGCAAGTGCTACATTCTGAATGATAAAGATTACATGGGAAAGTTTGACTCCAGAAGCGATGAAGGGATGATTCTGGGATATTCTGAAAGTAGCACATCGTTCGGAATATACAACACAAGATCAAGAGCAGTAATGGAGTCAGTCAATGTGGTTTTTGATGATTATTCCCTTATGAAGTGGGAAGGAGCTAACGCAGGGAGTTACTCAGAGTAGGCAGAAGAAACTCTTGAGTCACAAGATACATCAACTAGCACATAAAACCAAATTGTGTCAGAGCCTTCTGTCTCTGAATTGGGTGAAAATCAGCAAGTTCATCGTAATCATTCTTCATCTGATATTATTGGCAATGTGAATGAATGGAGGAAAACTCGTGGAGTCCAACTTGATTTCAAAAAGATGGTTGGCAAATTCTCTGAGATGGTTCTGTTTGCGTGCTTTGTCTCAGTCATTGAACCACGAAACCATGTTCAAGCACTTGAGGATGAATTATGGATTGTTGCAATGGAGCAAGAGCTAGAGCAATTTGTGTGGAATGATGTGTGGGAACTTGTGCCAAGACCAGAAGATGGGAATGTAGTTGGTACTAAGTGGATATTCAAAAACAAGATTGACGAGAATGGTGCTGTGGTTCGGAACAAAGCTAGATTGGTGGCACAAGGGTATTCCCAGATTGAAGGTGTGGACTTTGAAGAAACCTTTGCCCCAGTTGCAAGACTTGAGTCAATCCGGTTGTTTGTAGGTATGGCTTGTATTCTGAACTTCAAAGTGTATCAGATGGATGTGAAGAGTGCCTTCTTGAATGGACTTATGAAGGAAGAAGTTTATGTTGAGCAACCTAAGGGGTTCGAGGACTCAATGAATCCAAAACATGTCTACAAACTTAAGAAGGCCTTATATGGTCTGAAACAAGCACCACGAGCCTGGAATGAGAGGCTTACCAGTTTCCTGTTTAAAAGTGGATACACTAGAGGAAATGTAGATAAGACTTTGTTCATTCTGTAACAAGGAAAGCAAATGATGATGGTCCAAATATATGTGGATGACATTATTTTCGGAGGGACATCTCAGATGCTTTTAGATCAGTTTGTCAACAGTATGACTCAGGAGTTTGAGATAAGCATGGTGGGAGAACTCAAGTACTTCTTGGGATTACAAATCACACAATCAGAAGAAGGAGTGTTCATCTCTCAAAGTACATACGCAAAGAACCTGTTGGTGAAGTTCAGGCTGGATCAGTGTAAAGAAGCATGCACACCAATGATCACTACGACAAAGCTGAGCAAAGATAGTGAAGGACAAAATGTAGATCCTTCAATCTACAGAGGGATGATTGGGAGTCTGTTGTATCTCACAGCAAGTAGACCAGACATGTGTCTAAGTGTTGGAATTTATGCACGGTATCAAGCCAAACCAAAGCAATCACATCTTGAAGCTGTGAAAAGGATCATCAAGTATGTCAAGGGAACAACTGGTCTAGGAATTTGGTATTCCAAAGGGTCAAACAACAACTTGGTCGGCTACTGTGATGCAGACTGGGCTGGAAGTGCAGATGACAGAAAAAACACCAGTGGAGGGTGTTACTTTCTTGGAAACAATCTGATCTCGTGTATGAGCAAAAAGCAAAACTCTGTGTCACTATCTACTGCAGAAGCAGAGTATATAGCTATGGGGAGCTGCTGTAGCCAACTCCTCTGGATGAAGCAGATGTCAGCCGACTATGGGATGGAGTCTGGACCTCTCCTGGTTTACCGTGACAACAAAAGCGCCATATGTATTTCAAAGAACCCAGTGCAGCACTCGAGAACAAAGCACATTGACATAAGGCACCACTTCATAAGAGAATTGGTGGAGGAGAAACAGGTAGTAATTGAACACATTGTCACTGATCTTTAGCTGGCTAATTTATTCACAAAACCTTTGGATTTTAATCGCTTTGTCACCTTGAGAAATTCAATTGGGGTGTGTGGTATGTGATTACTGTTTCAAGTGCACAGGGCTAATACAGGTACTAAGTCAGGGTGTGTGTCAAGTTCAGATTTTGTCTGGAGTCAAGTGCATCAGTGATAACGGTCCCTTGTCATGACATCTGAGCAGGATGTCAGTTCAAATTCATACTGATAAGACTTACAAGGTAGAAAGGAAAATCATTGAGCATAATGCAAACAGACCCTGAGTTGAAAGAGCGATAATGGAAATGATGCATTAGTGATCAATAAACTGTCAACGGCCTGTACTTGAGAACAATAACCGATGATGGTACATGGAATCCGGCATAAATCAAAAGAAGAAACAAAACCCTTCTCAGTATGGATATAAGCTAAAGACCGACAAATGACAGGAGAAAGTTGTGATAAGGGAAACAGGATCACTGAAGACAAGATGGCCAGACCCGATAAATCAGTCAGAGCTAAGTATACATCTTGACTCAAGTACTGACTTAGTCACCGTCTAAGGAAAAAGGTAATCAAATCTTGGTCAAAATTCGTTTTCAAAAAACCAGGTCAAGAGTCATGATATGTGGGATATTGCTGCAAGTTTGATTCCCATGAATATATCTTGAAAGTACTTGTCAATTAGTGTTCAATGAGTTGTGCTACTAATGGGTTATGTGTCAGAAAAGTTTTTTGTTACAGTGAAACAGGGAAACAGGTTCGTGAAATCTCTGCACTCGACTAACTGGGCCTGGCCCAATTGATATCTCGCAATTTGAAAAAGAAAAATCAAAAGAATGAGAGGGAATCGTGGACTGATATCTCTGGGAAAGAGGAAACTGAAGAGTTACTGCTCATAAACTGCAAAAACCCTAACGCATATCCAAAGTGAGAAAAAATCAACCGAAAACTGGTGAAAAGAACCCGAAGAGGACTCATCGGAAAGTCGGAAACTGAACCAACCATGCATGCAACAGGGAATCCAGAAAAGCCGCAATTGATTGACGAGGAAAGTGACTCGGACCCAAATCCGCTGGCTCAGGAAACTACTACAGAACCAGAACCGGCAACTTCACCGGCAGGAAGCACTGAATCTTTTGCAACGGCAAACGAGGGAAGATTGTCCGAAGGCGATGCATCGACTGAATGCAAGAAAAAGACAGTGGAGGAGGAGGCACCTCCGACAGAGGAGGCACCTCCGACAGAGGAGGCACCTCCGACAGAGGAGGCCGGAGAAGTAAAAGATCCAGTCATTGATCCAATCAGGGAAGACACCAATCAGACCCCGGATGAAGAAATTGCTGTAATAACGCTCGAAAGCCTGTGTCTGATCATCTACGAAGGGGAAATTGATGCGGTAAACGAAATCTCTGAGGACACCAAGGCAAAAACTGACCGTGATGACGAATCATTAGTCAGATCCGAAGAAGAAACCCCTGAGAAAGATCAAGCAGACATAGGAAGAAAAGGAAAAAGGGGTCAGGAGAAAGAAACAGAAGATGACGGGGACGAATCTCCAACACGGATCTCAGTCCAGAAACAGGGAGAGAGAGCTGATCGAAAGCGCAACAGGCGAGAACAGACAAACCAGGCACCTTCAAGAAAGAAATCAAAATCTCGTCCTCAAAATCAGACACAGAAGGTGCCCATATCTCAGGGAGAGAGCTCAAAAGCAAAAAGAAAGACCAAAACTCACTCGAGGAAGGCATCTCAAGCACCCAACAGGTACGAATTCTTTTCAAATCAAAATATATGGGATGAAAGACTAGTAAATGTGGATGAGGAAGATGAGATCAACTGTGGTTGGGTTGTCTGCATATGTGCCTCAACTGGTTCAGGAGTATTATGTTGCACTCCCATCGGAAGTACCAACTGTGGAGGGACAAGGAGTCAGCGTCTCTGTCTGGGGACTCAAGTTTGAGTTTTCTCCTGCAGTGATCAACAGGAGTCTGAAACTCAAGCCCCTGAGTCAAGATGAGACTGAGGCAGATGCAAATGCTGAGTCAGTCAGCCAGTCTGAGCTAGCATCGTTTCTAACTCAAGGGGGAAAGGCTAATTGGTCAAGTCTGACTACACGAGATCTGCCACCTCATCTTGCTGCATTAATCCTGATTGCCGCATTCAACTGGGCACCCTCAACCCACAAGAATCACATCTCAGAAGAAAGAGCTACAATGGTGTACAAGCTGTGCCATGGGATCCAGATTGATTTTGGAAAGATGGTGTTTAAGCAGGTGATGGGACTAAGCCAGCTCAAGAAGAATGATACCCGTTGGCTATTGTTTCCATGCATCATCACTGCTCTGTTGGAATCACAACATCGTTTCGAATTGGAGGTTGGAGAGACACATGTACTTCCGGCACGGTACAAAAAGGATCCTAGGAGTGGTGAGGAGTTCATCAAGAAGGAAGCAACTAAGATAAGGACAAAGAAGCGACACTCCCAAAAGAAGTCTGCTCCCGCATCTACATCAAAGACACCTAAGCCAGTGAGTCATGAACCAGCAGATGAGACTTCAGGTGACATTAGAGTCATGCCAATGGGAGTGGTGCGATTACCAGCTGGTTATGCTAGTGCTGACGCAATCCAAACAGCTCTGGATGACACGTCATGTGTGCTTCAGACCCTCATGGCCACAGTCCAGATGCTTAAGCAATCGATTCAAGGTACCTCAGAAAGATCTTGACAGTTGTAGTCATTCTCTGTTTTTTTCTTAACTTATGTGTACTCACAAGCAGGGGGAGAAAGTGGCTAGGTAGTGTTGGATTACGGGGGAGTAAATGGAACCAGAAGTTGGAAATCTTCTTGGGAACTTCTGTTTTCAGTTTACTAGTGTAGGATTATGGGGGAGTGACTTAAGGGGGAGTTTGTTCTGTTTTATGGTTGTTGAAGACTCTGTTTCAGTAATTGCTTCATTCCAAGACTATGTACTGGATGCTTTATATTATTTGAAACTCAGTTTGTGTTAGTCCTGGAATCTTTGTGTTGCGTGCGTGTATGTGTGGTATGCATTGTTTGCAACAGGTACTTGTGAGACACAAAACTAAAAAGGGGGAGATTGAAGATGCAGCTGCCTGATGCATCTCATGTACCAGTTTGGAACTAGCTCATGGCGTAGCTCAAAGGAGTAAGGCGAGGTGACAGATGACGTGGAGCATACTAGATCGGAGAGCTGAGCTGTACCAGTCACAAGGAGAGACGCGAAGCAGTTGCTGAGCTGGAACGAATATCTTGTGGGCAATAAGGAAGCATGGAAGATTTCCTTATTCTTAGGAGAAGAATAAGGGAATGGAAAATATCCTTGAAGATTCGGTGTGATCCTCTAGGGTATTGCGAGCTAGGGTTAGCTATATAAGTCCTACCTTGTATAAGTAGGCGTGACAAGTCCTCGTATGGGACGTAACACATTTAAGGGAATTCTGAGCATAAGGCAAAGGGTCATCTTGTAAGAGATCTAAGGCTAAGGGCAAGAGAATTCATTGAGAGGTTTTTGGATCACGTATAGATCTAAGTACAGGTGAGGCTAGAACGACAAGTCAAGGTGTGTCTTGGGCTTGTCTAGGATCGTGCTTGGTGAGACTTGTAAGTTTACCAAACAGATTTACTAGCAATAAAGTTTTCGTGTAGAGAAACTCCTGCCTCACTGTGTGTACTAGTTCCTGTACTACGACTATTGCATTTTCATTTGGTATCAGAGAGCGGTCATCTGTGTGTATTACAAACAGGTGAGATCTTGAGGAAGAAAATATTTCGATTATTTCGGTTACATTTCGAAATGTTTCGGTTATTTCGGTTAAATTTCGGTTAGTTTAGGTTATTTCGGTTAATTAGGGGAAATAAACATAATTTTTTTTTTAATATCCATGGATACCCATTAGTTATCGGTTAATAACCATTCGGTTATCATAATCAATGGATATAAAAAAAATAACCATTCGGTTATTTTGAAGTAACCATAACCAAACCGAATCATTAATTTCGGTTCGATTCGATTTCATTCGGTTCGATTATTATGCCCAGCACTAATTTTCCCCATTATTTATATAATCTTTGGTTGCTTCCACACTCCTATATGATTTATTCAACGCAAATGAATCATAATCTAAATAATTTAAATCAAACTCCGAAACTGAAAGGTTCTTCGTCGATCTTTGATGCTGGTAATTGGGTCGACTCCTTCATCTTCCAATCTAGTTCAATTCAAACTAAACCATGTTGGAACGGGTATGACCACGTCTCCTACAAATCAATTTGTATCGGGGAGGTTCGGGAATTTTCTGTTAAGATAGAGCCGGTTGCGTTCCGGTCGGCAAATGAGGGGGAGGAGGTGATTTATAGCTGTGCCCGGAGGGCTGCCTACGTACCCCGGATTTGGGATCAAGTCATTCGTAGTTCGTTGCTGAGGAGGGTAGGAGAGAACTGGAGAGCTGAGAGCTAGTCAGGTCGACTGTCAGGTCGGGTCGTCGGTCGACGGTCGACCGTCAGGTCGGGTCGTCGGTCGTCGGTCGACTGTTAGGTTGTCGGTCGCTGGTCGACCGTCAGGTCGGATCGTCGGTCGACTGTCAGGTCGGCTGTCAAGTCGGCCGTCAGGTCGGGTCGTCGGTCGGCCGTCAGGTCGGGTGGCCAGGTCGGGTGATCGGTCGACTGTTAGGTCGTCGGTCGCTGGTCGACCGTCAGGCCGGGTCGTCGGTCGACTGTCAGGTCGGCCGTCAGGTCGGGTCGTCGGTCGGCCGTCAGGTCGGCCGTCAGGTCGGGTCGCCAGGTAGGGTCGTCGGTCGCCGGTCGACCGTCAGTTCGGGTCGTCGGTCAACTGTCAGGTCGGGTCGTCGGTTGACTGTCAGGTCGGTCATCAGGTCGGGTCGCCAGGTCGGGTCGTCGGTCGGCCGTCAGGTCGGGTCGCCAGGTCGGGTCATCGGTCGACCGTCAGGTCGGGTCGTCGGTCGACTGTCAGGTCGGGTCGTCGGTCGACTGTCAGGTCGCCGGGAGAGCTGGGAGCTCATCAGAGTTGCGGAGAGCTGGGGAGAGCTGCCGAGAGCTGGAAGAGCTTGGAGAGAGCTCCTTTTATAGAGAGGGAAATTTATTTAGAGAGGGAAATTTATTTAGAGAGAGAGAGAATGAAAGTTTTTTTGTGTGTTTAAATAATGAATACCAAATGGGGTATTTATAGTGGGAGATGAGCAGACAGCTCTCCGGTTTTTAGGGACGACGTGATGGTTCGTGAACAGTACCCGACACGTCGTGAACAGTACCCGGCACGTAGTGAACAGTGCCGAGCATGTCGGGAACAGTAACCGGCATGTCGTGAACAGTATCCGGCACATCGTGAACAGTGCAAAGCAGGTCGGTAATAGTAACCGGCAGGTCGTGAACAGTGCTCTACACGTGTGAACAGTGCGTAGCAGGTCGGGAACAGTAACCGGTAGGTCGTGAACAGTACCCGGCACGTCGTGAACAGTGCGGAGCAGGTCGGGAACAGTAACTGGCAGGTCGTGAACAGTACCGTATCTGCATAGTTGATGCTGGGCTTTTGGTGTTGGGCCTTTTGCTTTGGAATGGGCTAAAAAATGGGGTGTGCTCATCACCACACCCACAATAGCCCTCCCCCAAGTTCGGCGAGTGAGTGTCGAAGTCGGCGGACGAAACAAGTCTTAACTCGGTATATGTTAACCTGCAAATAATGGTGAAGTTGATTAGAGTTTAAAATCTTATGAACGAGACTAGGCTCGGCACTTGTTGATCGTGATTACTGCGAGATGAGCTCGGTTTTTGGGTTCGACCCGAAGTGCGAGGCGAGAGCTCGGCTTATCCTTTGCGAGCCGGAGCTCGGCTTTTGGGTTTGACCCGAGGTGCGAGGCGAGAGCTCGGCTTATCCTTTGCGAGCCGGAGCTCGGCTTTTGGGTTTGACCCGAGGTGCGAGGCGAGAGCTCGGCTTATCCGTTGCGTGCCGGAGCTCGGCTTTCGGGTTTGACCCGAGGTGCGAGGCGAGAGCTCAGCTTATCCTTTGCGAGCCGGAGCTTAGCTTTTGGGTTTGACCCGAGGTGCGAGGCGAGGGCTCGTCTTTTGAGGGGAAAGAAAAGAGTAAAAATGGAAATAAGCTTGGCACTTATCTGTATGCAGCCGTTCGGAGATGAGTGCGATGTTCCCGACATTTGCCGAGCTACTCTTTGCGTGTAGAAAAATCCTCAAACCCCCTCCTTCTAGCGCCAATTGTTGGAACGGGTATGAGCACGTCTCCTACAAATCAATTTGTATCGGGGAGGTTCGGGGATTTTCTGTTAAGATAGAGCCGGTTGCGTTCCGGTCGGCAAATGAGGAGGAGGAGGTGATTTATAGCTGTGCCCGGAGGGCTGCCTACGTACCCCGGATTGGGGATCAAGCCATTCGTAGTTCGTTGCTGAGGCGGGTAGGAGAGAACTGGAGAGCTGAGAGCTAGTCAGGTCGGCCGTCAGGTCGGGTCGTCGGTCGGCCGTCAGGTCGGGTCGCCAGGTCGGGTCGTCGGTCGACCGTCATGTCGGGTCGTCGGTCGACTGTCAGGTCGGGTCGTCGGTCGACTGTCAGGTCGCCGGGAGAGCTGGGAGCTCATCAGAGCTGCGGAGAGCTGGGGAGAGCTGGAAGAGCTTGGAGATAGCTCCTTTTTTAGAGAGGGAAATTTATTTAGAGAGAGAGAGAATGAGAGTTTTTTGTGTGTTTAAATAATGAATACCAAAGGGAGTATTTATAGTGGGAGTTGAGCAGACAGCTCTCCGGTTTTTAGGGACGACGTGATGGTTCGTGAACAGTACCCGGCAGGTCGTGAACAGTACCCGACACGTCGTGAACAGTGCGGAGCAGGTCGGGAATAGTAACCGGCGTGTCGTGAACAGTACCGTATCTGCATAGTGGATGCTGGGCTTTTGGTGTTGGGCCTTTTGCTTTGGAATGGGCTAAAAAATGGGGTGTGCTCATCACCACACCCACAATAGCCCTCCCCCAAGTTCGGCGAGTGAGTGTCGAAGTCGGCGGACGAAACAAATTTTAGCTCGGTATATGTTAACCTGCAAATAAGGGTGAAGTTGATTAGAGTTTAAAATCTTAGGAACGAGACTAGGCTCGGCACTTGTTGATCGTGATTACTGCGAGATGAGCTCGGCTTTTGGGTTTGACCCGAGGTGCGAGGCGAGAGCTCGGCTTATCCTTTGGGAGCCGGAGCTCGGCTTTTGGTTTTGACCCGAGGTGCGAGGCGAGAGCTCGGCTTATCCTTTGCGAGCCGGAGCTCGGCTTTTGGGTTTGACCCGAGGTGCGAGGCGAGAGCTCGGCTTATCCTTTGCGAGCCGGAGCTCGGCTTTCGGGTTTGACCCGAGGTGCGAGGCGAGAGCTCGGCTTATCCTTTGCGAGCCGGAGCTCGGCTTTTGGGTTTGACTCGAGGTGCGAGGCGAGGGCTCGTCTTTTGAGGGGAAAGAAAATAGTAAAAATGGAAATAAGCTTGGCACTTATCTGTATGCAGCCGTTCGGAGATGAGGGCTATGTTCCCGACATTTGCCGAGCTACTCTTTGCGTGTAGAAAAATCCTCAAAACCCCTCCTTCTAGCGCCAATTGTTGGAACGGGTATGAGCACGTCTCCTACAAATCAATTTGTATCGGGGAGGTTCGGGGATTTTCTGTTAAGATAGAGCCGGTTGCGTTCCGGTCGGCAAATGAGGGGGAGGAGGTGATTTATAGCTGTGCCCGGAGGGCTGCCTACGTACCCCGGATTGGGGATCAAGCCATTCGTAGTTCGTTGCTGAGGCGGGTAGGAGAGAACTGGAGAGCTGAGAGCTAGTCAGGTCGGCCGTCAGGTCGGGTCGTCGGTCGGCCGTCAGGTCGGGTCGCCAGGTCGGGTCGTCGGTCGACCGTCAGGTCGGGTCGTCGGTCGACTGTCAGGTCGCCGGGAGAGCTGGGAGCTCATCAGAGCTGCGGAGAGCTGGGGAGAGCTGGAAGAGCTTGGAGATAGCTCCTTTTTTAGAGAGGGAAATTTATTTAGAGAGAGAGAGAATGAGAGTTTTTTGTGTGTTTAAATAATGAATACCAAAGGGAGTATTTATAGTGGGAGTTGAGCAGACAGCTCTCCGGTTTTTAGGGACGACGTGATGGTTCGTGAACAGTACCCGGCACGTCGTGAACAGTACCCGACACGTCGTGAACAGTGCGGAGCAGGTTGGGAATAGTAACCGGCGTGTCGTGAACAGTACCGTATCTGCATAGTGGATGCTGGGCTTTTGGTGTTGGGCCTTTTGCTTTGGAATGGGCTAAAAAATGGGGTGTGCTCATCACCACACCCACAATAGCCCTCCCCCAAGTTCGGCGAGTGAGTGTCGAAGTCGGCGGACGAAACAAGTTTTAGCTCGGTATATGTTAACCTGCAAATAAGGGTGAAGTTGATTAGAGTTTAAAATCTTATGAACGAGACTAGGCTCGGCACTTGTTGATCGTGATTACTGCGAGATGAGCTCGGCTTTTGGGTTTGACCCGAGGTGCGAGGCGAGAGCTCGGCTTATCCTTTGGGAGCCGGAGCTCGGCTTTTGGTTTTGACCCGAGGTGCGAGGCGAGAGCTCGGCTTATCCTTTGCGAGCCGGAGCTCGGCTTTTGGGTTTGACCCGAGGTGCGAGGCGAGAGCTCGGCTTATCCTTTGCGAGCCAGAGCTCGGCTTTCGGGTTTGACCCGAGGTGCGAGGCGAGAGCTCGGCTTATCCTTTGCGAGCCGGAGCTCGGCTTTTGGGTTTGACTCGAGGTGCGAGGCGAGGGCTCGTCTTTTGAGGGGAAAGAAAATAGTAAAAATGGAAATAAGCTTGGCACTTATCTGTATGCAGCCGTTCGGAGATGAGGGCTATGTTCCCGACATTTGCCGAGCTACTCTTTGCGTGTAGAAAAATCCTCAAACCCCCTCCTTCTAGCGCCAATTGTTGGAACGGGTATGAGCACGTCTCCTACAAATCAATTTGTATCGGGGAGGTTCGGGGATTTTCTGTTAAGATAGAGCCGGTTGCGTTCCGGTCGGCAAATGAGGGGGAGGAGGTGATTTATAGCTGTGCCCGGAGGGCTGCCTACGTACCCCGGATTGGGGATCAAGCCATTCGTAGTTCGTTGCTGAGGCGGGTAGGAGAGAACTGGAGAGCTGAGAGCTAGTCAGGTCGACTGTCAGGTCGGGTCGTCGGTCGACGGTCGACCGTCAGGTCGGGTCGTCGGTCATCGGTCGACTGTTAGGTCGTCGGTCGCTGGTCGACCGTCAGGTCGGGTCGTCAGTCGACTGTCAGGTCGGCTGTCAGGTGGGCCGTCAGGTCGGGTCGTCGGTCGGCCGTCAGGTCGGCCGTCAGGTCGGGTCGTCGGTCGACTGTTAGGTCGTCGGTCGCTGGTCGACCGTCAGGTCGGGTCGTCGGTCGGCCGTCAGGTCGGCCGTCAGGTCGGGTCGCCAGGTCGGGTCGTCGGTCGACCGTCAGGTTGGTCGTCGGTCGACTGTCAGGTCGGGTCGTCGGTCGACTGTCAGGTCGCTGGGAGAGCTGGGAGCTCATCAGAGCTGCGGAGAGCTGGGGAGAGCTGGAAGAGCTTGGAGAGAGCTTCTTTTTTAGAGAGGGAAATTAATTTAGAGAGAGAGAATGAGAGTTTTTTTGTGTGTTTAAATAATGAATACCAAAGGGGGTATTTATAGTGGGAGTTGAGCAGACAGCTCTCCGGTTTTTAGGGACGACGTGATGGTTCGTGAACAGTAACCGGCACGTCATGAACAGCACCTGTCACGTCGTGAACAGTGCCGAGCAGGTCGGGAACAGTAACCGGCATGTCGTGAACAGTACCCGGCACGTCGTGAACAGTGCAGAGCAGGTCGGGAACAGTAACCGGCAGGTCGTGAACAGTACCCGGCACGTCGTGAACAGTGCGTAGCAGGTCGGGAACAGTAACCGGCAGGTCGTGAACAGTACCCGGTACGTCGTGAACAGTGCGGAGCTGGTCGGGAACAGTAACCGGCAGGTCGTGAACAGTACCCGACACGTTGTGAACAGTGCGGAGCAGGTCGGGAACAGTAACTGACATGTCGTGAACAGTACCGTATCTGCATAGTGGATGCTGGGCTTTTGGTGTTCGGCATTTTGTTTTGGAATGGGCTAAAAAATAGGGTGTGCTCATCACCACACCCACAAACCCTCCAATCAAACTGGACTTCTTTAGTTAGAACCCAACAGATTCTTAACTGGTTCAATTCATTTCCAACTTGTGTTTATTATGAGTTTATGAGCTACTTAGCATTTGGACTTAAAAAACAATTGGGTTTGGCCATGTAATTCATATTTCTCTGCAATTTAAATAGAAGGAAATGTTCAAAAAAAAAACTGAAAGGTTCTTGCTTTCTATAAATAATATACATAATACATTTGTAAAGTAGAAAGCGATAACCATACCTTTGATTCTTGATTCTCCATATCATATTCCCTTGATTCTCGGAAATTTCTAAATTGACAAATCGGAAACCATCATTAAAACCTACAAGCAAGATCAAGTTTATGAATCATTAAAGAGAGTTTATGTTCAAGTTTAAAAAAAAAAATGATTTATGCTTACTGCTTGTGCTGCACCGAGGCAATATATAAGCAAGAGCCATCGAGGTCGTTTTACAAAAAATCAGCTACCAGATCGAGTGACGAAGATAAGAGCTTGGCCTACAAGACTGACTTGTAAGTACAAAGCACATGAACTGTATAAACCTGTATTCAAACATTTAAAACCACGATTAGATTATGCTCAAGAAACCATATAAATTTAACAAACGACAAACAATTGTAAAGGAAAGACTGAAAATTAAAAACAATTAAATAAACAAACCGAACAAATAAAATATTAAACGTAGACCAACAATGACCAAATTAAATTGACTAAGCAATGTTTACGTTTGCAAAGAGATTTCTTTCATAACAAATTAAGAAAGGAAAATGAGGTAACGTGACTTTATGGTTTTTGATTCCTTCATGAATTGCATATTTATATAGGTACATTAGTCGGTTGCGATTTTTTAGGTCTTGATAAGAAAGAATATTATAATATTTTGGAGGTTAAGTTTTTTTACTATGTTAATTTTTAAATTGTGGATTAATATGTCAATTTATTAGGTGCACAATAAAAAAAATTAGATATTGTTAGAAATATTTTTGGAAAGATGCTATTCAAAAACTTTCTGAACTAGGATTTAAATCGCACTAATTATAGCTTAGGGTAATTTTTTATAAGAATTTGTTTTAAAATTTTAGAAAATTTGCTTTTATTTGAAATTTATAATATGTATAACACATGATTATTGAC
This sequence comes from Eutrema japonicum, assembly GCA_030161315.1. Taxonomy (NCBI): domain Eukaryota; kingdom Viridiplantae; phylum Streptophyta; class Magnoliopsida; order Brassicales; family Brassicaceae; genus Eutrema; species Eutrema japonicum. The sequence goes on from BSQW01000013.1 coordinate 45,535,003, forward strand.
GCAATATCAAAATAACCAGATCGTGACCTTAATGCAATATTGAACGAATCAGATCAAGACTTGAAAATGAATATAAACGAAACTTATGTTTTCCTTTGAAGCTTCGTGTTTTGTCTCTCTTAACACTTGTGTGCGATTCCTTATGTTCTTGAGTGTCTTGTTCTTGCTTGTGTGTGAGATTCACATAAGTTTGAGCAGTGTACTGTTGATCCCACGGATCACTAAGTGTGTTTAAAGAATGATTAGGAGACGGGAGGTGAGATTTTCGTTAATAGAGCAATTTAACCACGATTAAGACAGGTCGGGAGAAATATGAGCAGGCCGGGGGCCGTGTTTCGTGTTATTGATGAAAGAAAAGTAAACGCTTTTGAATTACGAACTGGTTCCGAAGGACGTCCAGTTCGGCGTTCTAAAGCGTTATCTCGTTACAAAGACAGAGAGGTCGGGTAACTTATGGTAGGTGAGAGAGTCAAAATCAGAGTCCCCCTCATTAATGACATATGAGGGGTATATATAGTCGGGGTCGGCTTCCTGCTCCCCGAGATCTCGGGCCACGTGTCGTCTACGGCCTCTTTTGCGGGTAAGGTGGCCTAGGAGGCGTGTCCCGGCTTTCGAGGAGAGAGGTCATGATGAGCTCGGCGTAGCGTGTTGCAGGGCAATGCACTGTTTTACCAACTCTGCTCCACCTGCTCCCTCCTGCCCTTGTCAGCTCTGCAGGGTTGGTGGGACGTCGGGTCGAAGGCACGTCCCTACGCGGGTAGGGTACTGCCTTACCAACTCCCACGCGCCTACTCTCTTGACGCTTCCTGCTCTGGCGGGGCATCAGCGCGGGCCCGGGGTACGTTGCTTTCAGGTCGGCTGCGGAGCCCAGCGCGGGCCCGGGGTACGTTGCTTTCAGGTCTTGCAGGTCGGTGATATTAAGTCCGGTGACCGCACCGAGGAACGGCCTTTCCTAAGATGGGCCTAACTAATTGGGGGTGCTAGGCCCACCTCCAACAATAGGCCCTCCCCCAGTTCGGTGTCGCGAGGCGAAGTGAGCATGCCGAAGTTGATCTAATGTTAGTTCGGCGCATCTTAGGACGGTTTTTCCGTGCTCAACTGTGCCTTTTCCGAAAAATCTGTAGGAGGTTGGCGCGTATCTGCCACGCGGGGAATCGAAAGGTTGCCTCGGGAGGTTCCGACGATGGGCCTCGGGACTACAGCTTCTCCTTTACCCACGAGGATGGAAGCAACCAGGTAATCGTCGATCCGGACGAGTGCGCCGAGCTGGCGCAGGCCATGATGTTCGGGCGGAGGTACCCGCACTTCGTCCCGCTGGAGATGGCGGAGTCCGACACCTTCCGTCAGGTGGCGCGATCCGCAGCTCGGGTAAGCTCCTGCTCTGGTCTAACTGCTTTTAGCTAGACTTGTTGCGCGTCTTTGTTAACAACTTGTTTAATGCAGACGATGGCCCTTAGTGCCTTTCTGGCGGAGGCCTATGAGAAGAGGCTCGCCGAGCAGGCCGCCTCGATTAACTTCCTCCGGGAGTGCCGGGAGTCCAGCTCGCAGATCCAGTCTACCCGTCTCCACGGGATCGAGAAGGAGCTGAGAGATGAGAAGGCCCGATCTGCGGCGCTGGAAGAGGAGGCGGTGCGGTTAAGAGCCCGGGCGGTCGAGGTGGCCAGTCTGCAGTCTGCACTAGAGGCCGAAAGGGACCGTGCTGCAGCTGGGTGGGATCGGGCGTCGGGGCTCGAGGAGGAGAACGGGCTCCTGAAAGGGGAGCGGGAGACACTCCGCTCCAGGGTGAAGGGGCTGGAATCCGCCATAGGCCGGGCCAAGGTGGCCGTGGCTGCGGAGAGCGATCGGGTGTCAGCCCGGTGGGAAGCGCGGAACCGGAAGTGGTCCGCGAAGATGGAGAAGATCCGCGCCCACCTGGACGGGCGCCGCCGGGCCTTAGAGCCTCACCTTCTGTACAGCCAGGTGACCGGCGTAAAGGCCTGCCTCAAGAGGATGGAAGCAGAGGACGGGGTGTCGGTACCGTTCTACCGGTATCAGAAGCTGGACGAGGACGAGGCGGCATTCGGTGCCGTACTGGACGGGATGGACTTTCCGGATTTGACCCCGGAGGATCTGGAAATCCCTCTGGACCGTGCTCACGGCGTTCTGCTTGAGCACATTATACCTGTCGCTTCCTCTAGCACCCCCGCGGTGGATCTGACCTTGGAGGCTCCGCTGGCTGCTGAGGACGTTCTTGCGGTCGCTGAGACCGTCCAAGCAGATCCCTCGATCCCGTCTGCTGACGAGGGAGTCCCCGAAGCTGCTGGGATTGTGCAAGCAGATCCCTCGGTCCTGTCTGCCGTTGAGGCCGGTACGGACGCGCCGTCCGGTGAGACCGGAACCGACGTGCCACCCGGTGGAGCCGTGGTTGGGGAAGAGGGGTCTGGGCAGCCCTTCCTTGGTGAGTACGGGACCAACGCGAGGATGGTGGCCCCGGCTGATTTAGATGGTACCCGTGCTGACGGGAGTGAAGACAGACCGGCCGATGCGGCCTTGTAAACTTTTTCCTTTTTGTTTTCTTTTTGTAGAGACTGGGCCGTAGGCCGTTTATGCAATGACTAGGCCGTGGGCCCTTTTAATGATGACAAGGCCGTTGGCCCTTTCTTTCTTCTTTGTAAGTGCCGTTTCGAGGCTGTTGTAATGACTAGGCCGTGGGCCCATTTTAATAATATCGAGGCCGTTGGCCCCCTTTTATTTGTACAAGTGCCATTTCGAGGCTTTTTTTATTGGTAGAGTAGGTCGTAGACCGTACTCTGTCAAGTAAGCAGGTCGTGGACCGTGCTCTTGTATTGGGTGCGAGGTAATCTCGGCTTAAGGCACTTATTGCTTGTGTACCTTGTTTTTTTGGTGCGGGTAGCGAGCCCGGCTTTAGAGACACTTAATGCTTGTGTGTCTAGTAGAGGTGCGGGCCCTGGGGCCCGGCTTTGGCACTTATAACTTGTGTGCCGGGGAGAGCGAGCACCGGAGCTCGGTCCCCTTTTTTTTGTAGTTCGAGCGTTTGGAGCTCGGCCTTCTCTTTTTTTTTTTTTTGTAGTTCGAGCGTTTGGAGCTCGGCTTCCTTTTTTTTTTTTTTGTAGTGCGAGCGTTTGGAGCTCGGCTTCTTTTTTTTTTTTTTTTTTTGTGCGGGCGTTTGGGGCTCGGCTTGTTTTTTTTTTTTTTTTTTTTTTTTTTTTTTTTTTTTGTGCGAGCGTTTGGATCCCGTTAACGTCGCAGTCGGCTACGCGGACTTGTACGACGAGGGGGTCGTTGTGGGGCTGGTGGACCCCGGCCGCATCGGCCTCAGTGAAACATATCCCCCTCTTGCTCGTGTCCTGGGCGTCGATCTCCGGCCCGGAGCGCCACTTCAGGGATGCTTCGGTCCTCCTCTCGTGACGCTTGATGGACCGCACTGAGTCATTACACGAGAGGAGGCCTCCCATGATCATCCCTATCAGAGTGCGGGCCGGGGGAGGCGATCTACCTGTTTCCCGGTCTCGCGAGGGAGATCGTCGCCGCCGGTCGTCGTTCTGGGCGCGGTGGTAGGGCCTAGCCCGGTTATCCTCGCGACCTTGGTTGTCGCGGGGTTGATCGTGATCGCCGTCCCGGGCATGCGGTCGCAGCCGCTCTGGGACGCTGATTTCTCCCCGCTGAAATTGTTTCAGCAGGACCTCTTGGAGCGCGCGGCAGTGCGAGGTCGGGTGCCCCTTTCGCCGGTGGAAGTCGCAGAAGGCCGTCCTGTCGTAAGGTTCCTCTGGTCGGGGTTCCCTATCGCTCGGCTCGTCGGGACGCCGATCCTGCGGGCGGGGATCCCGTACGTATTTGTTCTAAGGCAATCCTGGCGCGGGGTTGGGGGGAAGTACGGGATCGTGCAGATCTGCTGCCAACCAGATAAATTTCCCGGTCCGTTGACAAGGAATGCAGCGGCCTGCTTTCCCTTGCTGCGCTGGTACTCGTCGTCGTAATGTTGACGAGGCTCCTGATACCTTTCCTGGGGCCGCTCCTTTGGGGCCGGGGCCTTGTGAGAGGCACTGTTTCTTGATTCAGCCGCCTTCTCTTCCTCGAGCTCGACGAAGAGTCCAGCGCGGTGCAAGGCGTCTTCCAGCGAGCGCGGCCTGTTGAGCTTCATATCGTCCTTGAAGGCCGAATCGGCCCGCAGTCCTTTTCTCAGAGCGGGGAGTGCTGACTCGTCGGTCACGTTGCTTTGGGAGGCCGTGGCCTTGAAGCGTTCTATGAAGGATCTGAGCGACTCCTTCGCTCCTTGGTTCATTGCCCAAAGGTCCGCGCTGGATGCGGACTGCCGGATGTAGATGGAGTAGTGCTCGAGGAAGGTGGTCGACAGGTCCCTGAAGCTGTCGATAGAGTGCGTCTTTAGCCGAGAGAACCACGTGAGGGCCGGGCCGGTGAGGTTCTCCACGAAAAGCTGGCAGTGAGTGTTAGAGGGGGATTTAGCACTCCCCCGGTTTAACCCGGTTTGAATAGAAATCAGCCCAACAATCAACTTCAAGGCCCATCGAAACCGATCTACGTAATTAAAGGGAAATTTCCTTTAATTAATAAAGAGAAGATTTCCTTTATTTGGATAAAGGCAAATCCCGGAAAGAAATGAGATTATCCTTATCAGCTTCAAGGAAAAAAGATAATTGCCAATACAAAGTCAAGAAGGAAAAGGAAGAGCTAAGGACTTCAAGACTTATAAATAAGGAGGCCATCGCCTCATTCTTAATCATCTAAAAATCCCATCACATCCTTTGTAACAAGAACTACGTTTTGGCTTGATCCCTATTTGAAGGGTACGTAGGCAGCCTTCAACGGCACAGCTATAAATCTAATAAAAATAATTCTCCTAAACTCTAAACTGAATTCGCCAATCTACGATGTGTGCGAATTCTGGTTTAACAATTGGCGCTAGAAGGAGGGGGCAAGAAAAATCTGGTGTTTATGGAGAATTATTTTAAAACCCTAGAAATCCGACAAAGCCTCCGACTCTTCTCGTCATGTTCAACGCCAGCTCAATCCGAGATAAAAACAATAACAACCAGCTCAACGCCATGAGCAAGATGAGGAAACAAGCGTGACGTGTATGCCAAGCAACATGGTATGAAGAAGACGTGCCAAGTAACGTGATCGTGACAAGGAGGAGTACGCGAGGGAAACGACAAACAATGACGAACTCACGATCTGATTCTCGCCATGATGAACCCGCCGATCTCAAACTCACCATGAACGAGCTCGCCGAAGAAGAAGAACGAGCTCAACAAAGATGGTTCTGGCCGAGCACGACACGCCGAGCTCACTCCCACGAGCTTACAAACGCCGAGTTCGCACATGACGAGACGACCTTGCGGAACACGCCGACCTCGCCGCACATGCCGACCTCGGCAAACACACTGAACTCATCAGACCGCAGCCATTGAACACGCCGAGCTCGCGGAGGCAAACTTATCGTACCGCCGATCTCGAACTCAACGTGACGAACTCACTTGCCGAGCATGAAAACCACCATGACCAGAGAAGATGTAACTTGCATGCCGACCATGAAGCACCCGATGCTGACCTCACTCACCATCACCGCCGACATGAAAGAAGATCAGATTTCTCTTTTTTGTTGGGCTTGGTAAAGTTTTTGGCCCATTCAAATATCACAAGATATTAGACCCAAATTTCGGCCCAAAATAATGCAAGGATTTAAAAGCCCAAAGACGTCATTCTCAACGATGCAGCTCCAACGTAGTCAAATTCGGTAAAAAAAAAAAAAAAAAAAAAAAAAAAAAAGGACATCCACTGATAGATCCAGCTCGTCACTTATCGATTATAGCTCGTCTACAGAGCTCCCTAAAATTCAGGTATTTTTTATCAAATTTTTTACTTGTTATTCGAAGATATTTTCTTTTCAGATTATATCATAGGATCCGTTCCTTCAAGCCGAACTTAAGCAGTTCGCCGAACTCGTACAGTTCGTATCATCAAGCCGAACTTAAGCAGTTCGCCGAACTCGTACAGTTCGTATCATCAGGCCGAACTTAAGCAGTTCGCCGAACTCGTACAGTTCGTATCATCAAGCCAAACTCAAGCAGTTCACCTACCTCCCAATCGAACATATCGCCTACTTCGCAGTAAAGCAGCTCGTGGTCGTAGCTCGACGATCCGACAGTAAGGTAGCTAGCGGTCGCAGCTCGTCGGTCTAACAGTTAGGTAGCTCAGTCGCAACTTACTCATCATGCAGTCACAGTTCGCCGATCTCGCAGCCCCACCTAACTCACGGCCACAGCTCGCCAACCCCCTGCTCGCCAAACTCACGATCGCAGTTCTCCGACCGCACAGCTCGCTGACCCCGCAGTATGGCAACTTGTAATCGTAATTCACCGATCTAAACAATTGGGCAGCTCGCAATCACAGCTCGCCGACCTCACAGTCCCGCACGAACTATCGAAACCGAACTTGGAAAAGCCGAGACCGACCTCGCACCTAACTAACAAACGCCGAGCTCAGTCTCGAGCTCAATCTCTCGTCTTTAGTAATTTTTGCAGGAACAAAGACGAACAACGTCTAAAAGGAAATTCGACCAGATGCTGATTTCAACTCCAATCGGGCTAAAGAAATCCGCCGAACTCGAACACTCCTTCGCCGAACTGAGGGGGGGACTAATTGTTAGAGGGGGATTTAGCACTCCCCCGGTTTAACCCGGTTTGAATAGAAATCAGCCCAACAATCAACTTCAAGGCCCATCGAAACCGATCTACGTAATTAAAGGGAAATTTCCTTTAATTAATAAAGAGAAGATTTCCTTTATTTGGATAAAGGCAAATCCCGGAAAGAAATGAGATTATCCTTATCAGCTTCAAGGAAAAAAGATAATTGCCAATACAAAGTCAAGAAGGAAAAGGAAGAGCTAAGGACTTCAAGACTTATAAATAAGGAGGCCATCGCCTCATTCTTAATCATCTAAAAATCCCATCACATCCTTTGTAACAAGAACTACGTTTTGGCTTGATCCCTATTTGAAGGGTACGTAGGCAGCCTTCAACGGCACAGCTATAAATCTAATAAAAATAATTCTCCTAAACTCTAAACTGAATTCGCCAATCTACGATGTGTGCGAATTCTGGTTCCTTCAGTGAGCGGCTTCGCGCTCGTCTGGTGAGATGTGGGCGCGGCCCATGGCGATGGTGAACGCCGTAAGATACTGGGCCGGGTCGGTGGTGCCCGCGTAGGGCTGTAGCTTGAGCTTTCCGAGGTGCTGGAGTGGGACGGAGGCGATCCGGCGGGTGAACGGCGTGTTCTGCGTCTCTCTGAGGATGCGATCGATTTCCGGGGCCGCGCTGGTGGCTTGGTGGATTTTGGAGGACATCGCACGGATGGTCTCCTTCATAGCCTCGAACTCCGCGTCTCTTGAGCGCTCCGCGCTGGATCGGAAATGGTGGGCTTCGTCGCCCGGGTGGCTTCCTACGGCCGGGACGAAACGTCCGTCCGGCCCTTCGGATCCAGACGGCGCGTCGCTCGGTCGGCTTGTCCGGAGGCGGGGGGTTTCTTCCCGAGAGACCGGTTCTCGGGGATGGACGTCGGGGGACCCGGTGTTGTCCGACCGGTCACGGGAGGCCCCTAGCGTGGCGAACCGTTGGTCGGTGGCTCGCGTCAGCTCGTCTATTCGGGCGAGCAAGGTTTGCATCACGGCGGACAGCGTGGGCTGATCCTCCGATGCTCGGGGCGCGTTGTGAGCGGCGGAGCCGTCGGGATGAGCAGGTGCCGAAGCCGGGGGCGGGGCCCTGAAGAACTGCTCTCGGGGAGTCGTCTGGTTGGCAGCCGCTTGGGCCGACGACGGGATGGTCGCCGTCGTTTGAGTCGTTCGCGGGGCCGTTGTCGGGGCCTGGGCCGTTGTTTGGGCCGGGGTCTCGTGGTCTGACAACACTCTTGGGGGCGGAATTGCCATCGTTGCTGCGGTTGCGGTGGTGGTTGAACTGCTCCTTGCGTATAGAAGAATCTCCTCCCTCCTTCTAGCGCCAATTATTGATCCCACGGATCACTAAGTGTGTTTAAAGAATGATTATGAGACGGGAGGTGAGATTTTCGTTAATAGAGCAATTTAACCACGATTAAGACAGGTCGGGAGAAATATGAGCAGGCCGGGGGCCGTGTTTCGTGTTATTGATGAAAGAAAAGTAAACGCTTTTGAATTACGAACTGGTTCCGAAGGACGTCCAGTTCGGCGTTCTAAAGCGTTATCTCGTTACAAAGACAGAGAGGTCGGGTAACTTATGGTAGGTGAGAGAGTCAAAATCAGAGTCCCCCTCATTAATGACATATGAGGGGTATATATAGTCGGGGTCGGCTTCCTGCTCCCCGAGATCTCGGGCCACGTGTCGTCTACGGCCTCTTTTGCGGGTAAGGTGGCCTAGGAGGCGTGTCCCGGCTTTCGAGGAGAGAGGTCATGATGAGCTCGGCGTAGCGTGTTGCAGGGCAATGCACTGTTTTACCAACTCTGCTCCACCTGCTCCCTCCTGCCCTTGTCAGCTCTGCAGGGTTGGTGGGACGTCGGGTCGAAGGCACGTCCCTACGCGGGCCCGGGGTACGTTGCTTTCAGGTCTTGCAGGTCGGTGATATTAAGTCCGGTGACCGCACCGAGGAACGGCCTTTCCTAAGATGGGCCTAACTAATTGGGGGTGCTAGGCCCACCTCCAACATGTACCATATCAGAGACTCACTATTCCTTTGTGTCGTGCATTCATTCCGCCATCACTCAATTGAAACCGATCCCACACGAGAGAAGCGACCGCCATCGTGTCCGATCCACCATCTTCGACCATCACTTGACTATAAGAGAGGGTGACCGCCTGCTTATGGTTCCACGTCTATCCACCATATAAGTATTCACCACTAAGTCTTATAATATCTAGTATCAAAGCCGAATGTCCTATCAATCCATTTTCAGTATTGTTTTTGTTTTCATAAAAATAAAAAAAGTTTTGATTCTGTTTTATTTCATTAAAAAAACATAAGAAATTTTCATTTGTTTTGATTTTCATTTAGTTTCTTCTTTTAAAATATATATAAAAAATTAGATTTTCTGATTTTTTTGTCATTTTAAAACCCAAAAAATCTTTTTAATTTTCGTTTATATTTTCATTGAAAAAAACTTCTTCTTTTTATTCTGATTTAATCTTTCGGTTTACAAAAAAAATTCAATAAATAAATAAATGCAAAGACATGCCTATTAGTAAAGATTACTATTTTTTCACATTTACTATTTTTTCAAATAAAGATTACTATTTTTTCGTTGCAAGTTCAATTCAGGCTTTCAGTAACTATAGTAATGACAAGTTGCAACGAACAAAATAATAATATTCAACTGCCTAATTAACAAACTCCTAAATCATAGGGTTTGATTGGAAGGAGTTTTAGAGGCTGCACAGAGCTATATTTATTTCTACCGCTAATTTTTGTTTTCAATCATAATTTCTACAGATTTTTAAACCTACAGCCCTTTGTATCCTTTTTTGGGTGTAGAGAACTATATTTCCACAACTCATATTTCCTCTTTTTCACTTTTTAAAAAGCCACAGCCAAAATCTTACAGCTAAAAAATCTATACCCAAAAAATCACAGCATAAAACCGAAAGCTACAGCTGTTACCAATCAGGCCCATAGTCTTTTTATGCTTTTCCCGTTTGGATGAGAGTTTCTTAAATATAACATGTTTTGCTCGATATAGTTTCTTAAATATAACATGTTTCGCTCAATATTTTTGACTGTCAAAATATTTCTCCAATTCCACATTGAATATAGCTTAACAAATATAAAGGAAAAATAACATATATATGAAAAACATATCTAAATTAGTATAAATTATAAAATATGAAAAAACTTATTTGCTTGATAAAATTTTATTAATTTTCCGAAAATTATGTGAAAATCAATCCAGCAGATTAGTGTGTTCTTATTCTCAGTTACATAATAATACCATTTCAAATATAAATATAAATATTTATATGAAACAAAATCCGGGCGTATACACGGGTACTAGTCTAGTGACAATAATAGTCTTAGTTTTACAGAAATCATATGTTGGAAAAAATGAAATCAAGCATGTTTGACATAATCTAATGTTGTTAGCCTAGCTGGAAATACACTAAACACAAAGCGTAGAGATCATAAAATCGAGTGGTACTTAGGACAAGACCATATAACATGCTCTGATCCCGGGACTGTAAAAATGTACGGGATTTGGCTCAACACCTCATAATCATTAATGTTGGATCTAATGGACTTAAGTCATTGGGCTTCGGGATAGCGTCAGTTGGGCCTTGAGTGTGGTCACTGGAATGTTGTCGTTTGCTCTGTCTCTTAAAGGGCTCGGGGAGTGAAATCTAGAAGTGAGTTCGGGAAGTCAGCTCGGAGAGTCAACTCGGGGAGTAAAGAATCTTCAGTTAGCCATAATTAAGTCAGTGACGGGACATCAGTAACAGCTAACGGTAGAGGCCTCGGTATAAGAGCTGGGATAGACTCCGTTGTCGAGTGACGTGAGGCGTATTCTCTTGTAATCGTTTCTCGAGAGAGAGTAGAGCGATTTGTAACAATAGATTGCGTTGGACTCCGTTTTTGTCTGGTGGTGTGGTGGATTTTTGGGGAACGGTCCCGGCGTGAGTAGCATGCCGTCTCACCGACGATAGAGGCTAAACACGTTAGTTTTTCGTGTCTTTATATTTCCACAAGTTTTGTTTTCGTTTCGTTCTCAAATTTGTTACGAAAACAAATACGATCGAATCACATCCGTAAGATGATTAGAGTTGAATCAGAGCCGGTTTCACAACAATTAAAAAAACATCTTTGACGTAGACAAAAGATTATGTCTCGTCTAGGCTTGGACAAAATATTCAGAACCGAAAAACCGAACCGGAACCTAACCAAATCAAATTAGGAGGTTCCGAACTAAACTGAATAATCATAAATACATGAATGGTTCCTCTTATAAAATATTTTGGGTATCCATACCGAAACGAACCAAAACCCGAATGGATACCCAAAATATACGAAATACAGTTATATATCCAAAATATTATGTATATTTAGACTTGAAATAAACAAAATATTATGTATATTTAGATTTGAAATAAACTAAAAATATTCCATTTTTTAGTTTTTCTGTGTATTTGGAATAAATTTTGGGTATCCGGAACCAACCCGAACCCGGACGAAACCGAACCGAATCCGATTCAAAAATAAAAAGAAATACCCAAATAGGTCTTAAATCTTTAGTACCGAAATACCCAAAATCCGAAATATCCGAACCCAAACGCCCAGACCTCTCGTCATACTTAACAAACAATATTTACTATTAAAAAAAAACCATTGTGTTATGAGTTTTTGGGTTGTAAACATAGATAATAACCGATAAGTCTTCGAAATAATGAAAATCCTTAGACTAAAAAAAGTTAAGCAAAAAAAGAAGGGTTAACAATCTATTTTTCCATGAGAAGTTTCGTATAATAACAGATATCCACAGAATTTTAATCTAGTTCTATTTCTCCACCATTTAAAAGTTTGAATTCTATTTCCCCACGAAATCAAAGTTTTAAACCTATTTACTCACGAAATCAAAGTTTTAAACTCAATTACACACAAACCACTATTTGTTTCGGTTAGTGTTTAAAAACCAAATAAAAACCGATCAATCCCGATTTTAAAATCAATTTTAACCAGACCCTACCCGACCCGACCCGTTTTTGTTCATCTTCTTCACTGTTTTTTTTTTAACATCAATCTTCTTCAACCGTAATCTTCTTCACCCGTATTTCATTCTTCTTTTTACTTGGGTCGATCCAAAGGAGACGAATTCCGATTTTACTTTTGGATCTCATGGATTCGACTTCGTTTCTCGATTTCGTTTCAGGATTTCAGCGGCGGAAACTCGTGCGGCGCTGTGTTTAAGCGGTGGTTTGTGGTGGTGGAGGAGACAGGAGGGAAGAGAAGGGAGATTGAGCTTGTGGTGGGTGGAGAAGACGACGCGGAAGAGTCACCGGAGACACTGTGTTCGAGGGGCTCGATTTGAGCGAGATAGAGATGAAGACGGAGAAGAAAGAAAGAGAAGAAGTTGAGAGGCAGTGGTTATCCGCCGGGGATCTGAGTGAGGAATTCGCTGTTGATGCTTAGAGGTGTTAATTTCTTGGGGATCGGACCGGTTTGATTTTTTTATTTTTTTATTTTGCTCCACGCGTAGTTGTAAATTGATTACTCGATTTGCAGAGTGATTTGAATAAAGATTTTTAGATTTTGGGTATTGTCTTTGTCTCCATCAACGAGCCTATTCATGTATCTCATATAACGTAAGAATGCTGAAGTTTCTCTAGTTACTTATGTTCATACACGTCTCTGTTTCTTCTTCTCCAACTTCTCAGGAGAAAATGGAAGAGGCATATGGAAGAAGGTGAAAAGCCCGATGTTTTATATACGAACATGAAACAGACGGCGAACAATCCGGTCGGGTTATCGGACCCAATGTCGCCGGATTTGGATGTGGTGAGAGTCGGTGGCGAAAAAATTCTTGTGATTTGATTTTCGCAAAAAAAAAAAAAGATTATGGGTGAAGAAGAAGAACAAAAACGGGTCGGTCGGGTTGATCGGGTATGGTTAAAATTGATTTTAATTTTGTTAAAATCGGGTTTGATAGGTTTTTGTTTGGTTTTTAAATAATAACCAAAACAAATCGTGGTTTATGTCTAATTGGATTTAGAACTTTGATTTCGTGGGTAAATATGTTTGAAATTTTTATTTCGTGGAGAAATAGAATTCAAACTTGTGGGGATCTGTTATTATATGAAACTTTTCAGAGAGTTAACCCAAAAAAAAAACACCTAGAATTTTGACAAATACTATGATTGATTATACATTTATGTGTTAAATTTTAAAATAAATAAAAATTTCGCTGGAAACATTTAGTTTTATATAATTTCTAACACTAGCATAAATCTTTGATGCATAACTGTATTTGTAATACCATCCAATATCAATCAGGTCTCCATTACGGTATATCAAGTGTGATGCTTTGAGGTTCTCTTTATTGAATGGATAGCCTAATAATTAATGTTTTTATATGTTTTATATCAAATTTGGGCTTATAACACTCTCTTTTTTTCAAATTAAATATTGTTTCAGAATTCTTCATACACATTAAAAGTATATTACTTTTTTATTTTATCGTTTATCAATACAAGATCATTTTCCAAACAAAGTAACTAGTGTATAATAGTATCTCTCTAATTAATTAAAATGATATAACAAAAACAAAAAAAACTAAAAAAGCATATATCATGGAACAAATAGAGTATAAGTTTCTACCAAAATTCTAGATTTGTTTTCTTGGATGTCCGGTATATGTAAATTAAGTTTACGTATCATAGATGATGTATTATCATTTATAATCTCTAACAAAAAATATCATTTATAATATGTTAAAATTTTCTAATGAGGATGATGATATACTAGATTAATAAAAACATATATCTCAATAGTTATAGTTAGAAATCTCACATTAAAAATTTGATGGGACATATAATAGTGTATAAGAACATGAATCAATTCACTAATTGTCAATAGTTTTGAGTGAAAAACCCATAATACTTAATATGGTATCAGAATTCAGAATCCAGTTTGTTGATTTTGACCCAAAAATTATCCAAAATAGTTTATTGATGGTCCTAGAGTAGGATGCGATTCGAGATGGTACAGAAGAACAATCATCTTGAATGGCGTGTCAAGGATCCCACATGAAAAAATTGATGTGATCTAGAACAGTATACAAAAGATATGAGTCAACTCACTCATTGCCAATTAGTTTTGAGTTATAAATTTATAAAACTTAACAGTTACTAGTCTTAGAATCTATATTGAAACTGAAATTTAATTTTAGCATAAATAAAACTCATATCAAAATAAATTGAACTTTTTTTGGAGAAACAATAAGAATCGAATTATTTATATTTGGTTGATATCTCTATGATATTATTTAAGAAAATATTTAAGAAAATGAATTTTATTTTGTAAGTTATTACAAACCAAGCCATTACAAATAAGAAAAGATAATTAAAATAATAAATGATATAATTATCTTTTAAAATGATTAAAGAGTATATGGTTAATATTTGTTTAGCATTAATGAGTGTATCTACTATTTAGTTTTTTAATTATTACGATATTAAAAATATTATATAATTTTAAATAATAAGCAATCCACATATATTCAAAGAAAAACAATATTCGAGATCTTATAGTATTTTTCTCTATAACTTATATTATTTTATTTGAATATATATCAAAACAAAAGTTAAAAATATTTTACTACTTTTATAAAGAGTTAGGCACAATAAAATTGATTTTTAAGAGTTCGTGGAATGACAACAAAACTCAGAGTCATTAATCAGTGCATATTAGAGTTGATATTTCAAGATTGTAGGTCTTTGCGCTTTATCCCAAATAATATTTTAGTCCACCGCAAAATGGGTTAAGTAAACAGGTTAGCCCGTCATGGACGAATTATGATTCTAATTTCAAATGCCCACAAAACGGGTTTCGCAGGTCAAAATATTAGTTTTTAGTTACAAAGATAGATGATATACTCAATTTACTAAATAATTTAATTTTTAAAAAAGTTAAATATATTTTATTATATTTTTATTTGAGTGTAAATTTAAGTTTATATATTAGTCCACTGCAAAACGAGTTAAGTAAACTGGTTAGTCCAGTTTGACAGCTCTATCTATAATTATTAGTAGACATATCATGTCAAAACAAATTTTCTATAATTTCAAAACAATATTTTTTTCAAAAAATTACCCCGCGCTATATAGCACGAGATAATTCCTAATAAATAGTCAAATGAATAAACTACAAACTGCAGAAATAAAATTTTAATCGAAACTATACTCAGAAACTGAATCTACTGTATAAAAGATGAATGGCGCTCTCCAGTTTTGCACCACGTCAGCATCCGTGAGAGTGCCACGTGTCATACCAAATTTTGTAAAAAAAAAAAAAAATTACAAGTTTCAACGTACGTCTCTTCGCTTTGTAATCAAAACGAAAATGGAGAACTCCAATCGTCGAAAAAAATAAATTAAAAAGGTTTATGGTATGCGTGTACTATCTATCATCTTTAAGCCAAGGATTTCAGTGTCACGCCAGTTGAAAGAACATTCCCGATGAGAAGAAATTTTCTCTGATTTTCCATGTTTTATGTGTTTAGGCCAAGTTCTGGTAAATAGCTTTAAGCTTGACGTTAACAGAGGATTGAAAGGATGAAACTCGATGAATTATCCTCTGTTGCGAGATCGGTTATGACAGAGATTTTCAAAATTAAGTCTCCAAAAACTGTCGGCCAACTTTAACGCCGGCTCCTTGGAAAACAATGGCTCGTGGAACCCCCAAACCAAGGCCTTCGCAGGAAGTGGACAACTAAACCCAAAGGCGGAGGAATCGAGCTTGAAAATGGGCGTATGGGTTCGAAAACACGTGAGTGAGTGAGACGGACGAAGAATTTAAAGCATTTTGGTTACTTCAAGTTAAATAATTTGGTTTTTTCTTATGGATTTGAATTAGATGTTCAATTGTAGAATGGCTAAGGATTCAATTGTATTGTTCGGTCATCTGGGGTGGAAGAGAGCTCATACATTAGGACATAGTGTGGATAAACTAGACCAGATTCTCATCATATAATTACTTGATTTTTCATATTAATGTTTTTGTTCCATGAGTCATGTTAGCTTCCACGTAGCCTAGGATTGTGCACGAACGAATGTTAAAGGGGGGGGGGAGGTTTTGAAAAAAATTGTGTGATCATAAGGTTTTGATAAATGGGACAAAAGCAGAAGTACGAGGAAGATGAGGGAGAGGGAACGTAAATGCGGACCCTGCCGAGATTGAAAGGGTTTTTGATAACTGGGACACACAAATTGGTCTTCCAGTCCGATTAAGTAAGTATCTATTGATGTACAAATCATATAATATTTCAAAACTAAGTTGTACCCTTTTTGAATACAGTGTCATTGAGCTTTCTATGAGATTGACACAAAAATTATACTTGAATCATTGTTTTACGTTATATTCTGTTCCTACCATAAAATTATTACTCATGAACCGGAAAATACAGCTTCTCATATTGATATCTAGTTCTTCATGTTTGCTTGGTAATTTATCCATCAAATTTTATGATATTTTTTAGTTCCTTACCACAATTACATATCCGTAAACATTCAAACTCTCTTTTCGCATGTATATGAAAAAGCTTGAAGGATTTAATACAATCAATTAATTGAAGAAAGCCATTTTGAGAGGTTCAAATTTTTATTCTTTTTTAATTGTCATATTGATTGACATCTTCTGAGTATTGTAGAGACTGAATCATGTTAAACTTCCCTTCTTTATCTTCTCTTTTCAAGGTCATGATAGCAATCAAATTTTACAGAGTCATATTCTTATGCCATTTTTATTTGACATGTATGACTAGACTCGGATTATGCATGAGATATTTCTATTTTTATTTCGTGATTTTATTTCTATTTCTTGCAACATGAAGATTCTCTGACAGTACACAAAGAAATATTTTTTTGACATATCCAAAATGACAACAAATTCGCAATCTTCGATTAGTGTATGACATGCATCAAGGTATGTTCATATTTTATAGATCATCTAATGGCTAATCATACACTACGAATGTTAATGTTTTTGATGCTCTCCAAGAGAAGCTTCTCCGATAGTACACACAAAAAAAATTTGGCGACCGTGAGTTCGTGACCGTGATAATGTTGTTTTCATTGTTGTCAAATAAATCAGGCATATGCTTAGATCTTTTGGTTCTCTCTGTTTCATTAGAATTGTTTATCTTTCAACGCAGCAACCATTGCTCGGTACTCTGCTTCCGCGGAAGATAACGACACGACATCCTGTTTCTTCGCCTTCCACGACAAAGGAGAATTATCCAACTGCACCAACCATCCACTTAAGGAACGCCTAGTGAGAATACAACCTGCCCAATCTGAATCACACCACGCTGTGAGATGAAAATCACTCGTAGAATCCAGGAAAATACCTTGGCCTGGGCACCCTTTCAAGTAACGAACCACCCGTAAATCAGCCACCCAATGATCTTCTCTCGGTTTCTGCATAAATTGTGATAGAATGTGAACACAATAAGCCAAATCGGGGCGAGTAGCTTCAAGATAAATCAATCTCCCAACAAGTATTCGATACTCTTGCAGATCGGTCAGAAATTTTCCCGTCGACTTAGCAAGTTGATGGTTATGTTCCATCGGAAACTCAACAAGTCTTCCTCCAAGTAGACCCACATCTGCTATAATATCCAAAGCATATTTCCTCAGCGAGATAAAAAAATCCCCTCAGGATTTTGAGCAATTCCTAGACCAAGAAAATACTTTAGTTTTCCAAGATCTTTCATATGAAAACAACCACACAAATAATCTTTAAACTCTTGAATAACTTGCGGTGAACTCCCTGTTAGCACAAGATCATCCACATACACCAACATATGTAGTTCCACGTCACCCTTAATCATGGAAAACATAGAATAATCTCCTCCACACTGCACAAAACCATAGTCCAAAAGTGCATTGTCAAGCTTAGCAAACCAACACCTTGGCGCCTATTTCAGACTTGTGCAATCTACAGACCATTCCTTTTTCAGGTGAAGTGAAACCTGGAGGTAACCGCATGTAAACTTCCTAATCCAAATCACCATGGAAGAACGCATTATGAACATCCATCTGATGTAGATCCCAATTATTTCCAGCCACAATTTTTAAAAATAACCGAATCGCGGTAATCTTCACCACTGGGGCAAACGTCTCAAAATAATCAATACCTTCTTCTTTTCGATTCCCACATGCCACAAGTCGTGCCTTATATCTCTCAACCGTGCTATCCGTCTTATACTTAATTGTATAAACCCATTTACACCCAATTGCATGCTTCCTTTTTGGCAAGGGCACTACTGAAAACGTTCCATTCCTCTCAAGAGCTTCAATCTCTAAGCCCATCGCCTTTCTGTATTTTTCATACTCCATTGCTTATGAAAACCTTCGTGGCACAACTTCTTCAGTTATTTTTGCCAAGAACGCCCGATGTTGTGGTGAGAATCTGTCACAAGAAACAAAGTTTTCAATGCTATAGACGTTCGTCTGAACTGTTTTAAGCATATATTCACGCAAACGAACAGATGATTCTTTCTTTCTCATTCCTCGACCTAGCAATTCAGGTGATGCAATTTCTGTCACATTCTCTATGATATGTTCTATGAATTCAGATGTGTCAACATCCCTCACTTCCTCAATTGCATGCACTATTGCTTCCTCTACAACAGTATATGGCACTTGCACACATGTATATGTGTGTAACACACCTGCAAACTGTGTCACTTGTACACCTACGGGCTGTGTCACGATTGCATTTTCTGAGACAGCATATGTGTGTAACACACCTGCATCTGTGTGTAACACGCCTGCAGACTGTGTCACTTGCACACCTACATTATCGATCTCTGCCACATCCTCCTCAGTATGAGAACACTCTTTCTCATCTCCAAATTTCACATCATCCGCTTGAATTAATCTGGACAGCCCAACATCAGAGACATCATTGACATGTGTGTCTTTGTAGAGACAAAAATTTCTCGTGTATCCAAATCAAATAAGGTCCAACCTTTCTTTGCATATGGATACCCTATAAACACACATCTCCTTCTACGACTAGCGAATTTGTCTCCATGTCGTTTTTGATTATGTGCATACGCAAGACACCCAAATACCTTAATGCCACTATAATCGGGAACCTTGCCAAATATAATTTCGTGAGGACTTTTTCCTTTGTGTATTTCACACGGCGTCATATTCATCAAGTGTACAGCACCCAACACGCATTCACCCCAAAATTCAATCGGTAAATGTGCTTGAAACATTAAAGCCCGAGCAACATTCAATATGAGATGGTGCTTACTCTCGACTCTCCCATTCTGTTGCGGTGTGCCAACACACGATGTTTGATGAACTATCCCCTTCTCAAAAAAATAATTCTTCATTCTCATGAGTTATGTACCATTATCACTTCTCACAACACGAACTACCTTGTCAAATTGACGAGACACAAGTGCCATAAAAATTTTGAATGTCATATGGACTTGTGTTTTGTCAGCTAGAAGGAATACCCATACACCACGCTAGAAGTCATCTACGATGGTTAAGAAGTAATAAGATCCACATAGACTTGGTGTTCGATATGGCCCCCATAAATCACAATGAATCATCTCAAAGCATTCTTTGCTTTTATTTGTACTCAATGGAAATTCATTACGACACTATTTTGCTTGAAAAAAAATGTCACAATCAGAAATACCATCACTCTTATAATCGATTAATGGCAATCTTCGAATTACCTTCTCAGAAGCATGTCCCATCCTCTTATGCCAAGTTTCCAACGATTCCATCTTTTCTACTTTCTTCACGCTTCAAATCATCTGAATACCTTGAAAATAATACAATCATTCTTTCCTTTTACCCACTCCAATTGGAATATCCAAACCAAAATTCTGCAAGAGACATCATGTCTTTGTAAATAACACAAAGCAATTCATCTCATCAACCACTTGTGACACAGAGATGAGTTTGCATTTAAGCTCCTCAACAAAGAGAACATCTTTCAACATCAACTTCTCTGTCAAAACCAACCTTCCTTCGCGATCAACAATCGCAGTCTTCCCATTAGGCAGCCCAACCAAACAAGGTGCTACTCGATGCACATCAACCAAATCATTCAACGTGCCAGTCATATGATGTGATGCCCCACTATCAACTATCCACTCTTCTGTATACTCTTTATTACTTACACTATTAGAAGATCCTATTTTTGCTTCAAGCATTTGCACAAGCCTTTCCCACTGATCCTTCGTCAGCCCCGTCATGGCTCGTCTATCAACATGCAATACTTATTTGTGTAACACACTATTAGCATGTGCAACCGCAACTCCTGTATGCGATCCACCTATTTTTTGCTTCAAGCATTCGCAAAACCTTTTCCCACTGATCCTTCGCCAGCGTTCTCTTGGCTTCTCTATCAGCATGCAATACTTTTCTATGTGACACACTATTCGCCAGTGCAACTACATAATTATCATAGCTTCTACTATCGTAACGCTGATTTATCTAAGATCTCTGATTATCTTTTCCAACTCCTCTGTTTTCTCTATACTTTTCTAGCCACCAATCGGGATATCCATATATTAAAGCATGATCGAACATCATCTCCATACTCCATACTTCAAACAATAAGAACACACCGTACCTTGATTCGTAAATCCAATTGCGTTTCCACTATTTTCTCCTTCTCGATTAAAATACATAATCTGTTTTCTTCTACAATCCATAGAATTGACACGATCCACTCGTTTAATTACATTCTATGGGCCGTCCTTCACGAACAGAGCGTAACGGGACACAACGTTGTTTGCTAACGTGTCCGCCCTCTTGCTCTCCACCCTCACAAACTTGTCTCTGATACCATGAAAGATCCATAATCTTTGTATTATTTCTGAATGGTGTTTACAAAAGGAGGCTACTCCTCTATATACAATGATTACTCTAAACCCTAAGTTATACACACAATAAGCCCAATAAACCCAATCATAATATTACCTAATAGTGCTGGTTATGAATTTTGACATGATGGAGAAAACATCTTAGAAGTTACTTTCTACTTTGTAATTTTTCAAGATTACCAGCATATACATTGATCGATAGGTACATGACAATAGGTACATACAACCTTTTAAGATCATGCACTATCAAACCCGAATGCATCATCGGGCAACACTCGATACTAATGGAAGGTTCAGTGGTCAAGACCAAGTCAATCCTGGAAGCTGGTTCCGTTGTTCCGCCTGGAAGAATCCCATCTGGTGAACTCTGGGGAGGCAACCCAGCAAGGTTTATTCGAACACTAACCAATGAAGAAACCTTAGAGATCCCGAAACTCGTTGTTGCCATTAATCACATTAGTGGAATTTACTTCTCTGAGTTCTTAACTTTCTGACTTTCTTGAGGCAATGTCCTTTTTTCGGATTACTTCAATTCGTTCACATTACCGTTTTAATATTTTTTCCATTCCTACCGAAACATTCAAATTCTTAGTCGATGTTTTGGGTTGAGTTTTCAATAACAATAACACAGACTCTGAGAGACATCTAAAAATACGAAATTATTCCATATCCCTTGAAGCAAAAAGCTACTAATCATCTCCCTTGAGAAACCTTACGAATGGCTTCAAGAACCTTGTCACAATCAGGTTTCATCAAATGGAAAATATAGTATTATGTTGTTGTAGCCGAAACGCTAATCATTCAAACATTACAGAGCGAGACATCTAAAAATACCACCAAATGATTCAATATCCCTTGAAGCACAAATCTCTACTTATCATCTCCCTTAAGAAACCGTGTGAATGTCTGCATGGCTTCAAGAGCCTTGTCACAATCAGGTTTCATCAAATGAAAAACATGTTCTTCTCCTTCACTCTCCACCAGCTCCACTCTTCCCTTCCAACCGCTCTTCTCAAGCTTCGCCGCGTAACCCCAACCTTGCCTCGCCAACGCGGTCAATCCTGGAAGGCTCACTGGTTGAGACGCGGTCAATCCTGGAAGCTGGTTCCGTTTTGCCACCTGGAAGAAGGATCCCATCTGGTGAACTCTGGGGAGGCAATCCAAGCAAGGTTTATTCGAACACTCACCAATGAAAAAACCTTAGAGATCCCGAAACTCGCTGTTGCCATTAACCACCTTAGTGGAGATTACTTCTCTGAGTTCTTAGCTTACTCAACTGTCTATCTAGAAGTCTAGAGGTCGAGAAGTTCAAGAAATCCCTTGGTATTGCCGTCTAGAAAGCTTTCCGTTTCCAGGTTTCTGGCTACTTCCCTCATTTAGAAGCTTCCCTTTTTTTTGCATTCGGTTTCGAATCTGATCTGAATAAAGTAGCTGTGGAACAACAACAAAAAAGCAAAGATGTGTTTCAAATGTTGTCTTCTCTGTTTGTTTTTGTTAAAATTCATATCCATGTGTTCAAAATTTCTATATAATATGATGATGGTGAAAACTGAAAAGTGAAACCCTCTTCTTTTTTTTTTAACAATAGGAAAAAGTTATTGATTCAGCGTTATAATTTCTGAGATAAATAAAGAAGCAATTTTCGTAATCTTAGACTACTTACAATGGTGTTTTTATCAACTGTTAGAAAAAATTTATCTTGAAAAGCTTGTAACTGTGTGTGCACAAAAAAAAAATGCTGTGGCAAGTTTGGTGTTGTAAAATTTCAACACCATGAAACTCAAAAGAGGTCTTTTTGACACGCGGTAGCTTTTGATTGGGCAGAAAAAATATTGTATGATAATATATATAGATGGGACATTTGGAACGCATTGATTGATTGTTCAGATTCTGGATTTTGTTTTCCATCTCAATTGTCTAACAACAATTATCTCATAATAATTATATGTATATATATATATATATATTTTTTTTTTTTATATACCAAAATTCATCATTTTTCATCCTCTACAAATAGAGACTTGTTTCATTTGTTTTGGACACAACAAAAAAAACTCGTCTTTCTACTATATTTATTTGATTAGTATTCAATAAATTCTTGTTTTTCACTTTAAACATTGTTTTAGTGAAATGAATCCCAACAATAACCTTTTTAACACCCACATTTTTTCTATTTATCCTTTTAACTACCTAAATTCCAACAATTATCAATTCCAACATTAATTTTCTAACCAACCCAAAAATATACCAAACTATGATTACCCCCAAATTTCTTCGTACCGTCAGTAGTTCCAAATTTTTTTGTCTTTATCACTTGCAATTTTAAAAAAAATTAATATATACAATAAAAACCCAAAAAAAATTATTTTATAAAATTATTGAATTCTTAACTATTTTTAATTTAATGCCTTATAGAATGAATACTTTTTCGTGGTTGAGACAAAACTATTAATTAACTTTTCTGACTTTCCTGAGGTAATGTCCTTTTTTCGGATTACTTCAATTCGTTCACGTTACGTTAATATTTGTTCATTCATACCGAAACATTCAAATTCTTAGTCGATGTTTTGGGTGGAGTTTTCAATACCAATAACAATAATACAGACTCTGAGAGAGACATCTAAAAATACCACCAAATGCAAATGATTCCATATCCCTTGAAGCACAAACATTACAGAGACAGACATCTAAAAATACCACCAAATGCAAATGATTTCATATCCCTTGAAGCACAAACATTACAGAGACTGAGACATCTAAAAATACCACCAAATGCAAATGATTTCATATGCCCTTGAAGCACAAATCTCTACTAATCATCTCCCTTGAGAAACCGTGCGAATGTCTGCATGGCTTCAAGAGCCTTGTCACAGTCAGGTTTCGTCAAATGGAAAACATGGTCTTCTCCTTCACTCTCCACCAGCTCCACTCTTCCCTTCCAACCGCTCTTCTCAAGCTTCGCCGCGTAACCCCAACCTTGCCTAACCAACGTGTCTTTCTCAGCCACCATAACCAAAACCTTCCCGCAACCCAATCCGGACAAATCCACCGACTCTGATTGTACCACGTTGATCCACGGATCATCCAGCCCGTGTTTGTTGTTAGGACTAGCCACCATCCAGAATCCCTCGATCTTCGACCTCATCGTCACATCCGTCGTCTCCTTGTCGTCGATTGGTGTTTTCGACCAGAAATAAGGATGAACCAAGATGATCCCCGAGATTCCTGAATCACCGCCTAACTCTGGGCTGAGTTTCTCTTTCGCAGCTCTCATCGCCATGTGATGTGCGATGTTCGCGCCGGCGCTGTCTCCGGCGAGGAACACCTTGCCGAAATCGGCGTGTTTGTTCAACCAATCCTCCGAGCCAGATCCGGCGATGTGGGAGAAAACCCATTTGAGAGCCGTCCACGAATCATCGTAAGAGATCGGGATCGGATGCTCCGGTGCACGCCGGTAATCCACCGACACCGCCACGCAGTCGGACGCAGAGACAGCCGACGTGAGGAAGGTGTGGTAAGTCGGAGAGAAAGCGGTTTCGATGACGAATCCTCCGCCGTGGAAGTAGACGAGGAGAGGAAGTTTCTTCTCACCGGCTTTCTCCGGGAGGTAAATGCGGACGGAGAGGTTGTTGTCGGGAGAATAAACGACGTCCTTGGAAACGACGCCGTTTTGTGGGTCCGAAGAGGGTGGGACGGTGGTTTCGCCAATGAGACGCTCGATGCGGCCACTCTTGTAGATTTTGAGCACCGGAGAGACGTCGACGGCGATCTCGGAATCCATGGTTGGTTGATTGGGATGATAAGATTTGAGACTTGATGGTGCTTTGGGATTATATTGAGAAATGGTGTCTCTATGTCTTAACTCTTTAACTCTATTTTGGAACTTAATTTGGTTGAGCCACGTGATCTGTGTTGTTGCTACACGGAAGATATATTTGCCACACAATTCAAAGTAGACGTTAAATTGTTGTTGACTAGTTAAGTTAAGACATGTGTTATTCAACGGTGCACCTTTTTTTTTTTTTTTTTCCTTTTTGGTTCTTCTGTTTAGTTTTATCTAGATTTGGACATTCAGTTTGGTTCGGGATTCGCAAATTTCCGGTTTTTGAAAGAAAAAAAAAATCTTAACTAAAACGGAGTTTTATTTCGGTTCAGTTTGATCATTTGGGTTCATCAATAACTTTGAACTACACATTACTGATCGTTACATAAGTCAACGTAGATGTTAAATTGTTGACTAGTTAAGACTTCAGAGGTAAGTTATTCTACGGTGAATTTTCTTTCCTTTCTTTAAATCTTTGTTTAGTTTATCTTACTCTTTTTTTTTTAATCTTCGGGCCGCAAATCTACAGCGTAAGAAGATTATATGGACCTTCCGTAAATAAGGAATCAAAATTGGCTATTCTCAATGTTAGACTAAGAGTCCACTAAAACGTTTAAATCTCTCACGGATAGTAAAATTCCACAATTGATTCCTTCCCCTGCTTTGAGAAATTGATCTTTTTCGATAGTTCTTTAGAAAGATCAGCATTAACAAATACCTTTGCTATCTCAAAACTCGAAAAAGCGGCCGTTTCTAGATGCAGGTGCTTCGGTTCTCCCACATCACTCGTAATGAAACTTAACCCTTTCCAAGAGAACATATTCATAGGGACTTTTTTTAGATGTACCCACATGGAGATCGACTTCACTTCTTGGATTTCATCTTCCGTAAATGGTGACCACTTCGATACTACCATAGGTATTTCTGCGATGTTCCACATTCCCCTTCTGAGAATCCTTGCTCGGATTTGTGGATTTTGAATTCTGAACTTCATTGTTATGGAGTTGACCACGTGAACATCAATTTTTTTCTCCTTGTGACCAGATCTTGTTAACGATGACGTGAACTTTAGCAACATGAGGTGATGTCGATAATAACCTACCACCACAAAATCCTCCCAAAGGGGAGATGCGTTCTCAAAAAATTCATTAGGGACTTCGACTGACCGATGCCCCTCAGTATTTGAGATTTCCAAGCCGTACTTTTTCAGAACTTGTTTCTGTTGAACTATCGAAACGAAAGATTCCCTCGGTTGAGAGGGTTGCTGAGAGATTGAAGGATCACCTGGAATCTCCGGTGGTGCCATCATGGCCGGCTGCCGCGGCTAGAACGAAATTTCTGAGAAAATCCCTAATCGCCTTCGAACTCGCCTCCAAAGCTAAACGCACCGTTTTCTCGCCTTTTATTTCTTCTAAATTTGCAGGGAACGTTTTTATATTAAATGTTTTTTTTATGCATGTCATCATATTAGGGAGCCATTTTGGAGTTGATCTTATGCATAGAAAAATAGAGGTGAAGGATATCATAACAGATGCCATTAACGAGATGAGCGATGATGATGAAAGAGAGGAAAACACAGAAGATGAAGGAGAGAAAGAGATAGCAGACCAAGAGAGGAAGGATTAGCTTTGTCTTTCTTCTCTCTTCCGCTAATAACTAATTATTATTCTTTTTTTTCTTAATTGTATGATTGGATATTTTGTGGATTTGAGTTAATCCGATGTTTTTGTAAGGATTTATTTAGAAGTATAAAAAATTGAGCAATTTATAATACCGTGACGTTACAATCTACGAGAGTCCCATGATATGATTTAAATGAAAAAAAATACTCAATTCACAGTTGAATTTTTTTTTTCATTCTTCAGTCTTCAGAAGCAAGAAATTCATTCCATGGACAAGAACTTTACCCAAGCAATCTTAGTAACTTTCTATTTACATGCTTCTCAATATATATGAGAGACACATTCATTTTCTTTGATTTCAGTTCCTCGCAAACTTCGAAGTAATAATGATCTCCCCCTATGATAATTATACTCTCAGGCTGAAGATTCGGCGGTTTTTGCCAGACTTTGAGAGTGGATTTGAGGAGTTTATCAGCTGCATTCTTGGCGGTGGAATGTGCATACTGAAATATGAACGTTAGACCTTCTTTGACTTCTTTTGCACCTTTTTTAAAGGCTTTTCGGTGAGTTTTATGCAAGTTTGATTATACTTTTACGTATAAACATTCATGCAAACATAAAATTTCATATTTTTAAAAAAAATCAAACATTTGGTTATTTTACTAATCCAATATCTATTATTAACAAATTATTTTCCTGAGTAAGATTAGTGGCCACCGAAAACTAAAATCTTCTAAGAGTTTAGTAATAATTTGTATAGAAAAGTTTGACGATTGATCAAAGTCGAATGTACAAAATGTGCACAACCCAAATTTTTCTTGTTTCTATTCTTCCAAATCTCTGAAACGTCTTTGATTGTAATAATATTTTCCATCCAATAATTTTTGAATATTTACTTGTTATGCATATTCCTCTTATAGTGTCATTCATCCAAATCTCAATGTTTC
Source organism: Eutrema japonicum (assembly GCA_030161315.1). Lineage (NCBI taxonomy): Eukaryota > Viridiplantae > Streptophyta > Magnoliopsida > Brassicales > Brassicaceae > Eutrema > Eutrema japonicum. The sequence continues at coordinate 45,562,000 of BSQW01000013.1, forward strand.
AATAATATTTAAATTATCAATTAACTTTTTTTTTTGAATTTTTGTTCTTTTTGTTTTCACATATTTTCATTGAATTTATCTCATTTTTTCATGTTCTTAAATTTTTGTATATTTCTTTTTTCACCTTCTTTTTCCTTGTTTTTTTCTTGTCATCCTCTTCTCTCTATACTTGATAATTTGTTATCTATTTGATTGTTAATTGAAAGTTATTTTATGTCTTATAGTTTTCTAGTTCATATATTTTTTACTTAGTTGTTTGAATTTTTTTTAACACATTGTTCTCATTTTCCGTCTTAAACTTGCTATTTTTTGTCACTTGCATTAAAATTGAATTATTTATGTTAGTTGGGAGATGACGATTGAAATCACGCAAAAAAGAAATGAAAGTATGCATTTAAAATCCCATATTATTTAATACTTATACGTTTATGTTTCTAAATTTAATTTAATTTTAATTTAATTTATTATTTGTTGATTTAAAATAATTAGAATTTAAATTAAAAATAAAAATAATATTTTTAATGTAATTAATAGTTGGACACATATTTGGTTCATTTGTTATGAAATATTGAAGGTGTCAAAGCTGGAGAGTTTCCCTTTAACTATAATATATTAGATATTATTTGTTCTCAATATTATCCGGATTTAGATGTCATCTATATATATGACTTTGTGAGAGATTAGTTAATGTATTGCTTTCAAGATTCAAAAGGTTTTTCTTTGGGACCCTTCTTCAACTACTACCTCCTCCCTTTCTACTTGATTTCTCATCATCATCATCATGTAAAGTCATGATGTATACACTACAAGAAAACATCAAAAATTCCGACAAATATTTTCAACAATGATATTCGTTGAAAATTTCCAACAAAGATCTCACAAACTTCCAACGAAATCTACGTTCATTGAAAACTCGTCACAATTTTCTGACAAATATAGGTTATCGAAATTTCGTTGCATAGTTTGTAGGTAAATTGTCGGAAGTTTCCCACAACATTAGACCCGTCAGAAATTACCGAAAATTGCCGACAATATGTAAGTTGTAGGAAATTACTGACGAAATCTTTGTCGGAACTTTGTCGGTGGACTTGGTTCCAACAAATTACTTACGAAATTTTTGTGGGAAATTTTCTGTATCTTTTTATCCTCTTTTCCGATCTAAGAGAAACCGAGAAAACAGAGTTTAAACCATCAAGTGCTGAGAATCGGTTTTTCAACTCGATCTTATCTCTTTGCTCCGTACTAGTCTTCGACGTCACACCGTCATTGTGACTTGATGATACTCTGTTTTTGTCGCAGAGAGTTGTTGATGAAGATGCTTGAGTACTCATAATGTGTTGGTTCGATTACTGATTTGATTTGTTTTGGGCTTCTCAATATTGGCCCAAAATCGTTTTCTCTTTAAAGAAACCGATCTGTTTTGTTCTTGGGACTTTTCCTTTGTTTGCAATACAATTTCGTACCTATGATTTTTCTAGTTCAATTTGCAAAAAATATCAGAAGTTTACAAAGGAAAAAGAAAAACGCTTCATCTCCTTTTTTTCTCTCTTAATATTCAATAGGTAATATATAGGTTTATGATATTCTGTTACAAAAACAATTAGATAATTTAAAAAAAAATTTTAACTAAGTCGTCTAATATAATTGGACCTGAAAAATCAAAAGCCCATACTAATTGACCACATGCCCTCGTTTTCATCTTCTTCAATTCTTCGATCTGGTTTTATCACCAACGACGCTTCCAATCTAGCAACCACGCGCTTCCAACTACGAATCGTGCGTTTCCCAGCGTTTACAAACACCAGTTTTTCGGAATAGCGATTCTGAACGATTCCAAACGATTCCGTTGCTAATTCCGATTATGTGGACTTGGTTCACCGGCGCTTCCGTGCAACCGGTGTGGGAATCGGAGCTTCACCGGCGCTTCCGTGCAACGTAGTTTTTAGTTCAATACTCCTATCCCTAAAACGAAAAAGTTCAAAAAATTGTTTGCTATGTCGACTAATAAACATCAGAGTCGTGAGTGGATGTACAACCATATAAACAAAGCTACGGGAGAGTTAACGAAGGAATATAAACAAGGGCTTGCTGAATTTATGCGTTTGCTACAAATCAAGAGATTCCGTTGGAGCGGGGTAAGATGTATTGTCCATGCTCTTTATGTGGTAATGAAAAATTTATCTTGGTGGATACTATTTGGAAGCATTTGTATATGCGGGGATTTACGCCTAGATATTATATATGGTTTCCCCATGGAGAAGATTTTGAAACTCTAGAAAATCATAATGGTGATGATGGATTGAATCATCAAAGCTTTGATAGGAATGAAGAGCAGGAGAATATGCGTAGGGGTCCAACTGGTTTTGTACAGATGGTCACATATGCTTTTCGTGAAACAATGGAATCTGGAAACGTTGTTGAGGAACCAAACTTAGAAGCGAGAAACTTTTTTGATATGCTAGATACAGCAAATAATCCGATTTATGATGGTTGTGGAGAGGGTCATTCACGTTTATCCGCTGCAACAAGGATGATGAACATAAAAACAGAATACAACTTGTCTGAAGATTGTGTTGACGCAATAGCTGATTTTGTGAAGGAGTATTTGCCACAACCAAATCTGTCACCTGGTTCTTGCTATGAAATAAAAAAATTGGTATCAGCACTTGGGTTACCATTCCAAATTATTGATGTTTGTATTGGTAACTGCATGATATTTTGGAGAGAAGATTCAAATCTAGATGTCTGTAAATTTTGTCAAAAGCCACGATTTCAGGTTACAAGTGGGAGAACTCGAGTACCGTACAAACGTATGTGGTATTTGCCAATAATAGATAGGCTGAAGAGGTTATACCAGTCTGAGCGCACGGCATGGCCAATGAGATGTGATATCATCATATTTTGCATCATTCTAGCATCCGTTTCACTTAGGTTTCGAGTCATTTGCATATAGTTCATGTTATCTCTTTAGCATTTTAGTCATTTTAGGAGTCTAATGTGTCCACATTTAGTCCTAGAGAGCCCTCGCATGTTTTGGATCGTATTTCAGGTGCTAAAGAGGAGATTCGAGAGCCGAGGAGAAAAGACAGGGACCATACCGACGTCACTGGTCGGTATTGGTCCTCGGTATGGAAAGCAGAAGGGTTGCACCGACGTCACTGCTTGGTGCAACTGCTCGGTATAGAGGACGGAGGAAAACAGCCCCAGTACCGACGTGCAACATCGAGGAGTGACGTCGGTATCGAAGCCTCAGGGGATTGTACCGAGGTCACTGCTCGGTGCAACTGCTCGGTGCTGTTCTCAAAGGAAACCCGGGGGAAAATCTCCTTAATACCGAGCAACGATACCGAGGAGTGACCTCGGTATCCATCGAAGATCACTGAACAACATCCCCTCAATACCGACGCCACTGCTCGGTACTCCTCGTCGGTGCACAAACCCAGGCTCAATACCGAGGTGTTGCACCGAGAAGTGGCCTCGATATTGACCAATCAGAACTTTCTATCCATTTAAACCGGGTCGGTACCCGGTTTGTCCCGGTCGACCCGGTTCGTCACTGTTCACTATTTATGCCCAAAAACCTAATTTTGATGGGCTAAGTCTTTTCTTAAGCAAAAACCCTCTCTAAGAGTGATTTGTAAGAGATTGATCCTTATGATTTATGCAATTTGAGTATTGTTTCCTTGATTGAATCCATTTATCTTCTACTTTCTAATCATCCAATCATCTTGATCATGAGTTTTAACACCTCTTTTCTTGGATTTGTTGAACCCATGATGATTAGTGAGTAGTCTTTGGGATCTTGAGATAGGGTAGATTAGGGTGATCCAAGGTTTGTTTAGTGGTGTTTAAGGTTAGATAATCTTGTATTCCTTCTTGTCTAGTGTCCCTATTGCTAGATTCAGCTTGAAAGGGTGGATCTAGATCATAGGGCATTTCATGCACACCAAGTGTTTGATGAAATGCCTAGATGAACTAGACAAGAGACTTATGTTCCTAACCTAAGATATTAGTTGTTTAGGGCATATCTTTGGTTGATCTTGTTATGATTCTTAATGCTTGCTAGTTGATAACCCATAAATGATGATTTGTTAGTTGACTTGATAATTAGCATAGTGATTAGTGGCTTGAAAGAGAACTAATCAAGTTTAGAGATCTTTGGCCTAGGAATTAGCTTCTTGAATTAATAAACATCACTAATTGGACTTGGATCACATTTTATCAATAAACTTATCTCTTGCTCCGCTTTTGTTATTTGAATTACATCTTGTTTAGTTATTGCATAGCTTAATTGCCTTAATTTAGTTACTTATACCAAACACAATGTTTAGTTTAACTTGCAATTGCTCCTTGCATTCTTAGTGATTAGGATAAATCCCTTTATGGATTGATAACCTTCATACTACACGTATTGGAGTTATTGATACCTCCTAGAGACTAAAAAGTCTTGTATCAATTTGGCGCCGTTGCCATATTGGGATTTGTTTTAACATTGAGATTTAGGCTCTTTGTGAGATTAAGCTTTATTTGCTACAAAGTTACTAATCTTGTTTGCTTTCCATTGCTCTCTCTAAACTTATAGGTGCATGCATACACGATCTCGCGGGAACTACAATCTAGTTCAACCAAGGGACGACATACATCGATCATACTGAGGGTTTAGAACAAGGGAAGCACGTGTGAGACAAGAAGAAGTTGAGAATGATATGGATCACTATGAGAACTTCCCACTTGGCGAGATTCATGACAATGTCGGAAACAACCCCGCACAAGGTGGTAATGGAAACCATCCCGCACAAGGTGGTAATGGAAACCACCCCGCACAAGGTGGCCACGCTCACAAAGCCCCACATCCACCCGGTCGGCCAATGAGAGTCCCTAACCATCCCCCAAGGGCTCAAAACGTGGTTGGTGCGGGTGATGCCGCCAATGCCCATCAAAACCGTCAAGGGATCCAAGCTCCACCGGTTGAGAACAACAACTTCGAGGTGAAGCCGGGTTTGATCAACATGGTTCAAAGCAACAAATTCCACGGTCTATCCATGGAAGATCCATTGGATCATATCGATCAATTTGATAGGATATGTGGTTTAACCAAGATGAACGGTGTTTCGGAAGACGGTTTCAAGCTAAGACTCTTCCCATTCTCTTTTGGAGAAAAAGCTCGCCAATGGGAAAAGAGTCTTCCTCAATGGTCAATCACGTCTTGGGACGATTGCAAGCGAGCTTTCCTTGAAAAGTTCTTTTCTCCTTCAAGGACAACCAAGTTGAGGAACGAAATCTCGGGGTTCACACAACGCGGAAACGAATCCTTCAATGAAGCTTGGGAACGGTTTAGAAGCTACACCTCTCAATGCCCGCATCATGGCTTCTCCAACGCCTCTCTATTGAGTACCCTCTATCGCGGAGCTCTACCCAAGATAAGGATGCTTTTAGATACAGCCTCTAACGGGAACTTTTTAGCCAAAGATGTGGACGAAGCCATGGAACTAGTGGAGAAGTTAGCCCAAAGTGACGGAACCTATGGCGACGATTATGACCGTGCCACAAGCGACTTTGATGAGAACAAGCGAGCCAAGGACATGAAAGCTCTTAATGAAAAATTGGACAAGCAAGCCAATTTGATTGATAAATTACTAGTGTCTTCCCAAAAGACGGTCAACTTTGTGGATGCTTATGATGAGAACCAAGGTTATTATCAAGAGGAGAATGTAGACATGAACACTCAAGAGAAGGTAAACTATGTGGGGAATCAAGGAAACTACCAAAACCAAGGGAACTACCAAAGATAAGGGTTCAACCAAAACTATAGGAACCACCCCAACTTCTCTTACCGGAACACAAATGTGGAGAACCCACAAGACCAAGTTTACCCTCCGCAACCTAATCAAGCTCAAGGAGCCCCACAAAAGTAATTCCAACCCCAAGGCCAAGCTTTTAATACCAACCAACAAGGTTTTGTCCCAAGGAACCAATTCCAAGGGAACCAAAGTGGATTTCAACCCAAAGCTCCACCCGGTTTTCAAGGCCAACAACAAGGGTTTGTGCCTCAAGGTCACGCAACTACGTCTAAACCGCAAGAGCTTGATTTGAGCTCCATGTTCCAACAATTACTCAAGAGACAAGCGGAGATCAATACGCGGGTGGATTTCTCTTATAACGACCTCAACACAAAGACTGAGGCTTTGAACTCCAAGGTAAAACACATGGAGAACAAAGGTGTTGCTTCTTCTTCCCGGCCACAAGGTCAACTACCGGGCAAATCCGAAACTAATTCTAAGGAGTATGTAAATGCCATCACCTTGAGAAGTGGCACGGTCTTGCCTCCAAGAGAAGCTCATTTTCCTCTCAATGCGAACATTGAGAAGCAAAGTGGGGGGGGGGGGGTGGAACTTCAAGAAGATGACGGATTGGTTGAAGATGAGGTAGTGAGAGAGCAAGACAAAGTCGAAGAAGTTGAGAAGGTCAAGCGTAGGATTGTTGTTACTCAAGAGAAACCGCAGAAGAATGTGTTTGTCCCTAAGCCAAACGTTCCTAAGCTACCTTTTCCCGAGCGGTTCAAGAAGCAACTTATGGACAAGTATAAAGCCATCTTTGATAGGCAAATGGAGAAGGTGGAACTCACAATGCCTTTGGTAGATGCTTTCTTACTTGTCCCTCAATACGCCAAATTTTAGAAAGATGCCGTGAATGTGAGGGCTAAGGAGATGGAGTCTATGGTCACTTTAACTCACGAGTGTAGTGCCATAATACAAAAGAAGATGATGCCAAAGAAGTTAGGAGATCCGGGATCATTCACGCTACCTTGTGCACTTGGTCCTCTAGCTTTCAACCATTGTTTGTGTGATCTTGGAGCAAGTGTTAGCCTCATGCAGTTTTCGGTAGCCAAGAGACTAGGCTTCACACGCTACAAGGCATGCAACATCTCCCTAATATTAGCGGATAGGAGCGTGAGGGTTCCTATTGGTTTGCTTGAGGTTCTTCCTATTGTGGTGAAGGATTTCATTGTCCCCACGGAATTTGTAGTACTTGAAATGGATGAGGAATCAAAAGACCCTCTTATCTTTGGTAGGCCATTCCTAGCAACCGTGGGAGCAATAATCGATGTGAGGAAAGGCAAGATAGATCTCCATTTGGGTAAAGGAGAAGCCCTTGAGTTTGATATCAACAAGGTGATGAAGAAGCCCACCATAGATGGCCAATGTTTCTACATAGAGACCATGGATGAGCTAGCCGACGGATTGCTTGAAGAAATGAGAGTAGAAGACGGGTTGCAAGTAGTTTTGACTAAGGAGCGCGGAGATCATGGGTTCTTGAGCAAGGAGAGTCAAGGTTATGAGATACTCATGGATTCTCACAAACCAGAAGATGCACCATTTGTTGAGTTGTGCATTCGTGGTATCGAGGGTCAAGATGGTTTAAGGGTTAGCACGGTTCAAGAAGGGTTTGTTCTAGCCGTTGAAGAGAATAGCAAGGGTAAGTCTAGTCTTGAGGAAGACGATTGGAGCGAGCTCAAAGCCCCAAAGGTGGACCTAAAGCAACTTTCCGCGGGACTAAGGTATGCGTTCTTAGGTCCCAACGAGTCTTACCCAGTTATTGTGAACGAGAGTCTAGATGAGAATGAACTATCCTCCCTTCTTGTAGAACTTAGGAAATATAGGAGAGCAATTGGCTATTCTTTAGATAATATCAAAGGGACTTCCCCTAGTTTGTGCACGCATAGAATATATTTAGAGGATGAATCAAGGACCTCTATTGAACATCAAAGAAGGTTGAACCCTAATTTGAAAGAGAGATTCTTAAGCTCTTAGACGCGGGCATTATCTACCCAATATCGGATAGTACTTGGGTCTCACCGGTTCATTGTGTGCCTAAGAAAGGGGGGGATTACGGTTGTTAAAAATGAAAAGGATGAAATGATAACTACTAGGACGATAACCGGGCATAGAATGTGCATTGACTATAGGAAGTTGAATTCATCCACTCGTAAGGATCATTTTCCATTACCTTTTATAGATCAAATGCTTGAACGTCTAGCTAATCACCCTTTCTATTGCTTTCTAGATGGTTATTTGGGTTTCGTTCAAATACCCATACACCCGAATGACCAAGAGAAAATAACCTTCACGTTCCCCTACGGCACCTTCGCATATCGAAGGATGCCGTTTGGGTTGTGCAATGCTCCCGCAACATTCCAACGTTGCATGATGTCAATTTTCTCTGACCTTCTTGATGACATGGTAGAAGTCTTCATGGACGACTTCTCCGTGTATGGGTCTTCTTTTTGTGTTTGTTTGTCCAACCTTTGCAGGGTCTTGCAACGGTGCGAAGAAGCAAACTTGGTGCTTAACTGGGAAAAATGCCACTTCATGGTGCGAGAAGGAATTGTGCTTGGGCATAAGATCTCCGAGAAGGGGATTGAGGTAGACAAGACCAAGATCGAGGTGATGGTTAGCTTGGAGCCGCCTAAATCGGTCAAGGACATCCGGTTTTTCTTGGGTCATGTGGGGTTCTACCGAAGATTCATCAAAGATTTCTCAAGGATCACAAGGCCTCTTACAAGGCTACTTTGCAAGGAGGTTGAGTTCGTGGTTGATGAGGAATGTATGATAGCCTTTCTAGAGATCAAGAAGGCGTTGGTTAGTGCTCCCATTGTTCAAGCTCCGGATTGGGACCTCCCTTTTGAGATCATGTGTGATGCTAGTGACTACGCTGTCGGAGCGGTTTTGGGCCAAAGGAAGGACAAGAGAACCAATGTCATCTACTATGCAAGTAGGAACTTAGATGACACTCAAGCCCGATATGCCACAACGGAAAAGGAGTTGCTAGCCGTTGTCTTTGCAATGGAGAAATTCAGGTCTTATGTTGTGGGATCGAAGGTGATTGTCTACACCGATCACGCGGCTTTGAGATACATTCATGCCAAGAAAGACACCAAGACAAGGCTACTCCGTTGGATCTTGCTTCTACAAGAGTTTAATTTAGAGATAGTTGACAAGAAGGGGATAAAGAATGGGGTCGCGGATCACTTGTCTAGAATGAGGATTGAAGACCTTGTCCCAATTGATGATAAGCTCCCCGAGGAGAGTCTCATGGTAGTTGGCGTCTTGAAGAAAGGGATTGAAGCCGTGCAAGGACTAGAGAGTGCCAATGGGTTACAAGACGAGAGACTACCATGGTTTGCGGATCTAGTAAACTACCTAGTGTGCGGGAAGGAACGGCCTTTCGATGGGTATAAGAAGAAAAAGTTCTTCCACGACGTGACTAGATACTATTGGGACGAGCCCTACTTATACAAGTTGTACTCGGATGAGTTGTATAGAAAATGGGTGGCGGAAGAAGAAGTCCAAGGGATCCTACTCCATTGTCACAGGTCAAGCTATGGCGGGCATCATGCATCCTACAAAACCGCTACAAAGGTCTTGCAATCCAGTTTTTGGTGGCCTTCATTATTCAAAGATGCACACCTCTTTGTCTCCACATGTGATGCATGCCAAAGGAAAGGGAATATTGGGAGGAGAGATGAAATGCCCCAAAATCCAATCCTTGTGGTGGAAATGTTTGACGTGTGGGGCATCGACTTTATGGGACCTTTCCTGTCATCATATGGTAAGCAATACATATTGGTGGCGGTCGATTACGTCTCCAAATGGGTGGAAGCCATTGCAAGCCCGACCAACGATGCCAAGGTCGTTCTAAAATTATTCAAATCCATCATTTTCCCAAGGTTCGGAGTTCCAAGGGTAGTCATTAGTGATGGAGGTAGTCATTTCATCAACAAGGTGTTTGAAAGCTTACTTAAGAAGCATGGTGTGAAGCATAAGGTAGCAACACCTTATCATCCTCAAACGAGTGGCCAAGTAGAAGTATCCAACCGGAAAATCAAAGCCATACTTGAGAAGACGGTTGGGGGTTCAAGGAAGGGTTGGGCCAACAAGTTAGATGATGCTTTATGGGCATACCGGACCGCCTTTAAAACACCTATATGGACTACACCATTCAACTTGCTTTATGGGAAGTCATGCCATCTACCGGTTGAGTTGGAATACAAGCCCTATGGGCGGTAAAGCTACTTAACTTCGACATCAAGACCGCACAAGAGAAGCGGTTGATTCAACTTCAAGAGTTAGAGGAGACTAGACTCGAAGCCTATAAGAGCTCGAGAATATACAAGGAGAGGACCAAAGCATTCCACGACAAGAGGATAGTGCACAAGGATTTCAAGGTTGGGGACCTAGTGTTGGTATTCAATTCCCGGTTGAAGCTCTTTCCCGGGAAACTCAAGTCAATGTGGTCGGGACCGTTTGAGGTTAAAGAAGTAAGGCCGTATGGAGCCGTGGTGCTTGTTTAAAAGGAGGGCCAAGATTTCATTTCGAATGGCCAAAGGCTCAAACTCTACCGAGCAAATCAAATTGTCGAAAAGGGAGGATCGATCCCCCTCGATGATGTCCCTCTAGCTTGAGAACGGTAACAAATGTCGAACTTAGTGACGTTAAACAAAGTGCTCTTGGGAGACACCCCAAGCTTATCATTGTATATATTTCCTTTTTGATTATCTATTTTTCTATCTTTGCTAGATCTTTTTGATGTTTTTGTTAAGTGTGCATAGGGTTCCAAAGAAATGGAGTGACCTCGGTATGCTAACACCGAGGAACCAATACCGACGTCACAGATCGGTGCAACACGTTGGTATGGAAACAGGAGGAAAATCCCTTAGCACCGACGTGTGGTACCGATGAGTGACATCGGTACGTCAATACAGATGTGTGACACCGATGAGTGACGTCGGTGTTCGCCGAAATTTTTTTTTTAAAAATCAGTCAATACCGAGCAGTGGTACCGACGAGTGACCTCGGTATTGACCAATTTTTTAAAAATATCCGGACCCGACCCAGGTAAGTCCGACCCGACCCAGGTAAGTCCGACCCGATCCAGGTAAGTCTCCTTCTTCTTCCTCTCCCACGCGACCAAACCCATTATTTTCCCCCTCACACTAGCGATTCAAGAGAGAAAATTTTCCAATCTCCCTCTTTTCTCAACCAAATTTGGTGATTCAAAGCCCTATAATCTCGATTTTCATTGCTCTTTTTGGATTTCTCATCATTTCAAGCATCTAATCCAAATTCCCCAAGGTATTATTCATTTAAAATTTTGAAAACCATGGTTTTGTTCTTGAGAAAATATTGCTTGGATATGGTTTGATATTGTCTTTCACTATGCAAATACCTTGGGGATGGTTTATCTACGCTTAAACTTGATGATTCATGTGCCAATTGTCGATGGTTAGAGATTTTGAAAAATTAGGATTTTGAGAAATTAGGGATTGTGAAGAGGGATAATTTGCTTGTTAAGTGTGAATTGTCACATTGGTTTATTGCTCTTAGATCATCTTTTGGTGATCCCTTGTTGATTTGATAAGAAGTTGTACCTAGGCGCACAAATTGTCTCAAAGATATTTGTAGGTACAATGTCGGACAAGGGCGCTCCATCGACACGGGCACGGACCAAGGTTTCAACAGTTGGGAAGGGAAAAGGAATTGCCCAAGCTACAGCCGCGGAAAAAGGGAAAGGGATTGCCAAGGCTAGTGCCAAGGCAAAGGCTAAAACCGCGGCTACAAGCTCTAAAGCCAAGAAAACGGAAAAGAGAAAGGGCAAGAGAGTAGAAGAAGAGGTCGAGAGTGAGAGCTCAAGTTGAGAAATCCCAGTGTCGCAACGGACAAAGCCATGCGAGCAAGATTACTTCGACAAATTTGGCCAAATGAAGTTCGAGCAAGGCAAATTTGTTGATGCGGAGACGATGGATAGGATGGGCAAAAGTGACGAAGTGTGGACTTTTTTTGAGAATATGGGGCTACGGAAGTTCATGAGCATTAAGCAGGAAGCTTTAAAGGCACTCACCGGCAAGTTCCTCGCCACCCTTCGAGCTAAGTTCTACGACACAGAAGTTGGGAATTCCGGATTTGGAGTTTTGAAGTTCGGACTCATGGGCACCACCTACACCGTCACTTTCCACGAGTTTTGCGAGATATTCGGGTTTAGAGAAGAAGGTACATACGGCGGACAATACTTTGATTCCCCAAGACTTGAGCTCCGAAATCTTTGGGCAACAATTGCAAGCGGAGAGTTTAGAGCCGGTGACTCTAAGAGTGCAAGCATACGCCACCCGGCTCTCCGGTACGCGCACAAGGCGTTGGTCCACAATTTCTACCACAAGGTAGAGATTGACACGGTTACTACGAAAGAGATGGAGTTGTTAGGGCTTGGTCTAAAGCCCATTTCCACCGTCGACCCGCCTAAGCAAGCATTCTGCAAGAGAGCACAACGGAGAGCCGCTACCGAGGAAACTATTGACCTCGACGAGGAAGTGCCACATGAGTCATCACCCGAGACCGTGTACGGTAGTGAGCGCTACCACTTTGACCCTTATGATGGCGCTATCACTAACGCGGCTACAAGACACACTCTCCACCAAACTCGTCTCCTCTAACGCATGTGTAAGTGGCAAAACAAAAACATGAAGAAGATGGTTAAGACGATCAAGTCTTTGAAGAAGACGGTTAAAGTCATGGGTCAAACCATAAATGAGCTCAAGGACGGAGGTTGTGGAGCGAGTTCTTCAAGGGCTGGTGAAGGAGGAGACGTCGTCATTGACACTAACCTCGCACCTCGGGGAGATGATTGGGCATTGGTCATGAGCTCTAGCCGTCCCACAGCCCGACCGGAAAAGGCACCAAAGAGGAGAGCAATGCGGTCCCCGTCTCCCGTTTCAAGTAATCCATCTTACTCAATGGGGTCTACATCCCCATCTCCAAGCTTCTAGGTACGAATCCAAAACTCTTGTACATATTTTTTTTTCTCTTTAAGTCTTGCATTGTATAGTTATCTCTTGTTTTTGGTCCTTTCCTTAGGCTTATTTCACACCGAGACGGTGTGATTTAAGTTTGGGGGAGGGATCAGTATCTAATGACATTTACTTTGTCTTATTTTGAATTTGATTCTTGAGTCTCATGCATACATCTAAGGCATAGAAAAACCAAACAAATTTGAAAAAATTGAAAATAAAAAGACAAAAAGAATTAATTTAAGACGCATTTGCACTTCATGTAGGATCGAGTCTAGATGCATAGCACGTAGATAATGCATTGCATGTGCATTAAGAGCTAGAATGATTCCTCCTTGTGAAGTGTCGCTTTAAGAGTTTAAGTCCTATGCTCTAGATCTTGTGTACGAAATCAAGGGCGAACCATGTTTGGATTTAATGTCCCATTACTTAGGTCTTAGCCAAAGCAAGTTGATTTGAGTCCATTCCTACTTAAGTGATAACCATAATCTGACATTGTAATTATCATGTTTGTGCATTGCTTAGTGAATGCATGGTTACCACATACATATTTGGGCTATCTTATCCGCTTTGCCACTCTCTTGTTAGCCCGAATAGCCGATTTCCATCATTGGAACGGTTAACCACTCCTTTAACCCATCCTCCTTTCAAGCCAAATGCTACTTGTGAGTGTTTGTGAGGCCTTTTTCGAATCAACTAGGCAAAAGGTGTTGAGTTTAGAACGACAAGAAAAAACTTCCGTGTAGAACTAGCTCGGCATCAATGAGCTAAGCAAGGAAAAACTTCCGTGTAGAACTAGCTCGGCATCAAAAAGTCCAAGTTGAATTTTTCTTTTCACTCTTTAGTCTTCAGAAGCAAGGAATTCCTTCCATTCCATGGACAAAAACTTTCCCCAAGCAATCTTAGTAACTTTCTATTTACACGCTTCTCAATATATATGAGAAACACATTCATCCATTTTGATTTCATTTCCTCACAAACTTCGAAGTAATAATGATCCCCCCCTATGATAATTACACTCTCAGGCTGAAGATTCGGCGGTTGTTGCCAGACTTTGATAGTGGACTTGAGGAGTTTATCAGCTGCATTCTTGGCGGTGGAATGTACATACTAAAATGTGAACGTTAGACCTTTTTTGACTTCTTTTGCACCATTTTTAAAGGCTTTTCGGTGAGGTTTATGCAAGTTTGATATATACTTTTATGTGTAAACATTCATGCAAACATAAAATTTCATATTTTTTGAAAAAAATTAAACATTTGGTTATTTTGCTAATCCAATATTTATTATTAACAAATTATTTTCCTGAGTAAGATTAGTGGCCACTGAAAACTAAAATCTTCTAAGAGTTTAGTAATAATTTGTATAGAAAAGTGTGACGATTGATCAAAGTCGAATGTACAAAATGTGCACAAGCCAATTTTTTCTTGTTTCTATTCTTCCAAATCTCTGAACCGTCTCTGTTTGTAATAATATTTTCCATCCAATAATTTTTGAATATTTACTTGTTATGCATATTCCTCACTACAAGAAAACTGTCTATTTCCAACGAAAATTTACGACCGTTTTAAATCGATGTAACTTTACATCGACATTACGACGACTTTACGACGAAATATGTGTTCGATGTAAAATCGTCGTAAATATGTGTCGTCGTAATATCGATGTAAATTTACGACTAGTTTACGACGACAACATAAATCGTCGTAATGTCGTCGTAAATTTACATCGATATTACGACGAATATGTCTTCTGTATATTACGTTGATATTACGACGATTTGACGTCACATGTTCCCAGTTAGGTAGACCACGTTTTTTAATAGGTCCACCTACTAAATTTACATCGAATTTACATCGTAAAATTCGTTGTAAATCCGTTGGAAAATCGTTGGTAATTCTGAAAAAATTTCTATAAATACAGCCTAACTTCAAACGAAAGAATAAAAAAAAAAACAAACAGAATAAAAAATATATATATATATATATATATATATAAAAATGTCTATATACGAAATACAAAAATGGATGTATACGCAAAAGGATTCAGAGGGAGATTTGACGGAAGAATTCAAAGAAGGGCTTGAAATATTCATGTATCAGGCCGGAAATATGCAAACAACCCTGGAAAGTGGTAAGATGTTCTGTCCTTGTCGTTAATGCAAGAATACGAGATATATGTTTATTGAGACGGTGTGGAAGCATTTACTAAATAGAGGGTTTATGCCGCAATATTATGTTTGGTATCAACATGGAGAGGGTTTTGAAAGAACTCAAGCAACGGATAGTAGTAGTAATTATCAAGGTCAAGTAGAATCAAATTATCAAGGTAGTTATGATCATGGTCAACATCAATTTGATCAGGGTGCAGATCATTATTGGATGCATGCCATGGTTAATGATGCATTTCATGAAACAAATGCTGATAATAGTACTGTTGAGGAACCAGACGTAGATGCGAAGCGATTTTATGATATGCTAGACGTTGCAAACCAGCCACTCTACGATGAATGTAGAGAAGGTCAGTCTAAATTGTCGTTAGCTGCTAGGATGATGACAATTAAAACTGATCATAACTTAGCTGAGGTTTGCATGGATGATTGGGCTGATCTTATTAAAGAGTATTTGCCAGAGGATAATTTGGCTGCCGAAACATACTATGAGATACAGAAGTTGGTGTTTAGTCTTGGGCTTTCTTCTAAGATGATAGATGTATGTGTTGACAATTGTATGCTTTTTTGGAAAGATGATGATAAGTTGCATGAATGTCGATTTTGCCAAAAACCGAGATTTAGACCCTAAACAACTGGGCGTACTAAGATACCATACCAACGGATGTGGTATCTTCCTATAACTGATAGGTTGAAACGATTGTATCAATATGAAAGGACAGCTGCATCGATGAGGTGGCATGCAGAACATTCACAGAGAGAAGGAGAAGTGACTCACCCGTCAGATGCAAAAGCTTGGAAACACTTTAACACGGTACACCCTGATTTTGATAACTCTAAGCGAAATGTGTATCTTGGTCTTTGCACTGATGGATTTAGTCCATTCGGTATGTCTGGTAGGCAATATTCTTTGTGGCCAGTTATCGTAACTCCTTATAACCTTCCCCCAGATATGTGCATGTAAAGGGAATTTCTTTTCCTGAATATTTTAGTCCCTGGTCCCAATCATCCGAAGCGGTCCCTTGATGTGTTTTTGCAGCCTCTCATTCATGAGTTGAAACAGTTGTGGTATACAGGAGTGCGGACATATGATTGTTCGAGGAAAAATTTTTTTACGATGCGTGCGGTGCTTATGTGGACAATAAGCGACTTCCCTGCATACGGAATGCTATCAGGTTGGACGACGCATGGGAGGTTATCTTGTCCTTATTGCCTCGATCGGACAGATGCGTTTCAACTGAAACATGGTCGAAAAACATGCTGGTTTGATTGTCACCGCCGGTTTTTACCAATCAATCATCCATATAGGAGAAACAGGCGGTTGTTTAGGAAGAACAAAATCGTGCGTGTCCCCCCACCAGTGTATCTATCTGGGGAAGATCTAGAAGCGCAAATAGATCCTTTTGGGGGACTAGAAACTGTGAATCGTGGGGAAAATTGGCACACTCCAGCTAATATGCCTGATGGATACGGGGTTAATCACAATTGGCACAAGAAAAGCATTTTTTGGGAACTTCCGTACTGGAAAAATCATCTACTGAGACACAATCTTGATGTCATGCACATTGAGAAAAACTTTGTTAATAACATCATGCATACAGTGTTAAACGTGAAAGAAATAACCAAAGACAGCGGAAAGTCAAGGTTGGACTTGCCAGATATTTGCAACAGAAATGAGTTGCATATAATGAGCAATGGAAAATCACCAGTTCCTATATTTCGGTTGGGTGCAGAACAAAAGGCATCGTTTTTCAATTGGGTTTCATCTGACGTGAAGTTTCCTGATGGGTATGTATCCAATCTTGCTAAATCTGTTGAGAAAGGAGAAAAGTTTTCAGGGATGAAGAGTCATGACTGCCACGTGTTTATGCAACGTTTACTTCCTTTCGCATTTGCCGAACTCCTTCCAGAAAATGTTCATGAAGCAATTGGAGGTAAGATACTTCATCACATATAAAATTATTGAGATTAATTATATATATATATATATATATATATATATATATATATATTACAATGTATATAATTTTGTCTTTGCAGGCATCATAGCGTTTTTCCGGGATCTTAGTACACGGACGTTGTCAGAAGATGTAATTGCACAACTGGCTGCTAATATTCCAATCTTGTTGTGCAATTTGGAGAAGATATTTCCCCTGCGTTTTTTGATGTTATGGAACATCTTCCCATTCATCTCCCCCACGAAGCAGAACTAGGAGGCCCTGTTCAGTTTAGGTGGATGTACCCATTTGAGCGCTTCATGAAACATTTAAAGGGAAAGGCAAAAAATCTAGCAAGGGTTGAAGGATCAATTGTTGCGGGAAGTTTGACAGAAGAAACTTCACATTTCACTTCATATTATTTCGCTCCAAAAGTCCGCACACGCAAACGGGCTCCCCGACGATACGATGTTGGCGGTGTGGGATGAATTTATGCAGTAGAGGGTGTCCCAGATATATTCTCACCAATTGGTCGTCTTAGTGGAAAATTGAAGGAAGTTTGGTGGGATAACGAGCATGACAGGCACAGCGCACATACGTACATCCTCCTAAATTGTGATGAAGTGAGTCCTTACGAAAGGTAATAACAAAACTATTTAATTAATCAGTCATTAATAATTAATTAATATAACTATAATTAAATGTGTTAATTTTTATGTATATATATGTATTTTGCAGCTTATTTGTTACACAGGTACGAGAATGCATTGAAGGGGTTTAAGATGATGAAATAAACGACCGTAAAGATTGTCACTTTGTTGAGTGGTTGAAGACGCAAGTAAGTTAATATAGTTATAATTATTTCATTTAATTATATCGGCTTTCAATCTAACTTTTACACTTATCATAGGTTGATCATGGCGATCCCGCATATCCATTTTGGTTTCATGAGTTACTCCTAGGCCCCATCGGGAAGATAACGACCGCACCCATGTATTTTACCCGTGGTTATGTGTTTCATACATACAAGTATGGCGTTCGTCGGGCAACTACCAACTACGGAGTATGTGTTAGGGGTGAAATAGATTTTTATGGGGTTTTGCAGGAAATAATTGAAGTGGAGTACCCCGGACTGATTAAGTTGAAATGCGTTCTCTTCCAATGTGATTGGTTCGATCCAACAGTCGGCCGAGGGGTGCGAAATAACAAATTTGGTGTGGTTGACGTCAACAAACCACGACGTTACAACAAGTTTGAGCCATTCATCCTAGCATCACAAGCAGAACAAGTAACGTTCGTTCCATATCCGCGAGTTCGAACATCTGGGATCTCATGGTTATCGGTTATTAAAATAGCTCCAAGGGGTAAAATTGTTGGTGTTGATGATCTTCCAATGCAACAAGATTATTGCCTTGATATTACAGAACCAGAGATTACGGAGAAGGCCTCTTATAGTTTCATTCATCCAAATTTCAATGTTTCAATAATATTTAAATTATCAATTAACTCTTTTTTTGAATTTTTGTTCTTTTTATTTTCACATATTTTCATTGAATTCATCTCATTTTTTCATTTTCTTAAATTTTTGTATATTTCTTTTTCGCCTTATTTTTCCTTGTTTTTTTTCTTGTCATCCTCTTCTCTCTATACTTGATAATTTGTTATCTATTTGTTTGTTAATTGAATTTTTTTTTATGTCTTATATTTTTCTAGTTCATATATATATTTTACTTAGTTGTTTGAAATTTTCTTAACTCATTGTTCTCATTTTCCGTCTTAAACTTGCTCTTTTTTGTCACTTGCATTAAAATTGAATTATTTATGTTAGTTGGAAGATGACGATTGAAATCACGCAAAAAAAAAATGAAAGTATGCATTTAAAATCCATATTATTTAATACTTATACGTTTATGTTTCTAAATTTAATTTATTATTTGTTGATTTAAAATAATTAGAATTTAAATTAAAAATAAAAATAATTTTTTTAATGTAATTAATAGTTGGACACATATTTTGTTCATTTGTTATGAAATGTTGAAGGTGTCAAAGCAGAGAGTTTCTCTTCAACTATAGTATATTATATATTATTTGTTCTCAATATTATCCAGATTTAAATGTCATATATATATGACTTTGTGAGAGATTAGTTAATGTATTGCTTTCAAGATTCAAAAGGTTTTTCTTTGGGACCCTTCTTCAACGACTACCTCCTCCCTTTCTACTTGCTTTCTCATCATCATGATGTAAAGTCATGATGTATAATACATTGATTTGATTCTCTCATTGTTTGGGTAAGCAAACGTGGATAATGTCAGTCTTGATCATTATTATCATCATCAACATTACCATAGACAACAATCACAAAAGCATGCTTGTGTTATATCACCAAGAATAAAAATCCACATGAAAAAGCCTTTTTATAAACAAAAATCCATACATCATAGACTTAGACATATCAACCATTCTATTTTATTATTTTTCTACCCCTTAGTTTGTATATATATAGTTGTTATATATAAGAACGTCACTACACAAACATCAACATATAAGTTTCCATTATAAGACATATATCTTCTTCGCCTTCTTCTGCATATTAGTACGGTTTGTGAATCAAACTCAACAGGTACAACTTCGAAAGTAGCGGTATTGGTACAGTTGAATCGGATCAAATCACTCTATCTTTCATTTGGGTCAATTGATTTGATTGAGCCGTGCCAATATCTCTATTACAGAAAAATCACATATTTTATGTGAGTTGTTTCTTTTATAACGTTATCTTTTTGCCAACATCCTGACCTAATGTTAAGTTGTTTCCGAAGAAACAGAATGAGAAAGTTGTCTACTTTAGGTATAATTTGTTTTTCTTTGAATATCGAGCTAGTTTTTCAATCAAAAGTTCATGATTTATTAAAGATACTTGATGCTTCGTGTGGAGTCTTTGAAGGAAGAAAACGAAACAAGTGTAGTGTCACTTTCACTTTCACTTTCACTTTCACTTTCACTTTCAAGGAAATATAATTGATTATTTTTAAAAATTTGTAAATAAACATATTTTAATTAATAAATCTACAAAATAAAACATTTTAGTTTTTTTAGTAATTGATAATAAATATACAATACTCTTACATAATTTTTTTGATGAAATTTTTACATAATTTTTACCATTAACACAAATATTATTATGACTTTTGGGAGATATAGACTATAGAATGGTCTGATTCAGAGTGTCTCAATGAAAGTGTGTGTCGAAGCCTGTTGTAGTTTTTTCTTCTTCTTAAAGTGCATTGGGATTATTATTATTATTATTATTATTTTTTTTTACAGGAGGTGCATTTGGATTATTGGATTAGTTTGGCCATTCTTTGGGGGATTCGCTATTATCCAATGGAACTAGACTAAATGATCCATAAGTGTTCGGTTTCACCAGACTGTTATTACTTTATCACGATGTTTTGAATATAATTGGGCTTTGGTCCATGCATGTATTTGAGAATATAATTGGGCTTTGGTCTAGTCAAGGTTTATTTGTTAAGGTTAACCTTTCAATCTCATCCCGAAAAGGATGTGTAACAAGAGCCATGTTTGAGCGGTTTACCGAGAAAGCATTAAGGTCATAATGCTGTCAAGCTCGGAGACTTGGCCATAAATTTGTTGAGACTGAGCAAATGCTCTTGGACTGGAATCGTTGCAAAGTCACTCCTTGTAACCGCCGGTGATGGGTTTACTCTGTTTCTTTTTCAATATCAATATCAAAATTCAAATTCTCAGGGGGCCACTTAAAGAAGTGATGGCATATCTCCTAAAGCTTGGTGCCACTACAAGAAAACACAGTTTTTGCGACTACCAAAATAGTCACAAAATAGTCTCAAATGAATCATTTGCGACTATTTTGGAACTAAAAAAATTAGTCGCAAATAATTAGTCGATAAATACAGTAGTCGCAAAATAGTCGTTCTTTTGCGACTAATATGTGACTCTAATATCAGTCCTAATTTAGATACTAAATTTGAGACTACTTGTAAATTTTTTTTTAAAAAAAAACTAAAACAAAATTCCAAAAAAAAATATATTTAATTTAATAAATTAACTAATTACAAAAAAAATTAAAAAAAATTAAAAAAAAAATTAAAACAAAATTAAAAAACAAAATTAAAAAAATTGAAAACGATGTCGACAAATCTCCTCCGCCTGCATCCCCGATCTGCTCCGCGGTTCTGCTCCGGCATCTGCTCCGGCATCTACTCCTCCGCGGTTCTGCTCCAGCATCTGCTCCTCCGCGGTTATGCTCCTATGCACTCCGGCGCATCTGCTCCTTCATCGCCCGCGGCTGGATCTGGAAAGAGGAGAAGCCTCGCCGGCGGCTGGAGAAGAAGAAGCCTCGCCGGCTAGAAAAGAAGAAGCCTCGCCGGCTGGAGAAGAAGAAGATCGCCGGCTGGAGAAGAAGAAGCTCGCCGGAGAAGAAGAAGCCGCCGCAGAAACATGGATCTGCTCCTCCGCCCAGTCTGCTCCTCCGACGACAAATTCCGACTGCCCCTGGATTTGCAAAAAAAAAAAGAGTTAGATCAACTCAAGAATTAGAAAAGGAAGAGAAGAAAGAGAAGGAAGAAGAAGAAGAAGAAGAAGAGTCGTGGGAAGGAGAGAGAAAGAGAAGCAAAGAATTAAACCAAACAAATAAAAGTATTATAAATCCTCCACCGTTGGATTAAACCAATGAACGGTGGAAGATCTCGTCTTAATGAACTAGCCAATGAGAAGCTTTCATTATTTTTGTCATTTTGTCGCAAATTTGGAATTATTTTGTGACTACTATTAAAAAAAAATCGATTGGGTTGCTAAATAGTCCCAAATTTGGGACTATTTTGTGACAATTAAAAATCTTTATCCTAAACCCTAAACTTTAAGAACCTAGAAAGTTTGAATATGACTTTACAATGATTTTGTGTATATAGCTGTTCAAAAATATGTTAAAACTTATAAATAAATAAATTTTGAGATAATTTTTATCTTTCAAAATCATTCCTTATAAAACACATGTAACACTTAGTAGATGTTATGATTATATTGAAATTTTTGTAGGTGTTATATTTTTTGTTTATTATTTGATGTTTATGTGTAAGATCTAGTTTATAATTTAAGATTTATAGTTTATGATTAAGGGTTAGAGGTTTATGGTTTAGAATTTAGGATTTATAAAAGGGTTTATAAATGATCATATTTTAAAAAAAATTGTAAGTTTTGAATTTTTTGTATATTATTTGATGTTTATGTGTAAGATTTAGTTTAAAATTTAAGATTTATATCAATTTTATGATTAAGGGTTAAAGGTTTAGGGTTTAGGGTTAATGGTTTGTGGTTTGAGTTTAGAATTTATTGATTTCTATAAAAAAATCAAGTGGAGTTACAAATTAGTCCCAAATTTGGGACTATTTTGTGACTACTATTTAAAATTAGTCGTAAATTAGTCACAAAAATTGGGTTTGCAAATTAGTGTACATGTATGTTACCCTAAACCCTAAACTTTAAGAACATATAAGGTTTGAATATCACTTTACAGTGATTCTAGGTATATAGCTATTCAAAAATATATTTTACAATTTAATATTTAAAATTTATGATTAAGGGTTAGAGGTTTAGGGTTAGAATTTAGGATTTATAAAATGATTATATTTTAAAAAATTGTAAGTGTTGAATTTTTTTGTATATTATTTGATGTTTATTTATTTGATGTTTTTGTATATTATTTGATGGTTTAGGGTTTAGAATTTAGGATTTATAAAAGGGATTATAAATGATCATATTTAAAAAAAATTGTAAGTTTTGAATTTTTTTTGTATATTAGTTGATGTTTATGTGTAAGATTTAGTTTAAAATTTAAGATTTAGATCAAGTTTATGATTAAGAGTTATAGGTTTAGGGTTTAGGGTTAAGGGTTTGTGGTTTTAGTTTAAAATTTATTGATTTCTATAAAAAAAAAAAAATCAAGTGGAGTTGCAAATTAGTCCAAAATTTGGGACTATTTTGTGACTACTATTAAAATTAGTCGCAAATTAGTCACAAAAACTGGGTTTGCAAATTAGTGTACATGTTACCTTAAACCCTAAACTTTAAGAACATATAAGGTTTGAATATCAATTTACAATGATTTTGGGTATATAGTTGTTCAAAAATATATTTTACAATTTAAAATTTAGATTTTATGATTAAGGTTTAGGGTTTATAATTTATGATTTATAAAATGATTATATTTTAAAAATTGTAAGTGTAGAAATTTTTGTATATTATTTGATGTTTATTTATTTGATGTTTTTGTATATTATTTGATGGTTTAGGGTTTAAATTTTTTTTTATATATTATTTGATGTTTATTTAAAAAAAATCGAGTGGAGTTGCTAAACCGAAGCAAATCAGTCACAAATTTAAGACTAGTTTTGCAAGTCCTTAAATAGTCGCAAATAAGCGACTATTGTCTGACTACTTTTTTTAGTCGGTAATTTGTGACTATTATGCCTCTCCATTATAAGTAGTCGCAAATCAGTCACAATATCGTACCTCTTTTTGTGACTAAAAAAAGTAGTCGCAAAAATAGTCACAAAAACTGTGTTTTCTTATAGTATGCGCCGGAAATAGAATTCAGCCAGAGCCCTACAAAACCAGAATTAAATTTATATCACTAATCTCCAGAGTTAACATATATTCATGTTATAAGCATTTTATCCCATCTGCAATTTCCTTTTTGCTCTTTTGTTTGTTTTAAGTTATCAGTTTAACACAAACAAGCAACACTAATAGTTACAACCTTTACATGTAGAAACTGCAAAACAATGACTTAATTCAGGACAAACCGGTGGTGATTCCTTGTGGCAGATGATTGCTACAAACGATGGACATATGCACGTGCATAGGTATATTTACTATCATTACAAGACTGACAACTAAAGAAATGTAAAGAAGTATTAACCTGTATTAGAGTTTGTTGGGTGGCACTTGGGATTCATGAATGCATCAATCACCTCTTTGATCTGTTCCAGTCCTTCTGGATCATGAATACTTCGTAAAACCAAGTTCCAATTACGGAAAGAGCTTCTGAAGGCGTAGAAAGATGATTCTGGTCTTCTTGGTCTTCCCAGCTTTTCTCCATTATTCATGAGCTCGTTAAAGTCCCCGACTAAAAACCAAGCCGCATCTCTTATTACCCCAATATCTGTGATCTTTTTCCACACACGAGCTCTCAAGTTTCTGACCGGGTCTCCATACACGAAGGTGATGAAATACGTTAGGGACCCTCTCTATACTCTTGCATCTATGATTCTGTTGTCCGAAAATAAAATCTGAACCGTATGAGTTTGGTTCCAAAAAAGTGCCAAACCTCCACTAAAACTCACTGGATCCACCAAATGACTGTGGCTGTAACCCAACGATCTTTTAACAGTCAACACATGATCACTAGAGTTTTGACTTTTCTTCCCCGAGTTAAATGTCGATCTTCCAATTTCTTGAATTCTATGGAAAAACTAAAGATTTAGACAATTTCTATTAATGTTAATGGAAGAGTTCCAATTGTCTCCGATTTCCTCCTTTTTTGGAATTTTTTCTTTCTTTTTAGGTTAACCTCCTATATATAAGAAGATGGAGAAATTTACAAGTATTATTCTACTTTCAAAATCATATTCGCTTAAAAAATTTAGTAAGATGAATTATTTTACTAACTTTTGACTTGACCCAGCTATGATCATATCAAAAAAATTAGGGGGAATTGCTGAAAATAACCTAAAATTTGGTTTTTTCAGCAAAACTAGACCACTTATTTGAGTTAAAGCAAAAGTAACCTGCAGGGGCAGTGAAATTACAGTTACCTCTTCAATGACTAAACAAAAATCCAGTACGTGTTTTTACGATTATAACCCTGAAACGCAGGTAGACTTCATATAGAAGTCTATATGTAGACTTCATATAGAAGTCTACTCTGTAATTAAATTTCATATTTAAATAAAAAATAATAATAATATTATGTTATAAAATGATGAGGATTTAAAAATTTATTATACTAAGTTATGATGTTTTAAAAATCAAAAATTCATAAAGTTTGATCAGATTAACCAAGGAAATAATTTATAGGTTATAGTTGAATTATAAGTAGACTTCTTATAGAAGTCTACATGTAGATTTCTCATGAAATCTGCTCTGTAATTAAATTTTATATTTAAATAATAATAAAAAATATTATGTTATAAAATTATGAGGTTTAAAAAATTTATTATACTAAGTTATGATGTTTTAAAAATCAAAAATTCATAAAATTTGATCAGATTAACCAAGAAAATAATTTATAGGTTATAGTTGAATTATTAGTAGACTTCCTATAAGTTATAGTTGAATTATAGAAGTCTGCTAAACCAAAACTTATTAACTTAACCGAAAATTTTACCTTCCTTATATAAAGTAAAGTAACCATACTTTTGTTGAAAAAATAGAATCTCTCTCTCTCAATGGCGCCGCCTCTCTCTTCTCTCTCGCCGCCACTTCCTTCTTCCTATCGCCGCTTCCTCTTCCTTCCTCTCGCCACCACTTCTTCCCTAGCCGCCCGACATCCCTGAATCGGCAATCTCTCTTGCGTGAGACTGGCTTAGTTTTTTTTAGATATGTTGCGTAAGATTGGCTTAATTAGTTTTATAGATCTATTGTTCTTCCTTTTCCACCTTGTCACGCAGTTCTCAGATATGTTCTTAAATCTGTTGTTCTTCCCGAGGAAAATAGATAAACCCTATCTTGATATGAATAGAGTCGCATATCTTGATATGAATAGAGTCGCATATTGCATACGACTTGGCAAATCCTATCTTTCCATTTTCTTGCTGTCGGTTTCCTTATTCCTCTTCTTTTGTTTTGTTTGCTAACGTCTAAAAAGATTTCCATTAACTCCTTTTTTTTTGTTATTTGATGGGCCGATAAACTAAAACAATATTTTTTTTTACCAAATCAACGTGCTAGTAGTAGTAAGAGATATTCATTTTGGATGTTGGAGTTTTCTGGTTTTCGATCTATAAAAGAAAAAATAAAACTGAATCTAATATAAATAAATTGGTATATTTTGATGTTGGTTTGAATTTGGGTTTATAGAACTATATTAAAAACCTAAATTAAAGTTCTATTTTGAATTTGGTTTGAATTCGGATTCAATTTTTTGGATATAAAAAAGTAACCAAATCAAAACTCAATTTATATGACACGTTTACAATTTATATGAATTCTAATAGGTTATTCTGATATCTATCAAGTTATATGACACGTTTACAATTTTAACAAATGTCATTTGTTTGCTGTTTAATCATATGTTGTAGTCGTCATATAATTTGTTTTGTTGCCCTTATTTGCGGTTTCATTTGAGATTACGTTTGCCTTTAACACTACAAGAAATTAGGGTATTGATAGCAATAGAAGATAGCGTTTTATACATTTTTGCTATGGTTGGCATACCCCTCAGTTTTAGATAGCGTTTGTCAAAATGCAAACGCTATGTTTGGTTAGTCCGATTTTAATTATGCGGACACTTTTTAAAAACATAGTATACATATCATTGGTCAGATTTAAAACGTTATGCATAAATCAAGCGGAAAAATAATTTATTTACCCGCTAAATATATTTAGTGAAAAAATAAGCAACCAATTTTTTTTCATTTTCCCTCTCACTCTCGTTTCACTTTCCCTCTCACTCCATCGTTTCATATCTCGAGCCTTCTTCTCAATTTTTTGGCCATCTGAATTCATTTATTTTTTAAGGTTTTAACTCACCACCCTCCTCGATTCTTCTCTTATCTTCTCTTTAATTTGTGCAAGATCCTCAATCGATGCTTAAAATCTCAAATCCCCTTCGATTAATTTCCGTCACTCTTTGTATTCTTATTCTTTTTTAGGGTTTTAACCCATCAAGGAGTCAGCATAATCAACTAAACCCCGAAGAAATTCCTAATTCATTCAATGGCGAGCAGAGAAGATTGCAGATAGAGAATGTGTCGAAGAGAGATACGATTAGAGAGTGTGAGAAGGAACATATAGATCTAATGGAGGAATATACATCGGTGGTGAGAACTTTATTTCTGTCAATTTTGTTCCCATTTGGATTTCTAGCTTAATTTGTTGAAATCTCCTTCTAATCTTTCTAGCAGGAATCTGGATACTCCGATACTCAATTTCCCCTTTTCGGTGAGTAATAAACTGGGGCCGTCATCGCAATTTCTAGGTTTCTTAAAAAAAAATTCTCTCTCTCTCTCTCTCTCTCTCTGAGTATTTCAAACAGACCACCAGATATCACGAATTGGTTCTCAAGTTATGTCTATGAATCGTTCCCATTGTGTTCTTTAGCCAACAAAAGTGAAAACGAGCCAGATAAATAAAATATTGATGTTGCTGTTCCCAAAAGCAAATCCCCAGATAATTTTTTCTCGAACAAAGATCATAAGCCTGTGAAGAGGATAAGATAGGTAGAATTATGAAGAACTGGTTCTTTCTTGGATCGTCTCATCTTTTCGATCAGAAGATCCTGAACCTTTTCCTTACTTGGGCTATGTCATGACTTAAACTATATATGTGACCAATGATTACATGACTAAGTTTTTAGGTCTTTCTTTTATTTTGTGTGTCCACCATTCAAAAGTTGAAGTTTCATGTAATGCAGGCACATCGTGAATCCACTGGGACAGTAACGACGACTGATGATCACACCGAGGATCCAGTTGCTGCAGCTGAGGAAATAGCATTCTGTAGAGCATGTGCTCGATTTGGTCTCGGTTTGTATCTGTATCATGAACAGTAGGCCGATAATTTCAAGTGTGCTTACCTTTTTTTTGTTTGACAAACCATTCCTTATGTGATCTTGAGTACCAAATATGTAATGATGCCAACAAACAAGTTCAAATAATATAAGCAAATGATAATTCCGTCAGTGACGGGAGTTTTTGCATACCCCTGTGTTATTAGATTATATTTTTGTCTGTGTTTGTGTACATGAGTAAGTAAAATTATGGTCTCGGAAGTTTTGGACCCATATTTGAAGCCATCCAAGAAGTGATTGCATCGACGAGCAGGGCAAGATCTTTGGACATGTCAGCACGAAGGATATTCGAGTCCTTTCCCAGAGAACCTCCAACCTCTTTAGCCATAGACTCCCACGGAGTCCCAACAGCAATATTCGCCAAAAACTCACTTCCTCGATTCACCGCATCTGCCATTGCTGGTGGAACATATGGAAGTGCATGTCCAGACAGCAATTGAACTCGCTTTCAACGTTTTGACCTCATTGAGAGCCAAAAAAAAAAGTTCGTGTTCTTGGAGTATATCTGCAAGGTGATGGCACAAATCTATGTTATTTTGCATTAAACAAGTCGGTACCTGTTGCAGAGGAAGACCTGTGATCCCCTGGCAGTGTGCGGATAGACATGTCTAGCATTGAGCTTATGGATGATTCTACGCCAAGCACCTGGACTAGGATTGATGTTTCATCTATTGAATCATCCTAGAACTTTACCAACATATTCCTAGAGATTCCATAGTAGGATCTTATCTGAACATGATTAGCAAGAATATCTATTAGTCTTATGGAGTGTGATAGATGGTTATCAAGACGAGAAAAGGCTCCATGATAAACATGATTAGCAAGAATATTTATTTGTCACTTGAACTTTGTAAACTTCAGTTTAGATTATGAAATTTATCTTCGAAGTTGTTAAATTTGAACCCTTTTAAGTATGGAAAGTAACAAACATATATATTTTCAATGGTTTAATTTTTGTTATCCTTTTCTTTTGTATTTTACATTGTTTAATTTACGTGTTTTAATTTTTGTGTACATATGGTTTGCTTTAGTGTATAGGGTTTAGGGTATAGATAATTTATTTGCAATTTTCAATTCAAAATGGAAATACACAATGAATTTTTGTCTAATATATATAACACAATATAATTAAATATATAATGTTTTACAAATATAATTAAAATAATAGTTTAACTCTTCATTTAGGGTTTAGTGCATTTTCATATAGCTTAGATTATGTTGATATAGTGATTAGTATCAAGGTTTATGTTAACAAATGAAATATAATTAAAATAATAATTTAAGTCTTCATTTAGGATGTAAAAAAAAAAGTTTTCATTTAGGGTTTAGGGCATCGTCATATAGCTTAGGTTATGTTGATATAGTGATTAGTATCAAGGTTTATGTTAACAAATGAAAATGATTGGACAAGAATAGCATAATAAGGTGTTATTTGGAAAAAAATTGCAAAATTATTACAAAAATGATTACAAATTTACAAACCCTACAAATTCATGATAGCTTACTAACCCCTTCATCTATAGTTTAGTATCATACAACATCTTTTATATACTTTTTTGTTTGAAAGTTTTTTTATATACTACAATATTATATATTAGTAACAAGATAATTAACTTACCAGAACCTCATTGATATAATTTTTTTCCTGATTAATAACGTATTAAAAAACATTTTTCAAAGTCTTGTATTTAGGGTATAAAACAATTTTTAATCCTGTCAAAAACAATAGCCAATGGAAAAGATCACACGGATCTCTTACGTGGCGCAATCTGGTGGGTCTGCTTAAAAACATGACTCTAGATTGACCGTAGGATCCTTTCTTCTGTGCATTTATCTTTTTTGTTTAACCTCCGCGAGAGAATCAATTTCATTCTTTTTTTGCTTTTTTCTTTTATTCTTTTATTCTTTTTTTGTCTCTCCAAGAGAGAATAGATCTAGGGTTCTCCTTCCTGCCTCTCTAGAGGTCGAGATGAATTTAGATTCAGGCGATAATAGAAGGGGCTGGAAAAAGTGTGTTTTTGCCGGAGAAACATTAAGATCCCAATTCATCGGACAATGGCTAATGCATCAGTGTTCTCTCCGGCAAAACCTCTTCTTCTAGCCTCTTGTTCTCTCTGAGGTCTGACTCCTCCGTTCCATATTCAACCCAAGAAAATCTCTCCCATCGTAAGAGAGACCCTATTCGTCTATTCGTCTGACCCTATTCGTCTCTCTACCTCTCTCGATTTACTAATTCCTAAAGATCGCTCCTTCTTTGTTGTTGTAGGTAGAGGAGGATATGCAGATAACTATTTCCTAAAGATCGCTCCTACTATATCTACGTATCATATGTTTATGCTTCCGCTTCAATTGAATTCGTTAAAATTTATTATATCACATTAAATTTCTCTTCTTTTTTTCTTTGTTTGATTTTGTGTAGAAATCCTGCAAGGCGTATAGTTTCTGTGCTGCCGAGTCCGTATGGCAATTCTCTGAAAATTGGTAACTTCAAATGATTTCGGGGTTTAGGCTTTTTACATGTTGGAACTGAGTTGCTTGCTGCTGAAGATTATTGTTTTAATTTCCGGATTATTGATTTGTGTTTGATGCTTTCAGGAGTAATGTTTATGGATCCCCAATAAAACTTGACAACAAGGATCCTTGTAGCGTTGATCCAAGGTCATTTCTGTTTGCTTCTCCCTCTTGATTACGTTCTCACCATTGAAATTGAAGTAACTCATTGCATCCTTTCTACGATTATTGATTTGTGATTTAGTCATGTTAAACCAGCTTTCAAATACGTTTGCAAGCTTTATATATTACATTTTTTTTTTCAGGTGAGAGTAAGAGAAAACCTGTACTTGTCACTGAAGCATATCCTACCCATGATGTTCTGGAGGGTAAAGGTATCACAGTGGAAGATCTTTTGGCGCCTCTTGAAGGAAAATCTGGGTATCACCAACTAAGCAAGAGGATCTCCCGGTTGCACAAAGATACTCAATCTATTGTCCATGCTCAAATTGCCAAAGCCAGAACGAGAAAGACTGGAACGGAAAGCAGTGAGAGGACTAGTTGAGAAGAAGTTTAATAAGTGGTTGCATTCACAAGTTTGAAGTGATTTCACAAGTATACATACAAAAGTTGTATGAACTAATTTTTTAATCATGTACTTTTACTTTGTAATATAGGCATTTTGTAACATGGTTTTATATTAATATAATAAAATATGTTACTTTTCTTTTTAATATGCCAAATTATTCAGAAACCAAAAAAAAATAAAAAAATTCCCAAAAAATCGTAATTTAAATACAGATTATTGAAATAATTAAACAAATCAATTACAGATTTGAATGCTATAGTAAAATTATAAAAATGCTATAAATTAAACAATTAATAACAAAGTACAATTGCTATCTTAGAAAATACAATTGCATAGAAAAAACGCTATATTAGATGAAGAAACAATAGCAATGCCAAAAACCGCTATCAAAAGTGACAGACCTATTATCGCGGTCGATGATAGAATGCTTTTTTAAAACGTTATGTATTTTTAAGATAGCGTTTTCCAGGCGCTAATAATACGCGAATTTCTTGTACTGTAATGAATATATTCTGCTGTTTATCTTTGTGATTCATATCACATGTTTAATTTTTAATGCATTTTTTTTTATAACTTCTTGATTTTTATTGAAAATGAAAAATGAAGGTGCAGGAAAACAGTACGTAGACCAAAAGGTAAAAAAAACAGAGGTAAGGAGAGCATCGATTCCTAAGAGAAGGAAGATTATGAGCTCAAAACAGCCTCACGGTGAATACGTTGTTGAAGCCACGAGGGTCCACCCAAAGCAAGGTACGATTGGAATCGCCCATCACGAGTAACACTTTTAGAGATTTCTCGTACTACAAAGTTGGCTCCAATCTTCTCCAACTCATAACAACAATTATCAAAAGAGGAGCGGAGGCGATGGATATATTCTGTGAAGGCTCGGTAGCGTGGCCATTCAAGGGGTTTAGCAAGAGCATCAATCACTGCTTGAAGATCAGAGACCATCAGTACGTTGGATATGTGGAGATCCCACATGCTCTGCAAGGCCCATATTATGCATCGAAATTCAGCAGACAGCCTATCCGGCGAGTGAGTGAAAGCTTCTCTAGCATGAAAAAGGGTAGCTCCGGTGTGATCTCTGGCTATCCATGCTCCGCCGCTGTGTAAACTTGAGTTCCTCCAATTTGCATTTAGATTGCACTTGACATGGCCTACGGATGGAGGATGCCATAGATTATCGCTCAAGCTATGCATTGTTCTATTCTTATTCGTCTGATTCGGAGGTTTGTTCACTTCAAACCATTGAGCAGTTTCCTTATAGGCTCGTTGAACCACCATATTCACAGCTTCGTGTTGCCCAGCCAAGATAATGGCGTTCCGATGTTTCCATATATTCCAAAGGATCCAAGGTATCGCGTTGCAAGTCTCCTTTGCGCAGGTCAAATCCTCCATTAAATCCAGCATATGCGCGACATTTAACCCAATCTCAGCTCCAAATCCCGTTGGGGGCAAAACAATCTTTGCTTGAGAAAGAATTTGTAAGGCCATGTCACACTCGAACATCACATGGTTTATAGTTTCCGGATTGGATTGGCAGAGTTTGCATATAGCATCAACAGCTACACCTCGTGTTCGTAGTCTATCTGCCACCGCTAACGCCCGTAGACCGCTCTCCACAGGAATAGGCGAATCTTAGGGGTGGTTTGCAGTTTCCAAATACGATTTTTGATGTCCACTCTGGCCTGCTCACTTGCTAATACACTAGGTTGAGAAATCAGTGGGTGATTGGAGGAGAACCAGTATCCACTTTTAACAGAGTAAGCCCCATTCTTTGTGTATGCCCAGATGTGGCGATCCGTTACGTTTCCAGTGCGCATGTGAAGGATGCGAAGCGCATTTGCAGGGGGAAAAATATCATGAACCACATTCTCCCTCCATTTCCCATCTGAAGTCAACAGGGAATCAACTTGCAGTTCCAGATCGTAAAGAGATTGATTGTTGGCTGGTCTTTTTGGGTGCTTGTCCATTACCCACTTTTATGTCCATACCTTAGTGTTTTTTCCATCACCAATCGACTTCAGTAAACCTCTAGACAGGAGTTCTCTACCAAAAAAATACTTCTCCATGCATACGAAGGTCGATACCCTTTTCCACATTCCAGAAAATTCTTTGAAGCAAAATACCTTCCTTTGTATAAACGTGAGAGTAACGATGAGGGGTCATTTACGAGTCTCCACGCTTGTTTAGCTAGGAGGGCTTGGTTGAAATCTTCGATATCTCTAAAACCTAAGCCTCCTTTTTGTTTCGACTTGCACATTTCCTTCCATGAGGCCTAGTGGATTTTTTGTTTTTTCTCGCACGAGTTCCACCAAAAGTCTGTCATTGCAGTCGTGAGTTTCTTGCATTGGTGCTTGGATAGACGAAAACATGACATAGCATACACCGGGAGTGCCATTGCAACAAATTTTAAGAGAATCTCTTTACCTCCCAGCGAGAGAGTTTTAGCATACCAGCCACTCAAACGTTTACTAGGTTTCTCTCCAATGAAAGCTAAGAGCTCTCTCTTTGATCCGCTGAAGCACTCCGGTAGGCCGAGGTAGGAACCAGCTCCACCTTCCTTGTCGATATTCAATAGAGAGGCGAGGAATCTTCGCATAAAAGGGTCAATCGCAGCGCCGAAAGTGATCGAGGATTTCTGAAAGTTAACCTCTTGTCCTTAAGCGTTACCGTAAAGATTCAAACATCGGATAAGCTCAGCTCCTTCTCTAAGTGTAGCGCGAGACAAGAATAAGCTATCATCTGCGAACAATAGGTGTTGGATCGAGGGGCACTTCCTTGTTAGTCTCATACCCGAAATTCGTTCCTCTTTCTCAGCCTTGTTCATAACGTGGACTAGAGCCTCAGAGCATAGGATGAAAAGAAAAGGTGAAAGCGGGTCACCTTGTCGAATTCCTCGTTCCGACTGGATATGTCCATGGGCCTGTCCATTTAGCAGCACTGTATACGTGACAAATCCTACACAACTCATGATCCAAGCTATCCACTATCCATCAAAACCCATACGCATAAATAATTTTTCGAGAAATCTCCACTCAACTTTGTCGTATGCCTTTGACATGTCTGTTTTAATAGCCATGAAATCCTCTCGGAAATTTGGATTCGTTCTCAGACCATGCACCATCTCATGGCAATTAGTAAGTTATCTGAGATGAGACGCCCCGCCACGAACGCTCCTTGGGTTGGAGAAACAATCTCCGGTAAAAATTGCTTTAGTCGAGAGCAAAGTATCTTCGAGATGATCATGTAAGACACTGAGCATAGGCTGATCGGTCTTAGATCCGTCATTGTATTTGTATTGGGTTTTTTCGGCAGAAGTACAATCTGGGTGAAATTCCAATCCGCGGGTAAATTTCCTTCCTCGAAGAATTGTTTCACTTCAGCTGTGATCTATGGGCCTGTGATGTCCCAAAATTATTGGAAAAAGAGTCCCGTCATCCCGTCTGCTCCCGGAGCACTATCACCTCTGATGCCCTTGACGACATTTTTAATTTCAGCATTTGTCACTGGCTTTGTCAGCTGGCGATTCATGTTCTGAGTGACCTTAGTCTCAAAACCTTTAAGGAGTTCATCTGGATCAGTAGGGTGAGATGAGCTAAAAAGGTTTTTGAAAAAATCCAAAGCGATTTTTCCTTTAATCTCTTCAGAGAATTGGTGATTACCCTCTCTATCCACTAAGGAGAGTATTTTAGTCCTCAATCGTCGTGCTTGTACACTGCCATGAAAGAAGTGAGTGTTCTTATCTCCATCCTTCAGCCAACGTTCTCTACTTTTTTGTTTCCAAAAGATTTCTTCTTCTCTAATGGCCTTTGATAACTCCAATTTTAAAGTCCGGATCTTCTAGAAATTCGGTTTCACCTTCGAAGTTTCTTTGTCCAAGTCCTCGTATAACTCTTTTATTTTCACCTTCGAGTTCGAGTTGAAACCTCGTTTCCATTTCGCCAGCTCCTTTCGACAGTCAAAAATTCTGCTCGCAACTTTCTGATTACCTGCTCGATGGTGCCGATTCCAACCTCTTTTAACTACCTCCTTAATTCCTGGTTTGTCGCACCATCTCTTATCGAAAATGAACCGACCTGAGTAGCAGGGAGTCACTGTTTCTATTGTCGTTACTATCGGTCGATGATCTGATTCAATCCTCTTAAGATATTCAGATTGAGTCCGCGGAAAGAGCATGAACCATTCAGAGTTACCAAAGGCTATATCAAGCCTGCATTGTGTCCATACATTCTCTTTCAGCCCATTAGCGTCTATATTTTCTCTCCAGCCTCCCCATGAGAATTTGTTGCCAATACTCGGGATTTCTTTGATGCGACAATCTCTCGCCAGGGATCTGAAGGCGTAGAAAGATGAAACTGGTCTTCTTGGTCCTCCCAGCTTTTCTCCATTATTCATGAGCTCTTTAAAGTCTCCGACGAAAAACCAAGCCGCATCTCTTATTACCCCAATATCTGTGATCTTTTTCCACACACGAGCTCTCAAGTTTCTGACCGGGTCTCCATACACGAAGGTGATGAAATACGTTAGGGACCCTGTCTCTACTCTTGCATCTATGATTCTTTTGTCCGAAAATAAAATCTGAACCGTATGAGATTGGTTCCAAAAAAGTGCCAAACCTCCACTAAGACCCACTGGATCCACCAAATGACTGTGGCTGTAACCCAACGATCTTTTAACAGTCAACACATGATCACTAGAGTTTTTAGTCTCTAGGAGAAACACAAAGTCCGGGATATGCTCACGACACATTTCCCTTAGGCGTCGAACCGTCAGGTCGTTCCTCAACCCCTGACAGTTCCAACTGAGCGTCATCATATGGACGGATTGGATGGTTTCTAGTGAACCATCAAACCGAATTCTTGTTTTTAAAGTTTAGACGACGCTTCAGTAGAATCTGTTGCTTTGCGTTTAGCAGGCTGCTCAGATTCTGTACTTGTGGACTCTCCACACCCAAGAGGAGTAGCTTTGGACATTGCTCGGGTCGAGCTCTTCTTCCGCGACCATGAGCTTGTTTTCTGTTTCCCTGATTTGTTCTTGCTGCTTGTACCAGAAGAACTTGCTTCTACAAACCCTGTGTTGAAACCCAAGTTTAACACATGAGGCATAAAGCTAGCTGAGCCCTCTTTGTTGTTCAGATATATCTGATCAGGCTTCGTGCTTCCTGGGTTATCTCGGGAAAGGGGAGTGATAGACTCATTTTGTATCAGGTTAGGTGCAGGAGAAGGATTATTCTCCGGCTGCTCATCTCTGATGGGGTAAGGTGCTCTCTTGCTGTTCGAAGAAGCTGTTGGAGACGCTAGTCGCCTGCTGTTTTCTGCTGAGAGTTCTCTATTGACATCGATGTTCATGTCTTCTTTGTATTTGGTGTTAGACGTTAATACCATCGGAGCTTCAAGTCGCAAGTAGGATCTTTGGCCAGCATGATCTGTTGATAGATCATCCAGTGTTTTCTTCATCTTTTGTTCGCTTAAGAGACGTTCCTCAGGGCTGCCACTATTCATATATATGCGCATCTGCTCAAAAACCTCTGGCGCCACCAGGTTGGACCGTGGTAAGAACCCAGGCGGTGCGGACGGAGCTAGAAGAGGTATGATTTGGTCAGCCAGATTCGTGTGGTGTTGCCGATGGAGGATAGGTGCCGGTATTTGAGAATTTTGATGCCATGGATGATTGTGTCCTCTGTTTTTATTTCCTTGCAACATTGGGCATCGTTGCTTCTCATGGGTCAGTCGAAGGCACTGGAAGCATTTTTTGCATTTGCGTTCATACTCAATTTCCACAGTGGCAACTCCACCACCACGAGGCAAATTCAAGGTCTTCGTTTCCCGAACTGGATTCTCCAAGTCAATCGCTACCAAAACCCTTACACCCGCTTGCAGCAATGGTTTCTCTGGATCATACGCGATTTCTTTGACATGGCCAAGAGCATCCGCTACTGCCCCGATGGTGTCCAAGGTGAAGTAGTTGACTGGTATTTTGTGAACTTTTATCCATACTGGTGCCTTCTTTAAGAAATTTTACAGAGGGTTTTCAACCCAACGGTCTAGTACCATACCTCATTCGTCATACGTCCAGAAACTTGTTTTCATTACAGTGAGCAGATCTCTTTCCCATTCAAAAACGAACTGAAAACTATCCCACGTCAACGCGATCCCTCGTACTCTTCCGTAAATCTTCCAGATCCTCGGCATAGTCCTCAGCATTCGTGCCACATTTTGACAATCGGGATTCAGCAGTCGACCCATTAAGCTCCGCGAACTCCTCTCCACCGCACTGAATTTGTCACTTTCCGGGATGTTTATCGGTATATCTTCCTCCAAAGACATTGCTCCCAACGCCGAGTTTAACATACAGTTCATGACCAGCAAGAATAAGACCTTTCTTTTCTGCTGAACTTGGCTGTGATGAGATTCTGTGACAAGAATGTGTTGGTGCGGCAATATGAAGATGAAGAACCCTAGAAAACCAAGGGAAGATCTTGTAACTTGAGGGAAACCTTCCTTATCATCGGAGGAAATAACAAAATTTAGGTGGGAAATAAGGAAATTTTCCTTATGAAAAAGGGGACCGACAAGGATAGTTTCCTTTCAGAGATAAACTCCAAACCCTCTACGAGAGAGGGAGAGGCCTAAGCTCATTCTTTTTGTATTTGACTATTGTTTTCCCTAGCATTTAAGATTGATGTCCATGTTTATTGAAATTTGGTTTTCTGTGTCTCGAAGGGTAAGGGATATGTGTTCATTACCAATTCAGACAACTTGGGTGCCATCGTTGACTTAAGTATGTCCTTTTTAGTCTGCTCATTCTTGTTTACATATATAGTTTTATGTAGTTAATCAGAAAAATTTACATGAAATCCTGTACTAACTGTCTTGATTGCCTCGTACTTGGTCTAATTGCTGCAGAAATTCTTAAGCACTTGATCCATAACAAGAATGAATATTGTATGGAGTTAATATGTTGTCCTTTGTATTCAAAAGATTGGGAAGGTGTGAAGAATCTCAATTCAGCATTGCCCTTATAGGTGAAGAGAGTTGTTCTGTCTAATCAGTAGGTGTGACCAAGTCCAATGTGTACAGAGTTGTTACACTACAAGAAAACTGTTTATTTCCAAAGAAAATTTACGACCGTTTTAAATCGATGTAACTTTACATCGACATTACGACGAATTTACGACAAAATATATGTTCGATGTAAAATCGTCGTAAATATGTGTCGTCGTAATTTCGATGTAAAATTACGACCATTTTACGACGACATTACGACGACAACATAAATCATCGTAATGTCGTCGTAAAATTACATCGATATTACGACGATTTGACGTCACATGTTCCCAGTTAGGTAGACCACGTTTTTTAATAGGTCCACCTACTAAATTTACATCGAATTTACATCGTAAAATTCGTCGTAAATTCGTTGGAAAATCGTTGGTAATTCTGAAAAAATTTCTATAAATACAGCCTAACTTCAAACGAAAGAATCAAAAAAAAAAAACAAACAGAATAAAAAATATATATATATATATATATATATATATATATATATAAATGTCTATATACGAACTACGAAAATGGATGTATACGCAAAAGGATTCAGAGGGAGATTTGACAGAAGAATTCAAAGAAGGGCTTGAAATATTCATGTATCAGGCCGGAAATATGCAAACAACCCTGGAAAGTGGTAAGATGTTCTGTCCTTGTCGTAAATGCAAGAATACGAGATATATGTTTATTGAGACGGTGTGGAAGCATTTACTAAATAGAGGGTTTATGCCGCAATATTATGTTTGGTATCAACATGGAGAGGGTTTTGAAAGAACTCAAGCAACGGATAGTAGTAGTAATTATCAAGGTCAAGTAGAATCAAATTATCAAGGTAGTTATGATCATGGTCAACATCAATTTGATCAGGGTGCAGATCATGATAGGATGCATGCCATGGTTAATGATGCATTTCATGAAACAAATGCTGATAATAGTACTGTTGAGGAACCCAACGTAGATGCGAAGCGATTTTATGATATGCTAGACGCTGCAAACCAGCCACTCTACGATGGATGTAGAGAAGGTCAGTCTAAATTGTCGCTAGCTGCTAGGATGATGACAATTAAAACTGATCATAACTTAGCTGAGGTTTGCATGGATGATTGGGCTAATCTTATTAAAGAGTATTTGCCAGAGGATAATTTGGCTGCCGAAACATACTATGAGATACAGAAGTTGGTGTTTAGTCTTGGGTTGCCTTCTGAGATGATAGATGTATGTGTTGACAATTGTATGCTTTTTTGGAAAGATGATGATAAGTTGCAGGAATGTCGATTTTGCCAAAAACCGAGATTTAGGCCCCAAACAACTGGGCGTAAAAAGATACCATACCAACGGATGTGGTATCTTCCTATAGCTGATAGGTTGAAACGATTGTATCAATCTGAAAGGACAGATGCATCGATGAGGTGGCATGCAGAACATTCACAGAGAGAAGGAGAAGTGACTCACCCGTCAGAAGCAAAAGCTTGGAAGCACTTTAACACGGTACACCCTGATTTTGCTAACTCTAAGCGAAATGTGTATCTTGGTCTTTGCACTGATGGATTTAGTCCATTCGGTATGTCTGGTAGGCAATATTCTTTGTGGCCAGTTATCGTAACTCCTTATAACCTTCCCCCAGATATGTGCATGCAAAGGGAATTTCTTTTCCTGAATATTTTAGTCCCTGGTCCCAATCATCCGAAGCGGTCCCTTGATGTGTTTTTGCAGCCTCTCATTCATGAGTTGAAACAGTTGTGGTATACAGGAGTGCGGACATATGATTGTTCGAGGAAAAAAAATTTTACGATGCGTGCGGTGCTTATGTGGACAATAAGCGACTTCCCTGCATACGGAATGCTATCAGGTTGGACGACGCATGGGAGGTTATCTTGTCCTTATTGCCTCGATCGGACAGATGCGTTTCAACTGAAACATGGTCGAAAAACATGCTGGTTTGATTGTCACCGCCGGTTTTTACCAATCAATCATCCATATAGGAGAAACAGGCGGTTGTTTAGGAAGAACAAAATCGTGCGTGTCCCCCCACCAGTGTATCTATCTGGGGAAGATCTAGAAGCGCAAATATATCATTTTGGGGGACTAGAAACTGTGAATCGTGGGGGAAATTGGCACACTCCAGCTAATATGCCTGATGGATACGGGGTTAATCACAATTGGCACAAGAAAAAGCATTTTTTGGGATCTTCCGTACTGGAAAAGTCATCTACTGAGACACAATCTTGATGTCATGCACATTGAGAAAAACTTTTTTGATAACATCATGCATACAGTGTTAAACGTGAAAGGAAGAACCAAAGACAGCGGAAAGTCAAGGTTGGACTTGCCAGATATTTGCAACAGAAATGAGTTGCATATAATGAGCAATGGAAAATCACCAGTTCCTATATTTCGGTTGGGTGCAGAACAAAAGGCATCGTTGTTCAATTGGGTTTCATCTGACGTGAAGTTTCCTGATGGGTATGTATCCAATCTTGCTAAATCTGTTGAGAAAGGAGAAAAGTTTTCAGGGATGAAGAGTCATGATTGCCACGTGTTTATGCAACGTTTACTTCCTTTCGCATTTGCCGAACTCCTTCCAGAAAATGTTCATGAAGCAATTGGAGGTAAGATACTTCATCAAATATAAAATTATTGAGATTA
Source organism: Eutrema japonicum (assembly GCA_030161315.1). Classification (NCBI taxonomy): domain Eukaryota; kingdom Viridiplantae; phylum Streptophyta; class Magnoliopsida; order Brassicales; family Brassicaceae; genus Eutrema; species Eutrema japonicum. The sequence goes on from BSQW01000013.1 coordinate 45,602,550, forward strand.
ATTATATATATATATATATATATATATATGTTACAATGTATATAATTTTGTCTTTGCAGGCATCAGAGCGTTTTTCCGGGATCTTAGTACACGGACGTTGTCAGAAGATGTAATTGCACAACTGGCTGCTAATATTCCAATCTTGTTGTGCAATTTGGAGAAGATATTCCCCCCTGCGTTTTTTGATGTTATGGAACATCTTCCCATTCATCTCCCCCACGAAGCAGAACTAGGAGGCCCTGTTCAGTTTAGGTGGATGTACCCATTCGAGCGCTTCATGAAACATTTAAAGGGAAAGGCAAAAAATCTCGCAAGGGTTGAAGGATCAATTGTTGCGGGAAGTTTGACAGAAGAAACTTCACACTTCACTTCATATTATTTCGCTCCAAAAGTCCGCACACGCAAACGGGCTCCCCGACGATACGATGATGGCGGTGTGGGACGAATTTATGCAGTAGAGGGTGTCCCATATATATTCTCACCAATTGGTCGTCTTAGTGAAAAATTGAAGGAAGTTTGGTGGGATAACGAGCATGACAGGCACAACGCACATACGTACATCCTCCTAAACTGTGATAAAGTGAGTCCTTTCGAAAGGTATAATAACAAAACTATTTAATTAATCAGTCATTAATAATTAATAATTAATATAATTATAATTAAATGTGTTAATTTTTATGTCTATATATGTATTTTGCAGCTTATTTGTTACCCAGGTACGAGAATGCATTGAAGGGGTTTCAGATGATGAAATAAACGACCGTAAAGATCGTCACTTTGTTGAGTGGTTGAAGACTCAAGTAAGTTAATATAGTTATAAATATTTCATTTAATGATATCGGCTTTCAATCTAACTTTTACACTTATCATAGGTTGATCATGGCGATCCCGCATATCCATTTTGGTTTCATGAGTTACTCCTAGGCCCCATCGGGAAGATAACGACCGCACCCATGTATTTTACCCGTGGTTATGTGTTTCATACATACAAGTATGGCGTTCGTCGAGCAACTACCAACTACGGAGTATGTGTTAGGGGTGAAATATATTTTTATGGGGTTTTGCAGGAAATAATTGAAGTGGAGTACCCCAGACTGGTTAGGTTGAAATGTGTTCTCTTCAAATGTGATTGGTTCGATCCAACAGTCGGTCGAGGGGTGCGAATTAACAAATTTGGTGTGGTTGACGTCAACAAAGCACGACGTTACAACAAGTTTGAGCCATTCATCCTAGCATCACAAGCAGAACAAGTAACGTTCGTTCCATATCCGCGAGTTCGAACATCTGGGATCTCATGGTTATCGGTTATTAAAATAGCTCCAAGGGGTAAAATTGTTGGTGTTGATGATCTTCCAATGCAACAAGATTCTTGCCTTGATATTACAGAACCAGAGATTACGGAGAACGTTCTTTTAATTGATCCACGAAACATGCAACATGAATATCTACCTGACGACACAGAAGAAGAAGGCGATTCCGACGAATTTGAAGAAACTGACGATGATGATGGACCTGAAGATGATGAACCCAATCAAGATGATGAGCCCAACGAAGATGATGATTCTGATTGAAAGCTTATATATATATATATATATGTAATTTTCGGTTTGTTAGATGTTAAATTTTTTTTTGTAAAATTATATATTAAACTAATAAAAAATCGACGAAACATTGATGAATTAACAGTTTTTGTGAATGAAACACGTAGATTAGGGTTAGTTTAACTTTATTACATAATGCTAAACTCTAAATATACAGCTATTTAATGTAAATATATTTATTTGTATATGTGTATTGTGATGTGGGGTTTAGGGTATAGATTTATTTTATTACAACGATTCGTCGTAATTTCGTTGTAAACTTACAACGATTTTACGACGAATCCGTCATAATTTCGTTGTAATACCCAAAATATTTAATTTACCCGCGTGAGGGTAATTTCGATAGGTTGAATTTTCGGTTCCAGTATGACGACGATTTTACGACGATTCCGTCGTAATATCGTCGTAATGTCATTTTGGGTTTATGAGTTGAAAGTTGTATACCCGCTTCTGATGATCTGGCCAACAAAGAATTCTGGGAATCAAGTTTTCTATATTCATAAAGACCAACCACCATAAGTGAAAGATACATAGAATTGGACATCCTTATATTATGAAGGATTTACATAGATGTCCAATTCTATGAATCATTCACCTATGGTAGTTGAAGACTGTCTTTACTTGAAAACAAGATCCTACAGGATTATTTATTGGCCAGATCATCAAGAAGCGGGAACACAATGATCAACGTAAAAACTTAAAGAAAAGTGGATATGAATATTTTTTTTTGAGTTTGCATTGAAGGTGTGGAAGGTATTTATAGAAATTTTTTAGAAATTACCAACATATTTGCAACGAAAATTTATAACGAATTTACATCGAATAGCATTACAACGATTTTACATCGAATATGCGATGAAATTACGTCGACAAAATGCGATGTAAATAATTAGGTGACCTATAAAAACCGTGTTTCACCTAACTCTACCGATGTCACTCATTTACGACTGGTTTACGACGATTTAGACATTACCAACGGATTTACATCGATTATCATTACAACGATTTTACATCGATTAACATTACAACGATTTTACATCGATTAACATTACAACGATTTTACAACGATTTTACATCGATTAGCATTACAACGATTTTACATCGATTTACTTGTTTGGTTTAAACAATTTTAAGTAAGTTCTAATCATAGTTTAAACAAATTTATGTTTTTACAAAATCATTTACATTATTTAAGTCATGCATGTTACGAATATATTTATAAGAACGAATGCTATACATTATTATGTAAGATATGGAAATCGACGACAATATAGATTCAATCGTCGTTATTGAATCTATTGTTAAATATTAGAAGTATAAGATGCACAAATATACTTCGTTCTTACGTCCAGGATATGTGTATTGTGATTTAGGGTTTAGGGTATAGATTTTAGGTATTACAACGATTTTACGACGGATTCGTCGTAAAATCGTCGTAAACTTACAACGATTTTACGACGAATCCGTCGTAAAATCGTTGTAATACCTAAAATATAGGGTTTAGGGTTTGATGTACTTGTTTAGTTTTTTTTTAGTTTTTTTTTATCTTATATCTTGTTTTACGTAAGTTCTAATCATAGTATAAACAATTTTATGTTTTTACAAAATCATTTACATTATTTAAGTCATGCATGTTACGAATATATTTATAAGAACGAATGCTATACATTATTATGTAAAATAAGGAAATCGACGACGATATAGATTCAATCGTCGTTATTGAATCTATTGTTAAATATTAGAAGTATAAGATGCACAAATATACTTCGTTCTTACGTCCAGGATATGTGTATTGTGATTTAGGGTTTAGGTTATAGATTTTAGGTATTACAACGATTTTACGACGGATTCGTCGTAAAATCGTCGTAAACTTACAACGATTTTACGACGAATCCGTCGTAAAATCGTTGTAATACCTAAAATATAGGGTTTAGGGTTTGATGTACTTGTTTAGTTTTTTTTTAGTTTTTTTTATCTTATATCTTGTTTTACGTAAGTTCTAATCATAGTATAAACAATTTTATGTTTTTACAAAATCATTTACATTATTTAAGTCATGCATGTTACGAATATACTTATAAGAACGAATGCTATACATTATTATGTAAAATAAGGAAATCGACGACGATATAGATTCAATCGTCGTTATTGAATCTATTGTTAAATATTAGAAGTATAAGATGCACAAATATACTTCGTTCTTACGTCCATGATATGTGTATTGTGATTTAGGGTTGAGGGTATAGATTTTAGGTATTACGACGATTTTACTACGGATTCGTCGTAAAATCGTCGAAAACTTACAACGATTTTACGACGAATCCGTCGTAAAATCGTTGTAATACCCCAATATTTAATTTACCGCGTGGAGGGAAATTTGCGATAGGTGGAATTTTTTGTTACAGTTTTACGACGATTTTACGACGATTTTACGACGAATTCATCGTAAAATCGTCGTAAATTACCAACGATTTTACGACGACATTAAAATCTATATATACGCGAACGATTTTTTCCCCTGCCTCACAACTCTCAAATCTCTCTCTCTCTAAAGAAAATCTCTCAACTCTCTCTAAAATCTCTGCCCTCTCTCTAAAACAAAAGGTAACAATTTTTTTTTTTATAAATTATATTATCGTTTTAAGAATTTTGAATTGTTAGTTAGGATTGTAATATTTATTAGTTAGGATTGGAATTATTAGTTAGGAATGGAATTATATGATACTAAAATTGAGTTATTTTTAAATATTTTTTAGATATGGCGCCACGTAAGTCACACTATCGGCAGTTTCTCGAGACGGGACCTAGTGAAAATCAGCAACTCCCGTCATCTTCTGCGACACAGTCCGCTGTTCCGGATTCTTTTTCCGGACCAGCGCCGCCTCCAGATGCAGTTGTTCGACCGCCGTTGTTGTATGCAGGATTGACGGTCGAATATATTTTGCAGTCGCCGGGGCATGATTCTTTAGACCGGTTAGATCCGCGACGGCTCCCGAATACTTTTTGGTACGTACCTAAATTTTTTTTTTTTTAATTACATTATGAATTTGTTTTTTTTACTAATAATTTTTGTTTTATTTCTCAGGTTTAAGGAAGATAACAAAGTTGGACGGAGTGTGGCTGACACCATTAAAGCCTATTTCATGGAGCCTCACCGCAATTGGTCTTCGGTTCCGTAAGAAGTTGTCGAGACATGGTTTAAATGTTTCGCGGTAAATTTTTTTTTTTTTAATTCAATATTATTTTGGAGAATTATTTATCTTTAATATATCGTTTCTAATTTTTTTTTTTTTATAGCAAAAATGGCATTGGGACGTTACGATCAACGAGACGGTGAAGGCGGAATTCAAAAAGAAGGGAAAATTGCGGCTCAACAATACCATTTCCGATTGGAAGAGGAAGTGGGAGGTTAAAGGCGATCATGGAAAGCCGCCATACATGTCTTTCGATGTTTGGAACGGCTTGACGGCATACTGGAGAGATCCACATGCGCAGCAAGTGGCCGCTAAGTGTTCGGCTTCTCGAAACACTATGGGTCCATACGGTCTTCCAGCGCTTATGCCTCATACGTCGGGTCAAACATCTTTTGTGGGAAGACGCCTTCAAATGGTAATAATTTTTTCGCTTATAATTTTATTTATGTAATTTTAATTTGTTATTAATTTATATTATCCATCAACGTTTTGATTTCTTTTTTAATGTCTTTTTTGTTAGGAAAATGGAGGTGAACTTCTTCCAATGACCCGAGTTTTTGCGGAAACTCACAAGAAGAAAGACGAATCTTTTGTAGATCATCGAGCTGAGGCAATCTACAATGACGCGCATGCAAGGATCGGCGAGCGTCAAACTCAGCTTTCTCAACAGCTATCACCTGGCGGTAGTTCGGTCCAATCCACTGCGACTTTGACGGTTGCCCAGATGGACGACATATACGCAGAGGTAATTTAACGGGTTTTTTTTACAAAAGTTAATGTTTTTTTATACAATTTATTAAATTTTTCGTTTATTTTTTAAAAGGTTGCCCCGAAGAAAAAGGGCAGAGTTTTAGGGATGGGATCGATCGTAGATAGTGCCGCCGCGTCGTCCCGTCGTCAGCTTTTCGACGATCCGGTTATTTTGCGGACGGAGTTAAACAACGCCAACTCCGAGATCAACAATTTGCGGGCGAAGCAGGTGATATACGATGAGAAGATCCAAGGATACGATAAAACGATCCAAGGATACGATAAAACAATCCAAGGATACAACACTCTCTTCGATATTATTGCCCTGACTAACCCGATTTTGGCGGCTGCACTAAGGCAGCAGGAAGGATCGACATCGGGCCACCCAACTGATCCGCTCGCGCAAGAACGAGCGAATATGGAGCAGAATAGATCAGACGATGAACTTTTTGATAATTTACGTTTTTCGGCTAGGAAATAGTTTGTATTAAAAAATTTATTTTGTATTTTGTATTAAAAATTTTATTTTGTATTTGGTATTTTAAATTTTATTTTATATTTATAAAATTTAATTTTTAAATATGATTTTTTTAATTTTTTTTTAATTTTATTTAATTTATATAAAAATTATATTTAAATTACGACGAATTTACATCGAATATTTTACATCGATTTTACATCGTTCCATAATTTACATCGATTTTACATCAATAGTTTTACATTGATTTTACATCGTTCATAAGTTACGACGAATTTACATCGAATATTTTACATCGATTTACCGAAGTATTTACATCTACATATTACGACGAATTTACGACGAATCCTTAAAAACAGAAATTTTATAATTCGTTGTAAATTCGATGTAATGTTTTATCCTATTACGACGAATTTACGACGATTTGTCGAAAAAAAATTGTATAATTCGATGTAAAATCGATGTAAATTTTTATCGTTATATCGATGTAAAATCGATGTAATATATTCGTCATAAAATCGATGTAATATATTCATCGTACATTTAATGTAAATATACAACGATTTTACGACGAATATATTACATCGATTTTACGACGATTGTTTGTCCTCCTTAATATTACGACCAATTTACGACGATTTGCGATTAACGACGATCAAATTACGACAAATTGTTAATCGTCGCTAATCCGTCGTAAATCATGTTTTACGACCGATTTACGACGATTCTGTTTGTTGTAAAAATGCAGTTTTCTTGTAGTGTTAGAGATGATGCATATATGGTTGAATTGTGTATACACATACTCTTTATTTGGTCTTAGACTTCATAATTACTGTAATAACTTTATCTATAAATAGACGAATTCTTTTATTACAATGGCACCGATAAATTTGAGTACCCATTTACGAATGCATATATGGTCGAATTGTGTATACACATACTCTTCTTTTATTACGAATTCTTTTATTAAGTAGACTTCTGATTAAGTAGAAAATGTTAAGGAAAACAAAGACAAACAGAGACAATGGCATTGCATTTCTGCATAACCAACAAAGTTCAGTGTATAGCATAACAAATTCAGACTATATAAGAAGACTTCATAAGCAGACTTCATATGTAGACGTCCTCGGAAGTCTACTCCATTTTACCGCAAACTCCCACGTCGAGTCTTTAAACATCTATTCTCCGTAAACAACAGGTAGGTTAACCATTTCCTGTAAGAAAAACAAGAACAAACCCCATTAGCATTCGTGATTACAAACCATAATTCAATGAAATAGTACGTAGTAGACTTCTACCGAAAGTCTTCTATTATGAGCTTAATGTCTAGTCAATCAAAAAATTTAATTCACTCAATATTATCGATTTAAAACACACCAGACTCATACAACAGCAAAAGCAAAAATACAAATGTAGACTTCACTCTGAAGTCTGTCCTAGATAAATGAAGAAGACTTCTAAATGAAGTCTTCTATTATGAGCTAAATTCATAACCAATCAATAAATTTGATTCACCCATAATTGTCTAGTTAAAACACATAAAATTCATACAACAGCAAAAGCACTAGTAAAAATACATACTAGAACAAAAAAGCTCAAAGATTCGTTATAAATATGCTCTAAATGAGTTTTTTTAAAAACCGTTATACAGTAGACTTCTATGAGAAGTTGACAAAGAAGACTTCATTTGAAGTCTACATATATTATTAGAAGTCTGCGTGTGAAGTCTACTGTGGAAGAGGTTATTTTTGCATTTGACCAAACTGTTGACTTTATAAAAGTAGACGTCTTCATGAAGTCTGCTGAAAAATAGGTTAATTTTTCATTTGACCAGAATCTCATCAGTGTTTGACTTTTAAAGTAGACTTCATTTGAAGTCTACGCTGTTAAAGAAGACTTCTAATGAAGTCTACGTAGTTAGAGAAGACTTCAGACTGAAGTCTACTGAAAATGGGTCACTTTTGCAATTCAAATACTGAAAGTAGACTTCATTTGAAGTCTACGAAAAATAAGGTTTGTTTTGAATTTGACCAAAAATATTCATTGCAGACTTCGTTTGAAGTTTACTTCAGTTTTTGAATAAATAGACTTCTTTTAAAGCCTACTCTAAATTTGTAGACTTCATATGAAGTCTACTCTAATTTTTTTTTTTTTAAGTTTGAAATTTTTGTCAAACGCAAAACTAACTTTCATAAAAAGTCAAAATTTTGGTCAAATACCAAACTGACTTAAAAGAAGACTTCTCCAGAAGACTTCAGATGAAGTCTGCCATATAAAAGTCAAAGTTTGGTCAACTACAAAAGTAGCCTCTCTTTTTCGGAGACTTTATATGAAGTCTATGAGTGATTTTTTTGTTTTCAAAATATAACTCACAGACTTCACCTGAAGTCTTCAGACTTCACCTGAAGTATCCAGACTTCACCTGAAGTCTCCAGACTTCACCTGAAGTCTCCAGACTTCACCTGAAGTCTCCAGACTTCACCTGAAGTCTCCTTACAAAAACGAAAAAAATAGTCAATTGCAAAACTAACCTATGGTTGACTAGCAGACTTCAAATGAAGTCTACGATGAAGAGCAGGCTTCATTTGAAGTCTACTATCGCGAAACAGATCTGAAAATTATCGAAAATCAAGTGAATAATTATCTAGATCCGGTTTGAGGCTGTTTTGAGCTTCGTCGAGTGCCCAGAACATAGTGATTAACCAATATCAAAGAAGTCCAGTCCTTCTTATGCAATAGCCACCGAAACAAGCAAGATCTAAGAATTTGTAAATTTTGAAAACGAAAATGATAGAGTTTTTTGGATGAAAATGGAAAAGAAATGGAAGATTATGAGGTTATGAGCATAAATATGAGGAGTTAGAGCCAAGGAAATTGGTTGGAGAAGCATTTAGAGCTCGAATTTGGTTGTTCATGGTGGTTGAGAAAATTGAAGAATATGACATTTTCGTAAATAAGCGGATATCCAAAGGTGTTTTTTGTATTTTTCAGAATGAAGCAGACTTCAAAAGAAGTCTACTCATTTTCTCAGAATGGCATTTTCGTGAATATCGCAAGCTGGAAGGGTGTAACGGACAAAAAATGGCATTTGTTGACGAGAAGGAAAAAAGAGGTTATGTTTGGGTTTGACCTCAAATTTTAGGTCATTTTTGCAAGTGCCCCAAAAAGTTATCAAAGAATGATGTTGTTGGTACTTGGTAGTGTGATATTACCGAAAGAACAAGTAATGTCTGTCCACACAAAGATGAATGACGTTACAAATGAGAATTTGCAATACGGTATCGAGGTGCAAGTCCACGACTTGGTTGAAGACGATTTATACACAGTTACCCTAAAATGTATTGACAACACTAAATTTTATTTTCGGGCTGGTTGGAGTACTATGAAGCATTCATTAGATGTCGAGGAAGGCGATGTTCTGAAACTCTATTGGGATTACTTATTGGGAAAATTCATTGTTATCAATATGCCATATTATTTAATTGATGTGGTTTGATGATGTAGCTCGATTACATCTATTTTCTTTGTTTTTCCTATTTTTACTTATTTTGGATTTTCATATTCTAGTTAAGTGTTATTTTTTTGGGAAATTAGGTGAGATGACATAATTTCAACACCAAATTAAGAAAATAAAAAACTATTATTATATTCAATTTGAAGGGGTGGTAAAAGACCTTTCACCCCATTCACTACTTAATACTATGTTGTCTATTATTGACTATAGCAGTCTACTTTTTTCTATTTTCTGACATTTGTACTTTGTTTTTCTTTTATTTATTATTCATCCATATCAATTGAAATTTGTTCATTTGTTAGTGTCATCTCTTTTACGCCCAGAATTCTCTTCGAGATAAAAGAGAAAACAAAACAAAATTATTTTTTCTCTGGTTTTTGCTTTTTGGGTTTAGCAAAGAAATCTTTCATCTTCCTTAAATCATTGATCGAAGCTTTGAAACCCAAATGGGACCTCGCTGCTCTAAGCTATCTCTCTTTTGGGTAAAATCAAAATTCCTCCTTTACTTTTGTTTTTCTTATAATAAAATTAGATCCAAAATCTGATTTTTTTCTTCTGTTCATAGATTTTTTGGGTAAAATCAAAATTTCTCCTTTCCATTCAGATTTTGGAGATGGATCTCAGCAAGGTTACTGTTGAAATTTTCACGAAGCTGGAACAAAAATGGCTCTCACACTGCAGCGACTCCACCAGGAAGACACGAGACCGTTCAGATCTTCATTGTGATTTTGGTTAGATCAATCATGGCGTTGAAGTCTAGTAGTTCTGCTGATGGTAAAACCAGAAGCTCTGTTCAGGTCTTTATTGTGTTCTACCCAAATTAGTTGACTATTCTATTTTAATAACATATCTATTTCTCAGATATATAGTTGACTATTCTATTTTATTTATAGTTGTATTTGAGTAATGGAGTACCCTAGTTTCATAGGTTCAATCTGGTGTTGTTTAGATTAGTTAAATATTTTCCAACACAAGTTGTCTGTCTACGATGTTTACATTTTGTTTGCTACAAATTTATGCATATAGTTGACTATGATAGTTGGCTTTTCGTAAATGACTATTTTATTATCATAGTTTGAATCTCGGTGTATTTAGAATAGTTGTTTATTTATATAGTTTTTATCATTTATATATAATTGACTATATTATTATCATAGTTCCAAACTAGTCAAATATAAATATAGTAGTCAAATGCATTCGTTGTGTAGTCACATTATTCTAATTGACTATATCCCTGACTATCTAATTCTGTAGCAACATGGACAGTGATCGACGGTATGCCACCCCAGCCAAATATTGTTGTTATGAGGTTGACGAACACAAATAGACAACTATTTTTACATGGACAAAACCCAATACTACATAAACAAGATACATAATCAAATATCAAGAGTTTTCTATATGCACTAAGTAGTTAATTATATAAAAAATGTGAGAAGTCAATATACTCAACTGCTTTCACTATTAACCCCCAAAATTATAGATGAATACTTTCACTATAGTCAGTCAAATAAATAGGTGACTACTCCATACGGTTATACCCCCAAACGCATCAAACTAAAGATAAGGACTCATACATAAATAATTAAATAACTAACTATTTAGCTAAAATAAACGATTCAACTATAAGTAAGAGTATTCAAAACTAATTACTCACACAAATAGACGATTATTTTCACGTGGACAAAACATAATACTACAAAAACAAGATACATATTCAAATATTAAGAGTTGTCTATCCGCACTTAGTAGTTAATTATACAAAACATGTGAGAAGTCAATATACTCAACTACTTTCACTATTAACCCCCTCCCCCCAAATTTATAGATGGATACTTTCAATATAGTCAGTCAAATAAATAGGTGACTACTCAATACGATTATACCTCCAATGCATCAAACTAAAGATAAGGACTCATACATAAATAATTAAATAACCAACTATTTAGCAAAAATAAACGATTCAACTACAAGTAAGAGTAGTCAAAACTAATTACTCACACATATAGACGACTATTTTCACGTGGACAAAACCCAATACAAAAGAAACAAGATACATATTCAAATATCAAAAGTTGTCTACCCCCAATATACTCAACTACTTTCACTATTAACTCCCCCCCCCCCAATTTTTTTTTTATAAATGAATATTTTCAATATAGTCAGTCAAATAAATAGGTGCCTACAATGAAAATAGAAAAAGAAACGCTAGCAAAAATAAACGAGAAGAGAAACGTTAGCAAAAATAAACGAGAAGAAAAACGTTAGTTTCTTCAACAACAATGGAAATAGAAGAGAAAGAAAAGATAAAGAGAAAGAAAAGGAAAAGAGGAAGAGGAAAGAGAAATAGAAACATTAGTTTCTTCGATAACAATGGAAAGAGAAGAGAAAGAGAAGAAAAGATGAAGATGAAAGAGAAAAGAAAAAAAGACACTAGCATCTGTTACTTTTACACATGAGATGTCGCTTTTAAGTCTGGGAAAAACAATGTCTAAAATAAGGGACCAAGGGCTTTTTCGACAATTCTCCTTATTTTAGACAGTTGACTACTGCTATAAACTTAATTGACTGCATTGTTATGCTAGTCACCTAAATAACAGTTGCAAACATAATATTCTTTCAATTCACCCTATTTTTTTTTCCCTAGTTTTTTTTGTTGGTTTTTTCTAATTGAAATATTACCTTGAATTTTGTAAAAACATGCTTTTTTTAATGTCATCTCTTATTATTTAGAAATACCAAACGTAACATCGAATCGAGCAAAATATGTCAATATCAAGAACACAGCAAATACTCCTTAAAAAAAAAGATATAATATATTTTTTAAAAAAAACTACGGGGTTTCGTTTATTCTTTAGGTTTCAAGAGTTACCTAGGCCTCAAGTTTAGTTGAGAGATACTCCTTTTTCCTTTTTTGTTTCGTTTAGGGTTTTCATCGTTTCTAGCTTCTTTTTCTCTTGAATTTCGGCTATTCTTTCGAATCAACTATCTTCAAGCTTGTTCTTTTCTCGGCTACGAACCAACGAGCATTGGACTTCGTTGCGGACCTTACGGTTTGGTACGTACTCTGCATAACTTATTTTATCTTCATTACGGCTCCGTAATTGCAGTACTATATCACTAAAGCTAAGATCATGAAAGAGGAATCATGTTTGGTAAGTACTCTGCATAACTTATTTTATCTTCTGAAATCATTCGTGTTATTACACATAACTGAAGTTGCAGATGATGTATATATGTGTGTTAGGACTTAGGAGTAGTGTTCATTGAAGTTTGTGAGATATAAGATGAGTTCACATTTTTGAGATCCCATTCCTTCATTTTTTGTCTCGTTTCTTCGAACAAAAAGCAGAAACTGAGTTATAGTAAAAACATCGTTGATCAAGTTGCTGTGTATCGGGTGGAAAACAGAATCACAAAAACTTTCAAATTCAACCAGTAAGCATTTATCTTTACTTTGTAGAATCATCAAAGTTGGCGTTTCAGTTAGAACTTAATCCATTTTCTGCTTCTGATGTAAGCTTGAATTGTTGTATTAGCAAAAACAAATACATGCCCAGCAAGAATCTTACTTTTACTTGTCATATTAGATGAATCTATTACTTAACACCAGAATTGCCTAATGTATGTCTGTTTTTGTAGCATCAATGTATGGGTTAATAGGTCATTGTATGGGTAAATTAGACCAAGATTCTCATCATATAATTACTTGATTTTTCATATACATTTTGTTGTTCCAGGAGCCATGTTAGCTAGGATGGTGCACGAACGAGTTCTGTCTATGGCTTTACTTAGGGCATGTTCTTTTGTTCATTCAGCAACTGCGTCTAGATGCAGATATGATATGCAGTTCGTTTTTATCAAAATAAGAAGTGTATCTGGATGTAAAAACTGGATGCAAAATGGAATGCATCCAAAATAATTGGATATTTTGGATGCACTTGAAACTAGAGTTTGGATACACCAAAGTGCATCCAAAATTACAAAAGTCTAAAATATCTTCATTTAAAATCAAAACTTAAAATATTTATATTTTTTTATTTTTTAAGAAAAAAAAATTACGTCAAAACCGCAAAAATCATTTTCCCACAAAAATGACAAAATATTGGTTTCAAGCCAAAACCGCAAAATAACGGTTATCCTGCTAAAACCGCAAAATAGCGGTTTCGTATCAAAATTGCAAAATTGCGGTTTCACGCCAAAACAGTAAAATAGCGATTTCCCGCCAATACCGCAAAATAGCGGTTTCCCGATAATACCTCAAAAAGCGGTTTCGCGCCAAAACCGCATAAGCGGATTCCCGCCAAAATCGTAAAAAAGCTGTTTCCCGCCAAAACCGCAAAAAGCGGTTTTCCGTCAAAACCGCAAAATAGGGGTTTACGCCAAAACCGCAAAAATAGCGGTTTCCCGCCAAAACCGTAAAAAGCGGTTTCCCGCCAAAACCGTAAAATAACTGTTTCCCGCCAAAACCGCAAAAAATCGGTTTCTCGCCAAAACCGCAAAAAAGCGGTTTCCCGCCAAAATCGCAAAAGCAATTTCCTGCCAAAACCGCAAAAGCGGTTTCATGCCAAAACTGTAAAATAACGGCTTTCTGCCAAAACCGCAAAAGCGGTTTCCCGCCAAAACAGCAAAAAGCGGTTTCCTGCCAAAACCGCAAAAAAGCGGTTTCTCACCAAAACCGCAAAAAAGCGGTTTACCGCCAAAACCGCAAAAGTGGTTTCTCTCCAAAACCGCAAAATAGCGGTTTCCCGCCAAAACCGCAAAAAACGGTTTCCCGCCAAAACTGCAAAAAAGCGGTTTTCCGCCAAAACCGTAAAATATCGCTTTCCCGCCAATACTTTGCGGTTTCCCGCCAAAATCGCAAAATAGCTGTTTCCCGCCAAAACCGTAAAATATCGGTTTCCCGCCAAAACCGTAAAAAGCGGTTTCCCGTCAAAACCGCAAAATAGCGGTTTCCCGCCAAAACCGTAAAATAGCGGTTTCTCTCCAAAACCGTAAAATAGTGGTTTTCTGCCAAAACCGCAAAAAGTTGTTTCTTCCCAAAACCACAAAATAACGGTTTTTGGCCAAAACCGTAAAATAACGGTTTCCCCCCAAAACCGCAAAATAGCGGTCTCCCGCCAAAACCGTAAAATAGCAGTTTCCTGCCAAAACCGTTAAATAGCGGTTTCCCCCCAAAACCGCAAAAACCGATTTTTTTGAAAAAATAATTATTTATTTATTGTTATTTAAAATTTAATTTAATTTTTTTTAAACCGCAAAATAGCGGTTTCCCATCAAAACCGCAAAAAGCGGTTTCCCGCCAAAACCGCAAAAAAAAGCGGTTTCCCGCCAAAACTGCAAAAAATCAGTTTACCGCCAAAACCGCAAAAAGCGGTTTCTCCCCAAAACCGCAAAATAGCGGTTTCCCACCAAAACCGCAAAAAACGGTTTCCCCCCTAAACTGCAAAAAAACGGTTTTCCGCCAAAACCGTAAAATATCGCTTTCCCGCCAATACTTTGCGGTTTTCCGCCAAAACCACAAAATAGCGGTTTTCCGCCAAAACCGTAAAATATCGGTTTCCTGCCAAACCGTAAAAAGCGGTTTCTCGCCAAAACCGCAAAATATTGTTTTTCCGCCAAAACCGTAAAATAGCGGTTTCTCTCCAAAACCGTAAAATAGTGGTTTTCCGCCAAAACCGCAAAAAGTTGTTTCTCCCCAAAACCACAAAATAACGGTTTTTGGCCAAAACCGTAAAATAATGGTTTCCTCCCAAAACCGCAAAATAGCGGTCTCCCGCCAAAACCGTAAAATAACAGTTTCCTGCCAAAACCGTTAAATAGCGGTTTCCCCCCAAAACCGCAAAAAATGATTTTTTTGAAAATTAATTATTTATTTATTGTTACTTAAAATTTAATTTAATTTTTTAAAAATATAATTGTTTCGTTAAAGTGACTTTTATAAGTTATTTAAATATTAATTTGATAATTATTTAGTTGTAAATATACTTTAGATTAAACAATTTGTTATAAAGATAGAACATATCTTTTTTGGTCATTTGGTTTAAAAATGCATCCAAATAAAATATGCAAACAAACAAACAAAAAAAACTGTATCTAGATGCAATTTCTAGATGTAAAAGCAAAATACATAAACGAACTGCGTCTGGCTGCTGCGTCCAAATATTACGTCTAGATGCAGTTTCTAGACGCGGCAACCAGATTCACAAACGAACAGGGCCTTAATGTATATGGCTTCCACAAGGTATTACTTGAAACATTTTGTGTGTGATCATAATGTTTAGAGCCCCAATGGATTTGAATCAGCCAGAGATAATATAGAAATTAAGACATTGTATATAGAGTGAAGCAGAGGTACGAGGAAGATGAGGGAGAGGGAATGCAAACGCAAATGCAGACCCTGCCAAGGATTCAAAAGGGTTTTAATAAATGGGACAAGCAAATTGGTCTTTCAATTCGATTAAGTAAGTATCTATTGATGCACAAATCATATCTTTTTTTTCAAGGTCATGAGGCAATCAAATTGTACAGATTCATATTCTTATGCCTTCTTTATTTAGCATGTACGATTAGACTCGGCATATGCATGAGATATTTCTACTTCTATTTCGTGATTTTACTTTCACCATTCTTTTTTAAAGGTTTTCTGATATTTGTTTACTGTTCATAGAGTATAGACTATGAAACTATTCTCCAACTCCAGATATTGTCATGGGATCCACATTATGCGTCCAAGTTGACTACTTTGTGGAGTATCTAAAGGTTTGGATCACTTAAAGGTCTTATTTTCTTACATCTCATGACGGTTTTACTCGCAATTTAATCATCACATTATTGTTTCTTTGTTTGACACATCTAGGAATGTTAAATAAAGGGTTTCAGCCCAGTCCTTACCATTTTTTATAAACTCAACCCTGTGTTCCTAATTTTTTTTAACCCTGTAATTAATACAAAAAGCCCTGAAATGGTTTTATTTTTTCTTTAAGAAATAATTCAATAAAAAAAACAAAAACATGCAGGTTGACACTAGAGTTGACTTTCCATTCCCGCCAAAATTAAAACAAAAACCTGCAGGGATTGATTCTCAAACAAAAACAAAAACCTGCGACTTGCTAAATTAACATCCCCAGTTTGTGGATGTAAGCCAAGGATGCGGTTCCGCGGAGATTAGCGTCGGGGAGGCGTGTGCGGTTCTCTTCGGCGTTGATTGACGAATAGAGAAGTGGAGAGACGCTGGAGGATGGAGAACGTTTTCTGGTGAAAGAACAAAAAAATTACAGGGTTAATTTTAAGCCTTGTCAAGTCTGAGGATTAATTTTAATGGTCCGTTTTTAACCCTATTTCAAATTACAGGGTTTAGGGTTAAATTTGTTACATAGCTGGGCTAACCCTTTGAGTGTAAGCCCATTTTTACATCCCTAGACACATCCAAAATAATTACTACAAATTCATAATCTCGGATTCATATTTTATAGACCATCTAATGGCTAATCATACACAACACTACATCCCAAATTTGATGTTTTCGATGCTCCAAGAGAAACTTCTCCGACAACACACAAAGAAAGAGAAAAGGAAAACACATTTTTAAGATTTCGACGATTGTCAGCTCGTGACCATGATAAAATGTTGTTTTCAGATAAATATGGCATATGCTAGATGCTTTCGGTTCTTTCTGTTTCATTAGTATTGTTTCTCGGTGTAGATTAGTAGAATTTCAAATAAAGATATTGTAATATGTTACTATTTTTTCGTTGCAAGTTCATTTCAGACTTTCAATTACATAGTAATGACAAGATGCAACGAACAAAGTAGTAGTATTCAACTGCCTAATTAACAAACTCCTAAATCATATATAGTCTTTTTATGCCTTTTCCGTTTGGATGATAGTTTTTTAAATATAACATGTTTGGCTTGATATTTTTGACTGTCAAAATATTTCTCTAATTCTAAATTAAATATGTTCTCTTGTAATCGTTTCTAGAGAGAGAGAGAGAGTAGAGCGATTTGTAACAAGAGAAAGATTACGTTGTACTCCGCATTTCTCCGGTGGTTTAGTGGATTTTCCGGGAACGGTCCCGGCGTGAATAGACTGCCGTCTCACCGACAGTGGAAACTGAACACGTTTATTTCTCGTGTCTTTATTTTTTTCGCAAATTTCATTTTCGTTTCGTACTCAAATTCGTTACGAAAACAAATACGGTCGAATCGCATTCGTAAGACGATTGGAGTTGAATCGGAACCGGTTTCAAAACAATAAAAACAATATTTTCGTTGGAAACATTTAGTTTTATTTAATTTCTAACATTAGGATAAATCTTTGATGCATAAATCCAATATCAATCAGGTCTCCATTACGGTAGATTATTTAGAACCACCAAACGCTTTAACAGAGTTGGAAAACGTACCTCAAACGTGAACGCCGTCGTTTTAACTGTTACAAACGCCGTCGTTTTAACTGTTACATACAGTGTAATAATCGAACCACATGCTGGAATGTGTATGTATGTATGTATGTATACATTTCAGATCTCAGCTTAGCTTTGCCGCGAGCTGTGAAATTGTTGACGAGAGCCCGCCTTCGTGTTCCAGTTTTTTTGGCACCAAAACTTTTGAAATCCCCCAATTTTTGATCTAGGGTTTTTGTTTTTTTTCGAATTTCTCCCAAAAAGCTCTCAAAATTTAGGTTTTCTTCATCCTTCTCATTTTCACTCTTCATCTGTCTCGGTTTTAGCAGTCTCACATGGCGACTGAAACCCTAGAGGAGAAGATACCAGAAGCAGATTCTCCGCTGAAGGAAGAAGATGGTGTTGCTGATTCCGACAAGGGTACGGAGAAGAAGGAAGAGAAAGATGAGGTGAAAGACGAAGACATGGAGGAGAAAGGCGAAGAAGGTGACGGAGACAACGAGGAGGAAAAGAATGGAGAAAGTGTTAAATCGTCGGAGAAGGAGAAGGAGCCGGCGACACCCGTAAGCGAGAGACCTACAAGGACGAGAAAGAAAGTGGAGCGTTACATATTGCCTACTCCTCCTCGATCATCGGGGAGCAAGCCTGTGTCAATTGAGCAGGTAAAACGATGAAAGTCTTCTTCTTTCTTGATCTGAGTTTGTGAGAATTGGCCTTTTGACTAGTTCTTGTTTTCTCCTTGGTTGTTTCAGGGTCGTGGAACACGGCTTAAGGAAATCCCAAATGGTATGTTTTTATTTACCACCATTGTTGATTTCAATTTCGTGTTCTCTACATGATACTTAATGGGAAGATGATCAACTGTTCTGTTCCTTTACTTTTATGTGTTTACCTGAAGAGTGTAAATGACGACTCTAATGTTTGCTTTTCTGACTTAACTCTGCTCTTAGGATGTTGTCTGATAGCTTTGAACTGTTTGCAGTGGCTTATAAACTATACAAGAGGAAACCTGACGACAACCTCTTCTTACTTCACACCATTCTTTACGGGAAGAAAGGAAAGGTGCTTTGAATATTGTTTCATCTCGTATTGGAATATTGTCTCTTCGAATTACAATGTTTGTTCTCTTTTGCCAGAGTGCATGATTGATTTACTCAAGGGTTGTGTGATTGAAAAAATAATGTGCAGGCGCAGACGCTGAAGAGAAACATTGGTCAATTTTCGGGGTTTGTATGGTCAGAGGAAGAGGTAACATCATCTCAGTAGATATATAGTTCCAAGGATGCGTATGATGATCAGCTTTTGTTTTGAGAGCGGTGTTTAAATATTTCTCCAGGAGGAGAAGCAAAGAGCAAGAGCAAAGGAGAAGCTTGAGAAATGTATCAAAGAAAAGTTAATTGATTTCTGTGATGTGCTTGACATACCGATAAACAAAAGTAATGTGAAAAAGGTAAATGATAAGAAAATTTGGTCTATCTGTCTATATATCTACCTGTTGTGTCTTGTTAGATTTTATATTCATACATTTGTTCTGTTACCTTCAGGAAGAACTTGCTGTAAGAGTGCTTGAATTTTTGGAATATCCCAAGGCAACAAGGGATGTTGTACTTGCTGATAATGAAAAGGTACTCTGAAATAGCAGCTGAATCTGATTACTGTTCTCTATTTTTTTATTTATTAAAATTCAATACCGCGTATTGAATTGTTTTCTCTTTTCTTTGAATACACATAATATAGGAAACTAAAAAACGGAAGAAGAGCACACCCAAAAACGTGACTTCTGGAGAATCATCAGATGTCCCAGCCAAGGTTTGTAATTGTTAACCTTCCTCTTCTTTGCAGTTTGTAATTCTTTACTTGATTTGTTCATTATAGCTCCTGGCTGGTAACACTAGCTTATTTCCTAGTTGTGTAATCAAGTTTGGTGCTACCTGAACCATGTGGTCTTTATGATTTGAGAAGCTTCGTCTGACTCCCTCATTTATCCTTGAACTCAGAAATTTATCTAGGAAGCTCTGCAATTCACATTGTGGAACAATCTCCAAATTTCATATGTGCGTTATTATCTGATTTTCTTTTATGTCATAGTTCACTAAGCTGCACTTATAGCTGCCGTTTGTATAGTACCATAATGAAAAAAACTTGAGAGTAGTGGCCAATCCAAGATAAGTTTCCAAGGCTTGGTCAATTTTATTTTTTCTTGCCAGTAGTCAGCAAAGGTAATTGATAGCTCAGTTAAAGTTTTTGGCTACATCTCATCACTAGCTTATTTCCAAGATATTCTCGTATTTTAATCTGCTCATTGGAATTCCCATGTTCCTGTTGTTTAGTTTTCCCCATTTAGCTCCTTGTGTGATATGGTTTTGAATTTTCTCTTTGTATGTATAAATTTCTGAAATGAAAGGTTCTGCGCATTTTACATGAATATCATTCCTCTTTATGTCTTTGGGTGACTTGATTTTAAGCCTTTTAAGAGGGTTTCATAAACATCTACTGTCTGTGTCTGTTTGATATATACAGAGGAGAAGGCAGACGAAGAAATCTGCAAAGAAGCAAGATCAGCCATCTGAAACTGAAGAAGGAAATGTTGAGGGAGATGTTGGTTCCGAAGGAACTAATGACTCTAGTGGTGAAGATGATGCAGCTCCAGAGAAAGAAAACAACAAAAACGAAGATACTGAAACTGAAGATGAGAAAGATAAAGCTGAGAAGAAAAAGTCAACCGATAAGAAAAGCTCGTCAAAAAGGACTAAGAAGGAGAAACCAACACCTGAAGAGGAGAAATCTCTTAAAGCTTCTGCAAAATCTGGTCGAAAGTCCTCCAAACAAGTCGATAAGTCAACTTCATCATCAAGCAAGACGCAAAAGGTTGATAAAGACGATTCCTCTAAAGAGAAAGGCAAGAAACAGACAAGTAAACCACTGGCAAAGGGATCCAAAGATCAAGGTTTGGATTTTCTCAGCTCTGCTTCAAAAGCTTAAATCTCATTTGAACAGTTTATTGAATCTCTCTTTTATTGATCGTGGAGGTACACGAAAAACCAGCAAGAAAGGTAAAGCAGAACCCACCAGAAAAGAAATGCATGTAGTGGTGGCCAAAATTCTGAAGGAAGTAGACTTCAATACGGTAAGGCTTCAATAGATTGAGATTTAACAGATTATATATAAACCGTTTACCAAATCGCAACGAAAGAAAATAACATTTCTTTGATTCTTGTTTCCAAACAGGCAACTCTATCTGATATTCTGCGGAAGCTTGGTATGTTTTCCTTTTCTCAATTCATAAATGCTATCTTCTACGTTTTTTATATTAAACCTTTTTTTTTTGGGATGCATGTCATAATGTTAGGGAGCCATTTTGGAGTTGATCTTATGCATAGAAAAATAGAGGTGAAGGATATCATAACAGATGCCATTAACGAGATGAGCGATGATGATGAAAGAGAGGAAAACACAGAGGATGAAGGTGAGAAAGAGAGAAAGGATTAGCTTTGTCTTTCTTCTCTTTTCTGCAAATCCGATATGAAAAGTAAGAGAAAACAAAGCCAATAAGACGTTTTCACTTAACCTTCATGTGTGAAATCATAGGAGTGATTTACAGAATGGGATTTGTTTGTACTTTAGTGTATTTTGTAATCTGTTAGGCTCATTGTAGTTTCAGGCTCTTCCTTCAACTTATGTAGTTGTTAAGTTTCTAACTTATTAAAAAAAAAAATCTTTTCTTAATTGTATGATTGGATTTTTTTGTGGATTTGAGTTAATTGGGATGTTTTTGTAAGGATTTATTTAGAAGTATAAAAAGTTAAGCAATTTATAATACCGTGACGTGCGACATAATTCCAATCTACGAGAGTCCCATGGGTATGATTTAAATGAAAAAAATTACTCTGGATTACATACAAATTTAGCCAATAAAAAAAATTGATGAAATTTTTGGTCTGCTTATTCATTGAAAAAATAATCTTTGTTTTTCTAGGTTTGAGAATTTTTGTTCCCTCTTCAGAAACGGTTTTTGAAGGAACAAAGACTTATTTGTATAATTTGTTGCCAAGCTGAGCTACAAAACAGAGCCTAATTATTATAAATAATTTAGGATGATGCCATTCACAGACTCGTTGAAGCAGAGAAAGATAACGATCCAACCACACACTACTTATAAAATATCTTACCAAACCATTTTCCGGCTTAATTAATTCTTTCTCCGTTTCATATAAGTTGTCGTTTTAGATTTTAAATTTTGTTTCACATTAGTTGTCGTTTTAGAATTTCAATGCAAATGTTTTATAATATTTCCATTTGTATCCATACTCCTTTAGCTTGTTAATTAGTGTGATAATAGTATATAATACAATAATGAGGGGTAAAACAGAAAATTGAATTGTTTTCTTAATCTACGTAAAATTACCTAGAACGACAGTTAATATGGAATGGAAGGAGTAATGGTTTGATGTAGTTTTTTTTTTTTTTTTGATGTCAGGGTTATGATGTAGTTGCAATGTTACTTACAAACATAACAATTGTATTCAATCTATGGATATGTTTATGTTTTGGTGTTAGTGTTACTATAGTTACAGATTTATTTAGTTGTGGGTTGTGGCTGTTGGACGTTCATATCGTTACAGCTCAGCTCATTAATAGAGTATACACATAAAATAATAATACGCATACCCACCAAAATTAATTTTAGAAATATTTTTTTTTTGTAGATATACAATTTTTTTTTGGTTTTAATAGATATACAAATTATTACTTTAACTCTTAGAAGATTTTAGTTTTCGGTGGCCACTAATCTTACTCGGGAAAATAATTTGTTAATAATTGATATTGGTTTAGCAAAATTACCAAATGTTTGATTTTTTTTTTAAATATAAATTTATGTTTGCATGAATGTTTACACGTAAAGATATATTATATTCATGTTAATTATTAAAATTATAAAAGAGGATATTGAATACCTGTTACGAATATTCTTAATTTGTTATTTAAGATATCAAGAGTGATCAAACATAAATAAAATCACAGTAGAAAACTTAGACTTTTTTTTTTTTTGATAATTCAAGTGATCCGGTTGAACTAAGGGACCGCCGACTCCAACCGATGCAGGATGATAAGTCTTATTGCACTGAGGGTCCGCGCATCATTACCCCAACACCGACTAATTCTGGGGCCCGAAGAAACCATGTGAAAGCTCCGGTGACCAAATGAATGAAATGATGTAATTCCGCTTCCGTGGAGTCGATCTCTGGTCTTGACCAACAGGGCCTACTTTTACCACAGAATGTACGACTCCACTACCACCACTTGGTTAAAAAACTTAGACCTTAATCATCATGAATTGGTTATAGATCATTTATTTGTTCCAAAGTAACAACATAAATGCAAAATGTGAACTTGTTTATTTCTTTTGACATTTCGCATTGCGGATCTAGCTAATTTTTAAATTTTGATGAAAATAGTACGTAAGTTATTATGGGTTCAATTTAAAAATAAAGAAACGAGACAAAAGATATTAGATGAAAAAAGAGATCTACTACTAATCAATTCACACGTGGCGCTTGCGACTGTGTTATATATACCAGTGTTCCCCATTAGTGTATCACTGTTTATACATCTACCTTTTGAATTACACGTGATGCAATTTACAAATCTTGAGTATTTACACTCTAGCCTGCATATATTTCAATTAAAAAATCTTGATACTCCTACTATCTTGGTACCAATCGAGGTTGTCTGAAGATTGATCTAACAAAAGCTTATGATAATGATAATCTGAATTGGGAGTTCCTGTTGAATATTCTTGAGCTGCCGGAGGTGTTTGTGAATTGGATAAAGGAATGCATTTCATTTAATGGAAAAATGATAGGTTTCTTTTCCGGTAAAAAAAGCCTTAGACAATGGGATCATATATCATCTCTTCTCTTTGTCTTAGCTATGGATGTGCTCTCAAAGAAGTTGGATGAATCAGATTTTCAGAATTCATCCGAGATGTGAACCTCCTTTGGTAACTCATCCTAATGCTAGAAAGTGTTGGAATTAAACAAGGAGCATTGCCGGTCAGATATTTAGGGCTAGGGGTTCCACTGTCCTCTAAGAAGATGAGAAAACAAAATTTTCAACTTCGATTAGACAAGATTTGTAAACGGTTCAACTCCTGGATTTGGAAGAGTATTTGTAAGATGCGATCTCTGGATGCTGGTATGTGAAGTTGGATCCGGGATCACTGCTCGTTTTTGGTATGATAATTGGACTTCTCTTGGATCGTTGATTGATATAGCAGGGGATAGAGGTCTTGTTGTCTCAGAAATGGTTTATGGTGGATTTCTAATTCGAGAAGCAGGAATCCAATAATAAGGGTGCTGCAACAATGCCTTTCAAATCCTCAAGCTATCCATAATTCAGAGGTAGATGATTCTTATTTATGGAAACCGGAGAATAATCCACATTCAGGTTCCTTCTCTACTTCTGAAACATGGCATTCCCTTCATCCTCAAGTTCAGATTGTGGATTGGCATTAAGCTGTATGGTTGGATCCCGAAGCATACATTAATTTATTACTTGGATCACGACAATGAACATATTGGTAACTCGAGACAGATTACTCAGATGGGTTTTGAATGTCCCTTCGTCATGTCTCCTCTCCAATACTCATGATGAAACCCGACAACATCTCTTTTTCGATTGCTATAGTTCTGAGGTATGGTCTTTCTTTTATTCCAAACGCCATCTCTCTCCTCCTCCTCTCTTTGAAGTTAATTGAAATAAAATGGATGAAAGACCCTATATATTAGGGAGAAGAATACCGCACTCATAGCATTTCAAGCATGCATTTACTCAATTTGGAAAGAAAGAAATGCAAGACTCCATTCTAATATAGGAGATTCAAAAACTTCTTCAATGTAAATTTGATCCTCTCTCCAAAGCTCAACGCAACACTTAAAATACTGTCTCTCTTTTGACTACTTGGTTTACTTTGTTTCAGCCATCTGGCATCTCTTCCTCTGTTTAGTTTTTGCAGTTAATTAGTAGGTGGTAGTGCTTTTGTAATAGTAGTGCTAACCAAAATTTGTATCAAGCAACACGTTGATATAAGAGGAATTTTCAGTTCAAAAAAAAAAAAAGAAAAGAAAAAAAAGAAGAGAGAAAGATCCAACTTTGACTTTTGGGATGAAATAATAGACCCGTTACATCAAATATGACCATATTGTTATAAATCATTCGTATCGATCAACTAACCAATTAGAATCAATAACTACACGTATTTATTCAATCAACCGTCAAAAGTCTAAAAAATGTATTTAAGTCGCCAGAGCTTTAGTGGTCCTTATTAAGCTTTCTTTTCCTCCTTATCTATTTAGCTATACAATCTTCACTTGCTAAACAAGATATCTAAACCCTATATCAAGATCAGTCTTGGTTCATTACTGTTTCCATTCCATTCCATTCAACATCTTTACTGGTCCTTAAGCCTTCTCTTTTTTTTGGATTAATATGGAATAATCCGGACTTGCTACACACCCGATTAATTTTCATTTACAATAAAAAACCATGTTAAATCTAGTGTGGCCAAAGTGACTCGAAACAAGGGCCCACATAAACCTTCTCTTTTCTTATCTCTTTAGCTGTACAGTTGCTACATAAGATACCCCTAGCCCTAATCTCCACTTAACTCACCTTAAGAACTCTATATATATCAAGATCTATTCTATTCTCTATTCCTCACTTTCTCCATTGGATTCAAAGACTTCTAACTAAACGTTTTTTTTTTGGTTTTTTCATCTAAACTCTTGAAATGGCCGACTCATTCGCGTTCGTCGTGACCACAAAAAACCATGTACTCGTCCCTCCGGCGTCAGAAACTCCAAAGGGTCTTCACTATCTCTCGAATCTCGATCAAAACATCGCCGTCATGTAAGAATATTTCCGTTAGTGTGGCCGAAGTATTAACGGTCCAACTATTATAGTTTAAGTTTAATGTAAGGCTTAAAGTTTCCGGTATGTAACGGGATACGGTGATGGACCGAATCAAAGAAAAGATACCGGAATGGGTTTGATGTCAACCCTCTTACTCTACCCAATAAAGAATCTAATCTAAGGTTTATATGCATTTATATATATAATGGTTTAACTTATATAATTGTATATATATTAAAATATAGTTTATGTGTTATGTTTTAATGAATGGGTGTCTCATTGAAAAGACACAACTCCTCCTTTAACAGTGAGAATCACTTTGGGCCTCATATAAAAGAAAAGGGTAGAAGTTATTGCAAAAGATATAGGTGACAGATTCTGGTTTTTCCAGAATTGAGACACTAAAAGAAAGAAGATAGAAACACATAAACATAAAAAGAGAGATTAGAGATTGTGATCGGAATCTGAACACCCCGGCTCTGTCGAAGGGGAGATCGCAGTAAGGAAGGGAAGGAGAAGATCAAACAATCATCAAGGAATCATCATCATGTCTAACAAAGCAATGGATCAAGGTTAGACATTCATCCTTCTCATAACCGAAATCCCCATCAATATAAAACATGTTGATTCAATTGTTCTAGGGGAGATTATGGGATAGATTACAAGTATGTAATCATTAAGGAAAAACTTATATGTGGTATCAGAGCCACCCTAGAATCATTTGTTTCAATTTTTAAAGCATATTGATGGATAAAACCGAAAATCTCGTTTTTTTTTTTTTTTTAATTCATCAACGCATTGAATCTGAAAATGGTCTAAAAGTTATATCAATGTGTAGAGGATGAAATTATCTATCTATCGGTATAAAATTCATTAAAATCCATCAAGTAAATCAAAAGTTATAGGATTTTAAAGTTTTTAAAAAAAAAAAAAAAAAAAAAAAAAAAAAAATGCGATGAACAGTCGCGATGAACAGTCGCGAAATTTTTTTTATTATTTTTTTTTTTTTATTAAAAGTAACTGTCACGTTATTATGAAATGTGAAACCGTTCCGCTGTACTTTCTGAAATGTGAAAGACTAAGCTATTATGAAAAAGTTATTACATGTATATATATATATAAACTATATATATAAAACTTTATAATAAAACTTATAAGAAGAGAGTTCACATTACGTATAACTTGTTAATCACCAAAGTGGTCTGGTTATATTTAATGTGACGATAAAAATTCATAATTGATCATGATTAAAGGATGCTAAATGACATAAAAGTTTTATTGATTGATCAATTGCTTTATTAGTATACCCTAGGAGATCACCCAAAGGTAGATCATTGGGTGTATTAAATAACAACTAAAGTATTAATCACCCATGTTGCGGTTGATGGTGTGTATACCCAAAGGTAGCATTCCTATCCACTCTAACTATGGATTGATTAATTATTAAAGAAAATCTAAACAAGCATCAATTTAAGTGTATATTTTTTTTTTTTTTTTTTTTTTAAGTATTGCCCAAAGGTTGCTTAAAAAACATAAAAAAAAAAAAAAAAAAATGAAAGTGTTTAGATTATTTGTTGTCAATGAATCTATTAAAGTATCATAGAACTTATGGTAAGCATATATAAATTTTTTTTTTTTTGCAGCTCCGTTTGCTTCTGCAAACTCTGTCGTAAAGTTCAATGGGCTCAACTATGAGGAATGGTCTGAACAGATTAAGTTCTCCTTGGGTGTAATGTCCCTTGATCAGGCTATACTCACGGATGAAGAGCCGGCAGCCATTACAGATACGAGCACCGAATTGGAAAAGTCTCGTCATGAGACTTGGGAGCGCTCTAACCGGCTGTGCCTGAATTTACTTAGGATGACGATGGCGGACAGTGTCAAGCCGTCCATGCCTAAGACAGAGAAAGCAAGGGAATTCATCTTGAAAATTAAAGAACAATCACAATCGGATGTCGCTGACAAATCGATTGTAGGTAGTCTCATGAGTGAGCTAACTACAAAAAGATTCGATTGGTCTCAGACAATCCATGATCACGTCACTCACATGTCAAACTTGGCATCAAAGTTAACGTCCATGGGAATGGAAGTGCATGAGTCCTTCTTGGTACAGTTTATTATGAACTCTCTACCTATGGAGTATGGCCAGTTCCAGGTGAATTACAACACCATTAAGGATAAGTGGACTCTTCAAGAATTGAAGGCCATGCTGGTTCAGGAGGAAGGGAGATTAAAGAAACAGAAGGGCGACATTGCAATGTTTGCAGGACATGATAGTGCCATGGGAAACTCTAAGAAATCAAGCAAGGGCAAAAGGAAGGATAAGGCTGTCTTTAAGACTCCTGAAAGCAAAATCCGTAAAGATGCTGTCAAGTGTTTCTTCTGCAAGAAGGAGGGGCACATGAAGAAAGATTGCCCTAAAAGGAAGGAATGGTTCGACAAGAAAGGTAACGAACATTTATATGTTTGTTCTGAAATGAATCTTGTAGAAGTGCCTAGAAATACTTGGTGGCTTGATTCTGGAGCTTCTACTCATGTATCTCATATTGAACAGGGATTCAGTTCGATCCAGCCTTTAAAAGGAACTGAAAGGTACTTGTTCATGGGAAACAGGATGAAGGCGCAAATAGAAGGCATTGGGACGTATAGATTGATCTTCGACACTGGTTGTTTTGTAGATCTTGAAAATTGTCTCTTTGTACCTGAGTGTGCTAGAAATCTTGTTTCAGTAAGTAGGTTGGATGATGTAGGTTTTAACTTTAAGATTGGTAATGGTGTGTTTTCGTTGTACCGTAACAGAACCTTTTATGGTAATGGTACATTGTGTGATTCACTTTATAAGTTCAATCTTGATAAAACCTTCTCTGAATCTTTGTTTAATATTGAGTATCAAGGAATTAAACGTAGTGCAACTAGTGAAAACTCAGCAATTTTGTGGCATAAAAGATTAGGTCACATATCCAAAGAAAGGATGATGAGGTTAATAAAGAAAGAATTATTACCTCAATTGGATTTTAGTGACTTGGATGTGTGTATCGAGTGCATTAAAGGAAAGCAAACCAAACACATCACAAAGAAACAAGCCACAAGAAGTAATGAACTCTTATAGTTAATTCACACAGATATTTGTGGCCCTATAGATGCTCCGTCATGGAGTGGTGAGACGTATTTCATCACTTTTATTGATGATTACTCACGGTATGGATATACTTATTTGTTGCATGAAAAGGCTCAATCAGTGGACGTACTAAAAGTGTTCATTGATGAAGTGGAAAGGCAACTTGAAAAGAAAGTAAAAGTTGTGAGATCTGATAGAGGTGGTGAATATTATGGTCGATTCACCGAAAAAGGACAATGTCCAGGGCCATTTGCTAAATTTCTGGAAAGTAAGGGCATTTGTGCTCAGTACACAATGCCCGGAACACCTCAGCAGAACGGTGTAGCTGAAAGGCGTAACCGTACTTTAATAGAAATGGTTAGGAGTATGTTAAGTAATTGCAAACTACCAATGTCAATGTGGATATACGCATTAAAGACAGCGACATATATTTTAAACCGGGTTCCTAGTAAGGTGGTTCCAATGACTCCATTTGAACTATTTACGGGGAGGAAACCCAGTTTAAGACACTTACGTGTCTGGGGATGTCCAGCTGAAGTAAAGCCGTATAATCCGCATGAAAAGAAATTGGACTCTAGGACAGTCAGTGGGTTTTTCATTGGCTATCCGGAAAAGTCAAAGGGGTTTGTGTTTTACTGTCCTAACCATAGTACGAGAATTGTCGAGACTGGTAATGCTAGATTCATTGAAAATGGTGAATCTAGTGGGAGTTCAGAATCTAGGGGAGTGAACATTAAAGAAACTCGGGTAGAAGATTCTTCACCCGTAGTTCCAACCCAAGTTGTTGTTCCTGTTGTCGGTGAACAGCCTAATATCGAAACAGAACAACAGAATGAAGAACATACGGACCCACTAGTTCAGGAAACCGAAAATGAACAAGTCGTCATTCAAGAACAGAACGTCATACCACAAAATCAATTAAGGCGATCTGTAAGGGAAAGGAGATCCGCCATTACAGATGACTATGTGGTTTATGATGTTGAGAATGAATGTGACCTTAGTCTTGATGAAGAACCGAAAACATTCAGAAAAGCCATGGAAAGTGAAAATTCTGAAAAGTGGTCGATTGCTTCAAATGTAGAAATGTCTTCTATGGAAGTGAACAAAGTGTGGGATCTAGTAGAGTTGCCTGATGGTTTCAAAACCGTTGGATGTAAATGGATCTTTACGACCAAACGGAACTCTAGAGGTAACATAGAAAGGTACAAGGCTCGCCTTGTTGCTAAAGGGTTCACTCAAAAGGAAGGCATTGACTATACGGATACCTTCTCTCCAGTTTCAAAGAAGGATTCCTTAAGAATTGTCATGGGATTGGTAGCTCATTATGATTTGGAGCTTCACCAAATGGATGTCAAAACCGCCTTTCTTAATGGAGAGCTTGAGGAAGAAGTTTACATGGACCAACCGGAAGGTTATGTGGTTGCAGGAAAAGAAAATCTTGTGTGTAAGCTGAGGAAGTCAATATATGGATTGAAACAAGCCTCCCGACAATGGTATTTAAAGTTCAATGATACTATGTTGTCATACGGTTTCATAGAAGTTATCGTTGATCGATGTATTTATATGAAAGTCAGTGGGAGCAAGTTTATTATCCTAGTATTGTATGTTGACGATATATTGTTGGCTACAAATGATATGAGTGATGTAAAGAAATATCTCTCCAAGAACTTTGAAATGAAGGATATAGGTGAGGCAAACTATGTCATAGGGATTGAAATAATCCGGGATAGATCACAAGGATTGTTAAGTTTGTCTCAGAAAGGATACATAGATAAAGTCTTGAAGAGATATGGAATGAAAATGTGCAAGTTAAGCAAAGCTCCAGTTCAGAAAGGGGACAAATTCAATAAAGCTCAATATCCAAAGAATGAACTAGAGAGGAAAGAAATGGAGATGATACCTTACTTGTCAGTGGTAGGAAGTTTGAATTACATTCAAACATGTACTCGACCAGACATCAGTTTCGCGGTTGGTGTCTTGGGTCGGTATCAAAGTAATCCTGGAATGGACCACTGGAAGGCTGCAAAGAAAGTTCTCAGGTACTTGCAAGGCACCAAAGAGTTTATGCTTACGTACAGGAGATCCGATAATCTTGAAGTTATCGGATACTCTGATTCAGACTATGCCGGGTGCGTCGATACTCGAAAATCGACGTTTGGCTATCTGTTCCTATTAGCTGGGGGAGCAGTATCATGGAAGAGTGGAAAGCAGTCCGTCATTGCTACTTCCACCATGGAAGCAGAATTCGTGGCATGCTATGAGGCCACAATTCAAGCATTGTGGCTGCGGAACTTTGTCTCAGGACTTGGACTTATTGACAGTATTTCCAAACCACTGAGAATGTATTGTGATAATTCCGCAGCAGTCTTCTTCGCAAAGAATGACAAGTATTCGAAAGGTGCTAAGCACATGGAGATAAAATACTTGTCTGTAAAGGAAGAAGTGCAGAAACGCAGAGTAGCAATTGAGCATATAAGAACGGATATGATGGTAGCGGATCCGTTAACGAAAGGACTCCCTCCTGGTATCTTCATTGGCCATGTAGAAAGGATGGGAATAATTGATAAGGCCTTGCTGTATTGATATTATGCTATTGTAAAGATGCTAACTTAAGTAATTTGAATTCAATAAAGTTTATTTGTTTTTTCTGCAAATTAATATGTTATCATTATGGTATGTACATGTAGGGTTAGGATAACATATGAGTTGAGAATAAGGTTATATCTCAACATAAAAAGAATTTTTTTGAGAATTAAGTAACCTCTCAAATATTAAAGAAGTAGTAAAGTTTGAACTGGTTGTGATGATGGAAGGGAACTTATCGCTGTAAAAGATAGGGGACCGCCTCATTCGATAAGTCCTGATTTTATGGTACTTAAAAAAGGGGATAATTAAGCTTAATGAAAGGCGCGCTTTAAAGGAAGTTGAACCATTAAGTTAATACACGGCCAAGTGGGAGAATGTAAGAATATTTCCGTTAGTGTGGCCGAAGTATTAACGGTCCAACTATTATAGTTTAAGTTTAATGTAAGGCTTAAAGTTTCCGGTATGTAACGGGATACGGTGATGGACCGAATCAAAGAAAAGATACCGGAATGGGTTTGATGTCAACCCTCTTACTCTACCCAATAAAGAATCTAATCTAAGGTTTATATGCATTTATATATATAATGGTTTAACTTATATAATTGTATATATATTAAAATATAGTTTATGTGTTATGTTTTAATGAATGGGTGTCTCATTGAAAAGACACAACTCCTCCTTTAACAGTGAGAATCACTTTGGGCCTCATATAAAAGAAAAGGGTAGAAGTTATTGCAAAAGATATAGGTGACAGATTCTGGTTTTTCCAGAATTGAGACACTAAAAGAAAGAAGATAGAAACACATAAACATAAAAAGAGAGATTAGAGATTGTGATCGGAATCTGAACACCCCGGCTCTGTCGAAGGGGAGATCGCAGTAAGGAAGGGAAGGAGAAGATCAAACAATCATCAAGGAATCATCATCATGTCTAACAAAGCAATGGATCAAGGTTAGACATTCATCCTTCTCATAACCGAAATCCCCATCAATATAAAACATGTTGATTCAATTGTTCTAGGGGAGATTATGGGATAGATTACAAGTATGTAATCATTAAGGAAAAACTTATACGTCATGGTCAAAACGTTATATTACTTCAAATCGGAGTCAAGAACTAACCAAGAATCCTACAATGTGATAAAGAAATCTCTCTCTGAGGTTCTTGTTCATTACTACCCTGTCGCCGGAAGGCTGACGATCAGCCCGGAAGGGAAGATCTCTGTAAATTGCACCGGAGAAGGAGTAGTGTTGGTGGAATCTGAGACTAATTGTGGGATAGAGATCATCAAAGAGGCTCTCTCTAAGAATAGAATGGAGATGCTCAAGAAACTTGTTTACGATGTTCCTGATGCCCGGAATATTCTTGAGATCCCGCCGGTGGTAGTTCAGGTAAGGTTTTTATCGATCTATTGCTTAATTATTGCTTTTTTCATTACTTACGTGAGTTTTGAGTTTTGTCGGAAGATGTTTGGTTGGTTCGAGGTACCTATCATCGTTTTTACAATGTCAGGGACATGTTTACAGGCAGCCATCAGAGTAGCTACCAATCATCGTATGTAATGTTGATGATAAATTTCTAACTTTAGCCATTTTCTAGTATCCAATATCAGTGATCGTATTTAATGTTTTTTGTCCAAAATGTATAATAATGCGATTTAAATAGATTTCGTGAGCCAAAAAAAAGGTTCGCTTTCGAGATTAATCTCTATAATATTATTTAAAAATATATGTTTGAAAATAAACTTTGTTTTGTAAGTTATTACATGAAATGCCATTACAAATAACAAAGAATAATTAAAATAGAAAATGATATAATTATCTTTCACGGTTAGTGATAAGAATATGGAAAATATTTATTTTGTCTTAAAGATGTTATCTACTATATATTTTAAAATAATAATCAATCCATATATATATTCAAAAAAAAATTCGAAATTTTGATATATTTTTCACTATAGTTTATTATATTTTATTTGAATTTATATCAAAATAAAAGTTGAAATATATTTTACTAATTTTATAAAAAGTTAGACACAAGATTTTTGATTTTTTTAAGAATTCGTGAACTAACCACAAAATTAGAGTCATTAAACGGTGCATAATAAAGTTATGTTTTCAAGATTATAGGTTTTACAGATTAGTCTGAATAATATTTTAGTCCACTACAAAACAGGTTAAATAGACATATTATTTCGTTTGACAACTCTATCTATAATCATAAGTTAACATATTATAAAATTCAAATAAAAATAATTTTTAAAAAATTGCTAAAAAAATTCTTTAAACAAAAATTACCCCGCACTAATTATAGCGCGGGTTAAGTCATAGTTTCAATGTATGAGATAAGTCGGTGTAACAAAATGAAAACCAACTATCAAATGATTGAAATCTATTTATTAAAAAAAATACATGCCTCTACCTTTTTTTATTGAACATAGTATATAATACTCCCTCCGTTCTATAATAAGTGATGTTTTGGAGGTTTTTTTGTATTCTAAAATAAGTGATGTTCTCATAAATCAATGCAAAATTAAAGAGTTTTTTTTCCTTGTTTTTGACCTTTTGTATTTTGCAGATTGATTTCTTATTGGTTAAATTGTGTTTAAATGTACAATAAATGATGTTTTTAGTATAGAAAAAATAAAAATTAAATGAATCATTAATTTGTGTGCAAAAACCTTAAACATCACGTATATAAGAACAGAGGGAGTAGTAACAAATGATCCGATACTTGAACGTTAATTACACATTAAATATAATTAAGCTAGGACTAGAGTGCTAACTCACTCTCCTTATGTTCTAAGTTAGAATCAGGCGTAATAATTTAACTAAACCAAAGGTTATAATGACGGTAAAAGTTAGTTAAAGTTAAATGTATATTATAATTTCAATCCCACCCTAATTTTTTGGTTTATTATTGATTCATTCTAAAATGTTGGATGAAATAAAAACAACCGTTTCTTTTCTCAGGTGACAAATTTCAAATGCGACGGTTTTGTGCTAGGACTAGGCATGAGCCACAACATGTTCGATGGAGTCGCGGCGATGGAATTTCTCAACTCATGGTGCGAGACGGCCAAGGGCATCCCTTTATCCGTCCCGCCTTTCTTGGACCGTACGATTCTCCGGCCACGAAACCCGCCCAAAATAGACTTCCCACACAATGAGTTCGATGAAATCAAAGACATTTCCGGCACCGGAAAATTCTACGACGAAGAAAAACTCGTCTACAGATGTTTCCTCTTCGAACCTGAAAAGTTGGAGAAGCTCAAAACGATGACAATTGAAGAAGATAGTAGTAACAATAAGGTTACGACATTCCAAGCTTTAACCGGGTTTCTTTGGAGATCACGGTGCGAGGCGCTACGGTTTAAACCGGACCAACGGGTTAAGCTTCTTTTCGCGGCCGACGGACGGTCGAGATTCGTCCCGCCTCTCCCGGTAGGATATTGCGGGAACGGGATTGTCTTGACCGGTTTGGTGACGTCATCGGGAGAGTTGGTTGGGAAACCTCTTGCTCGTTCGGTGGGTTTGGTTAAGAGAGCGGTCGAGTTGGTTACGGACGGTTTCATGAGGTCGGCTATGGATTACTTCGAGGTGAACCGGGCCCGGGCGAGTCTGACCGCGACGATTCTGATCACGTCGTGGTCTAAATTGACATTGCATAAACTGGATTTTGGTTGGGGAGAACCGGTGTTCTCTGGACCGGTCGGTTTACCCGGGAGGGAAGTGATCTTGTTCTTGCCAGGTGGCGACGATATGAAGAGTATTAATGTGTTCCTTGGGCTTCCTGCTTCGGCTATGGAAATGTTTGAAGAGCTTATGAATATTTAAAAAGAATTTCACAACCAAATTATAATAATATATTTCTTCTACGAATTAATTATTTATAAACTAAACAGAAACAAATCACACCTTAATCATTATTTCATACATGTAAGTCTGAGAATTGTTTGCTTGTATCGGTTTCGAAAATTTATGTAATTATTGGTCAATATAAGTAATTAATTATTTTTGAAGAAACAAGAAAATGTCAAAACATGCAAAAATTGTCTCGGGTTTCGGATCCAACCGGACCGGGTCTGAATTTAAAACCACCGTGTCGGCTCCATCTCAAATCTCAAAAATCAAAATCATCGCCGCCGAGTGAGAGAGAGAGAGCAAAAATGGCGGCGACGCTTACGGGGTCGGGGATTTCTATTGGATTTTCGTGTTCCGAAAAGTTCTCGAAGAGAGGTTCTTCTTCGTCTAACCGTTGCTGCATCAAGATGTCGGTTTCGGTAGAAGAGAAGAAGAAGAAGAACTTCACTCTTCAGAAATCCGAGGAAGCTTTCAATGCTGCCAAGGTAGGCTTCTCAATTTCGATGAATTCTCATCCGATTCATGGAGAAATAATAATTGTGAATTGATGTTGATGAATGAAACTAGAAATGGTTATCTTTGACGAAAGTTTTAGTCGAATTGATTATCTTTCAAGGAAATGCAAAAAAATACATGAGTTTCTGTTTTATGGATTCATTGTGTTTTGTGGAAGAATTTAATGCCTGGAGGTGTGAACTCACCTGTCCGGGCCTTCAAATCAGTCGGTGGACAACCAGTTGTGATTGATTCCGCAAAAGGATCACGAATGCGAGACATTGATGGAAATGAATACATTGACTATGTTGGATCTTGGGGACCTGCCATCATTGGCCATGCCGATGACGAGGTTCGTTTCTTTGATTCTTTCCAACTTTGCTGAGTTTGTGATATGAGTGAACCTGTGTCTAGTGCAGGTTCTTGCAGCTCTGGCTGAGACGATGAAGAAAGGAACAAGCTTTGGTGCTCCTTGCCTCTTGGAGAATGTTCTTGCAGAGATGGTCATTTCAGCTGTTCCAAGCATTGAAATGGTTCGGTTTGTCAACTCGGGTACCGAAGCATGTATGGCCGTGCTCCGTCTCGCCCGTGCTTTCACAGGAAAGCACAAGTTCATCAAGTTTGAAGGTTGTTACCACGGCCACGCAAACTCCTTCCTTGTCTAAGCAGGTAGTGGTGTAGCCACTTTAGGTCTACCGGACTCTCCCGGTGTCCCCAAATCAGCTACTTCAGATACTCTAACAGCTCCATACAATGATCTTGCTGCGGTTGAGGAGCTCTTTCAGGCAAACAAAGGCGAGATCGCTGCCATCATTCTCGAACATGTTGTTGGTAACTCGGGTTTCATTACACCTAAACCAGAGTTCATTGATGGGATACGCCGGATTACTAAAGACAATGGTGCTCTTCTCATTTTCGATGAAGTCATGACGGGTTTTCGTTTAGCCTATGGTGGAGCTCAAGAATACTTTGGAATCACACCTGATTTAACAACTCTCGGGAAAATCATTGGTGGCGGTCTTCCCGTGGGAGCATACGGTGGAAGACGAGACATTATGGAAATGGTAAAGCTTGAATTGTTAGAAATGATCAAATTAAACCAAACATTTCTTGAATTTTCTGGCAGAGAATACTTTGCTGATACTCTTGTTGCAGGTTGCACCCGCGGGACCGATGTATCAAGCTGGTACGCTAAGTGGAAACCCGCTGGCTATGACTGCGGGTATTCACACGCTGAAGCGATTAAAACAGCCAGGGACATATGAATACTTAGACAAGATAACGAAAGAGCTTACAAATGGAAAGAAAACCGGGCATGCGATGTGTAGCGGTTACATAAGCGGGATGTTTGTGTTGGAGGTGGGTTTAGCACCCCCAATTAGCTAGGCTCATCTCAGCAAATAAGGTCCGCCTGGTCGAAATCAGCCAGAAGTCGGCGTTCGACCAAGGACGGCACTGAGCTTGCATCCCGAGCTTTTATCCCGAGCTCGCACCCCGAGCTTCTATCCCGAGCTTCCACCCCGAGCTTCCATCCCGAGCCCGCACCCCGAGCTTCCATCCTGAGCCCGCTCCCCGAGCTTCCATCCCGAGCTCGCCCCCCGAGCTCCCATCCCGAGCTCGCACCCCGAGCTTCTATCTCGAGCTCGCACCCCGAGCTTCCATCCCGAGCCCGCACCCCGAGCTTCCATCCTGAGCCCGCACCCCGAGCTTCCATCCCGAGCTCGCACCCCGAGCTCCCATCCCGAGCTCGCACCCCGAGCTGACGTTGACGCCACGCGAAGATGCGTTGTTCACGACATACCTCGCACTGATCACGACATGCCTTGCACTGTTCACTGGGCACTGTTCACGACATACCTCGCACTGTTCACGACATGCCTTGCACTGTTCACTGGGCACTGTTCACGGACACTGTTCACGACGTGCCTTACACTGTTCACTTGCACTGTTCACGACGTGTCTTGTAAACATCACGACATCCCCGAATTGCGGAGAGCTGTCTACGCGGTTCTTGCTATATATACCCCTTCACGCATTCACTTGGAGATATCTGGACCGGGACTCACCGACTCAAAAAAAAAAAAAAAAAAAAAAAAAAAAAAAAAAATTCGATGCCAGATCCCATCTCACGGCTTCAACAATTTTTTTTTTTTTTTCCAATCCTCTTCATGCTCGGAATCCTCCGATCAAACCACATGACCACGTTCCATGGAGTCCTTTGCCGAAAGATCAGAAGGTTCTGTTGCCGATCCCCGGAGAAGAAGCGAAAGACGACGCCGCTCACCTTCTCCGCCGTCGATCTCATCGCCGATCTCCATCCCCTTCGCCGTAAACGCCGCACACGAGCGAGGAGAGAAGCAACGAGCACCACCACTTCCGTTTGACACCACCTCACTGTCGTTCATCATCAGAGACGAGCCACCGTCATCAAAATTCCATCGCCGCAAACAACGCAGCACCACCTCCGTCCGCGACATCCTTCGCCGACCACCATCTTGGATCTGTCCCTTGCTCTTATCTTGACCTCACTCCTCATCACACGTCAGCAATCCCCACCACTCGAGCTTACCGGAGACCTGCCATCACCGCCGCCATTAACGCCGACCTGCAACGAGAGAAGAAGATGAGATCTTCTTCCTTTGGGCTTGCGTAATAGTTGGCCCATTTAACACCATAATTTTGAGGCCCAGATCCTGGCCCAATCATCATCAACCGAGCTCCTCACACCAATGTCCAAAACCAAGCTGCGTTCTCTTTCCAAAAACGAAAAGGAAGAGGAAGAAAAAAGAATTCGGGCCTCATTCCAAAAAAAAAAAAAAAACAAAAAAAAAAAAAAAAAAAAAAAAACAAAAAAAAAAAAAAACTTCCCATCTCATTCCAACTCGTCACTCACCGGTCACAGTTCATACACCGAGCTCCCAAAATTTAAGGTACCCCTTATCAAAAATTTATTGATCCCGAGGTTCAAATTCAAATTCAATAACAGAGATCCGTCTCTCTAAGCCGAACTCCAAGAAAAGCAGTGCGTGGTCGTAGTTCGTCGATCTGACAGTGAGGCAGTTCGGGGTCGCAGCTCGTCGGTCTAACAGTTAGGTAGCTCGGTCGCAGCTCGCTCATCGCGCAGTCGCAGTTCGCCGACCTCAACAGCTCCGCCTAACTAACGACCACAACAGCTCGCCGACCTCCTACTCGCCAAGCTCATGATCGCAGTTCTCCGACCGCGCGACTCGCTGACCTTGTGGTACGCTAAGTAACTAACCGATTTTAGAAATTAAACGACTCGGAATCATATCTCGCCGGCCTCGCGCCTAACTAACAAACGCCGAGCTCAGCCTCAAGCGCAATCTCGTATCTTTAGCCATTTTTTTTGCAGGTCGTAGCTCGTCGATCTGACAGTGAGGCAGTTCGGAGTCGCAGCTCGTCGGTCTAACAGTTAGGTTGCTCGGTCGCAGCTCGTTCATCGCGCAGTCGCAGTTCGCCGACCTCAACAGCTCCGCCTAACTAACGACCTCAATAGCTCGCCGACCTCCTACTCGCCAAGCTCATGATCGCAGTTCTCCGACCGTGCGACTTGCTGACTTCGCGGTCTAGGAATTCACACACGTCCGTCTATCGCGCCCGCCTAACGAGACCCATCAGTCAATCCTAAGATCTTGGAGACCGACCTGAGATGCGCCGAGCTAACAAAGATCAACTTCGATGCATTCGCTACACCTCATGGCACCGAACTGGGGGAGGGCCTATTGTTGGAGGTGGGTTTAGCACCCCCAATTAGCTAGGCTCATCTCAGCAAATAAGGTCCGCCTGGTCGAAATCAGCCAGAAGTCGGCGTTCGACCAAGGACGGCACCGAGCTTGCATCCCGAGCTTTTATCCCGAGCTCGCACCCCGAGCTTCTATCCCGAGCTTCCACCCCGAGCTTCCATCCCGAGCCCGCACCCCGAGCTTCCATCCTGAGCCCGCTCCCCGAGCTTCCATCCCGAGCTCGCCCCCCGAGCTCCCATCCCGAGCTCGCACCCCGAGCTTCTATCTCGAGCTCGCACCCCGAGCTTCCATCCCGAGCCCGCACCCCGAGCTTCCATCCTGAGCCCGCACCCCGAGCTTCCATCCCGAGCTCGCACCCCGAGCTCCTATCCCGAGCTCGCACCCCGAGCTGACGTTGACGCCACGCGAAGATGCGTTGTTCACGACATACCTCGCACTGATCACGACATGCCTTGCACTGTTCACTGGGCACTGTTCACGACATGCCTTGCACTGTTCACTGGGCACTGTTCACGGACACTGTTCACGACGTGCCTTACACTGTTCACTTGCACTGTTCACGACGTGTCTTGTAAACATCACGACATCCCCGAATTGCGGAGAGCTGTCTACGCGGTTCTTGCTATATATACCCCTTCACGCATTCACTTGGAGATATCTGGACTGGGACCCCCGACCGCGGAAGGACGGGACTCTGATTTTGACTCTCTCACCTACCATAAGTTACCCGACCTCTCTGTCTTTGTAACGAGATAACGCTTTAGAACGCCGAACTGGACGTCCTTCGGAACCAGTTCGTAATTCAAAAGCGTTTACTTTTCTTTCATCAATAACACGAAGCACGGCCCCCGGCCTGCTCATATTTCTCCCGACCTGTCTTAATCGTGGTTAAATTGCTCTATTAACGAAAATCTCACCTCCCGTCTCCTAATCATTCTTTAAACACACTTAGTGATCCGTGGGATCAACAGTTTGGTTTCTTCTTCACAGAAAGACCGGTCTACGATTTCTCGGACGCGAAGAAGAGCGATACAGAGAAGTTTGGAAAGTTTTTCAGAGGAATGTTGGAAGAAGGTGTCTACTGTGCACCTTCTCAATTCGAGGCCGGTTTTACTAGCCTGGCTCACACACCACAAGACATTCAATTCACGATCGCAGCGGCCGAGAAAGTTCTAAGTCGGATCTAGAATGTTACATAAGCTCCTAGAACCATGAGTGTTCTCATTTTTTTTCCGTTGGTACTGATTTGATCAGATGAGAATTCGTTTTTTATATTTATTGGTAGATAGATGATAATCGGAGCCCGCTATGCTATTAACTAAACTGAGGAATAAATCGGAGTTAACCAACACTGGACACAATTTGAAAGCTTTTTTAATGTTGAGAAAAGGTATTCATTCAGAGTAATCTGAATCTTACAAAATTGATCTGAAAAGAGGTCTATGAAGATTTGTTGACTTTTTACAATACAAATCACACTGAATCATACAAATCTGACTTTTTGCTGTTGGCCATGCATGCTTTGCACCACACATTTTCATCATCTTCACAGCATTGATGAATGACCAAGAACCAACATCATGCATAATTATGAGTTGTTAGGTAAGCTGTAAATGAAGCTATTAGTAAAAAAATTATATAAAAGTACAAAAATATAATTTTCAATAATTTTTTCATATTTCAATTGTATTTATTATATTATATTTTTATTTAAATTTTTATTTGAAAATTAATAAAATTAATAAAATAATGATAAATATTGGTTTTAAGAATATAAAATTTACACTTTAATATAAATATAATTGTTGATATTATTTAACAAAATATATTAGTTATATAAAATTTTAATTTTTAAAAAATATTTTATAGGTTAATGCTCTACCAAAAACTTCATATGAAAGCATAGAGGAATGGGCATTTGCAGAACATCTGCGGTTTCTAAATGTTTTCCTAAATATTTTATTGATTGGTTATAAAAAAACTTGATGCTTTTTTAAATACTCTGTCAATGAAGGCTTAATTATGTGATTTTGATTATTGAGAAAGAAAAAAAAATTAAAAGACAGAATTGAGAAATTATTGAAGTGGAAAGGCCCAGGTCTAATATAAATATTGAT
This sequence comes from Eutrema japonicum, assembly GCA_030161315.1. NCBI lineage: Eukaryota > Viridiplantae > Streptophyta > Magnoliopsida > Brassicales > Brassicaceae > Eutrema > Eutrema japonicum. Next base: position 45,644,349 of record BSQW01000013.1, read on the forward strand.
TCCGCTACACAATACTTTTGGCCCACTGAGTCCATACAAAATGTTCTTTATACTCCTTAGATTGGAGTTGGACCCCAATCAAATTTATGATTGGTATATTTTGCTGTATTGAAAGTTGAAACAAATTTATAATGTTTAAGAAGTTTCATTTTAATTATATCAAACGAGAACACTGGTAAGTCTCACGTTAAACTAATATTAATTTTTCATGCGAGTTAGAAAAGTTTAATCGTATATATTAAAATAAAACAGCAAACAGATACTTTCGTTATATCGGAAAATAAGAAATATACATAAAATTTTAAAAAGAAGTAAAGAATTTAATTCCGGAAAAACATATATATAACATCCGAAAATGCATATATATATATATTATCCCGGGAAATTAATTCTCTACTTCGCACACTTGATAAACTCAGAAAAATACGACTACGTAACGGGTACACGTGGTGGTTGGTATATCAAGTTGGGGTAAAAGTCAACAGTGCAATAGTCAACGAAATTGTTTATTTTGTTTCTCATGTAGCTGCTGCAGAAGAGGACTGCTTGTCGTTTTTAGCGTTTTGTCCATCTTCAGTCTCAGCCCTCCGATCATTTCCACAGGTACACTTGTTCGCCTGACGAACGACTGAGATTGGCGCTGGCTCAGGGGATGACACTGTGCCTAGCTTCAGCATATCGAGGCTCACCTCCGGTAACTTAGCAGCTTCCACTTCTTTCTCTCCCAAATGCGGCGGCGTTTTACAGTATTTGTAGACTATGTAGAGTATCATTTGGAGTGCACCGAGAGCAAAACCAATCACATTAGGGAACTGCAAAAAACAAAAACAAATGTTTTATTTAGTGGCAATAACATGATAATATATATACACTCACTTTTCCACTTTCTAACATATGAATAAAGTACGTAAAATAAACTTATGACAAAAAAAAAAAAAAAAGAAGTAAAGTTTATGGCAAACTTGTGCGGCATCGATAGAAGTTACGTACAAAATATAAGTTCTGTGTAACAATAAAGATAAAAAGAGCTCTAATATATATTAAATTTCTTTTGCAAAAGCTAAATTCTTTAATGTTTCTTTGGAACATAAAGCGAGTCTCTTTATAATTTGTTTTATAATCTTTCATCGTAAAGGGCAATACCAAACAAAAGTGTTTAATTTGCTTTCTTTAATTGTTTTATCTTTTGCAAATCCATCTCTTTTTATCTATGAATAATCTATGATAATTAGAACCTCAAAGTCTCAGGTACATTAGAAACAAAAGCACCACTTCTTGTAATATACATTATGATAATGATAAAACATATGATTATGCTTTAAGTCATGATAATAATTAATGTTAAAACATATATATTCACTTAAAATTTATTGACCTTTTTCAGTATATGTGATCTGTTATAGTGATTACGGTGGATTCGACCCCCCAAAAAAAAAGTGATTACGGTGGTTAGTAAATTTCTAAATTAAGTATGTGTGTTTACGTGTGTTTAAGAATTTATATATATATTTACGAACATATATACATGCAATACCATATGTTCGTACAAATTAAATGAATTTATAAATACATAAACAGAGAGAGAAGATTGGCTTACAGCAACATAGAAGTCCTTGAGAGCAAGACCATAAAGGAGCCATATCACAGCACTGATTGTAAGGGTTAAAGATAAGCTAAAGGGCATGTACTCCACACTCCTTGTCTTTATCACCGTTCTCTATATTTTCAATCGAAACATATGTTAGTTCTTGAAACTATATAGTAATAATTAATCACTTCATTATAAATATACTTAATTAGCTCTTTCTAAGTAACTCACGATTATGCTTAGAGGAGCAGCGAAAACACAAACAGAGAATCCGACACAGATTCCTCCGATAATCTTCGCACGTGTGGTTCCTTTAACCAAGAATTGGCAAAGAAGGAGAATCAGACAAAATCCTCCAAAGTTCATAAGAAGTAGCAACTTCACTGTCAGCATCTGCATCCATTAAGAAGAGATTATATATAGTTAGCGATTTTATTTGATATTTTAAACACACGTTTTCATATATATATATATGATCTTGAGGGTTTAATTATAGGTACCCGGGCTTTCTTGGGGGCGAAGGCAAGGTAAATGGAGATGTAGATGGTTTCAATGAAGCAGCCAAAGGCGTTGATGGTGACAAGGAGGAAGACATCTTTCTTCTGTGTCGCGTAGTAAAGCCATAACGTCGCGCTGAAGAGCGCTACAACATAAGGAAGAGACTGAAACCCTTCTGTTGTCTTCTTCTTCCAAACCCTATAGAATGTTGGCCTGTACGTAGTCATGTGTATTAGCATATATTTGCTAGATTTTGACATATCGAATTACGAAGAAAGCAATATTAGTACGTGATAACACAAATAACTATTATATCTCTTGGTTTTCTAATAGATGTTGAGGTAAGATGTGAATAATAACTTACACAGGAGAGAGGAACACGGCGAAGGAGATGACATTTCCTGAAAAGTATAGAAGAATATAACAAAAATATATAGTATTAATAAATCGATATTAAATCTCTGGAAGTTAGATGAGAGTTTCAGAACTTGATAGAAAAACGAAATGAACACAAACGTTAGTATATATCATACCCATCAAACCAAAGACAAAGGCCCATGTGTTGTGAGTGTCGAAGAGAGGCATGATTTTTTTTTTATATATATATATATATATATAAACTGTTTAGTGGTTTTAGGAGGAAGAAGAAGAGAGATCGCACTTAGATTTCTAAGTGTTTTCTCTTAATATCAAAGCTGATGGCACGAACTTAGCATTTCGAGGACTTCACGTATATATAGAGGGTTAGGGCTAAAGAGAGGAGTGGGTATTGTGTGGGAGAGATGGACAAAAGTGAAATGTTTGTGTGAAGAATAATATTTTGAATATTTTTGGAAAAATATTTTTAAAAGCATTAGTGTCATTGTAGTTGTATTACCAAAAAAAAAAAAAAAAAAAAAAGGAAGAAAGAAAAAGAGAAATGTATATAGACCTATACCAATAATTCACACGCTAATCCATTACCAAATTGAATACATGTTAACGTACAAAAAACAAATATCCATCACCAAAATAACTTTTTGGGGGTTTTGGCTTAAGAGATACTCTCTTCGTTTCATATTAGTTATCGTTCTAGGTTGTTTTACGTAGAGTAAAAAAACAATTCAATTTTCTGTTTTACCCATCGTTAATGTATTATATATTATGATCACAATAATTAATACTCCCTCCGTTTCATATTAGTTGTCGTTTTAGACCTTAAATTTTGTTTCATATTAGTTGTCGTTTTAGAATTTCAATGCAAATGTTTGATAATATTTCCAATTTTATTCCTACTCCTTTATCTTATTAATTAGTGTAATCATAGTAATACATTAATGAAGGGTAAAACATAAAATTGAATTGTTTTCTTAATTTACGTAAAATAACCTAGAACGATAACTAATATGAAACAGAGGGATTAAGCTAAAGGAGTAGGGATAAAAATAGAAATATTATCAAACATTTGCATTGAAATTCTAAAACGACAACTAATATGAAACAAAATTTAAGATATAAAACGAAAACTAATATGAAACGGAGGGAATAGATAGGTAATTAGTTAGATTACTAATGCTTGTCAATCTCAGTTTAGGCAAGCTCTTTTTTTTTTAAGGATTATGTCTAGATTCTACCTATGCATCCATATATACACAAAATAGTTTTGATTGGAAAACTCAAGAATGACATAAATAATGACCTAATTATTTTAGTGGTTTTTCACCAATCCTCTTTAAAAAAAAAAAATTTATAAAAAACGTAATAAAAATGTTATGCTAACTCGGTGATTTCGCAGTTTTCGTTATTGCTTAATGGTTGTCATTTAATTTATGCCACATGTTTTTATTATTGTTACGCTTACGTGATTAACCAAAAATTCATGATTATATACGTAATTACAAATGATCAAAATTCATGATTATATACTATACCAAAAACAGTTTGGCATGTAGTGGAATATTATATTTCAAAAGTTCTTATGTGCGTTTAATTATAGGGTAATTATATATGAATTAATGTACAACTAGTATAAATATATGCAATATATATAACTATAATGCTATAGTTTCCACTAGGATCTCTATCATTAAAATATTACGGCAATCTGAAAATTGCTTTAGATATCTTCTTAAAGAACCTGAGATTTGCAAAGTTCACTAAGTTTACGTTACCAAGCAAATTAGTTCACGTGACACTGTATGTCAAAATATAATACCGTTTTCACTTTTAGCTCTTTTTAATCCTGGTATTCATGTTTCTTTATAGAACCAATAATAATTAGCCGTTTCTCAATCATTATTCTTTTGTCCGTACCATCGGAATAAATAACAAGTTATTTTTTACAATCACATTGCCAGTCACGTGTTTTTGTGTGAAGGTTCTGAAACAAGGGTTAAATGAGAGATTCAATTTCTCCTTATTGTTTTTGTTTTTTGTGAGTTCTGCTAAAAAAATTTCACATTCAAGTTCTTGTTAATTTAGTCATTCTCTTTCAAATCTGTAAGGATTGTAAAAATTCTTAACTTCTTATGATGATTTAGTGTTTGACATTTATGTTTTTTTTATGTATTATCAGATTCTCCCTTTTATATGGCGTTTGTATTATAGAACTCGTCCGCTTAGTCTCCAGAGTTTCTATTTTTACCGACTTTATATGACTTAAGGGTTGATTATCAATAAAATTCATAATAAAAAAAAAATTATCAAATTTTTATTTAATAAAATTTTATCGAGTTGAATATGTTCGAAGATTTTTCTATCATTGGATTCACTCCAGTTCAGTTTGACTTCCAAGCATCTCTCTATCTTCCACTTCGTTTCTTTAAAATTGAAGGCAAGTTCAATTGTTTTGTAAATAATTACAAGTTCAATTGTTTTGTAAATAATTAAGTATTCTTTTAAATGTTTGTTTGTTGGGTTTAAATGTTAAGATTTATACCATTTTTGAAATTTTCATCGTTGTTTACAACTTATTCTTATACTACTAAGAAATACTAAGTAAAAGAGTGCTTGAAGATGTCTCAGAAAGAGAGAATGCGGTCTCTGATCACCAGGTCAAATGTTGTCTAAATATCAGTAGTCGTCACAGATATGTGTTGGTGAAGATGCATGAGTTGCGTTTGCGCCAAAACAAGTAGGCAGTCGATTGAAGGATAAGCTTTATGATAGGGGGAGGCGTGAGCTGTTGACGGTGGTCGAAAGTTGAAGAATCCAAGATGCAGCGGAGGATAGCACCAACATAGGAGAATGCCAAATTTTGGATGCGAATTATGGCAACCAAATTGCAGCAGAAAAAAACATTAAAAAGATATGGTCGTGGCTCCAAGTTGTGAAGGAGTGTCGTGGCACGACTTCTCTGAACCAAACAACTTTACTCCAAAAGACGAGAGGAGAATGAACATGTAATTGCTCTCAATTATCCTTGGAAGAGAAAGAATGTGAGAATATATATACCTATTGCTTTGCGCCACAGGAAAATATATTCACTACAAGAAAACAGGTGTATTTCCGACGGCAATTCCGACGGCAATAATTCCGTCGGATATTTTCGACGACTTTCCGACGGATTTCCGACTAACTTCTCATCCGTCGGAAATCCGTCGGAATTCCGTCGGAAATATTAACCCGTTGGAAATCCGTCGGAAAATGCACAAAATTTTCCTTATAAAAACGTTTCCACGCTTCATTTATAATCACAACAACAAAAAATCTCTGTTATCTAATTCCTTACGAAAATGTCTTCTTCAAATCCTTATAATTATTTTCGATCATGGATGGACAAGCCTCATCAAATTCCGGACACGGGCCTAGTTACGGAGGAATTCAAAAAAGGTCTACAGGAATTCATGGCATTTGCGGGTATGCAGAAGAAAGCAAAAAAAACCGGTAAAATCTATTGCCCTTGTACCAATTGTGGGAATCGTAGATTTATCGTGATAGATGAAGTATGGTCACACTTGTATTGTCATGGGTTTATGTCGGGTTACAAGATTTGGTATTATCATGGAGAAAATGATACAATGGTGGATAATTATGCTAGTACTAGTGAACATTATATTGGGGATAACACTAGCTTAGAAGAACCCGCAATGGAAGAACAAAGTACTGTAGGTCATGTTCAGATGGTGAACGATGCATTTCGTGAAAGTATACCATCGGTTGCTGAGTATGGAGATAGGGGAGAAGAACCTAATTTAGAAGCTCGGAGATTCTTTGATATATGTTAGACGCTGCTAAACATCCGTTATATGATGGGTGTAGAGGTGAACATTCCCCTTTATCAACTGCAACAAGGATGATGGGTATAAAGACGGATTTCAATTTGAGTGAGGAGTGCGTGGATGCAATCGCTGATTTTGTGAAAGAAATTTTGCCAGAAGATAATCTTGCACCGGCATCATACTATGAGATACAGAAACTTGTTCAAGGTCTAGGATTGCCGTATCAGATGATAGATGTATGCATAGACAACTGTATGCTCTACTGGAGAGAGGACGCAGATCGTACGACATGTCGTTTTTGTCGCAAACCTCGGTATAAGGAAACAGGTGGAAGAGTGCCAGTGCCATATAAACGGATGTGGTATTTACCGTTAATAGAGAGATTGAAGAGGTTATATCAGTCAGAGCGCACAGCAGGAGCAATGAGATGGCATGCAGAGCATACGAGCCATTTGTACTTGCATCACAAGCAGACCAGGTTTGTATTTCTTTTACGTTAATTTTTAATTTAGTTTTGTTGCATTCCCGTGGTTAAATTTGTACATGGTGTAGGTATGCTACATTCCCTATCCGCGGGTGACAAACAAGCAAGACCCGTGGGTTACAGTCACATCGATAAACCCATTTTCTTGATGTATATTATAACTTCTATATAAATTCTATATAACACATTTTCTTGATGTATATACAAGGTTAACCTATTTTGTATAAATCATACAAGTGTTTGTAAACTTTTGCCACAAAAAAAACCCTATACCCTATACCCTAAACAAGATTTTTGAATAGGTTTTATCCGAGGCAGCTGACTCCGTCGGAAATCCGTCGGAATTTTCCGACGGATTTCCGACGGATATTCAAAAATCTTGTTTAGGGTATAGGGTATAGGTTTTTTTTTGTGGCAAAAGTTTACAAACACTTGTATGATGTATATAAAATAGGTTAACCTTGTATATACATCAAGAAAATGTGTTATATAGAATTTATAAATTTTGATGGAAGTGTTTGTATAAGTTATAGTATTAGATATAGTTGATTTATGAGAAATGATATGTTTTGATGTTGTATAATTTTTAAACTAATGCAAAGCCTTTAATATTGATGAACTTAATATATATATTGAATGAAACATGTAAATAACATGTCCCTAAATCATATAAAGAAACCCTAAACCCTAAACCCCAAATATACCCTAATTCCGTCGGAATTCCGTCGGAAATTTCCGACGGATTTCCGACGGATCTGAAAAATTAGACACGTGCTTGTTGACTGACTAATCGACAAACATGCAAGGAATATACCTTATCCGTCGGATATGAAAAATTAGACACGTGCTTGTTGACTGACTAATCGACAAACATGCAAGGAATATACCTTATCCGTCGGAAATCCGTCGGAAATTTCCGACGGATTTCCTATGGACTTTGATATTTTCGAGACCGCGGGAATATCAACCGCATAAATGAAATTATTTTTCGAAATCCGACGGAATTCCGACGGATTTCCGACGGACATCGAATTATATCGACGAAACGTAAGTTTTTTTTCCTTCTTTCTCTCTTCTTCCTCTCTCTCTTCCGTCGCTTCTTCTCCTTCTTCTCTCTTCTTCTTCCTTACCGAAAATCTGTTCTTCTCCCTCTTCTCTTCTTCTTCTTCACAATTTCAATTTTAATCTTCAATTCATCAACTCCTTTTCAACAAAACCATGTAAGTTTAATCAATTCCTTTAATTTTTTTTTATATCATGTTAGTTTTAGGGAATATATTAGTTAGGTTGTTAGAATTCTATTTATGTGAATTGTTAAGTGGTTATAATAGAATTTGTTATTTAGAATAATATTAGTGTTAGGGTTTATGTGTTTAGATTGTTGATTTAGAATTGTTAGATCTAGAAAACAAATTTTTGATCTTGTTTTATTTTCTAAAAATATTAAAATCGTTTTTAGATCTTGTTTTATTTTCTAAAAATATTTTAAAAACGTTTCTAGATATTGTTTGAATTTTTTAAAATATTGTTTAAGTAATAAAAACGTTTAGACAATATTTGTATATATTAAAAACGTTTTTAATATATTTTTTAAGTAATAAAAACGTTTTCATAATATTTATATATATTAAAATTGTTTTTAAAATTTTTTATAGTAATAAAAACGTTTTTATAATATGTATATATATTAAAATCGTTTATAATATTTTTTAATTAATAAAAACGTTTTTAAAATATTTCTATATATTTAAGTTGATGTTAAAATATTTGTTTTAATAATAAAAACGTTTTTATAATATGTGTATATATTAAAATCGTTTATTGTATTTTTTAACTAATAAAAACGTTTTTAAAATATTTCTATATATTTAAATTGATTTTAAAATATTTTTTAATAATAAAAACCTTTTTCAAATATTATTTTAGAAATAAAATCGTTTTAAATATTTTTTATAGTAATAAAACGTTTTCTAAATATTTTTATATATTAAAACTGATTTTAAAATATTTTAGCAAATTTTGAAAATTTTTGAAAATTTTGAATTTTAGTAAACTTTGAATTTTTCGGAAAATTTGAATTTTTTTGAAAATTTGAATTTTCCGAAAAATTTGAATTTTTCCTAAATTTGTTTGCTGAAATTTCAAAAATTTTGGTAACTTTTGAATTTTTTGTTAATTTACTAACAATTTTACCGTTTTCCGCAGGGATCACGACGATGTTCTTCAGTTGGGAGGCGGCAACCAAGGACGCCGTTCTCGGAGTTCTCGGTGTACGCCTCCTCCGGGACCAACGAGCTCGGGAACTCACATCCCTGATTCCCAGCAATCCGCTGCTCGGAGCCACATTGAGATCGAGGAGCTAGTCCGGCAGCCTAACCGGGGCCATTGCATTCGACTCGACCCGAAGTTTGAGGACGGCACTTGGTAAGAAATTTTTTGTACATTATTTCAACTTATTTAGATTTTTAAACTTAACATATTTATATCTTTTCATAATGTTTTCAGGTTTAAGCTGTCGATTCAGATCACCAAGGCGATATTACGGATGCTCCACAACATGTTGGACAAACCGTACGAGAAGTATTCGGACATGCCTACCGAGGAGAAAGACGTGTGGCACCGGACTTTCGCGGTAAGTTATTTATTGATATATTATTTATTTTGAATTTCATTTTGTCAATTTTTCTTTTTGATATGTAACATATTTTTTAAAAAAATTGTAGCAAGAGTTCACGTGGGACTCTCATCATACGCGCAAAGTCATTGACACATTCGACAAGTATGCCGCAAACTCGTACTCGAAGCACATGTACGAGTGGAAGCAGAAGTGGAAGCACAACAAAGACAAGCCGAAGGACCTTGACGACGACGTCTGGAAGGGCTTCTGTGAGTACTGGAGTAGGCCTGCGACGAAAAAGACCTCCGAGCAACAGTCGAAGAACCGAAATAGCCAACGAGGCAGGAAAGGGGTCTACATCCACAACGCGGGCGCAAAGACCATCGAACGGGAAGCGATGGAAATGGTAAGTTTAATTTAAATTTTTTATTGTTAATTCTGTTTTTTATATTTATTTAACTTAACAAATTTTCGCAGGCGAGAGAATCTGGTTCCGAACCCGATTATCTTCAACTCATCGAGAATAGACACACCAACAAGAAAACCGGTCAGATACAGGACTTGGGGATGCGGGATGTTGTCGAGAAGAGCAAGAAGACGAAGATGGACCGTGAACTATCATCGCAGCTCACTATCGAAGGATCGACGTCCTCGAACTCTTTGTCCCGGGAAGAGATAAACCAGATTGTACTTGAGGTCAGTTTTAATTTCATTTCGTTTTTTTATTTTCGTTATTTATTTATTATCGGTTTTAATTATTCGCAGCAAACCCGGCAAGTGAAAGGTCGATTCGCTGGGTTAGGCACCCTTCCGACCCAGGAATCTTCTTCCTCGCTTCCTCGTTATCCTTCGGAGTACCGGGTAGAAATCGAGAGGCTCACCCAAACGGTGAAAGACCGTGACCAGCAGGTTGAAGAGCTACGGACGGAGCAACAGACTACCAACAAGAAGCTCTCCTGCTTGGAGAAGATGATGGAAAAATGCTTCCCGCATATGTTTCGGGATAATAATCCCGACGACGGAGATTCTCCAACCGTTTAAATATTTGCTTTTAATGCTTTTTTTTGAACAATTTATTTTAATGTGTAATGAATTTTTTAATTTTGTTTAATGAATTTATATATTTATTATTTCTATTTTTAATTTATATTTCAAATTTATATAATTTTAATATATAAATTTCAAAAAAATAAATAATTAAATAAAATTCAAAATACCAATTCCGTCGGAAAACCGTCGGAATAAGTTACTGTAACATCCCGATTTCTTGTATATGCGGAGAGGCTTATAAGAATTGATTTGGCTATCTATGACACCAAAGTGCACTTAGCTTTTCCGATCACTTGCCCGAAAGAACTCCAGAGTTAAGCGTGCTTGAGCTGGAGTAGTCTAAGGATGGGTGACCTTCCGGGAAATGATTCGCGGTATCGTGTGAGTGAGGACAAAACACGGGGAAAGATCACGTGGTGATTGCAGGGTCAGTAAACAAGTATTACAAGCCTCCCGGACTAACGCACTGGCCGTCGGACAAGGGTGGGGCCCACGGGCCGAGAGAAGGCATGGGGCCCACAGGTAGGGGTGGTCGGGGCGTTATAGTTACCGTCGTAAATCCGTCGGAACCTATTTCCGACGAAGAACCGACGGACTTCCGAGACAACTTCCGATCAAATTATCTGTCGTAACTCCGTCGAAAATAGTTACCGTCGGAAATCCGTCAGAAATATCTTCTGACGGATTTACGACGGACTTCCGACAAATTCATTCGATCACCATCCGTCGGAAATTCTTTCGGTAATATATCCGTCGGAACGTACGCGGTCGGAAATCCGTCGGAAATGTCTGACGGCTTTCCGACGGCACAAATCCGTCGGAAGTCCGTCGGAAATTACCGACGGATTTCCGACGGCATTTCCGACTGAATATCCGTCGGAGTATCCGTCGGAACGTACGCGGTCGAAAATCCGTCGGAAATGTCTGACGGCTTTCCGACGGCACAAATCCGTCGGAAAAAATCCGTCGGAAATTTCCGACGGATTCCGACGGAAACCATATTTCCGACGAACTGTAACCGACAGCTTAAATCCGTCGGAAATCCATCGGAAAAGACCCTTTCCGACGGATTTCCGACGGATTTGACCGTCGAAAATATCTCTGTTTTCTTGTAGTGATTGCCCGAGACATCGTTGGTGCGGGGGTGGTGTTATAGTCGTGAAAGTGAGCAAGGTATTTTGGATTCTCTCATATCTTTCTCTCGGCATTCTCTAGTCGTCATTCTAAGTGGTTTCAATCATTCGAGCATCACTACTTATTTGAACCTGTCTAGGGCAAGTTCCACCAAGATACTTAATTAATAGAGATCTTAGATCAGTCCATGAGTAACGAAACATTTTTACCATTCCTTATATCACAACGAAAAATGTTTTTTATTCTTCGGGAGAACACAAAGCTATAGTTATATACATGTCCTAGTACACATTGTAGATTAATATATATATATATAAACTAAAAAAAAAAATGGATTATATTTAAAGGCGACATCTTGATCAATATCGTAAATAACCAATAAAATCCTTAAAGATTAACTGGATCAAACCCTTAATTAATTAATATATAAATATTTGTCGGGAAACAAAAGGTAAAATCATTTTCATTACGCAAGCATTAAAGGTAGAAAGCTCTATGAGCGTTACAAGTGGCAAACTTTAGACACAGTGGCAATTATACGTATAAACCTTTTGCCCTTTTTGGCCAGTAGACGTAGCCACCTTTGCTTTGCAAGGAACGTTTATAGTCTGATTGTTTTGACGCTTGAAAACATATGATCATTGCCAAATTGGTAAGATTGTCTAATCAACAAACATGGCTGATTAGTTAGTTTAGCGTCCGACTTATCAATCTACATTTGGTTAGATCTCTTCTGCGAGTAAGAAATGATCATTTGAAATACCGGTGTGATTTTTGTTTTATAGTATTTTTCGATTCTTAAATATTGGCATAAAATCATAAAACATAGTAGAGCATGTAACATATAACGACTTTGAGTTACGTTGGGTGGAGAGAAAGAAATCCGCGATATATTATGTTTGTTTCAATTTTAGCATTTTCTAAGAAAAATAGAGAAAACAAATCGTATATCAGATTTTTTTTTTTTTTTTTAAATGTATCTAAAATTGAATCCAGGAGAATATCGGAATTAAAAATATATATATTTGTCCCAAACTAGTATACTGGATTGAAAATCGGATTGCTCTAATCATGGGCCTTCAAATATTGTCACTTTTTTTATTGCTAAAAAGATATGGTCGTAGTAAAATTGGTAAAAAGCATTGGATCAACAAAGAAATGGTAAAAAGTTTTTTTAAGGTATCCGATTAATCAATATAAACATCTGATTAATTGGTTTTAAAACATGAGCTTTTTTTAATCTGTTTCCAAACACTTTTTATTTATAAAAAAAAATAGAACATATTGCTAAACATTTAATAAATTTTTTATAAACTTAAAAATTACAAATTAAACATATTTGAATCAATAATACTTAAATTAGTTCTTATTTCTTATTTTATATATTAAAAAATATATATATTTTACGCGGACGTGCAGATTTAAAATCTAGTTAATCATTTAAAACAAATGTGTGTAATATATTTATAGATATGACAGTTAAATATAAACGTTAAGTAAACATTTTTTTTAATTACTTAACGTTTGTTTTAAATGTTGCATCCCGTTTGATAGGAAAACACCTATCAAAAAGAGAAAAGTTGCTAGAATCGCCATCCCAAAAATGGATTAACCGTGACTATTCCAGCAAAAAAACCAAGAAAGCCAGCAAAAGATTTGAGCTTGAGGGATGGAACATATATGGGTAAAAACTGTGAGCTGAGAAGCTCATTTAACAGATTGAGCTCGGCCCATACTTTTTCTTCGCCGATTACGAAGTGAAGTGAGTATGTTGGGAGACAGGTGGAGGAAACAACTTTTGAAGATGGTTGAACCGAATTTGTGAAGGCTTGACGGTGACTAACTGAGGGTTTGAAAATAGTGGAGGTTTAGAGATGTAGCTTGTCGGAGATTTGAAGAAACCAATGCCGGAGCAACACCCTTTTCCGGTAAAACCAAATACAGCTGGGGCAGAGATGAAGAACACGAAGCTTGACACTTTCGGCGATGGGAATCATGACCTCTCAGCCGACGGAACCAGGGGCGAATCTAGACATTTATTTAGTATGTGGCACCTAGTGTAATTAATATTAAGATTAAAAGCATTTAAATAAATTTTATACTAATAACTTAAGAAAAATAAAAATCAGTGTGGGGCACATGCCACACCCTCTCCTTACCTACATCCGCCATTGGACGCAGCATAAGAATAAACTGGTGGCTGAGGAGGAGAGACGCGGTAGCAGAAATCTTCGGATAACCAGCAGGTCAGGGAGGTCTAGTGGATACGGCGGATTCACGAAGGACGTGCAAGAAAATTTGCAACAATGGAGGTTGAATTAGCAATAATGGAGGTTGAATTTGTCTTATAATTATACCTCCACAAAAATGCCGGTATTACTTTTCTTATTTAAAATTTGCAATAAAAATGTGAAACATCATTTTTGTTATGTAAAAGTAATACCGTAAATGATATTTATTGAATCTGGGAAGAATATGAAGTTCAAAAAGATCTCCTTTGAATCTTCTCTCCTTCTGGCTAGAGAAGCATTTCTTCTACCTCACCTCTATCCCATGTATAGTCCCCGTACTGGATGCCATTGCCTCTTTACTACAATCGTTCGAGATTTGGGCCGGCCTTGGAGCATACAGCTTTGGTAAACAACATGCCAGCAAATGCAATAGCGGTTAGCGTCACACGTGATCAACGCTATGCTTCGTACATTGCCCCTGGTGACCCTGAGTTGCTCCGTAGTAACTTTACTGCCGAAGCTGGGAATGGGTATAACTGGATTGGCTGCCTCCTTCCGTTAATAGTCCATGTGTTCCTGCTGTTAATTGGACAATTTCATTATTTTCTGTGAGAGGTGGTTCCTATGGAAACCACCGTCTTGTCTGCTTGATGCCTACTGATATCGTTCTGTTTTTTTTTTGTATTGATTTCTCCCTTTGAACTATCGTAATGGATTTAAGCGTAAAAAAAATATATATATATATATATATATATATTTTTTTTTTTTTTACTAACATTAATATATAAATTAAAATTTGAAAATATTCTCGTTTCGGGCTTTGACCCAAAAACAAATATTTATTTTTGAACCTTTTTCACCCAAAATTTGACCATACAAGTCTCTCTACTTTGGAAAAATATAATGGTAGCTACAATTGTAATATATGTCCAAATTTCCCTTGGAGTAAGTAACTTATTGCGGCCATATTTATTTCCACGGTTCTAAAAAAAAAAAAAAAAACTGATATACCCAACCATTTATTACGATCCCTATTTTGGCCAAATCGGTAAGAAAATTAGTCGATAACTAATTTAATAAACTGATCAGTTTGATGTCCGACTGATTTGTTTGTGAATCGATTAATTACTTAACGACCAATTTATCGGTTTAGATGATCATTCAGAAATTAGGTTTTCGCCAATCGCTAGTCTTAGCGCGACACGTGGACTTCAGATCCGTATAAGATGACGCTATATTTGATTGTTTGGTTAGTTGATAAAAAAATCTGATTGTTTGGTTTGGTTTTTTGTTCGGTTTCATTCAATTGGTTGGAAGCTTGTAATTCGGTTATTTACATAACTGTTTTAGATTAGGTTTACGTAATGGCTTCTTGTGATTAGCCTGAGGTCATGACCACTTTTGTTATAAATTTACTTTTTGAAGATAAACCACTTAACATATCATAAGTGTATTAAAAAAACACCCCACATGTTAGTGTAATCTTGATATTTTATTGTTTAGTTTTTTTATGGTTTAGCATCAAATCGATTTTTAGACACATATATCAGAATTTCAGGAAAAAATATACTATTGTTTATTTTCTATGTTAGTCACTGTGACAATGTGACAACAAAGAATTAAGATTCTCCTAGATGTTATTTCACTATAAACAACAATTGTTTCTTCGTTTAGATTCAGTTAGAAGAAAATCTAAGAAAAAAATACCAAAATTATTATTTGTCTTTTTCCTTTCTGTGGTTAACCACCTGAGTGACTGAGTCACCAGAGTCAAATGTAATAGCCTCTTCAATCATAAGACACATTTTTAATATATCCAGATGAAGTTAAAAAATAATTAAATCTCGAACCAGTGGCATATATTAGGTGGGAAACACATTTGTTTTTCCGCAAACTAGTTTTTCTTGACACACAAAAAACAGTATTTGCACCCGATGATAAAAACTTTTTTTTTTTAATTAAAGAGCCCGATGATAAAAAACCTGAGTGCAAATTAAGAAAAAAAATTTAACAAATATTTTTAAAGAAAATTTAAATACTAAAATAATGATTAATTGTCTATTTTTGACACATTTTTAAAAAGCAGTTTACATGGTTAATAACTCGCTAATAACTCATCAGTTAAACCGAAAAAGTTCAACTGATATGTCAAGATTTATTTCTCTTATTTTGTTTTCAGCCAAATAATCAATGGTTTCGTTGAATTTAACTTCTCTCTTATTTTTTTGTGTATAAATTAACATTTTAATTTTTGTAAAAGAAAATCATTTTAAAAAGAAATTAAACATGGTATTATTGGATCAACTAAAATAAAATTGATTTTGATGGATTGATGATAATTAAAACGGAAAACTATGCCAAAAAGGAAGAAAAAAAATACCAAATTATTTTCTTACACTAGTCAAGTTTGTCATTTTTTGTTTAAATAGTCTGTTTATTTGGATTGAACCTCAAAATTATTTTCTTACTGTTACTATATATATAAATATTCAAAATATTAAAAAAAATTTGACAGAAAGTTTTATTTCATTTATATCATGGTTTGAGCTAGTTGCTTTACATATATTTACGTATTTTACATAATGTAATGTAATATCATATCAAATATAAATTATACTGACCTATGATTTACGAACTTATGCTTCATTAATATACATACGCATACGGCATATGGTGATATGTATAAATGTACAATTTATATATGCAAAAATTAAGTAAAATGAGAAGAAGAAAAAACAGCTAGTCCCATAATTGGTTACGTTTCCAAATTCCAACCTCCTCCACCATCTAAGCACCACTTGGAAAGTTCATACAACTTGAGCCTTTGCTTTAAGGCAAAGGTCACACACCACATTTTCATATTTCCTTTTAAACTCTTTTTATAATCTAAGATAATTCATGCCGATAGGCCCGATATTTAGAATTGTTAAAATTTGTGATAATCTGCTACATTAGTTAGAAGTAGTGGAGTAGTCCTCATCTAATAACACAATCACCTTGTATATTAAAAATTTAGGGGTGTATTCAATCTAGCATTTGGAGTGATTTGTATTTAAATCATAAATCATATGTTATTCAAACATGAATTTTAAAAAGTCTTTTAAAATCTCATGTTATTGAACTAGTGATTTTTAAATGAACCTTCAAATCCACTGTTATTGAAAATATTTGAAGTAATAGGTTTTAAGATATTTGCAGAAAATTTAACTTTTAAAAAAATGCTTTTTGCTCTGAGGCGATTTTTTTGGCGACACCTTTTCATTTGTCAACGTTTCGTCTCCAACCGTCTTCTCTCCTCTCCGGAGAGTGTTTGTCGCCGGTTACCGGCAGTTTTTTCAGGCGAAGATTTCGGGAGACCTGTCGAATCTTCAACTGCTCCTTACGTTCTATTTAAACCATGTGGTCTTCAATTTGGTTCTGATAGTCAAGATCGGGGAATTTCCTTTCCTCTATTCATTTTGATAATGTCGGACCGTATTCGACGACAAATGCAAGAGATTTCTCTGGGCATTGAAGATGAGATAGTAAATCTTCCTCTCGATCTATGTACTGAAGCGGCGAATGAAACCAGATTTAGCCTCATTGGTAAACCTGTGAACCCTCGGCGACAAAACCTCCGGGCAATGATGATAGCCTTACCGCGACTTTGGGGAGTTGATGACGAAGTCACTAGTCGGATTCTGGAGAACAAGAAGATTCAATTTCTCTTCCAATCGGAAGATGCTATGCTTTCCGTTCTTCGAAGAGGACCATGGTCATTCAATGACTGGATGTGTACAATTCAAAAGTGGACTACACTTCACTCTGATGATGATCTGAAAAAGATCCCATTCTGGATCCAGATTAAAGGAATTCCTCTACAATTCCTTACTGTTCGTATGGTGCGACATATCGGACACATTATGGGTGAATTTCTCGAAACAGATTTCGACGGTGATGGTGCTCAACATGTCAATTATGTTAGAGTACGTCTCCTCTGGAATGTCGACACACCTCTTCGATTTCAAAGATTATTCCAGTTTGGTGATGAAGCGACGGTATTGAAATTCCGATATGAGAAATTACGCAACTTCTGTTCGATTTGTGGCCTCATATCTCACGATGCGGCTGAATGTCCAACGAATACTGAACCGGCGCCTGATGCACCCGCTGATAATGATGATGGAGATGATAATGATGACATTCCGCCGGGATTTCCTCATCCAAATGTGACGATTCCAGAGACTTCACAACCTGAGGCGAATACAGAAAAGGAAGACGAACCTACACAGAACCATTCCGGAAAAAAGAGGAAAGCAACTTCTGAGACAGATGATCCGTTGAATACTCAAACTGGATACTGCAGTGTTCGACAAATGTTATCAACAGATGAATGTCAGGAAATGATGACCAAACGTCTACGCACACATGCTGAAACAGTTCAAATTCAGCAATGGTTCAAGCAGAATGATGAAGCAAGTTGCTCAAATGCATCGAATGACAGGAATGCAACACCACAACAACAACACGATCGAGAAGGCACGGTGGGCCAGAAACCACCGGAGGGGGAATGAATACAGCATTTTGGAACTGCCGGGGCTTGAAAGGGTCCCTGGTAGTTCGACGCCTCAAGGGAATAAAGGCAACTTTTTCCCCGGACATACTCTTTCTCGTTGAAACTAAAAATTCTGATGATGTTGTACGGGATGTAGCAGCGCAGTTGGGTTATGATAATGTTAGATGTGTTTCGCCTTTGGGGATTGGTGGGGGTTTAGCTTTGTTATGGAATAACTCTGTTTTTGTTTCGTTTATTTCTACTGATGCAAGACTCATGGATTGTAAGATTAGTAATAAAGAAGGTTCCTACTATTTATCTTGTGTTTATGGTAATCCCATACGGAAACTGAGACATATCTTGTGGGAAAGGATCCAGAGAATTGCAGCAAATCGTATTGGCCCATGGTTACTATGTGGAGATTTTAATGAGATACTCAATGCCAATGAGAAAAAAGGAGGTAGAGTGAGAGAGATTTGGAGTTTTGTCGATTTTAGAAATATGGTTTCCCATTGTAGGATCCAAGATCTTCCTTATAAAGGTAATAATATGACATGGTTGGGCAAAAGAAGAACACACACGGTTGAAAGCTGGTTAGACAGAGCTTTTGCAAATGATGAATGGAGAGCAAAATACCCTGCATCTGAAGTTGAATACCTGCAACTTATTGAATCTGATCACAGGCCAGCCATCATCAAAATTCGGAAACGCACAGATCACGGAATAAGACCTTTTCGTTTTGATAGTCGATTATGTCAACAACCAGATTTTGAATCAATTGTAAGAAACGGATGGCGATCCTCGCAACAAGAAAACAATGCTTCGATCATGTCTTATATTTCCAATTGTCGGAAAGCCATTGCTACATGGAAAAGGAACAACAATACAAACTCGGCCAAAAAAATTAAGGAATTGATGATCCAAATCGACACAGCTCATACTGACCCGACTGTTTCGCTGGAAGAAATTTATGGCCTCCGAAGGGAACTGACCTTGGCTTATAAGCAAGAGGAAACATTCTGGCAACTCAAAAGTCGAAATCAATGGCTAAATATGGGCGATCGTAATACTCGTTTCTACCATGCTTCTACGAAAAATCGTCGAGCGAGGAATCGTATAGTTTCTTTAAAAGATGGTAATGGGGAAGAAATCTCTGGAAATCGAGAGATTGCTAATGAAGCTGAGAGATATTTTAAAGATCTTTTCTCCACTACGGGACCAAGTAATCCTTCTGATGTTCTTCATAATATCTCTACGGTTATCACAGATGATATGAATGAAACATTAACGAAGGAAGTTACTTTGAATGAAATCAAAAATTCAGTTTTTTCTATTGGTGCTACTCGAGCACCTGGACCAGATGGATTCACGGCAGGTTTTTACCAGAAGTATTGGGAGATCGTTGGGCCCACAATAAGCAATGAAGTCAAACGTTTTTTCGAAACGGGAGAGTTGAATCCAGAGTTGAACCACACAAACTTGTGCCTTATTCCGAAACCAGAAAATCCGACAACAATGAAAGATTTTCGACCAATTGGACTTTGCAATGTCATCTACAAGGTTATATCAAAAATACTAGTTCAACGCATGAAATCAGTGCTTCCCGTTGTCGTCTCCGAAAATCAAGCAGCCTTCACCGAAGGACGTTTTATCACAGATAATGTGCTCATTGCACATGAGGTATTGCATGCCTTAAGAGTTTGAAAGAGATGTGCAACATCATATATGGCAGTGAAGACATATATTAGTAAGGCTTATGATAGGATCGAATGGAATTTTTTGGAACAAGTACTACGCAAAAAAGGATTCAACGACAAATGGATCCACTGGATCATGGTATGTGTTAAGACTGTCTCCTTTTCTGTTCTAATTAATGGTAGCCCATATGGAAAATTCACAGTATCTCGAGGACTCCGACAATGTGACCCTCTTTCTCCGTATCTTTTCATCATATGCTCTGATGTGCTGAGTTATCTTCTATCAAAGGCTGAGAAGGAAAACAAATTACAAGGCATTAGAATTAGTAACCGAGGACCTGCGATATCTCATCTCCTTTTCGCGGATGACTCTTTATTTTTTCTTAAAGCCGACCATCGGAATAGTCAACATCTAATGGAGATTTTCTCCAAATACGGTAAAGCTTCTGGACAACTGATAAATTTAGAGAAATCATCAATAACTTTTGGTGAAAAAGTTTATCAACATACAAGAAACAGTATTCAACGGATTTTGCAAATCCCAAATATTGGAGGTGGAGGAAAGTACTTGGGACTACCAGAACAATTCGGAAGAAAAAAGAAAGAGATGCTCCAATACATTACCAAGAACGTACAACGAAAAGTCAACGGATGGCAAAATCGATTCCTTTCAACAGCTGGTAAAGAAGTTCTGATTAAAGCAGTAGGCTACGCAATGCCGGTATACTCCATGAGTTGTTTTCAATTACCGAAAGAACTCTGCTCTGAAATAGATAGCATGATGTCTCGATTCTGGTGGGGTTCGACAACTGAAAATCGTAAAATGGCATGGGTTTCTTGGAAGAAAATGTCAATCTCTAAAAGAAATGGAGGACTGGGTTTTAAGGATCTACACAAATTCAATCAAGCCCTACTTGCTAATCAAGCCTGGAAACTAATGCGTCGTCCTCAAAGTCTTCTTTACCGACTGTTAAAAGCACGTTATTTTCGCAATGGGACCTTACTCAAAGCTTCGAAAGGCACCCAACCTTCTTATGGATGGAGCTCTCTCCGATTTGGATGTGAATTGTTAAACAAAGGAATTCAAATAAGAATTGGTAATGGTGAAAGCACAAAGCTAGCAATTGACCCATGGCTTCCAACGACACCACCGCGACCACCTCTTCTCACGAATGCCATTGACCCTGAGACTACGGTCCAATCTCTTATCGACATGAATTTCCAATGGGATGAAAGGAAAATCCGAGCTGTTATTCATCCTTCTGATCAACATTTAGTACAGAAAATTTTTCTCGCATCTCGATCATTGCCAGATGAACACATTTGGGGTTTTTCTACCGATGGAAACTACACAGTCAAATCAGGCTACTGGCTCGCTTCAACTAGCACTGATGATGATATCGAACCACTACCGCCGCTAGCAGCAAACCCAGATATAACCTCTGGTATTTGGAAACTCAACATTGCACCAAAAATTAAACACTTCTTGTGGCGAATAGCATCACGAGCCATAGGAGTAGCTGAGCATCTTCGTCATCGTCACATTATGGTTAATCCAAGTTGTAGACGCTGTTGTGGAGTGGACGAGACTAGTAACCATCTGTTTTTCACATGTCACTACGCTGAATCCGTTTGGAGATATCTCGGTATACCTACTTCCATGCTTTGTGACCCTCTAATCCCTATTGAGGTTAAATTTAGATACTTGTTTGATATTCACCAAAATAATTCTTTTGGCAAATTACAACGAGTGCTTCCCTTTTGGATAATGTGGAGAATATGGAAGAGTAGAAATGATCTATTGTTTAACCGTATTGATATCGATGCCATAGACACCTTTAATCGGGCGTCTGACGACTCAAAAGAATGGATTTCAAATGTACTCGGAGTATCTACTGGAGTGCGTCAAGAACAAGGACAAAACAGAAGTTGTCTTACATCATGGAAACAACCTTTGAGAGGCTGGATTAAATGTAACTATGATGCCTCCCATCGTACTGGTGTAGGTGAATCAGGATTAGGCTGGATAATACGAAACTCCAATGGAGTCTTCTTGGATTGCGGAATGGGCAAATTTCAGGGACGGATAACAGTCGAGGAATCTGAACTTTCTGCACTCTTATGGGCACTACAATCTACTTGGGCTTTGGGTTATAAGAAAGTTGAGTTTGAAGGAGACAACATCAATATCAACCGACTTATTAATAGGAATGGGCATAATTTACGTCTCCATCATTTCATTCAAGAAATCCATAAATGGCAAAGCATGTTCGATGACACACTTTTTACTTTCCGTCGTAGAGAAGCAAATATCTTCGCAGATATTCTAGCCAAAAAAGCTGTCATATGTAACAGTCAGTGGTCATTGTACCATGTCTGCCCTGACTTTCTTAAGCTTGCTGTAAACAATGACTGTAATTACGTTAACTAATAAAGGTAATTTAGATGGCAAAAAAAAAAAGATATTTTTAGTGATTTGAAGGTGTTTTGGTGGAGTTTCTTAGTTAAAAAAATAAAAATCCAAATCTCATGGTTTTAGGTAAGATTTCAAAGTTATTTAAAAACAAATCATAACAACTTTCATAAATCACTCAAATCATCTAAAAACTCACTAAAACTCAAATCTCTCCAAATCCTCTTAAATATCATATTGAATACACCCCCTTAGATTGCATAAAAATGGAAATAAATATACCGAAGCAAAAAATTTAAAAATATAAAAAACGTGTATGTTTTGAAAAAAAAAAAAATATATATATATATATATATATTTATATATATATATAATAAAAATATATAATGAAACACCAGACGTTAAAACCATATTAAAGAAAAATGTTTGAAGTTAACAACCACAAAAATTCAATAGATAAATATTTAATACTTTGCTAATGGCTTCAACTCTTCTAGTCTTCTTCTCGAGTTAGAAATCTCTAGGTTATTTTTAGTGATTACAGAAAAATAAAATATGAATGTTTAATATTCATTATACTAATTTTTTTTCTTTTAAATTATGAAAATATCAAATAGATCTTTATGTTTTCAAACTATTTACTTTTTATATTTTTAAGAAAGATCATTTTATATTTAAAACCATAAAAGTCTAGGATGGACTCTGGAAAAGTTTTAGAGCCCATCATAAAGTATGGAGGAATTAAGAGATATTACCACATTTTTACAAAAAACATTATCACCAAATTTTGAAGAAAGCGATTAGTAAGATTTATAAATCCTTCCTAGATATAAAAAATCATTTATTAGCTTTCTAAACACCTTTCTCTTCATATTATTACAGTAAATATTCTTAACATGAGAATTAAGAGTTCATGAATTTTAATATAAAGATTTTTTTTAGAAAAATAGATATTTTCAGCTCGGTATATAATTATTTTTTGAAAGTTTTTCGACATGATCATGTCCTTTTCTCTAATAAAAACAAGAGAATTCGAGTGGCAGAAAAATATCCAAAAAAAGAAAAGAAAATAAATAATAAAATAGAAAATAAAATAAATAAATAAATAAATAAAGAAAACAAAAGCAAAAGAAGAGGAGAGGAGACACAACAATAAAATGTGGCTCTTCTATTGTACGTAGTTGCTCTCAGCATCTCTTCATATTTTTTTCCTCTTCGGTATCAACAAACTTGAACCGCAACACATACATAACAAGTTGCCCACATTGACGTGGTCGAGTGGTAGTGGAGAGGTGAGATTGTTCCACCAACGGGGAACCCGGGTTCGATTCATCCTCTGCGCTGGTGCTCGAAATATTAATCACGATCATGTGTGGAAGCTGGCACTGGGCTTCGGCCCAGTTGAAAACCCGTGAGGAGGCTTTGTCAGTTGGGCTAACTCACTCTAGGCAATAGTCGGAAGGCGCGAAGTCTTACTGGTTTGGCATGTGGTATTCAGTCCCCATCTCTCCGGTAAGATGTCGACCAGACAGTCTATGTTATCAAAAAAAAAAAAAAAAACACATACATAACAAGCGATGTCGATGTTATCTATGTTTTTTTTAGTCTTGCATTTTGAAGTACGAAATCAGATTTTTAAATATTATCATTTTTGTATTTGAAAACGTTATACAAAAATCTAAAGTCGAATCTCAATTTACTGACAAATACATAATATGCATATGAATAACTATCATGAAATAAGATAAGGATAATGTAGTATATTGTAGTTTAACAGTTTGTGCAAATGTTATCGCTGTGTTACCATCCAGTTTAAACCCACATAATGCATATTAATAAAATAAAAACAACAATGGAAAAACAATAATGAAAGAAACAATTACAAGAAGAAAATATAACTTTTTCATTTATCATTCTGGTTAATATATAGCTAAACATTAAATTTAAGATTTAGTTCACATTCCGTATTCTCAAATCAAAAGATATTTTTTTTTGTATTGCAAAAACAATCATTTTTCGTTTAAATAAAAATTCATTTTAAAAAGGAAAAAAAATATTGTAAAAGAAAAATTCAAAAACCAAATCCTAGAAATTAAAAAAAAAAAAAAGAACACAATAGTTTACGGAGACAATTACACACAAAGACATTTTATCAAGTTTTCTTACACATATAGGCACTTTTAACTCTTTTTACACCTATGGGCACTTTCCACAAGATAAATCACTCTTTCACCCCCTCTCTCTCTCTCTCTCTCTCTCTCTCTCTCTCTCTCTCTCTCTCTCTCTCTCTCTCTCTCTCTCTTAAAGCGTGGATACGAGAGAGTGGATATTAGCATTCACACCTATTAGTTGTCTATATATAGACTCTAAAGCCTTGTCTACCTCTAAAGAGTGGATACGAGAGCGTGGATACGAAAGCGTAGATACGAAAGCGTGGATACGAGAACGTGGATAGAACATCGTAAACCTTTTTCCAGTCACCATAATTGGTGTTTGAGCTCCGCATAGCTATAGATAACTTGCAAATCATGTCCATGATGAGCTGTCCATATTACATCGTCCACGCTCATCATTCAGATGAATGAATATTTTTTTTGTATGAGTAGATTTTTATTTATTTTTTAGTTTTTGACATCTAAACTATAGTAAATTGGGTCTTAAAATGAAGGGAAAATAGAATTATAATTCATTGTAATAGAAAAAAAATTATTTATGTCTTTCACATTATACAAAAATCGAAAACAAATCAGTTGGAGAATAATAAATATTTTACTTGTTTTTTAAATTTCTAATTTCAGATTTAATGAAAATGAATAATTAAAAAAGTGTCCAAATAGTTGAAAGTCCCTACTTCCGTAAAAAAACTTGAAAAAGTGTCTCATTCCGTAAATCAATCTAGTTTACGAGTTTAGAATATTTATTATATTAACCCTGACACTGACCCGACGTAAATCATATGAATAATCTTCACTTTTGTTAATGGAAAGAATAACAAGGAACAGTGAAATTCCATTAATATGTTGTATGATGATGTCATGATTGATTTTTTTACTCCAAACTTTTTGGCAAATCATGGCTAATCATGTCCATCGTGACTCGTGATGAGCGAGTTCGTTTCATGCAAAAATATGTTTTAGAATATACGAAAATAAAAAGGAAATAAAACATCCATGAAGATAGCGATCACGTCGGCTTTATCTTGAGATCTTATAAAAAGAGAAAGATTAAAAGAGAGATTGGAGATGATATGATATGATTGGCGGCATTTGTTAATAAAATGCATCATTTATTTATTTTTTGTTCTTTTCTTTCCGCCTCCAATTCAATGTATTCTCTTGTATTTACGAAAAGCTTGATATTTCTGAATAGTAATTTTTTTTTTTAGTAGTATAACATTAATAACTACGAATTATTTCGTCTACTTATTTTCTACTAGTGGACATTTTTTGTTGTTTCAAAGATCTAAATGTAGCGAATAGTTTGCTTTTCTTTTTTTTCGCTACATAAGGTCATAAGCCACACACTATAGCAAGTCGAAAAAGAAGAAAAAAAAGGCCACACTATATTATATATAGCGATTTGCAAAAGAAGATCTAAAATCTAACTAGTCTGTGAGAAGATTTATTTGCACTAATTGTTATTACCGTTGGATATATATAGAACAACAATGGAATAAGTACAGAACCATATGTTTTTCCCAAATCACAAAATTTTGTGAACAAATTGTTTTATATTGAGTCTTTAACAAACAAACAAAAAACTGTTTTATATTTACTATTTTTTTGGGTGATAAATCATAGAGTGATCCAATGTTTCTTAGATCTAAACTAATCTCCAAAAGATCTAACAATCGTGTTCACGCTTACAATTTATAAATTTAATCGTGGCCAGATGGTCAAACGGATCAATTGAACTCAGGACTAGATTGGGCACATACACATACCAAACCAATTGAGTTATCACCGCTTGGTTTATATTTTGAGTCACTAATCATTTTAATTTGTAAATTTCGTAAACTTAGTGACAAGTCTGACATTAATTTCAACAAAAAATTGCAGTTAAGTAATTCGTTTAATGGTCAAGTTATTCTATTTAACATACAGATTTTTTTTTATGAAAATTGCAACCACGTGTGTTCTATGAATATTGTCTAAAATAACGTTATTTCAGCAAAGAAACCCAAATTTAAAAGCAAACTTCTCTTTATATATCATCAATTCCATCGTATCTTATTATATAAAGCACAATGATTCAAAGTTAGTAATTCACCATATCGTAACACATGTCAATTCAAAGTTAGAAAATTTTAAAATCGATTAATAAAAAAAACTAAAAATTCTGAAAACTTAATAACCGATTCATAATTTAAAAAAATAAAGTTACTAAAAATAAAAATTAAACAAAATAAATTTATCCTAAAGTATAAAATTAATATAAAAAGAAAAAAAAATATTTCTTAGTTTTTTCATTTAGATTTAAAAAATAATCATAAAAGGAAAATAATTCTAATTTTTCACCTCTATATAAACTACAATTTGGTAATATGTCAATTACACACCAACAACTTTTAAATCCAATAATCGTATCCAAAGCTATTTACTGTAACTTTTCACCAAAATTTCTTTCAATGTATATATATATTTCATCATAAACTTTGTTTCTAAATTTATGTATTATATATTTTCACGGGTGATCTAATTTTTTTTCTATTTTTTATCTTTAATTTTTTTTACGAATTACAAAATATTAAATAACAATGCAGGTACTTAACTAGTTTCTATATAGAGCGTGATTAACATTGGTATCAAAACTAATTATATAATAAGATATCTGTATATACCAATTATGTGTTTTTACTCCAATCAAATGACTTTTATGAGATCAAATATTCTTTAACCGTTTAAATGAAAAAGCAAAAGAGTAATCAAATGATTTTTATTCTTTCTTTTACTAGATCGGACTTGTTAACATTTTTATTTTTGATGACGGCGTAGATGTGACCATTGTTGACTACAATAGAACTGAACTTGGCATTGAATGATGGCTAGTTATGTTGGCAACTAAAACAAAACAAAAAACAAAATTCGCAACTAATATGTTTAGATACAATCACGTTCATTTATATGTTCTTAGTTTTTCTATGATTGCGATTGATTTCCTTCTGTAAGTTTCTATTTTTTTCTATTATTTCATAAACTAATATAAGAGGGAATTATATTAAAGAATTCCATATTTTAAATACACGTTTTTGAATTTTATGTGCTCTTTCATGTTGATATCTTCAATTTTTAGGATTAAAAAGTTAACTCAAAATTATATACTCTTTATCAATAAAAACATAAAGTATTAACTAAGAACTTTTGGATTTTGATCGAACTGATTAATATTTCTATTAGTGTTCTAAAATACGCCATATGTTAGACGTATGACATAGCACTATATAGTATATATACATATATATGGCTGTATATACATAAAGTATTAAATATGTGAATATCTTTTTAAAATTGTATGGTGAATAGACATAAAAATATGTGAAAATATATCATTACCATTTTAGAACACTGATTTATATATCATATCATTAGTATTACGTAATACATACTTACATAGACCAAAAGAGTTTACGAATATGAACACGCTTAATAGATATAATATATATAATTTATATGCACTAAATTGACTGTAGAATTACTTCAAAAAATAGTTGATTTAAATTTAAGTATTATAATTATAATTATAGATGTGTTAAGTAAAACTCAAAAGTCTTTCGAGTTTCGGCTTTTTTGGTTACTCTCGTTTATGTATTTTCCTTTTTATTCCAAAAAAAAAAAAAAAGAAGAAGAGTGGCTGCTTCAAAATGCACAATTAAGCACAATCCAAATCGATTACAATCATATAAACGATCCAAACTCGTGACCTATTTTCTATTCCGCTACTGTTTTCATAAGTATTATATGACTGAAATATGTTTCTTAGCATTAGCAAAACTAAATAAAATTGTTAAGAGATTTTCTAGTTGATGTTTTTGTTTGTTTTTGACTGCTTAAGAGATTCTGTAATACTTTAACAAAAAAAGAAGAAGAGATTCTGTAATTGTTTTGTTGGGGATTAGACTTTGCATGCATATAACGTACCAAATTGATTTTTATTTCTTATATATGTTCGCATGATAAGACTAATTATTGAATGCTTTATTTAGCATTTTCTACGAGTGAACATTCCACTCTTCTTGAAAGAGAACAAGATAATATCACAACTTTGTTTTCTTCTTTTCCATTAATTTTTTAATATTAAATTTTCTCCTTTTTTTCGTTTCCTTTATCCTTTCTTTTTCTTGGTGTGCATTAGAAGAAGAACATATATGATTTTATAGGTCTTCCCGAAATTTTGATATAACACTTTGGCAACTTGGGTCGTTGCATATTTATTTCATTACTATTCTTTCCTAATTTTTAAATATACTTTGTGTGCATAAAAACATTGAATAATAATATTATATAATTGTTTAATTCATCTTTCATAGTAAACAATTTAGATGATTATAATACATATCTCTTAAAGTATTAATAGTAAGAGAAGATATAGCACTACTTTAGCTTTTTATTATTGAATCTCTACAATATGTATGAGAGAGAAAAATAAGTGATTCGTTTGATAAGCTGACGAAAAAACGCAATATTTATTAAAAAGCAATCGCTCACAATAACGAAATTTAATACAATAAGAGTCCACGAGGTGAATGGTTTTGGGTCGTTGCTAACTACTATTAGAATCTCTAAAGCTATAATCTGCAGAATTTTGTTTATCTTTGATCTAACTTTCGATTTCGTATAATCTTCTCGAGTTCCTCCCTCTCATATTTATAAAAGGGTCGTTTAGGTAAAGAACCGATTTCCCAAACCCTACGCCCATGAAATCAGGAATCTTCCGTCATAATCATTTTACGAATAGTTATATTACAACAGGCGTTTTCTATAATCTATACTCGTCTCTGCAATATGTGTTTTCTGAGGTATGTTTCAACTAGGGATGTTGTTATGGGCGGATCTAAATGGGTCATGTTTTAAAAAAAAAATCCGTTTAAATTCATTTAACAGTTTGAAATAAATGGGTTTAAATGGGTTTATCCATTTAGATCCGTATAATAAAAGGGTTTTCAATCAAAATAATTGGGGCCCGTTTAAACCCGTTTACACTTAAATTAATAAATAATAAATAATAAATAATAAATAATAAATAATAAATAATAAATAATAAATAATAAATAATAAATAATAAATAATAAATAATAAATAATAAATAATAAATAATAAATAATAAATAATAAATAATAAATAATAAATAATAAATAATAAATAATAAATAATAAATATTAAATATTAAATATTAAATAATAAATATTAAATAATAAATAATAAATAATAAATAATAAATAATAAATAATAAATAATAAATAATAAATAATAAATAATAAATAATAAATAATAAATAATAAATAATAAATAATAAATAATAAATAATAAATAATAAATAATAAATATTAAATAATAAATATTAAATATTAAATATTAAATATTAAATATTAAATATTAAATATTAAATAATAAATATTAAATAATAAATATTAAATAATAAATAATAAATATTAAATATTAAATATTAAATAATAAAATGAATATTTCGTTTTCCCTCCAAAAATATAAAATATTATTTTTCTCGCCAAAAATGTAAAATCTTGTTTTCTGTCAGTAAAGCAAAATTACATTTTTTTCTTATTTTCCAATCAAAAATGTTATTTCATGTTTCAGTGCTAAAAAGTAAAAAAAAATTTATTAATGTATTTTTAAATGTTATTACAATTTGTTTTAATTCTCTTTAAATTATAAACATATATAAAATAAGATAATTAAAACATATATATCATTTACAACAAAAGTATTTAGAAATGTATAATGAAAAACACACATATAGATATAAATAAGTTTAAATGTGGTCTAAATGGGTTTAAATGAGTCTAAATGGGTAAGAACAATTCTGATGGGTTAAATGGGTAACCCTATTATACCCAAAAACTAAATGAATTTAAACGAGTATAAATATAAATGGGATGAATCTAAATGAGGTGGGTTTACCCATGACAACATCCCTAGTTTCAACCATAGTATCATAGGCTTTGACATTTATATTGAGTTTAGCCAAATGAATAAATTATTCCCAACAATATCTATGCAGTATATCGATATCCATATATCATATTGCCTTTAATAGTTAGGAAAATTGATTGATTATTAAGTTCTATAAATTAAAAAAAAAAATACACTCGTCATCCATCAAGGGAAAACGTTTAAAATATTTATTGTCTGGTGTACAGTTGGCCGGCAGCTTTGGTACACACCAATTTTTGTCCCTCTTTTCCCCATTCGTTACAATTATTTTTTTGTTTTTATGCTATTATGTTTAGAGTAACATATCTCCTAAGATATTATAAAATCATACTACTAATATATACATGCACATATATATATATATATATATATAGGAATGAATTTTGGAGGGAATAAAATTACTAATTTACCACCCCAACCCGAGAATACGTACTAACAAAATTATGGAATATTTTCGTGTACATATCTGCATGTGTGTGTGTGTGTTTGTGTATAATGAGATTTTACTTTAATGTATGTACTCGCAAACTAATTCTTATAAGGATTGCGATATTTTTAAAAGCATATCAAATAAAAGCGATATTCTTTAAAAGCATTACGATATTTTTAAAAGCATTACGATATTACGATATTTCTAGGTGTATGTAATCTCTATAATATTATTTAAGAATATATTTTTTAAAATGAACTTTGTTTTGTAATTTATTACATGAAATGCCATTACAAATAACAAAGAATAATTGAAATAAAAATATATATAATAATCTTTTAAAATTATTGATTAAAATATAGAAATTAAATATTTTGTATTAAAGATGTTATTTATTATTTAATTTCTTACTTATTTTTAATACTATATATTTTAAAATAATAATCAATTTGTATTCAAAATCTTGCTATTACAAATGAATTCAAAGAAAAAAAATTATGTTCAAAATATTGCTAAATTTTTCACTAGACTTTATTATATTTTATTTGAATATATATCAAAACAAAAGTTGAAAAAATATTTTACTAATTTTATAAAAAGTTAGACACAAAAACTATATTTTTAAAAAACGTTCATAGACCAACCACAAAAACTAGAGTCATTAACGGTGCATATTAGAGTTATGTTTTCAATATTATAAGTTTTTTACGGGTTAGTCTGAATAATATTTTAGTTCACTGCAAAACGGGTTAAATAGATAAATTATTACAAATTGACACATTTATCTATAATCATTAGTTAGGTATATTTTAAAATTCAGATAAAAGCAATTTTATTAAATTTCAAAATTATTTCTCTAAAATAATTTACTCCACACTATAATTAGCACGGATTAAATCCTAAAGGACCTATAAAAACGAAGTTTTCCTTTTATCTACTCGTAAACTAATTCTTAATATTAAATACTTGAGAAACCCTTTTGAACCAATTTTTTATTTTTAGAAAGCCGAAAAGTTTATAGCCACGCGTTTTAATTGTTATTTATGAAATTATTCTTTCTCATAAATTTTAACCACGCGTTTTAATAGTTCTCTTTCTCTACACGATTAATTTGTCGATCTGAAATTAATGTATGATAGTGAATAATTCCAAAAATCTCAGAGAAACCTTCTAATTATATAAGTAGCTTAATTAGCGAACACAATATAGTAAATAGAAACAAGCGTTGTTAGCTCAATTGAAAAAGTATTAAAGACAAAGTTTAGAAGTTACATAATCAAATGCTTAAAACATGACTATATAACATGATATGATCCTGAGTTTTGGGGTTGTACGTGCTTTGGTCCATAACCTCCTATTCATTCAAAAAAATAATAATAATAATAGAACTCTATACATTTCTCTATATTATTATTTAAGGAGACATTTAGTAAAATGAACTTTATTTTGTATGTTATTATATATTATGTCATTACAAATAACAAAAGATCATTGAAATAGGAAATGATATCATTGTTTTTTAAAATTATGGAAGATATTTTTTTTTCAATAAAGAGGTAATTTATTATTTAGTTTCTCAGTTATTACTATATTAAAAGTATTATATATATTTAAAATAATAACAATCCATATATATTCAAAGAAAAAAATATATTCGAGATCTAACAATATTTTTCACTATAATTTTTTATATTTTATTTGAATATATATCAAAACAAAAGTTAAAAAATATTTTACTAATTTTTTTAAAAAAATTCTACACTAGAAAATTACTTTTTTGTAAGAGTTTGTGAACTGACAAAAAAAACCAGAATCATTGAACGCTACATATTAAATTTATATTTTCAAAATGATAAGTTTTTGTGGTTTAGCCATAATAATATTTTAGTTCACTGCAAAACGGGTTAAGTAAACATGTTAGCCCGGTTTGACATATTTATCTATAGTAATTAGTTAAACATATTATAAAATTAAGGTAAAATCAATTTTTTTAAAAAAATTAAAATTGTTTTTAAGAAAAAAAATAATTCGCGCTGCAGCTAGCACGGATTAAATAATAGTTTACATTTATTATTGTAATTCACATAACCTGAGATGAAGTATCATTTAAAAAAGAAGAAGCGATAATTAGTATATAGTTTCTTTTTTTTGTTGTTGTAAAAACGACTTCACATTATATTTATTTGAGAGATTGAATCCTCTTTTTCTAAAGGAAGGTCCCTTTTTGATGTCAAAATGACATATCCCAATTCCTAGGGTGGGGGGCTTACTTGACAACTAGAAAAATATCAATATCTTTTTTTGCTAAATAAATATCGATATCTTTCTTCTCTTTTATTCCACTTTTCGTTTTGAGTAGAGTTATTTTCGAAAACAAATTTATAAAAAATGATGTAATGAGAAAATTATACAATTTTAGTGCAAAATTAAAATGTATATATGAATTTGAGAAACGCACAAAAAACCACAATAATGAGGATTCATTACCAATGGTTCTTGGATGTTAAAGTTATGTGTATATTTTCGAATATTTGCTTCTTCTTCTTCTCGATAATATGTGAGAATATGTACAATAAAACCTTTATAAATTAATTATTTTATAGAGATATTAATTAATCGATAAAGTAATAATTATAAATTTAGAGAGGGAAATTTTGTTTAGTCCATCATCTTTTAAAACTTTATTTTATTCAATTTTTTATGCTTTATCAACATTACAAAATTTGTAATAGATGTTGTATCAAGAAATGTAGAAGATGAATCAAACGATACTCGTGAACTTGAAGTTTTGATTGATAATCTCGGTTATCGGAATGTAATGGATGTCAATAGCATACTCGACTATCCAGGTAAAAATGATACATGCTCAAAAGTTTAGAGTTTAGAAAAAATTGTGGCTATTATCTTTAATGTTGATTGTGGCTATTATCCTTAATGTTGATGATGAAGTTGAAGACGATACTATAGAACCTTTGAAACCAGTTTCACGTAAAAAAACGATTATGGGTTCAAGAACTCTTCACAATTTTTGGATGCAGATCGAGAAGACAACACCAAGAATTGTTGATGTAATAAGAAAAATTAGATATGAACTCCAGCAAGATTCCAACTTTAAAAAAAAAAAATAAACAACAATAGAGTCATATTTTACTAAATTACCTTAGGTATATTTGTCTAAGATTTATAATTATTAACTTATCTTTTTGTTGGGACCATATATTTACATAGGAGTTTTTAAAAAAAAATTATCTTATTATCTTATCAAATTTTATTTATTTATAACCGTTTAATTTAATAAAATAATATTGAAACTTGGAAAAAAATATGTCGAACACTTTATTATTACTATTTTTTTATAATCAAACTTCTAAAGTAACAATCACTCGGTTCTATGGTGTAGTGGTTAGCACTCTGGACTTTGAATCCAGCGACCTGGGTTCGACTCCCGGTAGGACCTTTTTATTTATTATTACTATTTTTTTATTGTTTGTTTGGGCCTGTAATTTCTTTTTGTTAGACCAAAACTTACAATTAATAAACAAAAATCCGACCCATATAAAAAGTTGGGGTCGAACTGGGCCAAGTTTTTGTTCAGATAATTTTGGTAATTCTCAAATTTGCGAAATCCTCCGCTGCAAACTCAGCAAATAATTTGTTTGTGAGGACAAAAAAGGTAATTAAAATAGTGTTAATGACATGATTTGGCGATGAACTTGATTGAAGATTCCGTTTTCATGGTTATGAATAGGATCGTTAACTAAAACGAAGTTAAAAATGATGTAAAATGCTATATTGATGTTTCTTCAAAATTTGTTTGTATCCTTTTAATCTAAAATTGCAAAAGTTCATAATGTTTTTGAAATCCATGTTAAGTTATGGGAATATGGGGCTGTGTACTAAACATCCTGATAATTTGTTTTTTTTAATCATCATCATCTAATAGTTCTTTGTTGGAAAATCATAAATGATGTCAAACAAACATCTTTTGGTGTTCTATGTATTACAAAATTTCGGGCGTTTTCATGAAATATTATAAAAATGGGGTGGTTTTGATTAAATGAATGTTTGGATTGTTGTCGATTTCCTCATGATATTCTTGTAAAGTATTAATGTGGTTTCCCATTTATAAATAAACGACATGAAATCAAAGAAGCACCACATAAATGAGAGTTTGGGAAATCTCCATAATATTATTTAAGAAAACATTTTTAAAACTAAATTTTATTTTGTAAGTTATTATATGAAATATCATTACAAATAACAAAGAATAATTGAAATAGGAAAGGATATAATAGCCTTTTAAAATTATTGATTAGAATATAAAAAATATATATTTTGCATTAAATAGATTACTTATTATTTAATTTATTAATTATTTTTAATATTATATATTTTAAAATAATAATCAATTCATATATATTCAAAAAAAAATCTATTCAAAATCTTGCTATATTTTTTACTATAATTTATTATATTTTATTTGAATATATATCAAAACAAAAGTTGAAAAATATTTTACTAATTTTATAACAAGTTAGACACAAGAAAACTATTTTTAAAGAGTTCGTAAACTAACCACAAAACTAGAGTCATTTAACGGTGCATATTAGAGTTATGTTTTCAATATTATAAGTTTTTTCGGGTTATCCCGAATAATATTTTAGTTCACTACAAAACGGGTTAAATAGATAAATTATTACAAATTAAATTTTTTATCTATAATCATTAGTTAACCATATTGTAAAATTCAGATAAAAACAATTTTATTAAATTTTAAAATAAGTTCTTTAAAAAATTACTCCGCGCTATAATTAGCGCGGATTAAATCCTAGTAATATAGTAAAATCATTTTTGGTGAACGTTAGATACTATCTCTATAATATTATTTAAGAAGACATTTTTAAAAATGAACTTTGTTTTGTAAGTTATTACATAAAATGTCATTACAAATAACAAAGAATAATTGAAATAGAAAACGATATAATAGTCTTTTAAAATTATTGATTAGAATATGGAAAGTATATATTTTCATTAAATAGGTTATTTATTATTTAATTTATTAATTATTTTAAATACTATGTATTTTAAAATAAAAATCAATTCATATATATTCAAAAAACAAAAATTCAAAATCTTGCTATATTTTCACTATATTTATTATATTTTAGTTGAATATATATCAAAATAAAAGTTAAAAATATTTTACTAATTTTATAAAAAAGTTAGACACAAGAAAACTATTTTGTTTTAAAGAGTTCGTAGACTAACCACAAAAAC
Source organism: Eutrema japonicum (assembly GCA_030161315.1). NCBI lineage: Eukaryota > Viridiplantae > Streptophyta > Magnoliopsida > Brassicales > Brassicaceae > Eutrema > Eutrema japonicum. Next base: position 45,680,669 of record BSQW01000013.1, read on the forward strand.
TATAGTCATTTAACGGTGCATATTAGAGTTATGTTTTTAAGATTATAAGTTTTTGCGGGTTAACCCGAATAATATTTTAGTTCACTGTAACACAGATTAAATAGATAAATTATTACAAATTGACAGTTTTATCTATAATCATTAGTTAACTATATTGTAAAATTCATATAAAAGTATTTTTTAAAAATTTCAAAATAATTTCTTTAAAAAAAATTACTCCACTCTATAATTAGCGCAGATTAAATCCTAGTATAGATTATAGACTAATATCACATCAATATAAATGCTAACATGTTAATTCACTGCTAATTTTAGATACTAAATCAGCATTGATCAAGATTTAAATGAATAAGACTACCACCTCTTATTACAACATTTAAAATATGAGTTGTCATATTATTGTTCATATATATATTTGGGTTGGTCATTGGTGCAAAGACTTTTCAAAATACATTAAATGTTGAGTTTTTTTTGGTCAACCAAATCTTGAGTTGTTTATTGAGATAAAGTAATTAAAATAATTTTCATATATATATATATATATATATTATTTTTTACCATTGTCCATTTATCTTGGAGTTGGGGCAAACTGCAAATTACGTTGCATGTAATCAGAAATGGGTACGCAGAAACGTATGGAAATGCATAAGCGACTTTATAAAAAAAAAATTAGGAAATGGGTACGTATTGGAAACATATATATATATATATATATATATATATATATATATATATATATATATATATATAACTATAACTAAACATTGTACTATATTAAAAAAATTGTTATGAATAACACAAATTTAACACATCAACTTTACACAATCGACCTAAAATAATTCAAAATCATGTTTAAAATCAAAAATCTAAATTACCATTTTGATTCTCGGTTTTCTCAACTCAAATCTTCCAAAATAATCACATTTAACTAATTAAATTAATCACCTCTCATATATGATTAAAATAATATTTTTAAACAATTTTTTTTATAGATAAAAGATTAGTGTTTACAAATGTCAAAATATTATATTAATTTTCATTGTTTTTTATATATATAAATTGGAAAACATATAAAATAACTATATCCTTCCTATCTATTTACGATACCACATTTTTAAAACAGAATCGTAAGTTTCCAAAAAGAAATTGCAAGCTTCCAACGTATTTTCGAAAGAAGTTTTTTTGGAAGTGCGATAAAAACGAGCTTCTGAAAGCTTCCGATTCCGAAGCGGGAAGCGAACCTCCGACAAAGCTTCCGTGCTACCTAAGCTGTAAATGCTTATCAAATACTTTACATACTAATGTTAGGATTATTCAAAATTTGACTAGGTATTCTTATAATCTTAATCAACATCACCATTGCAACTCTTCCCTCGTTGTGAATTTTACTAGGTATTCCTAATTTTTCTTTTTAAAAAAATTTGCTCATTTCTTAATGATATAAACCATATCTCGTTTACTAAAGTTTTAGCTTTGAATAGTTAATAGTTAATATTAATTCTCAACCAATGTCAATCACGATTAATTTCTAACCATTATAACGGAATGTGATTTCCATCCCATTAAAACATTAATCTCTATCTTAATTATATAGCATAGGAATTAAACTTTCAGTTCTGTTATTTTTTTTTTGGGGTTAACTAGGAGGGGTTCGGGTCTAGGCCATAATCTCTTTATGGCCCGAGACCAACATTTGCTAATACTTTATGATATGTCGTAAAATATCCCTTCTACTGGAAATCGAACTAGAAGCACAACAAGATCAATTCTTGCACTTAAACAGTAGCCCATTTCATCCGATGGTAATTATCGGTTTTGTTGTATATAATTTATGTATGTTCTCTTGAAAAAGACAATACAATACAAAAATAACACAGAAATTTAAAAATTAACGATAGTTGCAACCGTAGTAAACAAACTAATCCGCTTGCAAACTTGACCATTTGTTTTTCCATAAAATTGTCTACAACTCGTCTGCAACAGATTCTCTTTATATAAGTTTTTTTTTAATCTATAATACTGCAAACCAAAATGTATGAATAGTGAATAAAAAGCAGTGTTTCCATTGACTATATATTCCGTCTATTGCAATCATTCAAAACCTTAATATTCTAGAGTTTCAAATAAACTTGTTTTCTTAATTTATCAATGTCACAAGACAATCTAAAATGTTTATCGTGTGTAAATAAATTATAGAGCATTCTTGCATATACATACACTTATTAAAAACATACTTAAGAAAGTACAATTTTACAAAAACTGGAAAATATGTAATATTTTATGTACTTTTTGGTCGTATATATATAGTATTGTACAAATTAACGTGTGTACAGTACACACGTGTATAAACAAGAGGAATAAAATCATCATTTCAAAAGAGAAAGTGTTAATTTTTTTGACAAATTTCAAAAATACTAGATTACTAATTAAATTTTGAGAAAATGACCCACAACGCAAATACTTCTAAAATATGGAAGAAACAATTTTATTTTTGTCTGTCTGGTCATGAATAAATACAATTCACACCCGAGTTAATGCGGTTAGGTAATTCAATTCAGTGGAAAATTAAAAAAAAAATGTTAACGAAAATAATTTTCACACAAAAAAAAAGAAAAAGAAAAAGAAAAAACCCTTACTCTCTATTAGTCAATCGCCTTCCCTAGTTCTCTCGTCAAGCTACACAGAAACCACCGTCTCTCTCTACTGCCTTTTCCACAGAGAGAGAGAGAGAGATAGAGAGGATCCGTCGGTGTGCCGGTCACTGACACTACATCCGATCGTCACCGGTAAGATGATTTCGTTACTCTCCGATGAATTTAACTTCTCTTCCTTTCGAATTCTGACTTGAACTTCTTCACAATTCCAAACGCTTTCGCTTCTCTCCATCTCGCATTATCTTTGTGCTGCGATGCTGATCTCTACTTGTTTCCACTGTTTAGCATTTTTAGTGGCGTTTCTTAGCGTTTCACTAGATTTAGACGATTTTTTTCTTCTTCGCATTTCGTCGTCGTGTTTATGTTCGTTCGCTTAATGTTTCTCTGGATTGGAGAAATGTGAGTTCGCTGCTCTGGATTTTGTTGTATTTTTATTGTTTCATTTTCACAATCTGTCCAAGGAATCAAATCACAGTTCCTTTTTCGTTTTCGCTTTGTTCCCTGTATAATCATACTCGGTTAGTAACATAGACTGGATCTGAGATATTTTGGTTTCATTACGTCTTTCTGTACAGATTGTACTTCAATTTTGAGTTTGATTTCTTAGGATATCTGTGGAATGTGCGTTGATAGCTGAACTAATTTAGGCTGTGATGCCTCATTATCAATCTTCCGGTAAAGTTTTCGCTTATTTGTGTTGTTACATTCAGATTCACAAGTGCGGATTTGCTTCAGCTTCTTTATTCTGGAATTGATGGATCAGGTTGGTGAAATGATTGTTTCGGTTCATAGTCACTGGTTACTCTTTGACGAATCTCGGTTTAAATGCTCATGCTAATAATGCAGTACGAGAAAGTTGAGAAGATCGGTGAAGGAACTTACGGTGTGGTTTATAAAGCACGGGACAAAGTGACCAATGAGACAATAGCTTTGAAGAAGATCCGGCTGGAGCAGGAGGATGAAGGTGTACCTAGCACAGCAATTAGAGAAATCTCCCTCTTGAAAGAAATGCAGCACAGCAACATTGTCAAGTATGAAGTTAATACCATTGTCGAAAACTAATGCAGCATGAATCTGGTGAACAATTTTGGTTGAGTTTTTGGTACACAGGTTGCAGGATGTAGTGCACAGCGAGAAACGTTTGTATCTGGTTTTTGAGTATCTTGACTTGGATCTCAAAAAACACATGGACTCATCTCCTGATTTCTCAAAGGATCTACATATGATCAAAGTGAGTGCTAAGAAACTTTAGGCATTGTTTTAATTATGAGCTTAATGCATTTTCATATGAAGACACTTCTTAAACTAACAAACCAGTTACCCCTTAAAATACTGTGATATTAAGCTGTTTGGTTGGTCATGATGCCACAAAATTCCTTCTGGTAATTTTGACACATCTATCTGTTTAGTTTTGCTGAATATTGTTGAAATCTAAGTGATGTAATATGTCCTCCCAATGCGTTTTTTAGTACTCAATACAGGCTGATCAGAGCTGTTCATCCACTGTTTGCAGACATATCTTTACCAGATTCTCCGTGGAATCGCGTATTGCCACTCTCACAGGGTTCTTCATCGTGATCTAAAGCCACAGAATTTGTTGATTGATCGCCGCACGAACTCACTTAAGCTTGCAGATTTTGGACTGGCCAGAGCATTCGGTATCCCTGTCAGGACATTTACTCATGAGGTGCCAAAGAGTTTAATTTCTTGGTCTTATGTTTCCTTGATGAATTTTATGACATGGCTTCATATTCGCTTGGTTTTTCTATCCTTTTGTTTATTAGAGAAAGAGTACAGCACCATTTTGAGTATTATCCCACTTTTGCAACTGATAAATGCGAATAAAGGACTTAGACATTTCAGATAGATTGCAAAGTCTTAACGTAAATGACATTTCCCTTGACGATTGAACTATGCTAGATACAAAATACCATAAAAAAAACCCTTCATCGCTACATTCAGCTTTCACAGCTCTTCATGGTTATTCACACAATTTTTTGCATATTGTTCCTTCTAGGTGGTTACTCTCTGGTACCGAGCACCAGAGATACTCCTAGGCTCTCATCATTACTCTACACCCGTTGATATTTGGTCTGTTGGATGCATATTTGCTGAGATGATCAGCCAAAAGCCCTTATTTCCTGGAGACTCCGAAATTGATCAACTCTTCAAGATTTTCAGGTTTCGTCACTAACTTCGTCGATCCAATTCTCTTCTATATATTACAAGTGGAAAGAGCTTTTATGCAATGATATCAGAAAGGATTATGAAAATATTCTCAACTTGAAATCTAATTTTCGGAGATAACTAGTGAAGATCATTAGATATTCAAGTGTTAACTGATGATAAATCTATTACTGCCATGTGTTTTTGTCTTCTCCCAGAATCATGGGAACTCCATACGAGGATACATGGCCCGGGGTGACTTCGCTGCCAGATTACAAATCTGCTTTCCCTAAATGGAAGCCAACGGTATTTCAATTCATTCACGTCTACATCTTTTTTTTAAGTAGACAAGAGGTCAGAGCAAAACGTGATTCATGCCCATGTTTTTTCTTCTTTTAATACCACAGGACTTAGAATCGTTTGTCCCGAATCTGGATCCCGATGGAGTAGATCTCCTCTCTGTAAGTTCACTAACCATATATATATATATATATATATATATACACACGCACCTATATACTCTACTTGTGCTACATTAAAGACCTGGATGCTTGATTTTTGATGGATCTGGTTTCATGTTTCCCATTTTACCAGTTGAGGTTTTAGTTTTTCTTCTAAAGTCATCACTATTTAAGATTTTGAACTCATGTGCTAATAATATGTGTCACTTTTATTTGTTTCAGAAAATGCTGCTAATGGATCCGACGAAAAGAATCAATGCAAGAGCCGCTCTGGAGCATGATTACTTCAAGGATCTTGGCGTCATGCCTTAAGGAAAAGGCTATAAAAACCAGTAATCTCCTTCATTCTATATATAATTATCTTTCAATCTTAATCCTAAGAAAATGAAGAACAAATATTAATGGGTTTTGTTTATTCTTTCTTTTGACTTCTTTTCCTAAAAAATGAAGATTTCGAGTGTGCTTTGTTTTTTTCTTCCAAGCTTTTGAGATCATTTTCTTGTATCTTTTTTTTTTTTACCAAGAAGAATATTCCCCTATATGGTTTTTTTGCAACATATCATATTATGCCACTTTGTTTCTGTATAATTAATTGTAGTGATTATCATCTAATCTTTTAGTTATAATCAATTTTTTTTTTTTTTTGATTATTGGCATGACATGAATCAAGTTGCCTTCTTGAATGACTTGTCAGCTGTATGAGTGAGCCTTGTTAATATTATATTACTATTATTATCCCATAAATAAATAAATATATCCACTGTGAATTTCAATAGTATTTATTGAAACCTACATTTGCTTACACGTAAATTGCATGAACCAACAATTTTTTTTTAAAAACTATGCTAATAAAAAATTCGAAGTTGAATTTTTTTTTTTTTAAAGTTTCTAAGTATTTTCTGATTATATATCTCTTTATTTTAATCTTAATTGAACAATTCCCCTTTTCAATATCCTCATCTAAAAGAAAAACTAGAGAAACATAAAATAATAATTGGTCAAAAAAACATAAAATAATGAAAGTTTAGTTATTCGGGTAGGCCGACTAAATGAAAAGCTGATATGGCCAACGTGAGAGCAGATAAATAAGGACAAGAAAAAGTGAGTTGTCTTTTCATTAGTTAACGAGAACGTCGAGAAGAGGGTCCAAACAAATCATCAAATGAGACCAAATTTGACGAGAGCTGTTCAACACGTATTGGATTATACATTTTACGGCAGGTCTCAATTCGAATAAAAATCAAATGAAAGAAGACAGATCATTATCTGATGACCATCTTTCTTTTTTTTTGTCAACCTGATGACCATCTAAAATGTTGACATAATTGTGATATTAATCAGCAACTACAGAATAGGGATGTGTTTTGTCTACAAGAGGCGGTTCTATTTCTATGAAGAATATGTTTCACATCCAAACACTTGAAAAATCTAATATTCATACTATATAGAATCTACAAATTTTAAGAGGGATTATTAGTCTATGCATTTTCTTACATTCGAGAATAATTCAGTCGATGATTTAATAATCATTCACATATACACAAGTTTTGAATCCGAGCAATAACACAATCACAATAATTAATTATATATTAACTGGAAATAACTTAAGGCGTGTAACGTCAAAGGTTGATTCCTCTAAACTTCCAATTTTTTTTGTTGCTGAATCCATTACACATCCAAAAAATGTGAAAAAAATAATCTCGATTAATTTAAATGTTTTGATTGAAATTAGTTGACTCGTAAAAGGTGGCTTAGAGGGAGAAAAAAGTACATAATTCTGTGTCCCAAGTCAATAATACCTTTTTGGAAATTTCCCTTTTCTTCCTAAATTTTTCTCCTTTTTTAACAAAAATTATTGCTCAAGACTCGCTGTAGCTAAAAAAACGCTATTTTTCTGCTTTCCGATGTTAGATTTGCAGCCGTCAGATCGTCGTCCCGGAGCTCCGGGTTCTAGCGGCGGCGGTGCTGGAGATGAGCTGATCAGAACTTATAAAGGGTGGAAAGGGAACAACGTGAGCTTCTCTTTCTCTCTCTTAATGGTTTTGTTTTCTGGGTCAGATTTAAGGTCTTTCAACAAGATCTGAATCCAAATCGTCAGATTTTTGGTTCAATTGTTGTTGTTTACCCAGAAGTTATGGTACAATCATTATCTTCTTCTTTTTTTGTGTGTGTTTTTTCTGGGTTCGTTCTTCAGAAGTTTAGAGCTAATAAGTTGACTTCTATGTCCTAACTTTGAGATGTATGATTTTATGAACTTTGTTTGCAGCTTTTTTTTAAAAGGGTTTTGCTCATTCTCTTTATTAATTTGGAATTTGAATTAGTTTCCATGTTGTTTTCATCCAATGATTCATTAAGATTTGTGCTTTCTCTGAGAGAATTAGAGACGATGGATATTGGATACCCAAAGTAAACCCTTACAAGAAACTGTTAGAGAATCTCTATATGTGGCGTATGATTCAGCATTACCTGGTTTGATTTGGTCTCGTTATCACTTCTTAATGTACTTGTATACAGTTATTTGGATAATGTGTCTTCTTAAGCTAATGATATTTGGTTTACATAGTTTAGGCTGTCAATGATGCTGGTCTCTTACAAAGTTAGAGCTTTTGGATGTTTTATAGAATTTAGTACAGATTTCTCAAGATATGTGATGTCATAGTTACAAGAGTTGTTAATTCAACTGTTTTGTTTATGCATGTAACATTGTTGATATTTTACTGATCTTGAATTTTTTTCTCTCCAGGTGTTCTTCCTAGGAGGAAGGCTCGTGTTTGGACCCGATGCTCGATCTATTCTGATCACCATCTCCATGATTACAGCTCCTGTCACTATTTTTTGTGTTTTTGTTGGCAGAAAATTCATCGATGATTTCCCTCACCATAGAGGAGTATCAATATTAGCCATCGCCGTTGGTCTGAATTTATTGGTGAGTTCCACTTTTTCTCATGAATATTTGTTCCCCCTCTGCTTACATAAGTCTCTTCTGCATCTTCTTACTCCTGGCATCTTGATGATAAATTTATATCTTTGTGTGTCCACAGGATCTAATATTTCTTCTTCTAACCTCGGGGAGAGACCCAGGAATAATACCACGTAATCTATACCCTCCTGAACCAGAGGGTAATGAAGGAAATGGAGAACCGCGTCTTGCACATACTCCTAAGAGTTGGTTGCCTCGGACAAAGGATATGATTGTGAATGGAATCACTGTAAAGATCAAATACTGTGACACGTGCATGCTTTACAGACCACCCCGTGCTTCTCATTGCTCGGTTTGCAACAACTGCGTGGAGAAATTTGATCATCACTGTCCTTGGCTTGGTCAGTGCATTGGACTGGTAATGGATATTCTTTTGCCTCATCAAAATCTTGCTTGTTCCCTCTTTTGGCATCTCTTTGATTGAATCTTGCGAACATTTGAGGCTCTGAAAACGCATACAATCTTAAAGGTTTCTAAATTTAGAAATTAGAATTAGAATTATCTTTGAACACAATTACGGGTCGGTTAAATGAGATTTTTTTAAATAACTTTATAACCAACCTGCTAAAGAGGAATATTGCACAGACCTAGAGGATTCAAGAGAAACTAACGGTAATTTGGGGTTTGTGAATGCAGAGAAACTACAGGTTCTACTTCATGTTTGTGTTGTGCTCGGCTCTTCTCTGCATTTATGTCCATGTGTTTTGCTGGATCTACGTCAAGCGCATAATGGATGGTGAAAATATAAACATGTGGAAATCGTTAATTAAGACTCCTGCTTCCATGGTGCTAATAATCTACACTTTCATCTCGGTCTGGTTTGTTGGTGGGCTAACCGGTTTCCACTTGTACCTAATCAGTACCAATCAGGTAAAATCATTACTCTCTAGAAGCTCTTGTTTCATGATACCCCGAAACCGTTGGATAATTTAGCCGCTTGTTAACATCGGGTTTCTGTTGTTTGATATGTTGTGATTTTGCAGTCAACGTACGAAAACTTTAGATATCGGTATGATAGAAACGAGAACCCTTTCAACAAAGGAGTAATGGGGAATTTCATGGAAGTATTCTGCACAAACGTTGCCTTGTCTCAGAACAGTTTCAGAGCAAATGTATCAAAGGAGCCAGCAATCCCACCAAGGACAGTAAACGGAGGGATGTCAAGCCCGAGGAGCTTACAGAAAGTTTCCCACGACATAGAGATGGGGAGAAAACCGGTGTGGCACGAGACAGTAGAAGAAGAGCTCGGTGACATGGACAAGGACATGGAAACATCGGTCACATCACGGGATTTGAGCAGAATGCTTCCACCAGAAGAATCTGAAGGGCGCGGGATTATGCATTCAAGAGAGTCAAGCAGGGGAAGGAGAGGAGGAAGCTGGGAATTTTCAAGCCGTGTCAACGAAGATTTAAGAAGCAGAGATGATTCTGTGTCAAAAAGAGTCGGCAAGGAAAGCTCAGAGTCTTCAGACAATGACGCTTCCAGAGAATTACACACTGAGATATCTGATGCAGCAACATATAGAAGCAGAAGCAGAAGCAGAACTGGTATAGGACGGTTATAGTCTCTTGTTTTATGCCAATTACACTATTAAAAAAGGTTAAGCAAAAATGGAAGAATATATAAACAAGATTGTGTGATTCAGATTTGTTTGTTTGTCACGAATTTGTGTAAAGTAAATGTTTATTGGATAAAAAGCTTTTTAAACAACGGTAAGAAAAATGCTTCCGGGATTGATTTGTAAGGAGTTCCTCTCATCTGCATTTGACGTCTCACAGAGTCTCTAGAGGGTAACATGTGAGTGTTGCCGAAAGAAGACCTGTCAATAGAGACGGTTGTGCCTTTTGTCTATATTCCTCTGGTAAAGACTTGTTCACTCGGTTATCGGTGATGGGGATACTTGAAACGGATGGAATGAAAGTTTAGCAGACTCACAGATGGAATATACAAAAGTTAACAGCAATATATGGAGCTATCCGATCTCCACTGGAGAAGGTCCTAGACCCGGGCCAGAAGGTCCTAGGTCTTAGCCAGGGCCGGCCCCTCGGGATTTGGCCATAATTGATTTCATTAAGACCATAAAGCGATGAGGCTTTCAAATTTTCATTTTGTGGTCGAAGTTCAAATGTGTGTGCTGACTTTTTAGCTAGAAAAGCCATACTAGATATATCCCCTTGGTTCTTATATCATTGTTGTCCGGAGTTTCTTATATCGCTTGTAAACAATGACTGTGATTTACAAAATCAATAAAGTTCTTAGTCGGAAAAAAAAAACTTTGCGCGGAAAGTAAACCATATAAAACTCCTGCATTGGCATATATATAAGGATTTAATTTTCAGTAGACAGAGAGGATGTTAAGCCTATATTTTCAGCCATACATCAGTACAGCCACTATAAGGATGTGAACTTTTGATGGACAAATGAACAAGCCCGTAAACAAGCCATCGAACCACAATTACTCACCAAAGTAGACGTCATGCCGCCGCAAGTCTTCCGATTACTGAGAGCTGATCATCTTTACCTTTGAACAATTTCTGAATTCAAAATATGGAAGCAATAGTCTAACGGAACAAGTAATAGAGACAAAGAGCGGAAGAAGTTATCAATCTTGCTTTAAGCTAAATGTTTTATAGAGGCGGTCACATTAACTCTCATACAAGCTCCCTCTGGTTTAATATATCTGACTTTAGAGCATCATCATCGTTTAATATGTCATTTTTATCATCTCGGGGCTCTGCCTGTTTTCGAGGACAAGTAGCTATAGAGTTTTCTGTGACTTTGTAACTGTAGTGTTGTTCAACCATATATATAAGCCAAATAGCTAATAAAGCTGGTGATGACACAGACTCACCTTGTAAGGTAACACTCTTATCGTGCTCATATTTGGAAGAATCATCTAAACGAAATCGTATGTTCATATTCATTTACCAGTTCTAGCATTGCTTATGTATTCTTCTTTAGATGATTCTTCGAAACATACGATTTCGTTTACTTAAAAGGGTAATCTACCTAACAACAAAATATCAAAGGAAAATTACAGAGACAGCCTAAAACATGCATAAATTCATCAAAATATCAAAGGAAAATAAGAAGCCTGGGTATTTCAATTTCACAGAAGCCAAATATACAAGTTTGTAAAACGAGAGATTCGACGTACCTCAAGTTTACTTGAGAGAGAAAGCATCTGAGATGAGTTTCTCATCTTCTTCATAGACCTGGAGGTTCTTGGACTTCATAAGAAACTCCAACGCCTCTTCATCGAACTCAACCATGTAAGCCATCTTCACGAGCTCAGATAACCGTCCGATCAGATCTTCCCTCTCCCACATCACTCCTTTACCAATCACCTCTGCGAAACACGTCGCGTATTCCAAAACCTTTCTTTTCCCACACGCTTTCTCCATCTTCTCTGCGTAAACAACTCCTTTCTCTCTCTCCCACCTTATCATCCTCTTAGCTTTAGCCATCAGCTTCTCTCCTTTCGACGGTAGGTTCAGAGTATACTCCGTCGAGATCGTCTCCGGAGTTTCCACAACGTTGAGGCTAACAAGACTCCGTATGATTCTAGAACGTTCCTCAGCTTCTATCTTGAGAGATGGATCAGAGAGGAACCCGAGAATGAGCCTCACTAGCCCCTGTCCGATCAGATCATTCTCTTGCTGCTCGATTTCGACTCCATCAGTTATCTTAGCTTCTGCCACCTCGACGCATTTGGAGATCTCTTTGACGCCGATCATTCTGTAAATCGGCGTAAGCTTCGTTTGTGACAATGTAGGGATTCTTGGAGTTGGGTACCAGACGAAAACAGGGGAATCTATGAAAAGATCCTTCAAGAGCAAGTCATCAGCTATGAACACGTCGCTTTTGCTAGACAACAAGATTCCTCCACTAGTACCGTTGCTGCTATCTGGTGCGTTTACGGGCAAACGCGCAAGGGATTCAGAGAGGAACTTCTCGGCTTTAAGTGAGTTACTGTGTCGCACGACGAAACTCCAGAACGCACAACACTCTTCGTTTGACAACCTGTCCTTTGTTTTCTCCCAGTCTTTCCACAGAGCACAGTAATCCTCAATCGACGGGTTGGTTCTCACGTCAAATGCAGATGAGAAGAACCCAAGAAGATCATCACGATCCTCATCACTATTGTAATGGTTTTCAAGAACGTTTAGCCGAGATCCAAAGAGTTTATCTTTGTCATAGAGCACGCAGCTAGAAACATCTGCCCATTTACCATCGCTCGGGATCCAGATTCGGCCTGAAGACGCACCATCTCTCTCAGGTTTCCATCCAGATTGTCTGAGGAATTTATATATCCGGGAAATCGCATCAGAATCCGAATGTGTATAAATATGGCTAGCAAGCAACTGGCAAGCCTGAGCTGAATCGTTACCAACTCCAATCTTAATAAGCTCTTCCTTGAACGATTTAAGCTCCGAGCCATAATGCTCTTCATCGATGAAAGGACCATCACACAGCTCTAATTCCCAGCTGTTATCGAACAAGAGACACTCTTCGGGACTGCGGTAACCAGCATGTGTCTTCAACCATTTTACAGAAACCTTGTCCAGAAACTCTTTAGGGAGTTGCTGATATCTATCCTCAAGCAAGAACCTGATGCACTTAAAAATAGACAGCGCACTTGCAGGAGCGATGTGAGATGGATTAGGGAGACTTAGGGAGCTAACCACATGGTTCATGCCTTGTCTTAGTTCAACTGTAACTCCCAAGCACTTTAGCTCTTTCTTGTAATCGTGTATGCTTTTGCCGTACCAGTTTGGGCTGTCATCGAGAAAGGGGAGATTCGCTATTAGGCGGAGAGGTTCCCACTCTGGATCAAAGAGAATGCAGTCCTTTGGTGCACGGAAATCGCCGAGTTTGGTGCGCAACCATTGTAACTCTTTGAAGCTTCTCAAAAGATCATCAGGAAACTTGAGATTACTAGCCATCAGTTTCCTGTAGCAAGATAGAAGAGACGAGGCGCTATATTGGGTTAGACCAGTGGAGGTAGCTTTCTGCTTAAACGTTCGCACAAATCCTTTCACAGCTTCTTCAAGTTGAACCACAACACCAATCTGCTTCAGCTCCTCTGTGTAGGAAAAGATTTGTCTTCCATAGAAATGCTCGTCAATCAAAGGGAAACAATCAAACACAGATAGAAGGCAGCTCCATTCCGGATCAGGTATGAAACAATCGGCAGGAGTTTTGTAGCCGCTTCTTGTCTTGAAGCATTGTGAACTTCTTAGGGCATTGATTAGTTTCTGAGGACTCAGATGGCGCATGCAGTCGAGTACTAAGAGCATTGCATCGGCTGTCAAATAGCTCAGCTTTGCAGGATTCAAGTGAGAAACGATGAGGCTGTGATTATTGGGAAACTGAACTACAACACCTAGCAACTCAAGCTCTGTCTTGAAGCGATTGAGGTTAGCGTCACCATAGATATCTCTATCAATAAACGGAATGTCACTGATCAGCGACGCAGCTTTCCAGTCGTTGCTGAACAAAACAGCTCCATCTGGAGATCGGTAACCAGTAGTTGTCTTTAGCCAAGGGTGATATTTTACAGCAGTGATGAAAACATCTGGTGAAAGGAGCTTCTCTCTCAAGTGCCTGATGAACTTCAGAATCGAGAACACATTCTCTCTTGACAGTGACGAGCTCTCAGCTAAACGCATAAGGTGGTCGCCAACAAACGTACATGCTTGGCTAAACTCAAACATGACACCAGCAGTTTTCAGCTCCTCTCTGTATTCCTCAATCTTGCTCCCATAGAAGCTCCAATCTACGAGTGGAATATCCACAAGAATTGATCCGCTCTGCAGAATATTTCCCCATGATGATGTATGATAAAACGATTTAGAAGGCTGCCGATAATCAGAGACACCGTTTATCGTGGTTCTCAGCCAGCTTCCTCCTTTAACAGAATTCAAGAACTTGGAAGGAAGAGAGTATCTATTCCTCTTAATCCATTCCAAAAGCAACAAAACATTCTCCTTTATAAGAGCCCCCGACAACGCAGGTATAGCTGCATTTGGTGGTTCAATCTCAGGGATATCTCCAGCCTTAGCATAAGTTTTCAAGAACCCGAGAAGCTCTCTCTGCTTAGACTGTACACGAGCGAACCTGCCAGACGACAAATACTCTTCCCACAGCTCAATATAGCCGTCCTGCATCCAAGGATTCGACCCAGTCAAGCTAACCCATTTACCTTCGCTAGAAGGAACAAGAACCCCATTCCTACTTGTGTTGACATTCCCATAGTTGTCCACAAGCGGCATGTCTCTGCAGCATTTCTCAGCCTCGACGTCCAATAAAAAACCCTGCAAGATGGAGTGATGCAGAAAGTGCGCATACGAAACCACAAGCCTTTTGTCTCCGTTAAGATTCTCCCTGAGACGTTTTGCATAGTCAGATACACTAAGATCAATAACAGCAAACGACTCTTTGAGCCAATTACGTATTGTTTCCTTATTTGAGCACGCATTCAACGCAGTCCGGGTTGTATCTGGCAGGAAAACAAACTTAGAGGTGCATCTCATCTCGTAGTTCCATTCAAGCAGCCATGAATGGTTCTTCTCTGCGGGGAGGCACAATGTCCGAGGACCAAAATCTGCCAAGCTGCTAAGATAAGTCGCTCCCTTTTGAACAAGGTACTTGACAAGCGGAACTTTAACCATGTTTGTGCTCTTAAATCTGGCCTGCCAGTTTTGAGCTATGAACAGAATGATCTCAACATACGTACTTTCTGATACACTTGTCACGAGATCGCAGCCCTGAATGCATTTTGCATACCAATCGTTGCTGACTTGCTGCAAACCCAAGAAGTCGAGAACGTTGTCATTTTCTGATATGTCAAACGAGGAATCCAGGATGTAGATCCCATGTGAAGAAATGTTTTGCAGGCCTGCGCCTTCTCCAGTCGCTTTCTTCAAGATATCCCAGAAACCAGGGATGAGACGACCAACTTCGCACGGCCTGTGGAAGAGCTTCTGTCGCGAATGTGATACGCTTGGCACAATTTCCTCTGCACAGATTCTTGCCCTGACAGATTCACGAACAACATTTAGCTTTGCGTAAGTAGATTGCTTTACAGGCAAGAACCCAAAAGCAGGCAGCAAGCTAGACACTGGAGCATCAGTCTTCTTCACCAAGGTGGTGAATGCATTCACAAAAGCCGACGGAACACAGCTGAGAATCCCTTGGTTCCATATATCATCAAGCAGTATAGTTTCCCTGGACGACGCAAGAATGAAATCTGCTTGTATGATGAAAGGAAAGTTGGTCACCATCTCCGTGGGAAGAAACGCATAGATACCAGGAGAGCTATTTCCAAGGCCAAGACGCTCTCCATATGGAAACGCCAAAGTAATCACCCAGTCTTCGACTTCGCTTCTCCTTTCCACACGGTTCTCATGTTTCACCGGAAACTTTTGCCTCCACATGTAGTAACTGCATTGTTTTTCAGAACCAGTTCCACTAGCAGAGAGATTGATTGTGTAAGACTCAGCATCGATGCTCTTCCTCGTCATAAAATCTGTCTCGCTTACAATCCCGATCGAGTTCACTGTGCTGAGCTTAGGATCTTGGCAGTGTTCTCTGATAGAGAGACGCTTGATCTTGGACAGAAACAATAAAACTTCAGGATGAACATTGGAGAGCTGTTCTTTCACTGGCTTAACTTTGTCACCCTTCAGAGGCAGAATAATTGTTGTGGTCGGAAGAGCAGAACCCGAACAATAAATCCTTTGAATGTCGACAAGAGAAGGATGTTGCTCAACCCACTCAGGAACAATGTAGCCAAGGCTGCAGTGGCTGCAAGGAGCCTCATCAAATCGAATTTGGTAGCCCTTGCTGAAAATATAAGGCTGAGAAGTAATCAGAAACACACTCTTGAACCCGATTCCTGCCAAGATTGAAACAGATACAAACATGTAAGAACAAGGGTCTTCGGAAATTCGAGTTTTTGTCATGTGGGAGAAGGAAATTTCATACCTTTCTCACCGATGTAACCGCGTTTGCGATTGCCCTTTTTAGTGGATCTACCAACACTGCAAATGGACTCAATGTTTCTCTCAGAGAAACCCTTCTCATTGTTGAAGATAAGTAGAGTGGCCGGAGCTCCAGTGGCCGTGATGTCATCAGATGTGATGATAAATTCAAGAGATGGATCCACACCTTCAGGGTACTCGTTATCCTCAGCATTCTGGAAACCAAAAGTTGTCTAGCATTACTAATGTTTCCTTATACTAATGTTGGTCTTTGTGATATATATATATAGAAAAGAACAAAAGTAAAATGTCCAGGAAACATGTTTTCTATATCCAGCAGAACAGAATGCACATCGACTTCAAATTCCAGATAAACTTCAAAAAATCTAAACCATTTTATACAAGAAAACAAGGCCACATAATGTGAAATCATGAATACGCTTCAATACAGTATACAAAGCAGTGTGAGAACCGATTCAGTTTCCGGTTTTGGTTTAGGTTCAACATTTTCAAGAAACAAGACCATGTAAACAGAGAATAGACTCTGTAATTCGATTCCAGATTTTCTCGGGAAAACAGAGCAAAACGTGCATTAGAGAGAGTAAAAAACTTACTTGGATAAGCTCCATGAGGAAGTGAACATCTTTGGCGTAGAGCTCAGCTGAGAGATTCTTCACGGCCTGATGAAGATCCTCCGTCAAAGGATTCTCAGTTCCGCCGATAGAAAACTTAGTCCTCCGAATCCGATCAATGTGTTGCTTTGCCGATTCCGCCATTTTCTCTTTTGCTGGTTTGGTTTCTCTCTTGAGTGTACAGAGAAGAGATTGTGAGTGGAGATTTTAAAGAAGAAAAAAGGAAGGAAACTTCATAGGGAAGGTAAACTTGGGAATTAAGGAGTTGACGGGAGAAACCAAAAAGACTTTACGTTTCATTGGCTAACCAAAACACAATCTTGTATTAGCGAGAGAGATCAAGTAATGCAACTTCGTAAATCTAAGTATAGAATCAATTCTTTCTTTCTTTTTTTCTCTTTTTCTCTTATTAACGTGCAAAATAAATATATTAATTAAAGTTTTGGTTTTGAATTCGATTCTTATCTCTAACAGAATATCTAGTTATAATTAGATATTCTTTTAGAGATAAGAATCAAATTCAAAACCAAAACTTTAATTTATTTATTTATTTTTTTCAAAAAAAAAAAACTAGGAACAGAGTAAAAAAGCCCTCAAGACAACCAAGACTTCATTTGAAAATGAAAATAAAATAAAAATATTTTATGTCGTGTTTTATGGGTTTGATTTCTAAGTAAAATAGTTTATTTTAAAAACTTAAAAAATTATTTTATAATAATATTTGGATGAAAAATATTTTATAAGACATATCATTCACGACTATGATATATGATAATAATATAGGACATTTTCTCTGCAACAAAAAAAAATTGTAAATGTAATTAAAAAAATATTTGTGATCTGTACTACAACGATATTTATGATATGCATCAAAAGATTATGAAATATACTTAAATATTTATGATTAACTGAATTCATAGGATACCTGGTTCAGTAAATTAACTGTTTTAAAAATCGTTTGGGTTATTCCTACCAAATGGGTATCTACACACCAATTGAACGAAACCACGATTTGGTCGTGGCATCTAACGCAACCGATTTAATAGCATTGATAAAACTGATGCAATTTTCATATTATCTTTTCTTGATATGCATGTATATGTATGCTTTTTTTTTTATAGTAGATTGTGTTTTTATCTTCTAGTCTCTTTTTAAAGTACAAATTGTTAAGTCGATACCCATGTTCTAAAAATCACCGCCTAGCTCCGATTACTCCCCGACTAGTCACTAGACCCACCTCATCCTCCTAGTTTTTTTTGTTTTTCTAAAAAAATTATTGTTTAATAAATATCTTTAAAAAAAATTAATTTGGTTTTTACTATATTGTTATAAAGTCATTAAAATTTATTAAAAGTCTAAAAAAATCATTAAAAGTCATTAAAAAATCGTTAAAAAGTCATAAATTTATAAATTTATGAATTAATATGTTAAAAAGTCATTAAAATGTAATAAATTTATAAATTTATGAATTAATATGTTAAAAAGTCAATAAAAGTCCAAAAACGAATCCCCGATTAATCTTCGATTTTTGGGTTAGGCGCTAGGCCCGACCCAACCGCCCGACTAGCACCTAGCGCAATTTAGAACATTAGTCGATACTAACCTTTCTTTTCCGATTTTGGGAAGTGCTAGATTGATGAGAACTTTGACCATCCTTTACTTCATAGTCTTCCATCTTAAGATCCACCACGATTTTCTCATTCGTTTTCTCTTCTTTTTCTTTCAATGATTTTCTAATCGAATCTCGAACCTCTGAAGAAACCTCCTTGCATGCAGTTCTACTTTGAATATTCAATCCAGCCAGATGTTGTTTCATTCTACTGATTCCAACGTATTGCTTACCACAAAAATCACAAGCTGTAACTTTTTTCCCACTTGAATCAACAGTTTCACTGACATATTTCCACGTCAAATCTTGTTTCTGATGACGACGAATGGAGCCTTGCGAGGATTTCTCTTGTTTTATATTGCTTGCATTTGGTGAAAATGCTTTATTCCTATCATTCTTCTCCATTGGTGAGTAAACTACAAACAAACAAAAATGTAAACATGTTTGCAAAATTAATATTCTGATTACTTTAACAATAATGTATATACTATATTACTGTTACAATGACTAAATAAAATGAACCAAAGAAATTTCTTAGAATCGAGCTTTAATCTTAATTTGGATCTTTCCCAGCCTCTGTCACTAACTCAAGTTCTGCTTCAGACTCAGTTCCTATCTCTGTCTCTGTTCCTGCTATGGTCACTGCTGTAAAAACTGTTCAAGAGTCTTTCTCTGTCAATGTCTACACATGCAACTCCAACTGTTATTTCAGAAACAGAAGACACAACAAACTCTGAGGTTGTCCTACTATTGAAGTTTATGAGACTTCCCCTTTACTAACAGCAGATACAAACTCTAATAATGTTGAGAGGTTGCCTTGCCTCTCCTTCCTTGGAAAACTCTATATATCCCACATCATGCCTTAAGACTCTGAAGTTATTACAAATGAGGAGAATATTGGAATAGACATGTGGATACACATGGTTTTAATAGGTATGTATTGTTGGAACAAGAGACAGTTCTTGACACAGGATCCTTGGAAGATGTGAACAAGAGGACTCTGCGCAAAGAATCCAAGAGATGCAGTGGACTTCGTGGCAATACCAACTAGTGCTCATTCATTTTCTGAGAGACATAAGTACATAACAAAACACAAGCAGAGACACGAAACAGAACACGAAGCAAAACAAAGAGCTTTTACCTCCGACAGAGATATGTAGAGAAGAGATAGATTTGTCAAAGAGAGAATTGCAGCTATGGTGCTCTGAATTTAGGGTTCGTTTGCAGCGAGGGAGAGAGCAAGACTACGTGATTGTGAATCGTGATTTAGGGTTCGGAATCTGCTGGGTCGTTTCTGGTTTTAAAATTTAAAATTAAAACTTCAATGAAACTACGTAGTTTCATGTTTTAATTAATATTCAATTGAAACTACGTCGTTTGGAAGGAGGTCTCATAAAGATCAAAGCCAAATAGTATCAACGGTTATGGAGTTTCATAAAAACAGGAACTGTGAAGAAACAACTAAGCTAGTCTTTAATATTATCCGTAAAACCAAAAAGAAAACAAACCATTCTGAAGATGCAACTGGCTGATGCATATTGTGTATCAGTGACAAAGTAGCTCACGGAGTAAGTTAAGGAAGCGAGACGATCTAACTGGTGATGTGGAGCTCACTGGATCAACGAGCTGAGCTGGACAAGTTAAGATCAGAGGTGCGAAGCATGAGCTAGCAGGAACGAAAATCTTATTGAAGATATTGGAGCATGGAAGCTTTTCTTATTCTTAGGAGAAGAATAAGGAAATAGAGAATATCCTTGAAGAGTTGTGTGATCCTCAAGGGGAGTATCAGCTAGGGTTAGTCGCAAGTCCTACCGTGTATAAGTAGGCGTGGTAAGGCATCGTATGCGCCTTAACACAACTGGAGAATTCTTAGCATAGGGCGAGTGATTATCTTGTAAGAAATCAAAGGTTAAGGGCTAAGGGATTCGATTGAGTGGTTCTTGGATCACGTATAGATCCATGAACAAGTGAGGCTAGAACGACAAGTCAAGGTGTGTCTTGAGCTTGTCTGAAATTGTGTTAGGTAAGACTTGTAAGTGTACTTAACAGATTTTCTAGTAATACAGTTTTCGAGTAGAGAAATCCTTGTGTTACATTGTCTTCTAGTTCCTGTACTACGACTCTTGCATTTTCATTTGGTATCAGAGCAAGCATCTGTGAGTAATATAAACAGGTGAGATCTTGCGGAGAAAAATGGGGAGATATCAAGAATTGGTGAACAATTCGAATGTGATACTGAATTCAGGAAACTATGGTTTTTGGAAGTCATGGATCGATCAGTGATTAAGGGAATTGATCCACTTCCATGGAAAACTGTCGTAGAGAAATGGGCAGAGCCAAAGGTGAGAGATGCTGCTGGAGTGGAGACAGTCAAACCAGAGGAACAATCGATCGAAGAGGAGCATAAA
Organism: Eutrema japonicum; assembly: GCA_030161315.1. NCBI lineage: Eukaryota > Viridiplantae > Streptophyta > Magnoliopsida > Brassicales > Brassicaceae > Eutrema > Eutrema japonicum. Next base: position 45,701,565 of record BSQW01000013.1, read on the forward strand.
AAATCTAAGTTTAACTCCAGAGCTCTCACGGCTATTCACTGCAGTGTATCAGCAAAAACATTTGAGTTGATTCAAGGATGTGAAACTGCAAAAGAAGCATGGGGTATTCTCCAGATTCATTTTGAAGGAACAACAAAGGTTCAGAACTCAATAAAAGATCTGTTGGCATCTAGGTTTGAGAACCTGAGGATGGAGGAACATGAATCCATTGCTGATTTCAGCTATAGGCTGAGCTCATTGGCACATGAAGCAGCAACCTTAGGAAAGATATACAAAGATAAGTGTTAGAGGGGGATTTATCACCCCCCGGTTTAACTCGGTTCGAACCGAGACCGGTATCGGTTTACGATGGTTTGGACAAGAGGAAGATGGGCTTTGGTTTGTTGGGCCGAACTCTAAAAGCCCAAAGACCAGTTCGCTCATTTTTATTACCGAACTTAACGGCCCAACAAGGGTCCAGCCCGATACGGCAAGATAGAAACCGACCTCCGAGATATACGGAAGATTTCCTTATCTTGGAGGAGATTTGGAATATTTCCTTTCCTAGTTGATCTTGGAAAAGGGAAATATTCTCTCAAACAACCGACTCAAAAAACCTATAAATAAGGAGGAGGCAAGCTCGAAGAAGGGCATCGACAATCATCTAAGAGACAGAAGAACAAAGAAAGAGTTTCATCAAGCACCGATCTCAAGTTCTTTAGTCTCCTTAGTTCTTTTTCATAAAGCTCCGTTGTAACGCCGAATTCAATCAATAAAACGAGTTTCCGATCAAAGTTCCCTGTTTTTACTCCTTGTTTGATATCCGAATCAACAATTGGCGCCATCTGTGGGGAAAGAAATAAAACAGAATTTTCGGATCTCGATTGATTGAGTTCGGCAATGACGAACCCATTAGACACTACAGCAGTCATCACCGACGACATCGATCAGACGAACGACGGGACCATCCCGAAGGATACCGATCCGTTGCCTACCAGAGGAAACCCTCCGAACTTACCTACCGTAGAGGATAGTCCTCCGAACCCACCGGAGGTCACGCCAGCAGCTTAAACACTAGCCGATCCAACCACGCTCCTAGAGGCCATGGCGGCACAACTCGCGGAAATCTCCAAAAGGAACGAAGAGCGGTTCGAGTCTCTGCTAGCCTCACAAGCCGAACTCAGAAACTGGATCGGAATATTCGACCAAAACCCGATCACCTCTGAAAGCGATCTTCGTCGGAACCTTTTGCCCGAACTTAACGGTGCCCAAAATCCAAACACGGCAGACTTACCAACGAGAATGTCCACGGCCAATCCAGGAATCCCTATCACCGATCACGCATCCATAGGCCTGGAGTTCGAAGACGTCCGAGCTCAGCTTCAAGATATCCGATCCAGAGTCCATTAAGCTACGAGCTCAGTACCAGAGATCGATCGAGTCGTCCAAGAAACACAAAAGACACCGTTCACAGATCGGGTCATCAATACCCCAGTCCGGCGCCTGGAAAGAGTTAAGATTACCCCATACGACGGACATACTGACCCGCATCACTTGCTAACCTCGTTCGTAATCATGATGAACCGATTTCGCTTCTTTAACAAGGAAGAAAAAGATGCAGCCATATGTCAGCTGTTCGTGGAAAATCTTTGCGGAACCGCACTCGACTGGTTCTCGTAACTCGACGCGAACTCGGTCAACAACTACAACGAGCTCACAACGTAATTCCTCAAACGTTTTACCATGCTCATTAAACAAAAAACAAGGAATGCCGACCTCTGGGCACTCGAGCAAAAAAGCGACGAACCTCTACGCAGTTTCATGAACCGCTTCAAAGAGGTGGTATCTCATTGCACAATCGACGATGAAGCCGCGATAGAAGCCCTTTACAAAGCAACCTGGTATCGGTCCGACTTTCACAAGGAAATAAAATGAAATTGGCCTAAATCCTTGGAAGATATCCTGCATAAGTCGCACATCTACATCCTCGAGCAAGAGGAAGAAGCCACGAAAGATAAGCAGTACGCTCCTCCAAAATAACTCCCGTCAAGGAAAAGCAGTACGGTTCTCCAAAACAACCAGTCAATGCCGTCCAATCACAACAAAAGTGGAACACGTGGCTCCGATCAGACGACTCAAAGGAAATCGACGACGAGTCCGGTCCATTCTGCCACTTTCATAACCGTGAGGGTCGTACCACCGAAGATTGCCGGCATCTACAGGATTTCTTACTAATGAAATACAAGAAAGGAGAAGTCCCGGTAGAAGAGGCGTTCCGACCTATGAGCAGACCCCGCCGCAACGACAACGGAAGACGACGTCGTGACAACGGCAGTCCGAACAAAGATCTCGAGCGAGCAAAAGACATTGCCAACGAAGGTCAACAAAAACGAGATCGAGAGGAACAAACGGAAAACCAACACACCCCCAAGTCCGGAAACGCGTCAACATGATCATGGGAGCGTTGGAATTTTACAACTATTCCGTCCGAGCAATTAAAGAGAATAGTAAAGAGGCATTAGCCGCACAACGTGAAAACCGAACTACAACAAGCGGAATACCGATCACCTTCTGTGAAGCCGACACTGAAGGGCTGCATATGCCTCACAACGACCCACTAGTCGTCGAAGTACTTATCGGAGATGTCGCTGTCGGACGAGTCCTTGTTGACACCGAAAGTTCGGTTAACGTAATATTTAGGGAAACACTCAGAAACATGGACTTCCCAGATGCTCAGATCAAGCCGAACATCGAACCACTAACAGGATTCTCGAGCGAACAAACCATGACAGCAGGAACGGTAAAAATCCCCGTTTATATCGGTGGGGTCGTGCAGATGGTTAAGTTCCTGGTCCTGGATAAACCCGCCATCTACAATGTCATACTGGGAACACCGTGGATATACGCAATGAAGGCCGTCGTATCAACTTATCAACAATGCTTAAAATTCCCAACACCATCCGGAATCTCTACCCTGAGAGGTGATCAAGTGATGTCTCGAACTTGCTACATAAACGAGTGCAAGTTGAGAACAGCATCCCGCACATACGTAATCAACACAAAGGAAACTATCTACATCCCCGATCTGCCGAGACGAGAAACAATTATTCAAGTCAACATCGACGAATTCAATCCCTACAGATGCGTGGGAATCGGAGCCGAACTTGATGAAGAGATCAAATATGACCTAGTCCGTTTTCTCAAAAGGAACATATCAACCTTCGCCTGGTCAATCAACGACATGCCCGGGATCGATCCAAAGATCACAAGTCACGAACTCAACATCGATTCCACCTTCAAACCGATCAAGCAGAAACGGCGCAAGCTCGGACCCGAGAAAACCCAGGCCGTTAATGACGAGGTCGAACGGTTGCTTGGAGCAGGGTCGATTACTGAAGTTCGATATCCCGACTGGTTGGCAAACCCAGTCATCGTTAAAAAGAAAAACGGAAAATGGAGAATCTGTGTTGATTTTACCGATCTCAACAAAGCCTGCCCAAAAGACAGCTTCCCCCTCTTGCATATCGATAGACTCGTCGAAGCCACTGCCGGGAACGAACTCCTATCTTTCATGGATGCATTTTCGGGCTATAACCAGATACTCATGCACCCAGGCGATCGCGAGAAAACCTCTTTCATCACCGATCGCGGCATCTACTGCTACAAAGTCATGCCATTCGGCCTGAAGAACGCCGGAGCAACGTACCAAAGACTTGTCAACCGTATGTTCGCTAGTCAGCTCGGCAAAACCATGGAAGTTTATATCGATGATATGCTCATAAAATCACTCATCGCTAAGGATCATATCAGGCATCTCAACACATGTTTCGACATATTGATCGAATACGACATGAAGCTCAATCCAACTAAATGTACGTTTGGAGTGACGTCAGGAGAATTCTTCGGATATATCGTCACTCAAAGAGGAATCGAGGCTAGTCCTAAGCAGATCTCCGCCATCCTCGATCTCCCATCCCCGACAACGAAAAGAGAAGTCCAACGGTTGACAGGCCGTATAGCCGCACTTAACAGGTTCATCTCACGATCTACCAACAAGTGTATCCCCTTCTATAAGCTGCTACGCGGAAACAAGTATCTAGAACGGGACGACCAGTGCGAAGAAGCGTTCAAACAACTCAAGGAGTACCTATCCACTCCACCGATCTTAGCCAAACCCGAGGATGGTAAAACTCTCTATCTCTACATCGCAATCTCAACCTCAGCAGTCAGCGGAGTCCTCGTTCGGGAATACAGAGGCGAGCAGAAGCCGATCTTCTACAGAAGCAAATCACTTGATGGCGCTGAAAGCCGATATCCAACGATCAAAAAACTCGCTCTCGCCGTCGTCATCACTGCTCGGACACTCAGACCGAACTTCCAATCACACTCTATCACCGTCTTAACCGATCAGCCACTCCGAACAATTTTACACAGTCTAAGCCAATCCGGTCGACTCGCCAAATGGGCGATCGAGCTCAGCGAATACGATATAAATTATAAGAATCGGACAAGCCATAAGTCGCAATTTCTCGCCGACTTCCTTATCGAGCTACCACAAGAGTTCGTCGATACTGACGGAACAGCTACCGAACAATGGATCCTCCACGTGGACGGATCATCATCCCATCGAGGGTCAGGAGTAGGCATATGACTTCAGTCCCCAACCGGAGAAATCTTGGAACAATCGTTCCGTCTGGCATTCAACGTATCAAATAACGAAGCAGAGTACGAAGCACTACTCGCCGGAATCCGCTTAGCCAAGGCCATTGGCTTAACTCGCATACGAGCCTACTGTGATTCGCAGCTCGTTGCTAGCCAATTCAGCGGAGAATACGATGCAAAAAGCGATCGAATGGACGCGTACCTCAAACTCGTAAAAAAACTCGCCACCGAGTTCGAATACTTTAATCTCACCAAAATTCTAAGGGGGGAAAACGCTCCGGCGACGCACTGGCCGCGTTAGCATCAAGTTCGGATCTTCATCTCAAAAGGACGATACCAGTTGAAAGTATACTCGAGCCGAGCATTGGAAAAATAGAAGAATGCAATATCACCACACGCAGGCGTAATTACGAAGATTACCCTACAGCTGAGCCCGTCCCACGAAGACAAAGGCAAACGCAGATAACAGACGATGAACACAACACCGAGCTCGAACACAACAATGAAACCGAACATATCGTCGAACCAACACAAAACCACTCCGAAGACGAAACCGAAGAACCATCAGAGGGGCTTCATACGCCAATAAACATCAAACCCCTAAGCGAGCTCACACCTACAGACTGGACACAGGAAATCAAAATATATATCATCGACGGTGAAGTACCAGCTGACAGATGGGCAGCCCGGCGACTCAAAATGCGAGCTGCCCGATACATACTAATCCGTGACAGACTATTCCGTTGGAGTGCCGCGGGCGTCTTTCTCAAATGCGTGTCCGGCGATGATATTCTCGGGGTCATGAAAATGATACATGAAGGGGACGGTGGAAATCATGCCGGAGGACGCTCCTTGGCCCTAAAGATAAAAAAGGCGAGCTATTACTGGCCAACCATGCAAACAGATTTTGATAAATTCGTAGCCAAGTGCGAAAAATGTCAAAGGCACGGCTCGATAATACATCTCCCAATCGAGCTGCTAACTACGTCAACAACCCCGTATCCGTTAATGCGCTGGGGAATGGACATAATCGGTCCTCTAAGACGTTCCCCCACACAGAAAAAATTCATCCTCGTCATGACATACTACTTTACAAAGTGGGTCGAAGCCGAATCATACCCCGAAATCCATGCCCTCGATGTCAAAAAGTTCGTCTGGAAAAATATCACATGCCTACACGGAGTCCTGTACGGAATCATCACCGATAACGAGCCTCAATTCATTTCAACATTGTTTGGCGATTTCTGTGCCAAGTGGAAAATTCGACTAAGTTTCTCCACACCGAGATACCCTAAAAGCAATGGCCAGGCCGAGTCAACAAACAAAACCATCATTGACGGACTCAAAAACGTCTAGACGTAAGAAAAGGTCGATGGGTGATATATCATGGTTTTTACCCTGTTTAAGCAGTGATATAAGTCCGTTTTATCGAGTTTTTATTCTATTATAGAGTCTTTTAGAGTCTTTTACAGGTTTTAGCACATTTGGAGCATTATTGGAGATATTGGAGTTTTATGGAGCGTTCTGGAGCAAAACTGAAGTCTGGTGACTAAGTGCCCGATCAAAGCGTCAAGCATCGATCGATACCCCCTGGTATCGATCGACACCCATCGAAGCAGATTACAAGTCGCGACTTTAATGAAGTTTGAAGAATTGCAGAACTTGCCCAGAAGACTTTAATATTTACAAGAAGACCCCATTTCGTGTTTAGACTATTAAATTAGGTTTTACAGCCACTTTGGCTGTGTGCTTTTCATTAAGTTTATTTTGAGGATTTCTGAGAGAGCTTGAGAGAGGAGAGATAAGTCAGAACTCTTTTCGTCTGAGAGAATATTTCGAACCTCTTTTTTATTCTCTACTCTTGTTTATTCTATTGATGATTTATTCAGTTATGTTGATTGCTTCAATTTCCATGCCTGAGTAGATCTCTTGTTAGGTTCAGGGTTCTCAATAGGGTTTTCTCCGAATGCTAGATTGATTTGTTATTAGGATTCACTATCTGAATTAATTCTTCACCATAGGTTGTTTGCAAAGCTAATTCTAGATTGATCACCTAGAACTTAGATCTTAGGATAATTGATTAGGCACGAGAGTGCGATTAATTACCTGATAGAACCTAGGGTGAGCAAAATAACTATTCGCAAAGAGATTTCGTTTAGTTGTTTTGTGAACAAATCAAACTTGATATAAAAGCTTGTTTAGACTTTAGGATTCGCAAAGAGATTTGGAATTCCTAGGATTTAGACTTAGATAGTTTTCGCAACGAGAGTTGGTTAACTATATCTTAGTGATTTGAGTTCAAGAATCGTGCTAAATCTGAATCCTGTCAGTTAATTTATCTGCATTTAGTGATTCTCTGAGAAATACCCTGAACCTATCTTTCTCCGATTGATTTCACAACCGTTTTAAATTTGCATTCAGTTTCCAATACCATCATTCACTTAGCGTAATTCTCACATCTATAATATATTGTGTGTTTCTCTGAGTCCTTGTGTTCGAGCCCTAGCTATACTATAACTACTGCTTTAGTATCTAAATAAGGTATTAATTTGAGCATATCAAATTTGGCGCCGTTGCCGGGGACTCAATTCGCCATTAGATTACGTTTGTGAATTTCGACTAAGTTCGTCGGTATCGGTCGATACTCGCCTTTCTCTTTTGTTCATATCGATCGACACCACTTGGTATCGATCGATACTTAACGTGTTACCAAATTAATTACGTTCTTGACTTCTGTTTTCAGGTGTATGCCATATCATAAGACAAGAAGGAACAAGAATACTCAGCTAGTTGAACTGTCATTGGAACAGCTAGCACTTTTGGAACGCACAAACAAGAAGGCAAAGAAACCAGCAGAAATGAACAACAATCAAGTAGAGTTGGTTCGAGATGAGACTGGTGCCTACAGAGACCGAGAGGGTCGTTTGTGCAATGAGAGAGGACAACGTCTGGATGGAAAGGGGAACATCATTCCACCTGCTCCTGTTGTCGCTTGGAATGCCGGTGGGAATGCGAACCCAGTGAATGCTGAGAACGTTGTGGTTAACCGTGGTAGGACGAATGGTGAGTGCAACAGACCTGACCAGTTTTACGCAAATCGCTCTGCGATCCGTCCTCCTGCTTTTCCAAGGAATGACTTTGAGCTGAAACCTGCATACTACACTCTTGTGGGACAGCACCCTTTTCATGGTCTTTCCAGCGAGCATCCCATGGATCATTTTGAGAGGTTCGAGGATTTGGTCACTACCATCAAGAGCAATGGAGTGTCTTATGACTACCTCTTCTGCAAGCTTTTCCCATACTCTCTTGGTGGGGAAGAAACCTACTGGCTGAAGCAGTTACCTCCGGGATCGATGACTAACTGGGAGGAAACTAAGACTGCTTTCCTGACCAACTTTTATGATGATGCAAGATCCGAGGACCTGAGGAACAAAATCTCACAATTTTCTCAAGGACCTACTGAGGCGTTCAAGGCTGCTTGGACGAGGTTCAAATAGTATCAGAGAGACTGTCCACTTCATGGATACTCTGATATTCAGCTGATGGGGTTATTCTTTAGAGGACTTGATTGGAGGTACCAAATGACTTTGGATGCTTCAAGCAATAGAAATTTCAACACCAGATATCCTGATGAAGCCTATGTCCTGATTGAGAACTTGGCGTCTAGCAATAGCACCAAGAATGCTGATTTTGAGCGGAAGAAGCTAGCTGGTAACGTGGATGGTTCACAGATCGCTGACTTTCAAGCTAAGTTGGATTTTATGCATAGTCTTTTGATGGGCAAGACACAGAATGCGGTTCACTTTGCTGAAGATGTCGAGGTATTCAACGAGGATGAAGTAGAGGATGTTAACTACATTGGTGGTTCTGGTTTTCAGGGTCAGAGACATCAGTTCAGCAACAACCGAAACTTCAACAACAACTCGCAGCAAGGAGGGTCGAATCAGTTTGGCCAGAAACCATCCTGGTATCGATCGATACTTCTCGCAAGTTGAACCAAAGACCATGAAGAAACCAGAGATGATTAAGGAACGTGTCTACAAGCCTAAAGTTCCATATCCTCGATTACCCAGACACCTCAGAGACCCCATTTCCCCAAAGTAGTTGCGTGGCTTTGAGAAGATGGTACGTAGAATTCCAAACACAAACACTTTTGAAGAAGCCCTAGAATGCCGCCCTCTGCTAAGCCACTTTCGAGATTGCAGAGACACTGAGGAAGATATTAAGGCACTTTTCGCCAAAGTCAGGAGTTTACCGCCTCCACTGAAGCGGTTGACTAAGATGGAAGATCCATGGAAATTTTCAGTTCCATGCTCCATCTCTAGAGTTGAATTCAAAGAATCACTGGTTGATTCAGGGTCTAGCGTGAATGTCATGTCAAAGGCACTTGCAGAGGAACTTAAGATCGATGACATACGACCTACTCAGATGCCTCTCACATTCGCGAACTCTTCCAAATCTGTTCCGTACGGTACAATCCCTGACTTGATGGTTAAGGTAGGAGACTGTCTGGTTCCTACCAATTTTCAGGTTGTGGAGATGCATGCATGGTCTAGCACGCCTTTGATTCTTGGGAGACCGTTCATGGCTACTGCTGGCGCAGTTATGGACACACCCAGTAGGAGGATTTCATTCTCGTACATTGACAAACATGTCTCCTACGAAGCCATCCCTTCTAGACGGACTCCGAAACAGATTTCCTGTATCACTGTTGGTGCAGGAGAAACGTTGATGGTTGATCTTTTGGACGAGCCTGATGCTGTGCCAACTGTCATAGAAGCTCTGGATCATCCTCCTATCATCGCCAGGAAAGTCATCAAACAGACTAAGGCAAAAACGGAGGTGAAGAACAGAAAAGTCGAGTGTGCCACATGCGTCACTTTAACCCCTCAGAAGTGCGATGGAGGTTCGATCGAGTACAAGGTGAAGTGCAAGGGACGCTCGAAACCGTTCTCTAAGGCCAGAATCATCCTAACTCCGGATCTGAAGGATAAAGGGCAAGAGGTTATTGAGCGTATGCTGCGCAAAACTCTGAGTTTGGAAGTATCTAGTTGTGGGACTTGCCATGGAGTGAGTTCCATACTTCCTTCCGACTGATCGTCCGCACAGTCAAGCTCGTGACGTTAAACAAGTGCTGAGTGGGAGGCAACCCACTGGTAAGTCTGTACATAAGTCTTTTATTTTTGTTTTTATTTTTAGTTTTGTGTCTTGTGTCTTAACGTGAAGCATATTAAGTGAAGAGTATCGATCGACACTAGTTTGTGTCGATCGATACCACGCGGAGAATGAACATGATTTGGCCAATGAGTGTTGATCGACACTATCTAGTATCGATTGACACTGTGCGGGAAGGTAAGTTTTCTCTTAAAACCCTCGGGTTTCTTTTTCTCTTCTTTCTTCTCCATCGATCGATACCTCCTCTATCTCCCTCTCAAATCGCATCTCTCTCATTTCTTCACCGATTTTGGTGATTCAAGCGCCTAGATTCATTGGATTTTCATCCTCTATCTCTTTCTAGCATTTGTTTCTTAAATCAGCAAAGGTACGTGTACGAAATTCCACATTTTATGTCCGATTTTTAGGGTTTAAGGTTTGTGCGATTCCACTCTTTAGCACTTGTTTTTCTTGACAAATGTCATTTGCTTAGATGCTCTAGACTAGTTTCACACCTTGCCTTATATTCAAATGCCCTTAATTTCGACTTTTGGATGATTTGGATTGTGGAAATGCATGAAACTGGAATTGGCCTAGGGTGTCGATCGATACCCTTGAGTATCGATCGACACCATGCGAGTTTGACGATAATAATTTGATGTGACTGCAGAGAGGTGTTTGATTTATGCTGTTTCTTTATGTCTTTGTCTGCAGATGGCATCTAGGTCAAAGAAAGCACGCACTTCAGACGTATCGAGCTCTAACCCATCTGCTACGGATATTCCTGCGGCCCCACGCAGAAACCCTTGGCTCAGACGAGAGGGTACCAAGATAGTCTGCGACAGAGATTGGGATGGACAGGAGAAGGCGTATGCCCTGAGTGATGACACCGCCTTCAGACCCATTTCTGAGGAGTGGGACGATTTCGACACGCTGTTCTATAACGCGTGGTTGGGGTGTCACCATCGAGCCTACTAGGTTTGTGGATGGGCTTTCTTTGCATCAGCTGGGCCTCGACACAGATTTGGCTCATCTGCTTGGGCGGATTGGTTTTGGTCAAACGGCTACACAGCAGCATGACCTCTACCCAGACTTGGTTCCTCAGTTTATGGCGACAACTCGCATTAGCTATTCAGATGAGGTTCTGCGAGACGCATAGGGTGGTAGCCTCTCCTTCATGGCTCGCGGAGTGAGGTACAGGATTTCATTCCCTGATCTATGTGATCTCTATGGTTTTCGGAGAGATCGCAGGAGGATTGCTCTTCCAGCTGCCCATCCTGACATGCGTGGAGTTTGGGCATGGTTTGGGAACGGTGTCTACGAGTCTAAGACGTTCACTCAGATGGACATACGACATCTGGTCCTGCGTTGAAGCCCGGGAGGAAGTGGATTCTTAGTCGATCTGATGGGAGCTTTCTGGTGCAGCTACCTGACATGGATATGACAGACATATCTGAGGATCCTGCTCTGCTTCGTTTTGTGCCTCCTGCAGAGCTGTTGACTCCAATTTCTGCGACTAGACGACAGGTTCGTCCACCTACTGCTGACATCCCATCCACTTCACGTCAGGGAAGACGTACACAGGCTGCACCGTGCACACCTATTCCCGAGCCACAATGGCCTGAGGACACGGATGTCCCGATGGAGCCAGCTGCATTTCAGAGGCTGATGGTAGCAAGCATGAAGAGCATATGGGCTGTTGTTCGCTGTCGTTGCACAACTGACACGGATGCTGATCCGTCGAGATACCGCTACCGCTGATGACCATGAGAGTGTTTCTGAGGAGACGCAGAATTAGTCTTCTCTATCTTCGCGTTTGTATTTTTCTTTCTTTTTCTTTTATCTTTATTTTTCTGTTGAACTTATGTCGGTATTTGTTTTTGCATTTGAACTTCTTTGGATTTATGTTTGATCTACCATGTTGCTTTTAACCTATTTTTGAGTGTTCCTATCAGTGTGTCGACATACAGTTGGTGTCGATCGATACCTTCCAGTATCGATCGATACCCTGTAAAGGTACGGTTTCTATTTTTCATAATCCACTTAGTTCATTTGTTTTATTTCGCCAACTCTAAACTAGATAACACTGGGGACAGTGTTGTTTAAGTCTGGGGGAGGTAGTCGCTGACTTTGTTTTTGTTTTTCTTAGAGTCAGTCCGTTTTTGAGTCATTCGTTGTTTTATTGAGTCAAAACTTTGTCTGAGCCTATGATCTTTTTCATGAATCTATTGAGATGACCTTGCTTCTAAGTGACCATTGTTACAGAATCAGTACTAGATCGACTAATGAAAAATCCAAAGACTGACCAGATAACTAGAAGACACTCATGTTTCCAGCAAAGTTCCTTAAAGCCTGAGCCAAATTTTTACAAGAAATCAATGTGGTTAGTATCTATAGAGCTTGATTCCTCATTCGTATCTGACAAAGGAACCCATGTGTTTTAAAATAATGGTATTTCTCTCCCCGTTACAAGTTAATAAATAAGATGCATTAAAAGATGAAATGATTTTCTTCTGAGTAGAGGGTTAGGAAAATTTCCAACGATCCCATTATTATACTTCAGAAGAAATGATCACACAAAGCGAGGTTAGGAAAATTTCCTGTGATACCATTATTCGCCTACACCTTTGACTACTTTTGAGGGAAGAGCCGGGGATTCGGTGGTAAACACCATCAATACTCGCGTCTCGAACCTTAATTTGTACATGCAAGAGATACAATAAGAAATAAGTCTGGGGGAGAGAAATAATACCAAAAAGTGTGAAAAGGGTGGTTCCTTGTCATGATATTGTATGGGAAAAAATCTAGAAGGTTCTTGATATTAATTCACAGCGATGAAACTGGCGAGGATGGCTTGATTGAACGATGTTGTGAGACAATGTGTGTAGTCTGGGAAGCTGCGAATGTCTACGGAGAAGTACATGGTGGTTAGATCAAAAAGCTGGTTAGGTGACATTTGGGTTCTTGGGAAATTGGTCATTGCAACGTTCAAGAACAGGTGAGTCTCTACGTTTTCAAACCTCTTTCTCTTGTTTAGTCTTCTATTTGCTTGAGGGCAAGCAAATGCTAAGTCTGGGGGAGTTGATATATCATGGTTTTAACCCTGTTTAAGCCGTGATATAAGTCCGTTTTATCGAGTCTTTATTCTATTATAGAGTCTTTTAGAGTATTTTATAGGTTTTAGCTCATTTAGAGCATTATTGGAGATATTGGAGTTTTATGGAGCGTTCTGGAGCAAAACTGAAGTATGGTGACTAAGTGCCCGATCAAAGCGTCAAACATCGATCGATACCCCCTGGTATCGATCGACACCCATCGAAGCAGATTACAAGTCGCGACTTTAATGAAGTTTGAAGAATTGCAGAACTTGCCCAGAAGACTTTAATATTTACAAGAAGACCACAATTCGTGTTTAGACTATTAAATTAGGTTTTACAGCTACTTTGGCTGTGTGCTTTTCATTAAGTTTATGTTGAGGATTTTTGAGAGAGCTTGATATAGGGGAGACAAGTCAGAACTCTGTTCGTCTGAGAGAAGATTTCGAACCTCTGTTTTATTCTCTACTCTTGTTTATTCTATTGATGATTTATTCAGTTATGTTGATTGCTTCAATTTCCATGCCTGAGTAGATCTCTTGTTAGGTTCAGGGTTCTCAATAGAGTTTTCTCCGAATGCTATATTGATTTTTTTATTAGGATTCACTATCTGAATTAATTCTTCACCATAGGTTGTTTGCAAAGCTAATTCTAGATTGATCACCTAGAACTTAGATCTTAGGATAATTGATTAGGCGCGAGAGTGCGATTAATTACCTGATAGAACCTAGGGTGAGCAAAATAACTATTCGCAAAGAGATTTGGTTTAATTGTTTTGTGAACAAATCAAACTTGATATAAAAGCTGGTTTAGACTTTAGGATTCGCAAAGAGATTTGGAATTCCTAGGATTTAAACTTAGATAGTTTTCGCAACGAGAGTTGGTTAACTATATCTTAGTGATTTGAGTTCAAGAATCGTGCTAAATCTGAATCCTGTCAGTTAATTTATCTGCATTTAGTGATTCCCTGAGAAATACCCTGAACCTATATTTCTCCAATTGATTTCACAACAGTTTTAAATTTGCATTATGTTTACAATACCATTATTTACTTAGCGTAATTCTCACATCTATAATATATTGTGCGTTTATGTGAGTCCTTGTGTTCGACCCCTAGCTATACTATAACTACTGCTTTGTATCTAAATAGGGTATTAATTTGAGCATATCAATGGGCTGACGAACTTGACGGAGTCTTATGGTCTTATCGCACCACTCTAAGACAATCAACCGGACAATCTCCTTTCTACCTGGGTTACGGTGTCGAAGCTCTCTGCCATGCCGAACTAAACATTCCAACAATACGTAGGATGATACTCGTGGAAAACCCCGGTCTAAACGATGAAATCATGCTCGATAACGTCGACGCACTCGAAGAGCAACGCGATCAAGCTTTACTTCGCATCCAAAATTACCAAAACTTGGCAGCACGTTACTACAACAAAAAAGTTCGCGGACGCCATTTTGAAGATGGCGATCTCGTCTTACGAAAGGTCTTCGAAGGCACCGAAGAGAAGAACGCAGGAAAGCTCGGCACTAACTGGGAAGGACCCTATCAGATCATGAGGGTCGTCAAGCCCGGAGTGTACAAACTCATGAGATTATACGGAACACCGATCCCACGATCATGGAATTCGATGAACCTCAAACGCTTCTACTACTAGAACCGCCAAAAAAAAAAAAAAAAAAAAATCACCGAGCCCCCTTTTATGCTCGATTTCAACAACGATGTAATACGAACTACGAATGGCTTGATCATTCTTTCGAGGGTACGTAGGCAGCCAACATTGGGTTAAGCTGTTACTTTAATAAAATTTTAGTCAAGGCAAAAAGCCGAACTTCAAACAGTTTGCCGAATTCTAAAAATTCGTATCATCGAAAGCCGAACCTTTAAACAGTTCGCTGAATTTCAAAAATTAGTATCATCATAAACCGAACTTCAAACAGTTCGCCGAACTTTACCATCACGGTTCCCACATCGACGTCCTGGCCAGACGATCGATAAAATCAAATTAAGTCGAGCTAGTTCTCGCACGCATCCTCATGGTGCTATGGATAAAACACCTTCCATGTATAAAGCCGAGACCAGTCTCGCATCAAACTTATTCTCAGACCATTTGAGCTAAATAAGCCGAGCCCTTCTCGCACACTCGGATTCGATCTGAGAAAACCTTGGAATATCTTAAGACGAGCTATTCACGTACTCTTATGCCGAGATCCAAAGGTAAAGCCGAACGCCATTCCTCGCAAAAATCTAAGCCAATTTCTCAACAATCGCAAAAATCTAAGCCGGTTTCTCAACAATCGCGAAACCCTAAGCCGATTCCTCAACAATCGCAAAACATAAGCCGATCTATTAACACAGACCGCCGATTTACGGCACCATTTTGTGAACGGCAGACTTGATAAGTTCGTATAGATTTACGACTTCAAACAAGCCGAAATTCGATAAATATTCCACAAAACGACTAAGGAAAGTTATACTCATAAAAATCGAAAGAAGGTCATATAAAAAACTAGTGGATACCGGAATTTAAAAACCCTCCGGTGGTATATCATGGTTTTTACCCCTTTTAGGCTATGATATAAGTCCGTTTTATAGAGTCTTTCTACTATTTCGTAGTATTTTAGAGTCTTTTAGAGGTTTTAGCACGTTTGGAGCATAATTGGAGATATTGGAGCTTTCTGGAGCATTTTGGTGCAAAGCTGAAGTTCGTGTTGCTGAGTACCTGATTTCACGTCAAGCATCGATCGATACCTCCTTAGTATCGATCGATACCCATCGCAGCAGACACAACCCGCAACTTTAATGAAGACTTGAAGAATCGCAACTTGGTCAAAAAGTGTCTATTATTTACAAGAAGCCCCAAAACGTGATTTAGGTTATTTATATGGATTTTACAGCCACTTTGTTGGCTAGGCTTTATTTTTACTTTGGTTTGAGAGAGAGCTTTGTGAGGAAGACAAGTCTGAAACTCCCTTCGTCCGAGAGAAGATTTCGAACTCTCTTGTTACTCTTTCTGTTTTATTTGATGATTTATTCAAACATGTTTATTGCTTCAATTTCCATATCTGAGTAGATCCACTTTAGGTTCAGGGTTCTCATAAGGGTTTTCTCTGAATGCTAGGTTGATTAGTTTATTAGGATTCACCATCTGAATTTGTTCTTCGCTTTAGGTTGTGTTCAAAGCTAATTCTAGGTTGACGAATCTGGATTTAGATCTTAGGATAATTGATTAAGCACGACAGTGCGATTAATTACCTGATAGAACCATAGGTGAGCAAATTAATTATTCGCAAAGAGATTTGGTTTAATTGATTTGTGAACATATCAAACTCGGTATTAAAGCTGATTTATACTTTAGGATTCGCAAAGAGATTTGGAATTCTAGGATTTAGATTTAGATAGTTTTCGCAACGACAGTTGGTTAATTATACTTTAGTGATTTGAGTTCAAGAACTGGGCTAAATCTGAATCCTGACTAGTTAGTTTATCTGCATTCATTGATTTCCTGAGAAATACCCTGATCCTATCTTTCTCCCATTGAATTAACAACTCGTTTACTGTTACTACTTTTTGTTTCATCTAAATTGCTTAGCTTGATTCGATACTATATAATCTTTTGTGCGATTTCTCTGAGTCCTTGTGTTCGACCCCTGAATACTGCAGCAACTGCTTTAGTACTTTTTAGGGTATTAATTTGAGCATATCAATTTTGGCGCCGTTGTCGGGGACTCAATTTCGCCATTAGATTTTAGCTGTCGAGTTTCGACTAAGCTCGTCGGTATCGATCGATACTACCTAGTATCGGTCGATACGCGTCGTCTCTTTTTGTTGATATCGATCGACACCACTTGGTATCGGTCGATACTCATCGTGTTTTTGGTTACTTACGTGCTTGACTCTTGTTTTCAGGTGTATGCCTAATTGTGAAACCAGAAGGAGCAAAAGCACTCAGCTAGTTGAACTATCATTGGAGCAACTAGCACGTTTGGAACGCACAAACAGAAAGGCAAAGCAAACATCAGAGATGAACAAGCCAGTAGTTTTAAGAGCTGATGAAGCTGGAGTCTTGAGAGACCAAGAGGGTCAAGTGTGCAATGAGAGAGGGCAGCGACTTGATGAAGCTGGAAACATCATTGTCCCTCCTGCTGTTATTGGTGAGATTGTCGCGCCAGCTGGACGTGCCAACGTTGGGAATGTTGAGGTTAATCGAGGTAGAACACTTGGTGAGCATAATAGACCTGATCAATTCTTCGCAAATCGAGCTGCGATTCGCATCCCAACTTTCCAGAGGCATGATTTTGAGCTGAAACCTGCCTATTACGCTCTTGTGAGTCATAATCCTTTCCACGGCCTACCTCATGAACACCCTATGGATCATATCGAGAGGTTCGAGGATTTGGTCACTGGTATGAAGTACAATGGAGTGCCAAATGAGTACCGTTTCTGCAAACTTTTCCCATACTCTCTTAGTGGGGATGCTGCTTATTGGCTGAAGCAGTTGGCTCCTGGTTCACTAACTACATGGGAGGAGACGAAGAATGCATTCCTTATAAATTTCTATAATGATGCGAGAACCGAAGACCTCAGGAACAAGATCTCTCAATTTTCTCAATGTCCAACAGAGGCACTCAAAGCTGCTTGGATTCGTTTCAAGTCCTATCAGAGAGACAACCGCACCATGGGTTCACTCAGGTTCAGCTGCTGGGTACTTTCTACAGAGGAATCGATTGGAGGTACCAGATGGCTTTGGATACTGCGAGTAATGGGAACTTCAACACCATATATCCAGATGATGCAGTTGTGCTAATTGAGAACTTGGCGTCTTGTAATAGCACCAAGAATGCTGATTTCGAGCAGAAGAAGCAGGCTGGAAGAGTTGATGGATCGCAGATTGTTGAAGTTCAGGCAAAACTGGATTTTCTGATCGGGAAGTCGAAGAAGACTGTACACTTCGCTGATGGAGTCGAGAATATCGGTGGAGATGAAGTGGAAGATGTTAACTACGTTGGTGGTTCTTGATTTCAGGGTCAGTAATTTGGGTACAATAACAACCGAAACTTCAACAACAACACTCGAAATTATGGGAACTCTTCGTACCAACCCATCTCTCCAAAGTCCACAGAGAATAAGATGGAATTCATGATGGAACAGCTTCTTCGGGGACAAGAGAAGTTGCAAGGTGACTTCAATGGGAAGTTTGACTCTCTGTATATTGAGCTGAATGAGAAAATTGAAGCCATCAATCTTAGCCATAGGAAGTTAGAAACTCAGGTTGCTCAGACAGCAGCAGCTGTAAAGAGACTGGAAGGTTTTCTTCCAGGGAAAACTGAAATTCCAAGAGCACACGTCAATGCAATCTCAATAGAAAGTGCTAAAGAAGCCACTGCAGTGGTAGAAAAGGGTTTTGATGCAGGAATTTTCGACGATGCTGTTGAAGATGGCGACTGGGATTCTAAAATCGCCCGAGTATCGATCGATACCAGCCAGTGTCGATCGATACCGCTCCAAACACCTGCACGAGTGGATAGAAATTCATGTGTATCGATCGATACTCCTCTAGTGTCTGTCGATGCTGAGACGCAGGTCGAGAAGAAGGCCGAAATTGTCAAGGAGAGGGTGTACAAACCCATATAACCTTATCCTATGCCTCGTATTATGACAAAGAAGGAATGTGAGGACGCCAGATGCAAAGCTATGTTGGATAAGTTGGTTGTGGAGTTTCCTGCTGTGGTTGATTATATATCTGACGATGAGAATTCGAACAACACCCCCGCATCGATCGATACCATCTTGTATCGATCGACACTCGTCCAACAATCTGTCAAGGACGTCTCGAAAGAGCAAGCATCGATCGACACCCTCCCCGTATCGATCGATACCCACCCAGATACTGCGAAGGAGCCGCGTATGAATGTCGACAGACTTCGCAAGTCCAAGAAGCTGATTCCTAGTCCTCAACACCTCCGAGCCCCCATCACTCCAAAGCAGCTGCGTGGCTTTGAGAAGATGGTACGAAGGATTCCCCATTCGTTGACTTTTGAAGAGGCTCTAAAGGGCTGACCTCTGCTCAGTCACTTCAAAGATTGCAGAGAAACTCTGGAAGAGGTTGAAGTACTATTTATCGAGGCAAGACGCAAGTCACTACCGCTGAGGCAGTTGACCCAGAGGGAAGACCCAGGGAAATTCGCAATTCCATGCTCCATCTCTGGAGTTGAATTCGATGAGTCTCTCGTTGAATCAGGATATAGCGTCAATATAATATCAAGGGAAATTGATGAACGATTTAGGGCTGATATAAGACCCCCTACGATGCTTCTCACATTTGCGAACTCCTCCACCTCACCTCCATACGGCACTATCCATGCTTTGCTTGTTAAAGTAGGAGATTGTATGGTGCCCACTAATTTTCAGGTTGTGGAGATGAGCGAAGCATCTGAAGTTTCTTTGCTCCAGGGACGACCGTTTATGGCTACTGCTGGCGCAATCATAGACACACCTAATAAGAGACTCTCTTTCTCTTACATTGACGGATGGGTCTACTATGATGCCATTCCCTCTAGAGGTGCTCCCACACATGTCTCGTGCTTCACTGTTGTCACAAGAGAGACATTGGTAGTTGATCTTTTGGAAGAGCCTCCCGACGACCCAACTGTCATAGACATTTTGGTTGAACCGCCCAGTATCCCCAAAAAAGTTGTCAGGAAGGCTAAGGCAACAAAGAAGAAGGCGAAGAGGAAAAACGTGAAGGATGCTGCCTCTATGACCTTAATCCCTTAGAAGTGTGATGAGGATTCGATTGAGTACAAGGTGAAGTGCAAAGGAACTTCGAAACCATTCTTTAAGGCTCGAGTTCTTCTTACTTCGGAGCTGAAAGAGAAATGAAATGAAATTATGGAGAGCATGTTGAGCAGAACTCTGAGTTTGCAAGTATCTATATGTGGAACTTGCATGGGAGTAAGCTCTCATTCTTCTCCTGACTGATCACCTGAGCCCAAGTCAAGCTACTGACTTTAAACGAGCGCTTGGTGGGAGGCAACCCACTGGTGAGTCTGCTTTTGAGTCATTTTCTTTTATCTTTTTTCGTTTTGTGTTTGTGTCAGGATAAACAAGGAGCAAAACTCGAAATCGCCTTAGTGTCGATCGATACCCCATTGGCATCGATCGATACCAATCGCGAATGTCGATTTAAGCCTGGTATCGATCGATACCAGGCCGTGTGTCGATCGACACCAGATGCTCCAGCACGGTAACTTCTTGTTTTTCCCATTTATATTCTATTCTTTTGTTTTCTTTTACCTACTCTAGGCTAGATAACACTGGGGACAGTGTTGTTCAAGTCTGGGGGAGGTGTCTGCTGACATTGTGTTTGTTTTTCTTATAGTCAGTTGTTTTATCGAGTCAAAATCGTTTTATTGAGTCAAAACTTGTTGGAGATGATGATCATGTGCTTGAATTGTTGTTTTGATTTTGTTCTTGAGTGACCAGTGTTGCAGGATTAGCTCTAGATCGACTAATGAAAAATCCAAGGACTGACCAGTTGACTAGAAAACATCCATGTCTCCAGCAGAGTTCTTCTGAAGCCTGAGCCAAATTTTTGCACTTCATCAATGTGGTTAGTGTTTACAGAGCTTGATTCATCATTCATATCTGACAAAGGAACCCATATGTTTAAAGTAATGGTATCTCTCTCCCCTGTTATAAGTTGGTAAATAAGAGCATAAAAGATGAAATGATTTTCTTCTGAGTAGAGGGCTAGGAAAATTTCCGGCGATCCCATTATTCTACTTAAGAGGGAATGATCACACAAAGGTTGAAAGCGAGGTTAGAAAAATTTCCCGTGATACCACTATTCGCCTAAACCTTTGATACATAGAGAGGGAAGAACCGGAGATTCGGTGGCAAACACCATCAATACTCGCGTTTCGGACCTTGATGTGTATATGCAATATCTAAAAAAAAAAAGAACATAATAAAAAATAAGTCTGGGGGAGAGAAAGTGATACAAAAAGTGTGAAATTGGATGGTTCCTTGTCATGATATTGTATGGTAAAGAATCTAGAAGGTTCTTGAACATTGGCTGCAGCGATGCAACTGGCGAGGAGGGCTTTATTTGAACAATGCTGCGAGATAATGTATGGAGTCTGGAAAAGCTGCGAATGTCTACGGAGAAGTACATGGTGGTTAGATCAAAAGCTGGTTAGGTGACATTTGGGTGCTTGGGAAAAGGGTCATTGCAACGTTTCAAGAACATGTGAGTCTCTACGTTTTCAAACCTCTTTCTCTGGTTTAGTTTTCTGTTTTGCTTGAGGGCAAGCAAAGGCTAAGTCTGGGGGAGTTGATATATCATGGGTTTTACCCCTTTTAGGCTATGATATAAGTCAGTTTTATAGAGTCTTTCTACTATTTCATAGTATTTTAGAGTCTTTTACAGGTTTTAGCACGGTTGGAGCATAATTGGAGATATTGGAGCTTTCTGGAGCATTTTGGAGCAAAGCTGAAGTTTGTGTTGCTGAGTACCCGATTTCACGTCAAGCATCGATCAATACCTCCTTAGTATCGATCGATACCCAACGCAGCAGACACGACCCGCGATTTTAATGAAGAGTTGAAGAATTGCAACTTGGTCCAGAAGTCTCTATTATTTACAAGAAGCCCCAAAACGTGATTTAGGTTATTTATAGGGATTCTACAGCCATTTTGTTGGCTAGGCTTTATTTTACTTTGGTTTGAGAGAGAGCTTTATGAGGAAGACAAGTCTGAAACTCCCTTCGTCCGAGAGAAGATTTTGAACCCTCTTGTTACTCTTTCTGTTTTATTTGATGATTTATTCAAACATGTTTATTGCTTCAATTTCCATGTCTGAGTAGATCCACTTTAGGTTCAGGGTTCTCATAAGGGTTTTCTCTGAATGCTAGGTTGATTAGTTTATTAGGATTCACCATCTGAATTTGTTATTCGCTTTAGGTTGTGTTCAAAGCTAATTCTAGGTTGACGAATCTGGAACTTAGATCTTAGGATAATTGATTAGGCACGACAGTGCGATTAATTACCTGATAGAACCTTAGGTGAGCAAATTAATTATTCGCAAAGAGATTTGGTTTAATTGATTTGTGAACATATCAAACTCGGTATTAAAGCTGATTTAGACTTTAGGATTCGCAAAGAGATTTAGAATTCTAGAATTTAGATTTATATAGTTTTCGCAACGACAGTTGGTTAATTATACTTTAGTGATTTGAGTTCAAGAACTGCGCTAAATCTGAATCCTGACTAGTTAGTTTATCTGCATTCATTGATTTCCTGAGAAATACCCTGAGCCTATCTTTCTCCCATTGAATTAACAACTCGTTTACTGTTACTGCTTTTTGTTTCATCTAAATTGCTTAACTTGATTCGATACTATATAATCTATTGTGCGATTTCTCTGAATCCTTGTGTTCGACCCCTGAATACTGCAGCAACTGCTTTAGTACTTTTTAGGGTATTAATTTGAGCATATCAAATTTGGCGCCGTTGCCGGGGACTCAATTTCGCCATTAGATTTTAGCTGTCGAGTTTCGACTAAGCTCGTCGGTATCGATCGATACTACCTAGTATCGGTCGATACGCGTCGTCTCTTTTTGTTGATATCGATCGACACCACTTGGTATCGGTCGATACTCATCGTGTTTTTGGTTACTTACGTGCTTGACTCTTGTTTTCAGGTGTATGCCTAATTGTGAAACCAGAAGGAGCAAAAGCACTTAGCTAGTTGAACTATCATTGGAGCAACTAGCACATTTGGAACGCACAAACAAAAAGGTAAAGCAAACATCAGAGATGAACAAGCCAGTGGTTTTAAGAGCTGATGAAGCTGGAGTCTTGAGAGACCAAGAGGGTCAAGTGTGCAATGAGAGAGGGCAGCGAATTGATGAAGCTGGAAACATCATTGTCCCTCCTGCTGTTACTGGAGAGATTGTCGCGCCAGCTGGGGGTGCCAACGTTGGGAATGCTGCGGTTGATTGAGGTAGAACACTTGGTGAACGTAACAGACCTGATCAATTCTTCGCAAATCGAGCTGCGATTCGCATCCCAACTTTCCAGAGGCATGATTTTGAGCTGAAACCTGCCTATTACGCTCTTGTGAGTCAGAATCCTTTCCACGGCCTACCTCATGAACACCCTATGGATCATATCGAGAGGTTCAATTAAACCAAATCTCTTTGCGAATAATTAATTTGCTCACCTAAGGTTCTATCAGGTAATTAATCGCACTGTCGCAGCTTTAATACCGAGTTTGACTCTCTGGATTTCAGGGTCAGCAATTTGGGTACAACAACAACCGAAACTTCAACAACAACACTCGAAATTACGGGAACTCTTCGTCACTGGTATGAAATACAATGGAGTGCCAAATGAGTACCTTTTCTGCAAACATTTCCCATACTATCTTAGTGGGGATGCTGCTTATTGGCTGAAGCAGTTGGCTCCTGGTTCACTAACTACATGGGAGGAGACGAAGAATGCATTCCTGATAAATTTCTATGATGATGCGAGATCCGAAGACCTAAGAAACAAGATCTCTCAATTTTCTCAAGGTCCAACAGAGGCACTCAAAGCTGCTTGGATTCGTTTCAAGTCCTATCAGAGAGACTGTCCGCACCATGGGTTCACCCAGGTTCAGCTGCTGGGTACTTTCTACAGAGGAATCGATTGGAGGTACCAGATGGCTTTGGATACTGCGAGTAATGGGAACTTCAACACCAGATATCCAGATGATGCAGTTGTGCTAATTGAGAACTTGGCGTCTTGTAATAGCACCAAGAATGATGATTTCGAGCGGAAGAAGCAAGCTGGAGGAGTTGATGGATCGCAGATTGCTGAAGTTCAGGCAAAACTGGATTTTCTGATCAAGAAGTCGAAGAAGACTGTACAGTTTGCTGATTGAGTCGATAATATCGGTGGAGATGAAGTGGAGGATGATAACTACGTTGGTGGTTCTGGATTTCAGGGTCAGCAATTTGGGTACAACAACAACCGAAACTTCAACAACAACACTCGAAATTACGGGAACTCTTCGTACCAACCCATCTCTCCAAAGTCCACAGAGAATAAGATGGAACAGCTTCTTCGGGGACAAGAGAAGTTGCAAGGTGACTTCAATGGGAAGTTTGACTCTCTGTACATTGAGCTGAATGGGAAAATCAAAGCCATCAATCTTAGCCAGAGGAAGTTGGAAACTCAAGTTGCTCAGACAGCAGCAGCTGTAAAGAGACAGGAAGGTTTTCTTCCAGGGAAAACTTAGATTCCAAGAGCACACGTCAATGCAATCACAATAGGAAGTACTAAAGAAGCCACTGCAGTGGTAGAAAAGTGTTTTGATGCAGGAATTTTTGACGATGCTGTTGAAGATGACGACTGGGATTCTGAAATCGCCCGAGTATCGATCGATACCAGCTAGTGTCGATCGATACCGGTCCAAACACCTGCACGAGTGGATAGAAATTCATGTGTATCGATCGATACTCCTCTAGTGTCGGTCGATGCTGAGACGCAGGTCGAGAAGAAGGCCAAAATTGTCAAGGAGAGGGTGTACAAACCCATAATACCTTATCATATGCCTCGTATTATGACAAAGAAGGAATGGGAGGATGCCATATGCAAAGTTATGTTGTATAAGTTGGTTGTGGAGTTTCCTGCTGTGGTTGATGATATATCTGACGATGAGAATTCGAACACCACCCTTGCATCGATCAATACCATCTTGTATCGATCGACACTCGTCCAAATCAGCTTGACAAATTGTTGGACGAGTGTCGATCGATACAAGATGGTATCGATCGATGCAGGGGTGGTGTTCGAATTCTCATCGTCAGATATATCATCAACCACAGCAGGAAACTCCACAACCAACTTATCCAATATAGCTTTGCATCTGGCGTCCTCCCATTCCTTCTTTGTCATAATACGAGGCATATGATAAGGTATTATGGGTTTTTACACCCTCTCCTTGACAATTTCGGCCTTCTTCTCGACATGCGTCTCAGCATCGACCGACACTGGAGGAGTATCGATCGATACACATGAATTTTTATCCACTCGTGCAGGTGTTTGGACCGGTATCGATCGACACTGGCTGGTATCGATCGATACTCGGGCGATTTCAGAATACCAGTCGTCATATTCAACAGCATCGTCGAAAATTCCTGCATCAAAACCCTTTTCTACCACTGCAGTGGCTTCTTTAGCACTTCCTATTGTGATTGCATTGACGTGTGCTCTTGGATTCTCAGTTTTCCCTGGAAGAAAACCTTCATGTCTCCTTACAGCTGCTGCTGTCTGAGCAACCTGAGTTTCCAACTTCCTCTGGCTAAGATTGATGGATTCGATTTTCCCATTCAGCTCAATGTACAGAGAGTCAAACTTCCCATTGAAGTTACCTTGCAACTTCTCTTGTCCCCGAAGAAGCTGTTCCATCATGAATTCCATCTTATTTTCTGTGGACTTTGGAGAGATGGGTTGGTACGAAGAGTTCCCGTAATTTTGAGTGTTGTTGTTGAAGTTTCGGTTGTTGTTGTATCCAAATTGCTTACACTGAAATCCAGAACCACCAACGTAGTTAACATCCTCCACTTCATCTCCACCGATATTATCGACTCCATCAGCGAAGTGTACAGTCTTATTCGACTTCCCGATCAAAAAATCCAGTTTTGCCTGAACTTCAGCAATCTGCGATCCATCAACTCCTCCAGCCTGCTTCTTCCGCTCGAAATCAGCATTCTTGGTGCTATTACAAGACGCCAAGTTCGCAATTAGCACAACTGCATCATATGGATATCTGGTGTTGAAGTTCCCATTACTCGCAGTATCCAAAGCCATCTGGTACCTCCAATCGATTCCTCTGTAGAAAGTACCCAGCAGCTGAACCTGAGTGAACCCATGGTGCGGACAGTCTCTCTGATAGGACTTGAAACGAATCCAAGCAGCTTTGAGTGCCTCTGTTGGACCTTGAGAAAATTGAGAGATCTTGTTCCTGAGGTCTTCGGTTCTCGCATCATCATAGAAATTTATAAGGAATGCATTCTTCGTCTCCTCCAATGTAGTTAGTGCACCAGGAGCCAACTGCTTCAGCCAATAAGCAGCATCCCCACTAAGAGAGTATGAGAAATGTTTGCAGAAAAGGTACTCATTTGGCACTCCATTGTACTTCATACCAGAGACCAAATCCTCGAACCTCTCGATATGATCCATAGGGTGTTCATGAGGTAGGCCGTGGAAAGGATTCTGACTCACAATGAACAAATCAAGAGCGGGGAGCTTCGATCGTGGAGTTCGGTCGTTAACATAGGAAGAAGAATTTCTTGAACTCATCTCGATTGAAAAGAGGAAATCAGCGAAGAACAGAAGGAAGAACTTGAAAATCTTCAAGCAAATCGGAGAAATTACGGCGGAAGGGATGATCGGAGAACGGAAAAATAGATAAAATCTAGAGAGAAAGGAGAGCGCTAGAGAGAGAGAGTTAAATACATTTTTAAGAGCAAGGAAGAAGTGAAAAATAAGGGAAGGATCGAGCATTATTTATAAGAAAAAAAGTAATGATGAAGACTCCTCGAATTCCGCAACTGAATAAGACAAATCGACACGCGACTCCTCGAATTCTGCGACTGAAGAAGACGAATCGACACCCCTTTCCCAAGAAAAATCTACCGACGGCCAATCCAGGAAACCCTAAACTGATATTCCCACAGACGAAATCTTTTACCGAACTCGGACCTATAGGACGGGAAACATCGAATGAACCGCACCGATCTCAATTCTAATCGAGCTAAAGAATACTCCTAGAAACTTCGCCAAACCCCGAAAACTATTTCGCCGAACTTAGGGGGGGGGCAATTGTTTGAGGGGGATTTAGCACCCCCCGCTTTAACTCAGTTCGAACCGAGACCGGTATCGGTTTACGATGGTTCGGACAAGAGGAAGATGGGCTTTGGTTTGTCGGGCCGAACTCTAAAAGCCCAAAGACCAGTTCGCTCATTTTTATTACCGAACTTAACGGCCCAACAAGGGCCCAGTCCGATACGGCAAGATAGAAACCGACCTCCGAGATATACGGAAGATTTCCTTATCTCAGAGGAGATTCATAATATTTCCTTTCCTAGTCGATCTTGGAAAAGGGAAATATTCTCTCAAACAGCCGACTCAAAAAACCTATAAATAAGGAGGAGGCAAGCTCGAAGAAGGGCATCGACAATCATCTGAGAGACAGAAGAACAGAGAAAGAGTTTCATCAAGCACCGATCTCAAGTTCTTTAGTCTCCTTAGTTCTTTTTCATAAAGCTCCGTTGTAACGCCGAATTCAATCAATAAAACGAGTTTCCGATCAAAGTTCCCTGTTTTTACTCCTTGTGTGATATCCGAATCAACAATAAGAAGTTGGTTAAGAAACTTCTTATTACTGTGATGGAACTGGATAGTGTGAAGAAACCAAAAAGTATGGCTCTTGTATCTACAAGCAAAAATAATCTCGTGAGTCTGATGAAGATAAAGATCCCATAAGCTTGCTGGTTAGACGGTTTGATAGTGCAATGAGGAAAGTTGATAAATTTCAGAATCAGAAAAGAACCGGCTCGTTCAGAAGACAAGCTGAAGGAGACAAGTCAGGGAAGAAGCCAGAAATGCAATGTCACGAATGCAAAGGGTTCAGACACTTCAACACTGAGTGCCCCACACTCAAGAGAAGGGAGATTCAATGTTTTGGATGTAGAGGATTTATACATACACAACTGGAATGTGTAAATGATCAGAAGCGCCGAAAATAAAAATCTTTATTGGCCGAAGATGACTCAAAGGATGAAAGTGAGGATGAAGGTGACGAAGAAGTAAACAATTTTGTTACTCTTCTTGGAATAATTGAGTTTGAAAAAGAAGGAGAGATGTCAGAATCAAAATCTGAAGGAGAACAGAAGGATGACATCACTGAAAGCTACAGAGAAGTTCGTGAGATGTTGATCAAGGTTGGAAAGGAAAATTCGGAACTGAAGAAGGAAAAACAACGCCTTGAGCCAGTCATTGAAGTACTGCAGAATGAGCTGACTGCAGAAAGGAAGATAAGTCAGGGGAGTGTGTGTCTGATAAAGGAGAAACTGAATCTTGCAAAAAAGGCAGACAGACTGAGTCAGGAACTATAAGCTGGGAAAAAGGTGTCAACTCAACTCCAGGCAGAGCTAGACCTGCAACACAAGAAAATTCACATGTTTGCTGGGACAAAACAACTTGACAATATCTTGAGCTACGGCAGAACAGTAGATGTGAAACGAGGTCTAGAATACACTGGAAGAAAATACAAAGAGACAAAGAAAAACACTTTTGTCTCGGCTGGTCTTCAGATGCATGAAGAGTCAAAGGGATAAAGTAAGCACAGCTAGAAAGAAGGGGTGTTACCTCTATGGCAAGCACGGTCACATCAGGGCGTACTGTTACAGGTTCTGGGAAATAGTAAAATATCTCAGGAATCAGGGCAAATTTTCTTGGAATTGGTTTCAAAGTCAGATATGGCTGAAGAAATCATACCTCACACAGGGAGTTGTCAAGAAGTCAAACACAAGATCAAGACAAACAACCACAGGAAGTGTGATGGAGAGTGGGTCAGAACCATATACTCCGATGTGGCTTAACTTCAGGTGTAAGATGGATGTGACAACAGAACAAGAAGAAGATACATGCCCATGGTACTTTGACAGTGGCTGCTCAAGACATATGACAGGAACACGAGACTTCCTTCAAAATGTTAAGAAAATCAAGGGAGGAAAAGTTA
The DNA here is from genome assembly GCA_030161315.1 of Eutrema japonicum. Lineage (NCBI taxonomy): Eukaryota > Viridiplantae > Streptophyta > Magnoliopsida > Brassicales > Brassicaceae > Eutrema > Eutrema japonicum. The sequence continues at coordinate 45,730,255 of BSQW01000013.1, forward strand.
CATTTGGAGATGGAATCAAAGGGGCAATCCAAGGGAAAAGAAAGACGTGTGAGTCAGATCTACCACAACTGATGAATGTATATCTAGTTCAAGGATTGAAAGTAAATCTTATCAGTGTGAGTCAACTGTGTGACGAAGGACTGACGGTGGTGTTCACTAGCACATATTGCAAAGCTGTCAACAAAGAAGGTGACATCGTGTTGCAAGGGATTAGATCGGGGAATAACTGCTATATGTGGGACAATTCTCATGCGTCAACAAATTGCTATAGTGCACATGATGATCTTCAATTGTGGCATCAACGACTTGGGCATATGAATGTGAGAAATCTGACTAATCTTGTTGACAAAGAGATAGTAAAAAGACTACCTCAAATTAAGCAAGATAATATGTGGTCCATGCAACCAAGGGAAACATGTGAAAGTGCAACACAAGAAGGTACCTGATGTACAATCCAAAGTAGCGTTAGACCTGGTTCACATGGATCTGATGGGGCCAATGCAAGTTAAAAGTGTGGGAGGAAAAAGATATGTGTTTGTTCTGGTTGATGACTACTCACGATTCACTTGGGTCAGATTCATCCGTGAAAAATCTAATACAGCAGAGAGCTTCAGAATTCTGGCCCTGCAACTGAAAAATGAAAGAGGAGGTATCAAGCAGATCCGGAGTGATCATGGTGGAGAATTTCAGAATAAAATCATAAATGTATTTTATGAGAATCATGGAATTGCACATCAATTCTTGGCTCCAAAAACTCCTCAACAAAATGGAGTGGTGGAATGAAAGAATAGAACTCTGTAGGAGATGGCACGTGCAATGAATTCATGGCAACAAAATGTCTTTGAAGTTCTGGGCTGAAGCTGTGAGCACTGGGTGCTACATCATTAATCGAGTCTATGTCAGAAAGGGAAAAACTAAGACCCCATACGAGTTGTGGAAAGGGAAGACACCAAACCTAAACTACTTTTATGTGTTTGGGTGCAAGTGTTATATCCTGAATAATAAAGATCATTTGGGGAATTTTGATTCCAGAAGTGATGAAGGGATATTTTTGGGGTACTCTAAAACTAGCACAGCATTCATAATATTTAATACAAGATCAAGGGTGGTGATTGAGTCAGTCAATGTGGTATTTGATGACTACTCTCTTATGAAGTGGGAAGGAGCCAACTCAGGAAGTGATTCAGAATAAGCAGAAGAAACTCATGCATCACGGGACAAACCTGCTAACCCAGAAGAATAATCTGTTTCATAGCCATCTATACATGAGTCAGAGGAAACTTAGTATGTCCATCGTAATCATTCATCATCTGATGTTATTGGTGATGTGAATGAAGGGAGGAAGACCCGTGGAGTTCAACTTGACTTCAAAAAGATGGTTGATATATATTCTGAGATGGTTCTATTTTCGTGCTTTGTAACAGTCATTGAGCCACGAAACCATCGGCAAGCGCTTGAGGATGAATTCTGGATTATTGCGATGGAACAAGAACTAGAGCCATTTGTACGCAATGATGTGTGGGAACTTGTGCCACGGCCTGAAGATGGAAATTTTGTAGGCACTAAGTGGATATTCAAGAACAAGATTGATGAGAATGGTGCGGTTGTCCGGAACAAAGCCAGACTAGTAGCACATGGCTACTCCCAAATTGAAGGTGTGGACTTTGAGAAAACCTTTGCACCAGTTGCAAGACTTGAGTCAATTCGACTGTTTCTGAGGATGGCATGTATTCTGAATTTCAAAGTGTATCAGATGGATGTGAAGAGTGCCTTCCTGAATGCACTCCTAAAGGAAGAAGTGTATGTTGAGAAACCTAAGGGATTTGAAGACTCGATGAACACAAGTCATGGCTACAAACTTAAGAAAGCTTTGTATGGATTGAAGCAAGCACCTCGAGCTTGGTATGAGAGACTTACGAGCTTTTTAGTTCAAGGTTACACAAGAGAAAGCGTAGACAAGACCATGTTCATTCTTGAACAAGGAAAAGAGATCATGATTGTCCAAATCTATGTGGATGATATCATCTTTAGCGGGACATCTCAGCTGATGGTTGATTTTTTTGTCAAGAGCATGAATCATGAGTTCGAGATGAGCATGGTAAGCGAGCTTAAGTACTTTTTGGGACTACAGATAACACAGTCAGAGGAAGGTGTGTTTATCTCTCAAAGTACATATGCGAAGAACCTGCTGGTAAAGTTCAACCTGGATCAATGCAAGGAGGCACGTACTCCCATGAGTACTACAACCAAATTGAGCAAATATGATGAATGGCAGGATGTATATCCCACAGTATACAAAGGAATGATTGGTAGTCTCCTGTATCTGACAGCAAGCAGGCCTGACTTGTGTCTGAGTGTAGGACTATGTGCAAGATATCAAGCCAAGCCAAAGCAATCACATCTCGAAGCTGTAAAGATAGTCATCAAGTATGTCAAGGGGACTGTCAACCTTGAAATTTGGTACTCCAAAGGATCGAACAAGAACTTGGTGGGATACTGTGATGCAGACTGGGCAGGGAGTGTAGATGATAGGAAAAACACAAGTGGAAGTTGTTTCTTCCTCGGGAACAACCTAATCTCGTGGATGAGCAAGAAACAGAACTTTGTATCACTATCCACTGCAGAGGCAGAGTACATAGCCTTGGGGAGCTGCTGCAGTCAACTTCTTTGGATGAATCAAATGTCAGTCGACTATGTAATGGATTCTGGACCACTTCTGGTTCACTGCGATAACAAGAGGGCTATAAGCCTATCAAAGAATCCAGTACATCACTCGAGAACAAAGCACATTGACATAAGGTACCACTTTATTCGTGAACTAGTGGAGGAGAAACATGTAGTGGTTGAACACATTGTCACTGACCTGCAACTGGCTGATTTATTCACAAAACCTTTAGATTTCAACCGGTTTGTCATTTTAAGAAATTCAATTGGTGTTTGTGGTATGTGACTGGTTTGTCGAGTGTGCAGGACTGATACAGGTACTGACTCAGGGTGTATGAGAGGCTCAGATTTTGTGTGGAGTCAAGTACAAAAGTGAAAACGATCCTCTGTCATGACATCTGAACTAGATGTTGGAACAAGTTCATATTGAAAGAAAAGACAAAAAAGGGGGAGGAATCATTGATCATAATGCAATCGGATCCTGAGCTGAGAAAGTGATGATGAAAATGATGCAATCATACCCTGAGCTGAGAAAGTGATGATGGAAATGATTCTTGATCAAGGAACTCTTTGCCTCATGAAAGAAATCATCAACGGCCTGTACTTGAGAATAATCATCAGTGATAGTACAAGGAAACCAAGTAGGAAAAGAAAAATGCAAAGAATCTCTCGGTATGACCATAAGTTGAAAACTGACACATGACAGAAGGAAGTCGTGATAGGGGAAACCGAGTCACTAGAGTCAAGATGGCCAGACACAACAAATCGTCAGAGCTAAGTATACATCCTGACTCAAGTGCTGACTCAGTTCATGTCACTTCTCACAAGAAAAAAAGGTAATTAAATTTGAATAAAATGTTTTTTAAAAACCAGTTAACGGTGGTGACATATGGAATATTGCTGCCAGATTGATTCTCATAAGCATATGATTGAATGTGATATGTTGAAAATTGTTCGATGAGTTGTGCTGCTAATGGTCTCTGGCTCAATAAGTGATGCACTGAAAGAGGAAGTTAGCCTGGGTGATGTCCAAAATATCCGGTTATAACAGATTGCCTCGTTTTCTTTTAAAAAAATAAGGAAAACAGATCAGAGTGAGATTTTCGGATCGGTATATGCGGAAAAGAAAGGAAACTGAGGAGTCAGTGCTCAGAAACAGAAAACCCTAACAAAAAAGGGAAGAAGAACTGTTCGACAATGGTGAAAAGAACCCGGAGAGGACTCATCGGAAGAGAATTTGTCGATCAGACAGTGCATGCAGCCGAAAATCAGGAACTACCGCATCTGATTGACGAGAACAGTGACCTAGAAGGAAATCTGATGATCCTTGAGGCGACTGAAGAACCTAAATCAGTCACACAAGAAGAAATTTCAGAGTTTTTCGCAACCGCCAACGAAGAAGGGCTGTCAGAAGGAGATGCATCAGTCATCTGCAGGAAGAAGACCACTGAGGAAGAAGAATTGCCGGCCGAGAAAGCTGAAGGACTAGGTTGTGACTCGCCCACTGAAGACGAGAAGGGAGGACCCACGTCGTATGAAGGAGTTGAAGTGGCAGCACTCACAAATCTGAGTATACATGTCTATGAAGCAGAGATCGGGGATGACGAGAACCCCGCCGAAACCAAGGAGATCGTGGAAATCCCCGGTGATGGAGAATCAGAGGATGACTGCGATGAGGTAGCATCCGTCGAGTCTGACAAAGGAAAAGGAATTCTGGAAGAAGAATCGGAGGATGGCGGAGAAAGAATCTTTGCCCAGAAGCAAGCAGAGAAAGCTGACCCGAAGTAACGGATGCACAGACAGCTGGGTATAGCTCCACCAAGAAAGAAGCTGAAAACTCTGTCATCACCATCTTCACAGAAGAAATTTTGAGATGCATCAATGTCTCATACAGATGCATCAAAGATACCAAAGAAGGCAAAATCTCACTCAAAGAGAAAGAATAACCACCAAGCAGATTAGAATTTTTCTGTAACCATTCAATATGGGCTGAAAGAGTAGTAGATGTTTGTGAGGAAGATGAGTGGGGGTACCACAAGATCATCATTGACGGTGGAATGAGATCGACTGTGTGTGGGTTATCTGCCTATGTGCCCCAATTAGTGCATAAATTTTATGATGCATTACTTGCTGAGATACCTGATGAGATTGATCAAGGGGTTCAAGTGAGCATTTGTGGGCTTGAATATGAATTCTCCCCTGCAAAGATCAACAAGCTTCTGAAACTCAAGTCTTTGAGTAAGAATGAGACTGAGGCAGATGCAGATGCTGAGCTAGTAAGCCAATCCGAGCTGGCATCCCTCCTAACAAAAGGAGCAAAGAAGAACTAGTCCAGTATGACTACATGAGACTTGCCACCTCATCTTTCTGCACTAATCATGATCGCATCATTCAACTGGGTACCTGATATTAGGATTTTTGCTAGTCAATTACTCAAATCCCACTCATGTCATTGTAGTATTTGAGGTATCGAACCAAAGATGTTAAGATCAATACAATAGGAATGCATGAAACTTCCTAAGCTAGAGCAATGCTTTTGGGTTTTATGTTTATGGGAAAAGAAACAAATGCAAAAAGGAAAACAAAGATATAAGTGTTGGATCATGGAATGAACTATCAAATGAATGATTAACAATCAAACAATGAATCATTTGGAAGCAATAAACACTATCCTAGAACATGGGATTCACAATTATGACTAATCCACTATCGTGGTATTAATCATTTTGTTAATCACCAAATCAAGATCAAACTCTCGTTTGTGATAATATGGTTAACAAGCATTAAAATCCAATCCCAATTAACTCTCGTTGGCTAGGCAAGAAAAGCTCACAAAAGGTTCGGTTCAAGCAATTCATTTAAACTCGGTTTAGGAGTGAAATGCCTAAGTTCGAGACTCGAATCAATAAATCTAATCTAGCACTAACACTGTTTACTCGAATCTCTCCCTAATGCATGGGATGAGACCATAAATCCTAAGGTGTAGCTCTAGATTGGTTTGTCACGCCAACTAGAGCTACATAATCTAGGTATAGTTCTAAACTTTGGTTTATCTTATCAAATCTAGCATTAAGAACCAACCTAAGTGAATGATCTAACAAGAATCAACCTAAATCATCATCATCTAAGCATCAAGACAATTAACTAATGATGCTAATATACACAATCAATGCTAATCCTTAGGTTAAGATCACTAATCTTGATTAATTCTATTTCAAGCAACTAATAACTATGCTAATCACTCAATACATTAGCACACTCTCATTTGTGGATCAATGATTAGCAAGCATTAAGAATATAAACACGATCAACCAAAATACACTCTAGGCAACTAATCTCTTAGGCTAGGAGCATAAATCCCTTGAATAGTTCATCAAGGCATTTCATCAAACACTTGATGTGCATGAAATGCCTTATGATCTATATCTACTTTCTCAAGCTAGATCTAGCATTAGGAACACTAAACAAGAAAGGAAACCAAGGATTAAGAACATGAGCATCAAGAATCAATCACCAAATCATCAAAATCAAGCTAAATCTAAGATCTAACAAAAAGGGGTCTAAGGCCTAAACATGAAGAACACAAGAGAAAAAAGACATAAAGATAGATAAATTGCATTAATAAAAAGATAAGGGTGAAGAAATCTTCTCTAGAGTGGCATTTGTATGAAGAACAATCAAAATCCCTCCAAACTCATAAGAAGAGTTTGGGATAAAACCCAACTCTAGAAAGAATAAAACTTGGATCTAAAAAAAAGGGTTTTCAATATTTAAATAGGTTTGGGTCGGACCGGATCAACCCAGAACAAACCGAGTTTTGACCCGGTCAAATCTTTGGTACGTCTTCAGTGAATTGGTCATAACTCCTGAACCTGAATGACCTGAATCTAACTCATGTAGACAGCTAACTCGTCCCTCTACAACTCTTATGAAGACTGTTTGAGTTGATTCATATCGGAATGCCTTCTTTTTGCCAGTTATTTGGACGGTGTTGTCTTCTCTCGGCCAGATGGACATACTTTCAGTAAATCCGTCTTATCTCCCTATCCATATGTCCAAATAACCCGATTCAAACTCCTGTGTAAAGCTTATTCACTCCTCTACAACTTTGGTGAGGACCACCGAGGCTAATTCGGAGTGGAGACCCTTCAATACCGATGTCACAAATCGGTATTGTACATCGGTACTAAGGGAATTTTCCCTCTGTTTCCACACCGACCAGTGACCTCGGTATTGAATAAACCGTCTCAGCCAGGCGGACCTGTCTCTGGTAAATCAGCCATAACTCTCAAACCACATGTCCGAATGATTTGATTCCAACTCATATGGACAGCTAACTCACTCCTTTAAACTTCCATGAAGATCATTGAAGCTGATTCAGATCGGAAGGCTTCCGTCCAGCCACATCTTTCCGGCGTGTCGGATGAGCTCTTCCTTCTCTTGATGCTCAACCACTCCAATCATCCCAAATGTCTCCAAAACAGCTAAAAACACAAAACACCTAAAAACACTCCAAATGAATGCAAGAACTCATTAGGACCTAATGCAAATGTCCTAAACTCTAAATGAGACCTAAATGCAAGACAAAACCGTGATTATGCATGCAAATGGCACAAAACTCTAAGTAAAATATATGCTTAAACATGTAAAGTGCATGAATATCAATTTCTCCAAACTTAAACCTTTGATTGTCCTCAAGCAAACAAGAACAGGCAAAAGGAGAAGACTAGAATATGTGAGCTCAAATCCGAAAGTGCCATAAAAAGAATCCGAGCCCAATGTCCAAGTTGCAAACTTCTTGATTCGATCAAACAACTTACTCAAAAGTGACCATCCATACTTATCCTTACATGACTTACATTCGAACCTCAACCTACACAAACTTTCAAATCCTCCAATCCCTTGACATTGATTAAGTGTAATAAGCGTTAATCATGTTTATGCAAAATCAAATGAATTCGTTTGGTTAAGGGTTAGGTTATGAGATGAAGATGATCTCATTATCATGCATGGGTAATCAAGTATAAGGATCTCTCATGGAAAGAGCAAACTTTAGCAAAATGCTAAAGGTAAAAGGCAACCTATGCATACAAGGGAGAATTCTCATCTACCCAAATGCCTAGAGTGTCTCTAACCTAAAGCCTTCTAACCCGTTTGTGCCCACATCCTAAGCTACCCTTTTCATCTTAAGGTATTTGCCTTCTTAAACCCACACATGCTTCTTGTCCTTTCACTTCACCTTCTTCTCATTCGGGGATCAACTTCTTCTTCCTTGTTCTCATGGTTTGGTGCTTCTTTGTTGTGACTTAGCTCTCCTTATTCTTCATTTTTTGTTCACACCTCTTTTTTTTCTTTGATGCTTTGGCCTTTTCGGCTTTCTTCTTTTTCTTTGGATCTCTTGAGGCTATCTTATTCTTAGAGCTAGTCTTATAATTTTGCACAAACCAATCTATAATAAATTCATTCCCCTTTTTCCTTCACCTTATTCATCTTTCCCATTCCACAATCTATTCCAAACACATCCGTTCACAAAATTTCCTAACCGTTCCCCCAAACTTAAACCAAGAACCGCCAACATATCTAGCCTATTTCTAGATTAACTCCGTGATGATGGAGCTAAATCTACATGAGAATTCCTCCTTGTCGCCTTAAACCTAACACTTTTTTCCAAGTTTGCTCGAAAGAAGGCCTCACCAATCACACACGAATATCAATGGCTAGAAAGAAGGTTGAGGTTAGGGTAGGGGAAACCATTCCAATGATGGGATATGGCTACTTGGATAAACAAGAGTGGTTAAAGGGAAAATATTATCCAAATATGTATAAAGTGATCCACGAATTCATTCAAAAATGCATGAACACAATATTTACAAGTCAAAATTAAGGTTATCACTTAGATGGGGTTGAATTCAAGTCAAGGTTTGCTTCAATCAAGGCAAGAACAATAAGACATGAGATCAAGGCATGGTTCGCTCTTAATTTCTACACGAGATCAAAGCATCAAGTAACTAGCAACAATGGCATTGGACTAAGCTCTTAATATGGTACTTTACAAGGACAAATCTATCATTGCTCCTAATGCTCAAGCAAAGCTACCTTTTATGCTATGCATCTAGACTCAATCCTATATGGAATGCACAAAAGTTTAAAATTTTCAAAATTATTGAAAATGCATGAGACTCAAGATGCAAAAGAAAAATAAGACACAAAACACAAGGTTAGATACCGGTCCCTCCCCCAAATTTAAATCACAACGTCTCGGTGTGAAAGAAGTTCAAGAGAGAGACCAAAAACAAAAGATGAAATGCAAAGACTCAAAAAGAAAAGAGATACTTACAAAGGAGGAGTGAGATTAGCGGAATGGAGATGGTGAAGAGAGGAGTGTGACACGTTGTTGCTCAAGCCCTCCTTCCGTCACATACCACGACCTTTGACCCAAAAGACCCTTATTGACTTGCTTGTTTTGTGTCTCAATCTCGACAAGGGATAGGCTCGGGGAGGTCCGCAAGGGGCGCGTTTAACGTCACTACCTTGACGGTTGCTTCCTAATTGTCACTCCCTTCATGAAACTCACAAGAGAAGTGAAAAGATTAGCAGCAAAAGAAAATAAAAAGCTCTAGTCTTAAGAAGAATCAAAATCCTAATGATCAATGCTAAACCTCCCCGGCAACGGAGCCAAATTGATAATAGGATTTTTACTAGTCAATTACTCAAATCCCACTCATGTCATTGTAGTATTTGAGTTATCGAACCAAAGAGGTTCAGATCAATACACTAGGAATGCATGAAACTTCCTAAGCTAGAGCAATGCTTTTGGGTTTTATGTTTATGGGAAAAGAAACAAATGCAAGAAGGAAAACAAAGATATAAGTGTTGGATTATGGAATGAACTATCAAATGAATGATTAACAATCAAACAATGAATCATTTGGAAGCATTAAACATTATCCTAGAATATGGGATTCACAATTATGACTAATCCACTATCGTGGTATTAATCATTTTGTTAATCACCAAATCAAGATCAAACTCTCGTTTGTGATAATATGGTTAACAAGCATTAAAATCCAATCCCAATTAACTCTCGTTGGCTAGGCAAGAAAAGCTCACAAAAGGTTCGGTTCAAGCAATTCATTTAAACTCGGTTTAGGAGTGAAATGCCTAAGTTCGAGACTCGAATCAATAAATCTAATCTAGCACTAACACCGTTTACTCGAATCTCTCCCTAATGCATGGGATGAGACCATAAATCCTAAGGTGTAGCTCTAGATTGGTTTGTCACGCCAACTAGAGCTACCTAATCTTGGTATAGTTCTAAACTTTGGTTTATCTTATCAAATCTAGCATTAAGAACCAACCTAAGTGAAGGATCTAACAAGAATCAACCTAAATCATCATCATCTAATCATCAAGACAATTAACTAATGATGCTAATATACACAATCAATGCTAATCCTTAGGTTAAGATCACTAATCTTGATTAATTCTCTTTCAAGCAACTAATAACTATGCTAATCACTCAATCCATTAGCACATTCTCATTTGTGGATCAATGATTAGCAAGCATTAAGAATATAAACAAGATCAACCAAAATACACTCTAGGCAACTAATCTCTTAGGCTAGGAGCATAAATCCCTTGAATAGTTCATCAAGGCATTTCATCAAACACTTGATGTGCATGAAATACCTTATGATCTATATCTACTTTCTCAAGTTAGATCTAGAATTAGGAACACTAAACAAGAAAGGAAAGCAAGGATTAAGAACATGAGCATCAACAATCAATCACCAAATCATCAAAATCAAGCTAAATCTAAGATCCAACAAAAAAGGGTCTAAGGCCTAAACATGAAGAACATAAGAGAAAAAATACATAAAGATAGATAAAATGCATTAATATAAAGATAAGGGTGAAGAAATCTTCTCTAGAGTGGTATTTGTATGAAGAACAATCAAAATCCCTCCAAAATCATATGAAGAGTTTGGGATAAAACCTAACTCTAGAAAGAAGAAAACTTGGATCTAAAAAAAAAGGTTTTCAATATTTAAATGGGTTTGGGTCGGACCGGGTTAACCCGGAACAAACTGAGTTTTGACCCGGTCAAATCTTTGGTACGTCTTCAGTGAATTGGTCATAACTCCTGAACCTGACATCCGAATGACCTGAATCTAACTCTTGTAGACAGCTAACTCGTCCCTCTACAACTCTTATGAAGACAGTTTGAGTTGATTCATATCGGAAGGCCTTCGTTTTGCCAGTTATTTGGACGGTGTCGTTTTCTCTCGGCCAAACGGACATACATTCAGTAAATCCGTATTATCTCCCTATCCATATGTCTAAATAACCCGATTCAAAGTCCTGTGTAAAGCTGATTCACTCCTCTACAACTTTGGTGAAGACCACCGAGGCTAATTCGGAGTGGAGACCCTTCAATACCGATGTCACAAATCGGTATTGTACATCGGTACTAAGGGAATTTTCCCTCTGTTTCTACACCGAGCAGTTGCACCGACCAGTGACCTCGGTATTGAAGAAACCGTCTCGGCCAGGTGGACATGTCTCTGGTAAATCAGTCATATCTCTCAAACCACATATCCGAATGACTTGATTCCAACTCCTATGAATATCTAACTCACTCCTCTATAACTTCCATGAAGATCATTGAAGCTAATTCAGATCGGAAGGCTTCCGTACATCCACATCTTTCCGGCATGTCGGATGAGCTCTTCCTTCTCTTGATGCTCAACCACTCCAATCATCCCAAATGTCTCCAAAACACCTAAAAACACTCCAAATAAATGCAAGAACTCATTAGGATCTAATGCAAATATCCTAAATCTAAATGAGACCTAAATGCAAGACAAAACCGTGATTATGCATGCAAATGACATAAAACTCTAAGTAAAATGTATGCTTAAACATGTAAAGTGCATGAATATCAGTACCATCAACTCACAAGAATCATATCTCGGAGGAGAGAGTCACACTGGTGTACAAGCTGTGTCATGGGATTCGTGTTGATTTTTGCAAGATGGTGTTCAAGCAGATGATGGGATTAAATAAGCTCAAGAAGAATGATACTCGCTGGCTGCTGTTACCATGTATTATCACTGGCCTTATTGAGTCACAACACCGGATTGGCTTAGAGGCTGCATAAACACATGTGCTTCCTGCACGATACAAAAAGGATCCAAGAAGTGGTGAGGTGTTCATCAAGAATGAAGCAGCTGAGACAAAGACAAAGAAGCGACACCACCCAGCCACAAAGAAGTCTACTCCAAAACCTGCATCAAATGAACATGAACCATCGTCGACTGCACCAGCAAGTGAGACACCAGGTACTTCAGGTGATACTCAGGTCATACCAATGGGAGTAGTGCGTCTTCATGTGGTTCTGAAAGTGCTGATGCAATGCGAACTTCTCTGGAAGATACATCTCGGGTGTTGCAGACTCTCATGGCCACTGTCCAGCTGCTGCAAAAGTCCATTCAAGGTAAGTCCGATAGCCCTTGTCACTTATGATAATACACTGATTATGTGTTTTTAAGTTGTGTGTACTCACAAGCAGGGGGAGAAAGTGACTAAGAGTTTTGGTTTTGAGGGGGAGTAAACAGAATCCATAAGTTAAGCTAATGTTTTTTGGGATTCCGATAACTAATTCTGGGGGAGTTTCGGATTAAGGGGAGTTTCTTTGATGTGTAGTTGAAAACTCCCAATTCAGTTTATTCTGTTTCAGATTTTAAGACTATGTACTGCATTTTCAATTTAATTGAATCTCAGTTTTAGTGTTTCTGGATTCCTTGTGTTGCTGGTATGTGTGTGGTATGTGCGTTGTTTGCAACAGGTACTTGTAAGACACATCAAGCTAAAAAGGGGGAGATTGAAGATGCAACTGGCTGATGCATCTCGTGTACCCGTGGCGAAGTAGCTCACGAAGTAACTCAAGGAAGCGAGGCAACCTAACTGGTGATGTGGAGCTTACTGGATCAACGAGCTGAGCTGGACAAGTTAAGATCAGAGGTGCGAAGCATGAGCTGAGCTGGAACGAAGATCTTATTGAAGATATTGGAGCATGGAAGATTTCCTTATTCTTAGGAGAAGAATAAGGAAATAGAGAATATCCTTGAAGATTTGGTGTGATCCTCAAGGGGAGTATCATCTAGGGTTAGTCGCAAGTCCTACCGTGTATAAGTAGGTGTGGTAAGGCATCGTATGTGCCTTAACAAAACTGGGGAATTCTTAGCATATGGCGAGTGATTATCTTGTAAGAAATCAAAGGCTAAGGGCTAAGGGATTCGATTGAGTGGTTCTTGGATCATGTATAGATCCAGGAACAAGTGAGGCTAGAACGACAAGTCAATGTGTGTCTTGAGCTTGTCTGAAATCGTGTTAGGTAAGACTTGTAAGTGTACTCAACAGATTTTCTAGTAATACAGTTTTTGAGTAAAGAAATCCCTGTGTTACATTGTGTTCTAGTTCATGTACTACGGCTCTTGCATTTTCACATTTCATGCCACACTTCGCAATTCGGTCCAAAACAAGTTAGCAATAGGGGATCGAACAAGAAATCGGGGTATGGTTCATACTCGGCTCGTAACCATCTTTTTGTTGCTTGTCCCTATTCGTATATATACGGTGTGGACTAGTCTGGTTGATCTGACATTTGATGACTGAATTGGGACATTACTCTGAGTTCTTTAATTCAAAATATGTGGAGCAGAGGAGATCATATACTTGCAAGCTTGGCATTGCAGCACATGTAAATCTATGGGCTGTTGAGGGAACATAATAGCCGGCGACATGGGGAGTAATGGCATTCTTCTCGCTCACTTCCACAATCTATCGATAATGAGGTCGTCTTGTCTCACTGGATACACAGAATGACAGTCCAAACGAAGCCCTGCTAACTAGCAAGCTTTTGCAATCTCACCCATCATGAGTTATTAAGTCTTACTCGTAGAGATCGAACAAATCTGCAAATGATCTTAGTCTAATTCGACGAAGAGAGCCAAAAAAATTAATCCCAAATTGTTATTTTTTTGGGGTCAAATACCCCTCAATTGTTAAACCCTAAATTTTTAAGTATTTAGGTTTGTCCGTTGTCCACGCGATCTAGCCTGTTTTTTATCGCAAATAAAATTGGTCTTAACCCAATTAAACTGTTTCGTATTTAGGCGTGACCATGATTGTCCGTAATGATATGGACTGAGCTAACCCAGAGACTTAGCCCAATTGACAACTCTACACTCATGCCTATGCCTCGTCTCTATTAAAGTTTGTTTCGCCCAATTGCTCTGTTTTTTAGTTTTTGTGTAATACTTTCTTTTTTTTTGCTTATTCTCATTCACTAAAGCTTGTATATTTTTCTTTTTCTTTTGTTGATTAATCAATAGTATTACATTTCAGCAAAAAATAAAAACCAAAAAGAAAACTAACTAGTATTTTTATCTTTGAGAATTTTCATATTACATTCCTACTAACAGTTCAAATCCGAATTTCGGTTTTTGGATTAAGATAATCTAATACATTTGCTTATAAGACTCATCAAATCCCTCGCTAAAATTAGTACATGTTAAACTTTCTTTTAATGTATATATATGTTCAACCAGGAAAGTGTGCTACTATTCAAGAAATTATGCATGATGTCAGATGCTCTTTCTTGCTTCCATTTCACACCCAACATTGTAAGTTTCTCATATACATCTAAAATAATGATCACTCTTCTCAACAAAAATCAAATTATGGTCATCTCTAGTCTTTGGATGCTATTGTAACGTCTTGATTCCTGGTAAAATCTCGAAACGTTTAGTGCACTCAAATCCGACCATATATATATATATATATGAACATGTCTTGACAAATTTCGAATGCAATTGTATAATTTAGTATTTGTGATCTTGTTTTAAAATGAAGGAACTTACTTTTGGCGAGGGTCTACTCATGCTTAAATCAAATTGCTTATACTTTTGACTTTTCTAAGTCCCGTGTCGACCAGAAAAAAAAAAGAAATTTAGATGTTGTATGTAGTAGTCTCTTTATTATACTAACGACAAAACGTTAGAAAACAAATTTACGAGTGAGAAAGTGCTTTTTTTTAGCATAGAGATTCTCCTTTTTAAGTGTTTCTAACTTTCGAACAAAAAAAAATGTGTTTCTAACTTGAGTGCTACGAGTTTTTATTTATTTATGAAATATTCAAAATAATTCTATTTAAATCGTCAAACAATTAGAACTTGTATCCATAATTGAAAAAAAAAAACTATTTTCTTACGAATATATATCGGACAATATAAATGAATTATTGGCCGAGGTACGTAGATGGCTATGGCTTGTCTAACGAATGTCCATATGTAAAGGTGGTTGATTTTCTTTAGCGTATCCCCAATCGAAGTTTAAGGTTTATGTCTTGAGCCTAGGCCGGCTCAAGTTCTTAGTGCCTTTTAGAGTGACAGTCATGGTTTTAGCTTCTGTAAATGTTTTTTGGATCAAAACTTAATAAAGTCCATTGACTTATTAAGTTGTGTTAAATGTAAAAAAAAAATAGTTCATGGTTAAATAAATAAAAATTGTAAATTTCCACATCGGAAAACAATGAAAAAAACTTTTAATATAAATAAGAGGAAACATGAGTCTAAGTTCAAAAAACTTAGAGGGAACCAAGGGACTCCACGCGCGCGCCGCCGCCGCTGGCTCGGGTCTTGGGTATTGGGTCTTAGGTCTTGGTGAATGTGGCCCAAATGCCACAATTTGGCTCAAAAACGAATTAAATGGGTCAAAGATTTCCTCCGTAAATCTCGCCCTATTAATTCGCGCGGTCAATCGAGAATCTCGCCCACCATTACTCTGCGAGATCTGATTGGTCAAAGAGCCATAAACGCAGCCTTTATTGCTTTGGCCTCCTCTACAAGTCTTCTGAGACTATAAAAAGAGAGCATCCCCTTCTCATTTCACTCACTCACTCACAACTCACTTCTCACAGAGAAGAAACACAAATCTCCTCAATCCCTCTCGTCTTTTCTTCTTATTTAAGAGTAAGTCCGAGAGTATAGCGTAGAACAAAAAGTTCGTACATTCTATGATCGGGTGATGCGATCATAGTCTCCAAGTGGTTGTATCCAGGGATTCTTTATCTTACAAAACTGCCACATTGCGGGATATATTAAGAATTAAGGAAAGAGATCATCTCGCCTCCATTTCAACGTTCTTTTCTTAATTGTTTAAAGCGTTGTTCTTTATATTCTTCTTCGTAATTTATGTATTCGAATTTATGCTCATACATGTTCTAGTATAATTTTGGTCATGTTTTCGTTTCTGTCGGTGTTGTTTGTTTGTTTTGAGTTCAATTTCGTGCTTTCTGCGATTTCTCTGGCTTTTGGAGTTTGATGTTAGTTTGGTTCTTATAGAGGTTTTGGTCCTTTGGTGCATCTTGACGTCTATACAGGGCCGGTCCTGGGCCAAGCCCAGTGAAACTTTTGCCTTGGTCCTCAAATTTAACAGGCCCGCTCCCAAATTTAACATGCCCATATATATACCTATATATTACAAATAAGTATGTTTAATTTTTTGGGCTAAAAAAAACAAAGCCCAAATAATTAAAACTAAAAACCTATACAAAAAAAAAACATCTTCCTCACGAGTCCGACTCTTGTTTTATTAAATTTTCACAGAGCAACATATGGAAAGTGAAGCAAGCTCTTGTTTTTTGAAACTTCTTTTTATAAGAATTTTTATTTTATTAAATTTTTATGATATAATTATTGTCCCCATTTTTTTGTTTTGTTTCAAACCCCCGTAATTTCAGGGCCGGCCCTGCGTCTATAGGTTCTTTGGAAAGGGTCGCACTACTATCCTTGTTCAGAGTTTCAGTGTTAGTGATGTAAGAGTTTCGTTTTTAGTTCTGTTATGCCGTTTGCATAGATTTTCATTTCTTGTTTGTATCCATTTCGTTTGGGGCTTTGCTTCCCTTTTTAGGCTTTGTTTATGGGGATATTTTATTATTCTGCCAGTTTATGTTTGTTTTTTTTTTGTCTGAATTATTATTATGTATTACAAATTATGAGAATAATTTACAAAGATGATTATACACCGGATAATTTTATTGGCTTACGAGAACCAGATGGTTCTATTTGTTTCAAATTTTACAATGACTAGGGGTTTATTCCGCGCTATGCGCGGTTTTATTATCAAAATATTCATGTGATTTATTATAAGTACGTTAATTTTTTTTTTAAATGTAGTAGTTATAAAATACATGAGAATTGAGATAGAAAGATTTAAGTCAGAGATGGTTTTTTTTTTGTATAACAGTTTGGTTGATTTGAAATTAGATTATACTTTGTCTAAATTTCTTAGTTTGCTAAATGAAAAGAGAAGAGAAAGACACTAACATTCCATTTTTAGGAGACTCTAAAACACATCAAAAATATTTTCCAAAGCACCGAACTCTCTGCACCATAGCCAATACCTGATTTTCACTACTAAGGTTATTTTTGTTGGTAAGACAAAAGCAACTGATTTTCTTCAAATTCCAAAACCCAGTAAGCCTTATAAAGTACAATATAACTATTAATTCTTCTCTTCTTTTGAAGTTTAGCTTTCTTCATCTTGGCGGCCTATCTTTCCAATTCATTGATGACTTGCTCAGAAATGCACATGTTTGATAAAAAATGTTTGATAAAAATGTAGTCGTAACACTATAAGAAAACAGGTGTATTTCCGACGGAAATTCCGACGGCAATAATTCCGTCGGAAATTTCTGACGACTTTCCGACGGACTTCCGACTAACTTCTCATCCGTCGGAAATCCGTCGGAATTATTACCTCGTCGGAAAGCCGTCGGAATTTCCGACGGATTGCCGACGATCATAATCCGTCGGACACTTTTCGACAGATTTCCGACGACTTTTTGACGAATTCTGATGTTGCTGACATACTGCCGACGGATTTCCGACGACGTTCATCCGTCGGAATTTTCTGACGGATTTCCGACGGACTTCCGACGGATTACCGACAGATGCCGACATGGTTGCCGACATGGTTGCCGACATCGATAATATCTACTTTATATCCGTCGGAAATCCGTCGGAAAATGCACAAAATTTTCCTTATAAAAACGTTTCCACGCTTCATTTATAATCACAACAAAAAAAATCTCTGTTATCTAATTCCTTACGAAAATGTCTTCTTCAAATCTTTATAATTATTTTCGATCATGGATGGACAAGCCTCATCAAATTCCGGGCACGGGCCAAGTTACGGAGGAATTCAAAAAATGTCTACAGGAATTCATGGCATTTGCGGGTATGCAGAAGAAAGCAAAAAAAACCGGTAAAATCTATTGCCCTTGTACCAATTGTGGGAATCGTAGATTTATCGTGATAGATGAAGTATGGTCACACTTTTATTGTCATGGGTTTATGCCGGGTTACAAGATTTGGTATTATCATGGAGAAAATGATACAATGGTGGATAATTATGCTAGTACTAGTGAACATTATATTGGGGATAACACTAGCTTAGAAGAACCCGCAATGGAAGAACAAAGTATTGTAGGTCATGTTCAGATGGTGAACGATGCATTTCTTGAAAGTATACCATCGGTTGCTGAGTATGGAGATAGGGGAGAAGAACCTAATTTAGAAGCTCGGAGATTCTTTGATATGTTAGACGCTGCTAAACATCCGTTATATGATGGGTGTAGAGGTGAACATTCCCCTTTATCAACTGCAACAAGGATGATGGGTATAAAGACGGATTTCAATTTGAGTGAGGAGTGCGTGGATGCAATCGCTGATTTTGTGAAAGAAATTTTGCCAGAAGATAATCTTGCACCGGCATCATACTATGAGATACAGAAACTTGTTCAAGGTCTAGGATTGCCGTATCAGATGATAGATGTATGCATAGACAACTGTATGCTCTACTGGAGAGAGGACGCAGATCGTACGACATGTCGTTTTTGTCGCAAACCTCGGTATAAAGAAACAGGTGGAAGAGTGCCAGTGCCATATAAACGGATGTGGTATTTACCGTTAATAGAGAGATTGAAGAGGTTATATCAGTCAGAGCGCACAGCAGGAGCAATGAGATGGCATGCAGAGCATACAACAGATGGACAAATCGCTCATCCGTCAGATGCAGGAGCATGGAAACATTTTCAATCCATTTATCCCAGCTTTGCGTTTGAGGCAAGGAACGTATACCTTGGATTATGTACCGATGGTTTCAGCCCTTTTGGGAAGCACGGCATAAAATATTCTTTGTGGCCAGTAATTGTAACACCTTACAATTTGCCGCCATCTTTGTGCATGCGAAGGGAGTTCTTGTTCCTTAGCATTCTCGTTCCTGGACCAGAGCATCCGAAGAGATCACTTGATGTGTTTTTGCAACCATTGATTTATGAGCTGCGAATGTTATGGGACCAAGGTATTGAAGCGTTTGATGTTTCTTGTCACCAAAATTTCATCATGCGGTCGGTACTTTTGTGGACTATTAGCGATTTTCCAGCATATGGCATGTTATCAGGATGGACAACGCACGGAAGGTTATCGTGCCCGTACTGTCAAGATAACACTGATGCGTTCCAATTGAAGCACGGACGGAAAACGTCTTGGTTTGATTGTCATAGGCGATACCTACCTAGCGATCATCCTTATCGTCGGAGCACCACATTGTTTAGGAAGAACCGGAAAGTATTTGACGGTCCTCCTCCTGAGTTAGATGGTGAGTATTTGTTGACTCAATTTAGAGATTTTGGTGCAGAGAGGACCGTTGATTGTGGTGGTAACGGACATCATCCTGTTGATGGTTGTGGCAACGTTCATAATTGGCACAAGAGGAGCATTTTCTGGGATTTGCCTTATTGGAAGAACCATCTTTTGAGGCATAATCTGGATGTCATGCACATTGAGAAGAATTTTTTCGACAACATTATGAACACCGTTCTCAGTGTCAAAGGGAAGACGAATGACAATCTGAAGTCTAGATTGGACTTGCCAGACATTTGTTCTCGTAGAGCACTACATGTGACAGGGAACGGGAAGCCTCCGGTCCCGGCTTTTCGTTTCGATGAACCTTCAAAGGCCGAGTTTTTTGACTGGATTACCGAAAGTGTTAGATTCCCGGACGGATACGCATCTAACCTTCGGAACTGCGTTGATCATGGAGAAGGGAAGTTTACTGGGATGAAGAGTCATGATTGTCATGTGGTGATGCAGCGCCTCCTTCCATTTGCCTTTGCATGTCTTCTACCACGTAATGTCCACGAAGCAATTGCAGGTACAATCATGAAATTATTTATTTACTACTTTATACAATATATACTTCATTATTTAATTATTCATTTGTTATCCATATATTGCAGGGATTGGTTCATTTTTCCGAGATATATGTTCTCGCTCTCTTACATCCGACGGTATCCGCAATCTTGGGGCTAATATACCTGTAATCCTTTGCAATTTGGAGAAGATATTTCCTCCTTCACTCTTTGATGTTATGGAACATTTAACAATTCATCTCCCTCGAGAAGCAGAGCTTGGGGGCCCGGTTCAGTACCGTTGGATGTATCCTTTCGAACGGTATATGTTACATCTAAAGAAGAAGGTGAAAAATTTGAGTAGAGTGGAGGGTTCTATCGTCGCACAGACCATCAATGAAGAAACCTCATATTTTGCCGAGTCCTACTTTCCATCACAAGTCAAAACAAAGAGTCGTAGAGCAGCTCGACATGATGACGGAGGCGTCCTACCTTTCTATCCGGTCGATGTACCTCATATATTTGTACAGATTGGACGACTTCGTGGAAAAGGCAAGAAGAGGAGACTTTCACCACAAGAGCGAGAGCATTTGCATATGTATATTCTCACAAACTGCGACGGAGTTGATGAATATGAGAGGTATTATATATTGAACTTAATTTTTAATTACTTATTGGGTTCTTGATTATATATATATGTACTAACGTGATAATTGTTTTAATCTCACAGGATGTATATGGCTTATCAACGTTTTGCATTTCCTGACAAAACAGAGGACGAGCTAATCGAGCTCAAACAGGAAGAGTTCGGACGTTGGTTAAGAGATTATGTAAGTCTTTTAATTGCCTTGTTTTTAGCAATCATCATATGTAATGAAAGATTTAATTATTTGAAGTATTTTTATTTTAATTGTGCAGGTGACGACAGAGAAGGCTAACGGACAAACATTTCCCACGTGGTTAGAAGAAATTGTGAGATTTCCACTAGCAACCGTGCAGTCACATGTGATGTATAGCACACGGGGGTACGCTTTTAAGATTCTTCGGGATGATAGGAGTGCGACAACTTCAGATTACGGTGTATCAACTCAGTCAGGTGATCTTGTATACTATGGTGTCGTACGTGAGATTTTCGATGTTCAGTACCCGGGAATGCTCGGTCTAAGATGTGTTGCATTTTTATGCGACTGGAACGACCCATTAGTAGGAAGCGGTGTGCGACACGACCAATTTGGTGTTACATCATTACATAGCAGAAGAAAACTCCAGAGATACGAGCCATTTGTACTTGCATCACAAGCAGACCAGGTTTGTATTTCTTTTACGTTAATTTTTAATTTAGTTTTGTTGCATTCCCGTGGTTAAATTTGTACATGGTGTAGGTATGCTACATTCCCTATCCGCGGGTGACAAACAAGCAAGACCCGTGGGTTACAGTCACATCGATAAACCCGAGAGGTAGAGTTCATGGGATGTCTGATCATGAACCCCTCCAACAAAGCTCCGTAGGTTTGGGTTCAATCGAGCATTCCCTTGAGGTCGACCTTGTCGTTGATTTCACCATACAGTCAGACGATCGAGTATTTGAGGATTCAGAAGAAGAATTTGACGAATTTGGGGAACCTTCCGATTCAGGAGAATCAGATTACTCATCATCGGATTGACAGTAGTTTTAATTATAAAATTTGCACCGTAAAATATTTACATATATTTGAACTAGAATTGTAATGTGTAATATATCAGTTATGTCGAAATTTTATAAAGTTAGAGATTTGGTTACAAGGTTAACCTATATTATAACTTCTATATAAATTCTATATAACACATTTTCTTGATGTATATACAAGGTTAACCTATTTTGTATACATCATACAAGTGTTTGTAAACTTTTGCCACAAAAAAAACCTATACCCTATACCCTAAACAAGATTTTTGAATATCCGTCGGAAATTTCCGACGGATTTCCGACGGAGTCAGCTGCATCGGCTAAAATAGGTTTTATCCGAGGCAGCTGACTCCGTCGGAAATCCGTCGGAATTTTCCGATGGATTCAACTCAATCCGTCGGAATTCCGTCGGATTTCCGACGGATATTCAAAAATCTTGTTTAGGGTATAGGGTATAGGTTTTTTTTGTGGCAAAAGTTTACAAACACTTGTATGATGTATATAAAATAGGTTAACCTTGTATATACATCAAGAAAATGTGTTATATAGAATTTATAAATTTTGATGGAAGTGTTTGTATAAGTTATAGTATTAGATATAGTTGATTTATGAGAAATGATATGTTTTGATGTTGTATAATTTTTAAACTAATGCAAAGCCTTTAATATTGATGAACTTAATATATATATTGAATGAAACATGTAAATAACATGTCCCTAAATCATATAAAGAAACCCTAAACCCTAAACCCCAAATATACCCTAATTCCGTCGGAAATCCATCGGAAATTTCCGACGGATTTCCGACGGATCTGAAAAATTAGACACGTGCTTGTTGACTGACTAATCGACAAACATGCAAGGAATATACCTTATCCGCCCGAAAGAACTCCAGAGTTAAGCGTGCTTGAGCTGGAGTAGTCTAAGGATGGGTGACCTTCCGGGAAGTGATTCGCGGTATCGTGTGAGTGAGGACAAAACACGGGGAAAGATCACGTGGTGATTGCAGGGTCAGTAAACAAGTATTACAAGCCTCCCGGACTAACGCACCGGCCGTCGGACAAGGGTGGGGCCCATGGGCCGGGAGAAGGCATGGGGCCCACAGGTAGGGGTGGTCGGGGCGTTATAGTTACCGTCGTAAATCCGTCGGAACCTATTTCCGACGAAGAACCGACGGACTTCCGAGACAACTTCCGATCAAATTATCCGTCGTAACTCCGTCGAAAATAGTTACCGTCGGAAATCCGTCAGAAATATCTTCCGACGGATTTACGACGGACTTCCGACAAATTCATTCGATCACCATCCGACGGAAATTCTGTCGGTAATATATCCGTCGGAAATTCTGTCGGTAATATTCCGACGGATTTCTGACGGCATTTCCGACTGAATATCCGTCGGAAGTCCGTCGGAAATTACCGACGGCATTTCCGACTGAATATCCGTCGGAACGTACGCGGTCGGAAATCCGTCGGAAATGTCTTACGGCTTTCCGACGGCACAAATCCGTCGGAAATTTCCGACGGAAACCATATTTCCGACGAACTGTAACCGACAGCTTAAATCCGTCAGAAATCCGTCGGAAAAGACCCTTTCCGACGGATTTCCGACGGATTTGACCGTCGGAAATATCCCTGTTTTCTTGTAGTGTAAGCTCTCTATGTATTGTATTACAAAGTCTATACACAAGATACCCACTATTGGCTAACCTTTAAAATTCACTATACTCCTCTATTTATAGAACCTCTCCTCTACTTACAATATATTTGTATGCATGCATGTAACCCTAACTTATCACCCTTATCCAATTCCCGACTTCTAACTTCCTCTCCAACAAATTGCCATCTCACCACTTGGCTTCTTAACTATTCTCCTTATCACTCCTTAACCTCATAAATACCCTCTACAAAAAACAAATATACATTAGAAGGCACATAGGAAAAGTTAATATAGATTCCCAAACCTTTTACTACACAGTCGAATGTGTAGAAGTTACATAATTTTGTCTATTATGTGTCTAAGCTTATGTATACAAAATATAGAATAATGTATTAGTAGTTACCTCTGGATCCTTTGTGTGTACGAATATATATATGCTGACCTCCTTAAAAATCTGATCATTTTATTAAACACTGTTCATTTTACACTCAACCTGAATGAAGAGTTCATTATCAAAGAGTGTATTTTCGAGAAGTGAAGTTGGGTTTAATAGATTATATAGAGACAAATGTTTACAGGATTGAACCAAAAAGACTAACAACAATAAGTGGACTTCGATTTGTCCCATATGATCCAAAGGTAATTTGAGCCAAAGAAAACTCGTATCCAAATACATCATCATCATCAATAACGGTAAACTGCCATTTGAATACCAAAGACAGATAGCACGTTACCATTTTTTTTATTCCAGTTCTGAAAGTTATTGACAGTAGCAAGGTAAGAGTTTTCGAAAGCTAGGTATGAACCACTTTTTAAGAGCATCTCTAATGGTTTCTTTTATTTTTTCCCTCAAAATGAAGTTGAGTTTTTTTTTAATGGTTCCCCTCATTTGTCC
This sequence comes from Eutrema japonicum, assembly GCA_030161315.1. Lineage (NCBI taxonomy): Eukaryota > Viridiplantae > Streptophyta > Magnoliopsida > Brassicales > Brassicaceae > Eutrema > Eutrema japonicum. The sequence goes on from BSQW01000013.1 coordinate 45,754,395, forward strand.
CCTCAAAAAGGAATATTCTAAGTATATTCTATTCTTACTTAATTTTTAAATTTCTAATAACATCCTTTATTTTCTAAATTTACAAATTAGATCCAATTATTTAAAAATTTTAAGCAAATAAATTTTTTGATTTATATTAAAACGTTTATTATATAAAGATTGCATTTTAATATTTATTTATAATATGTTTTAAAAACATAATATTGTATTTTAATATTGAATAAAAAGTTTAAAATTGTGTTTAGATATAAACTATATACATGTTAAATTATAAGGATTATTTTGCAAATAAACAAAGCTAAAAAGTAAAATGAGGGGATGGATACTATTCATAAACTCATTTTTTCCCTCAAAATAAGGAACCATCGGAGAAGAGTTTCCCTCATTTTTTGATGTTTTTCCTCAAAATGAGGGATCATTGGAGATAGTCTAAGGTGATATTCATCGTCTTAACCCAAATTACGCCCACAGTTACCTTTGTCGGCAGATTTTTAGAGTACTGTTGCATGTGGTCATTCTTAGCATATATATACTCCAGAGTCCAGACCAAAGATTCTTCAAATTAGAGTGAGCCCATTCTTCTTACTTCTGGTTCAAGTGTGTCACTATCACTGGTAAAACTATATGTATCTTTTGCTTTAAAAATATGAAATGTAAACGGTTACAGATTTGACTTCCTTCCAGTTCTCCATCTGTAATTTTGTCCAAGGAGAAGAACAAAGAGAAGCAAAAATCCACAAAAATCATATAAACCAAATTATTCACAAACCAATCGTGTTTGTCGCATTGTGAAAAAACAAAAGCTACCATACCTTACATTCTCCTGAAGTGAGGTGTGGGTGGTTCAGTAGGTAAGACCAATCCTCGAATAGTATTGACAATGGGATTAATCTATAGAAGTTGTATATTAAGGAAATGGCACATGCTTGAACCAACAATACATCCATCTGTTAATTAAGATTTAAGAAAGAGAAGACATGTACGGGAACTCAAAACAAGCTAAGAAATGTGTAGCAGAAGTTACAAAGTGCCAAAATTAATTCCTAGCTAGGTACATAATAACGCAGCATTTGTCTTTAACAAAGTTGAGGCAACAAAAAAATCTGTGATAGTTTACAAAGATTTGTATACCTAGACCCATTGATCACCTTTGCCATCCCACAATTGCCTTTACGGCCTCGTTCCCACACACTTGAAGACTTGTTGCTTGTTGTCGTGATGTTTCCCTTTGCATTACCGAATGAATTTTCTTCACACTCGTCACCACAATTTCACCCCAACACGAATACTGATTTGAAGCGGAAGAGAGTATGAGTATGGATTTAAGAGAAGCTTTGGATTTGTGACCGTAACACACAAAAACATAACTGCTTTGAAGTCGTCGTTTGTGCTCTCGTATGTTGATTTGGGCTTCTCGTCGACTTTGGATTTTATGTTACGTCATCATTTCTTAGATTAGTTCTATCGCTGTTGGATTATTTCACTGAGAATCGGAGGGGATGAGTTTGGAGTGGGAGAGAGGAGAAAGCCACGTTAAGCTCTTATGTAAATAGGAGATGAACCGAAACGTTTTCTTTTTGTATGATGAACTAGGATTTAACCGCGCAGACTAATTTTTTCAAAAGAAATTGTTTTGAAATTTAACAAAAATTGTTTTTATTTGAATTTTACAATATAGCTAACTAATGATTATAGATAAAGTTGTCAATTTGTAATATGCAAAAAAAAAAGCTGTCAATTTGTAATAATTTGTCTATTTAACCCATTTTATAGTGAACTAAAATATTATTCGGGCTAACCCGCAAAAACTTATAATCTTAAAAACATAACTCTAATATGCACTGTTAAATAACTCTAGTTTTTGTGGTTAGTTTACGAACTCTTAAAAAAATAGTTTTCTTCTGTCTAACTTTTTATAAAATTAGTAAAATATTTTTCAACTTTTATTTTGATATATATTCAAATAAAATATAATAAATTATAGTGAAAAATATAGCAAGATTTTGAATAGATTTTTTTCTTTGAATATATATGAAATGGTTATTATTTTAAAATATATAGTATTAAAAATAATTAAATAATTAAATAATAAATAATATTTTTGATGCAAAATATATACTTCTCATATTCTAATCAATAATTTTAAAATACTATTATATCATTTCCTATTTCAATTATTCTTTGTTATTTGTAATAACATTTTAAGTAATAACTTACAAAACAAAGTTTATTTTTTAAAATATTTTCTTAAATAATATTATAGAGATGCGTACGTTTGATGGAGGCGAAAGGAGAGGAGATGATAGTGGAATGGGTTTGGAGAAATGACGTGGCATGTTCTAATGTTCTTATTGGCTAATTATTTCTTGATTATTTTGGTCGTCGTGGACACACTGAGAATGCTCTAAATCAATCCCTTTTATATAAGGGTAAGTTAAATATATGGCATGTAATAATCTAAAAATTAGGTATATGGAGTGTAATAATTTGATATTAGTTTCGCAAAAATAATTTTGCAGATTCTGACCAAAATATCCTTACTACTAAAACCATGAGAGAGACTGGAAAGCAGGGGACAAGATATATGTTCAGCTTCATACATTTGGTTTAAATGCTCAGAATAGCAGATAACCATGTTATTATTATTGGATAATATAAGTATCACAATAATACATAAATAAACTATCCGACGACACTATTGAGCAATCGCTAACTAGTATGATATCTCGATAAGTTATAGTTATCCGATAACTATATTGGATAACTATTTGATTAACATGATAACTAGTATGATATCTCGATAAATTTGTCATTTTGAATAGTTACCATGAAAGAGATCTAATTTCAGGATTATTGAAGATCCTGCAATTGCATTGCATATACTGATATACCCTTTATATCAAGGAGATTTTAAAAATAAAATACTAGTGAAAAAAAAATTGAATTATTGAATGGTCCGACTCGGAAAGTCCAAAAATCTATACTATATAAAAGTAACTAATTGAAACTCCTCTGGCTATCCACATCAACTCAAACAAAAAAATCTTGAGAAGATGCCACGTGGTATTAGCGTCAAAGGCTTGATCCCATTCCATTTTTTCTATGGTTTCTTAAACGCTCCCAATCCTTCACTTAATTGTAACGATGAGTCGATGATTCCTCTTCCTCAATTAATTCTTTCTATCAACTATTTACTCTCAAATTAATTTCTCTTCCAATCGTCACTATTTGATGAAATTTTCAAGCTTCAGAATAATTGGATCAAATTCTCTTCCAACTTCCCGCTAATTCTGAATAATTGGATTCACTTTTATGTTTTGTCTTGCGTTTCTGTTGTAAAGTACTGATTAATCATCTACGCTATTTGGGGCAGTGAACAAGGGCATCCATGACTTTCACCACGGTTAGTGTCTCTTAAATACTTGCTTGATTTGCTTTTGTTTAACCAGTTCATTAGGAGAGTTTATCTAGATTGTATGCTGGTTTTTCTGGCTTTGTTTTTATTCGTGTTAAGAGGTTGGCAGAAATGACCAGCCATGCTTAGCTCCTTGCTCCTACGCTGAGTATGCTGAAAATTTATACATAAGAACCCTGAAAACCTAACCGGAAGGTAAATTGGGTGGTTGTCTTTTCGGTAGGATAAAATCAATATACATATATATATCTTTACTATATAAAAGCAACTAATTGAAGCTCCTTAGGTTATCCACTTCCACTAAAAAAAAACTGTTATGGGACGCTGCCACGTGGAGTACCAAATTGAAGAAAAAAAACTGCCCTGCAAACACGTAAGCTATATGTTTATGTTCACTTTAAGAGTCCCAATATTTGGGCCTCAGCCCATAAGTTATTCGAAGCCTAGAGCATAAATTGGGTCGGATCATTTGACATAATTGGATCATGTTCGGTACGAGCGATTTCAGGCATCTCCTCGCCGCCTTTTGGTTGCTCTTCGACGTACAGAGAAAAAACAAAAAAAATCAAAGAAAATTAAGAGTTATCTTCTTCCCTTACTTGGGTATGTAAATCGAAGATTAAGAATGTTAAAGAAGGCAAAGAAGATAAGGCGTTATGAAAGATTATTATACCAATGACCATATTAACACAAGAAAACTATAATTTACAGACATAAAAGTGAGATCAACGACTAGATAAATGGTTTATTCAAAGAGAGTGCTTGAGGTCGTATAAATGTATGCCACATGGGTTGATTACGATTAATGAAGTTGTGGGTATATGACGAAGAACGGACCGAAAATAAATAAAGAACATTAAGAAAGATTTGATTTTTTTTTGGCAAAAGCTCGAAGGTGTTAGATATAAATGCGGCAGTTTGGAGCAGTTACTCGGGGAAAAAGGTACGCGCGGATAGTTATGGATTTTGGGGAAATCAAAAATAACCGTGGGACGGTTATTGGCGGATTAAAAGGACCCTTGGTCTATTTTTAATCGGATTTTTGGCTGAATTTTTCTCCTTTGCGCAACCAAAGAACTTAGAAAGATCGAGGGGTAATATCTGAGAGAAATATCGAGGGGAATTTGATTATTTCCGAGGGAATCCGATTTTAGCCGAGGGAGAATTCAGTTTATCCGAGGAAAGTTGATCGTGAAGAGTTTTAGCCGAGAGAGAATCTATTCCGGGTCCGAGGAAGAAATTCTTGCCGAGAGAAGGAGATTGTCTGTTCGATCCGAATCGAATCCGAAGGAAACGAAGGTGAGTTCGTGACCGTGGCCTTAAGTTTGCTCGTTTCTTGAGTAGATTGTATTCTGTTTGTCTGATGAATACGATGTTTATCATATATTCATGTTCTGTTGGCTATCCGTGGGATTATTTACCTTATCGGCGAACTAGACTGAGTTTTAGCCGGTGAGTGTATATAATCTCTCGATTAGGTTCTGTTTTCTGATAAGCATCTGATTGGTTCTGGTCTATTCTTGTTGCGATTTCATGCTTTGGCTAAGTGAGACGGGATGACCGTTCTCACTAAGCATTTCTGTTGCTTATGCCTCCTTTTTGGATGCAGCTTCTGATTGTAGCCGAGACGGTACATATGATGGTTGATCAGTTCGCGGGACAAAGGCTGGAAATTGGCGGATGGTTAGGATGTGTTTGCGGTCTAGTTTACATTTTGTAGTAGCTTATATTCAAACTTAACAAATGTGTTAGAACCTCGTTTGTTTTAATTCAAGTTTTCTGTATTAATCTACTTATGTTCGAAAATGACTAAGTCTATCTGAACCAAACGCAAAAATGTTAAGAAAAGGTAGAAACTAATCCGGCTAAAATTTTAAAAGTTGGCTAAAATTGAGAAAAATCGGATTATGGTCTTACAAGTTGGTATCAGAGCGCGGTCGGTTCTAGGACAGAGTCTAGCATAAGTGGGTTAGTGGGAATACCATCCTTCCAGCGCCTTGTCTCGCGGTAAGTCTGATTTTTCTGTATGGTTGCCTAAGTTAGTTTGCCGGCTAACTTAGAATTTTCTGATCTCGTCATTGCAGATGGCAAGAGGTAACCGTAAGAGGCGAGTTGATGATGAGTCTGGTGTGAACAACGAGGGGGAACATCCTGTTGAGGAGATGGCCGAGAATACGGCAAACGTTGTTGCCGCTCCGGTTGGTTTGGAAGGGGTGTTGGGTTTACTGACCCAAGTGTTGGCGAGACTGCATGTTGTTGCGGCTGCCCCTGTGGCACCACCGCCTGTTGTGAATCCACCCGTCGTAGAAGTGGAAGAAGTTGTCAATGCGAGAGTTCCATCTTACCTGAAGATGATGGAACACATGCAGAAGTTGGGAACAAAGTTTTTCTCCGGTGGAACGAAGCCCATTGAGGCGGATGGCGGGATTGATCGATTGGAGAGAAACTTTGAGTCCATACGTTGTCCTGATCAGTACAAGAAGGACCTTTCCGTGCACTACCTGGAAAGTGACGCGCATACCTGGTGGCGTAGTGCGCAACCGAGGGACGCAGTGAGCACGTGGGCTGAATTCTGTGATCTGTTCCGTTCTAAGTACTTCCCACCAGAAGCTCGTGATCGTTTGGAAGGGGCTTTCCTTGATCTACGTCAAGGGGCAAAATCAGTGAGGGAATACGAGGCGGAGTTTAATAATCTGAAGAAGTATGCTAGCCGTGAAATGGGAAGCGAGGGGAATCAGATTAAGCGGTTCATGCATGGGTTAAGGATTGATATCCGTAAGCATTGTCAAATCCGTGACTATGGCACCTTTCAGGAGCTGGTGGAAAAAGCGGTTCAGTTATAGTCTACTTCGGCTGAGGAAGCCAGACTTGTTAGTATTGCTGCTGGGCAAAGGAAGAGTGTTTCTTCGGGAAAACCACCTGTGAGTCGCAACGCAGGAATGGCCGTAGTGAAGGGGAATTTTGGTACTATTTGGCGTGCGACGGGTGCTTGTCTCCGCTGTGGAAGCTTGGATCACAAAGTCCGTGATTGTCCTGAGGAAGATCGTAGGGGAGAAAGAGTCTGTTATCAGTGTGGAGAAACTGGGCACTTCAAGCCGAATTGTCCACAGCTAGCACGGACGGTGCATCAATCTGAGAAGAGGCCAAGTGAGGGACTACCATTGCCGCCACCGCCAAAGAGACAGGCTGTGATGCCGCGGCTCTATGCTATGACTGAGGAGACCGTGATTGATCCGAGTTGTTCACGCCCGATCTACGTCAAGGGGCAAAATCAGTGAGGGAATACGAGGCGGAGTTTAATAATCTGAAGAAGTATGCTGGCCGTGAAATGGGAAGCGAGGGGAATCAGATTAAGCGGTTCATGCGTGGGTTAAGGATTGATATCCGTAAGCATTGTCAAATCCGTGACTATGGCACCTTTCAGGAGCTGGTGGAAAAAACGGCTCAGTTAGAGTCTACTTCGGCTGAGGAAGCCAGACTTGTTAGTATTGCTGCTGGGCAAAGGAAGAGTGTTTCGTCGGGAAAACCACATGTGAGTCGCAACGCAGGAATGGCCGTCGTGAAAGGGAATTTTGGTACTAGTTGGCGTGCGACGGGTGCTTGTCTCCGCTGTGGAAGCTTGGATCACAAAGTCCGTGATTTTCCTGAGGAAGATCGTAGGGGAAAAAGAGTCTGTTATCAGTGTGGAGAAGCTGGGCACTTCAAGCCGAATTGTCCACAGCTAGCACGGACGGTGCATCAATCTGAGAAGAGGCCAAGTGAGGGACTACCATTGCCGCCACCGCCAAAGAGACAGGCTGTGATGTCGCGGCTCTATGCTATGACTGAGGAGACCGTGACTGATCCGAGTTGTTCACGCCCGATCACTGGTAAGTCCTATCACTTGCCTTGATAAAAATTTCCGTGTGAAATTCTGTTGCGTGTTGCTTTAGTCTTAGCATTCTAGATGAATGTGTAGGGACCCTTGCCATGGGTGGTGTGGCAACCCATGTTCTGTTTGATTCCGGAGCAACAAATTGCTTTGTGAATCCGGATATGATTAGGAAGGGTGAGTTCCGCAAGGAACCAGGATGTAATTTTGGCTTAGTCAAAGCGGCCGGTGGACAGGTCATGCGTACTCTTGGGAAGGTCCGTAATGTTTCTGTCATGATTGTCTCGGTGAACATGCCAGCTGATCTGGAAATCTGCGAGGTGAAGTCTTATGATGTGATCCTTGGTATGGATTGGCTCGGAAAATACAAGGCACACTTGGACTGTCACCGGGGGAGGGTTCGGTTTGAAACTGAGAAAGGGATTCTGGAATATCAAGGCATTAAACCGACCTAGGGAAGTCTGATTGTCTCGGCGGTTCAGGCTGAACAGATGATTGAGAAGGGTTGTGAAGCGTATTTGGCAACAATCACCACTACCAAAATTGGGTCGGATGCGGAGCTAAGTAGCATTCCGGTTGTAAGGGAGTTCGAAGATGTGTTTGCGGCGCTGAGTGGTTTACCACCAACACGTTCTGATCCGTTCACCATTGAACTCGAGCCTGGAACGGCTCCGATTTCTAAAGCTCCATATCGGATTGCACCTGCCGAGATGGCCGAGCTAAAGAAACAGTTGAGCGAGCTGATGGAGAAAGGGTTCGTGAGAGCAAGCAGTTCACTGTGGGGCGCACCGGTATTGTTTGTTAAGAAAAAGGATGGGAGTTTTCGGCTTTGTATCGACTACCGCGGGTTGAACAGAGTTACTGTGAAGAACAAGTACCCTCTTCCGAGGATAGATGAGTTACTGGATCAACTCCGAGGTGCTACTTGTTTCTCTAAGATCGATTTGGCTTCAGGTTATCATCAGATTCCGATAGACGAGTCGGATGTAAGGAAGACTGCCTTTAGGACAAGGTATGGTCACTTTGAGTTCGTAGTCATGCCATTTGGACTGACGAACGCACATCCGGCTTTCATGAAGCTCATGAACAACGTTTTCAGAGATTGCTTGGATGAGTTCGTGATCATCTTCATAGATGACATTCTGGTCTACTCAAAGAACCGGGAATATCACGTGGATCACCTCAGGACGGTGATGAATAGACTGAGAGAACATAAGTTGTATGCTAAGCTTAGCAAATGCAGCTTCTGGCAAAGGGAGATCGGATTTTTGGGGCATGTGGTCTCGGATAAGGGAGTATCCGTAGATCCGGAAAAGATTAAGGCAATCGCGGAATGGCCTAGACCTAATAATGCCTCGGAGATAAGGAGCTTCCTTGGTTTAGCCGGGTATTACCGACGCTTTATTAAAGGCTTTGCGAGCATGGCTCAGCCAATGACACGACTAACTGGGGAAGATTTACCGTATGTGTGGTCGGCTGACTGCGAGAAGTGTTTCTCTAAGTTGAAGGAAATTCTTACGAGTACTCCGGTTTTAACTTTGCCTGAGCCGGATCAGTCTTTTGTGGTTTACACAGATGCTTCACGGTTGGGATTGGGATGCGTTCTGATGCAGCAAGGGAAAGTAATAGCTTACGCTTCAAGACAGTTGAGAAAGCATGAGCAGATTTACCCTACTCACGATCTGGAAATGGCTGCGGTAGTATTTGCGTTGAAGATTTGGCGATCTTACTTGTACGGTGGGAAAGTTCAAGTTTTCACGGATCACAAGAGCCTGAAGTACAGATTCACTCAGCCGGAGTTGAACATGAGGCAGCGTAGGAGGATGGAGTTTGTGGCCGATTATGATCTGGATATTGCCTACCATCCGGGAAAGACAAATCTTGTTGCGGATGCACTTAGCAGGAAGAGAGTAGCCGCATCTGCCGAAAAAGATATGGAAGGATTGGTCAGTATGGTGGGGACCTTACGGTTGGCTCAGCAGAAAGATGAGATTCTTATGAAGTCGGCGAAGAATGATAATACGGAGTATCAGACTTCAAACAATGGGACGATTTTAGTTAATGGCCGTGTGTGTGTTCCAGATGACAAGGAACTAAGGGAAGAAATTCTTAAGGAAGCTCACCATTCTAAGTTTGCGATTCACCCAGTATCGACCAAGATGTATCGAGATCTGAAGCGGTATTACCATTGGGTTGGGTTAAAGCGAGATGTGGCTAAGTGGACTGAGTTTTAGCCGGTGAGTGTATATAATCTCTCGGCTAGCATCTGTTTTCTTATAAGCATCTGATTGGTTCTGGTCTATTCTTGTTGCGATTTCATGCTTTGGCTAAGTGAGACGGGATGACCGTTCTCACTAAGCATTTCTGTTGCTTATGCCTCCTTTTTGGATGCAGATTCTGATTGTAACCGAGACGGTACATATGATGGTTGATCAGTTCGCGGGACAAAGGCTGGAAATGGGCAGATGGTTAGGATGTGTTTGCGGTCTAGTTTACATTTTGTAGTAGCTTATATGCAAACTTAACAAATGTGTTAGAACCTCGTTTGTTTTAATTCAAGTTTTCTGTATTAATCTACTTATGTTTGAAAATGACTAAGTCTATCTGAATCAAACGCAAAAATGTTAAGAAAAGGTAGAAATTAATCCGGCTAAAAATTTAAAAATTGGCTAAAATTGAAAAAAATCGGATTAGTGTCTTACAATAACCCTAGTGAATTATAAAATAAGCAAAAAAAGAAACGAAACCGAAGAGAGAAGATGGTTTTATGATCCGAATCCTTTTTCTTTTTTGACGAAAGGGAAGAGATTGAATTCAAATCTCTCTCTCTCTCCCGTGAGAAAGGCGCAGATTTTTCCAGATCTCATAATTGAATTTTATTCCGAAACGCGAAGCGAGAGAGAGAGAGAGACAAAGGAAGAAAAATCGGAGCTGAAGAATGATTACGATCCCTTACCTTACCGCTGTATCCACGTACTTCAGCTACGGCTTGCTCTTCGCCTTTGGCCAGCTTCGCGATTACTCCCGCCGGATCTTCGATTGGTGGAGCACCAACAATCTCCAGGTTTCTCGATTTCCGTCATCCCGTTTAACTTATTTGCGCTTTCGGCTCATGATCTTCACTTTTCGTATAGGGTTACGCGCCGATCTGCTTGGCGCATGAGGATTTCTACATCAGGCGATTGTATCATCGGATCCAGGTACTTCTCATTTCGCTGTTTTATTTTGAATCTCGGCATTATTGGTGGCTTGTGGTGATGGGAGGTGAAGTCTTGAAAGCCGAAAGACTTATAAATGTTCAGGTGCTTGATTCTTAATACTTCTTCTTCAGGATTGTTTTGGACGTCCCATATCTAGTGCACCTGATGCTTGGGTTGATGTGGTCGAGAGGTACTCTAATGACAACAACAAGACGCTCAAGTGAGTACTCTTATCTTCCTTTGCTTTTCTATTCAATAGCTTCTATTGTTACATTGATACAATACGAAACCAAATGTAAAGGTTGACAATTTCACGGTTGAGAATTGTTCCCATTTGATTTTTTTTTTACTTGGAAAGTTTTGGAAACCCACTTATCACCTACGAAAAGGGTGTCACAGAATTAAACTTTGGTTGCAACTCCGTGCAGGCGAACAACAAAGAGTCGAAGGTGTCTTAATTTGGGCTCTTACAATTATCTTGGATTTGGTTCTTTTGATGAATATTGCACACCTCGTGTTATCGATTCTCTGAAGAAATTTTCAGCCAGTACATGCAGCTCTCGCGTTGATGCAGGTACAGTTTCGTTACGTATTAGGTCTCGAACAATCTCTTCTCTTTGTTCCCTGACATCCGTTTGTTTTTCCTCCATCAGGAACGACAACTGTGCATGCAGAACTTGAAGAATGTGTTGCTAAGTATGTGGGAAAACCTGCTGCCATCGTCACTGGTATGGGCTTCGCGACAAACTCGGCTATCATTCCTGTATTGATTGGAAAGGTATGTATGCTGCTACACCTTGTGATGAACGCTTATCTTACTCCCAAAAACCTATGTTTTAGTAGCTTAGTTGCTGCCTTGTATACAGGGAGGGTTGATAATAAGCGATTCTTTGAACCATACTTCAATTGTCAATGGTGCTCGAGGTTCAGGAGCCACTATCCGCGTTTTCCAACACAACAGTAAGCATTTCTTATGCTGCATTCTCCAGATTTTTACCAATTTACTGGTTGACCTACCTTTATGCTCTCTTGTTGATTGCTTCTAAGCACCTACTCATTTGGAAAGAGTACTAAAAGAACAAATCGCTGAGGGACAACCCAGGACACACAGACCGTGGAAGAAAATAATTGTTGTTGTTGAGGGTATTTACAGCATGGAAGGGGAAATATGTCAACTGCCTGAGATTGTCTCAATATGCAAGAAGTATAAGGTGAGGTAAAATGTAAATTATCTTAATGTTCAGCATTGATGAGAGATTAAGGAACTCGATCAACTGAATTATCGTTTGCAACATCAAAATTTTCAATGACTAATTTGGTTGTCTGATGTGTAACTTTACTTCTCATATATCCTTGTTTCAGGCATATGTTTACTTGGATGAAGCTCACAGCATTGGAGCAATTGGAAAAACAGGTAGGGGCGTTTGTGAACTCCTAGGAGTTGACCCTGCTGATGTGGACATAATGATGGGAACTTTTACGAAATCTTTCGGATCTTGTGGTGGCTATATTGCCGGATCCAAGGTTAGCAATTATATATACCTTTTGTTTTAATTTACTGATCTTTTGTTTGCACATTTCCATGGTTTATTTTGTTTTGGTAAATCAAAATTTGGACCTTTCAGGAGAACTTAGAAATATAAAATGGTCGTAACTTATTATGCAATTATCAAAAGATCTCTTTTAATGAAGCAATGAATCTTGTCAAATATGGCTAAAGAGCTGATACACCAAGGCCCTAATCCTACAGAACAGACCACATGATTGTTTAGGCAAGTAGTGCACTTCATCTCAAAACCAACCAAAGGCTTATAGTATATTTTGTGCTTTCAATTTCTGTAGGACCTCATCCAATATTTGAAGAACCATTGCCCGGCTCACCTTTACGCAACATCAATTTCAACTCCTTCCGCGCAACAAATCATATCGGCCATAAAAGTTATCCTTGGAGAGGATGGTTCAAACAGAGGTATCTCTAAACTTTCTTTTGCTTTTTGAGCTTCATAATCTCAAGTTAATAGTCTCAAAATTATTCTAAAAACCTGGGCAGGTGCGCAAAAGTTAGCAAGAATAAGGGAGAACAGCAACTTTTTCAGGGCTGAGTTGCAGAAGATGGGGTTTGAGGTTCTTGGAGACAATGATTCCCCAGTCATGCCAATAATGCTTTACAATCCAGCAAAGATCCCAGCCTTCTCAAGGGAATGCTTGCGAGAAAACGTAAGTTTCTCTTATGGTTTTTCCAATATCTCATTTGCTTTCCACACAAGAGAGATTCACCTCTATGTTCAATGGACATTTAAAACTGTGAACAGGTGGCAGTTGTGGTTGTCGGTTTCCCAGCTACACCTCTATTGCTAGCCAGGGCTCGTATTTGCATATCTGCATCTCACTCAAGAGAAGATCTTGTTAAAGCCCTACAGGTGAAAAACCATGCATTGAGTTCACTCGCTTTTTCTCCCACATCATTTACCATAGAGCCCTTAGTTAGTAGCAGAAAACCCGAATCCCCCGGGTTTCCAAGTTGGTCTATAAAATTGATGGACTCCATGAAGCCTTAACAAGTTCTCATCATAGTATGAATGATTTGTACATCCACAAATAGATTTGTACGTTTTCTGAATCCTCTCGTGTTATGACAGGTTATAAGCAAAGCGGGCGACCTTACCGGAATAAAATATTTTCCGGCAGCTCCAAAGAAGCAAGAAGAAGAGAAAAATAGCATAAAATTGGATTAACATCAGTTTTTCACCAAAAGAGATTTGGTTTTGGTTAGCAGTTGGCATTAGATACAATTTCCTCGCCGTTGTGTCCCCTCTACTTGTCGTGAAACTTGTGATTGTTGTCTTGTTTCATTTTTGTTGTCTTGGGTTTTGTCAGAGTTAATTGTATAGTTTCCCTCTTTAAAATTACAGATGTTATCGATGACATTTGTGCTTTTGTTTTGCTCCACGAAACTAGGCTGTCCAATTCGTTAGACCAAGCGAACTTAAATTCAAATTATTTAGGTTTTGCTCTTTTCCACGACACATGGAAAACTAGGGCTGGGCAAAATACCCGGAACCGAAGAATCGAACCGAATCCGACCCGAAAAAAAGGAACCGAATCCGAACCGATAAAATACCCGAACGGATTATAGACTTCTATACCCGAAGAACCGAACCCGAACCGAACCGAGAATCGAATGGATATCCGAAATATAATTATATATCCAAAATATTAATTATATTTAGACTTGATATAACTCAATTACCCAAAATTATAATTATAAAATCCGAAGATATCAATTATTGTTTGATCGAAATATCTAAAATAATAAAAAAATCTGAAAATTCTTAGTTCTAAAATACCCGAAAGAACCGATCCAAACCGAATGGGTATGGGTACCCGAATGCCCACGCCTATGGAAAACCATAACCAAAGAGAAATATCAGACAAGAGTTCCTGGTCATCAAGAAACATCAATGGAGACATCATCTTAAGTGAAAAAAACAGAAGAAGAAAAGAGGGACCTCAAAGAGTTAAATATATCTACCGATTCTTCTTCTCTCTTTCTCTCTCACTCTCTCTCTCTCTCTCACAAACACACAATTATGAGAACTCCCTCCGCCAATAATGCTTTACCATCCAGCAATCCCAGCCATGCTTGCTAGAAAACGCAAGTTTCTCTTCTGTTTTCTTTTTTCCAATCTCTCTCTTCCACACTTGAACCTATGAACAGGTTGCAATCGCGGTCGTTGGTTTCCCTGCTAGGAAGGGCATGTAATTGCATATCCGCATCTCATTCAAGACAAGATCTGACTAAAAAGCCTTACAGGTAAAATCTTGCATTGAATTCCCTCATTTCATTTACCATGAAGTCCCTATTAGTAGCTAGTACGATAAATTATACACCGGATTTAAGCATACGCCCCCTAAAACTAGTAACAGTTCCTCCGCAAATAGATAATTCATGGAGAGATATCAAGTAAGGAGAAGAGAGATAACAAAGAGCTAGAAACCTTTTTTTTCGTCTTCCTCTTCTTCTTTTCCAACTTCTACTTCTACTTCTACTTCTACTTCTACTAATACTACTGTAGCTAATGCTACATTCAAACAAGAAACAGAGAAACCAAAGACGAACGAAATATATCATAAGGAAGAAAAGGCTTTCATTCATGGTTTCAGACATCGCAAGCTTACATTGCCATGGCTGACTATCTCACCAACCGAAAAAAAACATTTTCTTTTCTTCTTTACCGATCAAAATTCTCCACTCTATCTCTCATGAGAACTCCCTACCAAGCTTCTGGATCGCACAGAACATCTTCCTCCTCGACCCAACAGCATTAATCCCCATATCTTTCAAATCTTCCAATGTCAACAATGGCAAAACCTCTTCATCAACCTCATGTATCTCAAACATAGGCCAATATCTCCCTAACCCTAACTCTTGTAGCCATATCTTGACCCCTTCTCTTCCCCCTCCCACTCCCACTCCGCCACCACCAACTCCGTCCATATTCGACGGCTCTGATAACTCGAAGTTCCCACTGCTATTGTTGCTCTCGTATCTTCTTCTACCGTAAAACCCACCGTCTCTCACCAAAGACTCTTCTTTGATCGGACTCTCTGAGTCTTCTCTGCTGAAATCCCTAAACCCACCTTCCAATTCTTCCCCTCCGCTGATTTTATCATCGCCATGCTCGGTTTCCCCAACTTTCGATACCCAATTGGAACGGGCTCGCTTCGCTGCTGTTGCGGTGGTTGTTGTAATCGCACCCGTAGATGACCCGACCCGTTTCTTGACCCGCCAACTCCCAACCCCAAAAGAATCCACATTCCCTTCTCTTTCATCATCTAGGGTTCCGCTATTCTCGTACCCACAACTCAAATTCGTTAGGGTTCGAGTCCTCGCCGACGATTTGCTCGCATCTTTTCTGTTACCCGTCGCCGTCGGTGTCCATTTCGGTTTCCGCCCCTGCGAATCGTACGCCGCGTGTTGATGTTGGTACTGGTCGCCGCCGATTTCGCCTAACCGAACGCTTGGTCTCCTTAATCGTTTCGATCCGGCGGCGTTAATAGCAAGCGCCTCGCCTGAGTTTGACGGCAGCGGAGGAGGAACGCCGCCGTTTGGTTGCTGATTATTACTATTACCTGGCTGCAATTCCGCCATGGAGAAAATTCTTCAACGCAGTGGGTTCTTGTTTTACTTCATCAGGCAATACATGCGAGAGTGGAGCTACTGGAGAACATGAAAGAGCGAGTCTTTGCTTAGCTATTAAGGTTTTATCTTGAGTTATCAGAAGTGGATGTGAGCGAGGGAATGGTCATCAGGAGAAACGACGAACGAACGAAGAAAAGAGAGAGAGAGAGAGAGAGCTGTTCACTTCCTGACACGTGTATGCTTTTGCAGAAACTAACACTTCTTTAACGAAGTAAACCTTTTAAATTCCGCCAGTTCCATTTTTAACCCCTCAAAAATATAATGTAATAAAGCATATCTTAGAGAATGTAATATTCGATAATAATTATTTTCACACAAAAAATAATTAGTATTTAATCATAAATATATTATTTTTTTCTATTAAACATTTTTTCATGATTATAAACTAATAATAATTCATCAAATTAAAATATTCTCAATTAATCTTTTAAAATTAATCATTTTATTAACATTAATCAATAAAAAAATAGATAAAAATTTTAGAAAATCAATTTTTTTTATGAAACAACATAAAAATCTTAGAAAATCATTTTTTATGAAACGGAAAGAATATGTGATTTAATCTAATGATACAAGTTTTAGTGATTGATTTTTTTTTCTTCAGAATGTCACTATTTAGGCCTTTACTCTTCTTGTAAAACTAAAACTAATCTCGTTGTACATATATAGTTGTAATTTCTTTTTTTTTTTTCTTTTTAATATTTCATTTGATATATATCACATGAGCTGAATACAAAGCACTGTTAGCACTACGACAATAAAAGCCTAATCAGGTTATAAAAGCTTTACTTCTACTAATTAATTACTAATTACCAGAGGATAAGATATTAGAAGGCTGAAACAGAGTAAACCCAGAAGTTAAGAGTGAGACAGTATTTAGAGTATTACGTTGAGCTCTAGAAAGGGTATCCAACTTACACCAAAGTATCTTTTGAATTTCTTCAATGATGCTTGTCGCCGGACGAGAGCAATTAGAATGGAGTCTTGCATTTCGTTCTTTCCAAATAGAGTAAATGGATGCTTGAAATGTGAGCTTCAATATGAGAGATGTGTTCTTCTCCATAATAGGATCTTTCATTCATCTAATTCCAACTTCGAAGAGAGGAGGAGGGGAAAGATGGGCTTTGGAATAAAAGAAAGACCATACCTCAGAACTGTAGAAGCAATCGAAGAAGAGGTGCTGTCGGGTTTCGTCGTGATTATTGCATAGGAGACAAAATGGAGGGACATTCAAACCCCAACTGATTAATTTGTCTCGGGTCATCAGCCTGTTTCTTGCCGTAATCCAAGTAATGAACGCATGCTTCGGGATCCTGTCTTTGAACCACACAACTTGATGCCAATCCACAGTTTGATCTTGAGGATGAAGGGAGTGCCATGTTTCAGAACTAGAGAAGGAAACCGAAGCTGGATTAACCCCTGGTTTCCATAAGTAGGAATCATCTACCTCTGAATCATGGATAGCTTGAGAATTTGGAAGGCATTGTTGCAACAGTCTAATTATTGGATTCCTGCTTCTTGAATTGGAGATCCACCATAGACCATTTCTGAGTGCATCAGCTACTACTGCGTTTGCTGGAAGTCCAGTGACAGCAGGTCCTCTAACCCCTACTATATCAATCAACGATCCAAGAGAGGTCCAATTATCATACCAGAAACGGACAGTGATCCCTGAGCCAACTTCACACACCAGCATCGGCTTAGCCAGAGCTCTCAGTTTACAAATACTCTTCCAAATTCAGCTTCCCGAGATTTGTGCATCCAAGTCCCAAAAATTCGAGGAGCCAATGAGATTGTGCCTTACCCATGACACCCATAAGGACCCTCCAGAGGCAAAGATAAGCCAAATCAGTTTAAGTCCTAAAACCTTATTCCAATCACCGAGTCTTCGAAGACCCAAACCTCATGCTTCCCTTGGCGTACAAACTGAATCCCAACTAATCTTAGCTCCTCTTGCTGAGTTAGGCGCTCCCTTCCACAAAAAACCATTACACATTTGCTCCAAAGACTCTATGCACTGATTTGGGAGGATAAATATAGATGCCAGAAGGAGATAGTGGAATATATCACTGATTGAATGAGTTGTAAACGACCTGCGAAAGACAAGTGTCTCACTGTCCAGGATCTGAACCGTTTAGAAATCTTGTCTAACAGAGGTTGAAAGTCTTGCTTTCTCATCTTCTTAGAGGACAGTGGGACCCCTAAATATCTGACAGGCAATGCTCCTTGTTTAATTCCAACACTCTCAGCCAAAACCCGACAACTAGCATTATCTCCTCCATCGATGAATAACTCAGTCTTGTCTCTATTAATCCTCAAACCCGAGATTAACTTGAATGCATCCAATATTGAGAGAATACCTCGGAGAGAGCTTTCAGAGCCATCAAAGAATATTAAGACATCATCCGCAAAGCTAAGATGTGTCACCAAAGGAGCTTCACATCTCGGATGAATTATGAAAATCTGATTCATAGCTCCTTCACCCAACTTCTTTGAAAGCACATCCATAGCTAAAACAAAGAGCAGAGACGAGATCGGATCCCTTTGTCTAAGGCCTTTCTTGCTGGGGAAGAACCCTATCAATTCTCCGTTAAATGAAATGCTATAGGTGGGGGTCGAAATGCATTCTTTGATCCATCTCACAAACATCTCTGGCAGCTCAATAGCCTGAAGAATATTCAACAGAAACTCCCAATTCAGATTATCATAGGCTTTCGTTAAATCAATCTTTAGGCATCCCCGGTTAGTACTTCCTACTTGGTGGAAATTTTTTACTAGTTCTGAAGCTAATAAGACATTCTCACAAAGAAGGCGCCCTTTCACAAAGCCAACCTGATTCTGTTGCACAACCTCTGGAATAAATAACCTGATTCTGAAGCTAATAAGACATTATCACAAAGAAGACGCCCTTTCACAAAGCTATAGTTGTAATTTCATGTCATGTTACTTCTTTTTTTTCCTTTTTATCATCTCTCTGAATCTTCTTCTTATGTTATCTCAATTCTTAATTTTTTTTTTGTATTTTCGAACAAAAAGTTCCAAATTTTGTAGAAAATAATTAGTTCACTCGTGATAACAATTGTTCGAACAGAGAGTATAAAATGTTTATAATGCGCTCTCAACTTACATATAAATTTTCAATGTTTTAAAAATAAAACTATTCTTAAGGGTTTTAAAATGAATATGGCGGAAGTTGAGGGGGGTTTTCATCAATATCAATAACTTTCTCACTAGTTATCGAATTCTATTTATTGTTTTTTATGAACAAACTAGGGATGTTAAAACGGGCGGATCCGGCCTGTTTAGGTCCGATCCATTTAGGTCCAGCCCGTTTAAGTCCGTTTATTTTTTAGTCCGTTTATTTTTTGGTACGTTTAAGCTAGCATGTTTAGATCCGTTAAAATTAGTGTGGTCCGTTTAAGTCGTTTAAAATTTGAGATACTTTTTTTAAATAATTATATAAATCTAATTATTATGTTATAAAAATATATAAATGAAACAAAAATATATGTATATACCATAACTTGTGGATTTTGTGGGTTAAAATAATATTTTAAAAATATTTTATGTCAATGCAAGTCAATTTTTGGGTAGAGATCGAATGATCCAAGTTTTTATTCAAGTTAAACCGAATTACAAATTAGTTTTTTTAATAACCAATTAAAAAATTATTGCATATACTTTTTTATGATATGAGGTTTTGAAAAAAAATTAATGTACAAATTAGTTTTTTAATAATCAATTTATATAATATTTGCATTATGTTATTAAAATAAAATAAAAATCTTAAACAGCTAAACAGACTATCCATTTAACTATATCAAAATCCAATATTAAACGGACAATCCATTTAAATCCGTTTAAGCTTATACGATAAACAAACTTAAATGGCGCCTCTAGGCCACGAAATTCTAGGACATTTTAACATCCCTAGAATAAACTGAAGATAACGGAAAAGCCTAATTTCTGAGCAAACGCTCAAACGAAACGTCGCCGTTTAAATCGCCTCCGGCCAACCTAATCACCGTCGCTAGCAGCCGAGTCCATGTTACTCTTCAGATCTCCGTAGCTCAATCTCCCGTCTCCGTCTTTATCCATTGCAGAGTACTGTTAAGTACAGAAAATCCAATTGTGTGTTTTGGTTTCTGGATAAAAGGAGACTCTTTTATCGGTGAGTTTCTGGGACTCTTGCAAAAGTTCTCACCTTTTGATTCCGGTTTTGTTGTGATGTACCTGAAAGAAGGATGGTCGTTGCTGCTGAAAGTTCAGAAACCCATTATTCCATTTGTCCTCAATACAAATCTCAATGGGATATTTCTCCCGGAATCTCCAAACCCTGCCACAGAGATCAAAGAATTTGATGTGGTAAAGAGGCTGAGACAAGAGTCATGTGTCCCTTTAGCTTTGCAATACTTCAAATCAGTTGCCAATTCAAATCTCTTCAAGCACACGCCTTTGACATTCGAGGTGATGATCAGAAAGCTTGCAGGTGATGGTCAGATTGATAGTGTTCAGTATCTTTTGCAGCAAATGAAACTCCATGATTTTCAGTGTTCTGAAGATTTGCTTGTCAATGTTATTAGTGTATACCGGCAAGTGGGTTTGGCTGAACGAGCCGTGGAGATGTTTTATAGGATAAAGGAATTCGGGTGTGATCCTTCGGTTAAGATATATAACCATGTTTTGGATACTCTACTAGGTGAGAATAGGATTCAGATGATTTATACAGTTTATAGAAATATGAAGAGAGATGGGTTTGAGCCAAATGTTTTCACATATAATGTCCTTCTTAAGGCCTTGTGTAAGAACAACAAGGTAGACGGCGCTCAGAAGTTGCTGGTGGAGATGTCGAATAAAGGCTGTTCTCCTGATGCTGTGAGCTACACCACAGTGATCTCATCGAGCTCGGTATGGTGAAGGAAGGTAGGGAACTCGCGGCAAGATTCGAACCTGTTGTGAGCGTCTATAACGCTTTGGTTAATGGGTTATGCAAAGATCATGATTACAAAGGGGCATTTGACCTGATGAGAGAAATGGTGGAGAAGGGGATATCTCTTAATGTTATCTCATACTCAACACTTATCAATGCGCTTTGCAACTCTGGAGAAATCGAGCTCTCTTTCTCACTTCTGGCGCAGATGTTGAAACGAGGGTGTCATCCAAATATCCATACATTGAGTTCTCTGGTGAAGGGTCGTTTCGTAAGAGGTACAACCTTTGATGTTCTAGACTTGTGGAACCGGATGATCACAGGATTTGAGTTACAACCAAACGTTGTAGCGCTTAATACCTTGGTACAAGGATTTTGTTCCCGTGGGAATATGCAAAAGGCTCTGTCTGTCTTTTTACACATGGAAGAAAGCGGATGTTCTCCAAACATCAGAACCTATGGCTCTCTTATCAACGGCTTTGCCAAAAGAGGTAACCTCGAGGGAGCAGTTGATATATGGAATAAGATGCTAACTGATGGATGCTCCCCAAATGTTGTGGTGTATACAAGCATGGTGCAAGCTCTTTGTAGGCGCTCCAAGTTCAAAGAAGCTGAATTTCTTATAGAGATTATGTCCAAAGAAAACTGTGCTCCATCTGTGCCAACGTTTAACGCATTTATTAAAGGCTTATGCGATGCAGGGAGGCTTGACTGGGCAGAGAAAGTGTTCAGACAAATGGAGCAGCAATACAGGTGTCCTCCCAACATTGTAACATACAATGAGCTACTAGATGGGCTCTCAAAGACAAACCGAATAGAAGAAGTCTATGGTCTCACCCGAGAGATCTCCATGAGAGGTGTGGAGTGGAGCTCATCGACTTACAACACGCTTTTACATGGGTCATGCAATGCAGGTCTCCCCGAGATAGCTCTGCAGCTAGCAGGGAAAATGGTGGTCGATGGTAAATCTCCGGATGAGATAACGAGGAATATGATAATATTAGCGTATTGCAAACAAGGGAAAGCTGAGAGGGCAGTCCAGATGTTGGATCAAGTTTCATGTGGAGGAAGTAAGTGGCGGCCTGATGTAATCTCGTACACAAACGTGATATGGGGTCTGTGCAGCTCTAATTGTAGGGAAGATGCAGTGATTCTTCTTGAGAGGATGATAAGGGAAGGTATTGTCCCAAGTATTGCTACATGGAATGTATTGGTTCATCGTTTTATTCTCGATGACAACTTGAGCTCATGATCAGTTTACCATATGGCAAGTCAAACTTGTTCAGTTTGTTGGGAAGCCATTTGCTTCTCTGTATGACTAGAAAAGCATCAACTCTGGTGGATATATGGAAATCTTGTGATCACATGGAAACTTCGCTTGTGGGTCTTTGAAGAAGTCAAAGAAAACACTTGAATCCTTGCAAAAAGAATCAGACGACTGGTTTTTGTATCTGACAAATACATTGCTGAGAGATTGCTAAGCAAATATGATGAGACAGATGCGGTTTGGCCATACTTCTGTTGTAATATGATTATTTGCCATTCTTCGATCCCAACATTCTCATGGTGATAGACTAGATTCTTTGAATCTTTTCTATAAGAACTTGGAGATGTGTATTGATGTATGATTGCAATTTTTTTGTTTCAGTATGAAAATCCAGTCCGTCAAGAAGCTGCTTAAAAGACTGTTTGCTAAAGAGGAGAAAGCTTTTTGATTCTCTGGCCAAGGTTTGAGTTTATAGTCGTTTGTGTATATGATATAGATAGTTCACTGATCAATATTGAAACCCCTGATGAAACTTATAATTCAAGGTTTAGCTTGAAGTTTACTTGAGCTTTAAGATCTTACGCTAGATTTTTTTATTTCTGTACTCATGGCCTCTTTTTTTCCAAGAGACTGTAAAAGCTTAATCACTCACATTTGATCCTAATGTGCTGCCTTGAGAGCAAGGATCAATCTAATTCTTAAACATTTGCCTATTTACTTAAAATTAGTCATCAAACAAGCAATCTCTAGCTTCCACTTCTATCTCAGTCCTCTATGATAGAACTGGATAACATCTTCCTATATCTCTGGTGAAGAAAATTTCGGAAAACAAAATAATCAATCCTAATCTCAAGGGACAATTCTATTCTCACCTCGATGATCTTAAACTCCCTATTATGACCCTACAGCAGAGGATGGGCTTGCTTTTGAATCTATCGTTGTCCATTGAACCTGCTTTGTGCTTTAGTGTATGGGGAAAAATCGATTTCTATATAAGCATCTTCTTTAGTCAGCTGGTGTAATGCAAAGCTGACTATGTCCTGGACTGTGCTCCAACGGGTACATGGTCGTGCTTCTCACAAATTTTTGATGGTCCCTCACAGGTTTTCTGAGGTGTGAGACCATTGGACGCTTGTTTTTACTTCTCTTCTTTACTATCGAGCATGAAGCTAATGGGTCTGCAGATCCTGCTCCAACTCTCCTGCACGTCGAATGTGTTTTACAGCGAGATGATAAGTTTTAGAGGCAGGTTATGTGCGCAAATGAAAGAAGATGTAATTGATTACCTTAAGAGGTTCTCTGCTGCGAGTCTTGCAGATCTAATTGTATTGCGGCTTGGCACCCATTTCACGACTCGGTTTGGATCAGCTCTCATGGGAGAGTGTATTTTAATGAGCTAACAAAAAGAAAAGAACCAAGTCAAAACCAAAAAGCTTGAAGGGATCTTTGAATCTATAACAGGCCAATGCAATTCTAATAAACGAATCACGCGATTATTGCCATCTGCCACAGATAAAATGGAACAACTTGTATTGGATATCTGGAAAACGAGAAACCAGAGACTTACACCCAAGCATTCCATCATCTGGTAGTAAGCTCTACCATGCAAGGGAGTATGTCCTTGTCGGGATTCTGAAAAATATCTAGTCCTGAAAGAATATTACAAAGAGATGACTGTCAGATATGATTAATAAACAGACAGCAAAACATAAACATGGTTAATAAGTAGACATCTAGACAAAATAAATATAGGTCGACTTCATACCACTCTTTATAACCTGGGTCCACAGTAAAACCATACATATCCACTGAATCACAAGTTGAGAGAGCAAATTCAAGAGCCTTGAGCCCAGTTCCTTTGGCTGCTGAGCCAAACGAAGCACCAAGCATTAAGTACACAGGATTTTTTATTGGAACTTCCTGCAGAGAAAGAAGAATCCTCAAATGAGTTTCGAAAATGAGGAACAGATTTTGGATAATCAAAACCAAGAGATAAGAGACAAATAAGTGCAATGTACAAACCCGAATTATCTTGTTCATAATATCATGAATTGTTGTTTTTATTAGCAGTACCTCTTGCTTTTTCTCTGCATAGTTTCAAGGATCAGAGAGAGTGGAGTATCTATTTGCAAGCATCAAAAATTCGACACACACAAATGAGCAGAAATAGAGAAACAATGGCGATAACCATGAAGGAGTGAAAAACAAGAAAACAGTTATGCAGTACCATCTAACTCCACGACTTTGTCAAGGGCTTTTGCTGACCCTCGATTAAGAAGACGGAATATACTTTTCTCTCCTACATATTCCTTGTAGTTCTGCAAGAAGATATTCCAAAAAAAGAAGAATGAAGAAAATAAGTGAGAGAACAGAGGAACAAAAGAATTGGAAGTTAGATAAAAGAACTCATCATTAACCTGAATTGGAGCACCATTTTCTCTAATAACCACATCGTAAGTATCTATCTCTTTTCCGAACTTTGTCTTTAAAAGATCACCAGAGTTACCAATAACAGCACATCGCTCAAACTGCCGGGAGAAATATGGTGGTGTTTCAGGAAGCACCAGTGAAAGCTTCTCGATACATAAAGATTTATTCTGGCAACGATTACTGCACCAGAGTGTGAATTTCATTAAGGCCAAGAAGACAACACAGCATTTAACACTACGTTTACAAATTACTTGATTTATTATAACTGAGACCCATCAATTTTGGCTATGAAAAAGGATAATAATATTACTACCAATTATCATGCTCTTCATCCCTCATCTTATGTCCGTCAATACTTACAGTTGTATTCCTTTATTGATTCTGCGCCATGCATAATCCTCCCATCCATTTGGTAAGGCATCAATGTATTCCTTGGTGAGTATCGTAGAGCTATTCCTGACCTGTCAACCAACTCGCCAATTAACCACCACTGTTAAGACTAAAACAAATTATATGAACTGAAAGTTTACAGAGACTTTAAGAACTGCAACACCCACTTGTTCCCATGTAGCTACTGCTTCACACAGGTTAAACTCATATGACAGTCCTTCAAGCTCCCCAGACTTGGGATCTTTCTGTTGTTGGACACAATCCAAGGTAGAGTACAAATATTTAATATAGCATTTTGCTAGACACTAAAGCTTAACTCTGCTGATGTATAAAGTCAGGTAATCAGACTGAGATCAATAAATAGTCAAAAGAGAGCATTTACCCATTTGGGTACAGTATCCCTGGGGAAGTTTATTGAGACTTGGCAGTAATCTCTACCAGTAGCAGCTTGTAGTCCCAAGCCATTTGCTCTCTGCATCATTACCACAGCACACACCAAGTAAACTCTTTTAGTTATTCGTTGCAAATCTAAAGAAACCATAGAGTTTGCATCACGTATCATACAAACAAGCAAGAATTTTCATCTTCAGTTAAATTCAGAAGTAAGATTTATCTCGAAACGGATCAAGGAAGCAAATCCTGGGTAACTGATGCTCATTGCGAAAATTAGTAACAGAAGAAAATGCTAACATAGATCTCTAAAGCGGATTTACTTACTACGCACTTCTGGAATCCGTTTTGCAGGGACTGCAACGCCTCTAAATCTTCATTGCTAAGCCGATTTGATTCGTCTAAACCCACGGAATCATCTTCTTTATCATTAATCATCGCCATACTTCAGAAAATCACGAATAAACCATCTTACATTGGGACAACGATGGAGTATATACTTACAGAGATTCGAGACGCCGATAATGTAAATGAGAACAGCGGAGATTCCAGTAGTTAAAGCTAATAGGAATATCAGTTGCAAGAGCTTCATCGATTCCCCAGAAAGTTTTTGCTTCGATTCGATTTTCTCAGGAGACGATGAGAATTTTCTTGATCTTCTAAAGTAAACTACTCGAAAGTTCCGATCTGCAAGTTCTGATACGATGAACATTTGGTGAAAAACAGCGTGTAGTCCCCGTATTAAAGTTTAAGACGGCGAATAGTTTTTTCACTATACAAAACGGTGCGTAGTTAACTAAAGATGCTTGAAAACAGTGGGATAGTTTACAAAAGAGACACGTAAAAGAACGGCACGATGTTCTAATGAGTTACATGAAAACGGCATCGGCTCACGGAACGTTAAATCAAATGACAAGTGGCCACGTGGCACTTAAACCCCTTCGTTTTTTAATTCTCAAAACCCTACCGTCTCTGTAAAATATCCATTAAAGCAGCTTGATAAGCTTAAAAGCCAATCATGAAATGGTGAATCTTTTCGATTTCAATGGCGGTTTCAAGTCTGGGTTTCGCTTGCAGATCCCATTTTCCCGTTCGTCCTCTGTATTACTGCTTCTCGAAGGTCGCTCTTAGTTATATATAACATTAACAATTATGTAATTCGTTTTCGTATATTCGAATTTATCTTCTCTTAATTTGTTGTTTCGCTTTCAGGTTCGGTTCAACACCGTTGCGGCTGCTGCAATTGAGACAGTAGATGACAAGGATAGTGATCATCATGACAAGGATTCTGATAAAACGAGTAAGTTACGTCAGTGATTTTGATTGATTTAATCCAAAATATTGAGGCTCTTTTTTATCCCATATATGAATAATTACCTTGTAATGATAGAATCGGACTCAATTATTCTCCAGTTTCAGTTATTATGTAGACATTTGTATAAACATCTATTCTTAGTATAGTGCTACTCTTTTGAGTGACAATCACCAACTATTTCGATTTTTGTTGCGTATCTGTTCGCTTGATTTGATATTGTGGTATATTTTGGGTAATTGTGTTGAAAGGTAAAGCACCAGAGTGGAAGAAGTTGAATTCAAAAGATCTTGGGATAACCAGTTCTATGATTCCAAAGCCGGCGCGGCAAGTGCTAAGTGGCCTCAAGAGTAAAGGTTAATACTTTGATCTTCTGATAGAATCTATAGATGAAATTTTAAACATTTCTTCAACCTTTTTTGTCTGTCGTGCTGGGTTTTGATATTAGTTTTCTTTTGCCATGATGTGTAGGACATGACGTTTACCTTGTGGGAGGCTGTGTACGGGATCTTATTTTGAAGCAGACGCCAAAAGATTTCGATATACTCACTTCTGCTGAACTAAGAGAGGTTGGTCTTATTTTCTTTTCCAATCTATAAGTCATCTCTTGAACATCTTCTGAATCTGAATCCCAAAATGAAATTATTTTCTTGGCTATATGTTTAGGTCGTTCGGGCTTTCTCAAGATGTGAAATTGTTGGAAGAAGATTTCCAATATGTCATGTCCACATTGGGAATGATATTATAGAGGTTTGTTTTTCAATCAAGGATTTTCTTTTTATTACCAATATAAGCATAGCAAATGCAGAAAACAAAAAAAACCTCTATTACTTTTTAATTTTTGCTTTCACTTTGAATTCCTTTAAATTCATTTCTTAGTAGGTTTCGAGTTTTAGCACCTCTGCACAAAATTCTCCAAGAAACATGAGAACTGGTTCTGGAAAATCGAATGGCTCCTATGACGAGGACTCTATCCGTTTCAATAATTGCTTGCAGCGTGATTTCACAATTAACGGGTATCTATTCAATCCCTATATGATCTCCTATACTCCTTATTTTTCTGAAAGAGAGAAAGGAATTGGTTCTTCATTTTTCCTGTTGAATCCCAACTCACAACTCACAAGTATGATGGAGATCAGATAGTTTCTTTTATTACATTTCTTTACATGTTTATGCTGTTTTTCCAATCTCAGGCTGATGTTTGATCCATATGCCAAAGTTGTATATGACTATCTCGGGGGAATAGAAGACATTAGAAATGCTAAGGTGTGAACGTATTCTGTTATACCTTTTGTCCGGGAAATTATCTACAAATACCTTTGTTCTCAGTGTGGTTCTTTGCTCACAGGTACGGACAGTGTTTCATGCTGGCATATCTTTTCAAGAGGACTGTGGTGAGTTAAAAAAAAAGATCATATATGTAACATTTCCAGCTCGGATTCTTCTTCTACAAACACTCTTCATAGCCTTAGAAAAATCAAATTCTTGTTTGGTTACCCTTAAGAGTCCATATAATGGAAGCTTATCAGTGCTTATCTTTTACAGCCAGGATTCTTCGTGGGACAAGAATCGCTGCGCGTTTAGGTTTCACAATTTCCAAGGAAACAGCTCATTTCGTAAAGAACCTTTCCTTCCTAGTACAAAGACTCCACAGGGTAGGCTTACGTTACTGCATCTCTCCACTAAGAAATACTGTATTCGCATTTGTGTTACATCGTGTTCATGAATGATTCTGCGATAAATGTGTAGGGAAGAATCATGATGGAAATGAATTACATGTTAGCATATGGATCAGCAGAAGCCTCTTTAAGACTGTTGTGGAAATTCGGGATACTAGAAATTCTGTTACCAATTCAGGTTAGTGATATCACTCGTCTCTTGCTGTACTTTATCGTATCATTGCGTCTAACTTCAGTATCCACAGGCAGCATATCTCGTACACAGTGATTTCAAGAGACGCGACAAGAGGACTAATATGCTTCTGGTAATATGCAGATGCACATTTTGCAATATTCGTCAGAGAGAAATGTCTATTGCTTAAAATATCGAGTAAAGAATTTATATTTAACATTTCAAAATGCAGTCTCTCTTCGCCAATTTGGATAAATTGTTGGCCCCGGATAGACCTTGCCACAGCAGCGTATGGTAGGCTCCTGGCCTGTTAAGATATATATACAGTGGACGATAATATTGTAATTAATACCCAACAATGTTGTGGCGGGAATTTGCAGGTTAGCAATCTTGGCTCTTCACAAAGCGCTTGCTGCTCAACCTCGATATCCTTCAGTGGTTGCGGCGTTCAGCCTTGCTGTCCACAATGGTGGAGATGTTCTAGAAGCTGTAAAAATCACCAGGAAGATCACAAAACCTCATAATAGAAGCTTCTTCGAGCTACTAGAGCCAGAGAAACTGGACTCTCAAACATTATTGGATGAGGTCATCGATTTTGATGTGGCTATCAAAGAAGCCTTGGGACAGATGACCGATGGGCAGTTTATTTCTAAGGCTATGGCAGCGTACCCTCAGGCCCCATATTCTGATATGGTAAGCACTCCTACTGTTCTTTGTTTCATATAAGGACACACAAATGGAAATGCAAATTCTTCTCGGGAGAACGCCTAGTCTATAGGCCATGGATCTCTTGGTTCAAGATTAGAGACAAGATTTCCTCCATTAGCTGCTGTTCTAATTCTCTCCTATTGTTGGCTTTTTTTTTATAGGTTTTCATACCGTTGCAATTGTACCTAGATGCAAGAAGAATATTCAAATGTGTCAAAGAAACTGCGCTGAAGGGTTTTGTGCCCAAGCAAGACAGTAAAATTGATTATACATCATTATCTTCAGGAGACCTCTCAGAAGTTAGACACGTATTTGCTAGGGTTGTTTTCGACACAGTCTTTCCATTAAACCCATCTCAAGAATTATAATCCCTCTTGGATTGGTTGGGTTTTAAACTGAGATATGGTCGAAAGCAAAAAAAAGTTACGTTTACTACTAATACTATCGAGTCAATGACTTTGATATGTAGAACAAAACAACTAGATGTAGAGAACACTATTTTTGTTGTATTACAAGGTAGAAACAAAATAAGAATAATACAATTGGGAGTTTTCTTTTCCCTTTTATTCCTTTAGTGTGACGTCTTCGTGGGGAAAGTACTTGTAATCTTATGCACTTACAGCTGGAGCAAGTGCAGTAGCTGGAGAAGCACCACCAGTGGTTGGCCTGAGAAGAAAATTATAGGTATTTGATGAGTGTTTCTCTACTATAGTAATTTGAGATCTCTAATTGCAGGCTAGAAAAACTTACAATCCAGCTAAAACTTTGACAGCATCATAGATAACCCATTGGGCTCCAGTGAGTGTTCCGATCATGAAAATGCGGAGAGGAAGGCCACGGGTAAGCAGACCCCATAACCCTAGCCTACTTACTGCCTGTAACATGTGAAAGAGTCGAAACCAAGTCAGTAGCAGCAGATCTATATAGCCATATGTGCTTCTTTATGTTCTTGTGAAGTATGGATTTGAATGGAGTTTCACATACATCACTAACTGTGGCTCCTTTAGAGCTATTGAGGAAAGACACCAAATTATCTGCAGGATGAGAGATAACAGCGCAGAAAATTCCAGCAATGTATCCACCGGCAAAGCTAACACCGAGCTGAACTGGCTCCGAGCACTCTTCCTTTGGGGTAGGAATCACCTTCTTGTATATGAGCTCCACAGTGTTTTCAAAAGTAGCAAATTTCATCATCGTATCTGCCAAAACCTCAAGTTTTTATACTGAAATTATCATCTATCATCTTCTGGACACTAGATTTTCTTCAGTATTGTGGGACTTACATGGAATCTGGCGTCCCCAGAGAGGAACAAGCCCTTTGAATAACCCGCGAACGCCTTCTGATCTAATGATCTTTGGTAAACCGTCAGATAAACCGCGGGCGAAACCAGGCTGAGTCTGGACCCTGACTTTGACAGCTTCCATTGGACAGAGAGCCACATCAGCGACGATTTCCGCAGAGGCCGAGCCAGCGAGGTAAATCAGGGTCTTGTATTTGGCTGCGTATTCTGGTCCAACAATGTCTGAGTAGTATTTCTTGGCGTACTCATACAAACCGTATTTAAACGCTCCTTGGGCACTGTACCCGATAAGCGTCGGTGACCAGCCTCTAGTGAAACCCTTGATCCCTTGTTCTTTGATCGTTGTCTTAAAAGCAGAAGTTATGTTCTTGTACTTTGTTGGATCAATCTGAAATAGTAAACAAGAATGTTCGTAAAGGGTAATTATTGTTTATTTGTTATGATGCACGAGATATAAAAGTCTCCGATGCTGTTGACGTTGAAGAGTCGATGCCGTGGAAAACAAGAAACTCGAAAAGTGGAATCAATAAACTTTTACTAAATTGAATAATTCATAGAGAAAAGTATATAATTTCGGATTAGTAAACAACAACCACAGAACAATTGCATTTACCAACATTCTGTTCGATTTGAATTCGGATGGTTACAAACTATGTAATATATGTCCTAGTATCATTTTATGACTATGTTATATTATGAATATTTTAATACGAATATAGAAAAGTAAACAGTGGGTTTAGGAACTTGACCTGCATATTGCATTTGAGAACATCGAGCGGCGTAACCGCCGTGTGGGTGACGCCACAGCTCAGCATCCCGCCAACCGTACACGCCGCGTAATACGCCGGAGAGTACATTTGTACTTTCTCGTTCGGCGCCGGAATGGGGAAACTTGGACCGTTCGATGAATCCGGAGAAATCAACGGCCGCCGTGATTTGAGCCGCGTCATGTTCGTTTCAGGCTCCGACGAATGAAACAGACGATGATCGGAAGAGTAGAGGAAGCTCGGGATCAACGATCTGCTCGAGTTGCTAGACTCCGACATCTCCGGAGAGGAGAAATAGAAATTTCTTCTGTTGGTTTTTTAGACTTTTCTTTTGTCTGAAGAGAAATGTTTTTTTTTTTTTTTTTGGTTTCAAGCTGAATTTATAGGTGCTGAGTTTTCGTTATGAAATGTCAGATTTACCCCCTCAGTATTCTGCATCTTTTACCATTTTGACTGACGTCACAACTCACAAAACATTCAAATACGACTCTTTGCGTGTCAACAAGGATTTTGCATTTGCACTCAATATAGTCCTTATTTTGATTAAGAATCAGGGGTTTTTTTAAGATTAAAATGAGTAAATATCAACAGTTGATGAAAAAATAATTTAAAAGGTAAAAGATAATTAAAAATTAGATAACTATAATTTTATGGGTGATTGTAGTCGATAATAACCCATATGAAAAAGAGGATGCATAGAACATTAAATACTTTGTCTGATAAGATACAATTCATATCTTAACTTGCCTCCACAAAATCCAATAAACTCAGAAATCGGGAGAATAAGAGGTGTTATCCCGCAAACAATGGATTTGGGTTAGTATCAATTATTAAGTGTTGAGAGGTATTTGTAGGGTAAATAATTAATCTGAAGTTAACTGCTATTTGTATTGTTATCCAGTTAACTCATATACCGAGACAACAACAAGTGTTTTCTCATCTCCAACAACAATATTACCCCATCGCTAAGGACCTATGTCCATTGATTTGCAAAATCTTTGATATGAATTTTTATGTGATATGATAAAGGTACATGTAATATATTGTAGAGTATAGCTTTTTTGGACATTTTCTTATGAATAGAACTGATTGAACAGTGTCAAAAAGTTGGATTTAATTTTGGAATTATCAATTATCGTTTAGTGTAATTTTCTCTTTTTTTTAATAAGGGGCAAACAATATATAAATATGAAAAATGAGAGCAAAAAATGATTTTTAATAACTAAAGCTTTAATATATTACAAGGAACTTGGACATTTCTGGGCACATGTAGAATAATATTTTATTTTTCAAGCTGAATAAAAAAATTTCTCTAAATATGACATTTCCTAGTATTAGTATGATTTATAAATACAACATAAAACAGTATCTTCTTGAGATTAAGTTGATAGATTCAATAAAAGATGATATCAATTCTAACTTGCCTTTGAATTCAAATTTAATACTAAAAACAAAATTATATAAAGAGAAAAAAATCCATCAGCACTTGACTGCTGGGTCCCACGGCCACGGTGGCCAGCGAGGCTCGCATGTGTTTTTCAGTTTTCTAATTTCTCCTACCTAGCGAGCGAACGGTGTCGTTTCGTCGTCTCTATTATTTCAACACCCTTCTCCTCCAGTTCTCTCTTTCCTTCCGTTTTTTTTTTTTTTTTTTTTTAATTTTCTCGAGAATGTACCTTTTTCCCGAGAAAATCCTTTCTCTCTGGTTCACCTTCTTTTTGCTCGCTTAATACTTCGATTGAATCCGGCTAACTAGTAACTTCACGAACGCCAACTGATGGATCGGAGGAGGGCGGGTAGCCCGGTGTATGGTCGCCAGTGGAGCGAATCGTCGAACAGTACCGAGTCGACGTCGCCGGCGATGTCTCCTGCTCACCGGAAACAGCTCGGAGGTGTCGGAGGTTTCTCCACCGTCAAGCGGACACAGAACGTAGCTGCCAAAGCGGCGGCCCAGCGACTAGCTCAGGTCATGGCCTTGCAGAACAAAGACAACGGGGACGAAGATGACGAAGATGAGGATGAAGATGTAAGCCTCAGATTCGCATCTCCTTCTCTAAAACCTGCTCGCCATGCACCTTCTTCTCTCTCCTCCACTGGAAGCAATAACAGCAACGGAAATAGTAATTTTCCGGCTGTTTCCTTCGCTCCCCGCACTAGATCGCCGTCGCCTGCGGTGAATTCCGTATCCCAGCTTATAGAATTAGCTCAGATCAGCTTGATTTGATTCTTTCATGAGCTGTTTGTTATTTCTGGGTTTGGATTGTAGCTGTGATGAATATGGTTCTTTAGGGCTAATTGGTTTCTTTTTATGGCTTAATTAGTTAGGCAGGAACTTCGCCGAGCAAGTGCCTTCAGTGCGTTCTGCGTCGGCCGGAAGGCCGTCGATGTCTGCTAGATCTACGACTCCTAATCTAATGCCCCCAAGCAGGGTGTCGGTGAAAGCTCCAAATTCTATTCCTCCACTTGATCCTCCAACTAGGAACAGAGATAAAAGGTGAAAACTTTGTTGCTTTTTCATTTTCAATTTCTTAGAAGTTTTGCTTCTTATTATACTTCTCAAATCTTGGTAGTCAAGGGAACATGTGGCTTAGTGGAATATGTTAAAACCACTAGTCTTTGGAGTTGGAGATAATCTCTTTGTTCTTTGAATAAATATTTAGTCCGCAAATCCTAATAAAAAAGCTTGCTATAGAATTTCACGAGAAATGGGAAGTGAATGGGCTACTGAGGCTCAACGAGATAGTGGTAGACGCTGGTTTTGGCTGTGGAGCTTGCGGCTAATTAATTCCTGATATTTGATGTTTTTAGGTTTTTTGCGGATTTACCATCAGTAAATTCAAAAGAAAAGGGTGATCAGCGGGAAGCTTCAGCTCTTCGTGATGAAGTATGTGATGCTTTCTTTAAACTTTTGGGGGTATCTGATCAATATACCTGGTATTCACATATTGGACATTATAGTCAGAAGATTTGACTTGAGGCTGATTCAATTTTAACTGCAGCTGGATATGCTACAAGAAGAGAATGAGATTGTACTGGAGAAGGTTCGATTTCTGACATGTGAACTTATTTTAAATAATAAAGCCGTTCACCTCCGTTGTGCATAACATTTATTCTTGATTACAGCTTCGCCGTGCGGAAGAAAAAAGGGTGGAAGCAGAAGCTAGGGCTAAGGAGCTCGAGAAACAGGTTTTTGAACAAGCTGTCTTGAGTAGTCCATTTTTTTTTACTGATGTTGCTTCTTGAAATTCAGAGGAAAAAAAGATAATCCACATGTTTACATCTGTTTGTTGACAATATCTATTAAACTCAAGTTAGCTATCCTTATCTTGTTGAAGCAACCTCCTACCTCGTTGCTTTCTCTGCATCTTTAGGTTTGGTTTAAGGAGAGAATGTAAATATTTACCAACCATTCCTTCAGTTCATGACAATTCAGGTAGAGATGCTGAGTGTATACAAATGCTATTAACTTATACTCTGACTAATATCTAGTATAGGCAGGTTTAGTGAGAATCCAGGTGGAGATGCAGACTATTTTTAGATAAAACATATACAAATGTTCTGAATTTATTTTTATGTGTCTAGCACACACAGATTTAATGTTTGCTTGTTTGTTTAATTTTTACTTCAAAACACACGTATTTAAGTATTCGCATTTTTACAAGGTTACATTTTTTTTTTCCCCTAAAAGGTTGCCTCTCTTGGAGAAGGAGTGTCTCTGGAGGCGAAATTGTTAAGCAGGTGGGAGCCTGTGCCTTCTTTTGCTTCTCTTTGTTTATCTCTTTTCCAGAAAATAGGGTGGTAGTTATGATCGCTCATGTTGAATTGTATCTTTTTATAGGAAGGAAGCAGCATTGCGTCAAAGAGAGGTTAGTGTGAACAGAAATAAAGTACACTCACTCTATTTTCTGCTCAGATTTAGTCTTCTCTTTAATCGAGCTTCTTTATCCACCTCTCTGATCCCATATCAAAGTCTTAGATGTACACTTTATGTAAATCATATGATTTAAGTTGTGCAGAAAAATTGTACCTGTTACAGGCTGCTCTAAATGTTGCTAAACAGAAAAAGAATGGGAAAGATGAGGAAATTGTTTCCCTCCGTTCAGAACTTGAGGTAAGGTACACTGATGTACTGGTTTATATTAGGTGTACCACTATTATTTGCATGATGAAATCATGTCTTATTTTTCCCTACTATGTTCAGAGCTTAAAAGACGAGGCTACAACAGCTGCAGAAAGGCTTCAAGAAGCGGAGTCTGAAGCGAAGTCTCTTCGCGCAATGACTCAAAGAATGATTTTAACACAGGACGAAATGGTTTGGTGATAAAGCTTGGGTTTCGTTATCTACTAATCATTTATAAGTTTCTGAATCTATAAATTATTGAATCATATAGGAAGAAGTGGTCCTAAAGAGATGCTGGCTTGCCCGGTATTGGGGTTTGGCTGTGCAACATGGTAGGCGATTTATCCATTCCTAAATAATCAGATTCTGAACTTAAAAAAATATTCTCATGATACACCTTTCATTTTCATCCAGTAGTAATTCAAGCCACATATTTGTAGTATGTTAGTTATTCACATGTTCACAGAGCTTTTTTCTATGGTATCCTTGCTGTAGACATTTGTGCGGATATAGCACCATCCAGGCATGAGCACTGGTCAGCGTTGGCTCCTCTTCCATTTGAACTTGTCACCTCTGCAGCACAGAAGGCCAAGGATTTATCCTGGGATAAAGGCTCGTCTAATATCTGCTATAGTTTTAACTGTTAAAGTTTTCCTTGCTTACTGTTGTTCGCAAAATTTGATAACCAGCATTTGAAATAATGCAGCTGGGAATGATCGGAGTAAGGCTGCTAGAGATTTGAATGATCTTACTGGAGAAGGAAACATTGAAAGTATGCTTTCAGTTGAGATGGGTTTGAGAGAGCTAGCATCATTAAAGGTGTCCACTCTTGTTTCTGAGTTACCTATAATTGCTCTCACCTAGCATAGATCTCCAAGGATTTCAAATCTTCTTCTCTCTTTTGAAATTCAGGTTGAGGATGCTATCATGCTTGCATTCGCCCAGCAGAGAAAACCGAGTTTGATTCGTCAAACTGTTTCTGGTATGTATGTAATTACGAGCTTTTAACACCAGGATAACGCACAACGAAAAATATATGCTTCACTTTTTGGTCGCTTCTATTCTTAAAAATTTTAAACGGTGGATGATCATTCTCTTTTCATTTTAGAAACTTAACACCTATAAGCTGTTTATGAGACACCTGCACCTTGAATGACTGTCACGTCCTGTATCTGCTTAAAAAAATTTATGTATTCGTTTTTATTCTCTTAGTAATGACATGTCTCCAGCGTGACCTGGTCACATCCAGACTAGTGCAATAAATTTGTGGTATCCTGCATAACAAAAAGCAAAGGTTAATTTTTTTTGTTTTCCTCTTACAGATTCCAAAGGTCATGGAGAGTCCAGATTTATAGATGCATATGGTAAGGGAAAAAGTCTCTCAAATCCTGAGAGAGAGAAGATTACCTCAACGTCATTAGCCATATCCCGAGTTTTTTTATGATGTTCTCATATTGTATGCAGAATTGGGTGAAGCGGAACAAGAAGATGCTACGTTTAAGCAGGTACTATCTCATCATCATATACATTGTCCTTCAATTCACTTTTTGAACGGACACGATCATCCATGTTGCATGCCTTCTGCTCATTGTCAGACTTTCTGTGATCAACCTGCATTATTTCATCACATTAAGAAATAACCATATCGAACAAAAAGTAGCCACACCTCAACATCAGTTACGAGATGTGGCTAAACCAACACTAGTTGATTCCAAGATCTATATGGCTGGATCTTGATGGATATATCCATTGGCATCTTAACTGCGGTTTTGCCCTAACTAGAAAGAGGATGTAGAGCTACGGAACTTACAAGTCCAAACGATGTAGATCTTTGCTTATGAGTCGGTTAAAATGTTGTGTCTTGATTCCTTCAGTTACGCTACTGCAGGCATGGCTGATGTACTTCTGGGGCAGAGCTAAGTTACATGGTGTGGAAGAAGACATTGCAGAGGAACGTTTCCAGTTATGGATCAGCCGTAGCAGCGGGAAATCTCCGACTTCTCACGACTCCTTGGATGGTATAACCAGTCTTGGCCATTTCTGTGTTTGTGCTCTAAAAGCTTGAGCGAAGAGTATAAATTCATAATGATAAAACAAATTTCATATTGCTTGTCTTCAGTGGAAAGAGGTTTAATAGAGCTAAGGAAACTGGGAATAGAGCAACAGTTATGGGAAGCTTCTCGAAGAGAAATCGATCAGCTTCCATCATCTCCTACTTCTTCTCCTTCGAATCACGATCTCGATGCTGATTCATAGTAAAGTCTTTCCTCTCTTATAATTTGTTGTTTTTCTTCTCTCTTTGGTAGATGAAATTTTCGTTTTGTATATTTTTCTTCATGTAAGTTTCACGAAGAATCTGTGTGCCATTGTTTTTTTTTTACTTTTCACACTTTCCTGTGTGAGCTTTAGTATTCTTATTTTCGCTATCGCAAGTTTTTGGAAAAGAAGAAACACTTCCAAATTGGAAATTCTTTGTTTTTGTGGGAAATTTTCCATTAGTTCCCGAGCGAACAATCAAATATCCAGAAACAAAGAGTAGAATACCAAAACGAATCAAATGACTCAATTCAATAATAACACTTGAAAGGAAACAATAATCTCTAGGAGCCTTCTCTTTCCTTCTAAAACACAGGAAGTGGATCTTCCATGGCTTCTTCGTCAACAAAACCACCACCACCTCCATTTTTACCATTCAATACAACCACACTTCCTTCTGCATCAACATCAACAATTACAGAATCCCCATCTTTAATGTCCCTTGAAAGCATCTTCTCCGCCATGCTATCTTCCAAAAGCCTCATAATCGCTCGTCTAAGCGGCCTCGCACCGTAACTCGGGTCGAATCCTTCATCCACCACTCTCTCCTTAAACCTCTCAGTCACCTGGAGCTCAATCTCTTTGTCCTTCAGCCTCGCCACCACTTCTTTAAGCATTATATCTGCAATCTCCTTGACTTCGAGCTTCGTCAACTGTCTGAAAACAATCATCTCATCTAACCTGTTCAAGAACTCTGGTCTGAAATACTGTTTTAATTCCTCAGTCACTAAGCTCTTGATTCTGTTGTAGCTACTGTCTTTCTCGTCGTAGTCGAGATCAAACCCGATTCTCCTACCGCCTTTTTCGATCACGCTGCTTCCGACGTTCGATGTCATGATCAAAAGCGTGTTCTTGAAATCGACAGTTCTTCCTTTACTGTCGGTTAGTCTCCCGTCTTCTAGGATCTGAAGCATCATGTTGAAAACATCGGGATGGGCTTTTTCGATTTCATCAAAGAGGACAAGTGTGTAGGGCCTGCGTCGAACCGCCTCGGTTAACTGGCCTCCTTCTGTGTATCCTACGTAACCAGGAGGTGAACCGATGAGCTTTGAAACCGTGTGTCGTTCCATGAACTCACTCATGTCGAGACGGATCATTGCTTCTTCTGAACCGAAATAGTAAGCAGCCAAGGCTTTGGCAAGCTCTGACTTCCCCACACCGGTCGGACCAGAGAATATGAAACTTGCGATCGGGCGGTTCGGATTCTTGAGTCCAACACGTGCACGGCGGATGGCCCGGCTTATGGCTTTGACGGCTTCGTCTTGGCCAATGACTCTTGTGTGAAGGGTCTGCTCCATTTTGAGAAGACGGCTAGATTCATCAGACGAGACTTTCTCTACCGGGATTCCCGTCCAGGTGGAGACAATGTGTTGGATGTCGGATTCAGTGACAGTAGGTCCTCCTTCTTCGCCAGCTTCAGTCTCGGCTTTGCTCACTTCTTTGCCTTTCGCTAAAACAGCAGATATCTCAGCCCTAAGCTCAATTTCACGGTCACGATGAGAACCAGCCTGTCGAAGAAGAACTCGGGGAATTGTAAACACTAATCTTGGGTTTATAGACAGTAAGAAAAACTCGAAGACAATACCTTCTCAAAGTCCTGGCCTCGCACAGCTTCATTCTTCTCTTTAGTGATCTGTCTGAGTTGCTTTTCAAGCTCTCTAGCTTCCTCAGGGACCTAAACAAACAAAACTTCCATTCTGAATCAGCTCAAATAGATATAAAAGACGATTCTTTGTTAATGCGAGAAACATGCAAATATGAACCTGAGCATGGCGTAGCCGAACCCGAGACCCAGCTTCATCAATCAAGTCAATCGCTTTGTCGGGAAGAAACCGATCACTGTTCATTCAAGATAAGAAATTGGATTGAGAAAACGCTGCAACTTGTCTAAGAAATTGTCAAAATGTTCTGTGTTGGTGGAAGACTGAAAAGAAAAAGACAAAAACCTGATGTACTGATGTGACAATTGCGCAGCAGCAACCAAGGACTCGTCGGTGTACCGGAGCTTGTGGTGGATCTCATATCGCTCACGCAGACCGTGCAAGATCTGTATAGCTTCCTCTACAGTGGGTTCAGGTACTTTCACAGGCTGGAACCGTCTCTCCAATGCAGGATCTTTCTCAATGTGCTTCCTGTACTCATCCAATGTTGTTGCACCAATACACTACAACCGTAAAAACAAAAAAGAACATCTCGTAGTTTCCGGTTCTATTAATTGACATTTTGACATCATTAGACCAATACAAAAGAAAGAGAAATTTTACCTGCAATTCACCTCTTGCAAGAGCTGGCTTTAAGATGTTAGCAGCATCAATTGCACCTTCAGCGGCTCCTGCACCTATCAGCGTGTGCACTTCATCAATAAACAGAATTATGTCATCATTTTGCCTGATTTCTTCCATAAGCTTCTTCAATCTTTCCTCGAATTCTCCACGATATTTCGTTCCAGCTACTAGAAGACCCATATCAAGGGTTATAACCTGAAACAAAGAAAAAAAATGTAAAGGTAAATACATTAAAACATATATATGTGGACTCTTCTCAGCATCTTGAAAACATTATAAATGATCCAATGGGAGAATTATTACCGTCTTCCCCTCAATCGTTTCAGGAACATCACCACTGGCAATTCTCTGTGCGAGTCCTTCAGCTATTGCTGTCTTACCAACTCCAGGTTCTCCAATAAGACACGGGTTGTTCTTGGTTCTTCGAGCCAAGATCTGGACAACTCGTTCGATCTGCGGTTGCCTTCCAACAACCGGATCCAGTTTACCCTGCAACAGAAAGTAAAACCAAATTTCAGCAACAGCCTTCAATCAAGTGCAAACATGACACTTTCTTGAGAGTTAATAAAAAGGTGAGTAAGACATTTTTATTACCTCCTCTGCTAGTTTAGTTAAGTTAGTCCCATACTCTTCTAGTGTTGGCATTTTGCTGTTTCCGCTGGATCCTCCACCAACGCTTGCAGTCACTTCATTGTTTTCCCCGACCATACGTATAACCTGAAAATACTCAAAATGTAATCAAGAAATTGTTTTCTAAGACATAACATGAAGTGAGAGTTCAGAATTTATGCATTTACCTGCGTCCGGATGTTACTAGGATCTACACCCAAATTCTCCAGGACACGAGCTGCAACACCTTCCCCTTCACGAAGAAGACCAAGCAGAAGATGCTCT
Organism: Eutrema japonicum; assembly: GCA_030161315.1. Lineage (NCBI taxonomy): Eukaryota > Viridiplantae > Streptophyta > Magnoliopsida > Brassicales > Brassicaceae > Eutrema > Eutrema japonicum. The sequence continues at coordinate 45,795,045 of BSQW01000013.1, forward strand.
GACCCAATGTAGTTATGCCCTAGAATTCAAAATAACAAAAAGTTGCCAAATTGATAACAAACGTGCATTTTTTATCATCCAAGAAAGCTTATGTAATACAAAACATATAAAAAGCTCCACGCCTACATACTAGAAACAGATCCTTACCGAGTTGCCGAGCTTCCTCTTGTGACAACTCCAGGACTCGCTTTGCACGAGGAGTAAATGGGATCTCCACTGCTACAAATCCACTGCCTCTTCCAATGATCTTTTCCACCTCTACACGAGAATCTTTAAGATTGATCCCCATGGATTTAAGAACCTTTGCAGCGATTCCGGTCCCTTCCCCAATTAGACCCAACAGTATTTGCTCAGTCCCAACAAAATTATGGCCAAGTCTCCGAGCTTCCTCTTGAGACAGCATTATGACTTTAATTGCTTTCTCAGTAAACCGCTCAAACATGGCTTTTGTTACACATCGGCTAGGTTTTCCTTTCGGGGATGAGACTGAAAGGTTAACCTTAACAAATAAATCTTGACCAGGCCTTGCCATAAAATCCAATGTATTGGAAGGCCTTAACCCTGTCCCTGAGAAGCTCTGGATTCTCAAAACTGGTGCTTGTAAACTGTACATCATCTTCACACATCTTCTTGGTTTTCTGTATTCTTCGGACTGGAGATGTCTTCCGGGACCAAGTAAAGGACAGGCCGTAAAATTAGCCAAGAACCTAGCCATAATGCAGAGTTGGAGGCTGCATTGGGTAATGGTAAATCATAAGTTCTAGCTCTATATAGGTTAAGACCGAAATAAAAGACAACAAGGAGATAAAGGTTGGGTTTTTAATCTGTTTAAACTCTAAAGATGATTAAAAAACGCAAACATAACAAGAAAAACAAAGCAACAAGCAGTCGAAAAGCTCTGTATAACAAATGCCAAACCTTTCACTGATACTTATATCGTCTCTAACCAAATTTGAAAAAACGAGAAAAGACACCAAATCCAAGAAGTGTTATGATGCTAACTTACAATGCGTTGGAAATGATCTCAGACATTTAGTTTTACATAAAGAGATAAGTCTTTAAACCTATAGCTCAATGTCGAGAGCACCAGCCAATCAAAGAGTTATCATTATGGATATACAGAGAAACTCAGGCTAATTATCCTTTTAAGCACGTTTACAAAAAGATCTCAGGCACATAATGCACCATTTCAATTCACCAACTAGGAGTAGAACAGTATCACGAAGCTCAAGCTTAGTTTCTCATCCCCATCTCATAAGCATTCTTGGCGAGAAGCAACCAAAATGTTAAGTCTTTATCATTACCAAGACAATAAAAACAAAAAAAACGACCAAACTAGCATTCATCTTTGAAAAAAATATCGATACGCGAATACACAACCCTAATCTCAATCTTCAAAGTAAGCATTTTGTTTTTTCAAATCAATACAAGCAAATGAAGAGTACCCAAACTCCTAAAACTCAAAATGAAACCACGAAAACACACGAAAACAAACGACCTGGAGAAATAGAAACGTCCACCTTAAGATAAAAAAAAAACGGAAGCTTCTTCAATGAAACACAAAACCCACAAACACTAATTGAAAAAAGAAGAAAGACAGAGAAAGGGAGAGAGTGTGTGTAGCAAAGAAAAGGGTTTTAGTTTTACCGTCTACGCCTTCGGATGGAGAAAGCGCGAGAAAGCGAGAGGCTATTTTAATGGTCGGCCCCGTGTGAGGGAAAGAGATAGGCAGCAAAAGAGATTTCTTTCTTTCTTTCTTTCTTTCTTTCTTTCACTCTTTCTCTCGTCTTCTACACGCATCGCCGCCGTTCATAGATTTAACACCCACCTACCAAAGGTTTCATATCAGCCGTTAGATTATTCAGAGTGTTTTGTACCGTCAGATTTAATTACTTTCTTTTGTAAGAATCTCGATCTTCAGGATAAGGAGGCTCTCGAACTCAAAAGGGTTTGTGTTGAGAAAGACCGGTTTTGTCCGAGAACTCCGTCAAACCAAAAAATTCAAATTCAAGAAGACATAATAAACCAAACAAAACCGATTATTCTGACATTTTTCCATATCTACTTTCGTTGGCTAGAGAGAGAGAGGGAGAGAGATTAGTAACGGTGTCGTCGTCGCCAACGATTTTTGCTCTTCGAAAGGTTCTTAATTTCTCTCAGTGCCCCTTTGCGTGTTTCTGCTTCTGGTTTTTCTTTTTATCTAATCCTTTCTTGGGTTCCTTTGTTTCATCTCGATTGTGAATTGAGAGATGAGGGTTCGAGATCTATATACACGTTTTCATTTCGACTAAATTTGGGGAATGTCAAGAAATCAGATCGGTTTGTCTATACAGTCTTGAGGGTTTACGATCTTTGTCCTCTGTATTGTCGAAATCCGATTCCTTCACATCAATTTTCGCGTGATTCTGTGTGTTCTACTGAGTTTTCAAATTCTGTCTTTACATATAATTTCCGAGTGATTCTGTGTTCTTTTGAGTTGTTATATGTCTGTGTTGATGTGATGTGTTTTAATTAATGGCTGATCTCGAATTTCTTGGACAAATTTGTTTTTTTTTTTTTAGTTTGAGTTTGAAACTCTGACTTGTCTAGGATCCTTTATGTCTTGTATAGTTCTACTGTTTTCTTTAGCTCTTTGACCAAACACCCAATATTGACATTTTATTGGAATTGATTTTTTTTTCCTTAAGATTTTTGTGTCATTTTTCCTCAGTTCTTGGCTAATTGAGTTGCTGCAGAAGTTGCAATAATTTCAAAAGCGGTATATTTTAATGGCAGTAATAAGGCATTGATTGCTCAAATCAGGAAAATTGATTGATTAGAATCTCATATTTATGAGAGAATTGATGGGTGCTGTTAATTTTCTTACTTCAAAAAGATGTTTTAGGAATCATTATGTTTTTCAAAAGTGTATAAGAACGTTCTTCTGCTTGCTTAGGGCACATCAAGAAAATGGAAGAAGAGTATGAGAGTCGTCGAGTGAGGAGATGGGAAGAGTTGGACACTGACATATTAGTGAGGATTTTCCAGAAATTTAGCGTCTTTGAGTTGACGTCGGGATTAGCTCATGTTTGTAGAGGATGGAGAGCGGCTTGTTGCGATCCCATCCTGTGGAAGACGCTTGATTTGTCCCACATGAGATCTAGTTTCATCAAGATCCCACTTGAGCCTTATGTCTATGTGGAACGCAGATCTGATGAGTCCCTGACCAGGATCCTGAAACTCTCCATGAATCTTAGCGGAGGAAACATGAGGACCTTGATTTTCCATTTCAACTTGTTCTTGAGTGATGATCAGCTAACTTACACCGCAGAAAGGTAAGTCTTTTTTTCTATGCAATTTTCCTTTCCAAATTGCTCCATCTATCAAAGCCGTTAAATATGTTTGATCTCTGCCCAAAATCATCCCTTTTTCACTACTATGAATGTTGAAAATTGGGGTGAGCATTTGAAATGTCGATTCGGTTTGGTTTTTCGGATAAATAGGTTGGAGGATTTCTATATCAAGTAGAACAAAAAACTTGTTCGGTTTGGTTTGCTTTTTGTTCAAAATTTGTTTTTTGTCAAAAATTCCCTTAAGTTTTCGAGTTCGGCTCAGTACATGTACACCCTTAGTTGGAACTGCCGAGATGCTAAAAATTCAAAAAATCTCAATTTTTGCAGGTGTCCAGGGTTGAGACGGGTCGTCCTACCGGCTTGGAACAGAATAAAGAAGACTGGTATATGCAAAGCGATAAGAATCTGGAAAGATCTCGAGTCACTAACAATGCCAAGCATCGCGAACCCGCCTTATCTCTTAACAGAAATCGCCAAGAACTGCAAGAATTTCAAAGAGCTCAAGATCATGGGTCCATTTGAGATCTTCTTTGCAAACACGCTCATCACGTGCCTCCCAAACCTCAAAATCCTCAGCCTTAGGTGTTCTGCGATAAAACGAGAAGCGCTGATGAAAATCCTTGACGGATTACCGAGCCTTGAAGTGCTCAACATTTCGCACTCCCACCTCGTGGAGTACAGCGGGTGGCAACCGCAGCAGAAAGTGATTGTTAGAGAGCTTGATAAAACGATAGTGGAGAAAGCTTCGAGGCTGAAGAGGTTCTTGACATGTATGGAGCATAAGACTTGTGTGATGTGTCAGAGGACTGAGAATGATGAAGGGATTGTAAGATGGTATAAGTATGAAGAAGGAGAGTGGAAGGTTGATGAAGTGAGTTCTCTTCATCTTTGATGTTTTTTTATGATTTTAATGCGAAGACTTTTATCTTCTTCTTTACTGTTTGAGTTGTATTTTTTTTTGGATGGGTTGTGTTTGGTTTAAATGTGTATATAAATGTAGGCAATGCCAATGTTTGTATTTAGTGATCAACTCTAGATCACAAATCCTTGACATGAGTAGAAAAATAAATAACAATCTCAAATATATTTTTTTTGTTAGTTTTAGCCACAGACATAAAGAGCTAAATGTGAAAGTTTCATCAGTCATAGCTTGCGAATTCAATGTTCTCCCCGACAATGCTTATTATAACCTGTAAAAAAAATATTATACTCAAAACGTAATCAAGAAATTGTTTCCTAAGAAGACATAACAATGACTGAGAATTCAAGAATTGATGCATTTACCTGCGTCCGGATGTAATTATCATCTCCACCCAAATTCTCCAAGACACGAGCTAAAACACCTTTGATTTCTTCACGAAGAAGACCAAGCAGAAGATGCTCTGGTCCAACGTCGTCATGCCCTAGAGTGATAAGAAATGTGAAAGTTTCATGTGTAATATGTGTACTTATAAGCAGCAAACAGATCCTTACCAGCTTCCTCTAGTGACAACTCCAGGGCACGCTTTGCAAATGGAGTAAATGGGATCTCCACTGGCGTATCTCCTCTGCCTCTTCCAGCAGTGATCTTTTCCACCTCTTCACGAGCATCTTCAAGAGTGATCCCCATTGATGTAAGAACACTTGCAGCGATTCCAGTCCATTCCCCAATCAGACCCAACAGTATATGATCAGTCCCAACAAGTTTTTGCTCAAGTCTCCGAGCTTCCTCTTGAGACAGCATTATGACCTTAAGTGCTTTCTCGTTAAACCGCTCAAAATGGGCTCTCGTTACACACCGGCTAGCTTTTCCTTTCCTGGATGAGACCGAGAGGTTAACCTTGAGAAACAAATCTTGACCAGGCCTTGCCGTAAGATCCAATGCATTTGAAACCCTTAACCCTGAGAAGCTCTGGATTCTCAAAACTGGTGCTTGTAAACAGTACATCGTCTTCACACATCTTCTTGGTTTTCCGGGAACAATTAGAGGACAGGCCGTAGAATTAGCCAAGAACCTAGCCATAATGCAGATTTGGAGGCTGTATTGGGTAATGGTAAAATCATAAGTGTTGTATCTCTATATAGTTTGGTTTTTATTCTGTGTATAAAGATGATCAGAAAACGCAAACACCTTAAGAAAAAAATCATGTAACAGAATATGTACTACCAACACAATGACAAAACAAAATCTGTACGTGAATACACAACCCTAATCGAAAAGTAACCATTTTAGAGTACCCAGATTCCTAAACTCAAAATGAAACCACGAACGAAAAGAAAAACGACCTAACAAATAGAAAACTCTCAACACCTTAAACAGAAACCTAACTTTATTCAGTGAAACAAGCAAATATATATAGAAAAGAAGCCAATTGTTTATTGAAAACATCTTTGTATACAAATAAGAGGATCGATAAACAAGTGTTGTTAGATAGTTTGGTTTCCATGATTTTTACTAGTTTTTAATTCTTGAAATAAAATATATGATCCATAGGCTACTGGTGATATTAGGTTTACGTAAGAAGAAGAAAAACGATCGAGAGGAAAAGATAAGTCACAAGTTGGGGAAAATTGACATACGCAGATAAGTATAATTATTGGCTTCCATCGAAGAAAAAACGACTACTCGTGGTAAATGTATATATGGAGAGTCTTATATCTTTTTCTTTTTTTTTGATCTCAATGCCTTATTTATACTTACAATCATTGATTTAACCTAATTGCCTTATTTTAATTTTCTATTTAATCTAATATACAGATATACACATACTGGAATATTAGGATATATGTAAAAAAGATACTAGATTTTAATCTATTTATTTATTTTTAATCAAATTTTGTAATATAAGTTGTGTTTATTTTTGTGTTTAGATGTAATTTGTTTTTGTAGATATAACTTTGGTAATATGGGACACACACAAATTTGTGTTCAGATAAAATTTGTTTTTATGGATATAATTTTCGTAATATGAGACACATATTTATTTTGTGTTTAGATATGATTTATTTTTGTAGATTTAATCGTAATATGTTTAATTTTTGTAATATGTTTATATGTTTAATTATGATTTTTGTGTTTAGATATAATTTGTCTTTATAGCTATAATTTTTGTAATATATATATTTAGTTATGAAATTACATGTAATTTATATTTTGAGTTTACTAAAATAATTTGATTTTGTTAAAATATAGGTTAGATTATGTAAATATATTTTAACATATAAACACAAAAATATAATTTGTTTTTTTGTATTTAAATATAATTTGTTTTATAGATATAATTACTCTAATAAGTGACAAAGATTTATTGTTGTGTTTAGATATAATTTTTTTTTGTAGATATAATTTTTTCTAGTATTAAATATGACCGTGTTTATAAAAACATAATTATAACCCACCCGTTCATATTAATCCGAAAATGACCGCGGTTATTAAAATTTAATTATAACCCGCCTATTCATATTACCGTATAATATAAATATTTACTAATTTCAAATATTTAAATTTTTAAGCTGATGATTATGATAAAAATATACAATAACATATCGTTTATCATATCCGACATTATGAGAATATTATTTAATTTTGAATATTTAAATCTAAATTAATATTCGGTTTATTATTTTTGTAAAAATATAAAAACAACTGGTTTTTGTGATTTTTGATATAACCTATATTTAAGGAAATTCAAACTAATTTAAATAAACATTTGAATTTTCAGAATTATTTTTAAATATAAATTAAAATATATTTTTAATTAATATTGTACTAAATTGACTTGTTCAGCAACTAAAATAGTACTTATCCACACAAAAATAGCATTTTGTAATAAATATATACAATAACATATCGTTTATCATCTCCGTAATTATGATAATATTATTTAAATCTTAATATTTAAATTAAATCTAAATTAATATCCGGTTTATTATTTTTATAAATATATAATAAGACTGATATTTGTGATTTTTGATAATTAAACCTATATTTAATTAAATCTAAACTAATCTAAATTAAAATTTGAATTTTTGAAATTATTTTTAAATCCAAAAGAAATCCAAACTAAGCAATATTTTTGTAAAGATATTATATTTATGTTTAAAGATTTGGTGAGATTTTGCTATAATTTCGATAATAGTAATTAATTAAAGATTTGGTAAGATTTGCCAAATATAATTAATTTTTTTAATTTAAAAAATGATTTCTGTTTGGCAACAGGAATAACATAAATATTAGTTATCCAGAATAAAAATAGACTAAATTGTATTTTTTCTGTTTGGACACAAATATTACTTTGTTTTAATAGTATAGATGGTATCGTAACATCTCCTGCACTTTTTTAGCCAAGAAAATAAAATAAAAATAAACACATCTCCTCAACAATTTCTAGTATATTTTTGTCCGTAGTTATTATTGAATAAAGGTTGAATATTGTTTGTTTTTTTGTTTTTAATATCTATTTAATGCCTTAAACAAAATCAAAACTTGCATTGTTGTTGTCAATGAAAACGACAAATACAACAAATACATCGTTTAAGAAGAATTTTATAACGAAACTAGATAAGTACCCGCATATATGCAGGTTTATAATTAAATATTTTATAACCCGTGAAAAAAACTAAAAACGAGAAATAGAAAACAAACTTAGTTCGTCCATGAAAATATATAATATATAAATTTAGAAACGATGGAAAAACTAAATGTTATATAGAGGTGAGAAAATATAATTTTTTTTATTTTTAGGATTAATTTCTTTAATCTAAATGGAAAACTAAGATTTTGTTTTTTCATTTTTATATTAATTTTGCCTCTTAAGATAAAATTTTTAATTATTTTTTTGTAAAATTACCAATTATGAATCAGTTATTAAAATTTTTGAATTTTTAAATTTTTTTATTAATCGATTTTTTTTTTTTACAACTTTGACTTGACATGTGTCGCGATCAGGTAAGTTAACAACATTGAAACATTCAGCTTTATATAATAAGATTTCTTTATTCTAAACTGAAATGTAGTTTTTCCTTTTTTAATTTTTTTTGCTTTTATTCATTTTGTTTTAGGATTGTTATATATTGTTTAATTTCCTTATTCTAATCTGAAATATGGTTTTTTCTTTATTTAAAAAAAAATTGGATTTTATTTATAATTTTTGTTTAATGTTCTAATCTAAACATAACTACTAATTTTTCTTTTACCTTTTAAGATTAAGAATTGATTATAAATATTATTTTTATTGTTAATATTATGTGTTAGATATAATTATAAAATTATTAAAAATCTATCAAAATATAATTGAAAATTTATTAAACATGTTTCAAAATCTGATCAATTCACTTGACATGTCTCTCTAACATAATTTCGATAACGTACAACATAATTTAGCTTTTAGTTTAGATAACGTACAACATAATGTCGGGTGTAGATAATGAAGATATATGAAGCGGGTGTATATTTCATAACATACATCATAATTTCGATTACACGGAAGATTACATCTAGTTTAGATAACGAAGATGATGTAGCTTATGAACGAAATATGTGAGTGAAAGTTTTTTTGGTTGTAAAATTGAAAAGCAAATTATATCAAATTGGTTATATAGAGGTGATGCATTAGAATTTCTTTTCCTTATAGGATTGTATTCCTTTTATAAATTTATTTAATCAAAATAGAAATTGTTTTATCTCATTTCTTTAACTTTAACTTTTATTCTTTTTTCAATTTAGATTTTAGGATAATTTTGGGTTTAATTTTTCTTTGTTTACTTTCCTTTTTATGATGTTGATCTATTGTTTTATTGATTTATTATAAACATAATTTTTTTCTTCATTTAAAAAAAAAACTTTTAACCTAAAAACAAATTTTATTTTCCTTTTTTTGCTAACTTTATTTTTAGGATTAAGTCTAAATTATATTTTTTTTTCTTTTATTGTTAATATTATGTGTCAAAACTTTAAGATAAATTTCTTTAATCTAAAAACAACTTTTATTTTCCTTTATTTGCTACCTTTACTTTTATGTTTAAGTCTAGATTACATTTTTTCCTTTATTGTTAATATCATGTATTAAAACCTAATTGGTAATTTTTGTACACGTGTCAAAATCTAATAGTTTAACTCGACACGTGTCGCGGTCTTGCGAATTACTAACTTTGAATCATTCTCCTTTCTAATGGATTAACTCGATACATGTCGCAATCTTGCGAGTTACTAACTTTGAATCATTCTCTTTTATATATATAGATATGAACAATTACATGTTGCTATGTTTCTCAGATAAGACTTTCACCCAAACAGACAATTATATATGTTTCAGTTTTTTTTTGTTCTTTGGGGGGCTAATCTCCTGCATCACGAGTAAGAACGTGAAGGTCCGGAAAATACGATGGAGGTGTGTTTTCCGATGGTTCTCTGACGCCCAAGTCAGATTATGAACTAGAAAGACCAAGTAGTGGTTTGTCGGAAAGCGGAAAGAGTAATCGGAAAACGAGGTGAGGAAATCTGCCAATTGGATCTGAAAGAAAGGATGGATCCACAACGAGCTTTAGTTGGTGAGATTTTTGTGGTAAAAGAGAAGAAAATCAGAGTTTGAGTGTGAGAACTTCATGGTTTAGGAGCAACCGTGAAGGTTACCGGAGAATGGTCGGAGATGGGACTGAGAGTCTCGGAAAGAAGGAAAAGCTAAGTGTTTGTAGGGAGTTTTCTTAGTGAGAGAGTCCAAAGATCCCCCCTCCCTCGAGGAGTGAGGGTGGTATTTAAAAAGAATACATGACCTGGACTCGTATACCGGGTTGCGTTCGTTATATCGGGTCGTGTCTCGAATCCTTCGTCAGGTCACGTACGGGGTACTCGAGTGATTTTCTACACAACCCTTTTGTCATTTATGTATGTGCTCCCGACAAGGCTGCTGCAAGGTGCATGCGCCACACCTAATCTGTGATACTTCGGCTGTTTAGGAGATGTCACGCACTCTAAATGTCCATGCTTTTATCTTCCCCGTATACATTGACTAGTCGCTTTCACCTGTCATATATGCCAAAATTGGCCAGCTATGGTGTTAGTACGAGAGTCAATTTTAGCTTAAAGTAATACTGGAGGGAAAAATAGAGATATTCCCGCGTAAAGTGAATTCATATTTATCTTCCCTGATATCCTTCCAGGGGATATCAAGGATATCAGGTATTCCTTACCTTCTAGGATATTGCTACCGGTCGGTTACTTAGAATCTTACTTTCTCGGACATTATTGCCCGATTTGTGTTGGTTTAGTCAGAGAGTTGACATGTACCTATCCGGACCACTTATCTCTTTACTTCCCGCTGTTTGAGAATGGTTTTGGGAGAAGGTGGTCATACGACCTGTCCAACCTGTCCTAAGGTTCGACCACTCGACCTCGTAACCGCACCCTCTCGAGGTGGTGCATTTTAGGTATAGTGGTCGTCTAGTATATGGTGACACGTCATACGACATGTCCTAACTTGTCATAAGGTTCGATCACCTAGCCTCGTAACAGCACCCTCTTGTGGTGGTACGCTTTAAGGTTAAATGACCGTCTAGCCTAATATGACACGTATCACCTTCTTATTTGTTGATCTCATGAGAAATTATTTATACCCAATAATATATGTTATGTGCTTTATCCATCATCATTCTCGATGTGATATAATATTTTTTTGCTATCTTTGTTGAGATTAAATGCCAATAATATTTTAGAAGAATCTTGATTGTGATCCATCTGTTCCATCGCAATTTAACCCAAACACTCCCGCATCAAGATATGTCATGTACGGTGGTTGCAATCGATTTCCTTATCTTTAAGATTCTTCCGATTCGAGTCCTACTAGGCTTTATTCCTTCGAACGGTTTACTCTGATTGTTTCTCCAAATTCCGAGAATATTTGGATCGAATACCCAAATATTGTTATGTACAAGAATGCAATAATCACTTGCTTTTTCTCATTCATTAATTGGGAAAAAATCGTATTTTTAATTTTCATGTATGAAAAATGTAGAACTTTAAATTTTGAAAGAATTACACTAACATTTTAAACATTCAAGATAACTATACTAACACATTAAATTTTCAATTTGGTAAATTTATTTGCAAATTGAAAGATTAATGTATTAGTATAATTATTTTGAAAGTTTAAAGTGATAGTGTAATTCTCTCAAAATTTAAAGTGTTATATATTTCATTCCTAAAAATTAAAAATGCGATATTTTCATGATTAATTCATAATATCACTAAAAATCAATAAAAATCGATTCTGATTTAACTTTTTATAATCTCACATAAATACTACACAACTTCCAATTGGTTATGGTTTGAATGTACCAACTACAAAATATATAGAAAAGAAACCAAGTTTATTGAAAAACGTGTTTTCTTTATACAATAAGAGGAGGAGATATTAGTCACATTTGGGTTTCCTATCATCTACCTTTCACCTACTACTCTTCTCAAGACGGCAAAAACGGCACCGTTTTATTAATCTCAGCCACATATTTATTTTATTGTTCGTCCTTTATTGACGGCTACGTTGAAAAAACGTTCTAAACTTTTAAAAAAATATTAGTTGCGTAATTGACCATTATGTATTAGAAGATTATAAAAAAAAATTAATGTTGTCTTTTTAAAATTGCGAACAAATTATATAAACTCGCAGGAAGATAAAAAAAAAAAAAAAAAAAAGTGACCACCGATTCTCTCTTCTCTTCTCTTTCGATTTGCTCCATCCATCCATCATGGTGATGCAAGTATGGGAGACGCTCAAGGAAACCATTACAGCTTACACTGGGCTTTCTCCGGCTGCGTTTTTCACCGTCTTAGCTCTCGCTTTCGCCGTCTATCAAGTTGTCTCCGGTTTCTTCGTCTCTCCCGAACCACACCGCCCGCGTTCTACAGAGGTTTACCCGCAGTCGGAGCCTCTTCCGCCGCCGGTTCAGCTCGGAGAAATCACCGAGGATGAGCTTAAGCGGTATGACGGTTCCGATCCCAAATATCCCCTTCTCATGGCGATCAAGGGCCAGATCTATGATGTTTCCCAGAGCAGGTTTCTTTTACTTCTTCATAAACGGAAACGATTTAATCCAGATTATCGAGATTTGGGTTTCTGGAGATTTTTGCTGAAAATTGGGGGTTTTGGTTGATTGTTCAATTGTATATCTTCATCGTTTATGGATGGATCTTGTTCTTTTTCGTTAAACTCATAACTCGTTGTATGAATATTCTCTCCTTTGTTCATAATGTTGTGCAGTCTGCTCTTCGATTTTCTTTTGTTTGTATGTATATAAACACCCATCAATGCACATATGTTGTTTTTCTTTTCTTTCTTGTACATATAGTTCATCAGCTGTACTACATATCTATATGAATCATCTACTCTACTCAACTCTTACTGGTTGGTCACATACTCTCACCTGACATCTCTTCTTTTTTTCTTCTGCAGGATGTTCTATGGACCTGGTGGACCATACGCTCTGTTTGCAGGGAAAGATGCAAGCAGAGCTTTGGCGAAGATGTCGTTTGAGGATAACGACTTGACAGGAGACATCTCGGGTCTCGGTCCATTTGAGCTAGAGGCGTTGCAAGACTGGGAGTACAAGTTCATGAGCAAGTATGTCAAAGTCGGCACCATTCAGAAGAAGGTTGGAGAAGGTAAAGAAGAAAGTTGTGAAACAAAAGCTGACCCAGAAGAAGGTCCTTCTACAAACACCGGAGAAGAAGCTCCCGCGGTTACCCGTGATGAAACTTCTAGAAGCGTAGACGAGAAAACCACGGAAAAGAAGGATGTTGCGAATGGTGATGCTGCAAAGGAGGAGTAAGTCAGTGTAATCGGAGGCAAACTATTTACTTGAGAAATTAGTGAGATTTTTCAGGGTTGAAGTATGAGTCGTATATAGCTTAATAAAAATGGTGGAATTTGTGTGTACTTTTGGGATCTCTTATACATTGTTTAATGGAAGCTTCAAATTATACATTGTTTCCACAGTTATAACGATGCATAGCACTCCTCCAACCATGTTGTGATAATTAAGTGATTTCGTAAGCATGGCCACTACGATGCTATGACTGACTAACATATCATCCATCACATCAGGGAGCTTATCGTACTGATTCAAAACCATGTACAAAGTTATCATATCGTTAAGGGATGACTGCATAAAACTCCCTCTACTTATAGAACCCAAACTATTTACCTCTTTATAAATTCCTCCAAACTTATAATATTCATCTCTAAACCACCTAATCTACTTTCTTATACTTAATTCCACCTCTTTAATCAAAATCATAAAATCGAGTTTAAGTAGCATTTAAAAAACAGTAATTGCCCATAATAAAAAACCCGATCCGACTTGAAATAACCCGACCCGTTTTTGAAAAAAAACAATGTTTCTCTCAGCATCCCTATCGTTAAAGGGTGTACAAGTTTGAAAAGATACATTTTCTTGAAAAGACCCTTTGCGATCTGTTTAGCATAAGTTTTGTATTTAGTTTTCTCAGTTCAAGAGTGTTATGAAGAGTGTCTTAAGTCCTCTGCTTTTTTAAACTCTGTTTCTTAAGCTTCTCTGTTTTTCTCTTGCAACAACTATCTCCGATCTTGGTTTGTCGAGTCTTAGACCGGAGAAAGTCGACATCTTTAGGTTCATAAGACTTAACAACAGCAATTGGATCTTCTTCCATGGCTTCTTCAGCAACAAAACAACCACCACCTCCATGGTTACCATTCAACACAACCACATTTCCTTCTGCATCAACATCGACAATCACAGAATCTCCATCTTTAATCTCCCTTGAAAGCATCTTCTCCGCCATGGTATCTTCCAAAAGCCTCATAATCGCTCGTCTAAGCGGCCTCGCACCGTAACTCGGGTCGAATCCTTCATCCACCACTCTCTCCTTAAACCTCTCAGTCACCTGGAGCTCAATCTTTTTGTCCTTCAGCCTCGCCACCATTTCTTTAAGCATTATATCAGCAATCTCCTTGACTTCGAGCTTCGTCAACTGTTTGAAAACAATCACTTCATCTAACCTGTTCAAGAACTCTGGTCTGAAATACTGTTTTAGTTCCTCAGTCACTAAGCTCTTGATTTCACAAACCCGATTCTCCTACCGCCTTTTTCGATCACGCTGCTTCCTACGTTTGAAGTCATGATCAAAATCGTGTTCTTGAAATCGACGGTTCTTCCTTTGCTGTCGGTTAGTCTCCCGTCTTCTAGGATCTGAAGCATCATGTTGAAAACATCGGGATGGGCTTTCTAGATTTCGTCAAAGAGAACGAGTGTGTAAGGCCTGCGTCGAACCGCCTCGGTTAACTGACCTCCTTCTTCGTATCCTATGTAACCAGGAGGTGCACCGATGAGTTTTGAAACCTCGTGTCGTTCCGTGTACTCACTCATGTCGAGACGGATCATTGCTTCTTCTGAACTGAAATAGTAAGCAGCCAAGGCTTTGGCAAGCTCTGATTTCCCCACACCGGTCGGACCAGAGAAGATGAAACTCGCGATGGGGCGTTTCGGTTCCTTGAGTCCAACACGTGCACGGCGGATGGCCCGGCTAATGGCTTTGACGGCTTCGTCTTGGCCAATGACTCTTGTGTGAAGGGTCTGCTCCATCTTGAGAAGACGGCTAGACTCATCAGACGAGACTTTCTCTACCGGAATTCCCGTCCAGGTGGAGACAATGTGTTGGATGTCGGATTCCGTGACAGTAGGTCCTCCTTCCTCGTCAGCTTCAGTCTCGGTTTTGCTCACTTCTTTGCCTTTAGCTAAAACAGCTGATATCTCAGCTCTAAGCTTTATTTCACGGTCACAATAAGAACCAGCCTGTCGAAGAAGAACTCAGGGAATTGGATAAACAAATCTTTTGTTTATAGACAGTAAGAAAAACTCGAAGGCGATACCTTCTCAAAGTCTTGGCGTCGCACAGCTTTATTCTTCTTCTTGGTGATCTGTCTGAGTTGCTTTTCAAGCTCTCTAGCCTAAACAAAAAAAATTCCAAGTTTTACCAAAAGCCGTATTAACATGAAACTTTCTTAAGAGTTGCGATTTTTATTACCTCCTCTGCCAGTTTAGTTAAGTTAGTCCCATACTTTTCTAGTGTAGGCAATTTTCTGTTTCTGCCACCAACGCTTGCTGTGTTTTTCCCAACCATACGTATAACCTGAAAAAATTATACTCAAATTGTAAATGTGGCGAAGCCTAACCGTAACCAAGTCCAATGCTCGTTGATTCGGAGCCGAATAAAGAACAAAGGTGAAACGATGAAAACCCTAAACAAAACAAAAAAATAAAAAAAAAGGAAAATGGAGTATCTCTCAACGAAACTTGAGGCCTAAGTAACTCTTGAAACCCAAAGAATAAACGAAACCCCGTAGTTTAAAAAAATATATATATATTATATCTTTTTTTTAAGGAGTATTTGCTGTGTTCTTGATATTGACATATTTTGCTCGATTCGATGTTACGTTTGGTATTTGTAAATAATAAAAGACGACGTTAAAAAAAAGGCATGTTTTTAAAAAAAATCAAGGTAATATTTAAATTAGAAAAAAACCAACAAAAAAAAACCAGGGAAAAAAAAATAACACTTTAACTAGAATATGAAAATCCAAAACATAAGTAAAAATAGGAAAAACAAGGAAAATAGATGTAATCGAGCTACATCATCAAACCACATCAATTAAATAATATGGCATATTGATAACAATCAATTTTCCCAATAAGTAATCCCAATAGTCACAACATCGCATTCCTCGACATCTAATGAATGCTTCATAGTACTCCAACCAACCCAAAAATAAAATTTAGTATTGTCAATACATCTCAGGGTAACTGTGTATAAATCATGTTTTACCGCCAAAATTGCGTTTTCGCGAAAACCGTAAAATTGCATTTTCGCTTCAAAACCGCAAAACCATGTTTTTCCGCCAAAATTGTGTTTTCGCCAAAACCGTAAAATTATGTTTTCCCGCCAAAATCGTAAAATTGCGTTTTTCCGTCAAAACCGCGTATTCCCCGCCAAAACCCAAAACCGCGAAATCACCTTTTCTCGCTAAAACAAGATCAATTTTATACAAATAAAATTTCAAAAATCATATCAACTCACATATTAAATATTGTTGGTGTGCTTAACTACTAATAAGGAACATATTAATCATATATTTTGTATTTAGATTAGGATTAAATATGAAAATAAACTAACTTATGGAGTAATTAAGTGAAATTTGAGATCATATTAAATTGGGTTGTCCATGGACATGTCCATCTGGACATGGTTTTATTGGGTGCGGACATTTTTGGACCAATGTCCATTACGGACCATCAGAAGGACTTTACTTTGTGAAAAATCCGAGAAATTCAAAGAAGCAAGTTAGGCCTCCTGTGTGCAGTAAGAAGGATCTTACCCTTGGTGGTTACATAAGTGAAAACAAAAATATTCATATATTTTTTACTTAGTTGTTTGAAATTTTCTTTAACTCATTGTTTGTATAGAAGGGGACCTTACCCTTGGTGGTTATAAATGGTATTTGAAGCAACAACTTCTTCTTGTATTTTCTGATATGACATGCTTTGCTTATGCAGTTAGTTGATCTTGGTGTGTTAATTCCAAGAAAATGTTTTTCTCATAGAAGCTCTTTCCGTAATCGGAACTTGGTTTTAGGAAGTAATCATGATCCAGAAGGACTGGAACAGATCAAAGAGGTGATTGATGCATTCATGAATCCCAAGTGCCACCCAGCAGACTCTAATACAGGTTAATACTTCTTTACATTTCATTTGTTGTCTGTCCTGTAATGATAGTAAATATACCTATGCACGTGCATATATATATCCGTACATAAACTCGTTTCTTTTGTAGCAATCATCTGCCACAAGGAATCACCACCAGTTGTAACTATTAGTGATCTGCTTGTTTGTGTTAAACTGATAACTTAAAACAAACAAGAGAGCAAAAAGGAAATTGCAGATGGGATAAAATGCTTATAACAGGAATATCTGTTAACTCTGGAGATTAGTGATATAAATTTAAATTCTGGTTTTGCAGGGCTCTGGCTGAATTCTCTTTCCAGCGCACCAAGCTTCAGGAGATATGCCATCACTTCTTTAAGTGGCCCCCTGAGAATTTGAATTTTGATATTGATATTGATATTGAAAAAGAAACAGAGTAAACCCATCAACGGCGGTTACAAGGAGTGACTTTGCAACGATTCCAGTCCAAGAGCATTTGCTCAGTCTCAACAAATTTATGGCCAAGTCTCCGAGCTTGACAGCATTATGACAGTTTCCAGGTTAATCCTTCTTTACATTTCTTTTGTTGTCAGTCCTGTAATGATAGTTCTGCTCCTAAATATACCTATGCACTTGCATATGTCCATCTTTTGTAGCAATCATCTGCCACAAGGAATCACCGGTTTTGTCCTGAATTAAGTCCCTGTTTTCAGTTTCTACATGTAAAGGTTATAACTATTAGTGCTGCTTGTTTGTGTTAAACTGATTACTTAAAACAAACAAGAGAGCAAAAAGGAAATTGAAGATGGAATAAAGTGCTTCCTCAAGTGCCTGAAAGAAATCAAGGAATTCAGTTTAAATACTGTATTTGCTGGGCTCTGACTGAATTCTCTTTCCAACGCACCAAGCTTCAGGAGATATGCCATCACTTCTTTGAGTGGCCCCTGAGAAAACAGGTATTCTTTCTCTCACTGCAAGTTATTGAGTTCTGGTTTTTTTCCTCCATAATCATGCCTTGGACTCTGCTTATTGAGTTCAAGAATCACATGTAGTCAACTGATCTTTCTCAATGTGCTTCCTGTACTCATCCAATGTTGTTGCACCAATACACTACAAAACAAAGAAAAAGCCTTGAGTTTCCAGTTTAATTGATTTTGACATCATTAGACCAATACAAAAGAATGAGAAAATCTACCTGCAATTCACCTCTTGCAAGATCTGGCTTTAGGATGTTAGCAGCATTCTTTTTTTAGATAAGCGTGTGCATTTCATCAATAAACAGAATTATGTCATCACTTTGTTTGATTTCTTCAATAAGCATCTTCATTCTTTTCTCGAGCTCCACAATATTCCGTTCCAGCCACTGGAAGAGCCACATCAAGAGCAATAACCTGAAACAAAACAAAACAAAAAAAATTGTGGATTAAACAATACAGTTTAACATATATTCTTTCAAACGGATATGAACAAATCATATGATCGAGTTGAATGGACTTTCATTGAACACCTATTGAGGAAATTTGGTTTTACGGAAAAGTGGATTTCAGGGATGATGTGGTGCATACAATCGGTACAATATAAGGTACTCATTAACGGTAATCCCAAAGGACAAATAACGCCATTCAGAGGATTGCGGCAAGGCGACCCATTATCTCCATACTTATTCATCCTCTGCACGGAGGTCTTGATAGCCAATATACGGAAAGCAGAAAGGGAGAAATCACTTACGGGGCTAAAGGTAGCGAGGGCAGGTCCAGCGATCTCACACTTACTCTTTGCGGACGATAGTCTTTTTTTCTGCAAGGCTACGGTACAAGAGTGTCACACTATATTACATATACTTAAGCAATACGAGTTGGTCTCAGGGCAACAAATTAATTTTTCAAAATCTTCTTTAAATTTCGGACACACGGTTCCAGAAGCGGTACATGACGAGATAAAACTATTGCTAGGAATCCAAAATATGGGAGGGATGGGTACTTATCTGGGTCTGCCGGAAAGTCTCGGAGGGGCAAAGAGCAGGATTTTCAATTTTGTTGTCGAAAGACACAATGATAGAGTCAACGGGTGGACATCCAGACTCCTGACCAAAGGAGATAAAGAGGTTCTACTTAAATCGGTAGCCACGGCTATGCCGACTTTCGTCATGTCATGTTTTCGGTTACCTAAGTCTATTATCGCAAAGCTAACCAGAGCGGCAGCGCGGTTCTGGTAGAGCTCAGACGGTCAACATAAAGGAATGCATTGGATGGCATGGAAGAAGATGTGCCGAAATAAGTTAGACGGCGGAATCGGATTTCGATCAATAGAGGAATTCAACACATCATTACTAGCAAAACAGCTATGGCGGTTAATGGAACAACCAGAATCGCTTTTCGCTCGGGTTTTTAAGGGACGGTACTATCGGAACACAGACCCTTTAGACCCTATCAAGTCGTAATCCCCGTCCTTTGGATGGAGGAGTATCATTTCGGCTAGACCTCTGGTTACAAAAGGGCTCATCAAAAGAGTTGGTTCAGGGGGCACCATATCAGTATGGAATGACCCATGGATACCATCCTCTCCCCCGAGGTCAGCAACATGCAAAGGGTACAATTATTACCCAAATCTCAGGGTCAACCATTTGGTTGATCCAGCGACACAAATGTGGAACCTGGAATTGATAAACGCAATCATCGAACCGGCCGATGTGGAACTGATACGTGGAATACACATCAGTAGTATATATCGACCAGATACGACTGGTTGGCACTATACGAAATCAGAGAAATGTACGGTAAAGTCGGGATATCAGGTTGGCCAACAAATCACAGACAACGGCGACAACTACTTTTACGGTCCAGATATAAAGAAGTTACAGGCTCAATCATGGAAATTGACTTGTCCACCGAAATTACGACATTTTATATAGCAAGCAATCTCGGGGTGTATGTCGGTCACAACGAACCTACGCGCTAGAGGAATAAATTGTGACACACAATGCTCTAGGTGTGGTGTGGAGGGGGAAACGATCAACCATGTATTGTTTGAATGCCCACCAGCACTACAAACATGGGCACTCTCTCATATTCCATCGGCCCCGGGAGTTTTCCCGATGACATCGGTTTTCGCAAATTTTGATCATCTATTTTGGAGACTTCCAGATGAGGAAAAGAATATAATGTTTCCGTGGATTGTGTGGAACATTTGGAAAGCAAGGAACGACAAGGTGTTCTCAAATGTAGATAGAAACCCACAAGAAATTCTGAGGATAGCGGAAACAGAAATAGCAACTTGGGAAGCGGCACAAAATAGTGAACCTGATATATATCCCCAACAACCGGGTCTCAATAAGGGAATAAATGAACAAAATGAATACAACGGGTTCACATGCTATATTGACGGATCATGGAAGGAAGGGGATAAATTTTCTGGTTTAGGATGGTTTTGCTTTCAGGAGGGAATTGGAGGAAATATTATGGGGGCCCGTAATCTACGAAGAAGCCTATCCCCGCTACACGTGGAATTGGAAGCGCTCATCTGGGCGATGCATTGCATGATTGCAAACCACAAGACGGCAATAGCTTTTGCTACAGACTGCTCAGAGTTGGTGAAGATGGTGTCTACACCGAAGGAGTGGCCGGCATTTACGTTACAGCTGGAGGAGTTCAAGAGGAGCAAGGAGGTTTTCACATATTTCTCTATTACACAAATCCCGCGCACAAGCAACACAGTGACAGACAAGTTAGCACGAGGTGCTCGAATCTACCCATCAGATTTCACCTATGTAAACTCGATACCCCCGATTTGGTTCACCGAATAGGGTTAGATATCAAGGCTGTTGACAAAAAAAAAATATATTCTTTCAAACATATCTTAGACATTTATTAGTCTTCATACTATATATATTCACTAATTATGGGTCAACCCTGACCCAAATGACTCTCTCGTTTGCTTCCCATATCAGATTTAAAAACATTAATTTAACGTATTAAAATAATTTTTTATAACATAATTTTTGTATGATTTAAGTTAAAATCAGAAAATTTAACGAAATTGTTTTATTTCCAACTTAAAATCTTTAAAATCTAATATGATTTAATATTTTTCAAATTTTATATATTTTCTGATTTTTTCTATTGTTTACAAAATAATTCATGTTTGGCATTTTAATATTATTTCTGGAAAAAAATGTTTTAGATATTATTTATTTTAGAAATTCATGTTTGGCAATTCTATATATTTATTTTCTGATTTCTTCTTTAACATTATTTATTTTTAATATACTAAAATAAAAAAATTTAGAAAATATTTTGTATGTTGTCTAATAA
The DNA here is from genome assembly GCA_030161315.1 of Eutrema japonicum. NCBI lineage: Eukaryota > Viridiplantae > Streptophyta > Magnoliopsida > Brassicales > Brassicaceae > Eutrema > Eutrema japonicum. Next base: position 45,816,394 of record BSQW01000013.1, read on the forward strand.
ATTTTTTTAAACGATATATTTTCAACACCAACTTTCACCCGCAAAGATTTTATATATGTATTATATTTAAATTTATATATTATCTCAAATTTATAATTATTTTTATTTTTATATATTTATATTTGTAAAAACAAACTGAGGTATGTTAAAATAGTTTTCAAACATTCCATATTTTTTTTTTAAAAAATATAGAATGTTTGAATGCAGATACTATAACTATAAGCATTGTTCAAAAAATCGGTTTAGACGGTCGGCTAGGCGGTAGTTCGGCCTCAACCAAAATGATTTTAGTAAAATCGTTGAAAAAATCGGATTCTCGGTTTAATCGGACCAAGTCGGGCTAAGTCGGACCAAATTGGTCAATTGACGGTTTAATACCTTAGCTATTGCTATTTTCAATTAATGTTTTGGGTTTTATAAAGTGGTATCGTTTAAAAAAGTGAAAACCAAAAAAAAATATATATAATTTATTAATTTTGCTTGAAAATTATTTTGGGTCAAGTACTTTATGATTTTAGATTTGTTTCTATATTGAACTTTATTTTAGAATATGATTTATTATTTTTTTCCTTCTTTTTATATCTAAAAAAACAAAATTACCAATATAATTTTCAAATAAAACATTATAAAATTTAAAAATATATATTATATAAATAAAAAATTTATAAAAAATTTATAAAAAATTCGTTAACGCTTAGGCCACAATTAATTTGCCTATGCGATAGGCCCCATCAAACGCTTAGCCACCGCCTAGTGATTTTTTGAATATTAACTAAAAGTGTTTGTGTTTTAATAGAATAAATAGTACACAACAACAAATAATGAATATATATTAGCAAAAAAACCATGATTGGACCACGACTTTTAATACAAAGTTGACTCAATTACTTTGCGCAACGTTGGATATATATACCACTTACATACACATAAATTTAAGCAACCCGGAGTATTGAACCAAGTTATATTGTCACTGTTTAACAGAAAAGTTATGTGTCTTAATAAAGCTTTCCTTGATCGATACCTCTTGGTGAACAAGAGAAAATAAGTAAGTATAAACTTGTAATATCACAATTTGATATTTGGTCAATGTATATCCGCAAATGGGGGCAAATGGTTGACTCCAAACAATACTTGTTTTATTTCCTCGATAACGAATTTTCTTATATATCGTTAAATGATTTTAGTTAACAGTAGACATACGTAACTATCGTAGTGAATAGTGTAATGGATTAAATTTAAAATACGGTCGACAAACAGAACGAACAACAAAGCGCACATGTGTTACTAATCAACTAAAAAGTCGTAGCAGAGAAAACGATATTGGAATCTTGAATAAATTATATACACCTCTCCTTCTTTTAATAGTAAATGTCAAATAATTTATCCGCAGCTAACACCATCCCAGTGTCGGTTGCTAAGGTGTTTTGCTCAGTGGAGGCATCATTTGTATAATATCAATATATATAGAGGCATTCTAAAATTTATTTCATGTTTTTCATTTTTTTTTTTTTTGTATTTGTAAATGATACAAAAAAATAAAATAACAATAGCATGTTTAGATAATCTTCCTAAACTTTGTAAACCTAGTTAAGTGTCTTTTTCCAAAACAAAAAACTGTATTTTTGAAAATAACAATGGTTTTGTTTTATTTTATTTTGTGATATTTTCTAATTTATATTATCATTTTACACCAAAAATACAGAACCGAATAATTGCCATAGTAGTACATCATTTCAGTGTTTTTTTTTTTCATTTTGTAGAACTTGTGTATAATAAGGCGATAACTAAATATATATTACGATGTCTAAGAAAATTAAATATTATTTATGTTATCTTTATAGGCTAATCACGAATGTTGTTACTGAAAAAGTAAATGTTAAAACAATGGTTTTTTTTATCAATAACATGTACTTTACCGGATTTGAAAATGATAACATTAATACAATAAATTATTTTTCATTGTCAAACCAATAATTTTGATTAATTTAATAATTTTTTTAATAATTCAAACAAAAGCCTTTTCACCAATAGTATATCTGTTTGTAGTTCATATTTTACAAGAGTTTTACTTGACGAAGGCAAGTATGTGTTAGTTAAAGATTGCAAAAGTCTTCTTGAACTCTATTCTTAGAAAAATAAATAACTTGAACAGTTGAATTAGAATATTTCTATTCATAACTAATAAGAATAATTCACATGCCAATTATTTATTTTGAAATTTATTTAAGACATGGTTATGGTAGATTGCTGAAAATGTAATGCATTTTTAACTAATTGATAGACACTAGTTTCTATTAGTTCAGTTGAAAATATACAAATGACATAGGTTAAAATTTACATGATCGAATGACGCTAAAAAAAGAACCATACTAATATACTATATATTATAGTTTTGGGTTAGAAAAATATACGGGTTTCGGTTCAAATTTTTTTTACGTATTCCGATAACTGATCTATTGTATATTTAATCTAATAGGTAAAACAAAATCAGTAATAAAACATTTAAACTGAAAAAATAGTAAAAAACTATCGTCGCCAACTAGTTACTGAGTAATTGTTTAGTCGCTAATCAACCATCCTACTGATTGATACTAAAAATGCTTTTTATAATATTGATACTAATAATTGGTCGTCTTAATATCATTTGTTATGTTAGCCCATTAGTTTCATGGTTAACAATTTGAGGAAAAAGAAAGAAAATTCAGAGGTTAATCAAGTGAATTAACCAAATTTAAACATTATTTTTTCTCACGAAAAATAAATTTAATTGTAAGCAAATAAACCCAATAAATAACCTCACCTGCCACCACTATATTATTGTGGCAGTTTTATTTAGTTTATCCCTAAGATAATTTGAAAAAGCAAGCAAAACAAATGACAAATTTATAAATATCTGATTTTCCAGAAACAATAGTTTTTTTTATTAAGAAATAGTAGTATTATTTTACTTAGTTAAATGCATTGTCATATTGAAATTATGACACTGAAATTCAAAGGGTTTGGCTCCACCTAAATTAATAAAGATTTGGTGCAGTGTTTCAAATGCGAGATATAATCTTTAAAATATTTCTTTTCGTGTTGAACAAGCCCTCTTTCATATGAATAGTTCTTCTACATAATTAAGAATTAGATTACTCTATTTTTGTTGGTAATCTTATTTTATTGTATTAAAAATAAAATTAATAAAACGTCCTTTCGAAACAGCCTATATATTTCCCCATTTCGAACCACGTATCTATGTCAAAGATTGTCATCTCCAATCTACATATATTTTTATATACATCTCCAATCAATATCATAAACGTATATATATATCTATATATTCAATTTATATAAATCAACGAAAAAAAAATAAAAAATGGTGTTTAAGTCAGAAAAATCAAACCAAAAATTGAAATACAAGGAGAAGCAAATAAAAAATGATGAGAAGCTTAGGAGTCATGTGCTCAAATATGGCCATGGATGCTGGAGTACTATTCCTATTCAAACTGGTAACTTTTAATTATTATATTTTTCTTTTCGAAAAGCAACATTATGATTCATTTTATTACTTCGGTAAAAATAGATATGTTCTTTTGATATTGTCTTCATTTATATATATACTATCATTTTTTGAAATTTGACAAAAACTTCATATGAAAGCATAGAGGCAGGAGCATGTGCAGCTTCTAAATATTTTCCTAAATATTTTGTTGTTTGGTTGATAAAAGACTTAAGGTTTTTTTAAATGTTCTACCAATCAAAACTTTAGTTAAACTAGATAATTTATTGGCTTTACACATTATAGGATTGCATCGGAATGGGAAGAGTTGTAGATTAAGGTGGGTTAACTATTTAAAACCTGGGCTTAAGAAGGGTTTATTCACTAAAGAAGAGGAAACTACACTTCTCTCACTCCATTCCATTTTGGGTAACAAGTAAGTCATTTTGATTTTTTTGGGTTTAGGTTAAGGTTAGAAGTTGGAGTATAAGGTTTAAATTTAGTTTATTTGTTAATTTTTTTAAAAAAATATATACTATTTTCTAAAATTTTGATATAATTGTTTTTCATGATCTTTCCTACTAAAATTGTATATAATATTTTTGTTGCTTGTTTTTACAAGATGGTCTCAGATATCGAAATATATACCTGGAAGAACCGATAACGAGATCAAAAACTATTGGCATTCTTATCTAAAGAAGAGTGTAACTTCGACACAACATGAAACCACAAGACCTCAAACAAATTCAATCGGAAAATCATCTTCGTTTATCAATGTCGGAGAATCATTTAATGCTCAAGTATCAAGCTTTTCGCCAAGTCTTGTGTTCTCCGAATGGTTAGATCACAGTTTGGTTTTGGATCAGTCACCTCATAAATGTAGTTATGCTCAAGACCTTATTGTACCGGAAGAGAGAGGATTCATTGGAACATGTGGCCCTCGTTTTTATGAAAACAACAACTCTTTGGATGATTTCATACCAAATTCAGATTTTTTGTTGGAAAATGAGATATCTGAGATTGAGTTCTGTAGTTCCTTTTCAGACAATTTTTTTGTTTGACGGTCTCATCAATGAACAACGGTCAATGTAAATGTGAAGAGAAATGTTCGACCAGAGAAGAATTTGTGTGTAATTAAAGAGAATAAAAAGAGTAAATACTTTTTAATTAGGCTTCATTTTAATACTTGAAGAATCATTTTATACTTTCATTACTTTCTGATTTGATGTATATGCAAGTATTTGAGGTATTCTAGCAAGTTCGATAAAGTCTTTTCAACTGAACAAATAACATACCACTCAGATCAGACCGGTGACAAATAGGTTTAGCTTTAACCGGTTATTGTTTAAGGTAACAAAACTCGGGCTAAAATATAAACGAAATCTAAAATTGGGATTAAAAATTCCAGCAAAAAAGTAATCACAATCGGTGCATTAAAACATTAAAATCGGAAAATCTCACATAAATAACAGAAACATAAACTAACATCAAAAACCCCTTACATTCCAGTGAAAGCCTTCTTTCCGAAAGCAGAAGCACCAGCTGGTATCACCTTCAACACATTGAACCTCACAGTCTTCGACAACGGCCTGAGATTACCAATATGAAAACAAGAACAAAAAAGATCAAATCAACTGCGCAAAAAACTCAGAATCTGTTGTTGATCTGAATCGAATCATAACCTGCACTGGCCGATGATGACATGGTCTCCTTCCTTGACACGGAAGCACGGTGAGACATGAGCTGGGATGTTCGAATGCCTCTTTTCATACCTGAGACAGCAAGGATAATACTTTTTAAACATCGATGTAAAAGTCATATCGACAAAGTAAATGTATATTAGTATGCAAGTATGTATTACCTCTGATACTTCTTCACAAAGTGGAGGTAATTCCTTCGCACGATAATGGTCCTCTGCATTTTGGCACTGTGGCAAGTACCAGCTAAGATACGACCTCTAACCGAAACAGTTCCAGTGAAGGGACATTTCCTGTCAATGTAAGATCCTGTTCCATAGGAAACAAACACAATCGCCTCAGAATCTTACTTGAAGATATACAGAGAGATTAATACAGGTTTCCTGATTCCAGATCCTGATTCCAGACAGTTCGAAATCATGGAAAACAAACAGTAACACAGATCCAATTAAGATGGAGAGTCAAAGACTTTGGTTTTGTTGCTCACTAAATCAAAGCTTAAGGCTTTCAAGGCCATGGATCAATCAACTATATGAAACCATAATCTATAGTTCCACCTAGAATAACTAGCAACGAGAAATGAGGATTGAAAAACAATAGCAAACCTTCAATAGCTTCGCGGGGAGTCTTAAAGCCCAAACCAATGTTCTTCCAGAATCGATTTCCACCCTTTCCTGGTCTCTTTCCCTTCCCGGATTTCTTCGAGCTGATAAACAGAAACAAACGAACCATATAAACAACTTGGAACTTGAATAGCATAAAATCACAGATAGAAATCGTATCGCAGGTTACCTAAGGAAGACCTTGGGTTGCTTTAGAAAAGCTTTCTCGGTCTGAAAATCGACAACAAACAAAAGAAAGAAAATGAGAATCACTAAGTGGATATTTATCCGATAGATCGAAAGGAGCATACTGTAGAAGGAATACGATCAAGTCACCTGTTCCGCCATGGCTGCTGATCTGCTCTCGCGTTAAAGCTTGAGGTTAAAGATGTAGGAGACGATAGAGCGGCAGAGAAGGCTTAAGCTTCGAGAAAGAAGGAACCCTAATTTGCAAGACCTGATTATATAATAAGAAATTTCCTGCGACACCACACTTTATTGGGCCCTTATATTTGGGCCTTAATATTTCGACCTAAGAATAGGAAACCTCATAAGTCATAACGATGATGCTGAAAGTTTTTTTTTGGTTTCGGAATAATATAATATAATTTTATCAACTAAAAAAAATTACTTATGTTTTAATTTGTTTTCTTACCACTCGGGTGATCCGGTTCAACATACACCATGCGCTCCGAGCCAGATTGATGGCCGTTTATCCCTAGTTGGTTCTCAAATCAACGGGCCATGAGATCCGACTAATCATGGAACCCGGAAAACCATGTAAAAACTCATGTGACCAACGAAAATCGAACCTGCTGGCCACATAAATTTTCACATGGGAGCCGAATCTCACACTTATGAGTTACCACTGGGAGACCATCGTTGATTTAATTTGTTTTGTTCATTTAACTAAGTTAGGATTTTAACTCAGTTTCTTACATCTTCAATTAGTCCATTGATTCTATTATGATCACTTGGACCGTGAATCCATGACAGTTAAGAGAAAGAAACAAAAGAAAAAAAAGAAATAATTGGGAGTTTTATTACACAACGTTCAGAAAAAGGCCTTTCAAAGAAAAGCTATTATACAATTACAAATGATGAATTGAGCAAAAACTGAAAACACATAACACCAAACATAACAAGACGTCACATTATGGCCATGTAACTTAGTATATGTTGCCAAATTAAACCAATCACCTAACCCACAAATGAAAACCATTAAAGCAACATCAAAATCCATTTCTCCATATAAATTAGAAGCATCCAAATAGCTTTGTTGGGGTAGTTCCTGTGGCGCGGTACTTTGCAGCCATCTCCTCGGCCTTGAGAACATCTTCCCCGCGTTTAGCTTCGGTCATCGCTCTCTTCTCTTCAGCTTCTTTGTGGATTTGAGCTATTTTGTTCTTCATTTGCTCTGCGTACTCGGCTTTCTTCTTGATTAGTTGCTCCTGTTATATATCATTCGGATTTTCAGGGGTCAAATTAGAAAAAAACTAAAAAAGTGGCAGCATTTTGTACCATGAACTTAGATTAATACCCTAATTGATGGTAACGTGTTTGAGTGTTCTTGTTCTGGTCTTCTGAGTTTGGCTTTTGAATTCTGCAATGGTTGCCCGACGTAATGATTTCTAAATCGGTATATTTTTTATTGTGTAACACACTAACACGTATATCGTTTTCGTACTTGTGTTTTATGTTTCTTGAAAAGCTAAGAATATAGAAATGCACGGGTTGATCTTACAGATCTGATCTGGTTGATGCGATGCGTGTGCGCCATGTGGTTTTGGTTTCCCTTTTTTGAACTTGATCTCTCTCTATTTTTCTTTGCAGTTATGTATGTTTCACTTTGTGCTATGTCCCTCTGTGGTATATATAAATAGTACCTCATTTGTTGATGTCTTTCCCAAGCTAAATTTATCGTGTTGATCTTAATAGGGTTCTGTCCATGCTTCTTCTCTGAACATCTTTGTGTGATGTTAAGTTGTATCTTACTTCGACTTTTTTGTTCACTTTTCACCGCAGAAGCTGGAGAAAGAGCAATCGAGAGAACAACCCGAGCGGATGATCTGAAGATAATGAAGCTGAAGATGGGAAATATAAAGCCTAGGAGAAAAGGCCAACCGATAAGCAAAGCTGGTCAAAAGGGACTAAGAAGGAGATATCCCTTGAAGGTTCTGCAGAATCTGGTCAAAAGTCCTCCAAACAACTCGACAAATCAACTTAATTTGTCGTCCAGCAAGAAGCAAAAGGTTGATAAAGACTATTCCTCTAAAGAGAAAGGCAAGAAACAGACATGTAAACCACGTGCAAAAGGGATCCAAAGACCATGGTTTGGACGATTTCCCAGCTCTGCTTCAAAGGTTAAATCTCATTTTCTATTAGTTTATAAAATCCTTCTTTCAATACGGTAAAGACAGACTTCAATAAATTACTAATTAGTACGTATAAAAGCATAAAGAGCCAAATGAAAAAGATAATTTACATCCTATTCTTTTTTTTTGGTATTGGTACTAGTATCTTCCCATGGTGTGGGATGGGGGTGGGATTTAGGTGAAGCGTCAAGGGCACCACCTTGTCATATTGGTTCCAGTAAGAGCCCATTGCACTTTTGCTGACTTTTGAAACTAACAGCAGCCTTTTTGTAGGCAGATCAAGAGCGACTATGTTTTCGGGCCTGGTAAACACAAGTATCTGAGAAGAGGATTGGTTGGATGGCAAGCCAAAGATTCGAGACCAATAATGCGCTCTCAGGTCTCTGGACGTTCAGCGAGTGGGTTTGTGTCTGAGCGCATTTGATATAACATAAGATGACGAGACATGCTGTGTTGGGTAGATGTGGAGCGGTGGTATCCCCGCATGTAGTCTTGCAGCCATGGAAGATGAGAAACCACGTGATCAAATGGGTATATGTCAAGGAACAAAGAAACCGATGTTTCATCAACTCAGGATGTGTGAAAATGTCGGTGTCTTTGTAGAAAACCTCGACGACTCTCGAGAGGTTTAGGAATCGCATGACGATAGGGAAAGGAAAAGGGTGAGGTCTCGTCATCAGTTCTTGATTAAGACTTCCATGAATCCAATGCCATGATTTTGATCTCTTCTTCGGCTTTCTCCCATGAAACACCATACTGCTTCATATAACAATCAATGGATGTCCCTACGTGCTTTCTCTTATGCTCAAACTGCATTAGATAAATCACGAGATTTAATAGTGTTAAGGTTCTAGAACCTTTTATTAGGATATCTCGTATATCATGGTCAATCACAAGATGTCAGGGATATGATTTCAATCATACTAAACCTATGATTCATTTTTAATTGTGTACATATATCATAGATTAGGAAACTCTCTTTGTTATATATGTATTTTTTGACTATTGTTGGAGGTGGGCCTAGCACCCCCATTTAGTTAGGCCCATCTTAGCAAGAGCCCTCCTCGATTCGGTCAGTATAGAGTCAACCTTTGACCATGGATCACCGACCTGGAGTCCCGCGCTCAGCTCCATCTGGAAATCCCGAGCTCCTAAGAGGCGCACCCCGGATCCGCACTGACACCTCGCCAAAACAGGGATGTCAAAAGGAAAGGAGACATGTGGGAGTTGGTCGAACAGTGCACTATCTGAATAGGGGTATGGTCTGACCTCGACGACCCACCAACCCTGCAGAGTAAGCGAAGGAGGAAAAGACACGTGGAAGGAAGTTGGCCGAACAGTATGCTATCTTACAAAAGCATGGCGCCGAGCTCATCATTACCTCTCACCTTGAGAACCGGGACACGCTTCCTAGAGCACCTTACCCGTGAAGCAGGCTGAGGGTGACGCGTGGTCCCGGAATCCGCGGAAGCAGGAAGCTACCCTCACTATATATACCCCTCGTTATGCATTAAGGAGAGGACTTGGAAGAAAAAACCTCATTACTCTCTACAAAAAATAGGGCCGGTCTCTCTCTCTCTCTCCTTTGTAACAAGGCATCGCGATTTAGAACGCCGAACTGGATTCCCGTCGGAAGCAGTTCGTAAATCTAAATCGTCCGTCTCTTTTCACCATTAATATAAAGAATACGGTCCCCGACCTGTTCATCGTAATACCCGACCTGCTATAAATTGTGGTTGACTCGTTCTAATTAACGGAAATCTCACCTCCCACTCCATAATCAACCTTTAAACAACATTAGTGATCCTCGAGATCAACAATTGGCGCTAGAGGGAGGGGAGCTAAGAGATTTTTCTATACGCAAGGAGCAGTTCAACCACGACATCAGCCGCAGCAACAATGGCGATTCCGCTCCCAAGAGTGTTGTCGGAGCAGGAGACCTCGGCCCAAACAACGGCCCCGGCCCAGACAACGGCCTCGCTGTCGACTCAAGCAACAGCAGCCGCCCCACCGTCAGCCCAGGCGACAACCGACCAACCGATCCCTCGAGAGCAGTCCCTCAGAGCTCCGCCCCCGGCTCCGGCGCCCATCCCTTTTGGCGGTTCCGCCACCCACAACGCGCCCCGAACGCCGGAAGACCAGCCCACTCTGTCCGCCATAATGCAGACCCTGCTCGCCAGGATGGACGAGCTACCGATCAACGGTTTGCCGAGCTAGCAGCCTCCCGCGACCGGTCAGACAACATCGGATCCCCCGACGTCCACCTCAGAGAACCAGCTTCTCGGGGAGAAACCCCGCGCATCCGGAGAAACCGGCCCAGTGACTCGCCGTCAGGATCCGAAGGCCCGTGCGGACGTTTCGTCCCGACAGTAGGAAGCTCCCCGGATGGCGAAGCTCACCTTCAACGATCCAGCCCGGAGCGCGTCAGGGACGCCGAATTTGAGGCCATGAAGGAAACAATCCGTGCGATGTCCTCCAAAATCCATCAGGCCACCAGCGCGGCTCCAGGAATAGATCGCGTCCTCAGAGAGACGCAAAACACGCCGTTCACTCGCCGGATCGCCTCTGTCCCGCTCCAGCATCTCAGAAAGCTCAAACTCCAGCCCTATGCGGGCAACACCGACCCGGCCCAGTATCTAACGGCGTTCACCATCGCCATGGGCCGCGCCCACTTCTCCCCGGACGAGCGTGAAGCCGCCCACTGCCAGCTCTTCGTAGAGAACCTCACCGGCCCGGCCCTCACATGGTTCTCTCGGCTGAAGACGCACTCCATAGACAGCTTCAGAGACCTTTCGACTACCTTCCTCGAGCACTACTCCATCTACATCAGACAGTCCGCCTCTAGCGCCGACCTCTGGGCGTTGAACCAAGGAGCGAAGGAGTCGCTCAGGTCCTTCATAGAGCGCTTCAAAGCCACGGCCTCACAAAGCAACGTCACGGACGAGTCAGCGCTCCCCGCTCTAAGAAAGGGCCTGCGGGCCGATTCGGCCTTCAAGGACGACATGAAGCTCAACAAACCGCGCTCGCTGGAAGACGCCTTACACCGCGCCGGACTCTTCGTCGAGCTCGAAGAGGCTAAGGCGGCCGAGTCAAAGAACAGCGCCTCTCACAAGGCCCCGGTCCCAAAGGAGCGACCCCAAGAAAGGTATCAGGAGCCTCGTCAACACTACGATGATGAATATCAACGCAGCAAAGGAAAGCAGGCCGCCACGTTCCTCGTCAACGAATCGCCTGCCGTCCTCCATCTGCGCGACCCCGCTCTTCTCCCCAACCCCGCGCCAAAATTGCCCTGGAACAAGTATGTGCGAGATCCCAACCAACAGGATCGGCATCCCGACGAGCCAAACGACAGGGAACCCCGACCAGATGAGCAGTATGACAGGACAGCCTTCTGCAACTTTCACCAGAGAAAGGGGCATCCGACCTCACAGTGCCGCACACTCCACGAAGTCCTGCTGAACCAATTCCAAAGGGGGGAAATCCACGTACCAGAGCGGCTGCGTCCGCGTGCCCGGGACAGCGATCGAATATAACCCCGCGATAATCGAGGCCGCGAGAACAGCCGGGCTAGGCCTGATAACTGCGCTCAGAACGACGATCGTCGCCGGAGATCTCCCTCGCGAGACCAGGAAAGGGGCAGGTCGCCTCCCCCGGCGCGGACTTTGATAAGGATGATCATGGGAGGCCTCCTCTCGTGTAACGATTCAGTACGGTCCATCAAGCGTCATGAGAGGAAGACCGACGCCTCCCTGAAGTGGCACTCTGGCCCGGAGATCGATGCGCAGGACACGAGCAAAAGGGGGATATGTTTCACCGAGGCCGACGCGGCCGGGGTCCACCAGCCCCACAATGACCCCCTTGTCGTACAGGTCCGTGTAGCCGACTGCGACGTCAACCGGGTCCTCGTCGATACGGGTAGCTCGGTCGATCTCATATTCAAAGACACCCTCGCTAGGATGAACCTAAACGGATCCGTAATCAAACCGCACTCCATCCCGCTAACCGGCTTCGCCGGAGACACCGTCAACGGAGTCGGCACCATCGAGTTGCCGGTCTACGTAGGCCGGGTGACAAAAATCGTCAAGTTCGTGGTCTTCGATACCACCCCGATCTACAACATCATTCTAGGAACCCCTTGGCTGCACTCGATGAAGGCAGTCACTTCGACGTACCATCAATGCCTCAAGTTCCCCAACCAGGCCGGGACGTATACTCTTAGGAGCAACCAGAGGGTCTTTCGCGCCTGCTTCGCCATTGAGCATAAACTGCGTCACGCCGCGCCGGCATGCTTAACCATCAACGCGCATCAGCCCGGCGAGCAAAACACCCAGGATCTACCAGGTCGGGACCTCGTCGCCCAGATCAACATCGATCCGAGCGACCCCGCCCGTTGCGTTGGCATCAGAACCGACCTTGAAAAGAGCATTAAGCGAGAGCTGGTCGAGTTCCTGGGGCAAAACGTCTCCACCTTCGCCTGGTCAACCGGCGATATGCCCGGCATTGACCCGGCGACGTGCATCCATGAGCTCAACGTGGACCCGACCTTCAGACCAATCAAGCAGAAGCGGCGAAAGCTGGGCCCCGAGCGAGCACATGCAGTCAATGACGTGGTAGAAAGGCTGACCGCGGCCGGGTCGATCATCGAGGTCAAGTACCCGGACTGGCTAGCCAACCCGGTGGTAGTCAAGAAAAAGAGCGGGAAATGGAGGGTCTGCGTAGATTTCTCCGACCTCAACAAGGCGTGCCCAAAAGACAGCTTTCCTCTCCCCCGAATCGACCAAGTCGTCGAAGCCACCGCCGGGAACGAGCTGCTCTTTTTCATGGAATACCTTCTCAGGGTATAACCAGATCCCCATGCACCCCTACGACCAGGAGAAAACCGCGTTCATCACGGACCGAGGGATCTACTGCTACAAGGTGATGCCCTTCGGACTCAAAAATGCCGGGGACACCTACAACCGGCTCGTCAACCAGATGTTCGCCGATCAAATCGGCCGTACTATGGAAGTATACATAGATGACATGCTGGTAAAGTCCCTGGTAGCGACCGACCACGTCACTCATCTCCGATCCTGCTTCCGGACATTGAACAAATACAACATGAAGCTGAATCCGGCCAAGTGTTCTTTCGGCGTCACGTCGGGCGAGTTCCTCGGATATATAATCACCCAGCGCGGGATCGAAGCTGACCCCAAACAGATCCGGGCCATCACCGACCTGAAATCCCCAGAGAGCACGCGTCAAATACAGCGACTCACCGGGAGAATCGCCGCGCTTAACCGGTTTATTTCCCGCTCAACCGACAGATGTCTACCGTTCTATCAATTGCTCCGAGCTAACAAACAGTTCGAGTGGGACGACAAGTGCGAGAAAGCCCTCCAACAGCTGAAGGAGTACATATCCACTCCTCCCGTCCTGTCCAAGCCGGAAGAAGGCGAGACCCTCTACCTTTATATCGCTGTGTCTACATCGGCGGTCAACGGGGTACTAGTGCGGGAAGACCGGGGCGACCAAAGGCTCATCTCTTACATCAGTAAATCTCTAGACGACGCGGAAAGCAGGTACCCGACTTTGGAGAATCTCGCCCTGGCGGTAGTCGTCGCGGCCAGAAAACTCCGGCCTTATTTTCAACACCACACGATCGCCGCCCTAAGCACCTACCCCCTCATAACCATCCTCCACAGCCCGAGCCGATCTGGCCGAATAATGAAGTGGGCAGTTGAGCTGAGCGAGTATGAGATCGACTACCGAGGACGGACCGCGGTCAAATCTCAAGTCCTGGCCGACTTCCTAGTTGAATTGGTGCCCGAGCTAGCAGTCGACGAAGTCCCCGAGGTGTGGAGCTTGCATGTCGACGGGTCGGCCTCCAAACACGGCTCCGGCATCGGCATACGCCTCGAATCCCCGACCAAGGAGATCCTCGAGAAATCTTTCCGTCTGGCCTTTCCAGCGTCAAACAACGCAGCCGAGTACGAAGCTCTAATTGCCGGCCTGCGCCTGGCAAAGGTGCTCGGCGCGAAGAAAATCCGAGCCTACTGCGACTCCCAACTCGTCGCCAATCAATTCAGCGGGGAATACGAGGCCAAGAATGATCGTATGGATGCTTACCTCAAGGTGACCCAAGGCTTGGCCGCAGATTTCTCCGAGTTCACCCTGACGAAGATCCCCCGAGGTGATAATACTTCCGCGGACGCCCTCGCAGCACTGGCCTCCACTTCGGCCCCAGCTCACCGACGGGTGATCCCGTTTGAAAGTATACACTTCCCTAGCATCGAACTGCTAAAAGGGGACTACCTGATCAGTCCCCAGATCGCAAGCCTCGATGAGGACGTCCCACCTCCCGAAGATCTACCGCAACCTCCAGCCGAGCCCGAACTACCAGACTAGCGAGTCGACATACTACTGTACATAGAAGACGGCGTCCACCCCCCAGACCGATGGGCCACCCGCCGGCTAAGAAAAAAATGCGCCCGGTACACGATGTTGGACGGCAACCTGTTCCGATGGAGTGCCTCGGGGACCCTGCTCAGCTGCCTCCACGGACAAGAAACCATCGACGTAATGTAAGAGATGCACGAAGGCACCGACGGGAACCACTCCAGCGGCCGGGCTCTCGCCCTGAGAATACGAAACCAAGGACACTACTGGCCAATAATGCTTCAGGATTGCGAAACGTTCGCGTCCCGGTGCGAGAAATGTCAACGCCACGGCCCACTCATTCATTGCCCAACCGAGCTCCTTACCACTGCGGTGGCACCCTACCCATTCATGCGATGGGCCATGGATATAGTCGGGCCTCTCCCCCGATCTCGTCAAAAGCGTTTCATCCTGGTGATGACCGACTTCTTCACCAAATGGGTAGAAGCCGAAGCTTACGCCAAGATCACGGCGGAGGACGTCCAAAAATTCGTCTGGAGTTTCATCATCTTCCGGCACGGGCTGCCTTACGAGATCTTGACCGACAACGGTGCCCAGTTCACGTCGGTCCTCTTTGAAGACTTCTGCGCAAAGTGGAAGATCAGACTGAGTAAGTCCACCCCGAGATATCCACAGGGAAACGGACAAGCCGAGGCCACCAACAAGACCATTCTTGACGGCCTTAAAAAGCGACTAAACGGCAAGAAAGGCTCCTGGGCCGATGAGCTAGATGGAGTCCTCTGGTCCCATCGCACAACGCCGAGGACATCGACAGGTCGCACACCATTCAGCCTCTCTCACGGTATGGAAGCGATGGCCCCATCCGAAGTCGGCCTCCCCACTCCTCGCCGCGCTATGCTCACCCAGCAGGCCGACCTGAACGACGCCGTCCAATTGAGCGAGCTGGATTTTCTCGAGGAACAACGGGACCATTCCCTCCTCCGGATCTAGAACTACCAACAGCTCGCCTCCAAGTATTACAACAAGAAGGTTCGAGGCAGGTTCTTTGCCGAGGGCGACCTGGTCCAGCGCAAGGTCTTCGAAAACACCGCCGAGCTAAACGCAGGCAAGCTCGGTGCAAATTGGGAAGGCCCTTACCTCATCTCCAAGATCGTGAAGCCCGACGTCTACGAGCTAGTCACGATGAACGGCGACGCAATCCCGCGCTCTTGGAACTCGATAAACCTAAAACGCTTATACTATTAGGCCCCCGGGCTCCGCTCCGCTGTCTATCCTTGTAAACAAACGAACTACGATTGGCTTGATCCCTTCTACTAAAGGGTACATAGGCAACCCCTAACCAGGGCTCAGCTATTAATCTAATAAAGCCTTTTCAAAAAAAAAAAAAAAAAAAAAAAAAAAAGAGCCGAGCTCCAACGCTCGCACTCCCCAACACACAAACTATAAGTGCTAGAACCGAGCTCCAATGCTCGCAAGCAAGAAAGAAGAAACGGGGACCGAGCTCCAACGCTCGCACTCCCCAGCACACAAACTATAAGTGCTAAAGCCGAGCTCCAATGCTCGCACTCACATAGTACACAAGCTATAAGTACTAAAGCCGAGCCCAAGGCTCGCACCTCTACCAGACTCACAAGCACTAAGTGTCTCAAAGCCGAGCTCGCCACTCGCACAAAAAAAAAAGGTACACAAGCTTTAAGTACCTTAAGCCGAGTTACACCTCGCAATAACAAAAAATATATAAAGATACACAAGCATTAAGTATCTCAAGCCGAGCCATACCTCGCACCCGATACAAAGACACAAGGGCACGGTCTACGACCTGCACACACGACGTTGATCCACAGGATACGGTCTACGACCTATTCTACCAGACATTCGCAAGGGAAACAAGGGAATTCCAAAAACACCAATTTCAAAAACGGCCTAGTCTTTACAAAAAAAAAAAAAAAAAAAAAAAAGAAAAAAGAAGAAAAACAACAACAAAAAACAAAAAAGCTTTTACAAGGCCACATCGGCCGATAAGTCTTCAGCCCCGTCAGCACGGGTACCATCCAGATCATTCGGGCCCACCATCCTCATATTGGTGCCGTGCTCACCAAGGAAGGGTTGCTCGATCCGCTCTTCCCCAACCGCGGTCTCAACAGGCAGCGCAACAGGACCGCCTTCAACAGCACCCGGGGCCGGGTCTTGTGCTGGCAGGTCCGCTTGGACAGCCTTAGCAGCCGATGATTTAACGCCCGAGGTCAGGTCCACGACGGACGTTTCGGAAGGGCCGGCGGGCATAAGTCGCTCGAGCTGGACGCCAGACGTGCGATCGAGAGGGATATCCAAATCTTCCGGGGTCAAGTCCGGAAAATCGATATCGTCCAGTTGGGCTCCGAATGTCGCTACATCCTCGTCCAGCTTCTTATACCGGTACCACGGTACCGACATCCCGTCCTCAGCCTCCATCCTCTTGAGGCATGCCTTTATGCCAACCACCTGGTTGAACAGCAGATGAGGCTCTAAAGCCCGGTTGCGGCGGTCGAGATGGGCACGAATCTTCTCCATCTTCGCGGTCCACTTCCGGTTCCTCCCCTCCCACCTGGCCGTGACCCGATCGCTCTCCGCAGCCACGGCCGCCTTCTCCCAGTCAATGGCACCCTCCAGACCCTTGACCCTAGAGCGGAGTGTTTCCCTCTCCCCCTTCAGAAGCCCGAGCTCCTCCTCCAAGGCAGTCGACCGAGCCCTCTCCGCGGCAGATCGGGCCCTCTCCGCCTCCAGCTCGGCCTGAACGTTGTCCGCCTCTAAAGCCCGGTCTCGTACCCGCGCCGCCTCCTTCTCCATCGCCGCAGATCGGGCATTCTCATCCCTCAGCTCCTTCTCAAGCCCGCGGAGGAGAACGGACTGGGTCTGCGCGCTGGCCTCCTGGCGCATCTTCAGGTAGTTGAGCGACGCGTCCTTCTCGGCGAGTCGCTTCTCGTAGGCCTCCCCTAGAAAGGCAGTGAGAGCCATCGTCTGCATCAAACCAGATGTTAGCAACAACATACGTAAATCCTGATAAATTAACAGCTATACCCCTAAGAAAACCTCACCCGAGCCGCGGACCGCGCCGCTGCGCGAAAGGCGTCGGATTCCGCCATCTCCAACGGCCGGAAGTGCGGGTGATTCTGCCCGAACATCATCGCCTTCGCCAGCTCGGCGCACTCATCCTGATCCACGATGATCTGGCTACTACCGTCCTCATGACAGAAGTAGAAGCTGTAGTCCCGAGGCTCAGCATCGGAACCCTCTGAAGCACCGCCTCCATCACCGCTTCGATCCTCAGCACCCTGCACGGCAGCAGGATCCCGCCCTTCCTCCACAACGACGATCGCATCGCCGTCCTCCGTCGCTTGAACTGCGACCTCTTCGTCCGCCAGGGTCCGGGCCGTTTCAACCCCCCCACCGGCGGGTACCTCAGCAGCAGGTACCTCGGCCTCCCCGGCAAGCGGGACGCAAGAGCCCTCCGGCTCGCAACCAGGCTGTTCAGGCCGGAGATCGTTCCGACCTGAAACCGAGGACCCTCCCGTCTCGGTCCTCTTCTTCTTCTTGCCAGCCCTCCCGCCGGCAGTTATGGCCGCCCTCTTCTTCGAAGGAACAGCCTCGGACCCCTCTTCTCCAGCCCGTGGCGCTGGCTATCTCCTGACCGGCACCTCAACAATTGGCGGAGGCGGCGCCACAAACGAATCCGCGTAAAGCGGACTAGCGAACCTTGATCGACCTGCAATAACGTCAGCCGTCAGGTCGGTAAAAAAAAAAAAAAAAAAACCCGACCTCCGGCCATGGCAGCTGCTACTCTCCCCGAGGTGAACGACTTCCAATCTCTTTCACCCACCGTCCTGAACACAGCAAGGATACCCGCGTAGTCCGGCAACTTGAACCTGGAAGAGTGAGGACCTGAAATCAAGACAAACAACATTAGTCAGACCAAAACTGAAGAAAAGAAAGGCAGCTCGATCTACACACCCCTACCCGGGGAAAAATTCCAATCCCGGGTGTATCTCGCCGACGGGTCAAGTCCAACCACTTCGGCAGCCCGGATGTAGAAGTAGCTGCGAGACCAGTCCTCGACATTGGACTGCTTGCTAGCCTTAGACCCCGAACTGCTAGCCTCAAGGATATTCGCCGCGGGTTTGAAAGCAGCGTAGTAAGTCCCCGGGATCCCAGGATTCGCCTTCTGCTGGGTGAGAGCCTCGAACATGGGCACCGTCACCTCCACGTCACACTCCTGCCCCAGGGTCAGCAGCACGATCATCCCTTGGATCGTGGACGGGCAGATCTCCGAGAAGGCCAAACCCCGCGCCCGGCAGTATTGGACGAGCAGCTCGGGGAGAGGAAGACGCAGCCCGCACTTCAGAAAGAATCCCTCGTACAGGCAGACGAAGCCCGCCGGAGGATTCCACGGACGCTCGTCCGGTCTGGGCAGGTGGAGCTCAGCGGCAGCAGGGAAGTCGCACAACTCCCTCAACAGGGCAAGCGACCCCGGCGTGCTCCAGGTCGACGACCCGCCTTGCTCGTAAAGGACCAAGGGAGACTTCCTCGCCTTGGCCGCTCGTACTCCTCCACCGCAACCACCCCGGCGTCCGCCACGATCTCCCGTACGCCCGGTTCCTCCTCCGTCCCGGTCGACGCCGTGACCCCCAGAGGAGGACCTTATCACCGCCTTTTTCCTATGACGGGTCCCGGGAAGCGGCGGAGCGGCCCCCGAGGTAGAAGGAACAGGCCGTTCTTCGCCCTATTCGCCTCGATTCGGAGAAGAAGCGTGTTCGGAACCATCGGGGGAAGAGCTTTCCTCCGGAGAATCATCGCGGTTGTCGCGGAACGCCGACTCCTCGCTCGACTCAACCCTAATTCCGTCTAACATCGGCGCCATCGCACAGAGAAGAGGAAGAAATCGAAAAACGCAGAGAGAAGAAAGGAAGGAGGAAATCGAAAAGTGCAGAGAGAAGAAGGAGTTACCTTGAGAGTATGCGCATAAAGTTTTAACCGAAGGAAGAAAGAGGGGTTAAATAGAGGAAGGGGACAACGAAGCGACGCCTGGACACGTGTCGAAAGGAGCACGGCCTCCCAAAAACCTAATGATGGCGCCTCTTCGTTTTTCCCACTCCAAAAGCAGGAGACGCCTCGATAAACACGAAGCGTCTTTCATACGCCGCGCGTGAGCAATACACGCGGAAAAAGAAACGCCGTTTCATTTCCCCCGCGTGATGGGTACGCGCCAACGATCTCCGGATCTTCGGAAAAGTCGACACGTACGAGCGCGGGCTCAAATCTGAGCTACAACACGCCGCCCTCATCCACTCGAATCTCAAAGGACCGTCCTAAGATGCGCCGAACCAGCATCAGATCAACTTCGATGTATTCGCCTCACCTCATGCCACCGAACTGAGGGGGGGGGGGGGCTATTGTTGGAGGTGGGCCTAGCACCCCCATTTAGTTAGGCCCATCTTAGCAAGAGCCCTCCTCGATTCGGTCAGCATAGAGTCAACCTTTGACCGGGGATCACCGACCTGGAGTCCCGCGCTCAGCTCCATCTGGAAATCCCGAGCTCCTAAGAGGCGCACCCCGGGTCCGCACTGACACCTCGCCAAAACAGGGATGTCAAAAGGAAAGGAGACACGTGGGAGTTGGTCGAATAGTGCACTATCTGAATAGGGGTATGGTCTGACCTCGACGACCCACCAACCCTGCAGAGTAAGCGAAGGAGGAAAAGACACGTGGAAGGAAGTTGGCCGAACAGTATGCTATCTTACAAAAGCATGGCGCCGAGCTCATCATTACCTCTCACCTTGAGAACCGGGACACGCTTCCTAGAGCACCTTACCCGTGAAGCAGGCTGAGGGTGACGCGTGGTCCCGGAATCCGCGGAAGCAGGAAGCTACCCTCACTATATATACCCCTCGTTATGCATTAAGGAGAGGACTTGGAAGAAAAAACCTCATTACTCTCTACAAAAAATAGGGCCGGTCTCTCTCTCTCTCCTTTGTAACAAGGCATCGCGATTTAGAACGCCGAACTGGATTCCCGTCGGAAGCAGTTCGTAAATCTAATCATCCGTCTCTTTTCACCATTAATATAAAGAATACGGTCCCCGACCTGTTCATCGTAATACCTGACCTGCTATAAATTGTGGTTGACTCGTTCTAATTAACGGAAATCTCACCTCCCACTCCATAATCAACTTTTAAACAACATTAGTGATCTTCGAGATAAACAACTATCGACAATGATTTCTTCACAGTACTCCTCCAGCAAACTCAGCTTTTCTTTGTTTCTCTCACTTTCCTATATATCAATGGCACGAGAGACATAACTTAGATTTTATGAACAAAGTTGCATCGTATTCTATTGAATGTGACTTAAGATTTTGTGATGACCAGAAAATAGGTGAATTCAATGATGATCAAAGGTAGGTATGTCAAGGGATCTTCCCATTGTTCACCGGAAAATTAGCTAATGGCCGATCGATTTCCTCTCTCTTGATCGCGGACGAATTATTTATCACCTCCATATTTTTTAGCTGTTTCTTATTTTCAAAGTGGACTTATAATTAACTCCTCCAGGTTTTCTTAATGTTTGCTGAAACTATGGTTGCACTAATTAAACTATATTAGAATTTAACCCGTGCTAATTATAGCGTGGAGTAATTTTTTTTAAAGAAATTATTTTGAAATTTAAAAAAATTATTTTTATCTGAATTTTACAATATAACTCACTATAATGATTATAGATAAAGCTGTCAATTTGTAATAATTTGTCTATTTAACCCGTTTTGAATTGAGCTAACCCACAAAAAATCATAATCTTAAAAACATAACTGTAATATGCACCGTTAAATTACTCTAGTTTTTGTGGTTAGTCTACGAACTTTAAAAAAAATTATATTATGTCTAATTTTTTATTAAATTAGTAAAATATTTTTTTAATTTTTATTTTGATATATATTAAAATAAAATATAATAAATTATAGTGAAAAATATAGCAAAATTTTGAATAGATTTTGTTTTTTGAATATATATGAATTGATTATTATTTTATAATATATAATATTAAAAATAATTAAAACATTAAATAATAAATAACATTTTTAATGCAAAATATATACTTTTCATATTCTAATCAATAATTTTAAAAGACTATTATATCCTTTCCTATTTCAAGTATTTTTTGTTATTTGTAATGGCATTTTATATAATAACTCACCAAACAAAATTCATTTTTAAAAATATCTTCTTAAATAATATTATAGAGATACAGAGATAGACATGAGAGATGCTTACCTTACTTTTCAGCAACGTCACCTTTCGTTTTTGGGGGTGTCTTTTTATGGATCAAAGTGTGAACATTTGTACAAATATTCATTTGCATTTGTGTTTGCACGTTGTATATAATATTTAAATTATCATTAATTAATTTTAAATATATAAGGCAGGCGAGAAATCGTAAGTTCGTAACATTAGTGGAGGTTAGATATGAACAAAGGCACATTGTAACATGTATGGTAAAGCTCAAAAAGGAAATAGTCAAACTAATATCAACGTTTATGCATGCTTTGATTCTTTATAGTATTTATTGTTGATCCTGGAGATCACTAATGAAGATTAAGGGGTGATTAGGAGATGAGATGTGAGATTTTCGTTAATTAGAGCTAGTTAACCACAATCAAAAGCAGGTCGGGAATATTTTTTGGGCAGGCCGTGGGCCGTGTTCTTTTATTGATGATAAGTGAAGTGAACAATTTAGAGTTACGAACTGGTTCCGAAGGATGTCCAGTTCGGCGTTCTAAATTGCTGTCTTGTTACAAAGAGAGAGAGAGAGAGGTCGGGTCACTTGTGGTAGGTGAGATACAAAAATTTACGATCCCGATCATTAATGACATCGAGGGGTATTTATACTGGCAGTTGACTTCCTGCTCCCCGGGATCTCGGGCCCACGTGGCGTCTTCGGCCTGTTTCGCGGGTAAAGTGGTCTAGGAGGCGTGTTCCGGCTTTCGAGGAGGGAGGTCATGATGAGCTCGGCGTGGCGTGTTGCAGAGCAGCGCACTGTTTCGCCAACTCTTCTCCACGTGTCCTTTCCTCCTTCGTCCACTCTGCGGGGTTGGTGGTACGTCGAGTCGAAGCCGTATCCCTACGCGGGTAGGGCACTGTTCTACCAGCTCCCACGTGCCTTCTGCTCTTCTGACACTCCTGCTTTGGTGAAGTGTCAGGCCGGACCCGAGGTGCGTCCTCGGGGGCTCGGGAGCTCGGGAGCTCGGGAGCTCGGGTGATACGAGCGCGGTGCCTTCAGGTCGGCGACCGAGCTGAAGATAGACTTTTCCTAAGATGGGCCTAACTAATTGGGGGTGCTAGGCCCACCTCCAACAATAGGCCCTCCCCCAGTTCGGTGTCACGAGGCGAGGTGAGTGATCCGAAGTTGATATGGTGTTAGTTCGGCACATCTTTGGACGGTTCCTCGAAATTTGGGGGGAGGAGCGCGTGGTGTTACAACCCAGATTTGAGCCCGTGCTCATATGTGTTGACCTTTCCGAAAATCCGCAGACGGTTGGCGCGTACCTAACACGTGGGAGAACGAAAGGTCACCTCTTTTTTCGCGTGAGATGCCCACGCGCGGCGTGCGACAGACGCTTCGCGTTTATCGAGGCGTCCCCTGCTTTTTGGCGTGGGAGAACGAGGAGTCATCATTATTAGGTTTCTGGGCGGCCGTGCTTCCTTCGACACGTGTCCAGGCGTCGCTTCATTGTCCCCTTCCTCTATTTAACCCCTCTTTCTTCCTCCTGTTAAAACCTTCTGCGCATAACCTTAAGGTAACTCTTCTCTCCGATTCTCTCCTTCCCTTCCTTTTTCTGTGTTTTTCGATTTCTTCCTCCTTTTTGCAATGGCACCGATGCTAGATGGGATTAGGGTTGAGTCGAGCGATGAGTCGGCATCTCGTGACAACCGCAGTGATCCTCCAAGTTCTTCTTCCGACGATTCCGGGCACGCCTCCTCTCCGTGTCGAGGCGCAGACAGTGGGAAACAGTCTGCTCCTTCGATTTCGAAGGCCGCCCCGTTGCTCCCGGGGACCCATCTCCGGAAAAAGGCGGTGGTTAGGTCTTCCTCTGGTGGCCGCGGTGTTGGCCAAGTTGGGGGCAGAACCGGGCGTCTGGGCGACCGGGGTGGTCGCGGTGGAGGAGTACGAGTGGCCAGGGTGAGGTCTCCCCTGGTTCCTTATGAGCAGGGAGGGTCACCGACCTGGAGTACAGCGGAATCGGTAACTCTGCTGAAGGAGTTATGCGACTTCCCTGCTGGGGTCGAGCTCAGGCTACCCAGGGCGGACGAGCTCCCGTGGACTCCTCCGGCGATCTTCGTCTGCCTGTACGAGGGGTTCTTCCAGAAGTGCGGACTGCGCCTTCCTCTCCCCGAGCTGCTCGTCCAGTACTGCCGGGCGCGGGGTTTGGCCTTCTCGCAGGTCTGCCCGTCCACGATCCAAGGGATGATCGTGCTGCTGACCCTGGGGCACGAGTGCGACGTGGAGGTGACGGTTCCCATGTTCGAGGCCCTCACCCAGCAGAAGGCGAATCCTGGCATCCCGGGGACCTACTATGCTGCCTTCAAGCCCGCGGCGAATATCCTGGAGGCACCCAGCTCGGGGTCTAAGGCTAGCAAGCTGTCGAAGGTCGAGGACTGGTCTCGCAGTTACTTCTTCGTCAGGGCTACCGATGTGGCTGGACTCGACCCGTTTGCGCGATACACCCGAGATTGGAATTTTTCCCCGGGTAGGGGTTTGTAGATCGGGCTGTTCTTCTTTTACCTTAGTTTTGGCCTGACTGATGTTGTTTGCTCTTCTTTCAGGTCCTCACTCTTCCAGGTTTAAGCTACCGGACTACGCGGGTATCGTTGCTGTGCTTAGGTCGGTGCGCGAGAGAGAGTGGAAGTCCTTTACCTCGGGGAGAATTGAAGCTGCGATGGCCGGAGGTCGGTATTTTTTTTTTTTTTTTTTTTTTTTTTTTTTTTACCGAGCTGATGGGTGCCATCAATGCAGGTCGAGCAAGGTTTGCCAGTCCGCTGTACGCGGATTCCTTTGTGGCGCCGCCGCCGCCAATGGTTGAGGTGCCGGTCCGGCGAGACCCGGCGCCGCGGGCTGGGGGGGGGTCGTCCGAGCCGGCTCTTTCGAAGAAGAGGGCGACCGATGCTGCCGGCGCTAGGGCTGGCAAGAAGAAGAGGACCGAAGTTGGAGGGTCTTCGACTTCGGGTCGGGAATCTGGCCGGCCTGAAGAGGCTGGTTGCGAGCCCGAGGACTCCCGAGGCGCTCTTGTCAGGGAGGCCGAGGTACCTGCTGCCGAGGTGCCAGCGGGGGAGGTCGAAGGGGCCCGGGCCCTGGCGATTGAAGAGGTCGCTAGCCGGGCGACGGAGGGCGGCAATGCGGCCGTCGTTGTGGAAGAAGGGCGGGAGGCCGCCGATGACCGGAGTGGTGGGGCTTCGGAGGGTTCCGAGGAAGGGCCTCGGGACTATAGCTTCTATTTCTGCAACGAGGATGGCAACAGCCAGATCATCGTGGACCAGGACGAGTGCGCCGAGCTGGCGCAGGCCATGATGTTCGGGCAGAAGCACCCGCACTTCGTCCCGCTGGAGATGGCGGAGTCCGATACCTTTCGCCAGGTGGCGCGATCCGCAGCTCGGGTAAGCTTTTGCTCTGTGCGCAGCTGTTTTATCAGGATTTGTCGTATGTTCCTCCTAACAGCTGGTTTGATGCAGACAATGGCCCTTACTGCCATTCTGGCGGAGGCCTATGAGAAGCGACTCGCCGAGAAGGACGCGTCGCTTGACTTTCTGAAGGCGCGCCAGGATGCCAGTGCGCAGGGCCAGTCCCTTCTCCTCCGCGGGCTAGAGAAGGAGCTGAGGAATGAGAGGGCCCGGTCTGCGGCGATGGAGCAGGAGGCGGCGCGGGTACGTACCCGGGCTGCAGAGGTGGGCAGTCTTCAGGCCGAGCTGGAGGCTGAGAGGGCCCGATCTGCCGTTGAGCGGGCTCGGGCGGCTGCTTTGGAGGAGGAGGTCGGGCTCCTGAAGGGGGAGAGGGAGACGCTCCGCTCTAGGGTGAAGGGCCTGGAGTCCCCCATAGGCCGGGCGAAGGTGGCCGTGGCCGCGGAGAGCGACCGGGTGACGGCCCGGTGCGACGCGCGGAACCAGAAGTGGTCCGCGAAGATGGAGAAGATCCACGCCCATCTCGACGGGCGTAGCCGGGCCTTAGAGCCTCACCTGCTGTACAACCAGGTGATCGGCGTAAGGGCGTGCCTCAAGAGGATGGAGGCCGAGGACGGGGTGTCGGTACCGTTCTACCGGTATCAGAAGCTGGACGAGGATGAGGCGGCATTCGGTGCCGTGATGGATGGAATGGACTTTCCGGACTTGACCCCGGAGGATCTTGATATCCCTCTGGACCGCACTCATGGCGTCCAGCTCGAGCGGCTCATGCCCGTCGCTCCTTCGGAGGCGCCCTACGTGGATCTAACTGCGGACGCTCCCTCCTCGGCTGCTGAGGTCGTCCACGCGGATCTGCCAGCACAAGACTCGGCCCCGCGTGCTGATGAGGCCGGTCCCGACGCGCCATTCGGTGAGGCCGCGGTTGAGGAAGAAAGGTCCGAGCAGCCCTTCCTTGGTGAGAGCGGCGTGGAAGTGGAGGCGGTGGGCCCCGTTGATCTGGATGGTACCCGTGCTGACGGGGTTTTAGATTTACCGGCCGATGTGGCCTTGTAAAAATTTTGTTGTATTTTTCTCTCTCTTCTTTTTGTTTCTGTAACGATCGGGCCGTGGGCCGTTTATGTAAGTGCCGTTTCGAGGCTTTTTTTTTTTGTAAGGACTAGGCCGTTGGCCTTCTTTTTGTAATAACGAGGCCATTGGCCCTTTTGTAATGACTTTTTTGTAATAACGAGGCCGTTGGCCCTTTTTTTTTTTTTTTTTTTTTTTTTTGTAAGTGCCGTTTCGAGGCTTTTTTGGAGGTGTAGAGTAGGTCGTAGACCGTACCCTGTCATGTATGCAGGTCGTGGACCGTGCTCTTGTATTGGGTGCGAGGTACGACTCGGCTTGAGATACTTAATGCTTGTGTATCTTTAATATTTTTAGTGGGTGCGAGGTGATCTCGGCTTAAGGTACTTAAAGCTTGTGTACCTTTTTTTTTTGGTGCGGGTAGCGAGCCCGGCTTTGAGACACTTAATGCTTGTGTGTCTAGTAGAGGTGCGAGCCCTGGGGCTCGGCTTTAGTACTTATAGCTTGTGTACTAGGTGAGTGCGAGCATTGGAGCTCGGCTTTAGCACTTATAACTTGTGTGCTGGGGAGAGCGAGCACCGGAGCTCGGTCCCCTTTTTTTTTGAAGTGCGAGCATTGGAGCTCGGCTTTTCTTCTTGTAGTGCGAGCATTGGAGCTCGGCTTTTCTTCTTGTAGGGCGAGCGTTGAAGCTCGGCTTTTTTTTTTTTTTGTAGTGCGGGCGTTGGAGCTCGGCTTTTTTTTTTGTAGTGCGAGAGTTGGATCTCGGTTTTTTTTTTTTTTTTGTAGTGCGAGCGTTGGAGCTCGGCTTTTTTTTTTTTGTAGTGCGAGCGTTGGAGCTCGGTTTTTTTTTTTTTTTTTTTTTTTTTTTTTTGGTAGTGCGAGCATTGGAGCTCGGCTTTTCTTCTTGTAGGGCGAGCGTTGGAGCTCGGCTTTTTTATTTTTTTTTGGCGAAAAGGTTTTATTAGATTAATAGCTGAGCCCAGGTTAGGGGTTGCCTACGTCCCCTTTAGTAGAAGGGATCAAGCCAATCGTAGTTCGTTTGCTTACAGAGGTAGATGGCGGGGCGGAGCCCGGGTGATCAGTAGTAGAAGCGTTTGAGGTTGATCGAGTTCCATGAGCGGGGGATTGCGTCGCCGTTCATCGTGACTAGCTCGTAGACGCCGGGCTTCACGACCTTGGAGATAAGGTAAGGGCCCTCCCAATGTGCGCCGAGCTTGCCTGCGTTTAGCTCGGCGGTGTTTTCGAATACTTTGCGGAGGACCAGGTCGCCTTCGGTAAAGAACCTGCCTCGAACCCTCTTGTTGTAGTACTTGGAGGCGAGCTGCTGGTAGTTCTGGATTCGGAGGAGGGAATGGTCCCGCTGTTCCTCGAGGAAATCCTGCTCGCTGAGTAGGACGGCGTCGTTCAGTGCGGGTTGCTGGGTGAGCATAGCGCGGCGAGGAGTGGGGAGGCCGACTTCCGATGGGGCCATTGATTCCATCCCGTGAGAGAGGCTGAATGGTGTGCGGCCTGTAGACGTCTTCGGCGTTGTGCGATGGGACCAGAGGACTCCATCGAGTTCGTCGGCCCAGGAGCCTTTCTTGTCGTCTAGTCGCTTTTTGAGGCCGTCGAGGATTGTTTTGTTGGTGGCATCGGCTTGTCCGTTCCCTTGGGGGTACCTCGGGGTGGACTTACTTAGTCTGAATTTCCACTTCGCGCAGAAGTCCTCGAAGAGGGCTGACGTGAACTGGGCACCGTTGTCGGTCACGATCTCGTAGGGCAGCCCGTGCCGGCAGATGATGAACTTCCAGACGAATTTTCGGACGTCCTCTGCCGTGATCTTGGCGTAAGCTTCGGCCTCGACCCATTTGGTGAAGTAGTCGGTCATTACTAGGATGAAGCGCTTTTGACGAGATCGGGGAAGGGGCCGACTATGTCCATGGCCCATCGCATGAAGGGGTAGGGCGCAACCGCGGTGGTAAGGAGCTCGGTAGGACAATGAATGAGCGGGCCGTGGCGCTGGCATTTCTCGCACCGGGCTGCGAATTTTTCGCAGTCTTGAAGCATTGTTGGCCAGTAGTGTCCCTGGTTCCGTATTCTCAGGGCGAGAGCCCGGCCGCTGGAGTGGTTTCCGTCGGCGCCTTCGTGCATTTCCTTCATTACGTCAACGGTTTCTTGCCCGTGGAGGCAGCCGAGCAAGGTTCTCGAGGCGCTCCACCGCAACAGATTGCCGTCCAGCATCGTGTATCGGGCGCACTTCTTCCTTAGTCGGCGAGCGGCCCACCGGTCTGGGGGATGGACGCCGTCTGCGATGTACAGAAGTAGGTCAACTCGCCAGTCTGGTAGTTCGAGCTCGGCCGGCGGTGGCGGTAGGACTTCAGGAGGTGGGACGTCTTCGTCAGGGTCCGCGGCCTGGGGGTTGATCAGGTAGGCCCCTTTTGGCAGCTCGATGCTGGGGAAGTCGATGCTCTCGACTGGGATCACCCGTCGTTGGGCTGGGGCCGAGGTGGAGGCCAGCGCGGCGAGGGCGTCTGCGGAAGTATTATCGCCTCGGGGGATCTTTGTCAGGGTGAACTCGGAGAATTCTGCGGCCAGGCCTTGGGTTACCTTGAGGTAGGCATCCATGCGATCATTCTTGGCCTCGTACTCCCCGCTGAATTGATTGGCGACGAGCTGGGAGTCGCAGTAAGCTCGGATTTTTTTCGCGCCGACCTCCTTTGCAAGGCGCTGGCCGGCAATCAGAGCTTCGTACTCTGCCTCGTTGTTTGACGCCGGGAATGCCAGACGGAAAGACTGCTCGAGGATCTCCTTGGTCGGGGACTCGAGGCGTATGCCGACGCCGGACCCGTGCCTGGAGGCCGATCCGTCGACATGCAGAATCCACACTTCGGGGACTTCGGCGACTGCTAGCTCGGGTACCAACTCAACCAGGAAATCGGCCAGCGCTTGAGATTTGATTGCGGTCCGACCTCGGTACTCGATCTCATACTCGCTCAGCTCAACAGCCCACTTCATTATCCGGCCAGATCGGCTCGGGCTGTGGAGGATGGTTCTGAGGGGGTAGGTGCTTAGGACGGCAATCGTATGGGATTGAAAATAAGGCCGGAGCTTTCTGGCTGCGACGACCACCGCCAAGGCGAGCTTCTCCAGAGTTGGGTACCTGCTCTCCGCGTCGTCAAGGGATTTACTGATGTAAGAGATGGGCCTCTGGTCGCCCCGATCTTCCCGCACTAACACCCCGCTCACTGCTGATGCCGAGATGGCGATGTAGAGGTAGAGGGTTTCGCCTTCTTCTGGTTTAGACAGGACGGGTGGAGTGGATATGTACTCCTTCAGCTGCTGGAGGGCTTCCTCGCACTTGTCTTCCCATTCGAACCGCTTGTTAGCTCGGAGCAGTTGGTAGAACGGGAGGCACCTGTCGGTAGAGCGGGAGATGAACCGGTTCAGCGCGGCGATTCTCCCGGTGAGTCGCTGTACTTGACGCGTGCTCTCCGGGGATTTGAGCTCGGTGATACCTCGGATCTGCTTGGGATTGGCCTCGATCCCGCGCTGGGTGATGATGTATCCGAGGAACTCGCCCGACGTGACGTCGAAAGAACACTTGGCTGGGTTCAGCTTCATGTTGTATTCGTTCAACGTCTGGAAGCAAGACCGGAGATGAGCGACGTGGTCGGTTGCTACCAGGGACTTCACCAGCATGTCATCTATGTATACTTCCATAGTGCGGCCAATTTGATCGGCGAACATCCGGTTGACGAGCCGTTGATAGGTGGCTCCGGCGTTTTTTAGTCCGAAGGGCATCACCTTGTAGCAATAAATGCCTCGGTCCGTGATGAATGCGGTCTTCTCCTGGTCGTCGGGGTGCATGGGGATCTGGTTGTACCCCGAGAAGGCATCCATGAAGGAGAGCAGCTCTTTCCCCGCGGTGTCTTCGACGACTTGGTCGATTCGGGGGAGGGGGAAGCTGTCCTTTGGGCATGCCTTGTTGAGGTCGGTGAAATCCACGCAGACCCTCCATTTCCCGCTCTTTTTCTTGACTACCACCGGGTTGGCCAGCCAGTCCGGGGATCTAACCTCGGTGATTGAGCCGGCTGCGGTGAGCCTTTCCACCTCGTCATTGACTGCCTGGGCGCGCTCGGGGCACAGCTTTCGCCGCTTCTGCTTGATCGGTCTGCAGGTCGGGTCCACGTTGAGCTCGTGACTGCACGTGGCCGGGTCGATGCCGGGCATGTCGCCGGTTGACCAGGCGAAGGTGGAGACGTTCTGCCCCAGGAACTCGACCAGCTCTCGCTTGATGCTCTCGTCGAGGTCGGCTCCGATGCCAACGCAGCGGGCGGGGTCGCGTGGATCGATGTTGACCTGGGTGACGAGGTCATCTCCCGGGAGATCCCGAGAGATTGTCTCACCGGGCTGATACGCGCTGACAGCCAAGCAGACCGGCGCGGCGTGGCGCAGCTTATGCTCAATGGCGAAACAGGCGCGAGAGACCCTCTGGTTACTCTTAAGAGTATACGTGCCGGCCTGGTTGGGGAACTTGAGGCACTGATGGTACGTCGATGTGACTGCCTTCATCGAGTGCAGCCAGGGGGTTCCGAGAATGATGTTGTAGATCTGGGTGGTGTCGAAGACCACGAACTTGACGATTTTCGTGACCCGACCTACGTAGACCGGCAACTCGATGGTGTCGATTCCGCTAACGGTGTCTCCGGCGAAGCCGGTTAGCGGGATTGAGTGCGGCTTGATCGCGACCCCGTTTAAATTCATCCTGGCAAGGGTATCCTTGAAGATGAGGTCGACCGAGCTGCCCGTGTCGACGAGGACTCGGTTGACGTCGCAGTCGGCTACGCGGACTTGTACGACGAGGGGGTCGTTGTGGGGCTGGTGAACCCCAGCCGCGTCGGCCTCGGCGAAACATATCCCCCTCTTGCTCGTGTCCTGAGCGTCGATCTGCGGCCCGGAGTGCCACTTCAGGGAGGCGTCGGTCTTCCTCTCATGACGCTTGATGGACCGCACTGAGTCGTTGCACGAGAGGAGGCCTCCCATGATCATCCCTATCAGAGTCCGGGCTGGAGGAGGCGATATGCCCGTTTCCCGGTCTCGTGAGGGGGATCGTCGCCGGCGATCGTCGTTTTGGGCACGGTTATAAGGCCTAGCCCGGTTGTCCTTGCGGCCTCGGTTATCGCGAGGCTGTGCTCGATCGCTGTCCCAGGCTCGCGGGCGCATCCGTTCTGGAACGCGGATTTCCCCCCTCTGGAATTGGTTCAGCAGGGCTTCTTGGAGTGCGCGGCAATGCGAGTTCGGATGCCCCTTCCTTTGGTGAAAGTCGCAGAAGGCCGACCTGTCGTACTGCTCGTCAGGTCGGGACTCCCTATCGCTCGGCTCGTCGGGACGCCGATCCTGCTGGTGGGGATCCCGTACATACTTGTTCCAAGGCAGCCCTGGCGCGGGGCTGGGGGGAAGGACGGGATCGCGCAGACGGAGGCCGGCGGGCGGTCCGTTGACAAGGAATGTGGCGGCCTGCTTTCCTTTGCTGCGCTGATACTCGTCATCGTAGTGTTGACGAGGCTCCTGGCATCTTTCTTGGGGCCGCTCCTTCGTGATCGGGGCCCTGTGCGAGGCGCTGTTCCTTGACTCAGCCGCCTTCTCCTCCTCGAGCTCGACGAAGAGTCCAGCGCGGTGTAAGGCGTCTTCCAGCGAGCGCGGCCAGTTGAGCTTCATATCGTCCTTGAAGGCCGAATCAGCCCGCAGGCCCTTTCTTAGAGCAGGGAGCGCCGACTCGTCCGTCACGCTGCTTTGTGAGGCCGTGGCCTTGAAGCGCTCTATGAAGGACCTGAGCGACTCCTTCGCTCCCTGGTTCATCGCCCAGAGGTCCGCGCTGGATGCGGACTGCCTGATGTATATGGAGTAGTGCTCGAGGAAGGTGGTTGACAGATCTCTGAAGCTGTCTATGGAGTGTGTCCTCAGCCGAGAGAACCATGTGAGGGCCGGGCCGGTGAGGTTCTCGACGAAGAGCTGGCAGTGGGCGGCTTCGCGCTCGTCTGGAGAGAAGTGGGCGCGGCCCATGGCGATGGTGAACGCCGTGAGATACTGGGCCGGGTCGGTGGTGCCCGCGTAGGGCTGGAGTTTGAGCTTCCCGAGGTGCTGGAGCGGGACGGAGGCGATCCGGCGGGTGAACGGCGTGTTTTGCGTCTCTCTGAGGACGCGATCTATTTCCGGGGCCGCGCTGGTGGTCTGATGGATTTTGGAGGACATCACGCGGATTGTCTCCTTCATAGCCTCGAACTCGGAGTCCCTGGAGCGCTCCGAGCTGGATCGGAGATGGTGGGCTTCGTCGCCCGGGTGGCTTCCTACGGCCGGGGCGAAACGTCCGCCCGGGCCTTCGGATCCTGACGGTGAGTCGCCGGGCTGGCTTATCCGGAGGCGCGGGGTTTCTTCCCGAGAGGCCGGCTCTCTGAGATGGACGTCCGGGGAGCCGGTGTTGTCAGACCGGTCACGGGAGGCTCCTAGCGTGGCGAACCGTTGATCGGTAGCTCGCGTCAGCTCGTGTATTCTGGCGAGCAGGGTTTGCATTACGGCGGACAACGTGGGCTGGTCCTCCGATGCTCGGGGCGCGTTGTGGGCAGCTGAGCCGTCGGAAGGAGTGGGTGTCGGAGCCGGGGGCGGAGCCCTGAAGAACTGCTCTCGAGGAATTGGTTGGTTGGTAGCTGCTTGGACTGACGGCGGAGCGGCCGCTGTTGCTTGGGTCGTCGGCGGGGCCGTTGACTGGGCCTGGGCCGTTGTTTGGGCCGGGGTCTCCTGGTCTGACAACACTCTTGGAGGCGGAATTGCCATCGTCGCTGCGGTTGCGGTTGTGGTTGAACTGCTCCTTGCGTATAGAAGAATCTCCCCCCTCCTTCTAGCGCCAATTGTTGATCCCGGGGATCACTAATGAAGATTAAGGGGTGATTAGGAGATGAGAGGTGAGATTTTCGTTAATTAGAGCTAGTTAACCACAATCAAAAGCAGGTCGGGAATATTTTTTGGGCAGGCCGTGGGCCGTGTTCTTTTATTGATGATAAGTGAAGTGAACAATTTAGAGTTACGAACTGGTTCCGAAGGACGTCCAGTTCGGCGTTCTAAATTGCTGTCTTGTTTCAAAGAGAGAGAGAGAGGTCGGGTCACTTGTGGTAGGTGAGATACAAAAATTTCCGATCCCGATCATTAATGACATCGAGGGGTATTTATACTGGTAGTTGACTTCCTGCTCCCCGGGATCTCGGGCCCACGTGGCGTCTTCGGCCTGTTTCGCGGATAAGGTGGTCTAGGAGGCATGTTCCGGCTTTCGAGGAGGGAGGTCATGATGAGCTCGGCGTGGCGTGTTGCAGAGCAGCGCACTGTTTCGCCAACTCTTCTCCACGTGTCCTTTCCTCCTTCGTCCACTCTGCGGGGTTGGTGGGACGTCGAGTCGAAGCCGTATCCCTACGCGGATAGGGCACTGTTCTACCAGCTCCCATGTGCCTTCTGCTCTTCTGACACTCCTGCTTTGGTGAAGTGTCAGGCCGGACCCGAGGTGCGTCCTCGGGGGCTCGGGAGCTCGGGAGCTCGGGAGCTCGGGTGATACGAGCGCGGTGCCTTCAGGTCGGCGACCGAGCTGAAGAGAGACTTTTCATAAAATGAGCCTAACTAATTAGGGGTGCTAGGCCCACCTCCAACATTTACGTTTGGGTTACGATTTGGAACCCAATTTTTAAATTTACGAAACAAATGAACCCAATTTACATATCTTGTCTTTCACTTTTACTATTTCGTCTGTTTGAATTTTTCATTAATTGAGATTTCATTCAAAAGCGGACTTTTAAATACTAGTCAAAAAGGTTAGCACTTGGCATTTTGAGTTTAGGTTATCAACGACTCCCATGCATTTATGGAAAAGGTAAAAAAAAAAAAAAAAAATGATGTAAATTACTAAATCCAAAGTCAGCTTTAGAACAAATCTTGACAACCCTACGATCACAATTCTCAAAATATCCAACAACAAAAATGGATCAAAATCTTGATACCAAGAAAGAAACAAAAAAAATATTCATGAGACTTATTGCTTCCTTCCTCTTCCTTTCTTCACAGGCTGTGTCTCCATCTGTTCTTTACCGGTGACTTCAGAGAGATCAACTGCATTATACAACCAACATAAATTAGTAAGCTTTAAACCCAATAGTCATGAGGATGTTAATACCGATGTACCAATGCTAGACCATAACACAAAAGGAGCTTTCCAATGTTATATGAGATGATGCACATTCGATCTGTGAAATTCCGTTCTTTCTTTTAGTTTGGTAGTCGAAAATGATGATTAGAGAAAATTTATAAACTCAAAAATAGCCGGTGAGGATTATACAGACTCTCATAAAAAGAAACTATACAACGATGGACCGGTGCTAGACCATAAAACAAAGGATCTTTCCTCTCAAACATTAAGATATGATGCATTTTCGAATGTGAAGTTCCATTCTTCTTTCTTTTAAGTTTGGTAAGCGAAAAATGAAACTTTACCATCAGGTCCTCTGGCCATGAGTGTGAAGAATATGTTATTCAGTTTCTCCATCTTCTTTGCTTCTTGTGCTTGGTCTGTCTTGAACTTGAGACACTACGTTAAAGAAAAAGTAGAAATAAAATCTATCATATGCTTCACATAAAACACAATGCACAGGACGAAACAAGAAGGCTGCAACAGAGAGAGCTAATGCAAATCTTTATGTAAAACTTAGCCAAGCTCAACGAGGTCTAAAGTATCGCACTTTGACTAACAAACACAAACATGCTGCAACATCCACCAAAATAAACTGGTCAAGAGTGAATTAGACCCATCGCCGGCCAAGACATGTTCAATTCATTAAGATGTAAAGAAAAATAAGAGACATAAGTCTATTAGCAATTACATTGACCAAGCCAAAACCATCATGGAACCCTAAGTACATTCTCAAAACCATCAAACTATCATTCAACTAATTTATCAAGTTCAGCAGCAAATATCGAATTTCATAAAATTGAACATCCAAAAGTATCTATTATAGATATGAACTCAAAGAACAAACAATAAGAAGAAGCGATCATAGAGAAGTAGACACAAGTCAATAATTACTTACCTCTTTGTTATCAGTAACCTTGAGAACCAACTTGCCGTCGCAGTGTCTATACTTCATGACATACCGAGTCTGCGCCATAAAAAATTGAATCCAAATATCCGATTCATCAGAAACAAAATCCTGTGTTCATCAATTCTATTTGGAAACGAAACATGTAGATTGCACCTATACAGTCGCTAGATTTCGACCAAACACGACGAGATTCAAATCAACCATCAAGGTTTATCGAATGCCCAATACAAAATCGACGGCTTATAATCCAAATACCGTAAAACAAACCCAAAATCTCCAAAGCAACCGTGATGAACGGAATCGATAAGGAGGGGAGCAAGAAAAAATAACCTACAGATTCGGGATCAGCTCGGAAAAGCTGAACAGATCGATCCACAAATTCGTCCCATGAAACGATATAAACCATCTCGATTCAGCTAAATTGCAAACGGATTTGGTGCGATTGGAATCTCCGGGAGAGACAGCCTGAAGAATTTGCAAAGTAACCTCGACGGAGAAGCGGAGAAGCAAAAGACGGCTTCTTTATTTATGTTTCTGGAACAAACAAACAAAAAATATTGACTGATGATCAAACCGAAATAAACCTGGTAAAACCGGACCGGTTCGTTAATGTTAAGGACTGTAAGTGGTTCTAAGTAAAACCCTAACCGTTCTTCTTCGAACTTCTGCAATTTTGTTTTTCTCTGAATCTCTCTGTTCTTCACCATCATGCTCTCTCGTTTATTCCTTAGACCTTCGAATCTCCGTCTCGTAACCCTAGTTTCATCCAAATCAAATTCTCAGATCTTATCCTCGTCTATACGCCCGCTTTCCACCAACAGTAGCGGCGGCGGAAATGGCGACGGGAATGGGCGTAATCGAAATGACGTTCCGTGGAGCTTTTCTGGAGTAAACGATGATAAGTCCGATCCTTTCTCTTCCGATGATTCTTGGGCTTCCTCCTCCGGAGTTGCAGGATTCGGCTCATCTGGTGGAGAGGGCAAGTGGCCGGAGGGTCCTAAGCGATGGAACATGAAGGAGGAAGAGGATAAGGTTGTGTTCGATACGGGCGAAGAAGTGGGGCAAGGGAGTGAAACTGACCGTGAGAGGAGAGCCAATGACTGGGAGGAGACTAAGCGATGGAATATGAATGAAGGAGATGAGAAAGTCGGGTTCGGTACCGAAGGTGAGGTGGCGAATAGTTTTGGAACTAGAGGAGATGTTAAATCCAATGAATGGGATGGGTCTAAGCCATGGAATTTGAAGGAGGAAGATGATAAGGTCGTGTTTGATACCAGCGGGGAGATGCCGCTTAGCTTTGACACCAGCGTGGAAAACGCGGAGGAAGAGCGTGTGAAGAAGGAGGTGATTGAGAAGGAGGAGAAAGAGCTCACTGAGATTATCAAAGGTGAGATTCCTGAATTTGTTTGCTGACTCTTGAAGTTTTGATTTTAATTTGCAATGCACCAATACTTTGGAAATGTATCTAGATTTGGGATCTGGGGACAAATGGGTAGCTAATAATGATGCCAAATTTGATCACATGACTTTACCTTGTTAAGTTAGATTTGGATTGGATGATCATTTTGTTTAAATTAATGCTGGTTTTTGGAGTAAGCTCGGATGTTTAAGAGGCATGAGCATTTGGGTAGAAAGAGATGTGTTTGAAGTGGATAGTTTGGTGCTTACTTATGTTACGGAACAGTTTGGACTTTGGTGCTTGATGTGTGGTTTCTGTTATTAATTCATCGCTAATGCGTTTTCTGTTAACGACGCTCAGTTGAATGTTAACAGGCACCATAAGTAGAGTAAGTTTTTCACTTTTACTGATTTGGAACTTACTATTTCAGGTCCTGATCGAGCATTTGGAGACCTTATTGCTAAGTCGGGTATTACAGATGAAATGCTAGATAGTTTGATAGCCTTGAAGGATTTCCAAGGGATCCCAGGATTGCCTCCTCTGACTGAGATTGAAAACCTGCGCCGTGAGAAGAGTTCAAAGAAGTCCTCAAGAGCTGAGATAGAACTCCAGATGCAAGAGGAAATTGCCAAATCACGGGTGAGGCAAGTGGATGAAACGGGGAGAGCCTATGGAACCGGAAGAAGAAAATGTAGTGTTGCCCGTGTATGGATTATACCTGGGAAAGGAAAATTCCTTGTTAACGAAAAAGAATTCGATGTCTATTTCCCTATGCTTGATCACCGCGCTGCTCTTCTCCGCCCACTTGCTGAGACCAAAACCTTGGGTAGTTGGGATATTAAGTGCACTGTCAAAGGCGGTGGAACTACAGGTAAAACCCTTAAACAATCACCTCATTTTCTTCACTTAGCTCTCGAATTTCTCTATTTACACTAGCTAGTATGATTTATACGCTAGAGGATTTGGTCATTTAGATTGCCATCTTTATCAATAATTTTTCAAACATTTAGTCCGTTGTAACCGTGGTTAACTGTGTACTCAAATGCTTGGTTTAAAGGTCAAGTTGGAGCTATTCAATTGGGTATCAGCAGGGCATTGCAAAACTGGGAACCAGATATGCGGACAGCACTTCGATCTGGTAAGCAAGATGCTTCACGCATCTTAGCGTGACAAAATCTCTGTAGTCCTTTTAATGTTCTTCAGCAGAGATACATCATACTGTCTGATTGATGTTTCCATTTGATAGCCAGTATGTCTATTAGATTGATTGGTTTTTTAAAAAAAAATATTCGATATGTTTCAGTTGGTTTTTTGACAAGAGACTCTCGAGTTGTGGAAAGGAAGAAACCTGGTAAAGCTAAGGCAAGAAAGAGCTTCCAATGGGTCAAGCGTTAAATGCGTACGATATCTTTTCTTCGTCTCTGTCTCATTTTTATTGGTTCATCTACTTATACCGGGTTTAGAAGAAAAACCGGAAAATAACGTGTTCTTTTGGTCCGATTCCTTAGTTTTTCTTGTACCAACACATCCCTCTATTGTGTTGATTTGTGAGTCAGGACACATATTTTGTGTTGGAGGTGGGCTTAGCACCCCCAATTAGTTAGGCCCATCATAGGAAAAACCCCTCTTCAGCCCGGTCGCCGGCCTGGAAGCACCCATCCGCAAGACCCCTCTTCAGCCCGGCAGCCGACCTGGAAGCGACGCACCTCGGACCCGCGCTAACACTCCGCCAGGACGGGGAGTGTCAGAAGAGTAGGCGCGTGGGAGTCGGTCAAGCGGCACCCCACTCGCGTAGGGACGCGTCTTCGACCCGACGTCCCACCAACCCTGCAGAGCTGACAAGGGCAGGAAGGAGCAGGTGGAGCAGAGTTGGTAGAACAGTGCATTGCCCTGCAACACGCCACGCCGAGCTCATCATGACCTCTCTCCTCAAAAGCCGGAACACGCCTCCTAGGCCACCTTACCCGCGAAAGAGGCCGCAGACGACACGTGGCCCGAGATCCCGGGGAGCAGGAAGCCGACCCCGACTATATATACCCCTCATATGTCATTAATGAGGGGGATCCGGATTTTGACTCTAGAACAGAATATAAGCTACCCGACCTCTCTCTTTGTAGCAAGACGACACTTTAGAACGCCGAACTGGTCGTCCTTCGGAACCAGTTCGTAATTCAAAAGTGTTCACCTTTCTTTCATCAATAAAGCGAAACACGGCCCCGGCCTACTCATATTTCTCCCGACCTGTCTTAAACGTGGTTAAATTGCTCTATTAACGAAAATCTCACCTCCCATCTCCTAATCATTCTTTAAACACACTTAGTGGTCCACGGGATCAACAATTGGCGCTAGAAGGAGGGGGTTTAGAGATTCTTCTACACGCAAGGAGCAGTTCAACCACCGACACGACCGAAGCAACGATGGCAATCCCGACCCCAAGAGTGTTGTCAGACCAAGACACTCCGGCCCAAACAACGGCCCAGGCCCCGACAACGGCCCCGCCAACGACTCGAACGACGGCGACCATTCCGTCATCAGCCCAAGCGGCTGCCGATCAAGCAATTCCTCGAGAGCAATTCTCCAGGGCCCCGCCCCCGGCGTCAGCACCCGCCCATTCCGACGGCTCCGCCGCCCACAACGCGCCACGAGCACCGGAAGACCAGCCCACGCCGTCCGTCATGATGCAGACCCTGCTCGCCCGGATCGACGAGCTAACGCGAGCCACCGACCAGCGGTTCGCCACGTTAGGTGCCCCCCGCGACCGGTCGGACAATGTCGGGTCCCCCGACGTCCATCCCAGAGAACCGGTCTCTCGGGAAGAAACCCCCCGCTTCCGGACAAGCCAACCGAGCGACTCGCCGTCTGGATCCGAAAGGCCGGACGGACGTTTCGTCCCGGCCATTGGAAGCCACCCGGGCGACGAAGCCCACCATCTCCGATCCAGCGCGGAGCGCTCAAGAGACGCGGAGTTCGAGGCTATGAAGGAGACCATCCGTGCGATGTCCTCCAAAATCCACCAAGCCACCAGCGCGGCCCCAGAAATCGATCGCGTCCTCAGAGAGACGCAGAACACGCCGTTCACCCGCCGGATCGCCTCCGTCCCACTCCAGCACCTCGGAAAGCTCAAGCTACAGCCCTACGCGGGCACCGCCGACCCGGCCCAGTATCTCACGGCGTTCACCATCGCCATGGGTCGCGCCCACTTCTCACCAGACGAGCGCGAAGCCGCTCACTGCCAGCTTTTCGTGGAAAACCTCACCGGCCCGGCCCTCACGTGGTTCTCTCGGCTAAAGACGCACTCCATCGACAGCTTCAGGGACCTGTCGACCACCTTCCTCGAGCATTACTCCATCTACATCCGCCAGTCCGCATCCAGCGCGGACCTCTGGGCAATGAATCAGGGAGCAAAGGAGTCGCTCAGGTCCTTCATCGAGCGCTTCAAGGCCACGGCCTCCCAGAGCAACGTGACTGACGAGTCGGCGCTCCCCGCTCTGAGAAAAGGACTGCGGGCCGATTCGGCCTTCAAGGACGATATGAAGCTCAACAGGCCGCGCTCTCTGGAAGACGCCTTGCACCGCGCTGGACTCTTCGTTGAGCTCGAAGAAGAGAAGGCGGCTGAATCAAGAAACAGTGCCTCTCACAAGGCCCCGGCCCCAAAGGAGCGGCCTCAGGAAAGGTATCAGGAGCCCCGTCAACATTACGACGACGAGTACCATCGCAGCAAGGGAAAGCAGGCCGCTGCATTCCTTGTCAACGGACCGCCCTCCGGCCTCCGCCTACACGATCCCGTACTTCCCCCCACCCCCGCCCCAGGGTTGCCTTGGAACAAATACGTACGGGATCCCCGCCAGCAGGATCGGCGTCCCGACGAGCCGAGCGATAGGGAGTTCCGACCAGATGAGCCATACGACAGGACGGCCTTCTGCGACTTCCACCGGCGAAAGGGGCATCCGACCTCTCACTGCCGCGCCCTTCAAGAGGTCCTGCTGAAGCAATTTCAGCGGGGAGAAATCAGCGTCCCAGAACGGCTGCGACCGCATGCTTGGGACGGCGATCGCGACCAACCCCGCGACAACCAAGGTCGCGCGGATAACCGGACTAGGCCCTACCACCGCGCCCAGAACGACGACCGGCGGCGACGATCTCCCTCGCGAGACAGGGAAA
This sequence comes from Eutrema japonicum, assembly GCA_030161315.1. NCBI lineage: Eukaryota > Viridiplantae > Streptophyta > Magnoliopsida > Brassicales > Brassicaceae > Eutrema > Eutrema japonicum. Next base: position 45,857,362 of record BSQW01000013.1, read on the forward strand.
CAGGTAGATCGCCTCCCCCGGCCCGCACTCTGATAGGGATGATCATGGGAGGTCTCCTCTCGTGCAACGACTCAGTGCGGTCCATCAAGCGTCACGAGAGGAGGACCGACGCATCCCTGAAGTGGCACTCCGGGCCGGAGATCGACGCCCAGGACACGAGCAAGAGGGGGATATGTTTCACTGAAGCCGATGCGGCCGGGGTCCACCAGCCCCACAACGACCCCCTCGTCGTACAAGTCCGCGTAGCCGACTGCGACGTTAACCGAGTCCTCGTCGATACGGGCAGCTCGGTCGACCTCATCTTCAAGGATACCCTCGCCAGGATGAACCTGAACGGGGTCGAGATCAAGCCGCACTCCATCCCGCTAACCGGCTTCGCCGGGGACACCGTCAACGGAATCGGCACCATCGAATTACCGGTCTACGTAGGTCGGGTCACGAAAATCGTCAAGTTCGTGGTCTTCGACACCACCCCGATCTACAACATCATCCTCGGAACCCCCTGGCTGCACTCGATGAAGGCGGTCACGTCGACGTACCATCAGTGCCTCAAGTTCCCCAACCAGGCCGGCACATACACTCTTAGGAGTAACCAGAGGGTCTCCCGCGCCTGCTTCGCCATCGAGCACAAGCTGCGCCGCGCCGCGCCGGCCTGCCTGGCCATCAATGCGCTTCAGCCCGGCGAGCTCGGCGCCCAGGATCTTCCCGGGCGGGACCTTGTCACCCAGGTCAACATCGACCCACGCGACCCCGCCCGCTGCGTCGGCATCGGCACCGACCTCGACGAAAGCATCAAGCAAAAGCTGGTCGAGTTCCTAAGGCAGAACGTCTCCACCTTCGCCTGGTCAACTGGCGACCTGCCCGGCATTGACCCGAACACGTGCAGCCACGAGCTCAACGTGGATCCAACCTGCAGGCCGGTCAAGCAGAAGCGGCGGAAGCTTGGCCCGGAGCGCGCCCAAGCGGTCAATGATGAGGTAGAGAGGCTCACCGCGGCCGGCTCGATCACCGAGGTGAAATACCCGGACTGGTTAGCCAACCCAGTGGTAGTCAAGAAGAAGAACGGAAAATGGAGGGTCTGCGTGGATTTCACCGACCTCAATAAGGCATGCCCTAAGGACAGCTTCCCCCTCCCCCGAATCGACCAGGTCGTTGAAGCCACCGCGGGAAACGAGCTCCTCTCCTTCATGGATGCCTTCTCGGGGTATAACCAAATCCCCATGCACCCTGATGATCAGGAGAAGACCGCGTTCATCACGGACCGAGGCATTTACTGCTACAAAGTAATGCCCTTCGGACTAAAAAACGCCGGGGCTACCTACCAACGGCTCGTCAACCGGATGTTCGCCGACCAAATCGGCCGCACTATGGAGGTATACATAGATGACATGCTGGTAAAATCTCTGGTGGCAACCGACCACGTCACACACCTCCGGTCCTGCTTCCGCACGCTGAACGAATACAACATGAAGCTGAACCCGGCCAAGTGTTCCTTCGGCGTCACATCAGGCGAATTCCTCGGGTACATCGTCACCCAGCGCGGGATCGAGGCCGACCCCAAGCAGATCCGAGCTATCATTGAGCTCAAATCCCCGGAGAGCACGCGTCAAGTACAACGACTCACCGGGAGAATCGCCGCGCTAAATCGATTCATCTCCCGCTCTACCGACAAGTGTCTCCCGTTCTACCAACTACTCCGGGCTAACAAGCGGTTTGAGTGGGACGACAAATGCGAGGACGCCCTCCGGCAGCTGAAGGAGTACATATCCACTCCCCCCGTCCTGTCTAAGCCAGAAGAAGGCGAAATCCTCTACCTCTACGTCGCCATCTCCACGTCAGCAGTCAGCGGCGTGCTAGTACGGGAGGACCGGGGTGACCAAAAGCCCATCTCCTACATCAGCAAGTCGCTCGACGACGCGGAGAGCAGGTACCCGACTCTGGAGAAGCTCGCCCTGGCAGTGGTCGTCGCAGCTAGGAAGCTCCGGCCTTATTTTCAATCCCACGCGATTGCCGTCCTAAGCACCTACCCCCTCAGGAACATCCTCCACAGCCCGAGCCGATCGGGCCGGATAATGAAGTGGGCTGTCGAGCTGAGCGAATACGACATCGAGTACCGGGGTCGGACCGCGATCAAATCTCAAGCGCTGGCCGACTTCCTAGTTGAGTTAGCACCCGAGCTGGCAGTCAGCGAGGTGTCCGAAGCGTGGACTCTGCACGTCGACGGATCGGCCTCCAAGCACGGGTCCGGCGTCGGCATACGCCTCGAATCCCCGACCAAGGAGATCCTCGAACAGTCCTTCCGCCTAGCCTTCCCGGCATCGAACAACGAGGCCGAGTACGAAGCTTTGATTGCCGGCCTGCGCCTGGCCAAAGAGGTCGGCGCAAAGAAAATCCGGGCTTACTGCGACTCCCAGCTCGTCGCCAATCAATTCAGCGGGGAGTACGAGGCCAAGAATGATCGCATGGACGCCTACCTCAAGGTGACTCAAGGCATGGCCGCAGACTTCTCCGAGTTCACCCTGACAAAAATCCCCCGAGGCGATAACACTTCCGCAGACGCCCTCGCAGCACTAGCCTCCACCTCGGCTCCAGAGCAACGACGGGTGATCCCGGTGGAAAGTATCGACCTCCCCAGCATCGAGCTGCCAAAGGGAGCCTATCTGATCGGTCCCCAGGTCGCGGATCCTGACGAAGACGCCCAACCCCCCGAGAACCTACCACCGCCCCCGGCCGAGCCCGAACTGCCGGACTGGCGAATCGATCTGCTGCTATACATCGCAGACGGCATTCGCCCCCCAGACCGATGGGCCGCCCGGCGGCTAAGAAAGAAGTGTGCCCAATATACAATGCTGGACGGCAATCTGTTCCGATGGAGCGCCTCGGGAACCCTGCTCGCCTGCCTCCACGGGCAGGAAACCATCGACGCGATGAAGGAAATGCACGAGGGCGCCGACGGCAACCATTCCGGTGGCCGGGCTCTCGCCCTGAGAATACGAAACCAAGGCCACTACTGGCCGACAATGCTCCAAGACTGCGACAAATTCGCAGCCCGGTGCGAGAAGTGCCAGCGCCACGGTCCCCTCATTCATAGTCCAACCGAGCTCCTCACCACTGCGGTGGCACCCTACCCCTTCATGCGATGGGCCATGGACATAGTCGGGCCCCTTCCCCGATCTCGCCAAAAGCGCTTCCTCTTGGTCATGACCGATTACTTCACCAAGTGGGTCGAGGCCGAATCATACGCCAAGATCAAGGCAGAGGACGTCCGAAAGTTCGTCTGGAAGTTCATCATCTGCCGGCACGGGCTCCCGTACGAGATCGTCACCGACAACGGTTCCCAGTTCACATCGGCCCTCTTCGAAGATTTCTGCGCGAAGTGGAAAATCAGACTAAGTAAGTCCACTCCGAGGTACCCCCAGGGGAACGGACAAGCCGAGGCCACCAACAAGACCATCCTCGACGGCCTCAAAAAGCGACTAGACGACAAGAAAGGGTCCTGGGCCGACGAGCTCGATGGAGTCCTCTGGTCCCACCGCACAACACCAAAGACATCGACTGGCCGAACACCGTTCAACCTCTCCCACGGCATGGAAGCAATGGCCCCATCCGAAGTCGGGCTCCCCACTCCTCGCCGCGCTATGCTCACCCAGCAACCCGCACTGAACAGCGACGTCCTACTCAGCGAGCTGGATTTCCTTGAAGAGCAACGGGACCATTCCCTACTCCGAATCCAGAACTACCAGCAGCTCGCCTCCAAATATTACAACAAGAAGGTTCGAGGCCGGTTCTTCGCCGAGGGCGACCTCGTCCTCCGCAAGGTCTTCGAAAACACCGCCGAACCAAACGCAGGCAAGCTGGGTGCCAATTGGGAGGGCCCCTACCTCATCTCCAAGGTCGTAAAACCAGGCGTCTACGAGCTAGTCACGATGAACGGCGACGCCATCCCGCGCTCATGGAACTCGATCAACCTCAAACGGTTCTACTACTAAGCCCCCGGGCTCCAATCCGCTCTCCGCTTTTGTAAACAAACGAACTACGATTGGCTTGATCCCTTCTACTAAAGGGTACGTAGGCAACCCCTAACCAGGGCTCAGCTATTAATCTAATAAAACCTTTTAGACAAAGGAAAACGGTCCCCGACCTGCGCACAGCAGCCGAGCTCCAAACGCTCAAACGCTCCCGAGCTCCAAGCGCTCCCACCACCAAAAAAAAAAAAAAAAAAAAAAAAAAAAAAAAAAAAAAAAAAAAAAAAAAAAAAAAAAAAAAAAAAAAAAAAAAAAAAACCGAGCTCCAAACGCTCGCACAACAAAAAAAAAAAAAAAAAAAAAACCGAGCTCCAAACGCTCGCACTACCAAAAAAAAAAAATAAAAAACAAAAAAAAAAAACAAAAAAAAAAAAAACAAAAAAAAAAAAAAAAAAAAAAAAAAAACGAGCTCCAAACGCTCGCACTACAAAAAAAAAAAAAAAAAAAAAAAAAAAAAAAAAAAAAAAAAAAAAAACGAGCTCCAAACGCTCGCACTACCAAAAAAAAAAAATAATAAGCCGAGCTCCAAACGCTCGCACTACAAAAAAAAGGGGACCGAGCTCCGGTGCTCGCTCTCCCCGGCACACAAGTTATAAGTGCCAAAGCCGGGCCCCAGGGCTCGCACCTCTACTAGACACACAAGCATTAAGTGTCTCTAAGCCGGGCTCGCTACCCGCACCAAAAAAACAAGGTACACAAGCAATAAGTGCCTTAAGCCGAGATTACCTCGCACCCAATACAAGAGCACGGTCCACGACCTGCTTACTTGACAGAGTACGGTTTACGACCTACTCTACCGATCAAAAAAGCCTCGAAATGGCATTTACACAAAAAAAAAAAAAGAAAGGGCCAACGGCCTCGATTATCTCAAAAGGGCCAACGGCCTCGTCTGTTATAAAAATGGCCCACGGCCTAGTCATTACAACAGCCTCGAAACGGCACCTACAAAAAAGAGAGGGGCCAACGGCCTGCTTTTTACATAAACGGCCTGCGGCCCGATCTTTACATAAAGAAGAAAAGCAAGCAAAAAAAAAAAAAAAAAAAAACAGAGTTTTTACAAGGCCGCATCGGCCGGTCGATCCTCACTCCCGTCAGCACGGTACCATCTAAATCTCCCGGGGCCACCATCCTCGCCTTGGTCCCGTACTCGCCAAGGAAGGGCTGCCCAGACCCCTCTTCCCCGACCGCGGCTACGCCGGGCAGGACCGAAGGATCTGCTTGCTGATCCCCGGCAGCTGGCACGTCGGTACCGGTCTCACTAGCAGGCAGGGCCGAAGGATCTGCTTGCTGATCCCCGGCGGCTGGCACGTCGGTACCGGTCTCACCAGATGGCACTCCAGTACCGACCTCCTCCACGGGAATCAGCCACCAGATCCTCCGGTCCTGCCTCCTGTGGTCTTCGCCTCTTGCATTTCACTCTCTTCTACGCGCCAACCTCCTACGGATTTTTCGGAAAAGGCACAGTTGAGTATGGAACTCCCCGTCCTAAGATGTGCCGAACTAACATCAGATCAACTTCGGCATGCTCGCTTCGCCTCGCGATACCGAACTGGGGGAGGGCCTATTGTTGGAGGTGGGCTTAGCACCCCCAATTAGTTAGGCCCATCATAGGAAAAACCCCTCTTCAGCCCGGTCGCCGGCCTGGAAGCACCCATCCGCAAGACCCCTCTTCAGCCCGGCAGCCGACCTGGAAGCGACGCACCTCGGACCCGCGCTAACACTCCGCCAGGACGGGGAGTGTCAGAAGAGTAGGCGCGTGGGAGTCGGTCAAGCGGCACCCCACTCGCGTAGGGACGCGTCTTCGACCCGACGTCCCACCAACCCTGCAGAGCTGACAAGGGCAGGAAGGAGCAGGTGGAGCAGAGTTGGTAGAACAGTGCATTGCCCTGCAACACGCCACGCCGAGCTCATCATGACCTCTCTCCTCAAAAGCCGGAACACGCCTCCTAGGCCACCTTACCCGCGAAAGAGGCCGCAGACGACACGTGGCCCGAGATCCCGGGGAGCAGGAAGCCGACCCCGACTATATATACCCCTCATATGTCATTAATGAGGGGGATCCGGATTTTGACTCTAGAACAGAATATAAGCTACCCGACCTCTCTCTTTGTAGCAAGACGACACTTTAGAACGCCGAACTGGTCGTCCTTCGGAACCAGTTCGTAATTCAAAAGTGTTCACCTTTCTTTCATCAATAAAGCGAAACACGGCCCCGGCCTACTCATATTTCTCCCGACCTGTCTTAAACGTGGTTAAATTGCTCTATTAACGAAAATCTCACCTCCCATCTCCTAATCATTCTTTAAACACACTTAGTGGTCCACGGGATCAACATTTTGTATGTTTTGTTCCGACAATTTGTCCTGCTTTTTCAAAAGGTGCATTGGTGTTCAAACATAGCCAAGCAAGAATTGGTGAAAACCAAGAGATCTACAATTGAAAACGAAATTGGATAAACTCTCTACCAGACCTTCCAAATTTGGCAAACGTGGACCTATGAGTTTGCGTAAAGACTTTCCATAAGAGGGAAATATGGATAGATTTCGACAAAAAAAAATCGAATTTCCTTCTTAACACATTATCTATTGATAAATTTGATACAGCTTCGGGGAATACAAGTCCCAAAAATGGTGATGACGTGGATGTCCGAGAAGAATATGCAAACGCCTTCCGTACAGAATCTTACAATCAGTTTTGGACACGTGTCATCTACTTAAGCCGCAAAAAGTCCACGGTGTCTTCTTCTTCTTCTTCTTCACCAATCGAATCCTCCTCCACGTCAGCTCGTCTCATGTCATACCGTCTCTTTGCACATAATCTCCTAGACCCGGACCCGAATACCGTCACCCGGATCCTGGATCTATCCCGGATCAGACGACCCACTCGAACTCTTCTCTTGGATTACTTCTTGGAGACAGCAAACGCTTTCTTGCTCTGCACGCTATTACTCAAAAACATTCACCGTCTTCGTTCTAAATACGAATCTCTCAAGCCCAAATTTCAATCGGAGAATAATAATAATTCATTGGCTTTAATGGAGCAATTCTCGGAGCTATCAAGATGGTTCGACCCGTTTATCTCGGCTGTTTAAACCTGCTAAAACGGTTAGAGTCTAGCCGAGACAAGACACGAGCCAAGCTCAAACTCATCAACGGACTAACTCATAGCTCAGGGATTCTCGTTTTGGCTCTAACCACTACATTGATTGTAACCATAGCCTCTCACGCTTTCGCTTTGTTCATAGCCGGTCCGACTCTTTTAACCGGTCGATTCAAACCGGTCGGTTTAAGGAATAAACTAACGAAAACTGCGGCTCGGCTCGACGTGGCTGCGAAAGGTACTTACATTTTAAGCCGTGATTTGGACACGATAAGCCGGTTAGTGACTCGGATTAACGATGAAGTGGAGCACGTACGAGCCATGGCTGAGTTTTGGGCTGGGAGAGGGTCGGGTCGGGTTCGAGCCGGTGAAGAAGTGGCTCGAGAGTTGAAGAGATGTGAAGAGAGCTTTAGCGAAGAGCTTGATGAGCTTGAAGAACATATCTACTTGTGTTTCATGACAATTAATCGAGCAAGGAATCTTGTGGTTAGACAGATTTTGGATTCGGATGATTCACCTCATTGTTCATTCGCCCCCAAAACCAAATAAAATTGTTTTATTTTTCCCTTTGGTTCAATTAGTATACCATGTTATTTATTTTTTTGTAAATAGCTACCAATTGTTTTAAATTTGTAATTTCTTAAAACGTTTATATTTTTTTTTACATGTAGCTGACATGACATCATGATCTATTATGTATTTTGGTTAAATGCAAAGGGATTTCAATTTCTAAGAATGATCCGGACATTGGACATTGGACATTGGACATTAGATATCGTAAAGAAGATGTATATAGTAGTTAGGGGTGGGACGGTTTATATATCCGGAAAATTTTGGGATATTCAGATCTGATACGGATCCGGCATATATGAGTTTTAATTATCTTGATAGGTTTTCGGATATCCGGACATTGGATATCCGCCTAGGATCCGTAAAAAATAAGAAAAATATTAAAATATTAAAAATAATGATAAAATTAAAATTGTATATAATATTTGTAAAAAAACTTGTTATTATAAAAACATATTTTATTTTAATTTAAATTATTTATATATATTTATATAAATCTCAATATATTAAAAAATTTATTAATAAAATATAAAATTTTAATATATATAACGGATACGGATATCCGGACCTTATAATTTAACTATCTGGATCCGGTTTTGAAGGATCCAAGATTTTACTATCCGGATCCAACCCCCTCGGTTATCAAGATTTTCAGAGCAAATCGAAGCAAATCTCGGATCGGATATTGGATCACGGATAATAGTTTCACCCCTAAAAGTAGTTGACTGAAACCCAAAACTAAACATCCCAATTTTTTGGTATTTAGAAATTTCGGTCCCAAGAATTAAAATTAACGGTCCATCCCTTTTACTATCATTTTTGATTTCAACATCACTTCTGACTTGAAAAGTCTTGTAAGGAACTATTAAAAAAGTGTCGTAAGGAAATGTAACTGTATTAAGACTTAACCTGCACTAATTATAGTGTGGATGAATTTTTTTTTAAAACTATATTTTAAAATTTAAGAAAAATTATTTTTATTTGTATTTTATAATATGTGTAATAAATGATTATAGATAGAGCTATTAAACCAGAAAAATTTGTTTATTTAACCCGTTTTGTAATATATTAAAATATTATTCGGGCTAACCCGCAAAAACATATATTCTTGAAAACATAATTTTAATAGAGGAAATTTGATTTAATACTCTAAATTTTTTATATATTTTACAAACTAACCCTTGATTTAAAAAGTTTGAAAACTAACATTTTGTTAGGTAAAAAAACAATAATACCATCATGAATTTTAGAATTTACAATTACAAAAATTATTTATTTTGGTTTTTTTAATTTCAAAATAAATGATTAGTTGTAAAATAAAAATTTAATATATATTTTATAGACCAAAAATAAATTTATTTTAATTATAGAACAAAATAAAATTTAGATATATCGGAAGAGTCATGAATTTATGAAGAATAATTAGGCGTTTACTTTTTTTTCAAACTCGCATATTTCCAGCGCAAACAACACAAAAGGCTTTAAGGCGTACAAACTAGCATGAAGTTCTTGAATCTACCCGCATGACACTGTTTATGTAAACTCAGTATTCCCATTTTAGATTTCCGAATCGTTCTATATATTATGGTATGGACAAAAAAAAATATACATCACCCTAATTATGTATATCACACTTCTATAAGGAACACATTTTGCTAATAGTCAATATTTAACAATCTAAGATAAGTTGTATTTAAAATATTTTTTTGGATTATATGTACGTTTGAATAATTATATTTGACAATATCTTTAAATAATATTTGTTGCAAGATCACTTCAAGAGATCTATATAGTGACGAACAAATATATTTAAATTTCTATATTATAAAATTAAACAATATAATTAGAATTTTCATTCTTATTTTAATTAATAAATTTGAAATAATATGTTTTCTTTTATTTATAAATTAATCAAAAATAAAAATTAGACTTTAAAATAATATTAATGTTTGATTTATCTAGAATATTTTGGAAATTTTAAATGCAAAAAGTTAGTTTTCAAAATATATAATTTTTTAGGAATATTAAACCAAATGTCCCATTTTAATATGCACCGTTTAATGACTCTGATTTTTGTGGTTAATCCAGAAAAAAAATTAATCAATTTTCTTGTATCTAAATTTTTATAAAATTAGTAAAATAATTTTTAACTTTTGTTTTGATATATATTCAAATAAATTATAGTGAAAATATAGCAATATTTCTAATATATATTGTTTTTTTAAAATATATATGAATTGATTATTATTTAAAATATATAATATTAAAATAATAAAGAATTAAATAATAAATAACATTTTTAGTAACAACAAATATATTTTTTTAATGTTTTCAATAATTTTAAAAGATATTTTTTTTTCAATTATATTTTGTTATTTGTAATAATATAATATCTAATAACTTATAAAATAAAGTTCATTTTCTTAAATGACTTATTAAATAATAATATAATAATATAAAGATTCCATAATAGAAGAATGTATTCGAATTTTAACATTTGTCATAAGATTTTACCCCAAAAAAAAACAAAAAAAACAAAAAAACATTTGTCATAAGATTCCCAAGATTCCCAAACAAAGAGAGGAGATTTTCCTCTTTGGATCCAGGCCGATGGCCGGAGGCTTCTATAGCTCCGACATCGGTTTGCTTGGTTTCTTTTGCTATTTATTTTTTGATTTGTGTAATTTTTTTCAATTTATTTTAGATATGGCAAAGTTTTTGATTGTTTTTTCGTAGGATTTTTTCAATGAATTTGGGAAAAGAAAAGCTATGGTTCAGTTGAGCCGTTTCGAAGAGGTAATTGACAGTAGAAGCGGATGGTGGCAACGGTTTTTCCCGGCTTCAATCGCTGATGGTTGTTTATTCGGTGTTGGTGGGTTTCTCGTCGCAAACCACGATTACTCCGGAAGGCAGCTTGATTGTAGACTCCTAATTAATCGACTGTTTGGAACGATGATCTCGGTGACTCCTACTGGAGCAATGAAAAGAGATTGGCAATCGTAGTCAATTCAGTTTGAAGCGTTGATAGATGTTTTTGGATTTCTATGAAGATTATTTCAGTGGAGATTTAATCAGTCCAAAAACAAAAATGGAACATTCATCTGCGGAATCGTTAGTCATTCATTTGCAAAAAGATATCTTTATTTTACTTCGGATCGTGAATCATTTTTCTAGTTATTGTAAAATATAAACCCTTAGGTATTTTTATTTTTTAATAAAATATTACTCAACTTTAAAAACAAAAAAAAAGATTCCCAAGATTCATTACATGTGTCCATGTTACGTTTCTTAATTTGTTATTATTTACGCAAATATAAAAAGAAATTACAGGTCGAGAAAATAGGACTAAACCGATTAACAAAGTTTTGGACGACCTCTTGTCATTGTTTGGGTTCCAGATTCCTCCACTGGTAGGAGAGACTCTTCTATTCATCGAGAAGAAGCCCTTCTTCTTTCTTTTCTTTTTTCTATCTTCAAATTAGGTGAATCGGTTGACTCATAACCGAGTCAGCGACTCGTCCGAGCCATAAAACGATTCCAATTCGAGGATTCTCACGAGTTCTACTTTTATATAAAGTGACTTTTGGAATTGAACAAATGCTTGTAGAAAGTTAATCGAGAGATAGCCAGTGAGAGAGAGATAGAGAGAAAAGGGGGTCAAAATATGGGTAGCATAGGAGAAATCGGTGGAGACGAATTGGTCTTAGATGTGGATGAGACGATCTTCGTCGCGGTGGCCGAAGATGCTGAGAGGAGCAAAACGACGGTGTTATGGGCGGCGCGAAACTTCTCCGGCAAAAAGATTTGCTTGCTTTACGTCCATCGCCCTGCTCGTCCGGCCTCGTGGAGTGAGATCTCCTGCTCTCTTCCTCTCTAAATCACTTCTTTCTGGAGAATTATATGTATATTTTTTTTGGAAGTATAGATCTGTTGAATTATGAACTTAGATGATATCGAAAATTTGAAATTATTCTGGGAGAAGTGCGTAAACCTTTCTATATATTGCTCATGAATCATGATTGAACTTATTAAGTTGAGATGTCTATATATATATATTCCTTTTGCTAAGAAAATCAGAGAAATGTATAATGATATTACTATTATATGAAGAAGAGAAAGAGAAACCATTAAAAAAAAACATTTTCACGATCAGCCATTTAAGAGTTTGGAAGAAGAACACAATATTTATGTATCAAACTGAAGTGGATAACACACCGGAATGGCGATGAACGTAATTTGGTTATAATGTAAATAAGATTAGCTATTGGTTTTTTTTTATGTACATTGTACAAAACTGAAGTCGGTTTGCTTGTCTTTTAACTGGAAAGTATGGTTTTCTTGTGGAAGCTGGAGATTTGATGACTTTAGATGTTTGTTCATCGCATTTCTGAGAATATTTTGTTTACCTACAGCGCACAAGAAACTTGCCGGCGGTACCTTTAGAAAACATGCTGTCAAGGTGATTGAGCGCGTTGATAAACAAAAAGTGGATGAGCTTATGACTTCTTATCTTCACCTTTTATCTGAAACCGAGGTATGCAGTCTTACTTCTTTTTTTTTTGTGTGTGTATTGTTACTGGTATTTAAGTTTAATTGAAATAAGGCAACTCACTGCAATTCACTTTGAATAATCCTATGATCTTGGTAGATATCACTGTTCATATAAAGATATAACCTAAACAGAGAAACCTTGTGTCCTGTTTTTTGGGTCCTCATAAATGTAGAGCTCAGACTCTTTAAATCTTTAGGCATTCTTGGTCAGGACCCTTTCAGTTGATAAACTAATGAATTGACATAGTTTCTTTTTAGGTTCAAACAGATAAACTTTGCATTGCGGGGCAAAATATCGAGGAAGGTATCGTAGAACTAATTGCTCGACACAATATTAAGTGGTTAGTAATGGGAGCTGCATCAGATAAGCATTACTCATGGTAAGATATGATTCTATATTTTTATCATTTATGTTATAAAGGTTTTTCATCTGACCTCTGAAATTTGAAATGCCAGGAAAATGACGGATTTAAAGTCCAAGAAAGCCATATTCGTTTGCAAAAAAGCTCCGGATTCCTGCCATATTTGGTTTCTGTGTAAAGGTTATCTTATCTTTACAAGGTAATTTTTATTTTCCTTTCGAATATTGCAGAAAGAGTGAATGAGATGTCTTAAATCATCGTCTTTCCCAAGCTAAACTACTAGAATACATCTATATAAATGTTGATGTAATATGTTACGTCAGGTGACTTTGGTTCTCGGATTTAGGCATTTAGCTAGTCTACCACCTTCAATTAACTGCTTCTACTAGCTGTTTTTGTTTTCTACCTCTATTCATATAACTAAAAGAAACACTCTTAAAAACAGGGCAACAAATGAAGATTGTAATAACAGACAAACAATGCCTCCCCTAGTACAGCTGGATTCAGATAATGAGACAAGGAAATCAGAAAAATTGGAATCCTCTTATATGAGGAGAAGATTAAGATATTGGCGTAGCCTCCTTGAACAAGGTAGCGGTTGGCTTGGATTTTGCAAGGTCCCTCTGCACATCATTTCCTTTGGTATCAGTTATATTATGACTCTGTATGGTAACTTTGTTACAGAATTGTGCAGATGGTGAGAAAGACTCTGGTCAGTTGGAGAGAGAAAAGGGGGAACGACGACCAACTCCTCATGTTTCTTCAGGTTCGAATTCTTCCTTTGGAGAGCCGGTTGGTCCAGAGCCGATTGGTCCAGAATTAGCTGGCTCAGATACCTTAACTACCTCAAATGTTGAGGTAGGAGGAGCTTGCTTCATCTTTACTTTCATCTTTCATACTGATCATGTAGTAACTATAAATACCTTTAGTACTTCATTTGCGTGAAAAGACTTTACTTTGGCAAATAATTACAGGGTCTGGTTTATCTTCAAGCTCTTGATATAGAGATGTTACTTTGTGGAAACAATATATGAGCGTAGTTTTGTCTTTGCAATATATTGAAAGCTCTACTTAAAGTGAATATGATGCTGTCACTTTTAAGTTTGGACAAGCAATTAATCCGCCTGGTAATCGGGTGATCCTGTGGAATTTCAGGAGAAGAAGCGTGAAGGAAATGTGGCTCGCGAAGTGCATAGGTATGATAAAGCCATGCATGATATCGGCCAATCAGAGAGAACTGTCTATGGGAAAGCTCGGAATGAATGGAAAGAAGATGACAGTACCATGGAGGCTTTATGCAAGGTTATACGTGCAATCCATTTCTCAATTATCAAAGAAATTGAGATGATAGTTTTTAAAGTGATAGTATCTACCCATTTCTGCTAATTGTGCGATAGATAAATCAGTACATCTTGTTACCACATGCAAAAAGGCTTAACATAAAGAAATATTTCACTGGGGATTCGTAGATTGCTAACATTAGGTACAGAACTTCTTCAGTTGATCAAAAGAAATGAATATGTAGACCATCTTGTCAAACGTGTTTCTCCCGGTTTAACTTTTTTGTTTGTTTGTCATGCCATCTCACAGGCAACAGCCTTGGACGGTTTATGCATTAAGGAGTTGAGTCGAAGAAAGAAATTGGAGGATTTGCTGGAAAAAGAAAAGGATGAAGTGAAGATGGTTATAGAGCAGAACAATGGATTCATGAAAAATCTTCAGATGGTTCAGGGTGATAATCTTAAGTTGGAGAGCCAGATCAGGAAACTGCATGACTTGGAAAAAGAACATGGTGAGAAATTTGATACGGCTATGGAGCTCTTGAAAAGTTTCAGGCAGAAAAGGGATGAGATCCGGATCGATCATGAGAACGCGATAAAGGAAGTAAACACATTGAAGAGGTTGATAAAAGGAAAGACTGGAGAGTCTTCCGGGTCACAAATGCTTGACTATTCTTTTATGGAAATCAATGAAGCTACTAACGAATTCGATCCATCCTGGAAACTTGGAGAAGGCAAATACGGAAGTGTCTATAAAGGGAACCTTCAACATCTTCAAATTGCTGTAAAGATGTTGCCCTCATTTGGCTCCCAGAATCACTTTGAGTTTGAGCGTCGGGTAAAGCACTTTATCTATATATATAATGGCTTATATATGTATATGTAAACATCCTCCAGAGTTTTGTTTTACAAGTTCTGATTGTTTATTGGATTTCAGGTGGAAATTTTAAGCAGGGTAAGGCATCCAAATCTGGTAACAATAGTGGGTACTTGTCCAGAGTCTCGGTCTCTAATTTATCAATATATTCCTAATGGAAGCCTCGAAGAGTGCCTTTCATCTGAGAACAGCGTTCCTGCGCTTTCATGGGAATCTCGGATCAGGATTGCCTCGGGAATATGCTCTGCCCTACTGTTTCTTCATTCGAATGTTCCTTGCATCATTCATGGAAATCTAAAACCATCCAAGATTCTCCTTGATTCCAATCTTGTCACCAAAATTAACGACTATGGGATCTCTCAGCTGATTCCGATTGATGGTATCGACAAATCTGATCCTTACGTAGATCCACATTACTTTGTTTCCGGTGAAATGACGCTGGAATCAGACATATACTCGTTTGGAATGATTCTCCTTCAGCTTCTCACCAGAAGACCTCTCTCTGGTATACTGAGAGACGTCAAATGCGCTGTTGAGAACGATAACATCAGCGCGGTTCTGGATAATTCAGCAGGAGATTGGCCAATCGCACGGGGCAAAAAGCTAGCTAATGTAGCCATCCGTTGCTGTAAGAAAAACCCATTGAATCGACCAGACTTAGCTGTGCTTGTACGGATTATAGATCGAATGAAAGCCCCGAAAGTTCCTTTACCAGAATCATCGTCGTACTTGAACCAGAAAGTTCCACGCAAGCCTCCTTCTCATTACATATGCCCCATTTTCCAGGTACTTTCTGAGAGTTTCAAAGCCTAAACAGAGTTTGATGATCAGGTTTAAGACAAAACTTAAAACATGTATGTTTGTTTGTTTGTTGTGAACACAGGAAGTGATGAAAGATCCTTTGATAGCAGCAGACGGATTCACGTACGAAGCGGAAGCGATTAGGGAATGGTTAGCAAATGGGCACGATACGTCGCCGATGACAAACCTGAAGATGGAAGATTGCAATCTCATACCGAATCACGCTCTTCACCTAGCTATCCAAGATTGGCAAAACCAATGGTGATTCTCTTTTTTGGGGGGACAATATTGCTACATTAACTCCCAATTTTTTTAGAATGTCACTTTGTAAATTCATCCCCAAACGTATGGAAAATATATAAGCCCCACATATATTGTCGCAATTACAATCCGAAATGAAGGTTAATTAGTAGTGTCTCTTATTGGTTTAAAAATGTTTTAAAGTTCTTACCAATCATTCTCTATGAGAATTTATCTCAAAAGTATACAAATTTGTTTACCTAACATTTTCGACTCAACACTTCTCCATTTAGATACTTTATTCTCTAAAAAATCACAACTTACATGTTGACATACATTATTATTATTTTTTCATTATTTTTCTAATACTGAGACGTGAGCAATAAAAACAGAGAATACTAAAAAAGTATGTATATTCACAGTTACAACCAATACGATGTCGTTCCATTTTCCCGGCAAAAAAAAGGGAAAATTTGAAACATACTTTTACTCTTCATTGACTGTTAGGTATTGGACAAATCCGAGTCATCAGACATACTTTGCGTCCTCACCTATAGAGAATTTCACAAGTCCCCATCATCATCATCATCTCTGATGGATTTCACAGATACGGTAATCAACCGCTCGGATACTCTTATCTCCGACCTCCCACAACGGAAGTACTCTTTGTTAGACCCTGACTGTCTCCGTATCCAGATATTCGAGGCGGTTTATCGGAAAACCGATTTGATTAGAGCGAACCACGAGCTGTCTCTCGAGAGAGATTCGCTTCGGCGAAGAAATCGGGAGCTTGAAGTTCGATTCTCGGAGCCTGCGATAATTAGTGATGAAACAAAGAGAGATCTTGAAGTTTCTAGAGAAAGAGTCGTTGAACTGGAAGAAGAAACAAAGGAGAAATCCAGATTACTTTCGGAAATTGCGGAATCCGTACGATCTGTGGAAGATCGCTTGTCGAAATCGATCGGATATTTAAACCACGGAAGAGGGGGGAAAATGGAGTCAGAGGAATATATTTCCAAGTCAGTTTTGGAGTTAGTCAAGGAGGTTGAAAAGAAGGTAGAGACGCTTACGGAATCGACGGAGAAGAAGAAGATGGAGCTAAGTACAAGTGTGGAGTTCTTGGAAGAGGAGAATAGAGACATCAGTGTCTTGTTAAGGGCTGCTTTGTCTGAGAAACAATCTGCAGAGAAGCAGTTGAAAGAGACGAATGAGCACAAGAGATCGGCGTTGCTGCAAATCGCAGAACGAGGGTTACAGAGGATAGGGTTTGGTTTTGGGTTTAGGGAATCAGTACAGGAAAGCTCAGAAATGAGAAACCTCTCCAAGGACGAAGAAGATGTTGTTCTTTATTTAAGATGCAGAACAATCGCTATTACAAATTACGTTTGTATTAACTAATTGAAATCCAATAGTTTACAGAAACACAAAACTTACTTGATGAAATCTTCTTCTTTGTGGTTTAATCGGATTGTTGATGATAGAGGCTTGCTTGAGCAATCTCCTAAGACAGAATTTCGTCCCTACTGTGGTGTATGTAGCTTTCGATGGACGTCTCTCTTGAGGATACAACTATCAATCTCCGTAGTGATACCGTACGGAGATTCTCGCAAACTCTATTCTGAGTTTCTTAGAAATAGTTTGAGAAAAGAAGAAGAAACAAATCAAATTGTTTTTCTGAATCCCCCCTGCAATTGGGTTGTCCTCTTTTTATATTTACCAGAGAGATGCTTGAAGATTCAATCGTTGTTTTTCACATCCGAAAGAAAAGGTGCCTTCTCCCAATCGACACAGATTTGATAAAGGAGGTGTAAGTATATGTGTCTGTAAATTATGTAAGTATAGGTGTGTTTTATTAAAACGACACCGTTGTTGATATCCAACAATACCCCACATTTTCTTATTCAAACTCAACAATACCCCACATTTGAATAGAAAATAAGTTCTACAATTTCTTAGAAAGTAGAATCAATATGCATCGGTGAAGGTGTCTTTTGGACTTGAACCTTTCCTAGTAAACACTTATCGGATTTACTTGTGGGTAGTGAACTCTAGTCTTGAACTAACCACACTTTATAGTAAACCGAGACAATAAGTGAAACACATATATCATCAGCTCATTTCAAGTTTATACGGTTGTGTTCATTTTGGTCCTGAACATATCCCGACTTCGTGAGAGCTCTAGAAAATCTAGCCATATCAATTCTCATAGGTGCGACCGCGACACCACTCTCATATAGGTAATGTTAATTAAGGATACTCCATTCTATCCCCTTTAGAAAAGATATTAACGTTATTAAGAATATATATTCATCCCTTGATCGTCAATGGAAACACATTTTACTCCATAGGAATGAGAAATGTGTATTTCTCCCTTGAGTCTTCCTCAGCTAGTTTGCCTTTTGAACCTAAACCATGGGATCTCCAATGTTGCTAGGTAAGGTTTCCACCAAGTGGTGACTCATTGTGTTGGCTTTAACCCCATTCCCCTCGAAGTGAATACGACTTGCTCTTTCGGTAGGCCTTTGGTCAAAGGATCAGCCAAGTTTTCCTTTGATCTAATATAATCCAATGCTATCACTCCATTGGAAAGCAACTGTCGTATTGTAGCATGCCTCCGGCGAATATGCCTTGACTTGCCATTGTAAATTTTATTTTTCCCTCTATTTAATGCAGCCATACTATCACAATGGATACATAAGGCAGTCACCGGCTTTGGCCATAGTGGAATATCTTCAACAAAATTCCTAAGCCATTCGGCTTCCTCCGCAGCTTTATCTAATGCAATGAATTCAGATTCCATTGTAGAGCGTGCAATACACGTTTGCTTAGATGATTTCCACGACACGGCACCACCACCAAGTGTAAACACATACCCACTTGTGGATTTACTATCCGTACTTCCAGAGATCCAATTTGCATCACTATATCCTTCTAACACAGGAGGATATTTTGTGAAATATAAACCATAATTAATTGTATGCTTTAAGTATCTCAATACTCTAATCAAAGCATTCCAATGTTCTCTATTTGGATTACTTGAATATCGACTTAATCGGCTCAATGAATAAGCCAAGTCTGGCCTAGTACAATTAGTAATGTACATAAGACTTCCAAGAATTTGTGTGTACTCTAACTGAGACACACTTTCACCTTCATTCTTTGAAAGCTTACACGTTGGATCAAATGGTGTAACAACTGGTCTATCATTAAAGTGACCAAACTTCTTCAGAACTTTTTCCACATAATGAGATTGATTAAGTGAATAACCATTTGGCTCTCGTTTAATTCTAATTCCAAGAATTACATCAGCCACTCCCATGTCTTTCATTTCGAAATTTTCACTAAGCATCTTCTTTGTGGAATTGATAATATCTTTACTTGTTCCCATTATCAACATATCATCCACATATAGACATACAATGATCGTATCATTTTTAGTTTTCTTAATGTAGACACACTTGTCACATTCATTTATAGTAAAACCATACGATCTCATTGTATTGTCAAACTTCTCATGCCATTGTTTTGGCGCTTGCTTAAGTCCATATAAAGACTTCATGAGCTTACATACTTTCTTTTCTTTCCCTTTAACTATAAAGCCTTCGGGTTGTTCCATATATATTTCTTCATCTAATTCACCATTAAGGAATGCCGTTTTAACATCCATTTGATGAATTTCTAGATCATATATGGATGAAATTGCTATTAGCAATCTGATCGAAGTGATCCTTGTCACCGGAGAGTACGTATCAAAGAAATCAAGACCTTCTTTTTGACGAAATCCTTTCGCCACCAATCTCGCTTTATATTTCTCAATCGTACCATCCGGTCTTAGCTTCTTTGTGAATATCCATTTATGTCCAATTGGTTTATTTCTCGGTGGTAAATCAACCAATTCCCATGTATGGTTACTTAAAATCGATTCAACTTCACTTTGAATCGCCTCTTTCCAATAAGGTGCTTCCGTAGATTCAATTGCAGCCTTATAAGTTTGAGGTTCATGTTCACTCAAATACGTCATAAAATCCGTACCAAAATCTTTAGACATCCTCGCCCTCTTGCTTCGTCTTGGTTCAATTTCTTCTTCTTGAACCTTTGAAGCATTTTCATCAACCTCACGTACACGTTTAGTACTTGGTTTTCTTGGATCTTTGTAAGGAAATATATCCTCAAAGAACTCGGCTTCATTTGATTCAATGATCGTATTCAGCTTAACTTCAGCATTATCAGAGTTATAGACTAAAAATCTATAAGCTGCACTATTTACCGCAGGACCGATGTAAACGCAATCCACCGTTTTTGGTCCGATAGTAGTTCTCTTTGGTAAAGGTATTTGAACCTTTGCGAGACAACCCCACACTTTCATATTTTTATATGAAGGGGTCTTCTTCTTCCACATCTCATATGGGGTTTTATCACTTTTCTTATGAGGAATTTTATTTAAAATTGAATTTGCCGTAAGAATAGCTTCACCCCATAAGTTAAATGGTGCACCCGAATTGTTTAACATGGAATTCATCATCTCTTTAAGAGTTCTATTTTTCCTTTCTGCAACTCCGTTTTGCATTGGAGTATAAGGTGCGGTAGTTTGATGAATAATTCCATGTGTAGAACAAAAATCCGAGAACTCGTTTGAGACATATTCTCCGCCACGATCGGTTCTAAGAATTTTAATTCTCTTCTCTAATTGATTTTCTACTTCTGCTTTGAATTTCTTAAACATATTCAAAGCTTCATCTTTTGTATCAATCAAATAAATGTGGCAAAACTTACTGTAGTCATCAATGAAAGAAATATAATAATTCTTTCTACCACGACTTGGTGTAGAATGAAAATCACATAAGTCACTATGTATTAATCCAAGTATCTCATTTGACTTTTCTACACTTTTATATGATTGCTTTGTATACTTAGATTCCACGCACACATCACACTTTCTTCTTGTATTATTTTTGACTTTTTGTTTTGGAATTAATCCCAAATTCATCATCCTTGACAACGTACGGTAATTAACATGTCCAATTCTCTCATGCCAAAAGTCATTTAAGTCAAGCAAATAAGAAGAAGCAGAGCTAGTGCCTGCATTTTTATTATCGATTGATACAACATTTAGTTTGAAAAGACCATCACATACATAGCCTTTTCCTACATACACTCCACCTTTAGTGAGTACAACTTTATCAGATTCAAACACAATCTTAAAGCCTTTATTGCTAAGAAGAGAACCCGAAATCAGATTCTTTCGAATCTCAGGAACATGAAGCACGTTTGTAAGTGCAAGTTCTTTCCCGGAAGTGAGCTTTAACACCACTTTCCCTTTCCCTTCAACCGTCGCGGTACTCGCATTTCCCATAAAAAGCTTTTCTCCACAAGAACCTTGCTCATATGTTGAAAACAAATTCAAATCAGAGCATACGTGCGTCGTCGCTCCGGTGTCAATCCACCAATCGTTGGAATTTGTCACCATATTTGCTTCGGAAACAACCGCAACAAAATGATTTTCTGTGAGATTTGCATTGTTAATATCTCCAACAAATTTTCCTTCCTTTTTATAACGACAATCTTTGGCTCTATGACCAGGTTTTCCACACACCCAACAAGCACCTTGTGACTTCTTCTTGAAGTTAGATCCCTTAGGAAAAGTTGACGGTTTCTTATTCTTCTTGTGGTTCTTAGAGCCTTTGAATCTGGAATTATTCCCCTCGATTACATTGGCCTTTGATTCCATAGCAGAATCCTTTGCTTCCATAGAAGAAAATTCAGATTTCTCATTCTTACGATTTTCTTCTTCGACACGCAGCTTCAAAATTAACTGCTCTAGACTCATGTATTCATGGATATGCTTCAGATGGGTCTTGAAATCTTTCCAAGTTGGAGGCAACTTTTCAATAATAGATGCAACCAGAAAAGTTTCATTTAAACCCATACCTTCATCCTTCAATTCATGAGTGATGATTTGGATTTCCTCCACTTGTTTTACCACAGATTTGGAGTCGCTCATCTTAAAGTTTAAAAACTTTCCCACGATGAACTTTTTGGCACTTGCGACTTCGGATTTGTATTTCTTCTCCAACGATTCCCACAACTCTTTTGGAGTTTGAAAAATCTGATAAACATCATAAAGAGAATCGTCCAAGGCGTTCAGAATGTAATTCTTACACAAAAACTCGTTTTGTGTCCATGCTTCCGAAGCCTTTATGATTTCGTCGGAAATATCGCCTTCAACAGGCAGATCCGGTCCTTCCGAAGTCAAGCATTATGCCAGATTCAGTGTTGTGAGATAAAACATCATCTTCTGCTGCCATCTTTTGAAATCCACTCCTCGGAAGACAAAGGGCTTCTCAATGTGATTTTTCACATTACCAACAGATTGATCCATCTATCAAATTCAAACAACAACAGAAAATTCTGTCTTAGATTGTTTTTCTTTATTTAAGATGCAGAACAATCGCTATTACAAATTACGTTTGTATTAACTAATTGAAATCCAATAGTTTACAGAAACACAAAACTTACTTGATGAAATCTTCTTCTTTGTGGTTTAATCGGATTGTTGATGATAGAGGCTTGCTTGAGCAATCTCCTAAGACAGAATTTCGTCCCTACTGTGGTGTATGTAGCTTTCGATGGACGTCTCTCTTGAGGATACAACTATCAATCTCCGTAGTGATACCGTACGGAGATTCTCGCAAACTCTATTCTGAGTTTCTTAGAAATAGTTTGAGAAAAGAAGAAGAAACAAATCAAATTGTTTTTCTGAATCTGCAATTGGGTTGTCCTCTTTTTATATTTACCAGAGAGATGCTTGAAGATTCAATCGTTGTTTTTCACATCCGAAAGAAAAGGTGCCTTCTCCCAATCGACACAGATTTGATAAAGGAGGTGTAAGTATATGTGTCTGTAAATTATGTAAGTATAGGTGTGTTTTATTAAAACGACACCGTTGTTGATATCCAACAGAAGATAAGGATAGTATGGTATGTTCATTACTTTATAACACATTCTTGTGGTTCTGAGTTTTAG
This sequence comes from Eutrema japonicum, assembly GCA_030161315.1. Taxonomy (NCBI): domain Eukaryota; kingdom Viridiplantae; phylum Streptophyta; class Magnoliopsida; order Brassicales; family Brassicaceae; genus Eutrema; species Eutrema japonicum. The sequence goes on from BSQW01000013.1 coordinate 45,880,190, forward strand.
ATTTAAGGATCAAATAAAGGTTTAAATATAATGGAATCCACGGCAAGAACAGGTTGTAGCGATAGAGAAAACAATGAAGAATCTACGGAAAGACATTTCTCAGCTGAAGCTTTCATTGGAGGAATCAAGGTAAGCTTTTTTTTCTTAACTTCAACAACACAGAGATGATGATGGATTATATATGGTTAAGGTTGGATTTTGATGGAGATGCACAAGAAACATCTGGAGATGATAAGAAGAAAAATAAATGTCATTTTCTTGATCTTACAGGTTAGAAGAAGAGCGGTTGAAGAAGATTACAGAGGAACAAGCTGAGACAATAGCAGAGAACACGATGTATGTCGACAAGCTGCAAAACCAAGAGAGATTTCTATCTCAAAACGTAATGTATTCTCATCTGGCTATAGCTTCCATTCTGTTTTCTCGATTTTGTAGTGAATCGCTTACTCGAGAGATTTGTTTTTACTGAACCAAAGGTGGAAGAGCTAGTGAAGGTCATAGGAGAAGCTGAATCAGAAGTAAGTAGATGGAGAGAAGCTTGTGAGCTAGAAGTAGAAGCCGGGCAGCGGGAAGTCGAAGAACGCGATCAACTCGTAAGTTTCATTCACTATTCCAAACTGAAAAGCTAATAACAAAACCGATAGGAAGACCCATAATCAACAGAAGCCATTGCTACAATTCAGATAGCGGTTTTAAAGGCAGAGGTTGAGAAGATGAGATCAGCATTGGCGATATCAGAAGGGAAACTGAAACTGAAAGAAGAATTAGCCAAAGCTGCAATGGTAGCAGAAGAAGCAGCCGAGAGATCGCTGCGATTGTCCGAGAGAAGAATAGCTGAACTTCTCAACCGCATTGAACATCTCTACCGCCAATTGGAAGAAGCAGAGTCTATAGAAAGCAGACGCAGAAAGTTTAGGTACGTTTGGTGTTGGCCGTTATGGCGTTTGCCTACCGCCGCTGCTGCTGCTGTCGCTGCTACTGACAGTTCTTCATGTATAAGCAACACAGCATTGTTACGATATGGTGGTTGATCTAGTAGTGATTTGCACAACAGTTGTGTAGACTAAATATCACCATAGAAGCTCAATTATCTATATAGTAAGAAAGACAAATGTTTGCAAAAATTTCCGTTAGCAAAATACTAGAAATAGAACAAAAAAACCAAATCCATCATTGAAGAATTTTCAATGTCACTATCCATAATACTGTTATCATTTCAACATATCCAGCTTAACACTGCAAGAACAAGAAGGATGCGACCACAACGACACCGTCTTGTTAAAGAGCAAAAACGCCGTCGTAACTGATTTCTTTTGTCTTGTTGTCGCATTGTGGACGATGTTAAGAAAATCCTAATTATAAGAGAAGTGTTAGGACTCCTAGATCCTAAAGGCATCGACTTTTCTTAGGAGAAGACCAAACAAACCGAGATCTGTAGCTGTTTCAAGAAAAAGATGATGAACAGTAAAACATAGAGTAAAACAGAGAGTAAAACAGAGTGTGATACAGAAGATAAAACAGGGGCACACACTGAACTTTAACGAGTTCACGCCCGTTAATGAGGGTCGCTACGTCTCGCCGAGACTCTCCTCGGAATCCACTAGAACCAGTATAGTGATTACAACAAGAAGCTACAAGTGATCCGCCTAATACCCTTCATCAGTACTTAGACTCACTCTGTACCACTTCCTGTGCTAGAGAAAACTCAGAACAAGCTTATACTTACTTGTTTTCTTTCCTCTCACTAAAAACGTGTTTCTCTGGTTTCTAAGCTCTAACTCTCTAAAACCATAAGCAACTTATTTATAGTGTAACAAACTAGGGCTTCATGTGCAAACTCCAATCGCCCAAAAGTGCTTCTTCAAACGCTGAAGGTGCAGTCTTGTAGCAGCAACTGATACTGCCAAACATGGCTTTCCTTTTTGGGCACAAGCAGACAGAATGTCCTTAAAGCAGAAAAGAAACGTTGCTGGGTTGTTTCTTGCAACTTCCAGTTCCCTTTACAGTGTGGTCCCAATAAGTAACTCAACTATGGTTTAGTCTACACCAACCATGGTTAGTCTTTAGCAAGTCTTGTTTAACTTGAAAATCTGCTTGCTCACCACGTTATCACTCCACAAATCTTCACCTGATAACATGATGATCAAGCAATCAACCGCACATAAAATAAGAGAGAGAGTACATGATTCTAGTTCCGGATTCCAGTCTCGGATCCCTGAGTTTATTACTCAGACTTTACCTGTAGCAAGTTCAATGCAGCCTGAAACTTGCTCACAGCCAATACCTTTGTGAAAATATCTGCTAGATTCTTCTCAGTCGATATCTTCAACACTTCCACCGTTCCATCTGCAATGATCTCTCAGATGTAATGGCACTTAACATCAATGTGCTTCGTCCTTTCATGATGCACATTGTTCTTTGAGAGTGCGATGGCACTCTGCGAATCACAAAAAATCTCTACAGATTTCTGCTCATAACCAAACTCCTTCAACAGACCCTTCAGCCACACAACTTCCTTTACAGCCTCAGTCAGAAACATGTATTCAGATTCAGTAGTTGATAAAGCCACAACTCTCTGCAGGCCAGACTTCCAGCTTATGGTGTTTCCACCAAGTGTCAACACCAATCCTGTGATTGATCTCCTCTTGTCAGCATCTACAGCAAAGTATGCATCACAGTAACCCACAATCTTGAAATCTGAGCTTCTCTTGTAACATAGCCTTGTGTTAAGTGTGCCTTTAATGTATCTTAACACCCATTTAACTCCCAGCCAATGATCCTTGATAGGTTGGCTCATAAATCTGCAAATGATACCCACATGATAGGCTAAATCAGGACGTGTGCCAATCATAGCATACATGATGCTTCCAACAGCATTTGAGTACGGGATTGACTTCATATACTCTTCATCTCTGACCAGCTTTTCTTCAGTTGCAGCACACATCTTCAAATGAGCTCTCAATGGTGTTACAGCATGCTTCGCTTCTGTCATGTTGTAAGTTTCCATAATTCTGTTTAAGTACCCTTCCTGAGACAGCCACAAAGCACCAAAAGCTCAGTCTCTTGTGATCTCCATACCAAGAATCCTCTTGGCAGCGCCCAAATCCTTTATTTAAAACTTCAAGCTGAGCTCTTTCTTCAATTGAACTATGGCTTCAATATTCCTTGCAGCCACCAGCATATCATCCACATAAATTAGAAGATACATCACAGAACCATCATGCAACACCTTTGTGTAGGCACAACTGTCATAATCACTTCTTACGAACCCGATATCAGTCATGTAGTTGTCAAACTTCTCATTCCACTGCCTAGGTGATTGCTTGAGTCCATACAGCGACTTGTTTAGAAGACATACCTCATTTTCCTTGAACATTGACTCATATCCTTCCGGAGGTGTCATGTAGATCTTCTCTTTCAGTTCTACATGTAAGAAAGCTGTTTTAACGTCCAACTGTTCCATCTCTAAGTCCTCTTGAGCTACAATCGAAAGCAGAATCCTTATAGAGACATGCTTTACAACCGGAGCAAAGATCTCATGATAGTCTACGCCTTCCCTTTGAGCATACCCCTTAGCAACAAGCCTTGCTTTGAATCTTGGTTCTTCAACCTCAGGTATCCCAAGCTTATACTTGTAGATCCATCTACTGCCAATGATTCTCTGATTCTCTGGCCTTGTAACTGTAGTCCATGTGTTGTTCTTCATTTGAGAATCAATCTCTTCATTCATTGCAAGCTTCCACTTATTCCAATTTGTATCTCTTTTTGCCTCACTGTAATTTGTAGGTTCTACTGCATCCCCATCTTCTGTAGTATAAAGAGCTTCAGCAAAGTAATCTTCATCATAAAACCTTCTCGGTGCCTTGATTTCTCTTCTATTTCTATCTCTCACCAGATGATAGCTCAATGGAGGGTGACTTTCATCAGCCTCTGCATCATCATCTGTACCATCCCTTGTAGGAGTGACTAGAATGGGACTTCCTGACATTTCTGTTTCTTGAGCAGTCTCCCTGTCTTCACCCGAGATGATGTCCCTTTCTGCTTCAAGATCTAAGTCCAAATAAGATCCAACTTGATCTTCATCTTCTGTTAAAATGCTATCATTTCTCTGCATCAGATCTTTGTACACTGCATTTTCTTGAAAGATGACATTTCTGCTCACCACACATTTCTTTTCATCAGTCATCCACACCTTGTATCCCTTCACTCCAGTAGGATAACCAATCAAGACCCCTTTCTTTGCTCTTGGACTTAACTTCCCGTCATCTGTGTGAACAAAAGTAACACAGCCAAATCTTCTGAGATAGCTGTACACAGGTGCTTTCCCAGACCACTTCTTGTCTGGTATCTCGAAGTTCAGAGCTGATGAGGGCGTCTTATTGATGAGAATTACTGATGTGTGAGTTGCCTCCCCCCAAAACCTCTTAGGTAGACCAGAATCACTCAGCATACTTCTCACTTTCTCCATGATCGTTCTGTTCATGCGTTATGCAACACCGTTCTGCTGAGGCGTGTATGCACAGTTTCTGTGCCTTTGAATCCCCCTTGATTCACAAAAGCCATCAAACAATCTGTTACAGAACTCTAGACCATTGTCTGTTCTGAGAGTCTTCACTTTCTTCTCGCTTTGATTCTCCACCAGACTGATCTATTCAACAAACTTATCAAAAGCTTCATCCTTGGTTTTCAGAAAATAAACCCATACCTTTCTTGTGTGATCATCGATGAAAGATATGAAGTATTGACACTTCCCAAGCGACAATGGAACTGATGGTGCTCCCCACAAATCAGAATGAACATACTCCAGCTTCTCCCTTGTATCATGCTGAGCTAGGTTGAAACCAATCCTTTTAGCTCTGCCATATATGCAGTCTTCACAGGTGTCAAAGACTGAAACTTTCTTTTTGTCGAGAAGACCTTTCTTCACCAGCATATTCACGTTTTTCTGACTCATGTGACACAGTCTCCTGTGCCACAGAACTGTGTCATCCTGCCGTCTTATAACAGCAAGTGACTCATCTCTCACAGGCTTCCAATGAAGTAGATACAGCGTGTCATATCTTCTTCCTGTAAGTAGCACCTGATCTCCAGCCTTGATGCTTAGAACTCCACTTTCTGATTCAAACATGTAACCAGATTTCTCAAAAGTTCCCAAAGATAAGAGGTTTCTGTCCATCTCAGGAATGTACCTCACGTTTGTGAGCAACACACTCAAACCATCTTCATTCTTGATCTTGATAGTTCCCACTCCTTTAACCTTAGACATTGTCTTGTTACCCATTCTGACAGAACCCCTTGCATCTTCATCTAGCTCCTCAAAGCATTCCCTTTTATAGGTCATGTGATAGCTACATCCTGTGTCCATGATCCATTCATCTTCGAGATGAATATCTGTTGAGGACAGAGCTTCAGACACATACAACCCAGCTGCTTCAGCTAAGTTCCCATTTCCTCCTGAGGACTCTCCTTTACTGCTTCCATAACTTGGCTTGTACTGAGCCTTGTTCTTGTTCGGACATGAAACCTTAAAATGGCCATCTTCACCACAGATCCAATACCCTCGTTTACTCTTGGTTTTAGATCTCTTGGTCTTGTTTTCTTTGTCCCTATGTTTGCTCCTTCCTCTGGTCTCATGTTTCTACTTCACATAAATACCTTCAGCTTGACCCTTTATACTCTTCCTTGCTGAGCCAAGTTCCAACTCTTTCGAGTAAATGGCTGCTACAACTTCATCTAGAGTTAATATAGCTTTTCCTGAGCTATATCTCAGAGTATCTTTCAACTGATCAAACACCTTAGGAAGCGACATCAGCAGAAGGATTGCTTGATCCTCATCCTCAATAATAATATCCATGTTCTCTAAATATGCAACAATATGAAGGAACTCATCGATGTTACCTTCAACATACAGATTCTCAGACATCTTGAAGCTGTAAAACTTCTACTTCAGATAGATCCGGTTTGGAAGAGCTTTAGACATGTACAGCTTGTCCAAAGCATTCAACATAGAAGCTGCAGTCTTCTCTTTCTTGACCTTCCTCAAAACCCTATCTGTGAGACTCAGAACTATTGCACTCCTTGCTTTCTTTTTCTTTTCCTCTAAAGCTTCAAGCTTTTCCAAATTTTCCTTATCTTCTTCACCCGTGTCTTTTCCTTCCTTCTGTTTTGAGGACTCTTCATCACTGACCTTAGTTTCTTTGAGAGCTATACTCAAACCCAGAATATCCAGTTGAGCTTCAAGCTTCTCTCTCCACATAGTGTAGTCCCCACGTCCATCAAACTTCTCAACCTCTACTCTCGCCGAATACATGATTCAAAGGTTGAGGTAACTCTACAGAACCACAAACCACGAACCAAAGCTCTGATACCACTCTGTTAGGACTCCTAGACCCTAAAGGCGTCGACTTTCCTTAGGAGAAGACCAAACAAACCGAGATATGTAGCTGTTTCGGGAAGAAGATGATGAACAGTAAAACAGAGAGTAAAACAGAGTGTGATACAGAAGATAAAACAGGGGCACACACTGAAATTTAACGAGTTCACGCCCGTTAATGAGGGTCGCTACGTCTCGCCGAGACTCTCCTCGGAATCCACTAGAACCAGTATAGTGATTACAACAAGAAGCTACAAGTGATCCGCCTAATACCCTTCACTAGTACTTAGACTCACTCTGTACCACTTCCTGTGCTAGAGAAAACTCAGAACAAGCTTATACTTACTAGTTTTCTCTCCTCTCACTAAAAACGTGTTTCTCTGGTTTCTAAGCTCTCTCTCTCTAAAACCATAAGCAACTTATTTATAGTGTAACAAACTAGGGCTTCATGTGCAAACTCCAATCGCCCAAAAGTGCTTCTTCAAACGCTGAAGGTGCAATCTTGTAGCAGCAACTGATACAACCAAACATGGCTTTCCTTTTTGGGCACAAGCAGACAGAATGTCCTTAAGGCAGAAAAGAAACGTTGCTGGGTTGTTTCTTGCAACTTCCAGTTCTCTTTGCAGTGTGGTCCCAATAAGTAACTCAACTATGGTTTAGTCTACACCAACCATGGTTAGTCTTTAGCAAGTCTTGTTTAACTTGAAAATCTGTTTGCTCACCACGTTATCACTCCACAAAAAGGTATCACATTCGAACGACAGGTGACATGAGTTTGAAGCCCTCACCTCACTAGCCAGCTGGTCGAGCATCTTCTGACGTATCTTTTCCAACTTCTCGAGCTTTTTAGATTCAATGGGCTGTGTGGAGATTGTTGCTTTCTTCAAGCGTCTTGCGTTCTTTAGGATGTATGCGGCCACTTCTTTCTCATCTTCTCGTTGCCATTCGTATCCTGTCCACACGAATGTCTCAAGATGGTACAACAAACATTCCGGTACACATTTTGGCTGACTCCATTCCCACCCATACCAATTAGGAAGCTGAGAACAATGAAATTTAATATGATATTAGATCTCATCAAAATACTTGAAAGAAAAAAAAACTAATGAAATTGCTTACGTTGATGAGCTTGAGGATTTGCAATTTAGGGCAACTATCGAGCATGAGCGAGAGAAGATTCCGCTCTTTTGGTGACAATAGCTCCAAGTATACCAGCTGATAAAAGATAATACCAGTCGGATACTTTATCTGTGACTCACAATTCAACACATCGATAAAACGCCGTCGTTTTTCAAAAATGTAAAAAGTCTTGTTCGACTAATGGACCCGAGTAGAGAAATTATCATCGTTCGTCGGCAGCCAAAGACGACGGCGATGGAAGAAGCGAAGAAACCAGCAAATGTTACGGCGAAGAAGATCGCTTCATCGTGCGATGTGGAGGCGCTGAAGAAATGCTTGGAAGAAAACAAAGGAGATCATTCCAAGTGTCAGTCTCAGGTCGAAGCTTTCAGATCCTCTTGCGCTCTTCCTCCTCAACCCAATAAAAAACCCTAATTAGTAGGAGAAGAAATCCTAATTCCGATTTCGAAGTAGGAGAAGAAATCTTATGTAATAAACTTAGACCAATGTGGTCTGTAATGATAATGATTGTATGAACAACTGTTTTCATTCAATATTCACGATACAAAAGAAATTTGATCGATCAATGACGCAAATCTGATTTCTCGAATGTCAAGTTACCAGACTCGTCTCTCTCAAAGAGACGTTCGATCAGCTCGTCCCAACTAACTCCCCGGTTCCTTCTTCTCTTGTGCGATGGCCGAATAGAGGATGATGATGATTCACCCACCATTGATGCAGTCGATTCTGTTTCTTCTTCTTCCTCTGTTTCTTCTTCTTCGGTTTCATCTTCTTGAGCTTTGTCAAATGTCCCGTACTCAGAGTCCGCGTGAGGAACATCTAATGTTACTGCTCGTCTTAACGCCGCTCTATACTCCAAATTGTGCTCTCTCGCTAATGACTCTTGCCTCTCCATCCTTTGCTTCTCCGGGATCTCCATCGTCTTCTCTTTCTCCGACATTAGCTGAATAAATACGCAGATGCAAATTTTAGCATTAATAACCGATAATGATTTCTCATCGAATGAGGTTGGTGAAAACTTACGTTCAGAGCTCTCTGAGCTTCTCGTTCGATCCAGATGATGGCGTGGTCCGAAGTTGCATTACAAGAAAGAACAATGTGTTCGAACCTTCCGTCTACTGGCACTGCGGTCTTCACAACCGGAGGAAATCTTCCTAATCTGCAAGAAACAGTTACCAAATAGGTCAACTTCACAACCATATTTAGCTCATCACATGATCGATCGCAGAGCAAAAAAAATATAATGTCACATAAGACATTTTGAAATTGCAAACTAAGTGAGCTCATCTTATTGAGATTGTGGTTTGCTTTAGAAACAGAGGGTCCCTTTAATGTAGTGTGTAGATCTATACCTGCAAGGCTTTCTCTCAACTATGTGATACATGCGACCAGGAGCGTAAAGCCGCCTAGGATCTTTGAGCATCTTTTGTTCTGGAACACATGTATCCTTCATGCACCTTATGCATAGCAAACATGGCAAACTGTCCACACAAACAAAACAAAAAAAAACGCGAACCCTTTACAAGTAAGCAAAGTAAAGATGATTATACCAGTCTTATAAAAACAAAGTGAACTAACAAAAGTTCTTTCAAACTAAAAAACAGCTCTCCATGATGAGAACAAAGAGTACCAAAAGCCCTTGAAAACATACTTGCATTAACCCTGTGCATAAGAATGGTATAACTGTCCAAGAAAATGATTATTTGAGACATTATTTACCAGAAAAGAGACTTGAATATGTCTTCTAGAGGCGTAGCTGTCCTGGGCAAGAAGTCATCCTAAAGCAAACAAAACAAAACAAATACTTTAGATTCAACATTTAGAATGAGCCTAGGCCATTTGATGTTGTATAAGCCAAAAACATGTCTTTGCAAATTTTGGACACACCTGAAGCACAACAGAGTTGATCACATCTGCATATCTGACAGCCAAATTCAATGACATACACCTCGCAGGCGCAATAGCGAAACACCTGACCCTCTTTCTATCTATGTTCCCCAGCCTATCCGGATGACGAACCACTAACAAAGCCAGCATTGTAGCTACACCAGACCCAAGTGAATGTCCAGCAAAAGTCAGAGTATAACTCGGATACTTCACCACCAATTCTTTCAAAACCTTACATTCCTCATCCAACACCCAACCCGCAGACTTCAACAGCCCGTTGTGCACATACCCGCCATCGAACTTCCTTTCCCCGAGCTTATTATCCAAAAGCATGGCGTAATCACTCTCTTTAGCCAGATTCAGCCCCCGGATCGCGAAAACCACATCTTTATGATCATGATCAAGATACAGTATATAAGCTGGAGCACGACCCTGAGTGTCTTCATAAGTCCTCTTTAGAAGCAACCAATCAGGGTTTATCCCATATCCTTCTGGAGGCTCCCATAAAGGGTTTCGAATATCATCCTCGTAAACCGCTAAAATGTAGCGGCAAAACCGAGGAACCGGTTCGAATTCATCAGTTGTTGCAAGCCCCCAGTCTTTACTGTCGTGACCAGCCGTGTAAAGACAGCGTTTATAAGCCCAACGTGCACAACCGAGACAGTAAACACATTCTAGAAGAGGGCAACAACCACATAGAATCGACATGAACAGATTCGATTCATACAGAGTTTATAACACCAACATCATCCTAGAGCTATGAAGGATTAACGACCAAAGCATAAACTTTTAATGATTAAACCAAGAAATTTCGAAATTTTAGCACACCCAACTGAAGGATCTTGGAATTTTGGACTGGAAGATGTGAGAATTGAACAAGGAAGCAGCAAATTTGGTGAGTGAAATTTAAAACCGATGAATAGAGAAATAGAAAGGAAAAAAAAGTCAACAACTTTGTGAATCAAGAAACAATGTAGAGGAAATTGAAGATTTGAAGTCCTAATTGCTACCCTTAAGAGGAAATCCAGAGCTCGAAAACATGAGAACTTGATTAGTTCTCACTTATTTCTCTCTAAAGCACAAATCCAGGTCTATGAATTCGAGGGAAGAGTGTGGAATTAAAAGAAGAGAAAGGGAAGTTTCGTCCCGTGGAAGACTTTGAGGAAGAAGATGAAAATGGAATTCACGCCATTGAAGGAGGAGGGCAAACTCGCCGGACTCGTGCTCGCTTTTGTTTATTTATTGTGGCGGAATACGGCAGTGAATTTGGGTGGAAATTGCAGAGCTTTGGAGAGTGATGTGTTGTGTGAAGATGAAAAATACTATTTTTTGACAAAGGTTAGTTAAATTTCGAGAGAATAATTTACTGATGATAATCAATGTTTGGTTTGTTGAGTTTTTTTAGATTTAAAGAAAGTATAAAATCGAATTACAGAACTCAAAAATGAGAATTCAATTAATTTTCTTCGTTCAGTTTATTTTAATTTTAGTTTTTTATTATAAAAACAAAAATAAATTACAGCAAATGTGAGCTAGGTGGTGGCTACTGGCTTTATTACCACCAAACGGTCAAAAGAGTCATGGAATGGAAACTTGGTTGCACAATCCCAAACCGGAAACAACTTTGGTTTGCCTTTGGTACCAATTGGAGTTATTTTGTGTTGGATCATCAATTTACTTTTTTTTTTTTTGGGTTAAATGAGCCTCATTCCAGTCATAGATGCATGAGCTTGTCGCAGTGTTTTCGATGTCTCCTAGACAAAATGATGTTGCAGATATCTCTCTCTAAAAGTCTGAAGATAGTTGGCCGCGGAATCGAGTGTTGATTATGCAAAACGTTGTTTCCACAAGTGAAATATCATTACTTGGATCACTATATTCCTCAGAATAGATGGTGCACTCCCTGAACTCTGTCATGTCCAATCAAAAAGATTCATCCATTGCTGGAATATAGGCTGAGTTGGTGTTAGCCTTCTCAAAACCCGACCCCAAACCTGAGCGGGATTTTAGCCTATTCTCCCATAAATTATTCGGCTCCTGATTATTTATACACGAGGTATCGTTCAATACCAAAAACATCATGAACTACTTATAATTTTGAATTTCCTACATTAACTTTTGAAAATTGGCCAATTCCACCAAAACCGTAAACGGTGTTTGATTTCCGTTAATAGAATCTGACGTGGCTGACACGTGGCTTAATGGTTTGATATGGTTTGCGATTAAACCAAAATTTTGGTGGAATTGGCCAATTTTCAAAAGTTCATGTAGAAAATTCAAAATTATAAATAGTATATGTAGGAAATTCAAAAAAAAAAAAGATTAATTGCTGAGAACAAAACGACGTCGTTTTGGTCTCAAAATCTTTAAATTAATTTATTCGTCAGCTAGGAATTGAACTTTGGTCTACACCATGACAAGGTAATATTCTACCACTAGACCAATGGTGCTTCATTGTCCATTCAAACACATAACTATATATATATATATATATATATATATATATATATGAAATATCCCACAATCTGCAAAAACAACAAACTTTAATCTTTCACCAATCGATAAAGAAAATATTTTAATGCTTAATCATAGTGCATAATATGGATAATTACCGAATCAAAATCACGTGGTATAGATGGGTAAAGTCAAAAATAAAAATTAAAAGTAGATGAATAATATATACCATCTATAATTGGATATCCTGAAGAATTTTTTTTTGGAATTTTACCCCAAAAAAAATAATAATTGGAAACTTTGACGAATGTGTATAATTTTTTTTCTTTTTCTTATGTCCTGATTTAGTTTGTTTTTTTGGAATCGGTCTGAAACTCGGACAATTAATTCGCCATTTTCTCTGCGGTCTCTCTGCTCATCTCTTCAGTATCAGATTTGGGTCTCTTTCGCTTTCGTTTCAAGGTAGAAAGAGTTTCAAATACTCATCACTCATCAGTAATTTCGATTTTAATTTATGGGTTCGAATTCGAAAAAAAAAAATATTTCATTTTTATTAAATTATATGTTTTTCCCCAAAGTCACGGCATTGAAAAAAAAACACAGCTGTTCCTTGCTTCATGCCCGAGATTAAGCAAAACAAATTTGAGACCCGAGTTCATGTGTTTGGCAGTAGCTGAATATATATATAGTTATGTGTTTGAATGTACAACGAAACACCATTGGTTTAGTGGTAAAATATTACTTTGCCATGGTGCAAACCCGAGTTTAATACTTGGTGGACACATAAATTAATTTAACAATTTTGAGACCAGCAATTTAATTTTTTTTTTTTGAATTTCCTACATGAATTATTTATAATTTTGAATTTCCTACATGAATTTTTGAAAATTGGCCAATTTCACCAAAATTCTGGTTTAATCACAAACCATACCAAACCATTAAGCCACGTGTCAGCCACGTCAAATTCTGTTAACGGAAATCAAACACCGTTTACGGTTTTGGTGGAATTGGCCAATTTTCAAAAGTTCATGTAGGAAATTCAAAATTATAATTAGTTCATGATATTTTTGGCATTGAACGATACTTCGTGTATGAATAATCAGGAGCTACATAATTAATGGGGAAATATGCTAAAATCTCAAATCTGAGCACTATAGTTACACGCTAATAACAAGTTATATTTTAATTCCTCCGCTAAAAACACAAACATTAAGATGTTTGAATAGGCAATCTCCAAGAAGCTAGTCTAGTTCTAGTTGGCAATCTATCCAAATTTGCAATCCACATAGTAAACACATGCTTTGGAACAAATTGTTTAAAGCAAAGTATCATCAGAGATTAATTTATTTGGCAAAAGAATACTGGATAGATACATATGCAGATTTACAGCGATTTCTGATCTCGGAGACGACAAAATCTACCCGTCGACATTGCACGCTGCAACAACCCTAACAAGAAGCGGCACTCTAAAACTTCTCGGCCCAGCAACACCATCAACTTTGATCAATTTACTAAACTTTTTCTATTGCAAGCTCAAATTAATTTTCATCATCTTGTTTTCTAAAATCAAAATAACCACGCTTAACATCTACTAATGTTGCGTGATCTAATTTTTTTTTTTAAAAACTGTCACAATTTTCCATTCATTTTTATTATATGGACGAGGACGTCGACAAATATGAGATCATGATGAGACCGATCGGTTGTATTTGGTTTAAAACCTGAACCGAATCCAACATATTCACACACACAAAAAAGGCTTTCATTCTTTTAATGGATTTGATTTGTCGGGGCCCATTTAAATGAAAAGCCCAATCGCACAAAGTATCCAACATCTATTAGGGTTTTCGTATTTATATGCTATAACCTAACTATCAACGAAAACTAGACATTTCTGTTGTCCCGCCGCAGGAGAAAGAAGCTTTTCTGAGACTTGTGAGTTCTCTTTATCTCTACCTCTACTTCTCGTCTATCTTCTCTCTGTGATTCTCGAGTGAGTATTGGGTTTTTTTTCGAAGTTAATTTCCGTTGCTGTTAAGGCCTAGCGATGTGTGTTTTGCTTTTGAGATTAGTGGAAGTATCACCCTTGAAAATCTTAAGTCTAAGAGGTTTTTCGTTTGTTTGATTGTTGAAAACGCCCTAATGTATTACGACTGTAAATCAAGTTTAATGCAAATGGCTTTTTTTTGGGTATACCCAGAAATTTGGATTCTCTGAGAAATTGAGATTGAGATTGGTCGCTAACAAAGTCTCACCTTTAGTGTTGTTTAGATTACATAACGTTTTTTGCTTGTTTGATGTTAGCTATAGCATTGAGATGGGTTGGCTTTGCAGTGATTTTAATTCTCTTGATCTGCGTAATGGTTTTAGTTGAAGTCTCTTTGAGATTGAGATTAGTTCGTAGCTAGTCTCACCTTTAATATAACTTGATAAGCTTTTTCATTATCTTGTAGATTTAACTAGATACTTGTCTTTTTTGCTCGGCTGATGTTAGCGATATCATTGGAATGGCTTTGCTCTGTGAAGTCACATAATATGATTTCTCTTGACCTGCTTAAAATGGTTTTGAATGATTCTCATGTTGATGATTTCTATTTTGCAGCTGAGGAGAAGAAATGAAGCACAACAATGTCATCCCGAATGGACATTTCAAGAAGCACTGGCAGAACTATGTGAAGACATGGTTCAACCAGCCTGCCAGGAAAACCAGAAGAAGAATTGGTTAGTAATGTTACCACTGTGCTTGTGCGTTATTTTCTTTTGTCTTAATCTGTGTTTCTTAAAACTTTATGTGCTAATGTTTCATAACATGATGATCTCTTTGTATTTAAGTTCATCTTTTGTTTCTATTATGTTTAACTCAGCGAGACAGAAGAAGGCTGTGAAGATCTTCCCCCGTCCCACTGCTGGACCTCTCCGCCCTGTTGTACACGGTCAGACTCTTAAGTACAACATGAAGCTCAGAACCGGTAAAGGATTCACTCTTGAAGAGCTTAAGGTTTGTAATCCTTATGTTATTTTTGTTAGGTTTTGTGTTTTGTTTCTTGTTTATATTGTTCAGATTAATTAATTCTGTCTTTTAATTGAATCAGGCTGCTGGTATCCCAAAGAAGTTGGCTCCCACAATCGGTATTGCTGTTGACCATCGTCGCAAGAACCGATCTTCGGAGGGTCTTCTATCCAATGTCCAGAGGCTGAAAACCTACAAGGCTAAGTTGGTCATCTTCCCGCGTCGTGCCCGTAAGGTTAAGGTACTACTTCGAAACAACAGTCTAATAGTAGCTTTAGAGTAAATCTTTGGATTGGATCTCGATCTGATCTCTTGTTGTTGTTATTATGTGGTGTATCAGGCTGGTGATTCTGCACCAGAAGAGTTGGCCAATGCAACACAAGTCCAAGGAGAATACATGCCTATTGTTCGTGAGAAGCCGACAATGGAGCTTGTGAAGTTGACTGCTGACATGAAATCGTTCAAGGCTTATGACAAGATCCGTCTAGAGCGCACGAACAAGAGACACGCCGGTGCTAGAGCCAAGAGAGCTGCAGATGCTGAGAAAGAAGAGAAGAAGTGAGGATCCTTCTTCTTAGGTAGAAGCAACTTTTTATCGTGTCATCTTTTGGATCTGAATTTTTGTGTATCAGACTTCTGTTTTTTGTTTCATCAGTTTTCTATCCTTAAATCTTGGATTTTTCTGCTCCTTGCTTCTCTGGGTTTATGGAAAAATATCATATCACACATCTCCACTTCCTAAAAGATTTCCTTTCAATTCGTATCCTTATGTTTTTTCAACCTTGCTCTTCAATAAATCATGTATTAGGTTATATCATAAGCTTCTCTAGTTTTAGGAAAGACTATATATATTTTTTTTTCAAAATGAAAAACTATATTTAGGAATTGGGATAATGAAAAAAATAATGTTTTATTTTCCCAAAATTATATTAGTTTTGATTAGAACAATTGTAAACAATATTACTGATAACTATATAGAGATAGACAAAGTGATACTCTTGGACCTGGTAAGAAGAATTAGTGATTATTACGTACTTTAACTAGATAATTAATTAGTGAAATATTTCCAATGTGTAAAAGTATCTAAAATTTATATCGAAATAAATATCAATCACCTAAAGTTACCAGCTTCTGATTATGTCATAGAAAACAAAAACTGCTACAAGATGTGATAGGTAAAGAAAAAACACATAACCAAGTCGACCAAAAAAAATAAAATAAAGGAAAATAGAATATGGGTTTTTAAGTTAGAGTTTTAAAAGTCATGAAAAAGCATAATAGCATCATCAAGCTTAAACCTAGTGGAAGAGAGCAACATCCTCTTAGCTTTGATCTTATTTAGTCTCTCCTTTAATGCTCTTTCCAGTTTCGACATTGGCAGCAACAGCAACTGCAACACACAATTAACACTTTTGTTAGCATTAGTTTCATCTTCAAACCCATCAAAACCTACTCTCTTTTAAGTAAAATCTCAAGTGTGACTAACCTCTTTCTCGGAATCTACTTCATGGGTCAACCTGAGACTTAAGTTTAATGAAGCATGATACATCTCATCCAACATTTGCCTCGACACAATCAACTTGTTTACCTTCCACAATAGGAACGGCACATATACTCCAGTCACTGCCAATTTCTACAACAAAAGAGGACAATAAGGAAAATCTCATATCAACCAATTTCTTTAGCTTAACAGATTTGGTAAGAGAATTTTGCATACCTGCATATGTAAGTAACTATCTTTCCACATCTTCAAAAGGGTTTGCGGTGTGTCCTTCTTTTCAGTCAGAGCGGCATCAGCAATCTTAACAGAAAATACAAATTGAATGAAAAGTTAAGAAACCATTATTACTTAAGAATGTTTCTATACTAATAACAGTCACTAACCTTATCGGTCTCAACAAAACGGTCTTCCTGTGATAAGTATCTGAACATTCTGAAAGCTTCTTTACCATATCTTCTCATAACTACTGCTTCCATCTGAAAGCATCTCAGAGGTCTCATTTTCAGTTTCAGATATGTTTCAGGAAAAGAAAAAAAAATTATATATATATGAAACACACCTCATCTTTCTGTGATACGCTGATAATGGATTTAAAATCTGCAAACAAAGTAACGAAATAAGTTAACAAGGAAGTTTGAATCTAAGTATCTATCAGTTGACTAGATTTTAGAAGGAGTTACTATACCAACTATGTATGAATCATCCGTTTCTATTACAAATGCTGGTAGATATGAAGACGTTGCACTCAATTGTTCAAGGCACACTTCAACTCGCTCTTGTAGCATAGTGCGGCCTGCTTCTGTTTTTATAACCTCTTCATAGATGGAACCCATTGACATTGGAGCTGAAAAGAAGATATTGTTTCAAAGATAAAAGTAAATCCAACAGAATTTCACAGGTGGTTTTTTGGTGAGAAGGTGTAATATGATCAATCAATGGCCACTTCAATGAATTTTGTTTATGTTCAGATATTGAATGAAAATGAGTGAGCATATAAGACATTACCAGACTTGTCGGTTTTCACCTTCTTCTCCTGAGATCTTCCTACTTCTAACATTGCCTTCAAGACAATGGCACATCCTTCATCCCTACGCTCTTTCACTATCTCCACACACGCCTTAAAAGAGGAAACAGGTGATCAAAAGATTTATAATAGTGATGGAGTAGGAGAACAATATTTGAAATGCCAATAAACAAGAGTTTTATGTCTCAAGAAACAACCTTAAAGAGAAACACAGGTAACTAACCTTATGTCTAAGGCGGCGGATGAACTCCTCGAAATTAGGACGCCAAATTACTTCATTGCTCGGATCTGATGAGTCCACATCACGTTGCTTACGCTTCAATACATTTCGGTTCAAAGAAAAACATCAAAACAAAATTCAGTGCTACATCACTCAGAAATGTATGCTTATAAAATATCCAATAGTAGTTATGGTAAGGATGCTGATACCTTCCCCTCAGAGATGTTGCTATCATTATCTGCTAAAGATGAACTTGAATCTTCTTTGAATATATGTGGAAACCTTATTGCTTCAACTGGAGTTGCTGCTTCAAGAATACGTTCCTCCAAGCTTTCCGGTTCTTTAAAAATCTGCACAGTTCCAATAGATTGTTTATTAATATCGAAAAGAATAAACAATCCAGCTGAGAGACATGTCGCTGCAATTGATAGCTGTGATAAACAATAAAGGATATATCCAACAATGTATAGAGCTGTTGGTTTTCCTATTGACATACCATACACCAAAAAGACCTTATCAATTACCTTGGCAGCTTTAGCTTCTCTTTTCTTTGCAGCCGGCCCTTCTTCTTTTTTTCCAAGAACAGGTTCGGGAGAAGGAATGCGCTCAACAAAACGTGCAGCAACCAATTTCTGAAGAGAATCCCAGATCGCTTCTAAACCTATTGTATTTTCTGAATCTGATCATGTATGAAAATCGTATGTAACAGATTAGCATCCCCTCGGTTTGACGCATTAGTGTGATTAACATGAGATACACAAAGACCAAAACCCAAGGCCTACAATGAGAGTAAACCTTGGCATTATAACAGAAGAGATACATAAGATAGTGGGACCCACCTCTGTCTCTTTCTATCAGCTGTCCCAAGGTAAGCCTACCGTTACTAAGTAAACCATCAAGAACTGCGCCGCACTGTACATATAGATCAAAAGTAAGAGATTGGCTTACCTTGAAGCGTAACCAACTTAGTCAAACACTGAACAGAATGATGAAGATGCAGGAATCAAACCTGAGACCCAAGCTCTTCGTTTGCAACCCTCGAAAACTTGTTATACCTTACACGATGAAGAACATTGTTAAACAGCACAATGTACTGTACAATAGCTTTGTTCTCGGAACCATCTACATGTAAAAAAAATCCGAACATAAAAACTCTTATGATTACTCGCATTCTGTGTTTGCTACTAATGACATGGTTGAAGAAAAACTTCAACATTCTTCAAAATGATAGAAAACAACCGCACAAGAACACAAGACAATAAATATAAAACCGGTTTAAGAACTTGCACTATGTACAGAAACAAGAACGACCTTAGTGTTCATGAATACGATTGATCTTCGGCAAACAAAACTAAAATAAACCTGAAAGGAATACTTTCATTCCACGCCTACCAAAACACTGGGAAGTGCATTCATTTATATTCATAATCCTAACAAGTTTCATAACAAGATCCCCCAATCACAAAATCCAAGCCATTTCCATCACCAAGAAACAATTCCAACCACAATGCAGAAGAGAAATTGCCTAGAAATTCACAAATTCGAAAATGAAACCAACAAAGAAACCAGACTAACCAGGCGGTTCAACAGAAAAAGCTTGAACGCAATTGTGCTGAATCAAGAGGTAGAGAATATCCTTGACTTGGTTATGATTGATGTCTGATTCCGCTAGACGGGAGATGTCTCGCGATGAAAGAGGTCCTCTACGGAGAAGACATTCGCAGACTTTCTGCAAAGAAGAAAAAAACTCGTCACTAAATTCGTTATACACTTCATAATCTCCAAAAGGGTTTCAATTTACCGATACGACGGAGCCGAACTGGACAGTGATGATGTGAACGGCGTAGACAATGCCATACTCAGTCGTAGCCATGATTTGTGTTTTTGTCTTCTTCCTCCCGCAACATACAAACACAAAGAGGGCTTTTAGAAAAATCGCAAATTTGATTAACGATTGCTTTGAAAGGGAAATTCCCGGAAAAGCCCTTGATGGGTTTCGGTGACGGAGACTGGTTTCGCCGGTGCGGTAGCGACCTGAAGGCGACGAAGAAGATTAGAGCGATTCGTCTCTCGACAGCTTTTAAGTGATCCTCTGTTACGCGGACCACTGCTCCTTTATTGGGCCTGGTTTTATAAATGAGCCGAACAAAACTACCGATATTAAGCCCAAGATTCCATAGAAAAACCAATTAACAAAATCTATGAAGAATATGTGATAACAACGAATAATTAAATGGGAATTAAGCAACGATGAACCACTAAATCTTAATTATGTTAACTAACTAATGATTAATTATATTACATTTTTATCAAACAAAATACATCTATATAGCTAGGTGTCTATTGTGTGTATAGATTTAGAAGAAGTTCCTTCTTTGGCATGTATCAAATGAACATTTGCCAAGCTCTAAATTTATGAAGGCGCAAATTTTATATATTGACTAGAGGCGGGTATACTTTTCTAATATATATTTTTTATAATGTGTAAGCAAAACTCTTAATTTTGGATTTTAATTGGAACCACTACAAACTATATAAGTAGATATTAATCATTTTTTTGTCTTTGTCTCATAACATTTTTATAAATCTGTACAAAAAAAGAGAGTCAATACCTTGTCAGTCTCTCAATGGCTCTCTCTATCTCTTCCATCTCATAATTTAAGATAATTTTTTGTTTATTTCTCCTTTGTATCAGTCGCAAAGCATGGCTTTAACCGCCCGAAAAAATCAAATTAGGGTTTTTAGTTTTTCTCCTCAATTAGGACCAAACCAATTATGAGAAAACTATGAACTTTAATTTGAATTTTTTCCCCAATTTACAAAATGACGCCGTTTTGTAATTTCTGAATTATGCAATTAGAACCAAAACGATGTAATTTTTAATTTGATCAAACCAGACCAAATCGTTGTGCCACCTGTCAGCCATGTCAGTTAAAGTTAACGGAAAACAAACACCGATTTTTGTAAAATTGACCAAATTTCATAATTTTATATAATAAATTCAAAAAAATAAGAAATTTATGTTGTTTTTACCATTCATTGATATTTCGTGTATAAATAATCTGGAAAATTTCATAAAGAATTTGTGAGGATGCTTTATCTGACGACGCTTTATTTGACGGGATGGAGGTTTCTGGTTTTTTCGTTTGGTCATGCGTTTTCATCAACATGTAGGGACCGCTCATGTCAATCTTCTTCATTCTTCAATATAAGTCCCACAGACAAATGGAGCATCATTACCTTAATGGCCTCGAGGAGTACTGTTTAATTTATTTATTTAGGGTAAAATCTGGTTAATTTCTTACCATCACAAAAAAAAAAATTCCATTGAAAAACCAATCAGAGCTACATAAAACTGTTGAAATTGTAATAAAAAAAATATTCTATTTCAACAATTTTTAATTCATAAGTCATAACCTACATATAATAAATAAATAAAAAATTCATTTCTTATTTCGAAATATATTGATTGATCATATTAGAGTATTACTGAAATAGTTTTATTGAATAATTTGATATTTTATATGTAATTTTATTATTTGATTTGTGTGTGTTTTATTATTATTTATATATAATTTTCTATTATCATGTAATTTTTTATTTTATTTAATAATGTGTGTAATTTTTTATGAAGTTTATATTTATTTATGAAAATTTTATCATCATAATTAATAATTGTTAATATTGAGGATCAAGGTGTAAGATACAAATTTTTCTTAAAAATAAAGTTTTTAGTTGGAGATGCTCTTAGAGCTAGGTAAATCATATATGATGTATAGCGAATAATAAAAATGAGTAATATGATGTGTGAGAGGATTAGTACTTACAAACCTTATTGTAATATTTATTCTTATATTCTCTAACAATATATATATATAGTATATATATTTTCTCCCTTATATATGAACAGCTAGATACCAAAAAAAAAAATGTTTTCACAAATTTTTTGAAACCCACACAATTGACCGATGATTGACTTTCTGTAATTACAGTTGCATATATGAAATTTTCTTAAAATTGAAAAAAATTCTTGACGAACATGCATGATGCAACCGGTATGACGAATACAGAACAATGTGACACCTATGGCGGTGCTTTTACATTATCATTATTTACCTTTTTTACCTGTCTCGATCTGTTCATATTTCCAAAAATAGACAAATTACAAGTTTAAACATCAACCATTCATTCCAAAATATAATTTTTAACACATATATTAGTCAAATGAATTGTCTATCATCTTTACCTAGACGTGGTATCTGCCATCTTTTGTAGTGCTTATTGAAAACGTTTCGTTGAAGATTTGCTGTAAAATGACATGACATTTTTAAATTAAAAACACTGACATAAAAAAATACAACGATAAGTCCAACAACCACAATAGTTAAAGCTATTATACCAATTTTCTTTTGTTCCACCAATGAAACTTTAGCAAACAATATAACAAAAATCTTTCTTGCCTTTTAGCAGAAAAAATATATCGTTGGAGGGAAGTAAAAGGACCGCCTATACAAACTCGCCATAGCCATTTCACAGTTTTGAATCCCAAGGACAACCAGAACTATATATGAACGAGATATTGAAAAATCTCAAAATCCCTATACTTTTCCTCTATCTTCTATTTTGAATATTGTTTTGATTGTTTAAAATAGAAACGGAATACCAAAAACTTCTTTTGCCGTTCAAGTTGCAAGACACTATTCAATTGGTCGAAATAGTTTGTTGTCGCTTTGATACTCAAAGAAATATTTATGTTTTTATGGATTTGAAAGGAAATTTAATATAGAATGACTATAGATTAATGAAAATTTTAATTATTATTATTTCCCTTCAGATAACACGCACCGTAGGCCATCCTCGGCCAAGAAAGAAAATCTCTCGATCTCCGAAAGCCTTTTCCTTCCCCCGCCGCATCTCCCCCGCTTGGCCGAGCCTTTCGGGGGCTCGTCGAGACCTTATCAAGAAAATATTTATGTTTTTATGGATTTGAAAGGAAATTTAATATAGAGTGACTATAGGTTAATGAAAATTTTAATTATTATTATTTCATTTTAAAGATGATGTGTCAAAAGAGTGAATGCTTATGTATCACTCATTTGTGAGACACATTCACTCCTTATATATATTTTTTTTCATTTTAAGGATGATGTGTCAAAAGGGTGGATACCTATATATCACTCACTTATGAGACACACTCATTTTTTATATATTAGATATATCAAAAAAAAAATTAATTTTTTTTTTATTACAACAAAAACACTATTTATAAATCTGATTTTTTTCCAAAGATATCCAGTTTTTCAATGATCAACAAATGACAATGTTACATAAGAAGAACAACCACAAATCAAATTCTTCTATTGTGGGTGATGCCGTGATGGCCTACATGAAGACCATGTTAGTTACGAGAAATGAAAACGATTTTCTTAGCTACGTAGACGATGTATATGAATTCTCTTTATTTTTGTTATAACTGTATATGTCGTTTTCAGCTATTTCTTCACATACATAATGTTGATATTCGTTGGAGGTGAGTTTAGCACCCCTAATCGATTAGGCCCATCTCAATAGGAAAGGTCCGTCAAATTGAAGCCCAGCAAAAGTCAACGAAAAGGTCCATCGAGCTCGCGCTAGCACCTCACCCACTCTGCACAAGAAGACCAAAGAGGAAGGCGACACGTGGAGGGCAGGTCGGTAAACATGGGCTATCCGCGTAGGAGCATGGTGCCAGGCTCATCATGACCTATCCACCGAAGAAGCTAGAACACCCCGCTCGAGGTACCTTACCCCTGAGAAGCGCTGAAGGTGCCACGTCACCCCGAAATCACGGGGAGTAGGCAGCAGATCCTTGTTATAAATATACCCAGCATACATTTATGAAGGGGACATGCATTTATTGCTCTCTCTCTCACTAGACTTTTCACCCGACCTCTCTGTATTGTAGCAGAGCAACGCCGTTTAGAACACCGAACTGGATTCCCATCGGAACTAGTTCGTAAATCTAAACCGTTCATCTTTATTGATCATTAATACCAAGAATACAGTCCCCGACCTGTTCATTATAATACCCGATCTATTTCCCTCCGTCCCGACCTCCTCAAAATTAAGTTAACTCGTTTCATTAACGGAAATCTCACATTCCAGTCCCCTAATCTACTTCTAATCATCATTAGTGATCTTTTGGATCATCAGTTGGCGCTAGAGAGAGGGTGTTTAGAGATTTTCTTACACGCAAGGAACAGTTCAACCGTGACAACAATGACGGTCCCGCCTCCGAGAGTGCTATATCGTTATCAGAACAGACGGTTCCAGCTCAAACGACAGCCTCACCATCAGCTCAAACGACAATCGACGGATCAATTCCTCAAAGTCAGCCCCTCGGGACTCCGCCCCTGGCCCCAGGATCCACTCCGCTCGACAGCTCCGCCGCCCAAAATACACCTCAGACGCCAGAGGACCAGCCCATTCTGTCCGCCGTGATGCAGACCTTGCTCGCCAGAATAGATGAGCTAACACGCACCACCGACCAGCGGTTCGCCATGCTAGCGGCCTCCCGCGACCAGTCAGACGACACCAGATCTCTCGCCGTTTAAGTCAGGGAACCAGCCTTTCGGGCAAATATCCTGCACCTCTCGGGAGACTCGCCGTCAGAATCTGAAGGACCAGCCAGACAACTCGCCCCAACGACGGAGGGCTTCCGGGCAACGAAGCTCACCTTCGACGTACCAGCTCGGAACGTGCCAGGGACGCCGAGTTCGAAGCTATGAAGGAGACGATCCGCGCGATGTCTTCCAAAATTCACCAAGCTACCAGCGAGGCTCCAGAAATAGACCGCGTCCTGAGGGAGACGCAAAACACGCTGTTCACACGTCGGATCGCATCCATCCCGCTCCAGCACCTCAGCAAACTCAAGCTCCCGGCGTATGCAGGTAACACTGACCCAACCCAATATCTAACGGCATTCACCATCGCCATGGGGCGCGCCCACTTTGCCCCAGATGAGCGCGAGGCCGCCCACTGCCAGCTTTTCGTGGAGAACCTTACCGGTCCCGCCCTGACGTGGTTCTCTCGGCTGAAAACGCACTCCATCGACAGTTTCAGGGATCTCTCAACCGCCTTACTTGAACACTACTCTATCTACATCATGCAGTCCGCGTCCAGCGCAGACCTCTGGGCGTTGAACCAAGGAGCGAAGGAATCGCTCAGGTCTTTCATCGAGCGCTTCAAAGCCACGGCGTCACAAAGCAACGTGACAGACGAATCAGCACTTCCCGTCCTGAGGAAAGGCCTACGGGCCGACTCGGCCTTCAAGGATGACATGAAGCTCAATAGGCCGCGCTCGTTAGAGGATACCTTGCATCGCGCCATGCTCTACGTTGAACTCGAAGAGGAAAAAGCGGCCGAGTCAAAAAGCAGTACCGTGCACAAGGCCCCGGCCCCGAAGGAGAGACCCCAGGACATGTACCAGGAACCTCGTCAGCATTACGATGACGAGTACCAAAGTGGCAAAGGCAAGCAAGCCGCGGCGTTCCTCGTTAACGAATCGCCGGCCGTCCTCCATATGCATGATCCCGCTATTTTCTCCAACCCCGCGCCAAAACTGCCCTGGAACAAATATGTGTACGACCCTAATCAAAAGGACCAACGCCCCGATGAGCAAAAAAACAAGGAGCCCCGAGCAGATGAGCAGTATGACAGGATAGCCTTCTACGATTTTCAACAAAGGAAGGGGCACCCGACCTCTCACTGCCGCCCGCTCCAGGATATCCTGCTGAACCAGTATCAGAAGGGAGAAATCCGCATACCCGAGCCATCACACCCGCGAGCCCGGGACAACAACCGGCGTCAGCAACGTGACAACCAAGGTCGTGAGGATAACCGGGCTAGGTCTGATAACCGCGCCCAGAACGACGACCGTCGCCGGCGATCTCCCTCTCGAGGCCGAGAAGAGGACATGTCGCCTCCCCCAGCGCGAACGTTGATCGAAATGATCATGGGAGGGCTCCTCCTATCGTGCAACGACTCGATATGATCCATCAAACTGCACGAGAGAACGACCGACGCTTCCCTGAAGAGGCAATCCGGCCCGAAAATCGACGCACAAGACACAAGCAAGAAGGGGATCTGCTTCACCGAGGCCGATGCAGCAGGGGTCCATCAACCTCACAACGACCCCCTTGTCGTGCAGATTCGCGTGGCCGACTGCAACGTCAACTGGGTCCTCATCGATACGGGCAGCTCGGTCGATCTCATCTTCAAGGATACTCTGGCAAGAATGAATATGAACGGAGCCGAGGTCAAACCACTCTCTATCCCACTAACTGGCTTCGCCGGGAACACCGTCAATGGAATCGGCACCATCGAGTTACCGGTTTATGTAGGCCGGGTCACCAAAATCGTCAATTTCGTGGTCTTCGACACCACCCCGATCTACAATATCATTCTCGGAACCCCATGGCTGCACTCAATGAAAGCGGTCACTTCAACATATCACCAATACCTCAAGTTCCCCAACCAGGCCAGTACATATACTCTCCGGAGTAATCAGAGGGTCTCTCGCGCTTGCTTCGCCATTGAGCACAAGCTGCGCCACTCCGCGCCGGCATGCTTGACCATCAACATGCAACGACCCAGTGAGCCAAATAACCAGGACCTCCCAGGTAGGGACCTAGTCGCACAAATCAATATCGATCTGCGCGACCCTACCCGCTGCGTCGGCATCGGAGCATATTTGAAAGGGAGCATCAAGGGAGAACTGGTCGAGTTCCTAAGGCAAAACGTCTCCACCTTCGCTTGGTCAACAAGCGACATGCCTGGCATCGACCCAGCGACTTGTAGCCACAAGCTCAACGTGGACCCGACCTTCAAACCGATCAAGCAAAAGCGACGGAAGCTAGGTCCTGAGCGCGCGCAAGCCGTCAACGACAAGATAGAAAGGCTGACCGCAGCCAGCTTGATCACCGAGGTCAAATATCCGGACTGGCTGGCCAACCCTGTAGTTATCAAGAAGAAGAGCGGAAAATAGAGGGTTTACGTAGACTTCACCGACCTCAATACGGCATGCCCCAAAGACAGCGTCCCTCTCCCCCCGAATCGACCAGGTCGTGGAGGCCACGACCGGGAATGAGCTGCTCTCCTTCATGGACGCCTTCTCGGGATATAACCAGATTTCCATTCACCCCGACGACCAGGAGAAAGTTGCGTTCATCACAGATCGCGGAACCTACTGTTATAAGGTGATGCCCTTCGGACTCAAAAATGCCTGAGCCACTTATCAACGCCTCGTCAACAAGATGTTCGCCGACCAGATCGAACGCACTATAGAGGTCTATATCAGCGACATGTTGGTGAAATCCTTAGTAGCAGACGACCACGTCGCTCATCTCCGATCCTGCTTCCAGACGCTGAATGAGTACAACATGAAGCTAAATCCGGCTAAGTGCTTTTTCGGCGTCTCATCGGGAGAATTCCTCGGGTACATCATCACGCATCGCGGGATCAAAGCTAACCCCAAACAGATCCGCGCCGTCATCGATCTCAAGTCCCCAGAAAACACACGCCAAGTCCAACTACTCACCGGGAGGATCGCCGTGCTCAACAGGTTTATCTCCCGCTCAACCGACCGCTGCTTACCGTTCTACCAGCTGCTCTGGGCTAACAAGCGATTCGAATGGGACAGCAACTGTGAGGAGGCTCTTCAGCAGCTGAAGGCGTACATATCAACTCCCCCCGTCCAGGCTAAACCCGAGGAGGGTGAGACCCTCTATCTCTACATCGCCGTGTCCATGTCAGCAGTCAGCGGAGTGCTAGTACGAGAATACCGTTGCGACTAAAAGCCCATCTTCTACATCAGCAAGTCCATGGACGGCGCAGAGAGCAGATACCCGACCCTTGAGAAGCTCGCACTGGCAGTAGTTGTCGCAGCCAGAAGCTCCGGCCTTACTTCCAATCTCACACAATCGCCGTACTGAGCACATATCCTCTCAGAACCATTCTCCACAGCCCAAACCGATTTGGCAGAATAACAGAGTGGGCAATCGAGCTCAGCGAATATGAGATCGAATACCGAGGACGGACCGCAGCCAAATCCCAAGTCCTGGCCGAGCTGGCGCCCGAGCTAGCAACTGATGAACTCACCGAGAAGTGGAGCCTGCACGTCGACGAGTCAACTTCCAAACACGGCTCTGGGATCGGCATACGCCTCGAGTCCCCAACCAAGGAGATCCTAGAACAGTCCTTCCGTTTGGCCTTCCCAGTATCCAACAACGAAGCTGAGTACGAGGCTCTGATTACCGGTCTACGCCTAGCAAAAGCAATCGGGGTGAAGAAAATCCAGGTCTACTGCGACTCCCAGCTCGTCGCCAACCAATTCAGTTTAGAATACGAGGCCAAGAACGACCGCATGGATGCTTACCTAAAAGTAGTCCAGGACTTAGCGGCAGAATTCTCCGAGTTCACCCTAACTAAGATTCCCCGAGGTGATAATACTTCTGCAGACGCCCTCGCCGCGTTAGATTCCACCTCAGATCCAACCCAACGACGGGTAATTCTCGTTGAAAGCATCGACTTCCCCACCATCGAGCTGCCAAAAGGAGTCTGCCTGTTCAAACCCCAAAACGACGACCCCGACGAAGATATGTCGCCCCCCCAAAGAATTACCACCTCCTCCCCCCGAGCCAGAACTACCGTACTGGCGCGTAGACATACTCCGGTACATCGCGGACGGCACCCTCCCTCCAGATCGATGGACGGCTCGTCGACTAAAGAAAAAATGCGCTCGGTACACCATGCTGGACGACAACCTCTTCCGGTGGAGCGCTTCAGGAACCCTGCTCAGTTGCCTCCAAGGGCAGGAAACCATCGATGTGATGAAGAAAATGCACGAAGGCGCATGCGGAAACCATTCTAGCGCTCGAGCTCTCGCCCTACGAATTCGGAACCAGGACCACTACTGGCCAACCATGCTTCAAGATTGCAAAACGTTTGTAGCTCGGTGTGAGAAATGTCAGCGCCACGGCCCACTCATCCACTGTCCCACCGAGCTCCTAACCACCACGGTGGCGTCTTACCCATTCATACGATGGGCCATGGATATAGTCGGACCACTTCTCCGATCTCGTCAAAAACGCTTCCTCCTAGTGATGACCGACTACTTCACCAAGTGGGTCAAGGCCGAAGCCTACGCCAGGATCACGGCGGGCGACGTCCGCAAATTCGTCTGGAAATTCATCATCTGTCGGCACGGCCTGCCATATGAGATCGTGACTGACAACGGTGCCCAGTTCACATCGGTGCTGTTCTAGGATTTCTACTCTAAATGGAAGATTAGGCTGAGCAAGTCCACCCCCGAGATATCCACAAGGGAATGGGCAGGCCGAAGAAACCAACAAAACCATCCTCGACTGCCTCAAAAATGGCTGGACGACAAGAAGGGATCTTGGGCTGACGAGCTAGATGGAGTTCTATGGTCTCACCGCACAACGCCAAGGACGGCGACAAGTCGCACACCATTCAGCCTGTCTCACGGCATGGAGGCAATGTCTCCCTCTGAGATCGGACTCCCCACTCCTCGCCGCGCTATGCTCACTCAGCATACCGACCTAAACGACGCCGTGCACTTGAGCGAGCTCGACTTCCTCGAAGAACAACGCGACCAGTCCCTACTCCGAATCCAGAACTACCAACAACTCGCCTCCAAGTACTACAACAAAAAGGTTCGAGGCCGGTTCTTCTCCGAATGTGACCTGGTTCTATGCAAGGTCTTCGAAAATACTGCCGAATTGAACGCAGGATAACTCGGCA
This sequence comes from Eutrema japonicum, assembly GCA_030161315.1. Taxonomy (NCBI): domain Eukaryota; kingdom Viridiplantae; phylum Streptophyta; class Magnoliopsida; order Brassicales; family Brassicaceae; genus Eutrema; species Eutrema japonicum. Next base: position 45,909,601 of record BSQW01000013.1, read on the forward strand.
CCAATTGGGAGGGCCCCTACCTCATTTCCAAGATCGTCAAACCCGGCGTCTACGAGCTGATCACGATGAATGGCGATGAAATCCCGCGCTCGTGGAACTCAATGAACTTTAAGCGCTACTACTATTAGGCCCCCCAAGGTCCTCCTCCCTTTCTACCTTTGTAAAAAAAAAAACCGAACTACGATTGTCTTGATCCCTTCTATTAAAGGGTACGTAGGCAACCCATAACCTGGGCTCAGCTATCAATCTAATATAAATTTCTTCAAACTTGTTCATTCGCAAAAAAAAAAAAAAAAGGGGAGGGGGAGTAAACGGTCTACGACCTGCTCCCTCGCAAATAAAATAGGACCGAGCTCTAAAGCTCGCCCTCCTACGGCACACAAACTTAAGTGCCGAAGCCGAGTTCTAATGCTCGCATCTCTAACAGACACATAAGCATTAAGTGTCTTCAAGACGGGCTCGCTACCTGCACCAAAAAATAGGATACACAAGCATTAAGTATCCTAAGCCGAGCTACACCTCGCACCCAATACAAGAACAAAAAAAAAAAATACGGTCTACGACCGGTTCACAAGAAAATATTAGCTGAGGAATACGGTACACGACCTACTCCAAAACAAACAACAGGAAACGGTCCGCGACCCACTCTTCTGATCTCAACGTTCACCACCGAGTCAATCTCGTACCAAACACTTACGACAAAAAAAATGCGCGTAAAAACTTCAATTTTATTTCATTAAGGGGGGCTAAAACGCCATTTTACACAAACGGCCAACGACCCTCAAAAAAAAAAAAAAAAAAGAAACAAAACAAAAAATGGCACTCCGGCCTACAAATCCCCAGCAGCACGGATATCCCCTACATCATCCGGGCTCACCACCTGCTCGTTCGTGCCATACTGTCCACGAAAGGGCTGGCCCGACTCTTGCCGATCCTCACGAGCATCGGTTGGAGACGAGGACGGTGCCACGGTCTGAGATGTGGGCGCAGCAGACCCAAGTAGAACATGAGAAGCTACGGCACCCGGAGCGGCTGCAGAAGGATCACCGGCCTGAGCGGAAGGCGTGGAAGTCTCGCTCTGAGCGGGCGGCGCAGTGGTTGTAGTCAAAGCAGCTAGGGACGGAATAGGATCTGAGGGAACGTCCAAATCCTACGAGGTAAGCTCTGGAAAATCGATCTGACCCAGATAGGCCTCATACTCCGCCTCTGACTCCCTCAGCTTCGCGTACCGATAAAACGGTACGACTAGGCCGTCCTCCTTCTCCATCCTCTCGAGGCTCTCCCTCGTTCTAACCACCTAACTAAGCAACAGGTGGGGGGTGGAGGCCCGGTCTCCACCAGCCAGGTGGGCTCGGATCTTCTCCATCTTTCGATTCCTCCTCGCGCACCTCCCCGAGACTCGCTCACTCTCCTTGGCAACGACCGCCTTTGCCTGCTCAATGGCGCCCTCCAGCGGCACAACCCGAGATCAGAGCGTATCCCGCTCCACGCAAACCTTCTCAACCTCTCCCTTTCCGATGGCCAACTCCTCCTCCAGGGCGGCGGATCGGGCCTTCTCCGCTTCCAGCTCGGGCATGACATGATCCGCTTCTAAAGCCCGCGTTCGTGCATGCGCCGCAGACTCCTCCAAAGCGGCGGATCGGGCCTTCTCTTCCTCCACCTTCTATTTCAGCCCGCGGATGCGAGCTGTCAGGGCCTTCTCACCTGCCTCACTGCGCTGCTTTTCGTAATTGATCGACTCATCCCGTTCAATCACTTGCTTCTTGTAAAGCTCCCGAGAAGGGCAATTTTGGCCATCGCCTGTATCAACATCAGTCGTTATAAAAAAAAAAAGAGAGAAAGAAAACGTATAATACAATAATAAATAATAAAGTTATTATTATTATCATTTCTTTCTCACCCGAGCCGCAGTCCGCGCCGCGTTCCGGAAGGTACTAGCCTTCGCCATCTACGAAGGAAGGCAATGCGGAAAATTTTGCCCAAACGCCATTGTCTGAGGCAGCTCGGCACACGCAGCCCTGTCCAAGATGAACGGGACGTTCCCGTCCTCGTGGCTGAAGTAGAAGCTGTAGTCGTTGGGCTCCGCGTCCGAATCCTCCGGCGTATCATCACCAGGGGACCCGCCCTCCTCCATCGCCCCGGGATCCTCAACCCGGTCCTCGTCGTCAGCAGCACCGACCCTATCCACCGCCCGCTGCTCGCCCCCACCCTCAGACACTTGGGCTTCAGCACCCATGTCCACGTCCCCGCCCTCACCCCGAGACTCCTCAGCTCCCGGGCTCACCGTCCCAACGAGGCCCCACTCCCCTGCCTCCTCAACCGAGGGGTCTTCGATCAGCTTGGTCGCACGACTCCCCACCGGAACCTCACGACTCACCGGTGGGGAACCCACTACCCCGGTCCTCCCTTCACCGGCCACCACAGATGATCCCCCTCACCGACCCTCTTCCTCTTCGAGGCAGTCTTCGTGCCCTCTCCCTTGTCTGCAGCCGACCTCTTCTTGGAAGTAGCCCATGGCGGACCCTGCCGGGTTGGCACTTCCGGGATGGTCGGAGGCGGCGCGACAAAGTAGGCCGCGTAGGACGGGATCACAAATCTGGAAAGACCTGCACATCTCCGAGCCATTAGCCCGGTCTAAAAAATAAAATATATATACAGAGATCGGCGCCCTACCAGACATCGCGGCTTCAACCCTTCCCGACGTGAACGACTTCCAATCCTTCTGACTCTGCGATCTGAGCACAACAAGAGTGCCATCGTAATCGGATAATTTGACACTTGAGGAGTGAGGACCTGAAAGCAAAACAAACAGTGTCAGTTTAAATAAACAAAAAATAAGAAGGCAGCTCGATCTACAGGCCCCTACCCGGGGAAAAATTCCAGTCTCGGATATATCTCGCCAACGGGTCAAGACCAAATGTCTCGGTAGCACGGACGTAGAAGTAACTACGAGACCAATCATCGACTTTGGACAACTTGCTGGCCTTGGCCCCCGTGCTGCTGGCCTCAACAAGATTCGCCTGAGGCTTAAAGGTGGCATAGTAGGTCCCCGGGATCCCATGATTCACCTTCTGCACGGTGAGAGCTTCGAACATAGGGACTGTCACCTCCACGTCGCACTCCCACCCGAGGGTCAGCAGCACGATCATCCCCTGAATCGTGGACGGAGAGATTTGCGAGAAGGCCAACCCCCGCCTCCGACAATATTTAGCGAACAACTCGGGAAGGGGGAAGCGCAACCCGCACTTCGAGAAAAATCCCTCGTACAAGCAAACGAAACCCTCCGGAGGATTCCATGGGCGCTCGTCCGGCCAGGGAAGTCAAAGCTCGGCGGATGCAGGAAAGTCGCACAGCTCCCCCAACGATGTAACTGTCTCCGGCGTGCTCCAGGTCGGCGAACCGCCCTGTTCATAAAGGATCAGAGGATACTTCTTTTTCTTGACCGTCTGAACTCCCCCAGCTCGGCCTCCTCGTCGTCCGCCTCGATGGGCGGCCCGCCCGGCTCTTCGCCTACCCTGGTCGGTACCGCGACCACCGCTGGAGGACCCTCCAGCCTCCAACCCTCCCGACCGAACCCGGGAAACCGACGGAGCAGACCGCGCCTCATCCCCGCCGTCGCAACGCGGTGAAGAGGTGCGCTCAGAATCATTGGGAGAAGAAGAGCTTTCTGCCGGAGAATCGCCGTGGCTACCACGAGACGCCGATTCATCGCTGGATTCGGCCCTGATTCCGTCAAGCAGCGGCGCCATTTTACAAAGAAAAAGAAGAAGTTCCGATAACCCAACCCGGAATCGAAAGATAGAACTTAAAAGAAATCGCAAATTAAAAATTGGAAGAGAGGAAAAGAAGTTACCTTGAGAGTTTGCGCAGAAGAGTTTAACCGGAGGAAGAAGAAAGATTTAAATAGAAGAGGAAGGGGACAGTGAAACGACGCCTCAACACGTGTCAAAGGGGCGCACTCCAAAAAAACCCTAATGATGACGTCTCTTCGGTTTTTCCGCCCAGAAAGCAAAATCCGCCTCGAGAAACACGAAGCGTCCTTCACACGTCCACTCGTGACCGACACACGCAGAAAGTGGAACCTCCCTTCAGTTTCCCACGCGTGACCAACACGCGCGAACAACCTCCGGATCCTGAGGGAAGTCGCCACGTGTAAGCGATTATTCCCACCCAAGCGACATCACACCGGGCTCAAATATAAAAACCTTGAGAACCGACCTGAGATGTGCCGAGCTGACAATAACCAAAATTCGGTGTACTCGTCACGTCTCCTACCACCGAACTGGGGGGGTCAACTGTTGGAAGTGGGCTTAGCACCCCCAATCGATTAGGCCCATCTCAGCAGGAAAGGCCCGTCAAATTGAAGCCCGGAAAAAGTCAACGAAAGGGCCCACCGAGCTCGCGCTATCACCTCCCCCACTCTGCACAAGAAGACCAAAGAAGAAGGCGACACGTGGAGGGCAGCTCGGTAAACAGTGGGCTATCCGCATAGGAGCATGGTGCCGGGCTCATCATGACCTATCCGCCGAAGAAGCTGGAACACCCCGCTCGAGGTACCTTACCCCTGAGAAGCGCTGAAGGCGCCACGTCACCCCGGAATCACGGGGAGCAGGCAGCAGATCCTTGTTATAAATATCCCCATCATACATTTATGAAGGGGACATGCATTTATTGCTCTCTCTCTCACTAGACTTTTCACCTGACCTCTCTGTATTGTAGCAGAGCAATGCCGTTTAGAACACCCAACTGGATTCTCATCGGAACTAGTTCGTAAATCTAAACCGTTCATCTTTATTGATCATTAATACCAAGAATACGATCCCCAACCTGTTCATTATAATACCCGATCTATTTCCCTTTGTCCCGACCTCCTCAAAATTAAGTTAACTCGTTCCATTAACGGAAATCTCACATTCCAGTCCCCTAATCTACTTCTAATCATCATTAGTGATCTCTTGGATCATCAATATTTTTACTCTTTAACAGGTTAAAGTTAACATTTGAGCTGTAAATTTTACTCTTGACTCTCTCTTAAGCTAAGCTACTTGCAAGCAAAATTATGGTTTACTGTTTATAAAAGATCTAAAACTTTGAGAACATAAATCCACCGGGTGATGGTGGCCTAGTGGTTTGAGGGGTCAAAGACTCTTGGCATAGTTGGTCAAGGTTCCAGGTTCGAACGTCCCTGGGAACATCCTTCGCCATTTCCTGGACACCTACACGGATATGGGCCCATGCTTTATGGTCCATTTGAATATCCAGATAAAGACTCTATCCGTGGACTGCATCTCTCCCAAAAAATTAGTTTAGACTTCTTTGTGAGCCTCAGATATACCCTAAGTCATAAAAAATAAAAAAACATAAATCCAAACTACATGCATGTACGAATATTTATAGCCATATTTTGCGAGAAATTTAGTTCATTAGTTGATATATATTCGAGATTTTGGCGGCCAATAATAATACATATAATAAAGCAAAAAAATATTCATTTGAAGTTATCAATTTGTTTTGTCCATCCATACTATATTAAATTATTATTATTATATATTTTTTTCTTTTCATTTTCAATGATTTTTTTTGTCTTCCTTGATCATCTAACACTTTATCAATAATCAAAATATCTAAAGAAATCTAATTCCAAATGCGTACAATTAGTTTATCCCACCCACTTCCATTCCTTAAAACTTATCTTCTTTGTTATAGTTTAATATTGAAGTTTAGTTTTATATTTTTTATCGATTGATATTTGAATATGTGTTAATTTCAGTTTTTATTATAGTTCAAATTAATTTTTTTTTTTGAAACACACATAGAATATGTTTCTAATTATTTGATATTAAGGAATTTAGAAATTGTGACTACTTTATTTTTTTAATTGTAATTGAATTTAAAAATAATTCTTAATTTTATTTTTAATATATTATTGTTTAGTTGGACACTGAGTTCGCGGAAAAATAAGTGAAAAAAGTAACTTTATATATATACGATGATTTTGAAACAAAAAAAAACTTTATACGATGATTTTGAAAGAAAAAAAAACTTTATTTGCTTACAAATGATTCATAATTAATCTCGATATGATGAGACTATTGTTATGGGATATCATCCATTGGATGAAACTCCAAAATCTTGTAATATTGCCAACATCTTCTATTGCATTGTATATATAAAAAAAATGATTATCGGCTCCACGAAATATTGTTTATCACATGATTACCCATCCTAACTTTAAATATATATCTATAACTACATCAATTATTGTAATCACATGTGATATGCACCAACTAACATAAGTTATGGTGCCAAGACAATAACCATCAAATTATAAATTCTTAGCGTTAATCTCTGATGAAACCCGTCTAAATCACAGTTTACATCTAACCAGATATCAACCCAAATTCTTAATTTTTGAGTCATGTCAGAAATCAATTTATATCAGATCGGGTTAAAACACTTAAATATGTAGTCATGAACACCTCAGTTTGTAGATCCTTATGTCTATTACTTTTAATTGTGACTATTTTCGTCGAGACGGTCGGTGCAGTACTGAAGAAACACGAAAGATTTATCCATTTCAATTTTTAATTTGATGGTTATGGTGTTATAGCAACATAATTTATGTTTGTTGGTGGATGTCACCATGTGATTACAATAATAATTGGTGTATTTATAGATACATTTTTAAAATTGGGATGTGTAGCTATATGATGCTCAATAGTTTATGCAGCTGACAATATTTTTTTTCATATAAAAAGCAAATTACTTTGATAAAAAAAAAATGTTAACCGCTGTTTCTTAAAATGTTTTTGTCTCATAATTCTGGTTCCACAAGTTTATAAAGTATCTAAAATCCCACGAAATAAAATTAGTAAGAAAAACAATATTTTACTCAATTGCTGTATGTTTTACCAAACTATTTCATTTTCTAATGAAAAAATTCATAGACCGTTAATTACGATCGCATGTGCCGCGGTTTTAGCCGTTCTGGTTCAGGGTTTGTACCGGAAACGGAAATAAAAACCCACCACTTGGAAAACCGAAACGCCGGTCTAATAATAGTATAGGATTATACCAGCGACCCCTACAAAAAAAAAATAGAGATAAAACTTTGACCACACGATCCAAAGCACATCCGTTACGATGATGTCACGTGGCATCGTTCACAGGCATTTTTGCTTCTGCATAATTAATGAATATAAATACTACGTTTTCGTTTTGCGTTTGCTTTTGCTTTTGCTTTTGCTTTTGCACTTCCGGAGCACGATACCATGGATAGCGATACACTCACCGGATTATTGAAAAACGTCGCCACAAAATTCCCCGATCGTCGAGCGCTCTCGGTTTCCGGAAAATTCGACCTCACTCACGCGCGTCTTCACGTTCTAATTGAACGCGCCGCCTCACGCCTTGTTTCCGCCGCCGGAATCAAGCCCGGCGATGTGGTCGCTCTCACCTTCCCTAACACCGTCGAGGTATTTTTTATTTTCGTTTCTTTTGGATTTTAGTGGTTTTATTTTGCGTGCTGAGAATCCCATGGGAAGTGGAAATGGTGGTTTTTTCTAAGGATTATGGAAAATTTGTTAATCGCTTCTTACTTGAAGAAAGTTGTTTTCCAGATTCGGATTATGCTTTTGGATCATTGTTTCTTGATTTAGATTTTTTTTTTCTTAGTTTGTTATCATGTTTTTGGCGGTGATAAGAGCTCGGGCCACGGCGGCGCCGTTGAATGCGGCGTACACGGCGGATGAATTCGAGTTTTACCTCTCCGATTCAGATTCAAAGCTATTGTTAACCTCTAAAGAAGGAAACGGACCTGCTCAAGAGGCAGCTTCCAAGCTGAACATCTCTCACGTCACCGCCACGCTGCTAGACGCCGGCTCAGACCTTGCTCTGTCCGTGGCCGATTCCGACTCGGTCGTTGACTCAGCGGCGGAACTCGTTAATAGCCCGGACGACGCGTCTCTCTTCCTCCACACTTCCGGCACCACGAGCCGTCCAAAGGGTGTACCGCTTACGCAGCTCAATCTAGTATCATCCGTCAGGAACATTAAATCGGTTTACAAACTCACCGAGTCTGATTCGACCGTGATTGTTCTCCCTCTGTTCCACGTTCATGGATTGTTAGCCGGACTGCTCAGCTCGCTTGGAGCTGGTGCGGCCGTGACTCTCCCAGCTGCGGGTAGATTCTCAGCATCAACATTTTGGCCAGACATGAAGAAGTATAACGCCACATGGTATACTGCTGTTCCGACCATTCATCAGATCATATTGGACCGCCACGCGAGCCACCCTGAGCCGGAATACCCTAAACTCCGGTTCATCAGGAGTTGCAGCGCTTCTTTGGCTCCGGTAATGCTCTTGTTTCCAGTCAATTGTTGACGCGTTTGTAATTCATGGAGAATAATAATTTGTAAAACATTTAGGATCTCTTTATTTTAAACCAAATTTATGGTTTTGGTCAGGTGATATTGTCCAGGCTTGAGGAAGCTTTTGGAGCACCAGTTCTCGAGGCTTATGCAATGACAGAGGCAACCCACTTGATGAGCTCCAACCCGTTACCAGAGGAAGGTCCACACAAGCCTGGGTCTGTTGGGAAACCGGTAGGTCAAGAAATGGCTATCCTCAACGAGAAAGGGGAGACACAAAAGCCAAATAGCAAGGGAGAGGTTTGTATAAGAGGTCCAAATGTGACAAAGGGGTACAAAAACAACCCAGAGGCCAACAAGGCAGGTTTCGAGTTTGGGTGGTTCCACACCGGTGATATCGGTTTCTTTGATTCCGATGGGTATTTGCATCTGGTGGGTCGGATCAAAGAGCTTATTAACCGTGGAGGTTAGTCTCATTTACTCTACGTGATGGCTTTACTGTTTGAAAAGAATACTAGTCTATGTCAAGCAGTTTATATGGATCAATCCCTGTATTGTCAAAGAAAAACGCCCAACAAATGAGAAATGAGAAAAGATATAGTAGTAGAAACAAGTCAAAGAAAGAGGCTATTTTGTGCGCAATTTTTGTTTTTTCTTTTGTATCAATTACTTAGAATTTCTATGTGTACTTACCTTATAATCACTGTTTCAGGTGAGAAGATATCCCCAATTGAAGTAGATGCAGTACTGTTAACTCATCCAGACGTTTCTCAGGGAGTTGCGTTCGGGGTTCCGGATGAGAAATATGGCGAAGAGGTAAACAAAATTCGTGCTTAAGTTCCTCTGTAATTCAGAGATTATACACATAGTTGGAAGTCATGAAATGGTTCTCCCTTATCTACCATGATTGTCCTGCTTCATCATCAAAACATTAATGCTCTTAAATAAACGTAATTATATGCCTCAATGCTGTTACAATAACGTGTAATTAGATGTTTAGATCGGTTAATAACGGAGTTCTTTTCCTGGTTTATCAGATTAACTGTGCGGTGATTCCAAGAGAAGGAACAACTGTGAGCGAAGAGGACATTAAAGCGTTCTGTAAGAAGAATTTGGCAGCTTTCAAGGTGCCAAAGAGAGTGTTCATCACTGATAACCTCCCCAAAACGGCCTCCGGTAAGATTCAGCGCCGTATCGTCGCACAGCACTTCCTCGAAAAACCCTAAAAAAAACAAGAAAAGAAAAACACCATCTTGCTGGAATCCTTGGTGTTTTGCTTTCTCTATTTGTTGTTTAGTTTCTGGCTTTTTATGTTACTTTTCATGTTTCATGGTTACAAGAGAACATGGTGGTTAAGGTATAGCTAAATTACAAAATCGGAAATAAAGTTGATTGAAGTATATTCCTAAGATGCTCTTGAATTAGTGCGTCGTGGCCAAAACGGATAATGCCAAGATTAAGGACCAATATGTTTTTGATTCTAACAAAATTGAAAATGACAAGCTAGTGGAATGGTAGCTTCCACTAGGTCTAAGTACCATGCCTTGTTTTCTGACATCTAAAAATGGTTCATATTCCAACGTCCTTAAATTGGGATAAAAATTTACTATCTTACAAAAAGGAAAAACAAAAAAAAATCCCATGATAAAATATTTTGAAGTTGTAATGTTTTTTATAAAGATCATATTAATGATATTAACCCTGAAGGTGAGTCTCATTTACTCTGTTAAATGACGACACAATTAATACGCCTCGAATCATGAACGAAGAAAAGACTTTACTAGACCGAAAAAGACACATGAGAATCTCAAACCGTACAAATTTTAGGCGTGAACCGGAACTAGGGAAAGAACCAAACCGTAAATTTAAAGCTAAATTCAAAGATGCTCCTCTTGGACTACTGAAAGTGAAAAGTGAACACACAAAGACAAACGAGTGAAAAACCAGAATAAGAGAGACAAACTATACGATAGTTCAACGATCATTGTTATTATTGCTCCTCTTGGACATTTTCTTCCTCTTCGTCTTCATACTCATACCCTTCTTCATCCTCCGCGGTCGCGTCTTGGTACTGCTGATACTCCGAGACCAGATCGTTCATGTTACTCTCTGCTTCCGTAAACTCCATCTCGTCCATTCCCTCACCAGTGTACCAATGCAAGAAAGCCTTTCTTCTGAACATAGCCGTGAATTGCTCACTCACTCGCCTGAACATCTCCTGGATCGAAGTGGAGTTTCCTATGAACGTGGACGCCATTTTCAGACCCGTAGGTGGGATGTCACAGACAGTTGACTTCACATTGTTGGGAATCCATTCCACAAAGTAAGATGAGTTTTTGTTCTGAATGTTGATCATCTGTTCGTCGACTTCTTTTGTGCTCATTTTGCCTCTGAACATTGCTGATGCGGTTAAGTACCTGCCGTGGCGCGGGTCAGCTGCACACATCATGTTTTTGGCATCCCACATTTGCTGGGTGAGCTCAGGAACGGTTAAGGCTCGGTATTGCTGGGAACCACGTGATGTGAGGGGTGCGAATCCGACCATGAAGAAGTGTAGACGAGGGAATGGAATCAAATTGACTGCAAGCTTTCGCAAGTCGGAGTTCAGCTGACCCGGGAAACGGAGGCAGCAAGTTACACCACTCATGGTTGCAGAGATGAGGTGATTCAAATCTCCAACTGAACAGAACGCCATAAAATCAGCAGCAGATCAACACTAAAACAAAACCACTTAAAGAACGTATACATAGCTCAACTATTATTCAGCCAAATGATGTACATTCAACCTATGGTGTCCAGATATAAGTACACACTTTTATTTAGTTACTTAGTTAGAGATGGGGGAATAAGCATATCTAGATCATGCAAATCATCTGATTTCTTACTCTAAGTTCTGAATAAATTCTTGGAGACCAAAAGGATGGATTAAAACATGACTAAATTGGATCTATGAGAGTGAGCTGAAGAGAGGCGCTTACAGCTAGGAGTGGTAAGCTTAAGAGTCCTGAAGCAAATGTCATAGAGAGCTTCGTTATCAAGGACCATACACTCATCTGCATTCTCCACGAGCTGATGGACAGACAAAGTTGCATTGTAAGGCTCAACAACAGTGTCAGACACTTTTGGAGATGGAAAGACTGAAAATGTGAGCATCATCCGATCTGGGTACTCTTCCCTGATCTTTGAAATCAGTAAAGTTCCCATTCCCGAACCAGTGCCTCCTCCCAACGAGTGGCAAACTTGGAATCCTGAGGATACACAGAAACATTCAGTATATGTTGAATAGCAAGAGAAAACCCGAAGAGATCCAAAGCTTATAAGCAATCAAAAGACGTATAAAGGTTTTTGAGAAGGAGATTTGAAACCTTGCAAGCAGTCACAGTTCTCGGCTTCCTTACGAACAACATCGAGAACCGAGTCAATCAACTCAGCCCCTTCCGTGTAATGTCCTTTGGCCCAGTTGTTACCGGCACCGGACTGACCGAAAACGAAGTTATCAGGACGGAAGATCTGACCGTACGGCCCGGATCTGACGCTATCCATCGTCCCGGGCTCCAGATCCATGAGAACGGCGCGTGGAACGAACCTACCGCAGCTCGCTTCGTTGTAGTAGACATTGACTCGTTCGAGTTGCAAATCGCTGTCCCCTTGATACCTCCCCGTCGAATCGATCCCATGCTCGGCGCAAACCACTTCCCAGAACTTAGCACCGATCTGGTTCCCACATTGACCTCCCTGGATGTGAAGGATCTCTCGCATTTTCTCTGAGAATTTCACTGAGTCAGCGACCGAGTTCTGTAGAGAAATTTGAACGGTTTGTTGTTATTTGCGATGAAACGAAGAAGCGACGGTTTTAATAGTGCGGAGATAACGGAGCTTGGCTTTCCGGGTACGACGATTACCGGTTTAGATGATACAAGAACCGAATTCACTAGCAAAGTTACCGGTTTATTTAAAAGGTTTTTTTTTTTTCATCGGTCAATTTTAGTTTCTTACTTTATCTCGTTAATGATAAATTGAGAATTTTTTTTAATTAATTTTCCTATATGTTATGTTTACCAAACTGAATCCAACCGAAGCCAATGGCTAAACGAACCTTAACTGTGCTACGGCGGCAAGTAACGGCTGTTTGGTGATTCAAAACACATATATATATATATATATATATATATATTTAACATCTATTTATTAACTTAACTTGAATCGAAGATTAATTTATTAACTTACTGTCAATCAAAGAAGCAAAAGCAACCAATACATTGTTTTAAGAAAATTATTAAAAACCCATGAGGTTGTAGTTGGGTGGTTCCATCCGGAGAAGTTTCGACAGTAATCAAGTTTCTCTGGGTGCAGAATTATCAAACTAACTCTTGGCCAAATGGGGCATTATAAATAGGATGTGTCACTCCCGCTCGAGAGATTAGTCTGGTCCGTTAAGAGTCTGAGATTACTTACAAGTCTAATAATATATATATCTATAATATTATTTGAGAAGACGTTTTTAAAAATGAACTTTGATTTGTAAGTTATTACATGAAATGTCATTATAAATACCAAAGAATAATTGAAATCTATTCTATTAAAACAGAGTAATATTTGTGTCCAAACAAGAATTTTTTAAAGTTTAGTCTATTCCTATTCCAGATATCTACTATTCCCTTCTTTTTTATCCCTGTTTTCAAACAGAAATATTTTATTTTAAAAAAATCTGAAAAAATATTTCCAATGTAATCTATTTATTTAATTCATTTTTTTCTCCTACTATCTCTATATCAAAACACTGGTTGCATTAAACAGATTTATTGCAAAGATAATAATAAGTGCAAAAATAATTTCACATTTCATTTTTTTCCAAAATTAAATATGATTTTGAATTGAAATTTCAAAACATTAAAAGTATATAAACAATCATTTTTTCCTACTTTTCATTATTTTTAAAATATAATAATTTTTAGAATGATGTAATTTATCATTTTGTATATATTAAAAAAATCAATATACATAATAATAGTAATATGAATTTTAACTTTTGGGTGGATAAAATTCAAATCAATATTCAAATCCAAAATAATGAATTTGAATATATAATCTATTTAGTTAGCCTAATATTTTGGAAAAACAAAAAAGGAAATAAGTGATTAGCAATTTTGATTATTAGCATTTATTTCAAAATTTATTCAAATTTGGTTAGTTTTGAACTATTTAATGAAAGTTTCCGTGATTGCAACAATAATTAAAATGAAATATTCAAAATCTGTTATAATTCTAAATTTAAGTTAGAGAATTTGACGCATAATTAAATTCAATATATTCACTCCGATTTATTATAATGATCATACCTCAAAATCCGTAAAATTGGTTAAATTAATAATATCTTATAAGCCAAAAAAATCTTTCAAAAAAGAGAAAATATTCTTAGACACGATTATGAAAAATTAAATTTTAAATATGGACATTATCTGTTTAAGAAATAAATGATAATTAAAATTTTTAATTTAAATTCATGGTAAATATTAATATCAAACCATGGTAATTAAATTCATTAGCAACAAAAGATCGACATCTATAATATTTAATTTAGAGAATATTCTATAAAATATATATTTTCAATGTAATCAATTTAATTCCAAAAATTTAGCAACAAACTAAATAATATAGAAAATTTCACAAAAAGCTAAACACAAAATATCACTTTTAAAAATCCTAAATCATCACTCTCTTCATATATTTAAGATCATGTCATTCCATCAAACGAGACATCCATTTTTTCCTTCCAGCTTTTATATGTATATTTTGGGTTTTCTTTAACATTTTTTTTACCTCATATATATGTCGTTTATAATTTGATGTGGTTTTTGTTTGTGTTTGTAAGGATATGACGACTCAGCGGAGACGAAATCGATACAGAAACCGAGAGCGAAGATGACAGTGAGTATAATTATTCCCAATATTGTCCTCTTTTTATTCATCTTAGACTCCGTCAAATTTCGTATATAGTTTTATCTTTATTAATCTGATATTCTGGGTCCCTTTACAGTTTATTCGGTCAAAGACGTCGCTAATGCTTGATGCGTAACTGTTGAAGACTGCCATGGCGGTCGCCGAGAAAGCGAAACTGATCACGACAACAAAATTTCAGGCAAAAATTCTGATTTGTTTTAATTTTTTTTATATAGAGTAATTAAAATTAGAAATTTATTATCGTTTTATTTTTAAAAAAAATCAGACAATGGCGTGAGAGTTTACCATAGGAAACACAGGCGAGGCAAATCGGAGATGTAATAGTCCAATACATAAACACAAAGGATATCAAGTAAGAATATTTATGGAATTTCATCTATATTTTCCCCAACGTGTAGTATCTCTCTGACAAGTTTTTGGTTTCGACGAACCTGATTATAGAGTGACGTTGGCTACATGGAATGCCGCGGGAAAGTCCCTCCGATGATCTCGAGATTGGCTTTCTACTTATAACACTTCAAATATTTACATCACCATGTAAGTAAAAAAAGTCGCATAAAAAATTCTACTATTTTCCCCAAAAAATCACTTTTTAAATAGAAACATCTCCTCTGTTTTTTCTCAGTTTTGATGAATCTAATTTTTTTATTGATTTAAAGTTTTGTTACACGTTTCAAGAAGTGGTTCCACTAAACGCTGGAAACGTTTTCGGAGCAGAAAATAAGGGTCCAATTCCGAAATGAGAATCGATAATCCATAGAACGCTGAACAAATCCAAGAAAGAATCATTCTATGATCGATCTCCCAACAACAACAACGTTCTTCATAGGTGTCACAACACGCCGTCCTCTCCCGTCTTAGAAACTCCATTATCGTTGATCTCATGGTCGAGAATCTCGCTGCGGACCACTAGCTACATACGAGTTCGTCAATGTTGTAACCAGTTTACCGAGTCTCGAACCAGTAGGGAATCCGGACATGGACTGGCCTGAACGAGCGTTAGACGAGAATCCTCAGATTGTTGGATCCTCGTATAGTAGGAAAGTATATAATAGTTTTTTAAAATTATTGATTAGAATATGGAAAATATATATTTTGCATTAAAAAGTTATTTATTATTTAATTATTTTTAATACTATATATTTTAAAATAATAATCAATTCATATATATTCAAAGAAACAAAAATCTATTCAAAATCTTGCTATATTTTTCACTATAATTTATTTTATTTTATTTGAATATATATTAAAATAAAAGTTAAAAAATATTTTACTAATTTTATAAAAAATTAGACACAAGAAAACTATTTTTTTAAGAGTTCGTAGACTAACCACAAAACCTAGAATCATTTAACGGTGCATATTAGTGTTATATTTTCAAGATTATAAGTTTTTACGGGCCCGAATAATATTTTAGTTCACTGCAAAACGAGTTAAATAAACAAATTATCATAAATTGACAGCTTTATCTATAATCATTAGTTAGCTATATTGTAAAATTCAGATAAAATCAATTTTTTAAATTTTAAAATATTTTTTTTACAAAAAAATTACTCTGTGCGAGTTAAATCCTAGTATTAAAATATAATAGAAACAATTACATAAGACTTCCACACGTACATATAATTATATATGTTTTTTTTAAAGGATTTATAATCATATATATTATGTGTTTTATCCATCATTATCCTTGCCATGGTCTGATATGATTATTTAGCTATCATTTTTGGGATTGAACGTCAATCATGTTTTTAGAAGATGAATAATTATATCTCTCGCACTAATTTACAAATTTGAAAGAAAAAAAATAGAATAGATAATGCTTAGGATATCCAAAGCATCTCATTTTGTTTTCTCGCCTTAAAATCTACGCAATATCATCAACTAGCAAAACCAAAAAAAAATAATATGAATTTTGGAAATGCTATATTTTCCATGTGATCAGTAGAAAAAAAGGCTGCAAGATCTGAATATTATCCCAATTTTCTTTTACTTTATTCGTCCACATGAAAGAAAGCTGTGAAAGTCACGTGTTACCAACGGAAAAGCACGTGACTTGAAATGGAATCTAAAAAATTAAAAGCCAATTAGCCATTTGCTAATCCCCAAACAAATGAATTAGTATTTAACAAACTACATACATATCCATTTTAAATCTTTGTTTGAATTCAATCTAATGAGGATCTTAAAACCAAATTAAAAAAGAAGAAGATATTATAGGACTGCCATAGTGTGTGTCAGTATCATGATGCGGTATCAAATAGTACCGTCCAAATCACTCTATGGTATAATATCTTAAATCGGGGACCATTATAAATGTGAAAATTTTAATAAGAGAGCTTAGATGATTATGGACTAAATCAAAAGCAATATACGTTTCTTGTCCTCTAAGTTAAGAGCAACTTTGTGAGAATGAGTGGCCACCGAGCTGCACCACCAATATGGCAATATCATGGCCACGCAACGTAACCTTGGCTTTAATTCATAATCATTGGAATCAAAACGGTTAACTTGCCATATATCAGAATTTATATATATTATTTAGTGAAATATGCAATTTATTCAATTGTCATTAGGGCATCTCCAACCTTATTTAGTTTTGGAGTAAAATCTCTTCTAATCTTACTCCATTTTTTAACCAAATTATTGGTGATCGGATGGTTCCCTTCTTGCGGTGAGTGTCGGCCTTGTTGATCTAGATCAGGAATCGATTCTCCGCAGGAGCAGAATTACCATTACAAACACTTGGCCAAGTGGGGCATTATAAGTGGGTTGTGTCACTCCCACCCAGAAAATTAGTCTAAGCATGTTTGGACTTGAGATTACTCCCAGGGCTGAAAGGCATAAAAAAAAAAAAATCTTACTCCGTTTTCAACTCCAAAATATGGTAATCTCATTTTTTCTCTAAATACGGAATAATCTCATTTTCCACTCTATTTTGGAGTTGAATCTTTTATTTATAAAATAGTTTTTCAAATTTTAAATGATTTCACTTTGAGAATTATAAATATTTACGAGTTTATCATAACCAATTTACATAGTATTCATATTATATAATACGAATATTACATAACAATCATATTATATAATAATGTGTGGAATTGTGATGTATGCGTAATAAGTTGTTTTTTTTGTTAAAAATGTACGTATGTGTAAATTAATATATGTGATTCTTAAGAAATTAAAATGCAAATGACATATTAAAAGGATAAATACGGACTCTCCTACGTGGACGAATTACGTATTGTCGCGTGTTGTTTATGGCTTTTTTTGTAGGTGTGATTCCTCTGGGTCAAACTGGGCCTTACTTAAGTCTACAGCCCAAGTAATCCAGACTTTTACACCGGGCCTTGGAACCTATGGAACCAAGAGACCCGACATTGAAGACCGGTCTTTGGGCTCCCCGTGCAGTGTAGAAAATTATGAAAATTTACCAGAAAGTTATTGCAACTTTCGATCGGTATGCCGCACTTTCGTATTCGAACCACATATACGAGTGGAAGCAGAAGTGAAAGCATAACAAAGCCAAGCCGATGGACCTTGAGGACGACGTTTGGAAGGGCTTATGCGAGTATTGGAGTAAGCATGCGACGAAAAATGTCTCCGAAAAACAGTTGAAGAACCGGAAGAGCGAGCGAGGAAGGAAGGGGCCTACATTCACAACGGGGGCGCAAAGACCGTGGAACGCGAGGCGATGGAAATAGTAAGTTTAATTTTTATTTTTAATTACTAATTTCGTTTTTTTAATTATTTTACTTAACAAAATTTCACAGGCGAAAGAAGCCGGTAGCGCTCCCGATTATCTTAAACTCATCGAGAAGAGGCACACCAACAAAAAAACGGGTGTGATCCCGGACTTGGGGATGCGGAAAGTTGTCGAGAAGAGCAAGAAGAAGAAGCTGGACCGTGAAGTTTCGATGTCGAAACTCACTTTCGACAGATCCAGGTCCTCGAACGAGTTATCCTAGGAAGAGATCAACGAGATTGTTCTCGCTGTAAGTTTTGATTTCTTTTCATTTTTTTCCGTAATTTCATTAATAACATTTATAATATTTCGTAGGAAACTCGACAAGTCAAATGTCGATTCGCTGGGTTAGGCGGACTTCCGACCTATGAATCTTCTTCTTCGGTTCTTTGCAATGCTTCGAAGTACAGGGAAGAAATCGCGAGGCTCAGCCAAACAGTGAAAGACCGTGACGAGCATGTCGGTGTGTTGCAGTTCGCACACCAGGAGTTGCAATCCGCTCACAACTCAACCCGTCAAGAGCTCACTAATTTGCAAGCGACCATGAAGAAGGCATTCCCTGATCTGTTTCCGAACTAAATTTCATGTTTTTTTTAATATCAATTTTTAATTAAGAATTTTTAATTATGAATTTTATGTTTAATTATAATTTTAATTATGAAATTTTAATATTTATAAATTATTTTAATTAAAACTTAATTAATTTAATAATTATTATAAAAAATTCTATAAAAAAATAAATTATAGTTTTTCGTCGGAAATAGTCCGTCGGAAAGTTGTCGGAAATTTTCCGACGGCTATCCGACGGCCGACAGAATATTCCGACAAATATCCGTCGGAATATCCGTCGGAAACAAAGCACGTCGGAATCCCGTCGGAAACAAAGCACGTCGGAATCCCGTCGGAAACAAAGCACGTCAGAATCCCGTCGGAAATATTTTCGACTTCTTTCCGACAACTTTCCGACAAGTAGTTCTGATCAAATAACCGTCGGAAATACGGCCGTCGGTAATCCGTCGGAAATATTCCGACCAGTTTCCGACGACTACAATCCATTGGAATGTTCTGACGGATTTCCGACAAGCTGTAACCGACGGACGTTCCCTTTCCGACGGATTTCCGAACGATAGTGTCATCGGAAAACACATGTTTTCTTGTAGTGTAGCGAATCCTAGCGATTCTGAGCGATTCCGATTCCGATTCCGTAACAGGAATCGGAGTTTTCCGAGCGATTCCGTGCGACGTAGCTGTGAACACATTAAAATGTAAACCAACATTTAAAAAAGAAAAAAAAAATTCAAAACGATACTCTATATGAAACAGACTGATTAATTTAATAAGGCACAACATGAAGAATGATCTAATCGAGAGCAACTGATGCAATCAATTCTTGGTTTGTACTTGTTGCATTATGTCTTGTAAGAGGAATGTGATGTTAGAATGAGAAGAGCCTCCTTTCTCCACAGCCTTGTGAGCTAATACTCCAAGCTCTTTGACTCTTTCTCTTCTCTGCTTAGCATCATTACTATCACCCATCAATTCTTCCACAGCCTTCTTCACTCCTTCTTTATCCACCAATACTCCTATTTTCTCTTCTTCTCCCCATGTCATGGGATCTTCAACACCGACGCTCACACCGACTTTAAGTACCTGCACCGCTAATTTCTGGTTGCAGAATTGATCTCCGAAAAGCGGCCATGTGAGCAATGGAACGCCCGAGGTGATTCCTTCAAGAGTAGAGTTCCATCCACAGTGTGTCAAGAATCCTCCAACGGCATGGTGTGAAAGGATAATCATTTGAGGAGCCCATCCTTTGATGAGGAGGCCTCTTTCTTTGATTCTTTCTTTAAAACCGCTCTCTGAGATCCATTCAACTAACTCGTTATACTTCTCCCAACCTCTTATGACCCAAATGAAAGGTCTTTGTGATTCCTCGAGGCCTAGCCCAAGCTCTCTGAGCTGAGCCAGAGGAAGATTGCATATACTTCCAAGACAAACATATAGCACCGAACCTTGTTCTTTAGAATCAAGCCATTTAAAACATTCATCTTGGTCAATGGTAGTCTTGTTTCCTCTCTCAGCTTTGTCTACTCCTACCTTGTTGCACAAGGAAACTGGCCCGATGCTCCATACCTTACCTGCCTTAACCTTTTTGTAGTCTCTAACATAAGCTGGCTCTAGCTCTTCAAACGTGTTGACAATCACACCATACGAAGTGTTATCCCCTTCTGTTACTTCGTCAAGAAACTCTTTCCAGTATCCAACACCATATACAATCATGATTGGAAGCTGGGATTTTGTGAACTCAACTCTGTCAGGAAAATTTGGAATGGGAAAGTAGTACTTATCAGACTCTATAGCTCCCCAAAACTCATAGTTTTGGCGCATAATGTGCATACAAAGAAGATTGAAGCAACACATGCCATGAAAGATGATCTTTGGTATACCAAAGTTCTTGGCGATTCTGTTTGTATAAGGCAGACACATGTCGGCGATTATGCAGCTTGGCCTAGGTTCAATCTCTTTCAAGAGCTTCTGGACCGGTTCCTCGAACATGTTACTTGCTTTGAAAAAAGACAATGACTCCCCCAATGAAGCGAGCAAGTCCATATTCTCATGTCCTTCTGATGAACCCGATTCTTGAGATGGAAACTTCACTTGCAAAAGATTGATGGGCAAGCCAGACTGTATGGCCCGGTTAAGAACGTTTTTGAACCGGGCTGCGTTGTGAGGCGTTGTGACAATTGTTATGGTCACACCGCGCTGAGCCAAGAGCCGTGCAATATCGACCATGGGGATCATGTGGCCCTGAGACATGAAAGGGAAGAGAACAAAGTGAAGAGAAGGATTAGATTGTTGGGTTGAATCTGAAGCCATGAGGAACTCTCTAAGTTTTTTTTGTATGCTTTGTGTGTGTGTGTGTTTGTCTGTGCTTACATATATGCTTATTTATTGACTCATGGAAAAATCTTTGAAGCCAAGGAAATAATAATAAGTGACGTAAGAGAGAACATAAGCAAATTGGCGTCTTCGTTACAAAACGCAATATGGTTCACGGAGATTAGTACTGTACATTTTGTGGGGTTCCTGTGTCTTTTTGCATTCATATATAACTATAAGCCAGCCAGAAAAGATAGTGGAGAGTTCACAGCCGCAAAACGGAAATTTGGATTAACCAAAAAATGAGAAAAAATAAAACTTGAATCTCTATATCTTTCTATAGACAACTAGATATTTACAACAAAACTCAAAGCATCAGCAAAAAAAACCCAAAAATTATGGATTAATACTTCAACCACCGGAACATCATAAATTATTTAGCAAACAGCCAAATTACCAAAAACAAATCATGTTCTATAATGTTGAAGCCAAAGCTTTTGGTTACATAAGTGTTGCGCTTAAGAAGACTATTTAGATATGGAACTGGAGTTTAAAAGTGTTAGAACTGGAATTGGAACTAAGGAAAATGCTGGAACTGAAGGGGGGGGGGGGGGGGGGGGGGTATTGGTTCATGGATTTAGAAATCCAAACAAAATCCTATTAAAATCATGTGTTATTCAATATTAGGATTTGAGAATGGATTTGATTTCACATTAGATTTTCATAGATTTGGTAGTATTTGGGGGGGGGGGGGGGTGGGGGGTTATTGGGAGTTGGATTTATAGAGAGTTTTGTTGATTTCAAAAATCATGAGATTTATCAAATTTGCACAGAGTTTTGTTGAATTTTAAAAGTCTTTTAAAATTGCAGAGAATTTTGGGTATTTAAACAATCTATAAGAGAATTCTATTATAACAAACTTTGAGAATTCAAGAGATATAGATAGTATTTTGAAAATCTTGTTTTATGAGTTAAATTGTAATGAATCCATATCCCAATAACACTATATTTTAACAGAATCATAGAATCATTAAATATAATTTTTTTGAATAACAATGAATTTTGATTAGATTATAAAAATCATCAAACCAATAATAATGAATTTTAAAAAATGTTATAATCCATGAACGAATAACATTGAAATCTATTAAGAATGTAAAAATTCATAAACCAATAACAGTAGAATCTTAAACTCTAAAAATCTTCATAAATCAATCTCCCAATAACCTCCCAAACCTCGTTATTTCTAAAGATTTCTAAAAATTTGACAGAAAAAATGATTTGACAGGAAATCTTCATAAATCAATCTCCCAATAACCCCACAAATCTCCAGAAATCCTTATCCAACCCTCGTTATCTCTCGTGTGAGTATATGAAACCTCCTTCCAAAAAAAAAATGATAAATTGGGCTCCATCTATTTTGGCCTCATCAACAGCACGCTGCTCCCATGACACCCGTGATGAAGCTACAAGGGGACCAGAAGTCTCCAACGGAGTTAGAGACAGAGCGGAAACAGAGGAACGAGTGCGTTCTGATCCCGAAAATAGATGATCCTAACGAAGCAACAAAGAGCTCAATATGGACAACATTAGGAATCAAGAACGAAGGGATGAGCAAAGGCGGTATGTTCAAAGGGTTTGATCAGAAGACAAAGAAGAATAACAACAATAAAGTCTAGAACTTCCCCTGTTCTTTCTGCTAACCCTCTCTATCAAGATCACTTAATTTTCATGAACGATTTTAGATTTATATACGTACGTATGTATATATGTATGAATAGATGTATAGATGTTGGAGAATGGTGAGGTTTTTAGGATCATCTCTTTTCTTCTTCCTCGTGACCTTGTGAATCAACTCCGACACTTTTCTGAGTTTTCTCTATTTGTTTGTTCTTATCTTGTGAGCAGTTCTACTAAGGAAAGTAATAATTATTCATCTAATGACCGTGTTGTTGAACCTATTGGTTGAGATGATTTCAATATGTTTTACGACAATTATTTTTCTTAGCGACAAATGGTTTTATTACTTATCAAATCTAGTGGTTCATGGAGCAAATCATAAGGATTTTCACGATGGTTACAATATGTTTATACCATAAGACATAAATTCTTTATCCATTAAAATACACCAACCTTTATTTGATTTTCAAATCCACTTTAATTGAATTTCAAATCCACTTTATTATATTTTAAAATTTATGAATTTCCAAATCCTACAAAGATTTCTAAATCCATTAATATCCATGAATCAATAAACCCTGGCGGCATTGCACCACCTCTGATGGATTTTATTTTTTCTTCAGCGAATATGCATAATTTGTTTTCTCTAATCTGTCAATAAATTTGGAGCTTAAAACTCATATGCGATAAAAGAGATAATTTAAATAAAACTCACAAAATGTTATTTAACAATAACTTTATCAATTCTTGGATTGTGCTAGTTGCATTATGTCTTGTAAGAGGAATGTGATGTTAGAATAAGAAGAGCCTCCTTCCTCTACAGCATTGTGAGCTAATTCTCCAAGTTCTTTGGCTCTCCTTCTTCTCTCTTTTGCATCTTCACTCTCACCCATTAAGTCTTCCACGGCTTTCTTCACTCATTCCTTATCCACCAACACTCCTATTTTCTCTTCTTCTCCCCATTGCATAGGCTGCTCAACCCCGAATCTTACACCGGCTTTTAGTACCTGCACGACCAATTTCTCGTTGCAGAATTGGTCTGCAAATAGCGGCCATGTAAGCAACGGTAGACCAGAGGTTATCCCCTCTAGAGTTGAGTTCCAACCGCAGTGTGTTAAGAACCCTCCAACGGAAGGATGTGAAAGGATAATCATTTGAGGACCCCATCCTTTGATGAGAAGTCCTCTCTCTTTGATTCTTTCTTCAAATCCACTCTCCGAGATCCTCTCATCTAACTCTTTGTATTTCTCCCAACTTCTTATAACCCAAATGAAAGGTCGTTTGTATTCCTCGAGGCCTAGCCCGAGCTTCTTGAGCTGATCCAGGGGAAGATTGCAAATACTTCCGAGGCAAACATATAACACCGACCCTTATTCTTTAGAATCAAGCCATTTAAGACACTCGTCTTGGTTTATGTCAATAAAATGTGGCTTGAGTAAATATCAAAGAAAAACAGATGAGTAGTCAATTATGTGGAGCTCATCGTCACTATGCAAACACAGTAAATTTATCTTTTTATCTTCTATATAAACGAACGTTTCATTCGATTGTAACAACACACAACTTCACAACATTCACAAATCAAAATCTCTCTCTCGCTTCTTTATATTATCAGTATCCCGATCTTCTACAGGGTATAATTTTATTTCTTTATTAATATTTATCTTTACAATAAATTATATTATTTTTTATAACATGTTATCAACACGATCACTCTACGTTATGATTAAATATTTATTCATAATATATATCCTACTACAGCGGGCGGTGTGTCACCTCTATAATAATTTATTATTTTACAATGGTTGTTTAATGCACCACTATTTACTAAATATTATAGAGAGCGGTTTGTCACCTCGTTATTATTTGTATATAATGGTTACTAAATGCACCATTATTATTTACTGTTAATATTATAGTAGACGTCTCTGACGCCACCATTATTATTTACTGTTAATATTATAGTGGACGTCTCATACGCCATCAAAATTATTATTGTTAATATTATAGTGGATGACTCAGACGCCACCTAAATGATTTACTGTTAATATTATAGTGGACGTCTCCGACGGCATCTAAATTATTTATTGTTAATATTATAGTGGACGTCTTAGACGCCACCTAAATTATTTATTGTTAATAATATAGTGGACGTCCTAGACGCCAGAAAATTTATTTACTGTTTAAATGTGGATGATTCTGTCGCCACAATATTTTCGTTAATTATCTGTTTATTATGGTTAATATATAAGGAGGCTCGGCCGCCTGTATATAAACCTTGTATCTGAAATTTGGTAAATTTCACTGATTGATTATTTAAATTTTCATATTGATTTTCTTTAATTCCAACATTTCCTTCTGGTTTACATCACACTTATATATATGCAATAGAATCACATCTCGTGATCAAAATAAATCAAGATTATTTTATATTATGGCATGATCGCCTCGGTCACCCAGGCACCACAATGATGCGTAAAATCATAGAGAGCTCACATGGTCATTCGCTAAAAATCCAACAGATATATAAGGGGAATAAAATGACATGTGTTGCATGTTCCCTTGGAAAATTGATCATAAGACCATCGCCAACCAAAATTGATAAAGAATCACCAAAGTTCCTTGAACAAATTCAAGGCGATATTTGTTGACCAATACATCCACCATGTGGACCATTCCACTATTTTATGGTGTTAATTGACGCATCCAACAGATGGTCACATGTTTGTCTATTATCATCTCGAAACGTTGCATTTGCGAGATTTTTAACTCAGATAATCAAACTACGAGCACAGTTTTATGATTATCCCATTAAAAGAGTTAGACTAGACAACACTGGTGAATTCACATCCCACGCATTCAATGATTATTGTATGGTAACGGGAATTGAAGTTAAACATTTTGTAGTACATGTTCACACACAAAATGGTTTGGCTGAATCATTAATTAAACGTCTGCAACTCATTGCAAGACCATTGATCATGAGATCAAAACTTCCAACCTCTGTATGGGGACATGCCATTTTGCATGAAGCATTTATCCGAGTGAGACCAAGTGCGTATCATAAGTATTCCCCATTACAATTGGCATTTGGTAGAGAACCAAATATTTTCCATCTAAGAATCTTTGGTTGTGCAGTGTACGTGCCAATATCACCACCACAACGTACAAAGATGGGATCACAAAGAAAGTTGAGAATATATGTTTGTTGTGATTCTCCATCAATTATACGATACTTAGAACCACAGATTGGTGACGTCTTTAAGGCACATTTTGCCGATTGTCATTTTGATGAAAAAGTATTCCCGGTTCTAGGGGAGAAAACAAACAAATAGGAAAGGATATCAAATGGAGTGTACCATCTCTATTACACCTTGATCCTCCTACAAAACAGTCAGAACTAGAAGCTCGACAAATTGCATTTACATAGTATAGTAAATCAGCTACCTGATGCATTTGTAGATACTAAAACGGTAACTAAGGTAGTGAATGTTTGTGGCGTTTCCAAGAAACGCAAGGCGGATCCACTTATTTGTTACCATTCACATGTGTTTTTGTTTTTCTATTTTGGAATAAAGAAAAAACAAAAAAAGAATAAAACACCATGTGCGGGACAAATACACCACTGATCCGAACATGAAGGTGTAAAACAATGGAAGATGTGTGGTTTGGTACTGTAGATAGTTGACAATATTTTTTTTTTAAAATCAAAAATACATAATAAAAATCACATATGGCTATATTGTATTATATTTATATGGGAATACAGAAATATAGTTTGTTATATTTATAAATTAAAACTTTATCTTTAAAAATAATTTGATTATGGTTTTTTTGGGATGTATTTTTTTAATTTGATTTTAGCAATAAATATATTATTGTAAAATACCAAAAAAAATTATTAAAATTTTAATAATTATTTAGTTATGGTTCATAATTAATTTATGAAAAAAACTTGATCATTACGAAATTAATAAATTTTATTTATAATCATATAAATATCATTAATCCATTTTTATTTATAAAATATTTATCTAAAATATATATTCCGCACTGTTTTTTACATTTTCACCATTCACACATTTGGACCGCACCGCATGTTGTTTTTTTCACCATTCATATATTGTCCCGCACCGCTTGTTCCGCAGTAACCGCACTTGTTCCGCATGATGCGTTTCTTTCAACCGCACCGCACTAAAACCGTACCGCACCTCCTAAACCGTTTGTCCCGCACCGCTCAAACCGCTGTCACTATTCGAAGCCTTAGGCTACAAATCACATATACCAGCTGAAAACGCCCCTGCTCGTATTGAAATACCACAAGAAAGTGAAAGAGCATATGATACACATGAGTCAAGAACACGCTTAAAGCGAGGTAGACCTGCTGGTTCCAAGGATAAAAATCCTAGAAAACGAAAGGAATCTCAAAAGCATGATATTCCCAAAATAGCATAAAACATTGTGGAAGAAACAAATCATGAGACTATTGATAATATAGAGCATCATGAACCTGAAAGAAATCATGAAACTTTTATCAACTACATCCATAATGGAAAGATATGGAATCGAAACGAAATGGATGATATCAGTGACGTTTTCTCATACCTTGTTTCAAAGGAAATAAATGAAAAAAACGAAGATCTAGAACCAAAGTCTGTTTACGAATGTCAAAAGAGACAAGACTGGATAAAATGGAAGGATGCTATGCAAGTCAAACTTGATTCGCTTAATAAACAAAAAGTATTCGGACCTATTGTGCTCACACCTAAAGATGTGAAGCCGGTTGGATACAAATGGGGTTTCGTCCAGAAACGAAATGAGAAAAACGAGATTATGAGATACAAATCTCGTCTTGTAGCACACAGTTTTTCTTAAAGATCTGGGATCGATTACGAGGAAACGTATTCTCCTGTTATGGATGCAATCACGTTTAGATTCTTAATGAGTCTAGCGGCTGATGAAAATCTAGAGATGCGTCTCATGGATGTTGTTACATCATATTTATATGGATCAGTAGATAATGATATCTATATGAGAATTCCTGATGGGTTTAAGATGCCTTCAACATTAAATTCTAAACCTAAAGAGTTATGTGCAATAAAATTACAAAAATCATTGTATGGGTTAAAGCAATCTGGACGTATGTGGTACACTCGTCTCAGTGAGCATTTAGCAAAAGAAGGATATTTGAACAATCCTATATGCCCATGTGTTTTCATAAAGAAAACAATTACCGAATTTGTAATTATCGCGGTATATGTTGATGATCTAAATATTATCGGAACTCAAGGGGAAATACAAAAAGCATCCAAATATTTAAAAAGAGAATTTGAGATAAAAGATCTCAGACAGAATAAGTACTATCTTGGCCTACAAATTGAGCATTCTCAAAAGGGTATATTTGTGCATCAATCCACATATACCAAAAAGTGTTAAAACGCTTTAACATGGATAAGGCAACTCCTCTTAGCACTCCTATGGTCGTTAGAAAACTTAAGGTTGAAAATGATTCATTCCGACCACATGAGGAAAATGAAGAGATACTTGGTCCTGAAGTACCATATCTAAGTGCAATTGGAGCCCTTATGTACCTTGCCAATTGTACACGACCTGACATATCATTTGCTGTTAATCTTTTGGCAAGATTAAGTTCGTCCCCTACGCGAAGACATTGGAATGGAATCAAACATATATTTCGTTATCTGTAAAGGACTATTGATTTAGGTTTACTCTATCCTAAAAATTCAAAAAGTAAATGGTTGGTTTTACAGATGTAGGAGATTTGTCGGATCCACATAAAGCCCGATCACAAACAGGGTATGTGTTCACGACCGGAGGCACCACTATATCTTGGCGTTCTCAGAAGCAGATACTTGTGGCCACTTCTTCAAAGCATGCTGAAATCATCGCACTCCATGAAGCAAGTAGAGAATGTGTGTGGCTGAGATCAATAAGTCACCACATCCAATCAAGCAGTATAATTCGCGTAAATACGGAGCCAACTATCTTATATGAAGACAACGATGCATGTGTTGCTCAGACGAAGGAATGCTATATCAAAAGTGATAGAACCAAACATATCCCTCCGAAGTTCTTCTCATACACTCAAGAACTCGAGAAGAATAAAGAAATTGAAGTAAGATATGTCCGATCATGTGAAAATGCAGCAGATCTCTTCACAAAATTATTACCTACCACTA
Organism: Eutrema japonicum; assembly: GCA_030161315.1. Classification (NCBI taxonomy): domain Eukaryota; kingdom Viridiplantae; phylum Streptophyta; class Magnoliopsida; order Brassicales; family Brassicaceae; genus Eutrema; species Eutrema japonicum. Next base: position 45,938,436 of record BSQW01000013.1, read on the forward strand.
TGTCAGGAAACATGTCCAAAATATTGGAATGCATCATCAACGAGACTTATAGAGATGTACTCTTTTTTACTTTCCTATGATTTTTCCCACTGGGTTTTCCTGGAAAGGTTTTTAACGAGGCAACAAAGACATAACGCAAAAGATGACAGTGACACTGGTCTCCAAGGGGGAGTGTTACAAATGTCACAAAATGTGGCTTGAGTAAATGTCAAAGAAAAACAGATGAGTAGTCAATTATGTGGAGCCCATCGTAACGAACGTTTCGTTCGATTTTAAAAACACACAACTTCACAACATTCACAAATCAAAATCTCTCTCTCACTTCTTTATATTATCAGTATCTCGATCTTCTACCAAGTATAATATTTTTTTCTTTATTAAAATTTATCTTTACGATAAATTATATTATTTTTTATAATTAACAACAAAAAATTTTATGTACCAAATCCACAGAAGCATCAACAATAATTTTTGTGTACCAAATTGATATATCATGGTTTTTACCCGTTTTAAGCCATGATATAAGTCATTTTATAGAGTCTTTCTAGTATTTTAGAGTCTTTTAGAGTCTTTTCATGTTTTAGGTACGTTTGGAGCATAATTGGAGATATTGAAGCATTCTTGAGCTTTTTGGAGCCAAGCAGAGATCCTGTAGTTGAGACACCGATTTTATGCCAGAGTATCGATCGATACACTTATGGTATCGATCGATACCCGTCGAAAAAGCAGAAGGATCGTGACTTTTATGAAGATTTGAGAAACTGCAAATTGCCCCAGAAGACTTTATTATTTACAAGAAACCCCAAAACGTGACTTAGGTTATTTATTAGGATTTTCTGCCACTTTTGTGAGTTAAGCTTTATTTTACTTTGGTTTTTTGAGAGAGCTTTTGGAGGGAGACAAGTCTGAAACTCTGTTCGTCCGAAAGAAGATTTCGAACCCTTGTTTTACTCCCTTCTTTATTATTTATTCAAGGATTTATTCAGTCATGTTTATTGTTTCAATCTCTATGTCTGAATAGATCTCCTGTTAGGTTTAGGGTTCTCATAAGGGATTTCTTTGAATGCTAGGTTGATTAGTTAATTAGGGTTCATAATCTGAATTAGTTCTTCGCCTTAGGTTGTTATCAAAGCTAATTCTAGATTGATCACCTGGAACTTAGATCTTAGGTTAATCGATTAGGCACGACAGTGCAATTGAGAAACCTAATAGAACTTAGGATTAGCAAAATAACTATTCGCAAAGAGATTTGGTTTAGTTGTTTTGTGAACAAATCAAACTTGAACTAAAAGCTGGTTTAGACTTTAGGATTCGCAAAGAGATTTGGAATTCTAGGATTTAGACTTAGATAATTCTCGCAACGAGAGTTGGTTAATTATATTTCAGTGATTTGAGTTCAAGAACCGTGCGTAACCTGAACCCTGATTTGTTAGTTTATCTGCATTCATTGATTTCCTGAGAAATACCCTAAACCTATCTTTCTCCCAATCGAATCACAACTTTTTTAATTTACGTATTTGCTTTCAATTCCATTGATCATTTAGCTTAATTTTCATCTATACAATCTATTGTGTGATTTCTTGAGTCTCTGTGGATTCGACCCCTAAGTATTACAATCGACAAAGCTTTAGTACTTTTAGGGTATTAATATGAGCTTATCAAATTTGGCGCCGTTGCCGGGGATTCAATTCGCCATTAGATTTTAGTTTGAGAATTTCGACTAAGTTCGCCCCAGTATGATACATGTCGTAAATTTTTGTGTTACTTACGTTCTTGACTTTTGTGTTTCAGGTGCATGCCTATTCGTGAAACCAGGATGAACAAGAACACTTCAATAGTTAATCTGTCAAATGAGCAGCTAGCACTTTTGGAACGCACAAAAAAAAAACAAAGAAGCCAGCAGAGATGAATAACAATCCCATGGTTTTGGTTCAAGATGGAGCTGGTGCTTACAGAGACCAAGATGGTCAATTATGCAATGAGAGAGGGCAACGATTGGATGGAGAGGGGAACATCATTTCACATCCTGCTGTTGTCGAGGAGATTGTCGCAGAGAATGCTGTGATTAATCGTGGTAGGACAATTGGTGAGTACAACAAGCCTGATCAGTTCTACGCCAATCGTTCTGCGATTCGCCCTCCTACTTTTCAGAGAAACAACTTTGAGCTGAAGCCTGCTTACTACACTCTTGTGGGTCAGTACCCTTTTCATGGTCTTTCCAATGAACACCCTATGGATCACATTGAGAGGTTTGAGGATTTGGTTACAAGCATCAAATGTGATAGAGTATCCTATGATTACCTCTTCTGTAAGCTCTTCCCATACTCTCTTGGTGGGGATGCAGCTTATTGGTTGAAGCAGTTGCCAGCTGGATCACTGACTACTTGGAAGGAGACTAAGAATACCTTCCTAAACAACTTCTATGATGATGCACGATCCGAGGAGCTCAGAAATAAGATTTCTCTGTTTTCTCAGGGACCGACTGAGGCATTTAAGTCTGCTTGGCTCAGATTCAGGTCATATCAGAGGGATTGTCCACATCATGGGTTCACTAATGTTCAGCTGCTGGGTCTTTTCTTCAGAGGGATTGATTGGAGGTACCAGATGGCTTTGGATGCTGCGAGCAATGAAAATTTCAATATCAGGTATCCTGAGGACGCTTATGTGCTGATTGAGAACTTGGTATCTACCAATAGTACCAAGAATGCAGACATGGAGCGCAAGAAGCAAGCTGGTGGCATAGAAGGTTCACAGATTGCTGAGGTTCAAGCCAAGTTAGATTCTATGCACAATCTGTTGATGTACAAGACGATGAAGGCTGTTCACTTTGCAGATGATGTTGAGGTATTCAATGAGGTTGAAGTGGAAGATGTTAACTACATTGGTGGCTCTGGTTTTCAAGGTCAGAGAAATCAATATCAGAATAACAACAGAAACTTCAATAACAGCGCTGAGCAAGGAGGATCGAATCAGTTTGCCCAGAAACCATTCCAAAGCAGTGGGTGTACCAGGAACTATGGGAATTCATCCTATCAACATATACCTGCTAAGACCCCAAATAGCAAGATTGAGTCTATGTTTGAACATCTTGTTCAAGGACAGCAGAACTGACTGTGAATTTCAATGGGAAGATGGATGCTATATCCAATGATCTGAGTGGAAAGATCGAGGCTCTTAATATTCATCAAAAGAAGCTGGAAACTCAGGTTGCTCAGACTTCAGAGGTTGTGAAAAGGCCAGAGAAAGGAGAAAACCCAAGGGCACACATCAATGCAATCACCTTGAGGAATGGAAAAGAGGTCAATCCAGGAGTGAAAATTGGTCAAACTACAGAAAATCTCGTCGATCTTGACGATGAGGATTTTGAAATCGCCCCAGTATCGATTGACAATAGCCATCATCGATCGACACCGGTCAAGATACTTTCACGGGACAAATCAAAGCCCCGTGTATCGATCGATACAACTCCTGTATCGATCGACACTGATCCTGCAGTCGATACAGCACCTAAGGTTTTGAAGGAAGTACCTGATGTGGCTGCAGAGAGAGTTTACACACCGAGGATACCTTATCCCAGGGCTATTGGGAAGACTAAGAAGGAGGTAGAAGACTCTAGATGCAAGGCAATTATGGATAAGTTGATTGTTGAACTTCCTTTTATCGATGCTATCAAGACTTCTCCAGTTTTCAGGAGATATGTTAAGAGGATGGTATCAAGCAATGTGAACCTTGAGGATGGTGTTCTGATGATCTCTCATGGGTGCAGCGCGATCTTGACAAACATGATCCCAAAGAAGCTACAAGATCCATGGAGTTTTGTGTTGGATTGTGCAATCTTCACAGAAAGGTTTGAACATTCTCTTTGTGACCTTGGTTCAAGTGTGAATCTCATGCCATACTCAGTTGCTAAAAGGATGGAGATGACAGACTTCACATCCACAAAGATCTCCCTGATACTTGCTAATCGATCAGTTCGACTTCCGGAGGGATTACTTGAAGACGTCTCGATTAAGATTGAGAATTGTTTAATCCCGACCGATTTCATTGTCCTGGAGTATGATGCAGAACCCATAGACCCTCTTATCTTAGGAAGGTCATTCCTAGTACCAGCTGGTGCTTTGATTGATTGCAGGAATGGGAAGATCACTCTTAACATCGGTGATCTGGTCATGAATTTTAACATGGAGAAGATGATGAAGAGACCAACCATCGATGGGCAAACTTTCTTTGTTGATACCTTCAACGACATAGCTGAAGAGTACTTCTTGGAAAGGTATCCTGAAGATCCACTAGAGAGAGCATTGATTTGTTCAGCTGAGTCAGAGGTTCACTTGGATGATATTGCTACTGGATACTCGAAGATGCTCGATACAGCACCACCAGTATCGATCGATACTCCCCTAGTATCGATCGACACCCTTCGACCAGAAAGGGAGTTGGCCGAAAGTTCTAAGCAAGCTCCTGGGCTTGGAGATTTGAATGAGGAGAAAGCTCCTAAAGTGGAACTCAAGCCATTTTCAGCAAATCTGAGGTTTGGTTTTCTTGGTCCTAATTCCACATACTCAGTGATTATTAATGCTTCTTTGAACAACGCAGCGATTACCTTACTGCTGAGCAAAATGCGCAAGTATCGCAAAGCTCTTGGCTATTCTCTTGATGACATTTCAGGTATATCACCGGACCTGTGCATGCATAGGATTCATCTTGAGGACGAGTCAAAGCCTTCAATTGAGCATCAGAGGAGGCTGAATCCAAACATGAAAGAAGTGGTTAAGAAAGAGGTCATGAAATTCTTGGATGCAGGAGTTATCGATGCCATCTCAGACAGTTCTTGGGTCAGTCCAGTGCACGTTGTTCCTAAGAAAGGAGGGATAACTGTGGTGAAGAATCAGAAGGATGAGATGATTCCTACTAGGAATATCATTGGGCATCAAATGTGCATTGACTACAGGAAGTTGATTGCAGCTACAAGGAAAGATCACTTCCCATTGCCATTCATTGACCAGATGTTGGAGAGGTTAGCTAGTCATCCCTACTACTGTTTTCTCGATGGGTATTCAGGTTTCTTCCAAATTTCGATACATCCAGATGACCAAGGGAAGACGACTTTTACATGTTCTTATGGCACATTCGCATACAGGAGAATGCCTTTTGGATTATGTAATGCCCCAACCACCTTTCAGAGATACATGATGTCTATCTTCACAGACATAATTGAGGATTTTATGGAGGTATTCATGGATAATTTTTCGGAGTACGGATCATCATTCAAGGATTGTTTGGCTAATTTGTGCAAGGTGCTACAGAGGTGTGAAGAGAAACACTTGGTCCTTAATTGGGAAAAGTGTCACTTTATGGTTCAGGATGGCATCGTGCTTGCGCACAAGGTTTCTGAAGCTGGGATCGAAGTTGACAAAGCCAAAATTCAGTTCATGACAAGCCTCCAACCACCGACTTATGTGAAAGATATTCGAAGCTTCCTTGGTCATGCTAGGTTTTACAGAAAGTTCATCAAGGACTTCTCCAAGCTAGCCCACCCACTCACCACCCTATTATGCAAGGAGATCAAATTCGACTTCACACCTGAGTGTCTTGCAGCCTTTGAGGAGATTAAAAAGGCCTTGGTGAGCGCTCCTATTGTGCAACCTCCTGATTGGACTTTACCTTTTGAGATCATGTGCGACGCTAGTGATTTTGCTGTTGGATCAGTTCTGGGACAGAGGAAGGATAGGAAGCTGCACGTTATCTTGCCAGTAGGACATTGGATGATGCTTAGAGGAATTACATCACCACAGAGAAGGAACTACTTGCAGTTGTTTTCTCCTTTGAGAAATTTTGATCCTACCTGATTGGGAGCAAAGTGATTGTTCATACTGATCATGCTGCTCTCAAATATCTGATGCAGAATAAGGATCTCAAGCCTCGCCTTTGTCGTTGGGTCCTTTTGCTCCAAAGCTTTTTGTCTGCGTTATTATCCATTAACTATCTCATCCAATCATCAGAGTACAAAGAAGCTTCCTTTGTAAAACTCTCTATGATCTTAGGTAAAAAGACTCTCTTATGCATCTTTACAACCACATTTGACTGAATAAACTCTCTTTTCGAAGGTTTTAGTTCATCTTTAACGTTTGTTGCAGTGTAAGCTTTTAATTGCAATCATTTCAATCATAAAAGCGTAAATTCAATTTCACCTATAATAACCATACATTCGCACAAGCGAACCAAGTTTTTTTAAGTGAGTAAAGCTTTGCAATATATGAGATGAATACGATTAGTAATAAAGATTCAAAGAAATTACCACTGGATCTGATAGAGAACAGTGCAAAGTTCTATGCATTCTTTATGGTAAAACCACGTTGATAATTTCTTTGATCAAAGTGTACCAGTTGAGTTCATGACCATCTCTGCCTGCATTTCCAAAGAATCACCAAAATCAGAATTCAAAACTGGTCAAACGACTCATACAGTGAAATTTTTTGACTTTAAAGCTGTCTTCTTCTTTAAAATTCTGTCAAAATTGTAAGAACATTAAGCATCACCAGGAAGAGATCATACCATGAGTGTATCTGCAGCAGAAGCTAGGAAGAAGACTCTAGGACTGTTCTGGGCAACTGAAAACAAATCTTGGTGTTCTCTCTGTTTCTGAGTTAGAGCTTTGGATCAGATTTTCAGAAGCGTTTAGACTCCATGATCTGGACAGAAACTTCATTGGCTCCTTTGGTGTATGAGGCTGAGGAATCTGAGAGAAAATATCTTCAGCCCTCACAATTCCCTCTCCTCCAACTCGTCATGTAGATTCTCTGATCCAAATAACGATGAAGAATTAATATTCCAATCTCAATAAAACCCACCTTCCATTTTCTCCTCATATTTGTAGAAAACCCAAGATGACAATAGAAATTTTCGAGATGGAAAAGGTTATTGTTGACTTACGTTTGTAAAAGAGAAGGAGGACAACATGTCACCGATAAGGGGAAAAAAACTTATAAGATGCAGAGTGAGAGAATCTCCATATGTATCCCATTAATCCCCTGAATAAAGCTAGCATCTCTAGAAAATAGAATAAAGCCAATCAATTTCACATGTTTTCAGTTTATAGAATGTATCAAATAAAGTGCGAGAAGTGCCAGCGTCACGGTCTCCTCATTCACTGTCCCACTGAGCTCCTTACCACTGCGGTAGCACCCTACCCCTTCATGCGATGGGCCATGGACATAGTCGGGCCCCTTCCCCGATCTCGCCAAAAGCGCTTCATCCTGGTCATGACCGACTTCTTCACCAAGTGGGTCGAAGCCGAAGCTTACGCCAAGATCACGGCAGAGGACGTCCGAAAGTTCGTCTGGAAGTTCATCATCTGCCGGCACGGGCTGCCTTACGAGATCGTCACCGACAACGGTGCCCAGTTCACATCGATCCTCTTCGAAGACTTCTGCGCAAAGTGGAAAATCAGGCTGAGTAAGTCCACCCCGAGATACCCACAAGGAAATGGACAGGCCGAGGCCACCAACAAGACCATCCTCGACGGCCTCAAAAAGCGAATAGATGACAAGAAAGGGTCCTGAGCCGACGAGCTAGATGGAGTCCTCTGGTCCCATCGCACAACGCCGAAGACGTCGACAGGTCGCACACCATTCAGCCTCTCTCACGGCATGGAAGCAATGGCCCCATCCGAAGTCGGGCTCCCCACTCCTCGCCGCGCTATGCTCACCCAGCAGCCCGCACTGAACGAGGCCGTCCTACTCAGCGAGCTGGATTTCCTTGAGGAGCAGCGGGACCATTCCCTCCTCCGAATCCAGAACTACCAACAGCTCGCTTCCAAGTACTACAACAAGAGGGTTCGAGGCAGGTTCTTCACCGAAGGCGACCTGGTCCTCCGCAAGGTCTTCGAAAACACCGCCGAGCTAAACGCAGGCAAGCTCGGGGCACATTGGGAAGGCCCTTACCTTATCTCTAAGGTCGTGAAGCCTGGCGTCTACGAGCTAGTCACGATGAACGGCGACGCAATCCCGCGCTCATGGAACTCGATCAACCTCAAACGCTTCTACTACTGATCACCCGGGCTCCGCCCCGCCGTCTACCTCTGTAAGCAAACGAACTACGATTGGCTTGATCCCTTCTACTAAAGGGTACGTAGGCAACCCCTAATCAGGGCTCAGCTATTAATCTAATAAAACCTTTTCAAAAAAAAAAAGAAGCCGAGCTCCAACGCTCGCACCACAAAAAAAAAGGGGGAAGCCGAGCTCCAACGCTCGCACCTCCACAAAAAAAAAAGAAGCCGAGCTCCAACGCTCGCACCTCCAAAAAAAAAAAAAAAAAAAAAAAAAAGGCCGAACTACAATGCTCGCACTACTACAAAAAAAAGGGGACCGAGCTCCAATGCCCGCTCTCCCCGGCACACAAGTTATAAGTGCCAAAGCCGATCTCCAATGCTCGCACTCACATAGTACACAAGCAATAAGTACTAAAGCCGAGCCCAAGGCTCGCACCTCTACTAGACACACAAGCATTAAGTGTCTCAAAGCCGAGCTCGCTACTCGCACCAAAAAAAAGGTACACAAGCTTTAAGTACCTTAAGCCGAGAACACCTCGCACCCACGAAAAAATAAAGATACACAAGCATTAAGTATCTAAAGCCGAGTCATACCTCGCACCCTATACGAAGACACAAGGGCCCGGTCTACGACCTGCGCCCACGACATCGATTGACAGAATACGGTTTACGACCTATTCTACCACACATGCGAATTCGGAAATACCATCTTTATTACAAAAAAAAAGAGGCCTCGAAACGGCACTTACATAAACGGCCCACGGCCCGATCGTTACAAAAAAAAAAAAAGAAGAGACAAAAAAAAAAGAGAGAGAAAAATGCAACAACAAAATTTTTACAAGGCCACATCGGCCGGTAAATCTTCACCCCCGTCAGCACGGGTACCATCCAGATCAACGGGGCCCCCCGCCTCCACTTCCATGCCGCGCTCACCAAGGACGGGTTGCTCGGCCCGCTCTTCCCCAACAGCGGCCTCAACAGGCGGCTCAGCAGGACCGGCTTCATCAGCACCCGGGGTCGGGTCTTCCATAGGTGCATCCGCTTGAACGGCCTCAGCAGCTGGCGGAGTGTCCGAGGTCAGATCCACCACGGGAGTGTCAGAAGGAGCCACGGGCATAAGCCGCTCGAGCTGGACGCCATGAGTGCGGTCCAGAGGAATGTCCAGATCCTCCGGGGTCAGGTCCGGAAAATCCATTCCGTCCAGCTGGGCACCGAATGCCGCTTCGTCCTCATCCAGCTTCTGATACCGGTACCACGGTACCGACACCCCGTCCTCGGCCTCCATCCTCTTGAGGCACGCCCTTACACCGATCACCTGGTTGTACAGCAGGTGAGGCTCTAAGGCCCGGCTGAGACCGTCAAGATGGGCGCGTATCTTCTCCATCTTCGCGGACCACTTCCGGTTCCGCGCGTCCCACCTGGCCGTCACCCGGTCGCTTTCCGCAGCCACGGCCACCTTCGCCCGGCCTATAGCGGCCTCCAGCCCCTTGACCCTAGAGCGGAGTGTTTCCCGATCCCCCTTCAGAAGCCCGACCTCCTCCTCCAGGGCAGCCGCCCGAGCCCGCTCAGCGGCAGATCGGGCCCTCTCAGCCTCTTGCTCGGCCTGAAGACTGCCCACCTCTGCAGCCCCGGCTCGTACCCGCGCCGCCTCTTCTTCCAGCCCCGCTGACCGGGCCCTCTCATTCCTCAGCTCCTTCTCGAGCCCGTGGAGGAGAAGGGACTGGCCCTGCGTACTGGCATCCTGGCGCGCCTTCAGAAAGTCAAGCGACGCGTCTTTCTCGGCGAGCCGCTTCTCATAGGCCTCCGCCAGATAGGCAGTAAGGGCCATCGTCTGCATCAAACCAGCTGTTAGCAAAGACAACAAATCCGTAAAAACAGCCATACACAAAATAAAACCTCACCCGAGCCGCGGACCGCGCCGCCGCGCGAAAGGCATCAGACTCCGCCATCTCTAGCTGCACAAAGTGCGGATGCTTCTGCCCGAACATCATCGCCTGCGCCAGCTCGGCGCACTCATCCTGGTCCACCATGACCTGGGTGCCACCGTCCTCATGGCAGAAGTGGAAGCTGTAGTCCCAAGGCCCGGCATCGGAACCCTCCGAAGCACCGCCTCCCTCGGCGCCTCGATCCTCCGCTCCCTCCACGTGGGCAGGATGCCCGCCTCCCTCCACAACGGCGATCGCATCGCCGCCCTCGGCCGCCCGAACTGCGACCTCTTCACCCCCTTGGGTCCGAGTCTCCTCGACCCCATCTACTGGCACCTCGGTAGCAGGTACCTCGGGCTCGCACCCAGGCAGTTCAGGACGGACCTCACCCCGACCTGAGGCAGAGGACCCTCCCACCTCGGTCCTCTTCTTCTTCTTGCCGGCCTTCCCACCGGCAACCTCGGCCCCCCTTTTCTTCGAAGGAGCCGCCCCGGACGACTCCCCCCCAGCCCGCGGTGCCGGGTCTCGCCGGACCGGCACCTCGACTATCGGCGGCGGCGGCGCCACAAACGAGTCCGCATACAGCGGACTGGCAAACCTTGCTCTACCTGCAAGAGGCACACGTCAGTTCGGCAAAAAAAAAAAAAAAAAAAAAAAAAAAAAAAAAAAAATCTACCGACCTCCGGCCATCGCAGCTTTAATTCTACCCGAGGTGAATGACTTCCACTCTCTGTCGCGCACCGTCCTGAACACAGCAAGGATACCCGCGTAGTCCGGCAGCTTGAACCTAGAAGAGTGAGGACCTGAAAGCAAAACAAACAGCATTAGTCAGACAAAACCGAAGAAGAGAAGTCAGCTCGACCTGCAAATCCCTACCCGTGCAAAAATTCCAATCCCGGGTGTATCTCGCCGACGGATCGAGCCCAACCACGTCGGTAGCCCGGATGTAGAAGTAGCTGCGAGACCAGTCCTCGACCTTCGACAGCTTGCTAGCCTTAGACCCCGAGATGGGGGCCTCCAGGATATTCGTCGCGGGCTTGAAGGCAGCATAGTAAGTTCCCGGGATCCCAGGATTCGCCTTCTGCTGGGTGAGAGCCTCGAACATGGGCACCGTCACCTCCACATCGCATTCGTGCCCCAAGGTCAGCAGCACGATCATCCCCTGGATCGTGGACGGGCAGACCTGCGAGAAGGCCAAACCTCGCGCCCGGCAATACTGGACGAACAGCTCGGGGAGAGGAAGGCGCAGCCCGCACTTCTGGAAGAACGCTTCATACAGGCAGACGAAGCCTGCCCGAGGAGTCCACGGGCGCTCGTCCGCCCTGGGTAGCCTGAGCTCGACACCAGCAGGGAAATCGCACAAATCCCTCAGCAGAGTTACCGATTCCGCTGTGCTCCAGGTCGGTGACCCGCCCTGCTCGTACGGAACCAAGGGGGACCTCCTCGCCTTGGTCACTCGCTCTCCGCCACCACGGCCGCCCTGACGACCACCGCGGTCGCCCAGACGCCCGGTTACTCCCCCAACTTGGCCAACACCGCGGCCACCAGAGGAGGACCTTATCACCGCCTTCTTTCGGAGATGGGTCCCAGGGAGCAGCGGGGCGGCCCTTGAAGTCGAAGGAACAGGCTGTTCCCCACTGTCTGAGCCTCGACACGGAGAGGAGGCGCGCCCGGAACCATCGGAAGAAGAACTCGGAGAATCGCTACCGCCACCACGGGATGCCGACTCGTCGCTCGACTCAACCCTAATTCCGTCTAACATCGGCGCCATTGCACAAAGAGGAAGAAGTCGAAAAACAAAGAAAGGAAGGGAAGCAGGGAATCAGAGAGAAAGAGTTACCTTGAGAGTATGCGCAGAAGGTTTTAACAGGAGGAAGAAAGAGGGGTTAAATAGAGGAAGGGGACAACGAAGCGACGCCTGGACACGTGTCGAAAGAAGCACGGCCACCCAGAAACCTAATGATGACGACTCCTCGTTCTCCCACGCAAAAAGCAGGAAATGCCTCGATAAACGCGAAGCGTCTGTCGCACGCCGCGCGTGGACAGCTCACGCGAAAAAAGAGGCGACCTTTCATTCTCCCACGTGATGGGTACGCGCCAACCGTCTACGGATTTTTGGAAAGGTCAACACGTATGTAACACCCCGCGCTCCTCCGTCCAAATTTCGAGGAACCGTCCTAAGATGCGCCGAACTAACATCAGATCAACTTCGGGTCACTCACCTCGCCTCGCGACACCGAACTGGGGGAGGGCCTATTGTTGGAGGTGGGCCTAGCACCCCCAATTAGTTAGGCCCATCTTAGGAAAGGCCCCTCTTCAGCTCGATCGCCGACCTGAAAGCACCGCGCTCGTACCACCCGAGCTCCCGAGGACGCACCTCGGGTCCGCGCTGACACTTCACCAAAGCAGGAGTGTCAGAAGAGCATAAGGCACGTGGGAGCTGGTAGAACAGTGCCCTACCCGCGTAGAGATACGGCCTCGACTGGACGCCCCACCAACCCTGCGGAGCTGACGAAGGAGGAAAGGACACGTGGAGGAGAGTTGGCAGAACAGTGCGCTGCTCTGCAACACGCCTCGCCGAGCTCATCATGACCTCTCGTCTCGAAAGCCGGAACACGTCTCCTAGAGCACCTTACCCGCAAATCAGGCTGAAGACGCCACGTGGCCCCAGAATCCCGGGGAGCAGGAAGTCAACCCCCACTATATATACCCCTCGATGTCATTAATGAGGGGGACTTTTGATTTTGGGCACTTCACCTACGACAAATTACCCGACCTCTCTCTCTCTTTGTAACAAGACAGCAATTTAGAACGCCGAACTGGACGTCCTTCGGAACCAGTTCGTAACTCTAAATTGCTCACTTCCCTCATCATCAATAAAAAGAGCACGGCCCACGGCCTGCCCAAAAATATTCCCGACCTGCCTCAAATTGTGGTTGACTCTCTAATTAACGAAAATCTCGCCTCTCTCTCCCTAATCAATCTCTTAATCTTCATTTGTGATCCCCGGGATCAACAGAAATGAGTTGTGATCTCATTCCAAAACAGAGCAGACATGTAAATCAGCTTTGTATCGCTCATCATGTGTCTCTCTAGATCTCTCCACACTTTCTCTAGCCTCTTGTACTCTTTGAGCATTTTCCTAACTTGTTTCACATCCTGTCCGGCAGTGTTGATCATGCAGACTCATCTTCTTCCTCAGAGATGAATTTCGGCAGAGGATCGAGTAAAAAAAAAACTCTAAAAGTTGGAGTCTAAACCCTAGGTCTAAATACAGAAAGACGAGATTACCCTTAATGATCCTCTTAAACCTCTCTCGTTTTCGGGCTTTCCTTTACGGTTTGGATTTTGAAGTCATTTGCAAACGTAAAAAAAAGAAAGAAAAAACCAATCACGTAGTCATGACATGATGCAGCGATACAACAAATGATAAAGTGATTCCACTAATACTCTGATAGCCAAGAAAAGATGAAACAATATTTACACAATACTCTCGAATGTGACAACCGCCTCCTCAACTCCAGCACAACATCAGCCATTGACATTATTTTGTCACGGAAAACCTGAGCAATGCTCTTGGTATCAACGGATCCGAAATCCGACCCGATAACCCTACGACTAAAGATTCGACTCGGTATACTAGCCCGGATCATTATTGGAGATGCTCATGACACAAAATATCGAAAAAAGTGTGCATGAATATTTTTGTGATTACTGACAGATTGTGGATGCATGACAAATATCGGAAAAAGTGTGAAGGAAATTTCTACGAAACAACAAGAAAGGAAACTAAAGATTGCACATTTTCTAGGTTCTACAATATTTCGTGTGATTTTAATACATCACAAAAGAAAAACAGCGAACGGGTTATATGCAAGTTCTTTTTCTCTACACAACATAACTTTATAAGCGAATCTAATTTTAGTTCTGGTTCTGCTTCCTCCAGTACTTACTCTCCCACTGTTCGATCCTACTAGTCGTACTCTGTCTTCTTTTCAGAACCGAGTAAAGCGACGCCGGATCATAAGGAGGCGGCATGGCGCAGGGACCAGTCTCCGCGGGGCGTTTCACCAGTGATTCCATCATAAATTTCCGCTCATTTCCATCCCTCGGGCACGCCATCGCCTCTGAGCAGAGCTCCGTGGCGTTCTGAGGAATCTTGGGTTTAAACCGGAGGAGCTTAGAGTATTGGGTTAAGAGATGGTACATGTAATCGTACACATAGTCCATCTTGAGTTCTTGTTGCACAAACTCACTCGCCTTATTTCCAATGTCTTGTGCCTGGTAAGAAAAAAAAAACATGTACTTAGACCCGATTCTCTATTGAACATGTATGAAATGCTTACAAAGGTGAGTCTCATTCGTCATATGCAGCAACGAGAGATTGAATCTAATACCGTTTTAAGTAATATTGTACCTTTAGCATGTGCAGGTTGCCCCAATCAACGGCGAATTTGATGGAGCGGCATTTGTCATCTTCCTTGACGGGCCAATAGTGGTGACCTGGAAACATACCTCGTGTGAAGAAATCGTAGTAATGAGGTTTCACCAGCAATGTGACCGAGTCACAAGCGAGAATGTACTTCTCGCTCACCGACCAGGCAGACCCTTCTATGTAAATCTTGTACCTACATAACAAGATTTTTGTATCAGCCATTTCTTAGAAACCCAAAATTAACGTGCTATTACCTGTGATGGCATTGGCTCGCCAAGTCTGATTGCTTGTAACCTTCCTTTGATTCCCGGACCCAGTCCTACAAAAACACAGCAAGATAAAGAAGTACTATCTAAACATCCGAGAACACAATTCCAACTTTTGCATCATAGTAAACCAACCAGTAAAAACAAAATCAACAATTTCAATTATGGATCAATACATGGGATTTCAAGTAATGTGATTCGAATCCGGGACACTCTTAACTAGTTGAATCACAGAACAAGAAGAATGAGATCCAATTACCTGGGGGTACAAACGAGCTTTCCAGTCATAATCCTCGGAGACATTACATTTCATGAGATCTTGTCTCGTCTCAGCAACCGTAGGGTTCCCTTTCCAGTAGGCATAAGGTTCTCTGTCTATCCATTTGGTTCTCTGGTTCCCTTCTCTAAGTTCTTTCAACAGGCTCTCCCATGGCTTTATATTCACCTCAGCCCTACAACACCAATGCAATTCTCATCTCTATCTAATTATGCATTCAAACTTCTCTAAACAAGTAAAACTACAAAACTGAAGAAGAAGAAGAAGAAGCGTTTACCATCCCCAATAGGACCAATCAGGAAATACGATGTCCAGCGTCTCGTTGTTCCCGCAGTAACGGAACAGCGGTGGCGGCGTCAACTGATCAATTCCGGCGAATTCCGCCGCCTTCACTACCGGCCAGTCAACGCAGTCAAACATCAGCTCGAGATCCGGAATCTTTCCCGGATATCTCCTTAGGAGCTGTACGAATCCCCAAATCGTGAACACATCTCTCGTCTGAAAAGCCTCACGAAACTTCTCGACGTAGATCCTCCCGTTGATGATCACAAGCCGGAAATTCGCCGTCGCATTGGCGCGCTCCAACGCTTCCCTCGTGATCCCCGTCTTCTCCCACGGCCGTAGATCCTCGTGGATCCAGCGGAAATAGTCTGGACACGTGGCGGATGGAGAACGCTCGGGGTCATCTTCTCTGTAGCTGTTCCTTGGGCAAGTTATAATAGTCTCGTTGCCGGAGAAGGCGGCGCAGTTTAGCGTGAACTCATTTGGCTTTTCCGTAGTTAGCTTAGTCGACGGAGGGTGTTTTGGGGATTCCGGCGTCTCTGTCTTAGTCACGGTCACCGCTTCTTTCTCTATCAAAACCTACAGTTAATCACGTGATTATTAAGGTCCCGTGTAGACACGTGTCAAACACTCCGTTACTTGTTTGACCCAAAAAAAAAAAAAGTAACGGTGACACGACAAATCAGGCGCCAAACTCTTTGGCGCCACCAAAACCAAATTCCACGTGGCAAATAATATCATTACCAGGAGCAAACGACAAAACGGAGTGTCGTTTTAAATGAAATAGAAGAGAAGACAGAGAATGTGGGCGTACGGAGGGGTCGAGGAGGAGGCGCGTGGAGAGGAACGCGCCGAGGAGGAGGAAAAGGAAGAGGGATAAGAAAGCGTAGGATCTGTTGGAGGCTCCGGTGCCGGATTTGACGAGGGGAGACAAAATGGTGTCGAAATGACGAGAATGCCCTCCCGATGACGGTGAGTTCCTCATCGTCCCTCCTTGCTGTTGCATGCCCCAACAAACGGCAAAACTGATGATTATTTAAGAACCATTAACGTGAAACGAAAGAGATGAAGAAGAGAGAGATGGAGAGCTTTTGTGGGTAAAACGAAAGGACATGTAGCAGAATAATGTGAAACTAAAATCACTTTTAATGTTTCGCAAGACGTACCTAAAAAAAAGGCATCATTTTTAAAGCTTGGGAGTCAAAAGTACAATTCTCTCATTTTTAAATGGGTTTTCGGATTTTTTTTTTCTATTAGAAAAATAGTGTTTTTAAAAGTATGCTTTTATAAGTGTTATAGCTAATCGCCATCGGTAAATAACATTAACAATGACGATTAACAGAATCGTGAAGAAAAAAAAGTGTGAACTTTGCTGTGTTAAATCAATTAGTGAGACTTTGGAGTATACGATAATATAAAATAGTAAAATCACACATATGTGAATTTCGGGGGAAAATAACAGAATAAAACTGTAGACGTCAATAAGGCCTATGTCAAGGCCGAGTTCCAGAACTAAGCCCAAGCCCGAAACAAAGAGCAAAATATTTTTATTATTCGAAAGATGGGCCATCATATCGTAAACCAATCAAATAATAGGACCATATCTTTTCCGGTTTGGTTCATATTTAAACACCAATTCAAAAAGGAAATGGCAACAACTAACAAACCGAGCATTGATTGTGGACCACAATAAAGCAAAATTGGAGACACATGTGATTTCGAGAAAATGGATCCCTTTTTCGTTCAATATCCTACTGTCGACGATCTGTTTACGACATGACATTTTTCATAATACATAGAGCTGTCCTGGTCGGACTTTACTGTTCAATAAAGGGTTTAACGGAAGCCTGAAATATCACCAGTGCCAGCTTAAGAGGGGACAAGGGGTCCGACCGCCCCATGGCCCAATCCTAATTTTAATAATTAAGGCTCACAATTTTTTTATATGTCTTTTTCATTAAAAAGAAATAAAATAATAAAATTTAGATTGAAAATGGTCAATAAAATTATTTTATATGTATTTTTATAAAATAATTCTACATAAACATTACACAAAAATGTTTTTTTTTAATTAGTATAACACCATTAAAAAATATATATATAAGGGTTCAATTTTTTTTTCTTTGCCCTAGAGCCCATAATAATATTGAGCCGGACCTGAATATCACTATTATCGTATATCTATATATATAAAGAAACTTTTTCTCTCTTCTCATGCCGCCACCTCAACATCTATTTTTCTGAAAATAAAATTAAAATACCATTACACAATCAAAACAAAATTAAAAAAAGGTGGACTACGCCCGCGCATTGTATCTATACAGCCAACATATTTTAAAAAAAACAAAAAATTATCTTAAAACTAAAATTTTTAAAATAGCCCAAATTCCTTCATTCCTTAATATTAAAGGGAACCATATTCTACAAGTGTTTCAACAAATATGTTTTAAATGAAAAAAAAAAAATTATGCAAAAAAACTTTAAATTGTTAAGATCTTCCCTAAAAAAACCAACTAATTACGTGAAATTGACCAACAAAGGAAAAAAACAAATAAAAATATGTACTATCCACTAAAAAAATACATATAAAATCATAAATTTAAGAAATTAAGAAAATAAACCAAAAAATAAAAATACACATATTTTAAGTTGATAGAGACAATTCAATTAATTACCAGATTCAAAAAATAAAATAATAGAAAATAAAAACTATTTAGAAAAATTGTTTACAACGTCCGCGCGTAGCGCGGATCACATACGCGCGGATCACACCCTAGTCTATATATATAAAGTTAGCTTTTCTCTCTTCTCATACTGCCACCTCATTGTCCACATGTCAAATTTTAATTGTTTTTTTAACATCATTTTAATTGATTTTTGTTTGAAATAATTGATTTTAATTACATATCTAAGATTATTACTGAATAAAATTTCTTTATACATATAAAACAAAGACAGCATTTAGTTTTAACAACAAATAAAATTCATTGATATCCACCACATTTTTAAAAAATTTATTATAAATTAATTTCCGTTGGTAAATGTGGTAAAGTATATAATATAAAGTAAAAATTGATTTGTTTTGTGATTAATTTTATATTTAATAATTATAAATATATAAATTTCAAACAAAAAAATTAAAAGATATAAGTATGTGAAATCAAAACCTCTATTTCTAAAAAGAAAATGAAGTTATACTTACATGCAACAATTCAAGACAAAGACTTCATAATGAAGAACATCGAGATCATAAACACTATCGGACCAGCAAAGCACCAAGTTCGAGCGTTTCGATCATAATTTGATCACTCCATCTATAATCAATGTTCATTCTACGAATACTAGGACACTTTACATTCATGCCAACCGCCAAATATACTGATACGTCAGTGTACAGTCGATTTTATATTCTTCAGTGGGTTCGGTACAAGCATGTTATGTTTAATGCCAAGACAAGGAATTTTATAGTTACATTGATTATCCAAAGAAGTGCTTAGTTACCGGTAACTACAGTGTCATACCAGCTAATTTAATGACCTATTAATTTGGTTTACATTATTTTTATTTTTATTTACAGATATTTTAGCTAAAAATTTGTATTCTTAAAAAATTTAATATATTATTTTTTTGGTAGATTAAAGAAATATATATCATTTTCACACTTTAATCAGCATCTTTTACTTACTTAAAATACGAAACATATGATTTGTGTCTTAATCTATTATAGTTCTTTAATTTTTGAATATATTTCAAATGGAGAGTACGGTAGTACGAAGATAATTAAGTAATTTAATATGAACATGTCCACTCTGCGTCATATGTTCAAGATAAATCGGGAAGTTATACTCAGAAATGTAATTTAGAAACATATTCTATATGGACTTCAACAAATATGTCTTACATGAAACAAAATAAAAAAATAAAAATTATGCAACAAAAAATTTAAAATATTAATATCTTCCCTCACTACAAGAAAACAATCGATTTGCAATGGACTTTGCGATGGATAAGATCCGTCGCAAATTTGCGAGGGATTTGCGAGTGACTTACTAGTCGTCGCAAATCCGTCGCTATTTTGCGAGGGAAAGGGTTGTCGCAAATTGTGACGATTTTGCAACATATTTCCGACGAAAGTGCGAGGGACCGTCTAGAGTCGCAAATCCCTCGCAAATTTGCGAGGGACAAAAGGTCGTCGCAAATTCGTTGCAAATTTGCGAGGGATTAGCGAGTACTATAGTGGTCGTCGCAAATCCGTCACAATTTTGCGACGGCAAGTTTCCCTCGCAAAATTGCGACGGATTTGCTACGGCAATTTGCAAGGGATTTGCGATGGATCTAGTTAGGTGGAGTTAGGTGAGGTAGGTGGACCACGTTTAAAAGAAAAATTAATTTCCATCGCAAAGTTGATGCAAATCCCTTACAAATTCCTTTTCCGTAGCAAATCCGTTGCAAATTGTTGTAGCAAATCCGTCGCAAATCCGTCGCAATGTTTTTTGAAATCCTATAAATACAGATCACGTTGAGAGCTCTCAAAACACAACAAATTCGGAAAAAAAAAAAAGTCTTCGGGGCACAAAATATACGCATTACGATCATGGATGTACAATCAAAGAGATCCAGGGATGGGTGAAGTGACGAAAGAGTATCGGGACGGGTTGCGAGCATTCATGTACCAGGCAAAAAGCCAACCATGTGCGACTCGTGACGGTAAAATTTTCTGTCCATGTAGAAAGTGCAAGAACACCCAATATGTGGATATTGATATTGTGAAGAGGCATCTCTATAATAGAGGATTTAAGCCAAACTATTATATCTGGTTTTCGCATGGGGAAGGTTGTAGTGTTGATGCTGGAAGTAGTAGTACGAGTCATGGCGTTGATCAACCTAGTTATAATTATGGGCATGATCATTTATTCGGAAATATTGATGAAGGGTATCAACAGGGAAATAGGTTTCATGATATGGTTACAGATGCATTTCATGAAAGTACAACTGCATTTGCTGATGATAATACTATGGAAGAACCCAACATAGAAGCAAAGCGTTTTTATGATATGTTAGACGGTGCGAAGCAGCCCATCTACGATGGATGTAGAGAAGGGCAGTCTAAACTATCATTGGCATCTAGGATGATGACAATTAAAAGTGATTATAACCTAAATGAGATTTGCATGGATTCATGGGCTGAGCTAATTAAAGAGTATTTGCCACAAGATAATATTTCCGCTGAGAGTTAATATGAAATACAGAGGTTGGTTGCGAGTCTTGGGTTAACATCAGAAATGATTGACGCATGCATTTACAATTGCATGATTTTCTGGAAAGATGATGATAAGTTGCAGGAATGTCAATTTTGTGGGAAGCCGAGATATCAACCAACTACTGGAAGGACCCGCGTTGCATACCAACATATGTGGTACTTGCCATTCACCGATAGATTGAAACGGTTATACCAATCAGAAAGGACATCGGCGACAATGAGATGGCATGCACAACATACCACGGAGGATGTGGAGGTTACACATCCGTCAGATGCAAAGGCGTGGAAACACTTTCAGACTGTACATTCGGACTTTGCTAACGAGAGCAGGAATGTGTATCTTGGCTTATGCACCGATGGATTTAATCCATTTGGTATGTCCGGGAGACAATATTCTCTATGGCCTGTCATATTGACGCCATACAATCTTCCTCCGGAAATGTGCATGCAACGGGAATTTTTGTTCATGAGTATTCTAGTACCCGGTCCTAAGCATCCGAAGTGATCCCTTGATGTATTCCTCCAACCTTTGATTCATGAGTTGAAACAGTTGTGGTATACAGGTGTTCGCACATTCGATTATTCGCAGCAAAGGAACTTCAAGATGCGTGCTGTGCTATTGTGGACCATTAGTGACTTCCCGGCGTATGGAATGTTATCGGGGTGGACTACGCATGGAAGGTTATCTTGTCCATATTGCCTTGATCGGTCAGAGGCCTTCCAGTTGAAGCATGGAAGGAAACCATGTTGGTTTGACTGTCATCGTCGGTTTCTTCCCATGCATCATCCGCATCGTAAGAACAAGAAGTTGTTTAGGAAGAACAAGGTCGTGCGTGTTCCCCCCACCCCCCCGTCTATCTTTCAGGGAATGATTTTTTTGAGCAGATTGATTATTACGGTGCTCAAGAAACATGTAAACGTGGGGGCAATTGGCACACTAAGGCAAACATACCTGACGGATATAACGTTTCTCACAATTGGCACAAACAAAGCATTTTTTTGGGAACTGCCATATAGGAAGGATCTTCTATTACGGCATAACCTTGATGTGATGCACATCGAAATTTTTTTTTTTGATAACATCATGAATACAATTTTGAATGTCAAGGGAAAGACTAAAGACAAAATGAAATCAAGGTTGGACATTGCCGAAATATGTGTAAGAAGCGAGTTGCATATTACAAAAAACAGAAAAATGCCGATTTCAACTTTTCGATTGTCTACGGATGCGAAACGAGCGTTGTTTGATTGGGTTGGTTCAGAAGTAAAGTTCCCTGATGGATATGTGTCCAAATTCTCAATTAGATGCATAGAGCAATGCAATAAATTTTCCGGTATGAAGAGCCACGATTGCCATGTATTCATGCAGCGATTACTACCATTTGCATTACTCGAGCTCTTACCGACAGCTGTTCACGAAGCAATTACGGGTAAACAAGTATTTAAATATGTATTTATAATATAATTTTCTTATTTAATTACTGATATATATTATTGGTAGGCATTGGAGCATTTTTCAAGGATCTATGCACTCGAACACTGACTGAGGATGGCATAGCGCAATTACGCAATAATATACCTGTTTTGCTGTGTAATTTAGAAAAAATATTTCCACCTTCATTTTTTGACGTCATGGAACATCTCCCAATCCACCTACCACATGAAGTAGCTCTTGGGGGCCCGTGCAATTCCGATGGATGTACCCGTTCGAGCGATTCATGGGACATTTGAAAGGAAAGGCCAAAAATCTTGCAAAAGTGGAGGGTTCCATCGTTGCAGGTAGTTTGACCGAGGAAACATCTCACTTCACGTCATACTACTTTAGCCCAACCGTCAGAACGAAAAAAACCGCTCCTAGAAGATATGACGATGGTGGGGTTGCACCTACGTATAACGTTGATGTCCTGGATATCTTCGCCCAAATAGGGAGACTTGCTGGAAAGTTGAAAGAAGTTTGGTGGGAAGACCATGAACATTGTCGTGCAGCTCACAATTATATATTGCGAAATTGTGATTTTGTTCAACCGTTTGAGAGGTATTAATTAATTAGCTGCACTTAGATTACTTACATTTATATATCTCACTCGTTGTTTAATTAGTTTTATAAAAAATTATTGCAACGTTTTCGACATCCAGATCCGAGAATCCTATCCCGGTTTACTTGAAAAAGATTATGTGAAGTACAAAGAACGTTACTTTGCTGGATGGTTAAAATACTATGTACGTAAGATATATATATATACATACATATATATATAAGTTATCTATCATTTCACGAATATTTTTAATATAATTTGTTAAAATTAATTAATTGTTATTCAAATTATATATATGTAGGTAATGAATGGATGTGCAAACCAGCCCTTGCCACTATGGTTGCACGAGGTTGTTCAAGAACCAATTGCGAAGATCACTACTGCCCCCAATGTACTTCACTCGCGGATACACATTTCATACATATAAGCATGGCTCTCGAAGGTCAACCGCAAATTATGGAATCCATGTGCCAGGTGAAAACGATTACTACGGCGTCTTGCAAGAAATTATAGAAGTCACATATCCTGGAATTATCGGTTTTAAATGCATTTTATTCAAATGTGATTGGTACGATCCAACAGTCGGTCGAGGGGTCCGCACAAACAAATTAGGGGCGATCAATATCAATGCAAACCGACGTTTTTCCAAGTTCGAACCCTTCATCCTAGCATTGCAAGCAGAACAAGTGTGTTTCATTCCATATCCTCGGATTAAACAAAGACGTGAGACATGGTTATCGGTGATAAAAGTGAACCCAAGAGGCCGTATAATTGGGTTAGGCATCGATGATGCTATGCAAAATGAAAGAGTCGGAGAAGTCTCCATCGCAGTCGAATCAACAGAAGATATCATACATATCGATCCACAAAACAAAGAAGTTGAAGACATCGTGGATGATTCAAGCGAAGATGCAGCCGCATCTGACGAGTTCGAGGAGAACGATAGCGGAGAAGACAATGATGAGCATAGTGAACACTCCAATATGTCTGAAAATGAATCTGAAAACGATTCTGAATAATGTGTTATATGTACTATAATGTAATTTTTAAAATAAAAATATGTATATGTTGAAATCCGTATATGTTGTAAATCCGTAAAAAATAAAAACTTTATTATGATAATAAAACGTATACCATAAACCATAAACCTTAAAAAAATAAAACTCATGAATTTGAAACGGATTTGCGATGGATCCGTCGCAAATCCGTCGCAAATAAAGGACCCATCGCAAATCCATTGCAAATTTGCGATGGATCCGTCGCAAATCCGTTGCAAATAAAGGATCCATCGCAAATCCGTTGCAAATTTGCAATGGAATTGTTAGGGATTCATTCCTTATTTCCGGCGAGTATAAAATCGTGACAAGTGTCTAACGGTTTTAAAAGTGAATCTCAAAAATCATATTACTAAAGTTATTTAATGATGTGCATTCATAAACCACGAAAATTTGGAAATGTCTCCGTATGATATATAAAACGTCATATATCCGTATATGTTTTTATGAATATATATATATATATAGAAGTTCAACATTCCTCGTACCATCAAATTCATTATATTTTTAAACAAATATGCTTATGATCCTGACTCTTATGAGATTATAAACCATGAGATTATAAACCGTAAACTTTATTATGATAATTAAACGTATACCCTAAACCCTAAACCTTAAAAAATAAAACTCATGAATTTGCAACGGATTTGCGATGGATCCATCGCAAATCCGTCGCAAATAAAGGACCCATCGCAAATCCGTTGCAAATAAAGGATCCATCGCCAATCCGTTGCAAATTTGCAATGGAATTGCTAGGGATTCATTCCTTATTTCCGGCGAGGATAAAATCGTGACAAGTGTCTAACGGTTTTAAAAGTGAATCTCAAAAATCATATTTCTAAAGTTATTTAATGATGTGCATTCATAAACCGCGAAAATTTGGAAATGTCTCCGTATGATATATAAAACGTCATATATCCGTATATGTTTTTTATGAATATATATATATATATATATAGAAGTTCAACATTCCTCGTACCATCAAATTCATTAGATTTTTAAACAAATATGCTTATGATCATGACTCTTATGAGATTATAAACCATGAGATTATAAACCGTAAACTTTATTATGATAATTAAACGTATACCCTAAACCCTAAACTTTAAAAAATAAAACTCATGAATTTGCAACGGATTTGCGATGGATCCATCGCAAATTCGTCGCAAATAATGGACCCATCGCAAATCCGTTGCAAATTTGCGATGGATTTGCGATGGATCCATCGCAAATCCGTTGCAAATTTGCAATGGAATTGCTAGGGATTCATTTCTTATTTCCGGCGAGGATAAAATCGTGACAAGTGTCTAACGGTTTTAAAAGTGAATCTCAAAAATCATATTTCTAAAGTTATTTAATGATGTGCATTCATAAACCGCGAAAATTTGGAAATGTCTCTGTATGATATATAAAACGTCATATATCCGTATATGTTTTTTATGAATCAATATAGAAGTTTAAGATTGCTCGTACCATCAAATTCATTATATTTCGGAAAATATACTTATGATCATGACTCTTATGAGATTATAAACCGTAAACTTTATTACGATAATAAAACGTATACCCTAAACCCTAAACCTTAAAAAATAAAACTCATGAATTTGCAACGGATATGCGATGGATCCGTCGCAAATAAAGGATCCATCGCAAATCCATTGCAAATTTGCGATGGATTTGCGATTGATCCGTCGCAAATCCGTTGCAAGATGTATTTTTTTTGAAATTTGGTACGAACATTGAATTTTTTCATCATATTTTGGGCCAAATTAAACCGCGAATTGGTAGTGGACCACACATTTTGCGATGGATTTGCGATGGATCCGTCGCAAATCCGTTGCAAATTTTAGGTCCATCGCAAATCCATCGCTTATTAGTTTATAAACAGACTGTTTATCTTCTTCTTCCTTTCTCCCTTCGATCTCAAACCAGTGGATCTCAAATCGATCCTTCTCCGGCCACTGTGCATTTCCGACGACCCCACTCCTCCTCCTCCTCCGGCGACCGGTTCCTCTTCCTCCGGCGATCGGTTCCTCTTCCCTTCCTCTCTCCTCTCCTCCGCGACCTCCTCCCTTCACCTCGCGACCTCTTTCTTCTCCTCCTCCGCCGGCGAGCACTCATCTCCCTCCGGCGACCTCCTCTCCCTCCGGCGACGTCCTCTCCCTCCGGCGACCTCTTCCTCTCCTCTGTTAAGGTTGGTTTTTTTTTTTTAATTTCATTTTTTCTTTTTAAAATATATGTTGTTATCTTAAAAAAAAAAATTGGATTTGTTAGATTTGTGAAATTTGTTAGATTTGTGAAAAAAAAAATTAGATTTGTTAGATTTGGATTTGTATTTAAATTAGATTTTTAGATTTTTAGATTTTTAGAATTGTTAGATTTTGTTAGATTATTTAGTTTTTTAGATTTGTTAAAAAATTATATTTGTTAGATTTGTATTTAAATTTGGATGAATTTAGATTGTTAGATTTAGATTTGTTATTTATTAGTTTGTTAAATTTGTATTTCAATTATGATGAATTTAGATTAGATAATTTTATAATTAGTATGATTTTATATAATACATTATATAAAATGATTAGTTTGATTGTAATTTTTTTTGTATTTTATAAATTATAATATAATTATATGAATTAATTATTAAATTTTTTTTTTAGATGTCGGGATTTTGAGGTAACGACTACACTCGATTTCTTTCGATGGGTTCCACAAGTACTCCTCCTGTTATTCAGATGGATTTCACGACTTCTGCTGTTCCTGAGACCGTGGAGCCTGCCCCAGCACCGGCGGATCCCGCACCGTCGAACCCCGCGGCTGACTCCATCCCCATTGATATTGCGATACAGCAGATTCTCGAGAGTCCTGGTCATGATAGTCTACCACGACTCAATCCAAGCCGTCCTCCAAGAACGTTATGGTATAATTTATATTTTCTAAGTTATTTATGTTTTTGTTTACAATTATAATAATTTCATTTTTAATTTACTATATTTTCTAATTTCAGGTTTGATGATGACGGAGCTGTGGCTGCTCAGATCTGTTCGATCTTTGAAACAGATTTCAAAGAACCGCATGCCAATTACTCGCAAACACCGGAATATATCATTGAACGTTGGTATAAAACGTTTGCTGTAAATTTTCTAAATTTTATTAAATTTATTTTATTATTATTAATAATATTTTTTATGCATTTAACTTCTTCTTTTTTTTTTGTTATAGCAATCGTTTCATTGGGATTTTGCAATTAACGGCGAGGTCCGAAAAAAATTTGAAAAGAAGTTGAAGGCTCGCATGTGCGGTCAGGTTGGGCGTTGGAAAGAAAAGTGGAAGATTAAAGGCGATGAGTCGAAGCCTAAGTGGATGGATCCGCTTGTTTGGAGCGGTCTTGTTCGATATTGGATGGATCCGAAGATCGAGAAGAAGAGTGCCGATAGTCGCAAGGCCCGATACTCTGATCCTGATGGTTATGGGCCTTCTAAGCATCGTTCTGGACAAACCTCGTTTAAAGCACGGGGCCGAAACATAGTAAGTTTTTTTTTTTAAATCTTACATTCGTAATTTAATTTAATCTTATGAATTTATAATATTTTTTTTAGGCCGCAAAGACCGGATCATCAGTCCGGATTTGTTAGCGGTTCTCGAGGAGACAAAATGGAAACCGGATGGCTCTTTTATCGATGGACGCTCGGAGAGATCTACCACGATGTCACTTCGCGGCTCGAACTGTTATCTCAGACAGTCGATAGTGATGATCCCGAGAGCACAGCATCTGGCGGACTTACTCCTTTCGTGAAGAACCAAATTTTTACCGAGGTACGTATTTAAAAATTAAATTGTTGTATTGTATTTAAATATTTTTAAAAATATTTATAATGTTTGTTTTTTTGTCTTTCATCGGTTGCTCCCCGCAAAAAAGGAAGAATTTACGGAGTCGGTTCGCTTCAACCGCAAATTGAAGCTTCTTCTACATCGGCTTCACGTCCATCCCATGACGATTTACACTGGATCATAACGAGTCAGGCCGAGATGATATCGAGTCAGGCCTTGATGCTAACGAATCAGGCCGAGAAGATTAATTCCTATGATGCTTTCATGGACTACTTTGCTGAGAAGGATCCGGCTTTTGCAAAACTTCGCGCAGCACGTAACCCTTCGGGATCGGGATCCGGAACCGGAACCGGGACCGGAACCGGAACCGGAACCGAAACCGGAACCAGTTCCAGAACCGGTCCTTTGTAAACATTTTAATTTTAATTTGTTTTTTTTTAAAAACAATTATGCACTTTTTGTAATAAATAAATAAATTATATAATTATGTTTTTTAAATGTTAATTATTTTAATTGTTATTTAATTTTTAAATTAAAATTTTAATTTTTTTAATTACAAAATGCAAATTTTTTCGCAAATCCATTGCAATTTTGCGATGGCTTTGCGACGACACGAAATTTGCAGTCGCAAATCCATCGCAAATTTGCGATCTATTTGAGATTACCGGAATCAATGTGCCATCGCATATCCATCGCAATTCCATCGCAAATTTGCGACGATTTTCGCGTTGGTATAAAGCCCTCGCAAATATGCGACGATGCGTGCCCTCGCAAATCCGTCGCAAATTTGCGACTGCAAATACTCCCTCGCAATTCCGTCGCAAATTTGCGAGGGAATATTTTTCGTCGCAAATTTGCGAAAGATTTGCGAGGAAAATTTGCCGTTGCAAATTTGCGAGGGATTATTTCTCGTCGCAAATTTGCGACGGATTTGCGAGGGAAATTGGCCGTTGCAAATTTGCGAGGGAATATTTTTCGTCGCAAATTTGCGACGAATTTGCGAGGGAAACTGTTTTGCGACGACTGATTTGCGACGGAAGTAGTGTCGTCGAAATTCCATCGTAAAACGTGATTTGCGACGGATTTGCTATAGATTTGTCCATCATCGCAAATCGGTTATTTTCTTGTAGTGCGTTTAAAAACCCCAACTAATTCCATAAAAATTTTAGCCAAAATAAAAAATTGTAAAAATGTGTACCATCCACTAAACAAACATATAAATGATCATATATTTCAGAAATCAAAAATAGAAACCAACAAAATAAACAAACACATATTTCTTAAGCTCACAGAGAGAATTCAATTAACTATGACACTCTGGAAAAAAATAATATTAAATAATAAAAATAGTTTAGAAACGGTTTACCACACATAATTTACACAAACTCCAATTGATATAAATTAAACTAAAAAATGCATTCACTAGAGACTCCTAATGTTTTCTACTAAGCAAATATCAAACCATTTACTAAGCAAACACAAAACAATCAACTTTAAAAAAAAATTTAATTGCATAAATTTACAACGAACGAAAAAAGGGAAAAAATGTACAATCACTTTTTTATTTTTTTTTAAAACTATTGAAAATAAGATCTATAACAAACAAACACAAAGCATTAAACTACAAAACAAAACAAAACAAATTAATTTATAAAAAAAAAGAAAAAATAGTTAACACGCCCGTGCATAGCGTGGATCACACTCTAGTTATTATATACGAAGATCAAAAGTGTTTAAATGAGATCTTTTTAATGTTTGGACATTCAGAACCAATTTCAAAGTTAACGGATGATTAGGTTTCATGAGTTTTGGTATTAATTTCGTCGTTAATTGCGGATTGTCAATACAAACGGTTACATATATCATAATAATCTTGGCTTCTCTTAATTAATGGAAACAAAATGATGGATAACCAAATCTTTTTGGGAGTGCCCTCGCTCTTTGACAATTTTTGAATTAAAGCTCATGCTTAATAATAACTATCCATGTCCCTACCTTAATCAGAACTTCACATCAAAAAATCAAACTACGCTCTCAATTTTTTCTTTTACATTATTTCCTTTCATATTATTCACAAAAGTTGAATTCAATAAGATAT
Organism: Eutrema japonicum; assembly: GCA_030161315.1. Lineage (NCBI taxonomy): Eukaryota > Viridiplantae > Streptophyta > Magnoliopsida > Brassicales > Brassicaceae > Eutrema > Eutrema japonicum. The sequence continues at coordinate 45,967,948 of BSQW01000013.1, forward strand.
ATCAATGAAAGTCAAGTATCTAAACTATAAACCCAACACCCTCATCGTTTATTAAGCCCTTTGATGGTTAGTCAAAATTCTAAGGAGTGAGTTTGAGATCCGTTTGTTGTAATGTAAAAAAAATCGAGTTACTCGAAACACTCTTTGATATGTAACATGCATTTATCGAATTATCATGATTCATGATGCCTCCAACTCCAAGAAATTGCATTTACTTTAATATAAACTTAATAAACCAAAAAGATAATATAGTTTATAGGTTTCTCGATTTTTGTTATTTTCCTAAATGAGATTTCTCAATTATTTCAATGACATTATTTCATTACTAAAAGTATATGTTAAAACATGATAAGATTTGAACTAAAAAAAGTGAAGGGTTCACAAAGCTTTGAAATCATTCCGTTTTCATATTATTATCTTCTTTATAGTAGGGACTGCTTCTATTATCAACATATAACCATTTAGCTTTTATAAAATTTGGCGGTGCCATATTATTCGTGTACACCATATATATTACTCACTGAAATTTTATTAATTTTAGCAATAATAAATCTTGATATACATCCATATAGTTGGATACATTTTAATGAAATGATGGTAACCAAACGGTCATGGCTATGTTTAGTCATGGGATATGGTTATTCGGTTCGGTTTGGTTCGGTTATTTCGGTTTTCGGATACGTTTGGTTATATATTTTATACTATCCATATAAGAACCGAACAATTTTTGGTTCGGTTTTGGTTCAGTTATCATTCGGTTTGGTTCGGTATGGATAACATAATTAATAACCGTATGGTTTTGGTTATTTTCGGTTATTTCGGTTAACCAAAATATTTCGGTTAAATTTCGGTCAAATTTTGAATATATCGGTTAAATTTCGGTTATTTTGGTTATTTCGAATAATCGGGTGAGGTAAATTTTAATATATTTTTTTTATATCCATCGATATCCATTGGTTATCGGTTATATAACCGAACCGAACTGAAACCAATGAATATCAATAAAAAAAACCATTCAATTCTTGTGAAGGAACCATAACCAAATCGAACCATCAATTTCGGTTCGGTTTCATTCGGTTCGATTATTATGCCGAGGACTAGCTATGTTGGCTAAACGGTTCTTATTTCTAACTTCAAAAACTCAAATCTATTTAGTCAATTATCTAATGATTGTTTTGACTCGGAATGGTATTATACTTAACGGTTCTTATTTCTAACTTCAAAAACTCAAATCTATATTTGTTGACAAATAAAAATACAAGTTAGTATTACAAGTACAAGTTGGAAGAGACTGATCAGAGCGATATGATTTGAGGCAGAAAAGAAAACCTAAAGGCTAAAAGCTCACAACTTTTGCTATTTCACGCGTGTGCTGTGTTCTTCCTTTGTCTCCCTATTTCACAACCCAAGAAGCCTTTACATAATAACAAATACTAATATACTATAATAGATTATGAAAATACTAATCTTAATTATCAAATACACAGTCTATATTTACACACACATACATAATCTACCTATAAATATGCATCCATGATATGGAGCCTTTATCTTCTGCTTCCTTCTCTAGAACTAAGTAAGCTTGGAGGGAGTTTCTTTTTTTTATAAGGGATTAAGCTTGGATTGAGTTTCTAAGGATGTCTGTGAGTATATATCTTACTCCAATCTTCTTACTTATTGTCCTTCATTTACAATTTACACACATATTTTCATTTTCTTATACACACACAGACACACACATATTTCGCGATGAATATTAAATAACTGAGATATATGTTTAATGTAGATGACAGTGGAGATAAGAGTTCCAAACTTGGATTGTGAAGGATGTGCTTCTAAGCTTAAGAAGACTCTACTCAAGGTCAAAGGTATTTAATTAATCTTATGTGTTTTAATCTTACTCTTCTTGGTTCATTCTAAGTATGAGTTGCTTACTCATTTTAACCTTATTCTTCTTGGTTTTGATTCATTTTAGTTTTTCTTTATCTTTTTAGTTTTAGAATGTTAGTAACCAAAGGTCCAAAGTAAAACTAAATTTAATATGGATGCATGCAACTATATCTTTAATTGTCAAACGAATGTATAAGTTTTGTCTCGATTTTTTCAGTTTGATATGGATTGAGTTTTAGATTGACTAAATGTATTCATTTCAACCAAATTAAGTATTCGTTTGCTTCGCTTATCGGGACTGAACATCTCAACCAGATCTTAAGCATATCCAACCGATCTAAAACGAATGTTGATATCTCCGGTTGGTCAGATAAAATTAATTTATCCGGTTATTATTGGTTTACGTGCAGGAGTGGAAGAAGTGGAAGTAGAGATGGAAACTCAAAAAGTGACGGCTCGAGGATACCGGTTAGAGGAGAAGAAGGTATTGAAAGCGGTACGACGGGCCGGTAAGGCGGCTGAACCGTGGCCATACCGATTAGGTAATAGCCACTTTGCCTCTTTCTATAAATATCCTTCTTATGTGACCAACCACTATTACTCCGATACACACCGTACCGATCCCACCGGTGGTGTCCACACTTTCTTCCACACTCCGGCCGTTTACTCAGTCGCTGTGGCCGGCGATGAGATTGCGGCTTCGATGTTCAGTGATGATAATCCCCATGCTTGTACCATTATGTAATCCTTTTTTTTTCCTATATATATATATATATACACAAATGTTTTCTTTGCATCTTTCTATAACGGAGAGATCCCAAACCCCAAACCGAAACTGAGACTAAGTAATCTCCGTTACATGTGCTATTTAAGGTGTTCACAGAGGCCAACGACGAGTTTTTTTCATCTTCTTTGTCCAAATTTGATTTTGATTTTGATTTTTTCTATTTTGTGTAACTAATATTGGAATGAGAAAGTAAATCTAATACTAGTTGTTTTATATGAGGTGTTCAAAATGAAACTTTATGATAATTATAACCAAGACTAGCTCTCAAACGGATCTATATATATAAATAAACTTTTTCTCTCTTTTCATGCTGCCACCTCAGTATTCATATGTCAAATTTTAATTGGTCATTTTTAACATCATTTTAATTATTATTTTTTAACAATTGGTTTTAATTACATAACTAAGATTATTAATGAATAAATTTTATTTATACATATAAAACAAAAAGCATACTGATAATTAGTTTCAAAAAAAAAAATCTATTAATATCTACCACACTTTTAATATTTAATTTATAAAAAACATCTTCAAAATAAGCTTAAATATCAAAATATGATAACTTATTTCAACTCTCACATTTTGATAGACCCAAAAAAATTACAACTAAATACAAATACAAATTAAACACCACATAAAACAAAACTTAGAATCTAATAAAATTATTAAAAAACACCGAGGAAAAAAAATCCACACCAAAACAGCAATCCAAATGAAATCATAGAAATCTTCTCTATGAAGATGCAGCAAAATTACTCGGCTACTACATTACACAAACATGACCGGCTCACTAATAAAGTGGACCATGTGCATATTATAAAAAAAATTATAATTTAAGGCATATAAACAATTTTTGTTATAAAGAACCCTTAAATATTTACAAATAAAACCTTCAAACATGACAAAATTTTACAAAAATCAGGTGGTCACTGTGCATTTTCACCTTCAGCACTTGTCTAGAGTCGGACTTAGACAAAAGATACAAATGAAAAATATGTGAAAAATCATAATAAATCAAGACTTGGATATGTATATTATATTATCATATTTATCTACACTTGAAGACTTATTACTTAAAAATTGGAAATAAAAAGACTTAAGAATTAGAAACATATTTTACACAATAATGAGGATTAGAATCATACATCAACAATATTGTAAATAATACTAAAAATAAAACAAAAAATATAAAACAAAAAAATACAATATTACTCGATGAAGACAAGAGCCACAAACCTAAAATTCGGTGCAACTAGCTTCATCACAAAGCACAATATCTAATTCTAAGTAAGGATAAACCCAACATCCGCCACATATGCTTCAAAACCGAACTCTCAACCTCCTTCCGCAATAACTCTAAAACAAAACAACTCCTTTAGTGTATTTTTTTTATCTCTTTGGTGCCTTCATTACACTTTAAAGATGAACTTTGCGACAACAATTAACATATAATTAATACACTCTAATTGATATAAATTAAAATAAAAATGTATTATTAGAGATTCCTAATGTTTTCTACTATAAAAACACAAAATAACAAACTTTTAAATAAAAAAATAATTGCATAAATTGATTGATTATGTATGAAGTAAGGTTTTCTCACTTTTCATGAAGACACATCATCATACACATGTATGTCATATCATTTTGATATTTTATTTTCATAATTTAATTACTTAAAATCTATATATATAAAGTAAGGTTTTTTCACTTTTCATGAAGACACATCATCATACACATGTATGCCATATCATTTTGATATATAATTTTCATAATTTAATTAGTTAAAATTTTGATATACATATTAACTATATATTTAATTAAATTATGCAAAGAATTTGAAAGGTCATTTACATATTTATATCATGAAATTTTTTAAAAAATCAACAAAATTTATTGAAAGAATAATAGATTTAAAATTTTCAGTTTTACTAATATATTACACACTTTATTATAGTTACAAAGTTAAAGTTTTATATCCAAAAGATATTTAGTGAATGGATATTATTTGATCCAAACTAATAGTAAACATTTTTTCATAATTTAATTATTTATAACTTTGATATACATATTAACTATACATTTTATTAAATTATGTAATGAATTTGAAAGGTTATTTTTTCATATTGATATCATAAAATTTTTAAAAAATCAACAAAATTAATTTAATGAATAATAGATTTAAAAATTTAGTTTTAATAATATATTACACACTTTATTATAGTTACAAGATTAAAGTTTTATATCAAAAATATGTTTAGTTAATGGATATTATTTGATCCAAACTAATAGTATACAATATATACAATATTAATTTAACATATCACAAATATCTATAAAAAGTAAACTCATTATTTTTTAATAATGCATATTACAGTAACTTTGCTAAATAAATTGTATATAAAAATTGATTTTTTTAATAAAAAAGTACATAATTTAAAATAATAAAAATGAAACTTTCACTAATTTAGATATTTGGATAACATGATTTATTTGGGTTTTAAATATAGATAAGATATGAAAGTTCCAAACAAACATGATTATTTGTAAATAATATAGAAGTGATTGACCGTAGATATTGAAGTGATTGACTATCACTTATATTTTCATTTTAATGGAGGTGAAAATAAGAGAAACAATTAGTTAACTTTCAAATAAAATATTAGGCTTATAATCTACAAGCAATATTTTGTTTTACTAAAAATGAATAAACAAAATTCTCATAAATAAATTAAACTTTTATAAAACTTAAAAAACAAAAACTAGCAGGTCACACATTTTTTTCTTATATAAAGTTTAATCTCACCGGGCTTACCCCTTATCAATAGCCTTATGTGTTAGCTAAATTTTCATTATTGTTGTAAATAAATTCATAATTAAATTAATTATTTTATCAAAATACATAATCTAACACATTGTCTTGAATAAGCAAATTTTAAAACGGTTAAATTTGAATTTGTGTGACATGCAATACATGAATAGATTTAAAATCAACAAAAGTTGATTAATTGTTAATTATATTATTGTTGTAATGAGCTTACCCCTTATCAATAGCCTTATGTGTTGGCTAAATTTTCATCTTTCTCTCCAGTTATATATGGAAATCGTTTTCAAAAAAATAAAAGAAAAATAGACTTAGGAATCACAAACATATTGCACACATAAATAGGATTAAAATCATACATGAAACACTCCAAAAATAATATCTTCACATGAAGCAAAAAAAAAATATATGTTTAAAATGTAAATATCTTCCTTTTAAAAAACCCAACTAATTGCATAAAATTGATCACTAAAGAAAAAAAAGAGGTAAAAATGCGTACCATCCAATAAATAAACACATAGATGATCATAATATAAATAAAAAACAAAAAAACAAATACACAGATCTTAAGCTGCTAGAGATAATTAAATTAACTACGAGACCAAATCAAATAAAATACTATTAGATTAAAAAATTGTTTACCACGTCCGCGCGGATCACACCTATTGTGATTGAAATTGATAGTGAAATCTCACCGGCGATGAGGAAATATATCGGAGAAGACAAGGGGTTTAGAGGAGTGGGTAATGCTTTTTTACAGGATACTCCTATTCACAACTCCTATTCACAAGAAGTCTCTCTCTCTCTCTTGAAATGTTTAGATCGACGCTCGACCCCATATTTCTTATACTTTTCCAAATCGGCCAATATTATCTCAAATGTTTTCATTAACTCATACATCTACGATGACTTTGATAGTAAATTAGTGATAGAAATTAAATCATTTTTCAAATAAAGTTAGATTCATTTTGTAGTCACCAACAAGGGATAATCGAAGATGAATAATAGTAAATTCTGAACATTTTATTAGTATTCGATTTTAGGTAAAAATAGATAAAAATACGGGGACCTATTTCGAAGTATTTTTTTAATAAGTTCGGAGAATTCTAAATTCACAAAACTAATTTTCCTTTTATTAGTATTCGAAGTAACTTTCGGAGTATACAAAACTAACACAATTTCAAAGTATTTATTTTATTAGTATTAAGTTGGGTTAAAAAAATATACAATTCCCTAAACTTTAAAATGACAAAAACTTAACTTTTAAAAACCAACTAATTGAATGAATAGTCAACCAAAGAAAAAAAAAATTGTGAATCACCCACTAAACAAATACATAAATAAACATAAAATAAAAAAATAAAAAAAAAGAATAAACAATCCATATTTTTAAGTTAATAGAGACAAATTCATTAATAATCATACTAATAAAACTAAAATAATATTATACCATTTTTTGTTTTAAATTGTGTTCACGTCCGCGCGTAGCGCGGATCACACACTAGTTCTAAATAGAAAATTAATAGAGAGACCAAAGGGTACCACATCGGGAATATCTTAGAGGGGTTCTTAAGATTAAAATAATGAAATAAAATAAAAAGTATGTGAAAGAAGTTAGAATCGGTTCTTGGGGAAGATACTCAACAAATATTTTTGAGATACTCAAGGAACACTTGTCATATAATAATTGGTCAAATTACACTATTTTGACCAAACCCATTGGTCAAACCCATTCGGTTTCCATTACATTAAAAAATAATATTTTATTTATTTTTGAGATACCTTGATATTCTCAACGGTTGAAGATGCTCTAAGGAACTATAAAACGTTGTAATAATGTTATTTATAAGTTTTGTAATTCATTTTGATGTTTCACTACTATATCAAACAGAGCACTTCTTCAAGACTGTTGGAGGTGGGCCTAGCACCCCCAATTAGTTAGGCCCATCTTAGGAAAGGCCGTTCTTCGGTACGGTCACCGGACTTAATGTCACCGACCTGCAAGACCGCTCTTCAGCTCGGTAGCCGACCTGAAAGCAACGTACCCCGGGCCCGCGCTGATGCCCCGCCAGAGCAGGGAGTGTCAGAAGAATAGGCGAGTGGGAGTTGGTAAGGCAGTACCCTACCCGCGTAGGGATGTGCCTTCGACCCGACGTCCCACCAACCCTACAGAGCTGACAAGGGCAGGAAGGAGCAGGTGGAGCAGAGTTGGTAAAACAGTGCACTGCTCTGCAACACGCCACGCCGAGCTCATCATGACCTCTCTCCTCGAAAGCCGGGACACGCCTCCTAGGCCACCTTACCCTCGAAAGAGGCCGCAGACGACACGTGGCCCGAGATCCCGGGGAGCAGGAAGCCGACCCCGACTATATATACCCCTCATATGTCATTAATGAGGGGGACTGGGATTTTTATTCTCTCACCTACCACAAGTTACCCGACCTCTCTCTCTTTGTAACAAGACAACACTTTAGAACGCCGAACTGGACGTCCTTCGGAACCAGTTCGTAATTCTAAAGCGTTTACTTCTCTCTCATCAATAAAACGAAACACGGCCCCCGGCCTACTCATATTTCTCCCGGCCTGTCTTAAATGTGGTTAAATTGCTCTATTAACGAAAATCTCACCTCCCATCTCCTAATCATTCTTTAAACACACTTAGTGGTCCACGGGATCAACAATTGGCGCTAGAGGGAGGGGTTTTAGAGATTCTTCTATACGCAAGGAGCAGTTCAACCACCGCCGCAACCGCAGCAACGATGGCTATTCCGCCCCCAAGAGTATTATCAGGCCTAGAGACCCCGGCCCAAGCAACGGCCCAGACCCAGACAACGGCCCCGCCACCAACTCAAGCAGCGACGACGACAGCCCGGCCATCAGCCCAGGCAGCCACCGACCGGATGACTCCCCAGGAGTCCTTCAGGGCTCCGCCACCGGCCCCAGCGCCCACTCCTCCCGGCGGCCCCGCCACGCACAACGCGCCTCACCCCCCGGAGGACCAGCCCACGCTGTCCGCCGTAATGCAGGCCCTACTCACCAGAATAGACGAGCTGACGCGTGCGACCGACCAACGGTTCGCCACGCTAGCAGCCTCCCGGGACCGGTCGGACAACACCGGATCCCCCGACGTCCATTTCAGAGAGCCGGCCTCTCGGGAAGAAACCCCTCGTATCCGAAGGGGCCAGCCCGGCGACTCGCCGTCAGGCTCCGAAGGCCCGGGCGGACGTTTCGCCCCAGCCGTAGGGAGCTCCCCGGGCGACGAAGCCCATCATCTCCGATCCAGCTCCGAACGCGCCAGGGACGCCGAGTTCGAAGCTATGAAGGAGACACTCCGCGTGATGTCCTCTAAGATCCATCAGGCCACCAGTGCGGCCCCGGAAATAGATCGCGTCCTCCGAGAGACGCAAAACACGCCGTTCACCCGCCGGATCTCCTCCGTCCCGCTCCAGCACCTCGGGAAGCTCAAACTCCAGCCCTACGCGGGAACCACCGACCCGGCCCAGTATCTCACGGCGTTCACCATCGCCATGGGCCGCGCCCACTTCTCACCAGATGAGCGGGAAGCCGCCCACTGCCAACTCTTCGTAGAGAACCTCACCGGCCCGGCTCTCACGTGGTTCTCTCGGCTGAAGACGCACTCCATAGACAGTTTCAGAGACCTGTCAACCACCTTTCTCGAGCACTACTCCATCTATATCCGGCAGTCCGCATCCAGCGCGGACCTCTGGGCGATGAACCAGGGAGCAAAGGAGTCGCTCAGGTCCTTCATAGAACGCTTCAAGGCCACGGCCTCCCAAAGCAATGTGACGGATGAGTCCGCGCTGCCTGCTCTAAGAAAGGGGCTACGGGCCGATTCGGCCTTCAAGGACGACATGAAGCTCAACAGGCCGCGCTCGCTGGAGGACGCCTTGCACCGCGCTGGACTCTTCGTCGAGCTCGAGGAGGAGAAGGCGGCTGAATCGAGAAACAGCGCCTCTCACAAGGCCCCGGCCGCGAAGGAACGGCCCCAGGAGAGATACCAGGAGCCTCGTCAACACTATGATGACGAGTACCAGCGCAGCAAGGGAAAGCAGGCCGCTGCGTTACTTGTTAACGGGCCGACCTCGGGACCCCGTATGCGCGATCCCGTACCTCCTCCCGGCCCCGCGCCGGGGTTGCCTTGGAACAAGTACGTACGGGACCCCCACCAGCAGGACCGGCGTCCCGACGACCCGAGCGATAGGGAGTCCCGACCAGACGAGCCGTACGACAGGTCGGCCTACTGCGACTTCCACCGGCGAAGGGGGCACCCGACCTCTTACTGCCGCGCCCTCCAAGAGGTCCTGCTGAACCAGTTTCAACGGGGCGAAATCGACGTACCGGAGCGACTGCGCCCACATCCCCGGGATGGCGATCGAGTGCAACCCCGTGACAACCGAGGTCGCGAGGATAACCGGGCTAGGCCTTATCACCACGCCCAAAACGACGACCGGCGGCGACGATCTCCCTCGCGAGACCGGGAAACGGGCAGATCGCCTCCCCCGGCCCGGACTCTGATAGGGATGATCATGGGAGGCCTCCTCTCGTGCAACGACTCAGTGCGGTCCATCAAGCGCCATGAGAGGAAGACCGACGTCTCCCTGAAGTGGCACTCCGGGCCGGAGATCGACGCTCAGGACACGAGCAAAAGGGGGATATGTTTCACCGAGGCCGATGCGGCCGGGGTCCACCAGCCCCACAACGATCCCCTCGTCGTGCAAGTCCGCGTAGCCGACTGCGACGTTAACCGAGTCCTCGTCGATACGGGCAGCTCGGTCGACCTCATCTTCAAAGACACCCTTGCCAGGATGAATCTAAACGGGGTCGAGATCAAGCCGCACTCCATCCCGCTAACCGGTTTCGCCGGGGATACCGTCAACGGAATCGGCAGCATCGAATTGCCGGTCTACGTAGGTCGGGTGACGAAAATCGTCAAGTTCGTGGTCTTCGATACCACCCCGATCTACAATATCATCCTTGGAACTCCTTGGCTGCACTCGATGAAGGCAGTCACGTCGACGTACCACCAGTGCCTCAAGTTCCCCAACCAGGCCGGGACGTACACTCTCAGAAGCAACCAGAGGGTTTCTCGCGCCTGCTTCGCCATTGAGCACAAGCTGCGCCGCGCCGCGCCGGCCTGCCTAGCCGTCAGCACGTATCAGCCCGGCGAGACAGTTGCTCGGGACCTCCCGGGGGAAGACCTCGTCACCCAGGTCAACATCGATCCGAGCAACCCCGCCCGTTGCGTCGGCATCGGAACCGACCTCGACGAGACCATCAAGAAGGAGCTGGTCAATTTTCTGGGAGAGAACGTCTCCACCTTCGCCTGGTCAACCGCCGACATGCCCGGCATAGACCCTGCGACGTGTAGCCACGAGCTCAACGTGGATCCGACCTGCCGACCAGTCAAGCAAAAGCGCCGAAAATTGGGCCCGGAGCGCGCCCAGGCAGTCAACGACGAGGTCGAAAGGCTCACCGCGGCCGGCTCGATCACCGAGGTCAGATACCCGGACTGGTTGGCCAACCCGGTGGTGGTCAAGAAGAAGAGCGGGAAATGGAGGGTCTGTGTGGATTTTACCGACCTCAATAAGGCGTGCCCAAAGGACAGCTTTCCCCTCCCTCGGATCGACCAAGTCGTCGAAGCCACCGCGGGGAATGAGCTGCTCTCCTTCATGGACGCCTTCTCGGGGTATAACCAAATCCCCATGCACCCCGACGACCAGGAGAAGACCGCGTTCATCACAGACCGAGGCATCTACTGCTACAAGGTAATGCCTTTCGGACTCAAGAACGCCGGGGCCACCTACCAGCGGCTCGTCAACCGGATGTTCGCCGACCAAATAGGCCGCACTATGGAGGTGTACATAGACGACATGCTGGTGAAATCTCTAGTCGCCGCCGACAACGTCGCCCATCTCCGCTCTTGCTTCCGTACGCTGAACGAATACAACATGAAGCTGAACCCGGCCAAGTGTTCTTTCGGCGTCACCTCGGGCGAATTCCTCGGCTATATCATCACCCAGCGCGGGATCAAAGCCAACCCAAAGCAGATCCGGGCGATCACCGAGCTCAAATCCCCTGAGAGCACGCGCCAAGTACAGCGGCTTACCGGGAGAATCGCCGCACTGAACCGCTTCATCTCCCGCTCTACCGACAAGTGCCTCCCGTTCTACCAGCTGCTCCGGGCTAACAAACGGTTCGAGTGGGACGAGAAGTGCGAGGAAGCCCTCCAGCAGCTGAAGGAATACATATCTACTCCTCCCGTCCTGTCCAAACCAGAGGAAGGGGAAACCCTCTGCCTCTACATCGCCATCTCTACGTCGGCAGTCAGCGGGGTACTAGTGCGGGAAGACCGCGGCGACCAGAGACCTATCTCCTACATCAGCAAGTCCTAAGACGACGCGGAGAGCAGGTACCCGACTCTGGAGAAGCTCGCCTTGGCAGTGGTCGTCGCAGCTAGGAAGCTCCGGCCTTACTTCCAATCCCATACGATAGCCGTCCTAAGTACGTACCCCCTCAGGACCATCCTCCACAGCCCGAGCCGGTCCGGCCGGATAATGAAGTGGGCTGTCGAGCTGAGCGAATACGACATCGAGTACCGGGGTCGGACCGCGATCAAATCTCAAGCGCTGGCCGACTTCCTAGTTGAGTTGGCACCCGAGCTGGCAGTCAGCGAGGTGTCCGAAGTGTGGACTCTGCACGTCGACGGATCGGCCTCCAAGCACGGGTCCGGCGTCGGCATACGCCTCGAATCCCCGACCAAGGAGATCCTCGAGCAGTCCTTCCGCCTAGCCTTCCCGGCATCGAACAACGAGGCCGAGTACGAAGCTTTGATTGCCGGCCTGCGCCTGGCCAAAGAGGTCGGCGCAAAGAAAATCCGGGCTTACTGCGACTCCCAGCTCGTTGCCAATCAATTCAGCGGGGAGTACGAGGCCAAGAATGATCGCATGGACGCCTACCTCAAGGTGACTCAAGGCATGGCCGCAGACTTCTCCGAGTTCACCCTGACAAAGATCCCCCGAGGCGATAACACTTCCGCAGACGCCCTCGCAGCACTAGCCTCCACCTCGGCTCCAGAGCAACGACGGGTAATCCCGGTGGAAAGTATCGACCTCCCCAGCATCGAGCTGCCAAAGGGAGCCTATCTGATCGGTCCCCAGGTCGCGGACCCTGACGAAGACGCCCAACCTCCCGAGAACCTACCACCGCCCCCGGCCGAGCCCGAACTGCCGGACTGGCGAATCGACCTGCTGCTATATATCGCAGACGGCGTCCTTCCCGCAGATCGGTGGACCGCCCGACGGCTAAGAAAGAAGTGTGCCCGATACACGATGCTGGACGGCAATCTGTTCCGGTGGAGCGCCTCGGGAATCTTGCTCGGGTGCCTCCACGGGCAGGAAACCTTCGACGTAATGAAAGAAATGCACGAAGGTGCCGACGGAAACCACTCCAGCGGCCGGGCTCTCGCCCTGCGAATCCGGAACCAAGGGCACTACTGGCCAACAATGCTGCAGGATTGTGAAAAATTCGCAGCCCGGTGCGAGAAGTGCCAGCGTCACGGCACACTCATTCACTGCCCTACCGAGCTCCTCACCACTGCGGTAGCACCCTACCCCTTCATGCGATGGGCCATGGACATAGTCGGACCACTACCCCGATCTCGGCAAAAGCGCTTCATTCTGGTCATGACCGACTACTTCACCAAGTGGGTCGAAGCCGAAGCTTACGCCAAAATCACGGCAGAAGACGTCCGGAAATTCGTCTGGAAGTTCGTCATCTGCCGGCACGGACTGCCCTACGAGATCGTGACCGACAACGGTGCCCAGTTCACGTCGGCCCTCTTCGAAGGCTTCTGCGCGAAGTGGAAAATCAGGCTGAGCAAGTCCACCCCGAGATATCCACAAGGGAATGGACAAGCCGAAGCCACCAATAAGACCATCCTCGACGGCCTCAAAAAGCGGCTAGACGACAAGAAGGGATCCTGGGCCGATGAGCTCGACGGAGTCCTCTGGTCCCATCGCACAACGCCGAAGACGTCGACAGGACGCACACCGTTCAGCCTCTCGCACGGAATGGAGGCAATGGCCCCCTCTGAAGTCGGGCTCCCCACTCCCCGCCGCGCTATGCTCACCCAGCAGCCCGCCCTGAACGACACCGTCCTCCTCAGCGAGCTGGACTTCCTTGAGGAACAACGGGACCATTCCCTCCTCCGAATCCAAAACTACCAGCAGCTCGCCTCCAAGTACTACAACAAGAGGGTTCGAGGCAGGTTCTTTGCCGAAGGAGACCTGGTCCTCCGCAAAGTCTTCGAAAACACCGCCGAGTTGAACGCGGGCAAGCTCGGTGCACATTGGGAGGGCCCTTACCTTATCTCCAAGGTCGTCAAGCCCGGCGTATACGAGCTAGTCACGATGGCCGGCGACGCAGTCCCGCGCTCATGGAATTCGATCAACCTCAAACGGTTCTACTATTAAGCCCCCGGGCTCCAATCCGCTCTCCGCCTTTGTAAACAAACGAACTACGATTGGCTTGATCCCTTCTACTAAAGGGTACGTAGGCAACCCCTAACCAGGGCTCAGCTATTAATCTAATAAAACCTTTTAAACAAAGGAAAACGGTCCCCGACCTGCGCACAAGAGCCGAGCTCCAAACGCTCCCGAGCTCCAAACGCTCCCGAGCTCCAAACGCTCCCGAGCTCCAAACGCTCCCGAGCTCCAAACGCTCCCGAGCTCCAAACGCTCCCGAGCTCCAAACGCTCCCGAGCTCCAAACGCTCCCGAGCTCCAAACGCTCCCGAGCTCCAAACGCTCGCACTACAAAAAAAAAAAAAAAAAAAAAAAAAAAAAAAAAAAGCCGAGCTCCAAACGCCCGCACTACAAAAAAAAAAAAAAAAAATCCGAGCTCCAAACGCTCGCACTACAAAAAAAAAAAAAAAAAAAAAAAATAAAAAAAATAAAAAGCCGAGCTCCAAACGCCCGCACTGCAAAAAAAAAAAAAAAAAGCCGAGCTCCAAACGCTCGCACTACAAAAAAAAGGGGACCGAGCTCCGGTGCTCGCTCTCCCCGGCACACAAGTTATAAGTGCCAAAGCCGGGCCCCAGGGCTCGCACCTCTACTAGACACACAAGCATTAAGTGTCTCTAAGCCGGGCTCGCTACCCGCACCAAAAAAACAAGGTACACAAGCAATAAGTGCCTTAAGCCGAGATTACCTCGCACCCAATACAAGAGCACGGTCCACGACCTGCTTACTTGACAGAGTACGGTTTACGACCTACTCTACCGATCAAAAAAGCCTCGAAATGGCATTTACACAAAAAAAGGGGGCCAACGGCCTCTTTCATTATACAAAAGGGCCAACGGCCTCGTTTATTACAAAAAGGGCCCACGGCCTAATGATTACAACAGCCTCGAAACGGCACTTACAAAAAAAAAAGGGAGAAGAAAGGGCCAACGGCCTCGATTATCACAAAAGGGCCAACGGCCTCGTCTGTTATAAAAATGGCCCACGGCCTAATCGTTACAAAAGCCTCGAAACGGCACTTACAAAAAAGAGAGAGGGGCCAACGGCCCGCTCTTCGCATAAACGGCCTACGGCCCAGTCCTTACAAAAAGAAACGGCCTACGGCCCAGTCTACAAAAAGAAGAAAACAAAAAGGAAAAAAGTTTTTACAAGGCCTCATCGGCCGGTCGGTCTTCCCTCCCGTCAGCACGGGTGCCATCTAAATCAGCCGGGGCCACCATCCTCGCGTTGGTCCCGTACTCACCAAGGAAGGGCTGCCCAGACCCCTCTTCCCCAACCACGACTCCACCGGGTGGCACGTCGGTTCCGGTCTCACCGGACGGCGCGTCCGTATCGGCCTCAGCGGCAGACAGGACCGAGGGATCTGCTTGCACAATCCCAGCAGCTTCGGGGACTCCCTCGTCAGCAGACGGGATCGAGGGATCTGCTTGGACGGTCTCAGCGACCGCAAGAACGTCCTCAGCAGCCAGCGGAGCCTCCAAGGTCAGATCCACCACGGGGGTGCTTGAGGGAGCGACAGGTATAATGTGCTCAAGCAGAACGCCGTGAGCACGGTCCAGAGGGATTTCCATATCCTCCGGGGTCAAATCCGGAAAGTCCATCCCGTCCAGTACGGCACCGAATGCCGCCTCGTCCTCGTCCAGCTTCTGATACCGGTAGAACGGTACCGACACCCCGTCCTCTGCTTCCATCCTCTTGAGGCAGGCCTTTACGCCGGTCACCTGGCTGTACAGAAGGTGAGGCTCTAAGGCCCGGCGGCGCCCGTCCAGGTGGGCGCGGATCTTCTACATCTTCGCGGACCACTTCCGGTTCCGCGCTTCCCACCGGGCTGACACCCGATCGCTCTCCGCAGCCACGGCCACCTTGGCCCGGCCTATGGCGGATTCCAGCCCCTTCACCCTGGAGCGGAGTGTCTCCCGCTCCCCCTTCAGGAGCCCGTTCTCCTCCTCGAGCCCCGACGCCCGATCCCACCCAGCTGCAGCACGGTCCCTCTCGGCCTCTAGTGCAGACTGCAGACTGGCCACCTCGACCGCCCGGGCTCTTAACCGCACCGCCTCCTCTTCCAGCGCCGCAGATCGGGCCTTCTCATCTCTCAGCTCCTTCTCGAGCCCGTGGAGACGGGTAGACTGGATCTGCGAGCTGGACTCCCGGCACTCCCGGAGGAAGTTAATCGAGGCGGCCTGCTCGGCGAGCCTCTTCTCGTAGGCCTCCGCCAGAAAGGCACTAAGGGCCATCTTCTGCATTAAACAAATTGTTAACAAAGACGCGCAACAAGTCTAGCTAAAAGCAGTTAGACCAGAGCAGAAGCTTACCCGAGCTGCGGATCGCGCCACCTGACGGAAGGTGTCGGACTCCGCCATCTCCAGCGGGACGAAGTGCGGGTACCTCCGCCCGAACATCATGGCCTGCGCCAGCTCGGCGCACTCGTCCGGATCGACGATTACCTGGTTGCTTCCATCCTCGTGGGTAAAGGAGAAGCTGTAGTCCCGAGGCCCATCGTCGGAACCTCCCGAGGCGCCGCCCACTTCGGCGCTGCGACCCTCGGCCTCCTGCACAGCAGCAGGATCCTCCGCGACGACGGTCGTCTCGCCGACCCCATCGCCCCCTTGAGCCCGGGTCTCATCGACCCCCCCTGCCGGCACGACGGCCAAAGGCACCTCGGGCTCCGGCCCGGGCAGTGTAGGCCGGATAACCTCCCGACCCCCGGAAGAGGACTCTCCCGTCCTCCTCTTCTTTCTGCCGGTCTCCCCACCGGCAGCCCGGTCTTCCCTCCTCTTCGAGGGAGTCGCCGCGGAGGAATCCCCCGCAACCCGTGGTGCCGGGTCTCGCCTGACCGGCACCTCGGGTATCGGCGGCGGCGGTGCAACAAACGAGTCCGCGTACTGCGGATTGGCAAACCTCGCTCTACCTGCGAAGGAAGAACCGTTAATTCGGCAAAAAAAAAAAAAAAAAAAAAAAAAAAAAAAAAAAAACCACCTCCGGTCATTGCAGCTTCGATTCTCGCAGCGGTGAAGGACTTCCACTCTCTCCGACGCACTGTCCTGAGCACGGCAAGTAGACCTGCGTAGTCCGGTAGCTTGAATCTGGAGGAGTGAGGGCCTGAAGAGCAAGACAAAAAAAAAAAAAATCATCAGTCAGACAACCAAAGAGGAGAAGTCAGCTCGACCTGCAAATCCCTACCCGGGGAAAAATTCCAATCCCGGGTGTATCTCGCCAACGGATCGAGCCCAGCCACGGCGGTAGCCCGGACGTAGAAGTAGCTGCGAGACCAGTCCTCGACCTTCGACAGCTTGCTCGCCCTAGACCCCGAGCTGGGTGCCTCCAGAACGTTCGCCGCGGGCTTGAAAGCGGCATAGAAGGTCCCAGGAATCCCGGGGTTTGCCTTCTGCTGGGTGAACGCCTCGAACATAGGCAACGTCACCTCCACGTCGCATTCGTGCCCTAGGGTCAGCAGCACGATCATCCCCTGGACCGTGGACGGGCAGACCTGCGAGAAGGCCAAGCCCCGCGCCCGGCAATACTGGACGAACAGCTCGGGGAGAGGAAGGCGCAAGCCGCACTTCTGGAAGAACGACTCGTACAAGCAGACGAAGCCCGGCCGAGGAGTCCACGGGCGCTCCTCCGCCCTGGGTACCCTGAGCTCAACGCCGGCGGAAAAACCACACAGATTCCCCAGGAGGGTCACCGACTCCGCTGTGCTCCAGGTCGGTGACCCTCCCTGCTCGTAGAGGACCAGGGGGGACCTCACCCTGGCCACTCGAGCTCCGCCTCCACGGCCGCCCTGACGGCCACCACGGTCGCCCAGACGCCCGGTTCCACCCTCAGCTTGGCCAACACCGCGACCGCCAGAGGGTCTAACCACCGCCTTCGGCCGGAGATGGGTCCCCGGGAGCAACGGGGCGGCCCCCGAAGTCGAGGGGGCCAACTGTTCCCCACTGTCTGCCCCTCGTCGCGGAGAAGAGGCATGTTCGGAATCACCGGAGGAGGAACTCGGAGAATCGTTACCGCCACCACGGGACGCCGACTCTTCGCTCGACTCAACTCTGATACCGTCTAACATCGGAGCCATTGCACGGAGAGGAGGAAATCGAAAAGACAGGAAGAAAGTAGGAAGAGAAGGAGGAAATCGGAGAAAGGAGGTTACCTTAAGAGTATGCGCAGAAGGTTTTAACAGTAGGAGGAAGAAGGTTTAAATAGAGGAAGGGGGACAGTGAAGCGACGCCTGGACACGTGTCAAAAGAAGCACAGCTGCCCAAAAAACCTAATGATGACGTCTCTTCGTTTCCCCACGCCAAAAAGCAAAGGACGCCTCGATAAACGCGAAGCGTCTTTTACACGCCGCGCGTGGGCAGTCCACGCGAAAAACGAAGCGTCCTTTGTCGTCCCACGTGGTGAGCACGCGCCAACCTCCTACGGGTTTTTCGGAAAAGGCAAACACAGTTGAGCCCGGAAAGACCGTCCTAAGATGCGCCGAACTAACATTAGATCAACTTCGGCACGCTCACTTCGCCTCGCGATACCGAACTGGGGGAGGGCCTATTGTTGGAGGTGGGCCTAGCACCCCCAATTAGTTAGGCCCATCTTAGGAAAGGCCGTTCTTCGGTACGGTCACCGGACTTAATGTCACCGACCTGCAAGACCGTTCTTCAGCTCGGTAGCCGACCTGAAAGCAACGTACCCCGGGCCCGCGCTGATGCCCCGCCAGAGCAGGGAGTGTCAGAAGAATAGGCGAGTGGGAGTTGGTAAGGCAGTACCCTACCCGCGTAGGGATGTGCCTTCGACCCGACGTCCCACCAACCCTACAGAGCTGACAAGGGCAGGAAGGAGCAGGTGGAGCAGAGTTGGTAAAACAGTGCACTGCTCTGCAACACGCCACGCCGAGCTTATCTTGACCTCTCTCCTCGAAAGCCGGGACACGCCTCCTAGGCCACCTTACCCGCGAAAGAGGCCGCAGACGACACGTGGCCCGAGATCCCGGGGAGCAGGAGGCCGACCCCGACTATATATACCCCTCATATGTCATTAATGAGGGGGACTGGGATTTTTATTCTCTCACCTACCACAAGTTACCCGACCTCTCTCTCTTTGTAACAAGACAACACTTTAGAACGCCGAACTGGACGTCCTTCGGAACCAGTTCGTAATTCTAAAGCGTTTACTTCTCTCTCATCAATAAAACGAAACACGGCCCCCGGCCTACTCATATTTCTCCCGGCCTGTCTTAAATGTGGTTAAATTGCTCTATTAACGAAAATCTCACCTCCCATCTCCTAATCATTCTTTAAACACACTTAGTGGTCCACGGGATCAACAAAGACAACACTCTCGATCGGAATCAAATCAGACGGAAACATACAGTCCGCATTCTTCCCCGAAGCTTCTTCTCCGGCAACAAACTACACGGCTCCGGCTTAACTCTGCTAGTAACGCCAGCCACATTCGTACAGTTCCACTGCACTTCCTTAGGCTTAGCCGACAAAGCTATAGTCACATTCGAAATACAAATACCCGTAAACGGATCTTTCTCAATCCCTTCGAGCTTCGCACGTTCTCGGCCGTCATATCACTGAAATTGATATTGGTAACTTCCGGCAACGCCTTGGGATCGTATCCCTCGTCAGGGTGCTGATTGTAATTTCCACTCATCCAGAAAACGTATTTCATCGTCTTCATCGTGATCCTCCTCGCGAAAATGTCCTTGACGTAAGCGCCACGTCCCGCAGCGGTTTTGATTCGGATGGAGGATTCCGTGTTGATAAGAGTAACGTCTTCGATCCTGACGTCTTTGATTCCTCGGGACATTTCGCTTCCTAAGGCTACTCCTGCGCTTTTCGGGGAGATGCATGTGAGCCGTCGGATCGAGAGTTGCTGTGTCGGCATCCCGAATTTGATTCCGTATTGGTCCCAACCGCTTTTGACGGCGATGAAATCGTCTCCGGAGACTATGTAACAGTCCTCGATCAGTGTGTTTGTGCAAGAATCTGAAAAAAGGACCATACAAGAAACAGAGTCGCTTAAAAGTTAAAAGCAGAGGATGACGACATGTGCCACGTCAGATGTTTCGCAAAGCCACGTAGGATATCTAGTAGAAGTGAAAAATCCCACGTAAGATAGTAATATTGCTACGTTGGATATAAATCAATATAGTATAGTAAGAAATGTCACATAGGATAATAATATTGCCACGTAGGATCATCCCCTACCCCCAATACTTGGATTGATACCGTCGGTGTTGGGAACGGTGACGGGAGCGAGAACGGTGACGGATTTGACGATGACATTCTTACAGTAGACAGGATGAATATTCCACGACGGAGAATCGATCAAAGTGATGTTCGAGATCTGAATATCTTCCGAGAACAAGAGCTCGATCAAGTACGGTCTAGTCACCTTAAACTGCTTCTTTTTGAATTTGTCCCACCAGTACTGTCCCTGTCCGTTGATCGTCCCTGTTGATTCTGAGGATCACTAAAGTTGTTTAAGGGTCGATTACGGAGTGAGAGGTGAGATTTTCGTTAATTAGAGCGAGTCAACCACAATTCAGGGCAGTTCGGGTATAATGATGAACAGGTCGGGGACCGTATTCTTCGTATTAATGGTGAAAAGAGACGGACAATTTAGACTTACGAACTGCTTCCGACAGGAGACCAGTTCGGTGTTCTAAACCGCGGTGTCTTGTTACAAGGGAGAGACAAAAAGAGAGAGAGACCGGGCCTATTTTTTGTAGAGAGTAATCAGGTTTTTTTTTTCCAAAAGTTCGGAAGTCCTTTGCTTAAAGCACAACGATGGGTATATATAGTGAGGGCAGCTCCCTGTGTCCGCGGATTCCGGGGCCACGCGTCACCCTCAGCTTGCTTCACGGGTAAGGTGCTCTAGGAGGCGTGTCCCGGTTATCAAGGCGAGAGGCAATGATGAGCTCGGCGCCATGCTGTTGTAAGATAGCACACTGTTCGGCCAACTCCCTTCCACGTGTCCTTTCCTCCCTTGCTTACTCTGCAGGGTTGGTGGAACGTCGAGGTCAGACCATACCCCTATTCGGATAGTACACTGTTCGACCAACCCCCACGTGCCTTCTTCTCTTTCAACATCTCAATCTTGGCGAAGTGTCAGTGTGGACCCGGGGTGCTCCTCCTGGGAGCTCGGGATTCCCAGACGAAGCTGAGCGCGGGACTCCAGGTCGGTGGTCCCTGGTCAAAGGCTGATCCTATGTTGACCGAATCGAGATGGGCTCTTGCTAAGATGGGCCTAGCTAAATAGGGGTGCTAGGCCCACCACCAACAATACCCCCCTTTTGGGAGGCCGTGCTCCTTTCGACACGTGTCCAGGCGTCGCTTCGTTGTCCCCTTCCTCTATTTAACCCCTTTTTCTTCCTCTCGTTAAAACTTTCTGCGCATACTCTCAAGGTAACCTCCTTTCTTCTCATTCTTCTCTCTGTGTTTTTTTCTTTTTGCCCTTTCGACTTCGCTTCCGGCTTCGGGCATCAAGGTTTCTTCCTCTTCTCTGAGCGATGGCGCCAATGCTAGATGGAATTAGGGCCGAGTCGAGCGACGAGTCAGCGTCTCGCGACTACCGTGACGATTCTCCGGGGGAAAGCTCTTCCCCTGATGTGTCTGAGCACGCTTCTTCTCCGAATCGGGGCGAGGAGGGCGGAGAAAGGCCTGCTTCTTCTACTTCGGGGGCCGCTCCGCCGCCTCCCGGGACCCGTCACAGGAAGAAGGCGGTGATAAGGTCCTCCTCTGGGGGTCATGGCGCTGGCCGGGACGGAGGAGGAACCGTGCATGTGGGCGATCGTGGCGGACGCCGGGGTGGTTGTGATGGAGGAGTGCGAGCGGCCAAGGCGAGGAAGTCTCCCTTGGTCCCCTACGAGCAAGGCGGGTCGTCGACCTGGAGCACGCCGGGGTCGCTTGCCCTGTTGAGGGAGCTGTGCGACTTCCCTGCTGCCGCTGAGCTCCGCCTGCCCAGACCGGACGAGCGTCCGTGGAACCCTCCGCCGGGCTTCGTCTGCCTGTACGAGGGCTTCTTCCTGAAGTGCGGGCTGCGTCTACCTATCCCCGAGCTGCTCATCCAGTACTGCCGGGTGCGGGGTTTGGCCTTCTCGCAGGTCTGCCCGTATACTATCCAGGTGATGATCGTGCTGCTGACCCTGGGGCATGAGTGCGACGTGGAGGTGACGGTGCCCATGTTTGAGGCTCTCACCCAGCAGAAGGCGAACCCTGGGATCCCGGGGACCTATTATGCAGCTTTCAAGCCTGCGGCGAACATCCTTGAGGTCAGCAGCTCGGGGTCTAAGGCCAGCAAGCTGTCCAAGGTCGAGGACTGGTCTCGCAGCTACTTCTACATCCGGGCTGCCGAAGTAGTTGGACTCGACCCGTCAGCGAGATTCACCCGGGATTGGAATTTTTCCCCGGGTAGGGGTTTGTAGACCGAGCTGCATTTCTTTCCTTTAGCTTTGGTCCGACTAACGTTGTCTGTTTTACTTTCAGGTCCTCATTCTTCCAGATTCAAGCTACCGGACTACGCGGGTATCCTTGCTGTGTTCAGGACGGTGCGCGAAAGAGATTGGAAGTCCTTTACCTCGGGAAGAGTAGCAGCTGCCATGCCCGGAGGTCGTTTTTTTTTTACCAACCTGGCGGCTGACTTTACTGCAGGACGATCAAGGTTCGCTAGTTCCGCTCTATGCGGATTCGTTTGTGGCGCCGCCTCCGCCGATTGTTGAGGTGCCGGTCAGGAGAGAGCCGGCGCCACGGGATGGAGGGGAGGGGTCCGAGGCTCTTCCTTCGAAGAAGAGGGCGGCCATAACGGCCGGTGGGAGGGCTGGCAAGAAGAAGAAGAGGACCGAGGTGGGAGGGTCCTCGGTTTCAGGTCGGGACGATGTCCGGCCTGAACATCCCGGTGACGAGCCCGAGGGCTCCCGAGCCCTGCTTGTAGGGGAGGCCGAGGTACCTGCCGCCGAGGTGCCGGCCAGTGGTGAGGTCGGAGCGGCCCGGGTCCTGTTGGACGAGGAGGTCGCTGTCCAAGGGGCGGAGGGTGGTGATTCTATCGTCGTCGTGGAGGAGGGGCGGGATCCTGCTGCTATGCAGGGTGCCGAGGACCGGAGCGGTGGGGCTTCGGAGGGTTCCGATGCTGAGCCTCGGGACTACAGCTTCTACTTCTGCCACGAGGACGGTAGCAGCCAGATCATCGTGGACCAAGATGAGTGCGCCGAGCTGGCGCAGGCGATGATGTTCGGGCAGAATCATCCGCACTTCCTGCCGATGGAGATGGCGGAGTCCGATGCATTTCGCGCAGCGGAGCGGTCCGCGGCTCGGGTAAGCCTCCTCCTTTTTTTTTATGGACATAACTTGCTGATTTATCAGGGTTTATGTATGTCGTTGCTAACATCTGGTTTGATGCAGACGATGGCTCTCACCGCCTTTCTTGGGGAGGCCTACGAGAAGCGGCTTGCCGAGAAGGACGCGTCGCTCAACCACCTGAAGATGCGCCAGGAGGCCACCGCGCAGATCCAGTCCGCTCTCATCCGCGGGCTTGAGAAGGACTTGAGGGAGGAGAAAGCCCGATCTGCGGCGATGGAAAATGAGACGGCGCGGGTACGAGCCCGGGCTCTAGAGGCGGACAGCGTTTTGGCCGAGCTGGAGGCGGAGAGGGCCCGATCCGCCGCGGAGAGAGCTCGGTCGTCTGCCCTGGAGGAGGAGCTCGGGCTCCTGAAGGGGGAGAGGGAGACACTCCGCTCCAGGGTGAAGGGGCTGGAGGGCGCTATCGACCGGGCGAAGGCGGCCGTGGCTGCGGAGAGCGACCGGGTCACGGACAGGTGGGAGGGCCAGAACCGGAGGTGGACCGCGAAGATGGAGAAGATCCGCGCCCATCTCGACGGTCGCAACCGGGCTTTGGAGCCTCACATGCTGTTCAACCAGGTGGTCGGCATAAAGGCGTGCCTCAAGAGGATGGAGGATGAGGACGAGATGTCGGTGCCGTGGTACCGGTATCAGAAGCTGGATGAGGATGAGGCGGCGCTCGGAGCCCAATTGGATGACATCAATTTACCGGACCTGACCCCGGAAGATTTGGACATCCCTCTCGACCGCACATCCGGCGTCCAGCTCGAGCGGCTTATGCCCGTCGGTCCCTCTGAAACGCCCGTCGTGGACCTGACCTCGGACGGTCACCCACCTGCTGCTGAAGCTGTCCAAGCGGACCTGCCAGCACAAGACCCGGCCCCGGGAGCTGTTGAGGCCGTGGTTGAGGAAGAGCGGACCGAGCAACCCTCCCTTGGTGAGGATGGCACCAATGCGAGGACAGTGGGCCCAGGCGATCTAGATGGTACCCGTGCTGACGGGGGTGAAGACTTATCGGCCGATGTGGCCTTGTAAAAACTTTTGTTTTTGTTGTTTTTCTTCTTTTTTCGTTCTCTTTTTTTTTTGTAAGGACTAGGCCGTTGGCCCTCTTTTGTAAGGACTAGGCCGTTGGCCCTCTTTTGTAAGGACTAGGCCGTTGGCCCTCTTCTCTCTTTTTTTTTGTAAGTGCCGTTCGAGGCGTTTTTCGAAATAAAACTGGTGTTTCCGAATGTTTTTGCGAATGTCTGGTAAAGTAGGCCGTAGGCCGTACCCTGTGGATCAACGTCGTGTGTGCAGGTCGTGGACCGTGCCCTTGTATTGGGTGCGAGGTACGGCTCGGCTTGAGATACTTAATGCTTGTGTATCTTTATTTATTTTTTGTGGTTGCGAGGTGTAGCTCGGCTTAAGGTACTTAAAGCTTGTGTACCTTTTTTTTGGTGCGAGTAGCGAGCTCGGCTTTGAGACACTTAATGCTTGTGTGTTTAGTAGAGGTGCGAGCCTTTGGCTCGGCTTTCGTACTTATAGCTTGTGTACTATGTGAGTGCGAGCATTGGAGCTCGGCTTTATCACTTATAGCTTGTGTGCTGGGGAAAGCGAGCGTTGGAGCTCGGTCCCCGTTTCTTCTTGCTTGAGTGCGAGCATTGGAGCTCGGTTTTTTTTTGCTTGAGTGCGAGCATTGGAGCTCGGCGTTTTTTTTGCTTGAGTGCGAGCATTGGAGCTCGGCGTTTTTTTTGCTTGAGTGCGAGCATTGGAGCTCGGCTTTTTTTTTTGCTTGAGTGCGAGCATTGGAGCTCGGCTTTAGCACTTTGCGTGCTGGGGAGTCCGGGCGCAGGAGCTCGGGGTAAAAAGTTTTTTTTTTAATTTTAATTTTTTTTTTTTTTTTTTTTTTTTTTTTTTTGGCGAACAGGTCGGGGACCACATTCTTTTTGTCGAAAAGGCTTTATTAGATTAATAGCTGAGCCCTAGTTAGGGGTTGCCTACGTACCCTTTAGTAGAAGGGATCAAGCCAGTCGTAGTTCGTTTGATTACAAGGATAGACAGCGGAGCGGAGCCCGGGGGCCTAATAGTATAAGCGTTTTAGGTTTATCGAGTTCCAGGAGCGCGGGATTGCGTCACCGTTCATTGTGACTAGCTCGTAGACGCCGGGCTTCACGATCTTGGAGATGAGGTAAGGGCCTTCCCAGTTTGCGCCGAGCTTGCCGGCGTTTAGCTCGGAGGTGTTTTCGAAGACCTTACGCAGGACCAGGTCGCCCTCGGCAAAGAACCTGCCGCGAACCTTCTTGTTGTAATACTTGGAGGCGAGCTGTTGATAGTTTTGGATACGGAGGAGGGAGTGGTCCCGCTGTTCCTCGAAAAAATCCAGCTCGCGTTATAGGACGGCGTCGTTCAGGTCGGCCTGCTGGGTGAGCATAGCGCGGCGAGGGGTGGGGAGGCCGACTTCGGATGGGGCCATCACTTCCATGCCGTGAGAGAGGCTGAATGGTGTGCGACCTGTGGATGTCCTTGGCGTTGTGCGGTGGGACCAGAGAACTCCGTCTAGCTCGTCGGCCCAGGAGCCTTTCTTGTCGTTTAGTCGCTTTTTGAGGCCGTCAAGAATGGTCTTGTTGGTGGCCTCGGCTTGTCCGTTTCCTTGTGGGTATCTCGGGGTGGACTTACTCAGTCTGATCTTCCACTTTGCGCAGAAGTCTTCAAAGAGGACCGACGTGAACTGGGCACCGTTGTCGGTCACGATCTCATAGGGCAGCCCGTGCCGGCAGATGATGAACCTCCAGACGAATTTTTGGACGTCCGCCGCCGTGATCTTGGCGTAAGCTTTGGCTTCGACCCATTTGGTGAAGAAGTCGGTCATAACCAGGATGAAACGCTTTTGACGAGATCGGGGGAGAGGCCCGACTATATCCATGGCCCACCGCATGAATGGGTAGGGCGCCACCGCGGTGGTGAGCAGCTCGGTTGGGCAACGAATGAGTGGGCCGTGGCGTTGACATTTATCGCACCGGGATGCGAACTTTTCGGAATCCTGAAGCATTGTTGGCCAGTAATGTCATTGGTTTCGTATTCGCAGGGCGAGATCTCGGCCACTAGAGTGGTTCCCGTCGGCGCCTTCGTGCATCTCTTTCATCACGTCGATGGTTCTTGTCCGTGGAGGCAGCTGAGCAGGGTCCCCGAGGCACTCCATCGGAACAGGTTGCCGTCCAACATCGTGTACCGGGCGCATTTTTTTCTTAGCCGGCGGGTGGCCCATCGGTCTGCTGGGTGGACACCGTCTGCTATGTACAGCAGTATGTCGACTCGCCAGTCTGGTAGTTCGGGCTCGGCTGGAGGTGGCGATAGATCTTCTGGAGGTGGGACGTCCTCGTCGGGGTCTGCGATATGGGGACCAATCAGGTAGACCCCTTTTGGCAGTTCGATGCTAGGGAAATCAATACTTTCGACCGGGATGACCCGGCAGTGAGCTGGGGCCGAAGTGGAGGCCAATGCTGCGAGGGCGTCCGCGGAAGTATTATCACCTCGGGGGATCTTCGTCAGGGTGAATTCAGAGAAATCCGCGGCCAAGCGTTGGGTCACCTTGAGGTAGGCATCCATGCGATCATTCTTGGCCTCATATTCCCCGCTGAATTGATTAGAGACGAGCTGGGAGTCGCAGTAGGCTCGAATTTTCTTCGCGCCGACCACCTTTGCCAGGCGCAGGCCGAAGATCAGAGCTTCGTACTCGGCTTCGTTGTTTGACGCTGGGAAGGCCAGGCGGAAAGATTGTTCGAGGATCTCCTTGGTCGGGGACTCGAGGCGTATGCCGATGCCGGAGCCATGTTTGGCGGTCGACCCGTCAACATGCAGGCTCCATACCTCGGGGACTTCGTCGATTGCTAGCTTGGGGACCAACTCGACTACGAAATCGGCCAGGACTTGAGATTTGACCGCGGTCCGTCCTCGGTAGTCGATTTCGTACTCGCTCAGCTCAACTGCCCACTTCATTATTCGGCCAGATCGGCCCGGGCTGTGGAGGATGGTTATGAGGGGGTAGGTGCTGAGGACGGCGATCGTGTGGGATTGGAAATAAGGCCAGAGTTTTCTGGCCGCGACGACCACCGCCAGGGCGAGCTTTTCCAAAGTCGGGTGCCTGCTTTCCGCGTCGTCTAGAGATTTGCTGATGTAAGAGATGGGCCTTTGGTCGCCCCGGTCTTCCCGCACTAGCACCCCGCTGACAGCCGACGTGGACACAGCGATTTAAAGGTAGAGGGTCTCGCCTTCTTCCGGCTTAGACAGGACGGGAGGAGTGGATATGTACTCCTTCAGCTGCTGGAGGGCTTGCTCGCACTTGTCATCCCATTCGAACCGTTTGTTAGCTCGGAGCAACTGGTAGAACGGTAGACATCTGTCGGTTGAGCGGGAAATAAACCGGTTAAGCGCGGCGATTCTCCCGGTGAGTCGCTGTACCTGACGCGTGCTCGTTGGTGATTTCAGGTCGGTGATGGCCCGGATCTTCTTGGGGTCAGCTTCGATCCCGTGCTGGGTGATGATATATCCGAGGAATTCGCCCGATGTGACGCCGAAGGAACACTTGGCTGGATTCAGCTTCATGTTGTATTTGTTCAGCGTCCGGAAGCAGGATCGGAGATGAGTGACGTGGTCAGTCGCTACTAGGGACTTTACCAGCATGTCATCTATGTAGACCTCCATAGTGCGGCCGATTTGATCGGCGAACATCCGGTTGACGAGCCGCTGGTAGGTGGCCCCGGCATTTTTGAGTCCGAAGGGCATCACCTTGTAGCAGTAGATCCCGCGGTCCGTGATGAACGTCGTTTTCTCCCGGTCGTCGGGGTGCATGGGGATCTGGTTGTACCCTGAGAAGGCATCCATGAAAGAGAGCATCTCGTTCCCGGCGGTGGCTTCGACGACTTGGTCGATTCGGGGGAGGGGAAAGCTATCTTTTGGGCACGCCTTGTTGAGGTCGGAGAAATCTACGCATACCCTCCATTTCCCACTCTTCTTCTTCACTACCACCGGGTTGGCTAGCCAGTCCGGGTACTTGACTTCGGTGATCGACCCGGCCGCGGTCAGCCTTTCCACCTCGTCATTGACTGCCTGTGCTCGCTCGGGGCCCAGCTTTCGTCGCTTCTGCTTGATTGGCCTGAAGGTCGGGTCCACGTTGAGCTCATGGCTACACGTTGCCGGGTCTATGTCGGGCATGTCGCCGGTTGACCAGGCGAAGGTGGAGACGTTTTGCCCCAGGAACTTGACCAGCTCTCGCTTAATGCTCTCTTCGAGGTCGGTTCCGATGCCAACGCAACGGGCGGGGTCGCGTGGATCGATGTTGATCTGGGCGACGAGGTCCCGACCTGGGAGATCCTGGGCGTTGGGCTCGCCGGGCTGATGCGCGTTGATGGTTAAGCACGCCGGCGCGGCGTGACGTAGCTTATGCTCAATGGCAAAGCAGGCGCGAGAGACCCTCTGGTTACTCCTAAGAGTATACGTGCCGGCCTGATTGGGGAACTTGAGGCACTGATGGTACGTCGAAGTGACTGCCTTCATCGAGTGCAGCTAGGGGGTTCCGAGAATGATGTTGTAGATCGGGGTGGTATCGAAGACCACGAACTTGACGATTTTGGTGACCTGGCCTACGTAGACCGGTAACTCGATGGTGCCAATACCGTTGACGGTATCCCCGGCGAAGCCGGTTAGCGGGATGGAGTGCGGTTTGATTGCGGCTCCGTTCAGGTTCATCCTAGTGAGGGTGTCTTTGAAGATGAGATCGACCGAGCTGCCCGTATCGACGAGGACTCGATTGACGTCGCAGTCGGCTACCCGGACTTGTACGACAAGGGGGTCATTGTGGGGCTGGTGGACCCCGGCCGCATCGGCCTCGGTGAAACATATCCCCCTTTTGTTCGTGTCCTGCGCGTCGATCTCCGGCCCGGAGTGCCACTTCAGGGAGGCGTCGGTCTTCCTTTTATGACGCTTGATGGACCGCACTGAATCATTGCACGAGAGGAGGCCTCCCATGATCATCCCTATCAAAGTCCGCGCCGGGGGAGGCGACCTGCCCCTTTCCTGGTCTCGCGAGGGGGATCTCCGGCGACGATCATCGTTTTGAGCGCGGTTATCAGGCCTAGCCCGGCTGTTTTCGCGGCCTCGATTGTCGCGGGGCTGTACTCGATCGCTGTCCCGGGCATGTGGACGCAGCCGCTCTGGGACGTGGATTTCCCCCCCTTTGGAATTGGTTCAGCAGGACTTCCTGGAGTGCGCGGCACTGCGAGGTCGGATGCCCCTTTCTCTGGTGAAAGTCGCAGAAGGCCGACCTGTCATACTGCTCATCTGGTCGGGGCTCCCTGTCGTTTGGCTCGTCGGGACGCCGATCCTGCTGGTGGGGATCCCGCACATACTTGTTCCAGGGCAACTTTGGCGCGGGGTTGTGGAGAAGAGCGGGGTCGCGCAGACGGAGGACGGTGGGCGATTCGTTGACGAGGAACGCGGCGGCCTGATATCCCTTGCTGCGTTGGTACTCGTCATCGTAATGCTGACGAGGCTCTTGATACCTTTCGTGGGGTCGCTCCTTTGGGACCGGAGCCTTGTGCGAGGCGCTGTTCTTTGACTCAGCCGGCTTTTCCTCCTCGAGCTCGACGAAGAGTCCGGCGCGGTGTAAGGCGTCTTCCAGCGAGCGCGGTTTGTTGAGCTTCATGTCGTCCTTGAAGACCGAATCGGCCCGCATGCCCTTTCTTAGAGCGGGGAGTGCTGACTCGTCTGTCACGTTGCTTTGGGAGGCCGTGGCTTTGAAGCGCTCTATGAAGGACCTGAGCGACTCCTTCGCTCCCTGGTTCAATGCCCAGAGATCTGCGCTAGAGGCGGACTGCCTGATGTAGATGGAGTAGTGCTCGAGGAAGGTAGTCGAGAGATCTCTGAAGCTGTCGACGGAGTGTGTCTTCAGCCGAGAGAACCATGTGAGGGCCGGGCCGGTGAGGTTCTCTACGAAGAGCTGGGAGTGGGCGTCTTCGCGCTCGTCCGGGGAGAAGTGGGCGCGGCCCATGGCGATGGTGAACGCCGTTAGATACTGGGCCGGGTCGGTGTTGCCCGCGTAGGGCTGGAGTTTGAGCTTCCCGAGGTGCTGGAGCGGGACGGAGGCGATCCGGCGGGTGAACGGCGTGTTTTGCGTCTCTCTGAGGACGCGATCTATTTCTGGAGCCGCGCTGGTAGCCTGATGGATTTTAGAGGTCATCGCGCGGATAGTTTTCTTCATGGCCTCGAATTCGGCATCCCTGGCGCGCTCTGAGCTGGATCGTTGGAGATGAGCTTCGTCGTCTGGGGAGCTTCCTACTGCCGGGGCGAAACGTCCACCCAGACCTTCGGATCCTGATGGCGAGTCGTTGGGCCGGTTTCTCCGGGGGCGCGGGGTTTCTCCCCGAAGAGCGGGTTCTCTGAGGTGGACGTCGAGGGATCCGGTGTTGTCCGACCGGTCGCTGGAGGCTGCTAGTGCAGCAAACCGTTGATCGGTAGCACGCGTAAGCTCGTCCATTCTGGCGAGCATGGTCTGCATTATGGCGGACAGAGTGGGCTGATCCTCTGGCGTTCGGGGCGCGTTGAGGGTGGCGGAGCCGCCAAACGGGATGGGCGCCGGAGCCGGGGGCGGAGCTCTGAAGGGCTGCTCTCGGGGAATCGATTGGCCGGTTGCCGCCTGGGCTGACGTTGCGGCGGCCGCTGTTGCTGCTTGAGTCGACGGCGAGGCCGTTGTCTGGGCCGTGGCCATTGTCTGGACCGGGTTCTCCTGCTCCGACAACACTCTCGGGGGTGGAATTGCCATTGCTGCTGCGGCTGATGTCGTGGTTGAGCCGCTCCTTGCGTATAGAAAAGTCTCCTGCCCCTCCTTCTAGCGCCAATTGTTGATCCCGAGGATCACTAAAGTTGTTTAAGGGTCGATTACGGAGTGAGAGGTGAGATTTTCGTTAATTAGAGCGAGTCAACCACAATTCAGGGCAGTTCGGGTATAATGATGAACAGGTCGGGGACCGTATTCTTCGTATTAATGGTGAAAAGAGACGGACAATTTAGACTTACGAACTGCTTCCGACAGGAGACCAGTTCGGTGTTCTAAACCGCGGTGTCTTGTTACAAGGGAGAGAGAAAAAGAGAGAGAGACCGGGCCTATTTTTTGTAGAGAGTAATCAGGTTTTTTTCCAAAAGTCCGGAAGTCCTTTGCTTAAAGCACAACGATGGGTATATATAGTGAGGGCAGCTCCCTGTGTCCGCGGATTCCGGGGCCACGCGTCACCCTCAGCTTGCTTCACGGGTAAGGTGCTCTAGGAGGCGTGTCCCGGTTCTCAAGGCGAGAGGCAATGATGAGCTCGGCGCCATGCTGTTGTAAGATAGCACACTGTTCGACCAACTCCCATCCACGTGTCCTTTCCTCCCTTGCTTACTCTGCAGGGTTGGTGGAACGTCGAGGTCAGACCATACCCCTATTCGGATATTACACTATTCGACCAACCCCCACGTGCCTTCTTCTCTTTCAACATCTCAATCTTGGCGAAGTGTCAGTGCGGACCCGGGGTGCTCCTCCTGGGAGCTCGGGATTCCCAGACGAAGCTGAGCGCGGGACTCCAAGTCGGTGGTCCCTGGTCAAAGGCTGATCCTATGTTGACCGAATCGAGATGGGCTCTTGCTAAGATGGACCTAGCTAAATAGGGGTGCTAGGCCCACCTCCAACAGTCCCGTTATTACCTATAATGAAAATCAAAATCCAAATTCGATCAGTACCGTCCGGTTTTACGGGTGTGAAATCGATAATTTGGTGTGATTGTGTTGGAATTTACCGGTGATAACCACGTCGGTTAGGTTTGTACCGGAGATGAGACTGTCGAATCTCCCGGTTCCGGTTCCGGTTCCGTCTCTTCCTTTCCCGTACGATGGCAAGGGACTGATCACTGGCCATTCAGATTCATCCTGATCGTTTGACAAATAATTGAATTTGCATTAACTCGTCATGGATCGAACCAAACCGGAACCAGACACTCGTTTTAATCCATTTAGATGTACAAGTTTATGTTTGACTATCCGCGCGGGCGTTGTAAACCATTTTTCTAAACAGTTTTTATTGTTTATTATTTTATTTTTTGAATTTGATAGTTAATTGAATTGTCTCTATCAATTTATATGTATTTGTTTAGTGGATAATACACATTTTTTTTGGTCAATTTCATGCAATTAGTTGGTTTTTTTAGAGAAAATCTTAACAATTTAAAGTTTTTTTGCGTAATTTTTTTTTCTTTTGTTTCAACTAAAACCTATTTATTGAAGCTCTTGTAGTATACATTTCTCTTTAATATTAAGGAATGAAGGAATTTGGACTACTTTTGAAGTTTTAGTTTTAAGATAATTTTCTGTTTTTTTTTTAATATGTTGGATGTATAGATACTATCCGCAGACGTGGTCCACAATTTTTTTTAATTTTGTTTTGATTGTGTAATAGTATTTTATTTTCTTGGTTTTGGAGTTAATGGAATTGTTTCTAACACTTTAATATTGGGTGGTCCCTTATTTTATTTTATTTTCTATTTTATATTATTTTTAATCGTGTTATTTTTTAACATCATTCTTTTTAATTGTGTTTCATGTTGAATTCTAATTATGCCTATCAAGCGGGTCAAACTTTCCCCACTAGATCTGCTCCGTGCGGGTTAATATTTTTGTTCGACCCGCACCCGCCCTGCTTGAATTCGCGGGTACTCGCGGGTAATCTGCAAATATTTAAATAATAAATAATAAAAAACTTAAAAATTTCTCGACCCGCACCTGACCTGCACCTGCGGCTGGTTAAACGGGACATGATCCGCGGATAATGATTGAAATTGACAGTACCGATTTATGTATATTTTGGAATTTTTTTTTTATGTTTGGGTTATTTTTTTGGATTTTTTGTTTTATGTGTGTGTGTTTTTGTTTTGTTTTAATGTTTGTTGATTAGTTGGAAGGTGAACTGACATAATAAGAATAGAGCAAATCTAACTTTATATATATATATTCGGATCCAACACAACCTAAATCAGAAAACCGATGTAAAAACTAAACCGAGTCTTCCAGAAACTGAAACTTAATCCTCAACGAATCGGAAATTTAATGTTCCTTCAAGTATAGTGATAGTTTTCACCTAGAAACCAAACATAACTAAAACATCGAAATTATTTGAACACAACTTATTTTTAATTTAATTTTACTTTGGTTACTATATATATATATATATATATATATTTTATAATTAAAACTAAGATTCAACAAGCTATAGCTATATAGTGCGAGATAATTTTTTCTTAAAAATTGTTTTGAAATTTTAAAAAAAATTAATTTATCTAAATTTTATGATATCTCTAACTAATTATTATATATAAACCTGTCAACCCGAACTAACATATCTACTTAACTTGTTTTGTAATGAACTAAAATATTATTCGGTCTAACCCCTAAAAATCTATAATCTTGAAAACATAACTCTAATATGCATCTCTTAATAACTATGGTTTTTGTGGTCAGTGCACAAACTCTTGAAAATTTAATTTTCTTGTGTCTAACTCTTAAAAAATTAGTAAAATAACTCTTTACAAGTTCCTGTACTATTTTTTTGGAATAATTAAAAATAGGGATCGAACAAAACCGTATCAAACACATTACATTACCTGAGATGCAAGGATGGTGGCACCTTGTTGGATGAACAAAGTGAAGTGGCTGGTTAGGTTAAAACTTCCGGTGAGCCATTTTCCAGGGGAACTACGAGTTGAGCTCCACCGTCGCTCGCCATTTGGCTGAGCTTGCTTATGGCTTTTTTGAACGCTTTTGTGTTAGAAGTTTTCCCATCTCCAACTCCACCAAAATCAGTTAGCACCGCGCTGTGTTTCCGGCAATTCAATGCAGAGAATTCAATACCGGATTTCGCCAGATTATGGTGCCTCCGAGATTCAATCGCCGGAAAACGGAATATAGCCAAACAGACTAGAATGCCAAACACTAACCGAATCATCTACACAAGATGGAAACACGTACGCAAGAAGATGATTAACAGAGAAGAATATGATCAAATTAATATTTCGATAAAGATATCACATGTTATTGGTTTAGATGATTTTGATCTTCTGTAGCTTTGATATAGACATTGTAGAAGTTATGCAACATTCATTTTGTAACAAAAGAGCGACAATAATACATATTAACGGATATATAAAAATACAAACTTTGACAGAAAAAATATAAATGCAAATTTTCGATGAAAAGGGAAACTCTTCTTTACCTTTGAGTTATTTTAAGAACAAGAATAAAAACTAGAGAAACGTCTTCCTTCTGGTTGATTGCTTGTGAAAAAAGAACAGGACAGAGTAAATTTATATTGGTTTTGTAGATTTGTTTTCAAAATGACAAGTTTCCTTCTAAAATAACCAAAAACTCTAAAACAAGGAAAAAATAACTGATGTTTGATACATCTTTACATATAATCCATTTGAATTTGTAACCACCTGATTTTGTTTCCATATTACGATTCTAATGTTAACCTCATACTATAATCTTGGGATTAGTATTCTCACTGTTGACCTGATTCTTACCAACTTTAAATCAAGACTACTAGATTTGTAGAGATATGTAATTAATATGTATGGATTTTATACCATTGAGAACATTGGGAAAATATTTAAACTATATACTTAATTACATTTACTATTGACGATTCAGAACTATCCTAAATTACATTTTTTTTGTAAAAACCATTATGAATTTTATTTAATTAATGTATTGGTCAAAAAAAAAAATAACACTTATACTATCACTAATTTTGGAAGCGTTGAAAATAATAATTAATTCTGGAATAATTCATAATTTTATTTTATTTTTAAAGAAACAACATAAATACGAAAACTTAGCCACATCAATTAAAAAAATTGGCCACATCTGATTTTCTTTGTGCACATTTGATAGTTTTTTTTGTCAACGATTTGGTAACTAAATGTTATTTTCTATTTAAACCTATAACAACATGACATGTGGCACTCGGATCTTCTAAAGGAACATCCAAATTCCAAAGGAGTGGCCTCTTGAGAGAGAAAGCACTCATAAACATTCTAAAACACTTTAAACATAAGCACATCCGTATAAATTCTAATGCATTTGCCCTATTTTCTAACCCATTTTTGAACCACCTCTGACTTGAAAAACATCAGAGAGTTTCTTAAAAAAAAACATCAAAGAGTTTTCAAGAAGCACTGTAACATCTTTGAACGCGAAACAAGAGTAAGAACATGCACAAATGAGGTGGAAACTACGAAATAGAAAGTTTCGAAATAGATAATTTAAAAAACGGGAGCTTGGAAATTGGAAATGGAGATGAAATAGGAGGAAATGATATAGACAGATTGGACCCTGTCCTTCGAGTCGTAAGTTCGTCCTTAGAATCATCCTAGAAAAAATACTGCAACGGTTAGAGGGGGATTTAGCACCCTCGGTTTAACTCGGTTCAAACCGAGATCGGTATCGGTTTACGATGGTTCGGATAAGAGGAAGACATACTTTGATTTGATGGGCCGAACTCTAAAAAGCCCAGAAGACAAACCCGCTCACTTTCATTACCGAACTCTACGACCCAACAACGGTCCATCCCGATACAATGAGATAAGCCGATTTCCGAGATAGACGGGAAAATTTCTTTATATCTCGGAGGAGATCCGGGATATTTCCTTTCCCAGCTGATCAAGGAAAAGGGAAATATTTCCTCAAACAACCGACTCTAAAAACCTATAAATAAGGATGAGGCAAGCTCGAAGAAACCCATCCACAATCATTTGAGAGACAGAAGAACAGAGAAAGAGTCTCATCAAGCACCGATCTCAAGTTCTTTAGTCTCCTTAGTTCTTTTTCATAAAAACTCTGTTGTAACGCCGAATTCAATCAGTAAAACGAGTTTCCGATCAAAGTTTCCTGTTTTATTCCTTGTGTGATTTCCGAATCAACAATTGGCGCCGTTTGTGGGGACTTAGAACAAAAACATAACTTTCGGATCTCGGTTGATTGAGTTCGGCAATGACGAACCCGTTAGACACTCAAGCAGTCATCACCAACAACGACGATCATGTAGATAACGGGACCATCCCTCAGAACACCGATCTGTCACCTACCGGGGAAAGTCCTCCGAACCCACCAACAGGAGAGGATGACCCTCCAAACCCGCAGACAAACACACCGGCAGCCCCAAAGTTAGCCAATCCAACCACGCTCCTGGAAGCCATGGCGGCCCAACTCGCGGAAATATCTAAGAGGAACGAAGAGCGGTTCGAATCTCTCCTAGCCTCACAAGCCGAACTCAGAAGCCAGATCGGGATATTCGACCCGAACCCGGTCACCCCTGAAAACGATCTTCGTCGGAACCTTCTACCCGAACTTAACGGTGCCCAAAATCCAAACACGGCGGACCCACCAACTAGAAGATCAACAGCCAATCCAGGAACCCGCATCACCGATCAAGCATCCATCGGCCTGGAGTTCGAAGACGTCAGATCTCAGTTTCAAGATATCCGATCCAAAGTTCACCAAGCAACAAGCTCGGCACCAGAGATCGATCGAGTCGTCCAGGAAACACAAAAACACCATTCTCGGATCAGATCATCAATACTCCAGTCCGACACTTGGAGAGAGTTAAGATTACCCCATACGACGAACATACTGACCCGCGTCACTTCCTGACCTCGTTCGTAATCATGATGAACCAATTCCGCTTCTTTAACAAGGAAGAAAAAGAGGCGGCCATGTGTCAGCTATTCTTGGAAAATCTTTGCGGAACCGCACTAGACTGGTTCTCGCAACTCGATGCAAACTCCATCAATAACTACAACGAGCTTACAACAAAGTTCCTCAAACGCTTTACCATGTTCAAGAAACAAAAAACAAGAAACGCCGACCTCTGGGCACTCGAGCAGAAAAGCGACGAACCTCTACGCAGTTTCATGAACCGTTTCAAAGAAGTGGTATCTCATTGCACAATCAACGACGAAGCCGCAATAGAGGCCCTTTACAAAGCCACATGGTATCGGTCCGACTTTCACAAAGAAATCAAACTAAACTGGCCAAAATCCTTGGAAGATATCCTTCACAAATCACATATCTACATCCTAGAGCAAGAAGAGGAAGCCGCAAAGGATAAGCAGTACGCTCCTCCAAAGCAACTCCTCGTCAAGGAGAAGCAATACGCCCCTCCGAGGCAACCGGTCAATGCCGTCCAAGCACAACAAAACTGGAACACCTGGATCCGATCAGACGACTCGAAAGAGTCCGACAACGAGTCCGGACTATTCTGCCACTTCCATAATCGAGAGGGTCATACCACCGAAGACTGCCGACATCTCCAAAAATTCTTACTGATGAAATACAAGAAGGGGGAGGTCCCGGTAAAAGGAGCGTTCCGACCTACAAGCAGACTCCGCCGTAGCAATAACGGAAAACGACGTCGTGACAACGACAAACCGAGCAAAACTACCGAGCAACCAATAGACACTACCGACATAGGTCATCAGAAACATGATCGGGAGGAACAAACGGAAAACCAACATACCCCCCAAGTCCGGAAACGCATCAACATGATCATGGGAGCACTGGAATCTTGCAACTATTCCGTCCGGGCAGTTAAATAGTACAGCAGGGAAGCATTGGCCGCGCAACGAGAAGACCGAGCTACAAAAAGTGGAGTGCCGATCACCTTCTCTGAAGCCGACACCGAAGGACTACACATGCCGCATAACGACCCGCTAGTCGTCGAAATACTTATCGGAGACGTCGCTGTCGGACGAGTCCTCGTTGACACCGGAAGCTCGGTCAACGTGATATTCAGAGAAACACTTAGGAATATGGACTTCCCAGACGCCCATATCAAGCCAAATATCGAACCGCTAACAGGATTTTCAAGCGAACAGACCATGACCGCAAGAACAGTAAAAATCCCCGTTTACGTTGGGGGAATCGTACAAACGGTCAAATTCCTAGTCCTGGATAAACCCGCCATCTACAACGTCATACTCGGAACACCATGGATATATACGATGAAAGCCGTCGTCTCAACCTATAATCAATGCTTAAAATTCCCAGCACCATCCGGAGTCTACACTCTGAGAGGCGATCAAGTGATGTCCCAAACTTGCTACATCAACGAATGTAAATTAAGAATACCCCGAACATGCGTAATCGACACAAAGAAAACTGTTAACGATCCCGATCTGCCGAGACGAGAAACAATTATTCAAGTCAACATCGACGAGCTCAATCCCGACAGAAGTGTCGGAATCGGAGCCGAACTCGATGAAGAGAACAAGTACGATCTAATCCGTTTTCTCAAAAGGAACGTATCAACCTTCGCCTGGTCAAGCAACGACATGCCCGGGATCGACCCAAGAATCATAAGTCACGAGCTCAACATCGATTCCACCTTCAAACTGATCAAGCAGAAGCGGCGTAAGCTCAGACCCGAGAAGGCCCAGGCTATCAATGACGAGGTCGAAAGGTTACTTGGAGCGGGATCAATTACGGAAGTTCGATATCCGGACTGGCTGGCAAACCCAATCGTTGTCAAAAAGAAAAACAGAAACTGGAGAATATGCTTTGACTTTACCGATCTCAACAAGGCCTGGCCAAAAGATAGTTTCCCACTCCCGCATATCGATAGACTCGTCGAAGCTACAGCCGGGAACGAACTTCTCTCCTTCATGGATGCATTTTCAGGCTATAACCAGATACTCATGCACCCAGGCGATCGCGAGAAAACCTCTTTCATCACCGACCGCGACATCTACTGCTACAAAGTCATGCCCTTCGGCCTGAAGAACGCCGGAGCAACATACCAAAGACTTGTCAACCGCATGTTCGCTAGACAGCTCGGTAAAACCATAGAAGTCTATATCAATGATATGCTCGTAAAATCGCTCATCGCTAAGGACCATATCAGGCATCTCAACACATGTTTCGACATATTGAACGAGTATGGCATGAAGCTCAATTCAACTAAGTGTACGTTTGGAGTTACATAAGGAGAGTTCCTCGGATATATCGTCACTCAAAGAGGGATCGAGGCTAATCCTAAGCAAATCTCCGTAATCCTCGACCTCCCATCTCCGACAACAAAAAGAGAGGTCCAACGATTGACAGGCCGTATAGCCGCACTCAACAGATTCATTTCACGGTCTACCGACAAGTGTATCCCCTTCTACCAACTGCTACGTGGAAACAAGCATCTAGTATAGGACGACCAATACGAAGAAGCATTCTAACAACTCAATGAGTACCTGTCCACTCCACCGATCTTAGCCAAACCCGAGGATGGCGAAACTCTCTATCTTTGCATCGTAATTTCAACATCGGTGGTCAGTGGAGTCCTCATTCGGGAAGACAGAGGCGAGCAAAAGCGGATCTTATACATAAGCAAATCACTTGACAGCGCTGAAAGCCTATATCCAACACTCGAAAACCTTGCTTTCGCCGTCGTCACTGCTGCTCGGAAACTTAGACCATATTTTCAATCACACTCTATCGCCGTCCTAACCGATCAGTCGCTCCGAATAATCCTACACAGTCCAAGCCAATCCGGTCGACTCGCCAAATGGGCAATCGAGCTCAGCGAATATGATATCAATTATAAGAGTCGCACAAGCCTCAAGTCGCAAGTTCTCGCCGACTTCCTTATCGAGCTACCACATGAGTTCGTCGATACTGATACAACAACTACCGAACAATGGATCCTCCACGTGGATGGATCATCATCCCATCGTGGGTCGGGAGTAGGCATACGACTTCAGTCTCCAACCGGATAAATCTTGGAACAATCATTCCGTCTGGCATTCAACGCGTCAAATAACGAAGCAGAGTACGCAGCATTACTCGCCAGACTCCGCTTAGCCAAGGCCATCGGCGCAA
The DNA here is from genome assembly GCA_030161315.1 of Eutrema japonicum. NCBI lineage: Eukaryota > Viridiplantae > Streptophyta > Magnoliopsida > Brassicales > Brassicaceae > Eutrema > Eutrema japonicum. The sequence continues at coordinate 46,008,240 of BSQW01000013.1, forward strand.
CTCGCATACATGCCTATTGCGATTCGCAGCTCGTCGCCAGCCAATTTAGCGGAGAATATGATGCAAAAAATGATCGAATGAACGCATACCGCAAACTCGTAAAAAAACTCGCCACCGAATTCGAATACTTCGATCTCACCAAAATTCCAAGGGGGGAAAACGCTCCGGCCGACGCACTAGCCGCGTTAGCATCAAGTTCAGATCCTCCTCTCAAAAGGACAATTCCAGTCGAAAGTATACTCGAGCCGAGCATTGGAAAACTAGAAGAGTGCAATATCACCACGCGCAGGCGTAACTACGAAGGTTACCCCGCAGCCAAGCCCGTACCACGAAGACAAATGTGGATAACAGACGACAAACACAATGCTGAACTCGGAAAAAACGAAGAAACCGAACACATCGTCGAACCAATACAAAACCACTCTGACGACGGGATAGTGGGGCTTCATACGCCAGTAAACATCGAACCCTTAAGCGAACTTACGCCTACTGACTGGACACAAGAAATCAAAATGTATATCATCGACGGGATAGTCCCAGCCGACAGATGGGTAGCTCGGCGACTCAAAATGCGAGCAGCTCGATACATACTTATCCGTGACGGACTATTCCGCTGGAGTGCTGCGGGCATCCTTCTCAAATGCGTGTCCGGCAACGATATTCACGAGGTCATAAAAACGATACACGAAGGGCAGAGGACGTTCCTTGGCCCTGAAGATAGAAAAGGCAAGCTATTACTGGCCAACTATGCAAGCAGACTGCAATAAATTCGTAGCCAAGTGCGAAAAATTTCAAAGGCACGGCTCAATGATACATCTCCCAACCGAGCTCCTAACTACATCAACAGCCCCGTATCCGTTCATGCGATGGGGAATGGACATCATCGGTCCTATGCAACGTTCCACCACACAGAAAAAATTCATCCTCAACATGACATATTACTTCACAAAGTGGGTCGAAGCCGACTCATACCCCGAAATCCGCGCCCTCGATGTCAAGAAATTCGTCTGGAAAAACATAATATGCCGACACGGAGTCCCGTACGAAATCGTCACCGACAACGGGCCGCAATTTATCTCAACATTGTTCGGCGATTTCTGCGCCAAGTGGAAAATCCGACTTAGTTTATCCACAATGGCCAGGCCGAATCAACAAACAAAACCATCCTTGACGGACTCAAAAAGCGTTTGGACGTGAAGAAAGGGAGACGGGCCGACGAGCTCGATGGAGTATTATGGTCTTATCGAACCACTCCAAGGCAATCAACCAGAAAATCCCCTTTTTATATGGCTTACGGCGTTGAAGCTCTCTGTCCCGCCGAACTAAACATTCCAACAATATGCAGGACAATGCTCGTGGAAAATCCTAGTCTAAACGACGAAATCATGCTCGACAATCTCGACGCACTCGAAGAGCAACGCGATCAGGCTTTGCTTCGCATCCAAAACTATCAAAATTTGGCAGCACGCTACTACAACAAAAAGGTTCGCGGACGTCACTGTGAAGATGGTGACCTCGTCTTACGAAAAGTCTTCGAAGGCACCGAAGAAAAGAACGCAGGAAAACTCGACACTAACTGGGAAGGACCTTATCAGATCATGAGGGTCGTCAAGCCCGGAGTGTACGAACTCATGAAGTTGGACGGAACACCGATCCCGTGATCATGGAACTCGATGAATCTCAATCGCTACTACTACATGAAGCGCCAAAAAAAAAATGATGTAATACGAACTACGAATGGCTTGATCCCTCTTTCGAGGGTACGAAGGCAGCCCTCCTTGGGTTCAGCTGTTACTTTAATAAAATTTCATTCAAAAGCAAAAATCCGAACTTCGAACAGTTCGCCGAATTCTAAAAAGTCGCATTCATCAAAGCTGAGCTTCAAACAGTTCGCCGAATTCTAAAAAATTCGCATCCCTCCAAATCCGAACTTCAAACAGTTCACTGAATTCTAAAAAGTCGCATTCATCAAAGTCGAGCTTCAAACAGTTCGCCGAATTCTAAAAAATTCGCATCCCTCTAAAGCCGAACTTCAAACTGTTCGCCGAATTCTAAAACATTCGCATCCCTCCAAAGCCGAACATCAAACTGTTCGCCGAATTCTAAAAATTCACGTTCCTCCAAAGTCGAATTTCAAACAGTTCGCCGAATTCTAAAAAATTCGCATTCCACCAAAGCCGACCTTTAACAAAGTTCGCCGAACTCCAAAAGTTCACAACCAACCATCACGATCCCCACATCGACGTCCTGGCCAGACGATCGATAAAATCAAACTAAGCCGAGCTATTGCTCGCACGGATTCTCATGGTGCTATGGATAAAAAACCTTCCATATATAAAGCCGAGACCAGTCTCGCACTCAATCCGTTCTCAGACCGTCCGAGCTAAATAAGTCGAGCCTGTCTCGCACACTCGGATTCGATCTGAGAAAACCGTGGAGTATCTTAAGGGGAGCTGTCCACGTACTCTTTTGCCAAGCTCCACAGGTAAAGCCGAAAGCCATTCCTCGCGAAAATCTAAGCCGATTTCTCAACAATCGCGAAATTATAAGCCGATTTCTCAACAATCGCAAAATCCTAAGCCGATTCCTCAATAATCGCGAAGCATAAGCCGATCTGTTAAACAGACCGCCGATTTCGAACAAATCGAAGAATCAAGTCCGTCCTCTTCAACCCGGCTAAGACCGTACTGTTACGGCACCACTTTGTGTACGACAGACTTGAGAAGTTCGTATAGATTTACGACTTCAAACAAACTGAGCTTCGACAAGACAATTCCAAAAAAAAAAAAACAAAGCGACTAAGTAAAGTCATAATCATAATATTATAAAAAGATTCGTACAAAAAATTAGTGGATACCGGACTTTAAAAACCCTCCGGTCCAAAGGGTCGAGTTATAAGCCTCATTGGCAAAAAACAAAAATTACAAGGTAGGAAAAACGCCACAAACAACCAATGCACATAAATTAAACGTTTTGGTTCCGCATCGCGTTGGCCCGATCACCAGACATCGCAGCCCGGTTCGAACCAAACATGTCGATACCTGTTGGGACCTCAGTGCCTACAGGGAGGGAAATCTCTGGATGAATCGGTTCAACGAAGGGAGACACAACCAAGTCCTCTTCCGCCAGCTCGCATAGGTCAAGCGCCTCATACTCGGCTAACTTTACAGCCTTAAGCTTCTTAACCTTCTCAATACAGGACGGCGGGACGACGATAACGTGTTTCGCCTGGAGGCTATCACAGAAGCCGAGCACCCCTTGAGCCTAATTAATAGCAAGGAATGGTTTTTAAGCCGATCCAGAGCCTCCAAATGATCCTTGACCTTATGGAGCCGAACCTGGTATTTTTCGGTAGTCTCCTTCCTCTTCATTATCTGCTGGGTCCGGCCAGCCCTCAGACGGGATGTCTCCCAAACCAGAGTGTGAGCAAGGGCATCTCTCTCCTTGGCGAGATCAGCTTTAGAGGCCTTCAACGCGGCAATCTCCCTCGTCAGCTCGGCGACCGCGAAGTCACCAGCCCGCGTCCTCTCCTGTTCGACGAGCAATGCTTTGCAAAGCTCAACAGCCTGCACACTGGTCGTAAGAGCCTTTCGGCGAGCAGAACGGGTATCGGCGATCCGTCTCAGCATAGCACTTTTGGAAAGCACATTGGGCCGCTGATCTTTCGATTGGGATTGACTCACTTAAAGATTAAGAATCAACTCATCTACGATATTCTCATGAAACATAAACTGAAAGAAATGAATTGACTTTCTTTGATCACATTTACAGTTTCTTAGCCCGGCCAATTTCCATCTTTCTTTGGGATTGAGATGCTGGACTTAGATTCTGCTTGAGTTTGATTGCAGGGACTTTAATACCGTCACAACAAGAAAGGGACTACAGCCAGAGCTAGCGTGGTACTAGACAAACATCGAAAGGATTGGTTTCAAGTACTGACATTTTCCCAATGATAGAGGAACGGAGCTCCCCATAGGTCTGAATGAACATAATCCTTTCTTCCTTTTTGAGCTAAATCAAAACTCACTCTCTTAGCTCTGCCATATATGCAATCTTCACAGATGTTGAAGGTTGACACTTTCTTTCTGTCAAGGAATCCTCTTTTTACTAAGAGATCTTCTTCTGGCTCATGTGTCCAAGCCTTTGATGCCATAAGACTGTGTCGTCACCTCTCTTCTCCATTGATAGAGAGTGTCCAGTTTCAGGTGTCCCCCGCAATATGTATAAAGTATCTAGCCTCTTCCTCAAAGCCGATGCTTCTGACTCAATTTCGAAAACCATTCTAAGACTAACTTCCGTAATCCCACTAATGAGAGTCTCGAGAGTCATCCTTCTTGCTAAACTCCCTTCTGTGAAACTAACTTTAAGTAAGCAGATGAGCCTCTTACCCGACATCAGAACATGCATTCTCGCGATCTACAGAGTCCTTATGGCTTGCTCTTGAAAAAGAAGAATCCAATTAAGGAACCTTCTTGTTACAGAACATACATTCGATTCGTTCCTTCCCCAGCACTGACTCTTTCGATGTTACAGTCGGCTCTACTGATTAGTCAACTAGTAAAATCGCTTTCACATCTCAGATGACATCTGTACCAACAGACTTCTTGGTAAGAACTCCAGATGAGCTTATTTTAAAGATAGGTTGAGCTCACGGTCGTAGGTAACGACAAGCTCGTTTGTTTGAGCAACAATCTGAAAAAGGGAAAGCCTGTCACAACAAAGAAATTCAAAAAAAAATATATACCAGCTAAGCCCGGAAGGTTCATTTACCTCAGCAGTGGTCCGAGCCAGCTTTTTGTAAGCACCAGACTGGAAAAGATCCTCGACCGCAGGAAGCGCCTCCGAGCTAAACTTCAGTTGCCGATACAGATCAACGCAAGCCCCGACATCACTCGTCACCGGCTCATCCTTGTCATAACCAAAACTGACGGAATGGGCCAAGGCCCCAGAGGTTCGCTGCCTCTTCAACGAAGCAGAGCGGTCCGATATGACCACTGTCTTGGGATCAACACTTTGAGGTTCGGCATTCCCCGTACCGGCCTCAGAAGCTTGCTTCGCTGGCCTCTTGCCCTTTTTCTTTCGTCTCCTCATCTTCGCACATCTGCCGAAGAAGTAGGCTTCTCAGTAGGAACCGGCTCCTCACGCGGAACCTGCTCCTCGACGTCCTCCGTATCGGCAGCAGTTTGCCCGTCCTGAACGACAGACGGGACTTCAACATTTTCTTCTTCGCCGTCCATCTCGGCGGAAAGATCGGGAATGTCATCGAGCTTCATCTTTCGTCGACGAGAAAGATTTGCTATAAAAAGAAAGGAAAGTACAGATGTAAATAAAATAAAAACCAGACCGTCAACAGAAAAGCAGTCACCGGACTACGAAGGAGAATTTACCGACATATACCTTTAAGAGCTCTTTTGGCTCTTAAGTCGAGTTTTTCTTGGTAAGCTTCAGGCCACCGAGCTTTTCCAACCGCACTTAACTGTTTCACGTGAGCAAAGGTAAACCCTGGTGTGGTGATAAGGAAGCCCGGTACGTGACGATATGAAAACAAAAAAGAAAAATATGACTTAGGCAAAACAAAGCAATAAATAGAGATCGAGAAACCAATGTCTACCGATAGGAGTCCTCCACTGAGTTCGGTAACTCCCGTCCGGACTCTCGACAGAAGATTCGTCAATCTTCACATAAAAGTATCGGTCATTCCAATTGTTGATCTTGCTCGGTTTGTTCCCGGTAACAAGATCATACTCCGGTTTCGCATTAGCCGACAAAAACCAGGGTCTGGCCTTCTATCAATTCACCCGAAATAGCCTCTCGAAGATTTTAGCCGTAATAGGGATGCCGCACTCCTCCCCAAGAGTAAGGAGACCCATAATATTTATTACCATGGCCGGCATGAGCTGAGAGATCGTGACATATCGCCTCTTGCAGTACTTATAGAGGAGCTCCGGGAGAGGAAACTGGAGACCGCAGCTCCTTAAATATTCCTCATACACGCATATATAGCCTTCAGGTGCGTCCCACGGTCGATCGGCAACCTTCAGGATCTTGAAAAGAAGATTCTCCGGAGCGTTGCATCTTTCCAAAGTAGCCTGAACCGTCTCCGCCTTAGAACGAGACAGCCCGATGTTCGCAGGTTTTTCGACTACACGTCTATTAGCCGACAAGGGAACATCATCTCCATCGGTTTGACGAACTGCTGATGAAGCTGCACGATCGTCTGGACGAGCTATGTCATCGCCCTCCTCGAGCCGAGCTGCAAATTCTCGATCCGCCCGGACTTGATCGTTCGATTCGGCGACCCCTTCTTCAAGCTCCTCCTCATCAACAAGGTGAGGGACTTCGATCACAACCCTTGGGTTGCTCGGCCCGGCAGCAGCGCATTGAGAATTACGCCTGATCAGCTCCTGCCGAACATCACTCAGACCATCCGAACTCGAATTGGAGCTATCGATAAACAATTCGAGATCGGGGAACTTCGGCGGTGGAGTTCGGTCGTTAACAGAAGAAGAGGAAGTCCTTGAATCCATATCGATCGAAATGAGTAAAATGGTGAAGAACAGAATGAAGAACTCGAAGATCTTCAAGCAAACCGGAGAAATCACGGCTGAGGAGACGATCGGAGAACGGAAAATAAATAAAATCTAGAGAGAAGGAAGAGCGCAAGAGAGAGAAAGTAAAATACCTTTTGAAAGAAATGAGCGGAAGTGAAAAATGAGAGAAGGATCGGCTGCTATTTATAAGGGGAAAAGCAATGATGACGACTCCTCGAATTCTGCAACTAAAGAAGACAAATCGACGCGCGGCTCCTCGAATTCCACGACTAAAAAGAAAACGAATCGACACCCCTTTTCCCGAGAAAAAGCCACCGAACTCGAAAATTCAGAATCAAATACGAAGTTACGTGAACTCGAAAGTTCCGAAATCAAGAAATTTACAGAGAAAAATGCGCGAACTCGAAAGTTCCGAACTCAGGAAATTCTCGATAGAAAATATGCGAAAGTTCCGAACTCGACAAATTCTTCCGAGAAATTTACCGAACTCAAATCGTCGGACGGACCGCACCGATCTCAATTCTAAACGAGCTAAAGAATGCTCCTAGGGATCTCACCGAACTCCGAAAGACTCCTTCGCCGAACTGAAGGGGGACCAATTGTTACAGGGGGATTTAGCACCCCCGGTTTAACTCGGTTCGAACCTAGATCGGTATCGGTTTACGATGGTTCGGATAAGAGGAAGACAGACTTTGGTTTGATGGGCCGAACTCTAAAAAGCCCAGAAGACAAGCCCGCTAACTTTCGTTACCGAACTCTACGGCCCAACAACGGTCCAGCCCGGTACAATGAGATAAGCCGACTTCCGAGATAGACGGAAAAAATTTCTTATATCTCGGAGGAGATCCGGGATATTTCCTTTCCCAGCTGATCAAGGAAAAGGGAAATATTCCCTCAAACAACCGACTCTAAAAACCTATAAATAAGGAGGAGGCAAGCTCGAAGAAACCCATCCACAATCATCTGAGAGACAGAAGAACAGAGAAAGAGCTTCATCAAGCACCGATCTCAAGTTCTTTAGTCTCCTTAGTTCTTTTTCATAAAAACTTCGTTGTAACGCCGAATTCAATCAATAAAACGAGTTTCCGATCAAAGTTCCCTGTTTTATTCCTTGTGTGATTTCCGAATCAACATCAACTAGTACATATAAGACTATCATTTGTAAGACTATCGAAGACTAGAATACAAAATTTTAATTTAAGCGGTGGTGGTGGTCTAGTGGTTGAATGATTCACTTTGAATGTATTTTTTCGGTTGAGTTCAAGTTTTTTCACTGCGATTTCAATCATTTTTGGCCATCCATAGACGGCTTTAGTGGCAAAAAAGCCCGAATTTCAATAAAATCTCGGGGGATCAGTATGAGTTTCGGTCTTGGATACAAAACATTAACTTCATGCTTCACTCTGATACCAACGCATATTATGTATACCAATATAAACAAGAAAACACATGGATTTTCGACGGCCTTTCCGACGGGTTTGAAACTGTCGGAAAATCCCGACGGAATACCAAGGGCATTCCAAGGGATTGATTTTCCTCGAAAATCGGTCGGATTATACCGACGGTTGCATTTTCCTCGGAATTCGATCGGAATATTTCGACGGATTTCCGAGGGAATGTCGACGAACCTATATTCCTTCGGAAATCGGTCGGAATATTCCGAGGGATTTCCGACGGCCGTTAATCCGCCGGAATATTCTGACCAATTTCCGAGGGAATATATATATTCTTGCTTTGTAAATACTTCTCCTCTTGTATATACGTTTCTTGCTTTGTTTGTAAACGGATATATACGTTTCTGCTGGATTTCAATTGTTTTACAAAGAGTGCATGCGATTTGTAAACATTCCTTGCCTCTTTTTCACATGCCCTTGTTCCCAGGTTGTTTCAATGTTTAATTCGTGTCCTGTCTCTGGTATTTTGAAGATTCATGTGTATAGTTGCAGAGAACAAACAAACATTTCTCTATAAATACTCCTCCCCTCATTCACAACATTCACAACAAACACAAATAAAAACAAAATTACGTAATGTCTTATTTTCGATCGTGGATGGACAAACCTCCGCGTGATCCCGCGACGGGGAAATTGACGGATGAGTTCGCACAAGGTGTGTAGGAGTTCATGAACTTTGCGTCAAACAATAGCATGACATCGAAATACGGTAAAATGTATTGTCCTTGTACTAAATGTCGGAATCATAGATTATTCTCAGTTAGGGATGTAAGGAAGCACTTATATAGGAATAGATTTATGCCTGGTTACAAGATTTGGTATACCCACGGAGAAACCGATTCAATGGTGCAATACTATGGTAGCACATTTGATAGGTTTGGTAGTACTTCGGGTACTAGGTTAGAGGAACCAACACTGGAAGTAGATGTAAACGCAAATTACACTCAGATGGTGAATGATGCGTTTCGTGAAAACATAGCATCGTATCATGTTGGGGATGGTAACATGATAGAGGAACCAAATTCAGAAGCGCGAAATTTTTTTGATATGCTAGATGCGTCTAAGCAGCCATTATACAAAGGATTTAGAGATGAAATATCGCCTCTTTCAACTGCAAGCAGGTTGATGACTATAAAGACGCATTTCAACTTGGCCGAAGATTGTGTTGATGCGATAGCTGATTTTGTGAGAGATGTCTTACCTGAAGATAATATTTCACTGGCTTCATACTACGAGATTCAGAAGCTTGTAGCTGGTCTTGGATTACCGTATCAGATGATAGATGTGTGCATCGACAACTGTATGATCTACTGGAGAAAGGATGAAAATCGGTTGAAGTGTCGGATAAGTAAAAATTTAAGATTATTATTTCAATTTAGATAATTATTTGTTAATAAAAAATCTAATGTTTTTGAATTGTTTTCGTATGAGGTACCCGTTAAAAACGGTTGTCGGCCGGGGTTGGGTAAGCTTGCGACCCAGCGAGCATATTCTTCGGCCGGTTTCTCGATGGATCCAGAACTTATCCGGCAAAACAAAGAGCTCAAGGAGAAGGTCACGACTTTGGAGGGCGAGCTCTCGACTATGGGGGACGAGCTCTCGACTCAGAAAACGAAGAGCGACAAGATGAACAAGTGGTTCAAATCGAAGTTCGATGATTTTCCGACATTTTGATTTCATTTTTTTTTTGTAATTTTTCAACTTTCAAAAACTTTTAAAAATTATGTTATTTTGTAATTTAATTATATAATTAATTTTCTATTTTCGTTTAAAATTATTTAATTTAATAAATAAATAATTCCATATTTTTTTTAAAAAAAATTACAAATTTTTTAATACCGTCAGAAACCCCTCGGAAAATTCCATGGGATTTCCAACGGATTGTACCCTTGGATTTTTCCGAGGAATTCTTCCGGACGGACTAGTCCTCGGAAATCTGTTGGAATTATCCCCGACGGATTATGCCTCGGAAAGCCGTCGGTAAATTCGGCCTTGGAAATCCGTCGGAAAATTCTTATGGATTTCCGACGGATTTTTTTTTCTGACGAGATAGAACCGACGGCCAAAATCCGTCGGATTTCCTTTGGTAATGACCGTTTCCGACGGGATACCGACGGATTTGGCCGTCCGAAATGAACTGTTTTCTTGTAGTAAGGAAAAGAGAGAATTTTAAGGGATCCCAGACTTTTAAATATGAAGATAGAAAAAATTGTACAAAAAAAGAAGAAGAAGATATTAAGGCGATTGCATTTGCATACTAAAAATTGAAATCATATAAACGTAAACGCAAAGTTTTAGCGAGAGACTCAAAACTTGGGATTTGGGAATATGATGAATTGAGCAAAAGGAACATCGATGAACGTCTGGCATGGCTAATAGATTATAGTGGGAGTAAAAATTTTGGTCCAGTAAATTGGGTTCAATAAACCTACGGTAAATAGGTCTGGTGAAGTAAAAAAAGTCAAACAAGGTTAAATGAGTAAACGAGGTGACGTGCAAAGTTGAAAAGCCCATCGAAGTGAACATCTACGGTTAAAGGGGATTAAATGCAGAACCGTTAGTCAACCCCGTCAAGACCAAAGACTCGTTCAAACCGGTGAGTTAAGTCGCCTTAACATAACAGCCGGACCTTCAGACTTAAAGATCATTATTGGCGAATCAAGCGGAGTAAACGAAGACGTTAAACACGATCTCAGAGTATAAAACAAGGACAAGAGCAAGGAGCAATAAACCATAATCCAACTTCCTACCCCACTCTCAATTGTAATTTGGTTCTAAACTCAAACACTTGTCTTTTTTTTTGTTTTTGTAAATCGTTCCTAAGAATAGAAATACTAAATCAATTTACTCCGCAAAAATCATGTTCAAATTGCTCTTAGATCATGTATGTTCTCATCGAGCAACAAACATACTATTTATTATTCGATAGTCCATCAGTTCTTTTTTTCTTAAAGATAAGCTAAAGTACACCGTTTATTCTTATTTACAAATTTTGACCGTTGTATTTTCAGATACAACAATTATTTTTATTCGTTTTGATTGAAACGTTAATGATGTACAAATGGTATCTTCATAATTCATACAAAGATCGGATCATAAAACTTATTTTTATTTTTACAATTTTAAATTAGGTATCCTTTATCTACTAAAAGGTCAGATGCAAAATCTTTTTACTTTAGCCATTCAAACGGTTTGCATAGAACAAAACTCTAACCAATAAAAAAAATTTCTTCTTTTCTTTTTTCCCTTATCAATCATCAATTAATGTTAAAAAACCATTTTATGCTTAACAAATTCTTAAATTTCGAATTTGCATAACCCCTAACTGACTAATTTTTAACAGCCTTTAGATAATAAATATTATGGGCTTAAGCATGTCTGGATATGCTTCGGCTACTGTGAGTTTGGAGAAACAAAATTCGAGTAAAATAAAAAATTTACCCTTCTATTATAAGTATAATATCTCAATTTTGTTGGTCAACTAAGTATAATATCTCAATTATGCAACATTTCTTTTACTAATAGATATACTAAAATGTCATATTATCATCAATTTGTTTTCTTCTAATTGTTAAAAATTTCTCATATGAGTTAAACGGAAAAAAAAAAATCAAGTAGATATAAAAACGAAAAACAATATTTTTTATGCACTTTCATAGTAAAGTCACATGCGAAATAACTATTGATTATTGTGTAACATTTCAACAAAAATATATTGATTATTGTGGTCACACCATTAAGTTGAACAAAAAAAAAAGAGGTTTTGTTATTTAATTATGGATAAAAATAACATTTTAATTTTATTAAAAAAATTAATGAAACAAAAATATACCCATGCTTAGCACGGGTGAAAAATACTAGTATTAAATACATTGTGTAAGTGTAGGTGAGGCACAAATAAAATGCATAAAATAAAGAGACACAAAGTTTTTTAACGAGGTTCGTTTCCTACTCCCCGAGACCACGTCCAGTATTCGGATTCACTAGAATAAGAAAGCAATTACTACACAATTACAAACGCGTAGATCAAGCTCTTGAAATACCGCTATATTATATAACATGAACTATTCAGGATAACCTAACCCTGAGTTAAATTTTCCCAAGCCTAGACTTTGATTCACTCACTAACACAGACGATGTCGCACCCAAAAACCCTTTTGCTTTTCTTTTTCTCTCAAGCTCTCTCGCCATTATCAAAGGGCCACGACCTTGATATATATATTCTTCAACTTGCACTTCAAGTTTTTCCATATAACATATTTCTTTTATTCAAGATATCTTCAAATCTTTTGGAAAATATTCTCTTTTTCCAATATTTTCTCCTAAGAATATGGAAACACTCCAAAACTATAATATCTTCTTTATCCAGCTCATCTACCCCTCTTGGCACATCTCTGGAAGCTTCTAGAAGTTTACTCCAGCCCACGCTGGCTCCAAGTCATCAAATGTCCACGATTTGATCGCTTGTAGCACTTCCTGTATCGCTTGTAGCACTTCCTGTACTACTTCTCAATTGGTACAACAACACTTCAAACACACACATCTTCACATTGCATGTCTTGTAGATCCCTAATCTAGAAAACATGGCCACCACAATGTTTTAAGACATCAATAGGAATCATATGAATTGGAAAAGTGCAACTAAACCGACTTGTCCGATTCTTATCCGGTAACGAACTGCATGGCTGCGGCTTAACACTTCTCGTTTCACCGGCGATATCCTTACATTGGAACTGCTCCTTATCTGGCTTCTGCGACAGCGAAATATTCACATCCGACATACATATCTCCGTAAAAGCATTGTTCATCATCCCTTCGAGCTTCGCCGAGGTCGTAACGTTCTCTGCCGTTATACGACGGAAACTGATATTGGTAACCACCGGCAAGTCCTTGGAAACTAATCCATATCTTGGGTTTGGTTTGTACGACCGAGTTATGTAGAAAACGTATCTCGATGTCTTAATCGTAAACCAACCAGCCGCGATTTCGATCTTGAAGGCGAATCCTGTGTTGTATAGAGTTACGTATTCGATTGTGGTGTCTTTGATTCCTCTGCCGATTTCACTTCCTATGGCCACGCCTGCACCGTTGGGGGGGAAATGCATGTGAGCCCAGGGGCGAATCCAGAACTATTTTTCACTAGGGACACAAATAATAATTTAATAAATATTAAATAAATTATTAAAAATATAACATCATATTAAAATTAAATAACACCTTACAAATGTATTCTACGTTCACTCATTGCTTGAAATCTGTTCATCGCTGCTTCATTCGTAACGTCGTCTAACAACTTCTTTTCAATAAAACAAACTAGATAATCACTTAAAAACCCATCTCCTATTCGGTTGCGTAGACTTGTCTTCACTAGTTTCATCGCAGAAAAACATCTTTCAACACTTGCAGTAGCAACCGGTAAAGTTAAAACTAACTTTAAAAACCTATAGACCAAAGGATGTACGAGATGCTTTTGTGTTTCTACCATCAACCGAGCAAGATCTCCAAGACTCTTCAAAGATTTAAATCTTTGATTGTGTCTTACATTATCAATGTAAATTCCAATTTGTTGCTCCAGAGATAAACACTCCATAAAGCTAAAGTCATCTGGATAGAACTTACCCAATTTAACTAGTTTTGACTAATAAAATCCACGAAAAGCTTCAGTAGGACTTAAAAAAGCCATGCAAACTAGAAGTTCAGTGTTTACCTCGGTAAAACGATCGTTAAACTCTTGAAGCTACAAATCCAGAACTGTATTAAAGTAATTGACCTTATAGTTATGCATATTGGTTATGTTGGTTTTTCTTCTTGGCCTCCTTGAGTCGATAAAGTCTTCTTCCATTATGAGTATATCATCATCATGTTTTTTACAGAAAGAAGAAATTTTAACTATAAGAGAATCCCATCCATCATCTCTAAACTTCTGCAATTCCCGCTTGGTGGATTCTACCAGTGACATAGCATTCAAAATTTCTTGATCTTTCTTTTGCAAAGCCATCGACAAATTCTCAGTTAATCCCAAAATAAGTAACATCAAGTGCGTATAGAACACACAATCAAATGTGTGAATGTACTTGAGAAGACCATGTGCTTGGCGTCTCTTTACGTTCTCTATGCCTTCATTCTCAATATGCTTAAGAACTTTAACTATAGAAGAAAACAACTCAACCAAACGCAATAATGTTTTGTAGTGAGAACCCCACCGAGTATTTCCAGGCCTTTGAAAAGAAATTTCTTGATTCAGTCATGTTCCTGTGCCAATGTCACCACTCTTAATTCCCTCATCCATTTCTCTCCAATGATGGTCTCGAAGCATATATTTTCGTTTGCAAGAAGCTCCAACCACATTCAACAATGTAGAAATCATATCAAACAAATCACCAATATCAAAATGTTTTTTCGCGACCGCCACTACAACCAACTGAAGCTGATGAGCAAAACAATGAACATAGTATGCTGATTTTTTTTTCTTGGAAATCAATGATCGCAATCCATTAAACTCACCTTTCATGTTACTAGCTCCATCATAACCTTGTCCTCTCACCTGATTCAAACTCAATCCATATTTTGCAAACAATTCATCAATAGCATACTTCAAAGATAAGGAAGATGTCTCCTTCACATGTACAAGCCCAACAAATCTTTCTTTGACTACTCCATTTTTATCAACAAATCGAAAAACAACAGCCATTTGTTTTTTGCCAGAAATATCAGCAAATTCATCTACCAATATACTAAACACACCATGATCAATTTCTTGTATGATAGACTTTGCTATTTCCTCAGGGAAAGAATTTACGATATCCTTTTGAATCTCGGAAGAAACCATCTGGTTCTTTCCTAGAGCATTCTTCAAAACAGCTTTATCTATAATGTCATTGTGATATGCTGTGTATTTCAGGAATTCTAATTCGAAAATCAGATTCATTGATATGGCTTTAGCTGTGTAGGTATGTGTGAGGGAGGGAGATATATATATATATATATATATATATATATATATATATATATATATATATATATATGTGTGTAAGTATATTCGAATTAGATCGGGATTTGTGATTGGGATGGTGAGAAAGGAAGAGGAGAAGAAGAAGGTGGAGGAGGCGAGGAAGGGAATGCGTCTGGGGAAATACGAGCTTGGGAGGACGCTCGGCGATGGTAATTTCGGAAAAGTTAAATTCGCTAAGGATACCGTCTCCGGTCAATCGTTCGCTGTTAAAATTATCGACAAGTCTCGTATTGCCGATCGCAACTTCTCCTTGCAGGTTTGATTTCCGCGTTTTTCGATCTAATCTCCCTCCTTTTCCTCTCCCATTCTCTTTTCTTTCTGTCGCTCCCCTTAAACCTAGCCTACTGTGTTCTTCAATGTCTGACCACGACTCGCGACGAAGAATTGTTTAATGGGGATCTCAAGTGTTTTTTTTTTGGTTTTTATCTTTGCTTCTCAACGACGCGTATGGTGTGATTCGTATTTGTTTTTTTTTTGTTAATCTTTACTCTCAAACGTAACATATTCTTGTTTTGTGTGATAGATGCCAATAAATGAATCTGGCATACTGGTATCTTTGTTCACTCCAGAATTGATCGCCCAATGTTCGATTCCTTGAGTTTACATTTTTTTTTTCTTTCAAAACGACGTCGTTTAGAAAATCGTTCCAACGGGGATTCCACCGTTGCAGCTGACTCAGCTCTGTTAACAATTTGACGGGGTTGGCTAACGGGAAACGAGTCAATGCATGTTTCGGCCAAAAAAAGAGAGTTCGGATATGGATATTCAAATTTTCAATAGTTCGGGTATGTTTAAGCACATGTCAATAGTTCGGGTAGTAATCGGTACCAGCGGCCTTGGTTGAGGCACGAATTAGCCTTTCTCCCTAGCATGTATGATAGACTGACCCTGGTTCATCAAATCATCAAATTTCTTGACAGCAATATTGTGTTAACTATTAGGTTGACCTACATGAAATGAAATGATAATCTCTCAGGCTTATTCCAACTTGAAAATCCTTCTCTCTAAACAAATAACAACACAAACAGTAGGCCTTTTCTTCTGATACACTATACTCTAACCAACAACCATACTGATAAAACAAAACGGGATTAAATCGTCTCGTTTTGCCTCCTATCACTTTTTCTCAAAATTATGATCATAAGGTTGACAAGGACCTCTAATCAAGTACTTGCGTCTTGCCTCATCTCTTTGATTTGGATGATAATCCAATATGTTTTTTTTTTAGTAGGATCCGATGGCAAATCATCTATAATATTATCAGATGATGAAGACTCTTTTCTTTTAAAATATCGTTCCATTGATTAATCTATAAAACATTAAAGTATAAAATTAAATTTAATGAATATATAAACGAATTATAATAGTAGAATAAAGAAAGTTTTGAAAATTTACCTTGACAACGAAGACGACGAACCTTGTGTTAATGTCGATACGTTTTTTTTGTTTTTCTGCAATTGATGCCAACGAGTTATTTAGGTTTTCAATTAAGAAAACCTAATTATTGGGCTTGATGTTATAATGTAAGTTGATTTTTCTATTTTTAAGTTGGTTTAATTTCTTTTTTTCTGGGCTTCGTATATGTTTTTTTTTGGCTTAGTTTGTTTTCTTTTTAAATTGGTCTAATTTAGTTGATCCAATTACTAAATGGAGGCACTAATTATAAAATCTGTGGGTGCATAATTAAATTTAACTAAAAATTATATTGAATTTTTTTATAAAGAGTGGGTGCACCCCTTTACTTGAGCATAGATTCGCCCCTGTGTGAGCCGTCGGATCCAAAGCACCTCTGTTGGGATTCCGGATGTGGTTCCGTATTGGCTATTTCCGCTCTTTATGCCGACGCAATCGTTGCCGGAGACTACGAAGCAATTCTCTATTAGTGTGTTGAAGCCAGAAACTGTGGAAACATGTCACATGGTTATATTAGATTACCATTTTTAAAAATATCTTGTTTCTTCTTATTAGAAATAAACATGTCACATGTAGAGTTTGGTAAATTATACGTTTTTGTAAAAATTTATTTATTTATATTTTTTATAACAAACAAGATATGATGTATGTTTTTTTTGGTTAGGTGAAACTAAATTCAAGTTTAGTTAGATTTTGATTCTTATTTGGCGTGTTTACTATATCGTGCCTTTGCAATTTAAAGTCAATATGTTTAAGATACATAACATGTATACCTGGATTGATTCCATCAGTGTTGGGAGAATCTATAGGAACAACGATTTTAATGCCTTTAATGATGACGTTCTTGCAATAGACAGGATGAATACTCCACATCGGAGAATTGATCAAATGGATATTTGAAATCTGAATGTTTTCGGATGATTGAATCTCGATCAACATGGGTCTCTGTATCGCCTTGAAACCACCATTTCGATACTTCGCCCACCATGACTTTCCTTGTCCGTTGATCGTCCCATTGTTACCTAATAAAACAACAACATATTTGTCTTATTATCTAAACTAACACACATTTGATTCGATCACAAAACCATTTTTCTTTCTTTCTTTGAAGCATATTAATTTATTTTTTGTGTGTGTGTGTGTGCTTACCGGTGATAACAACATCGGTTAGATTTGTTCCGTAGATCAAACTAGCATGCCTTGAAATTCTGTATGACGGCAAAACCGGAAGCATGGGATATTCAGATTCGTCCTGTTTGTTTCAAACCAAGTATGATTATTAGTTATCTTAAATCGATCGAATTGTAAGTTTGTAACCTATTTCTATATATATATATGTTCCTATTCGTTACAACTCAAGTGTGATATATTTTGATTTGTTTCATTCGGCATTGATTTACTCTTTTTTGTTTTTGAACGAAATGTAATTATATAAAAATAGCTAATTAGAAAACCTGATAACCTAAACATAGACATTACCTGAGAAGCAAGGATAGTGGCACCTTCTTGGATATGCAACGTAGAATGGCTGGTGAGGTTGAAACTTCCGGTGAGCCATCTTCCTTTTGGGACAATGAGTTGGATTCCACCATCGGCCGCCTTTGCAGTAAGGTTTTTTATGGCTTCTCTAAAGGCTTTCGTGTTTGAGGTTTTTCCATCACCAATAGCTCCGAAATCCGTCAAAATCGCACTATGTTTCCGGCAATTCAAGGCCGAATGTTCGAATACTTCCCTACTAGGTTTATGAAGCCTTACTTATGAGCTTGTTTGATTTAATGTTACGGATTCAATCGGTATCAGCAGAAAATTGGATATCACCAAAACCACTAGTATGCAAAAACTTGTCCGAATCATCTTTAAAAAAAAAAACAAATTAATTAGTTATCTTCCTGTATTTAAGTAAAATGATGGTAAGAGCAAAAAAATTAAAGTTTATCTCTACAATCAATTTTATGTATTGATTTACCAAAAATAATCAAAAGCTATAAAAAATGTTAAGGCATGAATCAATTTTTATTCATTGTAGAGGACATTCAGGCTTATGACAAGAGTAACCTCTTTTTTTATAGCCGAGAAGAGTCCAATTTTAGAAATCTTAAATATAATTTCAAAAGATAAAAATCAATTCCACTATTATCAATTACCACCAACAACACTGAAATTAAACATCTTAAATAACTATACACTTGGAAGCTCTTTCGGTCCAATGATTGACCAATGGTTTATTAATGCTTCTACATCATGAAGTATGAATTTTGATTCCCGGATAATGCAAATCAATGGAAGCAAATTTACAGGAGAATTACAGCTTGGTGCAAGTAGAGCGGTTTGTCGTAGTCCAACGTATCAAAGATAAAATTATCTATCACGATCATGGTGCATGTAGATCGTTTATCGTGTATTCTTGTAAACATATAAAATTATCCGTTGTAAAATCACCTTTGTAATTTTTTTCATAATTTGTAATAGATAATAATATTTCAGACGATAAAAAAAAACTATACACAAAACTCCGACCCATTTAAAAAAAATTTAACCATCTAAAAGGAGTGTGCCTTTGGTCTCGGGTTCAAGTCTCGTCATGGGACTAAATTTATCCCCTACAAGTTTATCAGTAAACAAATTTATTATATAATTCTCACTTCTCAATCGTTATCAGCTCTGTCAAATTTATTGAGAAGTGGATTTGTCCCACTTCTCAATCGTTATCAGGTCTGTCAAATCCGATGAACTGCTAGTGCATGTATACGTTTCTACTTTGCATTTTGGTTCAATGGAGGGACGTGATCTCTTTTTGCCCTTTGTACTAGCCAATTGTTTCAACTTTTGCTCTTAAATCCTGTGATCAACAAAGAAAAAAAAATCCTGTGATTATTTTGCTTTTCAGGCATTTGCTTTTGTACCTTTGGTGCATCTGTACATATTATTCACTCTTTCGAAATTGGGATGCTGATGATTTTTTTTTGCTTGATTTCTCGACAAACAAGTTCTGTGAATCTTTAATTATTTAGATGATCCTGTGATCAACAAATGATTTCCTCCTACTAATTGTTTAGATGTCTCTTTAATTATTAGGATGATTGATTGTTCGATATGCAACGTCAATATCTTACAATTTTATTAATCTCACTCAACTTCTTTTTCTAGTAGAATGTTATTTAATTGGGATATTTTCAGGAAATTTCCCAAAGAAAAATTGTCCCAGTTTAGTTTTTTTCAACGGCTATTTTTCATATCGCAAATCAGTTGTCAAAGAAGTGTTTTTATTTTA
The DNA here is from genome assembly GCA_030161315.1 of Eutrema japonicum. Lineage (NCBI taxonomy): Eukaryota > Viridiplantae > Streptophyta > Magnoliopsida > Brassicales > Brassicaceae > Eutrema > Eutrema japonicum. The sequence goes on from BSQW01000013.1 coordinate 46,027,941, forward strand.
TTTTAATACATCTAGTATCATATGCATTCGAAAGAAGCGATATTTGATGACAAATGTTGCAGAAAAATAATAATTTATGGTTATTTAAACACTAAGGAGCAAACAACCATGCACAAAGTAAAATGTATAAAAGAGACTCGAAACATTGATGTATATTATAACTTAAATTTATTTATTTTATCATTTTTCGTGTGTAATAGAATTAATAATTATTTTAGCTAAAGTCACGCTGATTAACCATCAAATAAAGTAAAAAATAAATATATCTATCTCTATATTATTATTTAAGAAGTCATTTAAGAAAATAAACTTTATTTTGTAAGTTATTGCATATTATGCCATTATAAATAAAAAAATATAATTGAAATAAGAAAAGATATAATTGTTTTTTAAAATTATTGATGAGAATATGGAAAGTATTTATTTCTCATTAAAAATTTTATTTACTATTTATTTTCTTAATTATTACGATATTATTAAATAATAATCAATCCATAAATATTCAAAGAAAATATATTCGAGATCTTGCAATATTTTTCACTATGATTATTATATTTTATTTGAATATATATCAAAACAAAAGTTTAAAAAATATTTTACTAATTTTATAAAGAGTTAGACACGAGAAAATTGATTTTTAAGAGTTTTTGTATTGAACACAAAAACCATAGTCAATAAACGGTGCATATTAGATTTAAGTTTTTAAGATTATAGGTGTTTGCGGGTTAGCCCGAATAATATTTTAGTTTATTGCAAAATGGGTTAAGTAGACATGTTAGTCCGGATTGATAGTTCTATATCTAATCATTAGTTAGACATATTATAAAATTCAGATAAATTTAATTTTTTTGTTTAAATTTCAAAACAATTATTAAGAAATAATTATCACGTGCTATATAGTTAGCGCGGATTGAATCCTAGCATATTCTAAAACAGCTTACAAAAATGTAACGGATAGAGTCTTATGCTAAAAAGGAATATGGTTGAATTCTAAAATATCCTTTCCTATTTCAAAAGGAATATGAGTTTAAGAATTTGTGTAAGCAAATATATAACGATCGTGCACAAGAATAAACTGGAAATGATATAACATCTGTTTCTTTTTCTGTCACGAATAATTGCATTAAAAAGTCATTCTATGACAACGAGAGACAGGACATTGCTTAATCCAGCTCAGTTTTCGTATCTAACAGTTAATTATAGAATTATATATGTTGTTAAATAATCGAATTCCTAATTCATTCTGACATTAATCAGAAGAGTTCAAAGATTATTATTCTGTCTTAAATTTCTGTAGCTACCACAAGACGACATGGCTCAAGAGGAGCAGAAGAAGGCAACGGATCCCGATACCGCCTCGTTAAACCCATCACCACCGTCCACGGAGGAAAAGTCCGACGATTCCAAAGCTCTTGTTCTCGTCGTCGCAAGTAACAAAATCATTTTATACCTCAAAGAAAAATAATTACATATTTAAATAGTAAAAATTATTTTGATCTCAACTCCTAATTAATTTATAATTGAGTATTATTTGTTTTTCTCATTTCTTTTTTCTTGTTCATGATTTAGAAAGCTACATAGTTTACATTAGTTTTTTTTTTTTTTGGTTATTGTTGTTCTAATAATTTTAGTTCCTGTTATTATCTCAAACAATTTTCGGCAACATATTATTATATATCTTCCTCTCAATTCTGGGACGACGAATTTTAATATTTTCTTTGTATTATTTTGTTTTTGTTGCCGTTGCAGAAGAACCTGAGGAAGAGAAGAAAGAAGGTTCAGTTAACCGAGGTAATTAAGGAATTAGATCATGATTAATACACAATCAGGAAATAGAAATAATACTTTAAGGGGAATATAAAAATAGTTGGAGAATTTACTAATTTATATAGTTTCAGTAATTTACCGCATTATTATTGTTAATTTTTTTCATTGCATTTTCTGATTATTTTGGTGTGTGTATGTAAAATAAATGGTGTGAAATGCTGTTTTGGCTAGACTCGAGACAGAAAAAAGGATGTCTCTCATCAAAGCTTGGGAAGAAGCTGAGAAATCCAAAGTGGAGAACAAGTGAGTTCTTCTTTCTTTCTTTTGTTGAATAAATCTATGAAATTTTTTCATCTATATTTGTTTATAATCTAATTTGATAACTTTATGACGCAGAGCTCAGAAGAAGCTTTCTTCAGTTGGAGCTTGGGAAAACAGCAAGAAAGCATCTGTAGAAGCTGAGCTAAAAAATATCGAGGTAAATATGGACTATTCATTATGCTTTCAAGTTTGTTTCTTTTACGTTTTACATAAAATGCTGCCACTTTCTTAGATTTTTTTTTTCTAATTTGACCCCTGAAAATCCGAATGATAACAGGAGCAACTAATCAAGAAAAAGGCCGAATACGCAGAGCAAATGAAGAACAAAATAGTTCAAATCCACAAAGAAGCTGAAGAGAAGAGAGCGATAACCAAAGCTAAATGCGGGGAAGATGTTCTCAAGGCCGAGGAGATGGCTGCAAAGTACCGCGCCACAGGAACTGCCCCAACAAAGCTATTTGGATGCTTCTAATTTATATGGAGAAATGGATTTTGATGTTGCTTTAATGGTTTTCATTTGTGGGTTAGGTGGTTATGTTTGTTGGTTTAATTTGGCAACATATACTAAGTTACATGGCCATAATGTGACGTCTTGTTATGTTTGGGGTTATGTGTTTTCAGTTTTTGCTCAATTCATCATTTGTAATTGTATAATAGCTGTTCTTTGAAATGTCTTTTTTGAACGTTCTACATGTAATAAAACTCCCAATTTTTTTTTTTTGTTTTCTTTCTCTTAAATGTCATGGAATCACGGCCCAAGTGATCATAATAGAACCGGTGGACTAATTGAAGATGTAAAAAACTGAGTTAAAATCCTAACTTAGTTAAACGAACAAAACAAATTAAATCAACGATGGTCTCCCAGTGGTAACTCACAAGTGTGAGATTTGACTCCCATGTGAAAACCTATGTGGCCAGCGGGTTCGACTCCAGCTGGCCACATGAGTTTTCACATGGTTTTCCGGCCCCATGATTAGTCGGATCTCATGGTCCGTTGATCCGAGAACCAGCTAGGGATCCGAGAACCATTGCTTCTGTTTTGATTCAGGTAACCGAACAAGTTTTCTACTTTTAACTCAGTTCCGATGATCATTGTCTGGGTAAATTATCGTATTTTGCAAAAGGATCTTTCTTTCCTTATGAATATCTCCATACAGAACGAAAGCTCGAAGCTTGTTGTGGTTGTGGGGATGCTTTGGTTTAAATCTGGTGTTTATGTTTTGGGATATATATGTTTATTGAGAGGAGAAAGTCTGAAACTTTTGCATTGTTGTACAGCTAAAAGGAAAGGGAAACCATAATGAACAGGAGAAAAAACTGGACGCTAGTTCCCGTGAATGGAAAGTCGCAAAGGAAGAAGAAGCCGCATGCTTCAGGTGAGATGTCAAACATTGAACCAGCATTGTAGGATTTTTAGCCCCATTTTGAACCTTTCCTTTGAAGGGAAGAGGCTCTATTATGAACACATCGATCGATGATTCTAATGATTGTCTCTTTGGGGATGTTACGAGAACTATGGAGTCTTTGGTTCCTTTCTCTCCTAGAATGGAATGGTACTTAATCTTTGTGTTTCTTCAATCTCATACTTTTTTGTGCATGTGAGGTATGAATCTCTCTCTGTTAAAGAGATATATTGATGAACTCATAGAAGAGTTTGTGGAGGTACTTTTATTTATGTTTCTCCATCTTTGTTAGTTATTTCAAATTGTTTTCAGGCTTTCACCCTGTTGATTCTCTGGCTTTACTTTCAGGGTGATTTGACAACGTTTGCTGATATGAAGAGGATGTGGCTATCCCGAAAGTTTTCTTATAAATATGATATGAAACCATTCCTAACACCAACTAAGCCATCCCGAAAATTTTCATGCAGTCTCTATATGCTTATACCATCGGTAAGTTGAGGTCTATTTCATGGATTTTTGGAACATTCAGAATTAATTTTTCGTTGCTGTCTGTATTCACATTGTGCTTGTTTTCTTAGCTAAGCTCACAAGCAAACCTTATGTCTACAGGTCACATGGTAAGTATTGGATATTCCTTTTCACGAAGACTTGGAGGTCTTTACTGTCTCTATTGCCTTCATGAGATCCAACCTTTCAAACCCAAGTTCAGAATTTATATCTCACTTCGTAAGTGTTTACCTTTGTTGTTGTTTTGGTGAGATTTATAATGGGTACATAACGATTTGATCTATCTTTTTCACTAGTTTCTTTCTTCAAACCTAAAACGTGAAAGCTGCTGTGATGTGATTCATTCATTGAGCTTTAGCCGATTTCAACTGTTTGTTTGTATTATTTATACTCTTATTAAAAGCAATTATTTTGAAGTTCTCCTCATCGCTAGAATCATAATTAACTTGTAAGGTTTTCATCTTGCAGAAGAGCTTGGAAAATTTAGGGATCTTATAGTTGAGGCAAAAGATAAAGGTGTAGAGATAGCTACGGCTGTGGCAAAACAAATGTTGAACTTTCTCTTTATTTGTTTCACTCAGGTTTGTTCTCTTTTTCTTTAACTCTCACTTTTTTGTTTCTTGCGATTCTCAGTTACTAACTTTTCTTTTCATACATCCATGTCTTTTTTCATTCTCTCATACAACATACTTATACTACTTTCTTCTACTTGCCACACACACTTGCATCCATGCTTTAAACCATATTTCTAGATCCTAGACTCTCTTACACAAGTCACACTACTAATCCTTACACTACAACATCTCATAACAACTACACTTAAACTCTAACAACTCCAACAACTCTACTTGGTCTTTTGCCAAGGTTTATACAACAAAACACACTTTCTATTGGGCCTAATTAATCTGCAGCCCATTTGTCTTCTTAGGATAAAACCACACAAAGTCCAACTTCTTCTTTTGTTGACTTTGCTTCTTCGACAATTTCTTTTGCTTCTTCTTCTTGTCGTTGACTCATCTTCTTTCTCTAGACATGATTCTCTGTTCTTCTTCTTATTCTTCTCATTGATTTATATTTTCTCGTTTGAAGGATTTAATCAAAGGATCAACATTCAACAACAAATGCTTGATAAAAACATGTTTATATTTGGAGCTGTGGAAGTTAATGAAGCGTCTGCAACCGAAAAACTTAATCAATCAACAGAGCTACATAATGCACTTGTACGCTGTGCCTATGAAAAGTATGTCATTTGGTCCCTAATTTTTACCCGAAGAACTAACAAATCGTAGTTTGAATAGAGATTGAGCAATTTATTCATTTGGATATGGTGAGTACGAGATAGCTAATATTTTAAGTATTTACATTTCTGAGATTTGCATTATTGAAGATTTATGTTGCTCTTTCCCTAAGATAGAAGACAAAAGATTATACAGATGTATGTCCAACATTTTGATTATTTTCTTTACTAAGTTGTTTTATATTGCCCCATTCTTGTTGCTTTTGTGCTTATCAGGGTAATGAAGTTGATTCGAGTTACCTACATAAAATGTCTATAGAATATGCAGAGGCCAAGAAGCGCGCAATTGATATATCATGGTTGTTACCCCGTTTAAGCCATGATATAAGTCCGTTTTATAGAGTCTTTCTACTATTTCGTAGTGGTTTAGAGTCTTTTACATGTTTTAGCACGTTTGGAGCATTATTGGAGATATTGGAGCTTTCTGGAGCATTTTGGATCGAAGCAGAGGTTCGTGTAGTTGAGTACCCGATTTGAAGCATCAGTATCGATCGATACTGACAAGTATCGGTCGATACTCATAGAGGCAGGCACGACCCGCGAGTTTAATGAAGTATCGAAGAATTACAAAATGGCGATTTCACCGAGAACATTTATCATAAGACCGAAATTGCTGATCCACCAATGTTGTTTCAGCCCCGGGAACAGAACAATCTCGATTAGGTATTCGAGTACTGAGATTAGCATTGCTAATGCATAGTGTTTGGTGATCAAAAGTGAGCTTCAACTTACTCTCGATGCTCCGTGATAGGCTATGGCGAGAATGTATTTCGATGTGTGGAAGAAGATTATCACTAGGAACATTTGAGTTAACTGTCTAAACTCGGTGTCACTAAAGATCTCTGTCATTACTTATTTACAAGAACTAACTCATACCTAAAAAACAAGAAATGACATTTTTCTATGAAAGAATAAGCCAAAGATGGGAAGCATTCAAGTATCCAAACATCACTTTACTAAAGAAATTTTCTTTAAACTCAAATCTCAAAAACTCTAAGCTCAATCAATGCGACAAATCAACCTTACTTGTTATTCATCAGCTCAAGTCTAGATAGATATTTCTGTGGCATAGCCTCAACATCCTACCACATTTTTTTGTTTAATGTTTTTTCACACTAAACTACAATTTTTTTAATCCAACAATCGATTCATGATATGCTTTCAAAATACAGTTTCTATATGAAACTAAACTGAAACATTAACCAAACCGAAAAAACCCGATCCAAACTAAAAAAACCCGACCCGAGTTAAAAGCTGCCAAACCTATTTCTTCTTAACCCTAACGAGCCGGGTCGATTTTCTCCGACATTGCTTACTTCTTCTGATTTTCTCCGCCGTTCGTCCGGAATCTTTTTCCTCCGACCAATTCCAGCTTCCTCTTCTCCGGAACCGAAGCAAGTGTACTGGAATTTTGTCAGTTTTTGCGAAACCGATTCTCCGTAACCGGCTACAACCTGCAAACCAGAAAAAGGTTCGTTTTCTTCGTTCTATCGAAATTTGTCTAATTATGCCGAGATTTTGGTGGTGCATGAGGGTTTTAGAATTTGCGTTTTTGATTCTATGTTTTTGCAAGGCTGACCAATGTTAATTTGGTTATTGTTCTGATTAATCAGTTGCAACTTGTGTGTGTAATTATTTGGATTTGCGATCATTGCTCATTGGATGATCTAATCCGGTTTGGTTTGGGTTCTTATTCCTTATTTCTTGATTCGGTACAATAAAAGTCAAACCAAAGAAAGGGAAAAGCTGCGAGTTGTAAGAGACAGATCTAGTGGTACGCCAACTGTTCGACGAATTGCCCCAGCGAATATACGTTAAAGCTTATGGAGGAAAAAGACTGGGAAGCTTCCTCTTCTAGCGAAAACGAAACTGGTTTTGCAGTAGATGATGACGAAGAATTTCATTCTGGTGGTTCAGGGCCCATGTTACAATTCAGGTGGATTAAAACTCTTCAACTCGTTTCTGGATTTTAGTTGTCCTCGCTAAGCAGATTATTCTCTTACAATCAATCTTTTTTGTGTGTTTGCATATTGTAGAGTAGGATCTTCCAAGGCTCGTTGGATTACCGAATTAGGAATGGCTCAAGTTGTGGTTAAAAGGGGGAAACTTTGGACAACAACTGGAATCATTCGTAGCGGAAAGACATATTGGGTAGAAACGCTGGAGAAATATGGTGTAAATAGTCTCAAAACAATGGTCAACCTCGGTTCAGAAGTTTACATGCAAGCTGAAGTGTACTTCTCTTATAGCTTTGGTTCTTTCGTTCCATCCTAGTCAAGTCATTATATGGGAAATGTCATACACTGTCTCCATACGGAGCTTAATGCACAAAAACTTATGCAGTTAAGTAGTGTACTGTTGATCCCGGGGATCACTAAAGATGTTTAAGAGATTGATTACGGAACGAGAGGTGAGATTTTCGTTAATTAGAGCAGTTTAACCACTATTAAAGCAGACCGGGAGAAAGATGAGTAGGCCGGGGGCCGTGTTTCCTTTTATTGATGGTGAGAAAAATGAACAATTTAGAATTACGAACTGGTTCCGAATGACGTCCAGTTCGGCGTTCTAAACTGTTGCCTTGCTACAAAGAGAGAAAGAGAGAGGTCGGGTGACTAGTCGTAGGTCAAAAATGGCCCAAATCAAAAGTCCTCGTCATTAATGACATTGAGGGGTATATATAGTCGGGGTTGGCTTCCTGCTCCCCGGGATCTCGGGGCCACGTGGCGTCTTCGGCCTCTTTCGCGGGTAAGGTGGCCTAGGAGGCGTGTTCCGGCTTTCGGGGAGAGAGGTCATGATGAGCTCGGCGTGGCGTGTTGCAGAGCAGTGCACTGTTTAACCAACTCTCTTCCACGTGCCTTCCTCTCCTTCGTCAAGTCTACATGGTTGGTGAGATGTCGAGGTCAGCCCATACGCCTGCTCAGACAATACACCGTTCGACCAACTCCTACTTGCCTTCTGCTCTTCTGACATTCCTGCCTTGGTGAAGTGTCAGACCGGGGACCGAGCTGACGAGGGGCCTTTCAGGTCGGCGTCGCTTTCAGGTCGGCGACCGAGCTGAAGAGGGGCCTTGCAGGTCGGCGCTTTCAGGCCGGCGACCGAGCTGAAGAGGGGCCTTTCCTAAGATGGGCCCAACTAATTGGGGGTGCTAGGCCCACCTCCAACATGTACTTTCACTGTGTTATGTATGTTAGATGCTAGTTATGTATTACTGAGCAGAAAACGTTTGTAAATGCGGATGAAATTTGGAGATGAAATCTACCAGGCTTGCTTCTGATTTCGTTTACACTTGATTTGGGTGTCTGTTTGAGTTCAGGCCAGATACAAGGCACATATTAATGGTTGTAGGGCTCGGCTTTTATGTGGAGTTCACCCGGCAAGAAGCTCTTGACTATATCTCACAAAGGGAGGAAAGAATTAAAAAGTATGATAACGCTTTGCTTTTTTGCTTCACATGCTCTGCTTTTCTCAAAGTTTTCAAAATCCTGTTATTCACCTCTTCAAACCTTAATGTACACAAATTAGGCTTTTCTATACACGACTTTGTGGCATTGCTGTTTGCTTCTGGGTAACTTGGAGGAAAAAGATGGCTGAATCTCATTGTATATGACGAATGAGTTGTCTTGTTAAATACGATTATAGTGACTGAATGTTGATACTATAAATGGTGGGTTTTTGTTTTTCCAGACCATTAGAAGAGGTAACTGGTGTTATTACGCAGATCAAAGGGCGCATCAAACTGGTAAGTTGTTGCTTTGTAAATAATTCATTTGTTGCTTGGTGGTACTGGTCTTACGAGGTTGAGTCAGAAGTAGAAAACCACTGTTTAACAACTCTGCATCATCATGACATATATGATGAAGTCTCTCATCTGGAAATTTGCTTTGTTAATGGTTGGTGTGAACCTTTTTGCAGGCTCATTACCAGATTCAGCAAATACTCAATCTTCCTGAAGAGAATCCATCGTCATCCCGGCACGTGCGTTTTAGTACTACCTAGTGGATATAACTGAACACTAATGAGGATTTTCTCTTACGCTCTTATCCTGTGGATTGGTTTTGCAAGGATGATAAGCTTTTAGTGTAATACTAGTACCAACTCTCCTCTCCAATGGACCAAATTGTTTGTGTTAGACAGAGAGACAAATGGAGAATCAATCTAAGATTTAAATGAACCTTAATGTCAGATCAGGCATATCTATGAGATGTAGTAGTGATATACTGATATTTAAACTCATCGAGCAAAATCAACTATCATTGAGCTAGAAGATTCCAACTAAAAGATGTATTAATTATGCATATAATGGAAATGCCACGTCAGCGATTCAATGATTAAAAAAATTTAGGGATCATCGGCATCTTCCCATATTCTCTTCGTAGTAGTAGTAGTATAGTAATCTCACGGTTGAAGCATTTTTCGGTGTGGTGATAAGCACACCCCATTTTTCTTTTTCTTTTTACTGTTCACGACCTGCCCGCACTGTTCACGACATGCCGGGTACTGTTCACGACCTGCCTGGCACTGTTCACGACGTGCCGGGTACTGTTCACGAACCGTCACGTCATCCCCAAAAACCGGAGAGATGTCTGCTCAAAACTCCCACTATAAATATCCCCTTTGGAGTTCATTATCCGAGACACACAAAAAACTATCATCCTCTCTCTCTAAATAACTTTCCCTCTCTAAAAAGAGCTCTGCAGCTCTCCGCTCTCTGCAGCTCTCCCAGCTCGGCAGCTCTCCTAGCTCGGCAGCTCTCCCAGCTCGGCAGCTCTCCCAGCTCGGCAGCTCTCCCAGCTCGGCAGCTCTCCCTGTTCGGCAGCTCTCCCAGCTCCCCAGCTCTCCCAGCTCTCCCAGATCTCCGCTCTATGCAGCTCTCCCAACAATCTGCAGCTCTCCCAGCTCTCCGCAGCTCTCCCGAGCTCCCAGCTCTCCCGAGCTCCCAGCTCTCCCGACCTGACGACCTCCCAGCTCTCCAAATCTCTCATACACGCCTCAACAACGAACTACGAATGGCTTGATCCCCAACCCGGGGTACGTAGGCAGTCCTCCGGGCACAGCTATAAATCACCTCTCCCTCCTCATTTGCCGACCGGAACGCAACCGGCTCTGTCTTAACAGAAAATCCCCGAACCTCCCCGATACAAATTGATTTGTAGGAGACGTGCTCAAACACGTTCCAAAAATTGGCGCTAGAAGGAGGGGGTTTGAGGATTTTTCTACACGCAAAGAGTAGCTCGGCAAATGTCGGGAACATCGCCCTTATCTCCGAACAACTCCATAGAGATAAGTGCCAAGCTTATTTCATTTTTTACTTTTTTCTTTCTCCTTAAAAGCCGAGCTCCGGCTCGCAAAGGATAAGCCGAGCTCTCGCCTCGCACCTCGGGTCTAACCCAAAAGCCGAGCTCCGGCTCGCAAAGGATAAGCCGAGCTCTCGCCTCGCACCTCGGGTCTAACTCAAAAGCCGAGCTCCGGCTCGCAAAGGATAAGCCGAGCTCTCGCCTCGCACCTCGGGTCTAACCCAAAAGCCGAGCTCCGGCTCGCAAAGGATAAGCCGAGCTCTCGCCTCGCACCTCGGGTCAAACCCAAAAGCCGAGCTCCGGCTCGCAAAGGATAAGCCGAGCTCTCGCCTCGCACCTCGGGTCTAACTCAAAAGCCGAGCTCCGGCTCGCAAAGGATAAGCCGAGCTCTCGCCTCGCACCTCGGGTCGAACCCAAAAGCCAAGCTCCGGCTCGCAAAGGATAAGCCGAGCTCTCGCCTCGCACCTCGGGTCGAACCCAAAAGCCGAGCTCCGGCTCGCAAAGGATAAGCCGAGCTCTCGCCTCGCACCTCGGGTCGAACCCAAAAGTCGAGCTCCGGCTCGCAAAGGATAAGCCGAGCTCTCGCCTCGCACCTCTGGTCGAACCCAAAAGCCGAGCTCCGGCTCGCAAAGAATAAGCCGAGCTCTCGCCTCGCACCTCAGGTCGAACCCAAAAGCCGAGCTCATCTCGCAAATACTTGACAAGATAAGTACCGAGCCTAGCCTCGTACTTAAGCTTAAGAGTCAGCAAAGCCGAGCTCATCTCGCATCAAACTTGACAAGACAAGTGCCGAGCCTAGTCTCGCACTAACACATAAATTTTTTAACTCTAATCAAGTTCAACCTTACTTGCAGGTTAACGTATATCGAGCTAGGACTTGTTTCGTCCGCCGACTTCGACACTCACTCGCCGAACTTGGGGGAGGGCTATTGTAGGTGTGGTGATGAGCACACCCCCTTTTTCTTTTTCTTTTTACTGTTCATGACATGCCCCGCACTGTTCACGACATGTCGTGTACTGTTCACGACCTGCCCTGCACTGTTCACGACGTGACGGGTACTGTTCACGAACCGTCACGTCATCCCAAAAAACCGGAGAGATGTCTGCTCAACTCCCACTATAAATACCCCCGTTGGAGTTCATTATCCGAGACACACAAAAAACTCTCATCCTCTCTCTCTAAATAACTTTCCCTCTCTAAAAAGAGCTCTGCAGCTCTCCGCTCTCTGCAGCTCTCCCAGCTCGGCAGCTCTCCCAGCTCGGCAGCTCTCCCAGCTCGGCAGCTCTCCCAGCTCCCCAGCTCTCCCAGCTCTCCCAGCTCCCCAGCTCTCCCAGCTCTCCCAGCTCTCCCAGCTCTTCCCGCTCTCCCAGATCTCCGCTCTCTGCAGCTCTCCCAGCAATCTACAGCTCTCCCAGCTCTCCGCAGTTCTCCCGAGCTCCCAGCTCTCCCGAGCTCCCAGCTCTCCCGACCTGACGACCTCCCAGCTCTCCAGATCTCTCCTACACGCCTCAACAACGAACTACGAATTGCTTGATCCCCAACCCGGGGTACGTAGGCAGCCTTCCGGGCACAGCTATAAATCACCTCTCCCTCCTCATTTGCCAACCGGAACGCAACCGGCTCTGTCTTAACAGAAAATCCCCGAACCTCCCCGATACAAATTGATTTGTAGGAGACGTGCTCAAACACGTTCCAACAGCATCCTAGGCTCGGAGGAAAACCTAATTCATCCGGAGAATCGCCACCTCGACTTTCTCTTGCCAACCCATCTCTGTTGTAGGTAAGATACGAATCTCGATCCATGACAATGGTTATTGTTATGCTTGATTTGGGCATTCTATTTGGTGGTGATAGTGATTGTAGGTTGTTCAGTCTCCTTTTGATTCGTCTTTGATTAAAATGTTTAAGTCTTTAGTCTTTCCTACGAATGCCAGTTATATTTGAGATCGAAAGTGGGTTTCTCGCTCGTTCTATGCCCTGACTTCGTGCACCATTGTTTCTGGTTCGATTCAGGTAACCGAACAAGTTTTCTACTTTTAACTCAGTTCCGATGATCATTGTCTGGGTAAATTATCGTATTTTGCAAAAGGGTCTTTCTTTTCTTATGAATATCTCCATACATAACGAAAGCTCGAAGCTTGTTGTGGTTGTGGGGATGCTTTGGTTTAAATCTGGTGTTTATGTTTTGGGATATATCTGTTTATCCAGAGGAGAAAGTCTGAAACTTTTGCATTGTTGTAGCTAAAAGGAAAGGGAAACCATAATGAACCGGAGAAAAAACTGGAAGCTAGTTCCCGTGAATGGAAAGTCGCAAAGGAAGAAGAAAAAACTTTGGCCGAGTCAACGGAATTGGATTATAAAACGATGTCGTATGAGTTAACCTTGAGTTTTAACGGAATTGTAACCCCGTTAATCCGATCCGTTTACGGACTTAACGCCGTGCTCTTTTTTGCCGAGTCAACGAAAATTGAGTATTTAAATGGCATTTTTCTGATAGTTCGTGCTTTTTTAATGGCCGAATTTTGAAAGTTGAAGATTTAAATGGCATTTTTCCCGTTTTAATTTTAAAACAAAACGACGTCGTTTTCTGTTTAACGGAAATTCTGAACGGAGACTTAACGACGTGCCTATTTTGGCAGAATCAAACAAAGTTTGTGATTTAAAAACAAAGTTAAAGAAAGTTGAGGATTTAAAAATAAAATCAATGAAAGTTGAGGATTTAAATGGACAATTCGGTAGTTCGTGCTTTTAATGGCCGAATTTTGAAAATTGAGGATTTAAATGATATTTTTCCCTTTTTTAGATATGCTAAAAATCGGACATAGTCATTTGACACCAACTAACATCCTTAATCCCATTGTTCGATACTGAGTTCACAACAAGACTAACTAATATATTCTCCTAATCAACACCTTGCTCTCTTGATTTTATGAGACTGTGTAGTTCCTGACTCTGATATTACATGATCAAAAAATTCATCGTCAGAACCAGAAGACAAACATTTGATACATAGTCTGATCGACACAAGCTTACCTGTAAATTCCATTGCGTTTCATTTCCCGGCATCCATGAAACTTTCACCGGTGAATTACAATGGCTAAATCAGCCCTTAGAAAGTAAGCGGTCAAGCTCATCAAACCCATCATCTTCATCATGTGCAACATCTTTCAGAAGTTTCTGTGTCGTAGCAAGAGAATCAAGCTTGGTTTGTTTATAAAACGAAAGTTTTTGCGAATCCCATTCCTCTTTCAGATTCTCCACTCTCTCTCCAATCAATTCTTTCTCTTCTGATATGTGCTTTATATCCTCAATCTCCACTATTTCTCATGCACCTTAGGATTACCAAACAAGCGATATAAGCATAATGAATCATGATGGTACCACAAAAAAATATTACAAACACACATGCTTAAAATCTTACAGAGGTCGAAATCAAATAAACTTTACAGTTTTGCTCTTTCAGTGATGGGATGAGAGGCAAAAAGCATCAATGGTAAAACTTAGAGAAATGAAAAAATATGCGCACAAACAGTTCATATGAAGTAGAATACCTTTGATTGCGCGCTTCTTGGCCTCTGCATATTCTATAGACATTTTATGTAGGTAACTCAAATCAACTTCATTACCCTGATAAGCAACAAGAATGGGGCAATATAAAACTACTTAGTAAAGAAAATAATCAAAATGTTGGACATACATCTGTATAATCTTTTGTCTTCTATCTTAGGGAAAGAGCAACATAGATATTCAATAATGCAAATCTCAGAAATGTAAATACTTAAAAGATTAGCTATCTCGTACTCACCATATCCAAATGAATAAATTGCTCAATCGCGGTGTTAGAGCTTAATCTGTTCAAGTCAAGACGAGAATCATATCACTAAAAAGGGTTATTGAAGATGTAGTTGTGCTGAAGCAGCCTCTGTGGTAGTTGAGAAGTAACACAGGAAGTGATACAGGCGAACAGCTCAAGGAGTTAGACGACTTGGAGCATGAGAGATGACGTGGATCAAACTTACGATGCCATGTGGATGGACTAGGATGCGGGAGCTGAGCTGGAAGTGGATCTCGGAGAAGATCTCGAAGGATATCAACATAAGGAATATTCCCTAAGTCTTATCCTAAGAAATAGGGAATGTAACTTATCACAGAAGATTTGTTAGGATCTTCACTTGGCGATTTAGGCTAGTATGAGCCACGTTCTATTTTGTATAAATAGGGAGTGTTAAGCCTTTGTATCAGGCAACACGTTGAGAGCAATAACTTAGCAAAAAGGGGTTTTAGGGTTCTTGTAAGAAAGCTAAAGCAAAAGGCTAAGGGGTGCGTTGAGAGGTTCTAAGATCGTGTATAGATCTTTGAACATAAGAGGCTAGAGTTGTGAGATTGGGATAAGACTTGTAAGTACTCTTGATAATCAATTTAGTAAAGTTCTTTTGAGAAGATAAACCTTGTTATTCGTGTTTTACATCCTGTAGTAGTAGCTATTACATTTTTATTTGGTATCAGAGCAGTCATCTGTGTAACTACTAAACAGGTGAGATCTTAGGGAGGAAAATGGAAAGCTATCAGGAGTTGGTCAACAGTTCGAGGGTGATTCTGGATCCAGGAAACTACGGATTCTGGAAAGCAAGGATGAAATCGGTGATAGGTGGTATTGACATACTTGCCTGGAAGGCTGTTGTAACAGGCTGGGAAATGCCTAAAATGAAAGATGCTGCAGGAAATGATATTGATAAACTAGAAGAGACCTGGACAGAGGATGAACTAAAAAAATTTAAGTTCAATTCAAGGGCTCTTACAGCAATTCATTGCAGTGTTTTGAAGAAGACCTTCGAACTGATACAGGGATGTGAGACAGCAAAAGAGGCGTGGGATATCCTCCAAACACATTTTGAAGGAACCACAAAAGTTCAGAATTCGAGAAAGGACATGTTGGCATCAAAGTTTGAGAATTTAAAGATGGAAGAGCATGAGACCATCTTGGATTTCAGTTCCAAGATAAGCTCACTGGCTCAGGAAGCTTCAACACTTGGTAAGAAATACAAGGATAAGAAACTGGTGAAGAAATTTCTGAGATGTCTGCCTGCTAGATTTATGGGATATAAATCGGCCCTGAATGTGTCACAAGACACAGAGAAGCTGGGTTTTGGAGAAGTTGTTGGAATGCTGCAGGCTCATGAAATGGAGCTTGATGGACTGAAGAAACCAAAGAACTTTGCCTTGTCTTCATGTGAAAAGAAACTGCAGGAATCAGATGATGAGGATCCTGTAAGCATGCTGGTGCGAAGATTTAATAAAGCCTTAAGAAGAGCTGAACAAGATCAAGGACAGATAAAAGGAGGCTTCATCAAAAGACAGTATGAAGGTGAAAAATTAGCCAAGAGAAGTCAACTTCAGTGTCATGAGTGCAAAGGATACGAACACTTCAAAACAGAGTGTCCCATGGTCAAAAGAAGAGAAATCAAATGCTTCGGTTGCAAAGGGATTGGGCATACTCAGCTGGAGTGTGTTAATGATCAGAAGAAAAGAAAAGAGAGATCCATGCTGGCTGAAGAAGAATCAGAAGAAGAAGAAAGTAACTCAGAAGAAGAAGTGAGCAACTTTGTTACATTTGTTGGAATCGTGGAGTTCGAGGAATAAGAGGAGGTGTATGAACCTGAGGATGAACTTGCTACTAGCTATCAGGAGGTTCATGACACTCTGGTCAGAATCGGACATGAAAATCAGGCTCTCATCAAGGAAAAACTCCGTCTTGAAGCACTTGTTGACACATTACAGAATGAACTCATGGCTGAGAGAAAACTAAGTCAGGAGAGTGTATCCTTGATAAAATAAAAACTCAACTTGGCTACAAAGGCAGATAATCTAAAACATGAACTCAGTTCAGAGAAGAAACTCTCTGCCAAGCTTCAGGCTGAACTTGATCTTCAGTACAAAAAGATCCACATGTTCGCTGGAACCAAGCAGTTGGATAGGATTCTAAGCTACGGAAGAAGCAAGCAAACTCATAGAGGACTGGGATATATTGGAAGAACCACATGTGCATCTGAAGAGATCAAGTTCGTATATACAGGCTTCTCACAGCAAACAGACTACGACCCCAACAGTACTACAGCTCAAGGAAGTGGGTGCTACTTATGTGGAAGGAATGGACATATCAGGGCATACTGCTACAAGTTATGGGAGAGGGTGAAACAACTCAGAAAACTAGGTAGGTTCAGCTGGAATGGATTTCGAAATCAAATCTGGGTGAAAAAGGCTGATGTGATGGAGACTGCATCAGGAAATGCATCACGAAGTACAACAAGACCTAATTTTCGATGCAGTATGGCTTTTATCTCTGAAGAATAGGAAGATACATGTTTGTGGTACTTTGACAATAGCTGCTCCAAACATATGACATGTACAAGAAGCAATTTGGCTGGCCTCAAGGTCTTGAAAGGAGGAAAAGTGACTTTTGGAGATGGTGGTCATGGATCTATTCAAGGAAAAGGAAAAACATGTAAAGCAGATCTACCACAGCTGATGAATGTGTATCTGGTCAAGGGACTGAAGGCGAATCTGATTAGTGTGAGTCAGTTGTGTGATGAAGGGTTAACTGTCACCTTTACTAGCACAGAGTGTAAGGCAACCAATGAAGCTGGCAAAGTCATCCTAAGGGGAGTCATAATTGGAAACAACTGTTATATGTGAGAAAACTCGACTAAGTGCTTCAGTGCTAGAGATGATTTGAATATGTGGCACCAGAGACTAGGTCATATGAATGTAAGGAACTTGACTACTCTGATCAATCAAGAGATAGTACGAGGCGTACCACAGATTCAGGGAGGAGAAAAGATGGTATGTGGACCTTGTAACAAAGGGAAATAAGTTAAGGTTCAACACAAGAGAGTTCCTAATGTTCACACAACAGCTGCGTTGGACTTAGTTCATATGGACTTGATGGGACCAATGCAAACTGAAAGCCTTGCAGGGAAGAAATACGTGTTTGTGCTCGTCGATGATTACACCAGATGGACTTGGGTGAGATTCTTACGTGAAAAATCAGAAACGGTGAACAACTTCAGAATCTGGTCTCTACAACTGATCAACGAGAAAGGCGGTATCAAGCGAGTTTGGAGTGATCATGGAGGAGAGTTTCAGAATGAGGTTATGAAGGCTTTTTGTGAAAACCAAAGGATTGCACATCAGTTCTCAGCACCTATAACACCACAGCAGAATGGAGTCGTGGAGAGGAAGAACAGGACTCTCCAGGAGATGGCAAGAGCCATGTTACATGGGAACAACATCCCTACCAAGTTCTGGGCAGAAGCTCTAAACACTGCATGTTACATCATCAACAGAGTCTACATCAGAAAGGGGACAACAAAAACTCCATATGAATTATGGAAAGGAAAGACCCCTAACTTGAGCTACTTTCATGTTTTTGGATGCAGGTGCTACATCTTGAATGACAAGGACCAGCTTGGAAAATTCGATTCGCGGAGCAATGAAGGGATCTTTCTGGGTTACTCAGGCACTAGTACATCATTTCGGGTGTACAACACACGTGCTGGTGCAATCCAGGAGTCAGTCAACGTGGTGTTTGATGACTATTCAGTACCTCCATTAAAGCATGCTGGGTCAGACAGTGAGTCAGAACAGGTAGAAACAGAAGACATCACTCAACCATCATCAGATCCGGAAGTACTACAGCAGGTGCATCGGAATCATTCAGCATCAGAAGTCATCGGTGTTGTGAATGAAGGGAGGAGAACTAGAGGGGTTCAGATCAACTTCCGTGAGGTGGTTCAGTTCGCGTGTTTCATCTCAGTCATTGAGCCACAGAACCATGCCCAGGCCCTTGAAGACGAATTCTTGATCGTTGCCATGTAACATGAGCTTGAACAATTCGTGCGCAACGATGTCTGGGAACTTGTTCCTAGGCCTGATGGTGTGAATATTGTTGGCACGAAATAGATTTTCAAGAACAAGATTGATGAAAGTGGAGTGGTGGTGCGAAACAAAGAAAGGCTGGTGGCTCAAAGATACTCTCAAATCGAGGGTGTTGACTTTGAAGAAACCTTTGCACATGTGTCACGTCTGGAGTCTATTCGACTGTTTCTTGGAATGGCTTGCATTCTAAATTTCAAGATATATCAAATGGACGTGAAAAGCGCATTTCTCAATGGTCTGCTATAGGAAGAGGTACACGTGGAACAGCCTAAGGGATTTGAGGACTCTGCTCATCCTGAGTATGTCTACAAGTTGAAGAAGACATTGTATGGGCTGAAGCAAGCCCCACGAGCTTGGTATGAGAGGTTAACAAGTTTCCTTGAAGAGAAGGGATATACAAGAGGGAGTGTAGATAAAACATTGTTCACATTAGAACAAGGAAAGGAGATCATGATTGTCCAAATTTATGTTGACGACATCATTTTCTGTAGAACATCTCAGAAACTTGTTGATGTGTTTGTGGAGAATATGACTCATGAGTTCGAAATGAGCATGGTGGGAGAGCTGAAGTACTTTTTGGGGTTACAAATAACACAGTCAAATGATGGAGTGTTTATTTCATAAAGCACGTATGCAAAGAATCTGCTGTCAAGATTCAAATTGGATCAATGCAAGGAAGCCAAAACTCCTATGAGTACTACAACAAAAATGACGAGTGACAGTGAAGGAAACGATGTGGATGTCAAGCTGTATAGAGGGATGATTGGGAGTCTCTTGTATTTAACAGCAAGTATACCATATATATGCTTCACTGTGGGCGTGTGTGCAAGGTACCAGGCCAAACCAAAACAATCACACCTGGAAGTAATCAAGAGGATCATCAAGTATGTCAAGGGAACTGTCAACCTTGGTATCTGGTATTCGAAAGGGTCAAACAAGAATCTGGTTGGATACTGCGATGCTGACTGGGCAGGAAGTGCTGATGACAGGAAAAGCACAAGTGGTGGTTGTTTCTTTCTCGGAAACAATATGATTGCATGGATGAGTAAGAAGCAGAACTATGTATCACTTTCAACAGCTGAGACAGAATACATTACCATGGGGAGCTGCTGCGCTCAATTGTTGTGGATGAAGCAGATGTCAGCTGACTACGGAATGGAGTCTGGAACACTTCTGGTTTACTGTGACAACAAAAGTGCCATCAGTATTTTGAAAAATCTAGTACAACACTCAAGGACGAAGCACATTGACATAAGGCTCCACTTCATCAGAGAACTGGTTGAGGAGAAACAGGTAGTGGTTGAACATGTTGTCACTGAATTACAACTGGCTGATTTATTTACTAAACCATTGGACTTTGCACATTTTGTCACCTTAAGAAATTCAATTGAAATCTGTGAATTGTGACAGTTTGTGAAGTGTGCAGGGCTGATACAAGTGCTGAGACAGAGTGTACATAAGGCTCAGATTTATTTTGGAGTCAAGGGCATGAGTGGAAAAGAGCTACTTATCATATCGTCAAACTGGACATCAGCACAGAGTTACAGAGAGAAGAGAAATACAACGCTGAAGAGAGATCAGCCATGGGTTAGTTCCAGAGAAGTCAAGTGATGGAGCTAACTCATCTGTTAATCATGTGAAAAAAAAAAAGGGAATTTACTAACAACCAGGTATCTGAAGATTTCAGTGATACTACAAGGAAACCAATAAGTAACCATGTACTTGAGAAGTCTGATGATGATACAAGGGAACCTATATTCCAGCGGCTCTCTCTCTGATATATAACGAAGGTTGAAAACTAACTACATGCTGATAAAGATGTGATAATGTGAAAGCTAGCCACTGAAGTTGAGATGACCAAATTCAATAAATCATGACAAGTTGAGTGTGCATTTTGGCTTAGGTGTTGTGTCAGTTCTTGTAGCACTTAACCATAACAAGGTACATCAAGAAAACTGATTCAAAAACATTTTCAAAGCCAGTTTTAAAATTCTTGACATATGGAATGCCACTGCAGGTTTAAATCATTCACTATGTTTTTACTTGAATATGGGTGCATCAATTTCGTTATGAGGACTGTACTACTGATTTTTTTCATGTCCCGTAAAGTGTTTGTCGCAGTGAATCAGAGGTGTGAAGAATATAAATCCGGTTAGTAGAGACCCGAGTCAATGTCGGTTTGATGAGTAAAACCAATTTTGCTTCAAAAAAAAAAAAGGAAGTGGAAGAGTGGGAAAATCTGGATATACCCGCGACAAAGGGTAACTCAAACATCACTTGCCTCAAAAACCCTAAAGTCAAAAAAAAAAAAAAAAAGGTGAGAAAGCTCAAATCGGCAACCATGGTTTTTCGGACTCGACGTGGAAGGGTCGGGCACGGCGGTGAGATTCGAGCCTCACATGATTCCGGCGGAGAAGACCGACCCCATCTGGTCGATGACAATGACGACGGCGAAATCGCAGCACCACCGCAATTGGCCCGTGACGATGGCGGCGGAGGATCCTACTTGCCGGATCTGACCGCGGAAGAAGATGGAGGAGGCTTGGCTCCATTGCCCAAGGTGGATGTGTCGACGGCGAGGGCTCGGCTCCACTCCCGATGGTTGTGTGGGTATCTCCGATTCGAGGAGAACAAAGGAATGGCAAGGGAGCTTCTGGCGATCCCGCCGAAGCTGAGCGAGATGCCGGCCACCAACCGGAAAGTGCCGAAGAATATGCAGCCATTGGAGACGAGAAGGAAGCTCGTCGGAAAAAGCGGCTCAGACAGCTGGGATTTGCATCCGGGAAAAGGCTGCGATCTGGATCAACATCCCAAGACACATGCAATGACCAATTTCGGTCCAAAAGATTCACCTCACCGCAAACTCGAGAAAGGTACGGTCTTTTTCTGACTCGATCTATAATGGAAGAACGTCTGGTGGAGTTTGACAAGGAGGATGAATGGGGATTCAAGGCTGTGATTGATAAAGGAAAGATGAGGAGCACTGTGACAAGTCTTGGAGGGTATGTTCATGAAGTGATTGTCGAGTTCTATTGTCACCTACCATCGGTGAAATCTGAAGTCTCAGGGAACAGTGTTACAGTGGTTCTTCGAGGCCATAAATATGAGTTTTCTCCTACCGTGATCAACAAGTTTCTTGGTCTTGAAACACTGTCTGAGGCAGAAATCCGTGCTGATGCAAGTGCTGATCTAGCCTCTCTTGAGGCTGTAGCAAGTTTTCTGTCTGAAGGGAAGGTGACAGCTTGGAGTGCTCTGAGCACAACACTGCTCCCACCATGGTCTGCAGCTCTTCTGGCGATTGCTGCGTACAACTGGATTCCAACGAGCAACAAAAATCACATATCCGAGGATAGAGCTCGACTCATTTGTAAGATGGCCAATGAAATCCGGTTCGATTTTGGAACCATGGTATACAATCAGATTTTGAGTCTCGAAGTGTTACAGAAGAAGGATACACGGTGGCTCATATTACCTCGAATCATCTTTGGACTTCTTCAAATGCAGCAACCACCAAGGCTGTTTGAGAATGAAAAGTTCATCAAGACAGTTGTCTACCGAAAGGATGTAAGGAGTGGTGAGGGTTTCTTACTGCAGCAAGCGGCAGAGGCCAAGGCTAAGAACCGATCAAAGGGGAAGAAGAGGCCAGCTCAACCATTTGTCACTGCTGCACATGCACTTGGTCATCCATCTACATCAGCTCCTGATCCAACAACTGCATCAACATCTTCTACAGAGGTGATAGAGCTTGGATCAATCCGTGTACCAGTTAGACAGTTCAATCCAGCTGCAACTCGTATTGTCCTGGAGGATACAGGTCATGCACTCCAGTCTCTTGCTCACGTTGTGGAGACTCTACTCAAATCCATAACAGGTAAGCTTTCATGACACTTGTACACTTCTCATATTCCATCTTATCTGGATTTTAACTGATGTGTGCTCCCAAACAGGGGGAGATGGTACAAATGGAAGTGGCTGAGTGTAACTGCCTTGAGTTATAGGGGAGGAAAACCGATTCTAGTCTAGCTAATTATGTATTTTTGTAAATCGGTTTACCATTCTGGGGGAGTTAGGGATTTGCTCGTGTTTAAGTCTGTATTTTTGGTTTTGAAACTCTCGGCTTTGTTTCTTATCAGACTCTTTACTTCTGCTTTTGGTTTAAGACGATGTACTCAACTCTTGAATATCTATTGGAAGTCTTTTTCTGAATTGATTGGGAGACCATATACTGTCTGGATATGTGTGTTTGCATGAATGTTCATTACAGGTGCTTGAGAGACACAAGCTAAAATGGGGAGATTGAAGATGTAGCTGTGCTGAAGCAGCCTCTGTGGCAGTTGAGAAGTAACACATGAAGTGATACAAGCGAGCAGCTCAAAGAGTTAGACCACTTGGAGCATGAGAGATGACGTGGATCAAGCTTACGATGCCACGTGGATGGACCAGGATGCGGGAGCTGAGCTGGAAGTGGATCTAGAAGAAGATCTCGAAGGATATCAACATAAGAAATATTCCCTAAGTCTTATCCTAAGAAATAGGGAATGTAACTTATCACATAAGATTTGTTAGGATCTTCACTTGGCGATTTAAGCTAGTATGAGCCACGTTATATTTTGTATAAATAGGGAGTGTTAAGCCGTTGTATCAGGCAACACGTTGAGAGCAATAACTTAGCAAAAAGGGGTTTTAGGGTTCTTGTAAGAAAGCTAAAGCAAAAGGCTAAAGAGTGCGTTGAGAGGTTCTAAGATCGTGTATAGATCTTTGAACATAAGAGGCTAGAGTTGTAAGATTGAGAGAAGACTTGTAAGTACTCTTGATAATCAATTTAGTAAAGTTCTTTTGAGAAGATAAACCATGTAGTAGATGTTAAATTTTCAGTTATTTCAAACTACGATTTGTTAGTCCTTACGTGCATAGGTATATTTACTATCATTACAGGACAGACAACAAATGAAATGTAAAGAAGTATTAACCTGTATTAGAGTCTGCTGGGTGGCACTTGGGATTCATGAATGCATCAATCACCTCTTTGATCTGTTCCAGTCCTTCTGGATCATGATTACTTCCTAAAACCAAGTTCCGATTACGGAAAGAGCTTCTATGAGAAAAACATTTTCTTGGAATTAACACACCAAGATCAACTAACTGCATAAGCAAAGCATGTCATATCAGAAAATACAAGAAGAAGTTGTTGCTTCAAATACCATTTATAACCACCAAGGGTAAGGTCCCCTTCTATACAAACAATGAGTTAAAGAAAATTTCAAACAACTAAGTAAAAAATATATGAATATTTTTGTTTTCACTTATGTAACCACCAAGGGTAAGATCCTTCTTACTGCACACAGGAGGCCTAACTTGCTTCTTTGAATTTCTCGGATTTTTCACAAAGTAAAGTCCTTCTGATGGTCCGTAATGGACATTGGTCCAAAAATGTCCGCACCCAATAAAACCATGTCCAGATTGACATGTCCATCTACAACCCAATTTAATATGATCTCAAATTTCACTTAATTACTCCATAAGTTAGTTTATTTTCATATTTAATCCTAATCTAAATACAAAATATATGATTAATATGTTCCTTATTAGTAGTTAAGCACACCAACAATATTTAATATGTGAGTTGATATGATTTTTGAAATTTTATTTGTATAAAATTGATCTTGTTTTAGCGAGAAAATGTGATTTCGCGGTTTTGGGTTTTGGGTTTTGGGTTTTGGCGGGGAATACGCGGTTTTTACGGAAAACGCAATTTTACAATTTTGGCGGGAAAACATAATTTTACGGTTTTGGCAAAAACACAATTTTGACGGAAAAACATGGTTTTGCGGTTTTGAAGCAAAAATGCAATTTTATGGTTTTCGCGAAAACACAATTTTGACGGAAAAACACGATTTATACACAGTTACCCTGAGATGTATTGACAATACTAAATTTTATTTTTGGGTTGGTTGGAGTACTATGAAGCATTCATTAGATGTCGAGGAATGCGATGTTGTGAAGCTCTATTGGGATTACTTATTGGGAAAATTGATTGTTATCAATATGCCATATTATTTAATTGATGTGGTTTGATGATGTAGCTCGATTACATCTATTTTCCTTGTTTTTCCTATTTTTACTTATGTTTTGGATTTTTATATTCTAGTTAAAGTGTTATTTTTTTTTCCCTGGTTTTTTTGTTGGTTTTTTTCTAATTTAAATATTACCTTGATTTTTTTAAAAACATGCCTTTTTTTTAACGTCGTCTCTTATTATTTACAAATACCAAACGTAACATCGAATCGAGCAAAATATGTCAATATCAAGAACACAGCAAATACTCCTTAAAAAAAAGATATAATATATATATATATATTTTTTTAAACTACGGGGTTTCGTTTATTCTTTGGGTTTCAAGAGTTACTTAGGCCTCAAGTTTCGTTGAGAGATACTCCTTTTTCCTTTTTTTTTTTTTGTTTTGTTTAGGGTTTTCATCGTTTCACCTTTGTTATTTAGGCCTCCCATATGTTTGTGAGAAACTTTTTCTCTTGAATTTCGGCTATTCTTTCGAATCAACGATCTCCAAGCTTGTTCTTTATTAGGCTCCGAATCAACGAGCATTGGACTTGGTTACGGTCCTTGTGCAAAGCGTGTCCTGGAGTTATCACTAGAGACAACTAGGTAAGGATGTGTTTCTGTTTGTCAGTATTTAGGTCTTGGAGCTTCTTATATGTTGTGTATTGCGCTACATAAGATTTTTTGCCTGATGAAACTTACATGTTTCTTATCAATTTGGCAACTTTTGCTTAACTACATTGGGTCAGAGCATCTTCTGCTTCTTGAAGGGGAAGGTGTTGCAGCTTCTGTCCTGGAGAAGGTGTAGATCATAGTAACATCCGGACGCAGGTAAATGCATCAATTCTTAATTTATCACAATATGCAGCATGTTACAATTTGAGTATAATTTTTTCAGGTTATACGTATGGTTGGGAAAAACACAGCAAGCGTTGGTGGCAGAAACAGAAAATTGCCAACACTAGAAAAGTATGGGACTAACTTAACTAAACTGGCAGAGGAGGTAATAAAAATCGCAACTCTTAAGAAAGTTTCATGTTAATACGGCTTTTGGTAAAACTTGGTTTTTCACTTTCTGTTTGTTGCAGGGTAAACTGGATCCGGTTGTTGGAAGGCAAGCGCAGATCGAAAGAGTGGTCCAGATCTTGGCTCGAAGACGCAAGAACAACCCTTGTCTTATTGGACAACCTGTAGTTGGAAAGACAGCAATAGCTGAAGGAATTGCACAGATAATTGCCACTGGTGATGCTCCTGAAACTATTGAGGGGAAGACGGTAATATATATATAAGCTCTCCCATCGGAATCATTTATAATGTTTTAAAGAGATGCTAAGAAGAGTGCGCATATATATGTTTTTATGTTTTGTTTCAGGTTATAGCCCTTGATGTGGCTCTTCTAGTGGCTGGAACGGGATATTGTGGAGAATTCGAGAAAAGAATGAAGATGCTTATTGAAGAAATCAAACAAAGTGATGACATAATTCTGTTTATTGATCGATGCAGGAGACTCCAAAGGAGGAATTAATGCTGCTAACATCTTAAAGCCAACGCTTGCAAGAGGTGAATTGCAGGTAGATTTTCTCATTCTTTTGTATTGGTCTAATGATGTCTAAATCAATAAAACAGGAAACTCTAGGCTTTTTCTTTGTTTTGTAGTTTATCGGTGCAACAACATTGAATGAGTACAGGAAGCACATTGAGAAAGATCCTGCATTGGAGAGACGGTTCCAGCCTGTGAAGGTACCTGAACCAACTGTAGAGGAAGCTATACAGATCTTGCACGGTCTGCGTGAGCGATATGAGATCCACCATAAGCTCCGGTACACCGACGAGTCCTTGGTTGCTGCTGCGCAATTGTCACATCAGTACATCAGGTTTTTGTCTTTTTCTTTTCAGTCTTTCCCCGACACAGAACATTTTGACAATGTCTTGCAGCGTTTTCTCAACCTAATTTCTTATCTTGAATGAACAGTGATCGGTTTCTTCCCGACAAAGCGATTGACTTGATTGATGAAGCTGGGTCTCGGGTTCGGCTACGCCATGCTCAGGTTCATATTTGCATGTTTCTCGCATTAGCAAAGAATCGTCTTTTATATCTATTTGAGCGGATTCAGAATGGAATTTTTTTTGTTTAGGCTAGAGAGCTTGAAAAGCGACTCAGACAGATCACCAAGAAGAAGAATAAAGCTGTGCGACGCCAAGACTTTGAGAAGGTATCGCCTTCGAGTTTTTCTTACTGTCTATAAACAAAAGATTTGTTTATCCAATTCCCTGAGTTCTTCTTCGACAGGCTGGTTCTTATTGTGACCGTGAAATAAAGCTTAGAGCTGAGATATCAGCTGTTTTAGCTAAAGGCAAAGAAGTGAGCAAAACCGAGACTGAAGCTGACGAGGAAGGAGGACCTACTGTCACGGAATCCGACATCCAACACATTGTCTCCACCTGGACGGGAATTCCGGTAGAGAAAGTCTCGTCTGATGAGTCTAGCCGTCTTCTCAAAATGGAGCAGACCCTTCACACAAGAGTCATTGGCCAAGACGAAGCCGTCAAAGCCATTAGCCGGGCCATCCGCCGTGCACGTGTTGGACTCAAGGAACCAAAACGCCCCATCGCGAGTTTCATCTTCTCTGGTCCGACCGGTGTGGGGAAATCAGAGCTTGCCAAAGCCTTGGCTGCTTACTATTTCAGTTCAGAAGAAGCAATGATCCGTCTCGACATGAGTGAGTACACGGAACGACACGAGGTTTCAAAACTCATCGGTGCACCTCCTGGTTACATAGGATACGAAGAAGGAGGTCAGTTAACCGAGGCGGTTCGACGCAGGCCTTACACACTCGTTCTCTTTGACGAAATCTAGAAAGCCCATCCCGATGTTTTCAACATGATGCTTCAGATCCTAGAAGACGGGAGACTAACCGACAGCAAAGGAAGAACCGTCGATTTCAAGAACACGATTTTGATCATGACTTCAAACGTAGGAAGCAGCGTGATCGAAAAAGGCGGTAGGAGAATCGGGTTTGTGAAATCAAGAGCTTAGTGACTGAGGAACTAAAACAGTATTTCAGACCAGAGTTCTTGAACAGGTTAGATGAAGTGATTGTTTTCAAACAGTTGACGAAGCTCGAAGTCAAGGAGATTGCTGATATAATGCTTAAAGAAATGGTGGCGAGGCTGAAGGACAAAAAGATTGAGCTCCAGGTGACTGAGAGGTTTAAGGAGAGAGTGGTGGATGAAGGATTCGACCCGAGTTACGGTGCGAGGCCGCTTAGACGAGCGATTATGAGGCTTTTGGAAGATACCATGGCGGAGAAGATGCTTTCAAGGGAGATTAAAGATGGAGATTCTGTGATTGTCGATGTTGATGCAGAAGGAAATGTGGTTGTGTTGAATGGTAACCATGGAGGTGGTGGTTGTTTTGTTGCTGAAGAAGCCATGGAAGAAGATCCAATTGCTGTTGTTAAGTCTTATGAACCTAAAGATGTCGACTTTCTCCGGTCTAAGACTCCACAAACCAAGATCCGAGATAGTTGTTGCAAGAGAAAAACAGAGAAGATTAAGAAACAGAGTTTAAAAAAGCAGAGGACTTAAGACACTCTTCATAACACTCTTGAACTGAGAAAACTAAATACAAAGCTTATGCTAAACAGATATTATTTTTTCCTTTCAAATATAATCTTTTGAATCTATAAACTATAGCGTATAAATCATAAAATCAATTTCTCTCTGTATTAAAATCATAATATTCGGAGAAATCACCGAGGAAGACAAGGCAAAGGGTCTTTTCAAGAAAATGTATCTTTTCAAACTTGTACACCCTTTAACGATAGGGATGCTGAGAGAAACATTGTTTTTTTTCAAAAACGGGTCGGGTTATTTCAAATCGGATCGGGTTTTTTATTATGGGCAATCACTGTTTTTTAAAATACTACTTAAACTCGATTTTATGATTTTGATTAAAGAGGTGTAATTAAGTATAAGAAAATAGATTAGGTGGTTTAGAGATGAATATTATAAGTTTGGAGGGATTTATAAAGAGGTAATTAGTTTGGGTTCTATAAGTAGAGGGAGTTTGATGCAGTCATCCCTTAACGATATGATAACTTTGTACATGGGTTTGAATCAGTACGATAAGCTCCCTGATGTGATGGATGATATGTTAGTCAGTCATAGCATCGTAGTGGCCATGCTTACGAAATCACTTAATTATCACAACATGGTTGGAGGAGTGCTATGCATCGTTATAACTGTGGAAACAATGTATAATTTGAAGCTTCCATTAAACAATGTATAAGAGATCCAAAAAGTACACACAAATTCCACCATTTTTATTAAGCTATATACGACTCATACTTCAACCCTGAAAAATCTCACTAATTTCTCAAGTAAATAGTTTGCCTCCGATTACACTGACTTACTCCTCCTTTGCAGCATCACCATTCGCAACATCCTTCTTTTCCGTGGTTTCTGCGGTTTTCTCATCATCTATGCTTTTAGAAGTTTCATCACGGGTAACCGCGGGAGCTTCTTCTCCAGTGTTTTCAGAGGGACCTTCCTCTGCGTCAGCTTTTGTTTCACTTGCGGTTTTGAAGCGAAAATGCAATTTTACGGTTTTCGCGAAAATGCAATTTTGGCGGAAAACACGATTTTACGGGTTTGTTTGGCGAAAACGCAATTTTGGCGGGAAAACATGGTTTTGCAGTTTTGACGGGAAAACATAATTTTGGCAGTAAAACACGATTTTACGATTTTGGCAGTAAAACATAATTTTTAGCGGAAAAACGCAAATTTGCGGATTTGGCGGGAAAAAATGGTTTTGCGTTTTTGGCGGGAAATATCCAATTTTACGGTTTTGGCGGGAAAATACGATTTTGCGGTTTTGACTGGAAAACATGATTTCGCGGGTTTTGTGGGAAAACACGATTTCGTGGGTTTTGGCGGAAAATACGATTTCACGGTTTTGATGGGAAACGCGATTTTGTGGTTTTGGCAAGAAAACGCGATTTTGCGGTTTCAGCGGGAAAACAAAATTTTACGATTTTGGCAAAAAATGCAGGTTTGCGGGTTTGGTCGGAAAATGCGATTTCACATCCTAAAATACGGTTTTACGGTTTCGGCGGGAAAACCTGGTTTTTGTAGTTTTGGCGAGATTATGCTATTTTGGTAATCAAATGATATTTTGGCAAGAAACATATATGTTAACGATAATTGTAAAATGTCATTTAATAAGAATAATTAAAGATAAAATTAATTAGTTTTATTTTATTTTAAAAGTTTTTAGGTTGTGTTTGAAAAAAAAAAGTAGTTGGGCTGTCTAATAACCGTTTGGTCCGGTCCGCTTTGACAACGGACGAAAAATGGTCTTAACTTATTTGGACCATTTTGTATTTGGGTATGACCATGGATTATCCATAATGATATGGATTGGTCTAGCCCATGAACATACTGCCCAATTGACAGCTCTACACGGTGACCATCCATCCAGAGGAATAGCAAAATGAACATAAGTGGGGTGAAACTTAACTAACAATAGTCTCTGAGAGACGGCTCCAAAGCAGTAAGTAAGGAGATCCTTATTAATGCGAGTACAATATGTCCAAACTAGACAACCAACCTGGACAAAGCTTGCTTGCTTATACACATGGATCAGTCTACGTATTCATAATAAACATAGTTTCACATGGAGCAAAGAAATCAGAAACAGTGCAAGGGACATCATATCTATCTAATAGACTTGTTTCTTAAAAAGGGATTATGATTTGCCATTGAAACTTGTGCTCCAGCATTATGAATCAGAAGGAGGTTACATACTGATAAGTGATAACAAACAAATGGTGTACGCTGCATTCTTATGATAGGACTACACATATATCTACAGAGATCTATCTCCGGTGCACGGTACCAAAGAGAAACCACCTAGAATCAACATTCACTAAATCATATTTCTGTTCTTCCACATATCCCCAAGTTTCATGACTCCAACAATCAATCAGCAAGGTCCTTATGGAAAATGGAGCTGTCCGCGATAGATTGGGTATGGTAAACGATAATCAGAAGCAAGTTTCACAAGTAAATTCAAGACTCAAAACAAGAACAAAAAATTAATGAAGAGAGCACACTGCAAAAATCACTCAAAAAACAGTCCCAGTAGAAAATCAGAACCTGCCATTAGTAATAGTATTTTTTTCTTACTTTTTTTTCTTTACAAGCAGGCTGGTGAGCAATTCTGGCGAGAAGCTCATTACGGATGAGGCTTCCGGCACTGCTTCCTTCGACGTCATGGATCCACGTACGTACTGCCGAGCAGGATCTGGCCACAATGACAATGAAGTTTTCACCGGAGAACTCCATAGCAGTCATCTACTCTTCTTCTTATTCTTCCGTCTCTCACTGCTTTTTTTTGAATTTTGATTTCTGAAAAAGATAATTGTGAGGGAGAATCGCGAAGCGTCGTCTATTTATAGAGCCGTAGTAAGTGAGAAATATATGAGTGTTATTCCAAGTTGAAATACATAGTAAATCATTGAAAACGGA
Organism: Eutrema japonicum; assembly: GCA_030161315.1. Classification (NCBI taxonomy): domain Eukaryota; kingdom Viridiplantae; phylum Streptophyta; class Magnoliopsida; order Brassicales; family Brassicaceae; genus Eutrema; species Eutrema japonicum. The sequence goes on from BSQW01000013.1 coordinate 46,059,054, forward strand.
AGAAAGAATTGAGACGGGTTTTTGAGAATGTATTGGGTTTTTGTTTTAATGATTAAAATCGAATTGGTGAATTGCTTACTATAAATTGCTGCTCACCAGAAAGATGAAGTAGCATTTTCTAATATAGCAAGATGCTTTTAATATATGATGCATTTTACATTTTTAAATGCCATACATATCTACAATGGTTAATATAAAAACAACCAGACTACTGAAAAAATTGGGCTGATAAAAGACAATTACTATAATGAATATGTCAATATGGAGTAAAAACAAATATAGAATACTCATTAGAAAGGTCTAATTAGACAATCTAAGCTTGTATAATTTATTAAAATGCATTTTGTGGTTTTCGTTTTCCTCTAATCTTTTGGATACAATATCGGCAGACCAACTAATAAACAAATATACTATGTACCTGAGAACTCAAAAACATTGACAACATCCACCTGATTTATTTTGAGAAGAAGAAAATGTAAAATTTAGTTGCAATCTGCTTTGATCTGCAGTAAGTGAGACTCTGCTTAAGAGAAATATTGTAAGCAAGACATAGATTGTTAAGACAAATTGAGGAGTGTGAGTATATGGCCAAAGCTAACAACCCATACCGTACAATTTATGCAAAAAATTAACAAACCAAAGAGAACGACAGAGGTTACCACAATCTACATACATGTACATCATCAACCTCCTCTCTAGTATGTTTCAATAGTGTTGGAATGAGACATATATAGTTGTAAATTAGATGTTTGAATACCCATTTACTTGAAGAATATGTCAATGCTCTCGACTTTTTGTTTGTCTTCTGAAATAATCTGAGCAAATTTTCCTATGTAACACCATCCTCAAAATTAGACTAATTTCAAGAAAAAACAATATTATCTCAACATACACTCTAAAAAATTGGCCATATAAAACTTGGCCATCTCATCCAAGACCACTAAACATCATCAGTCTAAAAATACACCTTCTTAAGAGGACCCAGTATCAGTGTCAAAATTTCCAAATATCATATGCAAAACTTTCAAAACGTAACCTGAAATCTAATATATAAAAGATGGCCAACTCTCTCCACTTGAGCGCCACATCATCATTGGAGAAAATGTCATCTATCCAAAATTATTTATTTATTTAATTGTTTTTTGGTCTTTTGAGTTTGCACAAATATTAGTCTTCTGGAAGAACCTTTCGTACAGGCAGACGAAGCCCGCCGGAGGGGTCCACGGGCGCTCGTCCGTCCTGGGTACCCTGAGCTCGACCCCAGCAGGGAAGTCGCATAACTCCCTCAGCAGAGTTACCGATTCCCTTGTACTCCAGGTCGGTGACCCGCCCTGCTCATAAGGAACCAAGGGGGACCTCCTCGCCTTGGTCACTCGTACTCCGCCACCGCGACCACCCTGACGACCACCTCGGTCACCCAGACGCCCGATTCCTCTCCCAACCTGGTCGGCACCGCGGCCACCAGAGGAGGACCTTATCACCGCCTTTTTCGGAGATGGGTCCCAGGGAGCAGCGGGGCGGCCCTCGAAGTCGAAGGAACAGGCTGTTCCCCACTGTCTGCGCCTTGACTCGGGTAGGAGGCGTGCCCGGAACCATCAGAAGAAGAACCCGGAGAATCGCTGCAGTTATCACGGGACGCCGACTCATCGCTCGACTCAACCCTGATTCCGTCTAGCATCAGCGCCATTGCACAAAGAGGAGGAAGAAATCGAAAAACACAGAGAAAGGAAGGGAAGGAAGAAATCAGAGAGAAGGAGTTACCTTGAGAGTATGCGCAGAAGGTTTTAACAGGAGGAAGAAAGAGGGGTTAAATAGAGGAAGGGGACAACGAAGCGACGCCTGGACACGTGCCGAAAGAAGCGCGGCCTCCCAAAAACCTAACGATGGCGCCTCTTCGATTTTCCCACGCCAAAAGCAGGAGACGCCTCGATAAGCGCGAAGCGTGTTTCGTACGCCGCGCGTGATGGGTACACGCCAAAAGCAGGAGAGCCGTTTCGTTGCCCCGCGTGATGGGTACGCGCCAACGATCTCCGGATCCCCGGGAAAATCGACACGTGTGAGCGCGGGCTCGAATCCGAGCTATAACGCGCCGCCCTCATTCACTTGGATCTCAAAGGACCGCCCTAAGATGCGCCGAACTAACGCCAGATCAACTTCGATGTATTCGTCTCACCTCACGCCACCGAACTGGGGGGGGGGGCTATTGTTGGAGGTGGGCCTAGCACCCCCATTTAGTTAGGCCCATCTTAGCAAGGGCCCTCCTCGATCCGTTCAGCTCGGCGTCAACCTTTGACCAGGGGTCACCGACCTGGAGTCCTGCACCGAGCTCCTAAGAAGCGCACCCCGGGTCCGAGCTGACGCTTCGCTGAAGATAAGGTGTCGAAAGGAAAGAGGACGCGTGGGAGTTGGTCGAACAGTGTACTGTCTGAGCAGGGGTATGGTCTGACCTCGACATCTCACCAACCTTGCAGACTTGACAAAAGAGAGAAGGACACGTGGAGGAGAGTTGGTTAAACAGTGCACTACTCTGCAGAGGTATGGCGCCGAGCTCATCATGACCTCTCTCCCCGAAGGCCGGAACACGCCTCCTAGGCCACCTTACCCGCGAAACAGGCTGAAGACGCCACGTGGCCCGGGAACCCCGGGAAGCAGGAAGTCGACTCCCAGTATATATACCCCTTGGTATTCATTAATAAAGGCCCATGGGAACTTTTGGATCTCACCTAACACAAATAGACCCGACCTCTCTCTCTCTCATTTGTAACAAAGCAGCATATTTAGAACGCCGAACTGGATTTCTGTCGGAACCAGTTCGTAAATCTAAATTGCTCACTTCCATCCATCATCAATAAAGGCAATACGGCCCACGGCCTGTTCATCATTCACCCGACCTGCTTAAATCGTGGTTAACTCGCTCTAATTAACGGAAATCTCACCTCCCACTTCCTAATCAACCTCTTAAACATAATCAGTGGTCCTCGGGATCAACAATTGGCGCTAGAGGGAGGGGATAAGAGATTTTTCTATACGCAAGGAGCAGTACGACCACAACAGCAGCCGCAGCAACGATGGCAATTCCGCCCCCAAGAGTGTTGCCGGACCAGGAGGCCCCGGCTCAAACAACGGCCCCGCCGCCGACTCAAGCAACAGCGGCCGCCCCGCCGTCAGCCCAAGCGGCTACCAACCAACCGATTCCTCGGGAGCAGTCCTTCAGGGCTCCGCCCCCGGCTCCAACGCCCACTCCTTCCGACGGTCTCGCCGCCTGAAACGCGACCCGAACGCCGGAGGACCAGCCCACTCTGTCCGCCGTAATGCAGACCCTGCTCGCCAGAATAGATGAGCTTACGCGGGCTACAGATCAACGGTTCGCCACACTAGCAGCCTCCCGCGACCGGTCGGACAACGCCGGATCCCCCGACATTCACCTCAGAGAACCAGCCTCTCGGGGAGAAACCCCACGCATCCGGAGAAACCTGCCCGGCGACTCACCATCAGGATCCGAAGGACCGGGAGGACGTTTCGCCCCGGCGGTAGGAAGCTCCCCGGACGACGAAGCCCACCATCTCCGATCTAGCTCGGAGCGCGCCAGGGACGCCGAGTTCGAAGCCATGAAGGAAACGATCCGCGCGATGTCCTCCAAAATCCACAGGCCACCAGCGCGGCGCCGGAAATAGATCGCGTCCTCAGAGAAACGCAAAACACGCCGTTCACCCGCCGGATCGCCTCCGTTCCCCTCCAGCACCTCGGGAAGCTCAAACTCCAGCCCTACGCGGGCACCACCGACCCAGCCCAATATCTTACGGCGTTCACCATCGCCATGGGCCGCGCCCACTTCTCCCCGGACGAGCGTGAAGCCGCCCACTGCCAGCTCTTCGTGGAGAACCTCACCGGCCCGGCCCTCACATGGTTCTCTCGGCTGAAGACGCATTCCATAGACAGCTTCAGAGATCTCTCGACTACCTTCCTCGAGCACTACTCCATCTACATCCGGCAGTCCGCATCCAGCGCGGACCTCTGGGCGTTGAACCAAGGAGCAAAGGAGTCGCTCAGGTCCTTCATAGAGCGCTTCAAAGCCACGGCCTCCCAAAGCAACGTGACGGACGAGTCAGCACTCCCCGCTCTAAGAAAGGGCCTGCGTGCTGACTCGGCCTTCAAGGACGATATGAAGCTCAACAGGCCGCGCTCGCTGGAAGACGCCATACACCGCGCCGGACTCTTCGTCGAGCTCGAGGAGGAAAAGGCGGCTGAGTCGAATAACAGCACCTCGCACAAGGCCCCGGTCCCAGAGGAGCGACCCCAAAAAAGGTATAAAGAGCCTCGCCAGCACTACGATGACGAGTATCAGCGCAGCAAAGGAAAGCAGGCCGCCGCGTTCCTCGTCAACGGACCGCCCGCCGCCCTCCATCTGCGCGACCCCGTCCTTCCCCCCAACCCCGCGCCAAAACTGCCCTGGAACAAGTATGTCCGGGATCCCCACCAGCAGGATTGGCGTCCCGACGAGCCGAACGACAGGGAGCCCCGACCAGATGAGCAGTATGACAGGTCGGCCTTCTGCGACTTTCACCAGCGAAAGTGATACACGTGTTTTCAATCACATCAATTACCCTAATGTGAACACTACCGCAATCATAACGGTATGTCGTTGTTGTACTTAGGGATCGAATCCACATGGAAATAAGAACAGCACAATAAGAATACAAGAAACTAATCAAGCTAAGCTAAACGTTTTTGTTGGCTTTTGTCTAACGAACTAATTACGGTAAAACTAAAAGTAAAGAGAAGAAACAGATAATGAGAAAAATACAGAACACTTGTAATGATCAAAGCTAAATTTAGAGACACAAATTCAAGAACGACAAGATACTAAACACGATTTAACTCAAGAAGACGAAGATATGGATCGTAGGATATGGCATGCGATTTCGAGTATTCGATGATTTTCTAATGATGTTTCTAATCACTCATTGAGCTTATTCTATGGCAAGGAACACTTTCAAATAGCTTAACTCACTCTCATGATGCTAAACCCTTCATCGATAATTCAAATTAGCTAATCTCTCAATTGCAACCGATTTATCGACAAGCATAAAACTCAAGTCCTTTTAAGCCAATTAATGATTCTTAGTCATGACTCTCGCCTTGCTAAGCATCAAAAACATAAATAGAAATCTTCTAGACAGTTACTAAACCTCTCTCAAGTGTAATCTGTCCATGTTCTAGAAATTGAGTAGCTAGTTCAATCCTAGCTTTAAGACCACTTCTAGTCATGAGAACCTTTGTAGTTTCATCCTAAACATCAAAAGATCATCATCTATTCCTCTAAATCAACCAATCCCACAATCCATAAATGAACTACTCACACATGGTCAAAACAGAAAACGAAACCGAACAAAAGCAAGACATAGCAAAAATAAGAAGATTGATGGAAAGAGTTTAAGAAAATCTTCACTAGCTTGTTGTAGATCTTGAATCTTTCATACAAAAACAAGAGAGAAGAGAAGAGAAGTAGGTGGCTTAGAACACTAAAAAGAAGCAGAGAGTCTATATTTTCGTGCCTAGAGTTCCTCAAAAAAAGAAGAAATGTTGACAATTATATTACATAAGTGGTTGGTTCCCAAAATCATGCTGAAAATCCGGATGCATGTCGATCGGTTATGGCGATCGGTTATGACCGATCGCCTGAAGCAATCTTGATCGGTTTCAGCGATCGGTTTGTAACCGATCGCCTGTGTATTTTTCCGGTTCTCACGTTCCTTCTTCAATCTTTGCGGTTTCCTTCCGTCCGCGCTCATCCAAATCAGTCCCGAACACCTGAGAAAGGCTATAACAAGCCAAAAAGAACACAAAAACAACCTAGGACATCCTAAATGCAATGCGACTCGATTTGGACCTAAATGCGACGTAAATGTTATGAAAACAACATGAAACACAAAGAAAACATAGGAAAATACGGGACTCAAGATGGTAAAATACAGGGTTATCAACTCCCCCGGACTTGCCTTTTGCTTGTCCTCAAGCGAATAAAGCAAAGTAAGCCAAGAAGAGAGGTTTGAAGGTGGGGACTCATATCCAAAAGGAAACACATCAAACTTTCAACTCAATGCCCTTAGGTAAAAATGCCATAATGCAAAAATCGCTTCTACTCTAACGAACTTCTCCATACTTATCGCAACTTGAATCTTTTACTTTAGTGCCTAAGACTTTAGAATCCACAAGCATTCATATCAACCAACTCTTTAACATTCAATTAAATCTTTTCAAGTGCGGTCTCACATAAGGGAATCTAATACATTCTCAATCGGTTTTGGTGAGAAAGGCTAGAAAGCAATATACGAGGAGGTTCAAATTTTACGGGTGATTTTCTCTCACAAAAACGTAATGCATGGCAATTCGAAAAAGCAAGGAAGGAATAGAACAATGATGTATCAAAGATTATCTTCCATCCTATCCTAGCTTTCTAATCTCTCGTCTTAAGCTCATTGCCTCACAATCTCTTATCCCGTAAATAAAACCCATAGCCCCTTTTTGGCTAAATATACACATTGCTCACAACCTCGTTTCTTTTATTTTTCTTAACACTCTAGGAGAATTTCTCTTCTTAGTCTAAACTCTTATTCTGTTTTTTTTTTTTTTTTTTTTTTTTTTTTTTTTTATATATATCGAGAGTTTAGATAACTTTAGATATACGGTTTCTCCTAGAGTTTCTCGCTTTCTTTTCTTTTTCTTTTTACACCTTAGGCTCTTTCTTTAGCCTACACCCGATTTTCTCTCACCATATCCCTTTTTTCACTCACCATTCATTCCAACTTATCTTAACCATTCTATCTATCAAATCCCAAGTCATTTATCTAAGGAAGATAAGCCTTGTCGTTCCTTTCTCTTACAAGATTTTTCAATTGTATGCACTTTCAAGAAAAAGGCCTCACTCACAAATAACATGGGTTCGAAACAATTGGCTTAGGTGATGAGGTGGGGAACTATCCTAAAGATGAAGATAGCTACTCGAATTAGCACAAGAGTGGTAAAGTGGATAAGAAAATTCGAGTATATAGATTAAGACCATGAGAATGCATTTCGAACCCCTAGGCGAGACAATTAATGTTCAAATTAGGTTCAAATAATTAGAGTTGGAATCAAATCACAACGAGCTTCATCCTAATCAAGAGCATTCAAGCCAAGAGATCAAAGCATGGATTTTCCAAATTTTCGAAGCGGTTCAAGCATCATAACATGATTAACGAGGGCAATGTTTTCAAAGTTCAAGTGCTTAATCATTGTCCCCTATGCATATGAATGCATCCTATATGCTTCTAGACTCAATCCTAAAAAATGAAGAAAGAGAAATCAAATTCTAAATGAGCAAAATGATTATTATTATTTTTTTTTTTTTTTTTTTTTTTTTTAAGCAAATGCAAAATGCAAAAACGAAAATAAAAAGAAACAAATAAAACTCAAAAACAAATAAACTCAAATTAGTACTCCCCCCGGACTTGATTTACACCGTCTCGGTGTATCACAAGTCGAGAGGTAACAAAAGTTCATAAATAGAAAAAGCAAGAATAAAAACGTGATTTTTTTTTTTTTTTTTTTTTTTTGTTTTTTGTTTTTTGTTTTTTTTTGCAAGAAGAACAAGTGAGGAAGAGAGAGAAATCGCGTGAGAAGAAGAAGAAATAACCTACCTTGTGTCGCGATCGGTTATAACCGATCGATGAAACCGATCGAGGCAACTTTCGATCGGTTATAACCGATCGCCAAGACCGATCGACGAGGCATGATTTTTCTTTGTAACAGGTCGCTATCTCGCAACCGATCGACATAACCGATCGATGCAACTTTCGATCGGTTATAACCGATCGGTGAAACCGATCGACCTTGTTCTTTTTGCCAAATTTCTGCTATGATCCCGGACGTTTCTCCTGCTAATCCTGACGCCATGTAACACTGAAAACACACAAAATAAAGATAAATTCAAACCTAAATCACACATATAAACATATTTACAAAGGATAACATGGGATTGCCTCCCAAGTGCGCTTGTTTTAAGTCGCTAAGCTTGACTTTGTTAACGCCTTATGCGTTTTGGGGTCCAGAAAGAGGAACCGTGGCTTGTTCCTCGATTTTGATGTCTGCCAAGTACGGCTTGCAGCGCTGTCCGTTCACTGTGAAATCTTCTCCGGAATCGTTGCACAGTTCCATTGTTCCGTAGGGATAGACTTCCTTGATCGTAAACGGTCCCGACCATCTTGATTTCAGCTTCCCGGGAAACAACCTCAACCTGGAGTTGAACAGCAGGACTTGGTCCCCGGTTTTGAATTCTCTCTTCAAAATCTTCTTGTCGTGGAAGGCCTTTGTCCGTTCCTTATAAATCCTCGAGCTCTCATAAGCTCCTTGCCGGATTTCCTCAAGCTCCTCCAACTGCACCAAACGCTTCTCGGAGGCAGATTTGACGTCAAAGTTGAGTAATTTAGTTGCCCACAACGCCTTGTACTCCATCTCCATAGGTAGATGGCAAGATTTTCCGTAAATCAGATTGAACGGAGTTGTCCCAATCGGAGTTTTGTAAGCTGTTCGGTATGCCCATAGAGCATCGTCTAGCTTGGTGGACCAATCCTTCCTTGTTTTCCCAACCGTCTTCTCCAGAATTTCTTTGATTTGACGGTTTGACACTTCAACCTGACCAGATGTTTGAGGATGATAAGGTGTAGCCACCTTATGCTTAACGCCATGTCTCTTCAAGAGTCCCTCAAACACTTTGTTGATGAAATGGCTTCCGCCATCGCTTATCACCACACGTGGTACTCCAAACCTTGGAAATATGATGCTCTTAAACAGCTTCACCACGATCTTAGCATCATTTGTTGGACTTGCTATGGCTTCCACCCATTTCGACACATAGTCAACCGCTACAAGGATGTATTGGTTGCCATACGAGGACGGGAATGGTCCCATGAAATCTATGCCCCACACGTCAAACACTTCCACTTCAAGGATCGGGTTTTGAGGCATCTCGTTCCTCTTGCTTATATTGCCCTTCCTTTGGCATGCATCGCATTTAGATACGAAATCATAAGCATCTTTAAACATTGTAGGCCACCAAAATCCAGCTTGTAGAGCCTTTTGGACCGTCTTGAACGTTGCAAAATGTCCTCCATAATCCGATCCGTGACAACTAAACAGAATTCCGGGAGTCTCCTCTTCCGAAATGCATCTCCTATATAGCCCATCGTTGCAACGCCTATAGAGATAAGGCTCGTCCCAAAAGTAATGGCGGACATCTTTGTAAAACTTCTTCTTCGAGTACCCTTGGAGATTCGGTGGTTCTTTCTCAATTGTCAAGAAGTTGACAAAATCTGCATACCAAGGCGAGCTATCCTCCATGGTGTTTGTTGACAGCATTTCTTTCATCATAGAATCTGCCACGTGCAAGACTCGAATCAGGTTCACTTGTTCTTCGGGTAATGAGTCATTGATGGGGATTGCTTCCTCGTTTCTCATCCTCGACAAATGATCAGCTACTCCATTTTCAATCCCCTTTTTGTCTTTGATTTCAAGGTCGAACTCTTGTAGAAGAAGAATCCACCTTAACAATCTCGGTTTGGCATCTTTCTTAGCCAACAAGTATCTCAACGCAGCATGGTCGGTGTGTACAATGACTTTCGAACCCACCAAGTAAGATCGGAACTTCTCGAAGGAATAGACAATAGCCAATAGCTCTTTCTCCGTTGTTGCATATTTCATTTGAGCATCGTCCAGAGTCCGACTCGCGTAATAGATCACATGGAGCTTTTTATCCTTCTTCTGTCCCAACACAGCTCCGACAGCATAGTCACTTGCATCGCACATCACTTCAAACGGGAAGCTCCAATCCGGTGGCTGTACAATCGGTGCACTCACCAAGGCACTTTTCAGCGTCACAAAAGCTTCGTGGCATTCTTCATTGAAGACAAAGTCAGCATCCTTGCATAAAAGCCTCGTGAGTGGTCTTGCGATTTTTGAAAAATCCTTTATGAACCTCCTGTAAAACCCAGCATGTCCCAAGAAGCTTCGGATTCCCTTGACCGTCGATGGAGGTTCTAAAGTCATCATAACCTCAATCTTTGCCTTGTCGACTTCGATCCCACTTTCAGAAATGCGGTGCCCGAGAACAATTCCGTTCTTCACCATGAAATGGCACTTCTCCCAATTCAGAACGAGATTTGTGTCTTCACATCTTTTGAGCACCCTGCACAAATTAGAAAGACAACCACCAAACGAAGAACCATATACAGAGAAGTCATCCATGAATACTTCCATTATATCCTCAATATAGTCCGAGAAGATAGACATCATACACCTTTGAAAAGTCGCGGGTGCATTACACAAACCAAAAGGCATCCTTCGATAAGCAAAGGTACCATATGGGCAAGTGAAGGTCGTCTTCTCTTGGTCACTCGGGTGAATCGGTATTTGAAAGAAACCCGAGTAACCGTCGAGGAAGCAATAATATGAATGATTTGCAAGTCTTTCAAGCATTTGATCAATGAATGGCAAAGGAAAATGATCTTTCCTAGTTGAGGAATTCAATTTTCTATAGTCAATGCAAACTCTATGGCCTGTGATGGTTCTAGTTGGAATCAATTGGTCTTTTTCGTTTTTGATTACGGTCATTCCTCCTTTCTTTGGAACTACATGAATCGGGGAGATCCAAGTACTATCCGAGATTGGATATATCACCCCCGCTTCAAGTAGTTTCAAAACTTCCTTTTTCACTACTTCTTTCAAGTTTGGGTTCAACCGTCTTTGATGTTCAATTGAAGCTTTAGATTCATCCTCTAAATGAATTCTATGCATGCACAATGACGGAGAGATTCCCTTTATATCCTTCAGAGAATATCCTATAGCCTTTCTATACTTTTTCAACTCAGTCAAAAGCATAGATGTTTCCTCATCACTCAATGCATCACTTATGATCACAGGATATGAAGAGTTCGGTCCAAGAAACGCGTACCTTAGACCGTTGGGCAGTGGTTTGAGCTGAAGTTGCGGAGCATCGAGTTCACTCCAATCATCCTCCACACTAGACTTACCATTGCTAGTGTCTACTTTTTTCTTGGTTCTCACGCTTTCGCCTATCTCAGAGAAGTATGCTTCTTTATTCCACGGCAGATGAGAGTCCAGAATTCTCTCATATTCGGTCGCTTCCTCGTTCACAAGCTTACACTCCTCGCTGTTTTGTGTAAGGGCAACTTCTAGGGCGTCTTCCATGCTCAACTCCATCGAGTACTCGTCACCCATCTCATCCAAGGTCTCTATGTAGAAAACCCTTCCTTCTATGGTTGGTTTCTTCATCACCTCCATTATGTTGAATTTCAGAACGAGATCTCCCAAGTGCAGATCGATCATGCCCTTCTTCACGTCAATGATGGCACCCGCAGTTGCTAAGAAAGGTCTCCCCAAGATTATAGGGTCCGATGGTTCTTCATCCATCTCCAGCACCACAAAATCCGTAGGGATAATGCTGTCCCCAACTTTCAACGGCAAATCTTCAAGAATCCCGATTGGAAAACGGATTGTTCTATCCGCTAAGACTAGCGAAATTCTGGTCTTCTTGAAGTTTGTGTATCCCAGCCTCTTAGAAACCGTCAATGGCATGAGGCTCACGCTCGCACCAAGATCAACCAAACATTTTCCAAAGGACATGGGTCCTAATGCGCAAGGTAGAGTGAAACTGCCCGGATCTTTAAGCTTCTTAGGCAAATTATTTTGGATTATCGCGCTACATTCATGGTTAATCTCCACCATGGCCTCTTCAAGCTGCCTCCTTTTGGTCATAACATCCTTGAGTAGCTTGTTGTATGTTGGGCATTCGAGCATAAGATCAGCAAAAGGTATAGTGACTTGAACCGTCTTCATGATCTTCTTGAATTTCTCGAATTGTTTGTCCATGATTTGCCTCTTGAACCTTCCGGGAAATGGGATCTTTGGTTCGTACGGTGGAAGGATGAAATCTACTTTCTTCTTGATGACCTCAGATGATTCATCTTCATTCTTCTTCTTCGAATCCTCAGAGATCGGATCATTCGAAATATCATTCCCGTCATTTTGGTCTGCGATCGGTTTTCGCGATCGGTTACTAACCGATCGGGGGCTGGCGATCGGTTTGTAACCGATCGGAGTAACCGATCCGGACTGGTCGATTTCGTCTCGTAACAGGTCGCTGTTTCGCAACCGATCGGAGGAACCGATTTCATCAAATTCCGATCGGTTATAACCGATCGGCAAGACCGATCCAAGGCTCTGATTTTGCGGATTTTCAACTACTTCTTCGAATCCATCCTGACTTGGTTCCTTTGGTCCTACCACAACCTGTTCCCTTGTTGGTAGCTCAGTACCACTCCTCAAGGTGATCGCTTGGCAGTATTCTTTCGGATTCATCTCCGGTTTTCCGGGCAAAACTCCGTTCGGTCCTTTAGATGTCGAGGCTACTTGAGCGATCTGGTTATCTAGGCCTTTAACGTGTTTCGACAGGTTCTCAAACTTGGCATTCAGATCCATGTAGACACCGTCGACCTTGTTGTTGATGTCTATCATCTTCTTTGTAAGTTCAACTTGCCCCTTAGCTTGCCCTTCCAAAATCTGTTTGAGCATGCTTTGCACATCACTTTGTGTTTCCTTGGTCGGTGCGTTCTCCTGGTTTGGGAAGCTGCTTGGCTTCGGTTGATACCCTTGCTGGTAGTTCGAGGTGTAGGCTCTTTGGCTTCCTTGATTTCCTTGAAAACCGCCTTGGTTAGATTTGAAACCTCCTTGGTTGAATGTCTTGGGCTGAAACCCCTGCTGGTTTTGTGTAGGGTAGATCTGATCTTGAGGGTTCTCCACGTTGTTGCTTCGATAGGACAAGTTAGGATGATTCCGATAATTCTGGTTGAACCCTCCTCGGTTCCCTTGGTAACCTCCTTGGTTCCCAATGTAGTTCACTTCGTTTTGAAGCTCTTCATTCCCCTCTTGTCCTACGTCTTGGTATCCTCCTTGGGCTCCATACTCTCCCACGTAGTTGACTGATCTTTGGCTCACAAGCAGAACCTTGTCCAGCTTATCACTCAAGTCCTTGAACCTCTGATCGTCATACCGTGCATCTCTCACCGCTCGATCATAATCACCTCCATAGCCTTGGTCGCTTTGAGCTAGATTCTCAACAAGTATTTCTCCATTAATAACGTCTTGGCTAGCAAAACTCCCATTGCTTGCCGTGTTCAAGGCCAGTTGGTATTTTTCAAGAACACCTCGGTGTAAGATTCCGAGAAGTGCTTCTTTCGATACTCCGTGGTGAGGGCAGGCTCTTGTGTATCCCTTCAGTCTCTCCCACGCTTCATAAAACGATTCATTTGCTCCTTGTTTGAAGCTTGTGATGTCGTTTCTCAGCTTCGCGGTCTTTTGTCTTGAGAAAAACTTTGCCAAGAATTGCTTCTTGCATTCCTCCCAAGTTGGTATGGTGGTAGTAATCACTCCTTTCTCCCATTGAGCAGCCTTGTCTCCCAAAGAGAATGGGAAGAGAGTCAGCTTAACCACGTCCTCCGGGATTCCGTTCATCTTGACAGTCCCACACAAGCGGTCGAATTGATCGATGTGATCGATCGGATTCTCCATTGGCAGGCCATGGAACTTGGCGTTTTGCACCATGTTGATAAGGCTCGACTTTATTTCGAAGTTGTTGTTGACAAACGGTGGTGGCCTTATCCCAGTTAGAACCCCTTGTGTATTAGGTTCATCGAATGCTCCGATCCTTTGTGGCTGTCTAGGAGCACGGACAGGCTGTCTCGGGTTTACGCCTACTCCTTGGGCTTCGTCCTGCTGTGGGTTCTCTCCTTGGGGAGGAGGATCAATTTGCTGACCGTCCATACCTAATCGTCTAACGTGCTCGGCACGTTCTCTGGTTGCTCTTTGATTATCTCTTTCGAATCTCCGAATGTCTTGCACAAGTGGTTGTAAGTTCTCTTGCCCTTGACTTCTCGTGTGCATAAACCTTCAAAAAGCAGAGCAAACAAAACAGGGTAGTTTGGTAACAAGGTAAAGAAAAATACTTAGACTTAGATAGAATCCAAATCCTAATGGCTATTGCTAACATTCCCCGGCAACGGCGCCAAATTGATACACGTGTTTTCAATCACATCAATTACCCTAATGTGAACACTACCGCAATCATAACGGTATGTCGTTGTTGTACTTAGGGATCAAATCCACAGGGAAATAAGAACAGCACAATAAGAATACAAGAAACTAATCAAGCTAAGCTAAACGTTTTTGTTGGCTTTTGTCTAACGAACTAATTACGGTAAAACTAAAAGTAAAGAGAAGAAACAGATAATGAGAAAAATACAGAACACTTGTAATGATCAAAGCTAAATTTAGAGACACAAATTCAAGAACGACAAGATACTAAACACGATTTAACTCAAGAAGACGAAGATATGGATCGTAGGATATGGCATGCGATTTCGAGTATTCGATGATTTTCTAATGATGTTTCTAATCACTCATTGAGCTTATTCTATGGCAAGGAACACTTTCAAATAGCTTAACTCACTCTCATGATGCTAAACCCTTCATCGATAATTCAAATTAGCTAATCTCTCAATTGCAACCGATTTATCGACAAGCATAAAACTCAAGTCCTTTTAAGCCAATTAATGATTCTTAGTCATGACTCTCGCCTTGCTAAGCATCAAAAACATAAATAGAAATCTTCTAGACAGTTACTAAACCTCTCTCAAGTGTAATCTGTCCATGTTCTAGAAATTGAGTAGCTAGTTCAATCCTAGCTTTAAGACCACTTCTAGTCATGAGAACCTTTGTAGTTTCATCCTAAACATCAAAAGATCATCATCTATTCCTCTAAATCAACCAATCCCACAATCCATAAATGAACTACTCACACATGGTCAAAACAGAAAACGAAACCGAACAAAAGCAAGACATAGCAAAAATAAGAAGATTGATGGAAAGAGTTTAAGAAAATCTTCACTAGCTTGTTGTAGATCTTGAATCTTTCATACAAAAACAAGAGAGAAGAGAAGAGAAGTAGGTGGCTTAGAACACTAAAAAGAAGCAGAGAGTCTATATTTTCGTGCCTAGAGTTCCTCAAAAAAAGAAGAAATGTTGACAATTATATTACATAAGTGGTTGGTTCCCAAAATCATGCTGAAAATCCGGATGCATGTCGATCGGTTATGGCGATCGGTTATGACCGATCGCCTGAAGCAATCTTGATCGGTTTCAGCGATCGGTTTGTAACCGATCGCCTGTGTATTTTTCCGGTTCTCACGTTCCTTCTTCAATCTTTGCGGTTTCCTTCCGTCCGCGCTCATCCAAATCAGTCCCGAACACCTGAGAAAGGCTATAACAAGCCAAAAAGAACACAAAAACAACCTAGGACATCCTAAATGCAATGCGACTCGATTTGGACCTAAATGCGACGTAAATGTTATGAAAACAACATGAAACACAAAGAAAACATAGGAAAATACGGGACTCAAGATGGTAAAATACAGGGTTATCAGAAAGGGGCACCCGACCTCGCAGTGCCGCGCACTCCAAGAAGTCCTCCTGAACCAATTCCAAAGGGGGGAAATCCGAGTGCCAGAGCGGCTGCGTCCGCATGCCCGGGACGGCGATCGAGCGCAGCCCCGCGATAATCGAGGACGCAAAAACAGCCGGGCTAGGCATGACAATCGCGCTCAAAACGACGATCGTCGGAGGCGATCCCCCTCGCGAGACCAGGAAAGGGGCAGGTCGCCTCCACCGGCCCGGACTCTGATAGGAATGATCATGGGAGGTCTCCTCTCGTGCAACGATTCAGTGCGGTCCATCAAGCGTCACGAGAGGAAGACCGACGCGTCCCTGAAATGGCACTCCGGCCCGGAGATCGATGCTCAGGACACGAGCAAAAGGGGGATATGTTTCTCCGAGGCCGACACGATCGGGGTCCACCAGCCCCACAATGACCCCCTCGTCGTACAAGTCCGCGTAGCCGACTGCGACGTCAACCGAGTCCTCGTCGATACGGGCAGCTCGGTCGATCTCATCTTCAAGGATACCCTCGCCAGGATGAATCTCAACGGGGTCGCAATCAAGCCGCACTCAATCCCGCTAACCGGCTTCGCCGGAGACACCGTCAACGGAATCGGCACCATCGAACTACCCGTCTACGTAGGCCGGGTCACAAAAGTCGTCAAGTTCGTGGTCTTCGATACCACCCCGATCTACAATATCATCCTTGGAACCCCTTGGCTGCACTCGATGAAGGCAGTCACGTCGACGTACCATCAGTGCCTCAAGTTCCCCAACCAGGCCGGCACGTATACTCTTAGGAGTAACCAGAGGGTCTCTCGCGCCTGCTTCGCCATTGAGCATAAGCTGCGTCGCGCCGCGCCAGCGTGCTTAGCCATCAACGCGCTTCAGCCCGGCGAGCCCAACGCCCACGATCTCCCAGGTCGGGACCTTGTCGCCCAGGTCAACATCGATCCACGCGACCCCGCCCGCTGCCTTGGCATCGGCACCGATCTCGACGAGAGCATCAAGCGAGAGCTGGTCGAGTTCCTGGGGCAGAACGTCTCCACTTTCGCCTGGTCAACCGGCGACATGCCCGGCATTGACCCGGCCACGTGTAGCCACGAGCTCAACGTGGACCCGACCTGCAGACCAGTCAAGCAGAAGCGGCGAAAACTGGGCCCCGAGCGCGCGCAGGCAGTCAATGACGAGGTGGAAAGGCTCACCGCAGCCGGCTCGATCACCGAGGTCAAATACCCGGACTGGTTGGCCAACCCGGTGGTGGTCAAGAAAAAGAGTGGGAAATGGAGGGTCTGCGTGGATTTCACCGACCTCAACAAGGCGTGCCCAAAAGACAGCTTTCCCCTCCCCCGCATTGACCAAGTCGTCGAAGCCACCGCCGGGAACGACCTGCTCTCTTTCATGGATGCCTTCTCAGGGTACAAACAGATCCCCATGCACCCCGACGACCAGGAGAAGACCGCGTTCATCACGGACCGAGGCATCTACTGCTACAAGGTAATGCCCTTCAGACTCAAAAACGCCGGGGCCACCTACCAACGGCTCGTCAACCGGATGTTCGCCGATCAAATAGGCCGCACTATGGAAGTATACATAGATGACATGCTGGTGAAATCCCTAGTAACAGCCAACCACGTCACTCATCTCCGATCCTGCTTCTGGACGTTGAACGAATACAACATGAAGCTGAACCCGGCCAAGTGTTCCTTCGGCGTCACGTCGGGCGAATTCCTCGGATATATCATCACCCAGCGCGGGATCGAGGCTAATCCCAAGCAAATCCGAGCTATCACCGATCTCAAATCCCCAGAAAGCACGCGTCAAGTACAGCGACTCACCGGTAGAATCGCCGCGCTCAACCGGTTCATCTCCCGCTCTACCGATAGATGCCTACCGTTCTACCAACTTCTTCGAGCTAACAAGCGGTTCGAGTGGGATCACAAGTGCGAGGAAGCCCTCCAACAGCTAAAGGAGTACATATCCACTCCTCCCGTCCTGGCCAAACCGGAGGAAGGCGAGACCCTCTACCTCTACATCGCCATCTCTGCATCAGCGGTCAGCGGAGTACTAGTACGGGAAGACCGGGGCGACCAGAGGCCCATCTCCTACACCAGTAAGTCCCTAGACGACGCGGAGAGCAGGTACCCGACTTTGGAGAAGCTCGCCTTGGCGGTAGTTGTCGCAGCCAGAAAGCTCCGACCTTATTTTCAATCCCACACGATCGCCGTCCTAAGCACCTATCCCCTCAGAACCATCCTCCACAGCCCGAGCCGATCTGGCCGGATAATGAAGTGGGCTGTTGATCTGAGCGAGTATGAAATCGAGTACCGAGGTCGGACCGCGATCAAATCTCAGGTCTTGGCCGATTTCCTAGTTGAGTTGGCACCCGAGCTAGCAGTCAGCGAAGTCCCCGAAGTGTGGAGCCTGCACGTCGACGGATCGGCATCCAAACACGGCTCTGGCGTCGGCATATGCCTCGAGTCCCCGACCAAGGAGATCCTCGAGCAGTCTTTCCGTCTGGCCTTCCCGGCGTCAAACAACGAGGCCGAGTACGAAGCTCTGATTGCCGGCCTGCGCCTGGCAAAAGAGGTCGGCGCGAAGAAAATCCGAGCCTACTGTGACTCCCAGCTCGTCGCTAATCAATTCAGCGGGGAGTACGAGGCCAAGAATGATCGCATGGATGCCTACCTCAAGGTGACCCAAGGCTTGGCCGCAGAATTCTCCGAGTTCACCCTGACGAAGATCCCCCGAGGCGATAATACTTCCGCAGACGCCCTCGCAGCACTGGCCTCCACCTCGGCCCCAGACCAACGACGGGTGATCCCGGTCGAGAGTATCGACTTCCCTAGCATCGACCTGCCTAAAGGGGCCTACCTGATCAACCCTCAGGTCGCGGACCCCGAAGAAGACGCCCCACCTCCCGAAGATCTACCGCCACCTCCGGCCGAGCCTGAACTCCCAGACTGGCGAGTCGACCTACAGCTGTACATCGCAGACGGCGTTCATCCCCCAGACCGGTGGGCCGCCCGACGGCTAAGGAAGAAGTGTGCCCGATACACGATGCTGGACGGGAATCTGTTCCGATGGAGCGCCACGGGGACCCTGCTCAGCTGCCTCCACGGGCAAGAAACCATTGACGTGATGAAAGAAATGCACGAAGGCGCCGACGGAAACCACTCCAGCGGCCGGGCTCTTGCCCTGCGAATACGGAACCAAGGGCATTACTGGCCAACGATGCTTCAGGACTGCGAAAAATTCGCAGCCCGGTGTGAGAAGTGCCAGCGTCACGGTCCCCTCATTCACTGCCCTACCGAGCTCCTTACCACCGCGGTGGCACCCTACCCATTCATGCGATGGGCCATGGACATTGTCGGCCCCCTTCCCCGATCTCGTCAAAAGCGCTTCATCCTAGTAATGACCGACTTCTTCACCAAGTGGGTTGAAGCCGAAGCTTACGCTAAGATCACGGCAGAAGACGTCCGGAAGTTCGTCTGGAAGTTCATCATATGCCGGCACGGGCTGCCTATGAGATCGTGACCGACAACGGTGCCCAGTTCACGTCGGTCTTCTTCGAAGACTTCTGCGCAAAATGGAAGATCAGACTAAGCAAGTCCACCCCGAGATACCCACAAGGAAACGGACAAGCCGAGGCCACCAACAAGACCATCCTCGACGGCCTTAAAAGGCGACTGGACGACAAGAAAGGTTCCTGGGCTGACGAGCTAGATGGAGTCCTCTGGTCCCATCGCACAACGCCGAAGACGTCGACAGGTCGCACACCATTCAGCCTCTCTCACGGTATGGAAGCGATGGCCCCATCCGAAGTCGGCCTCTCCACTCCTCGCCGCGCTATGCTCACCCAGCAACCCGCCCTCCGGGCATAGCAGCTTCACCGAGCTCCAGCGCTCCAGCGCTCGCACTCCCTAAAAAAAAATAAAAAAAATAAAAACCAGGGGGACCGAGCTCCAGCGCTCGAACTCCCCAAAAGCCGAGCTCCAGCGCTCGCACACCCCAAAAGCCGAGCTCCAACGCTCGCACTCACAACGGGGACCGAGCTCCAACGCTCGCACTCCCCAAAAGCCGAGCTCCGGCGCTCGCCCTCGCAAAAAAAGGGGACCGAGCTCGAAACGCTCGCTCTCCCCAGCACACAAGCTATAAGTGCTAAAGCCGAGCTCCAATGCTCGCACCCACATAGTACACAAGCTATAAGTACTAAAGCCGAGCCCAAGGCTCGCACCTCTACTAGACACACAAGCTTTAAGTGTCTCAAAGCCGAGCTCGCTACTCGCACCAAAAAAAAGGTACACAAGCTTTAAGTACCTTAAGCCGAGATACACCTCGCAACCACAAAAAATAAATAAAGATACACAAGCAATAAGTATCTAAAGCCGAGCCATACCTCGCACCCAACTCAAGGGCACGGTCCACGACCTGCATACATGACAGAGTACGGTCTACGACCTACTCTACCGTTCGCAAAAGAATTCGGAAACACCGGTTTTATTTCGAAAAAAGCCTCGAAACGGCACTTACACAAAAGGCCAACGGCCCAGTCTTTACAAAAAAATGGGGAGCCTCGAAACGGCACTTACACAAAAGGCCAACGGCCCAGTCTTTACAAAAAAAGGGAGCCTCGAAACGGCACTTACACAAAAGGCCAACGGCCCAGTCTTTACAAAAAAAAGGGGAGCCTCGAAACGGCACTTACACAAAAGGCCAACGGCCCAATCTTTACAAAAAAAAGGGAGCCTCGAAACGGCACTTACACAAAAGGCCAACGGCCCAGTCTTTACAAAAAAAAGGGGGGCCTCGAAAACGGCACTTACATAAAATGGCCCACGGCCCGGTCCTTACAAAAAGAGAGAAAAAGAAGGAAAACAACAAAAGCAAAATTTTTACAAGGCCGCATCGGCCGGTAAGTCTTCACCCCCGTCAGCACGGGTACCATCTAGATCGCCCGGGCCCACCATCCTCACATTGGTGCCGTGCTCACCAAGAAAGGGTTGCTCGGACCTCTCTTCCTCAACCGCGGCCTCACCGGGTGGCGCGTCAGGGCCGGCCTCATCAGCACGCGGGGCCGCGTCTTGCGCTGGCAGGTCCGCTTGGACGACCTCAGCAGCCGAGGAGGGAGCATCCGAAGTCAGATCCACGACGGGCGTTTCGGAGGGAGCCACGGCCATAAGCCGCTCGAGCTGGACGCCGTGCGTGCGATCAAGAGGGATGTCCAAGTCCTCCGGGGTCAAATCCGGAAAGTCCATTTCATCCAGCTGGGCACCGAATGCCGCCTCGTCCTCGTCCAGCTTCTGATACCGGTACCACGGCACCGACACCCCGTCCTCGGCCTCCATCCTCTTGAGGCATGCCCTTTCGCCGATCACCTGGTTGTACAGCAGGTGAGGCTCCAAGGCCCGGCTGCGACCGTCGAGATGGGCGCGGATCTTCTCCATCTTCTCGGTCCACTTCCCATTCCGCGCCTCCCACCTGGCCGTTACCCGGTCGCTCTCCGCAGCTACGGCCACCTTCGCCCGGCCTATGGCGGCCTCCAGCCCCTTAAGCCTGGAGCGGAGCGTTTCCCTCTCCCCCTTCAGGAGCCCGACCTTCTCCTCCAGAGCAGCCGACCGAGCCCTCTCAGCGGCAGATCGGGCCCTCTCAGCCTCCAGCTCGGCCTGAACGCTGTCCGCCTCTACGGCCCGGGCTCGTACCCGCGCCGCCTCATCCTCCATCGCCGCAGTCCGGGCCCTCTCCTCCCTCAAATCCTTCTCAAGCCCGCGTATGAGAGCGGACTGGATCTGCGCGCCGGCCTCCTGGCGCGCATTCATGAAGTTGAGCGATGCGTCCTTCTCGGCGAGTCGCTTCTCGTAGGCCTCTCCAAGAAAGGCAGTAAGGGCCATCGTTTGCACCAAACCAAAGGTTAGCAACAAAGTAAATCCTAATAAACCGGGCTACTCGAAGCAAAAGCTTACCCGAGCTGCGGACCGCGCCACTTGGCGAAAGGCGTCGGACTCCACCATTTCCGCCGGATGGAAGTGCAGATGATTCTGCCCGAACATCATGGCCTGCGCCAGCTCGGCGCACTCGTCCTGGTCCACGATGACCTGGCTGTTACCATCCATGTGGCAGAAATAGAAGCTGTAGTCCCGAGGCTCCTCGTCGGAACCCTCCGAAGCCCCACCGCTCCGGTCCTCGGCACCCTGCATAGCAGCAGGCTCCCGTCCCTCCTCCACGGCGATGATCGAATCGCCACCCTCCGTCGCCTGAACGGCGATCTCCTCGACCCGGGTCCCCTCGACCACACCACCTGCTGGCACCTCGGCAGCAGGTACCTCGGCCTCCCCGGCCAGCACGCTGCGAGAGCCCTCGGGCTCCCGACCAGCCTCTTCAGGTCGGACAGCCTCCCGACCTGAAGTCGAGGACCCTCCCACCTCGGTCCTCTGCTTCTTCTTGCCAGCTTTACCGCCGGCTGCTGCGGACGCCCTCTTCTTCGAAGGAGCCGTCTCAGACGAGCCACCCCCAGCCCGCGGCGCCTGCTCCTGCCGGACCGGCACCTCAACTATTGGCGGCGGCGTCGCCACAAAAGAATCCGCGTACAGCGGACTGGCGAACTGTGATCGACCTGCAATAGTAGCAGCTGCTAGTTCGTCAATAAAAAAAAAAAAAAAAAAAAAAAGAGAGCCGACCTCCGGACATTGCTGCTGATATTCTTCCCGAGGTGAATGACTTCCATTCTCTTTCGCGCACCGTCCTGAACACAGCAAGGATACCTGCGTAGTCTGGCAACTTAAACCTAGAAGAGTGAGGACCTGAAAACAAAACAAGCAGCGATTAGTCAGATAAACCGAGGAAAAGAAGGGCAGTTCGATCTACAAACCCCTACCCGGGGAAAAATTCCAATCCCGGGTGTATCTTGCCGACGGGTCGAGACCAACCACATTGATAGCCCGGACGTAGAAGTAGCTGCGAGACCAGTCCTCGACCTTCGACAGCTTGCTAGCCTTAGACCCCGAGTCGGGTGCCTCCAGGATATTCGCCGCGGGCTTGAAGGCAGCATAGTAGGTTCCCCTGATGCCAGGATTCGCCTTCTACTGGGTGAGAGCCTCGAACATAGGCACCGTCACCTCCACGTCGCACTCGTACCCCAGGGTCAGCAGCACGATCATCTCTTGGATCGTGGATGGGCAGACCTGCGAGAAGGCCAAACCCCGCGCCCGGCAGTACTGGACGAGCAGCTCGGGAAGAGGAAGGCGCAGCCCGCACTTCTGGAAGAACCCTTCGTACAGGCAGACGAAGCCCGCCGGAGGGGTCCACGGGCGCTCGTCCGGCCTGGGTACCCTGAGCTCGACCCCAGCAGGGAAGTCGCATAACTCCCTCAGCAGAGTTACCGATTCCCTTGTACTCCAGGTCGGTGACCCGCCCTGCTCATAAGGAACCAAGGGGGACCTCCTCGCCTTGGTCACTCGTACTCCGCCACCGCGACCGCCCTGACGACCACCTCGGTCACCCAGACTCCCGGTTCCTCTCCCAACTTGGTCGGGACCACGGCCACCAGAGGAGGACCTTATCACCGCCTTTTTTCGGAGATGGGTCCCAGGGAGCAGCGGGGCGGCCCTCGAAGTCGAAGGAACAGGCTGTTCCCCACTGTCTGCGCCTTGACTCGGGGAGGAGGCGTGCCCGGAAACATCAGAAGAAGAACCCGGAGAATCGCTGCAGTTATCACGGGACGCCGACTCATCGCTCGACTCAACCCTGATTCCGTCTAGCATCGGCGCCATTGCACAAAGAGGAGGAAGAAATCGAAAAACACAGAGAAAGGAAGGGAAGGAAGAAATCAGAGAGAATGAGTTACCTTGAGAGTATGCGCAGAAGGTTTTAACAGGAGGAAGAAAGAGGGGTTAAATAGAGGAAGAGGACAACGAAACGACGCCTGGACACGTGCCGAAAGAAGCGCGGCCTCCCAAAAACCTAACGAATGCGCCTCTTCGATTTTCCCACGCCAAAAGCAGGAGACGCCTCGATAAGCGCGAAGCGTGTTTCGTACGCCGCGCGTGATGGGTACACGCCAAAAGCAGGAGAGCCGTTTCGTTGCCCCGCGTGATGGGTACGCGCCAACGATCTCCGGATCCCCGGGAAAATCGACACGTGTGAGCGCGGGCTCGAATCCGAGCTATAACGCGCCGCCCTCATTCACTTGGATCTCAAAGGACCGCCCTAAGATGCGCCGAACTAACGCCAGATCAACTTCGATGTATTCGTCTCACCTCACGCCACCGAACTGGGGGGGCTATTGTTGGAGGTGGGCCTAGCACCCCCATTTAGTTAGGCCCATCTTAGCAAGGGCCTTCCTCGATCCGTTCAGCTCGGCGTCAACCTTTGACCAGGGGTCACCGACCTGGAGTCCTGCACCGAGCTCATAAGAAGCGCACCCCGGGTCTGAGCTGACGCTTCGCTAAAGATAAGGTGTCGAAAGGAAAGAGGACACGTGGGAGTTGGTCGAACAGTGTACTGTCTGAGCAGGGGTATGGTCTGACCTCGACATCTCACCAACCTTGCAGACTTGACAAAAGAGAGAAGGACACGTGGAGGAGAGTTGATTAAACAGTGCACTACTCTGCAGAGGTATGGCGCCGAGCTCATCATGACCTCTCTCCCCGAAGGCCGGAACACGCCTCCAAGGCCACTTACCCGCGAAACAGGCTGAAGACGCCACGTGGCCCGGGAACCCCGGGAAGCAGGAAGTCGACTCCCAGTATATATACCCCTTGGTATTCATTAATAAAGGCCCCTGGGAACTTTTGGATCTCACCTAACACAAATAGACCCGACCTCTCTCTCTCTCATTTGTAACAAAGCAGCATATTTAGAGCGCCGAACTGGATTTCTGTCGGAACCAGTTCGTAAATCTAAATTGCTCACTTCCATCCATCATCAAAAAAGGCAATACGGCTCACGGCCTGTTCATCATTCACCCGACCTGCTTAAATCGTGGTTAACTCGCTCTAATTAACGGAAATCTCACCTCCCACTTCCTAATCAACCTCTTAAACATAATCAGTGGTCCTCGGGATCAACATAGACTACACATATAAATAGGGGAGATGATGATTTCGGAAGACTTTGAAGTAAAAGCTGCATGCATGCGTACATTATAACTATGTCGGAATTCGAAGAGTTTGCTAGGATGTAACAAGTTAACCACACACGTAAATGT
The DNA here is from genome assembly GCA_030161315.1 of Eutrema japonicum. Lineage (NCBI taxonomy): Eukaryota > Viridiplantae > Streptophyta > Magnoliopsida > Brassicales > Brassicaceae > Eutrema > Eutrema japonicum. The sequence continues at coordinate 46,083,802 of BSQW01000013.1, forward strand.
GACCCTGTTTGTGGCCACCTAGACGATTAAACTGCAGCCTAATCGCTCATCAATCAGGACTCAAGCTCCGCAATTATGGCCAAATTGGTCTAACTATATGCTAACAACACTAGATTGATAAAAGTTATCGACAAAGAGATTCGCAATAAATTCACCTTTATACGAATGTTTGGAGATAGACGCGACGAGAAAATAATGCAAACGTACTTGGTTTGCATCAAGACCCACAAATTGAAATGGAGAAAAGCTCACAATGATTTTGTACTCAATTCCTTGTTTTAAGAATAGTACCTTATTACAAAAACTCGCATCAAAGATGTAGAAACGTTACTTTTTCAGGTTTGAATATAATTTAATATTCATAAAAAAAAAAACAACACTAGGTCATACTAAACCCCTTTATTTTGAAACATTGTGTAATATTGGGCTTAAGCCCACCATTGTGGACCATGCCTTAGCTTGATTGCAACCCAACTGAGGGATGTTTCATGTCACAACTTGCTTGATGACACGTGTCCTTATTGGGCTTAATTGAGCTATTCCGTCTTTCTGAAGTCCAATTAAAAATGGACTGTTATTTAGTTGTTTTATTTACTTTAGAAACAATGCAGCCTATTAATTTTTCTCCAAGCATCCCTAGCATGGATTGAGTGAGAAGACTACGAATTGTTTTAGTTATACGAAAGATAACCATATAACCAATTATTACTATAATAATCAAAAAAGATTTAAAGTAAATGTCAAATGTATGAAACAAAATTATAATAATCTAAAAATATTTAAAGTAAATGTCAAATGTCTTCTTTTCAAAAAAAAAAAAAAATGTCAAATGTCAAATGTCAATGTATGAAACTAAAAACAGCTTCTCCAATATCTTATCATTTTTCATCCCAAAGATTCAAATATGAGGAAGTAAACTTTTGAGAGACAACTACAAGTTATCTCTCTGAAATTGTACACTTTTGTAGAAAACTTTCGACTTTGTAAGATAAAGTATAGGTAATAATCGTTTATATATATAGTCAATATAGAATTGTTGAACTAAAATATAAAAAAATTCCCATACTCGTATAGAAATAATTGAATAGATATATTTTATAACCACAGTCTTCTCGTCACGTATACAAATTATCTGACCAAGGACTCGTAGACGCGGCAAACCTAATATTGTACGTACAAACGCATAAACATACGCTTTGACCGTTTCTCTTTTTTTTTTTTGGGTCTAAACCTTTTCTTTTCTTGTTTAAAGGTTAATTGTACTCTAAATTAATGATCATGATAATTTACAGAGGCCATTAGAGAGTTTGTTTATATAAAAAGTTGGATCAATTTGGAATTTAAGAGGACTGCCAAAGTAGTATTGAGTCATGGAGAGAGAGATAACAATAATCGAAGGCGGCTTGTGAAGGCCTGAGCAATTTATCTTATTCGTCAATTTTTGATAACGATCGAGTAGTGAAATTTTCTATCAATACAGTACAACCTATATAGCCATTCAATATAATACTCAACAAATAACGTCTACCCATTATATGTGACGCAACAATCTATAACTATGACTATTACCCATCTATAACTATGACTATTACCCATTATATGTGACACAACAATCTATATATAATGGGTAATAGTCATAGTTATAGATGGGTAATAGTCATAGTTATAGAGAGAGAAGTTAGAGAGAGAAGTTAGAGAGAAGTCAGAGAGAAAAAAAAAGTAGTAGATCTGCGTTTCCCCCCCTCTCCGCCGTTCGGTTCCTTACCGACGATGTGAGAGGGAGGCTCTAGTTAATTTTTGCTGCTCTACAATAAGGTGCAGGTTGCAAGCAGGTTTCGGAGGTCGATGGTCTCCTCTCCGGCGGTGCTGAGGCGTGGTTCAACCGGTGCGACGAGGCGGTGCGGTGGCGGAAGCAACGACGTGAATCGATTTGTTTTTCTACTGAGCTCCGGTACTACTGATGAGGACGGCGGTGAGAGCGAGGAAGAGAAATATCGGCGGCGGAGTAGAAGCTGCAGCCCGTGGCGGAAATCGTTTGCCCCGGTTAGGTGGGTGGCACCGCGAGTGGAGGGAGGTGCTGTGGTGGTCGATTTCGACCTCTGTGGCCAGTCAAGTTTGGCGGCGGCGAGTGGGTAAGTTTTTCTCCTTGAGCAGTTGTCGGCTTGTTTTGACTCTCTTCGCCGGATCGAGGTTTCGGTGGGCGGAATCGACTTATTGGGGCCTAGGTGAGGGTTATCGGAACTCAGGTTCGTTGTTTCTTGGATCTCTTCCCGTTTTTACGGTGGTATCTCCGGTTTTTGCCGAGGTTTCTTCTGCCGGATTTAAACAAATCGGAAGGAAGGTTGCTGGGATCAGGAAGCTCGCCGGTTCGGACTTGGCGGCAGGAGTCGACTCTCCTGTTCGTCCTGACGGATAAGCAGCGGCCGCAAAGCTCCTTCCTTGTAGTCACCGGTGAAGTGGTAGGACGGCGGAAGGAACGTTAGAACACTTCTCAATTCTCGATGGAGTTTCTTTGCTTTCATTCAGGGTTTTCAATTTGGTTTCGGTTCAATTTCTCCGGTTCTTTTCTTTGTAAACCAGTTCCATTCCCGGTTTGGGATAATCTAATATGATATTATTAAAAAAAAAAAAAAAAAAAAAAAAAAACAATCTATAACTATGACTATTACCCATTATATGTGACGCAACAATTTATAGCTATGATTATTAGTTTCCCATTCAAAACCAATGGATAGTTAATAGAAAAGTTTATATCATTTATATTAGTATAAATCAAGCTCTTTCTTGTTTATATGTGTGATTTATAACATAGTGGATTCAACCGGTAGTACATACGACCATGATGGATGGTTCATCATGTCGCATGTGGAATCTCCAAATTCTCATAGTTGTTAGTGTTTAATTAGTTAGTACATAACTGGCAACAAATACTATGTTTGAAGACAATTTGCTAACTACTATACTACTATTGTATGTGCTTGAAACACATAATAAAAAGCCGTGTATAATGCATCTAACTCTTAATTACTTTCGTCAGCTCGATTGAAAAAAGCACCAAAAACAAAGCCTATAAACTACATGATCGAGTGACACCAAAACATATTAAAGATTCTGGTCTCGGATTTGAGGGGATGTATTAGCCCAAAATCTTCTAGTAATCCAAAAAAAAAAAAAATCATATCTTCATATATTTGTGGTGATGAACGATGGTGAAGAGACTATAATTTTTGTTTTACTTTTAAAAATTAAATAATCTCTAATCATATTAATAAATATGTTTTCATGATGATAGTTTACAACATTTCACCATTTTATCTTCACGTACAAATTCTTCTCTCTATAACAACTAAATTTTATAGAATAATATTAATAATTATAACGAATTTTTTTTATAATCTATATACAATATGATTTGGAAATGCTTTCTTACTAGTTTATATATGACTATGGAATTTTATATATATGTCTTTAAAAAAAAATTATGCTATTATTGGCTTTAAAACAAACATATGCTTTAAGTACATATTATTTAATTAACAAAAAGTACAAATAAATAAGATTTGTACTGAAGTCGGATATTTGTTATATTCTTGTTTTCTTTTTCAATAATATACATTATATCATAGTGATACAAATTAACACAAATCTCTAATATACATATCTTGATTATTTTATAGTTTGGATTTGTCGAATACTCCGATTTAGCCGGTTCGCGAGAGTTATTCCAACGGGATCAAATGGCGATGCTCTTATTAGTCCGGGGAGATTTTGAAGATTGGATTGCAAGATTTCTACCGATTACAAAAATACATAAAACAACTTTTGTGTTTATCAACAACAACATCAACCTATATGCTATGTGTGCCTCGAGAGAGTTGATTTTATTTAAACACAATACAATATAGATCAGACTGAAACTTTCTTGTTGACAAAAAAAAAAAAACTTTGATTTAGTCAAAGCCCAACCACATGCATTGCCTCTATGGCTCTATATAATGCGTCTTTGAGAACTCATTAATTACTCTTCCCTTCAAACACAGACCAGAAGAAAGTTAGCCACCAAAAAAAAAATGTCTATCTTCCTTTGTGTCCTCTTACTCTTCCTTGTCTCTTTGATCTTCTTTAAAATGCTTTCATCGTCGAAAGGGAAGCTCCCTCCGGGACCTAAGGGTCTTCCAATCATCGGAAACATGCACCAACTTGGAAGGTCTATTCACAAATCTCTTCACAAATTCTCCCAAGAATATGGACCGGTTATGCTTCTCCGGTTTGGGGTAGTCCGTGTGATCATTGTCTCCTCCAAAGAAGGAGCTGAGGAAGTGCTCAAGACTCATGATCTTGAGACTTGTAGCCGACCTAAGACGGTCGGAGCAGAGTTGTTTACTTACAACTTTAAAGACATTGGTTTTGCTCCTTTCGGTGAGACGTGGAGAGAGATGAGGAAAATCGCGGTGCTCGAGCTCTTTAGCCAGAAAAAGCTCAAGTCTTTCAGGTATATTAGAGAGGAAGAGAGCGAAGTTCTGGTCAAGAAGGTATCAAAAGCTGCTGATGAGACACAAACCTCATCATCAGTTAATTTGAGGAAAGCCATTTTCTCCTTCACGGCCAGCATCATTTGTAGACTTGCTTTTGGACAGAACTTCCACGAGGGTGTCGATATGGAGAGAGTAGAAGAGTTGGTGCTTGAGTCAGAGACTAGCCTCGGTTCCTTGGCGTTCGCCGACTTCTTCCCTGCCGGATGGCTCATAGACCGGATCTCTGGTCAGCATTCAAGGGTGAAGAAAGCCCTTGCTAAACTAACCAATTTCTTTCAGCATGTGATCGATGATCATTTGAAAACTGGACAACCCCAAGATCACTCGGACATCATCAGTGTCATATTGGATATGATCAATAACCCCACCAAGGCCGATTCGTTTAAAGTCACTGATGGCCATCTTAAAGGAGTCATGTCGGTGAGTACGTAGGATCGAGTTATAAATATATATAAAGAATAATTATTTAGTGAATCTGTAAGTTTCTACATTTTTGGTAACTTGATAAATACAATTATAGCTTGGGAAGCAAGTAACTAATAAATACATAGACAATTATCTCGTTTTGACATCATGTTCTTATGACTTGGTATATATTAAACATTCAAAACCATGAACTAATCTTATATGTCATTTGATTAGGATGTGTTTTTGGCTGGAGTGAACGCGGGAGCCATCACGATGATATGGACGATGACAGAGCTAAGCAGACATCCGAGAGTGATGAAGAAACTCCAAGAAGAGATTCGGGCAACACTCGGATCCAACAAAGAGAGAATCACAGAAGAAGATCTAGACAAAGTTGAGTTCTTGAAGCTAGTGATCGAGGAAGCATTCAGATTGCATCCACCAGTTCCTCTTTTGCTCCCAAGACTAACAATGTCCGACATCAAGATTCAAGGCTACAACATCCCCAAGAATACCATGATCCAAATCAACACTTACGCGATAGGACGTGATCCCAAATACTGGACCAAACCCGAGGAGTTCATCCCCGAGAGGTTTGTCGATAACCCTATCGAATATAAGGGAAAGCATTTTGAGCTTTTGCCGTTTGGAGCCGGACGTAGGATATGTCCTGGGATGGCCACAGGGATCACCATCGTCGAGCTCGGCCTTCTTAACCTTCTTTACTTCTTTGATTGGAGTTTGCCCGAGGGAATGACCATCAAAGACATTGACATGGAAGAAGACGGGGCTTTTGCCATCGCCAAGAAAGTTCCTCTAGAGCTCGTACCAACTCTTCATCGCTGGTGAAGAATGTAATCATTTTAATAACATCCATATTTCTATATGTTTGTCTACTTATTACTACTAATAATGTTTCCGTGATGTCTTCAATAAAACTTAGGTTAATCTAAAATTGTATCGTTCATTTTTTTTCTATTGAAAAGGTCTTTTGATGAATAAGAAAAAATTGTGTTAAGCTGACATAACATTGACAAACCTAATACTCTTATTCATAATCTGAACGAGATTATAACCTTCACACTAGTCATTAGGGGTGGAACTATTATCCGGTATCCGATATCCGATCCGATTCGAAAATCTGGATATCCGAGGGGGTCGGATAAGGATCCGGATAGTTAAATTTTGAGGTCCGGATATCCGATCCGTATCCGGATAGGAATTTTATTAATATTTTTTTAATATGATGAGATTTATTTATATATAAATAAGTTTTAAAAATATTTATAATAACAGATTTTAATTTTTTTACAAAATATTGTAAAAATTGTTTTTTAATTATTTTTTATAATTTTTATCATATTTTTATAATTTTATCATTGTTTTTAATTTTTTAAATATTTTTTTATTATTTTTTATTGATCCGGATATGTGCGGATATCCGGATTTTCGAGAGGATATCCGAAGTCCGGATATCCGAGCTCCCCGGATCCGGATAAGGATATAAAAAAAATCCAGATATCCAGTCCCCGGATATCCGTTCTCAGCCCGATATCCGGTCCCCGGAGTAGTCATGCCATGCTCTATACGTTAAAAAGTACATGAATACTCAAGAAAGAGTCTTACCGAAGTTGCATGATCTTTGAATCAAATGCTATAACCAATTTCGTCCCATAGCTTGACTCAGTTCTCTTCAGCCACTCTCTCGGAGGAACCTGCAAATCAAATTGTAAAGTCAATAGTTTGTAATTAAGCGCGAATTCAAACTAATATGCCGAACTGAGACACTACTATTCAGACTTGCGCTGTAAGAGTTGGTGGAGGAGAGAAAACTAACGTGGCCAACAAGGCGCTTTGGCTGACTGCAACCAATAACACGGCCTCTTTCAGCCATCCAGCATAAGGCCCTGCAAAATAGTATATATAGATAGAATAAGAATATTTCTTTATACAGAGTACTTATACGGAACATAAGACTATTTAAGGTAAAAACTAATCACAGTTAAAGCTAAATATATAGTGTACATATTTAGCTGATACTAAATATATATTTAGTTAATACGCCCATTTAAGATGGAGTGTTCTTGAAGACTCCAAACTTGGAACAAGCATGTTGAAAATGAGCACGTGGTAGAGGTTTGGTGAGAGTATCTGCCAACTGATCGTGAGTAGAGACATGTGATACTCGTAACATTCCCGCTTGTACTCTATTACGTACGAAGTGATAGTCGAGTGCGATGTGTTTCATACGGGAGTGGAAAACAGGATTGGCACACAAGTACGTTGCCCTAATATTATCACAGTATATAACAGGGGCTGTCGGAAGATCGATCTTAAGCTCAGTAAGCAGAGAGCACACCCAACTTATCTCAACAGCTGTATTAGCAACAGCTCGATATTTAGCTTCCGTGGAGGAACGAGCAACGCCGCTCTGTTTCTTCGAAGATCAGGAAATAGGATTGCGGCCAATGTATAGAAGATAGCCATTAGTAGACACAAAATCATCAGCGTCACCAGCTCAATCAGCGTCAGAGAATGCGTGGAGAGTAAGCGGTGAGTCCTTACGAAGAGTGATACCATGAGTTTGTGTTCCAGCTAGGTACCTCAAAATTTGTTTTGCGGCTTCCCAATGATCCGTAGTGGGCTTATGCATGAATTGTGAGAGCCGATTCACCGCATATGCCAAATCTGGCCGTGTGAAGGCCAGATATTGAAAACTCCCGACAAGAGAACGGTATTGTGAGGGATCATCCAGCGGAGTACCATCGTTGATGGACAGTTTCGGTGAAGAAGGCAGGGGTGTCGTTACCGTTTTGGAGTCTGACATGTTGTATTTGCTGAGAAGATCAGTGACATATTTCCTTTGCATAAGATGTAATCCAGAGGCAGAACAAGTTACTTCTACACTAAGAAAATTATTATCAGGGGGTCTTTGATTGCAAATCGAGCAGCCAGGCTAGCAAGGACTCGTGATATCTGTTGGTCATTGTCTCCGGTGACAATAATGTCATCGACATAGACTAGAACATATGTGAGAGTTTTCCCGGTGGAGTTGATGAAGAGCGGTGTGTCAGCAAGTGATGATGAGAAACCATTGGCAAGAAGGTGATGCTTAAGAGAGATATACCATGCGCGGGGGGCTTGTTTAAGACCATAGATGTGTAGATTTCTTCACTGAGCTCCCCTTGAAGAAAGGCATTGTTGACGTCTAATTGTTTTATTGTCCAGGATTTCGTTGTTGCAAGACTGAGAACAAGACGGATTGTTGTTGTTTTGATGACAGGGCTGAACGTCTCTGCATAATCCATGCCGTATTGTTGTGTGTAGCCTTTGGCGACAAGCCGTGCTTTGTATCTGTCAAGGACTCTATCCGCTTGGAATTTTGTCGGTAAAACCCATCGACAGCCTACTAAATTTTGATTCAGATGTGACGAAACCAAATCCCATATATGATTGGTGGTATGGGCATCAAATTCAGCTGAAGAAGCACGACGCCAGTTTTCATCTTTGAATGCCTGAATTATTGTCTTGGGCTCAGACACGATCTGCGATGAACCTGCAACTAAGAAGGAGAGTTTTTGGTTTGGTTTAAATATTTGGTTTTTAGCCCTGGTTCTCATTTGATGGGAATTTTGGTTTGGTGGTTGTATTGGTTGCTCGGGTTGTTGAGTAATTCTGGTCTGGTGGTTTGTAGCGAGAGGAGGAACATTGGCTCGGTGTGGATTGAGTTGATTTGTGAGTGACACTGTTTCAGTTGTGGGTTGCAACTGATTTTCTGTATGAGCAGTGGGCTCTGTGAGTATTGGGTTTGGCTGGACCATGTGTGTTGGCCCATTTTGATTTGGAGCAGTGGGCTCAGAGGAATGAGGAGGCGAAGAAGACGACATAGGGAGAGTTGAAGAGCGTAATACCTGGGTTTGATCGATGACCGTTGTCGGAGGTGGCAGAGGGTGACCGCAGTGAAGGTCCAAGTGCGGGGATCCCAGAGTTCGGGTCGGTATCTCTATGCTCAGTGGGATCGGCGTGATTGTCGAAGGTGTGAAAGTATCTGTTTCGTCGGTAATTTCTGTAACTAGTGGCGATGAAGACAAGTCACGAAACGGGAACTGATTTTCCCGAAATTGCACATGCTGAGACGTATAAATACGTCATGTGGGAGGATGAAGACAGTAATATGCGCTCTGTGTTGGGGAATAGCCAAGGAATACACATCTCAGAGATTGATCGTAAAGCTTGTGTGTGGTGTAGGATCTCAACCATGGGAAGCACAAACAGCCGAAGATCCTTAATTTCTCATAGTTTGGTTGCTGGGCAAAAAGTTTCTGAAACGGAGACAACATTGAGAGAACTGGCGTCGGCATTCGATTTATCAAGTACACCGAAGTAGCAAACTGATGCTGCGCATCTTCCATCTCTTTCACGTTTCCTTTGTTAACGTGCTCAAGATCTTTAGCTAATTACTTTTGATACTTTATGGGCTTATTTACGTTTGGGATTTTTATTATCACGAACTCCTAGCACCGTCTTTACGTTAGGGTTTTTGGGATTTCTTCTTTACTATATATGTAGCCGTAATTCATACGATGAATGTAGCTTTTGATAATTAATAAACAAGAGATTTCTCTTTATACCTTGTTCTTGATTCGATTAAATTCATCAAAACAGGAAGCCGATCTCAAGCGATTCTTCGAATCCCTTGATTGAGCGAAGCGGTTCTCTAGAGATTCATCAAATCCCTAGATTGAGCTGATTATCTAGTTCGTACACTGCGCCAGGTTGGTATCAGAGCCGAGCGACGTTCCTTTTCCGATGGCCAAACAGCGACGAGATACACCTCTAACAGAGAACGAGATATTGTGCCAAACGATGGTGAGTATCACAAAGGAGATGCATAAGCTCACGACGTTTATTAACGTCTCTCTGTTGCGACGAGAAACTCCTTCTCATAAGGTGCATATTGATGACATCACGGAAGACTTCGTTAATGATATCGATACAGAATACGAGGAAGAAACCGTTGTCGATGTTGACACGGACTTCGACGAAGACTCTTTGTTAGATCAGATCGATGCTCCTATCTATGACAAGTACGACACAGACGATGTCGAACACAAAATTTCCAGCGACGATGATGCGATTTCGATTTTCGGTGACGAGTCTGTCATCTACTATGAAGATTCAATCTTTGATGTCAGTGTTAATGAAGATCCAAGTTACTATACATATGACGAAGAATACGGAGGAGTAATTGGAGTTGGAGTGATTGAGAATGCAAAATCTCTTAATTTTTTTCGTCAATTTGAATTAACAAAAAAAACTTTTCATGGGAGCTACAAGACAAATCAAAAAGAGAAAGACATCCCCGTGAGCAATTCAAAAACAGAGTTCACGAATTGGGTTTTTGGACGAGAAGATCCAGTAAGAATCTCATCTTATCGCTACATGAATGAGCGAAACCAAGGTAGATTTACTTATCTTGTAAATCGTCATCAGCATATCAATTTCGAGCTGCCATATCGTGGTCGATGCGAAATTTTATTTCTTCATGATAACGACAACTTGTTTCATCGTGGTGAGGAATATCCGTACGAAGAGATCTATAGTGATCTGGTTTTTGATTGCTATTATGAAGAAAATCCAAGTGGTGATGCATATGAAGAACATAAAAGAGGAGCCACGGAAGTTGGAGAAATTAATATTGCAGTGCCTCTGGTGAGTCATCATCAATTAGGAATCAAAATAAAATATTTGGTATCCAATACAACTATTTAGAGGAGAAACATCTTCATGGGTACTTCTACAAGCAATAAGAAGTTCATAGTTGTGACTGTTTTTCCCAACCGTACATGGAGTGGGTTGCTTGATGACGACGTAACGTGGGCTGATTATGACATTTTTGAGAAGGAAGGTGGTACATGTGAATTGCCAATTAAACCTAATATTGGGGATAATGTTATGTTTCCAGTGGAATGTGTCTCCATGGACGTAAGCAATTTATTGTTGAGAAAACCATGGGAATATGACAATAACGTGATACAACGAGAGAAAAGTAACGGGTACAAATTTATCTTTTCTAATAGAATAATCATAGTGGTGCTTGATCCGGCGATACCACCGTCACCCCCACCGTTGCTCAATGTGACCTTGTGTCGAGAGAGTGAGAACACGGGTTTGAGATATTGGTTGCTGTTCCATTTTCGGTCTAACTTTTACCATGATTTTTACCGTGGGTCAAAGGGCGACTATGATGTTTGCCGAAACATACGACACGGGCATCTTCCGGAGTGGCTTCATCCACTATTGAGATCAAGTGTTCTTTTTCCGTGGCTTGGTTTGAAAGCCATGATGAGTCTCTTCAATGACCTAGTCATTTTTAGAGCCGCCTTCAAGGTACATAATTCACGCCACCACCAATTCTTTGGGTTCGTCTTTCATGTACGTCTTTTTGAGAATAAAGGAAAGTACGAGGTCAGCGGCAAATGGGATTTAGCCTTGAATATGATTTCTTGTGTGGGTCGTTTGAGGAACATAGTCCACATGAATGCCATACGTTCTACTTGTCGTATGGAAAACTCAAAATTATTAGAGCAAGATTTAGTCATTTTTGGCGTGGTGCTGGATGTGTCATATTTACATCATCACCACATCCTATTTTCCCTCATGTCTCGTGACAATCTTTTTGTGGCCAAAGGGGAGCACATGATCAAGTACAAGTGGGCTCCTCGTAGAAGTCGTTTGGTGTTTTATGTGGAGTTTCCAATGCACCTTGGTGAAGTGCAGCTTGTGAAAGTCCAAAGTATTACTTGTTTGATCTATTTTGCTCAATTTCTAGTGCCTCGATTCGGCTATCGTGTTGTATCCGTACTCGCTAGTAGGGCGTTGTCTCCTTTTGTGTGGTCACCGTGGGTTCTCCTTGCATTTGTGTTTCTGCTCCACACATACACGAATGGGCCCGTGGTGTCCCTATCTACCATCTCGTCACAAATTGGATTGACAGATGAAGCTCTTAAGAGACGTCTAGAAGCTGAGCGTATGTCACAATTGACGTTCTTTGATGGCGTTACTGCAATTCTTAGGTGTGAGGAGGTTATTTTAGGGTCAAGAACGCTGGTTAGTGTTGCTTTTTCGAGGAACATAATGTCACTTCTTGGGTGCAACAGTGCGTACGTGAATGCGATTAATCTACTGATGGTCTTGGAATGTCTCAACTTTAAGATATCTCGTCCACGCACTTCAACGTGTTTCCGGATGGTCTATGCGTGGTATGATTTGAATGTTGCCATGGAAGAATGAGAAAAAGAGAGTTTGTGGCTTTTATTAATGAGACATTCCGAACAAGAAAAGTGTTTTTGGTTCGAAGAAGAAACTGGAATTGAGAAAGCCGAAACAACAAAGTTTAAAATGGAAGAAGATGGATGTCCTAATCTCGAGTGCCATGATTGAAGACTGGTTTTGGGTCCAACGGATGATACCAATGCCATTGCCGGAGACGTTGATACCGGCCACTAATAGAGTTCATTGTTAGTTCTGCCTTGGAGTAAGGGGACCCCCGTACTGAGATCCTTCACCTGAAAGGAAGCAGGGAAAAATTCAACTGAAACGTCATTAGTGTTGCAAAGTCGATATACTGAGATGAGATTCTATTGTATATCAGGAACACACAAGACTTTATCCAGTGTTAATGGACGAGTAAAAGAAGAGAGAGATTTGGAACCAGTGTGTGAAATGGACAGATTTGAACCATCTGCTAGCAGCAAATCATCACCACCATTGTAGGGTTGATGAAGAGAGAGGTTGTTGAGGTCTGACGTTATATGGTGTGTAGCACCCGAATCAACTAGCCAGTTATTCGCAGTATACGGTGTGTTGGAGACAAGATTCGCACGAGGTTGCCAAGGATGAAAAGGATTAGATGGCACATGGGTGGAGGCGGATTGCATCGTTTGAATCTGGGGACATCTGCGTGCACTGTGACCTTGTACGTTGCAGTATTGACATTTTCCCAGGTATGGCTTAGGAGCTCTGCCTTCAGATCTGTTTGACAGTTGCGATTGTTGCCAATGAGGCTGTTGTTGTTGTATATGGCCGTTGTTGTTGGAGTTGGTGTAGTTCTTCTGATGTGACTGACGATTATTGTTGTATGGACGATGCTGGGCCGAGTTTGCTGTGACAGGAAACGCAAGTGGCAGAAGTGCATACGAGGAGAGCAGTTTCGCCTCATGAGTGAGAAGACGTTCATGGATCTCTGCAATTGTTGGAGGAGTATCACGGCCCTGTGATATTCGCATATTTTAACTCTTTTTATCATGCATCTCATCTAGTTTTTGTACATTAATGTGTAGTTTCATAGAGTTTTTCTATAGTTTTGCATTCTTAAGTAGAAGTTAATAGATTTTAGATAGGTCCTAGAGAGTTTTGGTACAATTGGAGTGTTTCAGGTACTTATTGGAGTCTTGGGGAAGATCATGGACCAGGAGGAACGTACCCGCAGCGAACGGAGATGATCGAGTGATGGAGGAGGAAATCAGGAAGCGCAGCGGCCAGCATGCAGCGGTCTAGGGAGACCGCTGCACTTTCAAGTCCGCAGCGGTCAGGTGCAGCGGTACGAGCAGACCGCTGCGGATCCAGCCGGAGCAAAAACCAGAAGTCTCGCAGCGGTCATACAGCGGTCAAACCAGACCGCTGCACTTTCAAGTCCGCAGCGGTCAGGTGCAGCGGTACGAGCAGACCGCTGCGGATCCATCCGAAGCAAACAGCAGGCAGTTCACAGCGGTCATGCAGCGGTCTGAGCTGACCGCTGTGAACCCTCTCGGACAAAAAAGTTGTCGGGTCAAACCCGGTTTGTCCCGGGTTGACCCGATCTGTATTGACTTAAGCAAATTAAACCTAATTATATTTTGGGGAGTTTTTTCTTTGAGATTTTTTAGGCAGAAAACCTTTTTTGAGAGCTTTGAAGGAGATTGTAAGAGATTATTGAGTGATTTATGCAAGTTCTTATTGGATTATTTCTTCCATCTATTTTCCCTTTATCTTTTATGATTCTCAACACTTCCTTCATGGGATTTGTGGAGAAAACCATGTGTTGTGAGTAGTTTCCTAGGGTTCTTGGGTGAAGTAGATTTAGGTAATTTTAGAGTGAATCAATGATGTTAGGGTTTTGATTGTTAATGATCCTTCCTTGTTTAGTGAGTTTAATGCTAAATCATCCATGATCAAGTTGATTTAGATCATAGGGAATTTCTCGCCCGGAAGGTGTTCGATGAAATTCCCCAATGAACTAATCAAGGGATATTTCATTCTTAACCTATGGAAATAGTTGTTTAAGGTGTTTATTGATTAAATGATCTTGTTTCTAATGCTTGAAATTTATTAAATCACAAATGGGAATTTGTTCTTGACTTAGTAAATTCCAAAGGGACCGATTTCAAGGGATTGGATTAGTCTTGTTAAATGATCATAGTCTAAGGATTAGCATTACTTGAGTTTATTGGCATCATTGTGAACCACTAAAGTTACCAACAATCGTATACTTCACCCTTGGATTCGTTTGTTTTAGAACTTTCTTTAAACCGTAATTTACATTCTCGTTTAAGTTTCTATCTTTGCTTTGATTGGGAATAGTTTGCTTTTAGGATCCTTTAGGTCGCTACAAAACCAATTCTTGAACTGCTTAGATTAAGAAGTTTTATGTATTCTTAGTTTTTAATCCCAACCCATTATGGATTGACATCTCAAGTACTACAATGACATGAGTACACTTGGGATAATTGACACGAAAATATCCTGTATCAATTTGGCGCCGTTGCCATTTGGGTTTTGCATTAATCATTAGGATTTTAAATCTTCTTGAGACTAAGTTTTATTTTTAATTTGTTACTAATCTCTTTCACTTGTTTTTCCCCTTCTCATAGGTGTATGAACACGAGATCACAAGGCACATCAAATCTTATACACCGTGTTGACAACATCCGTGCTCTAGAACGAGCAAATACAAGGGCAAGACAAGAAAGCGCGAGACACCTTCAACAGTTAGAAATGGAAGGTGAACAAATTCCTCCGGTTGCGCACCAAAATGCACCCGTGCAAGGTGCTGGTCACCAAGGTGTTGGTCACCAAGGAAATGGTGTGAACCGAATACCAAATCATCCACCACGACCTGCACGACTAATTGGAGCCGGTGATGCACCAAACACACATGCTAACCGTCAAGGAATTGCACCACCAGCAGTTGACCACAACAACTTTGAGATCAAATCTGGTATTATCTCTATGGTGCAGAACAACAAGTTCCATGGGCTGGCCATGGAGGACCCATTGGATCACCTGGATCAATTCGACCAAGTGTGTGGTTTGGTGAAGATCAATGGCATCTCTGAAGATGCATTTAAGCTGCGGTTATTCCCCTTCTCTCTAGGGGATAAAGCTCGGCAATGGGCAAAGAACTTATCTCAAGGTTCCATTACTTCGTGGGACCAATGCAAGCATGCATTCCTGTCCAAGTTCTTCTCGACAACAAGGACAGCTCGACTAAGGAATGACATCTCAAGCTTCACACAAAAGAATAATGAAAGCTTTAGTGAGGCATGGGAGAGGTTCAAAAGCTACACCATGCAATGCCCACACCATGGGTTTTCGGATGAGTCCCTTTTAAGCACTTTGTATCGTGGTGTTCTGCCCAAGTACCGATTGCTCCTCGATACCGCGAGCAATGGGAACTTTCTGGGTAAGGAAGTGAATGATGGGATGGCGCTTGTAGAGAACTTGGCTCAAAGCGACGGCAACTATGGTGAAGACTATGACAGATTTTCACGAGGAGGTGGAGACTTTGATAACCAAAAGACGAGACAGGATATTAAAGCTCTTAATGACAAGCTTGACAAGCTTCTCCAAGTCTCACAATCAACTGTGAACTTTGTTGGTGAGTTCGATGAACACCAAGGCCATCAAGAGGGAATTGCGCATGATGATAAGCAAGAAGAAGTCAATTATGTGGGTGGTCAAGGTGGCTACCAAGGTGGTTTCAACGCGAACTATAGGAATCATCCCAATTTTTCCTATAGAAGCAACAATGTCGCAAACCCTCAAGACCAAGTGTATCCTCAACAAAACACTCAAGGTCAAGGATATCAACAAAAGAACTTCATCTCTACAAACCAACAAAGGCCATTTGTCCCAAGGAACAATTTTCAAGGAAACCAAAGTGGGTTTCAACCAAAGCAACAATCTAACCCACCCGGTTTTGGACAGCAAGGACAACCAAGCAACGCAACGCCTCAAGACAACGAGATGAAGAACATGCTTCAACAGATATTACAAGGCCAAGCTCAAGGAACCATGGAATTGAGTAAGAAAATGGCGGAAATCCACAACAAGGTGGACTGTTCTTACAATGATCTCAACTCCAAATTTGAGTCATTGTCGTCTAGGGTCAAACAATTCGAAGGACGAGGAGTTGCTTCATCATCACGCCCTCAAGGTACCTTCCCGGGAAAACCAGAGGCTAATCCAAAGGAGTTTTGCAACGCTATCACATTGCGTAGCGGAAAAGAGCTTCCCCCACGGGAGATTCCATCTAATCTCAACGAGGACATTGAGAACCAAAGCGGGGAGGTGATCATTGAGAATGAAGCAAACATGGGTGAAGAAGATGCTGTTTCGGGGAAAGCTAAAGAACCAAGGGCAATCGAAGATGAAACTGTGGTAGTACCTACAAAGAAGAAGTCTTTTGTCCCACCGCCTTATGAACCCAAGCTTCCTTTCCCGGGCCGCTTTAAGAAGCAACTCATGGAAAAATACAGAGCGATCTTCGATGAGCAAATCAACAAAGTCCAAGTGACTATGCCCTTGGTTGATGCTTTCTTGCTAGTCCCACAATACACTAAGTTCCTTAAAGATGCAATCAAGGATAGAACCAAGAACCTAGAAGGAATGGTTGTGCTTTCCCATGAGTGTAGTGCAATAATTCAACGGAAAGTCATACCAAAGAAGTTGGGAGATCCAGGAAGCTTTACTCTTCCATGTGCTCTTGGACCACTTGGTTTTGATCATTGCTTGTGCGACCTTGGAGCAAGTGTAAGCTTAATGCCTTTCTCAGTGGCAAAACGTCTAGGCTTCACTACCTACAAAGCTTGCAGAATTTCTCTCGTGCTAGCGGACAGGTCGGTGAGACACCCAATTGGAATGCTTGAAGATCTACCGGTGAAAATTGGCGATTTTGAGGTACCCACCGATTTTGTTGTTCTTGAGATGGATGAAGAACCCAAAGATCCTCTCATCTTTGGAAGACCATTTTTAGCCACCGCCGGGGCTATCATAGATGTGCGAAGAGGGAAGATTGATCTTCATTTGGGTAAAGACGATGTGCTTAACTTTGACATCAATGAAATGATGAAGAAGCCCACAATAGATGGTCAAGCCTTCTACATTGAAACTATGGAGGAGCTAGCGGATGAGCTTCTAGAGGAGTTGAACTTGGAGGATCATCTTCAAATTGCTTTGACTAAAGAGCATGGAGAGAATGGGTATCTTCATGAGGAGAGTGTTGGTTACATGAAGTTGCTAAACTCGCACAAAGCGCTAGTTGGAGAAAATCAGTTTTTGGAACTAGAGCACAAAGAAACTGTTGAAGACGGATTGGAGAACAATGTGAGCTCTTTGGAAATTGACTACGTGAGTGCTTTAGATGTCGACTTGGAGGATGAGCAAGGAACTAGCAATGGTGAGACTAGTTTCGATGAAGATTGGAGCGAACTCAAGGCCCCAAAAGTCGACCTCAAACCACTCCCAAGTGGGCTAAGGTATGCGTTCTTAGGTCCAAATGAGTCTTATCCGGTCATAGTGAATGAGAGTTTAGAAGAAAATGAGTTGACCGCCCTTTTGAGAGAGTTGAGGAAATTTAGAAGAGCAATAGGCTACTCTTTAGACGATATAAAAGGAATTTCCTCTTCTCTATGTGCACACCGAATCCATCTAGAAGATGAGTCTATGAGCTCTATTGAACATCAAAGACGGTTAAACCCGAATTTGAAAGAAGTGGTTAAGAAGGAGATTCTTAAACTTCTAGATGCGGGGATAATATATCCCATTTCGGATAGTACATGGGTCTCACCGGTTCATGTGGTTCCCAAAAAGGGTGGGATAACGGTTGTACGGAATGATAAAGACGAATTGATTCCCACTAGAACTATAACCGGACATAGGATGTGCATAGATTATAGAAAGCTAAACTCGTCCACTCGAAAAGATCATTTCCCTTTGCCTTTTATTGATCAAATGTTAGAAAGATTGGCAAATCACCCTTATTATTGTTTCCTTGATGGATATTCGGGATTCTTTCAAATCCCAATCCACCCCAATGATCAAGAGAAAACGACCTTTACATGTCCCTATGGTACCTTCGCATATCGAAGAATGCCATTTGGACTTTGTAATGCACCCGCGACTTTTCAACGGTGTGTAATGTCTATTTTCTCGGACTTAATTGAGGACATGGTAGAGGTGTTTATGGATGATTTTTCTGTATATGGTGCCTCGTTTGCTTCTTGTTTGTCAAATCTTTGCAGGGTACTCACTAGGTGCGAAGAAGCAAATCTCGTCTTGAATTGGGAGAAATGTCATTTCATGGTGCGAGAAGGCATTGTCTTGGGGCATAAGATCTCGGAAAAGGGCATTGAGGTTGACAAGGCTAAGATCGAAGTGATGATGGGTTTGGAACCGCCAACAACGGTGAAGGGCATTCGAAGTTTTTTGGGCCATGCTGGGTTTTATAGACGGTTCATCAAGGATTTCTCGAGGATAGCGAGACCTCTAACAAGACTTCTTTGCAAGGAGGTAGAGTTCAATTTCGATGGAGAATGCCTTGAGGCATTTTTGGAAATCAAGAAAGCTCTTGTGAGTGCTCCAATTGTGCAAGCACCGGATTGGGATCTTCCTTTCGAAATCATGTGTGATGCTAGTGACTTTGCGGTTGGCGCGGTTTTGGGTCAAAAGAAAGACAAGAAGATTCATGTCATCTACTATGCTAGTAGAACCTTGGATGATGCTCAGACGAGATATGCAACCACGGAAAAGGAGCTTTTAGCGGTGGTTTTTGCTTTCGAAAAATTCAGATCCTATTTGGTGGGATCCAAGATCGTGGTATATACGGATCATGCCGCCTTGAGACACTTGATAGCAAAGAAAGATGCCAAACCAAGGCTTCTACGGTGGATCCTTCTTCTCCAAGAGTTCGATATGGAGATTAAAGACAAGAAAGGCATTGAAAACGGCGTTGCGGACCACTTGTCTAGATTAAGAGTTGAAGAGACAATTCCCATAGATGATTCTCTTCCCGAAGAACATCTTATGATTGTTGGGATGTTGAAGGAAAGTTATCATGCGGGGTTGAGACTAGACGAGGTCATGAGTTTGAGTGATCTTGGTTTGCCGTGGTATGCTGATTTTGTGAACTATTTAGCTTGCGGGAAGGAACCACCAAACTTGGACAGTTACAACAAGAAGAAGTTCTTTAGAGATGTAAACCATTTCTATTGGGACGAACCTTATCTATACAAGAGATGCTCGGATAGTCTGTACCGGAGGTGCGTCCCGGAGGAAGAAGTGAATGGAGTGCTGTATCATTGTCATGGTTCGGTATATGGAGGGCACTTCGCATCCTTCAAAACTGCAACAAAAGTGCTTAATTCCGGGTTATGGTGGCCAAGTTTGTTCAAAGACGCTCACACCTACGTTTCGTCATGTGATGCTTGCCAAAGAAAAGGCAACATAAGTAGAAGGGATGAGATGCCTCAAAATCCCATCTTGGAAGTCGAGGTGTTTGACGTGTGGGGAATAGATTTCATGGGACCATTTCCCTCATCTTATGGAAACCAATACATATTGGTGGCGGTGGACTATGTTTCTAAGTGGGTGGAAGCCGTTGCAAGTCCAACTAATGATGCCAAGGTGGTCATTAAGCTTTTCAAGACGATCATTTTCCCGAGGTTTGGAATCCCTAGAGTGGTGATTAGTGATGGTGGAAGTCATTTCATTAACAAGGTGTTTGAGAGCTTGCTCAAGAAGCATGGAGTCAAACACAAGGTTGCCACACCCTATCACCCTCAAACAAGTGGGCAAGTGGAAGTCTCCAACCGCCAAATCAAGGCAATATTGGAAAAGACGGTGAGTAACTCGAGGAAAGATTGGGCCAAGAAGCTAGACGATGCTTTGTGGGCATACCGAACCGCGTTCAAAACTCCCATTGGTACTACACCTTTCAACTTACTTTATGGGAAGTCATGTCATTTGCCCGTTGAGTTGGAGTACAAAGCATTGTGGGCAGTCAAGTTGCTGAACTTTGACATTAAGACAGCTTCGGAAAGACGTCTAATCCAGTTACATGAGCTAGATGAAATCCGTCTCGATGCCTATGACAGCTCAAAGATTTACAAGGAACGGACTAAGGCGTTCCACGACAAGAAGATTGTCAAGAAAGGTTTCAAAGCTGGAGACCAAGTGCTGCTTTTCAATTCCCGGTTGAAGCTGTTTCCCGGAAAGTTGAAATCGAGGTGGTCGGGGCCGTTCAAGATCAAAGAAGTACAGCCTTATGGAGCGGTGACGCTATGGAACAACAGTGGTGGGGAATTTACGGTTAACGGGCACAGACTCAA
Organism: Eutrema japonicum; assembly: GCA_030161315.1. NCBI lineage: Eukaryota > Viridiplantae > Streptophyta > Magnoliopsida > Brassicales > Brassicaceae > Eutrema > Eutrema japonicum. Next base: position 46,104,392 of record BSQW01000013.1, read on the forward strand.
ACCGTACTCGGCATCAGCATTCATCGAGGAAGGGATCTCGGTTCCGCTCTCGAACCCGTCTCCCGCCTAAAAGGGTTTGCAAAGTCAAGCTTAGTGACTTTAAACAAGCGCTCTTGGGAGGCATTCCCATGACTATCCTTGTATATATTTCAATCTTTCTAGTTCCTTTTTATGTTTTTGTCTTTTGTTTTCAGGTTTATTTGCTCGGGTCTGCAAAAAGGGGAAGAAGCACTTCGAAAAGGAAATTTGGACTTTTTCAAGACTCGCAGCGGTCAACTCGCAGCGGTATAGCCAGACCGCTGCGAAATCACCCGTCGAAAACCAGGACATCCGCAGCGGTCATGCAGCGGTTGGAGGAGACCGCTGCACTTTCAAGCTCGCAGCGGTCAACTCGCAGCGGTATAGCCAGACCGCTGCGAAATCACCCGTCGAAAACCAGAGATTCCACAGCGGTCATGCAGCGGTTGGAGGAGACCGCTGTGGAACTCTTCCAGGTAAGTCAACTCTGATTTTCGAGTGTTGACCCGGTTTTTAAAACGGTTTGATTCGGTTTTGCTTCAATTTTCACCACTAAACCGGATGGGATTTGATTTATCAAGGGTTTCCTTTTCTTTCTCTCTCTCACTCACGATTTTCTCCTCTTCTTCTTTCCTTCTCTGTCGCGACTCCTCTTCCTTCTTTACCCAAAATTTTTCAAACTCTTTCAAGCTCGAATTTGCGTGATTCTTGTGATTCCAACAGAGATTTCGACACACCCTCTCTCATTACTCAAGGTAAAATCCTTCATATCCCTCTTTCTCCATGAAATCAAAGAAATTTTCAAAAATAAAAAATTGTGGAATTGTTGGATTGAGGATGGAAATTGCTTGCCTATGCTTGGGTGATGTTTGTTTATGCTAGGAATGTTAGATTCACAAGCTAATTTGTTGATTTAATGGTGAAATTTTGAGTTTTGAAAAGTTAGGGTTCATGAGTTGAAAAGGGGTCGAAAATTGCAAAAATGTGGGAAAAATTTGTTGAAATTTGGGGCTTTCGCTTGCAACTGCTTGATTCACCTTGATTGATTACCCACACAAGTCAACCGGGCTAACTTTGCAAAAATTTGTTGAACTTGGTGATTGTTTGTTCTTGTAAATGTGAATTATTGCAAAATCTTCATAAACACATTGGCCTTTGAGGTGAAGATGACTATGGTTTCCTGCTTGCATTAGCTAGATTGCTAATTAAAGAATGGTTATCACTTGCTTGCATTCCTCAACTTCGAACTAACTTTACAAGAGTATTTCGTTTTTGAAGGATTACAAAATGACGGGAGGAAACAAAGGTGCTTCTGCTTCTAGGAAAGGAAAGGAAATTGTTTCACCATCAAGTGATCATGAAAACAGAAGTGGAAGTGAAGAGGATGTCCCAATAATGACAAAAAGGAAAACCAAGAAGCAAGCGACGAAAAAAGCGACAACAAAGACAAAGCCCTCAACTGCTGTGCTTATGAGAATGTTCAAGGAGACGGAATTCACCCAAACAAGGTGGGCAGATCATGAACTCCTCGAAGAGCTGGGTATTCGCGAAGATGTTCAAGAAATCTTCAAGAACATGGGCCTCGGTACCTTCTTTGAAATGGCGTATCCAGCTTTTCAGTCGCCAACCCACCAATTCCTCTCTTCTCTATCCTTCTACAATGACACTTCGAGGGAGTTGTCGGATAGAGAACGTGCCTACATTACCTTCAAGATCGGTGGGAGAACGCACAAGATGTCTTTACATCAATTAGGCGAAGTCTTTGGATTCTCGGAAGGAGATAGATGTGCATTGAGTTTGGACCGATGGGAGGCAACCGCCGTGTGGAACACCATAAGCGAAGGGCAATACACAAAAGGGACGAGCAAGGCGAGTAACATTAGACATCCCGCGATTCGCTACGCTCACAAGCTGCTCGCGCACACTTGGTTTGCACGAAGGGAAAATGGAAATGTGAAAGAAGATGAGATGGCGCTTCTAATCGAAGGAATCAAACCACATTTGAGGACTTGCTCAAATGGAGAGGAAATTATTGGTCAAAACGGGCATCGTCTCAACCTTGCTCACTATCTGGTAAACCGGTTCCTCTACTACCAAGAATGGGTCCATACCACAAAGGACACAACACCTCAATTGAGTGTTGGCGGGCTCATCACTCCGATACTGCTAGCGTGTGGAGTCGACTTGGAACCCGTCTCGGAGAGAATAGAGCGCATCGATGCCGCCCACCTCGTTAGGTCGGATTTTCTAGTGGGTCGCCTTGGAAGAAGCTATGGGTACCGTTTTCATGTTACGAAGACGGAGAAGAAAAAGATTGTTCTTCCACATCGCCAAGTCACAACCGTCATCAACAGAGAGAACTTGATCTTTCGACCCAAGCCTTGGCTACTCTACGATCAAGCAACTCATGGAAAATTCACCACCATCCAAAGCAAGAAGAGTAGCAGCGTAGACCCGTCCACCCATCAACCAACACCACCATCTCCCGACAGAGTCTTCGGAAGCGAAAGGTATCATTTCCAACCTTATGACGAGCCTGCCTCGGGCACGGCACTTCGCGAAGCGCATAGCCACATCCGTCTCCTACAAAGGTGGAACAAGTGGCAAGACAAAACCGTTAAAAAATTGGTGAAAACGGTTAAGGGGATGAAAAGCCAAATCAAAGAGCTAAAGGCCAAAATTGGAGGAGAGGGCTCATCGCGCGAACACGGTGAACGTATTGAAGAAGAACGAACCGGTGAAAACGTCATGGAGGATGAGAGGCGCCATTCTTTCGATACAACAATGGCAACCCATAGCAACGTCGAGCCACCTCGAGCATCTTCCCATGAGAGGGTTAGGAGGAAGAGAAGAGCCACAAGATCACCATCAACGAGCGGTTCAGGGAACCCAGCGCTCTCCATTGACACGTCCCCTTCCGTCGAATTCTAGAGGTAACACTCCAATTTTGTAAATATTTTTCGAGTCTTCAGTTTTTTTTTTTTTTTTTTTTTTTTTTTTTTTTTTTTTTTTTTTTTTTTAGGTACTTTCTCCGAATTCTCTTATACACCGAGACGGTGTTAAGTAAGTTGGGGGGAGGTACCCGTTGCTAATAGTGTGTTTTGTTTTGTTTTATTTTCCTTGAGTCTCATGCATTCATATATTGCATTGATAAAAAAAAAAAAAAAATGAAAAAAAAAAAAACGAAAATTCCAAAAAAATGATCATATAGTTTTGCATTGCATTCTTTTCTTTTTAGGATTGAGTCTAGAAGCATTTAGGAGTGCATTGCATATGCATAGGGAGCAATGATAGTAACTAAAGCATTTCATTCAATGTGACGCCCTTGTTAATCATACCATGTTGCTTGAACATCTCTTGAAAAAAAACTCGCAAACTTCGTGCTTTGATCTCTCCACTTGAAACTTGTCGTCTTGTTGATGTTTGCTTGAATTGAAACCAACTCCTTAACTATTGGACTTAATTGAACTTAATTTTCTCACTTATGGGCTTGTGTATGCTTAACCATGGTCACCTAAAAACATCCAAGTCATCTTTGCATTAATTTTTACCACTCTTGTTGACTTGGGTGGCCATTTCCATTTATGAATGGTTTCCCCACCTTTAAACCCAACCATTTCTTTTCACCCTTGATGATTTTGTGAGTGATGCCTCTTTCCTTGATAGTACTACACTTGTAAAATCTTGTAAGTATCGAGGACGACAAAGGATAGCTTCCATTAGCTAGGTTTGTTGTTCTTGGGAAATTGGCTAGTGATTAGAAAGGAGATTGAGGATGGTGAAGAGTTGTCAATATTTGGGGGTATATATAAAAAAAAAAAAAAAAAAAAAAAAAAAAAAAAAAAAAGAGAAGGAAACTCCCCCTAGAGATGAAAGAAAAGAAAAGATAAGTGAAAAAGAAAGGGAAAGGAGTAGTGATGAGAAAAAGAAAAGGAATCGAAAAAGCAAATGGAAATTCTCAAGGAATGATTTGAAAAGAGAATTGATCAAAAGGGTAGAGATTTAGTTTGGCAAAGAGCAAAAAGAAAAACACTTGGGTAGAAATAGTGAATTGGATACTCAAAGCTTAGGGAAGGGTAGAACAATGGAAGTGAATACTTTGTATGCGTAAATTGTTCCGATCTTCCTTGCTTTTGCGAAGTGTTTGTACTCCGTTTTTCATAGAGTTAACCACTAAATTGATCTCTTGTTTATATTGATAAATCTTTCTCTTGTTCAACCGATTGGTCTATAGATCACTTGCCCATTTGTGAGACCGCACCTTGAAACGATTAATTGAATGTGAGAGTTGGTTAATATGACGGTAGTCGGATGCTTGACTTTGAGTGTAGAGAAAAATATTTGGAGTTGCGATAAGCCTAGAGAAGTTAGAGTGGATTAAGAAGTTTGTTCTTGCAACATGTTATCATTTCCTAAGGACATCATGGTGAATGCTTTGCTAGCTTCTTTTGATTTGAGCTCCCGCTTTCAATCATTTTCTCCAACTTGTTTATGTTTGTTTGCTTGAGGACAAGCAAAAGGCAAGTCCGGGGGAATTGATATTCGCATATTTTAACTCTTTTTATCATGCATCTCATCTAGTTTTTGTACATTAATGTGTAGTTTCATAGAGTTTTTCTATAGTTTTGCATTCTTAAGTAGAAGTTAATAGATTTTAGATAGGTCCTAGAGAGTTTTGGTACAATTGGAGTGTTTCAGGTACTTATTGGAGTCTTGGGGAAGATCATGGACCAGGAGGAACGTACCCGCAGCGAACGGAGATGATCGAGTGATGGAGGAGGAAATCAGGAAGCGCAGCGGCCAGCATGCAGCGGTCTAGGGAGACCGCTGCACTTTCAAGTCCGCAGCGGTCAGGTGCAGCGGTACGAGCAGACCGCTGCGGATCCAGCCGGAGCAAAAACCAGAAGTCTCGCAGCGGTCATACAGCGGTCAAACCAGACCGCTGCACTTTCAAGTCCGCAGCGGTCAGGTGCAGCGGTACGAGCAGACCGCTGCGGATCCATCCGAAGCAAACAGCAGGCAGTTCACAGCGGTCATGCAGCGGTCTGAGCTGACCGCTGTGAACCCTCTCGGACAAAAAAGTTGTCGGGTCAAACCCGGTTTGTCCCGGGTTGACCCGATCTGTATTGACTTAAGCAAATTAAACCTAATTATATTTTGGGGAGTTTTTTCTTTGAGATTTTTTAGGCAGAAAACCTTTTTTGAGAGCTTTGAAGGAGATTGTAAGAGATTATTGAGTGATTTATGCAAGTTCTTATTGGATTATTTCTTCCATCTATTTTCCCTTTATCTTTTATGATTCTCAACACTTCCTTCATGGGATTTGTGGAGAAAACCATGTGTTGTGAGTAGTTTCCTAGGGTTCTTGGGTGAAGTAGATTTAGGTAATTTTAGAGTGAATCAATGATGTTAGGGTTTTGATTGTTAATGATCCTTCCTTGTTTAGTGAGTTTAATGCTAAATCATCCATGATCAAGTTGATTTAGATCATAGGGAATTTCTCGCCCGGAAGGTGTTCGATGAAATTCCCCAATGAACTAATCAAGGGATATTTCATTCTTAACCTATGGAAATAGTTGTTTAAGGTGTTTATTGATTAAATGATCTTGTTTCTAATGCTTGAAATTTATTAAATCACAAATGGGAATTTGTTCTTGACTTAGTAAATTCCAAAGGGACCGATTTCAAGGGATTGGATTAGTCTTGTTAAATGATCATAGTCTAAGGATTAGCATTACTTGAGTTTATTGGCATCATTGTGAACCACTAAAGTTACCAACAATCGTATACTTCACCCTTGGATTCGTTTGTTTTAGAACTTTCTTTAAACCGTAATTTACATTCTCGTTTAAGTTTCTATCTTTGCTTTGATTGGGAATAGTTTGCTTTTAGGATCCTTTAGGTCGCTACAAAACCAATTCTTGAACTGCTTAGATTAAGAAGTTTTATGTATTCTTAGTTTTTAATCCCAACCCATTATGGATTGACATCTCAAGTACTACAATGACATGAGTACACTTGGGATAATTGACACGAAAATATCCTGTATCACCCTGAACCTGGTCAATGATAGTTTTGTACTCCTCGGGGAGTCCATCCAGGACATAATCGATTTGATCTTCATGATCAACCGGTTTACCCAATATTGACAATTGATCAATCCTTGTAACACGACCTTGGATATAGGCATCGATAGTCTTGTTATCCTTTTTCCAGTGCTTGAGTTGTGTTCTCAATTGTTGTTGATTATCACGACTCGGCCGGGCATAGGTGGAGGCGAGAGTGGTCCATACATCATGTGAGTTGGTGACCCGAGCAACAAGAGGCTGCAAAGCAGGGGAGATAGCACCAATAAGGGCGCTATAGATGAGACGGTCTTGGCGGTTCCAGATGACAAAGTCTGGATTTGCAGAGGTGGTTTCACCAATTGTTTGGACATTTGGCGGAGCAGCGGTCGATCCATCGAGATGGCCAGCAAGAGCATAACCGTCAAGTAAGGTGTGGACTTGAAGACTCCACATGTGATAGTTGGTGGTGGTGAGTTTGGAGACATTAGCCATGTTGATGTTGAGAAGTGGTTGAGAGTTGACGTTAATGGTGTCGGTTATTGTGGTTGGGGAAGTGTTTTCTGAGCCAGATATGGCGGCAGCTGAAATTTTTTTTTAGGTTAAGAATTGGTATTGCTCTGATACCATATAGAATAAGAATATTTCTTATGTTATTAAGAAGAATATACAGAGTACTTATACAGAATACATAAGATTATTTAAAGTAAAAACTAATCATAGTTAAGGCTAAATATATAGTGTACATATTTAGCTGATACTAAATATATATTTAGTTAATAGTATATACTTAAAGTGATCAAAACTTAGACAAATAAACATAAAGGCCCGAAACTAGAAGGTCCAACTAGTATTTGAGTTGTTTGGTTTCAACTAGAATCTCTTATCAAACTTTGACAGTTGGTGAATAATCGTGAATTTAGCAAAAGCCATGTGTTCTCACCAAAATTTCACAGCGGACAAAGAAAAAGAAGAAAACCTTAGGAATCTGAGAGATTTGCCACTGCTTGTCGGCCGTCACTCAGACAATAATGGTGGTGGCTTGAGTCTCCACAAGATCTTGTTTGTTGGGTTTTGGTGATGGAAAATCATGAGTATTAATTAGGCCCGCGATTTGGGTTAGTCAATTAGGAATGTGTTTTTCCTATTGGGCTTTGGTTTAGGTTTAAACCGTCTTAACTTTGTAATTGCCCTAGTCTATATAAAGACAGGCATGTGTGAGGGTTTTCTGTATCCTGGAAACTCTAGAGAGAAACTAGAGAGATCTTTCTTGTTCTTAGAGAGATTGTGAGGAACCCTAATTCTTTGTAATCTGTGGTGATAGTGGATTACTGGAAAGCTCCAGACGAGACGTAGGATCACACACCGTGATCTGAACTCGTTAAATCTCTGTGTCTTTTATTTATTTCTCAATTCCATGATTATCAAGAGAGGATCAAATCTCAACAAAGTGGTATCAGAGCCTAGGTTTTTAGGTTTGGGAGCAATTGGACAGAGAAGTTCTGCAGGGATCTAGGTTTTAGATCTGGATTGATAGCTGAAATCAAGGCATCAATCGGTTTAGGGTTTCGATCTGACAGCCTGGGAGAAAAACCTGTCTGCGGGGCGAAGAAGAAGATCTCCCAGATCGCTCTGGTATCGACCGACACCCTTCCTGGTATCGATCGATACGTCTGTTACGGGTTCGCAGAAAGGCGAAGGAAAGTTTGGTATCGATCGATACCCTATCTAGTATCGATCGATACGGTAGCAGAAGCGTGTTAAGAAGTTCATTTGATCGAGATGTCTTCAGGGAAGAAGCCGAAGGTGAAGATAAACATCTTCGATGGACAAGGTGATTTCTCTATGTGGAAGAGAAGGATGTTAGCTCACATGAATCTTCAGGGTTTGAAAGGCGAGCTAATAACACCAACCACTGAGCCGGATAAGCTGGTTATCAAGAAGGATGAATCAGCGGAGGATTTCGAACAGAGACTTAAAGCAGAACAAGTCAAGAAAGGGGAGCAAGCAGAGAATGCTATGGATATTTTGACACTCCATCTAGGAGATCATGTCCTCATGAAAACAGAGGAGTGCACAACAGCACGCGATCTTTGGGCAGCACTAGAGAGGTTATACAACACCAAGACTCTATCGAGTCGGATTCATCTTTTGTATAAGTTCTATACATTTAAGATGGATGGGTCTAAGTCAATCGATCAGAACGTTGATGATTACTTGAAGACTGTTTCGGAGTTGGCTAGTGTAAAGGTTACAGTTGCGGATGAAGTACAGGAAATTCTACTACTCAGTTCCTTGCCACCTCAATATGACTCCATGAAGGAGACATTGAAGTATGGTAGAGAGTCCATCTCTATTGAAGATGTGGTGAATGCGGCGAAATTGAAGGAAACTGAGCTTAAAGCTAAGGGAATATTGACTTCACAAAGCACTGGTGAAGCGTATGTGGCTCGTGGTAGACAACAAAATAGGGATCAACGAAATTCTGGGAATCGAGGCAGAAGCAGGTCGAAATCGGGAACAAAAGTCACATGCTGGTTCTGCAATAAGGAAGGACATGTGAAGGCTGATTGCTATGCTTGGAAGAAGCGGAAAGGCGGCAATGATGAAGATGCTACGGCAACGGTTGTCATCGAAAAATCAGTAGGAGTTGATGCATTATCAGTCTCGGAAAATTGGCATCTAGAGAGGTGGGTGATTGATTCGGGTTGTTCATATCACATGACCTCAAGGAGAGATTGGTTTGATACGTTTGAGGAGCTAAACTCTGGACAAGTGCTACTAGGGGACGACTATTCTGTGGAGGTTAAAGGAATAAGTTCCATCAATATAAAGGCATGTGGTGGCACGGTAAAGACATTGACGAATGTCAGGTATATTCCTAAGCTGAAGAGAAATCTAATATCTACAAGTACATTGGATACGCTTGGGTTTGATCATGCTGGAGGCAAAGGAAAAACAAGGTTCTATAAGAATGGGAAGATGGGTCTTCAAGGCACTCTGTGTGGTTCTTTGTATTTGCTTGATGGAGAGACTGTGGTAGAACAGTCAAACATAAGTGTTACCAGGAAACCAGCCAAAGACGAGACGGCTTTGTGGCATAGAAGGTTGGGACACATGAGCATGAAGAATCTGATGATCTTGGTAAAAAGGGGCATCATTGACAAGAGAAGGATTGAGGAGATGGATTTCTGTGAGAGTTGTGTAATGGAGAACCAAGAGACTGAGCTTCAACATTGGGAAACACAATTCAGATGAAGCGCTGAGATATGTTCACTCAGATCTTTGGGGATCTCCATCGGTTACTCCAAGTATCTCTAGTAAGCAGTATTTCCTGTCTATCATTGATGATTACACTAGAAAGGTGTGGGTGTTCTTCTTGTCAGTTAAGAGTGAAGCTTTCACAATGTTCCGTGAATGGAAGAAACTGGTTGAGAATCAGATAAACAAGAAAGTGAAATGTCTGAGAACAGACAATGGGTTGGAGTTTCTGAACAAAGACTTCGACGGGTTTTGCAAGCAGCATGGGATTGAGATGCACATGACTTGTGCATATACTCCACAACAAAATGGAGTTACGGAACGCATGAACCGAACTATAATGGAGAAGGTGCGTTGTATACTTGATGAAAGTGGCTTAGGTGAAGAATTCTGGGCTGAGGCGGTTAGCACAGCTGTGTACCAAATTAATAGAAGCCCATCATCGGCCTTAGATGGCAGTATTCCTGAGGAACTTTGGCTGGGAAGAAAGCCGGGTTATGGACACATGAGAAGATTTGGGTCATTAGTCTATGTTCATGTAGATCAAGGGAAGTTAAGACCAAGAGCTATGAAGGGAATATTCATAAGCTATCCGGAGGAAGTCAAATGGTACAAGGTATGGCTCCTGGATGAATCAAAATGTGTGATTAGCAGGAATGTGGTCTTTGTGGAAGATACTGTATTCAAAGACTTGAGGAATAAAGTTTATGTGGAAGAGACTGCGCAGAGGAGCCCGACCTCTGAGAGAGTATCGATCGATACCATCCCGAGTATCGATCGACACAGACAAGTATCGATCGATACCATCCCGAGTATCGATCGACAAAGACAAGTATCGATCAACACCGAGGAGGAGCAGATGCGACAACTTCTGTTACTGAAGACAATGGGCAAGTTGGATCTTCAGGTGGAGCTGTTGGAGATCAGGAAACTGATGAAGTACCTCTAGAAGATTGGGAGTTAGCTCGAAACAGGTCTAAACGAGCAACAAGGCGACCTGAATATCTTGGTGATTATGATTTAGCGAGTTTCGCCTTAATCGCTGTTGTCAAGATAAGTTCTGAAGAACCTAGGGACTATCAGGAAGCTGTTGAAAGCAGGGATAAAACTTTCTGGAATGGAGGTATGGATGAAGAGATGAGTTCTCTGGATAAGAACAAGACCTGGAGGTTGGTTAAAAGACCAAAAGGTAGAAAAGTGATTGGTTGCAAATGGGTTTACAGGTTGAAGCCGCGTATCCCAGGGGTAGAAGAACCGAGATATAAAGCTAGATTGGTAGCCAAGGGTTATTCTCAGAAAGAAGGTATTGACTATCAAGAAGTGTTTGCTCCGGTTGTGAAGCATGTTTCTATCAGGTTTCTTCTATCGGTTACATCAAATATGGATCTGGAATTGGAGCAGCTTGATGTTAAGACTGTGTTTCTTCATGGTTTACTTGAAGAGGAGATCTATATGGAGCAGCCTGAAGGTTTTGTGGTTAAGGGAAAAGAGGAGCATGTTTGCTTGTTGGAAAAGGCATTGTATGGACTTAAGCAAGACAATGGAACAAGTGCTTTGATCAATTTGTGGTAAGTCATGGATTCAAAAGGAGTGAGTTCGATCACTGTGTTTACATAAAGGAGAGCAAAGGTAATTGTTTCATCTACCTACTCCTGTATGTTGATGACATGCTAATTGCTTCAAAGGATATGAAGGAAATACAGATTGTGAAAGATTTGTTGAGCAGTAGATTTGAGATGTTAGATCTAGGAGCTGCAAGAAGGATTCTTGGGATGGATATTGCGAGGGATCGTGAAGGTGGAGTTCTCACCTTGTCTCAATCTGGTTACATCAAGAAGATTCTGCAGGTATTCAATATGGATGAAGCTAGATCAGTTTCTACACTTATCGGTTCACACTTCAAGTTGTCTGCTGTAAAAGATGATGAAGCAGAGACAATTTTGGATGATATTCCATACTCTAATGCTATTGGGAGTATCATGTATGCGATGTTAGGAACTAGGTGTGATCTCGCGTATGCGGTTGGCTTGGTTAGTAGGTTCATGAGTAAGCCAAACATGAAACATTGGACTGCTGTGAAGTGGGTCCTAAGGTATTTGAAAGGTGCCCAGGATCGAAAGATTGTGTTCAGGTTGACAAAGGTACTTCCTGTGGAGAAGTTTGAGAAAGCTTTGAGTTTTCTCAACTAAGAAGAGCACTAAGGTGCTGGACTGTCTGGAGCGGCACATAAATGCAAAGATGAAGAAGTTATACTCGGAAATGATTGTCATCAAGGTGGAGTTTGTTGGGCTTTGGTGATGGAAAATCATGAGTATTAACTAGGCCCGCAACTTGGGTTAGTCAATTAGGAATGTGTTTTTCCTATTGGGCTTTTGTTTAGGTTTAAACCATCTTAACTTTGTAATTGCCTTAGTCTATATAAAGACAGGCATGTGTGAGGATCTTATGTATCCTGGAAACTCTAGAGAGAAACTAGAGAGATCTTTCTTGTTCTAAAAGAGAATGTGAGGAACCTTAATTCTTTGTAATCTGTGGTGATAGTGGATTACTGAAAAACTCCAGGCCGAGACGTAGGATCACAGACCGTGATCTAAACTCGTTAAATCTCTGTATCTTTTATTTATTGCTCAATTCCGTGATTATCAAGAGAGGATCAAATCTCAACATTGTTGGCTTTACAATTATAATATCTTCTATAGAAAGTTTGAACCTGAAACAATGAGAAACAACATTATATATATTACATCATCTACTCTAAATTAATGTAAAGATATATTTATCGAGATACTAATGAACATAACAGGTGATAATATATTAAAACTAAAACAAATAACTAAATAAGCAAGAGAGTAGAGTGAAAGTTTTGTTGACTTAGCTCAAATTCTACCTTCTATAAACAATACGTCAATCAGAAAACAGAATCAACTCCTTGAGATTCAGCATCATTCATGAGTTTTCACTAGGAATATAGAGGATTCACAGTTGAGGTGCTTTGACTGTATGTAAGTAATAACATGGCCTCCCCTTCAGTCATCCAGCAAAATGTCGGTTGAAATAGATATCCAGTGAGCTTCATCTACCATAATAAACACTGCACACTGCACAGTGAAAAGTAAGAGAAGGTTTACAAATCCTAATACCCTTATTCATAATCTGAACGAGATGCTGCCACACAAAACAATCCTTACATATACCGGCTATAGAGGATCCTATATAATCTCTACGATAGTACTATATGAGAACCTTCACACAAGTCACGCCCGCCCTGTGCTAACAACAAATCAAAGGTATTTTAAGGCATCATAAGAGTGCTCTATTCAATGAAAAGTACAAGAATGTTCAAGAAATAGTCTTGCCAAAGATTTATGATCGAATCAAATGGTATAACCAAATTTGTCCCCATGCTCGACTTTCATCTCTTCATCCACTTTCTCGCAGCAACTGCTAATCAAATTGTATGTGATTATGCACAAATTCAAACTTATATCTCTACATGAGACACTAATATTTTGACTTGAGTGAAAACAAACCTTAACAATGAGGCGCTTGGGCTGTGTGGAAGCAATAACACGACCTCTTGCAGCCATCCAGCTTCTTTAAGGTACTGCAAAATAATATAGAAAAGAGTTATTAAAACTTGGAGAAATAACCAAGTTGTTGGTGGTCGGGTGGTTCCCTTCTTGCGGTGAGTGTCGGCCCTGTTGGTCTAGGCCAGGGATCGATTCTCTGCGGGAGCGGAATTACCAGGACAAGCACTTGGCCAAGTGGGGCATTATAAGTGGGCTGTGTCACTCCCACCCGGGAGATTAGTCTGGGCCTTTGGGCTTGGGATTACTCCCGGAGCCAAAAGACATCAAAAAAAAAAAACTTGGAGAAATAAACATAAAAGCATGAAACAAAAAGATTATGGTTTTGGTGTTTCGTATATATTTTATGTGCTATTAATGAGATTTGTGTAGCGTTTAGGTTGAGATTATTATTTTGTATTTTTTGGTGTGTCTAGTTTTGTTTGGGTATGTAGTTTTTTTGTTTGGTATTTTTTTATGTGTGTGAAATGTTGGTGTAATATTTAGTTTGTGATTATGATTTTGGTGTACTATATTTTTCGGTTGGATTCCCTATGGACTCATTAACAAACATTTTGTGCTCATATTATTTCTTTTGATCAAACGCAATTCTTTTTATTAAACTAAAACTTCAAAATTTGGGAAATATTCTAATTGTCAAATTAATCAAAAATATGAGTGTTAAAACTCGCATAAAAGTGAAAATACAAATGAAATTTGTGACACCTCTAACGATCTAAAAGACAGGATGTCCATGTCTGACTTGGTTTCACAATTATACAGTTAAAACACAAAAATTCTTTAACTAATCTAACAACATAAAATATTATCCTAAATTTTGGGATATCTGGATCCGTATCTGGGGCTTCCGGATATCCGCCTAGATATTAAGATATTAGATTTTTTTGTGATTTTTTTTTGGTGTCTAGTTTTGTTTGAGAATGTAGTTTCTTTGTTTGGTATTTTTTTTGTGTGTGTGAAATGTTGGTGTAATATTTAGTTTGTGGTTATGATTTTGGTGTACAATATTTTTCTGTTGTGGATTCATTAACAAGCATTTCGTGCTCATCTTAGTTCTTCTGATCAAACGTAATTCTTTTTAGTAAACTAAAACTTCAGAATTGGGGGAATATTCTAATTGTCAAATTAATCAAAAATTTGAGTGTTAAAACTAGTTGAAAAGTGAAAATACAAATGAAACTTGTGACACCTCTAACGATCTAAAAGACAGGATGTCCATGTCTGACTTGGTTTCACAATTATACAGTTAAAACACAAAAATTCTTTAACTAATCGAACAACATTAAATATTCCCCTAAATTTTGCGATATCTGGATCCGTATCTGGGGCTACCGGATATTTGGACTTCGGATATCCGCCTAGATATTAAAATATTAGTTTTTTTTGGGAAAGTAGTTTTTTTTTTGGGTATTTTTTTTGGTGTGAAATGTTGGTGTAATATCTAGTTTGTGATAATGATTTTGGTGTACTAAGTTTTTCTGTTGGATTCCCTGTGGACTCATTAACAAGCATTTCATGCTCATCTTAGTTCTTCTGATCAAACACAATTCTTTTTAGTAAACTAAACTTCATAATTGGGGGAATATTCTAATAATTGTCAAATTAATCAAAAATTTGAGTGTTAAAACTAGCAGAAAAGTGAAAATACAAATGAAACTTGTGACACCTCTAACGATCTTAAAGACAGGATGTCCATATCTGGTTTGGTTTCACAATTATATAGTTAAAACACAAAAATTCTTTAACTAATCCAACAACATAAAATATTCCCCTAAATGGTTTCAATTTAGAACATTAATTGTAACAATATAGTAATATGAACTAGGGGTGGGACGGATCAGATATCCAGAAAATTTAGGGAAATTTAGGGATATATAGATCCGTATCCGGGGTTTCTGGATATCCGGATTTCGGATATCCGTCTAAATATTAAGATATTAAAAAATTTTTGGGTGTGTCTAGTTTTATTTGGGAATGTAGTTTCTTTGGTTGGTATTTTTGTATGTGTGAAATGTTGGTGTAATATTTAGTTTGTGATTATGATTTTGGTGTACTATATTTTTTCTATGTTGTATATATGTTTGTGTTATTAATGATATTTTGCAATTTTTTGTTAAATATTTGTGATGCTGAGAAAATTGTCGATAGTAAGAACACTTGTGGTGAGTACCAAATAACATAAAGAGAAGAGAAAACTTAGCTCTGTGTAAGATGAAACCAATATGCTCTCTTTCTTTAGTGGAAGCTCCAAAATACCATTGCTCTGTATAAGGGGACTGGAAGCTTCAAAGACGTTGAACCTAAATCAATACAAAACAACACCATATTTAATTTATTACCTACTTTCATCATTTTGAGCAAACACGGTTGCATCATTATGACAAGTTAAGTAGATGCAACCTATAACCTATTTATAATCAAAATCAAAACGAAACCAAAAAGCGGTTTAAGCTCCTTAATATTCACTAACCTATCATCTAAAATTTTGATTGAAATAGAGCGCTCGTGAGCTTCATCTTCCACAATAACACTGCACAATGAAAAATAAGAGAAGGTTTACTAATAGTAATAACTATGTCAAGAGACAAACGTTCGTAGGAGCTACCCAATTTCTGATTCCGTGATTCAATTGTGAATTTCTTCGCTACCCAAACCCCAAACGAAACATCTCTTCGATCTGCACATTCATCTCTCGTCACAGCCTAAGTGAAAACCCTAACCCTCACGCAGTCACGCTCCCTTTCCACCCAAACCCATGTGAAACAAAATCTCCGATCAAAACGTTACGGCGGAATCGGTACCTTTTTTCATCTCCGCCTCTAATTATAAACCCTAAGCGCCAATAATTTTACACCTCTTCGGCGAGTCTCTGTTTTCGCGAACAAACTCAGAGCAGAGATGAAAAAATGCAATGAAGACGTCTCCCTCACGAAACGATACTTACACCACATCTGCTTTATCAACAACGATCGATTCGATTCCAAATCGCATCACAATTATCAATTAGGAAATGAGAGTAGAAGAGAAGAGACGATGATCGTGCGAGGAAAAAGTGAAGAGAGAAAAATGGTTGGTTTATCAAATTCAAATTTCAAATATAATCAAGTAATAACCCTTTTTGATTTTTTTTTTAATTATAGCCGTTGAATATTTAATTGGCCCAATATAAAACCCAAGTATTTAATAAAACCCAAAACGTAACTTTCTTATCCCATCAAACAAAAAAATCTATAACAATAATAAATACACGTAATTAACATTTCTGTACGTTAATTTATATAAATCGTTATATAAAAAAATTGTTAGCTCTCAGTTCAATTCGTATATAGTTACCTATTAACTGATTCAATCTAATGTTAATTTTTTTTGTTTGTGTGGATTTGATTCAATATCAAACCAAAAAATTCCTATCAGAAAATTGAAATGAATGTTTTTTGTTTTTTTAATGTGTTTTTTCTTATATGCAGCAAACCAAATCAAACTGAACGGAATACCAAAAAAAAAAAAACCAAAAATAATACTTTTTTTTAATGTGGTTTTTTTCTTATATGCAGCAAACCAAATCAAACCGAACGGAATACCCAAAAAAACAAACCAAAAATAATATATTTTAATAGAATCAAATTTTATCCAAAATCGAAAGGTTCGAATTATTGGGTTTTCCTTTTTTTACGAGAACATTACGGGAGTGTATTCAATCTAATATTTAAGAAGATTTGGAAAGATTTGAGTCTTAGTGTGTTTTTAGTTGATTGAGTGAATTAGGTAATTTTTTTTAACTTGTTTTAATTTTTTTATGAAATTTCACATAAAACCATGAGATTTAAATTTTTATTGTTTTAACTAAGAAACTCCACTAAAACATCTTCAAACCACTAAAAGTAGTGAGTGACTCAGTGTGACGTATCGAGTTTCATATTGAATATAAAATATTATATTGTGTTTACAGAGATATATATATAATAGAACTAGATAATCATATAGTAAATGAGAGAATCATAGAGAGAATAATTATAGGAAGTAATTATAGGGATTTTGATTATCCTTAATACGCCCCCTCAAACTCAACGTGGAGATGAAGTGAAGACGGAAACAATGACTTGAGATTGAATATTTGACAAATTTGATAGGAAGAAAAAAAGAAGTATTGCGCTTGAACCATTGAATCTTTGACAAATTTGATAGGAATAAAAAATAAGTATTGCACTTGAACCATGCGGTTGGACGGATTTACCGTGATGGGAACACCTCAAATAACATGTATGTGGAGGCTGAAGGAAGCATATAGCTTAAGAGAAGTCATTTTCGACTTAAACAAATGATCAACTTGGATCTTGGACGACATTGATCGTGTGGAAGCATATAACTTGATGAAGTCGTAAACAACTTGAACGCATATCATCTTAGGATGGGCGGCATATAGTGGAAAGATTCGTAAAGTTTTTTATATATATATATATATATATATATATATAAGTGAAAATGTTGTAAACAAAACGAAAATGATGAAAAATAAATTAAAAGATAAAGAATGGAAGAAGCGCTATATGGCTTAGGTTTTGAATCTCGATAGCTTAAGAACTGAAAAATGAAGAGCACAAAGCCATAAAAGAAAATGAAGAAAAACGTGTTTTGAAAAAACAATAGGAGCATGGATGGAGTTTGATCGGTGGATCAAAACTCACACAAATAATATGCTGCTCTGATACCATATTGAATATAAAAATATTGGATTGTTTATATATATATTAGAGCTACATAATCATATAGTAAATGAGAGAATCATAGAAAAAAATTATAGGGAGTAATTATAAGGATCTTGATAGATAATTATCCTTAATATTTCATCTTCAAGGTTCGAATCCTCCGTTTTCCTTCTCTCTCCACTGTTGATTTCACGAAAAATCTTTATAGGTGGTTTTTTTTTCTTTTCCCTTAGATTGTGCGATTTATGTTGTTCTCATGCTCCTAAAGATTTCGATAACTTCATTGCAATGGTGATTGATTCATCTTTCATGTAAGTAGGAAAGTTTTAGATTGTCTCCTTCTTCTCCAAGTATATTGTGATGTATATATTCTGAGTCATCCAGAATTTTTCAGCCACTTGTGTTTTTGTTCAGTAATCTCGTATATCTGCTTGAAGGAGAGAAATGTTTGGTATAGCTGCCCAGCGATCTTAAGGTACGTCTCCATCCAGAATTAAGAGTAAATAATATTGTTTTTACTACAAGAGGGAATGAATTAAATAGACGATTTTTTTGTTGTTGTTGTTGAATGCTCTGTATGCCAATCATGCCTAACTCATTTTCTATATTCAGATAACATCAAACCATGTTCATGTCATTTTCTTTTGTCAAAATGTTCATGTCATTTAATTCAATGTTAATGTATAGTTGCCCATAACTGAAATTGATTTGCCCAATCATAATTAATGTTGATACACACAAAGTGGTTGTTCGTACGTTTCTTCATCTGGAGGCAGCATTCAGTTGCTGGCATCTGTATGTTGTTTCGTCTAGTCAAATTAATTATGTAACATGCAAAACTTGGATACATAATTAATTACATAGAAAAATGATAATCTAAAGTAACATCATTTAAAGTTCAAAATTACATTTCACCGATTACATACATTTATCATTTGTCAAAATATAAAAATCACGAGCTTGCGTTGAAATTGTTGGAACTCGTTTTTGATGAAATGGTTTTAGATTATTTTCTGGAGAGTTTTCCGGTGAAGACATTCGTCGGAATGATTGGATATTGGGCATGATGAAATCATCGTCTTGAGCACTATAAAATAGTGTACTCATATGTCAAAATCGGAATTGTTATAAATGAGAAATGATGTTCCAAAATGGGTAGCTTAAAAAGCTTAAAAATCTTTTAATTTTTTATTAAGTGTTAAAAATCTCATATTAATATATGGATTTGGATTTGAGTTTAGATTTGTTAATTGGACATATGTCCATTAACGTATTCTAATAAACCATATTCATGTTGATCTCTTGTATTTGCAAGAAAGCAAATCCATAGTAAAGTATATTATTGTTTTTTGAGTTGGCTAAAAGCATAATCTCTATATTATTATCTAGGAAATCATTTAGGAAAATGAATTTTATTTTGTAAGTTATTATATATTATGCCATTACAAATAACAAAAAAAATAATTGAAATAGGAAAATATGTAATTATCTTATAAAATTATTGAATAGAATATGGAAAGTATTTGTTGTCATTAAAAAAAGTTATTTATTATTTAATTTATTAATAATTTATAATATTATATATTTTAAAAATAACAATCAATCCATATATATTCAAAGAAAAAAAATCTATTCGAAATCCTGCTATAGTTTTCACTATAATTTATTTGAATATAAATCAAAACAAAATTTGAAAAATATATTTATTAATTTTATATTAAAAAAAATCAGAGTCATTAAACGATGCATATTAGAGTTATTTTTCAAGATTATAGGTTTTTGTGGATTAGCACGAATAATATTTTAGTCCGCTGCAAAACAGGTTAAACCGTTAAATAGATAAATTATTACGAATTGACAACTTAATCTAATAATCGGTAGTTAGCCATATTATAAAATTCAGATAAAACCAATTTTTCTTAAATTTTAAAATAATTTCTTAACAAAAAATTACATGGTCAAAGCGTTAGTCATGTGATGATTTATTCTCCTTAATGCTAATTGATACATGAATTAAAAAGACTCCATTAAATCACTTTTTCCAGTTATGGTTGAAAACTATAAGAAGCGTGACTATGAACTCATTCGATACAGTGGCGAATCCAGTAGTAGGAGTGGGTGTATGCATGTGTGGGAAAAATGTTAATTCCTGCCTCAACCTAAACCAATTGTACAAATCTAATTCCTGCCTCAACCTAAACCAATTGTACAGATTAGTGTCCGAACAATTTATATGTGCTAAATCATATTTATATTTATAAAAATTTGAATATTCATATACAAACTTTCTTTTTTTTGGCCGAATCTTACATTGACATGAATCCCATCAGTCAACCCCATTAAACCGTTAATGGAGATGAATTAGTTACCACGATGGAATCCCCGTAAAATTTATAAACTTTAAAGTTTGCTTAAAGATTAGAGACAATTACTAAAATATCACAAAAACGTTGTGATATGACTACAGTAATACATACATTTTTGATATTACGTAAATGATACAAATTCTAAAGGAAATATCCATTAAGGGCTGCGTGCAAACTGTAATTAACGATAATGCCATTTAGATTTTTTTTTTAAGTGAGATATATAGAAGAAAAAACAATATTAATCTCCTATTTCTCTCTGTTTCTCTTGTCGTTTTCTCTTCTAACTAAAACCCTAGCCGCATCTCTCACTCTTCTCCTCTCACTCGCGGAATCACCTCCACTCTGGCTCCGGCTCCGACGAAGATGCAGTTTTGTTCCCAGATTCCCTCCTCGTCTCAGATTCCGACGTCGTTGACCCACGGTAAGTCTTCTTTTCTCCTCTTTGTCTCCTTCTTTCTCTTCTTCTCATCTTCTTATTCTCTTTCTTCATCTTCTTCAGATCTAACCTTTTTGTGTTGGTAACCTCATCTAATAAGAATACATGAATCCAGTTTCGTCAAATATTTGTGTTGGTTCATCGTTATTATAGATCTAGGTTATGTCGTATTTAGCTGAATTGTTCCTCAGATCCGAATTTTTTGATCTGTGTTCTTAATTTCGTTGACGCTTTTGAGTTTGTATGAAATTACTATCTCAATTTGACTCTTCATAGGTTGTTTATGGCTTTGTGGTATCTATGGTTCAATCGCCTATAGCTGGTCAAAACCTGCCATGAAAACCATTTCCAGAATCATCCACGCTACATTGATGGCTGATTTATATATATTTGATGGCTGATTTATGTAAACTTGATGGCTGATTTATGGATACATTGATGGCTGATATATGTACACTTAATGGCTGATTTATACATACTTGACTTCTTTATATTTGATGACTGATTTATGTTTATATGATGGCTGATTTATGTTTATATGATGGCTGATTTATGTAAACTTGATGGCTGATTTATGTTTATATGATGGCTGATTTATGTCTTTATGTCTTTAAACGATAATGCCATTTAGGAGTTACTGTTTTAAGTGAGATTTATTGTTAATTAAAAAATTTAACGATTCAGTTTCTTCTCGTTACAATCAATTGTAACGATTCAAATTCTTAATAAGAGAAATAAATTTCCCGAATAAAAAAAAGAAACGAAAAACATATATGGGCGATTCCCGAAGCGAAACCTTAACCGCCGAGAAACCTTAACGAAACTAGTGATGGCCGATTTATCTATTTTGTTCAAACGAATAATGGCCGATTTATCTATTTTGTCCAAATTAGTGATTGTCGATTTATCTATTTTGTCCAAACTAGTGTGCTCACTTCTCAAACAAAAGCTAACATGGGACGAAAGTTTTATCGTTGCGCCATGGGATCTGGGCCAATTCACGTGTTTAAGTGGGTGGACGAAGCTCACGATGAAGAAAAAGAAAAGAAAAAGGAAAGCATTAATTGATGTTCATGTTTCTCTTTTCTTCTCAAATATACAATATAAATACATAGTAAGGATTATATTGTATATTGTATGGGGTTTAGGGTTTGAGATGAACATATTAAGGGTAAACCTACAAACACTACAAGAAAACAGGGGTATTTCCGACGGCCAAAACCGTCGGAAATCCGTCGGAAAGGGCCTTTTCCGACGGATTTCCGACGGATTTAAGCTGTCGGTTACAGTTCGTCGGAAATATGGTATCCGTCGGAAATTTCCGACGGCTTGTTGCCGTCGGAAAGCCGTCAGACATTTCCGACGGATTTCCGACCGCGTCCGTTCCGACGGATACTCCGACGGGTATTCAGTCGTAAATGCCGTCGGAAATCCGTCGGAAATTTCCGATGGATTTCCGACGGATATATTACCGACAGAATTTCCGATGGATAATTATCGAATGAATTTGTCGGAAGTCCGTCGTAAATCCGTCGGAAGATATTTCCGACGGATTTCCGACGGTAACTATTTTCGACGGAGTTACGACGGATAATTTGATCGGAAGTTGTCTCGGAAGTCCGTCGGTTCTTCGTCGGAAATAGGTTCCGAAGGATTTACGACGGTAACTATAACGCCCCGACCACCCATACCTGTGGGCCCCATGCCTTCTCTCGGCCCGTGGGCCCCATGCCTTCTCTCGGCCCGTGGGCCCCATGCCTTCTCTCGGCCCGTGGGCCCCATGCCTTCTCTCGGCCCGTGGGCCCCATGCCTTCTCTCGGCCCGTGGGCCCCACCCTTGTCCGACGGCCGGTGCGTTAATCCGTGAGGCTTGTAATACTTGTTTACTAACCCTGCAATCACCACGTGATCTTTCCCCGTGTTTTGTCCTCACTCACACGATACCGCGAATAACTTCCCGGAATGTCACCCATCCTTAAACTACTCCAGCTCAAGCACGCTTAACTCTGGAGTTCTTTCGGGCAAGTGATCGGAAAAGCTAAGTGCACTTTGGTGTCATAGGTAGCCAAATCAATTCTTATAAGCCTCTCCGCATATACAAGAAATCGGGATGTTACAGGAACTTATTCCGACGGTTTTCCGACGGAATTGGTATTTTGAATTTTATTTAATTATTTATTTTTTGGAAATTTATATATTAAAATTATAGAAATTTGAAATAGAAATTAAAAATAGAAATAATAAATATATAAATTCATTAAACAAAATTAAAAAAAGTCATTACACATTAAAATAAATTGTTCAAAAAAAAAGCATTAAAAGCAAATATTTAGACGGTTGGAGAATCTCCGTCGTCGGGATTATTATCCCGAAACATATGCGGGAAGCATTTTTCCATCATCTTCTCCAAGCAGGAGAGCTTCTTGGTGGTAGTCTGTTGCTCCGTCCGTAGCTCTTCAACCTGCTGGTCACGGTCTTTCACCGTTTGGGTGAGCCTCTCGATTTCTACCCGGTACTCCGAAGGATAACGAGGAAACGAGGAAGAAGATTCCTGGGTCGGAAGGGTGCCTAACCCAGCGAATCGACCTTTCACTTGCCGGGTTTGCTGCGAATAATTAAAACCGATAATAAATAAATAACGAAAAAAAAAAAAACGAAATGAAATTAAAACTTACCTCAAGTACAATCTGGTTTATCTCTTCCCGGGACAAAGAGTTCGAGGACGACGATCCTTCGATAGTGAGCTGCGATGATAGTTCACGGTCCAGCTTCGTCTTCTTGCTCTTCTCGACAACATCCCGCATCCCCAAGTCCTGTATCTGACCGGTTTTCTTGTTGGTGTGTCTATTCTCGATGAGTTGAAGATAATCGGGTTCGGAACCAGATGCTCTCGCCTGCGAAAATTTGTTAAGTTAAATAAATATAAAAAACAGAATTAACAATAAAAAATTTAAATTAAACTTACCATTTCCATCGCTTCCCGTTCGATGGTCTTTGCGCCCGCGTTGTGGATGTAGACCCCTTTCCCGCCTCGTTGGCTATTTCGGTTCTTCGACTGTTGCTCGGAGGTCTTTTTTGTCGCAGGCCTACTCCAGTACTCACAGAAGCCTTTCCAGACGTCGTCGTCAAGGTCCTTCGGCTTGTCTTTGTTCTGCTTCCACTTCTGTTTCCACTCGTACATGTGCTTCGAGTACGAGTTTGCGGCATACTTGTCGAATGTGTCAATGACTTCGCGCGTATGATGAGAGTCCCACGTGAACTCTTGCTACAATTTTTTAAAAAAATTTGTTACATATCAAAAAGAAAAATTGACAAAATGAAATTCAAAATAAATAATATATCAATAAAGAACGTACCGCGAAAGTCCGGTGCCACACGTCTTTCTCCTCGGCAGGCATGTCCGAATACTTCTTGTACGGTTTGTCCAACATGTTGTGGAGCATCCGTAATATCGACTTGGTGATCTGAGTCGACAGCTTAAACCTGAAAACATTATGAAAATATATAAATATGTTAAGTTTAAAAATCTAAATAAATTAAAATAATGTACACAAATTTTCTTACCAAGTGCCGTCCTCAAACTTCGGGTCGAGTCGAATGCAATGGCCCCGGTTAGGCTGCCGGACTAGCTCATCGATCTCAAGGTGGCTCCGAGCAGCGGATTGCTGGGAATCAGGGATGTGAGTTCCCGAGCTCGTTGGTCCCGGAGGAGGCGTACACCGAGAACCCCGAGAACGGCGTCCTTGGTTGCCGCCTCCCAACTGAAGAACTTCGTCGTGATCCCTGCGGAAAACGGTAAAATTGTTAGTAAATTAACAATAAATTCAAAAGTTACAAAAATTTTTGAAATTTCCGGAAAAAAATTTAGGAAAAATTCAAATTTTCTGGAAATTCAAATTTTCCGAAAAATTCAAAGTTTACTAAAAATTCAAATATTTCAAAAAATTTCAAAATTTGCTAAAATATTTTAAAATCAGTTTTAATATATAAAAATATTTAGAAAACGTTTTATTACTAAAAAAAATATTTATAACAATTTTAATTCTAAAATAATATTTGAAAAAGGTTTTTATTATTAAAAAATATTATAACATCAACTTAAATATATAGAAATATTTTAAAAACGTTTTTATTAGTTATAAAATATTATAAAAGATTTTAATATATACGCATATTATAAAAACGTTTTTCAAATTAAAAAAAATTTTAACATCAACTTAAATATTATAAATGATTTTAATATATACACATATTATAAAAACGTTTTTATTACTAAAAAAAAATTTATAAACAATTTTAATATATACAAATATTATGAAAACGTTTTTATTACTTAACAAATATATTAAAAACTTTTTTAATATATAAAAATATTTTAAAAACGATTTTTATTACTTAAACAATATTCTAAACGTTTTTATTACTTAAACAATATTTTTAAAACGATTTTAATATATACAAATATTTTTAAAAATTCAAACAATATCTAGATCTAACAATTCTAAATCAACAATCTAAACACATAAACCATAACACTAATATTATTCTAAATAACAAATTCTATTATAACCACTTAACAATTCACATAAATAAAATTCTAACAACCTAACTAATATATTCCCTAAAACTAAAATGATATAAAACAAAATTAAAGGAATTAATTAAACTTACATGGTTTTGTTGGAGAAGAATTGAGGAATTGAAGATAAAAACTGAAATTGTGAAGAAGAAGAAGAAGATAAGAGGGAGAAGAAGAGATTTTCGTTTAGGGAAATTTTGAGAGAAGAGGAAGAAGAAGCGACGAAAGAGAGAGAGGAAGATGAGAGAAATAAGGAAAAAAACTTACGTTTCGTCGATTTAATTCGATGGCCGTCGGAAATCCGTCGGAAATCCGTCGGATTTTGAAAAATAATTTCATTTACGCGGTTGATATTCCTGCGGTCTCCTCGAAAATATCAATGTCCGACGGATTTCCGACGGATTGGAGAAGATAAGGATTCTCGATTAGTCAGTCAACAAGCACGTGTCTAATTTTTCATATCCGTCGGAAAGCCGTCGGAAATTTCCGACGGATTTCCGACGGATAAGGTATATTCCTTGCATGTTTGTCGATTGGTCAGTCAACAAGCACGTTTCTATTTTTTCATATCCGTCGGAAATCCGTCGGAAATTTCCGACGGATTTAGGGTATATTTGGGGTTTAGGGTTTAGGGTTTCTTTATATGATTTAGGGACATGTTATTTACATGTTTCATTCAATAAATATATTAAGTTCATCAATATTAAAGAGTTTGCATTAGTTTAAAAATTATACAACATCAAAACATATCGTTTCACATAAATCAACTATATCTTATACTATAACTTATACAAACACTTCCATCAAAATTTTTAAAATCTATATAACACATTTTCTTGATGTATATACAAGGTTAACCTATTTTATATACATCATACAAGTGTTTGTAAACTTTTGCCACAAAAAAAACCTATACCCTATACCCTAAACAAGATTTTTAAATATCCGTCGGAAATCCGTCGAAAATTTTCGACGGATTTCCGACGGATTGAGTTGAATCTGGGTTATATCTGAGGGATTGATTTTTCAGCCGATGCAACTGAATCCGTCGGAAATCCGTCGGAAATTTCCGACGGATTTCCGACGGATTGAGTTGAATCTGGGTTATATCCGAGGGATTGATTTTTCAGCCGATGCAACTGAATCCGTCGGAAATTTCCGACGGATTTCCGACGGATTGAGTTGAATCTGGGTTATATCCGAGGGATTGATTTTTTAGCCGATGCAACTGAATCCGTCGGAAATTTCCGACGGATTTCCGACGGATTCAGTTGCATCGGCTAAAAAATCAATCCCTCGGATATAACCCAGGTTTTATCCGAGGCAGCTTAATCCGTCGGAAATCGGCTTTCCGACGGATATTTAAAAATCTTGTTTAGGGTATAGGGTATAGGTTTTTTTTTGTGGCAAAAGTTTACAAACACTTGTATGATGTATATAAAATAGGTTATATAGAATTTATAATATTTTTTTTGTTGCAAAAGTCCGATTTTGTTACACTTAATCAAATGTCTAACTTTATAAAACTTCGACATAACTGATATATTACACATTACAATTCTAGTTCAAATATATGTACATATTTTACGGTGCAAATTTTATAATTAAAACTACTGTCAATCCGATGATGAGTAATCTGATTCTCCTGAATCGGAAGGTTCCCCAAATTCGTCAAATTCTTCTTCTGAATCCTCAAATACTCGATCGTCTGACTGTATGGTGAAATCAACGACAAGGTCGACCTCAAGGGAATGCTCGATTGAACCCAAACCTACGGAGCTTTGTTGGAGGGGTTCATGATCAGACATCCCATGAACTCTACCTCTCGGGTTTATCGATGTGACTGTAACCCACGGGTCTTGCTTGTTTGTCACCCGCGGATAGGGAATGTAGCATACCTACACCATGTACAAATTTAACCACGGGAATGCAACAAAACTTAATTAAAAATTAACGTAAAAGAAATACAAACCTGGTCTGCTTGTGATGCAAGTACAAATGGCTCGTATTTCTGGAGTTTTCTTCTGCTATGTAATGATGTAACACCAAATTGGTCGTGTCGCACACCGCTTCCTACTAATGGGTCGTTCCAGTCGCATAAAAATGCAACACATCTTAGACCGAGCATTCCCGGGTACTGAACATCGAAAATCTCACGTACGACACCATAGTATACAAGATCACCTGACTGAGTTGATACACCGTAATCTGAAGTTGTCGCACTCCTATCATCCCGAAGAATCTTAAAAGCGTACCCCCGTGTGCTATACATCACATGTGACTGCACGGTTGCTAGTGGAAATCTCACAATTTCATCTAACCACGTGGGAAATGTTTGTCCGTTAGTCTTCTCTGTCGTCACCTGCACAATTAAAATAAAAATACTTCAAATAATTAAATCTTTCATTACATATGATGATTGCTAAAAACAAGGCAATTAAAAGACTTACATAATCTCTTAACCAACGTCCGAACTCTTCCTGTTTGAGCTCGATTAGCTCGTCCTCTGTTTTGTCAGGAAATGCAAAACGTTGATAAGCCATATACATCCTGTGAGATTGAAACAATTATCACGTTAGTACATATATATATATATATATATAATCAAAAACCCAATACGTAATTAATAATTATGTTCAATATATAATACCTCTCATATTCATCAACTCCGTCGCAGTTTGTGAGAATATACATATGCAAATGCTCTCGCTCTTGTGGTGAAAGTCTCCTCTTCTTGCCTTTTCCACTAAGTCGTCCAATCTGTAAAAATATATGAGGTACATCGACCGGATAGAAAGGTAGGACGCCTCCGTCATCATGTCGAGCTGCTCTACGACTCTTTGTTTTGACTTGTGATGGAAAGTAGGACTCGGCAAAATGTGAGGTTTCTTCATTGATGGTCTGTGCGACGATAGAACCCTCCACTCTACTCAAATTTTTCACCTTCTTCTTTAGATGTAACATATACCGTTCGAAAGGATACATCCAACGGTACTGAACCGGGCCCCCAAGCTCTGCTTCTCGAGGGAGATGAATTGTTAAATGTTCCATAACATCAAAGAATGAATGAGGAAATATCTTCTCCAAATTGCAAAGGATTACAGGTATATTAGCCCCAAGATTTCGGATACCGTCTGATGTAAGAGAGCGAGAACATATATCTCGGAAAAAGGCACCAATCCCTGCAATATATGGATAACAAATGAATAATTAAATAATGAAGTATATATTGTATAAAGTAGTAAATAAATAATTTCATGATTGTACCTGCAATTGCTTCGTGGACATTACGTGGTAGAAGACATGCAAAGGCAAATGGAAGGAGGCGCTGCATCACCACATGACAATCATGACTCTTCATCCCAGTAAACTTCCCTTCTCCATGATCAACGCAGTTCCGAAGGTTAGATGCGTATCCGTCCGGGAATCTAACACTTTCGGTAATCCAGTCAAAAAATTCGGCCTTTGAAGGTTCATCGAAACGAAAAACCGGGACCGGAGGCTTCCCGTTCTCTGTCACATGTAGTGCTCTACGAGAACAAATGTCTGGCAAGTCCAATCTAGACTTCAGATTGTCCTTCGTCTTCCCTTTGACATTGAGAACGGTGTTCATAATGTTGTCAAAAAAATTCTTCTCAATGTGCATGACATCCAGATTATGCCTCAAAAGATGGTTCTTCCAATAAGGCAAATCCCAGAAAATGCTCCTCTTGTGCCAATTATGAATGTTGCCACAACCATCAACAGGATGATGTCCGTTACCACCACAATCAACGGTCCTCTCTGCACCAAAATCTCTAAACTGAGTCAACAAATACTCACCATCTAACTCAGGAGGAGGACCGTCAAATACTTTCCGGTTCTTCCTAAACAATGTGGTGCTCCGACGATAAGGATGATCGCTAGGTAGGTATCGCCTATGACAATCAAACCAAGACGTTTTCCGTCCGTGCTTCAATTGGAACGCATCAGTGTTATCTTGACAGTACGGGCACGATAACCTTCCGTGCGTTGTCCATCCTGATAACATGCCATATGCTGGAAAATCGCTAATAGTCCACAAAAGTACCGACCGCATGATGAAATTTTGGTGACAAGAAACATCAAACGCTTCAATACCTTGGTCCCATAACAATCGCAGCTCATAAATCAATGGTTGCAAAAACACATCAAGTGATCTCTTCGGATGCTCTGGTCCAGGAACGAGAATGCTAAGGAACAAGAACTCCCTTCGCATGCACAAAGATGGCGGCAAATTGTAAGGTGTTACAATTACTGGCCACAAAGAATATTTTCTGCCGTGCTTCCCAAAATGGCTGAAACCATCGGTACATAATCCAAGGTATACGTTCCTTGCCTCAAACGCAAAGATGGGATAAATGGATTGAAAATGTTTCCATGCTCCTGCATCTGACGGATGGGCGATTTGTCCATCTGTTGTATGCTCTGCATGCCATCTCATTGCTCCTGCTGTGCGCTCTGACTGATATAACCTCTTCAATCTCTCTATTAACGGTAAATACCACATCCGTTTATATGGCACTGGCACTCTTCCACCTGTTTCCTTATACCGAGGTTTGCAACAAAAACGACATGTCGTACGATCTGCGTCCTCTCTCCAGTAGAGCATACAGTTGTCTATGCATACATCTATCATCTGATACGACAGTCCTAGACCTTGAACAAGTTTCTGTATCTCATAGTATGATGCCGGTGCAAGATTATCTTCTGGCAAAATTTCTTTCACAAAATCAGCGATTGCATCCACGCACTCCTCACTCAAATTGAAATCCGTCTTTATACCCATCATCCTTGTTGCAGTTGATAAAGGGGAATGTTCACCTCTACACCCATCATATAACGGATGTTTAGCAGCGTCTAACATATCAAAGAATCTCCGAGCTTCTAAATTAGGTTCTTCTCCCCTATCTCCATACTCAGCAACCGATGGTATATTTTCACGAAATGCATCGTTCACCATCTGAACATGACCTACAGTACTTTGTTCTTCCATTGCGGGTTCTTCTAAGCTAGTGTTATCCCCAATATAATGTTCACTAGTACTAGCATAATTATCCACCATTGTATCATTTTCTCCATGATAATACCAAATCTTGTAACCCGACATAAACCCATGACAATACAAATGTGACCATACTTCATCTATCACGATAAATCTACGATTCCCACAATTGGTACAAGGGCAATAGATTTTACCGGTTTTTTTTGCTTTCTTCTACATACCCGCAAATGCCATGAATTCCTGTAGACCTTTTTTGAATTCCTCCGTAACTAGGCCCGTGTCCGGAATTTGATGAGGCTTGTCCATCCATGATCGAAAATAATTATAAGGATTTGAAGAAGACATTTTCGTAAGGAATTAGATTACAGAGATTTTTTTTTGTTGTGATTATAAATGAAGGGTGGAAACGTTTTTATAAGGAAAATTTTGTCCATTTTCCGACGGATTTCCGACGGATTTCCGACGGATATAAAGTAGATATTATCGATGTCGGCAACCATGTCGGCAACCATGTCGGCATCTGTCGGCACCTGTCGGATATCCGTCGGAAATCCGTCGGAAATTCGTCGGCAATCCGTCGGAAATTTCCGACGGATGAACGTCGTCGGAAATCCGTCGGCAGTATGTCGGCAACATCAGAATGCGTCAAAAAGTCGTCGGAAATCTGTCGAAAAGTGTCCGACGGATTATTGTCGTCGGAAATCCGTCGGAATTTCCGACGGATTTCCGACGGGTTAATATTTCCGACGGAATTCCGACGGATTTCCGACGGATGAGAAGTTAGTCGGAAATCCGTCGGAAAGTCGTCGGAAATTTCCGACGGAATTATTGCCGTCGGAATTTCCGTCGGATTTCCACCTGTTTTCTTGTAGTGAAAATGTGTAAAGCTTACAAATATAACTCATTGTTTTGATGTAAGACTTAAAATTACTTAACATTGAAATAAAATTATTAATTAAACCTTAAAAAGCATATTTAAGGTATGACTGATTTACAATTGACCAATTTGTGGTATGGCTGATTTACAACTGACCGATTTGAGGTATGGCTGATTTACGAACCATAACAAACACGGTTATGGCTGATTTACGAACCATACCAAAACTGTTATGGCTGATTTATGAGAGAAACATAGGGATTCACGCGGTGTCTCGAGATTACAAAAAGTGTACGTGGGGAACTTCAATTTCGTTGATATTTACGCCCAAATTGAATTCTAATTCAAATCGTTTGAAAATTCAAAAATTTTTGTGTTTTTTTTGTCGTTCGTTTTAATATTCATATTTTTCATATTTTTTTGTTTCCAACACATTCATAAAACTTCATGGCCGATTTGTCATCTATTATGGCCGACTTATCAAACAACTATTTTTGAATTTATGGGATTACGAGTTTTACATTGAATTAGAGGATTTGTTTTTGTTATCTATGATAACATAGTTACTACAAAATATGTAATGTAGGATTTATGGTTTAAGTCTAATATAGTTAGACTTGGTAATGATTTAGAGTTTAAGTCTAATATAATTAGACATGGTAAGGATTACGTTGTTACTATATTGTTACTATATATAAGGTTTATGGTAATATAGATATGACATGTTTATAACTTAGTAATCTCAAGGAAATAATGATATTATAGGCTTATTTATGAAAATTCTTATAAAGACCTGGCAAGGATTATATTGTATGTGATTTAGGGTTTGAGATGAACATGAAAAGAATAAACATAGAAGATGTGTAAGTCTTACAAATATAACCCATTGTTGACGTAAGACTTAAAATTACTTAATATTGAAATAAAATTATTATCAATTATTAATTAAACATTGAAACACATATTTGAGGTATGACTGATTTACAACTGACCGATTTGAGGTATGGCTGATTTATGAACCATACCAAACAAGTTATGGCCGATTTGTCATCTATTATTGCCGACTTATCACACAAGTATTTTTGAAACACAGATTCGTGTATCCAACCCATAATTCTCCATTACCATTTGTACAAGCTCGTTGTAGGTTGTTTGTTCGTTAACTTCTAGAAATCTACACACTCTCTTGTTGGCGTTGAATACATATCGATTTTTGAGAACCCATGTACCGCAAACAATTATTATCGAATCCATCCTCTCTGAAATTTAGTTTTGGTATAAAGCTCGAAAAAAATGTAGAATGATGAAGAATGGAGAAGATGAAGAACAACAACGAAGAAAATGGCTGACGGCGGCTAAACCTAATAATGTGTTTAGAGCTTGATGTAATCTTTATTTTGTTGACATGGAAACATGCCATCAAACGAACTTATAAATCAGTCATATAAAATCAGCCATCAAACAAAACTATAAGTTAGTCGTCACTAAAATACTATTTAAATAATTAATAAAGTTTCCTGTAATCAGCCATTAAAATACATAAATCAGGTGGAAAACATAAGTCAGCCGCTACATCATATAAGTCAGTCGTCACTAGCATATTATTACAATAATTAATCTTTCGCTAATTAGTCAGCCGTAATTAGACCGACTTTTAAGTAGATCGGTCTTATTACAGCTGATTTAATATAAGTCAGCCACAATTAACCCGCATAAGTATGCCGTTTCAAAATAAATCAGCCAAATAAGTCAGCCGGATTAACGATAAATCAGGCGGGAAACAATAAGTCGGCCATGTCATAGCAATAAATCAGCCAAAGTTTTCATAAATCGGTCGCCAGAATATAAATCAGCCGTGTCGTGTACTCCTAAGTCAGCCGAAAATTCATAAGTCGGTCGCGGTTTATATAAGTGTCGTGACATTTGGCTGACTTATGAATATAAATCAGCCGATCAACTAATAAGTCGGCCGTTTTTTTTAAATCAGCCGCTCGTCCTGTAAGTCTTCCGTCACTACAGCGAAAAATTTATGCAGCAGATTTTCATAATACACGTAGGCATTTTTGTGCCACGTAGGCGCCGCGCCTTTTTTTCGTTGATGTGGAAAAAAAAGTAATGGCATTCCTGTAATTACGTTTTTGTTACCAAATGTTCAGAAGGAAATCCTAGTTATGAAAAACATTTTAGTAATAAAAAATAATTATTTACTAATCTAGTTATTTTACCTAATTTTTATGGTATTTCAGTAACTCTCCCTAAAAATTATTTATATTATTGGTAGTATTGCCCCCATTGGTAACTTCATGAGTTCGATGCACCCACCGTTTCAGAATTTTCAACATTTTCTTCTTCCATTTGTCAAATTTTTCTCTATTTATTTCAATTTTCCTTTTATCGCTCAACAACACTATTCCTTTTTTCTCACCATTCTTCCTTTTAGCAAAACAGATTAATGATTTCCTTTTTCTTTGCAGAGATTTATTTGTTTATAATTATAAAATTTCAGTTTTCTTCTAAAACAGAAACTATGTAATAGTAACATCTCCGGATTTAGCAGATCTAATTAAATTTCATACTAGGATTTATCCCACTCTTAATTTTTTATTAAAATTTATTTTGAAATTTAAGAAAAAATATTGTTTTGACATATTCTGAATTTTATAATATGTCTAACTAATGATTATAGATAAAGCTGTTAAACTGGACTAACTAGTTTACTTAATCCATTTTGTAGTGGACTAAAATATAAACTAAACTAAAAAATATAACAAAATATAGTTAATTTTAAAAAAAAATCATATTATTTAGTAAATTGAGTATATTATATATCTTTAAAACTAAAAAATTAATATTTTGACTTGCGAGACCCGCTTTTGTGGCCATTTGAAATTAGAATCATAACTCGTCCATGACGGGCTAACCCGCTTACTTAACCCATTTTGCGGTGGACTAAAATATTATTTAAGATAACCCGCAAAGAACTACAATCTTGAAACACCAACTCTAATATGCACTGCTGAATGACTCTGAGTTTTGTAGTCATTCCACGAACTCTTAAAAAATTAATTGTAGTGTGTCTAATTCTTTATAAAAATAGTAAAATAATTTTTAACTTTTGGTTTGATATATATTCAAATAAAATAATATAAATTATAGTGAAAAATATTATAAGATCTCAAATATATTGTTTTTTGAATATATGTGGATTAAATATTATTTATATATGTTTTAATATTGTAATAATTAAGAAACTAAATAGTAGTTGTCCTCATTAATGGAAAACAAATATTTTCCATATTCTCTTAAATTATTTTAAAAGATAATTATATTTTTTCCTATTTCAATTATTTATTCTTATTTGTAATGACATAGTATGTAATAACTTACAAAATAAATTTCATTTTCCTAAATATCTTCTTAAATAATATTATAGAAATTTATAGAGATAAGTCTACAGTAAAATCTTGGAAAAAATTAATCATAAAATTTATTCTCAAATTCACATAGTGATACAATTTTAAGAACTATTGCTCAACAATTTGTTAATGAAGAATACAATTCAAAAGTAATAACTTTTTTTTAACGTTTGTTTCAACGATGTGTTTTTGAAAATATTTAGTATTTAAGACAATTCGATTATTATTTTTGAACATTTTTGTTTTGAGAAATAATATTATTTGAGATTGGTAATGGTAAAAATGGAAAAGGAGCAATATATATTCTCGCTTTGGATACTAATAGGCTGCTAAGGTCCGCTTTGTTGGAGCCGTATGGGTCGTCATCAGAGGATGTTGACGCGATCTCTATAATTGAGGATCTCTGTTCTTAGTCTTTACTACTCTTCTCTTACGACAACACACGTGGCCTTTTTCTTAATTTTTATATATATTTTCATAAAATATTCAGAGACCTTATGTATTTATAAAGTAGATGCAACATTGGCTTCAAATGGTGACAACTTCATGTGGGTTGAAACCTATATTTCAGATAGATAAGACCGCAAATGTTTGTTGACAAAAACACAAAAAACCCGCAAATGTTTATGATGTGCCGTGTGGACCTTAAGTCGCTATACTGGCTGCTAAGGTATTATTCTGCATTTATTTTCAAAAACAACTTTTGCCGCAGCCCTAGCAGCAGAAAACGACACCTTCTTAGTTTAACACGTTATTGATTGACTTTTTTTTTGTTTTTAATGAATATTAAATTATATTCAAAAAAAAAAATAACGTTTCCTATATTTTACATGCAATCTTTTAAATAAATAACAATTTTAGATAAATCGTATAAACGTAATCATCTCCAAAACACTATATTGGGTGAATGTTATTGATTGACTTTGAAACAAACAAAAAATCATTATTATCTATATTGGTGTTTTTGCATCCATTTTTGTTTTTGGTAAATAAGTTTCTGCAGCCATAGAGCCTATAGACTAACCGGAAGCCATAAAATGATAGCAACTGATCAAATTATTTCCAATACCCGATTATCTAACTCAAATAGCCACAAATAGGCACGTAGAAGATTAGATCACTTTTAATATATCATGTCTAAACCAAGTTATCTAGAATACCCAATCAATTTTAGGTTTTTCAAATCTATTTTAGTGTGTATTCATTTGATACAGATTTAGTTTGGATTCAAATATAATTTGTAATCAATTTGTTCGGACATAAAATTATCTACTTAAGTGGGGGTTAGATTTTCCAGTGATGGGTAAGAACAGATCTATGTTATAAGTGGGGAGTGCAGGCTGTGCAGCTGGCTCAGTAAAGTACACACAGAGGATATATAAGGGTCGACTTAGGTACACTATCCCTAATATATAACTAATCTAACTTGACATAGAACGATATCCGACTCAAAACCCGAACCCACCTATTTTATTTAAAATCCAAAATCGATTTGGGGCTAAAACTAGGGTTCTTAGTTTAAAAAAATACATAGAGATTTCATCGCATGTAGAGGGATTGCATCGTGGACAAGGTTTGCTTCGGTTCGAATGATAAAAATGGAATAAATAATATTTTCCTGTAAATAATTGGTTTGCGTTTATTTGATTTTTAAAAATTTTGAGTAGTTTTCTCGTTTCTTCTTATTCTTCTATTATAGTTGACAAAATAAAAATGAGTTTTGTCTATTATAGTTCTATATCGTTTTGATTAAAACCACTTCCATGTTTGTTTTAATCTCTATAAACGGTGAAATCTCGGTCTATTTACTTTTCTCTAACTAAGAACCCTAATTTTACCCTCAAATCGATATTGGATTTTAAGTAAGTTAGGTGAGTTTAGGTTTTGAGTCGGGTTTTGTTCTAGGTCGGGTTAAATTAGCTTAATCGCGGTTTTTAAACGCGATTTACAAGTTTTCTAAACACAATCACGAAATTAATCCAATATGTTGTAATTAAATACATTAAATAGTTCGTGATGTTAGTTAAAGTAAAAAATTATTTGGGGTGTGTAGAGAAAAGGTAAAAAGTCCATGGTGTATATCGAATAAACTATATATTAGGGGTAGTATACCAAAGTCGACCCGATATGTAATCAAATATTTGTAATGATTTATATCAAAATGAAAAATTCTATATTAATCAATTATGGATTTTAAGACGTTTTTTCAAATTCAGTATTATTTGGTTATAATATTTGCAACACGCCTATTGCCTCCGGTGGATCACATGGTTCAAGCCCTCTTCACGGTGACCCTCTTTTTCTTTTCTATATATTATTTCCTTAAATTTTGTTTCCGTTCTCAGCTCTTTTTAACCGAAAATCAATTATATATGTTTCAATGTCTTCTATGTTAATTTATTTTATTATTTGGATTCTTTCTTTCTTTTTGCTTTAGTTTTATATTTGATTCTCTCTTTTTATTTATTTTAAATGTATCTTTTTCTTTATTTTACTTTTAAAATGTGATTTTATTGTTCTCTATCTTTTAAAAATAAAGTTATTATTCCTTTTTTTTTGTAGAAATCAGAAATTCACCCCCTCTGTATATAAATGTTTTAATTAATATTAATTAGACCCAACAAAAAAAGTTAGTTGAGATATTTGACAAAACGAGAAGCCTTCATTTGTTGTTAGAAAGAAAAGTCACCAATTGAGAAAATAAGAAGCCTCCAAGTTTGACACGTTTTGCCTATAAAAGGAATATAGGGTACCTTAAGATATGGACTTCCTCATCTTAACCCAATCAAATTGTAACAATCAGAAAAACTCTCTGAAATTCTGTATATTTTCTGATTAGGGGTTTACAAAGGAGACAATTCTCTATATATACAGAGGTAAAATAATCCTAACTATATAAGTCCCAATACATATATACCCAATAAGCCTATATCTCTTAATACCCCTCCTCAAGTTGGAGCATGGAGATCTCGAATGCCCAACTTGCACAAAATATCTTGAAAATGACGACCTCCAAGTGCTTTAGTGAAGACATCCGCCAATTGTTGAGTAGTAGAAACATGCTGTGTCTGAATGATTCCAGCTACGATATCATCTCTAATGAAGTGGCAATCAAGCTCCACATGTTTCGTCCTCTCATGAAACACATGATTCGCTGCAATATGAAGCGCAGACTGACTATCACAATACAAATCCATTGGACCAGAATGTGCAATACCCATCGTGGTCAATACACTCTTGATCCACTTCAATTCTTTCACCGCCACAACCATAGCTCGGTACTCTGCTTCTGCCGAAGAGAGAGATACTACATCCTGCTTCTTTGACTTCCACGATACAGGTGAATTCCCCAACTGTATCAACCATCCACTTAAAGATCTCCTCGTGATTGGACATCCCGCCCAATCCGAATCACACCAAGCTGTAAGATGAAAATTACAGTCCGCTTTCAACAAAATTCCCATTCCAGGACACCCCTTCAAGTAACGAACTACTCGTAAAGCAGCCCGCCAATGATCCTCTCTTGGCTCACGCATAAACTGAGACAAGATGTGAACAGAATACGCAAGATCTGGTCTTGTCGCAGCCAAATAAATCAACCTTCCAACGATTTTGCGATACTTCTCCGGGTCAGTGAGTATCTCTGACGTCGACCTTCCCAACTGATGATTCTGCTCCATCGGAAACTCTACCGGCCTACCACCAAGCAAACCAACATCAGCAATAATATCCAGAGCGTACTTCCTCTGTGATAAATATATCCCCTCTGCGTTTCGCGCAACTTCCAATCCAAGAAAATACTTCAATTTTCCCAAATCCTTCATATGAAAGCAATTACTCAGATATGTTTTGAACTTCTGTATCACCCCTGGAGAGCTCCCTGTTATCACAAGATCATCCACATATACGAGAACATGCAAGTGAACTTTACCACGAACTAACGAGAAAAGAGAGTAATCTGCCTTACTCTGTGTAAAACCATAGCTCAACAGTGCCGTCGAAAGTTTCGCGAACCAGCATCTCGGAGCTTGTTTCAAACCATACAATGACTTGCGCAATCGACATACCATTCCCTTCTTCGAGCTACCAAAACCCTGAGGTACTCTCATAAACACCTCTTCTTCCAAATCTCCATGAAGAAACGCATTGTGCACATCCATCTGATGCAACTCCCAATTTTTCCCAGCTGCAACTTGCAGAACCAATCGAACTGTGCTCATCTTTGCCACAGGAGAAAATGTATCAGAATAATCAATCCCTTCTTTCTGACGATTTCCACAAGCTACAAGCCTCGCTTTATACCTTTCAATCGAGCCATCAGCATTATACTTGATCGTGTAAACCCATTTACACTCAATGACATGCTTACCTGGTGGTAATTGTTCAATCAACCAGGTTTGATTTCGTTCCTGAGCCTCAATCTCCAGTCTCATAGCTTTTCTCCATCGCGGATCTTCCATAGCCTCAGCAAATGTTTTCGGCACAACTCCTTCTGTTATACTACACATGAACGCTCTGTGTGACATAGAGAACCTCTCACAGCTCACAAAATTCTCAATCCCATAATCATTAATCAATTCCTGACTCACAGCAGACGCATTCATTGCAAATGTCGTATTGCACACAAAATCTTGTAACTTGGCTGGAGCTTGTTTCTGTCGCATTCCGCGTCCCAAAATTTCTGTTGCTGCAGGTTGATCCACCAGGTGTCGATCGATACTGGCTGGTATCGGTCGACACTCATCGACATTCTCAGACTGTGTAACTGATTCAGGGTCAGTCTGTGGCCCTGTAATTCCTAACATATGATATAGCTTGCATATCTTCTTCTCCAACCTTGTCTGACACAACTGGAGTCTGTGTCACTGTATCTCTTGTCAAAACATGACTTATATCATCAAATCCAACACTATCATCCACAAATAACGTCCTTAGATCAGAATTAGGTGGCTCATCCACCTGATCTTTTTGCTCCAAATATGGGAATCGTTCCTCAATGAAGGTGACATCCCGTGAGACGAAGACTTCACGTGTCTCCAAATCAAAAAGATTCCACCCCTTCTTCGCATAAGGGTACCCCAGGAATACACATTTCCTGCTTCTACTCGCAAACTTATCTCCATGTCGTTTCTGATTATGAGCATATGCTAAACATCCAAACACTCGTATCTCACTATAAGCAGGGACTTTTCCAAATATAATCTCGTACGGGCTCTTACCATTGTGTAACATAGACGGCGTACGATTGATTAGATATGCAGCACTCGAAGCACAATAACCCCAAAGTTCTATTGGTAGATTTGCCTGAAATCTCAACGCTCTTGCCACATTCAATATATGACGGTGTTTTCGCTCCACTCGCCCATTTTGTTGAGGAGTTCCTACACATGAAGTTTGATGAATTATCCCAGATGCGCGAAAATACTCCTTCATCACTATGAATTCACTCCCATTATCGCTTCGCACGATTTTCACCTGCTTCTCAAACTGTCGCTGGATAAGAGCAAAGAAATCGATCATTGTTTTCTGAACTTGTGTTTTATCACGAAGAAGAAAGACCCACACAGCTCTGGAATAATCATCCACAATAGTTAAGAAATACGAAGATCCACACAAACTCTGTGTTCGATATGACCCCCAGAGATCGCAATGAACCATCTCGAAACACTCCTTACTCTTCTCCGTACTCTCAGGAAAGACATTACGACATTGCTTTGCTCGGAAGCAAATATCGCAATCAGAGACACCACCACTCTTTTGATCCACTTCTGGCAATTTCTTAATCACCTTTTCAGAAGCATGTCCCATTCTTCGATGCCAAAGTTCCAGAGACCCCACCTTACTAACCTTCGCCACATTCACACTTTTATGAGTACTGATAGTGAACTTTTTACGGTTCGCACAATTAACCCATTGTGCACAATACCACAATCTAATGGTATGTCATTGTAGCACTTAGGGATCGAATCCACAAGGAGGCACGAGAACAACACACAGAGAATACGAGACACTTCTTAATCTAAGCTAATCAAATAAAGGTTTTCTAATGATCCTAATCAATTTAAAGACAAGATAATAAATAACCAAGCATATAACAAAGGTAATTAAAAGACTAACAAGTTTTGAACTAAAACGTAACGAAAACGATTTAAACAAGAATAAGCAAACGAACTTCGGGTAATGGTAATCGACTTGGACATTCTCTAGCTAAACCATGATACTCAAACAATGCTAATCCTTAGGCCTTAGATCACTAATTTAGACTAATCCACTTCCATGAAAATAATCACTTCACTAATCACTTAACTGAGAACAAACTTCCATTTGCAATTAAATGATCAACAAGCATTAATCTCAAGTCTAAATAGCCATTAAACACCCTAGACATCTATTTCCATAGGCTAGGAATGTAAAACACTTGCTAAGTTTGGTTGAGGAATTTCATCGAACACCTTCCGGGCATGAAATTCCTTAAGTTCTAAATCAACTTTGTCAAGGCTAATCTAGCATTAATCACACCTAACAAGTAAGGATTCTTCATAAACTAAGTCGTAAGCATCATGATTTAGCAAGAAAACATCTTAATCTACCATACCCAAAGTTCTAAAGAAACTACTCACAAACCATGATAATCTCAACAAATCTTATGTAGGAGGTGTTTAGATTCATGGTTAGATGATTAGAAATAGATAGATAGATAAAAACAAACAAGAACTTTCATAAAAACACCAAGAATCTCTTAAAAACTCCAAACTCTCTCTAAAAAGAGTGTTTTTGAGAAGTTAAAATGAGATATATCCTCAAACAACAAGGTTTTTGGCCTAAATATCAAAGCAGGTCGTAGGTTGCAGCGGTCTACAGTTGCCCGATGCAGCTGGCCGCTGTGGATTTCCGGTTTTGCTCCGTTTGCAGGTCAGGCGGACATGCGCTTACTAAAGTTGTCTTATCTCTCTAACCCCAGATCTGAATGACTTGAAACTGGTTCCATTAGAACGCTAACTCACATATCTACAACTTTCATGAAGTACTCTGAAGCTAAATCCGAATGGAAACTGTCTTTCCGAGTCGATCTTTGAAGCACTTCGGACGGACTCTGCATTTTGCTCAGGAGGGAACCACAGCGGTCTGGCTCTCCCCGCTGCATGACCGCTGTGAATCTCTGTGTTTTTGACGGGAGGATCCGCAGCGGTCACTGTAGACCGCTGCCACACACCGCTGTGAGCTCCATGTAGCTCATTCGCGCGCCAGACGGACGTATGCTCAGTGAAATGGTGATAACTTCCGCAATACAGCTCAGAACTTGATGAAACAACGTCCGTTGGAAAGATGACTCAATTACCTACAAACTTTATCAAGTGTTCCAAAGCTTAATCTGAGCGCAAGAGCTTCTTCTGACCCAATCTTTAGAGCACATCGGATGGCTTCTGCATTTTTCTTGATTGTTTGGGTTTATTTTGCCCCATGATCTTGGTCCAAGCTCCAAAATGATTCCATAAGCTCCAAATGGTACCTAAAAGACTCCATAGCACACAAACATATGCAAAAACTAACCTAAGACTCATTAACTCTAAAATGGATGCAAACTAGACCAAAAACAATGAAATGAATGCACAAAGTCACAAAATGCTAACTAAAATGTATACTAAAATGGACTAAATTATGCAACTATCAACTCCCCCGAACTTGCCTTTTGCTTGTCCGCAAGCAAACAAACAAGAACAAGTCGAAGAAGAGGTTGGAATGCGAGAGATCATATCCGAGAATATTAACAAAATAATTTAATTCAATGCCCTTGAGAGTAGTTATGTGATGCACAAACAACCTCTAATTCAAAAAATTTAGCCATACTCGTCGCTATACGAATTGGTCTAAGCCTTAGCATCTACAAGTAATCATATCCTCTAACTCTTTAACATTCATTAAGTACAATGGTGAATCATGCTTAATAAAAATCAAGTGAACTCATTTGGCTTAGGGAAAAGGTTTTGAGATAAAAATGATCTCAATCATGTGGGTATTCCAATGCAATGGGATCTCTCACGAAAGAATGAACTTTGGCAAAATGCTAAGAGTAAAGAACAATTGATGCGTACAAGGATGACATCCGTCTACCCAATGCCCCAATATGAACTTCACTCCTATTTCTAAACCCATCAATATTCATTCTAAACTACCCATATCACAAGGCATTTTGCCTTCTTAGACCACATTTCTTTTCTAACTTAGGGGATTCTTTTCTTCTTATCTTTCAACAAATGGATTGGCTCTTCATCTTTTTCTTTTAGCTCTTTTTCACTTTCATAACTAGTCTCTCAATCATCATTTAGATGCCTTAGCCATATATATATTTTTTTCTTTTTTGGCTCTTTCTTTCTTCTACACACATAGAGACTTATACTTTCAACACCTAGAGCTATTCCACACTTTCATGCCAACCAATCCAAACTTTTTACTTTCCCCTATCATTTTTCCCAATCTTTTATTTTCTCCACACTTTCTTTTCTTTACATCAACACCCAAATCACCAACCTATCTATCAACTCCTTGTCGTTCCAAACTCAACACTTTTTGCTAAGTTCATTCAAAATTAGGCCTCACGACACACACAAGAGATGAAGGCTTGAAGGAAAAGTATAGTTAAGGGTGTGGTTAACCGTTCCAAAAATGAGAAACGACTATTTGAGTTAACAAGAGAGTGGTGAAAAGGGGTAAGATAGCTCAAATATGTATAAGGTATCCATGAATTCACTTTTCAATGTACAAGCATGATAATTTCAAGTCAAGATTAAAGTTCATGTAGATAGAGTTATATTCAATTCAAAGCATGCTTCAACCAAGACAAAAACATTCAAACCGCAAGATCAAAGCATAGATCATCCTTAACTTCGTGATCGCTCAAATGCATCAAAGAACTCCTAACGAGGGCATTAATTCAAGCTCTTAAGTTTATATTCTACATGGATAATTCTCCCAATGCAAGTGAATGCAAACCTATATGCATCTAGACTCAATCTTAAACATGCAAAATGCAACTAATTTTTTTTTTTTTATGGTTTTTATATGCACTTATATGAATGAATGAGACTCAAAGATGGAAAAATAAAAATAAGATCACAAAACACAAGATCAAAAGACACAAATCCTTCCCCCGAACTTGAATTGCAACGTCTCGGTGCAACAAAAATCAAAGAGAAGGTAAAAATATGCAAAAGT
The DNA here is from genome assembly GCA_030161315.1 of Eutrema japonicum. NCBI lineage: Eukaryota > Viridiplantae > Streptophyta > Magnoliopsida > Brassicales > Brassicaceae > Eutrema > Eutrema japonicum. The sequence goes on from BSQW01000013.1 coordinate 46,147,941, forward strand.
ATGTACAATGAAATGGAGTTTGGATCATACCTTTGGATTGGAGAGGAGTGTGACGTGCTGTAGCTCTACCCATTCATGCATTAAGCACCACGACCTTGGACCCAAGAAAACTATAAACATCAAACAAAAACATCAAAAGGAACAAGAAAGAACGAAAATATATACAAAGATAGTCATGGGAATGCCTCCCAAGAGCGCTTGTTTTACGTCGCTAAGCTTAACGTTTCAAACCGTTTTAGGCTTGGAGAGAAGGAGTAGTGGAACTCCATGGCGGGTCTTCGAGCTTGAGTGTGAGAACCTTGCTCATGATCTCTTGAATTCCCGTTGGACCTTTTTCTTTGAGCTCGGGTGTGATGATTGCTCTAACCATGGCAAAAGGTTTTAACCTTCCCTTACACTTGATCTTGTACTCAACCACACCATCTTCATATCTCCACGGTGTCAAGGTCATAGTGGCGAGTTTGGGAAAAATTGATCTAACCTCATTAGGCTTGCTCGTCACGCCTTTGACAAGGGTGGGAGGGTGGGTATCATTGGGTTTCTTCTTTTTGGCCTTAGTGCCCTTACCCTTCTTTCGAACCTTTATACTCTCAACCTCATTTTCCATAGAGGTATGGAAAAGAGATTCCAAGCAAACACCATCCAGCGCTAAGGCTTCTTCAACATTACCATAACCCAAAGCTTTCTCTTCATGAGAATCTTTCTTCTTTTTACAAGCTTTTGGGGGTGAAACCAAATTCATCTTCTCACAACTTCCCACATACTCAACCTTTTTAACTTCCACTTCATCATCCTTACAAACAATGGTGCCACAAAGCTTGGTGGAAGAGGGCTTCATGGAATAGAAGACTTTGTCATTCACGTTCTTGAGAACGACCTTCTTGTTTTGGAAGTCCATGCTTGCACCGGTGGTATTGAGGAATGGAGTTCCAAGGAGGAGCGGGAGTTTGCTGGTTTGCTTCATCTTCATAACTATGAAATCGGTTGGAATGAGACAATTTCCGATCTTGAGAGGATAATCTTCAACAATGCCAAGTGGTTGCTTAGAAGAAGAATCTCCAAAAGTGATGTGTGATGGGTGGTGCTTCATGCTCTTGATTTCAAGACTCTTCACCAATTCAAGTGACATCACATTCACACTTGATCCCGAATCACACATGGCATAATCAACATTCAAATCACCAAGGGAGCAAGAGATGACAAATTTACCCGGATTTCCAAGCTTGGGAATCGATTTGGGCTCACGTTGAGGAGGTTCAATGCAAGAAGTCTCTTTCCTCACAATTGTCTTGGCCTCCACATCTTTTTTCTCAACTACTTCGTTGCTAGCAACCACTACGACTTCATCTTTGGATTCATGGAGAACTCTCTTGATCTCTCGTATAGCTTCTTCAATCTCGTCACTTGAGAGGAGAACATTGCAATACTCCATTGGGTTTGCATCGATTTTGCCCTTTAATTTCTCCATGGGTCTACTAGAATGGGAACCTCCTTGAGTGTGTTGTTGATCCAAGCGTTTGATTCTAGAGGATAGATCTTCAAATTTTGCGTTGAGATCGTTGTATGAGCAATCCACCTTATTGTGAATCTCGGTCATCTTCTTATTCAACTCATTTGCTCCAAGAGCTTGCCCCGTCAAGAGTTGTTGAAGCATACCCTTCATTTCGACATCTTGTTGTGTCGAGTTGCTTCCTTGCTCTTGTTGAAGTTGAGGTGCAAAATATGGTTTGCTTGGGTAACCACCTTGGTTTTCTTGGAATTGGTTTCTAGGAATAAACCCTTGTTGCGGGAAGTTGGAGTTGAAGTCTTTGTTGTAACCGTCTTGGTTTCCCACAAAGTGAACTTCCTCTTGGTAACCTTTGCAATCCCTTACATAGTTCACTCGCCTTTGTGTGGCTTCCAAGACCTTGTCTAACTTCTCATTTAGGGCTTTCATCTCTCTTCTTGTTCGTTCCTCATACTCTCCACTTCCTCTCAAAGCTATATCATAATCCTCACCATAATTCCCATTGCTTTGGGCAAGATTCTCAACAAGCTCCATCCCATCATCAACTTCTTTTCCCAAGAAGTTGCCATTGCTTGCGGTATCAAGGAGCATCCTAAACTTGGGCAAAACTCCTCGGTATAGAGTGCTTAAGAGCGATTCTTCGGAGAAGCCATGGTGTGGGCATTGCATTGTGTAGCCTTTGAATCGTTCCCACGCTTCACAAAAGCTCTCATTCCCTTTTTGAGTGAAGCTCGAGATCTCGTTTCTTAACCTTGATGTTCTTGTAGTAGAGAAGAACTTGGCAAGAAAGGCTTTCTTACATTGATCCCAAGAAGTGATGGATCCTTGAGGTAGGTTCTTTTCCCATTGGTGGGCTTTGTCTCCAAGAGAGCATGGAAACAATCGAAGCTTGAACCCATCTTCCGAGACTCCATTGATCTTGACCATTCCACAAATTCGATCGAATTGATCCAAGTGGTCTAAGGGATCCTCCACCGGTAAACCGTGGAACTTGTTTCCTTGCACCATGGAAATGAGACTCGCCTTGATCTCAAAATTATTACTCTCCACCGGTGGTGGATGTATACCGGCGCGATTTCCATGGGCGTTGGGAGCATCACCCGCTCCAATCAACCTCGGTGCTCTAATCCTTTGAGCAACCTCTTCTCGGTTCTCATTTGCATCTCTAACCGGTGGTGCTAGATTCATATTCATACCTCGCCTTTGAAAGTTCATGCACCTATAGAGAGAAGAGCAAACAAGGTGGAAAGATTAGTAAACAAAGAAAAATAAAACTTAGTCTCAAAAAGAGTCCTAATCCCTATGGCTATTGCTAAACCTCCCCGGCAACGGCGCCAAATTGATAGTGAATTTTTTACGGTTTGCACAATTAACCCATTGTGCACAATACCACAATCTAATGGTATGTCATTGTAGCACTTAGGGATCGAATCCACAAGTAGGCACGAGAACAACACACAGAGAATACGAGACACTTCTTAATCTAAGCTAATCAAATAAAGGTTTTCTAATGATCCTAATCAATTTAAAGACAAGATAATAAATAACCAAGCATATAACAAAGGTAATTAAAAGACTAACAAGTTTTGAACTAAAACGTAACGAAAACGATTTAAACAAGAATAAGCAAACGAACTTCGGGTAATGGTAATCGACTTGGACATTCTCTAGCTAAACCATGATACTCAAACAATGCTAATCCTTAGGCCTTAGATCACTAATTTAGACTAATCCACTTCCATGAAAATAATCACTTCACTAATCACTTAACTGAGAACAAACTTCCATTTGCAATTAAATGATCAACAAGCATTAATCTCAAGTCTAAATAGCCATTAAACACCCTAGACATCTATTTCCATAGGCTAGGAATGTAAAACACTTGCTAAGTTTGGTTGAGGAATTTCATCGAACACCTTCCGGGCATGAAATTCCTTAAGTTCTAAATCAACTTTGTCAAGGCTAATCTAGCATTAATCACACCTAACAAGTAAGGATTCTTCATAAACTAAGTCGTAAGCATCATGATTTAGCAAGAAAACATCTTAATCTACCATACCCAAAGTTCTAAAGAAACTACTCACAAACCATGATAATCTCAACAAATCTTATGTAGGAGGTGTTTAGATTCATGGTTAGATGATTAGAAATAGATAGATAGATGAAAACAAACAAGAACTTTCATAAAAACACCAAGAATCTCTTAAAAACTCCAAACTCTCTCTAAAAAGAGTGTTTTTGAGAAGTTAAAATGAGATATATCCTCAAACAACAAGGTTTTTGGCCTAAATATCAAAGCAGGTCGTAGGTTGCAGCGGTCTACAGTTGCCCGATGCAGCTGGCCGCTGTGGATTTCCGGTTTTGCTCCGTTTGCAGGTCAGGCGGACATGCGCTTACTAAAGTTGTCTTATCTCTCTAACCCCAGATCTGAATGACTTGAAACTGGTTCCATTAGAACGCTAACTCACATATCTACAACTTTCATGAAGTACTCTGAAGCTAAATCCGAATGGAAACTGTCTTTCCGAGTCGATCTTTGAAGCACTTCGGACGGACTCTGCATTTTGCTCAGGAGGGAACCACAGCGGTCTGGCTCTCCCCGCTGCATGACCGCTGTGAATCTCTGTGTTTTTGACGGGAGGATCCGCAGCGGTCACTGTAGACCGCTGCCACACACCGCTGTGAGCTCCATGTAGCTCATTCGCGCGCCAGACGGACGTATGCTCAGTGAAATGGTGATAACTTCCGCAATACAGCTCAGAACTTGATGAAACAACGTCCGTTGGAAAGATGACTCAATTACCTACAAACTTTATCAAGTGTTCCAAAGCTTAATCTGAGCGCAAGAGCTTCTTCTGACCCAATCTTTAGAGCACATCGGATGGCTTCTGCATTTTTCTTGATTGTTTGGGTTTATTTTGCCCCATGATCTTGGTCCAAGCTCCAAAATGATTCCATAAGCTCCAAATGGTACCTAAAAGACTCCATAGCACACAAACATATGCAAAAACTAACCTAAGACTCATTAACTCTAAAATGGATGCAAACTAGACCAAAAACAATGAAATGAATGCACAAAGTCACAAAATGCTAACTAAAATGTATACTAAAATGGACTAAATTATGCAACTATCAAGTACCTTGAAGAAAATACAACCCATCTTTCCTTTCACCCATTGCGATCGGAATCTGCAAAGCAATATCTTTCAACACACACAACTGCTTCGAGAACCACACAATGCAATTCATCTCATTAATAACTTGTGACACAGAGATGAGATTGCACTTAAGTTCCTTGACGAAGAGCACATGTGTCAAAGTACACTTCTCTGTCAATACCACACTTCCTACTCTATCAGCAGCAACCACATTTCCATTAGGCAGACCCACCCAACATGGTGAGATCGGATGCACATCGAACATGTCCCTCAATGTACCTGTCATATGGTGCGATGCACCACTATCAATAATCCACTCATCTATATATCTCGTACCAATAACACTGTTTGAAGATTCTGTATTTGGCTCTATCATACTCAATAGCCGATCCCACTGTTCTTTCTTCAGTCCTGTCATAGCATGAGTCGACACAACATGTGTGTGTGCAACCCTAGTATTGTGTCTACATGAAGCGCCTTCCGCAGCCTCGTCTTTCATCATATCCAAAGGGCCTTCCGCACCTACATTCTGCTCAAAACCAAACTTTTTCAAAGAAACGCATTCCGCAGATCCTGTTTTCTCAACTCCCATCTTCTCCATTATCACAAATAAACAACTCAATTGAATATTAATTTGTCACCAAACCCTAACCTCGACGACGACCGTGCAAAATTCGTGCAAAATCGCGTGTCTGATTTTCGTGCAAAAACCGTGCAGAAAATTGATCTCGTGCAAAAACTGTGAAGAAATCGATCCCGTGCAAAAACTGTGCAGAAATCGATCCCGTGCAAAAACCGTTCAAAAATCAATCTTGTGCAAAAACTGTGCAGAAATCGATCCCGTACAAAAATCGATCCCGTGCAAAATCCGTGCAGAATAACCTGTCTCTGATACCATGTAAGAATCAGAAGAACTCTCTGAAATTCTGTATATTTTCTGATTAGGGTTTTACAAAGGAGACAATTCTCTATATATACAGAGGTAAAATAATCCTAACTATATAAGGCCCAATACATATATACCCAATAAACCTATATTTCTTAATACAAATAAGTTTTTTTTTTCTCTTTTCAAAAATGCATTCCTCTTCTTCTTATTTTACTTCGTCCACTTGGACAATCTTAATCACATTGGCATGTCTTATGTTTCGTGCGCCTTTGTCCGATGCTCAACTTACCCCTACCTTCTACGACAATTCATGTACTAACGTCACTAACATCGTACGAGACACCATTGTCAACGAGCTAAGATCGGACCCTCGTATAGCCGCGAGCATCCTTCGTCTTCACTTCCACGACTGTTTTGTTAATGTAAGCTATTACTTTCCATATTTCTATTGCGTTATGATTAATTTGGGGTACTTCATCGTCTAAATACTACTAATAAACCAGTGTAAAAAAAAAGTAATACTCCTTTGTTTCAATAATTATTTTTACTACCAACAATTATTGTTGAAAACAAGTAATACTCCTTTAGTATAAAATAGTTATAGTCCTTTTGAATTTTGATGGTTTCATAGTTTTTCTTTTACAATATATATTTTTCATGGATTCAGTTTTCAAAATTATAAGTGAACTTGCTTTGGTTGGTAAAAAAGAAAAACATTAAAAGCCCCTTATTTAGTATCGATCATAGTTTTCAATATAACACATGGTATGTTGAAAAAAAAAACAAATGGTTTTTAGGGTACTTGCATATATACTTATAAAAAGGTTCGGAAGATCTAATCAATAGTATATGATAATTTTGTTTGTTTGTTCTTTTTTTTTTTTTGGTGACAGTTAGGGTGAAACAGTATCCTAAATAAAAGTCGCTCAACTGGTTTGATCCAGGAAAAAAAACTACAAAAAAATTTCACATGCTTTTGCTATTGAATAATGAATTTACTCTTGTCGACAATGATTGGTTACTGGTTCATTATTAATTTCTTTCACAAGGATGATGCCAAACATTTATGAAAATATCCGTGTCACACAATATAGAAAGAGCATGGTGCCGTACCACACACGGTATGGATATAAGATCAACCAATCATATATTTTAGGGATAGAGAAAATATATTTTTGAAATCGATAGAAAAAGTATCACGTATTTCTGAACCCGAAGAAAATTTTAGATATAGAAAATAGTATTTGTGAAATCAATAAAAAAAATACTATTAGATAGTATAATAGTATTTTTTTTAGTTCTTTAATCTTATTGAAATATATTTTTATCTTGTATAAAAGATAGTAATAGGTTTTTGTTGAAAACTATATTATTTTTTATTGAGTAAAAAATAGCTTCTTCACTTTTGTTTTCATTAGTTACGTTATATAGATAGAGATGTAATCTTCTATTACTTGCTTCCGAGGAACAAATGGTATATATTTGAACTATGGATGTAATACATATTGACTAATAATTTGTATTTTTAAAAGGGTTGTGACGCATCGATCTTGTTAGACAACACGACATCATTTCGAACAGAGAAAGATGCAGCTGGAAACGCAAATTCGGCTCGAGGATTTCCTGTGATTGATAGAATGAAAGCCGCAGTGGAGAGGGCTTGCCCACGAACCGTTTCATGCGCAGATATGCTCACCATCGCTTCTCAACAATCTGTCACTTTGGTATGTTCAATTAATTAATCCGTTTTCTTTAATTTGTTCACTACAAATACTGCTTCTCAATCTTAATATATCAAGTCAACATGAAAACCTAAAATTTGAAAATAAAATTGGTTGAGAACGTCATAATCTATATTTAGAATCAACTATATATGACAAGTATTCAAAATTAATAGAAAAAATCAAAATGCTTGGTCCGTGAAGAAAATTTGTTGAGATGTTTAATAATTAATATTTATCATTAACAAAATTAAATCTCATCACGAGTAAGACTACTTTTTTAGGTAGCGATAATCAATGAGATTTAATTTACGTCGATTCAAAATTGATGTCTACGTACTCGTAATCCATCACTAGAAAAAATCATATTTTTTCAAGAAATACTGGAGATTAAAAAGCTAAACTTTAGGTATATAACTAATGAATTTACATTACATGTTTGTCTTTTTCTATTTACACACTGAAAGTTTAAGAATAATCTCTAAAACATTGGAGAAAAAAAGACTCTAAAAATAATAATAATTTTGAATATAATGATTATTGTTATAATATAGGCAGGAGGTCCTTCTTGGAGGGTTCCTTTGGGGAGAAGAGACAGCTTACAAGCATTTTTGGATCTAGCTAACAGAAATCTTCCAGCTCCATTCTTCACACTTCCAGAACTTAAGAAAAGTTTTGAAAGAGTCGGCCTTAACCGTCCTTCTGATCTCGTTGCTCTCTCCGGTAATTTTTTTTGTTTTGATTCATTGCGGACTCGGGAGTAATACCAGATCCTAACGGTCCAGACTCCAAATCTCGCTGATCATCGATTTTTATTATTGATATTTAATGATCTTTCTTTGGTTAGGGGGTCACACATTTGGTAAAAATCAATGCCGATTCATTATGGACAGATTATACAATTTCAACAGCACCGGTTTACCCGACCCGACCCTCAACACTAGTTACCTCCAAACTCTTCGTGGACTATGTCCCCTTAATGGTAACTTAAGTGCCTTGGTGGATTTTGATCTGCGTACGCCTACGGTTTTCGACAACAAATACTATGTGAATCTCAAAGAACAAAAAGGTCTTATCCAGAGTGACCAAGAGTTGTTCTCTAGCCCCAATGCCACTGACACAATCCCCTTGGTGAGATCATATGCTGATGGCACACAAACATTCTTCAATGCATTTGTGGAAGCGATGAATAGGATGGGAAACATTACACCTACTACAGGAACTCAAGGACAGATCAGGTTGAATTGTAGGGTGGTGAACTCCAACTCTCTAATCCATGATGTGGTCGAAATCGTTGACTTTGTTAGCTCTATGTGAGAATTGTTTACTCAATATGTATGTGGCTACCAAAATATACGTTAAGATAAATAAAGCGTTCTCAAGATGTTACTTGAGAATAATTTGTTTTAAATCACTAGTTGTTGTCTTCCGTTGTAGGGCTGTTCAATCCGCATATCGGTTCGGTTTTGGGTCAGCTTCAATTCGGTTTACAAGAAATAGCAACCATATTAAATGGTTTATTCGGTTTTATACCTAAAACAATAACTATGTTCGATTTAATTTCAAATTATGTGAATTTTGATTATTCTGTATAGAAAATTAGAATTTGTAATTAAGAAAACATCAAAAGGATTGAAATAAAAAAGGAGAAAGCCCATGTCCTAATAGAACCAACGAAACTCTACGAAAATATACAAAGAGGAGATTGCTTTATTTTCAAACTAGGGGTTTTTTATTGTTAAAATTTAGTTAATTATATTATTCTATATTAAATTTTGTTTAGACTTTAGTCATTAAATTTTTGGGATTACTTATATAAAGATTAATATTATATATGAGTATTTATAACAATAGTATATATTGTATAGTATATACTATTATATTATAATTTAGAACTAATTGATTTTTTTGGTTTAATCGGTTCATATCCGAACCATATCCGTTTACTACGATTTTCAAAAAATTACATCCATTCGATTTATATGGTATAACCGAAACCGGACCATATTGTTCTATGTTGGTTTGGTTTGACTCGGTTTGGTTTTGCCAAATTGAACACCCATATTCGGTTGTGCTGTGAGATAACAAATTAATAAAGAAGTTGGAAAAATTGAATACCTTGGGGTTTTTACGCTGTATTATATAAAATAAAACGGTAAATTTATAAATTTAGTACACATTTAATTATCAGTTACATGTTTATATGATTTCAAAAGAAATTTACTATGAATTAATTCGATGAATACTATAATATTTATTTTTAAAAACTCCAGCATACATCAATTAGATAAGTAAAAAAAATTTGACTTGCAATATATATTATTATTAATTTGTATATTGGTTTCAAGTTTTTTTTAAAATATCCAAACACAAAACTTAGGATCTGATTAAATAGTTTGATATATATTGCCTTTGTTTCACAAAAAATATCATTTTAACACAATTCACGCATATTAAAAAACTTTTAAAATATACAAATATACCCATATTTAATATATCAATAATAAATATAAATGATTTAAATTCAAATGTTATGATGAAAAGTCATATTGAAAACGTAAAACGATATTATTTTTGAAACAGAAAAATAAGTGTAAAACGATATTTTTTATAAAATAGAAGGAGTATAAATGATTTAAATTCAAAAGTTATTATTTTAAATAAGGGAAAAATTTGAAATTATGTATGAAAAATCACATTGAAAACGTAAAAAGACACTGTTTTTAAAACAAAAAATAAATCTAAAACGACACTATTTTGTGAGATCGATGGAGGAAATAATATGTTTGTGGTCATAAGTATCATAATCATAAAAATGATATAACTTTACACTTCAATTTGGATTTCTGAACTGTTCTAGATAATTTAATGTTGTTGAATCGATGCATATCATGAATTTATATTAGTGTATTATATTACTATTCGATCTTCTTTTTTTTTTTTTTTTTTTTTTGGTGAATTGCTGTAACAATTTTTTTTTTTTTTGATATCGGAGACATGTCTCTCAAAAACATAAAAAAAAAATCAACTGTGTTAGAGTAGGTATAAAAAAGGTAAAAGAGAAAAAAAAACAGTAGAAGAACTCGTGAAATCTCAAAGAAAAAGCTTTATACATGTACTTCAAAATGATATTCTCAAATCAAAGGAATCGACTATGATGAGATATTCACCTATATAGTCAAACACAATTCCATCATATTTCTACTGTCCGTTGTCACTAAAGAAGATCTCGAACTTGCGTAATTAGACGTGAAGATATATAGCTTTCTTTAATGGAAATCGGATAAGATATGTGTGGAGAATTCGCGAGAGTAGAAACACAAAGAAATTGAAAACTTAGAAAAAACGTATTGAGATAAATACCCGTTTTAGGGTTTCTTTATTATGGTGTGAATAATCATAAATTTTTAATACCAATATTTATAATGTCTCAAAACTCGATTCCATTAGGAATAAGAAAGAAGAAGTTTTCCTATTTCTAATAGGATATCGTATCATTGCAGTTCATATATACATTTTTTAGTCACCACAAACAACAATATGTATGTCACTGCCAGAGGGATTTGTGATTATCGGAAATGAAAGCAATGTCTGTCTACTGCAAAAGTCCCTATATATATGGAATTAATTTCATAATCTCTCATCACTTTATCTCATGTTTTTATTAACTTTTTTTATGAATTTCATTAAGAATACCATAAAATAACCACACAAATATTTTATATTAAAGAAAATTTAACATATCACAGTCTCATTCTCACACATAAATAATACACAACTTATTAGTTTTTAACATAATTTCAGTTGAGTGCAACACTAAGTCTCATCAAAGTTTTTTTTCGTTGAGATGAATCAAATCTCACTATAACGCTATAACCGAGAATGACGATAATGTTGACAACGATGATCACCACGAAGACGCCCACAAGGTATCGTACATTTTAGCAACTCATTTCTTGTTTTTCAAGCTGTTGATCCCGTGGATCACTAAGTGTGTTTAAAGAATGATTAGGAGATGGGAGGTGAGATTTTCGTTAATAGAGCAATTTAACCACATTTAAGACAGGTCGGGAGAAATATGAGTAGGCCGGGGGCCGTGTTTCGTTTTATTGATGAGAGAGAAGTAAACGCTTTAGAATTACGAACTGGTTCCGAAGGACGTCCAGTTCGGCGTTCTAAAGTGTTGTCTTGTTACAAAGAGAGAGAGGTCGGGTAACTTGTGGTAGGTGAGAGAGTAAAAATCCCAGTCCCCCTCATTAATGACATATGAGGGGTATATATAGTCGGGGTCGGCTTCCTGCTCCCCGGGATCTCGGGCCACGTGTCGTCTGCGGCCTCTTTCGCGGGTAAGGTGGCCTAGGAGGCGTGTCCCGGCTTTCGAGGAGAGAGGTCATGATGAGCTCGGCGTGGCGTGTTGCAGAGCAGTGCACTGTTTTACCAACTCTGCTCCACCTGCTCCTTCCTGCCCTTGTCAGCTCTGTAGGGTTGGTGGGACGTCGGGTCGAAGGCACATCCCTACGCGGGTAGGGTACTGCCTTACCAACTCCCACTCGCCTATTCTTCTGACACTCCCTGCTCTGGCGGGGCATCAGCGCGGGCCCGGGGTACGTTGCTTTCAGGTCGGCTACCGAGCTGAAGAGCGGTCTTGCAGGTCGGTGACATTAAGTCCAGTGACCGTACCGAAGAACGGCCTTTCCTAAGATGGGCCTAACTAATTGGGGGTGCTAGGCCCACCTCCAACAATAGGCCCTCCCCCAGTTCGGTATCGCGAGGCGAAGTGAGCGTGCCGAAGTTGATCTAATGTTAGTTCGGCGCATCTTAGGACGGTCTTTCCGGGCTCAACTGTGTTTGCCTTTTCCGAAGAACCCGTAGGAGGTTGGCGCGTGCTCACCACGTGGGACGACAAAGGACGCTTCGTTTTTCGCGTGGACTGCCCACGCGCGGCGTGTAAAAGACGCTTCGCGTTTATCGAGGCGTCCTTTGCTTTTTGGCATGGGGAAACGAAGAGACGTCATCATTAGGTTTTTTGGGCAGCCGTGCTTCTTTTGACACGTGTCCAGGCGTCGCTTCACTGTCCCCCTTCCTCTATTTAAACCTTCTTCCTCCTACTGTTAAAACCTTCTGCGCATACTCTTAAGGTAACCTCCTTTCTCCGATTTCCTCCTTCTCTTCCTACTTTCTTCCTGTCTTTTCGATTTCCTCCTCTCCGTGCAATGGCTCCGATGTTAGACGGTATCAGAGTTGAGTCGAGCGAAGAGTCGGCGTCCCGTGGTGGCGGTAACGATTCTCCGAGTTCCTCCTCCGGTGATTCCGAACATGCCTCTTCTCCGCGACGAGGGGCAGACAGTGGGGAACAGTTGGCCCCCTCGACTTCGGGGGCCGCCCCGTTGCTCCCGGGGACCCATCTCCGGCCGAAGGCGGTGGTTAGATCCTCTGGCGGTCGCGGTGTTGGCCAAGCTGAGGGTGGAACCGGGCGTCTGGGCGACCGTGGTGGCCGTCAGGGCGGCCGTGGAGGCGGAGCTCGAGTGGCCAGGGTGAGGTCCCCCCTGGTCCTCTACGAGCAGGGAGGGTCACCGACCTGGAGCACAGCGGAGTCGGTGACCCTCCTGGGGAATCTGTGTGGTTTTTCCGCCGGCGTTGAGCTCAGGGTACCCAGGGCGGAGGAGCGCCCGTGGACTCCTCGGCCGGGCTTCGTCTGCTTGTACGAGTCGTTCTTCCAGAAGTGCGGCTTGCGCCTTCCTCTCCCCGAGCTGTTCGTCCAGTATTGCCGGGCGCGGGGCTTGGCCTTCTCGCAGGTCTGCCCGTCCACGGTCCAGGGGATGATCGTGCTGCTGACCCTAGGGCACGAATGCGACGTGGAGGTGACGTTGCCTATGTTCGAGGCGTTCACCCAGCAGAAGGCAAACCCCGGGATTCCTGGGACCTTCTATGCCGCTTTCAAGCCCGCGGCGAACGTTCTGGAGGCACCCAGCTCGGGGTCTAGGGCGAGCAAGCTGTCGAAGGTCGAGGACTGGTCTCGCAGCTACTTCTACGTCCGGGCTACCGCCGTGGCTGGGCTCGATCCGTTGGCGAGATACACCCGGGATTGGAATTTTTCCCCGGGTAGGGATTTGCAGGTCGAGCTGACTTCTCCTCTTTGGTTGTCTGACTGATGATTTATTTTTTTTTTGTCTTGCTCTTCAGGCCCTCACTCCTCCAGATTCAAGCTACCGGACTACGCAGGTCTACTTGCCGTGCTCAGGACAGTGCGTCGGAGAGAGTGGAAGTCCTTCACCGCTGCGAGAATCGAAGCTGCAATGACCGGAGGTGGTTTTTTTTTTTTTTTTTTTTTTTTTTTTTTTTTTTTTTTTAATTGCCGAATTAACGGTTCTTCCTTCGCAGGTAGAGCGAGGTTTGCCAATCCGCAGTACGCGGACTCGTTTGTTGCACCGCCGCCGCCGATACCCGAGGTGCCGGTCAGGCGAGACCCGGCACCACGGGTTGCGGGGGATTCCTCCGCGGCGACTCCCTCGAAGAGGAGGGAAGACCGGGCTGCCGGTGGGGAGACCGGCAGAAAGAAGAGGAGGACGGGAGAGTCCTCTTCCGGGGGTCGGGAGGTCATCCGGCCTACACTGCCCGGGCCGGAGCCCGAGGTGCCTTTGGCCGTCGTGCCGGCAGGGGGGGGTCGATGAGACCCGGGCTCAAGGGGGCGATGGGGTCGGCGAGACGACCGTCGTCGCGGAGGATCCTGCTGCTGTGCAGGAGGCCGAGGGTCGCAGCGCCGAAGTGGGCGGCGCCTCGGGAGGTTCCGACGATGGGCCTCGGGACTACAGCTTCTCCTTTACCCACGAGGATGGAAGCAACCAGGTAATCGACGATCCGGACGAGTGCGCCGAGCTGGCGCAGGCCATGATGTTCGGGCGGAGGTACCCGCACTTCGTCCCGCTGGAGATGGCGGAGTCCGACACCTTCCGTCAGGTGGCGCGATCCGCAGCTCGGGTAAGCTTCTGCTCTGGTCTAACTGCTTTTAGCTAGACTTGTTGCGCGTCTTTGTTAACAATTTGTTTAATGCAGACGATGGCCCTTAGTGCCTTTCTGGCGGAGGCCTACGAGAAGAGGCTCGCCGAGCAGGCCGCCTCGATTAACTTCCTCCGGGAGTGCCGGGAGTCCAGCTCGCAGATCCAGTCTACCCGTCTCCACGGGCTCGAGAAGGAGCTGAGAGATGAGAAGGCCCGATCTGCGACGCTGGAAGAGGAGGCGGTGCGGTTAAGAGCCCGGGCGGTCGAGGTGGCCAGTCTGCAGTCTGCACTAGAGGCCGAGAGGGACCGTGCTGCAGCTGGGTGGGATCGGACGTCGGGGCTCGAGGAGGAGAACGGGCTCCTGAAGGGGGAGCGGGAGACACTCCGCTCCAGGGTGAAGGGGCTGGAATCCGCCATAGGCCGGGCCAAGGTGGCCGTGGCTGCGGAGAGCGATCGGGTGTCAGCCCGGTGGGAAGCGCGGAACCGGAAGTGGTCCGCGAAGATGGAGAAGATCCGCGCCCACCTGGACGGGCGCCGCCGGGCCTTAGAGCCTCACCTTCTGTACAGCCAGGTGACCGGCGTAAAGGCCTGCCTCAAGAGGATGGAAGCAGAGGACGGGGTGTCGGTACCGTTCTACCGGTATCAGAAGCTGGACGAGGACGAGGCGGCATTCGGTGCCGTACTGGACGGGGTGGACTTTCCGGATTTGACCCCGGAGGATATGGAAATCCCTCTGGACCGTGCTCACGGCGTTCTGCTTGAGCACATTATACCTGTCGCTCCCTCTAGCACCCCCGTGGTGGATCTGACCTTGGAGGCTCCGCTGGCTGCTGAGGACGTTCTTGCGGTCGCTGAGACCGTCCAAGCAGATCCCTCGATCCCGTCTGCTGACGAGGGAGTCCCCGAAGCTGCTGGGATTGTGCAAGCAGATCCCTCGGTCCTGTCTGCCGCTGAGGCCGATACGGACGCGCCGTCCGGTGAGACCGGAACCGACGTGCCACCCGGTGGAGTCGTGGTTGGGGAAGAGGGGTCTGGGCAGCCCTTCCTTGGTGAGTACGGGACCAACGCGAGGATGGTGGCCCCGGCTGATTTAGATGGCACCCGTGCTGACGGGAGGGAAGACCGACCGGCCGATGCGGCCTTGTAAAAACTTTTTTCCTTTTTGTTTTCTTCTTTTTGTAGACTGGGCCGTAGGCCGTTTCTTTTTGTAAGGATTGGGCCGTAGGCCGTTTATGCGAAGAGCGGGCCGTTGGCCCCTCTCTCTTTTTTGTAAGTGCCGTTTTGAGGCTTTTGTAACGATTAGGCCGTGGGCCATTTTTATAACAGACGAGGCCGTTGGCCCTTTTGTGATAATCAAGGCCGTTGGCCCTTTCTTCTCCCTTTTTTTTGTAAGTGCCGTTTCGAGGCTGTTGTAATCATTAGGCCGTGGGCCCTTTTTGTAATAAACGAGGCCGTTGGCCCTTTTGTATAATGAAAGAGGCCGTTGGCCCTTTTGTATAATGAATTGAAAGAGGCCGTTGGCCCCCTTTTTTTTTGTGTAAATGCCATTTCGAGGCTTTTTTGATCGGTAGAGTAGGTCGTAAACCGTACTCTGTCAAGTAAGCAGGTCGTGGACCGTGCTCTTGTATTGGGTGCGAGGTAATCTCGGCTTAAGGCACTTATTGCTTGTGTACCTTGTTTTTTTGGTGCGGGTAGCGAGCCCGGCTTAGAGACACTTAATGCTTGTGTGTCTAGTAGAGGTGCGAGCCCTGGGGCCCGGCTTTGGCACTTATAACTTGTGTGCCGGGGAGAGCGAGCACCGGAGCTCGGTCCCCTTTTTTTTGTAGTGCGGGCGTTTGGAGCTCGGCTTTTTTTTTTTTTTTTTTTTTTTTTTTTTTTTTTTTGTAGTGCGGGCGTTTTGGGGTTGGCTTTTTTTTTTTTTTTTTTTTTTTTTTTTTTTTGTAGTGCGAGCGTTTGGAGCTCGGATTTTTTTTTTTTTTTTGTAGTGCGAGCGTTTGGAGCTCGGCTTTTTTTTTTTTTTTTTTGTAGTGCGGGCGTTTGGAGCTCGGGAGCGTTTGGAGCTCGGGAGCGTTTGGAGCTCGGGAGCGTTTGGAGCTCGGGAGCGTTTGGAGCTCGGGAGCGTTTGGAGCTCGGGAGCGTTTGGAGCTCGGGAGCGTTTGGAGCTCGGCTCTTGTGCGCAGGTCGGGGACCGTTTTCCTTTGTTTAAAAGGTTTTATTAGATTAATAGCTGAGCCCTGGTTAGGGGTTGCCTACGTACCCTTTAGTAGAAGGGATCAAGCCAATCGTAGTTCGTTTGTTTACAAAGGCGGAGAGCGGATTGGAGCCCGGGGGCTTAATAGTAGAACCGTTTGAGGTTGATCGAATTCCATGAGCGCGGGACTGCGTCGCCGGCCATCGTGACTAGCTCGTATACGCCGGGCTTGACGACCTTGGAGATAAGGTAAGGGCCCTCCCAATGTGCACCGAGCTTGCCCGCGTTCAACTCGGCGGTGTTTTCGAAGACTTTGCGGAGGACCAGGTCTCCTTCGGCAAAGAACCTGCCTCGAACCCTCTTGTTGTAGTACTTGGAGGCGAGCTGCTGGTAGTTTTGGATTCGGAGGAGGGAATGGTCCCGTTGTTCCTCAAGGAAGTCCAGCTCGCTGAGGAGGACGGTGTCGTTCAGGGCGGGCTGCTGGGTGAGCATAGCGCGGCGGGGAGTGGGGAGCCCGACTTCAGAGGGGGCCATTGCCTCCATTCCGTGCGAGAGGCTGAACGGTGTGCGTCCTGTCGACGTCTTCGGCGTTGTGCGATGGGACCAGAGGACTCCGTCGAGCTCATCGGCCCAGGACCCCTTCTTGTCGTCTAGCCGCTTTTTGAGGCCGTCGAGGATGGTCTTATTGGTGGCTTCGGCTTGTCCATTCCCTTGTGGATATCTCGGGGTGGACTTGCTCAGCCTGATTTTCCACTTCGCGCAGAAGCCTTCGAAGAGGGCCGACGTGAACTGGGAACCGTTGTCGGTCACGATCTCGTAGGGCAGTCCGTGCCGGCAGATGACGAACTTCCAGACGAATTTCCGGACGTCTTCTGCCGTGATTTTGGCGTAAGCTTCGGCTTCGACCCACTTGGTGAAGTAGTCGGTCATGACCAGAATGAAGCTCTTTTGCCGAGATCGGGGTAGTGGTCCGACTATGTCCATGGCCCATCGCATGAAGGGGTAGGGTGCTACCGCAGTGGTGAGGAGCTCGGTAGGGCAGTGAATGAGTGTGCCGTGACGCTGGCACTTCTCGCACCGGGCTGCGAATTTTTCACAATCCTGCAGCATTGTTGGCCAGTAGTGCCCTTGGTTCCGGATTCGCAGGGCGAGAGCCCGGCCGCTGGAGTGGTTTCCGTCGGCACCTTCGTGCATTTCTTTCATTACGTCGAAGGTTTCCTGCCCGTGGAGGCACCCGAGCAAGATTCCCGAGGCGCTCCACCGGAACAGATTGCCGTCCAGCATCGTGTATCGGGCACACTTCTTTCTTAGCCGTCGGGCGGTCCACCGATCTGCGGGAAGGACGCCGTCTGCGATATATAGCAGCAGGTCGATTCGCCAGTCCGGCAGTTCGGGCTCGGCCGGGGGCGGTGGTAGGTTCTCGGGAGGTTGGGCGTCTTCGTCAGGGTCCGCGACCTGGGGACCGATCAGATAGGCTCCCTTTGGTAGCTCGATGCTGGGGAGGTCGATACTTTCCACCGGGATTACCCGTCGTTGCTCTGGAGCCGAGGTGGAGGCTAGTGCTGCGAGGGCGTCTGCGGAAGTGTTATCGCCTCGGGGGATCTTTGTCAGGGTGAACTCGGAGAAGTCTGCGGCCATGCCTTGAGTCACCTTGAGGTAGGCGTCCATGCGATCATTCTTGGCCTCGTACTCCCCGCTGAATTATTGGCAACGAGCTGGGAGTCGCAGTAAGCCCGGATTTTCTTTGCGCCGACCTCTTTGGCCAGGCGCAGGCCGGCAATCAAAGCTTCGTACTCGGCCTCGTTGTTCGATGCCGGGAAGGCTAGGCGGAAGGACTGCTCGAGGATCTCCTTGGTCGGGGATTCGAGGCGTATGCCGACGCCGGACCCGTGCTTGGAGGCCGATCCGTCGACGTGCAGAGTCCACACTTCGGACACCTCGCTGACTGCCAGCTCGGGTGCCAACTCAACTAGGAAGTCGGCCAGCGCTTGAGATTTGATCGCGGTCCGACCCCGGTACTCGATGTCGTATTCGCTCAGCTCGACAGCCCACTTCATTATCCGGCCGGACCGGCTCGGGCTGTGGAGGATGGTCCTGAGGGGGTACGTACTTAGGACGGCTATCGTATGGGATTGGAAGTAAGGCCGGAGCTTCCTAGCTGCGACGACCACTGCCAAGGCGAGCTTCTCCAGAGTCGGGTACCTGCTCTCCGCGTCGTCTAAGGACTTGCTGATGTAGGAGATAGGTCTCTGGTCGCCGCGGTCTTCCCGCACTAGTACCCCGCTGACTGCCGACGTAGAGATGGCGATGTAGAGGCAGAGGGTTTCCCCTTCCTCTGGTTTGGACAGGACGGGAGGAGTAGATATGTATTCCTTCAGCTGCTGGAGGGCTTCCTCGCACTTCTCGTCCCACTCGAACCGTTTGTTAGCCCGGAGCAGCTGGTAGAACGGGAGGCACTTGTCGGTAGAGCGGGAGATGAAGCGGTTCAGTGCGGCGATTCTCCCGGTAAGCCGCTGTACTTGGCGCGTGCTCTCAGGGGATTTGAGCTCGGTGATCGCCCGGATCTGCTTTGGGTTGGCTTCGATCCCGCGCTGGGTGATGATATAGCCGAGGAATTCGCCCGAGGTGACGCCGAAAGAACACTTGGCCGGGTTCAGCTTCATGTTGTATTCGTTCAGCGTCCGGAAGCAAGAGCGGAGATGGGCGACGTGGTCGGCGGCGACTAGAGATTTCACCAGCATGTCGTCTATGTACACCTCCATAGTGCGGCCTATTTGGTCGGCGAACATCCGGTTGACGAGCCGCTGGTAGGTGGCCCCGGCGTTCTTGAGTCCGAAAGGCATTACCTTGTAGCAGTAGATGCCTCGGTCTGTGATGAACGCGGTCTTCTCCTGGTCGTCGGGGTGCATGGGGATTTGGTTATACCCCGAGAAGGCGTCCATGAAGGAGAGCAGCTCATTCCCCGCGGTGGCTTCGACGACTTGGTCGATCCGAGGGAGGGGAAAGCTGTCCTTTGGGCACGCCTTATTGAGGTCGGTAAAATCCACACAGACCCTCCATTTCCCGCTCTTCTTCTTGACCACCACCGGGTTGGCCAACCAGTCCGGGTATCTGACCTCGGTGATCGAGCCGGCCGCGGTGAGCCTTTCGACCTCGTCGTTGACTGCCTGGGCGCGCTCCGGGCCCAATTTTCGGCGCTTTTGCTTGACTGGTCGGCAGGTCGGATCCACGTTGAGCTCGTGGCTACACGTCGCGGGGTCTATGCCGGGCATGTCGGCGGTTGACCAGGCGAAGGTGGAGACGTTCTCTCCCAGAAAATTGACCAGCTCCTTCTTGATGGTCTCGTCGAGGTCGGTTCCGATGCCGACGCAACGGGCGGGGTTGCTCGGATCGATGTTGACCTGGGTGACGAGGTCTTCCCCCGGGAGGTCCCGAGCAACTGTCTCGCCGGGCTGATACGTGCTGACGGCTAGGCAGGCCGGCGCGGCGCGGCGCAGCTTGTGCTCAATGGCGAAGCAGGCGCGAGAAACCCTCTGGTTGCTTCTGAGAGTGTACGTCCCGGCCTGGTTGGGGAACTTGAGGCACTGGTGGTACGTCGACGTGACTGCCTTCATCGAGTGCAGCCAAGGAGTTCCAAGGATGATATTGTAGATCGGGGTGGTATCGAAGACCACGAACTTGACGATTTTCGTCACCCGACCTACGTAGACCGGCAATTCGATGGTGCCGATTCCGTTGACGGTATCCCCGGCGAAACCGGTTAGCGGGATGGAGTGCGGCTTGATCTCGACCCCGTTTAGATTCATCCTGGCAAGGGTGTCCTTGAAGATGAGGTCGACCGAGCTGCCCGTATCGACGAGGACTCGGTTAACGTCGCAGTCGGCTACGCGGACTTGCACGACGAGGGGATCGTTGTGGGGCTGGTGGACCCCGGCCGCATCGGCCTCGGTGAAACATATCCCCCTTTTGCTCGTGTCCTGAGCGTCGATCTCCGGCCCGGAGTGCCACTTCAGGGAGACGTCGGTCTTCCTCTCATGGCGCTTGATGGACCGCACTGAGTCGTTGCACGAGAGGAGGCCTCCCATGATCATCCCTATCAGAGTCCGGGCCGGGAGAGGCGATCTGCCCGTTTCCCGGTCTCGCGAGGGAGATCGTCGCCGCCGGTCGTCGTTTTGGGCGTGGTGATAAGGCCTAGCCCGGTTATCCTCGCGACCTCGGTTGTCACGGGGTTGCACTCGATCGCCATCCCGGGGATGTGGGCGCAGCCGCTCCGGTACGTCGATTTCGCCCCGTTGAAACTGGTTCAGCAGGACCTCTTGGAGGGCGCGGCAGTAAGAGGTCGGGTGCCCCCTTCGCCGGTGGAAGTCGCAGTAGGCCGACCTGTCGTACGGCTCGTCTGGTCGGGACTCCCTATCGCTCGGGTCGTCGGGACGCCGGTCCTGCTGGTGGGGGTCCCGTACGTACTTGTTCCAAGGCAACCCCGGCGCGGGGCCGGGAGGAGGTACGGGATCGCGCATACGGGGTCCCGAGGTCGGCCCGTTAACAAGTAACGCAGCGGCCTGCTTTCCCTTGCTGCGCTGGTACTCGTCATCATAGTGTTGACGAGGCTCCTGGTATCTCTCCTGGGGCCGTTCCTTCGCGGCCGGGGCCTTGTGAGAGGCGCTGTTTCTCGATTCAGCCGCCTTCTCCTCCTCGAGCTCGACGAAGAGTCCAGCGCGGTGCAAGGCGTCCTCCAGCGAGCGCGGCCTGTTGAGCTTCATGTCGTCCTTGAAGGCCGAATCGGCCCGTAGCCCCTTTCTTAGAGCAGGCAGCGCGGACTCATCCGTCACATTGCTTTGGGAGGCCGTGGCCTTGAAGCGTTCTATGAAGGACCTGAGCGACTCCTTTGCTCCCTGGTTCATCGCCCAGAGGTCCGCGCTGGATGCGGACTGCCGGATATAGATGGAGTAGTGCTCGAGAAAGGTGGTTGACAGGTCTCTGAAACTGTCTATGGAGTGCGTCTTCAGCCGAGAGAACCACGTGAGAGCCGGGCCGGTGAGGTTCTCTACGAAGAGTTGGCAGTGGGCGGCTTCCCGCTCATCTGGTGAGAAGTGGGCGCGGCCCATGGCGATGGTGAACGCCGTGAGATACTGGGCCGGGTCGGTGGTTCCCGCGTAGGGCTGGAGTTTGAGCTTCCCGAGGTGCTGGAGCGGGACGGAGGAGATCCGGCGGGTGAACGGCGTGTTTTGCGTCTCTCGGAGGACGCAATCTATTTCCGGGGCCGCACTGGTGGCCTGATGGATCTTAGAGGACATCACGCGGAGTGTCTCCTTCATAGCTTCGAACTCGGCGTCCCTGGCGCGTTCGGAGCTGGATCGGAGATGATGGGCTTCGTCGCCCGGGGAGCTCCCTACGGCTGGGGCGAAACGTCCGCCCGGGCCTTCGTAGCCTGACGGCGAGTCGCCGGGCTGGCCCCTTCGGATACGAGGGGTTTCTTCCCGAGAGGCCGGCTCTCTGAAATGGACGTCGGGGGATCCGGTGTTGTCCGACCGGTCCCGGGAGGCTGCTAGCGTGGCGAACCGTTGGTCGGTCGCACGCGTCAGCTCGTCTATTCTGGTGAGTAGGGCCTGCATTACGGCGGACAGCGTGGGCTGGTCCTCCGGGGGGTGAGGCGCGTTGTGCGCGGCGGGGCCGCCGGGAGGAGTGGGCGCTGGGGCCGGTGGCGGAGCCCTGAAGGACTCCTGGGGAGTCATCCGGTCGGTGGCTGCCTGGGCTGATGGCCGGGCTGTCGTCGTCGCTGCTTGAGTTGGTGGCGGGGCCGTTGTCTGGGTCTGGGCCGTTGCTTGGGCCGGGGTCTCTAGGCCTGATAATACTCTTGGGGGCGGAATAGCCATCGTTGCTGCGGTTGCGGCGGTGGTTGAACTGCTCCTTGCGTATAGAAGAATCTCTAATCCCCCTCCTTCTAGCGCCAATTATTGATCCCGTGGATCACTAAGTGTGTTTAAAGAATGATTAGGAGATGGGAGGTGAGATTTTCGTTAATAGAGCAATTTAACCACATTTAAGACAGGTCGGGAGAAATATGAGTAGGCCGGGGGCCGTGTTTCGTTTTATTGATGAGAGAGAAGTAAACGCTTTAGAATTACGAACTGGTTCCGAAGGACGTCCAGTTCGGCGTTCTAAAGTGTTGTCTTGTTACAAAGAGAGAGAGGTCGGGTAACTTGTGGTAGGTGAGAGAGTAAAAATCCCAGTCCCCCTCATTAATGACATATGAGGGGTATATATAGTCGGGGTCGGCTTCCTGCTCCCCGGGATCTCGGGCCACGTGTCGTCTGCGGCCTCTTTCGCGGGTAAGGTGGCCTAGGAGGCGTGTCCCGGCTTTCGAGGAGAGAGGTCATGATGAGCTCGGCGTGGCGTGTTGCAGAGCAGTGCACTGTTTTACCAACTCTGCTCCACCTGCTCCTTCCTGCCCTTGTCAGCTCTGTAGGGTTGGTGGGACGTCGGGTCGAAGGCACATCCCTACGCGGGTAGGGTACTGCCTTACCAACTCCCACTCGCCTATTCTTCTGACACTCCCTGCTCTGGCGGGGCATCAGCGCGGGCCCGGGGTACGTTGCTTTCAGGTCGGCTACCGAGCTGAAGAGCGGTCTTGCAGGTCGGTGACATTAAGTCCGGTGACCGTACCGAAGAACGGCATTTCCTAAGATGGGCCTAACTAATTGGGGGTGCTAGGCCCACCTCCAACACAAGCAAGCACGCAAAACAATAAAAAAAAAAATCGAAGCTGAGAAATTAATGGGAAAATCACCAGTTGAAGCTAATTGCCTCAAAGTGAAGGTTTTTAGCCAAACCAGAGGCGCAGATCTTTGCCACCTCATGCCTCAGCTTTCTTGGTCCACACACCATTACTCCCACGTCTTCCGAACCTTCTGCTTCAAACAGTATCTCTGCGAAAACGGCAACGCTTTGGTCAAATTTTACTATTTAATTTCTCTCATGCATGTGATAGTAGATGACTTACTCTTTAGATTAGGTTTAGAGCCGTAGTGAACATTAGTGGCTTGTACTATTGACTGATACGGGACGCTTTACAGCTCTCTCTGGGTGCTGCCACCGAACCATGAGGATGGAGATGATGTAGGCGTCTGAAAGTCTACGACGCTCTGTTTCTTCTTATTCGAATCGTGATCCCCCTCGTTGTTTTGTTTCTTGCGCCACAAGAAAATCACGCTGGAAGCAATGAAAATGCAGACACATCCAAGAAACATGTCCCAAAGTGATCTATAAGTGAAATTGTAGATTTTTCCACGGTTAAGGTCGACAGGGTAGATGTAATAGCGCGTGACGATCACTGTGAGGAGTAAAAACATTGCAAATGATGATAAGATCACAACCCCAAGCCATATATAGGATGTTGTTGGGTCCAAGAACTGGCGAGATGGGTGAGTCTTTGTTGTTTGGTTTGAACCATTTCGTCTTCAAATGATTGCCATCGTCCGATGTTGTTGTTTTTGTTGGAACAAATTTTTTATCAAAGCTTGTGGGCTTGATAAAATTGTGTTTGTGTGAAAAGAAATGAGTTAAGCGCATTCAAATGAAATGTTTTCATTGGCTATAACTATTGAGAAATGTTTTTCTTGAATATATATGAAGTGGTCGTATCATCCTATAGGTGTCGATCGATATCCCTTGGTATCGATCGATGCTTGACGGGCATTGGGCTTTTGGGCCGATTTTAAAATCGCAGCCGTCTAGAATATTCTGCGGAATATTCTGTACTTGTTAATCAAGTCCACGAAAAACCCTAGCCTCTCTCCTATATATACGGGCCGATTTTCACCAGAAAAATCATCCTCAAAAACACAAAAAACACATCATAAAAGTTCTAGCAAAAGTTCATTCAATTCCCTACTGCTTAGAGTAAGTCTTTATTCGAGAGTATCGTAGTTATGATGTTCGACAGATCTGTTATCGAGTGTCTGCGATAACAGATTCCTTTGGTTATATTCTGGAACTCATGGATCTATTATAAACCGTCGCACTACGGAAGATTCTTTGAGTTAAGGAAAGAGATTCATCTCGCCTCCATTGATTTATTTATATGTCATCGTTTTATTAATCTCCTATTTTCTTACCGTTTATTTATGTAATCGTGATTTAATCTATTCCTGTCTATTGTGCGAAATTTTGGTCCTACAATCTTAACTCAAAGAAGATCCGATTTCTGTTTTATTACTTCAATCGGATCTTTAATCGCGAGTAAATAAATGTGTTTTCAAACGATCTATAAAACGATTCTTCTACTGATGATGATACTCAAACGTTATCAAAACGCATCTTTTGCAGCTTGAAACGTGTAGTAGAAGCAATTTTTCTGTTTATTGAATTATTTTTATAAAAGACGTTCTACTACTAGTGATACTCAAACGTTATCAAAACGCATCTTTTGAAACTTGAAACGTGTAGTAGAAGCAGTTTTGCTTTAAACGTCTTTCACAACCTTCATTAATTGCGATTAATAAACGGTATAAACAACGAACGCACGATGTGGTTCTTGTTTGGTTCGATTGCGATCGACACCATGTGCGTATCGATCGACACCCACTGTGGCATCGATCGATACTATGCAAAAATTTCAGACATCGATTGACACCGAGCGTGGATAGATCGATTCAAGTCTCTGAAAATTTTATATCGGTCGACAATGCGTGTGCATCGATCGATACTGTGCATCGACCGATTTGGGTCTATATCGATCGATACTGTGGAACATTCACAAGTATCGATCGACACCGTGGTGCTTTGATCGATCCTGTGGATAATTCACTTGTATCGATCGACACCTAGGGTGTATCGATCGACACCGTGGTGCATCGATCATCGATCGACACATCGATCGACACCTAGGGTGTATCGATCGACACTGAGCATGCATCGATCGACACCTAGGGTGTATCGATCGACACTGTGTATGCATCGATCGACACAAGTTGTGCATCGATCGATACATATTGTTTGGTCTGATATTAGCATTATAATTGCGATTCTTAACTATTCATATCAGTACTAATTGGAAGTTGTGTTTCTTTTGTCTTCACAGAATGACAACCGACGCTGAAAACAACTCTGGAATGGTGAGAAAACCAATGAAAAAGTGGAAGAAATGACTGCGAGTCTGATCGAGATGGTCAAAGTTCCATCTGGGAATTATGATGCTCCTCCAAACAAGTTTGATGGGACAACATTTAAGATGTGAAAAAGAAGATGTTCTTCTACCTGACCACGCTGAATCTGCAGAAATACACCAGCGAAGTGAAACCTCTTCTTCCAGAAGATAACACTGATCCGCGTGCGCTTGCGAGTGTTCACGCATTGGAACATGCCGATTTCTTGTGCAAGGGCTACATTCAGAATAGCCTTTCGGACTCTCTGTTCGGGGTGTACAAAAACGCTGAAACTTCTAAGGAACTGTGGGATTCCCTTGACAAGAAGTATCGCATTGAAGATTCTGGTACTCAGAAATTTGTGGCAAAATTTATGCAGTACCAGATGGTGGATTCCAGACCATTGATGGAACAAGTCGATGAGGTGCAGAGGCTCCTACACGACATTCATGCTGAGGGAATGCGGCTATGTGAAATCTATCAGGGATGCTGCATAATTGAGAAGCTTCCTCCTGGTTGGACAGACTTCAAAAATTACCTCAGGCTGAAGAAAAAGAAGATGAGCCTTGAAGATATGGTTTTTAAACTTCGCGTAGAGTCTACGAATAGAGAACAACAGATTGGTGTAGGTGTAAAGATTCGCGAACACAATGCGAATATGGTTGAATACCAAAACAATAATCAAGGCAAGTGGTAGAACAAAGGACGCCTAAACAAAGGCAAAGGGAAGATGCCACCAAAGAACTTCCAGAAGTTCAAGAACAAGAATGGTCAGAATGGTCAGACCTCTCAAAGGTTCTTGGGAGCATGTAACTTCTGTGGAAAGCAAGGACACAAATCCTTCGAGTGTCGCAGCAAGAAGGCTCCAGCGAACTTAACAGAAGCTGACATGTGTGTTGTGGTCACTGAGGCCAATGTTGCTGAAAGCCATCCGAAGACTTGGTGGTTCGATACTGGTGCAACCAGGCACATCTGCATGGATCGAGAGATGTTCTCGACATACACAAAGAACAAGAGTGGTGACAAGCTCTTGATGGGTAATTCCGCCTCGTCGACAATTGAGGGTCACGGAAAGGTTGTTCTGAAGCTCACCTCTGGACAGGAGTTGGTTCTCACGAACGTTGTCCATGTACCAGAGATGCGCAAGAATCTGATCTCTGGATCTCTGATAAGCAAGCATGGATTCACTGTGAAGCTGGAAGGTGATAAGCTGATCCTAACGAAGAATGGGATGTATTTGGGAAAGGGTTTTGTTTATGATAATTTGTTTAAGATGTCTGTTGAGACAGTAATCCGTAAGGATAATGTAACCGAGGCATCCACCTCGAAGAACCCTAAGATGAATGATAAGAAACCAATTACTTATCTCGCAGAGTCTTTTAATATTTGGCATGAACGTTTAGGACATGTTAATTTCAAGTCTATGAGTAGATTGATGAACATGAACTTGATTCCTAAATGCAAAATAAGCAAAGACAAATGTGAAGTTTGTGTCCAAGCCAAACTCACTAAAACGCCATCACCCAGCGTTCAAAGAACAACTGAACCTCTAGGTTTAATTCACACAGATTTATGTGATTTAAAATACATTCAAACTAGAGGTGGTAAGAAATATTTCGTGACCTTCATAGACGATTGTACGAGATATTGCTACATCTATCTACTGCGTAGTAAAGATGAAGCCTTGGAGAAGTTTAAAGAGTACAAGCTGGAAGTTGAAAACCAACTTGGTAAAACCATAAAAATGGTTAGAAGTGATAGAGGAGAAGAATATAATGAACCATTTGATGCATTCTGTAGAGCACATGACATTATTCATCAAACGACTGCTCCCTACTCACCGGAATCCAACGGAGTTGCTGAAAGACAGAACAAAACTCTCAAGGAAATGATGAATGCAATGTTGCAGGAATATGGGTTAGCCCAGAACATGTGGGGGGGAAGCTCTGCTTACCTTAAATTATATCCTGAACAAAATTGCACATAAAGTCACAGGAAAAACTCCTTATGAACTTTGGAAAGGTAATGTACCTTTGTATAAATACCTGAAAGTGTGGGGGTGCCTGGCAAAAGTTGCAATTCCGCTTCCGAAAAAGGTCACCATAGGACCTAAGACGGTAGACTGCATCTTTATCGGATATGCGCATAAAAGTAGTGCCTATCGGTTTCTGGTACATAAATCAGATATACCAGACATTCATGTAAACACGATAATGGAGTCAAGGAATGCGTCCTTCTTCGAAAATGTGTTTCCGTGTAAGGATAGAGGAAATCCTAAACGAACTCGTGATGAACGAGATGCTAGCAATGAGGAAAGCACTTCAGGCACTTCTATAAACGAAGAAAAAGATGAAGAAGTTGAACCTAGACGAAGCAAGAGAGCTCGTAAGGAAAATACATTTGGTTCTGAGTTCATAATGGCATTCCTCGCGGAAAGTGGTCCAAGAACTTTCATGGAAGCAATGTCTACACCCGATGCACATTTCTGTAAGGAGGCATCTAACATTGAAATCAACTCAATTATGCAAAATCATACTTATGAGTTGGTAGATCTACCTCAAGGTTGCAAACCTCTTGGGTGTAAATGGATCTTCACCACAAAGCTAAAAATCGATGGCTCTATAGACAAGTATAAGGCCAGACTTGTGGTACAAGGATTTCATCAAAAGGAAGGACTGGATTTCTTTGACACGTATTTTCCGGTGATGAGAATAACTTCGATTCGCATGCTGATTGGAATCGCAGCTTTAAGAAACCTTGAAATACATCAGATGGATGTCAAGACTGCTTTACTAAATGGAGATTTAGAGGAAGAGATTTATATGAACCAACCTGAGGGTTATGTTGCTCCTGGACAAGAGAAGAAAGTATGTAGACTTGTGAAATCGCTATACGGACTCAAGCAAGCTCCGAAGCAATGGCATGAAAAGTTTGACAGTGTAATGATGTCAAATGGCTTTCACATCAATGAATGTGATAAGTGCATATACATGAAAAGTACTCCTCATGGATACGTTTTTGTTGTATGTTGATGACATGCTCATCATGGGAAGCAACAAAGACATAATCCAGCACACTGAGAATGTGCTTAGTTTGAAAGACATGGGATTAGCAGATGTAATTCTAGGGATTAAGATTATTCGAAATTCAAAAGGAATAATTTTATCTCAAAACTATTACACTACAAAAATCCTAGAGAGGTTTAAGACCTACTCAAATGAGACTGCAAAAACTCCGCTTGATCCTCAACTTCATTTGACAAATAATTCAGGTGAAGCCGTGTTACAAGCGGAGTATGCAAGAGTCATCGGAAGTCTTATGTACTTGACTAATTGTACTAAACCCGATTTAGCGCACTCAGTAAATGTACTAAGTCGCTACACGAGTAATCCAGGACATACTCATTGGAAGGCCATAACTAGGGTATTAAATTATCTACGATACACTAAAAGTTATGGGCTGCACTTCGGTAAAGAACCAGCAGTTCTGGAAGGGTATAGTGATGCCAATTGGATTTCAGATTCCAGAAACTCAAAATCCATGAGTGGATATGTCTTTACGCTTGGTGGTGCAGCAGTGTCTTGGAAATCTTCCAAACAAACTCTGTTCGCCTGATAAACCATGGAGTGGCTTCAGAATTTTTTGGAAGATATCCCGATGTGGATAAAAACCAGTGCTAAAAATGTGTACACTGCGATAGTTAGTGAGCTATCTCTGGGGCACTGAGTAAGTTATAAAATGGCAAATCTCGAGAATGACATAAGACCATTAGACAACTGATCTCAAAATGGCTGATAACTTAGCAGATCCGTTTCCCAAAAGTTAGCCTCGAGATCGAGTTTGTTAAATCATCGAAAGGAATGGGTTTAAAGCCTATAGACAAAGATGACGTTTGACAGATACCCCACCTATGTGACTGGAGATCCCAAGATCTAGGTTCAAATGGAAAACAAAGTTGAACTGATTCGAAATTGAGCACTGTGAGACTATGTCTCTGCCCAGCTCCTAGGATGATAAAACAGTGTTACCTGTGAATATTGAGGATAAGCGTTGGCTTTTAATGATTGCATAGCTTTGTGATAGTGGAGTGTGATAGGACACTTCTGAAAACAAGCTGATAACAGATCACCTAGTGAGTGTGAAATGAGGGCCGTTTCTAGGAGAATGAAAGAGAAGGCTATATTCTCCAAGTTCACTCATGAAAAACCAGGAATGTTAAAGGCCAAAATGAACACAATAGAGAACAAAGTTCTACGAGAAAATTTCGCTGTGCGATACATGTTGTCTAGGTTTACATCAAAATCTGGGTAGTTCAAGACATCATGTTCACCTCCCAGCCGAGTAAACCCGACATATATTAAAAATGATTGGTTCAAAGCTGAAAAACGCTACCTCTCAGATACAGTTACATTTTCGTATACTCTCGAAAGTCTGTCTACGTCTAGTCGAGTCTAGTCAAGTATGTCTAGTAAAGTCTAGTATGTACAATTTTCATATGTTTAGAGTCATTTCTATTCATGTTGGGGATTGTTGGAACAATTTTTTTATCAAATCTTGCGGGCTTGATAAAATTGTGTTTGTGTGAAAAGAAATGAGTTAAGCCCATTCAAATGAAATGTTTTCATTGGCTATAACTATTGATAAATGTTTTCTCTTGAATATATATGGAGTGGTCGTATTATCCTATATGTGTCGATCGATACCCCTTTGGTATCGATCGATGCTTGACGGGCATTGGGCTTTTGGGTCGATTTTAAAATCGCAGCCGTCTAGAATATTCTGCGGAATATTCTGTACTTGTTAATCGTTTTATTAATCTCCTATTTCCTTACCGTTTATTTATGTAATCGTGATTAAATCTATTCCTGTCTATTGTGCGAAATTTTGGTCTTACAGTTTTCGGCTGCTCGTTATCCCTTGTTACGTAGGCTTCGATTCGAAGTTTCAACTTAGATATATCTGAGACTGATATGCCTGAGGGAGGGAAGATTAGGTCTAGAAGGGCAAGATCTTGGTTATGTTTGAAGGAGCAAACAAGAAGAAGATCTGGTAGTTTCGTGCTTGGGTTTTGACTCTGGAAAATCATTTCTCTGATGACTGAAATGAAAGGAGATATTCCGCTTCCGCCACTCACTAGTATTAGAGAGTCATGGCTTAAAAAGGCGAAGGAGGTAGGGCCATAAGGTCCTTCAGTTGAGACTTCGAAAGAATCGATAGAGGAAGAAGAAATATGGTTGTAGAGCTTTTGAGTCCAAGTTCCTTGCCTTCTGATGACTACACTTAGTTTGTCTGTCTCTAAATTGCTGCTTGAGGTTATTGAGAAGGGATGCCATTGGAGCTTGGAAATGCTTGGCACATGTAGAAATAGTATACTTGTTGGGTTATAATGAAGTCCTGCAATGCCCACCATGATCACAATTAGTTAGATCTATTCAAGAGACAAAAACAATAATAAAATGTTTGTTGATGGAAGTATTAAATCATGTCTAAAAATATTTGGACTCACACCAAGAGTGCACTGTCATTAGGGGTGTCAAAATGAGGTCAATTCATATAAACTCATCATGATGTAGAGTATTTCATGAGTTAGCTCTACTCATTTGATTTATTATATGTATGAGCTCATATTTATCAAATTCGAGCTCATATTATCCGAAAAACTATTATCATTATAAAAGTATCGAAAAAGTAACTTTAATAGTTAAATATTATAAAGGAATCCAATTAAATTGTTGTCAAAATGCTAACTTAAATCCAACGTCTAACAATTATATATATATTAATTTAAAAATCATGCAGTTATCATCTACATGATCATAGTCAAACCTACTTTGATAATTATATACTCATGCATAACCTTTAAGAGGAATGAACCAATCGAGTTTGTGGAAGGTAGAAGAAAATCTCAAACTTCTTTCGTCTGAAGTAAGGTAAGCTAGTCACCCAAATCGCTATCCCGATAACCATTGCTATCGGGATAGCTATTTGGGTGCATATAGATGAACAACAACATATATATGAGCGGGTAATATAGTTAACTGATAGAAATATTAATTAATATACATAAATTATAAATCTTGAACCCTATCTAGAGCATTGTATATGAATTGATGTAATCAAGATATCCCGAGTTCAAGCGCTAGCAAGAAAGAATTTGAAATAACCAATTTAACCATGCTATAATCCTCGTACAAGGAGACAATAGGCTTCGGCCCGAAACTTCTTGAATAACAAAAGAAAGAAAAAAGAAGGTTAGATGTAACGTACATCGATCAACTTATCAACCATGGCCCAGTAGATAAGAAAAACGACTGTGTGAAGTTTGATGCTTGACTCCGAAGTCAACCCGACAAGTGGAAGAATCGTAGAGGCTCTCACTATAAGAAAACATATCAAATTACCACGGAAATATCGGTGGGGAATTGGTGGGAAAAGCCTACTCCCGACGATTTTCCCACGGAATATTTTGGTGGGACATCGATCATTGCAAATTCAAAAATGGTGGGAAAATGGTGGGAAAATGCCCACTGACATATTCGTTGCTAAAATGGTGGGAAATATCAGTGGGAAATTGGTCACGAATGTTCCCACGATTTCCCCACCATTTCCCACCACATATTCCCACGGTTTCCCAACCATTTTTTCCAACGGTTTTCCCACCACTATTTTCCACGAATTCCCCACCACTATTTCCCACCACACTTTAAAATTTTTCCCGCGAATTTTCCACAATTTCGTATAAAATTTAAATCAGAATTTTAATATTATAATAATATTATTTTATAAATTGAAAAATTAAAAATTAAAAATCAAATTTAAAAACGTAAAATTTAACATCAAAATAAGTTTTCATACATAAAATGTAAGTTTTACAACACAAATACACACCTAAAATGTTAAACCAAACACACAAAAACCAAAATTGAAATCTACTCTTGAGTCGCATCTTCATCGTCTTCTTGCTGCAATTCGGGAAACTTAACAAGCATCCGCTTTGCAAAGCCTGACAAGTACTGGATAGTCTCAGCCATAGTCTTGATCTTCTCGTTTGCCAACCACAATTGTTCTTCTTGTTCCATATCATGATCACAAGACTTACCACTACAAATCGATCTTGAACTTAAGAGTGTACCCAACCCGTAATGTCGTCCCTTGACCTTGGGTAATTCCTGAGATTAAAGAAGAAAATATTCTAATCAGATTCAAATGCCTTATACTAAAACACACAGCAACTTTGAACTCTTATCGACAACTTCAAATTAGTGGCCAACTTTGAACGTAACACATTTCTTACTTCCATAATGAACTCAAACACACAGCAACTTGTTTTCTTAACAACTAAAAAATTTTAACAACTTTGAACTCAAAAAATACGATGGCATCCAGTCAGGTCCTTGAAATGCTGCAGCAGCCTAAATCAAAACAAATGAGTCAAAAATCAAGAAGCACCCAACTACAAAATCAGAAACATACTCTAATCATAATCAGCAACTAGCAATCGTGAGACAATGAGGCAAAGAGACATAAGACATGAGACATGAGACAAAATCAGTAATTTTGCCTGAGACAAAGCAGAAGACAATCATTTTTCTATGCAAAGACATTCGTAAGAGACATAAGACATACAAAATCAGGGAAGAACAAAAAAGACATTCGTAAGAGACATAAGACAATCATTTTTCTATGCAAAGGCATTCGTAAGAGACATAAAACATACAAATGTGGCCCACATACCCTATTCTCAACCCAAAAGCCCTGCCTGCCATCTGCGCCATTGATACATTTAGGTTTTGTCAATGTTAGTTCATGCATGTTGCTAAGTAGAAATGAATAAACTTACATTTTAGAGTTGTCGTGGTTATGAAGTTGGACGTTATATAGCTAATGTAGAGGTAATTGGCGAGAGCCCAAGTTAAAAGAGACACAAACAGGATAGAAAAAGTCAAATCCGTTGCGGTTACTATCCCCAATGGGTTCATCACCATCATCACCCGCCCCATCCCTCCTTTTACTTTATTGCATATAATTTTAATTAAATACCCAAATACATTATTGCATATAATTTTCAATTTTTTTGAATCGTATTAGACATATTAAACGGCACCCATAGCTCTCAAATCAGGTAAACGAGTATTATTCATATATACCATATGTTTCAAAATATAAGATGTTTTATCTAAAAACAGAAGAATTAAGAAATTTATTTTTCTTTATAAAAGTATCGTTTAATGTATGAATTAAAAGTAATTCAACCAATTATGAAAAAAACTATATGATATAATTGGTCAAATATTATTCAATGAATTTAAAGTTGCATAAAAATGTGAGAACATCTTATATACAAAAAATAATTTCTAAAACATCTTATATCTTGAAATAGAAGGAATATTTTTTTTGGTAATTGATTTTCTTCTACAGTTATCTTGTAGTTCATAGTCGTCATACAAATTTTATAGGAGTCAAGAACGTATGAGTATATAGTAACTAGTGAGATCTAATCTATGACCTAGATCAAACGAACAAGATCACTCGCTTATAACCAAGTGGTTTATACACTACAAAAAATGTGTTTCACATCATTTATTTTACAGATTTTTATTAGTTATAAATAATGTAAAAAAAATTTACATCACTTAAATAAATGACTCTTAAAGTGGTGATGCAAATATTTACATCAGTTGTAAAAATATTTTACATCAGTTTAAGCAACTGATATAAATATTTGCATCACTTTAAGCAACTGATATAAATATTTACATCAGTTTAAGCAATTGATGTAAATATTTGCATTGATTATTGTAATCGGTTGCAAAAAATGATATTAAAGATTTGCATCAATTAATATAAATGATGGTAATATTACATTATAATTATCAACTTTAAAATATGTGTCATAATTTAAAATTAGTACTAAATTTTATAAATTATTTTAATATTATATTATAAATTATTTCACAAATAAATTATTTATTTTTATCTAGGATAACACTTCAATATTGGTTTTTAAAATCTGTAAATAAATTGTACTTATTTATAAGAAACAAAACTTCTCACTTCATTCCTTAGTTCTCGATGTGGGACAAACATCAAAGGTAATTAAAAGCATATTTAATTAATTGAAAATTTATTAGCATCATTTTTTATTGATGTAATAGTTGTATCATTTTTTTAAATGATGTTAACAAAAAATTGGAGATGCATCGATTATCTAATTGATGTGCATTCATATTTTTTGTATCATCTATATATATAAAGTTAGGTTTTCTCTCTTCTCTTCTCATGAAGACACCTCATCTTCCACATTATTACCACATCATTTTGATATTTAATTTTCATAATTTAATTAGTTTAAATTTTGATATACATATTAACTATACATTTTATTAAATTATGCAAGGAATTTGAAAGGTCATTTTTATATTTATATCATGAAAATGTTTTAAAAAAATCAACAAAATTTATTGAAAGAATAATAGATTTAAAAATTTGAATTTTACTAAAATATTACACACTTTATTACAGTTACAAAGTTCAATTTTTATATCGAAAATGTTTTTAGTGAATAAATATTATTTGATCCAAACTAATAGTAGACAATATATACAATATTAATGTAACATATATAATCCACATAATTACCACATCATTTTGATATTTAATTTTCATAATTTAATTAGTTTAAATTTTTATATACATATTAACTATAAATTTTATTAAATTATGCAAAAAATTTGAAAAGTCATTTTCATATTTATATCATGAAAACTTAAAAACAAATCAACAAAATTTATTGAAAAAATAATCATTTAAAAATTTGAGTTTTACTCATTGAAAGATTAAAAATGAGAAAAAAACAAAAACAAGATATTAATCGAGTAAGACGAGATTAACGCAAGACGAGTTAATATGTATATAAAAATTTAAACTAATTAAATTATGAAAATTAAATATCAAAATGATGTGGTAATGAAGTTGATGATATATGTTACATTAATATTGTATATATTGTCTACTATTAGTTTGGATCAAATAATATCTATTCACTAAATTTTTTTTCGATATAAAATTTGAACTTTGTAACTGTAATAAAGTGTGTAATATATTAGTAAAATTCAAATTTTTAAATATATTATTCTTTCAATAAATTTTGTTGATTTTTTTTAAAAGTTTTCATGATATAAATATGAAAATGACCTTTCAAATTCCTTGCATAATTTAATAAAATGTATAGTTAATATGTATATCAAAATTTAAACTAATTAAATTATAAAAATTAAATATCAAAATGATGTGGTAATGATGTGGAAGATGAGGTGTCTTCATGAGAAGAGAGAAAACCTAACTTTATATATATAGAGTTAGGTTTTCTCTCTTCTCATGAAGACACCTCATCTTCCACATCATTACCACATCATTTTGATATTTAATTTTCATAATTTAATTAGTTTAACTTTTGATATAAATATTAACTATACATTTGATTAAATTATGCAATGAATTTGAAAGGTTATTTTCATATTTATATCATGAAAACTTTTAAAATAAAATCAACAAAATTTATTGAAAGAATAATAGATTTAAAAATTTAAATTTTACTAATATATTACACACTTTATTACAGTTACAAAGTTCAGGTTTTATATCGAAATTTTTTTAAGTGAATAGATATTATTTGATCCAAACTAATAGTAGCTAGACAATATATACAATATTAATGTAACATATATCATCCACATCATTTTGATATTTAATTTTCATAATTTAATTAGTTTAAATTTTTATATACATATTAACTATACATTTTATTAAATTATGCAAGGAATTTGAAATGTCATTTTCATCCAAACTAATAGTAGACAATATATACAATATTAATGTAACATATATCATCCACATCATTACCACATCATTTTGATATTTAATTTTCATAATTTAATTAGTTTAAATTTTTATATATATATATATATTAACTATACATTTTATTAAATTATGCAAGGAATTTGAAAGGTCATTTTCATATTTATATCATGAAAACTTAAAAACAAATCAACAAAATTTATTGAAAGAATAATATATTTAAAAATTTGAGTTAAGTACCCGCATATATGCGGGTTTGTAATTTAATATTTTAAATTATTTTATGAATTTGAGTTTTACTAATATATTACACAGTTAGTTTATAAACGGGGCTCTTAATTATTAGGACACATAGTCGAGGCCGTCTCACCGCTCGCCGTCCCTACTGAGCTGGTCTTGCGTTATTCTCGTCTTACTCGATTAATATCTTGTTTTTGTTTTTTTCTCATTTTTAATCTTTCAATGAGTAAAACTCAAATTTCTAAATCTATTATTCTTTCAATAAATTTTGTTGATTTGTTTTTAAGTTTTCATGATATAAATATGAAAATGACCTTTCAAATTCCTTGCATAATTTAATAAAATGTATAGTTAATATGTATATAAAAATTTTAA
The DNA here is from genome assembly GCA_030161315.1 of Eutrema japonicum. Lineage (NCBI taxonomy): Eukaryota > Viridiplantae > Streptophyta > Magnoliopsida > Brassicales > Brassicaceae > Eutrema > Eutrema japonicum. The sequence goes on from BSQW01000013.1 coordinate 46,185,020, forward strand.
CTAATTAAATTATAAAAATTAAATATCAAAATAATGTGGTAATGATGTGGATGATATATGTTACATTAATATTTTATATATTGTCTACTATTAGTTTGGATCAAATAATATCTATTCACTAAATTTGTTTTCGATATAAAACTTGAATTTTGTAACTGTAATAAAGTGTGTAATATAATGATATAAATATAAAAATGACCTTTCAAATTTCTTGCATAATTTAATAAAATGTATAGTTAATATGTATATCAAAATTTAAACTAATTAAATTATGGAAATTAAATATCAAAATAATGTGGTAATGATGTGGAAGATGAGGTGTCTTCACGAGAAGAGAGAAAACCTAACTTTATATATATAGATTACACACTTTATTATAGTTACCAAGTTAACATTTTATATCGAAAAAATGTTTAGTGAATGAATATTATTTGATCCAAACTAATAGTAGATAATATATACAATATTAATGTAACATATATCATCTACATATATGCCATATCATTTTGATATTTAATTTTCATAATTTAATTAGTTAAAACTTTGATATACATATTACCTATACATTTTATTAAATTATGTAAGAAATTTGAAATGTCATTTTCATATTCATATCATGAAAACTTTAAAAAATCAACAAAATTTATTGAAACAATAATAGAATTAAAATTTTAGTTTTACTAATATATTACACATTTTATTATAGTTACAATGTTAAAGTTTTATATCGAAAAGATTTTTAGTGAATGGATACTATTTGATCCAAACTAATAGTATACAATATATACAATATTAATTTAAACTATCACAAATATATAGATATTTGTTTAAAAAAAACAAAATATCTAATAAATAAAACGTAAAATCATTATCATTTAATAATGCATATTATAATAACTTTGTTAAATAAATTATATATAAAAACGATTTTTTTTAAAAAGGTACATAATTTAAAATAATAAAAATGAAACGTTCAGTAATTAAGATATTTGGATAACATGATTTATTTGGTCGTTAAATATAGATAAGATATGAAAGTTCCAAACAAACATGATTATTTATAAATAATATAGAAGTGATTTATTAGGCTTACAATCTACAAGGAATGGTTGGTTTTAATAAAAACTTTAAAAAATTATCATAAATAATAAAATTATTATAAATTTTAAAAAGCAAAAACTCGCGGGTCACACTTTTTTCTTATATAAAGTTGAATCTTACCGGGCTTACCCCTTATCAATAGCTTTATGTGTTGGCTAAATTTTCATTATTGCTGTAATTAAATTCATAACTAAATTTATTATTTTATCAAAATACATAATATAACACATTGTCTTGAATAAACAAATTTTAAAACGGTTAAATTTGAATTTGTGTGACATGCAATCCATAAATATATTTAAAATCAACAAAAGATGATCAATTGTTAATTTTATTATTGCTATAATGGATTTACCCCTTATCAATAGCCTTATGTGTTGGCTAAATTTTCGTCTTTCTCTCGAGTTATATATGGAAATCGTTCTCAAAGAAATAAAAGAAAAATAGACTTATGAATCACAAACATATTGCACACATAAATAGGGTTAAAATCATACATAAACACTCCAAAATAATAACTTCACATGAAACAAAAAAAAAATTATAATACAACTTTAAAATGTAAATATCTTCCTTTTTAAAACCATACATAAAATAGGGTTAAAATCATACATAAACCCTCCAAAAATAATAACTAATTGCATAAAATTGATCACCAACGAAAAAGAGGTAAAAATGCGTACCATCCAATAAATAAACATATAGATGATAATAAATTAAATAAAAACAAATACACAGATTTTAAGCTGATAGAGATAATTAAATTAACTACAAGAACAAATAAAATAAAATAACGTTAGATTAAAAAAGTGTTTATCACGTCCGCACGGATCACACTCTTTGTGATTGAAATTGAAAGTGAAATCTCACCTGCGATGAGGGAAGATATCAGAGAAGATGAGGGTTTTAAAGAACTGGGTAATTTTTTTTACAGAATAATCCTATTCACAAGAAGTCTCTTTCTCTCTTGAAATGTTTAGATCGACGCTCGGCCCCATATTTCTTATAATTTTCCAAATCGGCCCATATTATCTCAAATGTTCCTATTAACACATACATCTACAAAGATTTTGATAGTAAATTAGTGATAGAAATTAAATCGTTTTTCAAATAAAATTAGACTCATTTTGTAGTCACCAACACTGGATCATCGAAGATGAATAATAGTAAATTCTGAACATTTTATTAGTATTCGGTTTTAGGTGAAAATAGATATAAAAAAATACATGGACCTATTTCGAAGTATTTTTTTAATAAGTTCGGAGAATTCTAAATTCACAAAACTAACTTTTCTTTTATTAGTATTCGAAATAACTTTCGGAGTATACAAAACTAACCCAATTTCGAAGTATTTATTTTATTAGTATTCAGTTGGGTTAAAAAATATACAATTTCCTAAATTTTAAAATGATAAAAACTTAACTTTTAAAAACTAATTAATTGAATTAATAGTCAACCAAAGAAAAAAAATTCAAATTGTGGATCACCCACTAAACAAATACATAAATACACATAAAATTAAGAAAGGAAAAAATAATTAAGAATAAACAATCCACATTTCTTAAGCTAATAGAGACAATCCATTAACAATCATACTAATAAAACTAAAATAATATTATACCAATTTTTTTTTCAAAAGAATTGTGTAATTGTATGTTCACGTCCGCGCGTAGCGCGGATCACACACTAGTTTCTCATAAAGTGATCCAAATTAATATTGATGTTAAATTAACTAATAGTAAAATCAGTTATCAACCGATATTAAACTACATTTTTTCATATCAACTGCTAATAAATGATTCAAAATAATATCATTTAATTTTGTGATACAATTTAAGTGATGTAATATATGTTTTTTTGTTGTGATATATAGTACGCTTACCTCTTCGGACGTTGAATATTAGTTTCTTTCTTCCGGATATGCAAAACGACACAGCTCAGAACCGCAATGAATGATATATCATGGTTTTCACCCGTCTTAGGCCATGATATAAGTCCTTTTTGTAGAGTCTTTCTAGTATTTTGGAGTCTTTTAGAGTCTTTTCAGGTTTTAGGTACGTTTGAAGCATTATTGGAGATATTGAAACATTTTGGAGCTTTTTGGAGCAAAGCAGAGATCCTGTAGCTGAGACACCGATTTGATGCATGAGTATCAATCGATACACTTATGGAATCGATCGATACCATTCGAAGAAACAGAAAGATCGCGATTTTTCTGAAGATTTGAGAAACTGCAAATTGCCCCAGAAGACTTTATTATTTACAAGAAGCCCCAAAACGTGTCTTAGGTTATTTATTTAGGTTTTTCAGCCACTTTGGCTATTACGCTTCATACACGCTTTATTATACTTTGGTTTTGTGAGAGAGATTTTGAGGGAGACAAGTTTGAAACTCTGTTCGTCCGAGAGAATATTTCGAACCCTTGTTTTACTCTCTTCTTTATTATTTATTTAAGGATTTATTCAGTCATGTTTATTGTTTCAATTTCTATGTCTGAGTAGATCTCTTGTTAGGTTTAGGGTTCTCATAAGGTATTTCTTTGAATGCTAGGTTGATAGTTGATTAGAGTTCATAATCTGAATTAGTTCTTCGCCTTAGGTTGTTCTCAAAGCTAATTCTGGATTGATCACCTAGAACTTATATCTTAAGTTAATCGATTAGGCACGACAGTGCAATTGAGAAACCTGATAGAACTTAGGGTGAGCAAAATAATTATTCGCAAAGTGATTTGGTTTAGTTGTTTTGTGACCAAATCAAACTTGAACTAAAAGCTGGTTTAGACTTTAGGATTCGCAAAGAGATTTGGAATTTTAGGATTTAGACTTAGATAATTCTCGCAACGACATTTGGCTAATTATACTTTAGTGATTTGAGTTCAAGAACCGTGCGTAACCTGAACCCTGATTTGTTAGTTATATGCATTCATTGATTTCCTGAGAAATACTCTGAACCTATCTTCTTTCCAATCGAATTACAACTTGTTTAATTTACGTATTTACTTTCAATTCCATTGATCACTTAGCTTTCTCATCTATATAATATATTGTGTTAGTTTTTGAGTCTCTGTGGATTCGATCCCTAAGTATTACAATCGACAAAGCTTTAGTACTTTTAGGGTATTAATTTGAGCTTATCAAATTTGGCGCCGTTGCCGGGGACTCAATTCGTCATTAGATTTTAGTTTGAAAATTTCGACTAAGCTTGACCAGTATCGATCGACACCCTAGTGGTATCGATCGATACCCTGTCATGAATTTTTGTGTTACTTACGTTCTTGACTTTTGTGTTTCAGGTACATGCCTATTCGTGAAACCAGGAGGAATAAGAACACTCTGATAGTTAATATGTCAAACCAGCAGCTAGCACTTTTGAAACGCACAAACAGAAAAGCAAAGAAGCCAGCAGAGATGAACAAAAATCCAGTGGTTTTGGTTCAAGATGGAGTTGGTGCTTACATAGACCAAGAGGGTCGATTGTGCAATGAGAGAGGGCAACAATTGGATGGAAAGGGGAATATCATTCCACCTCCTGCTGTTGTCGAGGAGGTTGTTGCTGCGAATACAGGGAATGTTGTGGCTGATCGTGGTAGAACGATTGGTGAGTACAACATGCCTGATCAGTTTTATGCCAATCGATCAGCGATTCACCCTCCACCATTTCAGAGGAATGACTTTGAGCTGAAACCTGCATACTACACTCTTGTGGGCCAGCATCCTTTTCATGGTATTTCCAATGAACACCCTATGGATCACATTGAGAGGTTTGAGGATTTGGTTACAAGCATCAAGAGCAATGGAGTATCCTATGATTACCTTTTCTGTAAGCTCTTCCCATACTATCTTGGTGGGGATGCATCTTATTGGCTGAAACAGTTGCCAGCTGGATCACTGACTACTTGGGAGGAGACTAAGACTGCTTGCATGAACAACTTCTATTATGATGCACGATCCGAGGAGCTCAGGAATAAGATTTCCCTGTTTTCTCAGGGACCAACTGAGGCATTTAAGGCTCACTACAAGAAAACTGACTTTTTACAACAAACAGAATCGTCGTAAATCGGTTGTAAAACTTGATTTACGACGGATTAGCGACGATTAACAATTCGTCGTAATTTGATCGTCGTTAATCGCAAATCGTCGTAAATTGGTCGTAATATTAAGGAGGACAAGAAATCGTCGTAAAATCGATGTAATATATTCGTCGTAAAATCGTTGTATATTTACATCGAATGTACGACGAATATGTTACATCGATTTTACGACGAATATGTTACATCGATTTTACATCGATATAACGATAAAAATTTACATCGATTTTACATCGAATTATACAATTTTTTTTCCGACAACTCGTCGTAAATGCGTCGTAATATGATTAAACATTATTACATCGAATTTACAACGAATTATAAAATTTTTGTTTTTAAGAATTCGTCGTAAATTCGTCGTAATACGTAGATGTAAATACGTTGGTAAATCGATGTAAAATATTCGATGTAAATTCGTCGTAACTAATATGTAAAATCGATGTAAAACTATTGATGTAAAATCGATGTAAATTATTGAACGATGTAAAATCGATGTAAACTATTCGATGTAAATTCGTCGTAATTTAAATTATTTTATATACATTAAATAAAATTAAAAAAAAAAAATTAAAAAATTATATTTAAAAAATTATATTTAAAAATTAAATTTTATAAATAAATTCAAAATTTAAAATACAAAATAAAATTTTTATTACAAACTAATTCCTAGCCGAAAAACGTAAATTATCAAAAAGTTCGTCGTCTGATCCATTCTGCTCCATATTCGCTCGTTCTTGCGCGAGCGGATCAGTTGGCTGGCCCGATGTCGATCCTCCCTGCTGCCTTAGTGCAGCCGCCAAATCCGGGTTACTCAGGGCAATAATATCGAAGAGAGTGTTGTATCCTTGGATTGTTTTATTGTATCCTAGGATCGTTTGATCGTATCCTTGGATCTTCTCATCGTATATCACCTGCTTCTCCCGCAAATTGTTGATCTCGGAGTTGGCGTTGTTTAACTCCGTCCGCAAAATAACCGGATCGTCGAAAAGCTGACGACGGGACGACGCGGCGGCACTATCTACGATCGATCCCATCCCTAAAACTCTGCCCTTTTTCTTCGGGGCAACCTTTTAAAAAAGAAACGAAAAATTTAATAAATTGTATAAAAAACATTAACATTTGTAAAAAAAAACCGTAAAAGTACCTCTGCGTATATGTCGTCCATCTGGGCAACCGTCAAAGTCGCAGTGGATTGGACCGAACTACCGCCAGGTGATAGCTGCTGAGAAAGCTGAGTTTGACGCTCGCCGATCCTTGCATGCGCGTCATTGTAGATTGCCTCAGCTCGAGGATCTACAAAAGATCCGTCTTTTTTCTTGTGAGTTTCCGCAAAAACTCGGGTCATTGGAGGAAGTTCGCCTCCATTTGCCTAACAAAAAAGACATTAAAAAGAAATCAAAACGTTGATGGATAATATAAATTAATAACAAATTAAAATTACATAAATAAAATTATAAGGGAAAAAATTATTACCATTTGAAGGCGTCTTCCCGCAAAAGATGTTTGACCCGACGTATGAGGCATAAGCGCTGGAAGACCGTCTAGACCCATAGTGTTTCGAGAAGCCGAACACTTAGCGGCCACTTGCTGCGCATGTGGATCTCTCCAGTATGCCGTCAAGCCGTTCCAAACATCGGAAGACATGTATGGCGGCTTTCCATGATCGCCTTTAACCTCCCACTTCCTCTTCCAATCGGAAATGGTATTGTTGAGCCGAAATTTTCCCTTCTTTTTGAATTCCGCTTTCACCGTCTCGTTGATCGTAACGTCCCAATGCCATTTTTGCTATAAAAAAAAATAATAATTAGAAACGATATATTAAAGATAAAGAATTCTCCAAAATAATATTGAATTAAAAAAAAAAATTTTTACCGCGAAACATTTAAACCATGTCTCGACAACGTCTTCCGGAACCGAAGACCAATTGCGGTGAGGCTCCATGAAATAGGCTTTAATGGTGTCAGCCACACTCCGTCCAACTTTGTTATCTTCCTTAAACCTGAGAAATAAAACAAAAAATATTAGTAAAAAAAACAAATTCATAATGTAATTAAAAAAAAAAAATTTTAGGTACGTACCAAAAAGTATTCGGGATCCGTCGCGGATCTAACCGGTCTAAAGAATCATGCCCCGGCGACTGCAAAATATCTTCGACCGTCAATCCTGCATACAACAACGGCGGTCGAGCAACTGCATCTGGAGGCAGCGCTGGTCCGGAAAAAGAATCCGGAACAGCGGACTGTGTCGCAGAAGATGACGGGAGTTGCTGATTTTCACTAGGTCCCGTCTCGATAAACTGTCGATAGTGTGACTTACGTGGCGCCATATCTAAAAAATATTTAATAATAACTTAATTTTAGTATCATATAATTCCATTCCTAACTAATAATTCCAATCCTAACTAATAAATATTACAATCCTAACTAACAATTCAAAATTCTTAAAACGATAATATAATTTATAAAAAAAAAAAATGTTACCTTTTGTTTTAGAGAGAGGGCAGAGATTTTAGAGAGAGAGAGTTGAGAGATTTTCTAGAGAGAGAGAGAGATTTGAGAGTTGTGAGCAGGGGAAAAAATCGTTCGTGTATATATAGATTTTAATGTCGTCGTAAAATCGTTGGCACTTTACGACGATTTTACGACGACTTGGTCGTAAAATCGTCGTAAACCTAAACAAAAAATTCAACCTATCGCAAATTTCCCTCCACGCGGTAAATTAAATATTGAGGTATTACAACGAGTTTATGACGGAATCGTCGTAAAAGCGTTGTAAGTTTACGACGATGTTACGACGAATCCGTCGTAAAATCGTCGTAATACCTAAAATCTATACCCTAAACCCTAAATCACAATACACATATCCTGGACGTAAGAACGAAGTATATTTGTGCATCTTATACTTCTAATATTTAACAATAGATTCAATAACGACGATTGAATCTATATTGTCGTCGATTTCCTTATCTTACATAATAATGTATAACATTCGTTCTTATAAGTATATTCGTAACATATCTATGCATGACTTAAATAATGTAAATGATTTTGTAAAAACATAAATTTGTTTAAACTATGATTAGAACTTACGTAAAACAAGATATAAGATAAAAAAAACTAAAAAAAAACTAAACAAGTACATCAAACCCTAAACCCTATATTTTAGGTATTACAACGATTTTACGACGGAATCGTCGTAAAATAGTTGTAATTTTACAACGAATTTACGACGAATCCGTCGTAAAATCGTCGTAATACCTAAAATCTATACCCTAAACCCTAAATCACAATACACATATCCTGGACGTAAGAACGAAGTATATTTCTGCATCTTATACTTCTAATATTTAACAATAGATTCAATAACGACGATTGAATCTATATTGTCGTCGATTTCCTTATCTTACATAATAATGTATAACATTCGTTCTTATAAGTATATTCGTAACATATATATGCATGTCTTAAATAATGTAAATGATTTTGTAAAAACATAAATTTGTTTAAACTATGATTAGAACTTACGTAAAACAAGATATAAGATAAAAAAAACTAAAAAAAAACTAAACAAGTACATCAAACCCTAAACCCTATATTTTAGGTATTACAACGATTTTACGACGGAATCGTCGTAAAATAGTTGTAATTTTACAACGAATTTACGACGAAACCGTCGTAAAATCGTCGTAATACCTAAAATCTATACCCTAAACCCTAAATCACAATACACATATCCTGGACGTAAGAACGAAGTATATTTGTGCATCTTATACTTCTAATATTTAACAATAGATTCAATAACGACGATTGAATCTATATTGTCGTCGATTTCCTTATCTTACATAATAATGTATAACATTCGTTCTTATAAGTATATTCGTAACATATATATGCATGACTTAAATAATGTAAATGATTTTGTAAAAACATAAATTTGTTTAAACTATGATTAGAACTTACGTAAAACAAGATATAAGATAAAAAAAACTAAAAAAAAACTAAACAAGTACATCAAACCCTAAACCCTATATTTTAGGTATTACAACGATTTTACGACGGAATCGTCGTAAAATAGTTGTAATTTTACAACGAATTTACGACGAATCCGTCGTAAAATCGTCGTAATACCTAAAATCTATATCCTAAACCCTAAATCACAATACACATATCCTGGACGTAAGAACGAAGTATATTTGTGCATCTTATACTTCTAATATTTAACAATAGATTCAATAACGACGGTTGAATCTATATTGTCGTCGATTTCCTTATCTTACATAATAATGTATAACATTCGTTCTTATAAGTATATTCGTAACATATATATGCATGACTAAAATAATGTAAATGATTTTGTAAAAACATAAATTTGTTTAAACTATGATTAGAACTTACGTAAAACAAGATATAAAATAAAAAAAATAAAAAAAACTAAACAAGTACATCAAACCCTAAACCCTATATTTTAGGTATTACAACGATTTTACGACGGAATCTTCGTAAAATAGTTGTAATTTTACAACGAATTTACGACGAATCCGTCGTACAATCGTCGTAATACCTAAAATCTATACCCTAAACCCTAAATCACAATACACATATCCTGGACGTAAGAACGAAGTATATTTGTGCATCTTATACTTATAATATTTAACAATAGATTCAATAACGACGATTGAATCTATATTGTCGTCGATTTCCTTATCTTACATAATAATGTATAACATTCGTTCTTATAAGTATATTCGTAACATATATATGCATGAATTAAATAATGTAAATGATTTTGTAAAAACATAAATTTGTTTAAACTATGATTAGAACTTACGTAAAACAAGATATAAGATAAAAAAAACTAAAAAAAAACTAAACAAGTACATCAAACCCTAAACCCTATATTTTAGGTATTACAACGATTTTACGACGGAATCGTCGTAAAATCGTTGTAATTTTACAACAATTTTACGACGAATCCGTCGTAAATTCGTTGTAATAGATAAAATCTATACCCTAAACCCGAAATCACAATACACATATCCTGGACGTAAGAACGAAATATATTTGTGCATCTAATACTTCTAATATTTAACAATAGATTCAAGTAAATCAAACCAAACAAGATATAAGATAAAGAACTTACGTTAAACAAGATGTAAAATCGTTGTAATGATAATCGATGTAAAATCGTTGTAATGCTAGTCGATGTAAAATCGTTGTAATGCTAATCGATGTAAAATAGTTGTAATTTTAATCGATGTAAAATCGTTGTAATGATAATCGATGTAAATCCGTTGGTAATTTCTAAATCGTCGTAAATAAGTCGTAAAATAAGTGACATCGGTAGAGTTTGGTAAAACACGGTTTTTTATAGGTCACCTAATTATTTACATCGCATTTTGTCGACGTAATTTCGTCGCATATCCGATGTAAAATCGTTGTAATGCTATTCGATGTAAATTCGTTGTAAATTTTTGTTGCAAATCCGTTGGTAATTTCTAAAAAATTTCTATAAATACCTTCCACACCTTCAATGCAAACTCAAAAAAAAATATACATATCCCCTTTTCCTTGAGTTTTTACGCTGATCATTGTGTTCCTACTTCTTGATGATCTGGCCAACAAATAATCCTGTAGGATTTTATTTTCAAGTAAAGACAGTCTTCAACTACCATAGGTGAATGATTCATAGAATTGGACATCTATATAAATCCTTCGTAATATAAGGATGTCCAATTCTATGTATCTTTCACTTATGGTGGTTGGTTTTTATGAATATAGAAAACTTGATCTCCAAAATTCTTTGTTGGCCAGATCATCAGAAGCGGGAATACAATATTACGACGGATTCGTCGTAAAATCGTTGGTCATTTACAACGATTTTACGACGAATTCATCGTAAAATCGTCGTAAACTGTAACCAAAAATTCAACCTATCGAAATTTCCCCCACGCGGGTAAATTAAAATATTTTGGGTATTACGACGAAATTACGACGTATTCGTCGTAAAATCGTTGTAAGTTTACAACGAAGTTACGACGAATACGTCGTAATTTCGTTGTTATAAAATAAATCTATAAACAATTCTACCACAGAAAATCCGACTTTGACAGTTGCGCACCAGTCACTCCCCAGTCACGCCCTCGTAACTAATACCTCTGGAAAGATAGAGCGACGATTGATAAACCCTAATATTTCATCTTTCCTTTATTTTGCGATTTTGGGTGCGATGGAGCTACGGCCCCGCAATAACGCGATTCCTTCGTCGAGCAAAGGTAACCTTCTTGTGATTTCTTTCTATTGATCCTTCCTTGATCGTCTTTGGTACCCGAGAAATCGCCGAAATAGTGAAGTGGTGTCTGTGTTTCGGTACGGTCTGGATGAATTGTTTTGGCATCAGGCATTTCTTGGGGAAAATCATGAATTTAATCGCCGAATACGTCGTAATTTCGTTTAATATATAATTTTACAACAAAAACTTAAACATCTAACAAACCGAAAATTACCTATATATATATAAGCTTTCAATCAGAATCATCATCTTCGTTGGGTTCATCATCTTGATTGGGTTCATCATCTTCAGGTCCATCATCATCGTCAGTTTCTTCAAACTCGTCGGAATCGCCTTCTTCTTCTGTGTCGTTAGGTAGATATTCAAGTTGCCTGTTTCGTGGATCAATTAAAAGAACGTTCTCCGTAATATCTGGTTCTGTAATATCAAGGCAAGAATCTTGTTGCATTGGAAGATCATCAACACCAACAATTTTACCCCTTGGAGCTATTTTAATAACCGATAACCATGAGATCCCAGATGTTCTTCGAACTCGCGGATATGGAACGAACGTTACTTGTTCTGCTTGTGATGCTAGGATGAATGGCTCAAACTTGTTGTAACGTCGTGCTTTGTTGACGTCAACCACACCAAATTTGTTAATTCGCACCCCTCGACCGACTGTTGGATCGAACCAATCACATTTGAAGAGAACGCATTTCAACCTAACCAGTCCGGGGTACTCCACTTCAATTATTTCCTGCAAAACCCCATAAAAATCTATTTCACCCCTAACACATACTCCGTAGTTGGTAGTTGCTCGACGAACGCCATACTTGTATGTATGAAACACATAACCACGGGTAAAATACATGGGTGGGGTCGTTATCTTCCCGATGGGGCCTAGGAGTAACTCATGAAACCAAAATGGATATGCGGGATCGCCATGATCAACCTATGATAAGTGTAAAAGTTAGATTGAAAGCCGATATAATTAAATGAAATATTTATAACTATATTAACTTACTTGCGTCTTCAACCACTCAACAAAGTGACGATCTTTACGGTCATTTATTTCATTATCTGAAACCCCTTCAATGCATTCTCGTACCTGGGTATCAAATAAGCTGCAAAATACATATATAGACATAAAAATTAACACATTTAATTATAATTATATTAATTATTAATTATTAATGACTGATTAATTAAATAGTTTTGTTATTATACCTTTCGAAAGGACTGATCACTTCATCACAGTTTAGGAGGATGTACGTATGTGCGCTGTGCATGTCATGCTCGTTATCCCACCAAACTTCCTTCAATTTTCCACTAAGACGACCAATTGGTGAGAATATATCTGGGACACCCTCTACTGCATAAATTCGTCCCACACCGCCATCATCGTATCGTCGGGGAGCCCGTTTGCGTGTACGGACTTTTGGAGCGAAATAATATGAAGTGAAGTGTGAAGTTTCTTCTGTCAAACTTCCCGCAACAATTGATCCTTCAACCCTTGCTAGATTTTTTGCCTTTCCCTTTAAATGTTTCATGAATCGCTCGAATGGGTACATCCACCTAAACTGAACAGGGCCTCCTAGTTCTGCTTCGTGGGGGAGATGAATGGGAAGATGTTCCATAACATCAAAAAACGCAGGGGGGAATATCTTCTCCAAATTGCACAACAAGATTGGAATATTAGCAGCCAGTTGTGCAATTACATCTTCTGACAACGTCCGTGTACTAAGATCCCGGAAAAACGCTCCGATGCCTGTAAAGACAAAATTATATACATTGTAACATATATATATATATATATAATTAATCTCAATAATTTTATATGTGATGAAATATCTTACCTCCAATTGCTTCATGAACATTTTCTGGAAGGAGTTCGGCAAATGTGAAAGGAAGTAAACGTTGCATAAACACGTGGCAGTCATGACTCTTCATCCCTGAAAACTTTTCTCCTTTCTCAACAGATTTAGCAAGATTGGATACATACCCATCAGGAAACTTCACGTCAGATGAAACCCAATTGAACAACGATGCCTTTTGTTCTGCACCCAACCGAAATATAGGAACTGGTGATTTTCCATTGCTCATTATATGCAACTCATTTCTGTTGCAAATATCTGGCAAGTCCAACCTTGACTTTCCGCTGTCTTTGGTTCTTCCTTTCACGTTTAACACTGTATGCATGATGTTATCAAAAAAGTTTTTCTCAATGTGCATGACATCAAGATTGTGTCTCAGTAGATGATTTTCCAGTACGGAAGATCCCAAAAAATGCTTTTCTTGTGCCAATTGTGATTAACCCCGTATCCATTAGGCATATTAGCTGGAGTGTGCCAATTTCCCCCACGATTCACAGTTTCTAGTCCCCCAAAATGATCTATTTGCGCTTCTAGATCTTCCCCAGATAGATACACTGGTGGGGGGACACGCACGATTTTGTTCTTCCTAAACAACCGCCTGTTTCTCCTATATGGATGATTGATTGGTAAAAACCGGCGGTGACAATCAAACCAGCATGTTTTTCGACCATGTTTCAGTTGAAACGCATCTGTCCGATCGAGGCAATAAGGACAAGATAACCTCCCATGCGTCGTCCAACCTGATAGCATTCCGTATGCAGGGAAGTCGCTTATTGTCCACATAAGCACCGCACGCATCGTAAAATTTTTTTTCCTCGAACAATCATATGTCCGCACTCCTGTATACCACAACTGTTTCAACTCATGAATGAGAGGCTGCAAAAATACATCAAGGGACCGCTTCGGATGATTGGGACCAGGGACTAAAATATTCAGGAAAAGAAATTCCCTTTGCATGCACATATCTGGGGGAAGGTTATAAGGAGTTACGATAACTGGTCACAAAGAATATTGCCTACCAGACATACCGAATGGACTAAATCCATCAGTGCAAAGACCAAGATACACATTTCGCTTAGAGTTAGCAAAATCAGGGTGTACCGTGTTAAAGTGTTTCCAAGCTTTTGCATCTGACGGGTGAGTCACTTCTCCTTCTCTCTGTGAATGTTCTGCATGCCACCTCATCGATGCAGCTGTCCTTTCAGATTGATACAATCGTTTCAACCTATCAGTTATAGGAAGATACCACATCCGTTGGTATGGTATCTTTTTACGCCCAGTTGTTTGGGGCCTAAATCTTGGTTTTTGGCAAAATCGACATTCCTGCAACTTATCATCATCTTTCCAAAAAAGCATACAATTGTCAACACATACATCTATCATCTCAGAAGGCAACCCAAGACTAAACACCAACTTCTGTATCTCATAGTATGTTTCGGCAGCCAAATTATCCTCTGGCAAATACTCTTTAATAAGATCAGCCCAATCATCCATGAAAACCTTAGCTAAGTTATGATCAGTTTTAATTGTCATCATCCTAGCAGCTAACGACAATTTAGACTGACCTTCTCTACATCCATCGTAGAGTGGCTGGTTTGCAGCGTCTAGCATATCATAAAATCGCTTCGCATCTACGTTGGGTTCCTCAACAGTACTATTATCAGCATTTGTTTCATGAAATGCATCATTAACCATGGCATGCATCCTATCATGATCTACACCCTGATCAAATTGATGTTGACCATGATCATAACTACCTTGATAATTTGATTCTACTTGACCTTGATAATTACTACTACTATCCGTTGCTTGAGTTCTTTCAAAACCCTCTCCATGTTGATACCAAACATAATATTGCGGCATAAACCCTCTATTTAGTAAATGCTTCCACACCGTCTCAATAAACATATATCTCGTATTCTTGCATTTACGACAAGGACAGAACATCTTACCACTTTCCAGGGTTGTTTGCATATTTCCCGCCTGATACATGAATATTTCAAGCCCTTCTTTGAATTCTTCCGTCAAATCTCCCTCTGAATCCTTTTGCGTATACATCCATTTTCGTAGTTCGTATATAGACATTTATATATATATATTTTTTTTTTCTGTTTGTTTTTTTTTTTTTTGATTCTTTAGTTTGAAGTTACGCTGTATTTATAGAAATGTTTTCAGAATTACCAACGATTTTCCAACGGATTTACGACGAATTTTACGATGTAAATTCGATGTAAATTTAGTAGGTGAACCTATTAAAAAACGTGGTCTACCTAACCGGGAACATGTGACGTCAAATCGTCGTAATATCAACGTAATATACAGAAGAAATATTCGTCGTAATATCGATGTAATTTTACGACGATATTACGACGAATTAAGTTGTCGTCGTAATGTCGTCGTAAACTAGTCGTAAATTTACATCAAAATTACGACGACACATATTTACGACGATTTTACATCGAACACATATTTCGTCGTAAATTCGTCGTAAAGTCGACGTAAAGTTACATCGATTTAAAACGGTCGTAAATTTTCGTTGGAAATAGACAGTTTTCTTGTAGTGGCTGCTTGGCTCAGATTCAGGTCATATCAGAGGGATTGTCCACATCATGGGTTCACTAATGTTGAGCTACTGGGTCTTTTCTTCAGAGGGATTGATTGGAGGTACCAGATGGCTTTGGATGCTTCGAGCAATGGAAATTTCAACACCAGGTATCCTGAGGATGCTTATGTGCTAATTGAGAACTTGGCATCTAGCAATAGTACCAAGAATGCAGACATGGAGCGCAAGAAGCAAGCTGGTAGCATGGAAGGTTTGCAAATTGCTGTGGTTCAAGCCAAGTTAGATTCTATGCACAATCTTTTGATGGGCAAGACGATGAAGGCTATTCACTTTGCTGATGATGTTGATGTATTTAATGAGGATGAAGTGGAAGATGTTAACTACATTGGTGGCTCTGGTTTTCAAGGTCAGAGAAATCAATACCAGAATAACAACATAAACTTCAACAACAGTGCTCAGCAAGGAGGATCGAATCAGTTTGTCCAGAAACCATTCTAGAGCAGTGGATATAACAAGAACTATGGGAGTTCATCTTATCAACCTATACCTGCTAAGACCCCATATAGTAAGATTGAGTCTATGTTTGAACAGCTTGTTCAAGGACAGCAGAAGCTAACAGTGGATTTCAATGGGGAAGATGGATGCTATGTACACCGATCTGAGTGGAAAGATCGAAGCTCTCGGTATTCATCAGAAGAAGCTAAAAACTCAGGTAGCTCAGACTTCAGAGGCTGTGAAAAGACAAGAAGGTTTTCTTCCAGGGAAAGGAGAAAACCCAAGGGCACACATCAATGAAATCACCTTGAGGAATGGAAAAGAGGCCAATCTAAGAGTGAAAATTGGCCAAACTGCAGAAAATTTTGTCGATCTTGACGATGAGGATTCTGAAATCGTCTCGGTATCGATCGACACTAGCCAGCATCGATCGACACCGGTCAAGATACTTTCACGGGACAACTCAAAGTCCCGTGTATCGATCGATACCACTCTTGTATCGATCGAGACTGATCATGCAGTCGATACAACACCTAAGGTTTTGAAGGAAGTACCTGATGTTGTTGCAGAGATAGTTTACATACCGAGGATACCTTATCCCAGGGCTATTGGGAAGACTAAGAGGAAGGTAGAAGACTCTAGATGCAAGGCAATTATGGATAAGTTGGATGTTGAACTTCCTTTTGTCGATGCTATCAAGACTTCTCCATCTTTCAGGAGATATGTTAAGAGGATGGTATCGAACAATGTGAACCTTGAGGATGGTGTTCTGATGATCTCTCATGAGTGCAGCGCGATCTTGACAAACATGATCCCAAAGAAGCTACCAGATCCAGGGAGTTTTGTGTTGGATTGTTCAATCTTCACCGAAACGTTCGAACGTTCTCTTTGCGACCTTGGTTCAAGTGTGAACCTCATGCCATACTCAGTTGCTAAAAGGATGGGGATGACAGACTTCACTGCCACAAGGATCTCCCTGATACTTGTTGATCGCTCAGTTCGACTTCCAGAGGGGATTACTTGAAGACGTCCCGATTAAGATTGTGAATTGTTTAATCCCGACTGATTTCATTATCCTGGAGTATGATGCAGGGCCCAGAGATCCTCTTATCTTGGGAAGGCCATTCCTAGCAACAGCTGGTGCTTAGATTGATTGCAGGAATGGGAAGATCGCTCTTAAAATCGGTGATTTGGTCATGACTTTTAACATGGAGAAGATGATGAAGAGACCAACCATCGATGGGCAGACTTTCTTTGTAGATACCTTCAGTGACATTGCTGAAGAGTACTTCCTGGAGATGCATCCTAAGGATCCATTGGAGAGAGCATTGGTCTGTTCAGCTGAGTCAGAGGTTTATTCGGGTGATCTTGCTGCTGGATAATCGAGGATGCTCGATACATCACCACCAATATCGATCGATACTCCCCTAGTATCGCTCGATACCCTGCGACCAGAAAGGGAGTTGGCCGAAAGTTCTAAGCAAGCTGCTGGGCTTGGAGATTGGAGCGAGGAGAAAGCTCCTAAGGTTGAACTCAAGCCAATTCCAGCAAATATGAGGTATGGTTTTCTTGGTCATAATTCCACATACCCAGTGATTATTAATGCTTTTTGGAACAACGCAGAGATTGCCTTACTACTGAGCAAGCTGCGCAAGTATCGCAAAGCTCTTGGCTATTCTCTTGATGATATTTCAAGTATATCACCGGACCTATGCATGCATAGGATTTATCTTGAGGACGAGTCAAATGCTTCAATTGAGCATCAGAGGAGACTGAATCCAAACCTGAAAAAGTGGTTAAGAAGGAGGTCATGAAACTCTTGGATGCAGGGGTTATCTATGCCATCTCGGACAGTTCTTGGGTCATTCCAGTGCACGTTGTTACTAAGAAAGGAGGGATAAATGTGGTGAAGAATGAGAAGGATGAAATGATTCCTACTAGGACTATCACTGGGCATCGAATGTGCATTGACTATAGGAAGTTGAATGCAGCCACAAGAAAAGATCACTTCCCATTGCCATTAATTGACCAGATATTGGAGAGGTTGGCTAGTCATCCATACTACTGTTTTCTCGATGGGTATTCAGGTTTCTTCCAGATTTCGATACATCCAGATAACCAAGGGAAGACGACTTTTACATGTCCCTATGGTACATTCGCATACAGGAAAATGCCATTTGGATTGTGTAATGCCCCAACCACTTTTCAGAGATGCATGATGTCTATATTCACAGACATGATTGAGGATTTTATGGAGGTTTTCATGGATGATTTTTCGGTGTATGGATCATCATTCAAGGACTGTTTGGCTAATTTGTGTAAGGTGATACAGAGGTGTGAAGAGAAACACTTGGTCCTTAATTGGGAAAAGTGTCACGTTATGGTTCAGGATGAAATCGTGCTTGGGCACAAGGTTTCTGAAACTGGGATCTAAGTTGACAAAGCCAAAATTCAGGTCATGACAAGCCTCCAACCACCGACTTATGTGAAGGATATTCGAAGTTTCCTTGGTCATGCAGGGTTTTACAGAAGATTCATCAAGGACTTCTTCAAGCTAGCCCGTCCACTCACCGTCCTATTATGTAAGGAGATCAAATTCGATTTCACACCTGAGTGCCTTGCAGCCTTTGAGGAGATTAAAAAGGCTTTGGTGAGTGCTCCTATTGTGCAACCTCCTGATTGGACTTTGCCTTTTGAGATCATGTGCGACGCTAGTGATTTTGCTGATTGCTCTATTCTGGGACAGAGGAAGGATAAGAAGCTGCATGTTATCTACTACGCCAGCAGGACATTGGATGATGCTCAGAGGAATTTCAGCACCACATAGAAGGAAATACTTGTAGTCGTTTTCTCCTTTGAGAAATTTTGATCATACTTGATTAGGAGCAAAGTGATTGTTCATACAGATCATGCAGCTCTAAAATATCCGATGCATAATAAGGATCTCAAGCCTTGCCTTTGTCGTTGGGTCGTTTTTCTCCAAGGTTTTGATATCGAGGTTAAGGACAAGAAAGGGATAGAGAACGGGGTTGCTGACCATCTTTCGAGGATTCGGATCGATGCAGACATGCCTATTGATGATCAACTAGCAGAAGAGTCCATTTACTTCATTGAAACTGAGTTTCAAATGGGTTTCACCGAAACTCTGCAATTCCCACGAATTGCAGGTTTTGGTATCGATCGACACTCCCCTAGTATCGGTCGATACCCTGCGATTTCCAGACCTGTTTTGCCTGTTGAACACCTTGGTGCTTCTGAAGAGTATCTAGTCGCTACATTTAATTCTGATCAACCATGGTACGCTGGTATTGCCAACTACCTCGCTACCGATGAAGAGCCAAAGCACCTCAAGAAATATGACAGGAAGAAGTTTATGCGTGACATAAGGCGATTCTTTTGGGATGAACCTTACCTGTATAAGCATTATTCTGATGGTATCTACATGATATGCATTGCTGAATCCGAGGTACCTAATGTTTTGTTTCATTGTCATGGATCTGAGTATGCTGGACACTTTGCTACTTTCAAGACAGTGTCCAAGGTTCTTCAAGCAGGCTTCTGGTGGCCTACTATGTTTAAGGATGCCCATACCTTCATTTCGCAGTGCGATGCGTGTCAGAGGATAGGGAAGATCAATAAGAAACACGAGATGCCACATAACTTCATCATTGAGGTTGAAATTTTTGATTGTTGGGGCATCGATTTTATGGGTCCTTTTCCTTCGTCATATAAAAACAAGTACATCTTGGTTGCTGTGGACTATGTATCTAAGTGGGTAGAAGCAATTGCTAGTCCCACCAACGATGGTCCTTAAGCTGTTCAAGAGTATCATTTTTCCTCGATTTGGAGTACCTCAGATTGTTATAAGTGATGGTGGCTCTCACTTTATTAACAAAGTCTTCGAGAAGATGCTGAATCGTGTGGCTCCCACTGCCTGAACGGTGGTACAGTCAAGCTAATGACGTTAAACGAGCGCTTGGTGGGAGGCATCCCACTGGTGAGTCTGTATATAAGTCTTTTTCTTTTTATTTTTCGTTTTTGTGTCTTGTGTCTTTGGTTGATCAAGTTAAACGAGGAGAAAAATAGCTTGCATCGACCAAATCGCCCTGGTATCGATCGATACTCCCAGTGTATCGATCGATACCCTACGCACATGTAAGTTCCTTTTTAAAACCCTCAGATTTTTCTTTCTCTTCTCCACAGTCTCCATCGACCGATACCTAGCAAAACCCATTCCAAATTCACCAAATCTTCTTTCTTTACGGATTTGAGTGATTCCGGTACCTAACCTTGTTGGATTTTCGTTCTCTATCTCTTTCTATCATCTATTCATCAGATCTACAAGGTATGATACACTAATTCCTCTATTTCCATCAGAAGAACACAAGGTTTGGGTTTCATGATTTTTGGCTCTTTTCACTCATTTTAGTGGGCAATGCTTGTTAGATAAGTGATTAGAACAGATTTTCGAACCCCCCCCCCCCCCCCCCCCTTGTGTTAGTTTGTTGGAATTTTGGAAGTTTTGGGAAATTTGAGATTCTGGTTCGAAAATCGCCAGGGTATCGATCGATACCCTACGAGCAGTGATGTAATTTTGAGTAATTTATTGCTGGTTGTTGTTGTGTTGTTGGATTTGGTGCTTATTCTGTGTTTGCTGTGTTCTTTTTCTTTGATTGCAGATGTCTACTCGAAAGAGAACACGAACGGATGATGCATTAAGCGCAAACCCACCACCAAAAAAATTTTGCTTGTGTCAACGTGTCAAAATCTGGGATGGTTTTCATTGGCGGAGAGGTGTAGTGAACGGTAACCTCGGCAACGACCACTACAGAGTGCAGATTGATGGAGCGTCAGAAAATATTGAGCTTCCGCACACTTCCTTGCGCGAGATCCCACCACCACCAGTGGCACAGTCATTGCCACCACCCGCTGCTCCTGCTGATCCTGTGGCTCCTACTGCCACATGTCGAGCTCCTTGGCCTAAGAGGAACGAGAAGGCCATGATTCCTTGCAATAGAGTTTTGTAGGGAACATATAGGGAGATCACTGAGAGTACAAACTGCCTCTACAGGCCCACCTCTGAAGACTGGAATGATTATGACACGTTGCACTACAACGGGTGGCTAGGCATTGATGTGCAATCCACTCGGTTCGTTGATGGAGTCACGATGTGTCGTTTGGGTCTAGACGGTGAGTTGCAGTGTCTGCTTGGGAGGATTGGTCTGGACATTATTGCCACACAACAGTACGACTTATTCCCAAACTTGGTTCGTCAGTTCATGGCGTCAGTTCACGTCTACTACCAGGACGAGGTTCTCATGGACGCACAGGAGGGTACCTTGACCTTCATGATTCGCGGAGTGAGGTACAGGTTTCCACTCCCTGATCTTTTTGACATATATGGCTTTCAAAGAGCCTTTAGGAGAGTCGCTCTTCCTGTTTCACACCCTGACGTGCAGACTTTCTGGGAGCACTTTGGGACTGGTGCTTATCACTCTCGGACATCCACTCAGATGGATGTACGCCACCCAGTCCTGCGTTGCTTGGTTAGGATTCTAAGTAACACCTTTCTGTGCAAGATGAAGCCGAACAAGATGAGAGTATATGAGTTTCTAGTGCTTGCCCTAGCTATAAGGGACATCATTCTGGGCGAGGATTATGAGTGGCCTGAGCATACAAAAGTCAACATGGGGGCTGTCTTTGCACATCACTTAGTCTCCTTCAAGACAAAGCCATTTGTATGCAAGAGTACGAGGGGTACAGCTAGGAAGACCAAGTCTGTTGGGAGTCTTCACACACCTATCTTCCAGCATTTTGGGATCAGCACTGCGAGCTGCTCCATCTCCCCTACACATGTTCTCATGGATGAGCAGCATTTGCAGAACCTGAGGTGGCTGAAGCCTCAGTGACGTTGGTGCTTCTCTACCGCAGATGGAGATTTTCTAGTTCAGCTCCCCAACAGAGGGCTGACGGACATTGCTGACACTCCACATATGCTGCGTTTTGAGCCTACTGAGGATCTGCTGATAGCTGCGCCTGTTACTCGACGTCGTGCACCAGCTGCTAGAGCACCTGCTGCTGCTGAGGATGAGCCAGTACCTGACCTTGCTGGAGGTCGATCTCGACGAGCACGCCATCTTCCATCTTCTGCGAGTACTTTTCTTCCACCACATGCGATTCCCATGGAGACAAATGCCTTTCAGAGGTATGTGGTGGAGAGTCTCCAGAGCATCTGGAACCATATTTCACGATGTGGCTGCATCCGTCCTCCTAGCCTACGCTCACTTTCAAGAGAAGGACCATCTCACACTGCTGGAGACGATGATTCTGATGAGGATTAGTCCTCTCTTCTATCTGGTTCACTTTTATTTTTCTTTTCTTTTGAATTTTTGAGTCTGTTTTGTCAGTTTGTTTTGATTTTGAACTTTGTTAGATTATGCACTATGATATCTTGTTGCTTTTAACCTGTGTTTGAGTGATCTAACAGTGCTAACAATACCACTTTCAGATCCTTTGTCACAAATTAAGAGCAATATCTTGTCACTTGTCATTGAGAGGAGTTCCCTGTATCGACTTAAGCCTGGTATCGATCGATACCAGGCCGTGTGTCGGTCGATACCCATGTTCCATTACGGTAACTTCTTGTTATTCATGATTCTACTCTGTTCTTTTGTTTCTTTCACCAACCTTATGCTAGATAACACTGGGGACAGTGTTATTCAAGTCTAGGGGAGGTAGTTGCTGACATTGTTTTTGTTTTTCTTAAAGTCAGTCGTTTTTGAGTCAGTTCGTCGTTTTATTGAGTCAAAACCTATTGGAGGCTGTGACCTTTTTCTCGACTCTATTGTTCTGACCTTGATTTTAAGTGAACATTGTTACAGAATCATTTTCAGATCGACTAATGAAAAATCCAAAGGCTGACCAGTTAACTAGAAGACACCCATGTTTCCAGCAAAGTTTCTTTAAAGCATGAGCCAAATTTTTGCACTTCATCGATGTGATTGATGTCCATAGAGCTTGACTCCTCATTCATAACTGATAAAGGAACCCATGTGTTTAGAGTAATGGTATCTCTCTCCCCTGTTATAAGTTAATGAATAAGAGCATAAAAAGATAAAATGATTTTCTTCTGAGTAGAGGGCTAGGAAAATTTCCAGCGATCCCATTATTCTACTTGTGAAGGAATGATCACACA
Source organism: Eutrema japonicum (assembly GCA_030161315.1). NCBI lineage: Eukaryota > Viridiplantae > Streptophyta > Magnoliopsida > Brassicales > Brassicaceae > Eutrema > Eutrema japonicum. The sequence goes on from BSQW01000013.1 coordinate 46,208,605, forward strand.
AAGGTTGGAAGCGAGGTTAGGAAAATTTCCCGTGATACCACTATTCGCCTACGCCTTTGATACATAGAGAGGGAAGAACCGGGGATTCGGTGGCAAACACCATCAATACTCGCGTTTTAGACCTTAATGTGTATATGCAGATCTAAAAAAAAGAAAGAAAGAAAGAACATGATGAGAAACAAGCTGGGGGAGAGAAAACAATACCAAAAAAAAGTGTGAAAAATGGGTAGTTATTTTGTCATGATATTGTATGGGAAAGAGTCTAGAAGGTTCTTGGCATTGATCACAGCGATGAGACTGGTGATGATGACTTTATTGGATAATGTTGCGAAATTATGTGTGGAGTCTGGGAAGCTGCAAATGTCTACGGAGAAGTACATGGTGGTTAGATTTGGAACTGGTTAGGTGATATGTGGGGCACTAAGGAAAATGGTCAATGCAATGTTTCAAGAATAGGTGAGTCTATATGTTTTCAAACCTCTTTCTCTGGTTTAGTTTTCTGTTTTGCTTGAGGGCAAGCAAAGGCTAAGTCTGGGGAAGTTGATATATCATGGTTTTTACCCGTTTTAGGCCATGATATAAGTCATTTTTATAGAGTCTTTCTAGTATTTTGGAGTCTTTTAGAGTATTTTCAGGTTTTAGGTACGTTTGGAGCATTATTGGAGATATTGAAGCATTTTGGAGCTTTTTGAAGCAAAGCAGAGATCCTGTAGCTGAGACACCTATTTGATGCCTGAGTATCGATCGATACACTTATGGTATCGATCGATACCCGTCGAAGAAACAGAAGGATCGTGACTTTTCTGAAGATTTGAGAAACTGCAAATTATCCCAGAAGACTTTATTATTTACAAGAAGCCCCAAAACATGTCTTAGGTTATTTATTTAGGTTTTTCATCCACTTTGGCTATTACGCTTCATACACGCTTTATTCTACTTTGGTTTTGTGAGGGAGCTTTTGAGGGAGACAAGTCTGAAACTCTGTTCGTCCGAGAGAAGATTTCGAACCATTATTTTACTCTCTTCTTTATTATTTATTTAAGGATTTATTCAGTCATGTTTATTGTTTCAATCTCCATGTCTGAGTAGATCTCCTATTAGGTTTAGGGTTCTCATAAGGGATTTCTTTGAATGCTAGGTTGATAGTTGATTTGAGTTCATAATCTGAATTAGTTCTTCGCCTTAGGTTATTCTCAAAGTTAATTCTGGATTGATCACCTAGAACTTAGATCTTAGGTTAATCCATTAGGTACGACAGTGCAATTGAAAAACCTGATAGAACTTAGGGTGAGCAAAATAATTATTCGCAAAGAGATTTTGTTTAGTTGTTTTGTGAACAAATCAAACTTGAACTAAAAGCTGGTTTAGACTTTAGGATTCGCAAAGAGATTTAGAATTCTAGGATTTAGACTTAGATAATTCTCGCAACGACAGTTGGCTAATTATATTTTAGTGATTTGAGTTCAAGAACCGCGCGTAACCTGAACCCTGATTTGTTAGTTATCTGCATTCATTGATTTCCTGAGAAATACCATGAACCTATCTTCTTTCCAATCGAATTACAACTTGTTTAATTTATGTATTTGCTTTCAATTCCATTGATCACTTAGCTTAATTCTCATCTATATAATCTATTGTGTGATTTCTTGAATCTCTATGGATTCGATCCCTAAATATTACAATCGACAAAGTTTTAGTACTTTTAAAGTATTAATTTGAGCTTATCAATGAACATCACTGGGATTGTAAGGAGCACAAGATTCGTGCCTAATACATGAAATTGCATAAGTAAAAGGAAAATTTTGAAATTTTTAAGAAGAGAAAGGAAAAAGGAGAGATATTAACATCAACACCAACCTTGAGGGCCAAAAAAAGTAGTATTGAAATACTTAGCAAGTTTCGGAGTCCAATTGTATTTGTAAACCTTAGTCGAAATCATTATCCAGACAAAGAGCCATCCAACAAATTCAAACACAAGAATCATCTTCAGCATGTTCCTCATATTTCCCATATTTTTTCGTGAAACTGTGTATATGTGTGTGCCTATGTATAGACGGCAATGTTCTTGTGTGTGGTCTTTTAGGTATTGTTGTGGAGAAATGATGTACTTATTGATTCGGTCTTTACAGAGGTTTAGAGGTTTGGGTGTGGTATTTAAAATATGTATATATGCAAGATATATAATTGCATCATACTACTTAGAATGTTGAGAAAATTCTAACGGGGAAAAGAGGCATGATTCATGCATGCACGAAAATTTGGTAATTGTTTCTCTTGTAACTAGGTTAAATTAAATCATGGATCAAAGTTTAACTAATCTCCATAGAAAATTAGATATTCTTGACATTCAGATATTTACGTAGTATATACAATCAGAAAATTGTAGACAATGATCAAGGAGAGGCCTAACTATGAAAGTCCGTCGTTAATTGGTGGGATTTGAACACACAGAAAAATCATTCACCACTAAAACGCTTAGCTACTAAACCAACACTATTTGGTTAAATTATTTATATATTTTTATCATATTAATTTTTTTATTTTTTTGTAACTAATATTAAACGATTTTGAAATTCGGATGATGACAACGATAACACTATTACAAATCCCTAGTTTGTATGTCATGATCCATTTTGATATCTAAAAATAATAAAAGTTATTCCAACAAAAGAAAAAAATTAGTCTATAATTACTATATCTTCGACAATCCACAATAGATGGAAATATTTGAATCTGCATGCAACACATATAACCAAAAGAAATGGCTCAACTTGAACATTCTAAAACCAAACTAATTCCATTTATTACATCTACAATAAATCGCATATTCTGGAATCTATTTTTTTTTTTCCGTCTGAAATGACTGAATCAAAAAGAGTCTTGCAGCGTTTTCCATTTGAAAGAATTTGTGCCATGCTGCGTTTTCGTAGATGCATTCAAATTTGAACACAGCGCAACAAAACTTTGGTGAGTAACCTGACTGTGTTCATAAACATTTTACTGTGGCTTTAGAATTTAGTACGCCAGAAACCTCTTCTGTTTCGGTGTCGTACGCTTAGTAGTACTAAAGTTGTTATAACGCCCCGACCGCCCCTACCTGTGGGCCCCAACGACATCTCCCGGCCCGTGGGCCCCACCCTCGTCCGACGGCCGGTGCGTTAGTCCGGGAGGCTTGTAATACTTGTTTACTGACCCTGCAATCACCACGTGACCTTTCCCCGTGTTTTGTCCTCACTCACACGCTACCGCGAATCACTTCCCGGAAGGTCACCCATCCTTAGATTGCTCCAGCTCAAGCACCCTTAACTCTGGAGTTCTCTCTGGACAAGTTCCCGAAAAGATAAGTGCACTTTGGTGACATAGGTAGCCAAATCAATTCTTATAAGCCTCTCCGCATATACAAGAAATCGGGATGTTACAATCACCCCCACTCATAGAGCGCAACGTCCTCGTTGCGCACCAGGATCGTCACCCTAGACGGTGTGGGCCCACCTGACTCCACACACGTGTTTGGGTTCGGCTCTGATACCACTTATAACGCCCCGACCGCCCCTACCTGTGGGCCCCAACGACATCTCCCGGCCCGTGGGCCCACCCTCGTCCGACGGCCGGTGCGTTAGTCCGGGAGGCTTGTAATACTTGTTTACTGACCCTGCAATCACCACGTGATATTTCCCCGTGTTTTGTCCTCACTCACACGATACCGCGAATCACTTCCCGGTAGGTCACCCATCCTTAAATTGCTCCAGCTCAAGCACGCTTAACTCTGGAGTTCTCTCTGGACAAAATCCCGAAAAGATAAGTGCACTTTGGTGACATAGGTAGCCAAATCAATTCTTATAAGCCTCTCCGCATATACAAGAAACCGGGATGTTACAATCACCCCCACTCACAGAGCGCAACGTCCTCGTTGCACACCAGGATCGTCACCCTAGACGGTGTGAGCCCACCTGACTCCACACACGTGTTTGGGTTCGGCTCTGATACCACTTATAACGCCCCGACCGCCCCTACCTGTGGGCCCCAACGACATCTCCCGGCCCGTGGGCCCCACCCTCGTCCGACGGCCGGTGCGCTAGTCCGGGAGGCTTGTAATACTTGTTTACTGACCCTGCAATCACCACGTGACCTTTCCCCGTGTTTTGTCCTCACTCACACGCTACCGCGAATCACTTCCCGGAAGGTCACCCATCCTTAGATTGCTCCAGCTCAAGCACCCTTAACTCTGGAGTTCTCTCTGGACAAGTTCCCGAAAAGATAAGTGCACTTTGGTGACATAGGTAGCCAAATCAATTCTTATAAGCCTCTCCGCATATACAAGAAATCGGGATGTTACAATCACCCCCACTCACAGAGCGCAACGTCCTCGTTGCGCACCAGGATCGTCACCCTAGACGGTGTGGGCCCACCTGACTCCACACACGTGTTTGGGTTCGGCTCTGATACCACTTATAACGCCCCGACCGCCCCTACCTGTGGGCCCCAACGACATCTCCCGGCCCGTGGGCCCACCCTCGTCCGACGGCCGATGCGTTAGTCCGGGAGGCTCGTAAGACTTGTTTACTGACCCTGCAATCACCACGTGACCTTTCCCCGTGTTTTGTCCTCACTCACACGCTACCGCGAATCACTTCCCGGAAGGTCACCCATCCTTAGACTACTCCAGCCCAAGCACCCTTAACTCTGGAGTTCTTTCGGGCAAGTGATCGGAAAAGGTAAGTGCACTTTGGTGACATAGGTAGCCAAATCAATTCTTATAAGCCTCTCCGCATATACAAGAAACCGGGATGTTACAATCACCCCCACTCACAGAGCGCAACGTCCTCGTTGCGCACCAGGATCGTCACCCTAGACGGTGTGGGCCCACCTGACTCCACACACGTGTTTGGGTTCGGCTCTGATACCACTTATAACGCCCCGACCGCCCCTACCTGTGGGCCCCAAGCACATCTCCCGGCCCGTGGGCCCCACCCTCGTCCGACGGCCGGTGCGTTAGTCCGGGAGGCTTGTAATACTTGTTTACTGACCCTGCAATCACCACGTGACCTTTCCCCGTGTTTTGTCCTCACTCACACGCTACCGCGAATCACTTCCCGGAAGGTCACCCATCCTTAGACTACTCCAGCCCAAGCACCCTTAACTCTGGAGTTCTTTCGGGCAAGTGATCGGAAAAGGTAAGTGCACTTTGGTGACATAGGTAGCCAAATCAATTCTTATAAGCCTCTCCGCATATACAAGAAACCGGGATGTTACAATCACCCCCACTCACAGAGCGCAACGTCCTCGTTGCGCACCAGGATCGTCACCCTAGACGGTGTGGGCCCACCTGACTCCACACACGTGTTTGGGTTCGGCTCTGATACCACTTATAACGCCCCGACCGCCCCTACCTGTGGGCCCCAACGACATCTCCCGGCCCGTGGGCCCACCCTCGTCCGACGGCCGATGCGTTAGTCCGGGAGGCTCGTAAGACTTGTTTACTGACCCTGCAATCACCACGTGACCTTTCCCCGTGTTTTGTCCTCACTCACACGCTACCGCGAATCACTTCCCGGAAGGTCACCCATCCTTAGACTACTCCAGCCCAAGCACCCTTAACTCTGGAGTTCTTTCGGGCAAGTGATCGGAAAAGGTAAGTGCACTTTGGTGACATAGGTAGCCAAATCAATTCTTATAAGCCTCTCCGCATATACAAGAAACCGGGATGTTACAGTTGTTATAAATTTATACATGAGCAATCGGTGTTTATGGATTTTCTCGATTATTCTATATACAACCATGCATGCATGCAAAAAATTTGGTGACTGTGTTCATAAACATTTTACTGTGGCTTTAGAATTTAGTACGCCAGAAACTTCTTCTATTTCGGTGTCGTACACTTGTTAGTACTAAAGTTGTTATAAAGTTATACATGAGTAATCGGTGTTTATGGATTTTCTCGATTATTCTATATATCAACCATGCATGCACCTAATTAGCTATTTCCGCAGACAATTACCAGCTCCTAGCTAGCAAATAACAAGATTCTTACATTAAATACTTTCGTGATAAGTTGACGCTCCGATCGTGTATTTTAAGTTGGAGGAAAGAATGTACTCAAAATATGTTATCGCAGATAAAAAGATTCTATTCAATTACTAGAGAATTGTGAGAAACAAAAAAAAAACAAAAAGATTCTATTCAATTATCGCATATTTTGATATGCATAAAAAATTTCTAATTAGATAAAATAAAAAATATAAAAAATACTTGATATCGATTAAGAAAAGAAAAAAAAATCAAATAAAATTAAATAAAAATAAAAATTCAAATAGAAATATTAGAATCAATTCGTCAAAGTTTTAAAATTGATATATGAATAGCTAAATGATAAAAAAAATAAAACTAATTCAAATAACAATAGAAAAAACTAAATATTTGGATGTGACAAAATTTAACTAGAAACTAAATAATATAATACCAAATAGGAGAATCAAAATAAATAAATAATTGTTACTCTCTTAGGTTTCTCTATCGATTGGTGATTTTGTATCGGCATTTTTAGCCTAATTTTGTTTACTTTCATAAGTGATATGGTTTTATTTTTCACTTTTAATTTTTTTTATACAGGATATAAATATTAAATTATAAACCCTATATATATGGGACCTAATCTAGTTTTCAATAAAATTTATATATTTTGGTATTGGTAACTAAAAGTAGAATTGTTATATGGATTTAGTCGAAACATTTAAATGTTACAGAAAGGGTGTGTTTTTATATCATGTTCCTTTTTAAAAAATAGACATAAAACTGATCAAATATCTATTTTTGACCCATAATCATGTAGTCCACATTATTTAACGCATTAATATATATATATATATATATATATATATATATATTTACGAAAATACCATATATATATATTTCTATAATATTATTTAAGATTGACATTTTTGAAAATGAACTTTGTTTTGTAAGTTATTACATATTATGCCATTACAAATAAGAAAAGATAATTGAAATAGGAAATGATATAATTGTCTTTTAAAAATATTGATGAGAATATAGAAAATATTTATTTATCATTAAAGAGATCATTTACTATTTAGTTTCTTTATTATTTTAAATATTATATATTAAATAATAATCAATTCATATATATTCAAAAAATCTATTCGAAATCTTGCTATATTTTCACTACAACTTATTATATTTTATTTGAATATATATATCAAAATAAAAATTGAAAAATATTTTACTAATTTTATAAAAAGTTAGACACAAGAAAATTGATTTTTTAAGAGTTCGTGAACTAACCACAAAACTAGAATCATTAAAGGGTGTATATTAGAGTTATGTTTTCATGATTATAAGTTTGGAGGTTAACTTAAATAATATTTTAATCCATCGTAAAACAGATTAAATAGACAAATTATTCCGTTTGACAACTCTATATGTAATAATGAGTTAGCCATATTATAAAATTTAAATAAAAGTTATTTTTCTTAAATTTCAAAAACAAAATCTTTAAAAAAAATTAAAATTAACGCGGGGTAATTGTTTAAGTCCTAGTATATATACATTTAATAAAATAACGTATTACATTTTCTGGCCTATTTTTTTACCAATATATTTTTGCTCGTTTCTAATAACAACTTTAAAATTGATCATTTACCTAAATAAATATTCGATTCTTGCAGTTTACAATGTTTTAAAATTGGAGTAGTCGAGCTGGTAGAGTTGACCTTCGAAATTAGAAGAACATTTGAGGGTTAGAATCAGGAACCGAAGTACTGTTGACTTTTTATTGATCGATCGACACGGTAGTACGAGATAAACAACTAAATTAGCTAACTTGTATAATATATAGAAGAACATGTACTTTTTAAACTATAGTTTATAATATTGCTAGATCTTAAATCCCACCATGTCAAAAAAATTATTAAATCGTCATTATCTTGAAATTAATAAAGGATTCCCAGCTCCTAGCAAATATTAGGGAAGTTGCAAAATTGTTTTTGTTAAAGTGGGAAGTTGCAAAAATACTACATTAGTTTTATCATTAGTGCAAAAAATTAGTGGCAGTGAAGTTCGGTTGCCGAGTCTACCGTCTTATACAGTTATACTTATATATAATTTCTGTAAATGCAAAAAAAAATATTCTTTTCTCTGAACATATATTATTAGTTTCGAAATTATAGAATTGTAAACATAATGGACTAAAAGAAACTATTAACTTAACAGCTGCACAATTTTTTAAACTAGTTTGAGTTATAAACATAGATATATACCAAATACTGTATAGTTTTGATAAAAGAAAAAGGGTTAATGTATTGATTAATGCATGATCCGGCCACACAAATCTTAATTAACGCTGTTGAGAAAAAAGAAAAGAAATAGCCAATCTTATACTAGCTATAGAGATATGATGCCTAACTCATCGTCATGAGTATATTTTATATATACATATATATATATATATTGTTGCAAATTATACTAGCTATATATATATATATATATATATATATATATTGTTACAAATTAACCCAGAACCCAAGCTTTGATCAAGACACTCGAAATAGATCGCACAAGAACTTATCTCTCTCTCCTCTCAATCGCAAAGAATCAGAAAAGAAGAAACGGAAATTAGAGACACACGAGATTTTGTTCACCATGGATTCGCCTTCGATGTGGATGACTACGTCCCAGGGGCTGGAATCGATCCAGCAATTTCACTATCAATGAAGGAATCAAGCTCTCACAAACCCAAGAAGCTCAACGAAGAAGATGACCTTTTGTTTTGTTACGTCTTTTAAAGAATCTAATCTAATCCCTTTATATCACTTAAGAGACTAAACTGAAACTAACCAACCCAGCTAAACCAAATGTCTTCAACATAAACCGGGTCTTCATTACCTCTGTTTCACGTTGATCAGAGCTGAAGCATAATTAACAATCTCCACCTTGCTTTAGCTCCAACACAGCCATCTCTTCGTTTCCTCAACTTCATGACCTCCTGTGAAATTCTTCTGTGATCTACACCTCCAACAGTAGAGCCTTAGGCTCTCCTCAAACTCTTGAGATTTTGAGTAAGTCCAATGCAGCATTAAACTTACTCACATGTACAACTTTTGTTAACACGTCAGCCGGATTGCAACTCGTATGAATCTTCAACACTTCGACATCTCCTTCAGCTATAATGTCTCGGATAAAATTGTACTTCACAACCATGTGCTTCGTGCGTTCATGATACACATTGTTCTTGGATAGGCAGATCGCACTTTATGAATCACACCAAATGCACACACAATCCTAAGTGAAACCAAAATTTTTCATCAACCCTTTCAACCAAATAGCTTCTTTGACTGCTTCTGAGAGAGCAATATACTCAGCTTCTATTGTAGACAGAGCCACCACCGGTTGCAAGCTGGATTTCCAACTAACCACGTTTCCTGCAACTGTGAAAACATAGCCTGATATTGACCTCTTTCTGTCTAAGTCTGCAACATAATCCGAGTCGCAATAGCCTTGTATCTTCATCTCCTTTTCTTTCGATATGTCAGTTTGACATTCAGAGATCCTTTGATGTACCTTAAAAGCCACTTCATAGCTTCCCAAGTTATGCAATGTCAGGTCTTGTTCCCACCATTGCATACATAATACTCCCAACATCAGATGAATACGGCGTTACTTCTGTATCCGCTTCTTCTCCTACATCTCTAACTGCTGCTAACTTGAAATGAGCACCTATAGGTGTCTGTGATATCTTTGAACCTTCCATTCTGAAAGTGTTGACCACCTTCTTGAGGTATTCAGTCTGAGACAGACGCAAGATCCCTTGAGACCTGTCCCTTTCAATATCCATGCCTAATATTCTTCTTGCAGCTCCTAAATCCTTCATTTCAAAAGTAGAGCTCAATTGATCCTTGAGCTTCCTAATCTCAGCCATATCCTTTGCAGCCAGTAGCATATCATCAACATATAATAACAAATACATATACTCATTTGATGAAACCTGCTTCGTATAAACGCATTAATCATGTTCACTTCTGTTGAACCCATCTGATATCATGAACTGGTCAAACCTCTTGTTCCACAGTCTTGGACTTTGCTTCAAGCAATACAAGGACTTCCTAAGCAAACAAACCTTCTTCTTTGGATCTCCAACTTTGAAACCCTCATGTTGTGACATGTAAAGATCTTCTTCTAAACTTCCATGAAGGAAAGCTGTTTTAACATCCATTTGTTCCAGCTCTAAATCCAGGTTTACCACAACAGACAGTAACATCCTTATTGAGACATGTTTCACTACCGGTGAGAAAACTTCCTGATAATCAATCCCTTCTCTTTGCGTGAAACCCCTAGCTACTAACCTAGCTTTATATCTAGGAGGCTCATAATCAGACATACCTGGTTTAAGCTTGAAAATCCACTTACAGCTTATGATTTTTCGATTCTCAGGCTTATCCACCACATCCCATGTATGATTCTTGGTTAAAGAGTTCATTTCTTCTCCCATACCACCATTCCATTTATCCCATTGCTTGCTCTTCCTAGCCTCTGCATAACTATTGGGTTCATCAACACTGCTAAATAACTCTGACGCCGCCAAAGCAAATGCAAAAACATTTTCTTCATCATCATATCTTGCTGGTGGAGGAATATTTTGTCTCCTAACTCGATCTCTGGCCAATTGATAATTTGCCAGACTTGCAGCATAAGAATGAACCTCTTCTTGTGCTTGAACCTCTTCTTGTGCTTGAACCTCTTCTTCACTCTCTGTCTCTTCCACAAACTCTAGAGATACTCCACCTGGTTGTGAACTTTCTGATGAAGCTCCACCTTGAACAGAACTTTCCAGACTGAGAATTGGCTTTATTGTTGTTATTCCAGCGACGACATTCTCAGCTCCTTTTACTTTTGAGCTCTTCCCCACTGTTAAACCAGAGTCTTCCTTCAACAAATCTTTGTAAAGCTGCTCTTCACAAAACTTCATATTTCTGCTTATGACCACCTTCTTTTCATCAAGTAACCAGATCTTGTAACCTTAAGTGCCAGCAGGGTAACCTACAAACAAACCTTTGAGAGCCCTTGGTTTCAGCTTCCCCCGGTCCGTATGTACATAGGCTATAGAACCGAACCTCTTCAAATGTTTGTAACCGGATTCTTTGTTTAACCAAACCTCCTCTGGAATTTTGTAACCAATAGCTGACGATGGTGAGCGATTTATGATATACACTAAAACAGCTGCAGCTTCAGCCCAAAATTTCTCTTCTAGCCCTGACTCACTAAGCAGACATCTGATCTTTTCCATAATCGATTTGTTCATCCTCTCAGCAACTCCGTTCTGTTGTGGAGTGTAAGTACAAGTTATGTGTCTAGCTATTCCATTTGACCTGCAAAACTCATTAAACATGCTATTACAAAATTCAAGACCACTATCGGTTCTGAGACACTTTACCTTTCTGTTGATCTGATTTTCGATCAAAATCTTTCATTCACAAAACTTTGCAAATGTTTCATCCTTGGTCTTCAGGAAATAGATCCATACTTTCCTTGTATGATCATCAATGATAGAAAGGAAATACTGATTCTTTGAAAGGGATGGCTGGACATTTGATGAACCCCAAAGGCCAACATGAACATAATCTAGAGGATATTCTGTTTCATGCTTCCAAATACCAAAACTGACTCTCTTTGACTTCCCCATAATGCAGTGTTCGCAGAAATCCCCTTTACAGATGTCTTTATGCTTGATGATTCCCTTCTGAGCTATAAGCTTCAAGTTTTGACAACCCATATGACCAAGACGACTGTGCCACAGTGAGACCCGAGACTTTGGTTCACCACCTTGACAAACTTCAGGCAAGACAGTCTCCCCATCAAGTATGTACATGCTATTCTTCAACTGTCCTCGCAGAGCCACCTTATTGTTCTTGTAGAATGTCAGTTTTCCCTGACCACCAGTATGAGTGTAGCCCAAAGCATCCAAAGTTTCCGTAGAAATCAGATTTCTCCTCATATTTGGGACGTATCAAACATTGTGCATTATATTCACAGAACCTCCATGAGTGTTAAATCTAATAGATCCTGTCCCGAGAGTTTCTACAGTGTGATAATCCCCAAACAGAATCTGACTAGATTCTTTCTCATGAAAATCCACAAACCAGTCTCTCCTTGACGTCATATGATAAGTACATCCCGAGTCAATTACCCAATTATCACTTGAATCATCATCTGAGATGTTTAAGGCATCAATCACTTTAAAATCTTCTATAAGTACAACAGCCTCTCCATCACTATCATTTTCCATTTTCTTTTTTCTTGAGTAACAGTCATTCTTCATGTGACATTCCTTCTTCCAGTACCAGCAAACCACCTTACTCTTAGTCTTTGACTTGCTCCTATTCTTTCCTCGTGAATCATTAGAGTTCCTTGTGACCTGTCTTCCACGCTCATTTGTGTAAAGAGCTGTTGCAGCTTTCTCCATCCTGTTGCTCTCAGATAATTCTCTTTCCCTTGATCTTGCCGCAGAGAAAACTTCCTCTAGAGTAAGAGATTCTCTTCCATACTTTAGAGTATGTTTTAGCTGATCATAATTTGCCGGCAGAGAACTCAAGAACACAATCGCTTGTATCTCATCTGACACAGTGATAACACCATATTTTACATCTTTTAAAGGTTTAGTTTCATAGTTTTTTAATCCCACTTTGTATAGTTTTGGGATCTTTTCATGCACTTGAGTATCATTTTGTTCTAACTTGCATTTTAGAAGTCCTAGAGAGTTTTGAGTCGTTTTTGGCTTGCTGGAGCCCTTTTCAGGTGTTTAGGAGTGCTTGGAGCAGCTTGGATCAAAGGAGACACTTGGAGTTCGAAGGAAGATCGAAAAAGGACCAAAAGGAACCGATCCCGACAACCGATCAACATTTCCTGATCAAGACAATGTGCCTGAAAGATCTAACCGGACAAACACCTTGACCTTTGCATTAGACTGGGAGCTCTTAATGAAAGTTATGCTAAATGGAGTTAGCTTTCTACTGGAAGTGGTTTCATATCATTCGCATTAGCGGTTCACGAGATACGTTTGATTTACTGAAGACATGTCATTACCGGAAAATGCAACGGCAATCCGAAGCAGCTGAAAGATCATATCGGATGGAAGCCTTCCCGTACCCAGTTTAATCTCAAATTTGGACACATTATAGACAATTGAGTTAGCTTCGTGTGAGCATTGGATTCGTGTCATTCAGGGCTGTGGTTCAACAGTTATGATAGATATGAGTAGCCAGACCTCACAATATAAGTGGCCAGACTTCACAATATAAGGCCAGACTTCACAAAACAATGGCCAGACTTCACAATATAAGTGGCCAGACTTCAATTATTCCCTGATTTTTTTGGTTGTTGACCCGAGTTCAAGTCGGGTTGACCCGAGTCCGATTTTTATGCTTTTAAATACACTCTTATTCCTGTAATAAGAGGGACACATTGACTTAGACAAAAACAAAAAAGACAAACCTTGTTCTTCATGCTTTTCAAGAAGATTTGCAATCCTTGGATGATCTAGTGAAGTTTTATTAAATTTTCTTTCCCTTCCTTTCTTATCTCAACTATGCCTTTCATTTCTATGGTTTATTTGTGTTGTTTGACCATGTGTGAGTAGTTCTTTTAGGGTTCTTGGGTAAAGTAGATTAGGGTGATTTTAGGTTTGTTCTTGATGTTTAAGAGCTAGATTACTTGATATCCTTTCTCATTGAGTGTTCTTAATGCTAGATTAGCCATGATCAAGTTAATCTAGAACACTAGGGAATTTTACGCCCGGAAGGTGTTCGATGAAATTCCCCAACGAATTTAATGATTGCTTTTCATATCTTAGCCAATGGACGTTGATGTCTAAGATGAATTGTGGTTAATTAGACTTGTATTCAATGCTTTTTAGTCATAGAATCGCGAACGGAAGTTTAAGACGCTTGATTACTAACAAAGGGGTTAATACCATGGACGTGGATTAATCTTTAGTAGTGATCTAAGGCCTAAGGAAGCAATTGATTGAATGTTTGAGTGTCTAGAATAGATTGAGAATCACCCGAGTCGATATCTTTACCCGAGAATTCGTTTGTCTAAATTTGATAAATAACGTTTAAGGTTGTCTTGTTGATCGTTTTGATTTGCTTAACTTCTTGTTTATTGGAATTCGAATCGTGTTCTGTTATTTGAATGAATTAGTGTCTAGTTTCGAATTACAACGCTTAGCTTTCGTTACTTGTTTCTTTCTCAATTTTTGTATGTTTCGATTTGTTCGATAAAAACCAAAACCCAATTATCGCTTAGATTATATAGCGTTTTGTATTCTTAGTGCGTTGTTCTTATTTCCCTGTGGATTCGATCCCTACGTGCTATAATGACATGCCATTAGATTGTGGTATTATGAACATTGAGTAATTGTGCGAGCCTGAAAAACTCAGTAATCAATTTGGCGCCGTTGCCGGGGAAATTAGCAATAGCCATTAGGATTTGGACTCTATTTGAGACTAATTTTTATTTTACTTATTATCTAATTGTTTGATTGATGACTATATTTCTTGAAGGTGTATTAATATGAGGAGTGGAGGACACTTAAATATGCTTCCCCTAGTTCCAGACGTTAGATGGTTCGAAAGAGAGAATTCACGAGCAAGACGAGAAAGAGAGAGAGCTGATAAACCAAATCAATTCGAGATGGGTGATCATGTACTACCAGATGGTGGTGGAGATGTACAACAAGAAGGAAACGTGCAAGGTGTAGGCATTGGGGGTCTTCCCCTTCATCCTCCAAGACCACCAAGGGTTATTGGAGCTATTGATGCACCAAATGCACATGGAAACCGGACTGGAATCTTTCCACCACCCGTGGAGAACAACAACTTTGAAATCAAGGCAAGCTTGATAAGCATGGTACAAGGAAACAAGTTTCACGGGCTGGCAATGGAAGACCCCTTGGATCACTTGGATCAATTCGACCAAGTGTGTGGTTTGGTGAAGATCAATGGCATCTCTGAAGATGCGTTCAAGCTGAGGTTATTCCCTTTTTCTCTAGGGGATAAAGCTCGGCAATGGGAAAAGAACTTACCTCAAGGTTCCATTACTTCATGGGACCAATGCAAGAAGGCGTTCTTGTCAAAATTCTTTTCACTACAAGGACATCTCAGTTAAGGAATGACATCTCAAGCTTCACACAAATGAATAGTGAAGGTTTTAGTGAGGCATGGGAGAGGTTCAAAGGCTACACCATGCAATGCCCACACCACGGGTTTTCGGATGAGTCTCTTTAAGCACCTTGTATCGTGATGTTCTGCCCAAGTACCGGATGCTTCTCGATACCGCGAGCAACGGGAACTTTCTGGGTAAGGAGGTTAATGATGGGACGGAGCTTGTAGAGAAATTAGCTCTAAGTGATGGTAATTATGGAGAGGATTACGACCGGTCTTCAGGAGGAAGTGGTGAGTATGAAGACCAAAGAAGGAAAGAAGTGAAGGCTCTAAATGAAAAGATGGACAAGCTTTTTCAAGCTTCTCAAAAGTCTGTCAACTTTGTTGGAGAGGAAGATGGAAGCCAAGGGTTTCAAAATGATGGGGAAGGTGACGATACGCAAGAGGAGGTCAACTACGTGGGTGGCCAAGGGGGATATCAGAGAGGTTTCAACAACAACTATAGGAACCACCCCAACTTCTCATATCGAAACCCAATGTGGAGAACCCTCAAGATCAAGTTTATCCGCAGCAACAACAAAACCCTAAAGGAGTTCAACAAAAAAACGTGTGCACCCTCAAACCAAGCTCAAGAGTCAAATTCTCAACAACATGGGTTTGTTGCAAAGGCTCAATACCAAGGGAACCAAGGAAGGTTCCAAAACAAATAAACTTTTGTCCCTAGATTCCAACAAGGCTACCAAAACCAAGGACAATAGAGTTCTTCTACACCTCAAGGCTTTGATATGAAGGGGATGCTCCAACAATTGTTAACATGACAAGCTAATGGGGCGATTGAATTGAACAAGAAGATGGCAGAGATTCACACAAAGGTTGATTGTTCTTACAACGACCTAAATGCTAAGTTTGAAGATTTATCTTCTAAGCTCAAACACTTGGATCATCAAGGAGCTTCATCATCTAAGAGACCAATGGGGACATTACCTGGAAAACCAGAGCCAAACCCAAAGGAGTACATCAATGCAATCACTATTCGAAGTGGAAGAGAGCTTCCACAAAGAGAACTTCCTTCTCATGAGCTTAATGAAGGCAATGGAAACCAAGAAGAAGATGTATTCATTGAGGTTAAGGACAGTGTTGAGATTGGCGCGGAAGAAAGGGGTGAAGAAGTGATTGAAAACCAAGACAAAGGAAAGAGTAAGGTGACAAGTGAATATAGCAGAGAGACTGATAAGCTCAAATTAATACTCTATAAGTACTAAAGCTTTGTCGATTTTAATACTTAGGGGTCGAATCCACAGAGACTCAAGAAGACACACAATAGATTGTATAGATGAAAATTAAGTTAAGTGATCAATAGAATTGAAAGCAAATACGTAAGTTAAACAAGTTGTGATTCGATTGGGAGAGAGATAGGTTCAAGGTATTTCTTAGGAAATCAATGAATGCAATTAAACTAATAAATTAGGGTTCAGGTTATGCACGGTTTTTGAACTCAAATCACTGAAATATAATTAACCAACTCTCGTTGCGAGAATTATCTAACTCTAAATCCTAGAATTCCAAATCTCTTTGCGAATCCTAAAGTCTAAACCAGCTTTTAGTTCAAGTTTGATTTGTTCACAAAACAACTAAACCAAATATCTTTGCGAATAGTTATTTTGCTCACTCTAAGTTCTATCAGGTTTCTCAATTGCACTCTCGTGCCTAATCGATTAACCTAAGATCTAAGTTTTAGGTGATCAATCTAGAATTAGCTTTGAGAACAACCTAAGACGAAGAGCTAATTCAGATTATGAACCCTAAATAACAATTCAACCTAGCATTCAAAGAAATCCCTTATGATAACCCTAAACCTAACATGAGATCTACTCAGACATGGAGATTGCAACAATAAACATGACTGAATAAATACTTGAATAAATAATAAAGAAGAGAGTAAAACAAGGGTTCTAAATCTTCTCTCAGACGAACAAAGTTTCAGACTTGTCTCCCTTCCAAAGCTCTCTCACAAACCCAAAGTAAAATAAAGCATAGCTCACAAAAGTGGCTGAAAAACCTAATAAATAACCTAAGTCACGTTATGGGGCTTCTTGTAAATAATAAAGTCTTCTGTGGCAATTTGCAGTTTCTCAATTCTTCATTAAAGTCGCGATCCTTCTGTCTCTTTGACGGGTATCGATCGATACCATAAGTATATCGATCGATACTCATGCATCAAATCGGCGTGTCAACTACAGGATCTCTGTTTGGCTCCAAAATGCTCCAAAATGTTTCATTATCTCCAATAATGCTCCAAACGTACCTAAAACCTGAAAAGACTACAAAATACTAGAAAGACTCTATAAAAAGAACTTATATCATGGCTTAAAATGGGTAAAACCCATGATATATCAACTCCCCCAGACTTAGCCTTTGCTTGCCCTCAAACAAACAGAAAGCTAAACAAGAGAAAGAAGTTTGAAAAACACAGACTCACTTGTTTTCGAAACATTGCAATGACCCTTTTCCTTAGTGCTCCACATATCACGTAACCAGTTTCGAATCTAACCACCATGTACTTCTCCGTAGACATTCGCAGCTTCCCAGACTACACACATTATTTCACAGCATCGTTCAATCAAGCTCATCATCGCCAGATTCATTGCTGTGATTAATACCAAGAACCTTCCAGATTTTTTCCCATACAATATCATGACAAGGAACCATCCAATTTCACACTTTCTGGTATTATTTTCTCTCCCCCAAACTTATTTCTTATTATGTTCTTTTTTTTCTTTTTCAAATCAGCACATACACAATGAGGTTTGAAACGCGAGTATTGATGGTGTTTGCCACCGAATCCCCGGTTCTTCCCTTTCTATGTATCAAAGGTGTAGGCGAATAATGGTATCACAGGAAATTTTCCTAACCTCGCTTCCACCTTTGTGTGATCATTCCCTCTGAAGTAGAATAATGGGATCGCTGGAAATTTTCCTAACCCTCTACTCAGAAGAAAATCATTTCATCTTTTAATGCATCTTATTAATTAACTTGTAACAGGGAGAGATAAACCATTACTTTAAACATGTGGGTTCCATTGTCAGATACGAATGAGGAATCAAGCTCTATGGACATCAATCACATCAATGAAGTGCAAAGATTTGGCTCCGGCTTTAAAGAACTTTGCTGGAAACATGAAGGTCTTCTAGTTAACTGGTCAGCCTTTGGATTTTTCATTAGTCGATCTAGTACTGATTCTGTAACAATGGTCACTTAGAAACAAGGTTAGGACAATAGATTCAAGAAAAAGATCACAGTCTCCAACAGGTTTTGACTCAATAAAACAAATTTTGACTCAAAAACGCCTGATTCTAAGAAAAACAAAAACAATGTCAGCGACTACCTCCCCCAGACTTGAAAAACACTGTCCCCAGTGTTATATAGCCTAAGGTTGGTGAAAGAAACAAAAGAACAGAGTGGAATCATGAAGAACGAGAAGTTACCGTAATGGACCTTCGGTATCGACCGATACACGGCCTGGTATTGATCGATACCAGGCGTAGGTCGACACATGTCCTCAAATCATCGACAATTGGTCAAATGTTACGCCCGATTTTGTGTCAAACGATCCAAGTGTTATGGTTAGCACTGTTAAATCACTCAAACACAAGTCAGATGCAACAAAAGATCATAGATGCATAGATCCACAAAGTTCAAAAATAAAAGAAAATGCAGACAATAAAATTCAAAAGTTCAAAAGAAAATAAAAAGAAAAAGAAAAAGAAAAAGAAAAAGCAAACGTGATAATCAAGACAAGGGAGACTAATCCTCCTCGTCAGAAGTATCGTCGCCAGCGGTGTGGGATGGTCCAGCCTCCGTCGGTGTGCGCGGTGATCGAGGATGAGATGGAGTCATACAGCTGCATCGGGAAATGGCTGTCCACATCGTCTGTAGAGTCTCGACGACGTATCGCTGAAAAGGATCCAGCTCCATGTCAGGCGGTGGAGGAAGAGAAAACGCAGGAGCAGCAGCGGGAGTATGCGCATGTTGCGAACGTCATGGTGCAGGTGTGTCTGTAACAGCAGCACGAGCACGGCCTCCAGATGAATCTCCTCCACATCGACGAGTAAGAGGTTCAGCATGCATGTCCACCGGATTAGGCGTGAAGAGCAACTGAGCAGGATCCACTCCAATGTCTGTCAAATCAGTATTAGGGAGCTGGACCAGAAAGTCCCCATCAGAAGTGTTGAAACACCAACGTCGACCTGGTTTCAGCCACCTCAGGTTCTCCAAGTGCTGCTCGTCCATAAGATCACGTGCAGTCACAATCGAGAAGCTCGCGGTGCTGATCCCAAGATGCTGAAAAATGGGAGTAAGAAGACCTTGGCCCGAGTTTCGGTCCTGCTGGTCGTGCCACCACGTCCTGCGAAAGGTTTGGTCTTCAGCGAGACCAAGTGGTGCGCGAACACAACACCCATGTTAACCGCGAGGTCTAACTCAGGCCACGCGTAGGCCTCATCCTCCATAATGTCCCCAATACTGATAGAGAGAACAATAAGCTCAGCCACCCTCATCTTGTTGGGCTCCATCTTGCACATAAGGGTGTTGCTCAAAATCTTTGCGATACAGCGCATAACATGATGGCGCACATCCATCTGAGTAGTGGTCTTGCTATTGTAAGCTCTGTGCCCAAAGTGTCGCCAGAATGCCTGAATATTTGGGAACTGAAGAGGAAACTCACATCTCTCAAAGTCTTTGTGGAACCCATAGATATCGCATATCTCCAGAAATGACAATCGGTATCGCACACCTCGAATCATGAAGGTCAGAATACCCTGCTGTGCAGTCGCGGGAGGTGCACCAGTATAATAAACATGAGCTTTAGCAAGGAGCTGGCGCACTAGATTGGGATAAAGATTGAACTGTCTCGTAGGCATCGCCCCCAAACCAATCTTGCGGAGCAATCTATCGAGCTCCCTGTCAAAACCCAGATGCCTCATAGTGAGCGTATCGACAAACTGGGTGGGCCGCACAGCAACATCCAACCAAGCGTTGTAGACCAACGAGTCATAATCGTCCCACTCCTCAGAAATAGGCATGGCCACGCAAGCCCCGCTCTCATATACCTCCTTATATGTACCCTCAAATTCCTGCGTCAGAGATAACCGCGCCTTCTCACTCCTCTTACGCCAAGGAGGCATGCATGTTGTGCCCGAAGACACGTGAGAAGTGGGCCTAAAGTTAGGCGGCGATGGTGAAGCGGCAGGAGTGTCAGGTATTGCGCGTAGACACACGTGTGGAAGATCTATATCCTCGTATGAACCATCATAGTGCACCCTGTATCGGTTACCCGCTAAGCAGGCTTTCACCATTCCTCTGCGCCAAGTGAGACCGTCGAAGATATTAATGGTATCGAGCAAACGAAACTTATGCGGAGAATCTTCAGGTGGATGTGAGCTCGTGGCATCTGTTTGTGTTCTCTTTCGAGTAGATATCTGCAATCAAAGACAAAGAACACAGCAAACACAGAATAAGCACCAAATCCAACAATACAGCAACAAATAATCTCAAAATTCCATCACTGCCCGCAGGGTATCGATCGACACTAGCAGGGTATCGATCGATATTCTGGCAATTCGAACCAGAATCTCACACAGCAAAAATGGTCAAGGAATGCACTGAGTATCGACCGATACTAGGTGGTATCGACCGACACTCAAGAAATCGCGAACCGCACGAACATATCTTCAATCGAAAAATTTCAAAAGTCAAAACTAATGGCAGTTAAGCGTAAGGCGGGTTCCGACTAGTCTTAGAACAACACAATCAAGTAGTATTCGTCAAACAAAACGAGTTCTAAGAGCTAAAAATCGAAAACCTAACAGTTGGTCACATATTGAAAAAGAGGAGATTCGTGTTTCATACCTTGTATATCGAGTGAAATGATGAGAGAATGAGAATGAGAACGAAAATCCAAAAAGAATAGGCTCTTGAATCACTCAATTCCGTGAAGAAACAAATATTTGGTGATTTGTGTTCAAGTATCGTTCGATGGAGGCGAATAAGGAAGAAAGGAAATCCCGTAGGGTTTATAAGGAAACTTACCTGAATGGTGGTATCGACTGATACCATAAGTTGTGTCGATCGATACACGGCAGTCGGTTCAGGATATTTACGTTTAACACCGGTATCGACCGATACCAAGTGGTATCGATCGATACTGAGCCTCCGAATCTGATTCACGTGACACACAAAACACAAAACAAAAACTAGAAAAATAAAAGACTCATATGTATAGACTAACCAGTGGGTTGCCTCCCAATCAGCGCTCGTTTAACGTCATTAGATTGACTGTACCACCGTTCAAGCAGAAAGTGCACCATCCAGAGGCATTATGTGTCCGTCTGGAATCTCAGTGCTCCTGAAATAGTGTTTCACCCTTTGTCCATTGACAGTGAACTCTTCGCCTGAAGGATTTGTCAGGACAATCGCACCATGTGGTCTGACTTCCTTGACTGTGAAAGGACCTGACCAACGAGAATGCAATTTACTAGGAAACAAATGCAAACGAGAGTTATACAGAAGTACCTGGTCATTGGATTCAAAGTGTCTGGTGAGGATCTTTTTGTCGTGATACGCCTTGGTCCTCTCCTTGTACAGCTTTGAGTTTTCATAGGCATTGTGCCTAATCTCATCCAGCTCATTCAGCTAAATCAATCGCTTCTCAGCAGCAGATTTGATGTCGAAATTCATCATCTTTGTAGCCCAGACTACCTTATGCTCAATTTCAACCAGAAGATGACACGCTTTCCCATATAGCAAGTAAAACGGTGTAGTCCCAAGTGGTGTCTTGAAAGCGGTTCTGTAGGCCCACAATGCATCATCCAGCCTTACAGACCAATCCTTCCTAGTAGTTCCCACAGTCTTTTCCAGAATTTCCTTTATCTGCCTGTTGGAAATCTCAACTTGTCCACTAGTCTGAGGATGATAAGGAGTAGCTACACGATGATTCACACCATGCTTCTTCAGCATCTTCTCGAAGACCTTGTTAATAAAGTGAGAGCCACCATCACTTATAACAATCTGAGGTACTCCAAATAGAGGGAAAATTATACCCTTGAACAGCTTAAGGACCACCGAAGAATCGTTGGTGGGACTAGCAATTATTTCCACCCACTTAGACACATAGTCCACAGCTACCAAGATGTACTTGTTTTTTTATGACGAAGGAAAAGGACCCACAAAATCGATGCCCCAACAATCAAAAATCTCAACCTCAAGAATGAAATTCTGCGACATCTCGTGTTTCTTACTGATCTCCCCTCTCCTCTGACATGCATCGCATTGCGAGACGAAGGCATGAGCATCCTTAAACATGGTAGGCCACCAGAAGCCTGCGTGAAGAACTTTGGACACCGTCTTTAAAGTAGCAAAGTGTCCATCATACTCAGATCCATGACAATGAAACAAAACATTAGGTACCTCTGACTCAGCAATGCATCTCCTGTAGATACCATCGGAATAGTGCTTGTACAGGTAAGGTTCATCCCAAAAGAATCGCCTTATGCCTCGCATAAACTTCTTCTTGTCATATTTCTTGAGATGCTTTGGCTTTGCATCTGCAGCGAGGTAGTTGCCAATATCAGCGAACCATGGCTGATCAGAATCAGCTGCAGCAACCAGATACTCTTCAGAAGCACCAAGGTGTTCAACGGTCAAAACAGGTTCGGAAATCGCCGGGTATCGACCGACACTAGGGGAGTGTTGATCGATACCGAGACCTGCAATTCGTGGAAATTGCAAAGTTTCAGTAAAACCCATTTGAAACTCAGTTTCAATGAATTAAATGGACTCTTCTGGTAGTTGATCATTAATGGGCACATCTGCATCGATCCGAATCCTCGAAAGATGGTCAACTACTCCGTTCTCTATTCCTTTCTTGTCCTTAACCTCGATATCAAAACCTTGGAGGAAAATGACCCAACGACAAAGGCGATGCTTGAGATCCTTATTCTGCATCAGATATTTGAGAGCAGCATGATCAGTATGAACAATCACTTTGCTCCCAATTAGGGAGGATTGAAATTTTTCAAAGGAGAAAACAACTGCAAGTAGTTCCTTCTCTGTGGTGCTGTAATTCCCCTGATCATCATCCAATGTCCTGCTGGCATAGTAGATAACGTGTAGCTTCCTATCCTTCCTCTGTCCCAAAACTGATCCAACAGCAAAATCACTAGTGTCGCACATGATCTCAAAAAGCAGAGTCCAATCGGGAGGTTGCACAATAGGAGTACTCACTAAGGCCTTTTTAATATCCTCAAAGGCTGCAAGACACTCAGGTATGAAGTCGAATACGATTTCCTTGCATAGTAGGGCGGTGAGTGGACGTGCTAGCTTGGAGAAGTCCTTGATGAACCTTCTGTAAAACCCAACATGACCAAGGAAACTTCGAATATCCTTCACAGAAGTCGGTGGTTAGAGGCTTGTCATTACCTAAATCTTAGCTTTGTCAACTTTGATCCCAGCTTCAGAAACCTTGTGCCCAAGTACGATGCCATCCTGAACCATAAAGTGACACTTTTCCCAGTTAAGGACCAAGTGTTTCTCTTCATACCTCTGTAGCACCTTGCACAAATTAGCTAGACAGTCCTTGAATGATGACCTGTACACCGAAAAATCATCCATGAATACCTCCATAAAATCCTCAATCATGTCCGTGAAGATAGACATCATGCATCTCTGGAAGGTGGCTGGGGCATTACACAATCCAAATGGCATTCTCCTGTATGCGAATGTGCCGTAGGGACATGTAAAAGTTGTCTTCCCTTGGTCATATGGATGTATAGGAATCTGGAAAAAACCTGAATATCCATCGAGAAAACAGTAGTAGGGATGACTAGCCAACCTCTCCAACATCTGGTCAATGAATGGCAATGGGAAGTGATATTTCTTTGTAGCTGCATTCAACTTCCTGTAGTCAATGCACATTCGATGTCCAGTGATGGTCCTAGTAGGAATCATCTCATCCTTCTCATTCTTCACCACAGTTATTCCTCCTTTCTTAGGAACAACGTGCACTGGACTGACCCAATAACTGTTCGAGATGGCATAGATAACCCCTGCATCCAAGAGTTTAATTACCTCTTTCTTAACCACTTCTTTCAGGTTTGGATTCAGCCACATATGATACTCAATTGAAGCCTTTGACTCGTCCTCAAGATGAATCATATGCATGCACAGGTCTGGTGCTATACCTGAAATGTCATCAAGAGAATAGCCAAGAGCTTTGCGATACTTGCGCAGCTTGCTCAGTAGTAAGGTAATCTCTGCGTTGTTCAAAGAAGCATTAATAATTACTGGGTATATCGAATTAGGACCAAGAAAACCATACCTCATATTCGCAGGAAGTGGCTTGAGTTCCACCTTAGGAGCTTTCTCCTCATTCTAATCTACAAGCCCAACAGCTTGCTTAGAACTATCGGCCAATTCCCTTTCTGTTCGCAGGGTATCGACAGATACCAGTAGGTATCGATCGATACTGATGGTGTTGTATCGAGCATCTTCGAGTATCCAGCATCATCATCATCCAAATGAATCTCTGACACAGCTGAACAGACTAATGCTCGTTCTAGTGGATCCTCAGGATGCATCTCCAGGAAGTATTCTTCAGAAATGTCACTAAAGGTATCTACAAAGAAAGCCTGACCATCGATGGTTGGTTTCTTCATCATCTTCTCCATGTGGAAATTCATGACCAAATCACCGATGTTAAGAGCGATCTTCCCATTCCTGCAATCAATCAAAGCACCCGATGTTGCTAGGAATGGCCTTCAAAAGATAAGAGGGCCTCTGGGCTCTGCATTATACTCCAGGACAATGAAATCAGCCGGGATTAAACAATTTCCAATCTTAATCGGGAGGTCTTCAAGTATTCCCTCTGGAAGTCAAATAGAGCGATCAATAAGTATCAAGGAGATCCTTGTGGCTGTGAAGTCTGTCATCCCCATTCTTTTAGCAACTGAGTATGGCATGAGATTCATACTTGAACCAAGGTCGCAAAGAGAACGTTCAAACCTTTCTGTGAAGATTGTACAATCCAACACAAAGCTCCCTGGGTCTGATAGCTTCTTTGGGATCCTTTTTGTCAAGATCGCGCTGCACTCATGAGAGATCATCAGAACACCATCCTCAAGGTTCACATTGCTCGATACCATCCTCTTAACATACCTCTTGAAAGCTGGAGAGGTCTTGATAGCATCGATAAAAGGAAGTTCAACAATCAACTTATCCATAATTGCCTTGCATCTAGAGTCTTCTACCTCATTCTTAGTCTTCCCATTAGCCATGGGATAAGGTATCTTCGGTGCGTAAACTCTCTCTACAACTACATTAGGTACTTCCTTCAAAACCTTAGGTGTTGACTTGACAGCAGGATCAGTGTTGATCGATACAGGAGTGGTATCGATCGATACACTAGGTTTTGATTTGTCCCGTGAAATTATCTTGACAGGTTTCGATCGATGCTGGCTAGTGTCGATCGATACTGGGGCGATTTCAGAATCCTCATCGTCAAGATCGACGAAAATATCCGCAGCTTGGCCAATTTTCACTCCTGGATTGACCTCTTTTCCACTCCTCAAAGTGATTGCATTTATGTGAGCCATTGGGTTTTCTCTTTTCCCTGGAAGAAAACCTTCTTGCCTTTTCACAGCCTCTGAAGTCTGAGCAACCTGAGTTTCCAGCTTCTTCTGCTGAATATTAATAGCGTCGATCCTTCCACTCAGATCATTGTACAGGACATCAATCTTCCCGTTGAAGACCACAGTTAGCTTCTGCTGTCCTTGAACAAGTTGTTCAAACATAGACTCAATCTTGCTATCTGGGGTCTTAGCAGGTACAGGTTGATAAAATGAATTCCCATAGTTCCTGGTATACCCACTGCTCTGGAATGGTTTCTGGGCAAACTGATTCGATCCTCCTTGCTGAGCATTGTTGTTGAAGTTTCTGTTGTTATTATGGTATTGATTTCTCTGACCTTGAAAACCATATCCACCAATGTAGTTAACATCTTCCACTTCATCCTCACTGAATACCTCAACATCATCTGCAAAGTGAACAACTTTCATCGTCTTGCCCATCAACATATTGTGCATAGAATCTAACTTGGCTTGAACCTCAGCAATCTGCGAACCTTTCATGCCACCAGCTAGGTTCTTGCGCTCCATGTCTGCATTCTTGGTACTATTGCTAGATGCCAAGTTCTCAATCAGCACATAAGCGTCCTCAGGATACCTGGTGTTGTAATTTCCATTGCTTGCAGCATCCAAAGCCATCTGGTACCTCCAATCAATCACTCTGAAGAAAAGACCCAGCAACTGAACATTAGTGAACCCATGATGTGGACAATCCCTCTTATATGACCAAAATCTGAGCCAAGCAGCCTTGAATGCCTCAGCCGGTCCCTGAGAAAACAGAGAAATCTTATTCCTGAGTTCCTCGGATCGTGCATCATCATAAAAATTGTTCAGGAATGCATTCTTAGTCTTTTCCCAAGTAGTCAGTGACCCAGCTGGTAACTGCTTCAGCCAATAAGCTGCATCCCCACCAAGAGAGTATGGGAAGAGCTTAAAGAAGATGTAATCATAGGATACTCCATCGCATTTGATGCTTGTAACCAAATCCTCAAACCTCTCAATATGATCCATAGGGTGTTCATTGGAGAGACCATGAAAAGGGTGCTGGCCCACAAGAGTGTAGTAAGCAAGCTTCAGCTCAAAGTTGTTTCTCTGAAAAGTAGGAGGGCGAATCGCAGAACGATTGGCGTAGAACTGATCTGGCCTGTTGTGCTCACCAATTGTTCTACCACGATTAATCACAGCATTTCCTGCGACAATCTCTTCGGCAACAGCAGGAGGTGGGATGATGTTCCCCTCTCCATCCAATTGTTGCCCTCTCTCATTGCACAATTGACCCTCTTGGTCTCTGTAAGCACCAGCTTCATCTTGAACCAAAACCACTGGGTTGTTGTTCATCTCTGCTTGCTTCTTTGCTTTTCTGTTTGCGCGTTCCAAAAGTGCTAGCTGATCGTTTGACAGATAAACCAGCGGAGTGTTCTTGTTACTCATGGTTTCACTAATAGGCATACACCTAAAACACAAAAGTCAAGAACGTAAGTAACAAAATTCACGACAGGTATCGACCGATACCACTAGGGTGTCGATCGATACTGGTCAAACTTAGTCGAAATTCTCAAACTAAAATCTAATGGCGAATTGAATCCCCGACAACGGCGCCAAATTTGATAAGCTCAAATTAATACCATATAAGTACTAAAGCTTTGTCGATTGTAATACTTAGGGGTCGAATCCACAGAGACGCAAGAACACACATATATTGTATATATGAAAATTAAGTTAAGGGATCAATGGAATTGAAAGCAAATACGTAAATTAAACAAGTTGTGATTCGATTGGGAGAAAGATAGGTTCAGGGTATTTCTCAGGAAATCAATGAATGCAATTAAACTAATAAATTAGGGTTCAGGTTACGCACGGTTCTTGAACTCAAATCACTGAAATATAATTAACCAACTCTCGTTGCGAGAATTATCGAAGTCTAAATCCTAGAATTCCAAATCTCTTTGCGAATCCTAAAGTCTAAACCAGCTTTTAGTTCAAGTTTGATTTGTTCACAAAACAACTAAACCAAATCTCTTTGCGAATAGTTATTTTGCTCACTCTAAGTTCTATCATGTTTCTCAATTGCACTGTCGTGCCTAATCGATTAATCTAAGATCTAAGTTCTAGGTGATCAATCTAGAATTAGCTTTGAGAACAATCTAAGGCGAAGAATTAATTCAGATTATGAAACCTAAATAATAATTCAACCTAGCATTCAAAGAAATCCCTTATGAGAACCCTAAACCTAACAGGAGATCTACTCAGACATGGAGATTGCAACAATAAACATGACTGAATAAATACTTGAATAAATAATAAAGAAGAGAGTAAAACAAGGGTTCGAAATCTTCTCTCGGACGAACAGAGTTTCAGACTTGTCTCCCTTCCAAATCTCTCTCACAAAACCAAATTAAAATAAAGCATAGCTCACAAAAGTGGCTGAAAAACCTAATAAATAACCTAAGTCACGTTATGGGGCTTCTTGTAAATAATAAAGTCTTCTAGGGCAATTTGCAGTTTCTCAATTCTTCATTAAAGTCGCGATCCTTCTGTCTCTTCGACGGGTATCGATCGATACCATAAGTGTATCGATCGATACTCATGCATCAAATCGGCGTCTCAGCTACAGGATCTCTGCTTGGCTCCAAAATGCTCCAAAATGCTTCATTATCTCCAATAATGCTCCAAACGTACCTAAAACCTGAAAAGACTCTAAAAGACTACATAATACTAGAAAGACTCTATAAAAAGAATTTATATCATGGCTTAAAACGGGTAAAAACCATGATATATCAGAGACATCAAAGGAGAAGTCGAATCTTGCACCAAAGAAGACTGTATTTGTGCCAACCCCCTATGAACCGAGACTTCCTTTTCCGGGTGGTTTCAAGAAGCAGCTTTTGGAGAAGTACAAAGCGATCTTCGACAAACAAATGAAAGATGTTCAAGTCACCATGCCTATCATTGATGCATTTTTGATGGTTCCACAATATAGCAACTTTCTAAAAGATGCAATCAAGGAGAAGACAAAAGATTTAGAAGGAATGGTGATTCTCACTCATGAGTGTAGCACCATTATTCAAAGAAAGATTGTACCTAAGAAGCTTGAGGATCCTGGTAGCTTCACACTCCCATGTGCTTTGGTACCGCTCTCCTTTGAAAGATGCTTGTGCGATCTTGGAGCAAGTGTGAGCTTGATGCCACTCTCCGTTGCAAAACGTCTTGGCTTCACACGCTACAAGCAATGTAGGATCTCTCTTGTGTTAGCTGATAGGTCAGTTAGACTCTCCATTGGAATGCTTGAGGACTTGCCGGTTATGATAGGGGATATCGAAGTCCCGACAGATTTCATCATTCTTGAGATGGATGAAGAGCCAAAATATCCGCTCATCTTTGGGAGACCTTTTCTAACTACAGCTGGTGCTATCATTGATTTCAAGCATGGAAAGATAGACTTGAACTTGGGAAAGGACATTGTGCTCAAGTTTGACATCAAAGAAGTCATGAAGAAACCGACCATAGAAGGACAAGCGTTTTGGATTGAAACGTTGGATGAACTGGCGGATGAGTACTTGGAAGAGCTGGCCCTTGAATACTCCCTACAAGTAGCACTCACGATCAAGAGAGGAGAGAATGGATTTCTTGATGATGAATGCATGGAGTATGAAACGAGACTCAACTCTCACCGGATCGAAGAGGAAGTCACCATAGTCTTGGAGTTGGATCGAAAATTTCACCAAATGAAAGTTGTTGAGATTGAGGACATGGATGACAAGAGAGCTAGCAATGGTAAGACTAGCATGGAGGAAGATTAGAGTGAACTCAAAGCTCCAAAAGTCGAGCTCAAACCACTTCCCATTGGGCTAAGGTATGTTTTCCTTGGTCCCAATTCTAGTTACCCAGTTATAATCAATGATGAAATGAATGAAAATGAAGTTATCAAACTGTTGAGTGAGTTGAGAAAATATAGAAAAGCCATTGGGTACTCCCTTGATGATATTAAAGGCATTTCTCAATCACTTTGTATGCATAGGATACATTTAGAAGATGAATCGATGACTTCTATTGAGCATCAAAGAAGGTTAAATCCTAATTTGAAAGAGGTTGTTAAGAAAGAGATTCTAAAACTTCTGGATGCGGGAATAATCTATCAAATCTCGGATAGTACTTGGGTTTCCCCGGTCCATGTTGTACCAAAAAAAGGTGGGATCACGGTGATAAAAAATGATAGAGATGAGTTGATACCAACTAGGACAATCACCAGTCGTAGAGTTTGCATAGATTACCGCAAATTGAATTCCGCAACTAGAAAAGACCATTTCCCTTTACCCTTCATTGATCAAATTCTAGAGAGGCTAGCCAACCACCCATATTTTTGCTTCTTAGATGGATACTCAGGATTCTTCCAAATTCCGATTCATCCAAATGATCAAGAAAAAATGACATTTACATGTCCCTACGGTACCTTTGCTTATCGAAGGATGCCGTTTGGACTATGAAATGCTCCAGCAACTTTTCAAAGATGCATGATGTCGATTTTTTCAGATATAATCGAAGATATGTTTGAAGTGTTCATGGACGATTTTTCTGTGTATGGCTCTTCTTTTTGTGTTTGCTTGTCTAATCTTTCCAAGGTGCTAAGGCAATGCGAGGAAGCAAACTTGGTGCTTAATTGGGAGATGTGTCACTTCATGGTACGAGAAGGGATCGTACTTGGCCACAAAATCTCGGAGAAGGGGATCGAGGTGGACAAAGCAAAGATAGAGGTGATGACACGCTTGGAACCACCCATAACGGTGAAAGGAATTCGGAGCTTTTTGGGGCATGCCGGTTTTTACCGGAGGCTTATCAAAGGGTTCTCAAAGATCGCTAGACCCCTTACAAGACTCTTGTGCAAAGACACTGATTTTGAGTTCAAAGAGGAATGTCTAGAGGCATTTTTGGAGATAAAGAAAGCACTAGTGAGTGCACCCATCGTACAAGCACCGAATTGGGATCTTCCTTTTGAGATCATGTGCGATGCTAGTGACTACGCTGTTGGAGCAGTCTTGGGGCAAAGAAAAGAAAAGAAGCTCCATGTCATCTACTATGCTAGCAGAACTCTTGACGATGCGCAAGTGAAGTACGCGACAACGGAGAAGGAGCTCTTAACGATAGTATTTTCTTTTGAGAAGTTATCCTACTTGGTGGGTTCTAAAGTCGTGGTGCATACATATCATGCCGCTTTGAGGCATTTGATAGCCAAGAAGGATGCCAAGCCAAGGCTTCTTAGATGGATTCTGCTCCTCCAAGAGTTTGACTTAGAGATCAAAGACAAGAAAGGAATTGAGAATGGAGTAGCAGATCACTTGTCAAGGCTGCGAATTGACGACATCATCCCAATAAACGACTCTGTCCCCGAGGAGCAGGTCATGGCTTTGAAGTTTCAGATGATATCCACAAGACGGGAAAAGAAATAGAGGAGATTAAAGCTATGAAGGACATGCTACCGTGGTATGCAGACTTTGTCAATTACTTAGCCTGCGGGAAAGAGCCACCAAACTTGGAGGGCTATGCAAGGAAGAAGTTCTTCAAGGACATTAGTCGGTATTATTGGGACGAACCATACCTCTACACGCTTTGCAAGGAAAAACTTTACCGGAGATGCATTCCGGAAGAAGAGGTAACCGGTATCTTGATGCATTGCCACGGGTCAACATATGGCGGGCATTTTGCAATTTTCAAGATAGTCACCAAGGTATTACAAGCTGGTTTTTGGTGGCCTACCATGTTCAAGGACGCCAATGATTTTATCTCGAGGTGTGACTCTTGCGAACGAAAGGGTAACATAAGCAAGCGAAATGAGATGCCACAGAACCCGATATTTGGAGTGAAGCTCTTTGATGTTTGGGGTATCGATTTCATGGGACCATTCCCTTCCTCTTATGGCAATAACTATATATTGGTGGCAGTTGACTACGTCTCGAAATGGGTTGAGGCAATTGCGAGTCCAACCAACTATGCTAAGGTGGTTTTGAAAATGTTCAAGAGCATCATCTTCCCGCGTTTCGGTATTCCAAGGGTAGCCATTAGCGATGGAGGAACTCACTTCATCAACAAGCTCTTTGAGAGTCTCCTAAAGAAGAATGGGGTGAAGCACAAGGTAGCAACGCCATATCACCCACAAACGAGTGGCCAAGTCGAAATCTCCAACCGAGAAATCAAAGCAATACTGGAAAAGACGGTTGGGACAACGCGGAAAGATTGGTCGAAAAAATTGGATGATGCACTTTGGGCTTACCGGACCGCCTTCAAAACGCCAATAGGTACGACTCCTTTCAACCTCCTCTGTGGAAAGTCGTATCATTTGCCAGTTGAACTTGAGTACAAGGCCATGTGGGCGATCAAACTTCTCAACTTTGATATCAAAACGGCATCCGAGAAGCGGTTGATGCAACTGAATGAGCTAGACGAGTTCCGTCTCGAGGCTTATGAGAATGCTAAAATCTACAAAGAGAGAACCAAAGCGTTGCACGACAAGAAGATCATCCCGCGAGACTTTAAAGTTGATGATCAAGTGTTGCTGTTCAATTCCCGGTTGAAGCTATTTCCCGGGAAGCTCAAGTCAAGGTGGACATGACCATTCAAGATAAAGGAAGTAAGGCCGTATGGAGTGGTCGTGTTATGGAATAAGGATGGGGGATACTTTGCGGTAAACGGATATCGTATCAAGCCATACTTGGGAGATATGCTCCAAGGAGAGGAAACTACGGCTTCTCTCTCTGATCCTCCACCCGTCTAAAAAGGTACCAAACGTCAAGCTCGAGACGTAAAACGAGGGCGCTTGGGAGGCAATCCCTTGGTATCTTTGTATCTATATGTATATATGTGTGGTGTGATTTTGCTTCTTTGATTTTGTTTTTGTGTGTTTGGAGTGTTTGTTTTTGTGTGTTTTAGTCTCGGACCTCACAGGCTTTAAACAGGGTGATTCGGGAACAAATACATGACAATTGAGCTGACAAGGAGTTTTAATGGCCAGAAAACGTCGAAAATTCACGAGTCTCCTGTCGACCATTCATCTCCATATCTCTAAGGTACCTCGCTTGCCCTTTTGTACATACTTTTTAATTTGCATTTTTACTCTCTCTTTGGATTCATTTCACACCGAGACGGTGTGATTTAAGTCCGGGGGAGGTCTTTGTCATTTAACATTGTGTATTTTGTCTTATTTTCTTTCTCTTGAGTCTCATGCATTCATGTATATTGCATAGAAAAACCAAAAAACAAAATTGAAAATTTTGAATAATCCAAAAAGAAATCATATAGTTTTGCATCATTACATTCTTCATTTTAGGATTGAGTCTAGAAGCATATAGTTTCATATTCATAGGGGACAATGATATAAACCACTAAAAGCTTAGTTTAAAACTCGATGTGATACCCTTAGTAATATTATCATGTTGCTTGAACAACCTTTTGAAACTCGTATACTTTTTGCTTTGATCTCTCTACTCTTAACTCGTTGTCTCGCAATTTCTTGTTTAATTTTAAATCAACCCCTTGATATTTGACTTAAATGAATCTAATTTTCTCGCTTATGGGCTTATGATACATAACCATGGTTCGAAGAAAACACTCGGGTTATCTTATCCACTTTTACCACTCTCTAATAACCCGAGTGGCCATTCTCATCTTTAGAATGGTTCCCTACCTTTTACCTTAACTGTTTTCTTTCCACCCCTCGTTGTTTGATTGAGTGAGGCATTTTCTTTATAATGTTATTGTGTGTAAAATCTTGTAAGTATCGGGAACGACAAAGGTTAGCTTTCATTTTTAGCTAGTCTAAGTTATTCAAAGAAAAAAAGGCTAGCATTAAGATGGGGATCAATGGAATGAATGGTACTTGGTTTTGGGGAACAAGACTCACTAGAAGGAAAACTCTAGAGAAGTACTTAAAAGAAAGACCTTAGGAAAGAAAAAAAAAAAGAAAAAAAAACTCTCCATGTTTGAAAAGAGAAAGAATACAAAGTTTAGGGAGATTAAGAAGAAAAGAAAAGGGTCGGATGAAAATAAAAATGTTCTCTAGAAGTTTGGCATTTTGGGAAGAGAAAAGGGAGTTTGATTTAGCCAAAAGGGCTTGGGAGGTCTAATGAGCTTCAATGAAGCAAGATAAGTAAGAGGAAATTAAATCACCATTTGGGTAGAATTCTTTACTAGGAGGGTAGAACAATGTGAGCTTAACTTTGTATACATAAATGGTTTCTAGTCTTCCTTGCTTTTGCATAACATATAGCATTCCTTTTTCTTGAGAGTGAGTCACCTAAAAAGAGAACGAACCTCCTTGCACTTACATTAACTAGTGCCAAAAGCCTTTTCTTCCAAACCGATTGGACTTGATCACTTGCCCATTTGTGATATTGCACCTTAAGAAAGATGAAATGAATGTGAGGGTTGGTTGCAAAGAGAACTTGTAGGCTTGAGACATTGTTGTTAAGAGAAAAGATTAGGAGTTGCGATAAGCCTTGAATGAGTTAGAGTGGATTAAGTGTTTGTTTGTTTTTGCAACATGCTAGTATTATTCAAGGTAATCATATCGAATTCTTACTATAGGATCTTTGGGTTTTGAGTTCCCACTTTCTAACCTCTCTTTCGGTTTGTGTTTTCTGGTTTGCCTGCGAACAAGCAAAAGGCAAGTCCGGGGGAGTTGATAACACCATATTTTACATCTTTTTAAGGTTTAGTTTCATAGGTTTTTAATCCCACTTTGTATAGTTTTGGGATTTTTTCATGCACTTGAGTCTCATTTTGTTCTAACTTGCATTTTAGAAGTTCTAGAGAGTTTTGTGTCGTTTTTGGCTTGCTGGAGCCCTTTTCAGGTGTTTAGGAGTGCTTGGAGCAGCTTGGATCAAAGGAGACATTTGGAGTTCGAAGGAAGATGGAAAAAGGACCAAAAGGAGCAAAATACACATCGGATCGGTTGATAACCGATCCCGACAACCGATCAACATTTCCTGATCAAGACGATGTGCCTGAAAGATCCAACCGCAAGAACACCTTTCCCTTTTCATTAGACTGGGAGCTCTTAATGAAAGTTATGGTAAATTTAGTTAGCTTTCTACTGGAAGTGGTTTCATATTATTCGTATCAGCGGTTCACGAGATACGCTTGATTTACTGAAGACATATCATTACCGGAAAATGCAGCGGAAATCCGAAGCAGCTTAACGATCATGTCGGATGGAAGCCTTTCCTTACCCAGTTTAATCTCAAATTTGGATACAAGATAGACAATTGAGTTAGCTTCGCGTGAGCATTGGATCGTGTCATTCTGGGCTGTGGTTCAAGAGTTATGACCGATATGAGTAGCCAGACTTCACAATATAAATGGCCAGACTTCACAATATAAGGCCAGACTTCACTAAACAATGGCTAGACTTCACTTATTCCCTGATTTTTTTGGCTGTTGACCCGCGTCCAAGTCGGGTTGACCCGAGTCCAATTTTTATGCTTTTAATTACACTCTTATTCCTGTAATAAAAGGGACACAATGACTTAGACAAAAAACAAAAAAGACAGACCTTGTTCTTCATGCTTTTCAAGAAGATTTGCAATCCTTGGATGATCTAGTGAAGTTTTATTAAATTTTTCTTTCACTTCCTTTCTTATCTCAACTATGCCTTTCATTTCTATGGTTTATTTGTGCTGTTTGACCATGTGTGAGTAGTTCTTTTAGGGTTCTTGGGTAAAGTAGTTTAGGGTGATTTTAGGTTTGTTCTTGATGTTTAAGAGCTAGATTACTTGATATCCTTTCTCATTGAGTGTTCTTAATGGTAGATTAGCCATGATCAAGTTAATCTAGAACACTAGGGAATTTCACGCCCGGAAGGTGTTCGATGAAATTCTCCAACGAATTTAATGAGTGCTTTTCATATCTTAGCCAATGGACGTTGTTGTCTAAGATGAATTGTGGTTAATTAGACTTGTATTAAATGCTTGTTAGTCATAGAATAGCGAACGGAAGTTTATGACGGTTGATGACTAACAAAGGGGTTAATACCATGGACATGGATTAATCTTTAGTAGTGATCTAAGGCCTAAGAAAGCAATTGATTGAATGTTTGAATGTCTAGAATAGATTGAGAATCACCCGAGTCGATATCTTTACCGGAGAATTCGTTTGTCTAAATTTGATAAATAACGTTTAAGGTTGTCTTGTTGATCGTTTTGATTTGCTTAACTTCTCGTTTATTGGAATTCGAATCGTGTTATGTTATTTGAATGAATTAGTGTCTAGTTTCAAATTACAACGCTTAGCTTTCGTTACTTGTTTCTTTCTCAGTTTTTGTATGTTTCGATTTGTTCGATAAAACCAAAACCCAATTATCGCTTAGATTAGATAGCGTTTTGTATTCTTAGTGCGTTGTTCTTATTTTCCTGTGGATTCGATCTCTACGTGCTATAATGACATGCCATTAGATTGTGGTATTATGCACATTGGGTAATTGTGCGAGCCTGAAAAACTCAGTAATCACACAGTGATATATCATGGTTTTTACCCTATTTAAGCCATGATATAAGTCCTTTTTATAGAGTCTTTATAGTATTTTGGAGTCTTTTTAGAGTCTTTTACAGGTCATAGCACGTTTGGAGGATTATTGGAAGTATTGGAGCTTTCTGGAGCAGTTTGTAGCAGAGCTAAAGATCGTGTCGCTGAGAACCTGAATTCACGTCGAGCATCGATCGATACCCCTTGGTATCGATCGACACTCAGCGCAGCAAGACACAACCCGCGAGTTTTCCAAGACTTGAGGAATTGCAAAAGTGCCCAGAAGTCTTTAATAATTACAAGAAGACCCCAGATCGTGTTTTAGGTTATAAATAGGAGTTTTCAGCCACCTGTTTAGAATGCCTTTTTATGCTTTATTTTATAGTTTGATTTTACTTTGGTTTTAGAGAGACAAGTCTGAATCTCCCTTCGTCCGAGATCAGATCTCTAAACCCTTCTTTCTATTCTATTGATGATTTATTCAAACATGTCTTTTGATTCAATTGCCATGTCTGAGTAGATCCACTTTAGGTTTAGGGTTTTCTCATAAAGGATTTCTTTGAATGCTAGGTTAATTATCTGTTTAGGATTCACCATCTGAATTAGTTCTTCACCTTAGGTTGTGTTCATAGCTAATTCTAGGTTGACGAATCTGGAACTTAGATCTTAGGATAATTGATTAGGCACGAGAGTGCGATTAATTACCTGATAGAACCTAGGTGAGCAAATTGATTATTCGCAAAGAGATTTGGTTTAATTGATTTGTGAACATATCAAACCTGATATTAAAGCTGATTTAGAATTTAGGATTCGCAAAGAGATTTGGAATTCCTAGGATTTAGATTTAGATAGTTTTCGCAACGAGAGTTGGTTAGCTATATTTTAGTGAATTGAGTTCAAGAACTGCGCTAAATCTGAATCCTGTTAGTTAGTTTATCTGCATTCATTGATTTCCTGAGAAAAACCCTGAGCCTATATTTCTCAATTGATTTACAACTCGTTTAATTTCTGCACTGCTTTTAATTACAACTGTTTGGCTTAGCGTAATTCGACACTATAGAATCTATTGTGCGTTTCTGTGAGTCTTCTGTGGTTCGACCCCTAGCTATACTATTACAACTGCTTTAGTACTTTAGGGTATTAAATTGAGCATATCAATTTTGGCGCCGTTGCCGGGGACTCAATTTGCCATTAGATTTTAGTTTAGAATTTCGACTAAGTTCGTCGGTATCGATCGATACTCTGTAGTATCGGTCGATACTCGTCGTCTTCTTTTGTTGGTATCGGTCGACACCACTTGGTATCGATCGATACTCAACGTATTTTTCTGGTTACTTACGTGCTTTGCCTAGTGTTTTGTTTGCAGGTGTATGCCTGTTCGTGAAACCAGAAGCAACAAGAGCACACAACTAGTTGAACTGTCACTGGAACAGCTAGCGTTTGTGGAACGCACAAACAGAAAGACCAAGCAAACATCAGGGATGAACAACCCAGTGGTTTTAAGAGCTGATGAAGCTGGAATTCTGAGAGACCAAGAGGGTCACGTGTGTAATGAGAGAGGGCAGCGACTTGATGAAGCTGGTAACATCGTTGTCCCTGCTGCGGTTGTTGAGATTGTCGCGCCAGCTGGGCGCGCCAACGCAAGGAATGCTGTGGTTAATCGTGGAAAGACGATTGGTGAATGCAACAGGCCTGACCAGTTTTTCGCCAATCGTTCAGCAATTCGTCCTCCTGCGTTTGAGAGGAATGACTTTGAGCTGAAGCCTGCTTACTTCACTCTTGTGGGACAGCATCTCTTTCATGGTCTTCCTCATGAACATCCAATGGACCATGTAGAGAGGTTCGAGGACTTGGTCACTAGCATTAAGAGCAATGGAGTGTCCTACGACTATCTCTTCTGCAAGCTCTTCCCCTACTCTCTAGGTGGAGAAGCTACTTACTGGCTGAGGCAGCTATCTCCTGGATCGCTAACTAATTGGGAGGACACCAAGAGAGCCTTCCTGATTAACTTCTACGATGACGGAAGATCTGAAGATCTGAGAAATAAAATCTCCCAATTTTCTCAAGGACCTACTGAGGCGTTCAAGGCTGCTTGGACAAGATTCAGATCGTATCAGAGAGATTGTCCACATCATGGATACTCTGATGTGCAATTGCTGGGTATCTTCTTCAGAGGAGTAGATTGGAGATATCAGATGGGTCTGGACTCTTCGAGCAATGGTAATTTCAACACCAGATATCCTGAGGATGCTATTGTGTTGATCGAGAACTTTGCCTCTAGCAGTAGCACCAAGAGCGCAGATTTCGAGCGCAAGAAGCTGGCTGGTAACATGGATGGGTCACAGATTGCTGAAGTGAAAGCTCAGCTGGATTCTATGCACAGTCTTCTGCTGGGAAGGACAACAAAGGCCGTCCACTTTGCTACTGAGAATGAGGTGAAAGATGTTAACTACATAGGTGGTTCTGGTTTTCAGGGTCAGCGATTCGGATACAACTCCAATCGAAACTTCACCAACAATGCTCAGCAAGGAGGGTACCAATCCCCACCACGCAAAGCTCCTGAGAGTAAGATTGAGGCTATGCTTGAACACCTGGTTCAAGGGCAGGAGAAGATGACAGCCACCTTCAATGGTAAGATGGACACCATGTACACCGATTTGAGTGGAAGGATCGAGGCACTAAATACGAGCCACAGGATGCTGGAGACGCAAGTAGCTCAGACTGCAGCAAATTCCAAGGGAAAGGCGGTTCAATCACTCAATGCACACGTCAACGCCATCAGCTTACGTGCAGAAAATCTCGAAGCCATTCCTGAAATCGCACAAGCATCGATCGATACTTCCCAGTATCGATCGATACCAGCCCAGACGCCTGCTAGAATGGATTCGAAAACCCGTGTATCGATCGATACCCCATTGGTATCGGTCGATACCGGGGCGATTTCTGAGGAAACAGTTGAAACTTCGACTGTGGTGCCTAAGGTCGTTGCAGAACGAGTGTATGTAACCAGGATGCCTTATCCTATGGTTCCTAAGCTGACAAGGGAGGAATGGGAGATTGCTAGACTACAGTATATGCTGGATAACCCGAACGTGGAGCTTCTTTCTGATGAAGATGTACCTGTCAGAAACGATTCAAATCGCATGGCGTCGATCGATACCCTACCTGGTATCGATCGATACCCCTCGCAGAAAGAACCAGAAGCCAAGAAATCACGTGAGGTGATAGGAGAAAGAGTTCGCAATTCACTACAACCACGGAAATTGACACAGAGGGAAGACCCAGGGAAATTCGCAGTACCAAGCTCCATCTCAGGAGTTGATTTCAAAGAGTCTCTTGTCGACTCAGGGGCTAGTGTCAATGTCATCTCAAAGGCAATTGCAGAGCAGTTGGGGGCTACTATTCTATCTCCTAAGACATCTATCACGTTTGCAAACGATTCCACCTCACTTCCATATGGTGAAATCGTTGGTTTGCTAGTCCAAGTAGGAGACTGTCTGGTGCCTACTGATTTTCAGGTTGTGGAGATGGGTGCGATATCTCGTATGCCTATACTCCTGGGACGACCGTTCATGGCTACTGCAGGCGCGATCATAGACACACCTAATAAGAGACTATCTTTCTCTTACATTGACGGTGATGTCTACTATGATGTCATTCCACCTAGGAGTATTCCCACACGTACCTCTAGCATCAAGGTTATCACAGGAGAGTCGCTAGCAATTGATCTTCTGGAAGAGCCTCCTGATGAGCCTACTGTCACAGACGTTCCAGCTGAACCGCCCAACATCCCCAAGAAGAAGACTAAGGCAACAAAGAAGAAGAAGGCCAAGAACAAAAAGGTCGAGAATCCCCATGTCACTCTGATTCCTCAGAAGTGTGATGGGAATTCGATTGATTACAAGGTCAAATGCAAGGGAGCCTTGAAGCCATTCTCCAAGGCCAGAGTCCTTCTTACTTCTGAGCTGAAAGAGAAAGGGCAGGAGTTTGTGGACAGCATGCTAAGCAGAACTCTGAAGCTAGTAATATCAAGTGATGGAGCCTGTTTTGGTGCAAGCTCTCACTCTTATCCAGCCTGAAGGGCGTTACAGTCAAGCTATTGACGTTAAACGAGCGCTTGGTGGGAGGCAACCCACTGGTGAGTCTGTTTTTGATTCGTTTTTATTTTTATTTTCGTTTGTTTTGAGTCTGTGTCAGGATGAACAAGGAGCAACTCGAAATCGCCTAAGCATCGATCGATACCCCTATGGTATCGATCGACACCAATCGCGGATGAAAATTCACAAAGTCGATCTAAGCATGGTATCGATCGATACCATGCCGTGTGTCGATCGACACCGACTGTTCCAGAATGGTAATTTCTTGTTTCTCTTCGTTCTATCCTTTTTCTTTGTTTCTTTCACTGACTCTAGGCTAGATAACACTGAGGACAGTGTTGTTCAAGTCTGGGGGAGGTGTCTGCTGACATTGTTTTCGTTTTTCTTAGAGTCAGTCGTTTTATCGAGTCAAAACTGTTTTATTGAGTCAAAATTTGTTGGAGATGATGATCCTGTGCTTGAACCTATTGATTTGATTTTGTTTTTGAGTGCACAGTGTTACAGGATCAGTTCTAGATCGACTAATGAAAAATCCAAAGGCTGACCAGTTGACTAGAAAACATTCATGTCTCCAGCAGAGTTCTTCTGAAGCCTGAGCCAAATTTTTGCACTTCATCAATGTGGTTAGTGTTCATAGAGCTTGATTCATCATTCATATCTGATAAAGGAACCCGTGTGTTTAGAATTATGGTGTCTCTCTCCCCTGAAATAAGTTGATAGATTAAGAGCATAAAAGATTGAAATGATTTTCTTCTGAGTAGAGGGTTAGGAAAATTTCCAGCGATCCCATTATTCTACTTAAGAGGGGATGATCACACAAAGGATTGGAAGCGAGGCTAGGATTTTCCTATGATGCCATTATTCGCCTACATCCTTTGATACATAGAGAGGGAAGAACCGGGGATTTGGTGGCAAACACCATCAATACTCGCGTCTCCTACCTTGATATGTATATGCTAAGCTGAAAATAAAAAATAATAATAAGGATATAATAAGAAATAAGTCTGGAGGAGAGAAATTGATACAAAAAAGTGTGAAAAAGGGTGGTTCCTTTGTCAAGATATTGTCTGGTAAAGAGTCTAGAAGGTTCTTAAAAATTAGCTGCAGAGATGAAACTGGCGATGAGGGCTTTACTTGAACAATGCTGTGGGATTTTGTGTGGAGTCTGGAAAAGCTGCAAATGTCTACGGAGAAGTACATGGTGGTTAGATCGAAAGCTGATCAGGTGACATTTGGGTACTTGGGAAAAGGGTCTTTTCGATGGTTCAGGAATAGGTGAGTCTCTACGTTTTCAAACCTCTTTTTCTGGTTTAGTCTTCTATTTGCTTGAGGGCAAGCAAAAGGCTAAGTCTGGGGGAGTTGATATATCATGGTTTTTACCCTATTTAAGCCATGATATAAGTCCTTTTTATAGAGTCTTTATAGTATTTTGGAGTCTTTTTAGAGTCTTTTACAGGTCATAGCACGTTTGGAGGATTATTGGAAGTATTGGAGCTTTCTGGAGCAGTTTGTAGCAGAGCTAAAGATCGTGTCGCTGAGAACCTGAATTCACGTCGAGCATCGATCGATACCCCTTGGTATCGATCGACACTCAGCGCAGCAAGACACAACCCGCGAGTTTTCCAAGACTTGAGGAATTGCAAAAGTGCCCAGAAGTCTTTAATAATTACAAGAAGACCCCAGATCGTGTTTTAGGTTATAAATAGGAGTTTTCAGCCACCTGTTTAGGCAATGCCTTTTTATGCTTTTATTTTCTGTGTTTGATTTTACTTTGGTTTTAGAGAGACAAGTCTGAATCTCCCTTCGTCCGAGATCAGATCTCTAAACCCTTCTTTCTATTCTATTGATGATTTATTCAAACATGTCTTTTGATTCAATTGCCATGTCTGAGTAGATCCACTTTAGGTTTAGGGTTTTCTCATAAAGGATTTCTTTGAATGCTAGGTTAATTATCTGTTTAGGATTCACCATCTGAATTAGTTCTTCACCTTAGGTTGTGTTCATAGCTAATTCTAGGTTGACGAATCTGGAACTTAGATCTTAGGATAATTGATTAGGCACGAGAGTGCGATTAATTACCTGATAGAACCTAGGTGAGCAAATTGATTATTCGCAAAGAGATTTGGTTTAATTGATTTGTGAACATATCAAACCTGATATTAAAGCTGATTTAGAATTTAGGATTCGCAAAGAGATTTGGAATTCCTAGGATTTAGATTTAGATAGTTTTCGCAACGAGAGTTGGTTAGCTATATTTTAGTGAATTGAGTTCAAGAACTGCGCTAAATCTGAATCCTGTTAGTTAGTTTATCTGCATTCATTGATTTCCTGAGAAAAACCCTGAGCCTATATTTCTCAATTGATTTACAACTCGTTTAATTTCTGCACTGCTTTTAATTACAACTGTTTGGCTTAGCGTAATTCGACACTATAGAATCTATTGTGCGTTTCTGTGAGTCTTCTGTGGTTCGACCCCTAGCTATACTATTACAACTGCTTTAGTACTTTAGGGTATTAAATTGAGCATATCACACAGCCACACTGAGACTGCTCATCTCAGCCACAATCTTGAGAAAATCATCCACATTCACATCAACTGACTTAGACGCATCTGACTTGAAAGCATAGAATTGCAATTGCACAAAGATACGATTGGGCAACGTCTTAGACATGTACAATCTTTCAAGAGTAGACCACATAGCAGCTGCAGTTTCACAGTGCTTTATTTTCCTAAGAACGTGATCTCCTATGTTCAATATTATCAGATTCTTGGCTTTTTCATCCTTTTCTAACTTCGCAGGATCAGGAACGAACCTTGTTTGCTTTTCTTTTGATGAATCATCACCTTTGCTAGGCTCCTTGGTTTCATCTTTCGTTATCAGCACCTCCATCTCTAACTTCTCATCCGTCAAGATACTCTTGAGTCCATGAACGCCGAAGTGAGCCATCATACGGATAACGAGAAATCTCCTGTACCGTCGAATCGCTCCACCTCAGCCCTCGTACTCGCCATCGGAATCTAGAACCGAGGCTCTGATACCAGTTGTTGCAAATTAACCCAGAACCCAAGCTTTGATCAAGACACTCGAAATAGATCGCACAAGAACTTATCTCTCTCTCTCCTCTCAATCGCAAAGACTCAGAAAAGAAGAAACGGAAATTAGAGACACACGAGATTTTGTTCACCCTGGGTTTGCCTCCGATGTGGATGACTACGTCCCAGGGACTGGAATCGACCCAGCAATTTCACTATCAATGAATGAATCAAGCTCTCACAAACCCTAGAAGCTCAACGAAGAAGATGACCTTTTGTTTTGTTACGTCTTTTAAAGAATCTAATCTAATCCCTTTATATCACTTAAGAGACTAAACCGAAACTAACCAACCCAGCTAAACCAAATGTCTTCAACATAAACCGGGTCTTCATCACCTCTGTTTCACGTTGACCAGAGCTGAAGCATAATTAATATATATATATATATATATATATATATATATATATCTATATATATAAAGTTAGCTTTTCTCTCTTCTCATGCTGCCATCTCATCATCCACATGTTAAAATTTTAATTGGTTATTTTTTAACATTATTTTCATTATTATTTTTT
Organism: Eutrema japonicum; assembly: GCA_030161315.1. NCBI lineage: Eukaryota > Viridiplantae > Streptophyta > Magnoliopsida > Brassicales > Brassicaceae > Eutrema > Eutrema japonicum. Next base: position 46,252,670 of record BSQW01000013.1, read on the forward strand.
AACAATTGGTTTTAATTACATAACTAAGATCATTAATGAATAAATTTTATTTATACATATAAAACAAAAAAGCATACTGATAATTAGTTTCAACAAAAATTAAAATCTATTGATATCTACCACATTTTTAATATTTAATTTATAAAAAAACATCCTCAAAATAAGTTTATCAAAATATGATAATTTATTTCAACTCTCACATTTTGATAGACACAACAAAATTACAACTAAATACAAATACAAATTAAACACCACATAAAACAAAATTTAGAATCTAATAAAATTATTAAATAAACATCGAGGAAACAAAATCCACACCAAAATAACAATCCGAATGAAATCATAGAAATCTTCTCTATGAAGATGCAGCAAAATTACTCGGCTACTGCATGACACAAGCAGGACCGGCTCACTAATAAAGTGGACCATGTGCATATTATAAAAAAAATTCTAATTTTAGGAATATAAACAATTTTTTTTTATAAAGAACCCTTCAATATTTACAAATAAAACTTTCAAACATGACAAAATTTTGCAAAAATCATGTGGTCATTGTGAATTTGCACCTTCATCACTTACCAAGAGCCAGGCCTGGACACAAGATATAAATGAAAAATATGTGAAAAATCATAATAAATCAAGACTTAAATATGTATGTTATATTATCATATTTATCTACACTTGAAGACTTATTACTTAAAAATTGGAAACAAAAAGGCTTAAGAATTAGAAACATATTTTACACAATAATGAGGATTAGAATCGTACATCAACAATATTGGAAATAATACTAAAATATATATATATATATATATATCAAACGAAAAAACATAATATTACTCGGTGCAACTAGCTGCATCCCAAAGCACAATATCTAATTCTAAGTAAGGATAAATCCAACATCCACCACATATGTTTCAGAACCGAACTCTCAACCTCCTTCCGCAATAACTCTAAAACAAAATAACTCCTTTAGTATATTTTTATCTCTTTGGTGCATTCATTACGCTTTAATGTAATTACTTCAAAGATGAACTTTGCGACAGCAATTAACATATACTCCCTATGTTCTAATATAAATGATGTTTAAGGTTTTTGCACACCAATTAAGGATTCATTTATTTTTTATTTTTTCCATACAAAAAATATCATTTATTAACTATTTAAACACAATTCAACCAATAAGAAAACTGTAACATCCCTAATTCAATTGTGAGGTTGAAATTGAATAATTAGAAGTTTGAGGTTAATTTCGCGAAAAATCAATTGTTCTGGGTGGGTTTAATTGATAATTTTGGGAGTTTGGGGTCAAAAAAAAAATAGATCCCACACACATAGGTTTATATAACCGTATGTATCTCCCTCTCCAAGAGCTTGTGCAATTAACCTAGCCGTCAGCCCTCGTCGTCAACGGTAAGAACCCTTCTCTCCCTCTCCTTAGTTGATTCGTGTGGTGTTGGGGTCGAGGCGGTGGTGTTTGCGACGGGTCGAGGCGGTGGTGGTGGCCGTTCGGAGGGTGTGTGGCGTTGGCTTCTCGCCCTGTTGGTTTCGCAGATCAATCCCGGCCTAGGTGTCGTCGGTTTGGCGGTCGTAGGCGGTGGCCCTACGTGTGGAGAGATCCCTCGGCCGGAGCTCCGGGACGGCGGGGCTAAGGGGGCCCTTGAGGAGAGATCTCCGGCGCCGGCGGTGGTAGATGGGCGCATCCCTCTCCTCCTCTTCTTCCCGGGGTTCGGCTGCCGTTGGTGACAGTCCGGTAGTCGCTGCTCCGGTGATGGGAAGTCGACGAACGTGTTGATTTCTTCCGGTTTAGACCGGTTTAATAACCGTATCGATTAAGCGTATCGAGTGTGTTGATTTGTTTGTGATTATTTTATTGTTTTATTTCTAGGTGGTTTAATAGAAGGTTATTCATCCCGGGGAGTTCTAGAAAATTGCTGAATTTTCTCGTGAAACTTTCTGTGCGGGAATAAGGTGAGTGCAGGACCATAGGCGTAATTAAATAATTTTGATAATTGGTGTGATTTCGTGATTATAGGCCGTTTACGATCTCGGAGGGTCTAGATCGAGTGTTTCATGAAATGTTTGGTTTATTCGGTATTTTCGTGATAGTCTATATTAATTATCTTAATTATTTGTTAGCCTGTAGATGGGAGGATTGCCTCACTAAGTATTTATCGAAATACTTATGCATCTCTTATATTTTAATTGATGCAGGAAAAGAGAAAGTGTGACCGTGGGATCAGGGCGAGGAAGAGGGGGTGATCTAGACTTGTCGTTTAATTGATTATTTTATTTAATAATTTATGATCTTGATTAGTCGGATTTATAATCTTGAACCGGAAATTATTTGGTGAGGTTTAGTTATTATTATTTATGGAAATTTTAATAATTAGTTGCAAAAAAAAAAAAATGGGTGCGGTTGTTTCAATTTGGTAGCAGAGCATTTACGGTTCTAGGACGGTTTTAAAAAAAAAAAAAAAAATTTCCGCTATTAGAACTGTCTATGGGAGTTAGTCAATTGTTGAGCTTGAAGTTCTAGATCATCCTCTTCGAGCCTTCAATGAGATTCCACGGTAAGACTCGTGTTTGTTTTACTATTGCGGTTGTCAATTAGTAACAAGTGGTTATTGCAGATGGTTGATTCTGATAGCGTTGGGCAAGGTCTCAGAGGTCGGGGTGGTCGCGGCGGCCGTGGTCGGGGCGGCAGAACAGGCCGTGGCGGCAGAGGTGGCAGAGGTGGTAGAGGTGGCAGAGCAGCTGCGAATGTGACGCAGAGTGTCACGGTGGAGCAGGGGGCGTATGATCACGCCGAGGGGGAAGGTCAGTCGGAGCCAGCGGCCGTGTATGGTGCGATGCCGGCGCCGGGAGGTGCTCAGGCGGGTGCGGGCCCGAACCCGATGGCGGCTGTTTTGGGCATGTTGGCCCAGCTCTTGGAGAGGTTACCTGGTGTGGTACCGGCTCCAGCTCCAGTGGCGCCACAGGGGGTTGCCGCGATGCCGGGTGTTGTTGCTCCGGGAGTTCCGGGAGTGGTTGATGAGGCCGAGCCAGTGGTTCCGTCGTACCTGAGGGTGATGGAGCATATGCAGAGGTTGGGCACCAAGTTTTTCAGTGGTGGTGCTCGACCGATTGAGTCTGATGAGTGGAGGTCCAGGTTGGAGAGGAACTTCCAGTCGATCAGATGCCCTGAGGAGTATAGGGTTGACTTGGCGGTGCATTATCTGGAGGGAGATGCACATGAGTGGTGGCAGGGTGTTGCTGCGAGGAGGGCGGGAGTAGTGTTGCCTTGGGACGAGTTCCGGAGGGAGTTCGATCTCAAGTATTTTCCGCGGGAGGCTCGCGACAGGTTACAGGCGGAGTTTCTGTACTTGTCACAGGGGATTCGTTCGGTCCGAGAGTACGAGGCCGAGTTTAACCGGCTGAAGCGGTTTGCTGGTCGGGGTGCAGATACCGAGTATGAGTTGATTGGTGCTTTCATGCGAGGTATGCGTATCGATCTCAGGAATCGGTGCATAGTCCGCAAGTTCGAGTCGGTATCCGAACTGGTGGAGTGTGCAGCGCAGCTTGAGGAGGGGATGAGGCAGGAGGCTAGTTTAAAGGCTGCAGTACCAGAGGCTCCGCGACGGCCTCAAAGTCAGAGTGTTGCTCCGAGCAAGGGCGGTAGGTCTGGTCAGCAGCAGGGACAGAAGAGGAAGTGGGAGGATACTTCCAGGGAAGCGGGTTCTGGGCCACGTTGTTTCGGGTGCGGAGCCCATGGACATCGCGTGGCGGATTGTTCTCGAGGGGGCCCGGTGTGCTTTCATTGCAAGGAACCCGGTCACCTCAGGAAGGATTGTCCGAAGTTGGCTCAGCCATTTGTGAGGATCGAGGCACCGCCTCCGAAACGGGCCGCAGGGGCACCGAGGGTGTTCACCATAGGCGCGGAGTCAGGCGAGGCGAGCGGCAGCAGACCGATTACTGGTTAGTTACCTTAACTATGTTCTTGTTTGATTGTAATTTCAGTTACTCGCTCTGTAATTGGTGTTTGCTATTTGCCGTGAATCCTTTTCGTGCTTAGGGACCCTTAATGTGGCTGGGGTAGAGTCACATGTGTTGTTTGACTCCGGAGCGTCCCACAGTTTTGCCACACCGGATTGGGTGTCGGGGAGCGGTATCCAAGAGTTGTGTGGGGACCACTCGGGTGTGGTGAGAGTTGCTGGGGGTCGCTTGTTGAGGACTCAGGGCTGTGTGGAGAATGTTGACATTCTTATCGCCGGAAAGCTGATGCCAGCGGATTTGATAGTGTGCCCAGTGGAACTCTATGACATCATTTTGGGTATGGACTGGCTGGGAAAGTTCAAGGCTCATTTGGATTGTCACCGGGGTCGTGTGGTTTTCGAGCATGCTAACAGAAGACTGGTTTATCAGGGAGTGAGACCGGTGCCGGGAGGCATCGTCGTTTCCGCGGTTCAAGCGGAGCGTTTGATCGAGCAGGGTTGTGAGGCCTATTTGGCTACCATTTCGATACCTGGTGAGGTTGGGGAGTCAGCGGTGCGGGATATTGAGGTGGTCTGGGAGTTCGAGGATGTGTTCCAGCAGTTGAGCGGGTTACCACCATCCAGGTCGGATCCTTTTACCATTGAGTTAGAGCCGGGGACGACCCCGTTGTCTAAGGCTCCTTACAGGATGGCTCCAGCGGAGATGGCTGAGCTTAAGAAGCAGCTCGAGGAGTTGTTGGAAAAGGGTTTCATTAGACCGAGCAGTTCTCCGTGGGGTGCACCGGTACTGTTCGTCAAGAAGAAGGATGGGAGCTTCCGGTTGTGCATTGATTATCGGGGGCTGAACCGGGTTACTGTGAAGAACAAGTACCCATTACCGAGGATCGATGAGTTGTTAGATCAGTTGCAGGGTGCTTCGTGGTTCTCTAAGATTGATTTGGCATCGGGTTATCATCAGATCCCGATAGCGGAGACAGACATCAGGAAGACGGCTTTCAGGACGAGATACGGGCACTACGAGTTTGTGGTGATGCCGTTTGGGTTGACGAATGCACCGGCTGCGTTTATGAGGTTGATGAACGGCGTGTTCCAGGAGTATCTGGATGAGTTCGTCATCATTTTCATCGACGACATTCTAGTGTATTCGAAGAGTCCTGAGGAGCACATGGGTCACCTGAGGAAAGTTCTGGAGAAGCTACGGGAGCAGAGGTTGTTCGCTAAGCTGAGCAAGTGTAGTTTCTGGCAGCGGGAGATCGGATTTCTGGGGCACGTCGTATCTGATCGTGGTGTTTCAGTGGATCCGGAGAAGATTCGCTCGATTGAGGAGTGGCCGAGACCGAAGAATGCCTCGGAGATTCGCAGTTTTCTGGGTCTGGCGGGTTATTACAGGAGGTTCGTCAAGGGGTTTGCTAGTATGGCGCAGGCCATGACCAAGTTGACCGGGAAGGACGTTCCTTTCGTGTGGTCGGACCAGTGTGAGGAGAGCTTTGTGAAGCTCAAGGAGATGCTGGTGAGTACTCCGGTGTTAGCCTTGCCTAAGCAGGATGAGCCATATGTTGTGTTCACAGACGCGTCCAGGCTGGGGCTCGGTTGTGTATTGATGCAGCAGGGTAAGGTAATCGCATATGCTTCCAGGCAGCTGAGGAAACATGAATGCAATTATCCTACTCACGATCTTGAGATGGCTGCAGTGGTGTTTGCATTGAAGATCTGGAGGTCTTATCTGTATGGCGGTAAGGTTCAGGTGTTCACAGACCACAAAAGTCTGAAGTACATCTTTACCCAGCCGGAGCTGAATCTGCGACAGAGGCGATGGATGGAGCTTGTTGCGGATTATGACCTGGAGATAGCTTACCATCCGGGTAAAGCGAATCTTGTAGCCGATGCTTTGAGCAGGAAGCGGGTTATTTTAGACACTGAGCGAGATACCGAGGCGTTGGTAGGCATGGTGAGTGCCCTGAGACTGTGTGCTGTGTCTGAGGAACCTGAGCCGTTGGGTTTAGAGGCGGTGGATCAGGCGGACATTCTGACTAGGGTGCGGGTAGCACAGCAGTTGGATGAGGAATTAATGCAGGCTGGCAGGGCAGAGCGGTCTGAGTATGAGTTATCCAGCAATGGAACTATCCTTTTGAGGGGCAGGGTGTGTGTACCGAAGGACGAAGTGCTGAGGCAGGAAATCCTGAGGGAAGCACATCAGAGCCGTTTCTCTATTCATCCAGGAGCTACCAAGATGTACCGTGACCTCAAACGGTATTACCAGTGGGTAGGGATGAAGAAGGATGTTGCCAACTGGGTTGCGGGGTGTGATACCTGTCAGTTGGTGAAGGCTGAGCATCAGGTTCCGAGCGGGTTGTTGAGGAGTTTACCCATTCCGGAGTGGAAGTGGGACATGATCACCATGGATTTCGTGGTGGGTCTGCCGGTTTCGCGAACCAATGACGCTATTTGGGTCATCGTCGATAGGTTGACCAAGTCTGCGCACTTCTTGGCCATAAAAAAGACCGACGGTGCGGAAGTGTTGGCCAAGAGGTACGTCAGGGAGATTGTGAAGCTGCATGGGGTACCGGTGAGTATAGTGTCAGATCGAGATCCGAAGTTCTCCTCGCTGTTCTGGGGCGCTTTCCAGAAGGAGATGGGCACTAAGGTACACATGAGTACAGCTTATCATCCCCAGACCGATGGGCAGTCGGAGAGGACTATCCAGACGTTGGAGGATCTGTTGAGGATGTGTGTGTTGGATTGGGGTGGACATTGGGCGGATCATCTGAATCTAGTGGAGTTTGCGTACAATAACAGCTACCAGGCTAGTATCGGCATGGCACCATTTGAGGCGTTGTATGGTAGGCCTTGCAGGACCCCGTTATGTTGGACACAAGTGGGGGAGAGGAGCCTGTTGGGAGCTGACTTTGTGCAAGAGACGACTGAGAAAGTCCGGATTGTGAAGTTGAACATGAAGGAAGCTCAAGATCGTCAGAAAAGCTACGCAGATCGGCGTAGGAAGGAGCTGGAGTTCGCAGTTGGCGATTTGGTCTACCTGAAAATGGCCATGTTGAGGGGTCCGAACAGGTCCATTTCCGAGACGAAGTTGAGTCCACGGTATATGGGTCCCGTCAGGGTGCTGGAGCGGGTCGGACCGGTGGCTTATCGGTTAGAGTTGCCGGAGTCTATGCAGGCATTTCACAAGGTGTTCCACGTGTCGATGTTGAAGAAATGTTTGCACAAGGATGATCAGGTGGTCACGGGGGTGCCATCAGATTTGACACCGAGCATGGTGGTGGAGGCGAGGCCTCTGAGAGTCCTAGATCGTCGGGTGAGAGTGATCAGGAGGAAGAAGGTTCCTGAGATGCAGGTGTTGTGGGACTGCAATGGAGCCGAGGAGGTGACTTGGGAGCCGGAAGCGAAGTTGAAGCGCAAATTTCCCAAGTGGTTCGGCAAACTGGAGGGTTAGCCGGGTTGTTTCCATATCGTTGTAACCATGGTGTTGGGATTTTGGGAGTTATTGCGTTGTTGTACTCGTCTATTTTATGGTGTTATAATTAATCGATGTACTTTTGAGCTTTTGATTATTCAATAAAAAGGTGTTTTCATTGAATATGTTGAGTGGTGGGTTTACTAGGGGATTAGTAGACAGGTTGGCGGGCTACTAGTGGTAGTGGTCCGATAGCGGGAGTGCGGATACTAGGTGTTTGGTAGCCGCATAAGGCTGATAGTTCCGGATTGGTTTGGCACGGGGTGGTGGCCCCATATAGCGGCATCGGAGTGCACTGGTGAGTCACTGCCGAGTGTACCTGGCCGGTTGGGTTTCGACGTGATTCCTGATTGGTGAGACAGGTCACTAGAGAGATTGCCGTTGTCTGGCTCTCTATGCGTTAGACGGACCGATCCATGGTGTTGGGTCGTGAAGTCGTTGTACTCCCGGGTGTTGGAGTGGTTGGCCAAACCAAGTAGGGAACTATGGCACTATGGTGTTGACCCGTGATACCGTTGTTGGTAGAGTTGGAAGAGCGGTCGTGCGACGCTGAGTTGGAATAGCGGTTGTGCTATGTTGTGGATGTTAGCTGGAGGTTAGATTCGAGGACGAATCTATGTTAGTGGGGGAGAATTGTAACATCCCTAATTCAATTGTGAGGTTGAAATTGAATAATTAGAAGTTTGAGGTTAATTTCGCGAAAAATCAATTGTTCTGGGTGGGTTTAATTGATAATTTTGGGAGTTTGGGGTCAAAAAAAAAATAGATCCCACACACATAGGTTTATATAACCGTATGTATCTCCCTCTCCAAGAGCTTGTGCAATTAACCTAGCCGTCAGCCCTCGTCGTCAACGGTAAGAACCCTTCTCTCCCTCTCCTTAGTTGATTCGTGTGGTGTTGGGGTCGAGGCGGTGGTGTTTGCGACGGGTCGAGGCGGTGGTGGTGGCCGTTCGGAGGGTGTGTGGCGTTGGCTTCTCGCCCTGTTGGTTTCGCAGATCAATCCCGGCCTAGGTGTCGTCGGTTTGGCGGTCGTAGGCGGTGGCCCTACGTGTGGAGAGATCCCTCGGCCGGAGCTCCGGGACGGCGGGGCTAAGGGGGCCCTTGAGGAGAGATCTCCGGCGCCGGCGGTGGTAGATGGGCGCATCCCTCTCCTCCTCTTCTTCCCGGGGTTCGGCTGCCGTTGGTGACAGTCCGGTAGTCGCTGCTCCGGTGATGGGAAGTCGACGAACGTGTTGATTTCTTCCGGTTTAGACCGGTTTAATAACCGTATCGATTAAGCGTATCGAGTGTGTTGATTTGTTTGTGATTATTTTATTGTTTTATTTCTAGGTGGTTTAATAGAAGGTTATTCATCCCGGGGAGTTCTAGAAAATTGCTGAATTTTCTCGTGAAACTTTCTGTGCGGGAATAAGGTGAGTGCAGGACCATAGGCGTAATTAAATAATTTTGATAATTGGTGTGATTTCGTGATTATAGGCCGTTTACGATCTCGGAGGGTCTAGATCGAGTGTTTCATGAAATGTTTGGTTTATTCGGTATTTTCGTGATAGTCTATATTAATTATCTTAATTATTTGTTAGCCTGTAGATGGGAGGATTGCCTCACTAAGTATTTATCGAAATACTTATGCATCTCTTATATTTTAATTGATGCAGGAAAAGAGAAAGTGTGACCGTGGGATCAGGGCGAGGAAGAGGGGGTGATCTAGACTTGTCGTTTAATTGATTATTTTATTTAATAATTTATGATCTTGATTAGTCGGATTTATAATCTTGAACCGGAAATTATTTGGTGAGGTTTAGTTATTATTATTTATGGAAATTTTAATAATTAGTTGCAAAAAAAAAAAAATGGGTGCGGTTGTTTCAAAAACAATCTGCAGAATATAAATGGTCAAAAACAATAAAAAGTTATTTAATTTTCTATTGAAAACTGAAAACATCACTTATTTGAAAACAACAAAAAAACCTTAAAACATGACTTATCTAAGAATGGAGAGAGTAATTAATACATTCTAATTGATATAAATTAAAATAAAAAATGCATTATTAGAGATTCCTAATGTTTTCTACTATAAAAACGCAAAATAACAAACTTTTAAAAAAATGCATTAATTGACAACAAACGTAAAAGATAAAAAAATGTACAAACACCTTCTATTTTTATAAGAAAAAACAATATTGAAAAAATATATGTAACAAACAAAGATAAAGTATTAAACTATCAAAAACAAAATATATAAAGAAAAAAAGTTAACACGCCCGCGCGTAGCGCGGATCACGTTATAGTATATATATATAACGACGCGGTCCATAATCAAAACAGAAAAATAAAAAAAAAACTTGCATTAAGAGTTTATAAACATTTGTTTGGTATGAATGCTTTTTTGGATCAATTTTGGTATGAATGCTAAGCAGTTTATTTTTTTAAATAATGTTACGCAGTTTATTTTTTTAAATAATGTTAAGCAGTTTATAAACATATTGAATCATAAGTGTTTCATCAGTTCATATCATGCGATCAATACATCACAAGTTAATCCAAGCCAGATTGTCGCATCGATCATGCTTATGATTCAATATGTTTAGTGTAACATCCTGATTTGTTGTATATGCGGAGAGGCTTATAAGAATTGATTTGGCTACCTATGTCACCAAAGTGCACTTACCTTTTCCGATCACTTGCCCGAAAGAACTCCAGAGTTAAGGGTGCTTGGGCTGGAGTAGTCTAAGGATGGGTGACCTTCCGGGAAGTGATTCGCGGTAGCGTGTGAGTGAGGACAAAACACGGGGAAAGGTCACGTGGTGATTGCAGGGTCAGTAAACAAGTCATACAAGCCTCCCGGACTAACGCACCGGCCGTCGGACCAGGGTGGGGCCCACGTGCCGAGAGAGGGCATGGGGCCCAGGTAGGGGCGGTCGGGGCGTTATAAGTGGTATCAGAGACGAACCCAAACACGTGTGTGGAGTCAGGTGGGCTCACACCGTCTAGGGTGACGATCCTGGTGCGCAACGAGGACGTTGCGCTCTATGAGTGGGGGTGATTGTAACATCCTGATTTGTTGTATATGCGGAGAGGCTTATAAGAATTGATTTGGCTACCTATGTCACCAAAGTGCACTTACCTTTTCCGATCACTTGCCCGAAAGAACTCCAGAGTTAAGGGTGCTTGGGCTGGAGTAGTCTAAGGATGGGTGACCTTCCGGGAAGTGATTCGCGGTAGCGTGTGAGTGAGGACAAAACACGGGGAAAGGTCACGTGGTGATTGCAGGGTCAGTAAACAAGTCATACAAGCCTCCCGGACTAACGCACCGGCCGTCGGACCAGGGTGGGGCCCACGTGCCGAGAGAGGGCATGGGGCCCAGGTAGGGGCGGTCGGGGCGTTATATTTAGCCTCTGAATTGATCTGATCCATGGAGGCTAAAGAACTCTCTCACACACACTCTCACTCGTTTCTACCCGCTCGCTGGATGGATCCAACGCGTCTCCGTTGGTTGCAACGATGAAGGAGTTCTGTTTACTTCTCTCGGATGTCCTTAGTAACCCTCTTTCTGATTTGCTTCAGCAACTAATTAGTTCCTTCGATAGTTTCGATTGTTTGTTTGTGTTCGCGTTTTTTTATTTGTTACATGTTATAATAATGTGTTTCTTATATAAGAAACAATATCTTTTAATTAGTATTCTTAATAAGAATTCAATTCTTAGCTAAAGTAGGGTTCCTTCTACTTTCTTGTCATCCAAGGCAATAGGTAACTTCTTCTTTTTACCCAAAGTAAAAGAGAACAATGAGACAGAGATTGAAATCCAGGAAATGGTCTTTATGCTAAGGAATACTAAGAAAGAAATCGATGAGCTGATTAAAGAAAATTCAGATCAGGTGGGTGAGGGGCTCATGAGCGCAATGTTGATTACGTTGTATGAAATGAGCTCTGAGACACAGACGCACGTACGTTGTGACTAGCTGGTGCAGAATGCCCTTTTACGGAGCAGATTTCGGTTTGGGAACTCCGGTTTGGGTCGCGGCTGATTCGATTGACAAGATGCAGGTTGTGTTGGTGATGGTGGATGCAATCATGCAAATGATGGTGAAGGAATTGAGGCGTGGGTTATATTACCTGAAGACGACATGTTTGCCTTCGAACATGACGAGGAGTTGCTCGCTTTTGCATCTACCTAAGCGTGTCAATGTTCTGTTTCAGCAATAATAATTTGGTTAAAGAAAAAAACTAAATTCTATTGACGTAAGTTAAACGTACTTAATGTCTTAATCTATATATACTATTAGAAAAAACTAAATTCTATTGCAAATAACAAAAACCAAAAACTAAAACCAAAAGCTAAAAGCCAATTAAAAACTACTGCCATACGAAACATGAACATCAACTTTAACCAGATGAGGTGTTGTGCTAATTAAGGAACCTCCCAAGTACAAAATTGTTTCAAAACTGGTTTTGGTTCTTTCAGTAATTCATTTGTGTTTTTTCTTTGCATTTACTACTTTTGAATTTATATGATTCTTGATTAAAAAAAAAAGGTTAAAGATATCACTCTTTCAAAATTTTACATATTATTTTAACTAGGTGAGAACCCGTGCTAATGCACGGGTATTTTAATTTTAATCTATTTTGTAGTTGTATGTTTTTTTAATTGTATATTTTTATTTGTTTGTTTTGTTTCATGACATATTTTTTTTTTCTTTGACTTTGTTCAGCTGTTGGAAACTTTACTCTATAATATTCAATTAAGTCGGGTTGCTAGATCCAATGGTACATTTCTGACTATGTAATATATTTATCTCACAGTAAATCTAATGATCCCAAGTCCCAACTAAACGAAATATCGTTTGGATTGATTATTATTAGAAAGTTAGTTGAAAGTGTGTTTACATTGCTCTTTCTGCCCAAAGTTTGTTTTTCATCTTACTCCTTATGAATAGTCTTCACTTTTTTTAGTTGTGTGTATTTAGTCCATTGAACCCATGTTTTTTTTTTTTGAAATCGTATATATTTGATGACTTACCTTTGATCTCTTTTTTCTCCAATTTTTTGGTCAACGATGACTATCTCTCCGATTTTCAAGAGCATGAGACTAACCAATGAAGAAATCATTCACAAAATTGTCAACTAAAACAAATTTTATATAGTAGGTATTTCTCTCTTTAAATATTAGATATTAGATATTTTTAAGGATGAATTAACTCAATATCAACAATTGACCCATTTATTAACAATCTAGGTATAGATAATAGAAAATTAGGTAATTTGGAAAGAGAGAAAACACTTAAACCATAAATATCCTTGTCATTTTGCAAAATTACAGATAATGCCACTAAACTCAAAACTCATGTTCCGACAAAAGAAGCTGGATATACTGTTCACAAATCATATAATTATATAAAATGTTAACGTACTAACAATAATAAGTTAACATGCTAACAATAATAATTATATAAAATGTTAACGTGGTAACAATATTAACGTACTAACATATAAGTTAACAAGTTATATAAAATGTTAACATGATAATAATAATATACGATAATTGTAACGTGCTAACAATAATATCCAATAATTATAACGTGCTAAAAATAATATCATATCCGAATGTTAACATGTTAATAATAAAATCCGATAATTATAACATGTTAACAATAATATCCGATAATCAATTATAACGTGCTAACAATAATATCCGATAATTGTAACATGCTAACAATAATATTCGGATAATAGTTATATTAACATGTAATTTACATATAATATTCACTAATAATAATTAAGAATTTACCATGATAACAAGTTATATAAAATGTTAACATGCTAACAATAATATACGATAATTGTAACGTGCTAACAATAATATCCGATAATTATAACGTGCTAAAAATAATATCCGATTCGAATGTTAACATGTTAATAATAATATCCGATAATTATAACATGTTATTAACATGTTAACAATAATATCCGATAAACAATTATAACGTGCTAACAATAATATCCGATAATTATAACATGCTAACAATAATATCGGATTATTGTGATGTGCTAACAATAATATATGGATTATCTGCTATTTATAACATGCTAACAATAATATCTGATACTTTTAACGTATTAACAATAATATCTAAATAGATGAATCGGCCGTACTGTTTACCAACAACACTGGTTTCAAGATAATTTTATGTTTATCGCGTTATCATAATTAACATGATACCAATTATAATAACAAGTTATATAGAATGTTAACGTGCTAACAATAATATCGGATAATTACAATGTGCTAATAATAATATATGGATTATCTGCTATTTATAACGTGCTAACAATAATATATGATACTTTTAACGTGTTAACAATAATATATGATACTTGTAATGTGTTAACGTGCTAACACTAGAATATCGTCATCGTGTTAACCTAGTTATCATATCGCGATAACTTTTAACGTGCTAACAATGTTAACAAAATCCTCATCCACATTCACCTCCACCTTCAGCTATCGCCAACATCCACCTTCACCATCCTCCACCATCTATCTTCATCTCTTCTTCTTCTCCTTTCTTGTTCTCCTTCATCGATCGGAGAGTATTAGATGAGAGAGAGATAAAATTGTAATTAATTTGGAAAGATAGGGGTAAAATGGATTTTTGATAGTGAATAGTAAGTAGTGAATAGTACCCTATGAGAGAGAACTAATTTTAGCATTATCCGTTACCATATGTTGCTATTTCTCTATTTTTAAATATAATCATTTTATAAATCTTAAATTCTAGATCCCAAACACAAACCTTTAACCCTAAACCCTAAACCCTATACATCTAACCCTTAATCATAAACTCTAAATCTTAAATTGTAAACTCTTACACATAAACATCAAATAATATACAAAAAATCCAAAACATACAAATAAATTATTTAACGGACACATATATTTGAAATAATATACAAATAACACTTACAAATAATATACAAATAACCGTTTAAAAGAGACTGACTTCTCATTGGTTACTACATTAACACGAGGATCATAATTTATTTCATCCTCCACCGTTGATAAGATTAAATATAACGGACACAAATCTTCTTTATTTTTTTTCCTCTTAATAAACAATTTGCTTATCTCTTCTCCTTCCTCCTTTTCTCCCTCTTCTTCTTCAGACCTAATCCCCTTATGTTTAGATCTCATCACCGTGAACAACATCTTCTCCTCCGCTCTCTGGCATTCATCCGCACCCGACGACGCAAGAGGGGTGGTTGAATCGACGCATCGTGGTGAGTTGCTCACCGCTCACCGCCGGTTCTGTGCTCACCGTTCACTGTTGATTATGTGCTCACCGCTCCCGTCCTCGCCGCCCCTTCCTCCGCTTCTTCTCCACGTCGTCTCCTTCCTTCTCTTCTTCTCCTCCTCCTCCTCCTCCTCCTCCTCCTCCTCATCTTCTTCAGATCTAACTCTCTTTTTTCATATTAAGTTCCGATGCTCACCGCCGGTTCTGTGCTCATCGCTCCCATCCTCGCCGCTCTGCTCCGATGCGCCGCTCTGATTCTCACCGGAGGTTCTATGCTCACCGTCCTAGCCGATTCGTGCTCACCGCCAATTCAGATGGGTTTTCCGGCGGCGACGTCACGGAAAAAACCATGAAACACACTTGTAGTTTATTTATTTATTTTATTTTGTGTAATTATTTAATTTAATAAGTGTATTTTTTTTTTGAATTAATAAGAGGGGCTGAAGTGTCGACCTGACAATGTTACATTTTCATACTTCTTATCTATCACTCTATCACATTGATACAAATCGTTATGGTAACACACATCTAAATATTTAACAAAATAAAAGATTTTACACACAAAAAAGCTACGAGATTTTTTTTTTACTACTATAATGTTGCGTGAATTACATATATAATATATACAGTATATACACTTAATCCTTTGATAAATGTTGTAACTATTAAATGATTTTTTTTTGAATTAATAAGAGGGGCTGAAGTGTCCACATGACAATGTTACCTTTTCATATTTCTTATCTATCACATTGATTCAAATCGTCATGGTAACACACATATAGATATTTAACAAAATAAAATATTTTACACACAAAAAGCTACGAGAATGTTTTTTTTACTACGATAATGTTGCGTGAATTACATATCTAATATATATAGTATATACATTTAATCCTTCGATAAATGTTGTAAATATTTCTCTTACTAATTTATGTAGATATACATCATGTAATAGTAAATATTAATGTTCGATCAAAAAATGAGAAGAAGTAAATATTAATGAAGTAGTATTAATTAAAAAACTGACCAATAAAGGGGGGTAAGTGTCGACGCTGGATAGCACCTCTTCTCTTGTACATGTAAACACAAATAAAATTATTTGAGTTTGAAACAGTAAAAGTATTAATATTAGATGGTCGAGAGCAAAAGCTCGGCCTTATGAAAAGGGCGTACCTGTGTACGAATAAAAAATTGTCACACTTATTAGAATATAAATATGAACAAGGATAGAGTATATATAAAATTGTAAAGCTTTTCAACGAAATTGTTCTAGTTGACTTAAATATACTGCTCTCTCGAGTAAGTTCCAAGTGATGAGAGTAATGCGACTTGGATTAAGGTTTACTACAGGGTGCAGAGCCAGTTCCGGGAGAAAGCTAACCAAGCTTGGACTTCCGGTCTCCAATAGTTTTACTTAGTTTTCAAACCTCTTTTGGTAGAGAACTCTTCTTTTTTTATATAAAATAAATCAATAGTTAATAGGCCAATTTTCTTTTTTGCTTGCAATCATAGAATTGTCAGTTGCACTTTGTCCACACATCTTGGGATTAACCTGAATTGGATTTCGATCTTGGAAAATCTTATTTTTTTGTTTATTATGTTTTTACGAATTCATCGAATTCATTAAAACACAACATGAATAATTACGGCGTATATTAACAAAAGAAAAGGACATGAGTTGATATTCAGCTATCCCAAACTACTATTAACGTTTTTTGTTGCTGATATAGAAGATGAGTCAGGCACCACGTCTTTTCTATGAATGGCTTTAAGATTTTGTGGAGGTATGTTTGGACAGTTCAAGAAATTAACGAGTATATGTGCTTTCAAAACCAACAAGAAGATGAGTCAGGCACCACAATTGATTTTGTGGAGGTATGTTTGCGATATATAATCAAGTTATTGATCATGAACATGTTAATCAAATCAATACGTCATCCAAAGCCCGACAACATTTTCCGAGGGCCAGGTCCTAAGGCCTATCATTCAAGAAATATGTGGTCATATATATTTTTAACAAAATATGTGGTCATATATAAACAAGAATAGTGATAATTGTTTTTATTAGTACTAATATTATCATTGTGCACATAAGTAAATAAATAATCAGAATTTAATATACAAAAAATGATTTGTACTAATAGTTATTTATGTTTTAGCAAATAAATATAAATCTAGGTTCGCGGAGATAATAAAGTAAAAGTTTAATTAAGTAAATGACAAGAAACTAGCTTACGTTTATTTTATTTGATGTTAAAGTTGTTACTAAACACTAACAAAAAGGTAACGGTAAAAATATGATAAAAATGTAAAACCGCGAAAACGCGTTTCCCGTCAAAACCGCAAAATCAGGTTTTCCTGTCAAAACCGCAAAATCACATTTTTGCGGTTTTGGCGGAAAAACGTGATTTCTCGTTTTGGTGGGAAAACGTGATTTTGCGGTTTTGACGGGAAACATGTTTTCGCGGTTTTGGATAGAAAACATGATTTTTCGGTTTTGGTGGGAAACGCTTTTTCACGGTTTTGACCGAAAATCGTGATTTCTCGGTTTTGATGGGAACACGCATTTTTTGCGATTTTGGCGGGAAAACGTGATTTCTCGGTTTTGACTGGAAAACCTGATTTTGGTTTCAAAACCACGAAATCAGGTTTTTCCGTCAAAACCGCGAAAACCGAGGACAACCGGCAAAAATATTCAAAGGACAAAACACATCATTTTAATATATATAAATATAATTATATTGGTTAGTACAACAATAACGATCTTGACACAATGGTAATGCAAATGTGTTAATTGTATAGGAGGTCATGAGTACAACAATAACTACACGAAATATACCATAATGCATGGCTACACATCCAAAGTAAAACAATGTTCTAAAAACTACATAAACAATTGACATAGCATAGCCAGCTACACAAAGTATACGATAATGCATGGCTACACATTCAAAGTAAAACAATGTTCTAAAAACTACATCAACAATAGATATAGCATAGCCAGCTACACGATAACCATCCGAACAAACATGAATCATATGTGTAACACCGTAACCATATATTTCCGGTAAACCATTCATTGAGCTCCAGCGTTGACTCGAATTTTAAACAGTAAAACCCACCCAAATTTAACCCAACCCGACTTAATCCGACCCAAATATTACCACCCGTGCTACGCACGGACACAAATATATATATATATATATATATATATATATATATATACATTTTATAAAATTAAAAAAAATATTAATCGAAATTCCTTGATTTATTAAATCAAATTTAGTTAAATTGATTTGACTATTCAAAACCAGCAAAATAGACTGAAAACACAACATAAAAAATGAACGATTAAACACATATTCTTTACACTACGTAATGAAGAAAAAAAGTTTTTTCAATCATCCCTCGCTATGTATACTTCATTTTCTTTCTCGTACTATTGTTTGTTTTCTTCAGGCTATACTTGTTTCCAAAAATTTGTTTTTGAGAGAAGTTACAAATTTGGTAAAACTGTTTAAAAACAGCAAAATTAAGATATATATTTATCTGAAAACAAAGAAAAATAATATCTAGGCATGGTCTTGATCTAGACATGGGATCATTAACGCATTTCCCTACCACCCGAGCTTCTTAGGCCCATGTTCGTTGTCTTCAAGGAAGAGGAGAAAATGTGATTGACCTACTTTATTTACTTTTATAATTGTTCCTGGTAAATAATATTTTAATTTTATAAAATGTATATATATATATATATATACATTTGTGTCTGTGCGTAGCACGGGTGGTAAGATTCGGGTCGGATTAAGTCAGGTCGGGTTAAATTTGGGTTGGTTTTATTGTTTAAAATTCGAGTCAACGCGGGAGCTCGATGAATAGTTTACCGGAAATATATGGTTATGGTGTTACACATATGATTCATGTTTGTTCGGATGGTTATCGTGTAGCTGGCTATGCTATATCAATTGTTGATATAGTTTTTAGAACATTGTTTTACTTTGGATGTGTAGCCATGCATTATCGTATATTTCGTGTAGTTGGCTATGCTATATCAATTGTTGATGTAGGTTTTAGAACATTGTTTTACTTCGGATGTGTAGCTATGCACTATCGTATACTTCGTGTATCTGAGAATTAACTTTCCTAAAAATTGATTAAATATAGAAATAAAACATATATCTTAAACTAAAAATCTATTACTAATAAAAGTTGAAGCTATAGGCTTTTTATGGCGTCCACATATGATTTTAAATGACCAATTAAAATATGCCAAATCAATATTTTAATTAAATCTTAAATAATGTCAAAAATTCCATAAAAGCGTGTCTCTTAAAATGGAAATAAATATCAAAAACCTAAATTAACAAAAAAAAATCATTTAAAAGAAAATTAATTTGATATCTATGATAAGTTTATGGAAAATCAACATAAAAATCTTAACAAACAAATAAAGAAAAATGAATTTATATGCCAAAAAATCTTGTCTCTTAAAATGGAAATAAATATCAAAAGAGCTAAATTAACATAAGAAAAAAATCATTTAAAAGGAAATTAACTTGATATCTATGCTAACTCTATGGAAAATCAACATTAAAAACTTAACAAAAAAACTAATAAAAGAAAATTTTATGCATCTAAAGGTGTCCACATAGAATTTTTAACGATCAATTAAAACATGCCAATTCAACATTTAAATTAAATCTTAAATAATGTCAATAATTTCAAAAAAAAAACATGTCTCTTAAAATGGAAATAAATATCAGAAAATCTAAATTAACAAAAGAAAAAAATCATTTAAAATAAAATTAATTTGATATCTATGATAACTCTATGGAAAATCAACATAAAAATCTTAACAAACTAATAAAGAAAATGGAATTTATATGCCAAAAATCGTGTCTCTTAAAATGGAAATAAATATCAAAAGAGCTAAATTAACAAAAGAAAAAACCATTTAAAAGGAAATTAACTTGATATCTATGCTAACTATATGGAAAATCAACATAAAAACTTAACAAAAAACTAATAAAATACATTTTATTCATCTAAGGGTGTCCACATAGAAAATTAAAAGTCCAATTAAAATATGCAAACAAAACTAACAAAAAATAGAAAATAAGATGTTGAAAGATACGATATAAATAAATATTAAAAGAATGCTTTTTAGTTTTCTAAAATGTCAAACAATTCTTCTTCTATTCTTATTTTTATACACATGGCATATAACCCAAACATGTTAGTATTTTTGATAAATTAGTTTTCTAATTATGTAAAAATCAATTGATTTATTAATATTTTACTTAACAATTAAAATCTATAATCTTATAAATAAATAAAATAGGAGAAAATGACACATAATATTTAAATACATTTTAATAAAAAGAAAATTTATGATTTAAGATAATTTAAAAGTTATTCAAAAAAAGATTAAACTAAATTATTAATACAGACCCGCCCGGAGCGCGGGTGAAAAACCTAGTAAAATAAAAGACTTGATTTCGAACAAATAAACTAATAATATAATGTTTGTCAAGTTTTTTTTCTGGGATTTATTTGGATTTTTTAGAACGCATATATAAACTACTTTGAATTTTTTGGATTTGATTGGACTAGATTGGGTTGGATTGTTCAAATTGGCGAGCCCTAGTTATAAGAGAGATGTTGATGAGGTTCATACTTCATTGCATCTAAAAACAATTTTTAAGATGTTTTTCTAAGGGATACTTGCAAAAATGACTCACAATTTGTGGTCAAATGCAAACATAACCTATTTTTCTCCATTTTCAACAAATACCACTTTCTCTCCATTATATCCTTCACAACCACACCTATTCAAGAAAATGCCATTATGCTCTTAATTTTTTTATCTTTTTTAAATTGCAAAAAGACACAATGCCATCTTCTTCAATTTTCACAACCACCATTAACAACCAATTTCAAACTCTAAATGTTTACCCAACCTATTTTCTATCTCTAAATGCTCCATATGTGAGCTCATAACCTCATAATCTTCCATTTCCTCTCCAATTTCATCAAAAAAACTCTCTAAATTACGTTTTAAAAATTGCAAATTCATTGATCTTGTGATTTTCGATGATATTTGCATAAAAAACGATTGGGCTTCTTTGCTATTGGTGAAATTCAAAGTTCTGAGCGCTTGAAGAAGCTAAAACGAACTCAAATCGGATCTAGGTAATTACCCACTTGATTTTTGTTAAATTTCATACCTGCTTCGCGATAGCAGACTTCATGTGAAGTATGCTCTATATCGGAGACTTCATATGAAGTCTTCTAGTCAACGCATAGGTTAGTTTCGCAATTGACAATTTTTTAGTTTTTCAACGGAGACTTCATACGAAGTCTGCGACTTTTCCTTTGAAAAAAAAAATCATGCAGACTTCATGCGAAGTCTACGTAAAAGCGAGGTTAGTTTTGTATTTGACCAAAACTTTAACTTTTTTAGAGCAGACTTCATCTACCAGACTTCACATGAAGTCTACTATAGGTCAGTTTTGCATTTGACTAAAACTTTGACTTTTTAGAGCAGACTTCACATGAAGTATGCTCTAAATCGAGAGGTTAGTTTTGCGTTTGTTAAAAATTTCAAACATTGACCAGGAAAATCATTTAATTAGTAGATTTCGATTGAAGTCTGCTTAATAGCGTAGATTTCATGCGAAATCTCCAATTAATTTAATTCAAGATTTTGGTCAAACGCAAAACTAACCTATCGTAGACTTCGGATGAAGTCTACTTAACTAAAGTCAAACTTGGTCAATTCCAAAACTAACATCTAGTAGAATTCGTTTTTGTGTATACTTCAGGTGAAATTCCACAGACTTCACCTGAAGTCTGCTCGAAAACGTTAAATTATTGTTAAATTCTGGTCAATTAAAAAACTAACATGTTGACTCCGCAGACTTCACCTGAATTCTACTCTTGAAAATTCAAACTTATGGTCAATTACAAAAACATACCCCTAATTTACGGCGGAGACTTCATGTGAAGTCTAGTCTACTAAAATACATACTTCGGTGTGAAGTCTACAAAAATTCAGACTTCGGTGTGAAGTCTACTTTCATATAGGGGACATACTTCACACTGAAGTATGCTATTTTATACGGAACAAACTTCAGTGTGAAGTCTGTGTGGTTAATTTTGTTAAAAATGTATTTATAGCATATTTGTAATGAATTTTTTTAGATTTTCTTGTTCTCACATATATGTTTGTTAATTTTTTTGCTTTTGTATGAGTTTGACGTATTTATATGTTATAGTTATGGAAAACTCAATTGTCTTGTTTGATTAGGCTTTTAGTTCATTGTGCTGACATTGGGTGAAGTCGACGTTTATTTACGATCGCTAATGTGGTTTATATTTTTTTTTTTACAGAGAATGGTTCAGTTACATGTTGTTTATGGAGAATGCTTAACCACCATTGCTGGAGTTTGAAGAAGATAACAATATTTATTTGTTCTTATTATTAGTAACTTGATTAATTATTTAAACGACTATGTGTATTGGTTGGGTAATTTTGGTGAGAGTTGTCTTATTGATGATGTAATGAAGTGTCTGGTTTGACCTTGATCAATTTTCAATACTATGACAGACTTCACGTGAGAGATGTCTTATTAGTAGTAACTACTGAAGACATCAAAAATTTGGTTTATCCGTGTTAAATTTGGTAGCTAACCAAAAAAGTTATAATATCATACAACAGAAGCATGACCAAAAGGAGCATTTGGTTTAAGGTTTATATATTGCATAAAAAATTAATTATACAAAGGAATGTTTTGCGATGAGAATAAATGAAATCTTAAAATCACGAGGATAGAACAAATGGCGATTGAATGAGTGGAGGCTGAAATCTATGAGGATAGAGAAAATGGCTTTCTCTAGCTCTTGTCTGCTTGCTAAAAGTTTCCATTTCTTTCTTTTGGTCTGAGAGATTCAAAAAGGAGGAAATCTCATTCTTTAATCCGTTGAGCTCTCTTGTCAAGCTTCTGATATCCAAAGTGTCCTGGACAATTTTGGAAGTTCCCATGACAGGTTTTGCATATAGACTTTTTGTTTGGAGGACCCTGTACAATCAAAACGAAAAAAAAAACATTTAGAAATAATCTTCTTAAAATGACAAAATATCTCGGACTATAGAATGTTTTAGAATTACATATTCTAATGCAGATGTACTAAAACTTGAAATCAAAAGAATAAAGAAACAAAACAAAAGAAAGAGTAGTTAAAGACGATCTCTTTCAGCATACCTCTGTTTGTTCATAATATTTGTGGTCTTATACCAAAAGATCAAAAGTAAAATTTATTAATTTTCCACACAAAAACAAAGACATTTTAAACTTTCCAGCAGTTAGAAAATCCACAACTCTTCTTCCTCTCCTACAATTTCCAACAAATCCAAAATCCAATCACACAAACGAAGATACCATATTAAAGCAGAGGTATATGATATATCCATTAATGACACTTCAAATGACAACATCAATAAAATTTCTAATAGTCAACAAATGTAAAAAGGTAAATATAACCAAGAGCTTACAATATCCATAAAATTTCTAATAGACACAACAATCACAAACCAATTGTGTGAAAGTCATGTAAACGACGAACACATAACCTCAAAAGCTCGTATTAGGTATTAAAAACCCAAGAAAAAAACACTGAATTTTCAGTTCTATTTCGAAAAAGTTGATTTCTGTCACTGCTATTTTGAAAAGTTGATGTTTTAATCACAAAATCAAACGAAAAGCAATCATAAGAAGAAGAGAAAAGACGAGAGAGAGAAGGAGCAAACGAGTTCATTGCCGGGTTCAATGGCAGCATCACTGAAAATTTCTCTGTGACCAGTGGCTTCCGCAAAAAAAACATTTTTTCGGAATCTGCTTCGCTGGTTGTTCTCCATTAAAATGGAGAAAATCTACAAAAATCAAGGTATTTCCCGAAGTCGTTAAAATCCAAGGGAAAAAAAAACGAGAATCATGTGCCTCTATCACTTATAATAACGAGCTTGAAGCTAGGGTAATCGAAATAGTATAAACCCTAGATCAAACAAGAAATCTGTTGAGCTCTCTTAGTCCAGTGTTAACGAAGGAGAAAATGGTCAAAATCAACCAGTACTAAAATCGGTGTGCCGAAAAAAATCCGAACGAACTAAAATAGTGTGTCATTTCCTACCTTTCATACAAAAAAATTCAAATTTGCGACACGTTGTCACTTTACTAAAACGACGTCGTTTTAATTGTTTTGAAAAATCTAAAATTTTTCCTCTACCGAGGATCAAACTCGTGACACGGTAAGTCGTAGACAAGCGTGTGGACCAGTTGAACTACGAGATTTTTTTTATGTTTATTACAAACATATCTAGATATTATTCAAACAACAAGGAAAACAAAAAGTTCTTCAACTTCCCCGCAACACTGTAAGTCACAGAGATTATGTTGCATCTCTGTCAATAGTCTTCTGGTAAATCCTCTTCAGCAAATGGATATTCTTCGTTCTCTCCTGGATTTTTAGGGGTTTTCCCGAAAAACCATGATTTCAACTGCCCCGATTTCTCCGACCCGATTTCATGTCCGCGGCTTGCGGTGGCAACGGCGGCTTTGGTGTCGGCGGATCCGAAAGCCGTGACCTAGTTCAAACTTGAACACGAAATAAAATC
The DNA here is from genome assembly GCA_030161315.1 of Eutrema japonicum. Classification (NCBI taxonomy): domain Eukaryota; kingdom Viridiplantae; phylum Streptophyta; class Magnoliopsida; order Brassicales; family Brassicaceae; genus Eutrema; species Eutrema japonicum. The sequence goes on from BSQW01000013.1 coordinate 46,277,078, forward strand.
TCAGATCAGGTTATAAAGATCAAACATGAACACGAAAAAACCCAGAATTCCAGATTTTTTATAACTAGTGTGTATCGATTCCTCAGCTGGTTTCCGATTTCATCCTCTAGTTGATTTTCGCAGTGATTGAACTTCTTTCGCTCTTTTCTTTCATCTTCTTGTTTCCACTTTTCTTTCCTTTTTGATCTAGATTCAACGCCGTTTCTCGTTTATTCACCTCACATCGGCTTGATTTCTCTTCGGCGAGTCTAATTTCTTACTTGGAAATGACTTCGTCTCATCTCAATCATGCGACTGATAATGTGATTCCAGTTTCACCGCATCCTCTCGATCAATACGAGAATCCTTACTTCCTCCATGTGTCGGATCATGCTGGCTTGATTCTCGTCTCAAATCGCATCTCCTCTGGCTCGGAATTTCATTCTTGGTGTCGGTCCGTAAGAATGGCACTCAATGTCAGGAACAAACTCAGTTTCATCGACGGTACTATCCCTAAACCTCCTTCGGAACATAGAGATGCTGGTTCTTGGTCTAGGTGTAATGATATGGTAGCTACTGGTTAATGAATTCCGTATCCAAAAAAATTGGTCAGAGCTTGCTTTTCATGCCTACGGCTGAAGCAATTTGGTTGAATCTGATGTCTAGATTTAAGCAAGACGATGCTCCTAGAGTATATGAAATAGAATAACGTTTGAATTCAATAGTGCAAGGTCCGATGGATGTTAACACTTACTATACTAAATTGTTAACTCTTTGGGAGGAAAACAAGAATTATGTGGAATTGCCAGTTTGCACATGTGGAAAGTGTGAATGTAATGCTGCTAATCTTTGGGAAAAACTTCAGCAACGAAGTCGTGTGACTAAATTTTAATGTGATTGAATGAAGTCTTTGAACTAACTAGAAGACATATCTTGATGTTGAAACCTATTCCCTCGATTGAAGATGTCTTCAACCTGGTCACACAAGATGAACGCCAGAAGTGTATCAAGCCTTCTCCGAAGATGGATAATGTTGCATTTCAGACATCTACGGATTCTGTTTCTGGTGGCTATACTGGACTTTCTGAGAACACTGCTTATGCAGTCTCCTATAGACCTCAGCAGCAATGCCCTTTTTGTACTCACTGTGGTAGGAATGGACACACTATTCACAAGTGTTACAAGCTTAATGGCTATCCTCATGGTGATAAGATGTCTCAGACAGCTTCTACTCAGCAGTCGTATCAGCCTAATCAACAGTCTTTTAAGCCTCGTGGTCAGATTCAAGCTGGTCCCATCCTACTTTTCCTCCACAATCTCAATTTCTCAAGAATGGTGCAATGGCAAATGCAGTCACTGGATAATCACCAACTACAAGTAGCCTTGATCTTACTCAGTTTAGTAATGATCAGGTTCAATCTCTGATTAATCAGCTCAATGCTTATGCCCGGATTCCAGAACAGACTTCTTCTTTTCCTACAACTTCCATCACTGAAAATGGAGTCATGGTTGCCACATCTACATCTGCTACTGTCTCAATAGCATTTCCTTCTTCTAGTATTCGCTTTGAAAATCACTCATTCACCTTTCAACATCATTATCTTTCTTCTTTATATTCTGTTCTTCCAAATGATGCTTGGATAATTGAAAGTGGGGCTACTAGCCATGTCTGCTCAGACTTGTCAATGTTTAGTGAAACTTTTCCTGTAACGGGAGTTACAGTCTCGCTTCCAAATGGCACTAGTGTTCCAATTACACACACTGGCACTGTGCATATTTCTGCTTATTTTGTGCTACATGATGTTCTCATTGTCTCTACTTTCAAGTTTAATCTACTCAGTATTAGCTCTTTCTTGAAACATAATCATTGCTCAGCTCATTTTTATCCTGATTCTTGTTATCTTCAGGACAATACTCAGGACTTGACGATTGGTAGAGGCATTCTTGTACACAGTCTTTACATTCCAGAGACTACTATCCCTCCCTCCTCTACCAACTTCTGTGGATCTTTGATTGAAGATGGACATCTCTGGCACCAACGCCTTGGACATCCATCTCCTCTCAAGTTACAACATATTTCAGGTTCCTTGCCTATGTCTAAAACTAGTTTAACACATTGTAATGTATGTCCTTTAGCTAAGCAGAAGAGATTACCATTTGTTTCTCATCATCGTTTGTCTGAATCTCCTTTTGAATTAGTTCATTTAGATGTTTGGGGTCCTTTTTCAGTAGAGTATGTAGAAGGATAGATACTTTCTTACTATTGTCGATGATTGTATAAGAGTTACATGGCTTTACATGTTGAGCAATAAAAGTGACGTTGCTTCTGTCTTTCCAGCTTTTATTCAGCTTGTCAAAACTCAATATCAATCTATCATTAAGACCATTCGTAGTGACAATGCACCAGAGCTTGCCTTTGCTCAACTTATCAAAGAGCATGGCATCATTCATCATTTTTCTTGTGCATATACACCGCAGCAAAACTCTGTTGTTGAAAGAAAACATCAACATCTCCTGAATGTGGTTAGGGCTTTATTGTTTCAGTCCAATGTCCCTTTAGTCTACTGGTATGATTATGTTGTAACTGCAGTTTTCTTGATAAATAGAACTCCTTCTTTTGTCTTAAACCAGTTGTCTCCTTATGAGAAATTTTGCAAGAAAGCACCTGCCTATTCTTTTCTTAAAACTTTTGGTTGCTTATGCTATGTTTCTACACTTGCTACGGATAGACACAAATTCACACCTAGAACTAGGCCTTGTATTTTTCTAGGGTATCCATCCGGTTACAAAGGTTATAAAGTGTTAGATCTTGACACAAATGTGGTTTCTGTTTCTCGGAATGTCATTTTTTATGAGAATATATTTCCTTATAAAACTTATCCTTCTTTGACTACCACATATATGTTTTGTAGATCTAATTTGCCTATGTCAATTTATGTTGATATATATAATAACTTGAACATCTCTGATTCACTTGTTGATCATACGACCACTCCTACTGATATTCCTGCTTCATCTCATATACATGTTGCATCTCATAATAACATTTCTGCACATGTTCCTGCATCTGCACCACACTCTAGTGCCTCATCTATACCACTAGAGACTATTACTCCTGCTCCAGGACATGTTGTACTTCCCATTAGCAGGCATAAGAAATAAGTGAAGGCTTCAGGTTACTTATCTAATTATCATTGCAATCTTTCTCAAACTTCTTCCATTCTTGTTTCTCACACTCCTATTCTTTATCCTCTCTCTTCTACTCTTACTTACTCAAACATTTCTCCACACTATCAGAACCACATAATTTTAAGCAAGCTATGCCTCATCCTCATTTTCCGAAGGCTATGGATGTGGAGTTGTTTGCTCTTGAATCTAAAGGAACATGGAGTATTGAATCTTTGCCGCCTGGTAAGCATGTTATTGGCTGCAAGTGGATCTATACTATTAAGTATAATACATATGGATCTATTGATCGCTATAAAGCACGTTTAGTGGCAAAGGGGTATACTCAGAAAGAGGGTGTTGATTACATTGATACTTTCTCCCTAGTTGCTAAACTTGCTTGTGTTAAGTTGGTTCTAGGTCTTGCTTCTTGCTTTGGATGGACTCTCACTCAGATGCATGTCACCAATGCTTTCCTACATGGTAACTTGGATGAAGAGATATTCATGAGTCTTCCTCAAAGTTATACTCCTGCTCATAATGTTTCTCTTCCACCTAATCCGGTATGTCGTCTACGCAAATCATTGTACGGTTTGAAGCAGGCCTCAAGACAGTGGTATCACTGTTTCCCTAAAGTTGTTCTGCAGGCTGGTTTTACTCAGTCTCTTGGTGATACTACTCTTTTTGTTAAGCAAATTGATTCATCATTTATTGCCTTATTGGTATATGTTGATGATATCATGATAGCATCCAATAATGATTCGGAGTTACAACTTCTCAAACCTGCTCTCCATACAACATTTAAGATAAAGGATATGGGATCTCAAAAGTTATTTTTAGGTCTAGAAATTGTTCGCAATGCTTATGGAATATCAATTTGTCAACGGAAATATACTATGGATATACTTGCTTCAACTGGTATGTTGGTTGAAAACATGTTGTTGTGCCAATGGATCCAACAGTTCACTTGAGCATAGACACTTGTTCCAAATTGGATAATGACACTTCATACCGTGAGCTTATTGGTCTTCTTCTGTACTTGACCATCACCAGACCCGATATCACTTTTGTTGTGAACTACTTGAGTCAGTTTTATGTGATCTCCAACAGACATACATTTTCAAGTTGCTCATCAGGTTCTGCGATACTTGAAGAATAATCCATGACAAGGTTTGTTCTATGCTGCTGATTCTGAATTGTGTCTCAATGCATTTGCTGATGCAGATTGGGCTACATGCCCTGAATCTAGAATATCTATTAGTGGTTTCTGTGTTTATTTGGGGAAGTCATTAATCTCTTGGAAATCAAAGAAACAACAAACTGTGAGTCGCATCAGCACAGAAGCAGAGTATAGAAGCATGGCTCTTGCCACTTGTGAGCTCATGTGGCTTGCTCAGCTTCTCAAGGATTTGAAGGTCACGGTTAAGACTTCGGCTAAGCTTTTCTGTGACAATAAATCTGCTTTACACATTGCTACTAACCCGGTTTTCCATGAAAGGACCAAACATATTGAGATTGACTGCCATACAGTCAGGGATCATGTCAAGAATGGATTTATGAAGCTCTTTCATGCTCTAAGTGTTAACCAGCATGCTGATATTTTGACAAAAGCTCTGCACCCAGGACCATCTTATTCTCTTCTTCAACGGATGTCTATATCAAGCCTCTTTCATCATGCTTTTGTTCCAATTCCACCAGATCATGCATCTTCATCACAACTGGTTTCGATTTCAGAGGCTTGATGGGGTGTATTAGAATAGATAAGCTGGTTTAGTTGATTGAGATGGTTTAATGTTGATTTAATGTCTTGGTTAAGTCTCCTTTAGCTTAATCTCATTTATATAGATACTATTGTACAATTCATTTCAGTTTAATGATAAATATTCTTTACTCTCAATAGAGGACGAAGAAGATGTTTTCTTTTGTTTCCAAATCCCTGCGCGAGGAGAGGGGGAAGATGAATAACTTTTTTTTCCTTTTGGTTTTAATAATATATAGATATATTTGTAAGAAACATCAAAACTATCTCGAAGTTCAACAGGTTCGATCCTTGCTAGAGGAAAAAATTTAGATTTTTCAAACAATTAAAACGACGTCGTTTTAGTAAGGTGACACAGTGTCATGCCAATTCAGCTTCCGTCATGCCTCGTCAGCGTTTTTTAACAGTTGACTATCGTCATTAATAGTCAAGGCATGTTTTAGGTCAGATTCGATAGTTGGGGTAGAGAATTTGAATTTTGTTGTCGTTTAGGTAGGAAATGGCACATTATTTTATTTTGGGTTTTTTTGGGCACACCAATTTTAGTTCGGGTTGGTTTTGACCCTTTTCCCGTCAACGAAGACGGATCTAGATTTGGAGTTTTCCATCGGAGGTTCTCTGCATTGCAGGCGGCGGCAAGAAGATCTGCAAAAAACATATTAGTGAGAAAGGATTTTCGCCGGCCGCGAAAAGAGGAAGAGGGAGAAAGAGTGACCGCTTACCGTTTCGCTCTGGCGACTAACGAGAAATCCGGCAGCGAGAAGACGCAACTGGCGGCGGCGATGGGATCGCATCTTCGAGAGGAGATCACTGCTTAGAGCGCCGTTAGATTTTTTTGTTTTTTACCAAACAACAATGTAGATGTAAAATCCATTTTATATGCCGGATAATTTTCATGGATAGGTTAAATTGAACATAAATTGGTTCAATATTGGTTATATACAGACCAAATTAGGTTCAGTTAAATCTATAATTCGCTCGATTAGGTTTATTATCCAGTTAGGTTTGGGTAAACTAAAACGGTTATTTAAATTTTTGGTTCAAGCAGACTTCGTGTGAAGTCTCGTATACCCTAAAACTCTAAATAGACTTCACACGAAGTCTGCTAAACCCTAAACTCTAAATAGACTTCAAGTGAAGTTTGAAAAGTTAATTAAACTTCACATGAAGTCTCTACATTGGTACAGACTTCTACAAACACTAAATGGAATATTTTCCACATAATAGTCAAAATCTTAACTAAAAACTTATATCAAAAATTAAAATCTTTAATATAGTCACAATTTAACACTTAGGAGGAGGTATTGGATGATTGAATTTAAGAGAATGCAAATGAATTTAAAATCAATTGATTTTAGAATAATTTAAAGTTTTTTTGTTAGAATTTTAATGAATTCTATCAAAATGACAGCAAAAATGCTCGAAATTGACTTTTTACATTTTTTCTTTCAATTCCTATCAAATTCTTATCAAATGACTATATCATCAATACTGCAATAAAATTGAATAACAAAACATTTAACAGAATTAAGAAATCAATCAATTGAATAACACTAGAATTTAAAATAATTTAGAAGAATGATTACAAAAAACTAATCTAATAACACATGAATTTAAAAGAATTCATGAAAAACATCATTGAATAACACTAGAATTTTATAGGAAGTCTAATTCCTTCTAATTCAATCAAATTCTTTAATTGAATTCCTCCCCCTTATATGCAAATTGAACATTTTAACTAAAAAGTTTATAAATCCTAAATCTAACCCTACATGTAAAAACATGATTTCCAACCTATAATGCCAAATCCTAAGCAACATATCGAACTCATAATTCAGAGACATATAAATACCTAACTCAAAAATTAACAAATCCTTATAGTTAAACTATATAAAGCGAACCCTTAACTATAATTCCTACAATTTGTTTTACCCTAAACCATAATCTTAAACTCTAAACCCTAAACTTTAAACTCTAAACCCTAAATGAAGGAACCAGAATTCACACATATCGTAGATAGGCAAATTCGGTTTAGTGTTTAGGAGAATTGTTTTTATTAGATTTATAGTTGTGCCGTTGAAGGCTGCCTACGTACCTTTTAAAGGGATAAAGCCAAAACGTAGTTCTTGTTACAAAGGATGTTTGTGATTTCTCATATTAGAGGGATTGTCAGATTATTATTATGAATAGGGGGTTCTCCTATTTATAAGTCTTGAAGTCCTTAGCTCTTCCTTTTCCTTCTTGACTTTGTATTGGCAATTGTCCTTTTTCTTTAAGCCGATAATGATAATCTCATTTCTTCCCGAGATTTGCCTTTTTCCAATAAAATGAAATCTTCTTTTTATCAAATAAAAGGAAACTTCCTTTTCTTTCGTAGATCGGTCTTGATGGGCCTTGAAGTCGATTGTTGGGCTGATTTAAACTTAAACCGGGTTAAATCGGGGGAGTGCTAAATCCCTCTCTAACAATTAGTCCCCCCCTCAGTTCGGCGAAGGAGTGTTCGAGTTCGGCGGATTTCTTTGGAGAATTCTTTAGCCCGATTGGAGTTGAAATCAACATCTGGTCGAATTTCTTTTTGGACGCTGTTCGGCTTTGTTCCTGCAAAAATTACTAAAGATGAGATATTGACCTCGAGGCTGAGCTCGGTGTTTGTTAGTTAAGGGCGAGGTCGGCCTCGGCTTTTTCAAGTTCGATTTCGATAGTTCGTGCGAGATTGCGAGTTCGGCGAGCTGTGATTGCGAACTGCCCAATATTTAGATCGGTAAGTTACGATTACAAGTTGCCGTACTACGAGGTCAGCGAGCTGTGCGGTCGGAGAACTGCGATCGTGAGTTTAGCGAGCAGGAGGTCGGCGAGCTGTGGTCGTGAGTTAGGTAGGGCTGCGAGATCGGCGAACTGTGACTGCGCGATGAGTAAGTTGCGACCGAGCTACCTAACTATTAGACCGACGAACTGCGACCACGAACTGCCTTACTGTCGGATCGACGAACTACGACCACGAACTGCTTTACTGCGAAGTAGGCGATATGTTCGATTGCGAGGTAGGCAGACGTCTCCTTTTTTGTTGACAGTGGTTTGGCGTTTTAAATGAATAGATCCAGTGATATAATCTGAAAAGAAAATATCTTCGAATAATAAATTATAATTTTTTGATAAAGGGTACCTGAATTTTAGGGAGCTCGGTAGACGAGCTATGATCGGTAAGTGACAAGCGGGAACGAGATCGGAGGTTGTCATTTTCCTTTTTGTTTTTGTTTTTTTTAATCGGAAAGGATACTGCGAGGAAGGATGTCATTGGGCTTTAAGTCCTTGCATTATTTCGGGCCAGGTGATGGGCCTAGTATCAGATGGGCCGAAAAACTTATGCAAGCCCAACAAAAGAAGAGAAATCTGATCTTCTTTTATGTCGGCTTGGTTTTTGTTGCAGGTGCGGCGTTAATGGCGGCGGTGATGGCGGAGCTCCGGGAAGCTCGAGCGGTGGCAGATTGAGGGTGTTAACCTCCGAAGCAGCTTTCGTCGGTGGCGTCCTAGGTCCGTGGTGATGCCGAGATAGAGACAAGTTAGCAGATCGGAGGTGGTGGACGGCGAAGGAGGTCACGGACGGAGGTGGTGCTGCGCATGAATCATGTGGTGTTGATTTGGAGGTGGCGCTAGTCACGATCTAGAGCTTGGTTCAGATCGCGCCATCTCGTCTGGACCATGCCGCGAAGGAATTATGACGGTGGCTCGTCTCCGATTACGAGCGATTTTGCGGTGGTGCTCGCGGCTTCTCTTCCCACTTAGGCGCGGTGTTTGCGGCCAAGAAGATGAAGATCGGTGAAGATCGAAGGTCCTTCACCAGAGTCCTTGAGTTTCTCGCCGGATAAAGGAGAATTTCTTTTTTGCTTCACATGTCCTCGGAGGAAGGAAGAACATACCATTAGGGATTTTTAAAAAAATAATTCTCCATAAACACTAGATTTTTCTTTTCCCCTCTCTCTCGCTCCAATTGAAGAAACCAGAATTCACATATATCGTAGATAAGCGAATTCGGTTTAGTGTTTAGGATGATTATTTTTATTAAATTTATAGTTGTGCCGTTAAATGCTGCCTACATATCTTTTAAAGAGATCAAGCCAAAACGTAGTTCTTGTTACAAATAATGTTTGTGATTTCTTAGATTAGAGGGATTTTTCAGATTATTATTATGAATAGGGGTTCCCCTATTTATAAGTCTTGAAATCCTTTACTCTTACGTTTCATTCTTGACTTTGTATTGACAATTATCCTTTTTTTAAGTCGATAAAGATAATCTTATTTCTTCCCGGGATTTGTCTTTTTCCAATAAAAGGAAATCTTCTTTTTATCAAATTAAAAAAAACTTCCTTTTATTTCGTAGATCGGTCTTGATGGGCATTGAAGTCGATTGTTGGACTAATTTAAACTCAAACCGGGTTAAACCGGGGGAGTGCTAAATCCCCCTCTAACATTAAGCTTTAAGCACTAAGCCCTAAATCCTAACCCAATAGAACCATAAACTCGTGATACTTATAAATATGAAACAACAATAACTACCAGCACATGACTACATGAATACCTAAACATATGGTTATGTTCAAGATTTTTTTGTATGTATTATGTATTCATTTCATTAGTAGTATGTATGAGACTAACCTAATTAGTTTAATTTGATTTAGTTGTATGAAATTTTAATTTATATACATCACAATTGTTTATATTTAGTTTATGCAAACAAATTTTTAATCAAATTATTTTTAGTTATTTTTAAAATTTAAATATAAAATTCAATTACATAGCATACTTTTTTATAGAGTCTATATAGTAGACTTCTTTACTTCTTTAGTGGATTTCACAAAGTTATAACTGTAATTAAGACTTCTGTTTTTTGTTTGGTCATAAGGGATATAATTATAATTTCCCTATTCCTTTGAATTACTTTTGCTTTAAATTGAATATGTGGTCTACTTTTATATTTGAAATCAAATTATGGGTCATTTTTAAAAATTTCCCCTTAAATAATAATACACAACTTATAATGTCTTTTAGTTTTAAACATAACTTCGGTTGAGTGCAACAGTAAGTCTCATCAAAGGTTTTTTTCGTTGAGATGAATCAAATCTCAAATTCAAAGGATTACTATTCAAATTCAAAGGATTACTATTCATACAGACAATCATTTTCATAAGATATCTACCTTTAAAAAAAGATATCTACCTTTAAAAAAAGATATCTACCTTTAAAAAAAGATATCAGTACAAAGGGTATTCAAAATATGTTGCAAATCAAATGCCAAATAGTTGACGGATGAGATTTCTTAAAATAGATTATCATTAAAAGTTATGGATCCTTGTACAATATAATATGTACCAGAAGTTCAAAAGATAATTCATTTACATAATATTTTAAATTGACTGCCAAACATATTCCCATGTTTATTTTATTCCTCGTGCTTTAAATGTGCGTTATGATTGTCTTACGCAAGGGGCTTGATCACATGGTTTACTTTTTTCCATGTAGACTCTTTGATTCCGAGTTGGATGGTCTCTTGAATCATCGTAATAATATATGGTATTTTTGCTGTAGAAAACAAAAAATTTGGAAAAGGGTTTTAAAAAGCTTTAATTTAAGCTATTTAACACTCACCAAATAAATTATGAGATTTTAGTGTTTTGTGAACATCCATCTACTATATAAAACTGGGTCAACTCTCTCCAGTTTTGTGCCGCATCATCACACCATAGAAGGACACGTGGCAAAACAAATTGTCTTTCCAAATATCAAATTTCGTAGGCTTATGCAAGCGAATCATTTTCCATCGTTGTCGTTACTTTTTCGCCTTCACTGTTTCAACTTTGACATGAAGAAATCCACTCATTGTTGATCCAAGGGATCACTAATGATGATTAGAAGTATATTAAGATTTTGAGAGGCGAGATTTCCGTTAATAGAACGAGTCAACTTGACTTTTGAGCAGGTCGGGAATGGAAAAACAGAGGTCGGGATTTGTGACGAACAGGTCGGGGACCGTATTCTTTATATTGATGTTCGGAAAGGGTGAACGGTTTAGATTTACGAACTGGTTCCAATGGGAATCCAGTTCGGTGTTCTAAACGGCGTTGCTCTATTACAAGACAGTGAGGTCGGAAATCAATGCATGCTGGGGGATATTTATAGCAGGGGTTGACTCCCTGTTTCCCGGAAATCCAGGACGACGTGGCGCTCCCAGCGCCTTTCGTGGTTAAGGTCCTTTGAGAGACGTGTTCCGCCCCTTTTCGCAGATAGGTCATGATGAGCCCGACGCCGTGCTCCTACGGAGATAGCACACTGTTCAGCGAACTGCCCTCCACGTGTCGTCTTTTCCTTTGGTCTCTCTGTGCAGAGTTGGTGAAGCGTCGAGCCCGGCTCCATACTCCTACGAGGGTAGTACACTGTTCAGCGAGCTGCCCTCCACGTGTCGTCTTTTCCTTCGGTCTCACTGTGCAGAGTTGGTGAAGCGTCGAGCCCGGGATACGCTCTCGTGATCTCGAACGAGTCTGAGGTAGGAGCCCGGGGTACCAGCTCGGTGTCTCCTTTAATCAAACATTGACTTTTGTTTACTTGATCGAGAAGGGCTTTTTGTCGAGATGGGCCTAGCTAATTTGGGGTGCTAAGCACACCTCTAACAATAAGCCCCCAGTTCGGTGTCATGAGGTGTGGCGAATGCATCGAAGTTGATCATGTGTTAGCTCGGCGCATCTCAGGTCGGTGCTTCGAGTTGAAGTAGTTAGGCTCGGGGTGCTATCGTTTGGGCGCGAATGGTCGCTTACACGTGTTGATTTTCCCGAGGACCCGGAGATTGTTGGTGCGTGCTTGTTACGCGCGGGAGACTGAAGCGACGTCCACTTGCTGCGCGTACTTCTCACGCGCGGGCGTGTAAGAGACGCTTCGCATTTTTCGAGGCGGTTTCTGCTTTCTGCGCAGGAAAAACGAAGAGACGTCATCATTAGGGTTTTGGGAAGTCGCGCCTTTTTGACACGTGTAGGTACGTCTTTTTGCTGTCTCCCTCCTCTTCTATTTAACTCCTTCTTCTTCCTTCGGTTGGATTCTTCTGCGCAAACTCTCAAGGTAACTTATCCTTCTCTCTCTGAATTTTGCGATTTCCTTTAAACTTTCTCCTCGATTTTGGGTTGGGTTATCGGAGCTTCCACCTCTTTGTGTGATGGCGGCATTGTTCGACGCAATCAGGGCCGAATCCAACGGCGAATCGGTGTCTCTTAGTGACCGGGATGGTTCTCTGGCGAGTAGTTCTTCGCCAAACGATGATTCGGGGGCGCTCCTCCTCCATGCGTCGTGGCGAAGAAGGCGAGGTACAGTCTGCCCCTTCGACTTCAGGGGCCGTTCCGTCGATTCCCGGGGCTCAACGGGGGAGGAAGGTGACTAGAAGGCCTTCCTCTGGTGGTCGCGGGGCTAATCTGGGCGGTAGGGGAGGTGATTGAACCGGAGAAGTTCGGAAGCCTAAGGCTTCGAAGCCCCCCCCCCCCACCCGGTTTCCTATTATCTGGGCGGGTCGCCGACCTAGAGCACTTCGGAGTCGCTGACGAAGTTGGCGTCAGAGTGGCAATTTCCCAGTGCCGTCGAACTGCGGCTCCCCAGCTCGGGCGATCGCCAGTGGACTCCTCCCGAGGGTTTCGTTTGCCTGTACGAGAGTTTCTTCTCGAAGTGTGGGCTGCGATTCCCGCTGCCCGACTTGTTCGTGTTGTACTGCAGGAGACGGGGGCTGACCTTCTCCCAGATTTGCCCGTCCACGATTCAGGGCATGGTGGTGCTGCTGACTCTTGGGCACGAGTGCGATGTGGAAGTGACTACTCGGATGTTCGAGGATCTTACCCAGCAGAAGGGGAATCCGGCGTATCCGGGGACATATTATGCCTCCTTCAAGCCTAAGGTGGATCTCGTTGATAGTTACATAATTTAGCCCATTTTAGCATACATTTTAGTTAGCATTTTGTGACTTATTGCATTCATTTCATTGTTTTTGGTATAGTTTGCATCCATTTTAGAGTTAGTGAGTCTTAGGTTAGTTCTTGCATATGTTTGTGTGCTATGGAGTCTTTTAGGTACCATTTGGAGCTTATGGAAGCATTTTGGAGCTTGGAGGAAGATCATGGGGCAAAATAAACCTGTTTGGAGCAAGAGCTATGCCCAAATATCAAGGAAAATGCAGAGGCCATCCGACGTGCTCTAAAGATCGGCTCAGACAAAGATCTTGAGCTCCGATTTAGCTTCGCGAATCTTCATCAAAGTCGTAGATAATCGAGATACCTTTCTAATGGAGGTGGTTTCAAGTCATTCGGAGCAGCCGTTCAAAAGATACGACATATTTAGTGAGCACAGGTCCGTCTGGCATCGATTTGGACTAATGGCAGAAGTCCATCGGTGTGCATCCCACCGATACACCCGACCGATGCGAAGTTCTGGAAATCCGAGGGTTCCATCGGTGCGATGTATCGGTTGCAGGAGACCGATGTGATTCCTGCGACCCACTTTGCTATTTAGGCCAAAAAACTTGTTATTTGTGAGATATCTCATTTTTTAACTTGTAAAAACACTCTTCTTAGAGAGAGTTTGGAGATTTTAAGAGATTCTTAGTGTTTTTATGAAAGTTCTTGTTTCTTTTCATCTATCTATCTATTTCTAATCATCTAACCATGAATCTAAGGCAAACGTACCCGAAGAACGGACTAGGAGGAACGTACCAGAAGAACGTATAAGGCAAACGAAAGAAGAAGAAAAATCCGCAGAGGCAAAATCGGCCGGAGGCATCGGCCGCAGGAGACCGATACAGAACGAAGAACTGAGGCAGAAGTCCATCGGCCAGCCTCCCACCGATACACCCGACCGATGCGAAGTTCTGGAAATCCGAGAGTTCCATCGGTGCTATGTATCGACCGCAGGACACCGATATTCCCGCTGAAAAACTCAACCCGATGGGTTGACCCGACCCGACCTGTATTTACTTAAGCAAATTAAGCCTAATTAGGCAAAAGGACTCTTGTTTTTAGACTTAAGCAAAAACGTTTTTGAGAGCTTTGAAGGAGATTGCAAGAGATTCTTGAGTGATTTATGCAAGTTCTTGTTGGATTATATCATCTATCTATTTTCTTATCATCTTTTATGATTCTCAACACTTCCTTTATGGGATTTGTGGAGAAAACCATGTGTTGTGAGTAGTTTTCTAGGGTTCTTGGGTAAAGTAGATTAGGGTGATTTTAGGTTTGTTCTTGATGTTTAAGAGCTAGATTAGTTGATATCCTTTCTCATTGAGTGTTATTAATGCTGGATTAGCCTTGACAAAGTTGATTTAGATCATAGGGAATTTCTCGCCCGGAAGGTGTTCGATGTAATTCCCCAACCAATTCAATGAGTGCTTTTCATATCTTAGCCAACGGGAGTTGATGTCTAAGGTGAATTGTGGCTAAGTGGACTTGTTATTAATGCTTGTTAGTCATAGAATCGCGAACGGAAGTTTATGACGATTGATGACTAAGAAAGGGATTAATACCATTGACGTGGATTAATCTTTAGTAGTGTATCTAGGGCCTACGGAGGCAATTGATTGAATGTTTGAGTGTCTAGAATGGAGTGAGAATCACCCGAGTCGATTGCTTTACCCGAGAATTCGCTTGTTTAATTTTGCTATTTAACGTTTGAGCTTGTCTTGTTGCTCGTTTTAGTTTGCTAAACTACTTGTTTATTTTCCTGTTTTTGTATATTTCAAATTGTCCGATAAAAACCAAAACCCGATATTTGCTTAGATTAGATAGCGTCCTGTATTCTTAGTGCGTCGTTCTTATTTCCCTGTGGATTCGATCCCAAAGTGCTACAATGACATGCCATTAGATTGAGGCATTGTGCACAATGGGTTAATTGTGCGAACCGTAAAAAGTTCATTATCACTCGTCGAGGACAAGTTGAGCAAGGTCGATCAGTGGTCTCGGAGCTACTTCTTCGTCCGAGCTACCGAGGTGGTCGGTCTTGCGCCGGCAGGGAGATACACCCGAGACTGGAATTTTTCTCCGGGTAGGGATTTGTAGACCGGGGTGGGGGTTGTAGATCGGGCCTCGTGCTTTTCTTGTCTATTTGGACTGACGCTGTTTTTTTTTTGTCTCCAGGTCCTCATACTTTGGGCGTTAAACTAGACAGTTACGCAGGTATTCTTGCCGTGCTCAGGTCGGTGGGACAACGAGAGTGGAAGTCCTTTACATCGGAAAGAGTTGAAGCCGCGATTGGTAGGTCCCCGACCTTTTTTATTTTATTTTTTAGGGTACACACGCCGGGCTGACGGATTGGTAATGCGTAGGTCGTTCGAGATTTACTATTCCGTTGTACGCGGATTCCTTCGTTGCGCCTCCGCCGCCTGTTCTTGAGGTGCCGGTTCGGCGATAGCGGCCTCAGCAGACCGGGGAAGAAGGAGGCCGGGGCGAGCAGCAGCGGGCGGCCGCTTCGAAGAAGAGGGCGGCTTTAACCGCGGGCAAGAGAGTTACCAAGAAGAAGAAGACTGACGTGGTGGAGTCCCCCTCCCTGGGTCGGGAGGATGCCCGCCCTGATGAGTCTGGTCGCGGGACCGAGCTTCCCCGCCCGGATTCCCGTTGGAACCAGTTCGTAAATCTAAACCGTTCACCCTTTCCGAACATCAATATAAAGAATACGGTCCCCGACCTGTTCGTCACAAATCCCGACCTCTGTTTTTCCATTTCCGACATGCTCAAAAGTCAAGTTGACTCGTTCTATTAACGGAAATCTCGCCTCTCAACATCTTAATATACTTCTAATCATCATTAGTGATCCTTTGGATCAACAGTTGGCGCTAGAAGGAAGGGGTTTGAGGATTTTTCTACACGCAAAGAGTAGCTCGGCAAATGTCGGGAACATCGCCCTCATCTCCGAACAACTCCATACAGATAAGTGCCAAGCTTATTTCATTTTTTATTTTACTATTTTCTTTCTCTTTGAATCAATCTCATCTCGCCATACACTCGAGAAGATAAGTACCGAGCCCAGCCTCGTACTTAAGTTTAAGAGTCAGCAAAGCCGAGCTCACACTCGACAAGATAAGTACCGAGCCTAGCCTCGTACTTAAGCTTAAGAGTCAGCAAAGCCGAGCTCATCTCGCATCAAACTCGACAAGATAAGTGCAGAGTCTAGCCTCGTACTTAAGCTTAAGAGTCATCAAAAGCCGAGCTCATCTCGTAATGCATACGATCAACAAGTGTCGAGCCTAGTCTCGCACTTACGCATAAGATTTTAAACGCTAATCAAGTTCACCCTTACTCGCAGGTTAACATATACCGAGCTAAGACTTGTTTCGTCCGCCGACTTCGACACTCGTTCGCCGAACTTGGGGGAGGGCTATTGTAGGTGTGGGGATGAGCACACCCCTCTTTTTTTTTGGCCCATTCGGCACTGTTTATGACCTGCCCGGCACTGTTCACGACCTGCCCAGTACTGTTCACGACCTGCCCGGTACTGTTCACTATCTGCCCGACACTGTTCACGACCTGCACGTCACTGTTCACGACCTGCCCGGCACCGTTCACGAACCGCCACGTCATCCCCAAAAAACGGAGAGTTGTCTGCTCAACTCCCACTATAAATACCCCTGGGAGTTCATTGTCAAAGGAGACGAAGAACTCTCCCACTCTCTCTCTAAATAACTTTCTCTCTCTAAATAATTCTCTCGCCGAGCTCTCCGACCTGACGCCCCGACCTGACGGCTGACGGCTGACGACCCGACCCTACCTGACGGCCTGACGAGCTGACGGCCTGATGGCCTGCCGACCTGACGGCCTGACGACCTGCCGACCTGACGGCCTGACGAGCTGACGGCCTGACGAGCTGACGGCCTGACGAGCTGACGGTCTGCCGACCTGACGAGTTCCCAGCTCTCCGCAGCTCTCCCAGCTCTCCGCAGCTCTCTGCATCTCTCCCAGCTCTCCCAGCTCTCCAGAGCTCTCCCAGCTCTCCAACTCTCTCATACACTCCTCAACAACTAACTACGAATGGCTTGATCCCCAACCAGGGGTACGTAGGCAGCCCTCCGGGCACAGCTATAAATCACCTCTCCCTCCTCATTTGCCGACCGGAACGCAACCGACTCTATATTAACAGAAAATCCCCAAACCTCTCCGATACAAATTGATTTGTGGGAGACGTGCTCAAACACGTTCCAACACTCATCATAAATCAATGCGTCTTAAATCCTCAATGTATGCTTGGAGCATTCAAATCCTCTCTATAGAAGCTGCTGCCTCCATCTACCGATATCAAATTTGATAATGAGATTTCAATGATTCTTTCAATGAGAGTAAAAGAAGACGACGACAATAGCAAATTTTATATTGAGATTACCAGAGCAGCTCGCAGTTATTCTTTGTACCAGATTTTTCATCCAACGGTAACGCTCAAATCCCTAACCTCTCACATTAGTCGAATTCGAAATCTTACTTTTAAAATTAATCTGAATCTCAAGCTGTCTCTGTGTTTGATTTGTTCAGGCGGCGGTGAGGGAAGGATCTAGCGGTGGTGTGAGACCCATGATTATGGAATTGCCGTTGGAGAAGAGACGAAGACCAAAGTGAAGGAGGAGCTCATGGATAGCATACCCGAAATTGGCCTTCAAGTTCCAAGTAAGCCCCCCTCTTTCTCTCTACCTATATCATACAAACGCATAATCACATTTCAAAAAGGAACGACTTTTTAAAAAACTTTCAAAAAATTTGTGTGTTGTTGTTCCAGATCGATGCGGTTGAAGTTGATGGAATTTACTATGGTGCTTCTAAATTAGTTTTTTTTGGTGATTATCTGTAATTTACATGTACGCAATGCACAAGAAGCTACATCTTACAACTATACACTGCAAAATCCGTAACACAACAAATGAAGTAAGGTATGTGTTCATCAAAAGAAAGCTTTTCTGAAACTTATAAATTCGAATTGAAGAATTTGCTTACATTAAGCTTCTTTGGATTCTCATTCATCACCTTCAGTGAGAGAATTTGTAGTTGATCCATAAATTTATTCCTGGTTGTTGACTTGGTGTATGTGTGATGAAGCTCAAGAGTGTTAATGAAAGTGGCTATTGATATGCTCAATTTAATACCCTAAAAAGTACTAAAGCAGTTGCTGCAGTAAATCAGGGGTCGAACACAAGAACTCAAGAATCACTCAATAGATTCTATAGATCAGAAACAAGCTAAACCAGATGATGTAATTGAAAAACAGGGTTGCAAGTAAAACGTTTGTAAATTCAATTGGGGGAATGTAGGCTTAGGGTATTTCTCAGGAAATCAATGAATGCAGGTAAACTTATTAACAAGATTCAGATTAAGCACTGTTCTAGAACTCAAATCACTAAAATATAATTAACCAACTCTCGTTGCGAAAACTATCTAAATCTAAATCCTAGAAATTCCAAATCTCTTTGCGAATCCTAAAGTCTAAATCAGCTTTAAAAACAGGTTTGATATGTTCACAAATCAATTAAACCAAATCTCTTTGCGAATAATCAATTTGCTCACTTAAGGTTCTATCAGGTAATTAATCGCACTCTCGTGCCTAATTAATTATCCTAAGATCTAAATTCTAGGTGACTAATCTAGAAGTAGCCTTGAGAACAACCAAAGGTGAAGAACTAATCAGATAGTGAATCCTAACAGATAATCAACCTAGCATTCAAAGAAATCCCTATGAGAAAACCCTAAACCTAACAGGAGATCTACTCAGACATGGATATTAAATTAATAAACATGTTGAATAAATACTCTTATATTAAATCAGAAAGAGAAACAAGGTTTTGAGATCTGATCTCGGACGAAGGGAAACCAGACTTGTCTCTCTCCAAAATCTCTCTTAAACTAAAGCAAAAATAAAGCATAGCCTAAACAATGGCTGTAAAATCCTATTTATAACCTAAATCACGATTTGGGGCCTTCTTGTAATTATCAAAGTCTTCTGGGTGCTTTTTGCAATTCTTCAAACTTCATTAAGTCGCGACTTTGAAATCTGCTTCGATGGGTATCGATCGATACCAGGGGGTATCGATCGATGCTCGGTGCTCAGATCGGGCTCTTAGTCATCAGACTTCAGTCTCGCTCCAGAATGCTCCAGAAAAGCTCCAATAATTCCAATTAAGCTCCAGACGTGCTATAACCTGTGAAATACTCTAAAAGACTCCAAAACACAAGAAAAGACTCTATAAAAGGACTTATATCATGGCCTAAATAGGGTAAAAACCATGATATATCAACTCCCCCAGACTTAGCCTTTTGCTTGCCCTCAAGCAAATAGAAGACTAAACCAGAAAAAGAGGTTTGAAAACGTAGAGACTCACCTGTTCCTGAACCATCGAAAAGACCCTTTTCCCAAGTACCCAAATGTCACCTGATCAGCTTTCGATCTAACCACCATGTACTTCTCCGTAGACATTTGCAGCTTTTCCAGACTCCACACAAAATCCCACAGCATTATTCAAGTAAAGCCCTCATCGCCAGTTTCATCTCTGCAGCTAATTTTTAAGAACCTTCTAGACTCTTTACCAGACAATATCTTGACAAAGGAACCACCCTTTTCACACTTCTTTTGTATCAATTTCTCTCCCCCAGACTTATTTCTTATTATATCCTTATTATTATTATTATTTTTTTTTTTTTTTTTTTTTTTTTTCAGCTTAGCATATACATATCAAGGTAGGAGACGCGAGTATTGATGGTGTTTGCCACCAAATCCCCGGTTCTTCCCTCTCTATGTATCAAAGGATGTAGGCGAATAATGGCATCATAGGAAAATCCTAGCCTCGCTTCCAATCCTATGTGTGATCATCCCCTCTTAAGTAGAATAATGGGATCGCTGGAAATTTTCCTAACCCTCTACTCAGAAGAAAATCATTTCAATCTTTTATGCTCTTAATCTATCAACTTATTTCAGGGGAGAGAGATACCATAATCCTAAACACACGGGTTCCTTTATCAGATATGAATGATGAATCAAGCTCTATGAACACTAACCACATTGATGAAGTGCAAAAATTTGGCTCAGGCTTCAGAAGAACTCTGCTGGAGACATGAATGTTTTCTAGTCAACTGGTCAGTCTTTGGATTTTTTCAGCTTAGCATATACATATCAAGGTAGGAGACGCGAGTATTGATGGTGTTTGCCACCAAATCCCCGGTTCTTCCCTCTCTATGTATCAAAGGATGTAGGCGAATAATGGCATCATAGGAAAATCCTAGCCTCGCTTCCAATCCTATGTGTGATCATCCCCTCTTAAGTAGAATAATGGGATCGCTGGAAATTTTCCTAACCCTCTACTCAGAAGAAAATCATTTCAATCTTTTATGCTCTTAATCTATCAACTTATTTCAGGGGAGAGAGATACCATAATCCTAAACACACGGGTTCCTTTATCAGATATGAATGATGAATCAAGCTCTATGAACACTAACCACATTGATGAAGTGCAAAAATTTGGCTCAGGCTTCAGAAGAACTCTGCTGGAGACATGAATGTTTTCTAGTCAACTGGTCAGTCTTTGGATTTTTCATTAGTCGATCTAGAACTGATCCTGTAACACTGTGCACTCAAAAACAAAATCACATCAATAGGTTCAAGCACAGGATCATAATCTCCAACAAATTTTGACTCAATAAAACAGTTTTGACTCTATAAAACGACTGACTCTAAGAAAAACAAAAACGTTGTCAGCAGACACCTCCCCCAGACTTGAACAACACTGTCCCCAGTGTTATCTAGCCTAGAGTAGGTGAAAGAAACAAAAGAAAAGGATAGAATGAAGAGAAACAAGAAATTACCTTCCTGGAATACCGAGTGTCGATCGACACACAGCATGGTATCGATCGATACCACGCTGAGATCGACTTAGTGAACTTTCATCTGCGATTGGTGTCGATCGATACCAATGGGGTATCGATCGATACTTAGGCGATTTCGAGTTGCTCCTTGTTCATCCTGACACAGATTCAAAACAAACGAAAAATTAAAAGGAAAAACGACTCAAGGACAGACTCACCAGTGGGTTGCCTCCCACCAAGCGCTCGTTTAACGTCAATAGCTTGACTGTAACGCCATTCAGGCTGTTGGTGCATCATCCAGAGGCATTATCTGCCCTGTTGGAATCTCGGCTTGCGCCCAATAGTGTTTCACTCTTTGTCCATTGACAGTGAATTCCTCGCCTTTGCGATTTATCAGCACTACAGCACCATGTGGTCTGACCTCTTTGATTTTGAAGGGACCTGACCAACGTGAACGCAGTTTACCAGGAAACAATTGCAAACGAGAGTTATACAGAAGTACCTGGTCGTTCGGCTCGAAGTGTCTGGAGATGATCTTCTTATCATGATAAGCTTTGGTTCTCTCCTTGTACAGCCTCGAGTTCTCATAAGCATGGTGCCTGATCTCATCCAGCTCGTTCAGCTGAATCAACCTCCTCTCAGCAGCAGGCTTGATGTCGAAGTGCACCATCTTTGTTGCCCATGCAGCCTTGTGCTCAATCTCCACTGGAAGGTGGCATGCTTTCCCATACAGCATTTGGAAAGGTGTAGTACCCAGCGGTGTCTTGAAGGCAGTCCTGTATGCCCAAAGTGCATCATCCAGCTTTGTAGACCAATTATTCCTAGAAGCATTCACTGTCTTCTCCAAGATCTCCTTGATCTGCCTGTTGGAGACTTCAACTTGCCCACTTGTCTGAGGGTGATATGGAGTAGCCACACGATGGTTTACACCATACTTCTTCAACAACCTCTCGAACACCTTGTTGATAAAGTGAGAGCCACCATCACTTATCACAACTCGAGGTACTCCAAAACGAGGGAAAATGATGGTCTTAAACAGCTTAAGAACCACCGCAGAGTCATTCTTCTCACTAGCTATCGCTTCCACCCATTTGGACACATAGTCCACAGCAACCAGGATGTAGTTCTTCTTGTGTGAAGATGGGAAAGGACCCATAAAGTCAATGCCCCAGCAATCAAAAACTTCAACCTCAAGGATGAAATTTTGTGGCATCTCATGTCTCTTACTGATCTTCCCTCTCCTCTGACAAGTGTCGCACTGTGAGACGAAAGTGTGAGCATCCTTGAACATGGTAGGCCACCAGAAGCCTGCTTGAAGAGCCTTGGATACTGTCTTGAAGGTGGCAAAGTGTCCAGCATAGTCTGATCCATGGCAATGAAACAAAACATCTGAAACCTCTGACTCAGCAATGCATCTCCTGTATATGCCATCAGAACAATGCTTGTACAAGTAAGGTTCATCCCAAAAGAATCTCCTTATGTCGCGCATGAACTTCTTCTTGTCATACTTCTTGAGGTGGTTTGGCTTTGCATCTGCAGCGAGATAATTGGCAATATCAGCGTACCATGGAGTATCAGAATCTGCTGCAGCGACGAGATGGTGGTTAGAAGCGACTGAATGATCGATGATGAAAACAGCTTCTGAATCGTCAGGGTATCGACCGATACCATCATGGTATCGATCGATACCGAAACCTGCAACTCGTGGAAATTGCTGATTCTCGGCCAGATTCATCTGAAACCCAGTTTCAATGAAGTAGATGGCTTCCTCAGGTAGTTGATCATCAATGGGGACGTCTTCATCGATCCGCATCCGCGAGAGATGGTCAGCTACTCCATTCTCTATGCCTTTCTTGTCCTTAACCTCAATGTCAAACCCTTGTAGCAAAAGAACCCAACGACAGAGACGAGGCTTGAGATCCTTGTTATTCATCAGATACTTGAGAGCAGCATGATCAGTATGAACAACCACCTTGCTCCCAATCAAGTAAGATCGGAATTTCTCAAAGGAGAAAACAACAGCAAGTAGCTCCTTCTCTGTGGTGCTGTAATTCCTCTGAGCATCATCCAAAGTCCTGCTGGCATAGTAGATGACGTGCAGCTTCCTGTCTTTCCTCTGACCCAGAACTGACCCCACAGCAAAGTCACTGGCATCACACATGATCTCGAAAGGCAGAGTCCAATCAGGAGGTTGCACAACAGGAGCACTCACTAAAGCCTTTTTGATCTCCTCAAAGGCTGCAAGACAATCAGTTGTGAAATCAAATTTGATCTCTTTGCACAGCAGAGCAGTGAGTGGACGTGCTATCTTGGAGAAATCCTTGATGAACCTCCTGTAAAACCCGGCATGACCAAGGAAGCTCCGAATATCCTTTACAGAAGTAGGTGGTTGGAGACTTGTCATGACCTGAATCTTGGCTTTGTCAACTTCGATTCCAGCTTCAGAGACCTTGTGCCCAAGTACAATGCCATCCTGAACCATAAAATGACACTTTTCCCAGTTAAGGACCAAGTGTTTCTCTTCACACCTCTGTAGCACCTTGCACAGATTAGCCAAACAGATCTTGAATGATGACCCATATACTGAAAAATCATCCATGAACACCTCCATGAAGTCCTCGATCATGTCTGTGAAGATAGACATCATGCACCTCTGAAAAGTGGCTGGAGCGTTGCACAATCCAAATGGCATTCTCCTGTATGCGAACGTGCCATAGGGACACGTGAAAGTGGTATACTCTTGGTCATCTGGGTGGATAGGAATCTGGAAGAAACCTGAATATCCATCAAGGAAACAGTAGTAGGGATGGCTGGCCAACCTCTCCAACATCTGGTCAATGAATGGCAATGGGAAGTGATCTTTCCGTGTGGCCGCGTTCAACTTCCTGTAATCAATGCACATTCGATGTCCAGTGATAGTCCTTGTGGGAATCATCTCATCCATGTTGTTCTTCATCACAGTTATCCCTCCTTTCTTAGGAACAACGTGCACTGGACTGACCCAAGAGCTATCTGAGATGGCATAGATAACTCCTGCATCCAAGAGTTTCATGACCTCTTTCTTAACCACCTCCTTCAGGTTTGGATTCAGCCTCCTTTGATGCTCAACTGAAGCCTTTGACTCGTCCTCAAGATGAATCCTATGCATGCACAGGTTCGGTGAAATACCTGAAATGTCATCAAGAGAATAGCCAAGAGCTTTGCGATACTTGCGCAGCTTGCTTAGCAGTAAAGTGACCTCTGCGTTGTTCAAAGAAGAATTAAGGATTACAGGGTACGTGGAATTAGGACCAAGAAAACCATACCTTAGATTCGCAGGAAGTGGTTTGAGTTCCACTTTAGGAGCGTTCTCCTCGCTCCAATCTCCAAGCCCAGCAGCTTGCATAGTTCTTTCGGCCAAACTTCTTTCTGGCCGTAGGGTATCGATCGATACCATCAGAGTATCGATCGATACTGGTCGTGCTGAATCGAGTATCCTTCCGTAATCAGCAGCAGCATCGTGTGGCTTAACCTCTGACTCAACCGAGCAGGCTAATGCTCTCTCCAATGGGTCCTCAGGATGCATCTCTAAGAAGTACTCCTCAGCAATATCACAGAAGGTATCAACGAAGAAAGTCCGCCCATCGATGGTTGGTCTCTTCATCATCTTCTCCATGTTAAAAGTCATGACCAACTCACCAATGTTAAGAGATATCTTCCCATTCCTGCAATCAATCAGAGCACCAGCTGTTGCTAGGAATGGCCTTCCCAAGATGAGAGGATCTCTGGGTTCCGAATCATACTCCAAGACAATGAAATCAGTTGGGATTAAGCAGTTCCCAATCACAATCGGAACATCCTCTAGCAATCCTTCTGGAAGTCTAATTGAACGATCAGCGAGAATCAGCGAGATTCTAGTAGCAGTGAAGTCTGTCATTCCCATCCTCTTAGCAACCGAGTATGGCATGAGGTTGACACTTGAGCCAAGGTCACAGAGAGAACGCTCAAACCTGTCAGTAGCGATTGTGCAATCCAAGACAAAGCTCCCTGGATCTGGAAGTTTCGTTGGGATCCTGTTGCTTAGGATTGCACTGCACTCATGAGTGATCATCAGACAGCCTTCTTCAAGGTTCACATTGCTGGACACCATCTTCTTGACATACCTCTTGAAAGCTACAGAGGTCTTGATAGCATCGATGAAGGGAAGTTCAACAACCAGCTTGTCCAAAATTTCTTTGCACTTAGCATCCTCTACTTCCTTCTTAGTCTTCCCAAGAGCTCTGGGATAGGGTACCCTCGGGATGTAGACCCTCTCTGGTGCTGCTTTAGGCTTCTCCTTCACAACCTCAACTTCTGCATCGTCTTCAGGTTCGGTATCGATCGATACAGGGGGGGTATCGATCGATACACGGGAATTTGAGTCTTCCCGTCTGAGAATCGCGATCGGTGTCGATCGATGCTGAGTAGTGTCGATCGATGCCTTAGCGATTTCAGTGTCTTCATCGTCAGACATCTCAAAATTTACAGTAGGCTGATCCACTTTTGCCCCTGATTTGACCTCCTTACCACTTCTCAAGGTAATGGCATTGATGTGTGCCCTTGGGTTCTCTCCTTTTCCTGGTAGAAAACCTTCTTGTCTTCTTGAACTCTCTGAAGTCTGAGCTACCTGAGTTTCCAGCTTCTTCTGACCAATACCCAGAGAATCGATCCTTCCACTCAGATCTTTGTACATGGCGTCCATCTTACCATTGAAGGTCACTGTAATCTGCTGCTGTCCTTGAACGAGTGTTTCAAGCATGGCTTCAATCTTGTTCTCTGATGTCTTAGCAGTCACAGGCTCGTAAGAAGGACTTCCGTAGTTCCTGGTGTAACCACTGATGTGGGCAGGTTTCTGGTTGAATCCTCCTTGCTGGAAGTTGTTGTTGAAGCCCCGATTGTTGTTGAACTGGTTCCTCTGTCCCTGATAGCCAGAACCACCAATGTAGTTCACGTCTTCTGCTTCATTCTCATTGAAAACCTCAACATCCTCAGCAAAATGGACAGCTTTTGTTGTCTTTCCCAGCAGAAGACTGTGCATAGAATCTAGTTGAGCCTTAAACTCAGCGATCTGCGATCTATCTTGATTACCAGCCAGCTTCTTGCGCTCGAAATCTGCACTCTTTGTGCTGCTGCTAGATGCAAAATTCTCAATCAACACATAGGCGTCCTCAGGGTAGTTGGTGTTGAAGTTCCCATTGCTTGAAGAGTCCAGAGCCATCTGATACCTCCAATCTACTCCTCTGAAGAAGATACCTAGCAGCTGCACATCAGAGTATCCATGGTGTGGACAGTCTCTTTGGTACGATCTGAATCTTGTCCAAGCAGCCTTGAACGCCTCAGTAGGTCCTTGAGAAAAAGTGGAGATCTTATTCCTCAGATCTTCAGATCGTCCATCATCATAGAAGTTAATTAGGAAGGCTCTCTTGGTGTCTTCCCAATTAGTCAGTGATCCAGGAGGTAACTGCCTCAGCCAGTAAGTAGCTTCCCCACCAAGAGAGTATGGGAAGAGCTTGCAGAAGAGATAATCGTAGGACACTCCATTGCTCTTGATGCTAGTGACCAAGTCCTCGAATTTCTCTACATGATCCATTGGATGCTCATGAGGCAAACCATGGAAGAGATGCTGTCCTACTAGAGTGTAGTAAGCAGGCTTCAGCTCAAAGTCATTCCGCTCATACGCAGGGGGACGAATCGCAGAGCGATTGGCGAAAAATTGCTCTGGCCTGTTGTGTTCACCAATCGTTCTACCACGATTAACCACAGCATCCCTTGCGTCCCTAGCGGCATTCTCAGCGACAACAGGAGCAGGTGGAATGACAATCCCCTCTCCATCCAGACGTTGTCCTTGCTCATTGCACAACTGACCCTGTTGGTCCCTGTAAGCTCCAGCAGCATCACGAACCAACCCAACTTGATTGTTGTTCATCTTAGCTGACTTCTTTGCTTTCCTGTTTGTGCGTTCCACTTGTGCTAGCTGTTCCAGTGATAGATCAACTAGCGGAGTGCTCTTTTTGCTTCTGGTTTCAAGATTATGCATGCACCTGAAATCACAAGTAAAGAGCGTAAGTAACTGAAATTTACGACGGGTATCGACCGATACTCAAGGGTATCGATCGATACTCGGGCGATTTAGACGAATTTCCTAGCTAAAATCTAACGGCGAATTGAGTCCCCGGCAACGGCGCCAAAATTGATATGCTCAATTTAATACCCTAAAAAGTACTAAAGCAGTTGCTGCAGTAAATCAGGGGTCGAACACAAGAACTCAAGAATCACTCAATAGATTCTATAGATCAGAAACAAGCTAAACCAGATGATGTAATTGAAAAACAGGGTTGCAAGTAAAACGTTTGTAAATTCAATTGGGGGAATGTAGGCTTAGGGTATTTCTCAGGAAATCAATGAATGCAGGTAAACTTATTAACAAGATTCAGATTAAGCACTGTTCTAGAACTCAAATCACTAAAATATAATTAACCAACTCTCGTTGCGAAAACTATCTAAATCTAAATCCTAGAAATTCCAAATCTCTTTGCGAATCCTAAAGTCTAAATCAGCTTTAAAAACAGGTTTGATATGTTCACAAATCAATTAAACCAAATCTCTTTGCGAATAATCAATTTGCTCACTTAAGGTTCTATCAGGTAATTAATCGCACTCTCGTGCCTAATTAATTATCCTAAGATCTAAATTCTAGGTGACTAATCTAGAAGTAGCCTTGAGAACAACCAAAGGTGAAGAACTAATCAGATAGTGAATCCTAACAGATAATCAACCTAGCATTCAAAGAAATCCCTATGAGAAAACCCTAAACCTAACAGGAGATCTACTCAGACATGGATATTAAATTAATAAACATGTTGAATAAATACTCTTATATTAAATCAGAAAGAGAAACAAGGTTTTGAGATCTGATCTCGGACGAAGGGAAACCAGACTTGTCTCTCTCCAAAATCTCTCTTAAACTAAAGCAAAAATAAAGCATAGCCTAAACAATGGCTGTAAAATCCTATTTATAACCTAAATCACGATTTGGGGCCTTCTTGTAATTATCAAAGTCTTCTGGGTGCTTTTTGCAATTCTTCAAACTTCATTAAGTCGCGACTTTGAAATCTGCTTCGATGGGTATCGATCGATACCAGGGGGTATCGATCGATGCTCGGTGCTCAGATCGGGCTCTTAGTCATCAGACTTCAGTCTCGCTCCAGAATGCTCCAGAAAAG
Organism: Eutrema japonicum; assembly: GCA_030161315.1. Taxonomy (NCBI): domain Eukaryota; kingdom Viridiplantae; phylum Streptophyta; class Magnoliopsida; order Brassicales; family Brassicaceae; genus Eutrema; species Eutrema japonicum. The sequence goes on from BSQW01000013.1 coordinate 46,305,067, forward strand.
CTCCAATAATTCCAATTAAGCTCCAGACGTGCTATAACCTGTGAAATACTCTAAAAGACTCCAAAACACAAGAAAAGACTCTATAAAAGGACTTATATCATGGCCTAAATAGGGTAAAAACCATGATATATCAGCTATCTTTAAGTTACAATAATAATAACTTCGTACACTCTCTGAGATAATTTCCATATATTAATATCCTAATTTTCTTTGCACTCTTTTTATTGTCTCATTTCTCCTTTTAACATTTTCAAAACCATACAATATGACAAGCTTTCATCATCTTCACCCTATTAGTAAACTCATTTTGTCCCGTATTGCTTTGCCGAAGAATTCCAGGAACGACTTCCGACTATCAAGCAAAGAAAGAGGTGATTTGCTCGATCTTCTACTGCATAGACCGATATTTTTGCTTCTTGTTGTTTATGCAATGGCATAAGATCTATGTTTATCTCTAATTACTAACATGAATTATTTTGCTTATTTCTGTGATAGTTATGGCTTTTCTTTCTAATATTTTATTGATTTTATATGCAACCAAAAGAGCAAATGGATTCAAGATTGGTTCTCAGGTATTAAATGTGTGTCATGTACACAATATTTCTCTTTGTTTTACACGATTTTCAGCTTCATCTAATACTCTTTCTCATGTAATGCTAATATCTATGTGGTTTGCTTGATTCTTCTATGTGTTATTGTCATTAATACACAAGGGTGTATTGATTTTAATCAAATGCTGATTAGAGTTATACCTTGTGGAACAGAATTTTCTAACAGAAAGTGATATGTTCATGTGTGTTAATATGTTAGACCATCTCCATCGCTTTGAATCTCCAAATGGATTTTTTAAACATTATTTATTAATATTTTATTATAAATTAATTATATAATAAAAATAAAAGAGAACATACCATTTAGAGGAAGACACCTGGAGAGCTCAAGTTTAGAAACGGTTTTGGCAGTTCTTTTTTAGAACCGTCTCTTAATTCTCTCTCCCACTTTTGATTATTTTTCTATTTTTTTTATTGTTAAGAAACGGTGGTAGGGACTGGCGTTGATGCTCTTAGCCTTTTCTGGTATGTGTATTAAAAATAATTGTTACTGTCAGTTTTGAAGACTTGAGTCTCCTTTTAAAATGGATTTGGATGTTAGTTTGCCACCGCAGATATTTAATTGTTATTTAGTTTCAGCTTTCTTATCTCATCCTCTTGATGATGAGAATCCTTATTTTAAATTCGATAAACAACTACTTGTAGGAGATTTGATATAGTTGCATTATAAATCAACGACACCACATCACCACATGTAGGAGATTGGATATAGTTTCATTTGTTAATGGTCTAACTACTTGTTCATTCTCTTTTGTGTAGTTTACGGAACATAAACACGAGTTATTGGTGACCGGAGATCAAAATCCTTCTCGAGTGATAATGAGTTGAATCCCCAACTTGGTCACTATATCTAACTTCTACGACTGTTAGGTTATTGTCAAAGTTCTGTTTATTTCAAATTCTTGAATGAAAACGAAATGAAAAATATAAAGCCTATATTTCTAAGGTTATGTAATTTATTATGTGAATTTTGTAAGCATTTTGGAGCGGCTGGTTATTGTGATGATGTGCTCTTAAATCTTTTCATAATAATTATACCCCATATAGGAATATATGCATATTCTAAGAATTATTAAGTTTATCAAAGCATATTCTAGAAATGAAGAAGAGTTTAAGGAAAGGATGTTAATTGGACCGGTCCGGAGTCATAGAACGCCTAAAGCGCACCAAAAAAATGATGCCCTTTTAACGCAATTAGTTTCTCCTTCAAGTAAATGTACCATAATCAAAATAATCTAAAATATTATTGAAACTTAATATGTTTTTAAATATAAAAAAGTACCAAAACATCCATACATTACTCATGAAAGATAACCCTTCTTGCTTTCTTTCCTGCAAAATCATTGATCAACTTTGAATAATCGAGCTTTTCAACCAATTCATGTTCTATTGATATCATCGCCAATCCATTCAATCGCTCTTGAGACATAGTCGAACGTAGATAATTCTTTATGAGCTTCAACTTCGAAAAACTTATTTCTGCAGAATCAACTGAAATCGGGATTGTCAATAATACGCGATAAGCGATCCATGTGTTTGGATAACAACCATCCATTCTTTTTAAATATTCCAACACATCGACTGCCTTTGTAATTTCTTTTGGCAACACTCCACTTAGAAGTTTAAGTTCCAAAAATAGATCTTTCCCATCTACATCTGAACACCCATCATGCTTTAGAAAAGCTTCAAGCATGATACAAGATGTAATCAACTCTTCATCTTTTGCTGATTTTAGTTTTTTTAAACTAAACAAAAATCCAAAGATTTCCTCATAAAACCGAAATTGCTCGAATCTAACCTCAAAGGACATTATAGCTTGATCCACTGTGTTGATGAAGTAATCAATCCTAAAACGCTCCTCCGCAGTTAACGTGTTACTTTCATCATCTTTCTCAGCATCTTCACCATATTGCCTTTTTTTTTTCATCAAGCGTTTTGGTTTTGTAGGAAATACTGGTTCAATCTCCATTTCATTGGCAATTTGCGTAGCTTCTGCTTTTGCTTTCTCAAAACCTGATTCTCTATAGCTTTTCAAATGATCAACAAGCCCTCCTAATTGAGATATAGCAGCCTCAAGATCCATATCCTCTTACTTTAAGGTTTTGCTAACTATATTGACCATAGAAAGCAAATCATACCAAATTACCATTCCAAACAAGAATTCAAGCCCTCCAATTCCATGTATTTCACTTATTGCAAGAGACTCATCATCCCTACGATGTCCTGGATTGTCACTATTTTCTGCCAAGTAAAACAAAGCATCTCGTATCTTTGAAGCTTGAAATCTTATTGGTTTAACACTATCAATGCGACTTTTCCAACGAGTTTGTGATAATGGTTTAAGTGTAATACCATTCACCATCTCTCTGTACGCTTCCCAGTTGTTGGTTGAAGATGCAAATAGGCAGTATATACGCTGAACAATGCCAAAAAAATGAAATAGCTTTTTCAGATGAAGAAGCCATATCACAAAGTGCAAGATTGAGACTATGACATCCACATGGAGTGTAAAATGCCCTTGGGTTTATATCAAGCAATCTTTTCTGAACTCCTTTATGTTTTCCTTTCACATTTGACCCATTGTCATAACCTTGCCCTCTTACATCATCAATATTCAACTTAAGATCAGCCAATGCATCTTGAAGAGTGTTAAAAATTCCCTCTCCTCTCTTGTCTTTGATTTCCAGAAAGGTCAAAAAGAACTCCTCAATCTTAGGTGAATTCGTCGAAATATCCACACATCGAATTAGAAAGGTCATCTGCTCCTTACGACTAACATCAGGAGTGGAATCCAAAGTGATTGAAAAATACTTTGCATCTTGAATCTTCTTCAAGATCACCATTTGAATCTCATTAACAAGCGATTCTATCAACTCATTCTGGATCTTAATTATGACTGAGATAATGGTAGTGAATTTCACCTTTTTCAATCTGTCGAATGTGTTCCTTCATTACTGGATCAAAACCTCTCATCATCCTAATAAAAGCCAAAAAATTCCCACTATTCGGATCACTAATCTGCTCATTTTCTCCACGAAATGCTAACTTCATTTCTGCTAGAGTCTTTACCACTGCAATTATCCTCAACATCAAATCTCTCCAATGCTTTCTCTCCTTATTAATTGCCTCCTGCAAATGCTTATCAATAGTTTCACTATTTTTAGTCTTATTTCTAGCTCTGTCCAACGAGTCATGCAAACATTATGATGATGAGTAGTTTAATGTCTTTTCAGCCTAAGTGCAGCATTTCTCCAGTCATCATACCCAGTGGTTGCCAAAAGAGGAATATTTTCTTCTTGAGTGAATAATTTACAGGAAAAACAAAAGATCTTATTTCTAGCTTTCGAATAAACTAACCATCTTCAGTCTTGTTTCTCTCCGTTACTCATTTTCCTTGTATAAGAGGAGTAAGTGAAACATCTATCAATTTCATCTCTTGGGAAAATATGACCAAGCGGCAGTCTTGTGGGTGAACCTCTCTCAACAAAAAAATCTCTCAGTTTCTGATCAATTTCCCCCCAACTTCCAGGATCATCCATACCCACATCCTCATAAAAACCCTTAATATCATCAACTTTCTCATGGTTTTCCCTATTTTCATTCTCAGATTGGTCCATGCTCTCATTCATACAATTTGCATCATCTCCAACAAGTTCTTCAATACCCTTATCATCCGCATCTTCTTCAATATTAACAAACTCTTCATCTTCCTTGTTTATCTCATCTCTAGCACTAGCAGTCTCATCAATTTCAGAAGTTTTAGTTCTCGTTACATAACTGAAAATTTCAGAAGTTTTAGTTTGAGATTTCTCCAATTCGTCTTGTCTTTTCTTTTTCTTTCTATTTTCAGCTTCACCTGGTTGGTTTCTAAATCTTCTTCCCGACAACATTTTTCTACAAACTAATAAACAAATTAGAATAATTCGATTTTACAAAATGAGAAAACAAAAAGAACAGAGTAACACATAGAAAAATTGAGATGTTGTCGATTGCAAAAAGAGAAGAAAAGACATACATGGTGAAGGAAGATAAACCAGCGACGGCGGAGATTGATGGTGTCGTGGGGAAGATGGTTGGTGATCTTTGGAAGAAGGATATGAATCGTCGACCCTCGACCGTCGTTGACAGAGAAACCGAAGATAAAGGCTAGGATTTTACCAACGGTGACTGGCGAAGTGGCGATGTAGGAAAATAGGAGAATCCGGTGGAGATCGATTGTGCTCCGACGAAGATAGTGGCGATTTTGGAAGAGGGAGATGAATCTACCGTCGTCGACAAAGGGGAAAAAATTAGGTTTTTGTTTTTTAATTTTAAATTAATTAATCTAATCAAGGAAATTGGGATAAATCAAAATCATTTAATTTTTTCTTATGGGAAACAATGACGTAAAACATATCTAAACAAACCAAATAAAATAAAATACATCATATACATAAGAAAGGAACAATGGCTCAAAATCCACTTTTTGTGAAGTTTGTTCTCAAATGCCACTTTCTAATAATTAATTTCATTTTGATTTTGTTTTAATACAAAAAATGAAGGAAATACCTTACTTCTCCTCTTACATCAGCAATTATTATCAACCCAACCACAATTTACCCACCCATCCCACCAAATCGAAAGACCTGACCAAACCCACATATTTTATCTCCAAATAATTACATTATAAACAAAACAAAAAAATCTCTGGCTTCTTCTCTCATCTGCATCGTATTTTCACAATTTTCCCGGGATTCATCACAACCAAATCGCCAATTCTCACATTCTCTCCCAATCTATCGTCGTCGCATCTTTGAAATCCTCAGTCTCGCCTCTTCCTCTGCGCGAGAAAATGGCAGCCACCGCTGATCGAAACTTCGTCGCTGTCGGCCAGAATCTCGGCGATTTTCGGTGGGTTATGTGTCACCGACCCCTGCAAGGGACTTGAACCTGCGAATCGAGTCGCTTTCTCCTTGGGCTCTGAATTTTCAGATCAAAAACAACCTCTGCATCAGCTCGTTTGGTGTGAGAGATGCAGATCATGGGCCATCTCCTTTGCATCAATCTTCACCGTCTTCTCCTACAAAACCAGAACACCGCTGGCGCACTTCCGGTGACTCCTCATCGTCGAGAGCCAGCAAACCCATTGTCGGCGATTTTCGCGTCTGCCCTCTTCCCTGTCGCTGAATCTCCTCTCCGACGATTAGCGACTCCTCTGCAGACTGCGACGACCTTCACCGGTGACTCTTCCCTTTGAGTCTTAGTCGCCGCCGCTTCATATCTCGAGTGTGGAGATATGATAAACGACGGTAATCGGAGTAAAGTTTCGGGGTTGAAATGCGCATTTTGTTTGTGTGATGAGACTTGGGATCTACATTCGTCGTTTTGCTTGAGAAGAGTTTTTGGGTTTCACGATGATGAGCTTATGTCTGTGAGAATGGACATGTCTCTGGTGCTTGGACAACTTTACCTCTCTACATTTGAGAGATAATTAAAAAAAGGTCTTTGATTCTTCTTCTCAAATCTTTTATGATAATATGTATATTTACCAAATTGCAGTGAATTGTTTGATGTTTGTAGGAAATGTGATCATTTGTGTTTTGTTTCTGGTTAATGTTTTTGTCAAACAAATATCCTTCGTTAGTTGACATTTTCCATTTTACAGGAGAGGCAAAAGGTAATATATGATGAACAGAAAAAAGATATGGAGGAGAAAGAAGAGTCGGTGATATTTAGCTATTTTACAGGAGGTGTGAGATGTTTCAGTTGTGTTGGCCTTTTCTCATTTTGGATTCAGAAGAAATGTACATGATTCGCAGATTGGCTAAAGGGAAATTCAGGGTCTTGGTGATATATTTTGGTGTGAATACTAGTTTTTATATGATTTATTTATACTAGTTTGACAAACCAAATGATTTATTATATAAAATATTTCATTAGAACGTTTGATTGTAAGTTTTATCATTATTAATCTGATAAGTTTTTGTGTTTATTAATTTTTTGTTGTTATCAAAAGAAACATGCCGTTTTTATTAATTTAAGTTTTTGGTACAACTGGATTTATTAGGTTCAACTGAGATCAATATTAAACCATAAAATTTGGTAAACTTATTATATTGTGTAAGTTATTCGGTGCAACTGCATACAACTATTATAACTATATAAACTACAATTACAGTTAAAATATATTAAAATTATGATTAATAATTAAAAACAAATTATAGTAAAAAAGTAAAAGAAAAGGAGATTGCCAAAATTAAAAAAAAAATGAACCAATTGGGAAAAAGAAGGAATATTTTAAATATTAAAAGTATTAAAATCATCCCCACGTGTGTTATAGTATACCTTTTGACGGCTAGATATTTATTAAAGTTGGTGTGGTTTAAGCATAGTTGTCCCCTAGATGTACAGTTGTACACCAAACATCATAGTTGTATTTTTGGCCATATTTGTGTATTTTAAGTTGGACTTTAATATAAATTATTACGTTGTAGTTGTCCACGCGATTTCCCACAGCTATGTACAATTGATGAGGTTTTCATAAGATAATTTGTCCGAAATCGTATTTTTCACCTTTTTCAATCATAAGAGGTGAATATTAACAAAGTCTTCCTTATACTATAAGGAGTACTTCATGTGAGAACAAGCATTAGAAAAATATTTAATTCGTTTTTTATTGATTAATAATCGTTTCTATGTATTACGAATCATTTTTACATCTTAATTTATCATTTTTAATATTAGTTGTATATTATATTAATAATTTTGATTGTATAATTATTTTTTTCGTAGTTGTACTAGTTGAACCCGGTTGTACAAATCCGAGAAATACAACAACAAACATGTTCTTATTTGTACTTAGTTGGACCTGGTTGTACAAATCCGAGAAATACTGATACAGACATGTTCTTAGTTGTACTAGTTGAACCCAGTTGTTCAAATCCGAGAAATACAACAACATACATGTTCATAAGCTCTTCATTGATATTCTCGTTATTTTGTTCTGTTATTTCGCCAGCTCTGCAAATAGTAAGGATTCCACCATTATCTTCATCATCAACTCTCCCATTTGAAGCCGGCTCCCCATAATTCTTACCAAATGAACTTCCTCGCCCCGCTCTTGAAATTTGATCGACCCACTGACTTTTTTCCAAATCATCATTCGATAACTCCACATGCATAACATGTCGAAGTCCCTTTTCATCTGATGTCGTCAGATAAACAAAAACATCCTCGTCATCTACAATTTATGACTCTCTCGAAGCATTAGATACGATATAACTCAATTTCAGCTTCCTCGGGGTTTCATCTAACGCAATCTTCCTGCATATTTTCTCAACTAACATCGAATAAGTTATCTCTTCCATAGATGCGGTCTTAAACGATATAGCGTATACGAAATTTATTGAAACTCATTCATGTTCTTCTGTATAGTACCCTCCATAGTCAAAATGAACGTTTGTGTGCCTCTTTCTCATCGCCTCCTGAAAATAAGATAAAAAAACACAAATTACGAATTACACAATTTGTCATAGTTATTCCATTTGTTCCAGTTGTCCTAATATCTCTCAGTTATATACAATTTGAACCAGTTGTCCTACTATCTCTCAGTTGTACCATTTGTTCCAGTTGTCATACGTCTGCAGATTTCCAGATTTGGTATCGATTCTAAATCGGGGTTTCCTCTAGATTTACGACATTTCAACAGCTAAATTCGATAAATAACCTATGGAAATAGCTATTCTTACCATTAAGCATGATTACAAACCAAATGTGCTACCAAAACAACCAAATTTCTTTTCAAATCCCTAAAGATAACAAATCCCCAAATCCCCTATCAATGAACTCACCAAACCCGATGAAGAAAGGAGAAGAAACCTACGCCAACAAGAACAAAGAACTCACCGGAGGGGACGGCAGACGTGGTTGAAGGAGCTCGTTTTGAGCAACAATGGCGAGGAAGAAGAGGAGCTCATGGGAAGGAGGAAGAAGGTAAGCGCTTTTTTTTTTCCTTTTCTATCTCAGTTTTTTTCGTTTAAAAATATATATATATATATATATATATATATATATCATTAAGGATATAATCGACATTCTACATATTGGGTGGCATGTAGATTAGTAAGTGGCATGGTAGAATTTTTTTTTTTAAAAGTGGCATCTGAGAAGTTCCCTCCATAAGAAAATATCGAACCTAGGTTGATGAAGTTCAAAAAAGTAAAAAATAACCATTGGACCATGAACAAACTTATGTAAATTTTTGCTGCCCTAAAATTATATACACATTTTTGCGCCTAAAGCCCTTGCTTGCTGAGCTTTAGCCCAGGGCCGGATCGGGAAAATGGCCTATTCCCCTATGAAGTATTCTGCTGTTGATTATTCATACATGAAGTTTTGACTCATGCCAAAAAACTATATAAACTACCTAATAATTTGAATTTCCTACATGAAATATTGAAATACGGTCAATTTCACCAAAACCGTAAACGGTGTTAGTTTTCCATCAACGATTAATGACGTGGCTGACACGTGGCACACCAGTTTGGTATGGTATGTGATTTGGTCGAATTTTTTTTTTTAAACTCAGCATCCCAAAACGACGTCGTTTTGGTGGTTTTAGAAAATAAAAAATACCTTCTCTAGGATTCGAATCCACAACCTCAAAGCATTTGGCTTAACACTTAACCAGCTGAACTAGACAAATGTCTGATTATAATTTGAAAAAATTACTCAGAATAACATTAATCTTTCATGTAATAACTAGATTAACACCCTAAGAACCGACTTGACTAGAATAACACAAATCTTTTGTCAAAAGACAGAAAACCCCTACTTGAGTTACTTATTCATAGAAATGCCATTTTGATTTATTTTTCTAAAAAAAAAACTGCTTTTGAATTGAAAACAAAAAGAAAAACAGTTTTCTTTTTCTAAAATATTTCACTTCCCTCCTCTTCCCTAGAAAGGAAAAAAAAAGTGTTCCTCTCCCACACGATTTTTCGCCTTCGCCTTCAACGTTTTTCGCCGTCACCGTCATCGTTTTTCGTCGTCGCCGTCATCGTGTTCGTCCTCCTCGCCATCATCATCTTTTTCATCGTCGTTGTCGTCATCCTATCGTCATCGTCATCTTCACCGTTGGCTTTTCTTCATCCTCGCCGTCCTCCTCTCTTCTTCATCATTCATCCTCGCCGTCATCTTCTCTTTCATCGCCACTGTCGAGAAACCCTATTACCTAACCACTTCTCGTTCATCGCAGATGCAGACTTGTTTTCATGTGTTGCAGACTTGTTTCATGTGTTGCAGACTTGTTTCATGTGTTGCAAACTTGTTTAGATGCTTAAAACCGCCGCGCTGCCCTCGCGTCTCTTCATCTTCCTCACAGATGCAGACTTGTTTTCATTTGTTGCAGACTTGTTTCATATATCGCAGACTTGTGCCATTTGTCGCAGAATTGTTTCATTTGTTGCAGACTTTATTGTTATTGTTGCATATTTGTTTATCGCAGACTTGTTTCACTTGTTGCAGACTTTTTTATTTGCTGGAGACATGTGTCGCAGACTTGTTTAATTTGTTGCAGACTTGTTTTTAGATGTTTAAAACTCTAGCCTGAATCGTCCTCTAAGCTCGATTTTAATTTCTGTTTCTGTTTTCATTAAGTTACACTTTTAAACATTGAAATAAAATCACATCTTCGTTAGTTCCAAATGGATTTTTGATCAACCTAAGTACATCTCCAAGACATGACTCTAATTCTCCTCATTTGAACAAATACCATCTATAAATTCACACAGCTCAGAGACAAAAACAATCACTGGACATAGAAATAAAAGGTTTTGCTGTGTCGGGGATATATGAAAAGACAAGCTCTAAAATGGTTAAGTAGCGGAGAACAAATAAGTCTGCGACAAATGACAAAGAAAACAAAACGTATAAGTGTACGATAAAGGAAAACAGAACTGCAACACACATAATAAGTCTGCGACAAAGGAAAAACAAATGTAACAAAACAAATAAGTCTGCGACAAATGACAAAGGAAAAACAACAATAGAATTTGCAACATGATCGCCACAGAGAACGGGATCGCCGACGACAAGTAAATTTGCAATGCTATCGGTGATAGGCGGCGACGATGGAGAACGAGATCGGCGGCGACGATAGACAACGGGATCGGGGCGGCGACGACGACAGACAGCGAGATCGGCGGAGTTAGATAAAGTTTTTAAATTTGAGAATGGCGGAGATAGATTATCGGTGACAATGGAGAACGAGATCGGCCGCCGTACATAACCCTAATGGTGCAATGGCATTTTTCGTAAATTTGTTACTTATAAGGGACATATTAAGTCTGCAGCACATTGAATAAGTCTGCAACACATTGGATAAGTCTGCAACGACCAACACATTGAATAAGTCTGCAACACATTCAATAAGTCTGCATAACATAACAAGTCTGCGACAAACAAAGTGTTATTCTAGTCAGAAAATAAGTCTGCAGCACAGTCTAATAAGTCTGCAGTTTTTAATGCCACGTAAGCAATTTACAAATAAGTCTGCGACGTTAAGCATTAAATCTACGACATTGTAAATAAATTTGCGACAAGCGATGTTATTTCAGTAAGACCTTTCCAGTGTTGCAGACTTAGTCTCTTTGTCGCAGATTTTCCAAAAGTCTACAACAAAGCATTTAAGTCTGCAACAAACAGCTGCAGATTTTTTATAAGTCTGCAAATGAACATAAGTCTGCGACAAAAGGAATAAATCTGCGTAATAAGTCTGCAATCAAAACAAGTCTGCAAAGACTTAATAAGTCTGCAACAAAACATAATAAGTCTACGTCGAAAAGTCTGCAACACGCATAATAAGTCTGCAGATGTGCGCAGATTTAATAAATCTGCAACATTGAAAAATAAATCTGCAGATTAAGTCTGCATAACAAGTCTGCAGATTAAGTCTGCATAACAAGTCTGTGCAGACTTATCGATTTATTAAGTCTGCAACAAAGGTCCGCAGACTTATTCTGAAAACCGCGGTGGCATTTTTGTAAATAACTCAAACTTTTGCTTACGTGGAAATAATTTCGTAATGGCAGTGTCGTAATAACATTTTTCCTAACAAGAGCAAATAAGGGTATAATGGGCTTAAAACAGACTTTCTCCTTCCTAGTAAATATATGTTAATCTAGTCCTTAGCCAATTTATTTGTGTCATTATAGTTTTTTCCCTTATAATTATCTTATGTTATTTATATAGACATTATACGCAGAGGAAAAAAGTTACTCTCTTTTCTCTTTCCAACAAAATCTTCACCGTATCTTGGGACAATGGTTTTAAACGAGCTGTGCATTGAAATGTGCTCATAAGAGGCCAAACCCAACCCATTCAGCTTCGTGGCGAGAATCGAAGAGAACGACAACTTCGGCGAGTCCCATCTCGGAGAAACCGATCTCCGACTAGAAACAGTCCACGGCGACATCGTCTCCATATCGGAGCAGTAATCACGCTCCGATCTCGACCTGGTTTTTCTCCGACCACCGCTCTTGTTCTTCCTTAACCTAAACTTAGGCGTTGGGAAACACCCAAGCCCGACAACAACAAAATCGAGCCGGGGTTCGTATTCGGATCCGGGTATGTCCCGATTAGGGCGGTGGAGCTGCCACAGTTCGGAGAAAGCACGCGGGGATGATCGGAAAGAAAGTCCCGGAGAGTAGAATCCAGATTGCGACGGTGGTGGCGGTTTGAGCTTCGATGGAGTAGAAAAGGAAGGAGTGAGAGGAGATAAATGATGGCTTTTGGAATTGGAGATGAAAGACGACGAAGACGGAGATAACGCCGGCGGTAGAGTGGTCTATATAAACACTATAAGTTAATTATAACCATAAATTTTTTGTAGTTCTGTTGGTAAGGTGTTAAGCCTTTGGCTTTGAGGTTGTGGGTTCACCAGAAATTTTTTTATTTTTTAAAACCACCAAAACGACGTCGTTTTGGGATGTTGAATTAAAAAAAAAAATCGACCAAATCACATACTGTACCAAACCGGTGTGCCACGTGTCAGCCACGTCATTAATTGTTGACGGAAAACTAACACTGTTTACGGTTTTGGTAAAATTGACCGTATTTCAATATTTCATGTAGGAAATTCAAATTATTAGGTAGTTTATGTAGTTTTTGGCATGAGTCAAAACTTCATATATGAATAATTAGTAGGCGAATACTTCATAGGAGAATATACTGTTTTCCCGGGCCGACTCATATATGAAAGTGCCAAAAGCATGAGATCGTGAGAATGCACTTTGGTAACATTTGCCAACCAATATACCATATTTTCAAGCCATTTCAACATATTAGCTTCATTGTCTTGTTTTTTGTGGGTAAAATTTGATTTTTAACCATAACATAATTAAGATTTACATATAGATATCATGATATATGGAATCAAATTTCAGTTTATATATTGGTTCTATATACTTCATAATAAATAATTTTGATAGGAAAAACCCGCACGTAGTGCGGGTACTCACCTAGTATATTATAATGAGCCTACACTTATATCTCATATCATTAATAGATTCTACACTGTACATAGCTTAGGGTAAGTAGTATACTAGTATATAACAGCGATGGATAATTTTAAACGACAACCGATAAAAAAAAAGTATCGGGCAAAAACATACAATGAATACTATACAGTAAAAACCATTCGAGATGGCAAACGTTGCACACTATATGTTTGCCCAGATTGAGGTTTTCTTGATCCACATTTTGAGACAAAAATTGATATTTTTAATCGGGGGTTTTTATATACGATAGATGAATCTTTTACTATCTAAAATGCAATGGCTACTATTACCCACAATAGTATAGTCTTCAAAATCTACTATAAAATATGGCCTCAAATTCTATAAATAAAATCATAAAATTTCTAAACATTTGATTTAGTTACAATTATTACATATTTCAATGATGGGTATATTATAAGCAAAGTCTGAAAAAAGTCCATTAATTAATCAAAATATCTTAGAAGTTGTGCTGTTTTGAATATGTATGTGTGTATGGGTTTTTAGCATACTTCTCAACAAATTGTGATGATACTTACATCTAATAAAAATATGGTCCCGATTTTTGTAGCAAGTGAAACGGATAATAAAAATATGGTCCCGATTTTTCTCACAAAATATGGTCCCGATTTTTCTCACAAGGAGATCTAACATTCAAGGCCTTTATGGAAAGACAGGTGGATGTAACACAGTCATAAAGATTGCCAAGTAAGAAAACGTGTTTTCTGTAATCTGACAGATCCTTTTGTGGAGGGGAATTTCATCACGTGCATTATTAATTTCCGAAATCGAATAGAGATGGCGACATATGGAGTAACAATTTAGTTAAGATCCTTTTGTTGTGGACAATTTCATCACGTGCATTATCGTCAAAAGCTGTTTCTCTTATCCGATTCCCACAAGTCTAAAACTGATGTTGGCTCTCTTGGTCTCTTCGTCAAATTAGTCACGTGTACTTTATGTTTGGGATTGGAGATTTCAACAACTCCCCTCTTTTTGTGAGGTGGTTTCCTCCCGTGCCTTGTGCCGGTAAACTTTAAGAACGTTTTTACCAACATGTTCTCTTGCGTAGCGGTCTGTACGGGGCCTGAAAAGACATACGATTTCGTTTCTACGAATATCGGAGGTAGAGGTTCGACTACAAAGTCATTTAAGCTTCTGCTTGTGACGAATTTCAAACACTCCGGTTTAGCCGTGATGTTATTGACGCATTTGAGCCTTGTCTCAAATCCGCTGTCCATCTTCCGCGATGACGATCTATCTGCTTTTTGTTATTTTGTTTTGGATTTGTGTCTTTATGTTTTAAGAGGATGTTTTATTCCCTCTCTTTGTATTTCTGAAAGTTAATTTTAATGAAGAAAGAGTTGAACAAAAAAAAAAGAATAGAGATGGCGACATTCTAAATGTGTGTATTCGGGATCCATTCTAAATGTTGTTTCTATTAAAAGTTCTAAGTTAAGATTTAAATTCTTAGTGAAATAATTAGAGTATTTAACTGTCAGTGCGCTCGTGTCACCTGGAAATTTGTTTTATGAGATCATGCATACAAATTTGTGGGAAAAATCTAAAAATATGATCGATCGATCCAAATCCGTCGGAATATTTCGAGAGATTTCCGACTGTATTAAAAAATTTGTAATTTTTTAAAATAAAATAAGGATTTTTTTTAATTAAATAATTTAAGAAATTCTGCCACGCCGGCAAACTTGTTGGTATTGTTGTATGATTTGTAAAAAAATTGGTTTATTCTACTTAACTATCATACATCAATAAAGTAAATTATCTAGAATTTAATATATATATATATATATATATATATTAATTCTTAAATATAAATAAAATATTATAACCTTATATATTAATTAACGTGATAAACTAAAATCTCAAAAATTAAATTTACCTACCCCGAGGACTAGGTCGTTCATCTCGGCCCGAGTGAGGTCGTTAGATCCGGTGATGCTGTCCTGCGATCTCTGGGTGAGAATCTCGTCTTGCGCCTTCGTCACCTTTTTGAAGATCTCCCTGACGGCTTCATCTTGAATTCGGCCCGTCTTCTTGTTGGTGTGAGTCCTCACCATCACTTGAAAGTGATCGGGAGCTTCGCAGTATTCCTCCGTCTACAAAATAAATAAAATCGTTAAAGAAAACTGTTTTCTTGTTAAAAATAACTAAAAACCGCAAAAATACTTACCATTTCGATTTCGGTTTTCTTGAAGTTCTTTGCCCCGTTGTTGTGGATAGCGGGTCCCTTCCCGTTTCGGCGACTCTTCTGGTTCTTGGAGTTAGTCTGAGATAGAGCTACGGTCTTCGGCTCTTGCTAATACGGGATGTAGTCCGTATACACATCCGCGTTCAAGCCTTTTGGCTTATCTTTCCCCTTTATCCAAGCATTCTTCCACTCGTTCATGTTGTGCGAGAATTACATCCTAGCCTCCGAAAAAAAATTCGTCTCCACCGTCTTCGTGATCGTATGCTTTCAATTAAACCCTTGCTACAAAAGAAAAAGAAATAAAGATCTCAAGAAAATCTCAAAATATATAACAAAAAGTAAATAAATGATCACTTACCGCAAACGTATGAAACCACATGTTTTGTTCGTCTGACGAAATATTAGAAAATTTCTTGTACGGTTTGTCGAGGATGTTGTGCAACATCTTCCGAATCGACTTGCTAATGCCATTCCCGTAGATTCCAAACCTACGAAAAAACAAATTAAAAATCGGTAATCAAACCAGAAAAATTATTAATTAAGAAAAAAAAATTATTACCAAGTAGATATCGGAATGAGGAGTTCCGGATCGAGAACTTTGAGTAATTCTCGTTCCGGCCGTTGAACGAGCTCCTCGATGGCCATGATCCCCGGTTAAGCTACACTCTTTGTGTCTGGAATAGTCCAAGGCGCAAAAAGTGGAATAGTACTCGGGCTCGGACCTGCGGAAGTACCCCTCCGCCCCAATTACCTCGAACCGCCAGGACGGTGTTGATCGAATTGACCGTAAGACCTACAAAAAAAAAAACAGGATCATTTAAAAAATTATGTAAATGACCATAAATATTTTGCAAAAAAAAATCAATACATGTTAAAAAAAAACCTTACATAAAAAAAGTTTTTTACATTACATATATATTGTAAAAAACGTTTTTTAACAATACATATATAAAAAAAAATTAAAACATTTATTTATGAAAAACGTTCTTAAAACATATATTTAGCAAAAACATTTGTACTATATATATGTATTAAAAACGCTTTTTCAAAATTCATTTTTTAAAAATGTTTTACAAATACGTTTTTAAAATTCTATACATATATATATATATATATATATATATATATATATATATATATTCAAAAAAACGTTTTTTTATAAATTCCCTTTATTAAAATTATCACAAAATCAACAAAAAAATAACAAACTAATTAAGCTAAACAGATCTAATCACAAATAAAACCTAACAAAAAAAATAGAGAATACTACATCTAACAACCTAATTAACCTAAATAACCTAAACCTAATATAATTCCACAAATTTTCCTAACTACATCTAACAAACTAAATCTAAATCTAACAAAAAAAAAGAGATAATACTTATATTTGGAGAGGAGGCGGGGGCGGCGCAGAGAGGCGGCTGCGTGGAGAGGCTGCCGCAGCGGCGAGAAGATGAGAGGACGAGAGGAGGTGGCGGAGGAGAGGACGAGAGGCGGTGAGGAGAGGAGAGGCAGAGAGAAGAAGAGAAAAGAAGGAGAGAAGAGGAGAGGCCGAGAGAAGAAGAGAGGAGAGGAAGAGAGAAGATCGAAGGTTTCACTGTGAGAGAAGAAGTGAGAATAAACTGAAAAAGAAGAAGATGATCGCTGATATGATTAAAGATTTCTGACGGATTTTAGATCCGTCGGAATTCCGTCGGTTATACAAATTAAATAACCGCCTCAATTTTCGATCATTTTTGTTTGGCGGTTTAATTTCGCGGGTAAAATATTAGGATCCGTCGGATCCTGATATTTTGCATTACCTTCCACGAAAATTCGAAGTGTCAAACATGCAACATATCGAAGACCGTCAGAAATCCCTCGGTAATTCCCGACGGATTTCCGACGGTTTTAGGGTTTAGGGTTTAAATGTAATAGATTTCATAAAATTTAAGGATATATAATCATTAGTGTTATATACTAATAAGAAAAACGTTTGAAAAGCAAACAAAACAAATTATTTTAGAGTTCATAACAATCGATCGATGAACGAGTTCAAGCTTTCATAAGAACATCTATGAACACTTATGTGGTTGATTATGGTTTCCGTTAAAAAGTTCAAAATGCTTGATTCTTAAAAACATTTCACAGAAAGTACTGTTAATTTGTTATTTCTACATTTACCAAGACCAAACATGTTCAAAATCCGGTAAATTCGAGGTTTATTACCCTAATCCATCAGAAATCCCTCGTAAATTTCCAACGGATTTTCGACGGATTCGAGGTTGATCAAATCAGTTTCAGTTTTAGCCGAGACAATTCCAGGTTTTTGCCGTGGACCTGAAATTGTCTCAGCTAAAACTGAAACTAACCGTATCAGCCGGAAATTTCCGTGGATTCTAAATCCGTGCGTCCGTTAATATTTTTTTCTAATCTGTCCTAGAACGGGGGTAAGTTTTAAATTTTGTTTTCTGAAGTTTAGTTTTATTTTTTCGATAAAATGTATTTGTGGATGTAAAAGTTTGAGATGTGTTAACAGTTTTATTTTTGGTATAAAATATAGTATATAGTTTTCTAAATTTTTAATCCACAATGAAGGCATACGACAATTTGTTTTGTTTGTTTATGAAACTTTGTAATGTAATTTGTGTTTATTTTTGTGTTTACATATAATTTGTTTTGTAGATTTATTTTTTGTAATATGAGACACATATTAATCTTGTGTATTATTTTGTTTAAATAAAATAAAATTGTATATGTTTATTGCATTGATAAGCTCAAATTAATACCCTAAAAGTACTAAAGCTTTGTCGATTGTAATACTTAGGGATCGAATCCACATAGACTCACGGAAACACACAATAGATTGTATAGATGAAAATCAAGCTAAGTGATCGATGTAACTGAAAGCAAATACGTAAATTAAAATGTTGTAAATTCAATTGGAGAAAGATAGGTTCAGGGTATTTCTCAGAAAATCAATAAATGCAGATAAACTAACTAATCATGGTTGAGGTTATGCACGGTTCTTGAACTCAAATAATTAAAGTATAATTAACCAACTCTCGTTGCGAGAATTATCTAAATCTAAATCCTAGAATTCCAAATCTCTTTGCGAATCCTAAAGTCTAAACCAACTTTTAGTTCATGTTTGATTTGTTCACAAAACAACTAAACCAAATCTCTTTGCGAATAGTTATTTTGCTAACCTTAGGTTCTATCAGGTAATTAATCGCACTCTCGCGCCTAATCAATTATCCTAAGATCTAAGTTCTAGGTGATCAATCCAGAATTAGTTATGAGAACAACCTATGGTGAAGTACTAATTCGGATTATGAACCCTAAACAATTAATCAACCTAGCATTCAAAGAGATCCCTTATGAGAACCCTAAACCTAACAGGATATCTACTCAGACATGTAAATTGAAGCAATAAACATGAGTGAATAAATACTCGAAATCTTCTCTCGGACGAACATAGTTTCAGACTTGTCTCCCTTCCAAAGCTCTCTCACAAAACCAAAGTAAAATAAAGCATAGCCATCAAAGTGGCTGTAAAATCCTATTAAATAACCTAAATCACGTTTTGGGGCTTCTTGTAAATAATAAAGTCTTCTGGGCAATTTTGCAATTCTTCAACTCTTCTAAAGTCGCGACTCGTGTCTTGCTGCAGTGAGTATCGACCGATACTAGTCAGTATCGATCGATACTGAAGCTTCGAATCGGGTACTCAGCTACACGAACTTCAACTTTGATCCAAAATACTCCAGAAAGCTACAATATTTCCAATTACGCTCCAAACGTGCTAAAACCTGTAAAAGACTCTAAACCACTACAAAATAGTAGAAAGACTCTATAAAACGGACTTATATCATGGCTTAAAATGGGTAAAAACCATAATATATCATGCATTAAGCTAATTAGTATTTTTAATATGTTTATATGTTTATTTTTGAGTTTGTTTATAATTTTTTCTTGATGGTCAAATCGTTTAGGTAAGCTAATCATCATAGCTTCTTGTATGGCTACTAATTATATGTTGAATTTTTTGGAGAATATTTCATTTATAAATAATATATTTGTTGATCACAATTTCCATATATATATATATATATATATATATTTGTTTTTAACATTTCGGGATTCATTTTATTTTTCAAAAATTTCCATAAACGATTTCAATTAGCTTAACTAATACCTTACTTCCAAATCTTGCATGTTACAGGTATGATATGTAAGGTTTGTTTGAGATTTAACAAAAATATGTTTAATGTTTTATTTTGTATACTCTAAATAAAGAAAATAGAAAAATTAAAATTTGAATTTTCAGAATTATTTTTAAATATAAATTAAAATATAGTTTTATTAATATTGTATTAAATTGACTTGTTCGCAACTGAAATAGTAGTTATCCACAAACATAATAGCCAAATTTTGTAATATAATTTGTTTTTGTATGTATATATAATTTTTCTAAAAAGTGACATATATTTATTTTGTTTTTAAATCTAATTTGTTTTTGTAGATTAATTTTTTCTAATATTAAATATGACTGTGATTATAAGAACATAACTCTAAACCGCATGTTTATATTAATCCAAAAATAACCATGATTATTAAAACATAATTCTAACACGTCCGTTCATATTACAGTATAATATAAATATTTACTAATTTCAGATATTTAAAATTTTAAGCTGATTGATTATGATAAAAAAACTATACAACAACGTATCGTTTATCTTCTCTATCATTATGAGAATATTATTTATTTAAATTAAATCTAAATTAATATCCGGTTTATTATTTTTGTAAAGATATAATAACAAATGGTTTTTGTAATTTTTAATAATTAATATAACATATATATAATTAAATCCAAACTAATCTAAATTAAAATTTGAATTTTAAGAATTATTTTTAAATCCAAAAAAAAAAATCACACAAAGGAATATTTTTGTAAAGATATTATATCTATGTTTTCATAAATAGTAAATAATTAAAGATTTGGTAAGATTTTGCTATAATTTCGAAAATAGTAAATAGTTAAAGATTTGGTAAGATTTACCAAATATAATTAATTTTTAATTTAAAAAAAATTCTGTTTGGCGACATAAATAAAAAGAAGCAAAAAAATAGTTATCCATAATGGAAATATACTAAAATAAAAGTTTTTCTTGTTTGGTTACGAAATGTTACCATGTTTCAATAGTATAGAATTTTTTTTTGGTAACTCATGGTAATCCCAAGTTTATGGAGGGGCCCAAACTAATCCCTAGGAGAAATGCATCCCACGGATAGACTCCTCCCGGGTTTTTAAATGGGCCATAATGCATGTGCATATATCCGTGTGGGTGTCCGAAACAAATGTGTATTAATTTTGCATAGCAGGAAGATTGAACCCGTAATGTGGTAGCATCCAAGGCCCGTCCCCTACCACTTAACCACAAGCGCTTAGACTTTAATAGTATAGATTTGATATAGTAAAAGATAGAAAAAACAAACTTGACTAATTTCATTTTTTGTTTTGGCATGTCCCCTCTTTAACATTGGTGTTAAATGAGTTATTGGGGCAGCCCGTTGTAGAATAAAATGCTGTAAAAAAATTATATTATAGAGAGAGTTTTTTAGTCTATAATCTATAAAAAAATTATAGTAATACCTTAAATACAACTTTTAAGTTTTTGTTACAAACTTACCACCATTCGCTTAAAATTTTCAAAAATATCATAAATTATTTTGTGAAAAAAACATATTTACCCAAAAAATTTAAAAAAGTTACTAATCAAAAACGTGTTAAGAATATTTATGGCTTTATTAAATTTCACATGACTAATCATAACGTGTCAAGATGAATAAAAAAAGTGAAGAGTATAAAAAACTATAAAAAAACGATGTTTATTATAAATAGGGAGTAGCACTACCCCAATTCCAGTATCATTCTCACTAACAAATCCAATATAATTCTCACTCACTAACAGATCCAATATAATTTTTTTTTCTAATCTGTCCTAGAACGGGGGTAAGTTTTAAATTTTGTTTTCTGAAGTCTAGTTTTATTTTTTCGATAAAATGTATTTGTGGATGTAAAAGTTTGAGATGTGTTAACAGTTTTATTTTTGGTATAAAATATAGTATATAGTTTTCTAAATTTTTAATCCACAATGAAGGCATACGACAATTTGTTTTGTTTGTTTATGAAACTTTGTAATGTAATTTTGTTTATTTTTGTGTTTACATATAATTTGTTTTGTAGATTTATTTTTTTTAATATGAGACACATATTAATCTTGTGTATTATTTTGTTTAAATAAAATAAAATTGTATATGTTTATTGCATTGATAAGCTCAAATTAATATCCTAAAAGTACTAAAGCTTTGTCGATTGTAATACTTAGGGATCGAATCCACATACACTCACGGAAACACACAATAGATTGTATAGATGAAAATCAAGCTAAGTGATCGATGTAACTGAAAGCAAATACGTAAATTAAAATGTTGTAAATTCAATTGGAGAAAGATAGGTTCAGGGTATTTCTCAAAAAATCAATAAATGCAGATAAACTAACTAATCAGGGTTTAGGTTATGCACGGTTCTTGAACTCAAATCACTAAAGTATAATTAACCAACTCTCGTTGCGAGAATTATCTAAATCTAAATCCTAGAATTCCAAATCTCTTTACGAATCCTAAAGTCTAAACCAGCTTTTAGTTCATGTTTGATTTGTTCACAAAACAACTAAACCAAATCTCTTTGCGGATAGTTATTTTGCTAACATTAGGTTCTATCAGGTAATTAATCGCACTCTCGCGCCTAATCTATTATCCTAAGATCTAAGTTCTAGGTAATCAATCCAGAATTACTTATGAGAACAACCTATGGTGAAATACTAATTCGGATTATGAACCCTAAACAATTAATCAACCTAGCATTCAAAGAGATCCCTTATGAGAACCCTAAACCTAACAGGAGATCTACTCAGACATATAAATTGAAGCAATAAACATGAGTGAATAAATACTCGAATAAATAAGAAAGGGTAACAAGCGGGTTCGAAATCTTTTCTCAGACGAACAGAGTTTCAGACTTGTCTCCCTTCCAAAGCTCTCTCACAAAACCAAAGTAAAATAAAGCATAGCAATTAAAGTGGCTGTAAAATCCTATTAAATAACCTAAATCACGTTTTGGGGCTTCTTGTAAATAATAAAGTCTTCTGGGCAATTTTGCAATTCTTTAACTCTTCTAAAGTCGCGACTCGTGTCTTGCTGCAGTGAGTATCGACCGATACTAGTCAGTATCGATCGATACTGAAGCTCCGAATCGGGTACTCAGCTACACGAACTTCAACTTTGATCCAAAATACTCCAGAAAGCTACAATATTTCCAATTACGCTCCAAACGTGCTAAAACCTGTAAAAGACTCTAAACCACTACAAAATAGTAGAAAGACTCTATAAAATGGACTTATATCATGGCTTAAAATGGGTAAAAACCATAATATATCATGCATTAAGCTAATTAGTATTTTTAATATGTTTATATGTTTATTTTTGAGTTTGTTTATAATTTTTTCTTGATAGTCAAATCGTTTAGGTAAGCTAATCATCATAGCTTCTAATTATATGTTGAATTTTTTGGAGAATATTTCATTTATAAATAATATATTTGTTGATCACAATTTCCATATATATATATATATATATATATATATATATTTGTTTTTAACATTTTGGGATTCATTTTATTTTTCAAAAATTTCCATAAATGATTTCAATTAGCTTAACTAATACCTTACTTCCAAATCTTGCATGTTACAGGTATGATATGTAAGGTTTGTTTGAGATTTAATAAAAATATGTTTAATGTTTTATTTTGTATACTCTAAATAAAGAAAATAGAAAAATTAAAATTTGAATTTTCAAAATTATTTTTAAATATAAATTAAAATATAGTTTTATTAATATTGTATTAAATTGACTTGTTCGCAACTGAAATAGTAGTTATCCACAAACATAATAGCCAAATTTTGTAATATAATTTGTTTTGATTTTTTTGTATGTATATATAATTTTTCTAAAAAGTGACAAATATTTATTTTGTTTTTAGATCTAATTTATTTTTGTAGATTAACTTTTTTCTAATATTAAATATGACCGTGATTATAATAACATAATTCTAAACCGCATGTTTATATTAATCCAAAAATAACCATGATTATTAAAACATAATTCTAACCCGTCCGTTCATATTACAGTATAATATAAATATTTACTAATTTCAGATATTTAAAATTTTAGGCTGATTGATTATGATAAAAAAACTATACAACAACGTATCGTTTATCTTCTCTATCATTATGAGAATATTATTTATTTAAATTAAATCTAAATTAATATCCGGTTTATTATTTTTGTAAAGATATAATAACAAATAATTTTTGTAATTTTTAATAATTAATATAACATATATATAATTAAATCCAAACTAATCTAAATTAAAATTTGAATTTTCAGAATTATTTTTAAATCCAAAAAAAAAAATCACACAAAGGAATATTTTTGTAAAGATATTATATCTATGTTTTTATAAATAGTAAATAATTAAAGATTTGGTAAGATTTTGCTATAATTTCGAAAATAGTAAATAGTTAAAGATTTGGTAAGATTTGCCAAATATAATTAATTTTTAATTTAAAAAAAATTCTGTTTGGCAACATAAATAAAAAGAAGGGAATAATAGTTATCCATAATGGAAATATACTAAAATAAAAGTTTTTCTTGTTTGGTTACGAAATGTTACCATGTTTCAATAGTATATAATTTTTTTTTTGGTAACTCATGGTAATCCCAAGTCTATGGAGGGGCCCAAACTAATCCCTAGGAAAAAGGCATCCCACGGATAGACCCCTTCCGGGTTTTTAAATGGGCCATAATGCATGTGCATATATCCGTGTGGGTGTCCGAAACAAATGTGTATTAATTTCGCATAGCAGAAAGATTGAACATGTAATGTGGTAGTATCTAAAGCCCGTCCCCTACCACTTAACCATAAGCGCTTAGACTTTAATAGTATAGATTTGATATAGTAAAAGATAGAAAAAACAAACTTGACTAATTTATTTATTTTTTTTGGCATGTCCCCTCTTTAACATTGGTGTTAAATGAGTTATTGGGGCAGCCGTTGTAGCATAAAATGCTGTAAAAAAATTATATTATAGAGAGAGTTTTTTAGTATATAATCTATAAAAAAAAATTATAGTAATACCCTAAATACAACTTTTAAGTTTTTGTTACAAACTTACCACCATTCGCTTAAAATTTTAAAAAATATCATAAATTATTTTGTGAAAAAACATATTTACCCAAAATTTTTTAAAAAGTGACTAATTAAAAACGTGTTAAGAATATTTATGGCTTTATTAAATTTCACATGACTAATCATAACGTGTCAAGATGAATAAAAAAAGTGAAGAGTATAAAAAACTAAAAAAAAAAACGATGTTTATTATAAATAGGGAGTAGCACTACCCCAATTCCAGTATCATTCTCACTAACAGATCCAATATAATTCTCACTCACTTCAGCTCTTCTCCAACCTATGGTCTCTCTCTCTCTCTCTCTCTCTCTCTCTCTCTCTCTCTCTCTCTCTCTCTCTCTCTCTCTCTCTCTCTCTCTCTCTCTCTCTCTCTCTCTCTCTCTCTCTCTCTCTCACAATTTGCCTTATTATAACTCAATTTGCATTCTTCTTTTTCTAGATTCATATCAACAATTTTTGCCAACATGTATCCACTTTATGATAAATTATATATGATTTCTTGACTTTTCGTCCTTGTTTAGTGTTATACATGATTTTTCCATGCATCATTTGATTTATTTTTGTTAAAGGATAGCCATGAATTAATTTGGGTTTCAACTTATTGAAATTATACGTTATTCTCAATGGATATTAATAAGTTTTTTTCCCCATAAAATTTTATATTCTGCAAATATCCGTTTTAGTTGCAAAGATAGTAAAAATGTCAGTATCCTCCTCGGAAGATATGGACTACCTTTTAGTTTTCACAGAAAAATATATTTAAATATATGAACTATAAAAAAAATTATGGGGTTTCAATACCTCAACTCACTTCTTAGCACTAATGGCGTCTCCAATGAACTAAAAGGATTCCTCTACGACTTTAGTTGCTTAAGTATTAGGGTTGTTTCTATCTCGCCATGTTGGCTATGTTGTTTTTGTCTTTGACCAATATCTCCATTGAAAGAGAAAGTGATCTATGAAATTTAGTTTGACCAAAAAAAAATTGTGGGGTTTTAATGTGTCTATGTTGTTGTACATGTTTCTCTTTGGAAGGATTCGGTAAAGGTGACAGAACAAGGTGGTGGGGCAGGCGGTCCATTCGACGATGGTGTTTTTGAAGGTGTGAAGGAAATAGTTGTTGGAAAAGATATTGACTGTATATCTTATATCAAGATTGAATACGAAAAGGATGGAAAAATTGAAACCCGTGAACACGGAACGATTCGCGGGGAACTAGAAAAGGTAATAAAAAGATCTTGACTTTGCTATTTTTCAATCGGTTCTTATCAAATCCTTAAAAGCTAATAAATAATTTGTTTGTTTCTAATGGGAAATGAAATCCAGTTTGCAGTGGATTATCCGAATGAATTTATCACATCCGTTGGAGGAAGCTATGGTCATGTTCGTAACTATGAAGCAGTGCTTATCACATCGCTAATCTTCAAAACCTCCAATGGAAGAACCTCACTAATCGGTAAGAGGAGTGGGACAGAATTCATGCTCGCAGGTAAAAAGGAAGGAAAACTTACTGGATTCTATGGACGTTCTGGTCAAGCTCTTGATGCCATTGGGGCATACTTCATTTTTGCCCAAAAGGTGGCAGCACAAGGTGGTGGGGCAGGCAGTCCATTCGACGATGGTGTTTTTGAAGGTGTGAAGGAAATAGTTGTTGGAAAAGATATTGACTGTATATCTTATATCAAGATTGAATACGAAAAGGATGGAAAAATTGAAACCCGTGAACACGGAACAATTCGCGGGAAACTAGAAAAGGTAATAAAAAGATCTTGACTTTGCTATTTTTCAATCGGTTCTTATCAAATCCTTAAAATCTAATAAATAATTTGTTTGTTTCTAATGGGAAATGAAATCCAGTTTGATGTGGATTATCCGAATGAATTTATCACATCCGTTGGAGGAAGCTACGGTCATGTTCGTAACTATGAAGCAGTGCTTATCACATCGCTAATCTTCAAAACCTCCAATGGAAGATCCTCACTAACCGGTAAGACGAGTGGGACAGAATTCATGCTCGAAGGTAAAAATGGAGGAAAACTTATTGGATTCCATGGACGTTCTGGTCAAGCTCTTGATGCCATTGGGGCATACTTCAATTTTGGTGGGGCCTAAAAGTTGGAAGCACAAGGTGGTGAGGCAGGCAATCAAGGATCCAACTGAAAACCACATTTGAAGTCCGAATAATCTTTTCTGCTTTTACTATGTTTGTGTGTGTTTTAGTGTCAATGCTTTACGCTATCATGTGTTCTCTTCCTTGATGGTGAGTGTGATTTCCATATAAATAAGTTATCGGAACGCCTTGATGGTGAGTGTGATTTCCATATGAATAAGTTATCGGAACTGTAGTTCTGTATTTGTGGCTATGTTTTCTGTTTGTGTTTTTGTGTGATGTTCGTTGTCACTTGTCGATTTTAATAAAAAGACATATGTTCAATCTCTATTTATTATGCGTTTCTATAAATCTTGTAAAGACTATAACTGGATTTTGTCTTAACTAGAATTTGAATACTTCATTACTTATAATCTCTAATGTGTGTTTACATGATTTTCGCACTATAATTTTTTTTTATCGTTAGCATTTATAGTAAAACCTCTATTAATTAATAATGGTGAGATTTTGAAAATTTATTAATTTAATATATTAATTAATTGATAACAAATAAATATTAGAGAGTTTTTTAGTCCACCGTCTACAAATAAAATTATTCAAATGATGTTATATTACAGAATTTAAATGAATTCACTTGTTAAAATGGCATGATAAACTTGAATTCATTATTAATAATTTCAGTTGTCGCAACTGAATAATGGATGTTAATAGCATACAAGATTTTCCATCAAAAGGATACACATGTTCATAAGTTAAAAATTTAGAATATATTATGGCATTTTGTGTTATTGATGACTTGTTGTTGTTGGATCTATTCTTTCCTAAGCTCAACATAATCGAAGCTTCTCTCTCTCAGGATCTGGAGGTAATATTGTTTCCTAGATTCTAGGATATTGTTCATTGTTCCATTCGTCGATTTCTTTCTCCTGGATAGGTTTAGTTCCTTTTTTTAGCTTATTAGGCTCAAACTTTAGACTCTTGCATTGTCCGGTCCGATTAGCCTCAGGCTTCATATTAGTTTCAACTCAATCTTTCAGTTCCATGAATCAATTGGGTTTAGTTCACGTAGTTTAGTATAGTTTGAGATTAGGTTCACAAGATCGGTTCATGAATTGGTTGACAATGCTATGTTTTTTATATTGTCGTGTGTGTTTGATCAGAAGATATTTTCGAATTAATATTAAAGTTTAGTGGTTTGTTTGGATTAAGAAAACTGTATGGTTATTGTAAGAAGCAATTGATTGATTATGTCAATTTATATTAGAATATATAATTTAGAAGATCTATCAACCCTGTGAAGCCTTGTGGTTTTTGTTGCATATTGTTGATATCTATTAATGATTTGTATTTTATTTTTTTTTGTAGAAATTGGATGTGATGAAAAATATTTGGACCTCTTCAAAGAGATGACTAGTTTGACTGGAACAATCCAGACATCTCTGATTGCTTCAATCTTTAGCATTGAAATAATCGCACGATCGATCCACATGTCCGGGACATCAGACAATATGATTACATTGGCGAAACACGTGATGGAAGGGAGCTCTACAGCAAATGCTAGAGCCCAACAGAATAAGCATTGTATTTTATACATACAAAATAAAACAAAAGCCCAAAGACCATGTTTTTATGTTTCCGGGTCTTTCGAAGAGACAATCACAATCAGAGACCAAGAAAAAGAAAATCGGAGACGAACCCTAATTTCCGACCATAATGCGAAACAATATGAGATCCGTCATCGCTCAGGTAACTCGCGGAGGTAGATCGGTTGTGCCTCGCCGCAATTTCTCTTCCACAACCGTTTGCTTTTTTCTTGCTTTTCTAGAATATTTAATCACTTTGATTTTGTGTTATTGATGACTTGTTATTGTTGGATCTATTCTTTCCTAATCTCAACAAAATCGAAGCTTCTCTCTGCCAGGATCTGGAGTTAATATTGTTTCCTAGATTCTAGGATATTGTTCATTGTTCCATTCGTCGATTTTTTCTCCTGAATAGGTTCAGTTCCTTTTTTTAGCTTATTAGGGTCAACCTTTATACTCTTGCATTGTCCAGTCCAAATAGACTCATGCTGCAGATTAGTTTCAATTCAATCTTTCAGTTTCATGAATCGATTAGGTTTAGTTCGCGTAGTTTAGTATAGTTTGAGATTAGGTTCACAAGATCGGTTCATGAATTGGCTGACAGTGCTATGTTTTTTAGACCGTCGTGTGTGTTTGATCAGAAGTAGTTTTCGGATTGATATTAAATTTTAGTGGTTTGTTTGGATTAAGAAAACTTTACGGTTATTGTAAGAAGCAATTGATGGATTATGTCAATTTATACTAGAATATAAAATTTAGAAGATCTATCAACCCTGGGAAGCCTTGTGGTTTTTGTTGCATATGGTTCTGTTGCTGATATTTATTAATGATTTATATTTTGTTTTTTTTGTAGAAATTGGATGTGATGGAAAAAGATTTGGACATCCTCAAAGAGAGGACTGGTTTTACTGGAACAATCAGACATCTCTGATTGCTTCAAACTTTAGCATTGAAATAATCGCATGATCGATCTACATGTCCGGGACTTCATACAGTATGATTACATTGGCGAAACACGTTATTGAAGTGAACTCTACAGCAAAGGCTAAGGCCCAACAGAATAAGCGTTGTATTTTATACATACAAAATAAAACAAAAGCCCAAAGACCATGTTTTTATGTTTACGGATCTTTTGAAGAGGAAATCACAATCAGAGACCAAGAGAAACAAAAACTGGAGACGAACCCTAATTTTTGACCATGATGCGAAACAGTCTGAGATCCGTCATCGCTCAGGTAACTCGCGGAGGTAGATCGGTTGTGCCTCGCCGTAATTTCTCTTCCACAACCATTTGCTTTTTTCTTGCTTTTCTAGGATATTTAATCACTTTGATTTTGTGTTATTGATGACTTGTTGTTGTTGGATCTAT
Source organism: Eutrema japonicum (assembly GCA_030161315.1). NCBI lineage: Eukaryota > Viridiplantae > Streptophyta > Magnoliopsida > Brassicales > Brassicaceae > Eutrema > Eutrema japonicum. The sequence continues at coordinate 46,334,780 of BSQW01000013.1, forward strand.
TATTTCCTAAGCTCAACAGAATCATACTGTCCTCAGTATGAAAAAGTTGGCGAAAAGATGGTAAATACATTTAAATAAAAGATAAGGTGAAAGAGATCGATTAAACCGTGATGTGAAGTGCATGGCTAGGCGTTGCTTGAGCCATCTCTCTCGGAGTCGGGCGTGTTGCCATCGAACTGGTGGTGCTCTTCAAGAAAACGCATCATGCGCATGTATCGTCTCTCTTGTCGTGCTATCTTCTTCTCCATGGTCGCGTATTCTGGTCCGTGTGCGTGAGATGAACTCGCGGATGGTTGATAAGCTCAAATGTAATACCCTAAAGTACTAACAGCTTTGTCGATTGTACCATTTAGGGGTCGAATCCACAAATACTCAAGAAATCACGCAATATATTATATAGATAAGAATTAAGCTAAGTGATCAATGTAATAGAAAACAATAATAGAAATTAAACTGTTGTAAATTCGATGGAAGGAAGATAGGCTCAGGGTATTTCTCAGAAAATCAGAGAATGCAGGTAAACAAATTAGTCAGGGTTCAGATTAAGCGCAGTTCTTGAACTCAAATCACTAAACAATAACTAACCAACTGTCGTTGCGAGAATTATCTAAGTCTAAATCTCAGAACTCCAAATCTCTTTGCAAATCCTAAAGACTAAACCAACATTAAGTTCAAGTTTGATTTGTTCACAAAACAACTAAACCAAATCTCTTTGCAGATAGTTATTTTGCTCGCCCTAGGTTCTATCAGATTATAAATTGCACTATCGTTCCTAATCGGTTAACCTAATATCTAAGTTCCAGGTGATAAATCTAGAATTAGTTTTAAGAACAACCTATGGTGAATAACTAATTAAGATTATGAACCCTAACCAACTAATTAACCTAACATTCAATAAAATTCCTTATGAGAACCCTGAACCTAACAGGAGATCTACTCAGACATGGAAATTGAAACAATAAACATGATTGAATAAATCTCTGAATAAATAATAAAGATGAGAGTACCAAAAGGGTTTGAAATCTTCTCTCAGACGAACAGAGTTTCAGACTTATCTCCCTCCAAAATCTCACTCACTAAAACCAAAATAGAATAAAGCGTAATGGCCAACGTGGCTGAAAAACCTAATTAATACTCCTAAAACACGTTTTGGGGCTTCTTGTAAATAATAAAATCTTATGGGGCATATTGCAAATTCTTCAATCTTCTAATTGTCGCGACTCGTGTCTCTCTGCAATTGGTATCGATTGATACCATAAGTGGTATCGGTCGATACTCAGGCATCAAATCGGCTATCTCAGTTATACGATATTTGCTTAGCTCCAAAAAGCTCCAGAATGCTTCAATATCTCCAATTATGCTCCAAACGTACCTAAAACCCGAAAATGCTCTAAAAGACTCCAAAATACTAGAAAGAGTCTATAAATAAGACCTATATCATGGCTAAAAACGGGTAAAAACCATGATATATCAACTCCCCCAGATTTAGCCTTTGCTTGCCCTCAAGCAAACATAAGACCAAACCAGATAAAGAGGTTTGAAAAACACGGAGACTCACCTGTTCTTGAAACATTGTATTGACCCCTTTTCTTAGTGCTCCACATATCACGTAACCAGTTCCAAATCTAACCACCATGTACTTCTCCGTAGACATTCGCAGCTTCCCAGACTACACACATTATTTTGCAGCATTATCTAATAAAGCCCTCATCGCCAGTTTCATCGCTGTAATCAATGCCAAGAACCTTCTAGACTCTTTCCCATATAATATCATGACAAAAGAACCACTCAATTTGCACACTTTTTGGTATTGTTTCCTCTCCCCTAGACTTATTTCTCATCATGCTCTCTTGCATATATATATTAAGGGTTGAAACGCGAGTATTGATGGTGTTTGCCACCGAATCCTAGGTTCTTCCCTCAAAAGTAATCAAAGGTATAGGCGAATAATGGTATCACAGGAAATTTTCCTAACCTCGCTTCCACCTTTGTGTGATCATTCCTTCTAAGTAGAGTAATGAGATTGCTGGAAATTTTCCTAGCCCTCTACTCAGAAGGAAATCATTTCATCTTTTTATGCTTTTATTTATTAACTTGTAACAGGGGAGAGAGATACCATTACTTTAAACACATGGGTTCCGTTGTCAGATAAGAACGAGGAATCAAGCTCTATGGACATCAATCACATCGATGAAGTGCAAAAATTGGCTCAGGCTTTAATGGACTCTGTTGGAAACATGGGTGTCTTCTAGTTAACTGGTCAGCCTTTGGATTTTCCATTAGTCTGATCTAGAACTGGTTCTATAATTATGGTCACTTAGAAGCAAGGTCAGCACAATAGATTCAAGAAAAAGATCATCATCTCCAACATGTTTTGACTCAATAAAACAACAGACTGACTCAAAAACGACTGACTCTAAGAAAAACAAACACAATGTCAGCAACTACCTCCCCCAGACTTAAACAACATTGTCCCTATTGTTATCTAGTCTAGAGTCGGTAAAAAATACCAAAAGAACTGAGTGGAGTCGTGAAAAACAAAGAAATTACCGGAGTGGGGTAGGAGTGTCGACCGACACACAGCACTGGTATCAAGCGATACCAGGCTTAGGTCGACACAGGTAACTTTTTTCATCGACATCTGCGCGTTGGGTATCGACCGATACCATTACTGGTATCGATCGATACAAGGACTATTGGTCGATGCATCGTTTGTTTCTCCTGGTGTCGATCGATACTAGAATGGTATCGGTCGACACAACCCCTTTTCATCTGATTCACTCAAAAACACAAGACACAAAAGCAAAAATACTAAACTAAAAGAACTTATATACAGACTTACCAGTGGGTTGCCTCCCACCAAGCGCTTGTTTTCAGTCATTAGCTTGACTTTGGCTCATGTATTAGTCATGAAAAGAATGAGAACTTGCGCCAAAACAAGCTCCACAACTTGACATATCCAGATTCAGAATTCTACTCAACATACCCTTCACAACATCCTTTCCTTTATCTTTCAATTCTGAAGTGAGAATAGCTCTCACCTTAGAGAATGGTTTTGAGGTTCCCTTGCACTTCACCTCATATTCAATCGAATCACCATCACACTTCTGAGGGGTTAGAATCATATAGGCAGCACCCTTGACTCTTTCGCTCTTCACCTTTTTCTTTGCCTTAGCCGTTTTGATGTCTCTCTTCGTGATGATAGAAGGACCATCTAAAACGTCTATGACATTTGGCTCATCATAAGGCTCTTCCAAAAGATCAACCATCAACGTCTCTCCTGTAATAACGGTGATGCAAGAGATATGTTTGGGGGCTCTTCCAGAAGGAATGGCTTTGTAGGAGACATCTTTGTCAATGTACGAGAACGAGATTATCTTACTGGGCGTGTCTATATCTGCACCAACCGTAGCTATGAATGGTCTTCCAAGAATCAAAGGCGTACTAGATCTTTCGCTCATCTCCACAATCTGAAAATCAGTAGGAATCAGACAATCTCCTACTTTAACAAGCAAATATGGGATTGTACTATATGGAACTGAGGTGGAAGAGTTCGCGAATACAAGAGACATCTTAGGAGATCTTATATCAGCAATTCCCAACCTCTATGCATTTGCCTTTGACATGACATTGACACTAGACCCTGAATCAACGAGAGATTCTTTGAATTCAACTACAGAGATAGAGTATGGAACTGAAAATTTTTTTGGGTCTTCCCTCTTAGTCAACTGCTTCACCGGTGGTGGTGTGTTTCTTGCCTTGATGAAGATTGCCTTGATCTCTTCTAGAGTTTCTCTGCAATCTCGGAAGTAACAATCCAAAGGGCGGTTTTCAAAAGCTTCTTCAAAAGACATAGTATGGGAAATCCTCCTTACCATCTTCTCAAAAGCGAACAACTTCTCTGTATTGATGGGATTTCTGAGATGTCTAGGTGGTAAAGGATATGGCATATTAGGCTTGTAAACACGTTCCTCGACAACCTTCGGTTTTTTTTTCACAATTTCTAGCCCAGTCTGCGAGGGGTGTCGATCGATACTAGAATGGTATCGATCGATACAAGGAATATTGGTCGTCTCTTCAGGATGGTGTCGATCGATACCATTAGTGGTATCGGTCGACACAGACGTATCGGGCTCAAAATCACCTTCAACCTCTTCTAACTCCACGAATTTTTCTGCATTCAAACCCTTTTCTACCACTGCAGTGACCTCTTTAGCACTTCCTAAGGTGATTGCATTGATGTATTCATTCTGTGAATGAACCATCTTTCCCTTGACAGCTTCTGCAGTCTGAGCTATTTGAGTTTCCAGCATCTTCTGATGAGTGTTGAGAGACTCAATTTTCCCATTCAGATATGTATACATGGCATCCATCTTCCCATTAAAGTCCAATGTCATCTTCTGCAGTCCCTGAAGAAGTTGTTCAATCATAGACTCAAACTTGTTCTCAAGAGTTTTGGGTAGTGGAGATTGGTACCCTTCTTGCTGAGCATTGTTGGTAAAGTTCCAGTTGTTGTTTTGCTGGTATTGATACCTTTGACACTGAAACATAGTTCCACCAATGTAGTTAACATCTTCTACTTCATCGTCAGCAGCAAAGTGGACCGCTTTTTGGGTCTTTCCCATCAACAGATTGTGCACCGAATCCAACTTAGCATTCACCTCTGCGATTCGACTGCCATCCAAGTTACCAGATTGCTTCTTGCGTTCCATATCTGCATTCTCGGTACTATTGCTAGAAGCCAAGTTCTCAATAAGCACATAAGCATCATCAGGATACCTGGTGTTGAAATTCCCATTACTCACAGCATCCAAAGCCATCTAGTACCTCCAATCAATCCCTCTGAAGAAAATACCCAGCAACTGAACCTTAGTGAACCCGTGATGTGGACAATCCCTTTGATATGATCTGAATATGATCCAAGCTGTCTTAAACGCCTCAGTCGCTGCTTGAGAAAATTGAGAGATCTTATTGCTAAGCTCTTTGGATCTTGCATCATCATAGAAATTGTTGAAGAAGGCCTTCTTAGTCTCCTCTCAAGTAGTCAGTGATCCTGGCTGCAGCTGCTTAAGTCAATAAGCTGCATCCCCACCAAGAGAGTATGAGAAAAGCTTACAGAAGAGGAAATCGTTGGACACTACATTGTACTTAATGTTAGTGACCAAGTCCTCAAACCTCTCAATGTGATCCATGGGGTGTTCATGAGAAAGACCATGAAAAGGATGCTGACCCACTAGAGTGAAGTATGCAAGTTTCAGCTCAATGTCATTTCTCTGAAAAGTAGGAGGGCGAATCGCTGATCGATTGGCATATAACTGATCAGGCCTGTTGTACTCTCCAATTGTCCTACCACGATCAATCATGTCGTTCCCAACATTCACAATAACTGCATGGACAATGATGCTTCCATCTCCATCAAGTCGTTGCCCTCTCTCATTGCACAAATGACCATCTTGGTCTCTCAAAGCTCCAGCATCATCACGAGTCAATACCACTGGATTATTCATCTCTGCTGGCTTTTTTGTTTTCCGGTTTGTGCGTTCCAAATCTGCTAGCTCCTTGTTGGAAAGATTAACTAGCTGAGTGCTCTTGTTTCTCCTGGTTTAGCGATTAGGCATACACCTGAAACACAAAAGCTCAAGGCACGTAAGTAACAAAAACAATATAAAGAAACTATGAGTATCGACCGATACTGGGTGAGTATCGATCGATACACAGGCTTAGTCAAAATTCTAGACTATAATCTAATGGCGAATTTAGAGTCCCCGGCAACGGCGCCAAATTTGATAAGCTCAAATGTAATACCCTAAAGTACTAATAGTTTTGTCGATTGTACCATTTAGGGGTCGAATCCACAGAGACTCAAGAAATCACGCAATAGATTATATAGATAAGAATTAAGCTAAGTGATCAATGTAATAGAAAGCAATAACGTAAATTGAACTGTTATAAATTCGATGGAAGGAAGATAGGCTCAGGGTATTTCTCAGAAAATCAGAGAATGCAGGTTAACAAATTAGTCAGGATTCAAATTAAGCGCAGTTCTTGAACTCAAATCACTAAACTATAACTAGCCAACTTTCATTGCGAGAATTACCTAAATCTAAATCTCATAATTCCAAATCTCTTTGCAAATCCTAAAGACTAAACCAGCATTAAGTTCAAGTTTGATTTGTTCACAAAACAACTAAACCAAATCTCTTTGCAGATAGTTATTTTGCTCGCCCTAGGTTCTATCAGATTATCAATTGCACTGTCGTTCCTAATCGGTTAACCTAAGATCTAAGTTCTAGGTGATAAATCTAGAATTAGCTTTAAGAACAACCTATGGTGATGAACTAATTCAGATTATGAACCCTAACCAACTAATTAACCTAACATTCAATAAAATCCCTTATGAGAACCCTGAACCTAACAGGAGATCTACTCTGACATGGAAATTGAAACAATAAACATGATTGAATAAATCTCTGAATAAATAATAAAGATGAGAGTAACAAAAGGGTTCGAAATCTTCTCTCGGACGAACAGAGTTTCAGACTTGTCTCCCTCCGGAAGCTCTCTCACAAAAACCAAAGTAGAATAAAGCATAATGGCCAAAGTGGCTGAAAACCCTAATTAATACTCCTAAAACACGTTTTGGGGCTTCTTGTAAATAATAAAGTCTTATGGGGCAGATTGCAAATTCTTCAATCTTCTAATTGTCGCGACTCGTGTCTCTCTGCAATTGGTATCGATCGATATCATAAGTGGTATCGGTCAATACTCGGGCATCAAATCGGCTGTCTCAGTTATACGATCATTGCTTAGCTCCAAAAAGCTCCAGAATGCTTCAATATCTCCAATTATGCTCCAAGCGTACCTAAAACATGAAAAGACTCTAAAAGACTCCAAATTACTAGAAAGAGTCTATAAATAAGACCTATATCATGGCTAAAAATGGGTAAAAACTATGATATATCAATGGTGCACGGGCGTGTGATTGTTGAAGTAGTCGAGCACGCTCTTCCTCGGCGTCTCGGTTGGCCTTGGCCACTAGGAACTTTCCAATCGTGTACGGTAGGCGTGGAACTGTGGGTATATAGTCCATCGCTTCCGGTATCCATGTAGGCGCTGCTCCTTCTCGGAGTCTAGGGACAGAAGTAGAAGGTAAGTAGACAACGTAATACATACCGACATTAGTGCAATATTTGTAACCAAATCTGTCGGGGTCGAGTGAAGGGCGAGAGTTCGTGCGGTCTCGTGAGAATTGCATCAAGCCAAACCAGCTTCCTTGGAGTATAACCTTGTTCGAGAATTCGAAGTGCACGACTTGTAGAATTGCCGTTATGATGCTTCTGAAGGCGGTGGTAGCGTCCTCGGGTTTTGTGGTGGGCGCGTCATGTTTCACTTTCACCAAGTTCTTTGTGACGATGCAAGCATAGCGCGGGTCGTCGATTAAAAGAAGTTGAAGAGTGACAAGCTCGCCTTTGAGGATACTCACCACGTTCTCTCTCGAGAACATGGTGTGCGCCAAGAGCTTGTGTACATAGCGGACAGCAGAATGCGTGAGTAGCGCGGCTTTGGACCGTTCGTTGTCGTAGACGCCTTGTCCCATTATGCTCCATAGATCTTCATTTGGATTCTCCTCGGCGTGAATCTCATCGAGATATTGAAGCTTCAAAGCTTCAGAAAGTTCTGGGATCGTTATAGCGTAAGAATATCCACGAATGGTAAAGTTAAGTGTACCGTCGTTCGCTCTTGCATTAGAGCGTCTCTTGTAGCACATAGTGACGGTTGATAAGAATTCTTTGGTGAGATCTTCATAGGTAGGGAGATTGAGCTCCATGAAAGGTCGAAGATTAAGTGCGTCGAGATACCAAATCACATCTTCTCTAATCCCGAGCGCGTCGAGAGTCGAGTAATCTATGCGAGGTGTTGATTTGATAACCATCTTGTTGAGCTTCTCAAGGTAATCGATATTCGGGTCCATAGATTTTTCGACATATCGTACCTTTGGTCTTCGTTCCGGAGGTGGTGTTGGTTCACGTGAAGGGGAAGGAGTTGGGTCACGCCGAGGAATTGACACGCGAGTCCCCTCGGCTAAAACTGAAACCGTCGGAAATCCGTCGGAATTTGCGATATTTTCCATGTTTTTCACACGAAAATACTTAGTGTTACAAACATTTAGAAAAATATTTTGGGACACTTTAGTATTTATACATAATTTCCGGAAAGAAAACTAGGTTTTTATTTCATAAAAATACATAGATAAATTAACTCTGTTTCGAAATAAGTTTAAAAAAATACATAGAGAAATAAAATTTATTACATAAAATTCATTACTCCGAGTCCGATGAATAATCTGATGTAGCGGAATCGGATTGCTCGTCAAATTCGCCGAGCTCTTCCTTTGAATCCTCAAATACCTCGTAATCTCCGTCCATGGTGAAATCAACCACGAGGTCAACTTCAAGTGAATGCTCGATCGGACCTAAGTTACCAATTGCGTTTTCCTGCAAAGGGTCGTACTCGGAAACACCATAATTGCTTCCCCTTGGGTGTATCGACGTAACAGTAATCCAAGGGTCTTGCGTGTTCCTAACCCGGGGGTATCGAATGTAGGAAATATGATCCGCTTGTGAAGCAAAAATGAAAGGATCGTAATTCTGAAGTCACTTTCGAGAGTGAACACATGTAACACCAAATGCGTCCTGACATAGACCTTCTACTGGATTATACCAATCGCAGTAGAACGCAATGCACCTCAAGTCGATCATTCTCGGATAATGGACCTCCAATATTTCGCAGAGGACACCGTAGTAGACAACTTCTCCAGATTGAGACGATATACCAGAACTATAAGTTGTATTTGAGCTTCCTTTCCGATGAGCCTTAAAAGCATACCCTCGGGTGCAAGACATCGGATAAGACTTTGCAATAAACGTCGGGCCTTTCAACATCTCAACTAACCATGTCAAAAACTCTTTCCTGCCAGTAGTCATCTGACCAACCTGTTAAAATTTCATGTGGACAATAATCGACACAATTTTTATATAAAGAATTTATACAATTTAAATATATAATAATAAATCATCATTTAACACTTACATAATATTTCAACCAATCACCAAAGTCATTCAGCTTGACGACATCAAGCTCATCATCTGTGTAATTTGGATACCAATCGCGTATTTGGGCCACGAACATCATGTGCATGAACAAATGCATTAGAAAATAGCATTAGTAAACTTTGTTAACTAATTAAAAAAAACAATTTAGGTACCTCTCATATTCTAAAACGTCATCGCAGTTTGTCAGAATATACATATGCAAGTGTCCATCCTTGCTTTTTCCACTTACTCGTCCAATCTAAGTAAATATATCGGGAACATAGACAGGATAACTAACTATGTTCCCTCCATCATCATGTCGTGCGGGGCGTCTACTTTTTGTCTGGACTTGTGCTGGAAAGTAGTAGCCGACAAAGTTGGAAGTTTCTTCATTAATGCTCTATGCGACAATAGAACCCTCGACTCTAGCAATATTTTTCACCTTCTTGTTTAGGTGGAACATATACCGCTCAAAAGGGTACATCCATTGGTATTGAACCGGCCCACCAAGTGCTGCTTCTCGAGGGAGATGAATAGAAAGATGTTCCATAACATCAAAAAAGGCAGGAGGAATTATTTTTGAGGTTGCAAAGGGGAACCGGTATGTGCTCCCATAGATTTCGGATTCCGACTGATGTAAGTGATCTCGTGCATAGATCCCGGAAGAAAGCACCCATTCCTGCATATATATGATATATCATGGGTTTTACCCCTTTTTAACCATGATATAAGTCCTTTTTTATAGAGTCTTTCTAGTATTTTGGAGTCTTTTTGAGTCTTTACAGGTTTTAGGTGACTTTGGGAGAAAATGAGCCATTTTGGGTGAAAATGAGCATATGGAGATGCAGAGACATCAGAAGTTGGACATTCGTTGAAGACTTTCCATCGATGGATTGAGCTCATATTTGGCCACACGATAGATCGATGGATTAGCTTTCATTTGGAAGTGGTTTGAGGTGATTCCAACTGTGCGATCAAACGTTATGCCAGTTTTCGTGAAGACAGTCCAGTCTGGCGAGCAGAAGAGTCGACACAGAGAATGTGTATCGATCGATACCACTTATGGTATCGATCGATACTGCTCGGGAGAAGAAGGAAACGTGACTTTTTACAAGTTTTAAGTTTGCACTTTGGTCTAGAAGACTTTAATAACTACTAGAAGCCCCAAAAACGTGTTTTAGTTTTATAACTAGGTTTTTCAGCCACTTTGATGGCTATGCTTTATTTTACTTTGGTTTTGTGAGAGAGCTTTGGAAGGGAGACAAGTCTGAAACTCTGTTCGTCCGAGAGAAGATTTCGAACTGTTGTTTTACTCTCTTCTTTATTATTTATTCAATGATTTATTCAGTCATGTTTATTGTTTCAATCTCCATGTCTGAGTAGATCTCCTGCTAGGTTTAGGGTTCTCATAAGGGATTTTTTTGAATGCTAAGTTGATTAGTTGTTCAGGGTTCATAATCTGAATTAGTTCTTCACCATATGTTGTTCTCATAGCTAATTCTGGATTGATCACCTAGAACTTAGATCTTAGGTTAATCGATTAGGCACGAGAGTGCAACTGAGAAACATGATAGAACTTAGGGTGAGCAAAATAACTATTCGCAAAGAGATTTTGTTTAATTATTTTGTGAACAAATCAAACTTGAACTAAAAGCTGGTTTAGACTTTACGATTCGCAAAGAGATTTGGAATTCTAGGATTTAGGCTTAGATAATTCTCGCAACGAGAGTTGGTTAATTATACTTTAGTGATTTGAGTTCAAGAACCGTGCATAACCTGAACCCTGATTAGTTAGTTTATCTGCATTCATTGATTTCCTAAGAAATACCATGAACCTATCTTTCTCCCATCGAGTTTACAACAGTTTAATTTACGTATTTTCTTTCAATTTCATTAATCATCTATATAATCTATTGTGTGTTTCCTTGAGTCTCTATGGATTTGATCCCTAAGTATTACAATCGACAAAGCTTTAGTACTTTTAGGGAATTAATTTGAGCTTATCAATATAGTAGACATACAAAATTAAATAACTTACGTATAATGATAAAAAAAATATAAATATGGCAACATACGTAATAATGTAAATGTAAGTACCTGCAATAGCTTCATGGATGTTTATAGGAAGAAGAACTTCAAATGCAAATGGAATGAGGCGCTGCATGACAATCATGACTCTTCATCCCAAAAAACTTCCCTTATGAACTATCGACGCAATTACGAAGGTTAGATGTGTATCCGTCTGGGAATTTGCACTACAAGAATACACTCGATTTCCGACGGGTATATTGGTCGGAAAACGGTCGGAAAACGTCTTTACCGACGAATTTCCGACCAATTTGGCCCGTCGGAACTATCGCGTCCGAAATCAAATATGGTCGGAAATTGGTCGGTAATTCCCGACGGATTCCCGACCAGACCATTCCCGACCATTTACCGACGCTAAATATCACCCGACGATTTACCGACTAAAGTCCGATGCGCCCATTCCCGACCAAATACCGACCAGACTAAGTTCCGACCACATTCCGACCATAATAATAACCGACAATTTACCGACAAAAGTCCGATGACCTTATTTCCGACCAAATGCCGACGTTTCTAATTTCCGACCAAATTCCGACCTTTCTTATTTCCGACCAAATTCCGACATTTCTAATTCCCGACCAAATACCGACCAGACTATGTTCCGACCAAATTCCGACCATAATAATACCCGACGATTTACCGACAAAAGTCCGATGACCTTTTTCCGACCAAATGCCGACGTTTCTAATTTCCGACCAAATTCCGACAAAATATTATTTTGAAATTATTTTAAAAATTATGAATATTGATTAATTTTAATTCAATTGAAAATAAATTTATTCGAAAATGAAAATTAAAATCAATATTAAATATTAAAATTAATATTAAACATTAAAATATTTGAAAATAAAATAGTTTAGAAATAAGAAAAAGTGTTTTTAAAACAGTAAACATTAACATTATTAAACATTAACGAGATTCGGATCCGGATCTCGTTCCCGGGTAATCCGGAAACTTCGCTCTCATCCAAGACGACATGCTAGCGATATCTGACCTTGCCTCCGAAAGCTCATCTTGCGTGGCACCTAACTTGAATTCGGTGTCCGTTTTCGCCGCCTCCAAAGCTTCTACTTTGGACTTGAGCTCTTCATTCTGCTTGATGAGATCTTCAGAGAAAAAAGAACCAGCAGAAGACCCGTCGTCCATAAACGGGATCGTACCCAAACCGCCGCGACGTCGCCCTTTTTTATCAAGGGGAAATTCCTGTATAAAATATAAATAAATTAGAACATAATAAAATTATAATGTAAAACTATAAGAAAAAAAAAACTTACGTTCATAACGAGTTGGTTGACCGCTTCCCGCGACATCTCGAAGGAGGAGGAGGAGTCACCTTGTGACTGTTGGGTCAGCTCAATGTCGGTCTTCTGCTTCGTCACGTTCTCGTAGATCTCCCTTATGAGGGGATCCTGAATAAGCCCGGTTGTCTTGTTCGTGTGGCATCTCTTCATTAAGTCCAAATGATTCGGACGCACACCTCCGGCCTCATTAGTCTATAAAAACAAATAAATTTAAATATGAATAAATAATTTAATAATTAATTAAGTAGAGAAAACAATGTAAACAATAAAAGATTACCATTTGAATTTCTCGGGTCTGGAAGCTGCTCGATCCGGAGTTGTGGATGTATTGGCCCTTCCCGTTGCGCTCACTCTTTCGTTTTCCCGAATTAGTCTTCGAGAGTTTTTTTGTCTCCGGTTGTTGCCAATATGGTCCGTAGTGATTCCAAACCTCCAAATTCAAGCCTTTCGGCTTGTCTGCCCCTTTCCTCCACTTTTTCTTCCACTCGTTCATGTGTCTCTTGAACTGCGTACTCGCTTCCTTCATAAATAATTTTTCCACCGTGACAGTGTGAGAAGGATGCCATGTAAACTCTTGTTACAAAAACATAAATAAAAATGCTTAGCAAAATATTAAAAAAATACTTATAAATATAAGAAAAAATATAGTAATTGACAACTTACCGCAAATTGTCTAAACCAAATTTGCTTCTCATCATACGGGACTTCTGAAAACTTCTTGTACGGTTTGTCGAGGATCGAATGGAACATCCTCATAATGGCCTTGCTAATCCCGTTGTTCGATATACCAAACCTACAAAAAAAGATAAACTATAAACAATTTGATATTAAATATATATATATATATATGAACTAAAGGTTTTTACCATGTCGATCTTCCAACGAGATGTGGATCAAGCCGGATGTGCAAGTCCCAGCCCGGTTGTTGGACCAACTCCTCGATGGTTATGATTCGAGGAGCTTGACTCTGCGACTCTGGGATAGTCGATGCGGCCGGACTTGGTGGTTCTGCCCATCGAGTTGAACCACCGCTACGTGGAGGTTGTTGCATCCCTTGAGACGAACCACCGATGCACAATTTCGCGAAACCGTCGTACGACCTTAACAAAAAAACGTAAAATTTGTTAGATATTAAACGCAAACGCAAACGCAAACTAAAAATAAAACGCAAAAGAAAAAACGATTACTATGAAAATATTCAGAAAAACGCGAAATAATTACCAAAAACCGTAACAATTACCAAAAACCCAAAATATTACGAAAAAACCGAAAAACTTATGAAAATTATCAAAACGGTTTTTATGAAAATTTCAAAAATTCATAAAATTATAAAACATTTATGAAAAATAGTAATAATAAATTTATTAATTATGCAAAAGTAATGAAAACGTTATTTTATACAAATGATAAAATTAAAAAAAAATCAACGTAGTCTTAAAAATATCTTAGATTTAAAAACATTTTATATACATGATTTTTATAACATTTAAAAATATATTTTTTTATTCTTAATCTAAAAATTATCTATTAAAGTTTTATATTCATAAAAAAAATCCAAAAAATCCAAAAAAATTCTGAAAAACACTATGTGTAAACAACAAATCCAAAAATTATAATCTAACAACAAATCCTACAAATCTAACCCACAAATCTCACAAATCATAAGAACTAACATCCTAATCTCCAATCTACCCACAAAACTCAAGCTAAAACAACTAACATCCTAATCTTCAAATCCCAACAACAACAACCACATATCTCAAAAACACTTACATGGTGAGAAGATGTCGGCGGCGGTGGAGGAGGGAAGGCGGCTCCGGCGGTCGGCGGCTTCGGCGGACGGCTGCTCCGGCAGACGGATCAAGCTCCGGCGATCTACAAACCAAGAGAAGGAAAAACAATTAGGAGAAGAAAAGAGGAAGAGAAGAGGGAGAGAAGAGAAGGAAGAGGAAGAGGGAGGGAAGAGAAGGAAGAGGGACACTTACCGGCGAGAGCTCAGGCGGTGATGGTCGGCGGAGAGAGAGAATCGGAGAAAGAGGAGAGATCGAAGAAATGAAGAAGACGATGCGGCACAGGTATTTAGATCTAGGTATGGTCGGAATTCGGTCGGTTTTAGAAAAATACAAAACCATCCAAATATTTCATTTACCGGTTAATTTTCGCGGGTTTTATTTCAGCATGGTCGGAAATCGGTCGGTATTTCCGACCAATTTCCGACCATACTGAGCATTTATTCATAATATTGCATGTCGCGGATTGATATATTGTTAACACTTGGCATTTTTTTCGAAAAAATTATGGTCGAAAAATGGTCGGCATTTAGAATTAAATGTATTAAACACTTGGCATTTTTTCAAAAATATTCATATTGGTCGGAATTTGGTCGGAATATCTTTGAAATTTCCGACTAATTTCCGACCATATAGGGTTTAGGGTTTAAAATTCTTAATTTTCAAAATGTATACTGTTTAAAAAACATGTAAACATCTCATGTCTAAAAAATATGTGGCAAAGCAAACATATAATAAAATATATGACGTTTTTATAAATTGAAAGTATATCGAATTAAACCGTTCATAAAGAAACATTCACTTTGTATTTATACTTTTCGGTTTCTTTTAGGTTTTATAGGATATGCCCCAAAATTGATTTAGTTAAGATATATGGACATTGAATTCTTTCAAAAGATCATATCTAACCATATTAAACATAGTCCAAATCAAATTTATGCTGTTTGAGGTTTCGAAACCCCAAATGGTCGGAATTTGGTCAGAAATGTCGAGGAATTCCGACCATTTTCCGACCAAACAATTCCCGACCATTTTCCGACCAAACATTTTTCAATCATTCCCGACCATTTTCCGACCGATCCTCGTGTCCGGTCGGAAAATGGTCGGAATATAGAATTAAATGTATTAAAAAATAAGTACACCATATTTAAAATTTTGAAAAATTTTGAAAATTTTGTTGCTTTAAAATAGATGCATATGAAAAAACATTGTTACAAATTTATTCTGAAACTGATGAATAAAATTCCGACCAAACAATTCCGAAGTGTCAAAAATTTAATCAAGAAACAACGTTGTTGTAATTAAAAAAAAGAAGGCATGATCAAAAACTATATATATATATATGTGTAAAACAAAGGATGATCAAAACACCTTTAGCGCACAAAAAAAAAAAAAAACTTAGCGGTTAATTTGGTCGGGTTTGAAAATATCAAACCGCCAAAATATTGGTTTTATTTCGGGTTGGTCGGAAATCCGTCGATATTTCCGACGAGATTCCGACTAACCCATAATATTGCAGTGGATATATTGTAAACATTTAGCATTTTTCGAAAATATTCATATTGGTCGGAAATTTCCGACCAGTTTCCGACCAATATGAATATTTCTGAAAAAATGCTAAGTGTTTATAATTAGAGGACATTTTCTGAGTATTGATATTGGTCAGAAATTAGTCGGAAATTCCGACCAAATTCCGACCATTTAGGGTTTCGAATATAAAATACTAAAATTTCAAATTGTATACCGTTTAATAAACATGTAAACATCTTATGTCTAAAAAATATGTGACAAAGCAAACATATAATAAAATATATGACGTTTTTATAAATTGAAAGCATATCGAATTAAACCGTTCATAACGAAACATTCACTTTGTATTTATACTTTTCGGTTTCTTTTAGGTTTTATAGGATATGCCCCAAAATTGGTTTAGTTAAGATATATGGACATTGAATTCTTAAACAATGTCGTGCTCCGACGATATGGATGATCATGCGGCAGAAATCGTCGATGACAATTGAACCAAGAAGTCTTTCGACCGTGCTTCAATTGGAACGCATCAGTGTTATCTTGACAATACGGGCACGCCAACCTTCCATGAGTCGACCATCCAGATAGCATACCAAATGCTGGAAAATCACTTATGGTCCACATAAGTACCGCACGCATAGTGAAATTCTGTTGGAGAGAAACATCGAACGCTTGAACACCATCTTTCCATAATATTTTCAACTCATAAATTAATGGCTGCAAGAAAATATCAAGGGATCTCTTAGGATGCTCCGGTCCGGGGACAAGAATCGTGAGGAACAAAAACTCTCGTTTCATGCACAAACTAGGCGGCAAATTGTAAGGTGTGACTATTACTGGCCACAATGAATATTGCCTCCCATGTTTCCCAAAAGGGTTGAATCCATCTGTAGATAACCCGAGGTATACGTTACTTGGCTCAGCCGCAAAACTAGGATACACCTCTTGAAAATGTTTCCACGCTTCTGCATCTGAAGGATGCGCAATCTCTCCATATGAGTTATGTTCTGCATGCCATCTCATAGCTCTTGCCGTGCGCTCGGATTGATATAACCTCTTCAACCTATCTGTTAACGGCAAATACCACATCCATTTATGTGGAACTGGTACTCTTTCACCCGTTTCCTGATACCGAGGTTTCCCACAAAAACGACACTTGCGACGGTTTTCGTCCTTTCTCCAGTATATCATACAATTGTCGATGCACACATCTATCATCTGATACGGCAATCCAAGACCAGCTACAAGTTTCTGAACCTCGTAGTATGAAGCCGGTGAGAGATTATCTTCAGGTAAAATATCTTTCACAAAATCAGCTATCGCATCCACACAATCCTCTGCCAAGTTGAAATCGGTCTTTATTGTCATCAACCTGCTTGCAGTTGATAAAGGCGATATTCCCTCTCTACATCCTTCGTATAGTGGATGCTTAGCTGCATCTAGCATATCAAAAAACTTTCGAGCTTCTAAATTAGGTTCCTCTATTCTAATACCATCCGGAACATACGATGCTACGTTTTCACGATACGCATCATTCACCATCTGAACGTTTGCATCTACTTCCGGTGTTGGTTCCTCTATTCTACCCGAATAATTAAAACCACTACAATGATATTGCACCATTGCATCAGTTTCTCCATGCGTATACCAAATCTTATAACTCGGCATTAACCCATTCCTATAAAGATGCTTCCATACTTTCCCAACAGAGACTAATCTATGATTCCGACATTTAGGACAAGGACAATACAATTTACCGTATTCTGACGTCATGCTATTGTTTGTCGCAAATGCATGTCATGAATTCCTCAACACCTTGTGCATACTCCTCCGTCAATAGATTCGTCGCTGGATCTTGTCGTGGTCTATCCATCCACGATCGAAAATAATCTCTAGTGTTTGGATTTGAAGAAGACATTTTCTATGTTTTTTTGTGTAAATTGTGAATGAGGGTGGTGTTGTATTTATAATTAAAATTTACGCGGATTTCCGACCAGTCTAAAAATTTAAACGGCTATATAACGGCTACTACAACGGGTAGATTAACGTTTATATTTTCGTTGGGAGTTGGTCGGATTCCGTACTGGTCAGAAATTGGTCGGAAATCTAATCCAATTTCCGACCAATTTCCGACCATCCTAATACTCGCCAACGACTATAAACGGCTAATGCAACAGGTATATTAACGTGTATATCTCGTCGGAAAACAGTCGAAAATCGGTCTGTAATACCGACCAATTTCCGACGATTTCATTCGGTCTCCAATCCGTCGGAAATTGGTCAGAAATCCCGACCAAAATTCCGACCAAGTTAAAATGGTCGGGAATTCCTGACCAATTTCCGACGGGTGCTGTTTCATCGGAATGTCGTCGGCATGTGGTCGGAAATTTCCGACCATTTTAAATTGGTCGGAATTTTGGTCGGAAATCGGGATGTTTTCTTGTAGTGTTGACACCGTGCTTAATCCAATCGAAGAACTCCTCCTTTGAAGTCGCATCCAACCGGAAAGCAGGGGGCTGTGATTTCCCGTTCGCCATTACATGCAACTCTTTACGGGAACAAATATCTGGCAGATCCAATATGGCCTTTAAATTATCTTTCGTCTTTCCTTGCACATTTAGAACAATGTTCATGATGTTGTCGAAAAAGTTTTTTTCAATGTGCATCACATCTAGATTATGGTACAGCAAATGGTCTTTCCAATATGGCAAATCCCAAAAAATACTCGATAATGGTTGATAATTTAATCACGAATGCATAAATATGAAGTGCTTAAAACTCATTTTGTCTATTCGTAAAAAAAAAAACTCATTTTGTCTCAACTAAAAGATAGAGAAATTAGACAACGAAATGTATTAAATCACGACGTAACTTTGATTATTGGTTGGGATCACGTGAATGTAACGTCATTATATCTATATATATAATTTTATTCAAATAAATAAATTACCTGTTTCCCAAAGTAGAATGCAACTTAACAATGAGGTCATCTTCTTCGGGAGTTATGTTTCCTCTCTTGAGGTCTGATCTCAGATAGTTTATCCATCTCAATCTACAGCTCTTTCCACATCTTTTCAGCCCTTTTTAGATCATAGTTAATTCAAAATAATAACATGTCAGATTTGAAGGCATAAGAAAGTCAAAACACATTTTTTCGTTTCCTATAAATATATATATATAGGTCTGTTTTTCAAATAATATTTTCTTAGTTGTGAGTTGTGACTGTGGTCATTTATTATTGGTTATAAATGACCAAACAAAATATTCTTAGAATATTACTAACAATTCGCAACTTTGACATGAGAACTTTTTTTTTAATATAAAAATTCGACTATGCGAAACGTTTTATTTTATTTTCCCCAAACAATCATGCAATGCGTAGTTTTTTTTTTTTTTTTTTTTTTGGTAATTCAGGATAAATCTTAGGCATATGAAGGGGTCCAGACTAATCCATGAGGAAAAGCAACCCACGGATATGCCCTTTCCCGAGTTTTTAAATGGGCCGTAAGCAATGGGTCCATATCCGTATGGGTGTCCAAAAAAATTATAACTTAATTTCACGCAGCAGGAGAGATCGAACCTGAGGTAGCACCCCGATCCCGTCCCTAACCACCCGACCACAAAACCTCGGACTGCAATGCGTAGTTATAAGGATTATATAGAAAGAAATAAAATGCTGTTAAACGATGGATCTATAATTCAAGGCCAACCACTTGAGGTTTTATTAGATACTTTAACGCAAGACAAAATGTTAATACACATATACATACTTTTTTATTCTCCAGAAATTCCCCTTTCACACCTCCTGCAATTAATCAACAATAATAAAGGAATAGGAAAGATAATTTCTTCGTATATGTATTAGTAAACCAATGAGTTTTGTTTTTTCATTGACATTGACAGATACTCAAATTAAGTATGATTTAAGTATAAAGTCATGTTTTTATTTAATTGGTATATGCTTGAGCTTTTCTTATAAATATTAGAATATTGTTTTCATCTAATTGATTCACATTTATTTTATTTATGAATCTCACTGTATAGCGCGAGGCATCATCTACCGATTAATTAAACTTAGAAGCCTTGAGAAAACATCCACGTATTTTTTACACTCACACAGTCACACTGTAGAGTTGAATATGCCAGATATAAATTAAATTATATTAGAGAGATGATCAAGAGAAGATGTGATCAAGGGAGAGAGTGTAAATATAATATACTACCGGCATTTTTGGGAAGAGCACGCCACGAGCCTTCGCCGTTGGACCGAATGTAGTCGGAGAGAATCTGGTCTTCCTCCGCCGTCCACCGCCCCTTCTTCATTCCCACCTTCTCACAGCACGGTGCTCTTCCCATGAGAACAATATGAAGGCGTACAGATACTTAATTACCATGTGGGAGATTGTTCCCTTCATCACTACAAAAAAAGTGAGCATTGATAACACATTAAGATAACACGATTTCTGTAACTGCTATTACAGATGGTAGCGAGGGTTGGGATACTCTATCATAGCATTCGAAAAATGCTATTCCAAAAAAACTAAGCGGGAAGCTAAAATTTATTTTGGCTCTCACAAAATGACTTAGGACAGCAACACTTTAATGAAAAAATAAATACTTAGCGGCATATGGTATATGTCGATAAACCAAACACACGCAGAGAACAAAAATTTGGGAACATAAAAAACAAAATTCACTGAGGGTTTCCCCATAGTCATCGATCTCCACCTCTCCGGCGACAATCTTGATCTCCACCGTGCCGGCAACAATCACGATCTCCACCTCGTCGGCGACAATCTGGCTCTCACAAACCCAAATCAGCTTTGAGCTTCTTCACAAACCACAACCAATTCTCCTTGTTCTCAATTTGTACAACCGCCCATGCTATTGGATAAATAGTATTATCCGCATCTCGACCCATAGCAACCAATAACTGACCCTTTATCTTTGATCTCAAGTGACATCCATCAACTCCAATAAGCGGTCTACAAGTTTCTTTCCATGATCTTCTAATCACATAAAAGCAAACATAGAACATGTTGAAGACATCTAAACCTTGGTCGTTTTTCAAACATTCGATGCTCACAGTAGAGTTTTCATTTGCGTCTACTATCTCACGAAAGTAATCCCGAAGACGGGCAAACTGCTCATCATACTCCCTCTGAATCCATCTCTGAGCTTTGTTCCTAGCCGCTTGACACTGAGGCCTTGACACACTGATCTTCCATTTTTCCATTATCAACTCTTCAATCTTCATTGGCATAAAATAGTCAGGTTCTTCACGGATTTTATCGACAAAGAGACGTGCAATCACATGAAACTTTAACATCTCGCAAGCACCATTAGGAACACATCAATGCACATTCTTAAACCCCTTAACCTTCCATTTAAGCGTCTTTTCCGTGGTTGAACAGTAAATCCTCCAAGAACAACCTTCACCACCTTCACACTTATAGACAAGTTTATCTTTGTCATACCTGGTTTGGTTGATATTTCGACCGGTTTTCAAAGCATAATCGAGGACAGCCTCCTTGAACGTCAATGCATTGAAGAACACTTGACATTCAAACAAGTTCCCTTCACCTCTTTTAACGTCATTGTGCCTCTCACCCTTCGTGTATTGAGCTCCGGTGTCCTCATCATCCGTATCAGGGTACGCATTGTGAAGAACAGGATCTTCATCAACAAACTTCATCACAGCTTTCTCGATGTTGTAATCATTTCTTTCTCTTCGATCTTCTCCGTCGGAATCGTGTTCACGAAATTCAGGGACTTCTCTCCACTCCGCTAGCTCCATTATCGAACAGGTCTGCAGCTAGGGTTATCAAATTCTCAGGTTTGGGGAATACAATTTATGGGTTCGCCATTTTTAGGGCTATTGTTCTAAGAGAATTGGGGATTTTAGAGTTAAGCGGGAATTCGATTCGTTTCGGGTGGGGATAGAGTAATCGGGTTTTTGATTTCGGGTAATCAGGTTTAATGGGTTGAAATCAGGTTTAATCAGGTTAATTTTGGTTTCAATTTGGTTAACAATTAATTGGTCCACAGTAAACCGACTTTAATCGTGGTATGTGGGGAAATAGATTTCTAACTTTGATTTGGGGGGGTGGGGGGGACATAGATTTCGAACTTTGTTTTGGTGAGGAAATAGATTTTAAACTTTGATTCGGTGTGGAAATGAAACTAGGCTCCAATTTCAGGGGGATCTGTTATTATATGAAACATCTGAGGGGGAAATAAATCGTTAACCCAACTTATAACAGGGGAGAGATATACTATTACTTTAAACACATGGGTTCCTTTGTCATATATGAATGAGGAATCAAGCTCTATGAATACTAACCACATCGATGAAGAGCAAAAATTTGGCTCAAGCTTTAAAGAACTATGCATGAAACATGAGTGTCTTCTAGTTACCCGGTCAGCCTTTGGATTTTTCATTAGTCGATCTGTAACTGATTATGTACAATAGTCACTTAGAAGCAAAGTCAGAACAATAGAGTCAAGAAAAAGATCACAGTCTCCAACAGATTTTGACTCAATAAAACAATGAATGACTTAAAAACGACTGACTCTAAGAAAAACAAAAACAATGTCAGCGATTACCTCCCCCAAACTTAAACAACATTGTCCCCAGTGTTATTTAGCCTCGCGTTAGTAAAAGAAATCAAATGGACGAAGTTGGAATTATGGAAAAAGAAAAATCTACCGTGATGGGACGGGGAGTGTCGACCGACACACAGCCTGGTATCGAGCGATACCAGGCTTTGGTCGACACAAAAACATCTTCTCATCGTCATTGATGCATGTGGTGTCGATCGATACCAGGTGGTATCGGTCGATACCGATCCTCTGTAACTGATTCACGCAAAACAAAAGACACAAAACATAAAACCAAAACCAAAAACAAAAGACTTATATACAGACTTGCCAGTGGGTTGCCTCCCACCAAGCGCTTGTTTTAAGTCAGTAGCTTGACTCTGGCTCAGGTGATCAGTCAGGAGAAGATTGAGAACTTACTCTCAGGCAAGTTCTACAACTAGACACTTCCAGCTTCAGAGTTCTACTCAACATGCTCTCCACAACCTCCTTTCCTTTATCTTTCAGCTCCGAACTAAGAATGACTCTAGCCTTAGAGAATAGTTTTGAGGTTCCTTCGCACTTCACCTTGTATTCAATCGAATCCCCATCACACTTCTGAGGGATTAAAGTCATAGAAGCAGCACCCTTCACTCCTTTGATCTTCACCTTCTTCTTTGCCTTAGATGTTTTGACGTCTTTCTTGGTGATGACAGAAGGACTATCTAGAAGGTCTATGATAGTTGGCTCGTCAGGAGGCTCTTCCAAAAGATCAACTACCAACGTCTCTCCTGTAACAATGGTAATGCAAAAGATATGTGTGGGAGTTCCTCTAGGAGGAATGACTTTGTAGTACACCTCCTTGTTAATGTACGAGAACGAGATGCTCTTACTTGGTGTATCTATAATGGCACAAAACGTAGCCATGCACGGTCTTCCAAGAATCAACTGCGTAATAGATCTTGCACTCATCTCCACAACCTGAAAAATCAGTAGGAACCAGGCAATCTCCTACGTTAACCAGCAAATCAGAGATTGTACCATATGGGAGTGAGGTGGAACAGTTCGCGAATGTGATAGATGTCTTGGGAGATCGAATATCAGCTCCCAATCTCTCTGCAATTGCCCTTGACATGACATTGACGCTAGCCCCTGAGTCAACAAGAGACTATTTGAATTCAACTCCAGAGATAGAGCATGGAACTGAGAATATTTATGGGTCTTCCCTCTTAGTCAACTACTTCAGTGGAGGTGGTGTACTTCTGGCCTTGATGAAGAGTGCCTTAATCTCTTCCTCATTTTCTCTGTAATTTTGGAAGTAACACTCCAAATGACGGTTTTCAAAAGCTTATTCAAAAGATATAGTGTGGGAAATCCTCCTGACCATCTTCTTAAAAGCTAGCAACTTCTCCGCAGTAATAGGGCTCATGAGATGTCTAGGTAGTCGAGGGTATGGCACCTTAGGCTTGTAAACACGTTCCTCAGTCATCTCCGGCTTCTTCTCAATTTCTGGCTCAGTCTGCGAGGGGTGTCGATCGATACAGGATAGGTATCAATCGATATTGGGTTCATATGTCGTTTCTTCAGGTCGGTATCGATCGATACCAGTAGTAGTGTCGGTCGACACAGGCGAATCAGACTCGAAATCACCTTCAATCTATGCGAATTTTTCTGCATCCAAACCCTTTTCTACCACTGCAGTGACCTCTTCAGCACTTCTTGAGGTGATTACATTGACGTATTCATTCTGTGAATGAACCATCTTTCCCTTGATAGCTGCTGCAGTCTGAGCTATCTGAGTTTCAGCATCTTCTGATGAATACTGAGAGCCTCGATCTTTCCACTCAGATCTGTGTACATAGCATCCATATTTCCATTGAAGTCCATTGTTATCTTCTGCTGTCCTTGAACAAGTTGTTCAAACATAGACTCAATCTTGCTCTCTGGGGTTTTAGCAGACAGAGGTTGATAAGACGAACTCCCATAGTTTATGGTATAGCCACTGCTCTGGAATGGTTTCTGGACAAACTGATTCGACCCAAAACCAGCTCCACCAATATAGTTAACATCCTACACTTCATCTTCAGCAGCAAAGTGGACTGCTTTTTGGGTCCTTCCCATCAACAGATTGTGAACTGAATATAACTTAGCATTCACCTCAGCAATCTGACTGCCATCCAAGTTACCAGCTTGCTTCTTGCGCTCCATATCTGCATTCTTGGTGCTATTGCTAGACGCCAAGTTCTCAATAAGCACATAAGCATCGTCGGGATACCTGGTGTTGAAATTTCCATTACTCGCAGCATCCAAAGCCATCTGGTACCTCCAATCAATCACTCTGTAGAAAGTACCCAGCAACTGAACCTGAGTGAACCCATGGTACGGACAATCTCTCTGATATGACCTGAAATGAATCCAAGCAGCCTTGAGTGCCTTTGTTGGACCCTGAAAAAACTGAGAAATCTTGTTCCTGAGCTCTTCGGATCTCGCATCATCATAGCAATTATTCAGGAACACATTCTTCGTCTCCTCCCATGTAGTCAGCGAACCAGGAGACAACTGCTTCAGCCAATAAGCTGCATCCCCACTAAGAGAATATGGGAAAAGCTTGCAGAAGAGGAACTCATTGGGCACTCCATTGTACTTCATACCAGTGACCAAATCTTCAAACCTCTCGATATGATCCATGGGGTGTTCATGAGATAGACCATGGAAAGGATGCTGACCCACAAGAGCGTAGTACGCAGGTATCAGCTCAAAGCCATTCCTCTGAAAAGTTGGAATGCGAATCGTAGCTCGATTGGCATAGAACTGGTCAGGTCTGTTGTGCTCACCAAGTGTTCTACCACGATTAACCACATCATTCCTAACATTCACAGCGACTGCAGGGACAATGATGTTTCCAGCTTCATCAAGTCGCTGCCCTCTCTTATTGCACAATTGACCCTCTTGGTCTCTCAAAGCTCCAGCATCATCACGAATCAATACCACTGGATTGTTCATCTCTGCTGGCTTCTTCACTTTCCTGTTTGCATGTTCCAAATTTGTTAGCTCCTTGTTGGAAAGATCAACTAGCTGAGTGCTCTTGTTCCTCCTTGTTTCGCGAGTGGACATACACCTGAAACACACTAGACAAGGCACGTAAGTAACAAAAAAAATACGATGAGTATCGACCGACACTGAGTGGTGTCGATCGATACCAACAAATGTAAACGACGAGTATCGACCGCCACTGACTAGTATCGATCGATACCGACGAACTTAGTTGAAATTCTAGACTAAAATCTAATGGCGATTTTTAGAGTCCCCGGCAACGGCACCAAATTTGATATGCTCAAATTAATACCCTAAAAGTACTAAAGCAGTAGTTGTAGTAAAGTAAGGGTCGAACACAATGACTCAAGAAAATCGCTCAATAAACTACTTAGTTTCAAATCAAGCTAAGCAATTCAGTTGAAACAAAAAGCAATAAACAGTA
This sequence comes from Eutrema japonicum, assembly GCA_030161315.1. Lineage (NCBI taxonomy): Eukaryota > Viridiplantae > Streptophyta > Magnoliopsida > Brassicales > Brassicaceae > Eutrema > Eutrema japonicum. Next base: position 46,360,638 of record BSQW01000013.1, read on the forward strand.
AAAGAGTTGTAAAATTGATGGAAGAATATAGGCCTAGGGTATTTCTCAGGAGATCAATGAATGCAGATAACCAATCAGTCAGGATTCAGATTTAGCGCGGTTCTTGAACTCAAATCACTAAGTTATAATTAACCAACTGTCGTTGCGAGAATTATCTAAATCTAAACTTCATAATCCCAAATCTCTTTGAAAATTCCTAAGAATAAATCAGCCTTAATACCGAGTTTGATATGTTCACAATTCAATTAAACCAAATTTCTTTGCGAATAATCAATTTGCTCACCCTAGATTCTGTCAGATTACTCAATTGCACTGTCGTGCCTAATCGATTAACCTAAGATCTAAGTTCCATATTCGTCAACCTAGAATTAGCTTTGAGAACAACATGTGGTGAAGAGCTAATTCAGATGGTGAATCCTAACTAATCAATTACCCGCAATTAGAGAAAACCCTATGAGAAAATCCTATGAGAAAACCCTATGAGAAAACCCTAAACCTAAGATAGATCTACTCAGACATGCAGAATGAAACAATCAACATAACTGAATAGATCATTAAATAAAACAATATGAAAAGAGTAACAAGAGGGTTCGAAATCTTCTCTCATATTAACAGAGTTCTGACTTATCTCCCTCACAAAGCTCTCTCTCCAAACCAAAGTAAACTAAAGCATAGCCAACAAAAGTGGCTGAAAACCCTAATTATAATGCTAAAACACGTTATGGGGCTTATTGTAATAATTAAATACTTCTGGACTAAGATGCAAACTCTCTAGACTTGTAAAAAAGTCGAGTTTCCTGTTTTCGTGTTTTCTATGTCGACTCTTCTGATCGCCAGACTGAACTGTTTTCACGAAAACTGGCATAACTTTTGATCGCACCGTTGGAATGCCCTCAAAACACTTCCAAATGAAAGCTAATACATTGATCTGTCTTGTGTCCAAATTTGAGCTAAATCCATCTGTGGAAAGTTCTTCAACGAATGTCAAACTTCTGACGTCTTTGCATGACTCTGTATCTCCATATGCTCCAAAATGCTCCAGAATGCTTCAATGTCTCCAATTAAGCTCCAAACGTACCTAAACCTGTAAAAGACTCGAAAAGACTCCAAAATATTAGAAAGACTCTAAAAAACGTACTTATATCATGGTCTAAAATGGATAAAACCATGATATATCACATATCCCTGGTTATCGAGGAACTGCGAAAGAGTTGAAATAATTGAAGAGTTTTTTGGGAGAATTCGAATGCCTTGAACTGGTTCAAGTGGATGTTGCAGAAGAGCTGCAGAGGATGATAGCATAATTATACTGCAAACCAAAAGGGATCTAATGATGCTTCTTGCAGTTTCACTTCCATCCAAGTGCCACTTCAAAGTCACATAAGTCATCTAGTTTATTCATATCATTATGCAATGTAACTTTTAACTCATATGAATCTCACATTGCTCTTGCCGTTTTTCTCACACTTTGAACTCTTGTAGTTTTTTTTTTCTTGCTTGTCACTCTTTTTCTTTTTCTCTCGAGTTTTGCAATAATTTAAGCTATTCCAAGTGTTGTATGAACTTAATTGCGGAATCTCGTTTGATAGAGAACGTATTTGATTGGTAGGAATCTTTTCATCACATCAACGGAGAAGCAAGTTGGAAAGAAGTTCGTGTGATAAAAAAAATTTCTACTTACATATGCAAAAGAAATTGGAATCATGTTTACACTTTACATTGACCCGTTTCTTCTCTAATTCCAACCAAAAAAAAATCTGTTCTTAGTGATTGTACAAGTACCAAAGATCTCAAACAAATGCATAAGAGAGTTTTGGTGATACTCGCCACCATTGTCCTGCATTGAAACCAAGAATTTTAAAGTTTGGCTTTTCTCCATTATCCCACATAATATCTGCAGGCAGAACCTGCAATTTATCAGTTTGAGATCAGATTTTACAGCTTCTAATATCTCTCGAGTCAAATTTGATGAAAGGTTTTGTGTATTTGTAAAATATATTTACGAATAATAGAAATTATCGACAGAAGACTGATCTACCGAAAATTCTAGCTAAAATTAATTATTAATCTGTACCCTCGTAATTGCATCATAAATAAACACTTTGAAACATTTATAGATCAAACCGATTTTCCAAAAACAAAATAATCTCGAATTGCTTGATAATCTCTATCAATGAAGAGCTAGATTAAACACATTGAAGACGCTCAACTAACTAAACATTCTTAGATCAAAACCGATATTTAGAACAAACTCGAATAACTTGATGATCTCCTTCAATCAAGTTTCAAGAGCTGATTTAAAGAACAAAGATTCGGACACAAGTAATAGATGTAAACAAGCTCCTTTGACTACTAAAATGATGAAATCTTGCCTAGAATAATCATACATGTTTAACGGGATCTAGATTTGTTGACCAAAATAAAAATTTCACCAAACTAACTAACCCAGAAATCGATTAAACACAAACAACAATAAGTGAAAAGAGGCAGAGCAAGAGTTAAACCCAAATCATGAAATCGACAATCCCTAAATCGATTTGGTGAGATTTTAAAACCCGAGAAGCAAAATTAATCTCAAAGAGCGATACAGGAGATGGACAGGCGGAGGAAATTTCACTTACCAGAGATGCGATCGGCGGAGGAGACGGAGAGGCGGAGAGACGACGGAGACACGAGAGGAGGAGGAGAAGTTTTTTTTTTTTTTTCTGAGGTCGCCGGATAAATTTTTTTTTATATAGGTTTACCTTATGTTTTTTTTCTCTTTTTTAATCACAATAAATTTTAATTTTTAATCACAATAAATTTGTGGAAACCACCTTAGTCCAGTGGTTCACTAAAGGGTTCATTAATGCTTCTACACCAGGAGGTTCTAGTTTCGATTCCCAAATGACACAATTTCTGCAGATTAATGGAGACAAACTTATAAGAAAATTTTCAGCATGGTGCAAGTGGAGCCGTTCATCGTGATCATAAAATATTTGTGGAGCGGGTAGCATTGTCCGTTGTAGAATTGTCTTGGTAATAGTTCTCATAATTAATTTGTTCAGAAAAAAAAATTACAATAAATTTAATTTTTAACTTTTTAAAGGGGTAAAACTGGATTAACATTAATATAAATATTAAAAAGATAATAGTTTGTGATTAAAGACTAAAAAGACAATAGTTTGTGATTAAGGACTAGGGGACAATAGTTTTCATTTTTTTCCACTAAATTTACAATTATCCCATCTTTATTATTGTGTAAATTAATAATTACAAATCCTTAAAACACATATTTCTAATGTCTCAAAACTCGATTCCACTAGGAATAAAAAAAGAAGAAGTTTCATATTCCTAATAAAATACTGTATCATTAGAGAGTTCATATATATAGATTTTAAGGCACCAAGAAACAACAATAAGTATATCACTGCCAGAGGGATTTGTGATTATTGGAAATGAAAGCAATGTCTGTCTACTGCAAAAGTCCCTCTATATGGATATTTCATAATCTCTCGTCACTTTATCTCATGTTTTTAATAAGTATTTTTATTAAATTCATTAAGCACACCATAAAATAACAACACATATATTATATTAAAGAAAGTTTTAACATATCACATCACATAGTCTCATTCTCACACATAAATAATAATACACAACTTATTATGTCTTTTTAGTTTTAAACATAACTTCGGTTGAGTGCAACAGTAAGTCTCATCAAAAGTTTTTTGTTGTTGAGATGAATCAAATCTCACCATAACGCTATAATTAACCGAGAATGACGATAATGTTGACGACGATAATCACCACGAAGACGACCACAAGGTATCGTACATTTTAGCAACCCATTTCTTGTTTTTCAAGCAAGCACGCAAAACAATAAAAACAAAAAAATCGAAGCTGGGAAATTAATGGGAAAATCACCAGTTGAAGCTAATTTCTTCAAAGTGAAGGTTTTTAGCCAAACCAGAGGCGCAGATCTTTGCCACCTCATGCCTCAGCTTTCTTGGTCCACACACCATTACTCCCACGTCTTCCGAACCTTCTGCCTCAAACAGTATCTCTGCGAAAACGGCAACGCTTTGGTCAAATTTTACTATTTAATTTCTCTCATGCATGTGATAGTAGATGACTTACTCTTTAGATTAGGTTTAGAGCCGTAGTGAACATTAGTGGCTTGTACTATTGACTGATACGGGACGCTTTCCAGCTCTCTCTCGGTACTGCCACCGAACCATGAGGATAGAGAAGATGTAGGCGTCTGAAAGTCTACGACGCTCTGTTTCTTCTTATTCGAATCATGATCCCCCTCGTTGTTTTGTTTCTTGCGCCACAAGAAAACCGCGCTGGAAGCAATGAAAATGCAGACACATCCAAGAAACATGTCCCAAAGTGATCTATAAGTGAAATTGTAGGTTTTTCCAGTGTTACGGTCGACAGGGTAGATGTAATAGGGCGTGACGATCACTGTGAGGAGTAGAAGCATTGCAAATGATGATAAGATCACAACCCCAAGCCATAGGATGTTGTTGGGTCCAAGAACTGGTGAGACGGGTGAGTCTTTGTTGTTTGGTTTGAACCATTTCGTCTTCAAATGATTGCCATCGTCCGATGTTGTTGTTTTCGGCTGCTCGTTATCCCTTGTTACGTAGGCTTCGATTCGAAGTTTCAACTTAGAAATATCTGAGACTGATATGCCTGAGGGAGGGAAGATTAGGTCTAGAAGGGCAAGATCTTGGTTATGTTTGAAGGAGCAAACAAGAAGAAGATCTGGTAGTTTCGTGCTCGGGTTTTGACTCTGGAAAATTATTTCTCTGATGACTGAAATGAAAGGAGAGATTCCGCTTCCACCACTCACTAGTATTAGAGAGTCATGGCTTAAGAAGTCGAAGGACGTAGGGCCATAAGGTCCTTCAGTTGAGACTTCGAAAGAATCGATAGAGGAAGAAGAAATATGGTTGTAGAGCTTTTGAGTCCAAGTTCCATGTCTTCTGATGACTACACTTAGTTTGTCTGTCTCTAAATTGCTGCTTGAGGTTATTGAGAAGGGATGCCATTGGAGCTTGGAAATGCTTGGCACATGTAGAAATAGTATACTTGTTGGGTTATAATGAAGTCCTGCAATGGCCACCATGATCACAACTAGTTAGATCTATTCAAGAGACAAAAACAATAATAAAATGTTTGTTGATGGAAGTATTAAATCATGTCTAAAAATCTTTGGACTCACACCAAGAGTGCACTGTCATTAGGGATGTCAAAATGAGGTCAATTCATATAAACTCATGATGATGTAGGTTGTAGAGTATTTCATGAGTTAGCACTACTCATTTGATTTATTATATGTATGAGTTCATATTTATCAAATTCGAGCTCATATTATCCAAAAAAACTATTATCATTTTAAAAGTATCCAAAAAGTAACTTTAACAGTTAAATATTAAAAAGAAATCCAATTAAATTGTTGTCAAAATGCTAACTTAAAACCAACGTCTAACAATTATATATATATTAATTTGAAAATCATGCAGTGATCATCTACATGATAGTCAAACCTACTTTGATAACTATATACTCATGAAAAACCTTTAAGAGGAATGAACCAATCGAGTTTGTAGAAGGACATAAGTTACCCATTTTATTGTCATTTAAGTTTGTGATAAAAATCCCATGAATCTTAAGCTAAACCGACGAAAGAATAAGAGATCAAACAGTATGGAATGAATAGGTTATAGAGGAGATAAATAGTGTGACGAACCCGGGATTTTGGAGAAAGTGAGTTCGAGGTTGTCAGAAGGCAAGAGCCTTGCATTGACAAGCCTTGATCGCTTCATTGACTGTAGAAATCTCAAGTAGCGGTCTATGAAGAAGAGAAAGATGTTGGGCAAGATCATGCAGAACCACGAGTCTCCCACGTGGAACACATAGAAGATTATGTAGAGACCGTAAAGCTGGTGAGTATAGAAGAAAATCTCAAACTTCTTTCGTCTGTAGTAAGGTAAGCTCGTCACCCAAATCGCTATCCCGATAACCATTGCTATCACGCCCGCTAAATTTGGCACATAGGTCTTGCTCCATTCAAAAGTCTTTGCGTGCATATAGATGAACAACAACATATATATAAGAGCGGGAATATAGTTGCATGAGAGAAAAACTGATAGAAATATTAATATACATAAATTATAAATCTTAAACCCTATCTAGAGCATTATATTTATATGGATTGATTCCGATATAAACTATATATATATATATAAGAAGCCCCGTCCAAGGAGACTATAGGCTTCGGCCCGAAACTTCTTGAATGACAAAAGAAAGAAAAAAGAAGGTTAGATGTAACGTACCTCGATCAACTTATCGACCATGGCCCAGTAGATAAGAAAAACGACGGTGTGAAGGAGGAAGCAGAAGTTGGAGATATGTCCGAGCCAAATGTGATATTTGATGCTTGACTCCGAAGTCAACCCGACAAGTGGAAGAATCGTAGAGGCTCTTGTGACAGGGAAGAACAAAAAGGCCCAAGAAATGTGGCCCACATACCCTATTCTCAACCCAAAAGCCCTAAACTTCGCCTGCCATCATCTGCGCCATTGATTCATATAGGTTTTGTCAATGTTAGTTCATGCATGTTGCTAAGTAGAAATGAATAAACTTACATTTTAGCGTTGTCGTGATTATGAAGTTGGACGTTATAGCTAATGTAGAGGTAATTGGCGAGAGCCCAAGTCAAAAGAGACACAAACATGATAGAAAAAGTCAAATCCGTTGCGGTTACTATCCCCAATGGGTTCGTCACCATCATCACCCGCCCCATCCCTCCTTTTACTTTACATTTACTGCAAAAATTGGAATTAAATACCCAAATACATTATCGGCCGCATATAACTTTCAATTGTTTTGAATCGTGTTAGACATATTAAACGGTACAATTATTATTCATATATTCTCTATGTTTCAAAATATAAGATGTTTTACCTAAAAATATAAAAATTAAAATATATATATATTTTAAAAAGTATCATTGAATGTATGAATTAAAAGTAATTCAACCAATTTTGAAAAAAAACTACATAATATAATTAGTCACATATTATTCAATAAATTTAAAATTGCATAAAAATGTGAGAACATCTTATATTTTTAAACAAAAAATAATCACTCAAACATCATGAAAATTATTTTGAAGGAATATTATTTTTTGGTAATTGATTTTCTTCTACAGTAATCTTGTAGTTCATAGTCGTCATGAAAATTTTATAGAAGTCAAAAGAACGTATGAGTATATAGTAACTAGTGAGATCTATGACCTAGATCAAACGGACAAGATCACTCGCTTATAACCAAGTGGTTTATATTTAGTACCTCTCCGGACGTTGAATATTGGTTTCTTTCTTCCGGATATGCAAATAGACACAGCTCAGAACCGCAATGAACATCATTGGGATTGTAAGGAGCACAAGATTCGTGCCTAATACATGAAATTGCATAAGTAGTATTGAAATACTTAGCAAGTTTCGGAGTCCAATTGTATTGGTAAACCTTAGTCGAAATCATTATCCAGACAAAGAGCCATCCAACAAATACAAACACAAGAATCATCTTCAGCATGTTCCTCATATTTCCCATATTTTCGTGAAACTGTGTATACGTGTGTGCCTATGTATAGACGGCGATGTTCTTGTGTGTAGTCTTTCAGATATTGTTGTGGAGAATGTTGGAGAAAAACAAACGCGCAACGGCGCAGCAGAATAAAGTTCTCCCTGTACTTGTGTGAGTCTGTGAAAAAAATATCTAAACGATGGCAGAAAATAAATCAAAGCTGAAATTAAATGAGACGACAAATTTTTATACTAAAAACCTCCTCGGTGTGAGAAGTAAAAACCACGGGACCGTAGTCCACTCAAAATCCACTATCACCAAGAGTTATAACCACGTCCTCCCTATTCCAAAAGAACAGATCCAGAGACCAAAGCTCTAAAGAGCAATCTCCAACACAAGAAACTCAACAAGAGAGCAATACACGAGCTTATAAACGTGCAGTCCCAAATGACTCTAGGTTCACTAGGATTCCGGCCACCAAATCAGATCTCCACCGTACAAATCCTAGAAAAACGAGTCAAAAACACTTTTGCAAAATTTCAGCTCAATCAGAGAAGAACTCACCGTCGGATTTCCCAAACACTCAAGACAGCACCTGCTGAAAACTGGAAATCGTCTGCAGCGAACAGCCACGTTAAAACCCAGATATCTGACAAACCAACCGTTGAAACGCAAATCTCACCGGTGAATCTCAAGACCACTGAGTCACGAAGCTTCCCTCAAAGTTTCAGCAAGATCGGAGTACTGATAAGCCTCCAAACGTTGCCTTGAACAAAACCTGACAGAACTGTTTTTCTTCTTCTCTTGATTCCAAAAGTTGCCTCTTTTCTCTTGGTTTCTCTCTTCACAAAATTAGGTTAAGAGTAATATTTATACTCCCTCATAACCCTAAGCCCAATAACAATCTCATGGATTAATATATGGCCCAAGCTCAAGTTTGGTTTTCTTTCAACCAAACCCATGGTTTCCCCACAAGGAGGAACACCAACAAACTACCCCTCCGACTAGGTGGAGGAAACAACCATTCCGGCTATCTCTCGACAAACTTCAAGCTTCCCTCTCGGCAATGACTTTGTCATCATATCAGCTCCATTATCATCCGTATGAACTTTCGCAAGTTCCACTTCTTTAGAAGCAACCACATCACGTATCCAATGATACCTCCTGTCAATGTGTTTCGAAGGCGAATGAAATGTAGAGTTCTTCCCGAGACAAATGGCACTCTGACTATCGCAAAGCAACACATAATTATCTTGCTTGAAACCAATCTCCTCAAGAAAATTCTTCATCCACAACAACTCTTTACAAGCTTCCGTTGCGGCTATAAACTCAGCTTCAGTGGTAGAAAGTGCAACACACGTTTGCAACCTTGATTGCCATGCAACAACTCCTTCTGCAAATGTTACCAAGTAACCTGAAGTAGACTTCCTGGAATCAATATCTCCAGCCATATCAGCATCAGTATAACTAACAAGCAATGGCTTATCACCTCCAAAGGTAAGCTTCAAACTAGAAGTCCCTCGAAGATATCTCAAAATCCACTTCACATCATTCCAATGTTCTCTTCCAAGATTGGAAAGAAAACAACTAATTGTACCAACAGGCTGAGCTAAATCTGGTCTTGTACAAACCATAGCATACATCAAGCTACCAACTGCAGAAGCATATGGAACCCGTGCCATACCTTCCTTTTCTGAATCTGTGCTCGGACTCTGTTGACTGCTCAATCTAAAGTGTGTAGCAAGAGGAGTGCTTACCACTTTAGATTTGTCCATGTGAAACCTTTGAAGCACTTTCTCAATGTATTTCTCCTGAGACAAGTGAATCAACCTCTCACACCTATCTCTGACAATTCTTATACCAAGAATATGTTCCGCTGGACCCAAATCTTTCATGGCAAAGGACTTGCTGAGTTGCTTCTTCAACTCCTGAATTCTGCTCAAGTTCCTGCCCACAATCAACATATCGTCAACATACAGCAACAAGATGATAAAATCATCATCACCAAACACCTGCACAACACACACAGTGATCAGAAGTAGTCTCCTTATAACCATGCTCCCCCATAACAGACTTAAGCTTCTTGTACCACTGCCTTGGTGCTTATTTTAATCCATAAAGGCTTTTCTTCAAGCGGCAAACTAAATCCTCTTTGCCCTTTTTCACAAAGCCTTCCGGTTGTACCATGTAAATCTCTTCCTCCAAATCACCATGAAGGAAAGCCGTCTTTACATCCATTTGCTCAACCTCTAGATCAAGACTCGATGCCAATCCAAGTACAACCCGAATGGATGACATCTTCACAACAGGAGAAAAGATTTCATCATAATCAATTCCCTTCTTTTGGCTGAATCCTTTCACAACCAATCTAGTATCGAGGCTGCAAACTGTTTTCTTCATGCTTAATCCTATACACCCACTTATTAGGCAATGCCTTTTTACCCTTAGGCAACTTCACCAAATCAAAGGTTTCGTTCTCATCAAAAGAACCCATCTCGTCTCCCATGGCATCCATCCACATATCCTTGTGTTCATCCTCCAAAGCTTCATCAAAGCTCTCAGGTTCTCCCCCATCAGTAAGTAACACATACTCACTAGGATCATACCTTGTCGACGGTTTTAGACCTCTCTCAGATCTTCTAACAACAGGTGGGTTCTCGATATTTGGTTTTCCATCATTATCGTTGATGTGTTGCGTTTTTAACGCATTCTAACTCTTGTTTGAATCGTTTTTAGTCTCTATCGAGTTTTTTTAGTCTATTTCGAGTCATTTCAGGTCAGGAGACATTTCAGGATGAAATTTGGACCAAGAAGCGAAAAAGGCGGAAATTCCAGAAATATATGACTGGATCGATCGATCCCCCCTGGGATCGGTCGATCCTTTGACACGCCTTTTTTCCGGACCGATCAGAAGGTCAGATCGACCGTTCGTCGCGCCTGGGATCGATCGATCCCTCAACACGCTCATTCCTTGACCGACCGGACCACCCAGATCGATCGATCCAGCCCCGACAAAACGGAGAAGATCTCAAGCCAAGACCAGATCGATCGATCCCCCCTTGGTATCGATCGATCCAGCCCCTGAAATTCGCAGATCTGGCCCAATTTTCTCTGTTTCGGCCCAATTTCACCTGATTTCGACCCGATTCGACCTGCAACTTAATAAAAACACTTTTTAGGTTTTATTTTAGTTACGCTTTATTCTATTCATCAGAGAACTTCTGGCTTTTCCTCTGTAAGATTTGGGAGACGAATCTGAACTTCATACCGGAGAAGATTTCTGAACCCTTTTAGATTTATTTCTATTTGAATATGAATTTCTTTTCATCAAAAAAAAAAATAAAATCGTCACCATGACCACCTGTATTGTCATCATCATGTGCGGGAGCATCTGCACCAGGTGTATCAACATCAACATCAACCTCACCCTCGACTTGACCGTTGACCGATATAGAAGGAACAACCTCTGAATCAATCAAACTCTCAAAACTCTGAGATGGTTTTCCGGACTTGTCAATGTCCTTAATAGTTTGATCTTCCATGAACACAACATCTCTGCTTCTAATGAGCTTCTTCTCAACGGGATCATAAAATATGTATCCAAACTCATCCTGACCATAACCAATGAATACACATTGTCGCGACTTCATCTCAAGCTTCGACCTTTAATCTTTGGGAATATGCACAAATTCTTTGCACCCAAAAACTCTCAAATGACCATAAGAAACATCCTTACCGGTCCAAACTCTCTATGGGATATCACCCTCCAACGGAGCACTTGGTGACATGTTCAACACATGAACAACTGAGCTCAAAGCTTCACCCCAGAAGGTCATAGCCAAGCCTGACTGTGAAATCAAACATCTCATTCTGTCGACAATCGTCCTGTTCATCCTCTCAGCCAACCCATTCAACTGTGGAGTCTTAGGCGGCGTAAACTGATGCCTAATACCATTTTCCTTGCAATAAGCATCAAATGGTCCTGAATACTCACCACCATTATCACTGCGGATACACTTCAACTTCTTTCCCGTCTGTCTCTCAACCAATGCCACAAAATGCTTGAAATATCCCAAAACTTGATATTTAGTCTTCATAGTGTAAACCCATAGCTTCCTAGAATGATCATCAATGAATGTCACGAAATGTGATGCACCACCAATAGATTTCGTCTTCATTGGACCACACACATCTGAATGCACCAGATCAAGTATCTCAGGTTTCCTAGATGGTGCAGAAGACTTGAAATAGACCCTGTGTTGTTTCCCCGTAAGACAATGCGCACACTTCTGTAAGTGCAAACCGGAGATCCCTGGAATGGACTCCTTTGTAAATAACTTTTCTGATTTCAGTTCATGAAATCAATCCCAAGATGAACTAGATTTAATTTAATCCTTCCACAATCTTTTTGCTAAAGAAGAAGAAACACTAACCTTGATCCATGCTTTGATTAGGCTTGTTATGAATTGATTTCTTCTTGCCTTAACCTTTCACTTTTATGATCTCTTTTGATGGAGAAGAGATCTGAATCTTTCTGACTTTCGTTTCTCTCTGAATTAAACTTTTCGTTTTCTGATGTTTTTCAATAATGATGCTAAAGCATCTATATATAGTAGGAGATTACTTCATAGCTAAGTAATTTACTTCATAGCTAAGACTTAATCTTAACCGTCCATCCATTATTTCATAGCTAAGTAACTTCGTAGCTATCCATTCGTTACTTCATAGCTAAGTAACTTCGTAGCTATCCATTCGTTACTTCATAGCTAAGTAACTTCGTATCTATCCATTCGTTACTTCAAATGATCATTAATGAAAGACTTTAATATCATAAGGTAAGGAAGAGGGTTATCAATACACCCAAATTCTAATGTTGTTATCGAAACCGATCCATCATGGTGTTCGTCTTTTATATTAGAATTTCTCTAAGTTTAATATGAACTTGATCTTTAATATTAAACCTAGACACATAGGTCACATATAAGAATAAATATTATTACATTCTCCCACTTGACCTTTGTGTCGACTTGATGATTTAATTAACTTAAATGCGCACTTTTATATCAAGTCCACTTAACTTTTAACTATAACAATAAAATTAGAATAGATCGAATCATGGCGGTCACAAGTCATTTAATTGACATGATTCCTTCCATGTATCACAACCAATCCTAATTTTATATATAACTTCCTTTATGTTGAGAAAAACTTTAATTCTCAAACTAACCATATGCTATCTTCAAACCATACGTATACATACAAACTTTAATGAAAACATATTTTATATACCAGAAACGTAACCTTAAGTGAATTCAAAGTGTCACACCCATAATGAACAAACCATAACTAAAATAGCAAGGCTTTATCTATAATACCCATACGTTCTACATGGCCAATGAACGTCTTGGGCGGTAAACCTTTAGTTAACGGATCCGCTACCATCATATCCGTTTTTATATGCTCAAATGACACTTTACGTTTCTGCACTTCTTCTTTGACAGACAAGTACTTTAACTCCATGTGCTTGGCGCCCTTTGAGTACTTGTCATTCTTTGAAAAGAAGACAGCTGCGGAATTATCACAATAAATTCTCAGCGGCTTCTCTATACTGTCGACAATCTGAAGCCCTGAGATAAAGTTCCGCAACCACAATGCGTGAATTGTGGCCTCAAAGCATGCCACAAATTCAGCCTCCATAGTGGAAGTAGCAATGACAAACTGCTTTCCACTTTTCCATGATAGTGCTCCTCTAACTAATAGGAACAAATAGCCAAACGTTGATTTCCTGCTATCGACGCATCCGGCATAATCTGAATCTGAATATCCAATGATCTCTAGATGATCGGATCTCCTATATGTAAGCATGTACTCTTTGGTGTCTTGCAAGTACCTGAGAACCTTCTTTGCAGCTTTCCAGTGGTCCATTCCGGGATTACTTTGATATCGACCCAACATACCAACAGCAAAGTTGATATCTGGTCGAGTACATGTCTGAACATAGTTCAAACTCCCAACCACCGATGCGTAAGGAATTCTTTCCATTTCTTTACGCTCCAATTCATTTTTAGGACACTGCATTTTACTGAACTTGTCCCCTTTTTGAATTGGAGCTATCCCTGCGGAGCATTTTTCCATTTTATATCCCTCTAAGATTTTATTGATATATCCTTTCTGAGACAAACTTAACAATCCTTGTGATCTATCTCTAAGTATTTCTATTCCGATCACATAGGATGCCTCACCCATATCTTTCATTTCAAAGTTCTTAGAGAGATACTTCTTTATATCATGTAGCATGCCCATGTCATTTGCAGCAAGCAAAATATTATATAAGACTAAAATCACAAATTTGCTCCCACTAACCTTAATGTAGATACACCGATCAACGATGATCTCTACAAAACCATATGACATGATGGTATCATTAAATTTAAGATACCATTGTCTGGAAGCTTGTTTTAGTCCATATATTGACTTTCTCAGCTTACATACCAGATGTTCTTTTCTTGTGGCCACAAATCCTTCAGGTTGGTCCATATACACTTCTTCCTCAAGCTCACCATTCAGAAAGGCGGTTTTCACATCCATTTGGTGAAGCTCAAGATCATACTGAGCCACCAAAGCCAAAACAATTCTTAGAGAATCTTTCTTTGAAACAGGAGAGAAGGTCTCTTTGTAGTCGATACCGTCCTTTTGGGTGAAACCTTTAGCAACAAGGCGAGCCTTGCACCTTTCAATGTTACCTTTCGAGTCGCGTTTAGTCTTAAAGACCCACTTAGAACCAACAGTCTTGAAACCGTTAGGCAACTCTACTAAGTCCCATACTTTATTATCATCCATGGACTTTATTTCTTCTTTCGAAGCGATCAACCACTTTTCAGAATTGTCACTTTCCATGGCCTTTTGGAATGAGTTCGGGTCTTTATCAATGCTTAAATCACATTCATTTTCAATAGTGTAAACCACATAGTCATTTGAAATGGCAGATCTTCTTTCCCTTTCAGATCGCCTTAATGGTTCTTGTGGTACACTATCCCCTTCCTGAATTGTGACATGTTCATCAACTGTACTTTCATCTAGTGGGTTTTGCACACCATTATGTTGTTCTATTGCGTCATTGGACTGTGATGCAACAATAGGAACAACCACCTTAGGTGCAATACCAGGTGAAGAAAGTCCAACTTTTATTTCTTTAATGTCAACTTTCCGTGGTTTACTCCCACTAGTTTCACCATTCTCAATGAATCGAGCATTTCCCGTCTCAACTATTCTCGTACTATGGTTAGGACAGTAAAAGATATACCCCTTTGACTTTTCAGGATAGCCAATGAAAAATCCACTGACAGTCCTAGCATCAAGTTTCTTTTCATGTGGGTTATATCCTTACTTCTGCTGGACAACCCCAGACACGTAAATGCCTTAAGCTAGGATTCCTTCCCGTCCACAGTTCATAAGGGGTCTTAGGAACTGCCTTACTAGGAGTCCTATTCAGCACATACGTTGCAGTCCTTAATGCATATACCCACAACGAAAGAGGTAATGAACAATTACTTAACATGCTCATAACCATATCCATTAAAGTACGATTCCGCCTCTCAGCTACACCATTCTGCTGAGGTGTACCCGGCATTGTATACTGTGCACAAATGCCTTTAAAGTTATATATATGAGAGATAGCCGTGCATATGAATGACATAGGGAATTTCCCAGAATCGTGTTTCCTACGTCTTTTGGTTTATGCGATTCTGACATGGTATCAGAGCCAGAGTGTTAAGATTTGTGTTTTGATTTTGGGTGTTGTTTTGATTGATAATCTCTCTCAATTTCGATTATGTCTAGTACTAAGAAAGATGGAGTCGCGAAAAGCACTCTTGCTAGCGTGAGTAAGGAAGATGCGGAAAGCACTTCTAGGAAGACGATTAATCCATACGACTTGTCGTCAGGTGATAATCCAGGTGCTATCATCTCTCGTGTTTTTTTTTGAAACAGGACAATTATGATGATTGGGCACGCGAATTACGAACTGCTCTTCGTGCAATGAAGAAGTTCGGTTTTGTTGATGGAACGATTAAGCGTCCTACTGAGGATTCATTGATTATTAAAGATTGGTGGACAAATCAGTCATTGCTGGTTTCATGGATTCAAAACACTATTGATCTGAGTTTACGCAGTGATATCTCACACTTTGAGGTTGCAAATGAGCTTTGGGATGATATTAAGGAGAATTTTTTTGTTGTTAATGGTCCTAGAATCCAGCAATGGAAAGGTGAGCTCATCACGTGCAAGCAAAGCACTATGACTATCTCAAATTACTATGGTCGATTGAAAAGATTATGGGAGAATCTTGGAGATTATGAGCAAAGTGGAGCATGCACTTGTGGTGATTGTCGTTGTGGTTCGAAAGCACAAGAAGCTCGTAAGCATGAAGATGACAAGGTTCATCAATTCCTTTGGGGATTGGATGAACACCGTTACGGAGCTCTTAAAACGACGTTGATGTCTAGAGATCTGTTGCCTACTTTGAATCAAGTTTACTCAACTGTGCTGCGAGATGAGACAATGAAAACAACGATAAGTGAGAAAGAACATGCTGGAGCGGATGTGAGTTTCATGGTTTCACAACCACGAGGTCGTGCAGACGGAACGTCTCGTGGCCTAGTTTGTTCTCATTGCGGCAGGAATGGCCATGAGAAAGCGAGGTGTTATCAGTTGATTGGATATCGCGAGAATTGGGGAGAACGTGACGTTAGATCCGGACGTGATCAAAGTAGATTTGGACGTGGTCAAGGTCGTGGTCGTAGTTCACCTGTACCACGAGCGAATGTTGCTCACGAAGATGGAGATGAGGCTGCGAATATATCTGGTGGCTTCAGCAAAGAACAATTGAGGACTTTACAAGCAATGTTCACCACAGGGAAAATCAGCACAACTTCTGTTTTATGGATTCTTGATACATGAGCGTCAAACCATATGACTTCCAAACTAGAGGTTATTATAGATGTTAGAGATATATCCCCTCGGTTTCGTTATTTTGGCTGATGGTAGAAAACGTGTTGATACAAAGATTGGTACAGTAGTGCTTGGGAGATTTCTTCGGTTACACAGAGTTTTATATGTGCAAGACCTTGATGCTGATCTGATTTCTGTCTCTCAAATGAATGATCAGAACTATTACTTTGCTCAGTTCTATTCTCTTTTCTGTGTCATTCAGGACCGTTCGTTGAATTGGAGCGGGCCAAAGAGTTAATGGATTGTATTACTTCAGAGCTGTGGAGAATGCTGCTGCAGCTCGTGTTCTGGGACCCAAGACGTTCGATGTATGGCATAGACGCTTGGGACATCCCTCTTCTAAGATAATTAAGTTGCTTCCGCATGTTGCTTTTGTTAAAGATTTTGGCTTTCATAATAAAGCGTATGAAATTTGTCTCCGCGCTAAACAAACACGGGATTCTTTTCAGTTGAACTTGAATAAGACGAATGCAATTTTTGAGATGATTCATTATGATGTGTGGGGACCATATCGAACTCCGTCTTCGTCCGGAACTCTTTATTTCTTGACAATTGTTGATGATTTTTCATGTGGGATTTTGCTATTTTTGATGAAAGAAAAAAGTGAAGTGGCACAATATATTCGACAATTTTTGGCTATGGTAGAAAGACAATTTTCAGTCTCGGTTAAAACTGTTCGGAGCGACAATGGCACATAGTTCATGTGTCTCAGACAGTACTTTCACAATCAAGGCATATTGCACGGGACATCATGTGTGGGTACATCACAACAGAATGGTCGGGTAGAACGCAAACACCGTCATATTCTCAATGTGGCGCGTGCACTACTTTTCCAAGCCAACCTATCTCTCGAATTTTGGGGAGAGAGTATCCTTACGGAAGCTTTCTATGATTCTTAATGGAAAGACTCCTTGTGAAGTATTACATGGTAAGACGCCTTCGCTGGCAAATTTGAGGGTATTTGGGTGTATGTGCTTTGTTCATTATCAAGACCATCGTGGAGACAAATTCGCTAGTCAAAGTCGTCGGTGTATGTTTGTGGGGTATCCACCTGGCCAGAAGGGATGGCGTGTTTTTGATTTAGAAATGAATGTGTTTTTGGTTTCTCGTGATGTTGTGTTCTCTGAAGATGAGTTCCCCTATGCCTTGTTGTCTGAACCAAATACAACGACGAGTGAAGTTCGTCGTACTAATAATGACTGGTTCTTCGGTGATGTTGAGGATATGACTCCTACTGAGGTTGTAGCTACGCAGTATGAGGATGTCGTAGAGATAATGCATACAGAAGTTACATATGCGACAGATGTGTGTAACACATAACCTGCAGTACACACAGAACCTGCAGACGTTACACAGGAGACAGATGTGTGTAACATAGAACCTGCAGTAGTTGCAGAGGCAGAAATTGGGTCATCCAGCGTCCCTGCATCAGTCACATATGATGCGACAGTTATAGGAGTTGCAGAGAGTGGAGGTACAGACGTGATTGGACATGCACCTCTTGGTCGTGGTTATCGGAAAAAAAAAATCCGTGAAGCTTGATGTCTTTGTGACAAATTGTGTTACACATGATCTTATGTGTGGTATACATGTCGCTCCTTCAACCACCTCGCACTATCCTCTTGAGAACTTTGTTGACTATTCTCATTTTTCTCTTGCACACAGAGTCTTTCTAACCTCCATAACTGCTGATCGTATACCACGTTCATACGCGGAAGCGGTTGCTGATGAATGTTGGTGTGCTGCTATGCGAGAAGAAATCTCTGGACAAGAAAAAAATCATACATGGGATTTGGAGTCACTTCCGCAGGGCAAAAAAGCTATTGGATGTAAGTGGGTGTTTACAATTAAATACCGAGCGGACGGATCCGTCGAAAGGTATAAAGCTAGGTTAGTAGCGCTTGGCAACAGACAAGTGGAAGGATTGGATTATAAAGATACATTTGCTCATGTTGCTAAGATGGGAACAATGCGTACTCTTCTCCAAGTTGATGTGGCGTTGGGAGCTTCACCAAGTGGATGTTCATCATGCATTCCTTCATGGTGATCTTGAGGAGGAAGTGTACATGCGTCTTCCACAGAGATTTCGTGGTAGCTCTCATGGAACTGTGTGTCGTCTAAGGAAATCTTTGTATGGTCTCAAACAGGCTCCTCGTTGTTGGTTTGCGAAGCTTGGAGCTGCTTTGACACAATATGGATTTCGACAATCCCAGTCGGATTATTCACTTTTCATGTTTCAGAAAGGCGTTTATATATCATGGTTTTTACCCCGTTTAAGCCATGATATAAGTCCGTTTTATAGAGTATTTCTACTATTTCGTAGTGGTCTAGAGTCTTTTACAGGTTTTAGCACGTTTAGAGCATTATTGGAGATATTGGAGCATTTTGGATCGAAGCAGAGGTTCGTGTAGCTGAGTACCCGATTTGAAGCATCAGTATCGATCGATACTGCCTAGTATCGGTCAATACTCATCGAAGCAGACACGACCCGCGAGTTTAATGAAGTATTAAAGAATTACAAAATGGCCCAGAAGACTTTACTATTTACAAAAAGCCCCAAAACGTGATTTAGGTTATTTAATAGGATTTTACAGCCACTTTGATGGCGATGCTTTATTTTCTGAGCTTTATTTTATTCTGGTTTGTAAGAGAACTTTTGAAGGGAGACAAGTCTGAAACTCTGTTCGTCTGAGAGAAGATTTCGAACCCTCTTGTTACTCTTTCTATTTTATTTGAGTATTTATTCAGTCATGTTTATTGCTTCAATTTTCATGTCTGAGTAGATCTCCTGTTAGGTTTAGGGTTCTCATAAGGGTTTTCTCTGAATGCTAGGTTGATTAGTTGTTAGGATTCACTATCTGAATTAGTTCTTCACCATAGGTTGTTACCAAAGCTAATTTTGGATTGATCACCTAGAACTTAGATCTTAGGATAATTGATTAGGCACGAGAGTGCGATTAATTACCTGATAGAACCTAAGGTGAGCAAAATAATTATTCGCAAAGAGATTTGGTTTAGTTGTTTTGTGAACAAATCAAACTTGATTAAAAAGCTGGTTTAGACTTTAGGATTCGCAAAGAGATTTGGAATTCCTAGGTTTTAGACTTAGATAGTTTTCGCAACGAGAGTTGGTTAATTATACTTTAGTGATTTGAGTTCAAGAACTGCGCTAAATATGAATCATGTTAGTTAGTTTACCTGCATTTATTGATTTCCTGAGAAATACCCTGAACCTATTTTTCTCCAATTGAATTTACAACCGTTTTAGTTTAAGTCTTGTTTTCAATATTATTTATTTCTTAGCTTAATTCTCATCTTTATAATCTATTGTGTGTCTCTGTGAGTCCTTGTGTTCGACCCCTACTATTGCTGCAACTACTGTTTAGTACTTTTAGGGTATTAATTTGAGCATATCAGGCGTTGTGTACTTGGCGATTTTTGTTTACGTGGATGATCTTATTGTGTCTGGAAATGATGGTTCATGTATTCAACAGTTTAAGAATTACTTGTCTACTTGCTTTCATATGAAGGATCTTGGAGCCTTGAAGTATTTTTTGGGTATTGAAGTTGCCCGTAGTTTGAAGGGTATCTACTTAAGTCAACATAAGTATGCTCTCGATATTATCTCCGAGGCCGGGTTACTTGGGGCCAAACCGGTAAACTTCCCTCTCGATCAGAATCATAGATTGGCGCTAGCTGATGGTGCTTTGCTTACAGATCCTGAGAGTTATCGGAGGCATGTTGGTCGCTTGGTATATCTTGATGTTACTCGTCCGGATCTCACATATGCAATTCATATTCTTTCACAATTTCTCAAAGCTCCTCGTCTCGAACATTGGGAAGCTGCAATTCGTGTGGTTCGATATCTCAAAGCGAATCCTGGCCAAGGTATTCTTCTTCGAAATGATTGCGATTTTCATGTATATGGTTGGTGTGATTCAGACTGGGCTGGTTGTCCGTTGACGCGACGGTCTCTTACGGGGTGGTTTGTTCAGCTTGGCACTTAACCGAACCGATTTCTTGGAAGACAAAGAAACAAAAGACTGTCTCACTTTCTTCTGCGGAAGCGGAATATCGGGTTATGAGAATGCTTCTGGCCTAGTTGATAAGCATTAAAGCTCTTTTGGCCGATCTTGGTGTGAATCACACACGTCCGATGAGTATGTTTTGTGACAGTCAAGCGGCTCTTCACATCAGTTCTAATCCAGTGTTTCATGAGAGAACCAAACATGTGGAGGTTGACTGTCATTTTGTTCGGGATGCGATCGTTGATGGTACAATTGCGACACAACATGTGTCTACACATTCTCAACTCGCAGATATCTTCACCAAAGCCTTGGGGCAAAAGGAGTTTAAAAGTTTTCTCGATAAGTTGGGTGTTCTGGATCTACACACTCCAATTTGAAGGGGAGGGGGAGGGTAATGAGATGTATATTGGGTTTTGTATTATATGGGCTTAAATGGACTTAATTATGTCTTAGGTTAAATGTATAAAGTTATATATATGAGAGATAACCGTGAATGACAGAGAGAATTTTCCAGAATCGTGTTTCATACGTTTTTTTGTTTATGCGATTCTGACAAAATGGCTCAACCTGAACATGCTAAAAGCCTAAAACCAAACTAATTCAATTTTATACAATTTACATCTACAATAAATCGCATATCCTGGAATTCTATTTTTTTGTTTCCGTCTGAGATTACTGATCAAAAAAGTCTTGCAACGTTTTCCATTTCAAAGAATTTGTGTCATGCTGCGTTTTCTTAGATGCATTCAAGTTTGAACACATCGCAACAAAATTTGGTGACTGTGTTCATAAACATTTTACTGTGGCTTTAGAATTTAGTACGCCAGAAACTTCTTCTATTTCGGTGTCGTAAACTTATTAGTACTAAAGTTGTTATAAAGTTATACATGAGTAATCGGTGTTTATGGATTTTCTCGATTATTCTATATATACAACCATGCATGCAAAAAAAAAAAAAAAAAAAAACCATGCATGCACCTAATTGGCTATTTCCGCAGACAATTACCAGCTCCTAGCTAGCAAATAACAAGATTCTTAAAATAAATACTTTCGTGATAAGTTGACGCTCCGATCGTGTATTTTAAGTTGGAGGAAAGAATGTACTCAAAATATGTTATCGCAGATAAAAAGATTCTATTCAATTACTAGAGAAGAATAATTGTGAGGAAAAAAAATCACTTAGGAATTAGCCTTTACTTTTTCTAAATCACAATGTTATATACAGCAATCTGATTTGTTCAAAAAAAAAAAATATACAGCAATCTGTATCACTAAAAGCCTAAAATGCTAATTGTTAAACCGGATAAACTAATTTTATCTTTTTTTAGCTTGCCGAATGTTGAAAAGGTTATTCGATCAAGTATTTGAATCTCTATAATATTATTTAAAAAGATATTTTTGAAAATAAACTTTGTTTTGTAAATTATTACATAAAACATCATTAAAAATAAGAAAATATAATTGAAATAGGAAATGATATAATTGTCTTTTAAAATTATTGATGAAAATATGGAAATTATTTATTTCCCATTAAAGAGGTTATTTACTATTTAGTTTCTTAATTATTATGATATCATTAAATAATAACCAATCCATACACATTCAAAAAAAAAATATTCAAAATCTTGCAATATTTTTTACTATAATTATTATAAAATATTTTACTAATTTTATAAAGAGTTATACATGAGAAAATTGATTTTTTAAAAGAGTTTGTGGACTGACCACAAAAATCATAGTCATTAAACGGTGCATATTAGAGTTATGTTTTCAAGATTATATGTTTTTGTGGGTTAGCCCGAATAATATTTTAGTTTATTGCAAAACGGATTAAATAGATAAATTTGTCCAGATTGACAGTTCTATCTATAATCATTATTTAAATATATTTTAAAATTCAGATAAAAATAATTTTTCTTAAATTTCAAAACAATTTTTAAACAAAACTTACCACGCACTATATAGCTAGCCCTGGTTGAATTCTAGTTAATTTTTATTTTGTAAAACATCTATAAGAAAGCTAATTTTCATCCACGATTAAGAAACGTACATATAGGGCTGTCAAAATGGGATGTCCATGTTCATTTAGATCCGTCCAATAGTGTCCATTTTGATTGTGGACAAATTGTGTCCATGTCCATTAACGTCCATGTCCATTAACGACCATGCCCATTAACGACCATGTTCAAATGGGCTGTCCATTAGTGTCCATTGGTCAGAATATAACAAATTGTTTAAAAAGTAAAAAAAAAATCTAAAATGTTGATATTTGCTTTGTATAATTAAATGACATATGGCTTTGTATATTTTGTATGTTTGCTTTGTATATTTTGTATATATGTTTGCTTTGTATATGTTTTTTAAATATTAGCTTATTATTTATTATTTATTATTTATTATTTATTATTTATTATTTATTATTTATTATTTATTATTTATTATTTATTATTTATTATTTATTATTTATTATTTATTATTTATTATTTATTATTTATTATTTATTATTTATTATTTATTATTTATTATTTATTATTTATTATTTATTATTTATTATTTATTATTTATTATTTATTATTTATTATTTATTATTTATTATTTATTATTTATTATTTATTATTTATTATTTATTATTTATTATTTATTATTTATTATTTATTATTTATTATTTATTATTTATTATTTATTATTTATTATTTATTATTTATTATTTATTATTTATTATTTATTATTTATTATTTATTATTTATTATTTATTATTTATTATTTATTATTTATTATTTATTATTTATTATTTATTATTTATTATTTATTTTTCAGTTTTTCTGCCCCCAAATCGATTTTTCTGGTCAGAATAAATAATAAATTTAGCTAACTTGTAATCTTGTATAATAGAATAAGAACATGTACTTTTAAACTATAGTTTACCCACAATAATTTAGCTAACTTGTAATCTTGTATAATAGAATAAGAACATGTACTTTTAAACTATATTTTACCCACAATAATTTGGGCTAACAGCCTATTTTCCTCTTGAAATTATCATATAACACAATTTCTACACAAAATTAAGGGTTTGATTTAGATCCCCACGAAATGAAACTTTAAAACCTATTTTCCCACAGAATAAAAGTTTGAAACTAGTTTCCCCACCGAACAAAAATTCGAAACCAGATTGCACATAGACAACAATTAATTTTGGTTTACTGTATATCAATCCAGACTTAACCAAATAACCACAAAACAAAACCAAAATTGAACTCAATTACGACCCGATTCAAAACGATTAACCTAAATAATCTTCACCCACCCGATAATCCCAATAAACCCTTAAAATATATAATTCCGTAATTTTAAAAATTCTCAAATCGCAACGAATCCTAATTTTGATTTTGAAATCAAAATTTCCCCAACTCTGTGAAATCGAAGTTGAGTGGAGCGAAGTTTTGTGGTCGTTTCAGTCAACAACAAGGAGAAGAGCAAGGAGCAAGGGGACAAGAATCCAACTCTCTACACCACTCTCAACTACAACTTACCTCTGAACTTAAACACTTATCTTTTCTTTGTTCTTGTTCATGTAAATCGCTCTTGAGAATCGAAATACTAAACCAGTTTACTCCGAAAACCCCTGTCCAAATCGCTCTCATATCATGTATGTTCTCATCGAGCAACAAAATCTTTGTTTATTGCTCGATAGTCTTTTGGTTCTTTTTTTCTTAAAAATAAGTCAAAGTCCTCTGATTATTCTTATTTACAAAATTTGACTGTTGTATTTCCAGTTACAACAGTTTATGTGATAAAAATCTCTAAAGATTTTTCTTACACGTGTCAAAATCTTATCGATTGACTTGACACGTGTCACGATCATGCGAATTACTAACTTTGGAACATTTAGCTTTATATAATAAGATATTGTTTGGTATTGTAATTGTGTAAATTCGGATTTTAAATTGGCCATTTTTCTACTATCCAGGTGATCTTTCTATCAGTTTCCCTAGGATTTTGGAAGTTGGAACGATCTAACACTTTAAAGAACTCAAATGCAAGGCTTCTCGCAAACTTGTTCTGCACGCTACCCGTAACGAAGCCACTATGATGGTGCTTCTCTTGAAATGTATGATGAATGCAGCTCGATCAAAAGCCGATGGGTTTGGTTTGAGTTTACCAAAAGTTTGAGTTTGAGTTATTATTACTCTCCTGTATTGCATTTTAGTAACGGGTTTGGTTTGAGTTTGTCACGCTTGATGCATTTTATTTGCGCGGGAAATACCAGAACAAAGGTCCGGTTAAAGGTGATTTCTGCATAAGTAATGGCACTTTCTAAAGAATGGGTTGAAACCTCAATGCTCAATATTGTGCAGAGTAACCCACAAACTTGAAACCACTTAAACAAAAAGTTACAGCGTTCAAAATTCAATTGAAAAATTTGCTTGAAGCCAAAAGATCTTACTCTTGGGCTTAGATCTCCAAGAAATTGTTCATGTTTGTTGCATAGACATATGCATTGGCACTTTGGATTTTGGTTCATGGAACTGTTTTCTCCGCGCAGCTTCATTGAATATCACTACAGCATTAAGACTCCTTCGGACTCGTTCGTTTCGGTTTCTGTGGATTTGACGGGGTCGTCGTCGGGAATAATAGTGTTCTCATTTGTCCCTCTGCGTCGTCTTCTGATGTTGCCTGCAAGCGTTTTTATTGGCATGAAATGTTATAATAACATCAATTATTCTGTTTGTACGGCTTCTTATATATCATAGATCATGAACAAGATTTCAAGAGGTCAATGTAGAGAACTGATTTACCCTTGTCAAGAATGCAAACCGCAATGACTCAATTTTTGCTCCTGCACAAAGCCTGAGGTCAAAACCAAGGGAATCTATCTCAATCAGCTTCACTTCCTGCAACATAAAAACAAAAAAAAATTTGGTCTGATCATATTTTCTTACACAAACAACATCTGAATATTCACATTGTATTGTATGAAAAGAATATTCATGAAACCTAAAGAAACTTCGTGTCTAAAATTCAGGTATTTCAACGCGTAACTAGAGCTTCTAAAGTTAAGTTGCAGCTATTTTACCTCTGCTTGAATACTGTAATGTCTCCAACACAAAGATCTAAGGGCTTCAGCTAGTTTATCACCAGAATCTTCTAAACGGCTTATGATTCCAGCTGATGCATGAGCGACAGCATCAGGTTGTGCTTTTCTGACATCGTCCACTTCAACGTCAGTCTGTTCCCAAGAGTAAATGACACTACTAAGCATAAGCTTGCAACAAAACGCAGAGTCTAGATAAGAAGTAGAACTCGAAAACAGGAACCATAATATTTTCCAATTGCGAAACAAAGCAAGGGCAAGACACAAAGTTTTCCAGATAAACAGACAATGGATAGACAGAGAAGGGAAAAAAAAAACTCGCAAGGACATGGATAAATTTATAATAAAAAAAAATGGTGAAGCTTCACTGCAAACCTGATCCCCTTGTGCTGTAATAAGCTGAATTCTTATCATCTCCAGCTTGTAAAATGCCACCACATTTCTCGTTTTCTCAGATTCGTCACCATCTGCCTTATTAATGTCTTCAATCTTTTCTTGTAAGTTTTCTACGTCCTTGTTTCCCTTAGTACTTGTAGATTTGCTATCAGCAAATTTCTTTTGGATATCCGAATAATCTTCCACTAAGATATGACTCAAAAGTCCCTGGATGGCAAGGCCAGCAGACGGCTGATCCATCCAATCTACAGGATCATTAGAAGCAACCTAAATTGGCAAATACACAAAGTTTGTTATGACTTGCATATCACTTTTATTTAGAATCACAGCACATTTTCTCAGAACTTGAGTTTGAAGTTAACCTCGGTCATTCTCTTTGCAAAAAACATGGGATGGCAACTCCTCATCGTTTCCAAATTTGCCCAGTCACCAAGCGATTCATCGTCATCCTCATCATCATCTTCGTCTTCATCTTCATCCTCATCCTCGAGAACAGCAACCCATTCCTGAGGTCAAGAACATAGTTACTAGTGAAGCATGCTAAGGCATGGCAAACGTATTCCCCTCATAGAGTTTTTTAGTGACTTAATGAAAAAGGTGAAATAATATTTGTTAAACCTCCTCATCTTCGTCTTCTCCTTCATCCCCATCCTCCTCACTGTCATCTTCTCCTTCACTTTCATCGTCTTCAGTTTCAAAGTCACTATCAGATAGACCCATCAGCTCCATTTCCTTGATCATCTCCATCGTATCAAAACCTACTATTACTTGCTGCAATGCAACCATAACTTCTTAAAGGTGGATAGAGAATAAGGTAGAGCAAAAAATACACCGAGCAGCATAGTCAGTTATAATCAATAGAAACATATTGAAGCTAGAAGCCTAAATGACTGCTTCTTGATACATGCTTGTGCGTTTAGATTTAGAACTAAAAAATATAAGACATGTCACAAGTAGCTGCAATAGGTTATAGCCACTGTAACAGAAAAGAAGATCTCTCCACCGTGAAAGCTAGGATATTCACCATTTTATTACAAGTTTCTGAGATGCATGTGATGTAAATAGGATATGCATGTCATGTGAAACATACCACATAATTATTATCAGAAGTAACAGACTGCATGATGTCCTCATCCTCCTTTACTTGAAAGTATAAATCTGCAGAGCATTCGGGTTATCCAATTTAGTTTTTGATGGTATTAGGTAGATTAAATATTCACACGGATGATTAAATTTTCTCTTACTTCCATTCTGATCTGTTATATAAGGTATATCAGGCCAGAGAATATTCTCATGAACTCCATCACCAACTGAACCAGTAATCATCAGGGTTCCTTTATTGTTCACCTGAACATGACACACTACGGGAAATGTTAGATGCACAAAATGAAACCTGGATACTATATAAAAGACATTAAAAAAATGGAGGAACATATTCCCCTGAATACAATATCTTACATACGATTTGTCAAGATAAAATGCTTTTCTCTATATTATAGGACTCTATAGAGGAATATGGAATATTGAAAAAACCCAGGATAAGGGCAAGTGGAACCACTATATGCATTAACATGTAACTGCTGCAACAATGCATATAAAATAAGGCATTGGTCCAAACAATATTTTTACCAAAAAGGTAGCTTATGCAGATTTAAAGACGCAATATAACACCTCAATGATGGTTCTAGTAGTTTCTGCAGGTGAAAGCCTGGAGTCTCCAGCATTCTGTGGCAAAGAGGCTCTAACTTCTTCTGAAGGATGATACTTTGACTTCCCAGTTTGCTTTTCTGGATCTGAAGCTGATTCTAAGTACTCGGCTGTGGCTTGAGTTCGAGTTGTCCTCGGATGTTTTCTTGTTAAATGGTCACTGCTGTACTTCAGAAATCCACTCCTAGAAAAGTGCATATAAGTCAATTCATTTGTTTACAACAAAAGGTAATATGAATGTACATACAAATACGTAGAAAACAAAAAGAGATTGAAATGTTAAGGGCATCTCCACATTTTACTACAGGTGAAAGTATTTCACACATGAAGGATGATACATACACACTTTCATGTATACTCACAAACTCAAACGACAAGAAATTCAGTCTCAAGTCATAGTTTACAAGTCAGTATTGGCAACACCAGAACAAAAATTCAAAAGAAACTTTAACTGGTTCCAAGGATCAACGAAGTACATAACTTAGTGCTATATAATCAAGAAACACCCACTTCACTCTAAATTTACCATTCACATTGACAAGAAATATATGGCATAGTAGTATAGGACCCCAAGTACTAATGCACTAAAGATAAGCTATTCAAATACTAGAATCTAACATCTTGATAGAGCCAAAACTCTCACAACAAGGAAGCTTTTGATTCAAGCTTGATGTTGAAGAAAAACCCAAAAAACCGTAAATTTGGTGACGAAACAAAGTGAAACTACAGTACCCAGGAGTATTGTTGAGACGTTGAGCCTGAAAAACGCGGCGGGACGCATAATGGAAGCAGCTCACTCCCTCCTCCCTGCTCGGTGCAGGACGATACTCTGCAAATTACGAGACAAACGTATAAGAGAGCATTTTTGAGGAATTAAGAAACAGAGGAAAGTGAAAGAACAGAACTTCGGCTACCAGAAAATTTTGATTTAACAGAAAAACAAAAAATCATGAACAGAGAGAAGAAAAAGAGATTACGGAGTAGAGCCGTTGAAGAGCTGAATCCGGTGGAGAGACGAACGGCCATAACCGACTCAATCATCGGTAAGATAATTCTTTAACCTGAGCTCTCTCTTCTAACTTCTATCTCTCTCTCTCTCTCACAGAAGCTGGAGAGGGATTTGCAGATTAGGCTATCTCTTTTGGGGAGCTTCCTTACAACTGATGACGTGGCATATTCACATTGGTTGTACTTGTAAAGCTGTCCAAAAAGGTATTCTTTCGTTATCATCAAAACGCTGCGTTTTGTTTTGTAATGATTTTTGAACATTAATTTCACCAATAGTCACCACAAGAGCAAACACCAAATCGGAACACATGAAACCTATTGGTGTCTCTGATGATGATCTCGCGAGAAGTTATCTGTGAGATAAGCTTTGCTGCGACATGACAATCTCCACAAATCCTAAGGTTCTTCGTTATTCTTATGGCATTACTGTCTTCTTCTCCTTCATCTGTGTTCATCAATGCAAACACAATGGCTAATTTCTCACTGTGAACAGCTAAATGCGTCTCCTTATCTTCTTCTTCCACATCGTGAAGCGCCGATTCTGAATCAGGAACATACCCTAACTCTTTCATTTTCCTTACTAGAACATCCAGCTCTCTGTAAATCTCACCGGATTGTGGGTGTGACCTGTCGCCTACTAAGAATGTATAAACTTCTCCATTGACCTCAACGTTGCTCGCTCCAGGATTCTTCTTTAACCCTTTTCTCTTCATTAGATATCTGATGTTTGTAACCTCTTCCCATTTTCCAGCCTTTGCGTATATGTTAGAAAGCAATACGTAATAACCTGATTGCTCAGGTGCTAACTGAAAAAGCTTATCAGCTGCTAGTAGACCGATGTCTGTATCGGAGTGGACCCTGCAAGCACCTAACAATGCTCCCCAAACTCTCTCGTTCGATTCCATTGACATTTCTTGTATGAATCTATAGGCTTCTTTCACTTCTCCGGCTCGGCCAAGAAGATCCACCATGCAAGCAAAATGCTCTAACCTAGGTGTAATCTTGAAGTGATCTGTCATGAGTTTGAAATAACTCCGACCTTCTTCTAGCAACCCCGCGTGGCTACAAGCAGCAAGTATTGTGACAAACGCAATTGAATCAGGGACAAGACCCGAGTCTTGCATTTTAGAAAACAATGCCACGGCGTCACGGCCTTTTCCGCTGACTCCATAAGCTGAGATCATAGCCGTCCAAGAAACAACGTCACGGGACTTCATGTTCTCAAACACATCTCTCGCTCTATCTAGACATCCACATTTTGCGTACATATCAACTAATGCGTTCTCTAACAACAGATTCGGTATCAGCTTCTTCCTCTCGATGTATCCATGGATTTTCTTACCAAGAGACAGAGCAGATGTATCTCCACAAGCAGGTAATACACTTGTGATTGAGACTGCATCAGGTTCGATTCCATCAGCTTCCATTCGGGAATACAATTCCACGGCTTCAAGAGGCATCGCGTTTTTCATATACACACCGATCATCACATTCCATGAAACCAAACTCTTTTTCCCCATTTTCAAAAACATATCTTTAACATACATAACATTATTCGTTGTCGTGTTGGTGACTGCTGGTAACAGACTAGCCATCGTGCCAGCATCATGGCTTATCTTCACGGATTCCATCTCCCTACAAACCTCCAAAGCATCATCAAATCTCTGATTTTGCGCATACCCAGCAACTAACGAGTTCCAAGAGACCACATCTCTCCTTGACATCTCATCAAGTACAAGCCTTGCTTCAGATAAAAATCCACACTTTCCATACATAGAAACTAAACCATTCCCAACAAACAAAGTCGAAGAGAGCCCAACTCTTGTAGCGGACCCATGGATTTTCTTCCCAATGACAATATTCCCAGAGCAAGAACACGCCTTTAGAACACACGGGAAAGTGTAATGATCGGGTCTAACATTACAGCCGCACATCGTCCCAAACACTTGAATACCTTCACGGTATAACCCGTTATTCACATAACTTCTGATCATGACATTTATGATGATTACGTTTCTCTCAGGAATTTCGTCAAACACTTTGCGTGCTGACGCCGCATCTTTTAGAGAAGCATAAGCTCTCATAAGTTTAACGCCCAAAGAAGAATCGCAACGTAGGTCTTCAAGAATGATTCTGGAGTGGACTGTTCTAATGGTTTTTAGATCTGGGTAAGTGTCCAGTACCTGACCCAGCAAGTTGTCATGAAAAGATGTCCCATGTGTTGATTTCGATTCGAATTCCGGGTTGAGTGCAGAAGAAGCTACTTTCCTGGTTTGAAGTTGTCTGAATTTCGGAAAATGACGGAGACAAAGAACGACATTGATACGTTTCATGAGCTTTGAAATTGAGCTTCTTCCTCATCATCTCTAGACATCAACGGTGACAAGGTATGGGTAAACCGGTGATAAAGATTAACCGTCCAAAGCTAACTTAACCGAATCAGACCAGCCAAACATGGGCCGTTGAGTTTTCCTGGGAAATGGGCCTGGCCTTTTTACCATAATCGTAGCTCGATAGGAAACAATATTCGCAGACACAATCTTTTTAGTTTGGGTTGACGCCTTAAGCAAATCATTGACTTGTGACTTGTGACTTGTGACTTGTGACTTGTGACTCAACACCTTCCAGGCTTCTTCTATCCTTGAAAACCATCCTTGGACTTGAGAGCAAGCCGCTGCAAACCTTGATCTTCCTCTATGCAAACTCTTCTTAACAGGTCATCTCGTTTCTCCTTGAGTTCTTGCATAGTTTTCCGCAGAACCTCGAGATTGGCCTTCAGGAAACTCTTCTATCCTTGAAAACCATCCTTGGACAAACCTTGATCTTCCTCTATGGAAACTCTTCTTAACAGATCATCTCGTTTCTCCTTGAGTTCTTGCATAGTTTTCCGCAGAACTGTTGATCCCGGGGATCGCTAAGTATGTTTAAAGAGTGATTAGGAGATGAGAGGTGAGATTTTCGTTAATAAGAGCAATTTAACCACTATTAAAGCAGGCCGGGAGAAAGATGAGTAGGCCGGGGGCCGCGTTTCTTTTTATTGACGGTGAAAGAAATGAACAATTTAGAATTACGAACTGGTTCCGAAGGACGTCCAGTTCGGCGTTCTAAACTGTTGTCTTGTTACCAAGAGGGAGAGAGAGATCGGGTGACTTGTCCTAAGTCAAAATGGCCGAAATCCAAAGTCCTCCTCATTAATGACATTGAGGGGTATATATAGTCGGGGTCGGCTTCCTGCTCCCCGGGATCTCGGGGCCACGTGGCGTCTTCGGCCTCTTTCGCGGGTAAGGTGGCCTAGGAGGCGTGTTCCGGCTTTCGGGAAGAGAGGTCATGATGAGCTCGGCGTGGCGTGTTGCAGAGCAGTGCACTGTTTAACCAACTCTCCTCCACGTGTCTTCCTCTCCTTTGTCAAGTCTGCAAGGTTGGTGAGATGTCGATTTCAGCCCATACTCCTGCTCAGACAATACACTGTTCGACCAACTCCTACTTGCCTTCTGCTCTTCTGACATCCCTGCCTTGGTGAAGTGTCAGACCGGGGACCGAGCTGACGAGGGGCCTTTCAGGTCGGCGTCGCCTTCAGGCCGGCGGCCGAGCTGAAGAGGGGCCTTGCAGGTCGGCGCTTTCAGGTCGGCGACCGAGCTGAAGAGGGGCCTTTCCTAAGATGGGCCCAACTAATTGGGGGTGCTAGGCCCACCTCCAACAATAGGCCCTCCCCCAGTTCGGTATCGCGAGGCGAAGCGAGCATGCCGAAGTTGATCTGATGTTAGTTCGGCACATCTTAGGACGGTCTCTCTGTGCTCGTACGTGTCGTCCCTTCCGAAGATCCGCAGATGGTTGGCGCGTACTCACCACGCGGGAGGATAAAAAGGCTCCTCGTTTTTCGCGTGAGCTGCCCACGCGCGGCGTGTGAAAGACGCTTCGCGTTTATCGAGGCGTCCTTTGCTTTTTTGGCGTGGGGATAGCGAAGAGGCGTCATCATTAGGTTTCTGGGCGGCCGTGCTTCTTTTGACAAGTGTCCAGGCGTCGCTTCACTGTCTCCCTTCTTCTATTTAACCCCCCTTTCTTCCTCCTGATAAAACCATCTGCGCATAACCCTAAGGTAACCTCTTCTCTCCGATTTCCTCCTTTCCCTTCTTGCTTTCTTTCTGTATTTTTCGATTTCCTCCTCTCCGTGCAATGGCGCCGATGTTAGACGGTATTAGGGCTGAGTCGAGCGAAGAATCGGCGTCCCGTGGTGGCGGTAGCGATTCTCCGAGTTCTTCCTCCGACGGTTCCGGACGTGCCTCCTCTCCGTGTCGAGGCGCAGACAGTGGGGAACAGTCTGCTCCTTCGACTTCGGGGGCCGCCCCGCTGCTCCCGGGGACCCATCTCCGGAAGAAGACGGTGGTTAGATCTTCCTCTGGCGGTCGCGGCGTTGGCCAAGCTGGGGGTAGGACCGGGCATCTGGGCGACCGCGGTGGTCGTCAGGGCGGCCGTGGAGGCGGAGTTCGAGTGGCCAGGGTGAGGTCTCCCCTGGTTCCTTACGAGCAGGGAGGGTCACCGACCTGGAGCACAGCGGAATCGGTGACTCTCCTGAGGGATTTGTGCGACTTTCCTGCTGGCGTCGAGCTCAGGCTACCCAGGGCGGAGGAGCGCCCGTGGACTCCTCGGCCGGGCTTCGTCTGCCTGTATGAGTCGTTCTTCCAGAAGTGCGGCTTGCGCCTTCCTCTCCCCGAGCTGTTCGTCCAGTATTGCCGGGCGCGGGGCTTGGCTTTCTCGCAGGTCTGCCCGTCTACGGTCCAGGGGATGATCGTACTGCTGACCTTGGGGCACGAATGCGACGTGGAGGTGACGGTGCCTATGTTCGAGGCGCTCACCCAGCAGAAGGCAAACCCTGGGATTCCTGGGACCTTCTATGCCGCTTTCAAGCCCGCAGCGAACGTCCTGGAGGCACCCAGCTCGGGGTCTAAGGCGAGCAAGCTGTCGAAGGTCGAGGACTGGTCTCGCAGCTACTTCTACATCCGGGCTATTGACGTGGTTGGGCTCGACCCGTCGGCGAGATACATCCGGGATTGGAACTTTTCACCGGGTAGGGATTTGCAGGTCGAGCTGACTTCTCTTCTTCGGTTTTGTCTGACTGATGCTGTTTGCTTTGCTTTCAGGTCCTCACTCTTCTAGGTTCAAGCTGCCGGACTACGCGGGTATCGTTGCCGTGCTCAGGTCAGTGCGTAGAAGAGAGTGGAGGTCATTCACTTCGGCGAGAATAGCAGCAGCAATGGCCGGAGGTCGCTTTTTTTTTTTTTTTTTTTTTTTTTTTTTGCCGAACTGACGGTTCTTCCTTTGCAGGTAGAGCAAGGTTTGCCAGTCCGCTGTACGCGGACTCCTTTGTGGCGCCGCCGCCGCCGATTCCCGAGGTGCCGGTCCGGCGCGACCCGGGGCCACGGACTGGGGGGGAGTCCTCCGAGGCGGCTCTCTCGAAGAAGAGGGCGGCCGACGCTGCCGGTGCCAGGGCTGGCAAGAAGAAGAAAAAGACCGAAGTTGGAGGGTCTTCGACTTCAGGTCGGGAGTCTGGCCGGCCTGAAGAGGCTGGTTGCGAGCCCGAGGGCTCCCGAGGCATTCTTGTCGGGGAGGCCGAGGCACCTGCGGCCGAGGTGCCTGCGGGGGAGGTCGAAGGGGCCCGGGCCCTGGCGATTGAAGAGGTCGCTGGTCGGGCGACGGAGGGCGGCGATGCACCCGTCGTTGTGGAAGAAGGGCGGGAGGCCGCCGGTTACCGGAGTGGTGGGGCTTCGGAGGGTTCCGAGGACGGGCCTCGGGACTATAGCTTCTATTTCTGCCACGAAGATGGCAATACCCAGATCATCGTGGACCCGGACGAGTGCGCCGAGCTGGCGCAGGCCATGATGTTCGGGCAGAAGCACCCGCACTTCGTCCCACTGGAGATTGCGGAGTCGGATACCTTTCGTCAGGTGGCGCGATCCGCAGCGCGGGTAAGCCTTTGTTCTGATCTAACTGTTTTTAGTTGGACTTGTTGCGCGCCCTTGCTAACCACTGGTTTGATGCAGACGATGGCCCTCTCTGCCTTTATGGCGGAGGCCTATGAGAAGCGACTCGCCGAAAAAGACGCGTCGCTCAGATTCCTGCAGGGGCGCCAGGAGGCCAGCGCGCAGATCCAGTCCGCTCTTACTCGCGGGTTGGAGAAGGACTTGAGGGAGGAGAAGGCCCGGTCTGCGGCGCTGGGAGGGGAGGCGGCACGGGTGCGAGCCCGGGCTGTAGAGGTGGGCAGTCTTCAGTCCGAGCTGGAGGCTGAGAGAGCCCGGGCTGCCCTGGAGGAGGAGGTCGGGCTCCTTAAGGGGGAGCGGGAGACGCTCTGATCCAGGGTGAAGGGGCTGGAGGGCGCCATAGGCCGGGCGAAGGTGGCCGTGGCCGCGGAGAGCGACCGGGTGACAGCCCGGTGGGAAGCGCGGAACCGGAAGTACATCTCGACGGGCGCAGCCGGGCCTTAGAGCCTCACCTGCTGTACAACCAGGTGATCGGCATCCGGGCGTGCCTCAAGAAGATGGAGGCCGAGGACGGGGTGTCGGTACCGTTCTACCGATATCAGAAGCTGGACGAGGATGAAGTGGCATTCGGTGCCGTGCTGGACGGAATGGACTTTCCGGACTTGACCCCGGAGGACCTGGACATTCCTCTGGATCGCGCTCATGGCGTCCAGCTCGAGCGGCTCATGCCCGTCGATCCTTCGGAGGCGCCCTATGTGGATCTGACTGAGGACGCTCCCTTGGCTGCTGAGATCGTCCAAGCAGATCTGCCAGCACAGGACTCGGCCCCGTGTGCTGATGAGGCCGGCACCGACGCGCCATCCGGTGAGACCGGTACCGACGCGCCATCCGGTGAGGCCGTGGTTGAGGAAGAGAGGTCCGAGCAGCCCTTCCTTGGTGAGCATGGCACCAATGAGAGGATGGTGTGCCCGGGCGATTTAGCTGGTACCCGTGCTGACGGGGGTGATGACCGACCGGCCGATGCGGCCTTGTAAAAACTTTTTTTTTTTGTAGTTTTTTCCTTTTTGTTTTCTTCTCTTTGTAAAGACCGGGCCGTAGGCCGTTTATGTAAGGACCAGGTTGTTGGCCCCTCTTTTTATGATAACAAGGCCGTTGGCCCTTTTTCTCTTCTCTTTTTTTTTTGTAAGTGCCATTTCGAGGCTTTTGTAATGACTAGGCCGTGGGCCCTTTTTATAATAACGAGGCCGTTGGCCCTTTTGTGATAATCGAGGCCGTTGGCCCTTTTTTTTTTTTGTAAGTGCCGTTTCGAGGCTTTTGTAATGACTAGGCCGTGGGCCCTTTTTATAATAACGAGGCCGTTGGCCCTTTTGTGATAATCGAGGCCGTTGGCCTTCTCCTTTTTTGTAAGTGCCGTTTCGAGGCTTTTTTGATCGGTAGAGTAGGTCGTAGACCGTACCCTGTCATGTATGCAGGTCGTGGACCGTGCTCTTGTATTGGGTGCGAGGTACGACTCAGCTTGAGATACTTATTGCTTGTGTATCTTTAATATTTTTAGTGGGTGCGAGGTGATCTCGGCTTAAGGTACTTATTGCTTGTGTACCTTGTTTTTTTGGTGCGGGTAGCGAGCCCGGCTTAGAGACACTTAATGCTTGTGTGTCTAGTAGAGGTGCGAGCCCTGGGGCCCGGCTTTAGTACTTATTGCTTGTGTACTATGGGAGTGCGAGCATTGGAGCTCGGCTTTGGCACTTATAACTTGTGTGCCGGGGAGAGCGAGCACCGGAGCTCGGTCCCCTTTTTTTTTGTAGTGCGAGCGTTTGGAGCTCGGCTTTCTCTTTTTTTTTTTTTTTGTAGTGCGAGCGTTTGGAGCTCGGCTTTTTTTTTTTTTTTTTGTGTAGTGCGAGCGTTTGGAGCTCGGATTTCTCCCTTTTTTTTTTTGCAGTGCGAGCGTTTGGAGCTCGGCTTTTTTTTTTGTAGTGCGAGTGTTTGGAGCTCGGCTTTTTTGTGTAGTGCGAGCGTTTGGAGCTCGGCTTTCTCCTTTTTTTTTTTTTGCAGTGCGAGCGTTTGGAGCTCGGGTTTTTTTTTTTTTTTTTTTTTTTTTGCAGAGCGAGCGTTGGAGCTTGGCTTTTGTGCACAGGTCGGGGACCTTATTCCTTTGTCAAAAAGGTTTTATTAGATTAATGGCTGAGCCCTGGTTAGGGGTTGCCTACGTACCCTTTAGTAGAAGGGATCAAGCCAATCGTAGTTCGTTTGTTTACAAAGGAGGAGAGCGGAATGGAGCCCGGGGGCTTAGTAGTAGAAGCGTTTGAGGTTGATCGAATTCCATGAGCGCGGGATTGCGTCGCCGTTCATCGTGACTAGCTCGTAGACGCCGGGTTTCACGATCTTGGAGATAAGGTAAGGGCCCTCCCAATGTGCACCGAGCTTGCCTGCGTTTAGCTCGGCGGTGTTTTCGAAGACTTTGCGGAGGACAAGGTCGCCTTCGGTAAAGAACCTGCCTCGAACCCTCTTGTTGTAGTACTTGGAGGCGAGCTGCTGGTAGTTCTGGATTCGGAGGAGGGAATGGTCCCGTTGTTCCTCAAGGAAATACAGCTCGCTGAGTAGGACGGTGTCGTTCAGGGCGGGCTGCTGGGTGAGCATAGCGCGGCGAGGAGTGGGGAGCCCGACCTCGGAGGGGGCCATTGCTTCCATTCCGTGAGAGAGGCTGAACGGTGTGCGTCCTGTCGACGTCTTCGGCGTCGGCCCAGGACCCCTTCTTGTCGTCTAGTCTTTTTTTGAGGCCGTCGAGGATGGTTTTGTTGGTAGCTTCGGCTTGTCCGTTCCCTTGTGGATATCTCGGGGTGGACTTACTCAGCCTGATTTTCTACTTCGCGCAGAAGTCTTAGAAGAGGGCCGACGTGAACTGGGCACCGTTGTCGGTCACGATTTCGTAGGGCAGCCCGTGCCGACAGATGATGAACTTCCAGACGAATTTTCGGACGTCCTCTGCCGTGATTTTGGCGTAAGCTTCGGCTTCGACCCATTTGGTGAAGTAGTCGGTCATGACCAAGAGGAAGCGCTTTTGGCGTGATCGGGGAAGGGGCCCGACTATGTCCATGGCCCATCGCATGAAGGGGTAGGGCACGACCGCAGTGGTAAGGAGCTCGGTAGGACAGTGAATGCGCGGGCCGTGACGCTGGCACTTCTCGCACCGGGCTGCGAATCTTTCGCAGTCCTGCAGCATCGTTGGCCAGTAGTGTCCTTGGTTCCGTATTCTCAGGGCGAGAGCCCGGCCGCTGGAGTGGTTTCCGTCAGCGCCCTCGTGCATTTCCTTCATCACGTCAACGGTTTCCTGCCTGTGGAGGCA
Source organism: Eutrema japonicum (assembly GCA_030161315.1). Lineage (NCBI taxonomy): Eukaryota > Viridiplantae > Streptophyta > Magnoliopsida > Brassicales > Brassicaceae > Eutrema > Eutrema japonicum. The sequence goes on from BSQW01000013.1 coordinate 46,398,780, forward strand.
GCCGAGCAGGGTTCCCGAGGCGCTCCACCGGAACAGATTGCCGTCCAGCATCGTGTATCGGGCACACTTCTTTCTTAGCCGTCGGGCGGCCCACCGGTCTGGGGGATGAATGCCGTCTGCAATGTACAGCAGTAGATCGACTCGCCAGTCCGGCAGTTCGGGCTCGGCCGGGGGTGGCGGTAGAACTTCGGGAGGTGGCGCGTCTTCGTCATGGTCCGCGGCCTGGGGGTTGATCAAGTAGACCCCCTTTGGCAGCTCGATGCTAGGGAGGTCGATGCTCTCGACCGGGATCACCCGTCGTTGGGCTGGGGCCGAGGTGGAGGCTAGTGCGGCGAGGGCGTCTGCGGATGTGTTATCGCCTCGGGGAATCTTCGTCAGGGTGAACTCGGAAAAGTCTGCGGCCAAGCCTTGGGTCACCTTGAGGTAAGCGTCCATGCGATCGTTCTTGGCCTCGTACTCTCCGCTGAATTGATTGGCGACGAGCTGGGAGTCGCAGTAAGCTCGGATTTTCTTCGCGCCGACCTCCTTTGCTAGGCGCAGGCCGGCAATCAGAGCTTCGTACTCTGCCTCGTTGTTTGACGCTGGGAAGGCCAGACGGAAAGACTGTTCGAGGATCTCCTTGGTCGGGGACTCGTGGCGTATGCCAACGCCGGACCCGTGCTTGGAAGCCTATCCGTCGACATGCAGAGTCCACACTTCGGGCACTTCGCTGACTGCCAGCTCGGGTGCCAACTCAACTAGGAAATCAGCCAGGACCTGAGATTTGATCGCGGTCCGGCCTCGGTACTCGATTTCATACTCGCTCAGCTCAACAGCCCACTTCATTATCCGGCCCGATCGGCTCGGGCTGTGGAGGATGGTTCTGAGGGGGTAGGTGCTCAGGACGGCAATCGCATGGGATTGAAAGTAAGGCCGGAGCTTTCTAGCTGCGACGACCACCGCTAGGGCGAGCTTCTCCAGATTCGGGTACCTGCTCTCCGCGTCGTCAAGGGATTTGCTGATGTAGGAGATGGGTCTTTGGTCGCCCCGGTCTTCCCGTATCAGCACTCCGCTGACCGCTGACGCGGAGATGGCGATATAGAGGTAGAGGGTTTCGCCTTCTTCTGGCTTGGACAGGACGGGAGGAGTGGATATGTACTCCTTCAGCTGTCGGAGGGCATCCTCGCATTTGTCGTCCCATTCGAACCGCTTGTTAGCCCGGAGCAGCTGGTAGAACGGGATGCACTTGTCGGTAGAGCGGGAGATAAATCGGTTCAGCGCGGCGATTCTCCCGGTGAGTCGTTGTACTTGACGCGTGCTCTCCGGGGATTTGAGCTCGGTGATGGCTCGGATCTGCTTGGGGTCGGCCTCTATCCCGCGCCGGGTGATGATGTACCCGAGGAATTCGCCCGATGTGACGCCGAAGGAACACTTGGCCGGGTTCAGCTTCATGTTGTATTCGTTCAACGTCCGGAAGCAGGTCCGGAGATGAGTGACGTGGTCGGCCGCCACCAGAGACTTCACCAGCATGTCGTCTATGTAAACTTCCATAGTACGGCCTATTTGGTCGGCGAACATCCGGTTGACGAGCCGTTGGTAGGTGGCCCCAGCGTTCTTGAGTCCGATGGGCATTACCTTGTAGCAGTAAATGCCTCGGTCCGTGATGAACGCGGTTTTCTCCTGATCATCGGGGTGCATGGGGATCTGGTTATACCCCGAGAAGGCATCCATGAAGGAGAGTAGCTCGTTCCCCGCGGTGGCTTCGACGACTTGGTCGATTCGAGGGAGGGGAAAGCTGTCCTTTGGGCACGCCTTATTGAGGTCGGTGAAATCCACGCAGACCCTCCATTTCCCGCTCTTCTTCTTGACCACCACCGGGTTGGCCAACAAGTCCGGGTATTTGACCTCGGTGATCGAACCGGCCGCGGTGAGCCTTTCGACCTCGTCATTGACTGCCTGGGCGCGCTCCGGACCCAGCTTTCGCCGCTTTTGCTTGACCGGTCTGCAGGTCGGATCCACGTTGAGCTCGTGGCTGCACGTGTTTGGGTCAATGCCGGGCATGTCGCCGGTTGACCAGGCGACGGTGGAGACGTTCTGCCCTAGGAACTCAACCAGCTCTCGCTTGATGCCCTCGTCGAGATCGGTACCGATGCCAACGCAGCGGGCGGGGTCGCGCGGATCGATGTTGACCTGGGCGACAAGGTCCCGACCTGGGAGGTCCTGGGCGTCGGTCTCACCGGGCTGAAGCGCGTTGATGGCCAAGCAGGCCGGCGCGGCGCGGCGCAGCTTATGCTCGATGGCGAAGCAGGCGCGAGAGACCCTCTGGTTACTCCTAAGAGTATACGTACTGGCCTGGTTGGGGAACTTGAGGCACTGGTGGTACGTTGACGTGACTGCCTTCATCGAGTGCAGCCAAGGGGTTCCAAGGATGATATTATAGATCGGGGTGGTATCGAAGACCACGAACTTGACGATTTTCGTCACCCGACCTACGTAGACCGGCAATTCGATGGTGCCGATTCCGTTGACGGTGTCCCCGGCGAAGCCGGTTAGTGGGATGGAGTGCGGCTTGATTTCGACCCCGTTTAGATTCATCCTGGCCAGGGTATCCTTGAAGATGAGATCGACCGAGCTGCCCGTATCGACGAGGACTCGGTTAACGTCGCAGTCGGCTACGCGGACTTGTACGACGAGGGGGTCGTTGTGGGGCTGGTGGACCCCGGCCGCGTCGGCCTTGGTGAAACATATCCCCCTCTTGCTCGTGTCCTGAGCGTCGATCTCCGGCCCGGAGTGCCACTTCAGGGAGGCGTCGGTCTTCCTCTCATGACGCTTGATGGACCGCACTGAGTCGTTGCACGAGAGGAGGCCTCCCATGATCATCCCTATCAGAGTCCGGGCCGGGGGAGGCGATCTGCCCGTTTCCCGGTCTCGCGAAGGAGATCGTCGCCGCCGGTCGTCGTTTTGGGCGCGGTTGTAAGGCCTAGCCCGGTTATCCTCGCGGCCTCGGTTGTCGCGGGGTTGCACTCGATCGCCGTCCCGGGCATGCAGACGCAGCCGCTCTGGGACGCTGATTTCTCCCCGTTGGAATTGGTTCAGCAGGACCTCTTGGAGGGCGCGGCAGTGAGAGGTCGGGTGCCCCTTTCGCCGGTGGAAGTCGCAGAAGGCCGACCTGTCGTACGGCTCGTCTGGTCGGGACTCCCTATCGCTCGGCTCGTCGGGACGCCGATCCTGCTGGTGGGGATCCCGTACGTACTTGTTCCAAGGCAACCCTGGCGCGGGGCTGGGGGGAAGTACGGGATCGTGCAGACGGAGGCCGGAGGGCGGTCCGTTGACAAGGAATGCAGCGGCCTGCTTTCCCTTGCTGCGCTGGTACTCGTCATCGTAGTGTTGACGAGGATCCTGATATCTTTCCTGGGGCCGCTCCTTCGGGACCGGGGCCTTGTGAGAGGCGCTGTTTCTCGACTCAGCCGCCTTCTCCTCCTCGAGTTCGACGAAGAGTCCAGCGCGGTGCAAGGCATCTTCCAGCGAGCGTGGCCTGTTGAGCTTCATATCGTCCTTGAAGGCCGAATCGGCCCGCAGTCCCTTTCTTAGAGCGGGGAGCGCCGACTCGTCCGTCACGTTGCTTTGGGAGGTCGTGGCCTTGAAGCGCTCTATGAAGGACCTGAGCGACTCCTTTGCTCCTTGGTTCATCGCCCAGAGGTCCGCGCTGGATGCGGACTGCCGGATGTAGATGGAGTAGTGCTCGAGGAAGGTGGTCGACAGGTCTCTGAAGCTGTCTATGGAGTGCGTCTTCAGCCGAGAGAACCACGTGAGAGCCGGGCCGGTGAGGTTCTCTACGAAGAGCTGGCAGTGGGCAGCTTCGCGCTCATCTGGTGAGAAGTGGGCGCGGCCCATGGCGATGGTGAACGCCGTAAGATACTGGGCCGGGTCGGTGGTGCCCGCGTAGGGCTGGAGCTTGAGCTTCCCGAGGTGCTAGAGCGGGACGGAGGCGATCCGGGGGGTGAACGGCGTGTTTTGCGTCTCTCTGAGGACGCGATCGATTTCCGGGGCCGCGCTGGTGGCCTGATGGATTTTGGAGGACATCGCGCGGATAGTCTCCTTCATAGCTTCGAACTCGGCGTCCCTTGAGCGCTCCGCGCTGGATCGGAGGTGGTGGGCTTCGTCGCCCGGGTGGCTTCCTACGGCCGGGGCGAAACGTCTGCACGGCCCTTCGGATCATGACGGTGAGTCGCCAGGTCGGCTTGTCCGGATGCGGGGGGTTTCTTCCCGAGAGGCCGGCTCTCTGAGATGGACATCGGGGGACCCGGTATTGTCCGACCGGTCACGGGAGTCCCCTAGCGTGGCGAACCGTTGGTCGGTGGCTCGCGTCAGCTCGTCTATCCTGGCGAGCAGGGTCTGCATCACGGCGGACAGCGTGGGCTGATCTTCCGACGCTCGGGACGCGTTGTGGGCGGCGGAGCCGTCGGAATGAGCGGGTGCCGAAGCCGGGGGCGGGGCCCTGAAGAACTGCTCTCGAGGAATCGTCTGGTTGGCAGCTGCTTGGGCTGACGACGGGATGGTCGCCGTCGTTCGAGTCGTCTGCGGGGCCGTTGTCGGGGCCTGGGCCGTTGTTTGGGCCGGGGTTTCCTGGTCTGACAACACTCTTGGGGGCGGAATTGCCATCGTTGCTTCGGTTGCGGTGGTGGTTGAACTGCTCCTTGCGTATAGAAGAATCTCCCCCCCTCATTCTAGCGCCAATTGTTGATCCCGGGGATCGCTAAGTATGTTTAAAGAGTGATTAGGAGATGAGAGGTGAGATTTTCGTTAATTAGAGCAATTTAACCACTATTAAAGCAGGCCGGGAGAAAGATGAGTAGGCCGGGGGCCGCGTTTCTTTTTATTGACGGTGAAAGAAATGAACAATTTAGAATTACGAACTGGTTCCGAAGGACGTCCAGTTCGGCGTTCTAAACTGTTGTCTTGTTACAAAGAGGGAGAGAGAGATCGGGTGACTTGTCCTAAGTCAAAATGGCCGAAATCCAAAGTCCTCCTCATTAATGACATTGAGGGGTATATATAGTCGGGGTCGGCTTCCTGCTCCCCGGGATCTCGGGGCCACGTGGCGTCTTCGGCCTCTTTCGCGGGTAAGGTGGCCTAGGAGGCGTGTTCCGGCTTTCGGGGAGAGAGGTCATGATGAGCTCGGCATGGCGTGTTGCAGAGCAGTGCACTGTTTAACCAACTCTCCTCCACGTGTCTTCCTCTCCTTTATCAAGTCTGCAAGGTTGGTGAGATGTCGAGTTCAGCCCATACTCCTGCTCAGACAATACACTGTTCGACCAACTCCTACTTGCCTTCTGCTCTTCTGACATCCCTGCCTTGGTGAAGTGTCAGACCGGGGACCGAGCTGACGAGGGGCCTTTCAGGTCGGCGTCGCCTTCAGGCCGGCGGCCGAGCTGAAGAGGGGCCTTGCAGGTCGGCGCTTTCAGGTCGGCGACCGAGCTGAAGAGGAGCCTTTCCTAAGATGGGCCCAACTAATTGGGGGTGCTAGGCCCACCTCCAACAAGAACCTCGAGATTGGCCTCCAGCATGAGAACGTGGTTCCGTTAACCAAATAAGCAGCCACAAGCATGATTTAGAGCTTGATCACATGGTATTTGTAGTGATACACAGTTTCCCATATTGCTCAAACGTTCAGAAAGCAAAACAAAAACGATGTAGGAAACAACGTGAGAGAAGAGGATGAACATCTTCTTATAGGATTGTTCGAGTACGGTAATGGCTTAAAACTTACAGGTACACACACACTTTCAAACAATCGACCGGTTCAAAATCTGAGGTATAGAACATGATCAAGATGCATATAATTAGTCTAGAGACATTGCAATGCAGGACAGTATACCGGGCTATGTGAACCGGTCTAAATCCTGGTTTGAAACCGCAACAGCTCCAGAAGACCCAATATTGAACCAGGATGCACCCAGTTAATGGACTGGCCAAGCAAACTACAAGTTCTCTTTGTAGTGAGAGGCAGAGCAATGTAGGATTTCAGAGTCCGGCTTCTTATAGATAAGCTTGGTGTGAAGGATAGTATCCACCATCGAAACAGCTTCCACGATATGCTTGCCTTTGTTCAACATCACACAGCTTGCCCTGCATATATTCAAAATTCAAAATTAGACAAAGTAACTGTTAAGTTTTAGCAGGGTCATGTTTTTTTTTTTGGTTTGGAGCAAAAGATTTGACCTTTTGCCATTTGCAGCATCTGTGATCTCAGCTCGAGTTGGAACACCGGATTTGACAAGTGATTCCAGAACCTGAGTTGCCAAGATTACCGGTACACGAGCAACTTTACAAATAGCTACAATCTCTTCTTGTATATTAGCCAATCTCTCCCATCCACATTCCACTGCAAGATCACCTCGAGCTATCATAACTCCCAGAGGATTCGAACACTTCATTGCCTCTAATAGAATCAAGGGTAAATTCTCAAACCCACTTTCCGTTTCAATCTTGAGAACAACACCCAGCTCATTAAGTTTCCTTTTCTTAAGCTCTTGCCGAAGAACGGAAATATCATGGACATCGCGTATGAATGAAATACCAACCATGTCAGCATGTGCAGCTACAAATTCAAGATCTTTGATATCTTTTGATGTGAGGCCTTTGAAACGGATATCACTCTGGGGAATGTTAATGGACTTCTCTGATCCTAGTTTTGTACCCTTTGGACCAGCATGAGTGATGGAGACAATTACCTCGGAAGGGCTAGCTCCCTTTGATTATTCCCCAGATTTTGCCATCATCAAAACCAATGGTTTCGCCAGGCTTGACAGAATTGAACAAATAACCGGAAGGACAAGTTAGCCTATGAGCTCCAGGAACAGTTACAGAAGGTTCATCAAACGATCCTTCTCGGGTTATGACTAGTAAATCTCCCACTTTGAGCCTTACAAAACATTCCTTGGGAGGAACATCCACCACTCGTCCTACCAACCGTTTCCCTTTCTTTCCCTTAACGCATAACTCAGTTCCAGTCTCAATATAAGCAGTGTCAAAACATTCAGCCACAAACCCGGTACTGGAGAAAACATCAAACTCTTTTGAGATTCTAAGCATCTTCTTTTTCCCTCTAGCATCACATAGTCTTACAGAATCACCAATTTGGAGACCAGCAAGGAAATCCTGGTCTTGCACAAATACAGTAGCATCAGGCGAAAGGTGAGCAGGAGGTTCTGTTCCAGTGAGAGAGAGCCACACCACAGCAGGAGAAACCACATTTCCATAAGCATCTTTCTTGGGTGAAACTTTTATCACGCAGGGGCCAGGTTTTAAGGTACCGGTTCTCAGCTTTGGTCCCGCTAAATCCATAAGAACGCGGCATGGCATCTCTAGCATCTGAGAGGTTCTTCTTACTCTTTTGATGATCTCACCCCAAATGCTCGGGTCTCCATGTGCGCAGTTTATACGTATAACAGAAGCGCCAGCTTTAAGAACATCGGTTATAAAGGTTTCACTCTCAGTTGCTTCTTTATCGACAGTTACCATGATATGAGTACTTCTTCCCTGACGAAGTTTTCCAAATAATAACTCTTTATATGAAAATACTCTTCCTTTATCATTCTTCTTAGTACTCTTACCCCTCTGCTGCTTGGGATATGCATCATTCCGAGATTCCATCGCATCATTCTGTTTGCTATACGGAGAGTTCATCAACAGATTAATGGTGGAGTTAAGTCTGGCGAGGACAGCCAGATTGTTGTTGTCTAAACTTGACAGACCAAGAGAAGCAAGATAGCTGTTGAGCTGCTCAGTATCAAGTGACCTCAAAGCCATATAATGAATTAAGTTTGTCGCACATTCCAGATATTTGCTGCAACTGACAGTATTAGGAATTAGGCGATAGCAAAGCCGAAGAAATAAGTAATGCAGAGGGATATGGCTTGACAATAATGCAAGATTTGATATTTCTCTATGTTGAAAGGACTTTCGATTTGGAGGGAGCATAAGAACACTTAGGTGGTAATAAAATGGTTAGATTTATAAATGTCAACGGACCTGTCACATGACTGAAGTCGAGAAGCATTCCACTTCTCTGCTGCTAATAGATGTGACCGAAGAGCGTTCAGTTTTTCAAGAACACTAGCCACATTTTGGTCTCCAATGCTTCCTCCAGAGTGGTATGTTTCTAACTCGAGACGAGAAAAATCAACTTTAGACTCTGGAAAGTCGCTACGTTCTGTGGAGGTATTATCACCAAAGATCGCGTCCAACTCAGCTCTGCGTTTCCCGTTCCTCGAGGCAAAAGCTAAGGTTCTCGGAACACGGATTTTCATCTGATTAAGTGATAACAGAAAACTCATTTTAGGCTGGTTGTTCATGTGATGCCTGCCGGAGAAGCAAAGAGTCTTGCCCCTTAACAAGTGTTTAGATTCAATTGCTACCATATCGACTAATTGGACCACCTGAGAAACGAAACATAAAGAGCGAAAACAATAACAGACATATATTAGCTCAAGAGAAAGGTAATGTGTCTCAACAAAAATGAATGCTAAAGAGACAGAGATACAAGCAAGATAATACAATTATGAGCTTGACCAGTTGTTAACGGAGAGATATATCTACTCACATTGTTATGTGGTGTCCATAGATTTGTGACTGAAGTAGCAGAAGTCATATACAAAGTCATCTGTCCAGTGATAACAAAAACTGATCAGGTGTAAAAAAAAGCTACACGATTAAATGGTCGAAACAGAAGGAAGCAGATAGTGAAGAAGAGGAGGCTAAGAGAGAAAAATCGAATTGAGACAAATACGCTTTGTCTAAGGTTTCATGTTTATTAACTTTGTGAAATAATCTTACAAACCAACAAGACTCAAAACCGATGCAACTAGTAAAAGAAAAATGAAAACGCAAATTAAAACAAAAATCAAGTTCGTGAAATGCAAAATCAAGCTTACGAGAACATTGAAATCCAGGAAATCAACAATCATGGGAGGTGTTCATTCATAAATGATAAATCAGAATCATAGGAAATTACGAAATCTGATAATATTTCTACAAAGGAAATATCAACCTAATTAAATCCACCGGAAGATTTTATTTCGGATATAATATTCTGGAGGAAAAAAAAGCAGGAGATGAGCATGAGAAGTACCTTTGTTATGGAGAAGCGGTTGATTCAGACAATCTCTTCGCACCGTCTTATGGAGAAGAAGAAGAAGAAGAAGAAGAAGAAGAATGGCGAATTTTCAAGGAGAAAGAAAAAAGTGTGGTTAAGGATAAAAGGCGAGTGTGGCGAGCGCGTGCCAGATTCTTACAAGACCCCACATCTCGCTGAATCTATGCCCATTTACCACGAAGCCCTTTTGTTTAACCTATTATTAGAAATAGAACCATTCGGTTTAACCAAACAGATTCCGGAAAAAAAGATTCCTGGTAAGGAAACAACATTGGTTTATCTCTATAATATTATTTAAGAAGTTATTTAGTAAAATAAATTTTATTTTGTAAATTATTACATAATAGATGTCAAAAAAAAAAGTTATTACATAATAAGCTATTAAGATAATTGAAATAAGAAATGATTTAATTATCTTTTAAAATTATTTGAAAAATATATGGAAAGTATTTGTATTCCATTAAATAAGATATTTACTATTTAGTTTCTTAATTATTACAACATTAAAAATATTAATATAATTTTAAATAATAATTAATTCACACATATTTAAAAAACAATCTAATCGAGATCTTGCAATATATTCATTATAATTTGTATACTTTTATTTGAATATATAAAACAAAAATTGAAAAATATTTTGCTATTTTTATAAAGAGTTAGACACGAGAAAGTTTATTTTGTAAAGAGTTTGTGGACTTGCCACAAAATCTAGAGTCATTAAACGGTGCATATTAGAGTTGGTGTTTCAATATTGTAGTTATTTGCGGGTTATCCCGAATAATATTTTAGTCCCCCGTAAAATGGGTTAAGTAAGCGAGCTAGCCCGCCATGGACGAGTTAGGATTCTAATTTTCAAATGCCCACAAAAACGGGTCTCGCAAATCAAAATATTAATTTTTAATTTTAAAGATAGATGGTATACTCAATTTACTAAATAATATGATTTTTCTCAGAAAATTAACCATAGTTTGTAATATTTTTATTTGATTATGTGTAAGTTTAAGTTTATATTTTAGTTCGCTGTAAAGTGGGTTAAGTAAACATGTTAGTCCAATTTGACAATTCTATCTATAATCATTAGTTAGATATATTATAAAATTCAGAAAATATGTTATACCGCAGTTTAATTTCTAGGTATTATTTTATTTTATAAGTCTGACACATTGGCTATATATAACACAATTACTTTTTAAAAATGTGATATTTTTTAACCAATTCCAAAAATTGGCGTAGACTTGTTACGTCGCCGTAAATCGGAAACAAAAGCACAGCTAATCTAAGAGCTCTAAATAGTAATATATATGGGAATCATATTTTCATTTTTGAAATTATGAAATAGGTTGTTACTTTAAAAATACTTTTATTTTGAAGAAGCATTTTAGAATTATTTTCTTGAATGACGTCAAAAGAAAATTTCTTGAATGTTAATACTCGTGCAGGACGGAATTACAAAATGAACATAACTCATTTAAATCTTACTAGATTGTAAAAGAATAATTTTTTGTAATATATAAAATTTGAAATGAAGAATAAAACCAATTTAAGTGTTATTGATTCAAATATGTTTAATTTATAATTTTTAAGTTTGGCAATAAGTTTAATACATGTTTAGATTTAAAAAAAAATAAAGGGTATTTGGAAACAGAATTCAAAATGTTTATGTTTTAATAGTATAGATTAGTTATGCAATTAATGAAACCGATTGAAACGATACAAACACATTTCTAGGTGTAACATTTTTTTTTTTTATTATTAATATGGGGTAATCCGGGGCTTGCTACACACCCGACTAATCCCCATAGGCCAGAGGAAGCCATGTTAAATCCACTGTGGCCAAGGTGACTCGAACCCAAGTGGGGGAAGTCCACATAGACATTCCCTTACCACTGGGCCAAGGCAACTTGGTTTAGGTGTAACATTTGTTTGACACAACACTCTCAATCGGAATCTTATCCGCCGGAAAATCACAGTCCATCGTAGTTCGCTTGTCCGGCAACAAACTGCACGGCTCCGGCTTAACCCTGCTCGTAACTCTGGCGATATCCGTACAGTTCCACTGAAGCTTCTTCGTGTTCAGCGACAAAGCTATAGTCACATTCGACATACAAACCCCCTTTAAATGATCGTTCTTGATCTCTTTGATCGAGCTTCGCCGAGATCATAACGTTCTCCGCCGTCATGTCATGGTAATTGATATTGCTGATCTCCGGCAACACCTTGGGATCGAAGCCAATGGGATGCAGTTTATACGAACCGGTCATCCAGAAAACGTATTTCATAGTCTTCATCGTAAACCTCTAAGCGAAAATGTCCTTGACGTAGCCGCCGCGACCAATCGCCGTTTTGACTCGGATCACGGATTGCGTGTTGATTAGAGTCACGTCTTCGATTCTAACGTCTTTAATTCCTCCCGACATTTCGCTTCCGATGGCTATGCCCAGACCCGTCCTTTCTATAAAGCAAAGAAAGCATTAGCTTTAGGCCACCTAATAATTAATAAAAATTGAGGCCACATACATGAAGTTGATAATGGTCTAGTGGCAATATTTCCCTTAAAAACTTTTGGTATTTTGACATTTTTTTATTTTTTATTTTTTTCTTCTCCTAAAGTTTAATATTTTCTAGATCTTTTTTCATAGTTTGTAAATTAGCTTACTTAACTAATGGTGCATTCGATCTAGTTTTGCGTTTTGCTTATCACAAATATAAAAATAGTATAAAAACATAATAAAAAAAAACATATCGTAAAATATAAATATAAAGGCCACATTTACACAAATTTGCTTTAAGCCTTTAAAATGATAGGGATGGCACTCCTATGCATGCGCTGTCGGGAGAAACGCAAGTGAGACGTCGGATTAAGAGCTGTTGCGTTGGGATTGCAGTCGCGATTCCGAATTGGTCGATACCGCTTTTGACCGCGATGCAATCGTCGCCGAACGTTACTGAGCAGTCATCTATTAATGTGTTCGTGCAAGAATCTAACCAAATCAAGAACATGAGTGTTTAATAAACCAAATGAACAAAAAAGAAAGAAGGTATTTTCTTAACTAGAATGTTTTCGTTAGATATTCATACAAAAAACGTTATATCATAAAGAGATTAATGTATCATAATGTATACATACATGAAAAAGCAGATGGATCGACAATGATATCTCTAAACTCCGGCGCACCGAGTTTATCTTTCCAAAACACTCTTACTTGGATTTACACACAGCCTAAGACAACCCCTTAGCTTGTGACCAAACGATTTCTAACTATCTTAAACACTAGAATCACAGTTCTTGTGACTTCTATGTTTCTCTCACCGTTCTGCACTAAATGTTTCTTACGATTTTTGCTTTGAAAGTTTATCCCTAACTTTCAGATCTAAAACGGCTAACTTTTGCTAAACCTCTTTACTTCATATTTATAGAAGACAGCAAGGAGCTCATAGGTTAGATTATTAGTCCTTACGAGTCCACCTCATCGACTCTTGCCACGTCATTAAAATCTTCATGTTTAATGTTCCAGCTCTACAGTCTTCTTGTTCCAACATCTCCGTTGTTGTTCCAGCATAACTGCAGACTTCACCAGACTTCACTTGTCTTCACCAGACTTCATTTGTCTTCTCTTCATGATACTTCCACAGAAAACTCACACTTTCAATACATGGATTGATTCCATCGGTGTAAGGAGAATCGATAGGAGCATCGATCTTAATATTTCTAACGATGACGTGTTTGCAATACACAAGATGTACATTCCACATCGGAGAGTCGATCAAATCGATATCCGAGATCTGAATGTTTTCGGAGAAGATGATTTCGATCAACAAAGGTTTTGATATCGACTTGAAACCACCGCTTCGATACTTCAACCACCATGACTTCCCTTGTCCATTGATCTTCCCTTTGTTACCTAATAAATTTTAACAAATTTGATCTTATAAACCAAATAATACATTGTGGTTTCTCTCTCGTATCGTTTATAAATTGTTTGATGGATTAATGAATGAATCTTTGTTGTGCTTATCGGTGATAACAACATCTGTTAGATTACTTCCGTAGATTAAATGATGGCAAAGGCGGAATCATAGGATATTCAGATTCGTCATGTTTGTTTTAACCAAAATAAAAGTATGATTATTATTTTTACACCAATTATTTATCTCAAATCGAATTGTTTGTTTTTTTAACAGATTCATATATAGGCTATATATATAACACTAGCTAAAATTTTGAATGTAGATATTATTTGAGACGCAAGACTTTTGGCAAATTTCTCTGCCTTTTCTTTTGACTTTTTCGATTTATATAGGAATCAAATTGGAACTAACAAGAAAACAACAACTGAGTGGGAAAGAACATGTAAGGAGCTGGACTCCTATTATTCAACAAGTAATGGAAACAAGGCAAACAAATGGAGATGATGCTTAGATTTAGTCGTATGACAGTCTACAAATCATGAATTGGGCTTCTTCTCACGTTTGAGCCTTCTTTAAGATGGTTAGATTGATCAGGCCCATTATAATGAGAATGAAGAACTGTGTCATTTGTCAGCGGAAAAATACTGAAGACCCAATGCAAGGGAATACCATCAGCACCGGCTCAATATTTTTAGGGGTCCTGAGACAAAATGTTTTTTTTGGGTCCCTGGGTAAGAAAAACAAAATTTTGGACCCCTTGGGACAATAAAAAAAAATTCAGGGCCCTGTGCAATAAAATATTTGAACCAAAAAAAAAAGGTGCGGGCCTGGGGCGGTCGCACTGCTGGTCCCCCTATATAAGCCGGGACTGATCACCATGCACTGCACCATCCTTGGCGGGTTAGGCTTCAAATTCCAAGTAAGTGTTGTCTGAACCAGTTCTCATGACACCATGAATTAAGAGAATAAGCAGTAAGCAATTACAAAGTGGCATATATGCAATACAAACCACGCCATATAGTGTTTATATATCAATCTTTGTTCCACGTCTATTCAGCTTCATTCAGGTACCTTCTTGACTTGTCTGCCTCTCATGGTTTTCCTCAAGGCATTGGCGTTTTCCCAACAAACATATAGTGGCGCATATATGTTTGAAAGGAGAACATAAACTGACGAGTTTTTTGGTTCTAGTTCAATGAGCTTCTCAACAGCAATTTCTCCACTAACGTCATCTCCATGAGTTCTACATGCACCAAGAAGAGATGACCATAGTCTTGCATATATGGTTTCAGGTTTTGTGCTTCTATATGAAGTCACCGGCTTCTTGAAGATAGCTCCATATCTCCCGAAGAAGATCAACCATATAAGCTACATGATCTACACACACTTCAATACCATATTGACTCAATCATTATACAACACGGAGTGAGTCTAGTTTATTGTCATGATTTCCCTTCGATATACGCCACAACAAGTCATTGTTGTTCACTTGGTTTCTTTCTCAGCAATGAAGAATCTCTATCTTCTGCTCGAAGACAAAACTCGAACGTGTTTAAGGGATTTTAGTGAATCAAAGCTTGGGCCATTTTCTCTCTTTCCATTCTCATTGATCACATTCACATGGTTGCTCTAAGAGAGATCTCCATTGTGTTTCATTAAATAACAAAAAGAAATTTGCAGATGCTAGTATTTTTCAAGTTGCGATAGAATTCCGAGAAAAGTCCCATTAATTTGTAAGTAAGAATGAACAAATGTTGTTTATGAGCTGAAGTTAATTATATCCTTCATTTGCTCATAAGGCGATCACCAAGATGTTGTTGTATGGAGTCTTGTGTTTGTTTTTTTCTAGATATACTATAAATAGATGTATACTTGGCAATAGTTTTTTTTTTCATTATTCATTAAATAAAATATGTGGTTCATAAAAAAAAAATCAATATGTCATCGATATCTAATTCCTCCACTGTGACAGTACTTAGTGAATCAATGGAAATCTAACATCCGGGATATAAAGGATTTTCTCTTCGACGAGAACGATAATACTTCCTACAAAGAGGTTCTCGAAACTGCTGGAATCAGCCGCGCCTATTCTCACTTCGATCTGAAACCAGAGATAACGTACAACAACTGGAGAAATCATGATATAGAAGAAGAGCATATCCTTCAAGACGCCGACGACTTTTTCGTGAGGAACAAGATCGGTTTGAAACATCTGTGAGTGAGAGTTCTTCCTTTGATTTCCACTCAAAACACATATTACGAACCACCTACATATTAGCTATGTGTTGCTTTCTTTGATATAACTATATTCATGCTTGTGTGTTCTTCCTTTGATTTTCACTCAGATATATACTACATTAGCTACTTATTATATGTATGTGTGTAGTTACGTTGCTGCTTTGATATAACCAAAATCATGCTTGTGTGTTTGCTTGAATTTCAAAACGCACTTTTGTATGGGGATTGTCTTCTATATTAATGTCAATCGATCGATACACGTCGTCATAGTTGAGTTAAATGTATGTTTGATTGTTCGTAAATAAGTGTTTACAAGATCTGGTGCAGTGAGGAGAAAATGAACATCGATCTCTAAGGCTTATGTTGCCTACTGGCTTCTCACTTTTCCTTCCAATGACGGGTATGCCTCCGATTCTCTTTCTCCTCATCAGTTTGGTTCATCCTCATAGCTAGCTAGATCTGAAACATAAATGAATGATACTCCATTAGAAGAAGAACTCAATGGAGCTATATGCACTGAATTTTATGATATATATATATATATATATATATATATATATGATCCTTTTGGAAGACCGACTTCAGAGAGAGTTTTGATTCCCCAATCCTCAGTCATTCTGCCATAATGTGGATAACTCCTGATTGTGTGATTATGCTCACTGCACGTCCAAAAAAGGAATATGTTCCATAAGAAGCAGGTATCTCGTACTAGTTACATTACAAGAAAACACCCTTTTTGCAACGAATGAAATCGTTGTAAAATCGTTGCAAAAGAGGCTTTGCATCGAATTTGCGACGAAAACGAGATCGTCGTTAACTGATCGTCGCAAACCAAAAATCGTCGTAAATTCGTCGGGAAAGTACGAGGGAAACAAAATCGTCGCTAAATCGTTGCTAAGTTTCCGTCGTAAAATCGTCGTAAATATTACATCGAAATTACGACGAATATAAATACGTCGTAAAAACGATGGAAATTCGAAGGGAAATATTTCATTGGTAATTCGATGGCAAAAAATTATCGTCGTTAATTCGTTGCTAATCAATCGTCATAAAATCGTTCCTAAATAATCGTCGCAATATCGTTGCTAAAAAATCGTCATAAAATCGTTGCTAAATAATCGTCGCAATATCGTTGCTAAAAAATCGTCGCAAAATCGTTTCTAAATAATCGTCGCAACATCGTTGTAAATTAGCCACGATTTTATAACGATTACTTAACAACGAATCACCGACGATTCTATATATGATTTTTATTATTTTTAAAATTTTATTAATTTCGAAATTATAAAATAAAAATTTTAAAAATAATATATAATAATATTTTATTTTAAAAAAATATTATAATCTGTTACAAAAAAAAACCAAAATTAGAATTCGAAATCCTAAATCTAAATAATTATATCGTAATCGTCGAGATTCACATCGTCTTCGAGACGTCTCGACGAACCGGATGTGCCTGCCGCTTCCGCTGCCGCTGCCTCTGCCGCTGCATCTGCCTCTGCTCGGAGTCTTCGCTTTTCCCGTAACATAGCCTGCATTGTCGGGTTCCCTGTTGCCAAGATGTCGAAGAGTTCGTCATTCTGCGTAGCATCCAGTTCCACCCGCTGCTGAAGACTCGCAATCTTCGCCTGATATGCCTGAGACCGAGTAGCCTCGGTCTCAACCCGCTCCTGAAGACTCGTAATCGTGGCACGTAAGACGACTGGATCATCTTCTGGCAATCGGCGTCGCGGAGCATATGAAGAAGCAGCCGAGACATCTCGAATAGATCCCATCCCGACAATCTTCCCCTTTCTCTTAGGGGCAACCTATATTGAAATTTTTCATTTAGAAATTTTTAAAAAATCAAAAACTAAAAATTAATAAGGACTAACTATTCTATATATATACCTGCTCGAAGATCCGGTCAATATCGGGTGTGGTCAACCCTCCAGACATGACCGACGAACCACCGGGAGATAGCTGTTGAGAGAGCTGTGTCTCTCGTTCGGTGACTTTGGAAGTCACCTCATTGAAGATGTGCTCGGCAGTATCAGAAACAAAGGTCCCATCCTTCTTCCGGTGCGTCCGCTCAAAAACCCTGGTCATCGGAGGGAGTACACCTCCGTCTTCGGCGGCCTAAAGAAAAAAATTATGTTATTGGCGAAGTAAATTAAATAAATTAATTAATTTAAATAAATTTAATTACCATCTGTAGACGAACACCCGCAAAAGGTGTTTGCCCAGCTGTATGAGGCAGAGCCTTGAGTCTCCCGTCCGAATCAACGGTGTTGCGGGAAGCCGAACACTTCTCAGCAGTTACGATGGATTTCGGATCCATACAATACCGCACCAAGCCGTCCCAAACTGCTTTATCCATGTGCAGGGGCTTTGCTTCATCGCCATCCTTCTTCCATGCTTTCTTCCACTCACCAACCACGCCTTGGATACGAAACTTTACCCTCTCGAGAAATAAAGTTTTAACCTCCTCATGAATCGAAAGATCCCAATGATATTTTTGCTGCACGAGAAACAAAAATATTTACATATTTTATAAAATTAAATTAAATATATATTTAAATATAATTAAAATAATTAAGGGAGAAAAAAAAAATTTCCATACGTGCCGCAAACATCTTGAACCATGTCTCCTTGACGTGTAGAGGAAGCTGGGAAAAATTGGTATGCGGCTCGATAAAAAAAGACTTGATGATGTCGGAAACGGTGCGTCCAACTTTGGTTTCAACTCCAAACCTGAAACAAAAAAATTGTAAAATTTTGAATTGTTAGAAATAAATGTAAAAAATATATATTTATATATATTACCATTCCGACCCGTCAGTATGATCTGGATCTAATCTTTTAAGCCTATGACGCCCCGGCTGTGCAAGCAAATCATGAACCGTCATGTGTGCATACGGGGCCGGGGCATGGCCTCCAGGTTGCGGAATCTGAGGTGGTTGTGGAGGCGGCGGAGGTTGCGTCACCGGGACAAAATCCGTCTCTGTAGCCTCAGAAGACGGAGGCAACCCGGTACCCGAAGCATCACCAATATCTCTCAAAAACTGAGCGTAATGTGCACGACGCTGGCCCATCTGCATAAAAATGAAAAACAATTACTATCTATAAACATCCGGGCAGTCTGCTATTTTTCTAATTTGATACCGTTTCTACCGACCTAAATTGTTTAATTTTTATCTATACTAATTAATTAAAAACATTGAAAAAAAAAATTTACCTTTTTTCGCAAGGAATTCGGAAAGAAGTTATGATCAGTTTTTTTTTGATTTGTTTGTAAATGAATTTGCAAGGAACTCGCGTGTATATATAAGATTACGTGTCGTCGCTAAATCGTCGCTACTTAGCGACGATTTTGCGACGAATCGTCGCTGTATCGAGGCAATTGAACCGTAGCTAATTCGTCGCAAACTTTGCAACGATTTTGTGACATTCAAACACGCGGGAGTTTAAGTGACCGACACGCAGTATATTTAATGACAGATCGTCGCGAAATCGTCGCAAATTGGCATCAAATTTGCAACCTTCAATGTTTGCGACGATTTAGCCACGATTAGTTCACGTCGTTGCCAAATCGTAGCCAATGTGCATCGATTTTGTGAGGATATTTGTAAAATCGGTTTTAGGGTATAGGGTTTAGGTACAAAACTGTAACGTCGATTACAACGTTCCATAAACAACTTGACATGTTTACCGTAAATCCAAATTCATGATATTATCAATAAGTTCATCGATATTGAAAAAAGGTAAAACATATAGTTTGCGTATACGTTAGAGATTAGTAATACAATGATTCAGTTTGTGGATATTACTGTGATTGACCGAGTTTTCATTTTCGGACAATTCTCTAAAGTCACGATCAATTTCATTGAAAGATTCATAATACAATGAGATGGTAACACGTTAGGGTTTAGGGTTTAGGGCAAAGGGTTTAGGGTTTAGGGTTTATGACAGATCGTCGCGAAATCGTCGCAAATTGGCATCGAATTTGCAACATTCAGTGTTTGCGACGATTTAGCCACGATTTGTCAATATTCGTTGCCAAATCGTCGCTAATTTGCATCGATTTAGAGAGGATGTATGTAGATCGGTTTTAGGGTATAGGGTTTAGGTACAAAACTGTAACGTCGATTACAACGTTCCATAAACAACTTGACATGTTTACCGTAAATCCAAATTCATGATATTATCAATAAGTTCATCGATATTGAAAAAAAGGTAAAACATATAGTTTGAGTATACGTTAGAGATTAGTAATACAATGATTCAGTTTGTGGATATTACTGTGATTGACCGATTTTTCATTTTCGGACAATTCTCTAAAGTCACGATCAATTTCATTGAAAGATTCATAATACAATGAGATGGTAACACGTTAGGGTTTAGGGTTTAGGGCAAAGGGTTTAGGGTTTAGGGTTTATGACAGATCGTCGCGAAATCGTCGCAAATTGGCATCGAATTTGCAACATTCAGTGTTTGCGACGATTTAGCCACGATTTGTCAATATTCGTTGCCAAATCGTCGCTAATTTGCATCGATTTAGAGAGGATGTATGTAAATCAGTTTTAGGGTATAGGGTTTAGGTACAAAACTGTAACGTCGATTACAACGTTCCATAAACAACTTGACATGTTTACCGTAAATCCAAATTCATGATATTATCAATAAGTTCATCGATATTGAAAAAAAGGTAAAACATATAGTTTGCGTATACGTTAGAGATTAGTAATACAATGATTCAGTTTGTGGATATTACTGTGATTGACCGAGTTTTCATTTTCGGACAATTCTCTAAAGTCACGATCAATTTCATTGAAAGATTCATAATACAATGAGATGATAATATGTTAGGGTTTAGGGCAAAGGGTTTAGGGTTTAGGGTTTATGACAGATCGTTGCTAAATCGTCGCGAATTGGCATCGATTTTGCAACATTCAGTGTTTGCGACGATTTAGCCACGATTTGTCAATATTCGTTGCCAAATCGTCGCTATTTTGCATCGAATTAGTGACTATCACATTTAGCGACGATTTAGCGACGATGTCTTTGAAATCCCTTAAACCCCAAACTAAATCCCATTTCCGATCACCCACTCATTTTCCACCGTTGTTGGGGCAATTAATAAATTACATGACACATATGTCTCGTAATTTATAAATCGCCGCACCTACGGCGGAAAATGAGTGGAGATCGGAGATGGAATTTAGTTTGGGGTTTAAAGGATTTCATAAAAATCATATCACTTAAATTTCACAATAACTACTCGATCACAATAATACATTAAATTCACAATAATTACTAGCTAGCGCGGTCACTCTGATTCATTTTCGGACGAAGAGTAGTACACATCCGTTGCTTGATCATCTGGTTCATCACTTTCTTCGAACTCATATTCCTCATCTTCTTCCTCTGTATCGTCTGGGAGATATTCAACTTGCCTGTTTTGAGGATCTATCAAAAGGATGTCTTCATTGCTCTCATTTAGTTCTGGCATATCAGAGCAATGATCTTGCTGCATTGGTAGTTCCTCATCAACCCCCACAATTCGACCCCTCGGAGAAACTTTTATAACTGATAACCATGAGATACGGGTGGTGCGAACTCGCGGATATGGAACAAAGCTGACTTGTTCTGCTTGTGATGCTAGGATAAATGGCTCATACTTATTGTAACGTCGTGATTGGTTGACATCTACTGCCCCAAATTTGTTTTTACGGACGCCTCGATCAACTGTTGGATCGAATCAGTCGCATTTGAACAGAACGCATTTCAAACCGAAGCAACCAGGGTACTCAACTTCAATTATGTCTTGCAACACTCCATAAAAATATATTTTGCCCCGCACACATACCCCGTAGTTGGCAGTAGCTCTTTGATTGCCGTATTTGAATGTATGAAATATATATCCGCGTGTGCAATACATGGGTGCACTCGTTATCTTCGATATGGGGCCTTTTATTAACTCATGGAACCAGAGTGGATATGCGGTATCCCCATACTCGACCTATATTTCATTATTTAATTTAATTAAAAAAGTAATCAAAATATGTATTAGGTTAATTGTCCAAGTTAGTACTTAAAATTCTACGTACTTGTGTCTTCAACCACGGGGCAAAATGTTGATCTTTACGCTTGTTGATTTCATCGTCTGAGATTCCTTCAATGACTTCTCGGACTTGTCTAACAAATTCACTGCATACAAAAGTATTTGTAATTGGTATAAAGCTAGCATATATATAATTTAGCCATATATATAAGACGTATGTTTGTACACTTACGTCTCAAATTGACTAACTTCTTCGCAATTTAAGAGGATATACGTTTGTGCACTATGATGGTCTTTTTCATTGGCAAACCAAACTGACTTCACTCTTCCACATAATCGACCGATTGAAGAAAAGATATCTGGGACACCTTCATTAGCATATGTTCGGCCTACACCTCCATCATCATATCGCCGTGCTGCCCTTTTCCGTGTGCGAACCTTCGAGCCAAAATAGTACCCCGTGAAGTGAGAAGTTTCTTCTGTTAAACTTCCTGCTACTATTGACCCTTCAACTTTGGCTAGATTTTTAGCCTTCCGCTTCAAATGTCCCATGAATCGCTCGAATGGGTACATCCATCGATACTGCACAGGTCCCCCAAGTTCTGCTTCGTGAGGTAGATGAATAGGTAGATGTTCCATAACATCAAAAAATGCTGGGGGAAATATTTTCTCCATGTTGCACAACAAAATAGGAATACTAGCATCAAGTTGTGCAATAACATCTTCTGACAAAGTACGGGTACAAAGATCCCGAAAAAACCCTCCAATGCCTGCAATTGCTTCGTGTACATTTCCTGGTAGAAGTTCAGCAAATGCAAAAGGAAGTAGTCGTTGCATAAAGACGTGACAGTCATGACTCTTCATCCCGGAAAACTTTTGGCCATTCTCAACACATTTAGCTAAATTAGATACGTACCCGTCCGGGAACTTCACATCAGATGTCGCCCATTTGAACAAAGCTGACTTTTCTTCCGCACCCACTCGAAATATGGGGACAGGTGCTTTCCCATTGCTCGTAATATGTAACTCATTCCGACAACAAAGATCAGGCAAGTCTAACCTTGACTTACCGCTGTCTTTAGTCCTTCCACGCACGTTTAACAATGTATGCATGATGTTATCAAAAAAGTTTTTCTCAATGTGCATGACATCTAAATTGTGTCTAAGCAAATGATCCTTCCAATACGGAAGCTTCCAGAATATGCTTTTCTTATGCCAATTGTGATGCTCCCCATATCCATCCGGCATATTAGCTGGAGTGTGCCAATTTCCACCACGATTGACTGTTTCCAATGCACCATAATGATCAATTTCTGCTTCTAGATCTTCCCCGGAAATATAAACAGGAGGAGGAACACGAACAGTTTTGTTCTTTCTAAACAACCGCTTATTTCTTCGATATGCATGATGAATCGGTAGAAATCGGCGGTGACAATCAAACCAACTTGTTTTCCGACCATGTTTCAATTGAAACGCATCTGTCCGATTGAGACAATATGGACAAGACAATCGCCCATGCGTAGTCCAACCTGATAACATCCCGTACGCAGGGAAGTCGCTTATTGTCCACATAAGCACCGCACGCATTGTAAAAAAATTTTTCCTTGCAAAATCATATGTCCGAACCCCGGTATACCACAACTGCTCCAATTCCTGTATCAGAGGCTGCAAAAACACATCAAGGGAACGCTTCGAATGTTTCGGACCTGGTACTAAAATACTCAAGAATAAAAATTCCCTTTGCATGCACATATCTGGGGGAAGGTTTTAAGGCGTTAGGATTACTGGCCATAAAGAATATTGCCTACCAGACATACCAAATGGACTAAATCCATCTGTGCAAAGACCAAGATACACATTACGTTTCTCTCTAGCAAAGTCTGGATGTACCGTCTTAAAGTGTTTCCACGCTTTTGCATCTGAAGGATGAGTAACCTCCTCATCTGTTTGCAAATGATCTGCATGCCATCTCATCGATGCAGCTGTCCTCTCAGACTGATACATTCTTTTTAATCTATCAGTTATAGGAAGGTACCACATCCGCTGGAACGGTACCTTACTCCGACCAGTACCTTGCGGCTTATATCTTGGCTTATGGCAAAATCGACATTCCAGCAACTTATCATCATCTTTCCAAAAAAGCATGCAATTGTCAACACAGACATCTATCATCTCAGAAGGCAACCCAAGACTATAAACCAGCTTATGTATCTCATAGTAAGTTTCAGCAGCTAAATTGTCCTCTGGCAAATACTCTTTAATCAAATCAGCCCAATCATCCATGCAAACCTCAGCTAAGTTATGATCAGTTTTAATAGTCATCATCCTAGCCGCCAACGACAATTTAGAATGTCCTTCTCTACATCCATCGTAGAGTGGCTGATTTGCAGCATCTAGCATATCATAAAAAAATTTTGCATCTAGATTGGGTTCCTCATCATGATGATCATGTGCAAATGTACTTACGGTTTCATGAAATGCATCCGTAACCATGTCATGAATCCTATCATTATCTTCACCATGCTGCTCCGCATGATCATCAAATTGATTAAAATTATTTGACTCATCAATATTCGATGCTTGATAATTGCTACTACTACTAGCTGCATTTCCCCCATGACCCTCTCCATGATAATACCATATATAGTAATGCGGCATAAACCCTCTATTTAATATATGCGACCACACCTTCGAGATATTTAATAGGCCTATTCAAGCATCTGGCACAAGGACAGTACATCTTACCACTGATAATCGTATTATGTATACTTCCTGCCTGATGCATGAATCCCTCCACCCCATCACTGAACTCCTTTGTTAGCGATCCCTCTGAATCAAGACGATTATACATCCATCTTCTAATTTCGTATATTGACATTTTTTGTTGGTCAGAAAGAAGTAAATATTGTTTTTGAATATGAAATTTTGATTATGAAGTTGGCCACTATATATATAGATTTTTATTTTCATTACCATCGAATTCCCTACGATTTTACATCGATTTTACAACGAAGCTAAAAATGTTTACATCGACTTTACAACTACATTAAACATGTTTACCTAACCGAACACCGTGAACTTAAAACGTGCTCACCTAACTGATTAATCGTTGGGAAATCGATGTAAAGTTCAACTTATAATAATCATTGCTAATTCGTGGGTAATTTTACGACGATATTGCAACGTTTTATACAAACCTCGTTAAATCGTCGCTAAGTTACAACGATTTTATGACGATTTTGATTATCGTCGTAATGTCGTCGATAATCGATGTTTAATCGTCGCTAATTCGCGACGATTTTACAACGAATATTTTCGTCCCAAGTTTGCGACGATTTTACGACGTCTTTTATAATCGTCGTGAATTCGTCGCAAAAACGATGGCAATTTGCAACGAAATAAAATCGTCGCAAAAAATCGTTGCAAATAGCCTGTTTTCTTGTAGTGTTAGGTACAACAAGAAGACAATGAAAAACAGGACAAGGTAACTTAGTCCATGAAACCTTATTGAGAATGATGTTGAGGTTCCCATCAAGGGTTGAAGCAACACAAACTCTTGAACCGCATTATATATATATATATATATATATATATATATATATATATATATATATATATATATTGGGATATCAATCCAAATCCCATATCGTAAGTTTAGACAAATATTGTCTAATATATAAGTAATGTCCAACTCTGATTAGTATTAGACCTTTTGGGAAGGAGCTCAAACATAAATCAGTGCGGATTTTGCCAGTTGGGCCCAAAGTGGACAATATCATACTAATGGGGAGTTGGACATAGGCTTGAAAAGCGGACAAAGCTCACACGGATTTGTTTTTGGGCTCATTCCCAAAAGGCCTCATACTAATCAGAGTTGGACATTACTTATATACTAAACAATATTTGTCTAAACTTTTCTAGAAATGGATTAGCTTTCATTTGTAAGTGGTTTGAGGTAATTCTGACGGTGCGATCAAAAGTTATGCCAATTTCCGTGAAGATGGTTCAGAATGGCGAGCAGAAGGAGCATGCGCAGAGATGACCCATCCACGGGCATCAATTCGACCGATTCAAGAAACATGGATCGACCGATCCAGTCCCGTAGGAAAAAAAGAAATTAGATTTTTTCCTGTTTCGCCCCAGATCCACCCAATTTCGTCCCTGAACGACTGGAGACCTATTTATACATATTTTTAGCCATTTTTTAGGTTAAGATTTTTTTTCTAGAGACTCTTTGTATCTATTTCTCGGGGAGAAGATCTCTGAACCTCATCTGGCAAATTTGGAGAATATTTTTGAACCCTCTTATTATATATTGAATTTCTTTACTATTTCTCTCATACTTCTTTGCTTCTTCTCTGCAACTATGTGTGAGTAGATTTCATAGTTAGGTTTTATGTTTTCAAGGAAATTCATGAATTACTAGTTTAGGATTGTTAGATAGTGAATTATCGATTGGTTTCTTCATCTATTGTTGATCTTATTGCTGGAACTTGACTCGCGACCTAGCATTTGATCTTAGGTCTATTTACGCGCCGAAAGCGTTTGTTAAATTGTCTGAAAGAACATAGATGAGCAAAATATCCTTAACCAACGGGAGTTGATGTTATTGTGTTTTGTGAACTTATCGAACTCGCTTATAATGCATGTTTAGGTTGTTGAATTCAACGGGAGTTAGTATTCATATATCTAATACATAGGGATTTAATACTCTGGGAAGAGATTGATCTAGTCTAGTGATTTGATTTCGAGAACGATGCTTAATGCTTTCTTTGCCTGATTTTCTGTTTTACAATTCATGGTTCCAGCGAATTTTCCTGAAGCCTGACGCCTTTAATTCATAAGTTTAATTCGTTTTTATTTAGCTTGTTATTTCATTGCATTAAAACCACAAACAACTCTCATTAGTCTTAGCTTTACTTTACTCTTGCATTCTCGTAGTGTTTCACTTGGTCTATATGGATTCGATCCCTACATTACTATAACTTTTGTTGTGCACTTGCGGTAGTTTATTATAGGGTTAAAACTATGTGTATCAAGTTTTTGGTGTCGTTGCCGGAGACCAATTGCGTTACCTACGAGTCTTGGACTAGAGTTCAGACTAAGACACTGACTTTTACTAACTTTTTATTTTCTTCCTTTTTGATTCTTATAGTTGATGGTCATGGACTACAATGATTGGCCACAATAAGAGGATGCCACATTTGATGAATACATTCAAGATGAGGCATACGTGGAGCCACCATTTGATGAAAGTGTACTCACACCAGAACAAAAAGTGGAGTTGGATAAGCATCATGAAGAGAACCCAACAATGAAAAGGAATAACCTAGCCGTTATGATCCGTTTGAACCTCATGTCACATCGGGCAGCATTTGAGGGAAGGGAGCTCACAATGTCCGAGATAATGGTAACTCATGCACTTTAAGAGGTAATTTATTGGGTCCACCATGCCAACTAGAATGTATTTTTTACTCAACCTTTGAAATCTATGATTATGAGGATAGTCATTAATTTCCCTTGCATTGAACATGTAGCTTCTAGTTTGCATACTAATGTGCTCATTGATGAATGCTATGATTTAATATGTGAGTATCAAAGACTAGATTCCTTAAGAATAGAAAAGCTTGCTAGAGATTACCATGAAGTATGTTTTGATATTAATTATCTATGTGCTTTGAATATTCATGATCTCGAGTTTAAGCTTTCAATGCCTGAGGAATCTAGATCTATTTTTGAAAAATCTCACCTAGGGGATGTGCTTGATGTAGATAAAATCTTGAATGAGATAGATGACATTAAGGTTGAGATGAAATCTAGGAACGAGGATACTGTGTTTTACATGATTGATAGAGATGAAGTGGATTATTTTGTGATAAAATCGTTTAAACCTGAAGTTGATTTTATTTTCCATCAAGTGCATTTGATCCTCATGAAAATCTTACCATCAAAACAAATTTCAAGATATATATTACATTCGTAGTAAAATATTAAAATATATGGGAATCATTTTTTCATTTTTGAAATTATGAAATAAGTTGGTTACTTTAAAATACTTTTATTTTGAATACTTTTACAATTATTTTCTTGAATGACGTCAAAAGAAAATTTCTTGAATGTTAATACTTGTGCAGGACGGAATTACAAAATGAACATAACTCATTTAGATCTCATTAGTCATGCGATTAATGAACCCTATAAAACGATACAAACACATTTCTAAGCATAACACTTGTTTAACACAACACTCTCAATCGGAATCTTATCCGCCGGAAAATCACAGTCCATCATAGTTCCCTTGTCTGGTAACAAACTGCACGGCTCCGGCTTAACCCTGCTCGTAACTCCGGCGACATCCGTACAGTTCCACTGAAGCTTCTTCGTGGTCGGCGACAAAGCTATAGTCACATTCGACATACAAATCCCCTTAAAAGGATCGTTCTTGATCCCTTCGAGCTTCGCCGAGATCGTAACGTTCTCCGCCATCATGTCACGGTAATTGATATTGCTGATCTCCGGCAACGCCTTGGGATCGAAGCCTATGGGATGCAGTTTATACGAACCGGTCATCCAGAAAACGTATTTCATAGTCTTCATCGTAAACCTCCGAGCGAAAATGTCCTTGACGTAGCCACCACGACCAATCGCCGTTTTGACTCGGATCGCGGATTGCGTGTTGATTAGAGTCACGTCTTCGATTCTAACATCTTTGATTCCTCCCGACATTTCGCTTCCGATGGCTATGCCTGCGCTGTCGGGAGAAACACAAGTGAGACGTCGGATTGAGAGCTGTTGCGTTGGGATTGCGGTCGCGATTCCGAATTGGTCGATACCGCTTTTGACCGCGATGCAATCGTCGCCGGACGTTACTGAGCAGTCTTCTATTAATGTGTTGGTGCAAGAATCTAACCAAATCAAGAACATGAGTGTTTAATAAACCAAATGAACAAAATAAACATGATATTTTCTTAATTAGAACGTTTTCATTAGATTATCATACGAAAAACATTATATCATATAGAATTTAATGTGATACGTACCTGGGTTGATTCCATCGGTGTTAGGAGAATCGATAGGAGCATCGATCTTAATATTTCTAACGATGACGTTTTTGCAATACACAGGATGTACATTCCACATCGGAGAGTCGATCAAATCGATATCCGAGATCTGAATGTTTTCGGAGAAGATGATTTCGATCAACAAAGGTCTCGATATCGACTTGAAACCACCGCTTCGATACTTCACCCACCATGACTTCCCTTGTCCATTGATCGTCCCTTTGTTACCTAATAAAATTTAACAATTTTGATCTTATAAACCAAATAATACATTTTGGTTTCTATCTCGTATCGTTTATAAATTGTTTGATGGATTAATGAATGAATCGTTGTTGTGCTTACCGGTGATAACAACATCTGTTAGGTTACTTCCGTAGATTAAACTAGCAAACCTTGCATCTCCATATGACGGCAAAGGCGGAATCATAGGATATTCAGATTCGTCCTGTTAATTTGTTTTAACCAAAATATGATTATTATTCTTACACCAATTATTTATCTCAAATCGAATTGTTAATTTCTTCTTTTGACACATTCCTATATAAGCTAGGCTATATATAACACTAGCTAAAATTTTGAAGGTAGATATTACCTGAGAAGCAAGAATAGTTGCACCTTGTTGGATAAATAAAGTAAAATGGCTTGTGAGGTTGAAACTTCCGGTGAGCCATTTACCCGGTGGAACAATGAGTTGTACTCCACCGTCAGCAGCCAACGGAGTAAGCTTGCTAATGGCTTCTCTAAACGCTTTCGTGTTCGAGGTTTTTCCATCACCAACAGCTCCAAAATCCGCCAAAACCGCACTGTGTTTCCGGCAATTTATCGCCAAATATTCGATACCTTTCTTGCTTTCAATGTGGGATTCCATCATCGGAAAACCGGATATTGTTAATACCACTAGTATACACAAACTTTTATGAATCATCTTCATCTGTAAGAAAATGAATCCATCAGATATCTCCCTTTATTCATTTAGAAATGAGACAAATAAACGAATCAGTATTTAAAAGAAAGAAAAAAAAAGTGAATCAAGAACAATTACCTTTGAATTTGAAAGTTCTAAGAAAAACTCCATTTACCGGATGATATATGAAATTATAGAAAAGGATAGCCAATATCATAAGTCGAAAGGAAACAAATCGAGAATAAAATGGTAAAATCTGATCTACATAAACACTCAATCTCATAAATTTATAGATTGATTTACCAAATAAGCAAAATGTATTGATTTCCCTATAGATAACCTCTTTTTGTTTTATTAAACCAATTCAATTTTAGATAACCTCTTTTTCTTTAATAAGGACAAATCTATTCAACGGTCAGGGATTACAGACGTTGTGATTAGTCCATTACAACCATCTTAAATGTGGATTAAGTGTTTTCAAGATAGCCATAGAATTGCCTCATGAGCTAAATCTCAAAGTCACCAATAGTCATTACATGAACATCTCCCATCTCTAAAATGATGAAAACGATTATATATTTCATCGCTTTATGGCAATCTCCGCAGACCCGTAAGTTCTTGAACACCCTTACCGGTCTTGATTTCCCTGTGCTTATAAGGCCAAACGCAACCGCGATTTTCTCACTGTGCTGATACAATAATCTCTCCTTCTCTGCCTCATCACCCTCTTCCTCTAGCTTGTGAAGAACAAGATCCGTATCAGGAACATATCCACAACGTCTTATATCTCCAATCAATCGGTCCAATTCAACGTATATTCGGTGAGCGCTCGGGTGAGATGTATCACCTACGTAGAACTTATGAACCTTATCACCCACTTCTATCCAGCTGCAACCTCCTTCTTTAACCAAGTTTCTCTCTTTCATCTTCTTCCTCATCTCTGCAGATTCTTCCCATTTCCCTACATCCAACCATTCAAAATAGCTTCACTTCACACAAGTTTAATCATTAGAAGAAAGAGTTTTATCGGTTTGTGTTTGAATTATATAGATACCTGCACTAGCGTATATGTTTGAAAGTTGTATATAAGCTGCAGGCTCATTCGGGTCAAGTTCTAAGATCTTCCTCGCAGCCATCTCTCCAAACTCTGTGTTACTGTGAACTCTGCAAGCTCCAAGAAACGTACGCCACACTAGAACATCGGCTTGGAAGGGCATTGTGCTAATGAACTCAAATGCGTCTGTGAGAAGCCCGGATCGACATAGAAGATCAACCATACAAGCATAATGCTTCATTCTAGGTTTGATCTTGTGGTCTTCATACATTGATTTGAAATGTCTCCATCCTTCGGAGACCAAACCAACATGGCTACATGCGGACAAGATTGCGACGTAAGTGACCTCGTTTGGCTTCACCCCTTCTTCCGTCATTTGGCAGAATGTTTCGAGTACCCTTTTAGCGAATCCATGTTTTGCGAAACCTGTGATCATTGAAGTCCATGAGATGACATTACGATCTTCCATTAGATTGAAGACTCGGGAAGCTGTGTCAATGCTTCCGCATCTGGAATACATAGAGATCAAAGCATTGCAGACGGGTTGATTGCACAAGAGCCCGAGTTTAAGCACATGGGAATGGATTTGCTCGCCTTTTCATATTGAACCAATACTTGCAACTCCACTCAACAAGCTAGCAAATGTGAAAGCGCTAACACTTAATCCTCTCTCAGTGATCTCACTGAAAAGCTCAAAAGCTTCCTCAAAATCTAAGTTCCTGCAAATTCTATCAAGAAAGGTGTTATATGAGACCAAGTTCTTCTCAGAAAGTGATTCAAACGCTTTACGGGCGTCTTCCATCCTGTCCGATTTAACAAACATGCTGATAACCGAGTTTTCAACACAGGTATTTGAAGCAAGACCTCTTTTGAAGGCATGAGCAAGAACCTGTTTACCTCCCCGTGGATCCGAAAGATTTCCGCATGCCTTGAATGCACTCGAAAAAGTGAAATGATTTGGCTGGACACTACCTTGGGTTATCATTTCGCAGAAGAGCTCAATAGCCTCTGCATCGAGATTACAGTTTTGCATATAACATGTGATCAATGCCGTCCACGACATAACACTATGATCATGCATTCTATCAAATACCTTCCTGCAATCACCTACCGAACCATCCACAGAACATTTCGCATACATGTCAACTAAACTACACCCAACATCATCCGAGATTCCCGACCTAATGGCCCAAGAATGCAATTGCTTTCCCAAGGACAGGTTCTCCAACTCAGCGCATGCCGAGAAAACAGAGCTTAGTGTGAACTTATCTGATTCAAATCCGCTTAAAACCATGTCCAAGAACAACCTGATTGCTTCCCTAGGAAAGCCCATTTGCATACACCTAGTGATCATCAATGTCCAAGTAACCACATTTAGTTCAGACATTTGATCGAACACTTTATACGCATTCTTAAGATCTTCCGGATAGGTGAAGGCTTGTCGTTAACTTGGTGACGCCATCAAAGGTGATAGGTGAAGGCTTGTCGTTAACTTGCTCCATTCAGCTACTTGGTTTCTGTGTTTTCGAAGCTTGTGTAGGAATTTTTTGGCCATCGATAATGAAGATGAGATCACAGTATATCCCTGAAGAAGCACGAAGCACCATAATGAATTTCTTCCGTGTCCCGCTCAATATCTTTGTCTGCATCGTCTTGTACAACGTAAGAAAAGTCCTTGTCTTCATCCTCTTCACAGAATAAGAGAGAGCAAAAAAAAAGCTAATCTGTAAAATTCGATTTAAAATAAAAATAAAAATGTGGTTCTGCAGGTGGACGCATTTCCGATCACAATCATGTTTGGTATGTGCTCAATCTTCCTCTTTGTAGCCTCTATATTACAACGGCGACTTATGGTCATCTCCGAAAAGCCAAGTACGTTCCATTCCCAATCAATACTTTTTTTTTTTGTGTTGCTTTCTCTTATGGTCTTATATGCAGATATAACCCAAAACTCTGAAGACACTAACGTCCATTTATATTTTAAGAGTGTAGAAAAATAGAGACCGAGTTTGTGGTAAATGGTACTAAGAGCTCGCTAATGTTTATTGCAGAGGCAGAAGAGTGGAGTCCAATGAAGGAGCGAAACTCGGAAGTTGATCCTCTAAACCTCTGATCATGTTCCACTCCCAAAGCTCATAATTCTTAATTTGATTTTCTTGGTCATTTTCTCTTTTTGTTTAGTTGATTCCCCGAATCATTGAGAAATAGAAAAAGAATCAGTCAAAAGAAAGAAAGGTAATGTTTTGCTCTTGGCTTTTTACATAGTGATGCTGATTATTTGATAGGTAATGTAACTCTATATAACCATTTACTCACAATTACCAATTACATAATATTTTTTATTGTAGTGACTGGAATGTCACTAGTGAAAAGTAGATCACATATGTTTCAATGTGTTTTTTTATATATTATTGAAACCATTAGTATACAGTTTGTTTAGCGTTACATATTTGTATTATATAAGAAGATTGTATTTGTATAATTATGATACCATTCTTTAAAAAGATAAAAACTTTAACCAAAAGAAATGTGCTTACTGAGTTTAACAAAAAGTAAATGCATGCATGCATTAAAAGATACATAATGGTAAATATAGACTTTGCCAACACATTTCTTTTGCCAACGGATAACTACGCATGTATGCATATATATAGATACTGTTGTTGTTAACTTGAAATAACTTAGAGACTAAGTCAAGTATATTTAGGAGTTATTTAGATATACATGTTTAAGATTTAGGAGTTATCTAAATCTGTGTTTCCTATTTAGACTAGGAATTATCAAGTCTTATATAAGGAGGTGCTAAGATGTGGTATAACTTATGAGATTGAGTGCATAAGGTTTTGAGTTATATAAGAGAGTTCTTCTTATTAACCTTTGAGTTCATAATATCGAGATTCTATATTTGGTATCAGAGCCAATAAAACTTGTGCGAAGATACAACAATGACAAACGGAGATGAGAAGGAGGAGACATTACCGGCCGAGACATCAACAATGTCAAAACCAAAAGAAGAAACAGGATCTTCTCCTTCCATTAAATGTCCCATGTTAAACTCAACTAATTACACGGTTTGGACCATGAGGATGAGGGTCTTGCTGAGGGTTCATAAAGCTTGGGAAGTAGTTGACAAAGGCAACATCGACGAGACAAAGAATGATCTAGCCATAGCTCTAATAGTCCAATCAATCCCCGAATCTCTTCTTCTTCAAGTCGGCGACCTAGAAACAGCTAAGGAAAGTACTGAAGAATGTCTACTTTATCCCGAAACTAAAGAGTAACATTATAAGCTTGGGTCAAGCTACAGAAGTTGGATGTGAAGTAAACATGAAAAACGATGCTCTTAAGCTATTTGACCGGAATGGTACTCTACTTGTGAACATTAGTAGATCAAGAAATCGCTTATACAAAGTACTTCTGGATGTTGATAACATCAAATGCTTACAAATAATGGGGCTAAGCGAGTCAAGTAGGTGGCACGCGAGATTGGGACACGTCAATTGGGAGACCATAAAGCTGATGGTGAATAAAGAACTTGTGAGAGGTCTACCAAGAATGAAGATCGAGAGAGAGGCGTGCGTATCGTGTTTGTTTGGAAAGCAAACACGGCAAACCTTCCCACAAGCCACTCTATACAGAGCATCCCAAGTCCTAGAACTGCTACACGGAGATCTATGTGGACCCATTACACCTCCTACACCAGCACACAAGAGACACGTGTTTGTGATTATTGACGATTACTCTCGATATATGTGGACCATTCTGCTAAAAGAAAATATTGAAGCATTCGACAAGTTCAAGAAATTCAAGACCATAGTAGAACAAGAGACAAAAAAACACAATTAAAACCCTTCGTACGGATAGAGGTGGAGAATTCACATCTCATGAATTTCAACAGTTTTGTGAACAAAAGGGTATCCAAAGACATTTAACTGCACCATACTCTCCTCAGCAAAACGGAGTTGTGGAAAGGAGGAATAGAACATTGCTTGGTATGACGAGAAGCTTATTGAAACATATGGAGATACCGAACCATATGTGGGGAGAAGCTGTTAGACACGCCACTTACTTGATTAATAGAGTAGGAACGAGATCTCTTTCGGAAACAACTCCGTATGAACTCTTCAAAGGACAAAAGCCAAACCTTGAACATCTTCGAGTATTCGGGTGTGTTAGTTATGCAAGGAAAGAGGCTGTTGGCAGAAAGAAGCTCGATGACAGGTCAAGGACGTTGGTACATCTAGGAACAGAGCCCGGGTCAAAAGCCTATCGTCTGTATGATCCAGACAAACGAAAAGTTGTCATTAGCAGAGATGTCATCTTCGATGAATCAAAAGGCTGGAAGTGGCAAAATCAAGGAGAAGAAAACGATAAAGAATCTGGAAATTTTGATGTATTCTTTGGAGAATTCGGGAACCGAGGAATTCGAAGAGACGATTATGTTGTGGAATCTGTAAAAACGGAACAAGAGACCCGAGCCATTGATGCAAGTAACGAGAATGAAGAAAACAGAGGAGAAACAGAGGAGAGCGAAGAAGAACGTGATGAGAATCGCGATAATGAAGAAGTGTCTATTGGGAATAATGACCCTAACAATAGGGATCTAAATCACGATCAACCTACCAGACGACAATCAACGATATCAACCAAGAGACCCGGCTACTTGGATGATTATGTTTGTCTTGCTGAGCTCGAATATGAACAGCTCCTCTTGATGATAAATGAAGAACCCTACGATTTCCAGGAAGCCAAGGAATCAAAGCATTGGATTCTAGCATGTGAAGATGAGATATGTTCTATAACAAAGAACAAAACATGGAGTTTAGCCGATCTACATATTGGAGCAAAGGCAATTGGACTCAAGTGGGTGTTCAAAATCAAACGTAACCCTGATGGAAGTATTAACAAATATAAAGCAAGACTTGTTGCAAAGGGATACGTACAAAGACATGGTATTGACTTCGATGAAGTGTTTGCTCCGGTAGCTCGTATTGAAACCATTCGATTCATCATTAGCTTATCAGCTTCAAAGGCTTGGGAGATACATCACCTGGATGTCAAAACCACTTTTCTACATGGAGAATTAAAGGAAGAAGTATATGTCACACAACCAGAAGGATTTGTAATAAAAGGGAGAGAGGACAAGGTATACAAATCCTTCTGGTTGTGTGACAAGGTAAAACAAGCACCAAGGGCGTGGAATGAAAAACTAAATCAAGTTCTCAAAGAAATGGGTTTTGATAGATGCACGAAGGAGTCATCACTATATCGAAAGGAGGAGAAGGGACATCTCACTATTGTTGCTGTATATGTAGATGATCTCTTGGTGACTGGATCAAATTTAAAGTTGATAATCGACTTCAAGGCAGAGATGGCAACAGTTTTCGAAATGAGTAATCTTGGGAAATTGTCTTACTACTTAGGCATTGAAGTATCTCAATGCGAAGCTGGTATAACACTGAAACAAGAAAGATATGCATTCAAAATTCTTGAGGAATTTGGTATGAAGGAGTGTAATGCAACTCATATTCCAATGGATCAAAATGTGGCGTTATCTAAGAATGGGAAAGAAAAATGCATCGATGAAAAGAAGTATCGAAGGAGTATTGGGTGTCTCTGATACCTTCTTCATACCAGGCCGGACCTCTCGTTCAGTGTTGGAGTACTCAGCCGATACATGCAAGAGCCAAAGGAGTGACATGGAGCCGCGTTAAAACAAGTATTGAGGTATCTACAAGGAACTCTGTCATATGGTCTGGTCTTTGCTCGATCGAATCGTACTGGACTTGTTGGCTACAGTGACAGTAGTCACAACGTTGATGTGGATGACGGAAAGAGCACAACTGGTCATGTTTTCTACTTTGATGGATGCCCGATTACATGGTGCTCACAAAAACAAGAAACAGTAGCTTTATCATCTTGTGAAGCTGAATTTATGGCAGCGACAGAGGCATCAAAGCAAGCATTGTGGCTTCAAGAACTTTTCGCAGAGATAACTGGCAAAGAATGTGAAAAGGTGACTATTCGTGTTGATAACAAATCTGCAATAGCTCTAACCAAAAATCCAGTGTTTCACGGCCGCAGCAAACATATACACACAAGGTACCATTTTATTCGAGAATGTGTTGAGAATAAGCAAGTGGAGGTTGAGCATGTTCCAGGTATTTTACAAAAGGCTGACATTTTGACGAAAGCACTCGGACGAACCAAGTTCAAAGAAATGAGAAGACTTGTTGGATTTCAAGAAGTAAAGGAAGGTTATTTCAAGCTTAAGGGGGAGAATGTTGTTGTTAACTTGAAATAACTTAGAGACTAAGTTAAGTATATTTAGGAGTTATCTAGATATACATGTCTAAGATTTAGGAGTTATCTAAATCTATGTGTTTCCTATTTGGACTAGGAATTATCAAGTCTTATATAAGGAGGTGCTAAGATGTGGCATAACTTATGAGATTGAGTGGTTAAGGTTTTGAGTTATTTTCCTTAAGACTAATAAGAGAGTTCTTCTTATTAACCTTTGAGTTCATAATATCGAGATTCTATAGATACATGTGTTAGTTTCAAACAACAACAAAATTATTTATCTTGTGTAGAAGTAAACAAAAAAAAAGTTTTAAAGATGAAGTTGGTGGCTCTCATGTCGTTCTTGCTTCTGCTTCTATTGTGTTCTCCAGGTAATTAAAACATCTTAAGTACACGAAATAGTACAATTGTATGACATATTTAAGATGTAAAAAACAAATATTATTTGATATTGGAAAATGTTTTGTAATTAAATAGTTTAACATTTTTAACATCGAGATCTAGTCTGATTGTTACGGATTTCACACTTAAACAATCTAATAATATGGTTGATCACGATAGGCATATGAATACTAATAAATAATTATACATATGAAGTTCCATATTTCATATTTGTTTATAGGGTTTGAGGAGGGTGATCGTGGAGTTACTCATACCGATCAATATTCCTTAAATAAGGTAGTATATATATATAAAGAAGCAATTGTTGATGATGCAAAATAATAATTTGTAATATAGGTAGGAGAGACCAATCCGGGGCTGATGGATTATCCGCCACCACGCCCAAATCCAAAACATGACCCAAAAGTACCCCGTTATCGTAGAAAATCTCCACCACCGCCACCGAAGAACTGATAATGATAATGAAGCAAGAATATGTAATATTACTATATTGGATCATTTCATCTTTATGACTATGATATGTACCGTCAAACTCATCATTTAAATAAATAAAATTCTATTATAAGTTGATTTTTTTAATAATCTAACTAAACTATAATTAGATATGTCAACAAACAAAAAAAATATTATTAAATAGTCAAATAATTGGTCATATGTTTTCATCCATGATTTTTTGTTTTTGATATAAATTATCAACAGAGTAAACTTTTTATTCGAATAATTTGATCTACTAGATTACTGATCACTTGATCGGAAATATTACGCATCTTACTATAAATCTGGTTTTGAAAAGGGACACTTAACAAAAGTATTTGGTCATTATCTTAAGACTCTTTTGTGCCAAAGTTGGCAAGATTACAACTCAACAAGAAAGCTCTCGATTTTTTCTGTTTTCAAGATGATCATTTCATGTGAATTCTTCTCTTGAGATTATAACCGGGATCGGCTCTGGTTCGACCATTACTGTCCGGTTTAATTTTAATTGGTTGGGTCGTACTATTCACCGGTTTTGTTTGGTGAGTGTAGGCAGAAACCGTATTATATGTTCAAACTGGGGAGTCCTACTGACCCATCAATAACATAACTTCCATTTTTGTGTTGGGTTTAGTTCCAGTTCAAAAACTAAATTCTAAAAATCGCATTCACTTTTAATTTAATAGTAGATCGGTTTACATAATCGACTTTTCTAACAACAACAGCCATATCTAGTAAGTTTTTTTGGTTTAATGCAGTTGCAATTCCCACACCTGATCTCTTCAGGCTTTTTAGTTCCTTTGTAATGGTCCAGGCTGTTGATTCCGAGGATCACTAATGTTGTTTAAAGGTTGATTGTGAAGTGGGAGGTGAGATTTCCGTTAATTAGAACAAGTCAACCACAATTTATAGCAGGTCGGGTATTACGACGAACAGGTCGGGGACCGTATTCTTTATATTGATGGTGAAAAGAGACGGACGATTTAGATTTACGAACTGCTTCCGACGGGAATCCAGTTCGGCGTTCTAAATCGCGATGCCTTGTTACAAAGGAGAGAGAGAGAGACCGGGCCTATTTTTTGTAGAGAGTAATCAGGTTTTTTCAAAAGTCCCTTCCTTAATGCATGACGAGGGGTATATATAGTGAGGGTAGCTTTCTGCTTTCGCGGATTCCGGGACCACGCGTCACCCTCAGCCAGCTTCACGGGTAAGGTGCTCTAGGAAGCGTGTCCCGGTTCTCAAGGTGAGAGGTAATGATGAGCTCGGCGCCATGCTTTTGTAAGATAGCATACTGTTCGGCCAACTTCCCTCCACGTGTCTTGTCCTCCTCCGCTTACTCTGCAGGGTTGGTGGGACGTCGAGGTCAGACCATGCCTCTATTCGGATAGTGTACTGTTCGACCAACTCCCACGTGCCTTCTTTCCCTGTGACATCCCTGTTTTGGCGAGGTGTCAGCGCGGACCCGGGGTGCGCCTCTTGGGAGCTCGGGATTTCCGGATGGAGCCGAGCGCGGGATTTCAGGTCGGTGATCCTTGGTCAAAGGTTGACGCTATACTGACCGAATCGAGGAGGGTTCTTGCTAAGATGGGCCTAACTAACTGGGGGTGCTAGGCCCATCTCCAACAATACCCCCCCCCAGTTCGGTGGCATGAGGTGAGGCGAATACATCGAAGTTGATCTGATGTTAGTTCGGCTCATCTTAGGATGGTCCTTTGAGATTCGAGTGGATGAGGGCGGCGTGTTGTAGCTCAGATTTGAGCCCGCGCTCACACGTGTCGGCTTCCCCGAGGATCCGGAGATCGTTGGCGCGTACCCATCACGCGGGGGAAACGAAACGGAGCTCCTTTTTCCGCGTGTATTGCTCACGCACGGCGTACGAAAGACGCTTCGTGTTTATCGAGGCGTCTCCTGCTTTTGGCGTGGGAAAAACGAAGAGGCGCCATCATTAGGTTTTTGGGAGGCCGTGCTCCTTTCGACACGTGTCCAGCCGTCGCTTCGCTGTCCCCTTCCTCTATTTAACCCCTCTTTCTTCCTTCGGTTAAAACTTTCTGCGCATACTCTCAAGGTAACTCCCTTCTTCTCCTTCTTCTCTCTGTATTTTTTTCTTCCTTTAGACTTCGCTTCCGGCTTCGGATATCAAGATTTCTTCCTCTTCTCTGAGCGATGGCGCCAATGCTATATAGAATTAGGGCCGAGTCGAGCGATGAGTCGGCGTCTCGCGACTACCGCGACGATTCTCCGGAGGAAAGCTCTTCCCCCGATGGTTCCGAGCATGCTTCTTCTCCGAATCGAGGCGAGGAGGGCGAAGAAAGGCCTGTTTCTTCTACTTCGGGGGCCGCTCCGCCGCTTCCCGGGACCCGCCATAGGAAGAAGGCGGTGATAAGGTCCTCTTCTGGGAGTTATGGCGCTGACTGGGACGGAGGAGGAACCGGGCGTGCGGGCGATCGTGGCGGACGCCGGGGTGGTCGCGGTGGAGGAGTACGAGCGGCCAAGGCGAGGAAGTCTCCCTTGGCCCTTTACGAGCAAGGCGGGTCGTCGACCTGGAGCACGCCGGGGTCGCTTGCCCTGTTGAGGGAGTTGTGCGACTTCACTGCTGCCGCTGAGCTCCGCCTGCCCAGACCGGACGAGCGTACGTGGAATCCTCCGGCGGGCTTCGTCTGCCTGTACGAGGGATTCTTTCTGAAGTGCGGGCTGCGTCTTCCTCTCCCCGAGCTGCTCGTCCAATACTGCCGGGCGCGGGGTTTGGCCTTCTCGCAGATATGCCCGTCCACGATCCAAGGGATGATCGTGCTGCTGACCCTGTGGCAGGAGTGTGACGTGGAGGTGACGGTGCCCATGTTCGAGGCTCTCACCCAGCAGAAGGCGAATCATGGGATCCCGGGGACTTACTACGCTGCTTTCAAACCCGCGGCGAATATTCTTGAGGCTAGCAGTTCGGGGTCTAAGGCTAGCAAGCTGTCCAAGGTCGAGGACTGGTCTCGCAGCTACTTCTACATCCGGGCTTCCGAAGTGGTTGGACTTGACCCGTCGGCGAGATACACCCGGGATTGGAATTTTTCCCCGGGTAGGGGTTTGTAGATCGAGCTGCCTTTCTTTTCTTCAGTTTTGGTCTGACTAATGTTGTTTGTCTTGCTTTCAGGTCCTCACTCTTCCAGGTTCAAGTTGCCGGACTACGCGGGTATCCTTGCTGTGTTCAGGACGGTGGGAGAAAGAGATTGGAAGTCGTTCACCTCGGGGATAGTAGCAGCTGCCATGGCCGGAGGTCGTTTTTTTTTTTTTTTTTTTTTTTTTACCGACCTGACGGCTGACGTTATTGCAGGTCGATCAAGGTTCGCTAGTCCGCTTTTCGCGGATTCGTTTGTGGCGCAGCCTCCGCCAATTATTGAGGTGCCGGTCAGGAGAGACCCGGTGCCACGGGCTGGAGGAGAGGGTTCCGAGGCTGTTCCTTCGAAGAAGAGGGCGGCCATAACTGCCGGCGGGAGGGCTGGCAAGAAGAAGAAGAGGACCGAGACGGGAGGGTCCTCGGTTTCAGGTCGGAACGATCTCCGGCCTAAACAGTCTGGTTGCGAGCCGGAGGGCTCTTGCGTCCCGCTTGCCGGGGAGGCCGAGGTACCTGCAGCTGAGGTACCCGCGGGTGGTGGTGTTGAAACGGCCCGGACCCTGGTGGACGAAGAGGTCACAGTTCAAGCGACGGAGGACGGCGATGCGATCGTCGTTGTGGAGGAAGGGCGGGATCCTGCTGCCGTGCAGGGTGCTGAGGATCGAAGCGGTGATGGAGGCGGTGCTTCGGAGGGTTCTGATGCTGAGCCTCGGGACTACAGCTTCTACTTCTGTCATGAGGACGGTGGTAGCCAGATAATCGTGGATCAGGATGAGTGCGCCGAGCTGGCGCAGGCGATGATGTTCGGGCAGAATCACCCGCACTTCCGGCCGTTGGAGATGGCGGAATCCGACGCCTTCCGCGCAGCGGCGCGGTCCGCAGCTCGGGTGAGGTTTTCTTATGGGTATAGCTTGTTAATTTATCAGGATTTACAATTGTTGTTGCTAACATCTGGTTTGGTGCAGACGATGGCTCTCACTGCCTTTCTAGGGGAGGCCTACGAGAAGCGACTCGCCGAAAAGGATGTGTCGCTCAACTACCTGAAGATGCGCCAGGAGGCCAGCGCGCAGACCCAGTCCGTTCTCCTCCGCGGGCTTGAGAAGGAGCTGAGGGATGAGAAGGCCCGATCTGCGGCGATGGAGAAGGAGGCGGCGCGGGTACGAGCCCGGGCATTAGAGGCGGACAATGTTCATGCCGAGCTGGAGGCGGAGAGAGCTCGATCTGCCGCGGAGAGGGCTCGGTCGGCTGCCTTGGAGGAGGAGCTCGGGCTTCTGAAGGGGGAGAGGGAAACACTCCGCTCCAGGGTTAAGGGGCTGGAGGGCGCCATTGACCGGGCGAAGGCGGCCGTGGCCGCGGAGAGCGATCGGGTCACGGCCAGGTGGGAGGGGAGGAACCGGAAGTGGACCGCGAAGATGGAGAAGATCCGCGCCCATCTCGACGGTCGCAACCGGGCTTTAGAGCCTCACATTCTGTTCAACCAGGTGGTTGGCATAAAGGCATGCCTCAAGAG
Organism: Eutrema japonicum; assembly: GCA_030161315.1. Taxonomy (NCBI): domain Eukaryota; kingdom Viridiplantae; phylum Streptophyta; class Magnoliopsida; order Brassicales; family Brassicaceae; genus Eutrema; species Eutrema japonicum. The sequence continues at coordinate 46,440,917 of BSQW01000013.1, forward strand.
GATGGAGGCTGAGGACGGGATGTCGGTGCCGTGGTACCGGTATAAGAAGCTGGACGAGGACGAAGCGACGTTCGGAGCCCAACTGGACGATATTGATTTCCCGGACTTGACCCCAGAGGATTTGGATATCCCTCTCGACTGCACATCTGGCGTCCAGCTCGAGCGGCTTATGCCCGTCGGTCCTTCCGAAATGCCCGTCGTGGACCTGACCTCGGACGTTCAATCATCGGCTGCTGAGGCTGTCCAAGCGGACCTACCAGCACAAGACCCGGCCCCGGGTGCTGTTGAAGCCGATCCCGTCGTGCTGCCAGTTGAGGCCGCGGTTGGGGAAGAGCGGACCGAGCAACCCTTCCTTGGTGAGCATGGCACCAATGTGAGGATGGTGGGCCCGGATGATCTGGATGGTATCCGTGCTGACGGGGGTGAAGACTTACCGGCCGATGCGGCCTTGTAAAGTTTTTGTTTTTCGTTGTCGTTTTTCTTCTCTCTCTTCTTTTTTTTGTGTAAAAACTGGGCTGTTGGCCTTTTATGTACGTGCCGTACGAGGCTTTGTTTGAAATGTAATTGGTGTTTTTGGAATTGCTTTGTTTCCTTTGTGAATGTCTGGTAGAATAGGTCGTAGACCGTATCCTGTGGATCAACGTCGTGTGTGCAGCTCGTAGACCGTGCGCTTGTGTCTTTGTATCTTTTTTTTTTTTTTTTTTTTTTTTTTTTGACGATGAACAGGTCGGGGACCTATTCTTTTTTTTTTGAAAAGGCTTTATTAGATTAATAACTGAGCCCTGGTTAGGGGTTGCCTACGTACCCTTTAGTAGAAGGGATCAAGCCAATCGTATTTCGTTTGTTTACAAGGATAGACAGCGGAGAGGAGCTCGGGGCCCTAATAGTAGAAGCGTTTTAGGTTTATCGAGTTCCAAGAGCGCGGGATTGCATCGCCGTTCATCGTGACTAGCTCGTAGACGCCGGGCTTCACGATCTTGGAGATGAGGTAAGGGCCTTCCCAATTTGCACCGAGCTTGCCTGCGTTTAACTCGGCCGTGTTTTCGAAGACCTTGCGCAGGACCAGGTCGCCCTCGGCAAAGAACCTGCCTCGAACCTTCTTGTTGTAATACTTGGAGGCGAGATGTTGGTAGTTCTGGATCCGTAGGAGGGAATGGTCCCGTTGTTCCTCGAGAAAATCCAGCTCGCTCAATAGGACTGCGTCGTTCAGGTCGGCCTGCTGGGTGAGCATAGCGCGGCGAGGAGTGGGGAGGCCGACTTCGGTTGGGGCCATTGCTTCCATACCGTGAGAGAGGCTGAATGGTGTGCGACCTGTCGATGTCCTCGGCGTTGTGCGATGGGACCAGAGGACTCCATCTAGCTCATCAGCACAGGATCCTTTCTTGCCGTTTAGTCGCTTTTTAAGGCCGCCAAGAATGGTCTTGTTGGTGGCCTCGGCTTGTCCGTTTCCTTGTGGATATCTCGGGGTGGACTTACTCAGTCTGATCTTCCACTTTGCGCAGAAGTCTTCGAAGAGGACCGACGTGAACTGGGCACCGTTTTCGGTCACGATCTCGTAAGGCAGCCCGTGCCGGCAGATGATGAACCTCCAGACGAATTTTTGGACGTCCTCCGCCGTGATCTTGGCGTAAGCTTCGGCTTCGACCCATTTGGTGAAGAAGTCGGTCATCACCTGGATGAAACGCTTTTGACGAGATCGGGGGAGAGGCCCGACGATATCCATGGCCCATCGCATGAATGGGTAGGGTGCCACCGCGGTGGTAAGGAGCTCGGTTGGGCATTGAATGAGTGGGCCGTGGCGTTGACATTTCTCGCACCGGGACGCGAACTTTTCGCAATCCTGAAGCATTGTTGGCCAGTAGTGTCCTTGGTTTCGTATTCTCAGGGCGAGAGCCCGGCCGCTGGAGTGGTTTCCGTCGGCGCCTTCGTGCATCTCTTTCATTACGTCGATGGTTTCTTTTCCGTGGAGGCAGCTGAGCAGGGTCCCCGAGGCGCTCCATCGGAACAGGTTGCCGTCCAACATCGTGTATCGGCGCGTTTTTTTCTTAGCCAGCGGGTGGCCCATCGGTCTGGGGGGTGGACGCCGTCTGCTATGTACAGTAGTATGTCGACTCGCCAGTCTAGTAGTTCGGGCTCGGCTGGAGGTGGCGGTAGATCTTCGGGAGGTGGGACGTCCTCATCGAGGTCTGCAATCTGGGGACCAATCAGGTAGTCCCCTTTTGGCAGTTCGATGCTAGGGAAGTCTATAGTTTCAGCCGGGATCACCCGTCGGTGAGCTGGGGCCGAAGTGGAGGCCAGTGCTGCGAGGGCGTCCGCGGAAGTATTATCGCCTCGGGGGATCTTCGTCAGGGTGAACTCAGAGAAATTCGCGGCCAAGCCTTGGGTCACCTTGAGGTAAGCATCCATGCGATCATTCTTGGCCTCGTATTCCCCGCTGAATTGATTGGCGACGAGCTGGGAGTCGCAGTAGGCTCGAATTTTCTTCGCGCCGAACACCTTTGCCAGGCGCAGGCCGGCAATCAGAGCTTCGTACTCGGCTTCGTTGTTTGACGCTGGAAATGCCAGACGGAAAGATTGCTCGAGGATCTCCTTGGTCGGGGATTCGAGGCGTATGCCGATGCCGGAGCCGTGTTTGGAGGCCGACCCGTCGACATGCAGGCTCCACACTTCGGGGAATTCGTCGACTGCTAGCTCGGGCACCAATTCAACTAGGAAGTCGGCCAGGACTTGAGATTTGACCGCGGTCTGTTCTCGGTAGTCGATCTCATACTCGCTCAGCTCAACTGCCCACTTCATTATTCGGCCAGATCGGCTCGGGCTGTGGAGGATGGTTTTGAGGGGGTAGGTGCTTAGGACGGCGATCGTGTGGGATGGAAAATAAGGCCAGAGTTTTCTGGCCGCGACGACTATCGCCTGGGCGAGCTTCTCCAAAGTCGGGTACCTGCTTTCCGCGTCGTCTAGAGATTTACTGATGTAAGAGATGGGCCTTTGGTCGCCCCGGTCTTCCCGCACTAGTACCCCGCTGACCGCCGATGCAGACACAGCGATATAAAGGTAGAGGGTCTCGCCTTCTTCCGGTTTGGACAGGACGTGAGGAGTGGATATGTACTCCTTCAGCTGTTGGAGGGCTTTCTCGCACTTGTTGTCCCTCTCGAACCGTTTGTTAGCTCGGAGCAATTGATAGAACGGTAGACATCTGTCGGTTGAGCGGGAAATAAACCGGTTAAGCGCGGCGATTCTCCCGGTGAGTCGCTGTACTTAACGCGTGCTCTCTGGGGATTTCAGGTCGGTGATGGCCCGGATCTGTTTGGGGTCAGCTTCAATCCCGCGCTGGGTGATGATATATCCGAGGAACTCGCCCGACGTGACGCCGAAAGAACACTTGGCCGTATTCAGCTTCATGTTGTATTTGTTCAACGTCTGGAAGCAGGATCGGAGATGAGTGACGTGGTCGGTCGCTACCAGGGACTTTACCAGCATGTCATCTATGTAGACTTCCATAGTACGGCCGATTTGATCGGCGAACATCTGGTTGACGAGCCGCTGGTAGGTGGCCCCGGCATTTTTGAGTCCGAAGGGCATCACCTTGTAGCAGTAGATCCCTCGGTCTGTGATGAACGCGGCTTTCTCCTGGTCGTCGGGGGTCGTCGGGTGCATGGGGATCTGGTTATACCCTGAGAAGGCATCCATGAAAGAGAGCAGCTCATTCCCGGCGGTGGCTTCGACGACCTGGTCGATTCGGGGGAGGCGAAAGCTGTCTTTTGGGCACGCTTTGTTGAGGTCGGAGAAATCTACGCAGACCCTCCATTTCCCGCTCTTTTTCTTGACTACCACCGGGTTGGCTAGCCAGTCCGGATACTTGACCTCGGTGATCGACCCGGCCGCGGTCAACCTTTCTACCTCGTCATTGACTGCATGTGCTCGCTCGGGGCCCAGCTTTCGCCGCCTCTGCTTTATTGGTCTGAAGGTCGGGTCCACGTTGAGCTTATGGCTGCACGTCGCCGGGTCGATGCCGGGCATATCGCCGGTTGACCAGGAAAAGGTGGAGACGTTTTTCCACAGGAACTCGACCAGTTCTTTCTTAATGCTCTCATCAAGGTCGGTCCCGTTGCCAACGCAGCGGGCGGGGTCGCTCCGATCGATGTTGATATGGGCGACGAGGTCCCGACCTGGGAGATCCTGGGTGTTTGGCTCGCCGGGCTAATGCGCGTTGATGGTTAAGCATTCCGGCGCGGTGTGGCACAATTTATGTTCAATGGCAAAGCAGGCGCGAGAGACCCTCTGGTTGCTCCTAAGAGTATACGTCCCGGCCTGGTTGGGGAACTTGAGGCATTGATGGTACGTCGAAGTGACTGCCTTCATCGAGTGCAGCCAAGGGGTTCCGAGAATGATGTTGTAGATCGGGGTGGTATCGAAGACTACGAACTTAACGATTTTTGTGACCCGGCCTACGTAGACCGGTAACTCGATGTTGCCGATTCCGTTGACGGTATCTCCGGCGAAGCCGGTTAGCGGGATGGAGTGCGGTTTGATTGCGGCTCCGTTCAGGTTCATCCTAGCGAGGGTGTCCTTGAAGATGAGATCGACCGAGCTGCCCGTATCGACGAGGACTCGATTGACGTCGCAGTCGGCTACCCGGACTTGTACGACAAGGGGGTCATTGTGGGGCTGTTGGACCCCGGCCGCGTCGGCCTCGGTGAAGCATATCCCCCTTTTACTTGTGTCCTGCGCATCGATCTCCGGGCAAGAGTGCCATTTTAGGGAGGCGTCGGTCTTCCTCCCGTGACGCTTGATGGACCGTAATGAGTCGTTACACGAGAGGAGGCCTCCCATGATCATCCCTATCAGGGTCCGCGCCGGGGGAGGCCACCTGGCCCTTTCCTGGTCTCGCGAGGGGGATCTCCGGCGACGATCGTCGTTCTGAGCGCGGTTATCAGGCCTAGCCCGGCTGTTCTCGCGGCCTCGATTATCGCGGGGTTGTACTCGATCGCTGTCCCGGGCTCGCGGACGCAGCCGCTCTGGTACGTGGATTTCCCCCCCCCCCTTTGGAATTGATTCATCAGGACGTCGTGGAGTGTGCGGCACTGCGAGGTCGGATGCCCCTTTCTCTGGTGAAAGTCGCAGAAGGCTGTCATGTCATACTGCTCATCTGGTCGGGGTTCCCTGTCGTCCGGCTCGTCGGGACACCGATCCTGTTGGTTGGGATCTCGCACATACTTGGTCCAGGGTAATTTTGACGCGGGGCTGGGGAGAAGAGCGGGGTCGCGCAGATGGAGGACGGCGGGCGAGTCGTTGACGAGGAACGCGGCGGCCTGCTTTCCTTTGCTACGTTGATATTCATCATCGTAGTGTTGACGAGGCTCCTGATACCTTTCTCGGGGTCGCTCCTTCGGGACCGGGGCCTTGTGCGAGGCGATGTTCTTTGACTCAGCCGCCTTTTCCTCTTCGAGCTCGACAAAAAGTCCGGCGCGGTGTAAGGCGTCTTCCAGCGAGCGCGGTTTGTTGAGCTTCATGTCGTCCTTGAAGGCCGAATCAGCCCGCAGGCCCTTTCTTAGAGTGGGGAGCGCTGACTCGTCCGTGACGTTGCTTTGTGAGGCTGTGGCTTTGAAGCGCTCTATGAAGGACCTGAGCGACTCCTTCGCTCCTTGGTTCAACGCCCAGAGATCTGCGCCAGATGCGGACTGTCTGATGTAGATGGAGTAGTGCTCGAGGAAGGTAGTCGAAAGATCTTTGAAGCTGTCTATGGAGTGCGTCTTCAGCCGAGAGAACCATGTGAGGGCCGGGCCGGTGAGGTTCTCTACGAAGAGCTGGTAGTGGGCGGTTTCACGCTCATCCGGGGAGATGTGGGCGCGGCCCATGGCGATGGTGAACGCCGTTAGATACTGGGTCGGGTCGGTGTTGCCCGCGTAGGGCTGGAGTTTGAGCTTTCCGAGGTGCTGGAGCGGGACGGAGGCGATCCGGCGAGTGAACGGCGTGTTTTGCGTCTCTCTGAGGACGCGATCTATTTCTGGAGCCGCGCTGGTGCCCTGATGGATTTTGGAGGACATCGCACTGATAGTTTCCTTCATGGCCTCAAATTCGGCGTCCCTGACGCGCTCCGAGCTGGATCGTTGAAGGTGAGCTTCGTCATCCGGGGAGCTTCCTACTGCCGGGGCGAAACGTCCGCCCAGGCCTTCGGATCCTGACGGCGAGTCGCTGGGCCGGTTTCTCCGGGCGCGCGGGGTTTCTCCCCGAGGAGCTGGTTCTCTGAGGTGGACGTCGGGGGATCCGGTGTTGTCTGACCGGTCGCGGGAGGCTGCTAGTGCGGCAAACAGAGTGGGCTGGTCTTCCGGTGTTCGGGGCGCGTTGTGGGTGGCGGAGCCGCCAAACGAGATGGGCGCCGGAACCGGGGGCGGAGCTCTGAGGGACTTCTCTCGAGGGATCGGTTGGTCGGTTGGTCGGTTGTCGCCTGGGCTGACGTTGCGGCGGCCGCTGTTGTTGCTTGAGTCGACGGCGAGGCCGTTGTCTGGGCCGGGGCCGTTGCTTGGGCCGGGGTCTCCTGCTCCGACAACACTCTTGGGGGTGGAATCGCCATTGCTGCTGCGGCTAGTGTCGTGGTTGAACTGCTCCTTGCGTATAGAAAAATCTCTTAAACCCCCTCCTTCTAGCGCCAATTGTTGATCCCGAGGATCACTAATCTTGTTTAAAGGTTGATTAAGGAGTGGGAGGTGAGATTTCCGTTAATTAGAACAAGTCAACCACAATTTATAGCAGGTCGGGTATTACGACGAACAGGTCGGGGACCGTATTCTTTATATTGATGGTGAAAAGAGACGGACGATTTAGATTTACGAACTGCTTCCGACGGGAATCCAGTTCGGCGTTCTAAATCGCGATGCCTTGTTACAAAGGAGAGAGAGAGAGACCGGGCCTATTTTTTGTAGAGAGTAATCAGGTTTTTTCAAAAGTCCCTTCCTTAATGCATGACGAGGGGTATATATAGTGAGGGTAGCTTTCTGCTTTCGCGGATTCCGGGACCACGGGTAAGGTGCTCTAGGAAGCGTGTCCCAGTTCTCAAGGTGAGAGGTAATGATGAGCTCGGCGCCATGCTTTTGTAAGATAGCATATTGTTCGGCCAACTTCCCTCCACGTGTCTTGTCCTCCTCCGCTTACTCTGCAGGGTTGGTGATGGGGACATCAGTACCATGAAAGGTCATGGAACTACTACCACCTCAGAAAGAGACTGTACTGTGCGTACGGCAGGCTTAGATCCTGATCCTATTGGCGACAGCAGAACCTTTCTTGTTGTTGGGACAGTTGCTCCTACGCTACTATCGCTCAGCACCCATCAAATGGAAGAAGATGCATGTCTTGAAGCGTTATGCCTCAAGCACAACGATTCAGGCAATGAAACCACTTGGGCTACATTCCTAGCTCAACCAGATCACGCCTCGAAGAGGAATCAGTCCAATTGGATCCCAGATGAAGGAGTTATGCTATTTACAAATCAGGTGTCTTCCAATTTACCCGATTTGGACATAGGTGCATTGATTGGAGGTTTCCAATCGAACCAGAATTAATTAAGCTACAAACCGACTTGTTCTGGAATCTTGATCCATCAGGGAAGAACCGACAATTGGATTCATCTCATTCCCGGTTCAGACTTGAGAGTTATCGATTTTACAAATCGATGGACCTGCTTTGGACGCAATCCAGCGACTAGGCCAAAGATCGAGCTACACAGCCCAACTCAGGAAGGATATAAGCCCAGGACCACTTGGATAGTATCAATGGGCCTCTCATGGATCCAGCAAGCTAAAGATCCAACGAAATGCCCATCGGATCCACAAGTTACACCCATTTTCCCAAAACGGGTTGACTTGGTTCTGTTTAAGGAAATTCTTCGATCCAATGGTTGCTACACCTTGCAAACATATCTATGGCGACCAGGAGAGATTCTAAGGCAACTAAGGAAGCTTGCAAATACCTTACCATGCACCAACACACACAGGATCAGGCGGATCCCCTTGCAAGTATACTTTCCTTTTATGGCTGCGTTCACACTTAGGGCCATAAATGGCCAACGGATCCTTGCCTTTGAATGCCACGACTTGGGCAACCTTTATGGAGATCATAATGTTCCAGAGAGGCTCACATATCCTCTCAAACCGTCCAGATACAAGGCGACATCACAGCTGCCTTATTTTGCCGATTTGCTCATTATTGTCCAACGGCTAGTTTTTGATCATCTTTGATTTGTTTCTTGCTAAGAATTTCGTGTAGAGCATTATATAAGCTCATCTTAGCTTTCATTTGTATTCACGCAGACAATAAGAATTTCCTTGGTTATTTTCGAGTTTTTGTTTGGAACAAAAACGTTTTCTCTCTTTAGATCGTGAGTGAGTCCAATCCTTAGGGAAACCCCTTGAAGTATCAAGAGACTGTCGCCTCTCTTGTGGTTCTCATCGCCCCACCAGCAACCTCCATCTTATCCCGTTGATAGAAGAGAGAGACCTTAGTCCAGCTTCTACAACACTTGAGCTCGTATCATTTTGGTATCAGAGCTTTAAAAGCTCCTATCCCAGGTTGTGTTCATCCAACCTTTATCTTTTAATTTTCTGTTTTGTTTTATTAGTAATATAAAAAAAAAAAAATTGTTCTTGTTTCAATTCTGTTCTTAGTTATTTTGTTATTTGATTTCTCATAAATTAAAACCAAAATAAAAAAATTGTGATTTGATTCTTTTCATTCTGTTTTGTTCTTGTTTCCTCATAAATCGAAAATCTCAAAAAAAAAAAAAAAAAAATTTGTTTTTACAAGAAATCATTTGTGCTTTATTCCTGTTTTAATTAAAATCTAAAAATCCATAAAATAATTTGTGCTTGTCGATTTCATTTTATTATAAACCAGAAAATAAAAATAAGAATTTATCCTTTTGTCATTTGAATTTTTGAAATTTATTTTAGTCAAAAAAAAAAAAAAAAAAAAAACCATCGTTTTGATTTGGCCATTTATTTGTTTCCTTTTCTTGCTTATTACGATTCTGATTTTTATTTTTTTTGATTCATTGTCTTCTTTGTTTTTGGCAAGGAAACCTTGGACACAGCAGCCGCCATGGATTCAGGTGAAGAAGAAGATGGAGCAAGTGAATACAACACCTCCGAGATTGATTGGGGTGAAGAGCCCGAAGCTCCATGGGAAGGAGGAGGAGATGGCTATTCAAGCTCTATTTTTGAAGAGGAACAAGGCGGGGGAGAACCTGAACCGGAGCCCCCAGATCACATCTCTTTTTCAGGTCATGGACAAGGACCAGAAGCTTACCTACGGTGGGAGGAGGACATGGATTATTGGCTTCGGTCCCACAACATCCCAAAGGAGGATAGATTATCCTACGCCATTAACACACTTGTTGGAGATGCTCATACATGGTGGATCCAAGAAGAAGCTCGGGCCTACTATCATAATCCGATCATCATTTGGGGTAATCTCAAGCAGCGTATGTACATAGAGTATGTACAGAAGTCCCACAACCGCAGTTACATCCCCAAGAGGCATATGTTCCCAACAACTTCAAAAAGATGGATGTCAACACAAAAATCGCAGCCCATTCTTGACCACAAGAACGCCTACTGCCTGAGCCAGGGAAGGTGATTTCAAACACCTTAAAGAAGCAAACAGAGGCTAAGCAATCATTTCAAATAAAAGAGGTTCAACAAACGCCAAATCCCATACCATTGCCTGAACCGCAAAGCGAACAAGAACAAGGTAAGTCCTCTAACACTCTAAATTTATTTGAAGTGATTTGTTATAGGTGTCACCAAAAAGGCCATATTGCTGGGACTTGTCCCACTAGAAATGTCGTAACAACTTCATTATTAGATCCCGAAAAAGATAAATTCAAAGGAGTTGAAGAAATGGTTAAGTCTAAATTAAGATCTTACAATTCTGATTTAATTCATTTATTCGTGTCAAAGGAAGATGAAATAGGTGTAGAAAAAGTACCACAAAAAGTTACATCTAATCCAGAGTTAGTTCTTCCTAAAACTAATTGTTCCAATGCTTGTTTAATACACTTGTCTACTACCAAGAGTGCTGAGAAAATTTCAGGAACCCAAGACGAGACCAAGATCCAAAGAGAACCGCTTCAACGAATAAACAAAATCTCGGATCAAAAGAAAGACCATGGGGAATCCAATTACTTGCTGTTAAAGCCAAGCCATCAGCTGCCATGGAAAGGAGTCATAGCTTCTTTGTTGATCAAAGAAGAACCACCAGATGCTCAGCATCAATCCTACCAGACCCGCAGCAAAAAAAATTCCCGAGGTAAATCTCTAGACCCACTCCTTTACGAAAATACTAACTTGCTCTATTTGGGTGCAGGTAAAGAAGAAGTTTCGAGGACGAAACTTTTCCAAGAGAGAGGGTATGATGGGGACATCAGTACCATGAAAGGTCATGGAACTACTACCACCTCAGAAAGAGACTGTACTGTGCGTACGGCAGGCTTAGATCCTGATCCTATTGGCGACAGCAGAACCTTTCTTGTTGTTGGGACAGTTGCTCCTACGCTACTATCGCTCAGCACCCATCAAATGGAAGAAGATGCATGTCTTGAAGCGTTATGCCTCAAGCACAACGATTCAGGCAATGAAACCACTTGGGCTACATTCCTAGCTCAACCAGATCACGCCTCGAAGTGGAATCAGTCCAATTGGATCCCAGATGAAGGAGTTATGCTATTTACAAATCAGGTGTCTTCCAATTTACCCGATTTGGACATAGGTGCATTGATTGGAGGTTTCCAATCGAACCAGAATTAATTAAGCTACAAACCGACTTGTTCTGGAATCTTGATCCATCAGGGAAGAACCGACAATTGGATTCATCTCATTCCCGGTTCAGACTTGAGAGTTATCGATTTTACAAATCGATGGACCTGCTTTGGACGCAATCCAGCGACTAGGCCAAAGATCGAGCTACACAGCCCAACTCAGGAAGGATATAAGCCCAGGACCACTTGGATAATATCAATGGGCCTCTCATGGATCCAGCAAGCTAAAGATCCAACGAAATGCCCATCGGATCCACAAGTTACACCCATTTTCCCAAAACGGGTTGACTTGGTTCTGTTTAAGGAAATTCTTCGATCCAATGGTTGCTACACCTTGCAAACATATCTATGGCGACCAGGAGAGATTCTAAGGCAACTAAGGAAGCTTGCAAATACCTTACCATGCACCAACACACACAGGATCAGGCGGATCCCCTTGCAAGTATACTTTCCTTTTATGGCTGCGTTCACACTTAGGGCCATAAATGGCCAACGGATCCTTGCCTTTGAATGCCACGACTTGGGCAACCTTTATGGAGATCAGAATGTTCCAGAGAGGCTCACATATCCTCTCAAACCGTCCAGATACAAGGCGACATCACAGCTGCCTTATTTTGCCGATTTGCTCATTATTGTCCAACGGCTAGTTTTTGATCATCTTTGATTTGTTTCTTGCTAAGAATTTCGTGTAGAGCATTATATAAGCTCATCTTAGCTTTCATTTGTATTCACGCAGACAATAAGAATTTCCTTGGTTATTTTCGAGTTTTTGTTTGGAACAAAAACGTTTTCTCTCTTTAGATCGTGAGTGAGTCCGATCCTTAGGGAAACCCCTTGAAGTATCAAGAGACCGTCGCCTCTCTTGTGGTTCTCATCGCCCCACCAGCAACCTCCATCTTATCCCGTTGATAGAAGAGAGAGATCTTAGTCCAGCTTCTACAACACTTGAGCTCGTATCAGTTGGTGGGACGTCGAGGTCAGACCATGCCTCTATTCGGATAGTGTACTGTTCGACCAACTCCCACGTGCCTTCTTTCCCTGTGACATCCCTGTTTTGGCGAGGTGTCAGCGCAGATCCGGGGTGCGCCTCTTGGGAGCTCTGGATTTCCGGATGGAGCCGAGCGCGGGATTTCAGGTCGGTGATCCCTGGTCAAAGGTTGACGCTATACTGACCGAATCGAGGAGGGTTCTTGCTAAGATGGGCCTAACTAACTGGGGGTGCTAGGCCCACCTCCAACACTGGCTGGTTCAAGATCGGTTTGTATCAGAACTACGTGAGGATTTGAACTGAACCGGTTAAATTCTTTTTTCGGGTATAGACCAAAAGGAAATCAAATACCATTTGGTTTGTTTTGTTACGGTTTTGATTTATGTTTGGGTTTCTTTAGCAAAGTATAATTTAATATAGAAAGATATTCAAAGAAAATGTGGACCGGTTTACTTTTAATCGTTTTTTTGTTCCATTTGGACCGGTTTGACTATTGGATCATACTTTTAATCATTTAAATACTTGAGATTCTATTTCTAACAGAGAACTAAACCGTTCTATTTTGGATATGAATTGTGACAATAATCACTTCAAATGAATCCACTTACATGGGGATGACCATAAACACTTGTATCAAAGTAAGTGATGGGATGTCCATAGAAGCTAACTTCTTCAACTGGACCAACCATGTTCGAAAACGTCATAGGTGTATTTGACATTATTCTCTTTATTATAGTAGCTACCACCAATAGGGTCCAAATGGTAGTTACTAGAAAATTTAGTGAAATAAATAATATAAGTAGAATATAATTGAGTGGAATAAATAAATAAATTCCTCCATTTAGGAATGTTTTCCTCTCAAATTTGGTTCATTTTTTCACTTTTCAACATAAGTGGTAGAACTTTAGAAGAATTTTTAATTTTGTCAAATTAATTTATTCAACATAAATGATAATAAAAAAAAAATTTAGAAGAATGCTTAATTCTACCAATTTTTGTTCTTCTAAATTTGCACCTATAGTTTATTACAAATTGATCAATAATCATAATTCTGTACAACCCTTCAATTGATCAAACAAACTAATATTATTATTAGTATTCTATTAAACTAGTATTATTTTATCAATTTTTATATTCTATTAAAATATGACAACGAGATTATATTTATGATTCAAAATCTGACTTAAATTCCAATTTTTTTGACAATGATTCTACAGAAAATGTACGTTAGCATTGCCCCGAACGAGTTCTTCTTTCGGTTGATAGTCTTTTGAGTTCTTTCGAGATGTTCCAACGGGTTATCATCGCGTGTTACAATAGAAAATGGAAATACTACATAGCCGAACCAATTTTCCCACCTACATTTGGACCCTTTCGCCATCATATCAGCTGGGAAAACGGTCAATTCCCGTATGAAGTATGGACCTCTTGATTATTCATACACGAAGTATCGACACATGCCAAAAACAACATGAACTGCTTGATAATTTGAATTTCTTACATCAACTTTTGAAATTCGGTCAAATCCAACAAAACCGTAAACGGTGTGAGTTTCTCGTTAACTATTAATGACGTGGTTGACACGTGGCACATCGGTTTAAACTGGTTTGAAATTTGGTCGAATTGTTTTTTTTTTAAATTGACAAGACCAAAATGACGTCGTTTTGGTTTTCATATCACAATTCAACAAGCCCAAACGACGTCGTTTTGTTATTTGGGGGAAAACCTGAAATAATGTGTCACGTGTCAGCCACGTCATATCCTGTTTTTTTTTTATTTTCAACGGAAATTACCTCAAACCCACCGGTAATTAAGTACATTAACTTGTAATATATCAAATCATTATAATTGATGAAATTTTACCTGGATTCCAATGGTGGGTCTTAAGTTTACAAGCACAGCTGCCCTTGGCCCGTATTCTTTTACTCTTTTAGGCAGTTTTTTCTTATTCTTTTTAGAATTTCTTCTTCTCCTATTAATTTATCATGAGATCATTGTAATGTAATCTCATTAATAATAGGCAATTTTTTTTTTGTTAACTAAGGAGGGGTTCGGGCCTAAGCCCTAAGGGAATCTTCATGATCCTCGCCGACCACGTTTGTCCGAACCCATCTTTGATTTTGTCCATTGTTCCCATTAGGGCTGTTTAAATGGGTCATGGATCAAATAGGTTAATTTGTAATGGACCATGGGTCAAATGGGTAACCCAATTAACCCATCATCTAATTACATGGGTCATGGGTCATGGATGACCCATCACATTTACAGATGACCCATTAGAATCATGGGTCACCCATTAGAATCATGGGTCACCCATTAGAATCATGGGTCACCCATTTGACCCATTTGACCCATTTTGACACCCTTAGTTCCCATCATTCACCTTCAAGTAATTATTTTAGTAAATTTTGATTGTTTTGGAATTTACAATATAATATATATATATATAGTACATAAAAGAAAACTGATCTAAAAACCTAGTTTTTTAAACAAAAGTTGAGGATATATTTTTTATTAAAACTTGAATTCGAATCAAAACAGTAGTAAACCATTCATAATATATAAAACTTTACTATGGATATATAAAACTTTACTATGGATATTATTATTCATAAACCGAAAATCCGAGAAACCAAAAAACCCAAAACGAAAGAAAACCAAAATCCGAATTAAACATCTCTACTACTTACCAATTTACTGGAGTAACGAGGATGCTTGATAAAAGTTTGTGTAAACCCTCTGATAAACACATCTGGATCGATCTTACTCTTCAAACCAATCACCGATATTATGTTGCAGTTAAACTCCAGCGGATGAAAAAAGAAGCGCCGCTGGACTAAGTGGTTGCGCCAAGTGGCGGATGTAGAGAAAAAAATAATTGGGGGCAAAATATTAAACAATAATTAATATTAAAATTATTATACATTAAAGAAAAGTATATATATATATATATATTTTAAACTACAGTTATAAAAGTTTTTAGATAACATGGAAATAATTAATTATAAATTATATATTAAGAATTTTAGCTATTTAATTATAGAATGTTTCAACTCATATATACTAATATTTTAACTGTAAGAAATTTATTTACGTTTATTTCTTAATTTATAAGATATTTATCTACGTTATCAGTTAAAATTAAAATCTTAAATATAAAAAATTACCAAAACTGCAAAACTAATAATCTCACACAAGTCACAAAAGTAAAAACAAGAGAACTCTTTTTGTTAAGATATAAAAAAATTTAATCATTATATATTGTAGAGGTGTTTGGTAAAAACAATAATATAGATAGATTTGACTAAAAGTGTACATATATTAAATGCATATTATAAATTAGTATCAAATTAGATTTTGAGGAAAGGGAAAAAAACATTGGGCAGAATATTATTTTAGCGAGGGTGCATTAACGTGAGCTATAACAAAATTACATTGGTTACAAAAATATGAGTGGTGCACTTGCCCCCTCCTTGTTGAAAGTGGATCCGCCCCTGGTTGCGCCTCTTCCTCCTCTGGATCCGCTGATATGTGTCGTTTAGTCTTATAGCATCTCCAATGGTCTTTCAAATTTCACTTTTTCCTTTATTTTGAAGATAAAAATGAAAAAATATTCTCCAATGGTGTTTAAATTTCAATTTCAAAATGAAGAAATATTCTCCAATGGTGTTTCAATTTCAACTTCAAAACGAAGAAAATATGAAGGAACACTATACATTTTTTCATTTTTTGAAGGTGAACTTTTTAATTTACAAAATGTGTCTTCAATTTTTCATTTGTTTTGTTTTATACCCAAACAAAATTATATATGTTTTTTACCCAATTAATTTTCAAACTATGTTATTATCCAATCAAATTATA
This sequence comes from Eutrema japonicum, assembly GCA_030161315.1. NCBI lineage: Eukaryota > Viridiplantae > Streptophyta > Magnoliopsida > Brassicales > Brassicaceae > Eutrema > Eutrema japonicum. The sequence goes on from BSQW01000013.1 coordinate 46,456,576, forward strand.
AAGTAAAAATGTAAAATCACATATATAAAAGAGAAAATTGAAGATGAGCATGATCGATGCGGTTAAAAGTCATGAAAAGAATGTGATCACTACAAGAAAACATCGTTTTGGCGACTGCAGAAGTAGTCGCTGTCTAGTTGCTAAAACTCAGATTACGACTAAATAACGACTAAACCATGTAGTCGTTAATCTTTAGTCGCTAAAATATGTAGTCGTAAAAATAGTCACCAAATGGCGACTACTTTACGACTACATCAAATAGTCGTAAAGTAGTCGTAAGATTTAGCTACTATTTAACGACTATTATATGACTAATAGAACGACTATTTGGCGACTACTTGTAAAAAATAATTAAAAAATATATAAAAAAATATTTTTATTTATTAAAATAATTAATTACAAAAAATGAAAATAAAAATGAAAAAATGAAAAAAAAGAATCTCGCCGGCGCATCTTCGATATTTTTCTCCCTCGCCGGATATGCTCCTCTGGCGCCGTAGAATCACGGATCTGCTCCTCCTGCCAGACTCGCGGGATCCTCCTGCCAGACTCGCGGGCTCCTCCGTCTGGCTCCCAAGCGCCACCATCCTCACGATTTGATGAACCGCAAGCAGATCTGCAAAAAAAAATCTTTTAGAAAAGTTTTTGTCGGAGGCGAAAAGAGGAAGAGGGAGGAAGAACGAAGGCTTACCATTTTGCGTTGGCAACCAAGGAGAATTCCGGCAGCGAGAAGATGCAACCGGTGGCAGTAAGCAGATCTGCAAAAAAAAAAGTTATGAGAAAGGCGGCGAAAAGAGGAAGATGGAGGAAGAGCGAGGGCTTACCGTTTCGTGCCGGCGGCCAACGAAAAATCCAGCGGCGAGAAGACTTTGCTGACGGCGGCGATGAGATCGCCACTTCGAGAGGAGATCGCCACTCAGAGGGTCGCTAGAGTAAAATCGAAGAAGAGGAGAAGAGGAGACTTATCGTGATTTAGGGTTTCTAATTAGGTTGGGTTTGGGCCTAAACCCAATTTTTGTTTTTTTCGCAGGTAGTCGTAACTTAGTCGCTTATTAGTTGCCATATCTGTGTTTTTATATATAATAATTTTTATACATTCACCATTTAATTGCTTTTCAATTTTTTTATTAGAATCTTATGTGAAACTAATTTGAAAACTTTGTTTTATAATTATATGATAGTAAAAATTGCATATATATGACCATAAAGTAAAAGACAAATATTTGAATTTTTGTTTTCAAATTTGACATATATAACATAATTAACATTGTGACATAAGTAACATAGTTAATTAGTAGGGTTTTTCGTCATCTGGTTCTTCATCAGAAGATGACAAATTACACTGAAATTCATCTTAGATCTGGTTATGCATCTCCGAAATCGTAATCGAGGTTTATTGGGTTCCACTTAAATGTTTCCCCTCAGATTCACTTTTAGAACTTGATCCGCTTGCGAGGTTGTTTGCAATATCAACATGTATATATAAGTTATACTTATATATATATATGTATATATATATATATATGATATCGACCAGTATACCAACCCCAAAACTAATAACACGTGTTTTCACCCGTATTTTACGACTGATTACCGACTACTGTGAGATCCGCCGAAATAGTCGCATATTAGTCGCTAAATTAGCGACTATTATGCGACTATTGTACGATCCGCCGAAATAGTCGCATATTAGTCGTTAAAATTAGTGACTATTAGGCGACTAATGTGCGATCCGCCGAAATAGTCGCATATTAGTCGCTAAATTAGCGACTATTAGGCGACTACTGTGCGATCCGCCAAAATAGTCGCATATTAGTCGCTAAATTAGCGACTATTATTTTTCGTATGAAATATAGTCGTAAATTAGTCGTAAAATAGCGACTATTTTAGCGGCTATGTTCTTTGGTCGTAAAACAGCGACTCAATTACGACCAAATTGTAGTATTTGCCGAATAGTCGGAAAATAGTGGCTAATTAGTCGCAACTTTTAGCGACTACTTATTTAGTCGCCATCTGTAGTCGCCAAAACGTTGTTTTCTTGTAGTGGATACATGACATAATGACTACATGTATAATTTTACATAATATGATAATCGAATATGAGCGTGATCTAGACGCACCAATTGAAGTAAGAAGAGAAGTTCTACCTTCGGAGGTTGAAATAGAAGCGGTTGAAAATACCTGGTTCCAATAATTTTTGGCTCGATATAGAAAATTCAAGGATAAAGAAGCTCATTTTTCACTTCGAAATACGTTAATAGATCATTTATGGAAAAAATATATGTCTACTAGTACATCATAAAATTTTACAGTTGTAGGTTCTTATTACATTATGTAATGTAATTTTATCTCTATAATAAATGTTTGAATTATTTAATATCGTGATTTTGTTGAATAATTGTTATAAATAAAATAAGTAGGTGAAAGTTTTTAAAATTAAAAAGTAAAGGGTTTTATTAACAATTAATAATAAAATAAATATAGAATATACTTGGAATATTATTTTTAAAAATAAAAATGAAGCAAACTGTTGGAGAAAACTCTTCTTTATTTAAAAAAAAAATTATTTTTGAAGGAAAATATGAAAAAACATTAGAGATGCTCTTAATCTCTATATTGCTCTCTTCCATTTTTTTTTTGTTGAATCGTTCGATATTGTTTCTCTATCTATACTCTGGTTTCCATCTTTCAAACTCTAAAACCTCACTCTTTAGAACCTGCATGCTTGTGCGGTGCCATTTTTTATTTTTTTTTGATTAATATGTAGTAATCTGGGGCTTGCTAAACACCCGACTAATCCCTATAGACCAAAGGAAACCATGTTAAATCCATTGCGGTGCCATTTCTTATATATATATATATATATGTGTGTATGATACTCCATTAACTATCGAAGATTTTGATTTACTCTTATTTTCTATTTTTTGGTATAAAAATGTACACTATTGTTTACTTCTTAGTTACGTTAAAATTTATTAGTAAAAATGTACACTATTGTTTAATATCCCAAAAATAGACCAAATAAAAGAAATGCATGTAATTGTGCTTCTATGACTTGTTTTTTTAGATATATACAGTGATGAGAGTATTAAGAAACTTTTTTGTTTAAGACAGAACTATTATTGATGCTCATTTCCTAAGAATAAAAGTTAACTAACATGCTTATTAATAGTGGAAATTAGGGCCTAGTGGAAATACATACACAGCTTTAATCAAAATTTCAAAACTAATTAGAAGAGAGAGAAATTGGAATATCTACAAATAACAACTTAACTTCCAAATGACGACGAGTAGCGTACAGAATTTGGATAAGTATTTGATCGAAAATTCAAATATGAAGACTTGTGACATATGTATTTTTCAAAATTGTTACTGGTCCTGGGCCATCGCACTTCTGCCCTAAACAAATGATACAAATATTACATCAATAAAAAAATAATGCTAATTATCTTTGATGTTTGTCCCACATCGAGAACTAAGGAATTAAGTGAGAAGTTTTGTTTCTTATAAATACGTACAATTTATTTACAGATTCTAAAAACCAATATTGACGTGTTATCCAAATAAAAATAAATAAATTATTTGTGAAATAATTTATAATATAATATTAAAATAATTTATAAAAGTTAGTACTAATTTAAAATTATTAAATTATTACACATATTTTAAAGTTGATAATTATAATGTAATATTACCATCATTTATATTAATTGATGCAAATCTTTAACATCATTTTTTGCAACCGACACAAATTAAAATTGATTAAAATAATCGATGCAAATATTTATATCAATTTTTAAACTGATGCAAATATTTATATCAGTTGCTTAAACTGATGTAAAATATTTTCACAACTGATGTAAATATTTGCATCACCATTTTCAAAGTCACTTATTTAAGTGATGTAAATTTTTTTTACATCAATTATAACTAATGCAAATCTGTAAAATAAATAATGTGAAACACACTTTTTTTTTGTAGTGTTGTAATCTCTTTTAAGTTTTAATTTTTTAAAAATTTCTCTAAATCAAAGAAGAAATAGCACAATTACTGAGTAGAACATCTTTCTTGGACAGCAATCACAGCAGCTTTGATGCTTCCTAGAGATTCCTCCCAATCATCACAAAGCTGATAAGGATCACTAATGACCGTTGGATCAACGGATAAAGAAATAGTCATCTTGTTCATATAGCTTTGAAAATGCATCGTCAACGCCTAATCAAAGACCAGTGCGATCGTTTAGTCTTGACGACTAAATAAATATAAAAAATATAAAAAATATAAAACAGAATGGTCTAAAATCTTACATGAGGATGACCATAAACACTTGGGGCCATGTAAGTGACGGGATGTCCATAGAAGCTAATTTCTTCACTAGGACCAACCAAGTTTGAAAACGACATCGTTGTGTTCGACAATGCTCTATGTAATACATTAGCTACTCTCTGCATTCATTTAAATTCACAAGATTGGATTATACTAACTAACAAAAATATATGAACAGTTAGTTTTTATTTTATGGTTTGATGGAATTTTTGTTTGGTGATTAAATAGAACCTTTTTTTGTCAGATTAAATGCAACTTAAAGTGTATGACTATGGTAAATTTTTGAACTAATTAAATATATAGTAGTGTATTAAACTGACCTGAACCCCAAACGATTTGATCATGAATTTACCGACGATGAAAGTTAGTACGGCTTCCAACGAGTTTTTCTTCTGGTCGAGGATCGACTTGGCTCTACGGATATGTTCCAACGGGTCATCGTGTAATGCAATAGAGACCGGAAAAACTATGTAGCCGATCCAATTTCCCCATCTACACTTAGATCCTTTATCCATCATATCAGCTAGATCCTATTTTTTTTTATCAAAACAAGGGAAAGTTAATTGAAATTTATATTATATTTGTTATATAATCTTGTAATTAAGTAAATGATGTTAATTTGCCTGGATTCCAGTAGTCGGTCTTATGTTTACAAGCACAGCTGCCCTTAGCCTTATTCCTTTAGGTATTGATTCTTCTTGTTCTCCTGCTTTCTTCTTCTTCTCCTCTCCTATAATTTATCGTAATTAAAATTGTTACATTTCACACGTTAATAACTATTAGAATAGGAAATCATACATTCGGAGTCCGAATACACGTTGCCCAATCCGAACCGAAATCGATCCGGTCCATCGAAAGAGGTCCGATCGATCTTAACCGAAATCGGTCTGATCTGAATTAGTCCGACCGATCTAACTCAAAATTAATCCTATGATGGAATATTATCGAGATTAATGTCTAGACGGACCATTATCTCGAGGGGGCGTGTGAGAATATCCCACATCGGAAATTGTGAAGGATTTTGAATAGTATTTAAGGGATTTGGACCAATCCACTCATAGCCAATTGGTTTTGAGTTGAAATCCCGTGAAACTTAACAATAACAAGATATAATGTTCGTTAAGAGAAAATTCATAAATATTAATTTACCGTATCTTCTCTTCAAATATTGCGAGAGACCAGCCTGAGATACTCCAAGTATAACATCGTTGACAGTCTACTAAACCGGAAAAATAGATACAACTAAGATCAATGGCAAAATCATATATGTCAAATCTCTTCTTCTATTTCTATACGGTTTACCAAGATATATTCACGGAGAAAATCATTTTACCATTTTCATGGCGTTCTTGATTAGCTTTATGTCGTCAAAACTTACGGTACGATGAACCAAACACATCCGTTTACACGTACTTAACCGAAAATCACCTTTGATCGGTGTTTCAGTGTCCTTGAGAAACAATGTCGTAGCAATAAACTCCCAAGCATCACAAACCGTATTCAAAACCAACATAACCGCCGACCATAGAGCCATAACTAGCCACAATAACCAGTAATCACTCACTGAACCGACCGTTGACCGGGATGAGCCGGACGAGGACTGGTTCTTGTACGGAAGACTCGGGAACTCATCGGGGTTCGATGTTTTACGCGTACACGCGAGGACTAGAGACATTAGAGACATACCATCGCCAACCGAGTGATGGATCTTTAAAATGGCAACGTTTTCAGCGTCTGAGGTTTTCAAGTCGAGTAAGTGAATTTCCCATAATGGCTTCGAGGTGTCTAATGGGGTAGTAGTGAGGTCGGAGACGTAGCTCTCGAGAAAAGCGTCTGCGTTTGCGTTCTCTATATCTTGCGTTTCTATTTTGGGAATGATGACGTGATCCTCGGCCACCACGTTTGTCTGAACCCATTTTTGTTCTTGTCTATTGTTGTTCCCACTGTTCACCTTCAATAAAATGTATTCAAATAAAAATGTTAAATTATTCTCTTATAATTTAACACTATTTTTATAGTTTTATGTCAATAATGATACATAATTTTGTAAACGATAAATCGATGATTTTCTGAAATAACTATTACACTTTAAGATATTTTCTGGAAAAATTACCATTTGGTGGAATAAAAATATACTAACAAAATGAATCGTTCTCTAGACTTTTCTAGTAAAATATTTATTTTAATATTTATTTTTTGGTCAACAGTAAAAAAATTATTTTCTTTTACGAAAATGGAACAAAATCTTCCCAGCTTTGGAATATAATCAAATTTATATATTATTTTTGACTAGCTTTCGATTTCTTTCCTCTCATTTTTGCAAATCTAACTTACTTCTTGTTTTGGCCAAAAAAAAAAAATATTCTTCATATACAATCGATGCGCTTTTATATCGAAATCAATTAGGACTTGACATGGTATGAGAATTTCATGTACTTGTAAAAACATAAAGAAAAACACTAATCAATCACACACCAACATCCAATGAAAACTAAATTCATACAACAAAAACATTCTAAACATTCAAGTAAATACCCAGTTGTATATATGTTTTTGTCAATTGATATATAATACCCTAGTTGTATATCTATTTTGTTAAATAGCCGTTTCATATGAACAAACAAAAAGTTAAAAAAAAACATTTTTTTATATATACATATAATGTTTCTCTTTACCGTTAAAGATTCATAATTAATTATATGTGTATCATATGTATGAAAGTGTGAGACTCACCAATTTACTGGAGAAACGAGGATGTCTAATCAAAGTCTGCTTCATTCCTTGGATAATCACATCTGGCTCGATCTTGCTCTTCAACCCAATCACCGATATGATGTAGCAGTTAAACTCCGGCGCGTGAAACAGTCGCGCCGCCGGGCTAAGCGGTTGCTCCTCCTCTTCTTCCTTCTTTTCCACTGTTATCTCCGCTACGTGCCGATGTCGTCGTCGTAGTGTCTTAATCTCCATAGTTTGGTTATTATCTCTCTATGCCGAAGTCTCGACTCAAATATTTTAACCTCTTTATAGCCTCCAGTCATGTTGTGCCACCTTTTCTTTAGAAAATCATGGGTCTTTTTCAATTTGGAAACTTTCAATTTTTTAAGTATTCTTTTCGGTCGTAAACTTTCCGTTTTTGTATTATTCTTTGAACAAGTACTATTATATGAGTAACTTTTCTTACGTCAAATATACCAAACAAAGTCGGAAACTGTTTGGAAAATACATGGATCCAAAACTATATGGATCTGTAGGTTTATAACTATAGCCTGGCTTATAAGATGATGTGGTCCAAAAAATCAAGAAATACATAGAAACATATAATAAGATGGTTGGTGCGTATATATAGAAGATTATTTACAAAAAATAAGTTTAATATTACATTTTTATGTACGATTTAATTTGAAATATATAGAATTTATAAAACCTACTAAACTAGTTTAGTTTAGTCATCCAAAAATACGTAACAATAAAACTTTTGTAATTAATTAATTAAATAACTACTGATTCGTTTTGTATGAATGAAGAAGAAGCAAAACAAGAGGCTGTTGAAAAAAAAAATTTACAAATTTTCTCAAATTAAAAAAAAATCTTATATAAACAAAAATCAACATTTTAACTATACTCTGTCTAATTAATATGTAAATTTTGAATTTTGTGACTAGAAAAAAAGATCTCTGTGCTCACTATATATATTAAAACAGTGATTTTTAGTAATCATTTGATAAATAAAATTTAAAGACATATTTTATAAATAAAATTTTATCCAACTTATCAAATAATATATAGATGATGCTTACAACAAAAGATAAAACTGTTAGGTGACACAAAAGGAAAATGTTATGTGAGTTCCTCTCTGGCCATTGTTGTCTAAAATTACAAAAGGAAAATTTGGGTGAAAAGGAGAATTTTCTCTGGTCAGAAAATTACAAAAATGTTAGGTGTGACAAAAGGAAGATTTTACAAAAATGTTAGGTGTGACAAAAGGAAGATTTTAGAAAATCAATCCCCCCTACCGCTAAAAGATCTAAAATCCAGAATTCTCTTCGACTCACCAAATTTAAATTTGTAACCAATTTAACTTAAAACTATTATTTTATATATGATTTGATTTGGTGGGTTTTATATCAAAACTATTAGTCCATAATTAGTGTCTTGGATTAGCCGTAGTCCCAAACGTGAACCATACCTAACAGTGTTAGGCTAACACACGGTACAAACCTTTAAAGAATCGGCCATGAACATCTTTCCACCAGATAATGTCTTGGTTAACATTTATTAAGATTTGTATATAGTTTTATATAATTATTTTATATATAGCTGTAAGATAATTATTATTTCACTTTTTAGCCTTTGATCATGGCCATAACTGGAGTTAGGCCAGTTTGATATTAACTAGAATATCATTGGCTATCATGATTATGCCTCGTTGTACATTTTTCCCCCCACATCAATTTAATTACAAATGTAAGTGGTACTGCCCTTTCTCTTTTCCTTTCAGTTTTTAATCTTTTTCTCTTTGAATGAGAAAAAAAGAATACAGATTTAGCACAATCTACTGATGAGCGGAGCCTCTTTCTTGAACAGCAGTTTTGATAATTCTTAGAGATTCCTCCCAGTCGTCAAGTAGTCGATGAGGATCACTTATGACCATTGGATCGACGGTCAAAGAAATCGTCATCTTGTTCATGTAACTTTGAAAATGCATTGTCAACGCCTAGTCAAAGACCCATATAGAAGATCCTCAAATCTTATTCACTAATTCAAAAATACAAAATTAATAGTAATATAATTTGTTGAAAAAACTTACATGAGGATGGCCATAAACACTTGGGGCCATGTAAGTGATGGGATGTCCAAAGAAGCTAATTTCTTCAATAGGACCAATCAAGTTTGAGAACGACATCGTTGTGTTAGACAATGCTCTATTTATTATATTAGCTGTCATCTACATTCATTTCAATTCATAAGATTAGATTAGCGACCAACTAACAAAAATAAATGGTGAGTTAGTTTTTGGTTTTAACGATATCAAATGTGCTACTTATTATTCAAACTAACCTTAACTCCAAACGATTGGATCATGAATTTACCGACGATGAAAGTTAGTGCGGCTTCCAACGAGTTTTTCTTCCGGTCGATAATCCTTTTGGCTTTTCGTAGATGTTCCAATGGATTATCACGTAAACCGATAGAAAACGGAAAGACTATGTACCCGATCCAATTTCCCCATCTACACTTAGATCCTTTAGCCATCATATCAGCTAGATCCTGTTTAGACCAACAAAACAATTTTTTTAACACAAAATAAGTTTATTATATGATCGTCGGTAAAACCAAAAAAAAAAGGTGATAAGGTATATGAAATTACCTGGATTCCAGTGGTGGGTCTTAAGTTTACAAGTATAGCTGATCTTAGCCTTATTCTTTTAGGCATAACATTTGAATTCGTTTTAGATTCTTGATATTCTCCTATTTTCTTCTTCTTCTCTCCTAAATTTATCATAAGATTATTTAAATGCAATCGTTAATAATATGAATTATTCTATCATTTATATGTCAAAGAGTATATATATATTTTACCATATCTTCTCTCCAAGTATTGGGACAGAGCAGCCTGAGTTACTCCAAGTACTACATCGTTGACAGTCTAGTAAACCAAAAATAAATAAATAAATAAAATATCTAAACTTAAATCAACCTTCGATAATAAACAGACTTAAAATACTCTATAAGGGAATCTTACCATCTTCATGGTATTCTTGATTAGCTTTATGTCGTCTAAGCTTACGGTACGATGAACCAAAGACATCCGTTTACGCTTACTTAACCGGAAATCGCCTTTGATCGGTGTTTCAGAGTCCTTGAGGAACATTGCCGTAGCAATAAACTCCAAAGCATCACAAATCGTATTCAAAACCAACATAATCGCCGCCCATAGAACCATAATTAACCACAAGAACCGGAAATCACCCCTTGAACCGGCCGTTAACCGGGAAGATCTAGACGATGACCGGTTTTGGTATGGTAGAGTCGGGAGCTCTTCGGGGTTCGATGTTTTACGCATACAAGCAAGGACAAGGGCCATGAGAGACGTACCGTCTCCTAAAGAGTGGTGAAACTTCAAAACGGCGACGTTTTCTGCGTCGGATGTTTTCAAGTCGAGCAAGTGAAGCTCCCATAATGGCTTCGAGGTGTCTAAAGGGACCAACGTGAGATCGGAGACGTAGCTCTCAAGAAACGCGTCTGCGTTTGCGCTCTCTATGTTTGGCGTTTGGATGTCGGGTACGATGACGTGATCGTTAACGACCACGTTTGTCCGAACCCATCTTTGTGTTTGTCTATTCTTGTTCCTTTTGTTCACCTTCAAGTAATTATATATTTTAATAAATATTAAAATTAACGTTAAAATCTTAAAATAATAAACAGATGTAGCCATGTAGGGAGGGGGAAAATGGTCGATTTTAGTAAATTTCTGTAAGGGTTAAAGGAGAAAAATATGATTTTTTTTTCAACAAGAAAAGAAACTGAATTGTACATAAATATATATATATATATATATGAATAATAATTACATAGAAGTAGCAAAAATACAGATAAATTTATTTAATATTTTTTAATTTAACTAGGAAAGTATTACTTATTTTATTGTTCATTACAATTTTAATCTTGCACAATACGGAGTATACGACCGTATATCGTATATGGAAGAAGTTGTAAAATAGTTATTTCGACACAAAAAAAAGTGACAAAAAACTTTTAAAAATTTGAAAAAATGATTTTTGGTTCAAATAAATAAATAAAAAAACAACCGCCCTACGAAAGATTATTGGTCAAGAAACACTATCCAGACTCGACAATCACGCAACACTAGGAGAATAGTCAATAAATCCATCAAAATTAGTTGAAAAGGTTTGCACCCATCAAAAAGAAGTTTCACCTCTTTTTTTGGCCATCGAAAACATATATATATATATATGTATATATATATATACGAGTTACACATACATATAGACATACATATAAGTGTGATTATCTTTACCATAAAACTTAAGTTACAATGATTCTAAACGTGTATATTTGTATGTATGTAAAAGTGTGGGAGTCGACTAACCAATTTACTGGAAAAACGAGGATGTCTGATCAAAGATTGCTTTAATCCTTCGATAATCGCATCTGGCTCGATCTTCCTCTTAACGCCGATCACCGTGATAACGTAACAATTAAACTCCGGGGCGTGGAACACACGCGCCGCCGGACTAAGCGGTTGCTCCTCTTCTTCTACTTCCTCTTTCCTCACGGTGGCCTCTGATATGTCAATCTCCATAGTTTGCCTCTGATTCTCTCTCTTAATCTAGCCTCCAATTGTGTTATGCCACTTTTCTCTTTATATAATGTTTTCGGAAATTATAATTATCTAACCAAAAAGAATTAGTGTAGCTTGGACGGTTGGGCCCACAATCTTACAACACCCAACTTTAATAATATTTGTAGCGTTTATAAAAAGGTTATTTGATTTTTATAGACGTCAACAAAAAAAATAATTATATATCAACTGACTCTTATATAAAATATTAGACGAATTATTTTACTATTTACCCTCTTTCCCTATAAACTTCTATACTCTTTCCGTTTCATAAAAAATGTTGTTTTAGAAATTAATTTTTTGTTTCAATAAGATTATCGTTTTCCATTTTCAATGCAATTTTTAAAATTAATTCTCAAAATTACCCTTTACTCAAAGCTAATAACCTTTGAATTTATATCATTTTGAATTAATTATGGATATATCAAATAGAAATATATTAGTATAATCTTAAAATTTATTAATATGTATAAAATGTGTCAAAATGACACTCTTTATGAAACACATCAGATATTATTTATTCTCTGCATACATTAAATAAAGTAATAAATGCTCCAAAAATAGACCATTTGAAAATTAATGTTTTTGGAGATATTAACGGCTAGTTGCCTTGATGTTTAGGTAATCGGGGGTCAAGAAAGACATACAAATTCATTTTTTTTCAGCCTCACAAATAAAATTAAAATAAACTTGCGTTGGTTATCCAATCTAATGGAAAAGAGATACCGATTAAAACATTACTACAGAGGATCTACAAGATCGGAGCAAACAATCTGTTCTAGAGTTCCAAATACGTGGAATCAACGATAAAGAAAGAAAAAAAACTACTAAAACTTTTTTCGGAACAGGAAGAATTCATTGAAAAAATTGGAAAATTTGACCACTCTGAATGGAACTACATCATCTTATTAATTTAAACAATATGTTTCGAAATCTTGGCATTCAATTTCATTTGAAAGAATGTTCTGATAAAGGCTTCTTAGAGGCACATTCATCCCAATGTTAACCAATCACTGGTCGATTTGTAGTTTTGGTGACGCTCATACATCTTCTAACAACTAAATTATGAATTGTAGTTTTGAAATTTAAAAAGTACTACAACTTGTTCTAGTACTTCTCCGCGATTGAATTAGACTTTTTATATTGTACACAACGTTTGACAGGGCTACTGTACGACATTTATAAATCAATGAGATTAATATGTGCAAAGCTCTCTTAATAGAATAATATGACCGTTACACAGAAAGACACAAAATTGACCACGTCAATAATTTTTTTTTTTTTGGGTGTTTTACAAAAATTGACACTTTATTTAAATTTTATTAATTTTTTAGCATTTTTTTAAAGTGCTATTAGAAAGTAACACTTTATGTACTGTACATAATAATTTAGCCCATATACACGCTGTGTACGTTTATGGACGGTACACGAAAATACATAAAAGGGGTATTTTCATCATTTGTCCGCTAAAAAAATAAAAATAAATAGTATATATAAAAAGCAAGGAATGACAAAGTATTTCACGGAAATGAACGAAAAATTATTCCACGGGAAAAAAATTTCCCTAGAGAATACTTTCCAGCTTGCTACTGTGGAAGCGAAAAGTTGGAGGATCGTAAACCAACATGAATGCGAAGAAGAGATAGAAGGCCCACCCGGACAAGATGAATCGAGAGTCTCTCCTTTGGCCCCTCGAACCCTGACATGTCAGATTGATGCTTCATGGATTTATTATGGCATTGTTAGTGGTCTAGGGTGGAGTTATAGGGATCACATGGGACGAGAGATCTTTGGATTGCAAGGATGCCGTAGAGACCTATCTGCATTACATGCTGAGATGGATGGACTCCTTTGGCATATGTTATGTCTAAAAGGAAAAACATATATCATCGATGTATTTTGAGACAGATTGTTAAGATTTGGTGAATATCATCGAGAACCCGACAGACTGGTCGGTGTTTATTTCGGAACTAAACTCCTTTCATGTCCTCAGAGCGTCATTTATCAATTTCACCTTATCTTCTATTCCACGAGTATCGAATATATGTGTCGACTCTCTTGCAAAAAAAAACTCAAGCACGAGATTTTTTATTCTCATGTAAGTTAGACGGAGCCGGTAAATGATTATAACCTTGTCGGCCAAACTTAATTTAATAAAATGGGTAGTTGTTAAAAAAAACTAATTTTTTAAAAAAATGCTAATGAAACTTAAATAAAAAACATGTTTTTACAAATATGTCTGTTTTCCCCTATTTTTAACAGATTATAGGGAGATAACATGAATTTATACGACTGACTGAAATATACACACGCATATGGACAAGTGTCTGCACATATAATTCATAATAACAACAACAAATAATAATATAAACTCATGGTCTAACACGGCACGATGCTAGTGACGACGACACAACCATTGAAGCCAATAATAACGTCGGTCATATCAACAAGTTCATGGTTTACCCACCATACCGCCTTTATATTTCACAACAATGTATATTTTTTTTTTTTGATAATGGGTATAATCTTTGTTCAGACTTTGTTTATATTTTACTTATAGTTTTTTTTTTTTTTTGGTAAAATATTTTACTTATAGTTTTATCTAGGTTATGTAGTTATTTATATAGCCGTAGCCTGCATACAATACTAATTTCTTATATTAGGGTACAATAATCTACATTAATTCCGGGATTTCTCGGTTCTATCTAGTGGTTAAGTTTTATTACTATCAAATATTTGTTATTGTTAAAATTATTACTATCAAAGTTGATCTAAGGTTTCAATAATATGTACGTGGGCTACTCACCTTCACGTAAACCCGAACCGAATCAAAATCAGCTCATTTATCGGCCTCATAGCCCACTAAGCCCGACTGAAAAAGGGAAGATCTCTGAAGAAAAAAAAAATCATCCATATCAGCTCCGAAAAAAAAGAAATCGTCCATATCAATCAAAAAGGAAAAAATAAATATCCGATCGAACCCATCATATATATGAGAAGACCATGGATTACTTTCCCACAAGACCTAGGAGATTGTATTCGACGAGCTCTTTAGCTTTTAGATTTCTTAAGTTCTTGTCATTATTCATTTCTGATTAGCTCGTTTTTATGACGACCTAACACTACAAGAAAACAGGTGGAAATCCGACGCAAATTCCGACGGCAATAATTTCGTCGGAAATTTCCGACGACTTTCCGACGGATTTCCGACTAACTTCTCATCCGTCGGAAATCCGTCGGAATTCCGTCGGAAATCCGTCGGAAATATTAACCCGTCGGAATTTCCGACGGATTTCCGACGACAATAATCCGTCGGACACTTTTCGACAGATTTCCGACGACTTTTTGACGCATTCTGATGTTGCCGACATACTGCCAACGGATTTCCGACGACGTTCATCCGTCGGCAATTTCCGACGGATTTCCGACGGATTGCCGACGGATTTCCGACGGATATCCGACAGATGCCGACAGATGCCGACATGGTTGCCGACATCGATAATATCTACTTATATCCGTCGGAAATCCGTCGGAAAATGGACAAAATTTTCCTTATAAAAACGTTTCCACCCTTCATTTATAATCACAACAAAAAAAAATCTCTGTTATCTAATTCCTTACGAAAATGTCTTCTTCAAATCCTTATAATTATTTTCGATCATGGATGGACAAGCCTCATCAAATTCCGGACACGGGCCTAGTTACGGAGGAATTCAAAAAAGGTCTACAGGAATTCATGGCATTTGCGGGTATGCAGAAGAAAGCAAAAAAAACCGGTAAAATCTATTGCCCTTGTACCAATTGTGGGAATCGTAGATTTATCGTGATAGATGAAGTATGGTCACATTTGTATTGTCATGGGTTTATGTCGGGTTACAAGATTTGGTATTATCATGGAGAAAATGATACAATGGTGGATAATTATGCTAGTACTAGTGAACATTATATTGAAGTATTTTTATTTTAATTGTGCAGGTGACGACAGAGAAGGCTAACGGACAAACATTTCCCACGTGGTTAGAAGAAATTGTGAGATTTCCACTAGCAACCGTGCAGTCACATGTGATGTATAGCACACGGGGGTACGCTTTTAAGATTCTTCGGGATGATAGGAGTGCGACAACTTCAGATTACGGTGTATCAACTCAGTCAGGTGATCTTGTATACTATGGTGTCGTACGTGAGATTTTCGAAGTTCAGTACCCGGGAATGCTCGGTCTAAGATGTGTTGCATTTTTATGCGACTGGAACGACCCATTAGTAGGAAGCGGTGTGCGACACGACCAATTTGGTGTTACATCATTACATAGCAGAAGAAAACTCCAGAGATACGAGCCATTTGTACTTGCATCACAAGCAGACCAGGTTTGTATTTCTTTTACGTTAATTTTTAATTAAGTTTTGTTGCATTCCCGTGGTTAAATTTGTACATGGTGTAGGTATGCTACATTCCCTATCCGCGGGTGACAAACAAGCAAGACCCGTGGGTTACAGTCACATCGATAAACCCGAGAGGTAGAGTTCATGGGATGTCTGATCATGAACCCCTCCAACAAAGCTCCGTAGGTTTGGGTTCAATCGAGCATTCCCTTGAGGTCGACCTTGTCGTTGATTTCACCATACAGTCAGACGATCGAGTATTTGAGGATTCAGAAGAAGAATTTGACGAATTTGGGGAACCTTCCGATTCAGGAGAATCAGATTACTCATCATCGGATTGGCAGTAGTTTTAATTATAAAATTTGCACCGTAAAATATGTACATATATTTGAACTAGAATTGTAATGTGTAATATATCAGTTATGTCGAAGTTTTATAAAGTTAGACATTTGATTAAGTGTAACAAAATCGGAATTTTGCAACAAAAAAAATATTATAACTTCTATATAAATTCTATATAACCTATTTTATATACATCATACAAGTGTTTGAAAACTTTTGCCACAAAAAAAAAACATATACCCTATACCCTAAACAAGATTTTTAAATATCCGTCGGAAATCCGTCGGAAATTTCCGACGGATTAAGCTGCCTCGGATATAACCCAGATTCAACTCAATCCGTCGGAAATCCGTCGGAAATTTCCGACGGATATTTAAAAATCTTGTTTAGGGTATAGGGTATAGGTTTTTTTTGTGGCAAAAGTTTACAAACACTTGTATGATGTATATAAAATAGGTTAACCTTGTATATACATCAAGAAAATGTGTTATATAGATTTTAAAAATTTTGATGGAAGTGTTTGTATAAGTTATAGTATAAGATATTGTTGATTTATGTGAAACGATATGTTTTGATGTTGTATAATTTTTAAACTAATGCAAACCCTGTAATATTGATGAACTTAATATATTTATTGAATGAAACATGTAAATAACATGTCCCTAAATCATATAAAGAAACCCTAAACCCTAAACCCCAAATATACCCTAAATCCGTCGGAAATCCGTCGGAAATTTCCGACGGATTTCCGACGGATATGAAAAAATAGACACGTGCTTGTTGACTGACCAATCGACAAACATGCAAGGAATATACCTTATCCGTCGGAAATCCGTCGGAAATTTCCGACGGATTTCCGACGGATATGAAAAATTAGACACGTGCTTGTTGACTGACTAATCGAGAATCCTTATCTTCTCCAATCCGTCGGAAATTTCCGACGGATTTCCGACGGACATTGATATTTTCGAGGAGACCGCGGGAATATCAACCGCGTAAATGAAATTATTTTTCAAAATCCGACGGATTTCCGACGGATTTCCGACGGCCATCGAATTATATCGACGAAACGTAAGTTTTTTTCCTTATTTCTCTCATCTTCCTCTCTCTCTTCCGTCGCTTCTTCTTCCTCTTCTCTCAAAATTTCCCTAAACGAAAATCTCTTCTTCTCCCTCTTTTCTTCTTCTTCTTCACAATTTCAGTTTTTATCTTCAATTCATCAACTCCTCATCTTCAGTTCCTCAATTCTTCTCCAACAAAACCATGTAAGTTTAATTAATTCCTTTAATTTTGTTTTATATCATTTTAGTTTTAGGGAATATATTAGTTAGGTTGTTAGAATTTTGTTTATGTGAATTGCTAAGTGGTTATAATAGAATTTGTTATTTAGAATAATATTAGTGTTATGGTTTATGTGTTTAGATTGTTGATTTAGAATTGTTAGATCTAGATATTGTTTTAATTTTTAAAAATAGTTGTATATATTAAAATCGTTTTTAAAATATTGTTTAAGTAATAAAAACGTTTAGAATATTGTTTAAGTAATAAAAATCGTTTTTAAAATATTTTTATATATTAAAAACGTTTTTAATATATTTGTTAAGTAATAAAAACGTTTTCATAATATTTGTATATATTAAAATTGTTTATAAAATTCTTTTTAGTAATAAAAACGTTTTTATAATATGTGTATATATTAAAATCATTTATAATATTTAAGTTGATGTTAAAATATTTTTTTAATTTGAAAAACGTTTTTATAATATGTGTATATATTAAAATCTTTTATAATATTTTATAACTAATAAAAACGTTTTTAAAATATTTCTATATATTTAAGTTGATGTTAAAATATTTTTTTAATAATAAAAACCTTTTTCAAATATTATTTTAGAAATAAAATTGTTTTAAATATTTTTTATAGTAATAAAACGTTTTCTAAATATTTTTATATATTAAAACTGATTTTAAAATATTTTAGCAAATTTTGAAAATTTTTGAAATATTTGAATTTTTAGTAAACTTTGAATTTTTCGGAAAATTTGAATTTCCAGAAAATTTGAATTTTTCCTAAATTTTTTTCCGGAAATTTCAAAAATGTTGGTAACTTTTGAATTTTTTGTTAATTTACTAACAATTTTACCGTTTTCCGCAGGGATCACGACGATGTTCTTCAGTTGGGAGGCGGCAACCAAGGACTCCGTTCTCGGAGTTCTCGGTGTACGCCTCATCCGGGACCAACGAGCTCGGGAACTCACATCCCTGATTCCCAGCAATCCGCTGCTCGGAGCCACCTTGAGATCGAGGAGCTAGTCCGGCAGCCTAACCGGGGCCATTGCATTCGACTCGACCCGAAGTTTGAGGACGGCACTTGGTAAGAAAATTTGTGTACATTATTTCAATTTATTTAGATTTTTAAACTTAACATATTTATATATTTTCATAATGTTTTCAGGTTTAAGCTGTCGACTCAGATCACCAAGTCGATATTACGGATGCTCCACAACATGTTGGACAAACCGTACAAGAAGTATTCGGACATGCCTGCCGAGGAGAAAGACGTGTGGCACCGGACTTTCGCGGTACGTTCTTTATTGATATATTATTTATTTTGAATTTCATTTTGTCAATTTTTCTTTTTGATATGTAACAAATTTTTTTTTAAAATTGTAGCAAGAGTTCACGTGGGACTCTCATCATACGCGCGAAGTCATTGACACATTCGACAAGTATGCCGCAAACTCGTACTCGAAGCACATGTACGAGTGGAAACAGAAGTGGAAGCAGAACAAAGACAAGCCGAAGGACCTTGACGACGACGTCTGGAAAGGCTTCTGTGAGTACTGGAGTAGGCCTGCGACAAAAAAGACCTCCGAGCAACAGTCGAAGAACCGAAATAGCCAACGAGGCGGGAAAGGGGTCTACATCCACAACGCGGGCGCAAAGACCATCGAACGGGAAGCGATGGAAATGGTAAGTTTAATTTAAATTTTTTATTGTTAATTCTGTTTTTTATATTTATTTAACTTAACAAATTTTCGCAGCCGAGAGCATCTGGTTCCGAACCCGATTATCTTCAACTCATCGAGAATAGACACACCAACAAGAAAACCGGTCAGATACAGGACTTGGGGATGCGGGATGTTGTCGAGAAGAGCAAGAAGACGAAGCTGGACCGTGAACTATCATCGCAGCTCACTATCGAAGGATCGTCGTCCTCGAACTCTTTGTCCCGGGAAGAGATAAACCAGATTGTACTTGAGGTAAGTTTTAATTTCATTTCGTTTTTTTTTTTTTCGTTATTTATTTATTATCGGTTTTAATTATTCGCAGCAAACCCGGCAAGTGAAAGGTCGATTCGCTGGGTTAGGCACCCTTCCGACCCAGGAATCTTCTTCCTCGTTTCCTCGTTATGCTTCGGAGTACCGGGTAGAAATCGAGAGGCTCACCCAAACGGTGATAGACCGTGACCAGCAGGTTGAAGAGCTACGGACGGAGCAACAGACTACCACCAAGAAGCTCTCCTGCTTGGAGAAGATGATGGAAAAATGCTTCCCGCATATGTTTCGGGATAATAATCCCGACGACGGAGATTCTCCAACCGTCTAAATATTTGCTTTTAATGCTTTTTTTTGAACAATTTATTTTAATGTGTAATGACTTTTTTTAATTTTGTTTAATGAATTTATATATTTATTATTTCTATTTTTAATTTATATTTCAAATTTCTATAATTTTAATATATAAATTTCCAAAAAATAAATAATTAAATAAAATTCAAAATACCAATTCCGTCGGAAAACCGTCGGAATAAGTTCCTGTAACATCCCGATTTCTTGTATATGCGGAGAGGCTTATAAGAATTGATTTGGCTACCTATGACACCAAAGTGCATTTAGCTTTTCCGATCACTTGCCCGAAAGAACTCCAGAGTTAAGCGTGCTTGAGCTGGAGTAGTTTAAAGATGGGTGACATTCCGGGAAGTTATTCGCGGTATCGTGTGAGTGAGGACAAAACACGGGGAAAGATCACGTGGTGATTGCAGGGTCAGTAAACAAGTATTACAAGCCTCACGGATTAACGCACCGGCCGTCGGACAAGGGTGGGGCCCACGGGCCGAGATAAGGCATGGGGCCCACGGGCCGAGAGAAGGCATGGGGCCCACGGGCCGAGAGAAGGCATGGGGCCCACGGGCCGAGAGAAGGCATGGGGCCCACAGGCATGGGTGGTCGGGGCGTTATAGTTACCGTCGTAAATCCTTCGGAACCTATTTCCGACGAAGAACCGACGGACTTCCGAGACAACTTCCGATCAAATTATCCGTCGTAACTCCGTCGAAAATAGTTACCGTCGGAAATCCGTCAGAAATATCTTCCGACGGATTTACGACGGACTTCCGACAAATTCATTCGATAATCATCCGTCGGAAATTCTGTCGGTAATATATCCGTCGGAAATCCGTCGGAAATTTCCGACGGATTTCCGACGGCATTTACGACTGAAAACCCGTCGGAGTATCCGTCGGAAATATATCCGTCGGAAATCCGTCGGAAATTTCCGACGGATTTCCGACGGCATTTACGACTGAATATCCGTCGGAGTATCCGTCGGAAGTCCGTCGGAACGGACGCGGTCGGAAATCCGTCGGAAATGTCTGACGGCTTTCCGACGGCAACAATCCGTCGGAAATTTCCGACGGATTCCGACGGATACCATATTTCCGACGAACTGTAACCGACAGCTTAAATCCGTCGGAAAAGGCCCTTTCCGACGGATTTCCGACGGCTTTGGCCGTCGGAAATACCCCTGTTTTCTTGTAGTGTAATTTTCCCTTTATTCTAGTCATTTTAATGGAGGACAGACACTGGAGATTGGACATACGAAAATATTAGAGGATGAAGAGTCGAATTAGATAACACCAATCAGGGAGATATGCCACAACACTCAAACTGGAAACAATGGCATATGTGGACTTCATCAAGGTTAAGATGATTTGTAATGTACACTGAAGAAGCACTACAAATTTTCATGCGACTGAAAATATATAAGTTTCATCAATTGGATAATAGCCAATAATGATACTCATTTTAGATTGAAGACGATTATGAAAAGAAAAACAAGAAGACTTACCAAACAAGACAAAAAATATAATTGTGAAATTTCGCATTCTTATGCTAGCAATGGGTTTATCTATCATGGAAAGAACACAGAGCTCCTGGTTCACACAACAACATCTCGAACTCCCTCCTCTATGAGCAAGGATTTAGCATCTCTGATTATAAACAAATTAATATAGAAAGTGTTTTTTTCTTTCAAGTAATAAACGAAAACCAATAATTACTATTAATTATATATCTGTCAATGCGTCCCCTAAAATTGCTAAACTAGGAATCAATCTTTCTTTTTCTTTTGTTGTCTCTCAAGTCTCTACGACTCATCCTTGCTAAACTGTCACCAAACAAAACTACGTTCCGGCCCTGAGCCCAAACAAATAAGTTTGTTTGCGGTCCTTTTTTTTATAACAAAATTTTGGCTTTTAAATTTCAAAAAAAATCTATTTGGTTTAATGGTAAAATTATATAAAATCTTAATCAAAAGTTTATGGGTTCGAAATTTAAAAAGGTAAAGTGGTCCAAATTTTTTTTATCTTTCGACCTTCTAAAATTTAGGACCGGCTCTGCATTGAGAAACAAAATCGTATAGTTTCTTCTGCCGGCGATATTATATTTAGTTATGAACAGAAGTGAACAAGATCCGTAGGTGGAGTTATAGTTTTTTCAGTAATGGTCCGTAGGATGAGTTAGGCCCACTAAATATTCTAGCCCATAGTCTTGTGGAGAGTGATTGCGAGTCCATTCTATAAATAGATAAGTTATTATTATTATTTGTTGTCAGCAAAACCCTACAACAAAGTCTTTTATTGGTCCAGAATATGGACGTGGAGAGTGATTGTAAGCCCATTCTATAGAAAATCTTATTCTATAAATTATTATGTAATGTTATGTATAAGGTCTTGTTGTAAAACCCTACAATACAACAGTCTTTTATTGATCCAGAATATGACTAACTTTGTATTCCCATAATCACAAATTCACAATCCTCTATATGTTAGTCGAGAGATTCTATATGTTAGTCGAGAGATTAAATAGAGAACTTTAAAAATGACATCTAATTAATAAAGTATTTATACTAATACCATTAAGACTAAAATCATTGAAAATGGTAAAAAATAAATTTCCAATATCAATCAAATATGAAATAACTATCGTAAATAACTTTTTACAAAATTTTTGACATGAATAAATATATGTTTATACTAAAAGTCTATGAACAAAAACTAAGGTTTGATAATACTTTTTCACTGCTTTATCAAAATCTCTTTAGGAAATCTCATTTTTATTAAATCATCAAAAACTGAATAATACATCAAGCCTAAAAAGCTATCTTATTATATAAATATAAATATTTCAAAGTTAATAACTCACCAGATCGCGACACGTGTTAATTTAATCGATAAAATTTTGACACGTATAAAAAAAATTCAATTATATTTTACCATATATTATTAACAATAAAAGTAAAATTTGTAATCGATTCATAATTATAAAATGTAAAGGAAAAAAGTAGTAGTTATGTTTAGATTAAGGAAATTAAACAAAAAATATAAATAAAATCCGAAGATTAAATAAAAAATGGAAAAACATATTAGTATTTCTATTTAGAATAACAAAAATTATAAACAAAAGCCAAAGTTTCAAAAAAGAGGAAAACCCAATTAGTATTTCAATTTAGATTAAAAAAAAAAAAAAAAAAAATTACAATCCTAAAAAAGAAAGACATTATAATTCTTAAAGGTAAAGTTAGGCATGTGTAAAATAAAATTTCTAATAGATTCATAATCTTAAAAGGTAAAATTATTAAAAATAATAAAAATAGAAAATGTAAATTTATCCTAAAATGAAAGTTAAAAAAAAAGTTTAAAAAACTAAAAATTAATAACAAAAAATTAAAATCGATTGATAACCATTTAATAAATACTAAAATAAAAATGTGAAAAAATCAATAATCGATTTATAATTTGAAAATGTAAAGTTACGAAATAAAAAGAAAAAGAAAAATATGAAATTTATCATAAAAGGCAAAATTAATAATAAAAAATAAAAGAAAAATAAAAGAAAAATTCTTTAATTTTTTCATTTAGATTAAGGAAATTAAACAAAGGATTACTAATCATAAAAATAAGAAATTTATAATTTTTCATTTCTATATAAACAATTTGGTAGTATGCCAATTACACACACACAAAAACAAAAGTTCAATAATCGTTTCCAATGCTATTTGTTGCATGTGTTCCACCAAATTCTTTCTTTCGATTTATATATTTATTTCATCGGAAACTTCGTTTCTAAATTTGTATATTATTTATTTTTACGGGTAATCTAAATTTTTTTTTTCATTTTAGTTTTTTTTACAGGTCATAAAATATTTTATTATAAACCCGCATATATGCGGGTACTAATCTAGTTTATAATAAAAATTAAAAACCCTGAAAACCTAATCCTACTTAAATAAGAAATATATAAAATAGAAATAATACATATTTATTTTCATATTAATAATGTTAATTATAAGTTGCATCATGTCTCGCCGGCCAAAAAAGATTCGTTCTCGTATCTTCAATCGGTTCTTCCACATCGGTTTGGTTTTTTCTTGTTGATGATATTTGTTTTTACACAAATCAGATTTTGCATGTAACATTCACATGCCGAATCTGAACGAGTCAGAATCGCAAAGATGTTGTATATAGATACTCCATAGATTTCTCTGTAGATCTTGCCATCTTCATAAGTGTCGTAGATCGAATCGCCATAGATCTCTTTATAAATCTTATGTTATTCTCTCTCGACAAAATGATTTTTGTCCTCGAAAGTGATGCTGGCACTCAACATGAAATCCAGAACCGGTCTCTAATTAAGAAATCAAAGAACGCAACTCTGATTCCAAATGATGTAGCGGAAGCTTTTAGGGATATAACTAGAGATCCATTGATTCTAAGAATACCAGAAAAACTAGGGTTTGAAAATATTTGTCTCCGTGCTTTATCAAAAGCTCTTTCAAAAATATTCTTTTTTATTAAATCATTAAAAATTGAATAATACATCAAGCCTAATTGTTTCATAAGCTGTTTCATAAGAGGCTATTTATAATTTAAAAAAAACTAAAAACCCTGAAAACTCTAATCCTAATTAATTAAAATCAAAAATATATAAAATAGAAATAATATATATTTATTTTCATATTAATAATGTTAATTATACGCTGCATCAAAATCAACCGCTGAAAAATAATGAAACATGTACTAAAGAAAGGAAGATCGTGGTCATTTGAGAGACCAGTGCAGTATCTTCCGATGAACTTCTGATGCCCAAGTCATAATAGGTTCAATTGAGTGAACTACTAATGCCAAGTCATTTGTTTATGTTATTTAGTGGTTTTTTGTGGTTCCGTATTATTCTCCTTAGATAAAGTTGGATCATATTTTATGGAGTGTATAAAATCATACATATTGTTCGGATATCGGGTCAACAATTTTCGGATGGATAGATTAACCATTTGTCGATCTTCCGGATGAATAACTTGGTTCGTAGGTTATTGCTGTCATGAATCCCGCTCCTTGGCTTCGAATTTTTTTGGCCACCCATCTACGTTTAAATTAGTATATTGCTGTCGTGAATCCTGGAGTTGGGCCGCCAAATATTAGTCTGAGCCTAGAAAACCTAGGATCACTCTGGTTTATCAAAAAATAAAACGTAGATGGGTGGTGCTATATCTAGGATCACTCTGGCTATCAGAACCAGTGTAAATTAGTCGTAATAATGATGGTTTATGTATACCATATTGACTCTTGAGAGATGTGCTCATGTGCATGATGCATCTCATCACCTACCGACTTCTCTTGCTCTTGCTAGTTTCAAAATCTCTTGGGAAAATTTATGAGAGGGATCAATCTTTATGAGATCCCTTCTGAGTTCGACAATCACATGTGAATAGTGGATATCTAATAGACGAAATTTATGCCCACCAATCATTAGTATTCAAGATATATATTATTAAAAATATGATTTTAGAAATTAAATTAATTTTTTTAATATCTGTAATTACTTATGACCATAATGGTTATGCAAAATTATAATTATTATTTCGTTAAATTTTAGTTAGAACTCTTTAATTGTAAAAAAAAAAATTTGTTAATGGTTAAAACTTATATATTTATCATTTTCTTTTATCAGTTTAGCCGCACAAAGCGCGACCCATTTCATTCGACTAAAAAAAATCCTATTTTTATTCTAACTATGACACATGTTACAACTTTATTTGTGGATCCTGTTTTAATATATAAAGGCTATCAATTTGATACTACTTTTGGTAAAAGAATCACAAATTTACAGAGTGAACTCATTTTGTAAAGTACTATTTTGTGTTTGTGTTTTTTTGTTGTTTTGTTTTTTTGTTTTTTTGTTTTTTTGTTTTTTGTTTTTTTGTTTTTTTGTTTTTTTGTTTTTTTGTTTTTTTGTTTTTTTTTACATATTGTCTTTGTGTGTTACAAGTTGTGAGATGTAGGTTGTTATGTTTTCATATCGTCACAACCAAATCACATGGCATGTCTTTCCATCATCATTATTATTATCACTATTTTCGCCATCATTATTCTTTTTTTTTGTTAAATAACGTATTTCATTTATACGTTTCCTTCGTTGTTGATATTATATATATTACCAAAAATATAAAAAGTCACATGTATTACTATTATAGAACATGACATAATACAAGGATCATTAGAGTTTAGAGGCTTAGAGCGAAACCTATATAAAATGTAGCTGGATCTTATTATGCTGCACCCCGTTGTTATGTTATATATATAGTATATATGCATGCATAAGCTATGTTAAAAGTAAAAGTATATTGACCTTTATAAAACTTTGATTTATTCGTTTATTATTAAAGTTTAATTTCTTCGGTATATCATAGACTTCAGAGTATACCGAATAACTTATATTCGACTATATGAATAATGTACAACCCTATTTTTAAAGCATCTACTTTATGTTTTAGTAAAAGGAGACGATGACTACTTTTCGTTTGCTTAACCCCGAATCATTTTTTTTTTTTGAAAAAACAACTTTTGCATTCACTGTTTGTTTAATCCAAAAAATAAAACTACTACATGCGTAGGAAAACCATGCACTAACTAACAACAGAATAAGAAATATATACAAAAGTTTAACATGTCCATGTCAACATATAAAACCATTTTACCAAAAAAAACATATAAAACCAAAAAAAACATATATAATAATAATAGATGAAAATCTTGTTGGAAAAAATGTAGTCGATTAAAAAGCAAGTTTAGATCAAGAAAAAGTATCATGATTGAGGTTTAACTAATCACTCTAATATAAATAAAATTTAAAAAGAGTATAATATTAGGTCCCTACAAAGCGATGAGCCAAAAAAAAACACTTTGGTGATAAGTTTGATTGATGACAAAGCATCAACTTCTATACGTACTAAAATTCCATTTACAATATATTTGAATTATAAGCATAAAACCAGTATAGTATATATATAGTTTTTCTTGGTAAGTCCAGACTGAAATTGTATGGCTTTCATCAGTAGCGGACCTACGTTGTGGGTAGGGGGTCAATTGACCCCAGTTAAGTTTAGATATAAATTATTTTATATAGGATTATTAAGTAATTTTTGGATTATTTTGATTACTTCTCCTTCGTTGATCCCGGTTACTCTCGGTTACTTTGGTTCAAAATCTTAATTTGCACCCACCCTCTTCTTTTTCGACTTAATTTTTATTAGTCATTTTTATTCATATATATATATATATATATATATATATATATATATATATATATATATATATATATATATATATATATTCTTTAATTGTTTTTTTCACTAAATAAAACTACAAAACATAATAAAGTCTTATATCTCTCTAGTTTAACCATAGTTTTATAGTTTCTTCTTAAAAATTATTTACCTAATATTAAACCATCCCAAAATAACAT
This sequence comes from Eutrema japonicum, assembly GCA_030161315.1. Taxonomy (NCBI): domain Eukaryota; kingdom Viridiplantae; phylum Streptophyta; class Magnoliopsida; order Brassicales; family Brassicaceae; genus Eutrema; species Eutrema japonicum. The sequence continues at coordinate 46,484,071 of BSQW01000013.1, forward strand.
AGCTTTTAATATTAATATATTTAAAATTTAAAATTTAATATTAAACAATATTAATATATTTAAAAATGAATATTTAATATTAAACAATATTAATATATTTTAAAATGAATATTTAATATTAAATTTGCACCCAATAAAAATTTTTACTGGGTCTGTCACTGGCTGTCATTGTCAATCAATAGTTATAAATTTATAGTGGTCTTAAAACATATGTTTCCAGTTACTATATAAATCGCAAGTCATTCAATAAAAATTGGAGTGATTTACGGAATGAAGCACCTTTTCAAGATTTCTTACGGAAGTAGGCATTTTCAACTATTGAGGCACTTTTTTACTGTTAATTTTCATTAAATCCGAAATTGCCTCTTTCAGGGGCGGCTCGATAGATACGGAGTCCCAGTGCGATTCGTACAAATTGGGCCTTTTAGTAATCATACTTATATTTCTTAATAGCCATTATCTCCAATTATTGTAAAAGTTTCTACCTACATTTGCATCTCATAATAACCGCTACGTCTAATTATTCAACTAAACAACATTGCCCTCCTAACATGTTTAGAAGCAAAATCATCAATTAAGCTTTCCACATCTATTTCTTCTATAAGATCATTCTCGATTGCCATCAAAGCTAACCTATTGAGTCTCTCTTGTGTCATAGTTGTCCGCAAGTACGATTTCAACAATTTTAGCTTTGAAAAACTCTGTTCTGCAGAAACAACAGTTATTGGAATAGTTAGTAAGATTCTATAAGCAATAACCGCATTTGGAAAAAAATTGAACTTTAAAAAAAAGTTCAATAGATCAATTGCTCCCATGTTCTCTTTTGGAAGCAACCCCTGCAATAATTTTAACTCCACAAAAAGATCATATCCATTGACATCTAACACTTCATATTTTCTTAAAACACTTTCAAGATTAGAACAACAAGATTTCAAATGAGAATCGTCTAATGATTGTAACGTAATTGAATTGAAAAAAAAGCCAAAAACACTTTCATATAATTGATATTGCTCAAACCTATTATCCAATGAAACAATAGCTTTATCTACTATAATTAGAAAATATTGAGTTCTAAACTCTTCTTCACTGGATAAGGATATCCTATTAGATTTATTTTTAGGACCTTTCACAATTGATATATCTCTCTTAGGACCATTAATTGCTAATTTTTCAATTGATTTTGAATCAAGAGAATTCCAATTTCGAACATCATAAATATCTAACAAAACATCACAACATCTTTCACCATTAGGTTCAACAACATTTGAATTCCCCGTATTATTATTTCTATCAACGAATGCTTCCCAAATATCCTGATTACCATCAATATCATCCTGATGAAAAAATTAGGTCGGACTTAGAGTGAGAGAGGAAAAACGAAATCGTTGTTCTAACTAAAAGAAATCAATTAATATAAGATATTTTGGATGTTCAAAAAAAAAAAAAAAAAAAAAGATAAGATATTTTGTTTAACGGTATAATAGTGAACATTCTAGAATGATTTTACTTGATTAAATAAATAATAATGACAAATATAGGTACTAATAAAAAAATGAAACAAATAAATATGGGCCCTAAAAATATCCCAAAAATATTGGGCCCTGATCATTTGCTCCTGTTGCACCGGTCCAGCGCCGTTCCTGGCCTCTGTGTACACGATAACGGTGGATGCAACGATGTGTATGAGTTAGAAATTTTAAAAATAAGTAAACTATTTATTATTCCCCAACTGATTTGTTTTCGATTTTTTTATAATGTGAAAGACAAATAATCTTTTTTCTATTACAATGAATTATAGTTCTATTTTCGTTTCATTTTAAAACCCAATTTATTATAGTTTAGATGTCAAAATCTATTTTTTCTTCATCTGGATGATGAACGTGGACGATGTAATATGGACAGATCGTCGTGGACATGATTTGCAAGGTATTTATAGCTATGCGGAGCTCAAACACCAATTATGGTGACCGTAAATCATATGTTTGTTTGTGATCAGACTACCATGTATAAAACCTCTAATAGAAACACATTTGGTTTGTACTTTGTATATGATTGATTATTTTAAATATGAAACACATTAACTATTAGTTTTGCACCATAAACTATAAACTATATAAAATATTTAAGAAATCCATATATAGTATAGAGAGGTAGAAATTAGAGAGGTCTTATGAATCTTTCCATTCAAGCAACAGACTAAATTACTCTATGTTACCTCCTACTTTTTATCATTTCTTTTGGATCAATCTTTTCCAATTTGATTATTCAGAGCGTTCTTCAAAAAATTGGTTAAAGATATAACTTTTCGTTATCTGTTTGTGAATATTTCGTTTAACAATTTTTTATCAAATGATAAAAATGAATGTTAGAATAATACAATGTTAATAATACTTCTTTTAGCTAGATCTCGTAAACTATATGATATATAACCAGAAAGCATTAATATTGCTGAGATTTATTACTCCCTTGTTATCATGGCATACGAAATCAAACTGAACTATATATATCAAATTTACTGATAGAAATAGTTGTCGCTTGGATTTTAAAATCACCCGCAATAGATATAAACGATTGTAGTTTTGTTTTGGAATCTTCAAATAAATAAATAAAAAAAATTTTGAGAAAGGATAAATAAATCAGATTTTGAACTGATATATATAACTTACTCCTTAAGTTAGCAACCTTTTAAAATTAAAGAGAAAAGAGACACAGAACTTTCCAAACATTATTGAACATGTTCTGATACTTCACTAACCATATTGAAAAAGATGGCATAATCACTTTATTTATATAACACACACATCTTATCTACTAATATTATTTATTTATTTTTTCTTACCCTCTATATAATATTATATATTTTCCAAGTATGTATGCTAAATGCTTGTGCACGTCCCAAACTCGCTGCATAAAAGAATTCAAACAAAAATAAAATTAAAAACATTCTTAAAATCTAAATAGACAATTACATATTTACAGAAATTTGTAAAGTCCTCACACGTATCACTGTAAATTTTATGATTTAAGTCCGATCAGTTCAGAGTAATAGGTTAATTAAGAAATCGAACAATCATACTGATATATCATTTATGGAAATGTAGGTACATTTATTAAAATAATTTAGGTAGATTTAATTTAAATCCCTCGATTTAAAACTATGTCAAATTTTGAAAATAGAAAAAGAACAACGTGAGATGTCTATGAAATTAGAAACAATGGTGGGTCTTTACTAGTCGCATTCTGGCATTAGCTGAGTCGTGTTGAAACAACATATAGATTTAATTAATGCATGTTAACTGTTTAAGTGTTTATAACTGTTTCGAAATAGTCTTAACATAACATAATAAAAATAAAAGGACTAGTTTATAGTTTCACTATCATTTCTGTAAGTTTAAACTTTGTTGGTAGGTGCCAGTTCATGCTCTTTAATAGGCACATTGCATATATATAAATTAATACACAAATTTCAATATTTATATGTAAATGTTTAAAAAATGTACATAATTTAGCCTTAGTATTCATAACCAATAATTCCCTACCAACATTATTTTGATATGTATATGTTTTTGTGTACCTTCTTTTTGACTTTTTAAATTATGTGAGACAACATTTTTAGCAAAAAAAAAAGAAAGAAAGTTAAACTATATTTAAATGAACTGCTAAAATATAAGAGCGCATTTAGTAATATCGATCATATATGTATGATGATATTAATCAACTAATTATTCTAAAAATAAATAAGATAGATTTTTTCTATTCATGTCGACGAGTCTCTTTCATAACAAAAGCTCACTATCAAATTAAACGACGAATTACACAAGCACTTAAAAACTGGAATACAAAAACAAATAAAGCAAATTTGTATATATTATGTGATATTCTAAAAAATGCGTGAATAGATTTTGTTGTTTTCAATCGATCTTTTTAACTCATGTCGACGCGTTACAAAAAGCTCACTAACAAACGTCGACGAATAACGAAAAATGCTCACTAACAACCGATTACCGATGACTAACACACGCAATACGAACTACGTTGTTGGTAGTCGGGTGGTTCATTTCCTGCGGTGAGTATCGGTTATGTTGGTCTAGGTCATGATCGATTCCCTGCCGGAACAAAATTATCAGGAAAGGTACTTGGTCAAGTGGGGCATTATAAGTGGACTATGTCACTCCCACCCGAAAAATTAGTCTGGGCCTTTAGACTTAGGATTACTCCCGAAAGCAGAAAGGTATAAAAAAAAAAAAAAAAAACACACGCAATACAAACTCGAACTCGAACTCGAACTCGAACTCGAACTCAAACTCGAACTCGAACACGAACACGAACACGAACACGAACACTAGAAAATAAATAAAAAGCAATCTTATTCTTATTCTTATTCTTATTCTTATTCTAAATGAACAAATCAATGACGCGTGTCCCACAAATAATTACCACCACTCTCTTTTACATATTACTTCACAAGTCTCTCTCTCTCTCACTCACTCATATATATAAACTCAAAGCATCATCTCGAATGTAGAATACACAATAAAGAAAAGAGACTATAACAAAATGGGGTACGAGAGGCTCGGACCATCGAAAGCAAGTGGTTCGGCCACCACAACCACAGCTCCGTCTCCGAACCTAAGCCAAGTCTCCACTTCAGCACAATCGGAGAATATTCAACGGAGAAGAAAGAAGCTTCTACTGTCTTCAATCGTCGCAGCATTCGCACTCATACTCACCGCCGCGATCTTTGCCGGAATCAGATCACAAGTCAAATCTTCCCAACACGTCCCAGGCTTAGCTCGGAAACCAAGCCAAGCAATCTCCAAAGCCTGCGAGTTGACTCGTTTCCCCGAGTTATGCGTTGACTCACTCATGGATTTCCCCGGCTCACTCGCCGCCTCCTCCGCCAAAGATCTGATCCACGTGACGGTTAACATGACGCTCCACCACTTCAGCCACGCTCTCTACTCCTCTTCCTCCTTCTCATTCCTCGACATGCCGCCACGTGTCCGCTCCGCCTACGATTCATGCATCGAGCTGCTAGACGACTCAGTCGACGCGCTCTCACGCGCTCTCTCCTCCGTCGTCTCCGTCTCCGGAGGCCAAACAAAGCCGCAGGACGTGTTGACGTGGCTGAGCTCGGCTCTGACGAACCAGGACACTTGCGCCGAGGGATTCGACGGCGTCGTCGACGGCGGAGTGAAGGATCAGATGACGGCGGCACTTAAGAATCTCTCGGAGCTTGTTAGCAATTGTTTAGCGATTTTCGCGGCGAGCGGCCACGGCGAAGGAAACGATTTTGCCGGAGTGCCGATACAGAACCGGAGGCTTTTGGAAGTTGAGGATAGTAAACGAGACGAGAAATTCCCGAGATGGACGAAGAGAAGAGAGCGTGAGATATTGGAAATGCCGGTATCTCAGATACAAGCTGATATTATCGTCTCGAAAGACGGTAACGGCACGTGCAAGACTATATCGGAAGCCATCAAGAAAGCTCCTCAGTACAGTACTCGCCGGACTATTATCTACGTCAAGGCCGGAAGGTAAAATTACGTTTTACCCCTTCCATTTCGCTTTCACCGATGTTTTTTTTTTACTTGTGACGTGACGAAAGTAACTCATTGTACGGAATGGGTTAATAATTGCGTTGTGAAATCTTCTGTGTAAGGTACGAAGAGAACAACCTAAAGGTCGGTAGAAAAAAAATTAATTTGATGTTCGTTGGGGATGGGAAGGATAAAACTGTCATTTCTGGAGGGAAAAGTATATTTGACAACATTACCACTTTCCACACGGCGACGTTTGGTAAGGTTTCTCCTTTTGTTTCACTTTTAACTTTTTGAAAATAATACAAGAATAATGATCGATAGTTCAAACTTAAAAGTAAAACACGTACAAACAACATTATTAATTACTGTTAAACAAATACAAAGAATCAAAATATATTTTTTTAGCATCATAATTGAAAAATTTAAAGACCCTTTTGTGGTAATGACAGAATAAAATCATGAAAAGAGCTTAAATGGCAGTCAACATTTATGATATAATAATATACTATCGTTTTTCTCATTGATTTGATGTATAATGTTATATATATATATATAAATACTATATGTTTTGAACGAAGATAGGTGTATTAATAAGTTACGAAGAAAAACAAAAAAAATTCTTCGAGTAAAGTTTTTGGAATCAGATACGTGACGGGTGGCCATGAGCTAGCTGTATAGATTTGGAATTGATAGGTTTAGAGTGTCCGACAGATTCACTTAAAGTCAGAATCATTTACAAATCTAGTTGTCTTTTACCACTTGTGTTTATTCTTCATATGGATTATGGACCACTAAAGAAAGTTAGTTTTAAGTAAAATTTTTAAATAGTAGTAATATGTACTCGAACCTGTTAACAAAGTCAATATTATGGACCACTAAATTTGTAAACAAAATAATAATATTTGATTTTTATTGAGGTATTTTTAAGCTTTTTTTGCCAAGACAGTAAGTAATCTTTTTTTTTTTTTTCTTGTAATCATCTTTTTCAGACAACGAAATTCAAAAACAAACGTCATTTAGCCATTTTCTACCGCTTCGGTTCCAAAACATCCATATCGCAGACTAACTTTAATTTTCTACCAACTTTTTTCTCACTCATGGTAGTTGATACCTAATTTTGTACTTTGTTCTTAGGTAAAATTTACTTGTTTCTGTGTTAGAGAAAACCTTTCAATATAATATCCAAACAAACCAAAAAAAAAAGATTTGGTTAGCAATAGAAACCAAATTATCACCCATTTTTTTTATACAGAATTTTAAAATTGATCTGATGTTTTAATGCTTTGTAGTTCGGTTACTGTTTTTGGATTGAATTTTCAATATGTTTACGATTGAATTTGGTTAGGTTATACAGACTTACACAAAATCGGATATCCTATGTGATGCTGCCGCTTATCCAAACCAAACTCACATGCATGTTGTTGTGGTTCTTAATGTGCATTAAATGCATTACTACTCAAATGAAATCGAAAAATAAAAACATTCTTTCTTTCGTAAAAACAAATACCACATCACACTCATCTAATTTTCACTCACATATACCCACATCCACGTACGTAGATCACCACATTAGTAAACGCATGTTTCGTAAATGTATGAATATTCAAATCTTCATAAAGATATATGCACACTTGGAAATATATATAATTATATATATACATCTAGAAGGATTAACACATTCACATGTAACATATCTTAAAGTTGGAGGTAGGCCGCGCAATTACTGACACACATATATATATACATGCATGATGGGAGACAGAGAAGAGTTGCATTTATCTATATTATAGTTGGATGAGTGGGTCATGGCTAATTTTGTGGTTGGACGCGTTAGAGACCCCACTAGTTGCATTAACATTATTAGATAAAGACATTTCTCAAATACTAGTATTTGATTTTAATTATATATAAAATCCAATTCAAGTTTTGTCTGACTGCACTTGTTGCATAGACATCAAACACTTATTGATGATGAGTTAACGATTTGCCTTCCTACTGTGGAGTTGGGTGTGAATTGTTGGAAGGGAATGATGTGGAAGGAGAATAAAATGATGTGGAAAGAATATTGGAAGGGAAATTTGCCTTCCTACTGGAGATGGTCTAAAATACAAAACGTAATTGTTGTTTTCCTTGTTTTTTTTTTTCAGCCGCAAATGGAGCCGGATTTATTGCAAGGGACATTACATTTCAAAATTGGGCTGGTCCAGAAAAGCACCAAGCGGTCGCCCTCCGCGTTGGAGCTGACCACGCGGTGATCTACCGATGCAATATAATCGGTTACCAAGACACGCTCTATGTTCATTCAAACCGTCAATTCTTTCGCGAATGCGATATCTACGGTACAGTTGATTTCATATTCGGTAATGCAGCCGTGGTGCTACAAAATTGTAGCATCTATGCACGTAAACCAATGGATCTTCAGAAAAACACAATCACTGCTCAAAACAGAAAAGACCCTAACCAGAACACCGGAATATCGATACACGCATCTAGAGTTCTTGCGACACCCGATCTCCTAGCGACCAACGGTACTATCCAGACGTATCTAGGTCGACCGTGGAAGCAATTCTCTAGGGCTGTTTACATGTTATCGTATATCGGCAATCATGTACACACGAGAGGTTGGCTCGAGTGGAACACAACATTTGCTTTGGATACTTTATACTATGGAGAGTATTTGAACACTGGACCCGGGTCGAATCTTACGCAGCGTGTGAAATGGCCGGGCTATCGGGTCATCAATTCGACCGCTGAGGCAAACCGGTTTACAGTGGCCGAATTTATATATGGTTCGTCGTGGTTGCCTTCGACCGGTGTTTCGTTCTTGGCCGGATTAAATATTTAGGTAGAGAAATAAAAAAGTGCTTTTGTTTCCGATGAATTGTTTCATTCTTACGTCCTTATATTAATGGATATATGATTAATCCTATATAATATATATTTTTAGCTTTTAATTGTATTGAGGTATTATTCAATAAGATCGTGAGTCGAGAATAATTTTATAATATTCTTTCGGATACTACAAATGATTCATTTCGGTGCGATGAAGTAATCGATGACTAATGTCTATATATTATATAGATTTTGCATATAATTTTTTTTGCTAGGAATGATAAAGTTTTTTCGAATATGGATAGAGATCCATTAGAAACTCTGAAAATTGCGGAAACTGAAGCAACAATCTGGGAAATGGCACAAACCAGTGATCAAGCAATGGTTTCCCAAAATTTTGGTTCTTCTCCGGTGATTTCACATTATGAAGGATGGAATTGTTATATTGATGGATTTTGGAAGGACACAAATAATTTTTTAGGATTAAGATGACATTACTTTCAGGAAGGCATTGACGGAATTATCATGGGAGCAAGGAATTTACGACGAAGTCTCTCTTCCCTACACACGAAATTAGAAGCTCTCATTTGGGCTATGCATTGTATGATTGCAAACCAGAAGACGGCGATAGCTTTTGCAACAGACTATCTGCTCCGAGCTGGTAAAGATGGTGTCTACACCCAAAGAGTGGTCGGCATTCACATTACACTTGGAGGAATTCGTGAAGAGTAAGGAGATGTTTTTTTTTCTCTATCTCTTTCATCCCTCGCACAAACAACACAAAGACGGACAAGCTAGCACGAAGTGCTCGTGTCTACCCATCATATATTAATTATGTAAATTCGGTACCTGCGGTTTGGATTTCTGAACCGTTTTAGACGTTTAAGCTGATGATAAAAAAAAAATTGCCGTTTAGAAAATAAATACTCCATAAAGTTTACTTTAGTGTCTTTTTTGTGTGTCAATAAGAGGACATTATTTTAAACCAATTGAATGTTTTGAAAGCTAAGTTAAGATTAGAAATTAAAACTAATTAAAAAACTGAATTGGATGTGTCGGTGAGGGAGACGAACCAATGTGACTGAAGTCAATAAGGTCACGGCCCACGACCGACACTGGCCGTGGGGTCCACGATTTTGGGAACTTTGGTTCTAATAATTCCATGTTCCGACTCATTTTACTCGACAATAATAATACTACCAAACAAGAAAATGTTCTTTTACGTTATGCGTTATCATTCATTTTAGTTTAAACTGAAAAAGAATTAATATAACAAATTGATGACCTAACATTAGCTATAATTGATAGAACCTACTGTTTGATTTGCTTCACGTCAAGAATTTGGATCTATTAGAGTCAAATAATAATCGTTTTGGATCTATAAGAATTTGGATGACAAAAATATATACTTCTGGATATTTGGATCTATAAGACCATGATTATCGCAGGTTTCTTAGAGGGTTTTTAGAATTTTTTATTATTAAAACTATTATAAAATATTCAACAGGTGAATATACCGTCTCTTAATTAAGAGATCGAAGATACCGTCTCTTCCTCCCACGTGTCGCTTTGTGGTTTTTTTTTTGTTTTCCTTTCTTTCTTCTTCCTCGACGCAATCTCTCCGATTTCTTCCTCTCCAATTTCTTCACATCGTCCTTGTCCACATCGTCCTTCATCCTGAAAATCGCTTATTTGCCGCCAGTAAAGAAACTTTTGCTGCAAACATCTCTGATATTTCTACGGAGGAGGATGAAATCGGAGGAAAAAAACCCAAATGGGTTTCTGCGATAATCAAGTCTCTAAAATTTTTTACATAATTAAATTTTAATATTAAATAAATGATTAAGAAACTCAAATGGGTTTCTGCGATAATCATGCTCTAAGAATTTGGATCTGTTATTGTAAAGGTTTTGAATGACAAGAATATATACTTTTTAATATAAACATTGAAGATTAGTTTCTATTTCAATCCAAGATTTACCACATTTCAATCCAAGAAGTCAAAAATCAGTAGTCTAGTGGTTGCCAACTTTGGAATCAGCAAACAACGGTTCCTAGGAGTTCGATTCTTATTAGGAAAAAAATGATGATGTTTGGCCAAATATGATATGAAGCTAATGTGTTGGCCTCATTTGCAAATCCGTGTGTACGTTTAGTCTGTTGGTAGTACACCCCAAAAAATTAGTTTGAACCTCTCCATAGACATGTGATTTATCCCTGAGTTATAAAACAAAAAACAAAAACAAACTTAAACAAAACAAAAAAAATCCTACCCAATTATAAAAAATAGTAGTTCTAATAATAATCAGTGAAATGGTTGCCCAAGTACATTCTTCCGATCGATTATAGAAATCCCGAATACACTTTGCTGAATCTAAATTCCTATCAGCATTTTGTTTGGAGAGCAATCATAATTCCAAAAATTCTACCCCAACAAAAAACAATTCGCCAAACTCCAGCTAGAGATCACTTCTTATGTGTGTTTTTTTTCAACCGTCCTATATATTGTCTCCAATCAATTAACATATGTTCCGCTTGTGTTTATTAAATAAAATAAAATAAAAATAATAATCATTAAATTCATGAAACAAAATAAAAGTAATCTGTAAGCTACTGTTGCTATGCAGCTGCTTTTAATGTGATTTTTTAAAAAGATTCAACAAATTTAGTTTGAAAAAAAAAATCTGAGAATTAATTTTGTTGACTATAATAACATTTTTGATAGAAAAAAGCGTTTCAATTACTCAAAGTATGAAAAACAACTAGTCAAAATTCAATAATTATTTTACTGACAACACATTTAATATGATCACCATTCAATTTTTGTTATGCATTATTTGTTCCGTATCAACCCTCTTTGTTCAATCACTTTTGTCTAATCCACTTAACCTGCACAACTTATTTCACTGCCACCAATTCGGGATCTAGTAAATAAACTTTTAATATTGTTCTTTAAGAGAGTTTTTTTTAAACCTTGATTCAAGTATATGTCATGCAATTTCGAATAAACAAGTTTTCAAATTTTATAAAAGTCATTGAAAATAAGTAAATAACAATGGATTGCTCTAAAAATCGAGATTATGGCCCAAAAAGGCCCAGATATGAATAGACATAAGCCCTAAGCGCACGTAAATTCATCACTGCCAAAACAAACTTAAACCAGTTCCCAAACAAGCCCACAACTTCACCATCGCCAAACCCCCCCCCCCACTCTTCTAAAACCCTAACAAGAACCCTATCTCCCATTTTCTCTGAAAGAAACATTTTTTCCACACTCCCATTGAGAAATCTCCAGAACGAACATTTCAACCATGTCGATTTCTAAAGCCGCCTTTTTGAACCATCTGCAAATAATCGCGAGAGTCTACCGCCCCCGTGTTCCGCCGCCATTGTTCGCCGTCCGGTTCATGTCTTACGCGACGCAGGAAGAGGCCGCCGCGGAACGTCGCCGTCGTAAGCGTCGTCATCGCATGGAGCCACCGCTTAATTCGTTCAACAGATCCTCGCAACAGCAGCAGCAACCTCAAATCTCTAGACCTATCCAGAACCCAAATGTCCCGAAATTGCCAGAGTCTGTGTCTGTTCTCACCGGGAAACGCCTCGATCTCCACAATCATATCCTGAAATTGATTCGGGAGAATGATCTGGAAGAAGCTGCTCTCTACACTCGTCATTCTGTGTATTCGAATTGCCGGCCGACGATTTTCACCGTGAACGCCGTTTTGGCGGCGCAGCTCCGGCAATCCAAATACGGGGCGCTTCTGCAATTGCATGGTTTCATCAATCAAGCTGGTATAGCCTCTAATATCATCACATACAACTTAATTTTCCAGGCTTACCTTGATGTTAGAAAACCCGAAGTTGCTTTGGAACATTACAAGCTGTTTATCGATGGTGCGCCATTGAATCCTTCCATTGCTACTTTTAGGATTCTGGTGAAGGGTTTAGTTGATAATGATAATCTTGAGAAGGCGATGGGGATTAAGGAGGATATGGGTGTTAGATGTTTTGTTGCAGACCCTGTTGTTTATAGCTATCTAATGATTGGGTGTGTGAAGAATTCTGATGCCGATGGTGTTTTTAAGCTTTATGAAGAGTTGAAGGAGAAGCTTGATGGGTTTGTTGAAGATGGTGTGGTTTATGGGCAATTGATGAAAGGATATTTCATGAAAGGGATGGAGAAAGAAGCCATGGAGTGTTATGAGGAAGCTGTTGGAGAGAACTCAAAGGTTAAGATGAGCGCTATGGCTTATAACTACGTGTTGGAGGCTTTGATTGAGAACGGGAAGTTCAATGAGGCTTTGAAGTTGTTTGAAGCGATGAAAAAGGAACATAATCCACCGAAGCTTTTGGCTTTAAATTTGGGAAGTTTTAATGTGATTGTTAATGGGTATTGTGCAGAAGGAAGGTTTGGGGAAGCTATGGAGGTTTTCAGGCAAATGGGTGATTTTAGGTGTAGTCCCGATACTTTATCGTTCAACAATCTGATGAATCAATTGTGCGACAACGGATTGTTGGCCGAGGCTGAGAAGCTTTACAGTGAAATGGATGAGAAAAAGGTGAAGCCTGATGAGTACACATATGGTTTGTTAATGGATACTTGTTTCAAGGAAAATAAGATTGACGAAGGAGCTGCTTATTACAAAACGATGGTTGAGTCGAGTCTAAGACCAAACTTGGCAGTGTATAACCGGTTGCAAGATCAGTTGGTTAAATCTGGGAAACTTGACGATGCAAAGTCCTTCTTCGATATGATGGTGAGCAAGCTCAAGATGGACGATGAGGCTTACAAATTCATCATGAGGGCGTTAAGTGAAGCTGGGAGACTCGATGAAATGCTTAAGATTGTGGAAGAGATGCTGGACGACGAAATGGTCAGAGTGAGTGAGGAAATGCAAGAGTTTGTGAAAGAAGAGCTGAGGAAAGGAGGAAGAGAGGATGATCTGCAGAAACTGATGGATGAGAAAGAGAGATTGAAAGCCGAGGCAAAAGCTAAAGAGTTAGAAGCAGCAGAAGCGAAGAAGAGGAGTACACAAATTAGCATAGCTTCACTAATTCCTTCAAAACAAGAGGAAGAAAAGGGAGAAAAGGTAAAGATGCTTTGGGATAACAATGTCGTTGAAGAAGCCGATGTGGTGGAGGTGACTCAAGGAGAAGCAGCAGATGGATCCAACGGTCAGAATCCGCCTTGATGCTGATTGTCGTTTGCTCGAGTTCTATTTGTATTCAACTTTTTATGTAATTAGGGATTTGGTTGAGACAATAAGCTATGATCCATCTTTTGGTATAATGCCCATTTGGCAAAATCTTTTTTCAAGTTTGCTTCTGGTTTCAAATTTAACATGGTCTGTAGCAAGATTGATCCACTTGATGTCAATTTTTTAACCATTTGTGATTATGTAACCACTTGTGACAATGATTTGAAGTGGATAGTGTGATTGAGATGTTTAGGGAACATTGAGTTCCAAATTAGAAACATAAGACTAGAAAGCACGGAAGAGGAAGCACGGAATAGGTTAGATAACAAATTTCCATCATATGTGCACGGTTAAGTCAAAACCATAACAAATTAAGTCTAGAAATACACAACCGGAAGCTAACCGATCTAAACCAAACCAGTCAACTAAGCCTTCCAGGAAATTCATCCAACTCTATCATCTGTTGGTTGTTTTCCATGGAAGCAATTTATCAAAAACTAAGACTGGAAGCAAGTTCTTAAAGTCAAAATAGGATTCCTTTATAAGCACAGGTCACTGTTACTCAGAGCTCCATGCTTCTTTGCTTGCTCTCTTATCATCTGGGTGAGTGATATCATTTGCCGTAGCACCGCAACACATAAATATACAGAGGAATGTTAACCATATAGAAACCAAAGCTTAGACTTGAAACCGAAAGAAAGATATAATCCGAGACGATTCCATGATTTGCTGCAATGATCATATCAAAGTTTGGACTTTGGTTGATTCGCCTACAATATGATAAGTCAGAAGAGACATGAAGTACCTGATTAGGATGAGCTCTGAGCCAAGAATCGAACAAACTCTTCTTTCTTCTTGCCAAAGTTGAACACGGCATGTTCACGGAGTACTTGCTCTCGCTTTATGTCCTCCAGCGTTTTTTCCTTCTTCCATTTCAGCTCTCTCATTTGCTTCTCTGTCTCACTATAATTGTCCATCATGCGTGAAGCAATTGGCTTTGCAAATCTTATGTTCACCTCATCACTGAAATTTGCATTGGTTTCAGAACAGTGGAAAACATAAGAAGAAAAGAGAACAACCCGAAGAGGGAAATAAGTTTTCAGGTTACAGAGTTGTGAGAATCTTACCGGCTTCCAAGTGTGAAGATCCTGCCTGTTCTGATGGTTCCTCCATCCAAAGATATAGCACCATCACTTATGCAAGGAAGGGCATTGATCATATCAACCCTTGTTTTGTAAACTTGAAGGCGGGAGAAGAGACTGTAGAACAAGGTCTCACGAAGACCATATCCATATGTTGTGACACAGAGCAAGTAAGCTGGATCGATTTGTATCATGTTCACAGCAAATCCTAGAAACCCAGGAGGATACTCGCCGTTGGGCAATTTTGGTTTCAGAAGATCAAGCCTTCTTTGCGGATCATCAGCTATGTGGTGGCCAACATACGGTCTAAAGGTCACCAAATAAAGGTATTAGAAAAGGATTGCAGATGAAAGTATCTAAAACAATTGGTAATACAGGAAAAAGAGTTAAACAAGAACAAGTACCTCAGATTTTCAAGGCAGATGGCATCAAAACGACCTTCAATGGTTCTGCCAATCGTAGAGCCAAGCCCGTGAAGGCCAGCATTTCTATCAACGTTGCCTTGGTTGTCATAACTCTCTAAAGCCTTAACACTGTCGTAATCCTTGCATACAAGTGCCAACATCGAGCGAGTTCCTAGATAATCCGACAAAACTCTGCATTTTAAAAGTACCACGAGAGAAACTAGTCAGTTTCAGATTACAAAAACCATCACAAGAAAGGGTTTCAACAGAAACTGTGACATGGGAATTTTAAGGTAATCTGAAGAAATGACAGTGAGAAATGGGACTAACTGGCTCAGGTTTTCATCATTGACTTTCCCCAGTTTGGCTACAACTCCAACGACACCTTTTGTCAACGTCAACTGAGAAACCTGCATGCCATGACGAGATTGAACAAGACCTAAAACTCCAGCAGCTGAATTTTCGTGCCGAAGGATCTGTTCATTGATATCTTCACCCTGATGATTGTCACCATAGTTTTCGCTTCTAGGAGTGGCGGGTGACTGAAGTTTGCTCATACGAACTGCAAAAGAACATTGTGACATCTCATTCTCACAGAAATCTAAAAGAACAAACTTCTTCTGCTAAAACGTAGTAGCAAATCTCGAACCTTGCAAATCGAGGATGGATTCATCCAATTTGGTCTTCTGAGACTTGAGAAATTTCATATTATCCTCGTGCTGTTTGATTTTGTTGCCCATGGCTTCAAGATCAGACTGAAGCCTCTTGGAGTTGAACAAAGCAAACTCGGCGTGAGAAATCCCTCCTCCTCCATTCTGGGTTTCATCTCTTGAAACTGGTGAAGTCGTTTCTCTTGGATCCACAAGCATCATCGTTGATGGGTCTTGAACAGCCAAAGGGGTGGCCTGAAACGAAATCTACAAATTGGATGCAAAAGCTGATTAAAAAAAAAACCATTCTTTCATAAACCCTAAATCTCCAATTCGTGAAATCTGAAACATAAATTCCCTTTTCGCAACTCTCAAAATCAGATCACTTTTAACGAATAAGCAACTGCATTCAACCAACTGTGTAAGCGAGAGAACAAAACGCATCCAATGTAGTCGCATGCAAATTGAAAGAAAACGAAATCGACGGAACAAAATTCGAGAATTTTGACCAGAAAGATACAATATAATACGAGTCTATTCTCCAGATTTCCAGAAAGATTGATCGCATACGAGAGATTACAATTCAAATTTCTGTTTTCGACAAATCTGCTTTCGTTTGCAATTTTCTGGGTAACCAAACTGAAAATTCTTGAACTAACCTGTTGACTGGTCGGATACATTGCTCCTCAGCTTCAATGTTAATATCGGAGAATCTATCTTATTCTCTCTCTCTCTCTGTGTGCTTCGGCGTCTTCTTTGGTCACACTGAGAGCATCATTATCGGTGACCCCTACACACGGGGTCATCCGATTTTTTTTAATTTTTTTTTTTAATTTTTTTTTAATTTTTTTAAAAAAAAAAAAAAAAAAAAAAATTTTAATACCGCGACGAATCAGGAAGCGACACGTCATCACAAATCGGATGACACGGCGCGCGCGGGTGTCACCGCAGAGACACACAGACACCCAGTTCATCCACGTGTCGCTTCCTCATTTGTCCAAAAAAAAAAAATTAAAAAAAATTAAAAAAAATCGGATGACCCCGTGTGTAGGGGTCACCGATAATGATGCTCTGAGGGTTTAGTTAGTTTTGCAGGTCTTCCTCTGGATATAAAATAAAAGCCAAATATTTCTCTTTTCTTTTGGGCCTAAACACGTCAGCAAGTATATTTTCCATTTCATTTATTAATTTATTTTTCTAATATCCGTGCGATACAGAAGTTTTTACGGTTAATTTATCATATTGTGTTTATGGATGTATTTGCGTATTTAGATTTTTAACTCGGTTTAGAATTAGATAATCATAGTATTTTTTACATTTACTTTATTTTATTGTACTAATAGGTGAATTTTGTGTTACTATTCGGTTAGACGTGCCATAAGAGCATCTCCATTAGTGAACCACTTTGGAGTTTTTAAAATTATTTTAATAGCTTTTTTGCTTTTATTGAATAGTTAAGAATTTTTGTTTTTTTTACTCCTCCATTGATGAACCCATTAGGGGTTCTTAACAATAAAAAAATAATATTTTTTAAACATTTATTTGAACATTTTATTTATTGTAATATTAATTTTAAACATACAATAATTATAAAAAAAGATTACTAGTTCATGAATTTTAAGACATACAAAAATATAAATACTAAAATCGAAAAACGTTTAAGACATACATATGGAATTATCCATTTTAACCACATTGAAAGAGAGTATGATTTGATTATACCTTGAATTCACAGAAAGTGGCTCGATTGAACCCTCTTTCAAGCAAACATGATTCCTCTGTCCAAATGTTTGCACCAGTGTAGCTCGTTGAAGCAAGGGTAGTATTCCTCTTCCTATTGCCTTCTCTTCCTGCCAAAGTCAAACACAAACAAGAGATCAGCGTGTTATCACGGCTGAGGATAACAATTTTTTGCGGCTTAACTCTACTATCGCTGGCACAAATCTTTGGAGAAACAAGAACATATATAAGCCATGAGGTTGAACATTGAGAATATTTTATCCAAGAATGTTAAACAGACTAGGTCAAGAGAGAGATAAAATTCATACCAAAAGTTCAGAACCAGCTCTTAGAAAATATTGTGGCATAGCAGTATATCCTGGTTTTTCGATAAGTGACATTAGTCCTGACTCAACTGATGTCCCGGGAACATCCTACAAAAATCCAACCAAAGCATCTTAAGTTGGAAACGTCTACAAAGCATATTATTTAGTCACACAGGTCCATGACATCAAGAAATGGACAGCATAGATCAGGTATGCATACTCAACAAACGTCTGAGAGTATGTATACGGATTAGATATGGTATAGTCTTGCTTTTTAACTAAAAGTATTTATTTGGAAATGAATTATTTAACCCTGATGAAGTCATATGGCATTCTAGGAAACATATATAACAATATTTATTGGGAAGACTGAAGAACATGCAATGCTACACTCATATGCGATGCTCATTATGCGCTTCAAATGAGAGAAGATAAGAGAATGTTTTTGCAAAAAATGGGAAAGCATCAATGGGAATCATACTACCTCCAGCAGCATGCTCTTTAATGAGAGAATCTCCTTTGCATCAGCTACAGAAAGCTGAAAATAACCAGAGAGATTGACCATGAACATTACCTAAATGAAAAACTAACCGAATTGGCAATAACTGTGAGAAGACAACTAGAGGGAAACACTACCTTATTCCAAAAGCCCCCCAGCGCATCCCTCTCTTTGCCAGAATCCTTGAAACATGTAAACGTAATCTTCAGATGACTTTGCAGCGATACTGCAACAGCTACAAACATGCAAGAAACTCAAAGTAAGTCCTGAGGACAAAGAAACACGTTTGAGCGCAAACCGTTTGCATCTCCATTTCCAAAGGAACCCTGCCAAGAAACCCAATAAGCTTAAAACGGTCTGATTCAGAAACATAAGCATTGAAGAGACAAAACATAACCAGGAACCAAAGATATTGATTCCTCTAAATCAATTAGACAACAAATTTGCTTTAAAAACCGAAATTTAAGACGAAAAATAAGGAAGAAACACGCAAAAGCCAATTAGACACGCTAAGCAGAGAGTGACTAAAACAAAAAAGCGAAGGAGAGATTGAACAAGTACGAAGCTGGAGACGTTGAAGGGTATGATCTCGGTGACGGAGAGGCGGAATCAGACGGCGAGTCTTTCGTTCCTCGACTGAAAAAACCTCTCATCTCTGTAAACTTCTCATAGAAGATCGAAGAAGAAGCTTTGGTCGCGAGACAAAATTTTTTTTTCCGCCCAAAAAAAACATTCAGCCAACCCCACGCCGCTACGTTGCCTAAGAGACGGGTTCTTAGACCATATCCAATGGGGGTTCTTAAAGGAGAGGTTCTTAAAATTTTATAATGACAAATAATGATAAATATTAGAGAGGTTCTTAACTTAAAAAAAAAAGGTTCTTAAAGTTCTTATTTAAGAACTTTTTTAGGGGTTCTTAACTAGAGGTTCTTAAAATTTATAATTAAAATATTGGTAAGAACCCCATGAAGAGTTCTACCATTGGTGATGCTCTTAGAGCTCTCCGCTAAGGAGCGGTCCTTAAGTTTAAGCCGAATTTCGATTTATTTTTAATCAAAAAAATCCTATGAACCTGTGCCAAAAAAGCTTAAGGATCGCTGATGGAGCTGGTCTAAGCTCTAATATAGATCGGTTAGTTCTTATGAAAACTCATGAATTTCGCATAGCAGAGAGTGAAATAACTTTTAAAAGATTCAAAACGTATGTTAGAAAACAACCCATACTTATATTTATATCTGAGTGTACATTCATCCGACATTAATTTCCTTTCATAAACATATGATGTGTTTTCAAGATACTCTCTCTTTCTCGCTTTCTTTCTCTTCAATGCGACAAATTGAATTATAGATCACATTTGTACCTGATTTAAATCTACAATGCACTTTTTTTGAAATATCGTTCTTTGACCAGTTTCACGGTTTTGGTTTGAGTATGGAAAACTTCTCATATTCGCGTTTATTTATTTTTTTGGGTACAATTCTTTTTTTTCTCTTTCCAACCCTTTTAATGGGACATCATTTCTGAGTTACAACCACATCAAACGAGAATTACAACAAAACACGTGCAAAAAAACTTAGGATAACATGTCCTAAAATTAAAAGTGGGTAAAACGTCAAGTAAACCAGATGTGGTGACATAAGTAATTCCACATAGGAATCACGTCGCAAGATCATTCAAGAAATAAATGAATCCAAACCAAACAGAGAGATAAGTGAGAGTCTGAGTCTAAACCAGCAAGTTTACTTCTCATAGAAGATCACGAATTACCTGAGTCTGAGGCTTAGACACAACCCAGTGTAAACGTGCGTTCCTCTCTTTCCAAATTTCGTAGATAAAAACGTGGTTTTATTTCTTTATTTTGGGATACCACAATCCGTTTCTCGTAACACACATGTTGGAACGTGTTTGAGCACGTCTCCTACAAATCAATTTGTATCGGGGAGGTTCGGGGATTTTCTGTTAAGATAGAGCCGGTTGCGTTCCAGTCGGCAAATGAGGAGGAAAAGGTGATTTATAGTTGTGCCCGGAGGGCTGCCTACGTACCCCGGGTTGGGGATCAAGCCATTCGTAGTTCGTTGCTGAGGCGGGTAGGAGAAAGAGCTGGAGAGATGGGAGCTCGTCAGGTCGAGTCGCCAGGTCGGCCGTCAGGTCGGGTCGTCGGTCGACCGTCAGGTCGGGTCGTCGGTCGACCGTCAGATCGGATCGTCGTTCGACTGTCATCAGGTCGCCAGGTCGGTCGACCGTCAGGTCGGGACGTCGGTCGCCGGTCGACCGTCAAATCGGGTCGTCGGTCAGCCGTCAAATCGGGTCTTCGGTCGACTGTCAGGTCGTCGGGTCGGTTGGAACGTTGGAGAGCTGCGCCGAGCTGGGAGAGCTGCGCCGAGCTGGGAGAGCTGCTGAGCTGAGAGAGATGCGCCGAGCTGGGAGAGCTGGGAGAGCTGCCGAGCTGGGAGAGCTGGGAGAGCTGCGAGTTCTCTTTTTAGAGAGGGAAAGTTATTTAGAAAGAGAGAAATGAGAGTCTTTTTGTGTGTCGGATAATGAACTCCAAAGGGGAGATTTATAGTGGGAGTTGATGAGACAACTCTCCGGTTTTTGGGGATGACGTTACGGTTCGTGAACAGTCTCCGGTTTTTGGGGATGACGTGACGGTTCGTGAACAGTACCCGACATGTCGTGAACAGTACCCTGCATGTCGTGAACAGTGCGGGGTAGGTCGTGAACAGTAAAAAGAAAAAGAAAAAGGGGGTGTGCTCATCACCACACCTACAATAGCCCTCCCCCAAGTTCGGCGAGTGAGTGTCGAAGTCGGCGGACGAAACAAGTCCTAGCTCGATATACGTTAACCTGCAAGTAAGGTTGAACTTGATTAGAGTTAAAAAATTTATGTGTTAGTGCGAGACTAGGCTCGGCACTTGTCTTGTCAAGTTTGATGCGAGATGAGATCGGCTTTGCTGACTCTTAAGCTTAAGTACGAGGCTAGGCTCGGTACTTATCTTGTCGAGTGTTTGCGAGATGAGCTCGGCTTTGCTGACTCTTAAGCTTAAGTACGAGGCTAGGCTCGGTACTTATCTTGTCGAGTGTTTGCGAGATGAGCTCGGCTTTGCTGACTCTTAAGCTTAAGTACGAGGCTAGGCTCGGTACTTATCTTGTCGAGTGTTTGCGAGATGAGCTCGGCTCAAGGAGAATGAAAAGAGTAAAAAATAAAATAAGCTTGGAACTTATCTGTATGGAGCTGTTCGGAGATGAGGACGATGTTCCCGACATTTGCCGAGCTACTCTTTGCGTGTAGAAAAATCCTCAAGCCCCCTCCTTCTAGCGCCAATTGTTGATCCCGAAGATCACTAATGATGTTTAAGAGGTTGATTAGGGAGAGGGAGGTGAGATTTTCGTTAATTAGAACGAGTTAACCACGATTTAAGCAGGTCGGGTGAATGATGAACAGGCCGTGGGCCGTATTGCTTTTATTGATGATGGAAGGAAGTGAGCAATTTAGATTTACGAATTGGTTCCAACGGAAATCCAGTTCGGCGTTCTAAATATGCTGCTTTGTTACAAACGAGAGAGAGAGAGAGAGGTCGGTCCTATTTTCGTAGAGAGTAATCTCCTTCTTTTTGGCTCCCAAAGTCCTCCTCTTTAATGCATGACGAGGGGTATATATAGTGAGGGTAGCTCTCTGCTTCCGCGGATTCCGGAGCCACGCGTCACCCTCAGCCTGCTTCACGGGTAAGGTGCTCTAGGAAGCGTGTCCCGATTCTCAGGGTGAGGGGTAATGATGAGCTCGGCGCTAGAAGAAGGGGGTTAAAAGATTTTTCTATACGCAAGGAGCAGTTCGACCACAACAGCAGCCGCAGCAACGATGACAATTCCGCCCCCAAGAGTGTTGTCGGACCAGGAGACCCCGGCTCAAACAACGGCCCCGGCCCAGACAACGGCCCCACCGCCGACTCAAACAACAGCGGCCGCCCCGCCGTCAGCCCAGGCGGCTACCAACCAACCGATTCCTCGAGAGCAGTCCTTCAGGGCTCCGCCCCCGGCTCCAACGCCCACTCCTTCCGACGGTCCCGCCGCCCACAACGCGCCCCGAACGCCGGAGGACCAGCCCACTCTGTCCGCCGTAATGCAGACCCTGCTCGCCAGAATAGGCAAGCTTACGCGAGCTACCGATCAACGGTTCGCCACACTAGCAGCCTCCCGCGACCGGTCGGACAACGCCGGATCCCCCGACATTCACCTCAGAGAACCAGCCTCTCGGGGAGAAACCCCACGCATCCGGAGAAACCGGCCCGGAGACTCACCATCAGGATCCGAAGGACCGGGAGGACGTTTCGCCCCGGCGGTAGGAAGCTCCACGGACGACGAAGCCCACCATCTCCGATCTAGCTCGGAGCGCGCCAGGGACGCCGAGTTCGAAGCCATGAAGGAAACAATCCGCGCGATGTCCTCCAAAATCCATCAGGCCACCAGCGCGGCACCGGAAATAGATCGCGTCCTCAGAGAGACGCAAAACACACCGTTCACCCGCCGGATCGCGTTCGTTCCGCTCCAGCACCTCGGGAAGCTCAAACTCCAGCCCTACGCGGGCACCACCGACCCGGCCCAGTATCTTACGGCGTTCACCATCGCCATGGGCCGCGCCCACTTCTCCCCGGACGAGCGTGAAGCCGCCCACTACCAGCTCTTCGTGAAGACACACTCCATAGTCAGCTACAGAGATCTTTCGACTACCTTCCTCGAGCACTACTCCATCTACATCAGGCAGTCCGCGTCCAGCGCGGATCTCTGGGCGTTGAATCAAGGAGCAAAGGAGTCGCTCAGGTCCTTCATAGAGCGCTTCAAAGCCACGGCCTCCCAAAGCAATGTGACGGACGAGTCAGCGCTCCCCGCTATAAGAAAGGGCCTGCGTGCTGATTCGGCCTTCAAGGACGACATGAAGCTCAACAAGTTGCGCTCGTTGGAAGACGCCTTACACCGCGCTGGACTCTTCGTCGAGCTCGAGGAGGAAAAGGCGGCTGAGTCAAGGAACGGCGCCTCGCACAAGGCCCCGGTCCCAAAGGAGCGACCCCAAGAAAGGTATCAGGAGCCTCGTCAACACTACGATGACGAGTATCAGCGCAGCAAAGGAAAGCAGGCCGCCGCGTTCCTCGTCAACGGACCGCCCGCCGCCCTCCATCTGCGCGACCCCGTCCTTCCCCCTAGCCCCGCGCCAAGGCTGCCTTGGAACAAATACGTGCGAGATCCCAATCAGCAGGATCGACGCCCCGACGAACCAAACGACAGGGACCCGCGACCAGACGAGCAGTATGACAGGACGGCCTTCTGCGACTTTCACCAGAGAAAGGGGCATCCGACCTCACAATGCCGCGCACTCTAAGAAGTCCTGTTGAACCAATTAAAGAGGTAGGAAATCCGCGTTCCAGAGCGGCTGCGTCCGCGAGCCCGGGACAGCAATCGGATACAACCCCGCGATAATCGCGGCCGCGGGGACAGCCGGGCTAGGCATGATAACCGCGCTCAAAACGACGATCGTCGGAGGCGATCCCCCTCGCGAGACCAGGAAAGGGGTAGGTCGCCTCCCCCGGCCCGGACTCTGATAGGAATGATCATGGGAGGTCTCCTCTCGTGCAGCGATTCAGTGCGGTCCATCAAGCGTCACGAGAGGAAGACCGACGCGTCCCTGAAATGGCACTCCGGCCTGGAGATGGATGCGCAGGACACGAGCAAAAGGGGGATATGTTTCTCCGAGGCCGACGCGATCGGGGTCCACCAGCCCCACAACGACCCCCTCGTCGTACAAGTCCGCGTAGCCGACTGCGACGTCAACCGAGTCCTCGTCGATACGGGCAGCTCGGTCGATCTCATCTTCAAGGATACCCTCGCCAGGATGAATCTAAACGGGGTCGCAATCAAGCCGCACTCAATCCCGCTAACCGGCTTCGCCGGAGACACCGTCAACGGAATCGGCACCATCGAACTACCTGTCTACGTAGGCCGGGTCACAAAAATCGTCAAGTTTGTGGTCTTCGATACCACCCGATCTACAACATCATTCTCGGAACCCCTTGGCTGCATTCGATGAAGGCAGTCACTTTGACGTACCATCAATGTCTCAAGTTTCTCAACCAGGCCGGGACGTATACTCATAGGAGCAACCAGAGGGTCTCTCGCGCCTGCTTCGCCATTGAACATAAGCTGCGCCACGCCGCGCCGGCCTGCTTGACTGTCAGCGCGTATCAGCCAGGTGAGACAACTGCCCGGGATCTCCCGGGAGAAGACCTCGTCACCCAGGTCAACATCGATCCAAGTGACCCCTCCCGTTGCGTTGGCATCGGAACCGACCATGAAGAGGGCATTAAGAAAGAACTGGTTAAATTCCTGGGGCAAAACGTCTCCACCTTCGCCTGGTCATCCGGCGACATGCCCGGCATTGACACGGCCACGTGCAGCCACGAGCTCAACGTGGACCCGACCTGCAGACCAATCAAGCAGAAGCGGCGAAAGCTGGGCCCCGAGCGCGCGCAGGCAGTCAATGACGAGGTGGAAAGGCTCACCGCAGCCGGCTCGGTCACCGAGGTCAAATACCCGGACTGGTTGGCCAACCCAGGGGTAGTCAAGAAAAAGAGTGGGAAATGGAGGGTCTGCGTGGATTTCACCGACCTCAACAAGGCGTGCCCAAAAGACAGCTTTCCCCTCCCCCGCATCGACCAAGTCGTCGAAGCCACCACCGGGAACGAGCTGCTCTATTTCATGGATGCCTTCTCAGGGTTCAACCAGATCCCCATGCACCCCGACGACCAGGAGAAGACCGCGTTCATCACGGACCGAGGCATCTACTGCTACAAGGTAATCCCCTTCGGACTCAAAAACGCCGGGGCCACCTACCAACGGCTCGTCAACCGGATGTTCGCCGATCAAATAGGCCGCACTATGGAAGTATACATAGATGACATGCTGGTGAAATCCCTGGTAGCAGCCAACCACGTCACTCATCTCCGATCTTGCTTCCGGACGTTGAACGAATACAACATGAAGCTGAACCCAGCCAAGTGTTCCTTCGGCGTCACGTCGAGCGAATTCCTTGGATATATCATCACCCAGCGCGGGATCGAAGCTAATCCCAAGCAAATCTGAGCTATCACCGACCTCAAATCCCCAGAAAGCACGCGTCAAGTACAGCGACTCACCGGGAGAATCACCGCGCTCAACCGGTTCATTTCCCGCTCTACCGATAGATGTCTACCGTTCTACCAACTTCTTCGAGCTAACAAACTGTTTGAGTGGGACGACAAGTGCGAGCAAGCCCTCCAGCAGCTGAAGGAGTACATCTCCACTCCTCCCGTCCTGTCCAAGCCGGAAGAAGGCGAGACCCTCTACCTTTATATCGATGTGTCTGCGTCGGCGGTCAGCGGGGTGCTAGTGCGGGAAGACCGGGGCGACCAAAGGCCCATCTCCTACATTAGCAAATCTCTAGACGACGCGGAAAGCAGGTACCCGACTTTGGAGAAGCTCGCCCTGGCGGTAGTCGTCGCGGCCAGAAAGCTCCGGCCTTATTTCCAATCCCACACGATCGCCATCCTAAGCACATACCCCCTCAGAACCACCCTCCACAGCCCGGGCCGATCTGGCCGAATAATGAAGTGGGCAGTTGGGCTGAGCGAGTACGAAATCGACTACCGAGGACGGACCGCGGTAAAATCTCAAGTCCTGGCCGATTTCGTAGTCGAGTTGGTTCCCGAGCTAGCAATCGACGAAGTCCCCGAGGTATGGAGCCTGCATGTCGACGGGTCGGCCTCCAAACATGGCTCCGGCATCGGCATACGCCTCGAGTCCCCGACCAAGGAGATCCTCGAACAATCTTTCCGACTGGCCTTCCCGGCGTCAAACAACGAAGCCGAGTACGAAGCTCTGATTGCCGGCCTGCGTCTGGCAAAGGGGGTGGGCGTGAAGAAAATCTGAGCCTACTGCGACTCCCAGCTCGTCGCTAATCAATTCAGCGGGGAGTACGAGGCCAAGAATGATCGCATGGATGCCTACCTCAAGGTGACCCAAGGCTTGACCGCAGATTTCACCCTGACAAAGATCCCCCGAGGTGATAATACTTCCGCCAACGCCCTCGCAGCACTGGCCTCCACTTCGGCCCCAGCTCACCGACGGGTCATCCCGGTCGAAAGTATTGACTTCCCTAGCATCGAACTGCCAAAAGGGGCCTACCTGATTGGTAGCCAGATCGCAGACACCGACGAGGACGTCCCACCTACAGAAAATCTACCGCCACCTCCAGCCGAGCCCGAGGTACCAGACTGGCGCGTCGACATACTACTGTACATCGCAGACGGTATCCACCCAGCAGACCGATGGGCCACCCGCCGGCTGAGAAGAAAATGCGCCCGGTACACGATGTTGGACGACAACCTGTTCTGATGGAGTGCCTCGGGAACCCTGCTCTGCTGCCTCCACGGACAAGAAACCATCGACGTGATGAAAGAGATGCACGAAGGCGCCGACGGGAACCACTCCAGCGGCCGAGCTCTCGCCCTGCGAATACGAAACCAAGGGCACTACTGGCCGACAATGCTTCAGGATTGCGAAAAGCTCGCGTCCCGGTGCGAGAAATGTCAACGCCACGGTCCACTCATTCATTGCCCAACCGAGCTGCTCACCACTGCGGTGGCGCCCTACCCATTCATGCGATGGGCCATGGATATAGTCTGGCCTCTCCCCCGATCTCGTCAAAAGCGTTTCATCCTGGTGATGACCGTCTTCTTCACCACAAGGAAACAGACAAGCCGAGGCCACCAACAAGACCATTCTTGACGGCCTCAAAAAGCGACTAAACGACAAGAAAGGCTCCTGGGCCGACGAGCTAGACGGAGTCCTCTGGTCCCACTGCACAACGCCAAGGACGTCCACAGGTCGTACACCATTCAGCCTCTCTCACGGCATGGAAGCGATGGCCCCATCCGAAGTCGGCCTCCCCACTCCTCGACGCGCTATGCTCACCCAGCAGGCCGATCTGAACGACGCCGTCCTATTAAGCGAGCTGGATTTCCTCGAGGAACAACGGGACCACTCCCTCCTCCGGATCCAGAACTACCAACAGCTCGCCTCCAAGTATTACAACAAGAAGGTTCGAGGCAGGTTCTTTGCCGAGGGCGACCTGGTCCTGCGCAAGGTCTTCGAAAACACGGCCGAGCTAAACGCCGGCAAGCTCGGTGCAAATTGGGAAGGCCCTTACCTCGTCTCCAAGATCGTGAAGCCCGGCGTCTACGAGCTAGTCACGATGAACGGCGACGCAATCCCGCGCTCATGGAACTCGATGAACCTAAAACGCTTATACTATTAGGCCCCCGGGCTCCGCTCCGCTGTCTATCCTTGTACTCAAACGAACTACGATTGGCTTGATCCCTTCTACTAAAGGCTACGTAGGCAACCCCTAACCAGGGCTCAGCTATTAATCTAATAAAGCCTTTTCAAAAACCCGACCTCCGGGCATATCAGCTTCACCGAGCTCCGCCGCTCGGACTCCCCAGCACACAAAGTGCTAAAGCCGAGCTCCAATGCTCGCACTCATGCAAAAAAAAAAAAAAAAAAAAGAGGCCGAGCTCCAACGCTCGCACTCAAGCAAAAAAAAAAAAAAAAAAAAAAAGAGCCGAGCTCCAATGCTCGCACTCAAGCAAAAAAAACGGGGACCGAGCTCCAACGCTCGCTCTCTCCAGCACACAAGCTATAAGTGCTAAAGCCGAGCTCCAATGCTCGCACTCACATAGTACACAAGCTATAAGTACTAAAGCCGAGCCCAAGGCTCGCACCTCTACTAGACACACAAGCATTAAGTGTCTCAAAGCCGAGCTCGCTACTCGCACCAAAAAAAAGGTACACAAGCTTTAAGTACCTTAAGCCGAGCTACACCTCGCAACCACAAAAAATAAATAAAGATACACAAGCATTAAGTATCTCAAGCCGAGCCGTACCTCGCACCCAATACAAGGGCACGGTCCACAACCTGCATACATGACAGGGTACGGTCTACGACCTACTCTACCGTTCGCAAAAGAATTCGGAAACACCGGTTTTATTTCGAAAAAGCCTCGAACGGCACTTACACAAAAGGCCAACGGCCCAGTCTTTACAAAAAAAAGAGGGCCTCGAAACGACACTTACATAAAGGGCCAACGGCCTAGTCCTTACAAAAAGAGAGAGAAAAAGAAGAAAAACAACAAAAGCAAAAATTTTTACAAGGCCGCATCGGCCGGTAAATCTTCACCCCCGTCAGCACGGGTACCATCTAAGTCATATGGACCCACCGTCCTCACATTGGTGCCATCCTCACCAAGGGAGGGTTGCTCGGCCCGCTCTTCCTCAACCACGGCCTCAGCAGGCAGCGCATCAGGGCCGGCCTCAACAGCACACGGGGCCGAGTCTTGTGCTGGTAGGTCCGCTTGGACGACCTCAGCAGCCGAGGAGGGAACGTCCGAGGTCAGGTCCACGACGGGTGACTCGGAAGGGGCGACGGGCATAAGCCGCTCGAGCTGGACACCAGACGTGCGGTCAAGAGGGGTTAAATAGAGGAAGGGGACAACGAAGCGACGCCTGGACACGTGTCGAAAGGCGTGCGGCCTCTCAAAAACCTAATGATGGCGCCTCTTCGATTTTGCCATGCCAAAAGCAGGAGACGCCTCGATAAACGCGAAGCGTGCTTCGTACACCGTGCGTGATGGGTACACGCCAAAAGCAGGAGAGCCGTTTCGTTTCCCCGCGTGATGGGTACGTGCCAACGATCTCCGGATCCTCGGGAAAACCGACACGTGTGAGCACGGGCTCGAATCCGAGCTACAACGCGCCACCCTCATTCACTTGGATCTCAAAGTACCGTCCTAAGATGCGCCGAACTAACACCAGATCAACTTCGATGTATTCGCCTCACCTCATGCCACCGAACTGGGGGGCTATTGTTGGAGGTGGGCCTAGCACCCCCATTTAGTTAGGCCCATCTTAACAAGGGCCCTCCTCGATCCGTTCAGCTCGGCGTCAATCTTTGACCAGGGGTCACCGACCTGGAGTCCCGCGCCGAGCTCCGTCTGAAAGTCCCGAGCTCCTAAGAGGCGCACCCCGGGTCCGAGCTGACGCTTCGCTGAAGATAAGGTGTCGAAAGGAAAGAGGACACGTGGGAATTGGTCGAACAGTTTACTGTCTGAGCAGGGGTATGGTCTGACCTCGACATCTCACCAACCCTGCAGAGTAAGCGAAGGAGGAAGAGACACATGGAAAGGGAGTTGGTCGAACAGTGCGCTATCTTACAAAAGCATGGCGCCGAGCTCATCATTACCCCTCACCCTGAGAATCGGGACACGCCTCCTAGAGCACCTTACCCGTGAAGCAGGCTGAGGGTGACACGTGGCTCCGGAATCCGCGGAAGCAGGGAGCTACCCTCACTATATATACCCCTCGTCATGCATTAAAGAGGAGGACTTTGGGAGCCAAAAAGAAGGAGATTACTCTCTACGAAAATAGGACCGACCTCTCTCTCTCTCTCGTTTGTAACAAAGCAGCATATTTAGAACGCCGAACTGGATTTCCGTCGGAACCAGTTCGTAAATCTAAATTGCTCACTTCCTTCCATCATCAATAAAAGCAATACGGCCCACGGCCTGTTCATCATTCACCCGACCTGCTTAAATCGTGGTTAACTCGTTCTAATTAACGGAAATCTCACCTCCCTCTCCCTAATCAACCTCTTAAACATCATTAGTGATCCTCGGGATCAACAACACATTCTTGCATACCTATTAAAATTATGTCCGCAAGTATGTATTTTGCCTTTGTTTATATGAAGACAGAGTCGAAAACCAAAAGAGAAGAAAGCTAAACTAGCATTCGGTTCACCAAAGTTGTAAAGGCTTTTAAAGCCTTAGTAAAATAGAAGACCCATTAAGCTCCGGAGATGATGAGACATTTGAGAATGTCAACTTGAAATCCGACATTTCTCTTCAAATGTCAATACAAACATTCTTAACTTTTTCATCTCCATCATGAGATTCAATGATTCATATTGTGTTCTTTGTATCAATAGTACTACAAAACTTAAAACGATTGAAATGATCCAAAATTTGCATAAATATTAAAACTAGAGATGTCAATTACCATAATAAATATGAAGAAAAAATAATTATAGCATATCTCTAATGATTGTTATATTTGAGTTTTTTTAATTATTATTAATACAGATCTCATAACTCTACAATTCTCGTAATTTTCAGATCTAATCTCACTATATTTGGTGCATTAAAAAATAGATTAGCTACTCGTGTGTGTGTATGAGACTCAATGAGTAGTGAAGTCGAAAGGTGGTCCAACTTGGAGGTGGTGTAGGTCTTGGGTCCGCATAAAGAAGTTAGGTCGCCGTTATTAAAACATTGTCATATTTGTTTTTTCCATTCTAATTTAATTTATATCTACCAAAATAATAAAATACGTACTAACGGCGTCATTTGATATTTTATATTAAAATATAAAATTTTGCAATTCCTCAACCATTATATAGATTACACCCCTAACAGAAATAAACATTTTTAAAAAATTACCATTCATTTTCAAAAACGATTCCGATTGATCTAAACTCATGTCACCCAACTGTAATCAAACAAACACTAAATTTATGTATAAATGCAAACGATATGTATGTGACCAACATTTTTTTAGTATTGCTAATAAAAAAAACTCATAAACTCACAAACATATTTGATAAAAAAAAATATACAATTTCTTTTTACCAACAACATATATACAAATATTTAAACTATTTTCGAAATTTAATGTGATCAAGCTAGATGAATATATATATATATATATATATATATATATATATATTTTGGTTAAAGGGCCTTACATTAATATATCAAACGAACTATACAATTTTTTTATTTATCATTATGAGGATTAGCCTGTTCTGAAGGTTCACTGATAATTAAAATCAATGTTCAAAATTGCGCTAAACGCTAGTCGGACAGTTGGATTGGGCCTACCGCCTAACTCAAAAATTGGAGATTAATCGGGAATTAGTCAGAATTTAATCGGGAATTAGTCAGAGATTAATCGGGATTAGTTTTTAACTATTTTTTATTTATTTTAAAATTTATATATTTTTCATGATTATATTTGTTATATATAGATTTTTCAAAACAATTATGAAAAAAATGTATTTGATTTTCAATCTAGACATACATAATTAAAGATCAAACTCACATCTAATTCAAAAAACAATAAAGAAGTCCAATCACATGATACAAAAAAAAAATAGATTGTCTTGATCTTGAAAATACACAAAAAAATAGTTTAAGTACATCAAAATCTTGATCATTTTCTTCTCCAATAATCAAGTAATCATGTATTTTGGACTTCTAGATGTATTTGAACTCGTCGCTTAATAATAAAACCTGCTGAAAACAGGAAAAAAAATCAGACTATACGTACAAACTGAGAAACATCAAAACCAGATTAAGAACTAGAATATCGGATTAGGTCAAAATTTCTCTCCGCCTTCTCTCTTCTTCTTCAAAGCGCCTTTATCTCCGGTGGTCGGCGTCCGGCGGCTTCTTCAGCGCCGGACGATGATCTTTCTCTTTCTGTTGTTGTTTCATGTCTTTGTTAGTTGCTTTGGGGGTTGGGTTTTGTCTTTTGCTTCGTTCGGTGAAGATGTGGTCTTGGTTTGAGAGGCAAAAAGGGTAAGATCTGTACAGATCTAGGTTGCTGCGAAGAGGAAGTCACCGGATCTGTTGATCAACGGTGCAGTTTCGTCTGCAAACGACTGCTTTTCTTGATCTATATCTTGTTGCGGTATCTGCTCCCTTTTGTTGATGTTTTTGTCGTCGTCGTGGTCTAGAGTTTAGGAATGCTGCAATTGAAAGGTTTCATTACTATAGGAGGAATCATTTTCGGAGGCTTGGCCGGTATCATCCTCGTTTAGTGTGTTTTAAAGGTTCTCTTGGGGAAGAAAAATCTATTAATTTGATGTGAGGTTCTTTTTCAGGTTTTTGGTTTTTGGCTTTGTTTGGAATCGCGGGTTTGTTTTCTTGGGTTTTCTTTGTTGCTTGTTTCAATTTGGCTCTCGAAATCGGGCTTTGGTTCCCGGATATCAAGTTTTTGTTATCGGAGACGGTGTTTCTCCTTTGTATTTCAATTTGGTTTCTTCGTATGTTTAATAAAATCGAATATAGTGTTAAAAAAAAAAAAAAACTAGAATATCATAAAATATAAGACTTACGATACATGCATATGTAAAAAGTGAGAAACAACAAAACCACATTAAGAACCAGAATATCATAATATCAAACTTACGATACATGCATATGTACAAAGTGAGAAACATTAAAACCAGGTTAAGAACCAGAATATCAGACTTACGATACATGCATATGTACAAAGTGAGAAACATCAAAACCATATTAAGAACCAGAATATCACTAACCTGATTAAGAAGTTTATGAGTCACGAAACACATGAACTTCTTGGTATAAATCAGGTTCAAACTCCATGTCAACATCTTCCAGTTCAGAATCGAAATCATCATCATAGAGATCTATTATCCTTGGAGCTTGTGTGGCTAAAACAAAATTAAGGTCAATACCTAGGTCTTCTAGACGCGGTCCAGCGATCCAATCTTCTACGGTATCTTCATTGCCATCTTCGAAGATCGCATCAACACTTTGCTCTCTGATTTTTTTTCTGCTTGTTAAACAGCCTAGCATTAAACTGGACATAGACTATATTGTTTAAACGATTAACATCTAGTTTATTCCTCTTCTTAGTGTGGATCTGCAATATAAGATTAGAATTGTCATTTTTCGAACAATATGAATTTTTTTATTTTTAAAAAGAATAGACTAACTGCTTCAAAGCTACTCCAGTTTCTTTCACAACCAGAAGAACTAGAGGTCAAAGCAAGAATTCTAGTTCTAACTTTTGCAAAGTTGGTGCACCACATCCACATGTTGACCACCAATTATCTGCGATTAACCAAGTGACATTATTTATCAAATGAGAAAGCTAAATGATCAAATAAAGACAATTATAGTGAGGAGACATACCTGGATCGAACTTGTCATCTTTCGTTTCACATCTTTTTAATGCTAAACTTCTACCAAAGGAGCCAATTTTTTTCTTGTAGAGACTAACTTCATGATTCACGACCTTATCTTGATTCTCAAAGTTACCATGATAAAAAATCTCTATACAGTTCATGAATCCTTCTGTGATGTCCAAATCATATTGGATATTGGGGTCTTTGTAGAAGTCAAACGGGTTGAGGAAGTAGGCAACCACATGTAAAGGAGAATCCAACTTACCTTTCATTTTCTCATCAATAATCTGAAAGATAGGTAGGTAATTATTCTCCAAATGATCACAAGCTTCCTTGATAGACTTCTTAGCTTCTAAAATCTCAACAAAAATAAACCCCATAGAAGGTATCTTCTCTCCACTTTGCCAGCCTTAAAACCTTCACCAAATGGCTGAAGATTTTTAAAACAACCATCACACAATTCCAAAATCCAAAACTCATAACAGTTTCGAACACGTTCTTTCCCTTCACAGATTTTGAATGTGTGCATTCATGCCACTCATCGCTGGTAAACATGGCCTTTAGCTGAGCCTTCTTCTCGTACACGCTATGGAGAGTCAAAAAAACAAGTTGCAAACCTTGTTGCTCATGGTCTGACGATGTCTCTCTTCTTTGTATATGCTCTCATCATTGATAACGTTTTATGATGAGCATATATAAAGATGGTGACAGCCTTTGCTTGATTAATGACTTTGGCAAACATATGCAACTTATAAACTCCCTCAAGCATTAAGTCTAGTATATGAGCCGCACATCCACTCCAAAATATACTCGGTCTCTTCTCTTTAAGCACCCTTGCAGCTGCTACATTGTTGGTAGCATTATCAATCACCACTTGCACTATTTTCTCAGCCCCTATGTCTTCAATGCACTTGTCAATGTAGTTGAAGATAAACTCACCTGTGTGAGAATCTTTAGAAGTGTCCTTTGAAGAAAGAAAGCATGTACCTCCTCTTGAATTGACACACAAATTCATTATGCTTCTTCTTTTCATGTCAGTTCACGCATATGTCATCACAGTGCATCAAACTCTTTCCCATTCTTCTTCTAGATTCTTCAACTTTTCCTGTGTCATTTGATATTCTCCACTTAACAATGGTTCACGCAACTGATATTGACTTGGAGGCATCCAACCAGGCCTGAACTGTCCCAATGCTTCACAAAATAACCTAAATTAATGTTCATTATCAATTGCATTGAATGGGATACCTGACTGAAAGAACCACCTAGCACAATATTGGCGTAAAGCATGTGTCTTCTCTTTAGAAATGGCATTATGAATACTTTGTTGCCATTTCTGTGTAGCCAAAGAAGCTTCTGGATTAATGCAGCCCGCAAACCTATCCATATGACCTTGGAAGTGAGGAGTTTTAAGAGTTCCAAGCTCTCCTTCCAACTCGTCATTGATGATATGCTTATCAATATTCACCTCTGCCCTCAAATCTTCCTCATGTTTTCTTTTCAAAGTTTTCTTGTCCTTCGTTTCATTAACTGCCTTCATACACTTATCTTGATCCTCTTTACTCGATGCTAGACAAGAAGAGACATTTCCTTTTATATGAGCAATGTGTAACTTCAATCTGTACACACCACTAGAGAATTCTTTTCCACACAGTTTGCATTTCACTTTGTCTGGATTCTTTGGATCACACAACACTCCATAATCCTATCCCACATCATGTGAGTTCCGATTCAGAGATGTATCAGCTGGTGGATTCTCCATAGATCCTAATCTGAACACTGATTTTGAATTGGTTGTGAAAGCAAATCTCCTAGTCGTTGCTCTCAGTACGCCTGTCTAGGTGATAAAACCACATAGCAAGATCAGTACAAGCAGTAGCAAACCAAAAAAAAAAACAAGAAAAAAAAATAAAAACTTGTTGAAATATAAACAAAAAACAGACGCTTATCTTCTTTCTCAGCTATGACCCGTAAATATAAAACCACAATAGAGTTTGACACCAATCTAGAGAACACATCTTAAAGCTTCAACGAGAAACAGAGTAAGCAACACCTATCGGAGAATGTCCTAAATCAGCCAAAAATCCACACTTTCTCAGCTATGACCCGTAAATTAGTGCCCTTGATCCAATTATGCATCTAAAATGGAATCAGAAAGTGTTCCTGTTCTCATAATCACAAAAATAAAGATCCTCGATTCCAGAGCTAATTTATTCTCCGTTGAACAAAAATCCACGATGCCTTTGCCTTGATCAAATTCGATCCAACACCAACATATAACTTTGCCACAAGTCGACAGAGTTATGAAAAGTCAAATATTTTTTTATATATATAATGATGGGCTTTATTGTCTTCTTTCATTTTTTTTTTTCCGATCATCACAAATGTCAGAAGACTTTATACCCAAAAAAAGGTGATTGGCGTTAAAATAAAATCTAAAAAGAAAAGACAAAAGTTGAAACCTCGTGAACTTCGTAAAAACACTTAACGGCGTTTAACTGAACCCCACGTGACTCCGTTAATGATTTCATGATCGGTGGTGAAATGAGACGCCTCCTCCTCCTTCTCAAATCTCAACTTAACTCTATGTTACTTTTCTCTCTCTCTCACCTCTTATCTCTCTCTCACTCTCTCTCTAAACTTCAAAAATAGCTTCAACGACTTGATATCACATTGCACAAACATGTAAGTTCTCATATATACATTTATGTCTAACTTTTATGCACGTTGAGGTATATGGCAATGTTATATATAAACGCAAGGCATCTATATTACAATGTTATACATTTTTGGTTTTGGCTACTTTCTGGACTTGATTTTGCTATGTCAGATTTAAAGCTATTTTTGGAAACTTTGATTTGTAAGCATACTTAATATAATTGTTCAGTGAGCTTATGATCAAAGAGTTTTGCCGGAAATGGGGAAGAAAGGGAGTGGTGGGTGGTTTTCAACGGTGAAGAAGAAAGTCTTTAAATCCTCTCCTAAAGATTCAAAGGTGATAATTTTAATTATACCTTGTATTATTACATTGATGCATTTATATCATTATATTACAACATCATTACTATGTGTATTAAAAACATATTAGGAAAAAATAGGACTTTAGGTGGGTTACTTAGCCGTATTGGGATCTAAATTTTAATATAGACATTAAAGCGATTTTACCCAAAAAGAAAGAAAGAAAGAAAGAAAGAAAGAATTGATACTAAACCAAGTACAAATACACATAACGTTTTAATTAATTTAGGACTTCTAACAAAACATAACTTGAAGAATAAGATATAATATAATGAGCGCATAACTATTTCTTAACTAATAAGCAATTTTGGTTTAATGTCTCTTTCTTCTTAAATTAAGCAATATTGATATTACTGGTTGGCCAAAAAAAATATCACTTATCACATATGTATTATATACGCCTTAAACATTCTTCTTTTTTTTTGGTTTTGAAAGAGGCGCCTTAAACATTCTTATACATATATATGCACTCGAATTTTTGATACTTTTCTCAACTCAGTTTTATTAACCTGAAAGATTGCAAAACAAATTAACTCACTACACATATTACTATCGATCGATCGATCGATCGAGAGAGAGAATTGTGTTAAATATTTTTTTTTTTTGCAATATGAACATTTTGTTTTTTCCTTATGTTTGCACTATTTAATGAGTGTCCGTAAGATATATTTACGAAAAGTTTAGCTTAAAAAGGAAACAAAATAATACGATCGTTCATCTTATAAATGTATGACAAGTTGAGTTACAGAAGGTAAATGTATATATTTATGAATTAAAAGCCGAAAAAGATTGGTCCCCTTTGTGAAAGAGATGGACTTATAAGAGCATTGAAATATGATTTTCATGACACCTAAAAAGATCTTTTTTTCTTCTCCCAAATTTCATGTGCATTGCTTTGTTCCCTCGCCATCACTCCACCCCATTTATTTCCCCACCTATAGATATATGTTTCTTTATTTCAACTTGTATCTATAGAGTATAGATCGGCATATATCCAAAGTTTAATTAGCCCCACTATCTTTATCAATTTCTATTTATTTTGGATCTCAACTCTAACCCCTTATTGATTCTCAAAATTAACTGTGGTCTTATGAAAAAGTCAGGACTAGTATTAACTTCGATAACTAAATATGCGTTTGATAAATTGCCAACAAAAATAATGCGTTTATTAAAATTTGATTGTAGTTTTTGACTAACATGACAATATATCATTAGACTAGCTTATACATTTTAGTTTGAATTCGTCTTTTATCAAATTACTATATATAATATAACATAAAAAGTCACCACATGCACAAAACGAAATAGTTGTAGTAGTTATAGTAAAAAAAGCTGAATACTTTGGACGTAAAATATAAAACGAAAAGGAAGTAATCATAAACCAAAAAACTTGTGTAAAGATGGAAATATTTGAAATTATTATTATTATTATTATGTGTAGAGAGAGAACAACATTAGCAACAACGACGCCGATAGGTGGCAACAACAACACGATACGCAAGAAGTCGTGTCTTTTGAAAATTTTCCGGCGGAAAGTTCGCCGGAGATCTCCCATGACGTCGAGAGTACAGCTTCTACTCCAGCGACCACCGTTGGAGAGAGGAAACATGCCATGGCTGTGGCTATAGCCACGGCAGCAGCTGCAGAAGCAGCCGTTGCAGCCGCACAAGCTGCCGCTAAAGTCGTTCGGCTTGCAGGCTACAACCGCCAGACGGAGGAAGATAGTGCCGCCGTGCTCATCCAATCGCACTACAGGGGCTATCTGGTAATTTTCCACCCTTAATTTTTGTTTTTTCGTTAACAAATAAATAATTTTCGTTAACAAACTTTATTTACCACTTAATGACAAAGTTTTACCGGTTATCTTTTCCTCTAAATTCGAAATGCATTTAGGTTAGAATCCGGTACAACTAAATTCAGATTATTGACTAGCATTGTTCTTTTGTTACATTTTCTACTTTATGTAGTTGTAAACTAATGCCAAACCAGAAATCTAAAATCTTCCGGTTAACCAAAAATTATGACCGGTTTTAATTTTGTGGTTTTTTTTTGTTCTCTATTGTAGGCAAGACGAGCACTTCGTGCCTTAAAAGGACTAGTAAGGCTTCAAGCATTGGTCCGTGGCAACCACGTACGAAAACAGGCGCAAATGACTATGAAATGTATGCAAGCTCTGGTTCGTGTCCAAGGCCGAGTCAGAGCAAGAAGGCTCCAAGTGGCTCATGACCGGTTTAAGAAACAATTAATTGAGGAAGAAGAGAAGCGGTCCGGGATGGAAAAACCGAACAGAGGTACACACAGTATTGGAAAGATTCAGTACAAATTAAAAGCATACATTTATAATGGTGAACATAATATTTGAGTGGTCTTGTAGGGTTTGCGAATCTCCAAACCGATCGAGAGAAACCGAAGAAATTGCACGAAGTGAACCGAACCAGCCTATACCAAACTCCAGGAAAGGTAATGCGGAAAAGTCTTATGTACCATGTTCCACAATATTCTCTTAGAAGAAACTACTATATTGTATTTTGAATATACAGGAAAAAGAGAGGAGTGAGGGAATGATGAAAAGAGAGAGGGCCCTTGCTTATGCATACACCTACCAGGTTGGTCATCTCTCTTTTTCCTAATATTTCTTTTCTCACAAAATATATTTGAAATATGAAATTATTGTTACACTTGGAATCTGAAATCTATGTAGTATTAGCCTTTCCTTAACATCATTTTCTTATGATTTACTTGTTTTCATATTGAAGCGGCAAATGCAACACACAAATGATGACGAGGCAATTGGATTTTCTGTTAATGGGCCTGATAGACCACAATGGGCTTGGAACTGGCTTGACCATTGGATGTCTTCACAACCATACACAGGCCGTCAAACCGGCCACCGTTCCAGTCCCGGTCCCGGACCGTATAATCCTCCTCCGTATCCGCCTTTCCCCACAGCAGCTGGTATAACCACACCAGATGATGTATCGGAGAAGACGGTGGAAATGGACGTGACCACTCCGACTAGCCTCAAGGACAAGATAATCGGTATGATTGATCGTCGAGAGTATATAGACTTAGGATCATATAGACAAGCCCATAAGCAATGGAAAAGCCCAACCCATATACCGAGCTATATGGCTCCAACCGCATCTGCAAAGGCTAAAGTTCGAGACCAAGGCACGACCGTGAAGCTTCAAGGAACATCTTTTATGCCGTATTGGAACTCCTCGACCAAAAACCGTTCGATTAGCGGATCGGGTTGTGATTCATCAAGTTCCGGTGGAGCAGTAACAACAAGTTATCCTGGTCCTAGGAGTCCTAACCCAAAAATGGATATCCGACGTAAACCGGTTAGTCCTAGTCAAAGTCCTACCGGGTTTGGGAAGAGAGGCTGGAGACATGATCATTAGAAGAAGCATCTTAATCCTTTTTTTTTCTTGAATAAAAACTTACATGTGTGTGGATGGTTAATTATCTTGTTTGAATATATCTTCTTTGTTACATAATTGTATATGACATTTATAAATGAATATGTACACCAATATGGCTTACTTGTTATAACGCCCCGACCGTCCCTACCAGTGGGCCCCACGCCCACTCTCGGCCCGTGAGCCCCACCCTCATCCGACGACCGGTGCGCTAGTCCGGAAAGCTCGTAAGACTTGTTTACTGATCCTGCAATTACCACATGATCTTTCTCCGTGTTTTGTTCTCACTCGCACGGTACCGTGAATCCCTTCCCGGTAGGTCACCTATCCTTAAATTTCTCCAGCTCAAGCACGCTTAACTCTGGAGTTCTCTCTAGACAAGTAACCGAAAAGATAAGTGCACTTTGGTGACATAGGTAGCCAAATCAATTCTTATAAGCCTCTCCGCATATACCAGAAATCAGGATGTTACACTTGTCTTGTCTCCAAAGCCATATGTGAGGAAATGTTTGTCATGTTTATACCTTGCCATTTATGGTAAGGTAACACAATCGAAACAAATGATGAAATCGCACGTGATGCAATTTATAAATCCTTTTGGCCATAATTAAGTACCTTGTTTGCAAGCCTTGCAATTTTGAAGTGTATCAAACAACTTTGAGCTTTCAAACACAAGGTTATCGGATAACTCAAACAAAAATTAATCACCAAGACACATACAAACCTTGAGGAACATTCCCACGCATGACCTTTAAAGTGTAACCAAAAGAAGCTCCCATAATTAAGGACATAGACTTGTGAACGAGGTTCAAGTGATATGGCCTCTGCTACCGTTAGTAATATTTCATCGGCTATATGGGTAAGAGGAGCCTCAAGCATATGAACTGAAACCTTCTCATGTCCAATTCAGCTCATGCATGCGAGTTACAGTATAACAAATTAAGCTAAATTTCACAAGATAACAAAGACGAGTTTATAGAAAATGGATAAATGTACCATTTGAAGCAGCCATCGCTTCCTTGAATTAATAGCTAAAATCCCTTAAAATCCACAAAAATCCCATATTATCGGAAGAAAACGTAGTTATATGACGTGATTTCAACATTATAAAAGTCTTCATTACACATGTAATTGAAATCTTGGCCCATAGGCCATTCACAAGAGAGAGAAAAATGATGCAACTGAAATAAAATTAGAAAATAATATGTATTTATGAAATAAAATAATACAGGAAACACCAACAGAACTTCCAAATACGGCAAAAAATGAACATGGAGTTAATTAGAAAATTTGGCACCGTAACGGAACAAAGTGTCCCAAGGGAACAATACCGATACGCCGAGTGAATTGTCCTACGAACGAAACTATAAATTCAGAGATTGCGGATAGAGTCACCAGAGTACACGAGGCAAGTATCACAAATCCATTTTTTCTTTCTTTTTTTACAAAATATTTATCTATTGTGAACCGAACCAAAATGAATCGAAATTCATCAGTCCGAATTTGAACCGAATTTTAACCTAACTCTAAGGGTACAAAAATATATATACTGAATTATCGAACTAAACCCGAATTTGTTCAACTGTATCAAAATAACCAGAATTGATTCATAATTAATATTACTGATTAAATGTATAGATAGAAAAAAAAATCTGTTCATAGTTACGTATCATATGAACAAAAATTCTTTATATACTAAATCTGAATACAAAAAAAAAACATGAAAACACTAAACTTTGAAGTTTTTGTTTGGGTTAAGGAACCCGAAACTAACCGGCAAACTACACAAAACAAAGTTACAAAAAAAATACACACAAAACAACATTTTGGAAATCATGTTTCTGCAAATGCGTTTTGCAAATCCTTAAAAAAAATCACTAGACAGATAGACAAAAAAAAAGAAAAAACTTTCGCCGGAGGAAACCATAAAAGACTTGAAAGCAGAGTCAGTCATGAGATTTAAAATGCTATAAGCAAAAAAACATTTGGTTATGCACAAATTTTGAACATAAAATTTTGATCAATCGTCATACTTTACTAAACTATCCAAACTAATAAATCTATAATTTTTTTTTATAAATTCAAAGGCTCCAAACACATGCTTGATGAATTTGTATACAGAATTAACCCTGTTTGAAAGAACATCATTAATTCATTAAAAAAAAAAGTTAGAGGAATATATACACATATGTAGGATTAAACTCACCAAAAGAGATTTGTTTATGATTTTTATCAAGTCAGTTTCAAATCTTTAATTTGTAGCAATTAAAGTTGATAACCCAAAACCAAACACAGACACGGTAGAATGTCCAAATCAACAAAGCATTCATTGGTTTTACAGTAAAAATGTGCATAAAAGAACATAAGATAAAGATTCAAAGAAAAATATTTAAAAGATGAACAACAAGAATAATAAGAAAGCTATCATTTAAACGATAGAGAATGCAGAACAAAAGAATGAAAAACACATATGTAGTACAAATTGTATCGCCAAAAAAAAATCAATTTTTTTTAACAGATTTCAAAAACCAAGACATATAAAGTAACTACATTTTTCAGTAAACTTTTGATCAATATATATATCTATATTCGAGAATCCAGACACAAA
This sequence comes from Eutrema japonicum, assembly GCA_030161315.1. Taxonomy (NCBI): domain Eukaryota; kingdom Viridiplantae; phylum Streptophyta; class Magnoliopsida; order Brassicales; family Brassicaceae; genus Eutrema; species Eutrema japonicum. Next base: position 46,526,505 of record BSQW01000013.1, read on the forward strand.
CATATTTGAGATAATGCTTATGCCAATCTCAAATAGCCAATTTCAACCATAATCATCTAATACTCAAAAATTCAGAATTAATTTTTGAGATATTCGAGAATCCAGACACAAACATATTCGAGATAATGTTTAACGTTTATGTGGACGCTTCTAAAGCGAGTTTTCAAAACTCTTTAAACGCTTTTACTAAAACCTTTTCCGCGAATGTTTCTAAACGAGTTTGCAAAACGTTTTTCCGCATTAAAGAAACGACTTTTGCGAACACTTCTAAGCGAGTTTGCGAAACATTTTTTACACGTTACAAAAAGGCTTTTGCGAACGTTTCTTTGCGATTCCGCAAAAAAAATGTAAGCGATTTAAAAACGGTATTTTGGAAACATCTTAAAAACGTTCCAAACGCCGAGATATGCGAATGCTTCTTTAGCGATTTGGAAAACGCATATTTCAGCATTATCAAAAATCTTGCAAACGCTTCCTAGCGATTTTTTGAAACATTTTTGTGTAATCTCTAAACGCTATTTGAAAACGGTTTTTACCAATTTCCGTTAGCGCATATAAAAAAGACTTGCTATTTTGTTTTATTTTAAATAGATCATATCTCCAACTTATTGTTCAATTTGTTAATAGGCCGGATGGAACCCAATGGGCCTTGAATTGGACCATTGGATGTCTTCCAGACTCCCATGTATACACACAAGCCGTCAAACCAGCCAAGATGCCGTCGCAGACCAGACAATTCTAGTCTAAACCCGCATTTCCACGCAGCTACGACCAATACACCTGATGATGTCTTGAAGAAGACGATAGGAATGAACATGACAACTACGACTAGCCTCAAGGACAACATAATCGCCTAATCAGTCTGATTGATCGAAAGTATATAGACTTAGGAGATTATTATAGACAAGCCCAATATTAGTTATATTTGTATATACTATATTATATTAGTTATATTTGTATATAGCTGACTATACTATATTAGCTATACTTGTATATAGCTGACTATATTTGTATACAAATACATATATTGTACATTCAATTTCTAATTAATGAGAAAATCATTTTTCATAACAAACTTTTTTCTCTCACTTTCTCATTCTTTCTCGATCGTAATATAACAAAGCGGAATCAAAGAAAATTTGAGCTCGATGGCTCTGATCCTAAAGGAAGGACGAATCGTTGCTCAACTGTGCCTCACGGAATAGCCGATCATGTAACCACGAGGGACCGCCCAAAGCCAAATATGTATATCATTTATTTGGTTCTTTAATAAAACAATTCTACGTATGTGATTTTTTTTAGTATAGTAATGAAATATGTCGTAGGAGTCCTGGAAAACGATATTCGAGGTAAACCGGTTTGATGATAAATACGATTGCGAACCAAAAAGGTGAATTAAATATGTGACTCACAGTTTTTGTATTGAATGACTAAATTAAAAATGATGCAACTGAAATAAAATGAATCATATATTTAATAGGTTGTACCAGTATGTCAAAAAAATAAAATTGGTTGTACCAGAAAGTTTTGTTGGTGATAGGAAGTAATTGATGATATAAAATTTGCACAAAATGATGATCGCTCTAAAAACCTCTGAGTAAAAGAAGAATGTTGACACAGAGGAAAACATTCATGGAATGATATAGTTTTAATTAGAAAATACATTAAACAATTCCATGGTTGTCCAAAGACGTGCTTCCCTTAAATCATTGTATTCGTAAAAAAATTTACATGAAATTGTTATCCTTGAAGCACGCACGACATGATCATAAGCTTGTTACTTACAAAGAAACTAATACTTTTTTCGTTAACAAAAACAAAAGAAAACTATAATTCATATTGTAGTTACTGTTTTATATTAAATTAAACAACGTCTGTAATATATATATAATTAGAACCATTGGTCTAACTTTTAAAGAATAAATCCCGGTCTAACATTTAAACTACATATTATTAGGTAATATCTTACGCTATGCATGAGAATATAATTTAATTTTTTTTTTTTACCTATTTATATAACTCTTTAGTCATACAACTGTCAATATTTGTAAATAGTGAAAAAGCCTTGGATTAATCTTTAAGAGAAAAAGGACTGATGGACTATGGAACAATAAACATAGAGTTTGTTGTTCGATCAGAACAAACATGATTTGAGAGCGTTTTGGACATTTTTAGTGAAGTAAAATGGATTAGTATTTTGATATTCAAAAGAGTTTACAAGAACAAAAACAAAAAAATGACAAGTGTTTGATTCTAGAGCTAGAATGTAATAAAAAGTGATGTTGTGAGTAGAATTATGGGTTGGAAAAGTCATTTGCTCCTTGTCATTGTCCTTGTTTTATACTATGAAATCGTGCTTAACGTTTCCGTTTACTCTGCTTGATTCGCCATAAATAGTTTTTAAGCCTGAGACTCCGATCGTTATGTTTAGGTGACTTAACTCACCGGTTTGAACGAATTTTTGATTTTAGTGGAGTTAACTAACAATTATGCATTTACTCTGCCGGTTTGAACGAATTTTGTCATTGTCCTTGTTTTATACTATGAAATCGTGCTTAACGTTTTCGTTTACTCTGCCTGATTCGCCATAAATGGTTTTTAAGCCTGAGACTCCGATCGTTATGTTTAGGTGACTTAACTCACCGGTTTGAACGAATTTTTGATTTTAGTGGAGTTAACTAACAATTATGCATTTAAACCTTTCAGTTCGACATGTTACCTCGTTAACCATTTGACTTTGGACTTTTTTTTTTAACGTAGATCAATTGAACTTAATTTACTATGCCAAGTTTTTATCTCCCACCGTCATGATACAATCATACTTTTTTTGTGATGATAATCTTTTTAATTTTCTGAGCTCAATTCGTGTTTAGAAAAGTGACCAAAAATTTTTTATTATACAAAAAGTGATAACTTTATTTATATTTGTTTTTTCAAATTTCTTTTCATTAACTTTAATAAAAGTTTACTGCTTTGTTTTCGATCGGTAAAATGAAAAAAAAAGCAAAAAAAAAAAGAAATCGAGCGAACAAAAAGAGCGAGCGTTTCTCCGCAAATTATGGGACAAAAAGTGGGTTAAGTCAGAGGTTTCGAGTACCAGACATTGCTCACTTCCTTCCTTAAAATCTCCACCCAATCACTAGACATTGCCTACTTCCTTCCGCTTTCTCTGTCGAAATTCGAACTGTTACTGTCTTCAAATCTTCATTGTTTCAGACGAATTGAATCTGTCCTTCGAGCAGAAACACCAGAGAGGAACAAGAGTGAGAGTGTTAGATTGAATAATCACAGTTTGCAGGTTTGATTCCACTCTCATCATCTTAAATTCCTGTTGCAATTAGTCGAAAGGTCCAAACTTTTTGTCAGACTGGATTTTTTTTTCATTTTCATTAAAGTTATCGACTTGCTTAGGATTTAACCTCTGAATTCGAGTTTGGTTTTGCTAGTTCTGCTCTCATGGTTTAACAGTTGAAGCTTTTTGAGGGTTTCTGTGTTTTTATTTTTTAAAAGTTAACGACTTAACTTGACCTGGGTTTTGCTTGCCTGTTTATATGCTATGATAATAAATTGTAGTTCTCTAATGTTCTTGAGGTGTTCATGGTAAAATTAGACAATATTGTCTGAACTATTATTGATCTGTGGTTGTTGAAAATTATATTCCTTAATTTTAAAAGTTATCCCTTTCTCATAAATAATTGCACCTTCTCCCAATGTTTCCCTTTTTGTTTTTGTGTTGTTTAATCCATAGTTTCCTTCTTGAGATTTTTTGTAAATTTTCTGTAGAGTTATAAGAGTACTAATAAAAGATTCAAACTGTTGGTTGCTTTAGAGAGCTATGGATTCTACATCTTGTCTGTTTCTTCTTTTATCAGATTAGATTATATGGATCAAAGTAAAAGTTTTGTTTTTAAAGATTCTTATACGTTAGCATTGTTCGCTTGATGCTAACAACTTCTGCTCAACAGAGATTCTATCTCAGAAGATCTTTCCTCTTCTTGAAAAGAGTTTTCAATCTCAGGTTGAACATCACTATCCTTATTGATTGCTGTTATCTTACAGTTGGAAGATTACTCTCTCAGTACTTCGTAGACGATTAGATTGCTTGGATCTTCTTACATCGTCTGAGTATAGCAATCTGAATAAGATCTTCATCTTTTATGTTCATATGTTAAGTCTTCTTGGAAAATCTAGAAAGAAGCAGCTATAAAGAATGAGGGTTTATCTATCTTCATTCGTATTTGGCTATTTCTTTTTTCCACAGTGACAAGGAAAACCAGGTTGAGATTCCGCTGTCCCTCTCTTTGAGGAGAAAAGAAGAGTGCAGCGGCTACTATGCCCGAGTCCCAAGAAGCATCGATTTACGATGAGGTCTCTATGCAGCAAAGCATGCTATTCTCAGATGGTCTTAAGGTAGATTCTGAATTTGCAAATATTATGCTCTATCGACCACAGATATTTTGCAACATTCATTCTATGCGTGAAACCGATAGAGCAGTGAAATGAAAGTTGTCTCTGCAATTGAAGATCTAAGCATTGTTAAAATTTTCATTCATATCTCTGTTTTTCAAATCTGTGAAGGTTAATTTGGGAAAGGCTCTCTGTTTTTTTTGGTTCTCAGGACTTGAGGAATTTGCGAACGCAGTTGTATTCAGCAGCTGAGTATTTCGAACTATCTTACACAACCGACGATAAAAGGCAGATGTGAGTTATAGTACTCAGCAGTGCTGTCGACTAATTGTGTCATAAAAACTGTTCTTTCTCAAAAGTTGTTTTTTCTTGTTAAATGCAGAGTTGTAGAGACACTGAAAGATTATGCGGTGAAGGCTCTGGTTAATACAGTTGACCATTTAGGCTCTATTACGTATAAAGTCAACGACTTTATCGATGAAAAGGTCGATGAAGTATCAGAGACCGAACTACGAGTATCTTGCATTGAACAGGTAGATAAAAGTTCCTCACCAAACTTGTTTTTATGCGTGAAGGTCCCTACTTTAGGTTCTTTCTCAGATTGATAATCTTGTTCAGGTTACTGAGTTTTTTGTTTTCGTGTTCATGTCGGGATAAAAAAATGGGATGGTGGTTAGAGGCTAAGGATGTGCCAAGAGTATATGGATCATGAAGGGCGTTCACAGCAATCGCTTGTGATTGACACTCCAAAGTTCCATAAACGATACATCTTACCCAGTAAATTCTCTCTTTCTCTCCCTCTCCCTCTCTATCTCGCACTCGGGTTAGAAGTTTCCCGGACTCACGAGCAAAAGCTGCATTCTTTATCAGCGGGTGAAATTATGACTGCTACCAATCTTGAAAAGCTGAAGTACTTTGGAAGCAGTTTGGAGGATTCAGATGATTGGAACCAATTCCGCAACGGTAATTTAATATTTTCTTTGTTTATGTCGTGAACAATCCAAGATTCAAGATTTCTTCCTAATATGGATTCTTGATTTGGTTCGCTTGGTCTCACTCTCTTAAAGCTGTGCGTGCTACAATCCGAGAGACACCTCCACCACCTGCTAGGTAAAAACTCCTTGCTCGCAAACAAGTAATGAAACCGGATGACTTTTTTTAACTGCGTTGCAATCTAATTGCCTTTGCAGAAAATCAACATCTCAGACTCCACCTCCACGGCAACCACCTCAACGATCAGCAACCTTTTCGTTTACGTCCACCATGCAAAAGAAAGAGCAAGGTAAAAACCGAAATAGCTTGGTGTTTTCGCTGAACTAGAGTCTAAAAAACCCATCCTTTTTACATGTTTTTGTGTGATTTATAATCAGATAAGAGATCAGTTTCACCGCATCGGTTTCCGCTAGTGAGATCGGGATCAGTCGCTACCCGGAAATCAGCATCAATCAGCCGGCCAACTACACCAAGCAAGAGCAGAGCTATTACTCCTATACGGGTATAAAAACTTCTATTCGAACACAAATCAACCAAAAAGCGTTATTGTTTCATCAAAATTTGTCTTCTTTTGCATTTTTCAGTACCCATCAGAACCAAGAAGATCGGCTTCGGTTCGGGTTGCGTTCGAGAAAGAAAACCAGAGAGAAACAGAGCAACAACAACCGAGTAAGAGCAAACGACTGCTCAAGGCTTTGCTTAGTCGACGGAAAACCAAGAAAGACGACACTCTCTACACTTTCTTGGACGAATACTGAAAGACAATATCGGTTTATCTCTGGAAGCGGTTTATTGAACCGGCTGATTGACAATTTCCTTTATTTTTTTATATTTTTTATTATCTATTTAAAAATCATATAATATAGAGAAAATATATCTATTTTTATTTTGTTGTTGCAAAAATCGATCATGTATGTGGGGTTAAAATCTCGACCCAGTAATTTGGGTCTAGTAAACCTATGGTAAAATTGTTCAATGAAGTTAAAGAAGTTAAGGGAGGTTATTGAGAGATGATTTATGAAGATTTTTAGAGTCTAAAATTCTACTGTTATTAGTTTATGGATTTTTACATTCTTAATAGATTTTAATGTTATTCGTTTATGGATTATAACATTCCATTGTTATTGGTGTGATGATTTTTATAATCTAATCAAAATCCATTGTTATTCAAAAAGTTTGTATTTGAATGATTCTATGATTCTGTTAAAATATAATGTTATTGGAATATGGATTCTTTACAATTTAACTCATAAAACATGATTTTCAAAATATTACGTATATCCCTTGGATTCTCAAAGTTTGTTATAATAGAATTCTTTTATGGATTGTTTAAATACACAAAATTCTTTGCAATTTTAAAAAACTTTTAAAATTCAACAAAACTCTATGCAAATTTGACAAATCTGATGACTTTTGAAATCAACAAAACTCTCTATGAATCCAACTCCCAATAACCCCCCTAAACGAGGTCAAATAAGTAACGAGGTGACGGACCGAGTTGAAAGGCCCATCAGACTGAATATCTACGGTTAAAGGGGATTAAATACAAAATCGTTAGTCAATTCCGCCGAAACGAAAGACTCGTTCAAACTGGTGAGTTAAGTCGCCTAAACGTAACGGCCGGAGCCTCGGACTTAAAGATCATTTATGGTGAATCAAACGGAGTAAACGGAGACGTTAAACACGATCTCGAAGTAAACGGAGACGTTAAACACGATCTCGGAATAAACGGAGACGTTAAACACGATCTTGGAGTAAACGGAGACGTTAAACACTATCTCGAAGTATAAAACAAAGACAAGAGCAAGGAACCAATGACTAGATTCCAACTCTTTACACCACTCTCAACTACGATTCAAATCTAGACTCAAACACTTGTTTTTTCTTTGTGTTGTTCTTGTAAATCTCTCATGAGAATCGATATACTAATCCAATTTACTTCCAAAAACTTTGTCCAAAACGCTCTAAAATCCTGTATGTTCTCATCGAACAACAAACACTCTATTTATTACTCGATAGTCATTCTGTTCTTTTTTTATAAAAAGATAAGCCAAAAACCTCTCTATTTTTATTATTTACAAATTTTGATCATTGTATTTCCATCTACAACAATGTAAACAGAACTATATACTATTAAATGTAGTGGTGCTAAGTGAGTCGCATAAACTAGTTCACATAAACAGTTTATACGTCGTGATGATTCACCTAAAATAAAAGACGATATTTACCGCCAACAATAACTATAATTATTTATATCATATATAATATAAGTATTAGATTACCTTACATGTCAAACCAATTAATTTTTTTTTTGTTAAAAGATCTTCATATTGATTTTTTTTTTGGGTTTTAAAGTTTACAAAAATGCAATAACATAAAAATAAAAGCTAGAAAAGAAAAAATCCCATCCGAGAGACCTCTATTGCGTCCGGTTAGAAGATTAAACCATAAAAAGAAAAATGCTACAAAAACCGGCTAAATTGAGAAAAAACCCTAATTGGCGGATGCAAACAAACCAAGGAGGTCGCCGCCACCACATCTGCGGAGGTGAAGCCGAATCCACTAACGCCGGAGCCTTCACTCGCCTAGAAGACAACCACCACCTAGAAGAAAGCTGCAGTTTTCGCTATAAAACCTTCAAGTGCACCTGGCTCAGATGGCATTGTTAAACCCAAAAATCACACATATCGTAGATTGATGAAATCGGTTTGGGTTTAGGAGAATTATTTTACTAGAATCATAGCTGGACCCGAGGTGGGTTGCCTACGTACCCTCGAAAGAGATCAAGCCGGTCGTAGTTCTAATTACATAGAAAGTTGAAGATCATAATTATGAATGAGGAGCTCTTCTATTTATAAGTCTCGAGGTCCGTCGATTTTACTTTTCCTTCTTGAATTAATAATGGCGATTATCCTTATTTCCCGGAGTCGATAAGGATAACTTCCTATTTTCTCGGGATTTGCCTTTATCAAATAAAAGGAGATCTTCCTTTTATTTCGTAAGTCGATCTTGATGGGCTTTGATGTCGGAGTTGGGCTGATCTTAATTCAAACCGGGTTAAACCAGGGGAGTGCTAAATCTCCCTCTAACAGGCATGACAAGATTGTTCTTCCAACAATATTGGGAGATTGTGGGTCACCAGGTTACGCTTGAATTCTTGAAGTTCTTCAATGAAAGAGTCTTTGATAAGGAATGGAACTTTACTCAACTTTGTCTCATTCTTAAGAAGTTGAATTCTCCGTTGATGTCTGATCTTAGGCCGATCAGCCTATGATATGTGTTATATAAGGTGATTTCTAAGATTTTAGTATCAAGAATCTAGCCTTATCTTGCTGATATTGTATCTCCAAATCAGTCAGCTTTTGTGTCTGAAAGGCTCATTTCGGACAATATTATAATTGCTCATGAAGTTGTTCATGGCTTGAGATCTCATTCAGCAACGTCAAAGGAGTTTATGGCCATAAAGACAGACATGTCAAAAGCCTATGATAGGGTGGAATGGAGCTATTTGAAAGATCTTCTCTTTGCTCTTGGGTTTCACAAGAAGTGGATTGACTGGATCATGCTATGTGTGACGACAGTTTCATATACTGTTTTGATCAATGGTCAGGCTCATGGACTTATTTTCCTCAGAGATGGTTGAGACAAGGTGACCCGTTGTCACCATTTCTGTTTGTCTTATGCACTGAAGGGCTAACCCATCTTCTTAATAAAGCTGAACAAGCAAGGCGAATCAATGGCATTCAGTTTTCTCCCAAGGTCCTGCTATTCATCATCTATTGTTTGCGGATGATAGTTTGTTTATGTGCAAAGCAGATGAAAAACAGTGCAACACCATTCAACATATTCTATACTCTTATGGTTGTGTCACGGGACAAATCATAAACTTGGATAAATCTTCTATAACCTTTGGTGATCTGATTGATGAGAATCTGAAAGTCAAGATCAAAAGCAAGATGGGGATCTCTAATGAAGGTGGAGTAGGAACATATATGGGTTTGCTCGAGTGTTTTAGTAGATCAAAAGTTGATATGCTGGCCTAAATTCACGACAAGATGAAATATCGCATCTCTGGTTGGTATGTTAGAACTCTTTCACGAGGAGGTAAAGAGATTCTCTTAAAAACAGTGGCAATGACAATGCCTGTTTTTGTTATGTCATGTTTCAAATTACCTAAATCATCTTGTAAGACTTTCACTAGTGCTATGGCTTCTTTCTGGTGGAATTCGATTGAGAATGTGAGAAAAACCCTTTGGATTGGATGGGATAAGATATGGCTCCCTGATATGCTCAAATGTAATACCCTAAAGTACTAACAGCTTTGTCGATTGTAGTATTTAGGGGTCGAATCCACATAGACTCAAGAAATCACACAATAGATTACATATGTTCGAATTAAGCTAAGTAAATCAATAAAATAAGCAGCAATAACGTAAATCAGAGAGTTGTAAATTCAATTGAGGAATATATGTTTAGGGTATTTCTCAGGAAATCAGAGAATGCAGGTAAACCAATTAGTCATGGTTCAAATTAAGCGTGGTTCTTGAACTCAAATCACTAAGCTATAATTAACCAACAATCGTTGCGAGAATTATCTAAGTCTAAATCTCAGAATTCCAAATCTCTTTGCAAATTCTAAAGTCTAAATTAGAATTAAGTTCAAGTTTGATTTGTTCACAAAATAACTAAACCAAATCTCTTTGCGAATAGTTATTTTGCTCACCCTAGGTTCTGTCAGATTATCAATTGCACTATAGCTAATCTAGAATAAGCTTTAAGAACAACATATGGTGAAGAACTAATTCAGATTATGAACCCTAACCAATAAATCAACCTAACATTCAAAGAGATCCTTTATGAGAACCCTAAACCTAACAGGAGATATACTCAGACATGGAGAATGAATCAAACAACATGATTGAATAGATCTCTGAAATTAATAATAAAAGAGAAAGAAAACAAGGGTTCGAAATCTTCTCTCGGACGAACAAAGTTTCAGATTTGTCTCCCTCAAAAGCTTCTCTCTCCAAACCAAAGTAGAATCAAGCGTAATAGCCAAAGTGGCTGAAAAACCTAATTAATACTCCTAAAACACGTTTTGGGCTTTGTTGTAGATAATAAAGTCTTATGGGCTTGAAAGCAAAATCTCCAATCTCCTTTTCTGCATCGCGACTCGTGTTTGTCTACAAGCGGCATCGATCGATACCATAAGTGTATCGGTCTATGCTCGGGCTTCAATTCGGATACCTCAGCTACACGATCTCTGCTTTGCTCCAAAAAGCTCAAGAATGCTCAAATATCTCAAATTGTGCTCCAAACGTGCTAAAACATGAAAAGACTCTAAAATACTACGAAAACATTAGAAAGACTCTATAAAAAGGACTTATATCATGGCTAAAAAGGGGTAAAAACCATGATATATCAACTGCCCCATACTTAGCCTTTGCTTGCCCTCAAGCAAACAGAAAGCTAAACAAGAGAAAGAGGTTTGAAAACATGGAGACTCACCTGTTCCTGAACCATCGCAATGACCTTTTTCCTAAGCTTTCCAGATATCACCTAACAAGCTCCAGATATAACCATCATGTACTTCCCCGTAGACATTCGCAGCTTCCCAGACTCCACACATTATCTCACAGCATTATCCATCCAAACCCTCATCGCCAGTTTCTTCGGTGCAGCCAATGTTCAAGAACCATATAGATTCTTTCCCATACGATATCATGACAAAAGAACCACCGAATATTCACACTTTTTGGTATTGTTTCAACTCCCCCAGACTTATTTCACATCACGTTTTCTTGCATATACATATTAAGGTTTGAGCCGCGAGTATTGATGGTGTTTGCCACCAAATCCTCAATTCTCTCCTCTCTACGTATCAAAGGTGTAGGCGAATAATGGTATCACATGAAATTTTTCTAACCTTGCTTTCAACCTTTGTGTGATCATTTCTTCAAAGTAGAATAACGGGATCACTGGAAAGTTTCCTAACCCTCTACTCAGAAGAAAATCATTTCATATTTTTATGCTTTTACTTATAACAAAGGAGAGGAATACCATTACTTTCTACACATGGGTTCCTTTGTCAGATATGAATGAGGAATCAAGCTCTGTGAACATCAATTACATCGATGAAGTGCAAAGAATTAGCTCAGGCTTTAAATGATTCTGCTGGAAACATGGGCGTCTTCTAGTTAACTGGTCAGCCTTTGGATTTTTCATTATTCAGATCCAGAACTGATTCTGTAACAATGATCACTTATAAGCAAGGTCAGAACAATAGATTCAAGAAAAAGATCATAGTCTCCAACAAGTTTTGACTAAAAAAAACAAATTTTGACTCAAAACGACTGACTCTAAGAAAAACAAACACGCTGTCAGCAATTACCTCCCCCAGACTTAAACAACATTGTCCCCAGTGTTATCTAGTATAGAATCGGTAAAAAAAACTAAAAGAACTGAGTGCAGGCGTGAAAATCAGAGAAGTTACCGGATTGGGATTGCAGTGTCGACCGACACACAGCCTGGTATCGATCGATACCAGGCGTAGGTCGACACGGAAACTTCTTTTCATCGCTCGATACACGAGATACTATCCATCTCCTTAGTTTCGCAGGTGGTGTCGATCGATACCATTACTGGTATTGCTCGATACAGCGCCTCTGTAACTGATTCACTCAAGAACACAAGACACAAAACCAAAAACAAAAAAACAAAAGAGATATGTACAGACTCACCAGTGAGTTGCCTCCCACCAAGCGCTTGTTTTACGTCACTAGCTTGACTTTATGGACGATCAGTCAGGATAAAAATGAGAACTTGCTCCAAAACAAGCTCCACAACTAGACATCTCCAGCTTTAGAATTCTGCTCAACATACCCTTCACAACATCCTTTCCTTTCTCTTTCAACTCTGAAGTGAGAATAGCTCTAACCTTAGAAAATGGTTTCGAATTTCCCTTGCACTTCACCTCATATTCAATCGAATCTCCATCACACTTCTGAGGGGTTAAAATCATAAATGCATCACCCTTGACTCTTTTTCTCTTCACCTTCTTATTTGCCTTAGCCGTTTTGATGTCTCTCTTCATGATGATAGAAGGACCATCTAAAACGTCTATGACATTTGGCTCATCATAAGGCTTTTCCAAAAGATTAACCATTAACGTCTCTCCTGTAGCAACGGTGATGCAAGAGACATGTTTGTGAGCTCTTCTAGAAGGAATGGCTTTGTAGGAAACCTCTTTGTCAATGTATGAGAATGATATTCTCTTACTGGGCGTGTCTATAATTGCACCAACTATAGCCATGAACGGTCTTCCAAGAATCAAATGTACTTTAGAATTTCCGCTCATCTCCACAATCTGAAAATCAGTAGGGACCAGACAATCTCATACTTTAACAAGTAAATCAGGGATGGTACCATATGGAACTGAGGTTGAAAAGTTCGCGAATGCGAGAGTCATCTGAGCAGATCTAATATCACCAATTTTTAACCTATCTGCAATTGCCCTTGACATGACATTGACGCTAGACCCTGAATCAACGAGAGATTCTTTGAAATCAACTATAGAGATAGAGCATGGAACTGAAAATTTCCTGGGTCTTCCCTCTTAGTCAACTGCTTCATTGGTGGTGCTGTGCTTCCTGCCTTGGTGAATAGTGCCTCGATCTCTTCTAGAGTTTCTCTGCAATCTCGGAAGTGACAAAGCCAAGGGCGGTATTCCAAAGCTTCTTCAAAAGACATCGTATGGGGAATCCTCCTTACCATCTTCTCAAAAGCGAGCAACTTCTCTGCAGTAATGGGAGCTCTGAGATGGTTGGGTAGTCTAGGATATGACACCTTAGGTTTCTAAACCCTCTCCTTAACAATCTTTGGAGTTTTCACAATTTCCAGCTCAATCTGCGAGGGGTGTCGACGACGTACACCAGATTGGTGTCGATCGACACAAAGCTCATGTGTCGTTTCTTTAGGTCGGTATCGATCAACACCAGTAGTGGTGTCGGTCGACATAGACGTATCAAGCTCAAAATCACCTTCAACCTCTTCTATCTCCACTAATTTTTCTGCATCCAAACCCTTTTCTACCACTGTAGTGATCTCTTCAGAACTTCTTAAGGTGATTGCATTGACGTATTCATTCTGTGAATGAACCATCTTTCCCTTTACAGCTGCTGCAGTCTGAGCTATTTGAGTTTCCATCATCTTCTGATGAGTGATGAGAGCCTCGATTTTCCCATTCAGATCAGTATACATGGCATCCATCTTCCCATTAAAGTCTATTGTTATCTTCGGCTGTCCCTCAAGAATCTGTTCCAACATAGATTCAACTTTGCTTTCAGTAGTTTTGGGTGTTGGAGATTGGTATGACGAATTCTCATAGGTTCTAAAACCAGTTGGGTTGACTTCAGATTTGTACCCTCCTTGCTGAGCATTGTTGGTGAAGTTTCGGTTGTTGTTTTGCTGGTATTGATTTCTCTGACTTTGAAAACCAAAACCACCAATGTAGTTAACACCTTCCACTACATCCTCATTGAAGTTCTCAACTTTATCAGCAAAATGAATAGCCTTCATCATCTTTCCCATCAAGAGATTGTGCACTGAATCCAACTTAGCTTGAACCACAACAATCTGCGATCCATCCATGCTCCCAGTCTACTTCCTTCACTCGAAGTCTGCATTCTTGGTACTATTGCTAGATGCCAAGTTCTCAATAAGCACATAAGCATCGCCAGGATACCTGGTGTTGAAGTTTCCATTACTCGCAACATCAAAGGCCATCTGATACCTCCACTCAATCTCTATAAAGAAGATACCCAGCAGCTGAACCTTAGTGAACCCGTGATGTGGACAATCCCTCTGATATGATCTGAATCTGATCTAAGCAGCCTTAAACGCCTCAGTCGCTCTCTGAGAAAACTGGGAGATTTTATTTCTCAGCTCCTCGGATCTTGCATCATCATAGAAGTTATTCAGCAAGGCATTCTTAGTCTCCTCCCAAGTAGTCAGTGATCCAGGGGCAACTGCTTCAGCCAATAAGTTGTATCTCCACCAAAAGAGTATGAGAAGAGCTTACAGAAGAGGAAATCATTAGACACTCCATTGTATTTGATGCTAGTGACCAAATCCTCAAACTTCTCAATGTGATCCATGGGGTGTTCATGAGAAAGACCATGAAAAGGGTGCTGACTCACAAGAGTGAAATATGCAGGTTTCAGCTCAAAGTCATTCCTCTGAAAAGCAGGAGGGCGAATCGCTGATCGATTAGCATAGAACTGATCAGGCCTATTGTACTCACCAATCATTATACCACGATTAACCACATCATTTCCAACATTCACAACAGCTGGATGGACAATGATGTTTCCATCTCCATCAAGTCGTTGCCCTCTCTCATTGCACAATTGACTATCTTGGTCTCTCAAAGCTCCAGCATCATCACGAGTCAATACCACTGGATTGTTCATCTCTGCTGGCGTCTTTGCTTTTCTGTTTGCACGTTACAAGTTTGCTAGCTCCTTGTTGGAAAGATTAACTAGCTGGGTGCTCTTGTTCCTCCTGGTTTCGTGAATGGGCATACACCTGAAACACTAGACAAGGCAGGTAAGTAACAAAAAAAAACGATGAGTATCGATCGACACTGGGTGGTGTCGATCGATACCAACAAACTTAAACGACGAGTATCGAGCGACACTGACTAGTATCGATCGATACACGGACTTAGTCAAAATTCTAGACTAAAATCTAATGGCGAATTAAGAATCCCCGGCAACGGCGCCAAATTTGATATGCTCAAATGTAATACCCTAAAGTACTAACATCTTTGTCGATTGTAGTATTTAGGGGTCGAATCCACAAAGACTCAAGAAATCACACAATAGATTAAATAGGTTCGAATTAAGCTAAGTAAATCAATAAAATAAGCAGCAATAACGTAAATCAGAGAGTTGTAAATTCAATGGAGGAAGATAGGTTCAGGGTATTTCTCAGGAAATCAGAGAATGCAGGTAAACCAATTAGTCAGGGTTCAGATTAAGTGTGGTTCTTGAACTCAAATCACTAAGCTATAATTAACCAACTGTCGTTGCGAGAATTATCTAGGTCTAAATCTCAGAATTCCAAATCTCTTTGCAAATTCTAAAGTCTAAATTAGCATTAAGTTCAAGTTTGATTTGTTCACAAAACAACTAAATCAAATCTCTTTGCGAATAGTTATTTTGCTCACCCTATGTTCTGTCAGATTATCAATTGCACTGTCGTGCCTAATTGACTAACCTAAGATCTTAATTCCAGGTAGCTAATCTAGAATAAGCTTTAAGAAAAATATATGGTGAGGAACTAATTCAGATTATGAACCCTAACCAATAAATCACCTAACATTCAAAGAGATCCTTTATGAGAACCCTAAACCTAACATGAGATCTACTCAGATATGGAGAATAAAACAAACAACATTATTGAATAGATCTCTGAAATTAATAATAAAAGAGAAAGAAAACAAGGGTTCGAAATCTTCTCTCGGACGAACATAGTTTCAGATTTGTCTCCCTCAAAAGCTTCTCTCTCCAAACCAAAGTAGAATCAAGCGTAATAGCCAAAGTGGCTGAAAAACCTAATTAATACTCCTAAAACACGTTTTGGGCTTTGTTGTAGATAATACAGTCTTCTGGGCTTGAAAGCAAAATCTCCAATCTCCTTTTCTGCATCGCGACTCGTGTATGTCTGCAGTCGGCATCGATCGATACCATAAGTGTATCGGTCGATGCTCGGGCTTCAATTCGGGTACCTCAGCTACACGATCTCTGCTTTGCTCCAAAAAGCTCAAGAATGCTCCAATATCTCCAATTGTGCTCCAAACGTGCTAAAACCTGAAAAGACTCTAAAAGACTACGAAAACACTAGAAAGACTCTATAAAAAGAACTTATATCATGGCTAAAAAGGGGTAAAAACCATGATATATCACTCCCTAAGAATCAAGGAGGGCTCGGGTTTAAATATATCCAAATATTTAATCAGGCTCTCCTTGCCAAGCAAGCATGGCATCTCCTTCAGGCTCATGAGTGTATATTTTCTAGATTATGGAGACCATGATTTTTTTCAGGCAGAAATTGGAGACAGCCCTTCCTTTGGATGAAGTATTCTACATGGAAGGGACCTTCTAAAGACAGGGTTAAAGCAGATGGTTAGAGATGGGAGTTCTCTGAGTGTATGGACATCCCCTTGGGTTGATGACGGTGTTATGAGAGCTCCTCTAATGAAGAACATTCTCATCAACTTGGATTTAAAAGTGGAAGATCTGATTGATTTTGAATATAGTATATGGGATAGAGATAAGTTGGATGAACTTTTTTATCCTAGAGACACCAAAATCATATTGAGAAAGAAGCCGGTTTGTTCTTCCCCAGATTTTTTGTGTTGAAAATTTAATAAAAGTGGGGAATATTGTGTCTAAACTAGATACTGGCTCGCGGCTCAAGATACAAAAAAGGAGATTATCAAAGAGGCTACCATGTTGACATCCTTGATTGGGCTTACAGACCTAGTGTGGAACAGTTTGGCTTCTGCTAAAATCAAGGTATTCCTTTGGAAGGTGCTAAGTGGAGCTATCCCGGTTGCTGACAAAATAACATCGAGAGGAATAAAAATTGACTCCAGATGTCAAATATGTGGCTTTGATGGTGAATCGTCCAACCATGTCCTTTTTATTTGCTCTCTGGCCAGGCAAGTGTGGGCAATGACATATTTTCCAATCCCTGAAAATGGTTTCAATGCTGAATCTATTTACCAAAATATCTTTGATGTGATGATGACAGCGAAAAACAATAGAGTGTCGGTGGAGATTAGAAGAAAATACCCCTAGATCTTATGGCTGCTATGGAAAAACAAGAATAAACTTCTTTTTGAAGGTCTTGTTTTCAGAGCAATTGACACAATGGGGAAGATAAGAGAAGATACAACACAATGGTTTCAAGCTCAAGCCTTTGAAAATTTGGAGGTAACTAGAAAAACTCAAGCTGAAAAGAAGAACATAGTTAAATGGAATCCCCCACCTAAAATGTGGCTTAAATGCAACATTGGCTCAGGTTGGGACAAAAGAAAGAAAATAAGTAGAGCCTCTTGGGTGTAAAGGAATAGAGAAGAAATTTTTTTGTTGCATAGTCGAAGAGATTTTAGTCATATTGCAACTGATATTGAAGCAAATGTTAAAGTTGGATATGGGATATCCCGGTTGCTGACAAAATAACATCGAGAGGAATAAAAATTGACTCCATATGTCAATTATGTGGCTTTGATGGTGAATCGTCCAACCATGTCCTTTTTATTTGCTCTCTGGCCAGGCAAGTGTGGGCAATGACATATTTCCCAATCCCTGAAAATGGTTTCAATGCTGAATCTATTTACCAAAATATCTTTGATGTGATGATGACATCGAAAAACAACAGAGTGTCGGTGGAGATTAGAAGAAAATACCACTAGATCTTATGGATGCTATGGAAAAACAAGAATAAACTTCTTTATGAAGGTCTTATTTTCAGAGCAATTGACACAATGGAGAAGATAAGAGAAGATACAACACAATTGTTTCAAGCTCAAGCTTTTGAAAATTTGGAGGTAACTAGAAAAGCTCAAGCTGAAAAGAAGAACATAGTTAAATGGAATCCCCCACCTAAAATGTGGCTTAAATGCAACATTGGCTCAGGTTGGGACAAAAAGAAGAAAATGAGTGGAGCCTCTTGGGTGTTAAGGAATACAGAAGGTAAATTTTTGTTGCATAGTTGAAAATCTTTTAGTCATATTGCAACTGATATTGAAGCAAATTTTAAAACTTGGATATGGGCAATTGAGAGTATGAAAAGCTTGAAGATTCACAGGGTCATTTTTGCGGCTGAAGCTTCAGATCTGATTGGGGCTGTCCTTCGGCCCGTAGCATGACCGTCCTTTAAGGTATTCTCTCGGAAATCCTTGATGTTTTGAATCAAATGCCGAATTGAAGATTGGTTTTGGAAGAAAGAAATGCCAATCTAGGCGCATTCCTCATTGCTAGAAGTGTGACAAGTGAGGATCGTTGTCAATCTTATGTAGCTGAAGATTTTTCTAAGTGGCTAGAAAAAGTTTTTGTTGATGAAAGTAGCACTATCTCATCTCCTCTTTTGTTTGCTTAGAAGGATTTATGTTTATTAATCGTTCTTGTAGTAGTAAAGGATGTGTCTCTTGGATCCAACTTTTGGTGATTATTAGGGAACAAGTTTATGTGCTCAATTTATAGTTATGGGTGTTTCCCTTGGATCCGTATTTGTAATTCCAGATTCCGCTTTGATATATATAAAAACATTCAGATGAAAAAAATAAATAATATAATTATAGTTTGGTTAGATAATAAAACACCAACAATATAATTATAGTTTGGTTAGATAATAAAACACCAACTCATAATATAATTCTATTTATTTAAATGATGAGTTTGACAGTACATATCATAATCATAAAGATGAAATGATCCAATATAGTAATATTACATATTTTTGCTTCATTATCACTATCAGTTCTTCGGCGGCGGCGGTGGAGGATTTCCAGGATAACCGGGTTTTGTTGGGTCATGTTTTGGATTTGGGCCTGGTTCCGGATAATCCATCAGCCCCGGATTGGTCTCTCCAACCTATATTACAAATTATTATTTTGCATCATCAACAATTGCTTCTTTTTTGCATAGAGGCTCGTGGTCTAGTGGTACCCCTACCATTGTGAGTAGAAAGTCTTAGGTTCGAGTTCCTTGGTAGTCCTAGCCCACACGGGCGTGGTCGAGTGGTCGGTCGGAGGAGTACGGTTAGGTAAAGGGTACACTCTCACCCGAGTTCGATTCTCTCACCCGAGTTCGATTCTCTCCTGGCGCAGATGCTCGAAACAAAGTCACAAACGTGTGTGGAAGCTGGCACTGGGCTTCGGCCTAGTTGAAAACCCGTGAGGAGGCTTTGTCAGTTGGACCAACTCACTCTAGGCAATAGTCGGAAGGCGCGAAGTCTTACTGGTTTGGCATGTGGTAGCCAGTCCCCATCTCTCCAGTAGGATGTCGACCGGACAACCTAGGTTATCAAAAAAAAAAAAAAAAAAAAAAAACAATTGCTTCTTTTTTTGGTAATTTTTCTCAGCGATGATTATATATATATATAGTAATGATTTAAACTGACTATAAATAGTTATTTTAAATCAATGATAATATGAGAGAAAATAAAAATATGTGAAAATAAGCTTTTTATTTATTTTATTAGATTGCCTACTTTTTTTAAGGAATATTGGTCAATATGAGTAACTCCACGATCATCCTCTCCAAACCCTATAAACAAATATGAAATATGGAACTTCATATGTATAATTATTTATTAATATTCATATGCCTATCGTGATCAATCATATTATTAGATTGTTTAAGTGTGAAATCCGTAACAATAAGACTAGATCTACTCTCTCGAGTCCATCCAGACAACTCGAAGATTCGTCTTTTCAACCGTCCGCCGGCTTGGACAGTGTTGCGGCGAGAACCTTTCCCGAACTTCTCCAGTTCAGCGTCTCATGCTCTGCCTCTTTGAAGGTTTACCATGCTATCCTGTTCAAGTCTCTGCTCAGTCTCACCGTCAGATGAAGATCTTCTCAGCGCCGCCGTGTCACTGTCATCCGCTGGAACCGCCATATCCACCGGATCTGCCGGACATACTCGCTCCAAGAAACACCGAACAAGTGACGAGTCCAAGCTCGTGTTCCGGTGTGGCCTTTCCCGGGAGAAATCCCGATCCGTTCTTTCTTCGTGAAGCCAAAAGAATGGCAAGAGGGTCATATGAGTAAATCCCAAGCATATTTGCTTGTGGTGTCCATACCCTTCCCTAAAACTCTCACAAAAATTAATTGCCAAACCAAGGGTCATCTAAGTAAATCCAAGGCTTCTTCGCCTGTGGTATCAATCCGTGGAGCCTTTTCCCAAGTTGCCTTTGAAGAAATAAGACTTTCTCGGTAGAATCCGATTCTTTACAATTGGTTAGAGCCATCATCTCAAGCTCTTGTGTTCCTGAACTTCATGGTATCCTACATCACAATTCTCACCAAAAATTAGTTTTCACATCTTTCAATTTTTTCCCCAAGATTATCTAATGTTGTAGCTGTTTCATTAGCAAAAACTGCGTTGTATGCTGTTCCAGCATTTTCAGTTTGATTAAATGAAGTAGTTGGTTGCCCAATAAAAAAAAACCTTTACTTGGATTGTTTAATTACTTCAATATTACTTACAATTTTTTTTTATAAGTTTAACCTTTCGGGTTGTACAAAATTATGCGTAGGATATTCATGTTCATATCCGTTGTGATTATAATTACAATCGCTCTCCTTTTGAAATTGTAATCAACATTTTTTATTTATTTATTGTTGGCTGTAATAAACAAAACATTCAACTAGTGAAAACACATTAAACATGTGCAACGAGTGGATCAATTTCTAGTACGGTACATAGAGAACAAAGAAATTCACAAACTTGAAGATTTAATTGGTAATTGTGAGTAAATGGTTATATAGAATTACATACCTATCAAATAATTAGCATCACTATGTAAAAAGCCAAGAGCAAAACATTACATTTCTTCCTTTTGACTGATTCTTTTTCTATTTCTCAATGATTCGGGGAATCAACTAAACAAAAAGAGAAAATGACCAAAAAAATCAAATTAAGAATTATGAGCTTTGGGATCGGAAATGCGTCCACCTGCAGAACTTTTTTTGTTTTTAAATCGAATTTTACAGATTAGCTTTTTTTGCTTTCTCTTATTCTGTGAAGAGGATAAAGACAAGGACTTTTCTTACGTTGTACAAGACGATGCAGACAAAGATATTTAGCGGAACAAGGAAGAAATTCATTATGGTGGCTTCGTGCTTCTTCAGGGATATACTGTGATCTCATCTTCAGTATCGATAGCCAAAAAAATTCTACACGAGCTTCGAAAACACAGAAACCAATTAGCTGAATGGAGCAAGTTAACGACAAGCTGTTGAAATTTCATCCTTATCTCGATAATCACGGAACTTGAACAATAAATAAAATATACAGAGATTTAACGAGTTCAGATCACGGTGTGTGATCCTACGTCTCGGCCTGGAGCTTTACAGTAATCCACTATCACCACAGATTACAAAGAATTAGGGTTCCTCACAATCTCTCTAATAACAAAAAAGATCTCTCTAGTTTCTCTCTAGAATTTCCAGGATCCAGAAAACCCCCACACATGCCTGTCTTTATATAGATTAGAGCAATTACAAAGTTAAGACGGTTTAAACCTAAACCAAAGCCCAATAGGAAAAACACATTCCTAATTGACTAATCTAAGTCGCGGGCCTAGTTAATACTCATGATTTTCCATCACCAAAGCCCAACAAACTCCACCTTGATGACAATCATTTCCGAGTATAACTTCTTCATCTTTGCATTCATGTGCCGCACCAGACAGTCCAGCACCTTAGTGTCCTTCTAAGTTGAAAAAACTCAAAGCCTTCTCAAACTTATCCACATGAAGTACCTTTGTCAACATATCAGCCGGATTCCTCTCAGTCGGGATCTTCGACAGCTTCACTTCACCGGAAGCAACAATATCCCTGATGAAATGCATCCTCCTGTTAATATGATTTGTCCTCTCATGATGAACGTTGTTCTTGGCTAAACTTAAAGCACTCTGAGAATCACACCAGATCTCTACCGTGTCTTGTTTGAATCTGAATTCCTCAGTCAAACCCCTTAGCCAAATAGCTTCTTTTACAGCTTCCACCAACGCCTTATACTCTGCCTCAGTTGTAGACAGCGCGACGACATGTTGAAGACTTGATTTCCAGCTTATAGCCGTCCCACCAGCAGTGAAGACATAACCTGAAATCAATCTGCTTATATCCAGATCCGATACAAAGTCAGAATCACAGAAACCTTCAACCTTAAAATCCTTTGTCTTCCTGAACACAATATTTCGATCATGGGCACCTTTCAAATACCTTAGCACCCACTTCACAGCAGTCCAATGTATCATGCTTGGCTTACTCATGAACCTACTAACCAATCCAACCGCATACGCGAGATCACACATAGTTCCTAACATCGCATACATGATACTCCCAATAGCATTTGAGTATGGAATATCATCCAAAATTGTCTCTGCTTCATCATCTTTCACAGCAGACAACTTGAAGTGCGAACCGATAGGTGTAGAAACTGATCTAGCTTCATCCATATTGAATACCTGCAGAATCTTCTTGATATAACCATATTGAGACAAGGTGAGAACTCCACCTTCACGATCCCTCGCAATATCCATCCCAAGAATCCTTCTTGCAGCTCCTAGATCTTTCATCTCAAATCTACTGCTCAACAAATCTTTCACAATCTGTATCTCCTTCATATCTTTTGAAGCAATTAGCATATCATCAACATATAGGAGTAGGTAGAAGAAACAATTACCTTTGCTCTCCTTTATGTAAACACAGTGATCGAACTCACTCCTTTTGAATCCATGACTTACCACAAATTGATCAAAGCACTTGTTCCATTGCCTTGGAGCTTGCTTAAGTCCATACAATGCCTTTTCCAACAAGCAAACGTGGTCCTCTTTTCCTTTAACCACAAAACCTTCAGACTGCTCTATATAGATCTCCTCTTCAAGTAAACCATGAAGAAACGCAGTCTTAACATCAAGCTGCTCCAATTCCAGATCCATATTTGCTGTAACCGATAGAAGAAACCTGATAGAAACATGCTTCACAACCGGAGCAAACACTTCTTGATAGTCAATACCCTCTTTTTGAGAATAACCCTTGGCTACCAATCTAGCTTTATATCTCGGTTCTTCTACCCCTGGGATACCCGGCTTCAACCTGTAAACCCATTTGCAACCAATCACTTTTCTACCTTTTGGTCTTTTAACCAACCTCCAGGTCTTGTTCTTATCCAGAGAACTCATCTCTTCATCCATACCTCCATTCCAGAAAACTTTATCCTTGCTTTCAACAGCTTCCTGATAGTCCCTAGGTTCTTCATAACTCATCTCGACAGCAGTGATAGAGGCGAAATTCGCTAAATCATAATCACCAAGATGTTCAGGTCGCCTTGTTGCTCGTTTAGACCTGTTTCGAGCTAACTCCTAATCTTCTAGAGATACTTCATCAGTTTCCTGGTTTCCAACAGCTCCACCTGAAGATCCAACTTGCCCATTGTCTTCAGTAACAGAAGTTGTCGCATCTGCTCCTCCTCGGTGTCGATCGATACTCGGGATGGTATCGATCGATACTTGTCCGTGTCGATCGATACTCGGGATGGTATCGATCGATACTCGGGATGGTGTCGATCGATACTTGTCCGTGTCGATCGATACTCGGGATGGTATCGATCGATACTCTCTCAGAGGTCGGGCTCCTCTGCGCAGTCTCTTCCACAGAGACTTTATTCCTCAAGTCTTTGAATACAATATCTTCCACAAAGACCACATTCCTGCTAATCACACATTTTGATTCATCCAGGAGCCATACCTTGTACCCTTTGACTCCCTCCGGATAGCTTATGAATATTCCCTTCATATATTTTGGTCTTAACTTCCCTTGATCTACATGAACATAGACCAATGACCCAAATCTTCTCATGTGTCCATAACCCGGCTTTCTTCTCAGCCAAAGATCCTTAGGATTACTGCCATCTAAGGCCGATGATGGGCTTCTATTAATTTGGTACACAGCTGTGCTAGCTGCCTCAGCCCAGAATTCTTCACCTAAGCCACTTTCATCCAATATACAACGCACCTTCTCCCTTATTGTTCAGTTCATGCGTTCTGCAACTCCATTTTGCTGTGGAGTATATGCACAAGTCATGTGCCTCTAAATCCCATGCTGCTTGCAAAACCCGTCGAAGTCTTTGTTCACAATCTCCAACCCATTATCTGTTCTCAGACATTTCACTTTCTTGTTTATCTGATTCTCAACCAGTTTCTTCCATTCACAGAACTTTGTGAAAGCTTCACTCTTAACAAACAAGAAGAACACCCACACCTTTCTAGTGTAATCATCAATGATATACAGAAAATACTGCTTACTAGAGATACTTAGAGTAACCGATGGAGATCCCCAAAGATCTGAGTGAACATATCTCAACGCTTCACCTGAAATGTGTTTCCCAATGTTGAAGCTCAGTCTCTTGGTCTTCCCCATTACACAACTCTCACATAAATCCATCTCCCCAATCATTCTCTTGTCAATGATGCCCCTTTTTACCAAGATCATCAGATTCTTCATGCTCATTTGTAACAACCTTCTATACTATAAAGCCGTCTCGTCTTTGGCTGGTTTCCTGGTAACATATATGTTTGACTGTCCTACCACAGTCTCTCCATCAAGCAAATACAAAGAACCACATAGAGTGCCTTGAAGACCCATCTTCCCATTCTTATAGAACTTTGTTTTTTCTTTGCCTCCAACATGATCAAACCCAAACTTATCTAATGTACTTGTAGATATTAGATTTCTCTTCAGCTTAGGAATATACCTGACATTCGTCAATGTCTTTACCGTGCCACTACATGCTTTTATATTGATGGAACCTATTCCTTTAACCTCCACAGAATAGTCATCCCCCAGTAACACTTGTCCAGAGTTGAGCTCCTCAAATGTATCAAACCAGTCTCTCCTTGAGGTCATGTGATATGAACAACCCGAATCAATCACCCACCTCTCTAGATGCCAATTTTCCGAGACTGATAACGCATCAATTCCTGCTGATTTTTCGATGACAACCGCTGCTGTAGCATCTTCATCATCGCCGCCTTTCCGCTTCTTCCAAGCATAGCAATCAGCCTTCACATGTCCTTCCTTCTTGCAGAACCAGCATGTGACTTTTGTTCCCGATTTCGACTTGCTTCTGCCTCGATTCCCAGAATTTCGTTGATCCCTATTTTGCTGTCTCTCACGAGCCACATACGCTTCACCAGTGCTTTGTGAAGTCGATATTCCCTTAGCTTTAAGCTCAGTTTCCTTCGATTTCGCCGCATTCACCAAATCTTCAATAGAGATGGACTCTCTACCATACTTCAATGTCTCATTCATGGATTCATATTGAGGTGGCAAGGAACTGAGTAGTAGAATTGCCTGCACTTCATCCGCAACTGTAACCTTTACACTAGCCAACTCCAAAACAGTCTTCAAGTAATCATCAACGTTCTGATCGATTGACTTAGACCCATCCATTTTAAATGTATAGAACTTATACAAAAGATGAGTCCGACTCGGTAGAGTCTTGGTGTTGTATAACCTCTCTAGTGATGCCCAAAGATCACGTGCTGTTGTGCACTCCTCTGTTTTCCTGAGGACATGATCTCCTAGATGGAGTGTCAAAATATCCATAGCATTCTCTGCTCGCTCCCCTTTCTTGACTTGTTCTGCTTTAAGTCTCTGTTCGAAATCCTCTACTGATTCATTCTTCTTGATAACCAGCTTATCCGGCTTAGTAGTTGGTGTTATTAGCTCTCCCTTAAACCCCTGAAGATTCATGTGAGCTAACATCCTTCTCTTCTACATAGAGAAATCACCTTGTCCGTCGAAGATGGCTATCTTCACCTTCGGCTTCTTTTCTGAAGACATCTCGATCAAACGAACTTCTTAACACGCTTCTGCTACCGTATCGATCGATACAAGATGGAGTGTCGATCGATACCAAACTTTTCTTCGTCTTTCTGCGAACCCGTAACAGACGTATCGATCGATACCAGGAGGGGTGTCGATTGATACCGAGCGATCTGGGCGATCTTCTTCTTCGCCCCGCAGACAGCTTTTTCTCCCAGACTGTCAGATTGAAACCCTAAACCGATTGATGTCTTGATTCCAGCTATCAATCCAGATCTAAAACCTAGATCCCTGCAGAACTTCTCTGTCCAATTGTTCTCAAGCCTAAAACCTAGCTCTGATACCACTTTGTTGAGATTTGATCCCTGTCTCGATAATCACGGAACTTGAGCAATAAATAAAATACACAGAGATTTAACGAGTTCATATCACGGTGTGTGATCCTACGTCTCGGCCTGGAGCTTTCCAGTAATCCACTATCACCATAGATTACAAAGAATTAGGGTTCCTCACAATCTCTCTAAGAATAAGAAAGATCTCTCTAGTTTCTCTCTAGAGTTTCCAGGATCCAGAAAACCCTCACACATGCCTGTCTTTATATAGACTAGGGCAATTACAAAGTTAAGACGGTTTAAACCTAAACCAAAGCCCAATAGGAAAAACACATTCCTAATTGACTAACCCAAATCGCAAACCTAGTTAATACTCATGATTTTCCATCAGCAAATCCCAACACAAGCCTTCACCTATCACCTTTGATGGCGTCACCAAGACATGTGCCACACGTTATTCATACAAAAAGATTGCATAAACAATGTAGCTTCAGAATCTGAGACATACGCTTGTTGTAATGGGAAGAAGAAGAGAAGCAGCAGAGACTAGAAAGACGATTTGCATGTAGTTTTCGAATGGGATCCCTTTTCGAGCAATTGGTATTAAACCCATAAGCTAAATTGTTTTGCAATATGAATCCATAAGCTAATTTGTTTTGCAATATGAATCCATATATTTTATATGATTTTTTTTTTGTATTTCTATTTTTTAAATTTAACTTGCATCCGGTAAAAAAAATTTTTGGGTTCCCCACTGATTGGGACCCGTTGGTGGATAGTCCATAAGCTTCTCAATACTCTCTTCAATCTGTATTACATATTTTTGCCCCAATAACAATTACTATAACTTTATTTGTTTAAACGATGGCAATAGTTATTAGGGTTAATTAGATAGATAGACAAATTCTGATTCAACATTAGGAAAAAAACGAGAGCCAAACGTGTAAATAAGGGTTGATTTTTTCTCTGTACTTTTAATAAAGAGCAAGGATAATGTAAAAATAACGTGTTATCTGAAAGTTAGCACGTTAAGTGGTATCAGAAAGGTTAACAAAAAGGATAACATAAATATTTGAAAAAAAATGCGCAAAAAAAATATTGATCGCTTACCTTTACTGGGGAATATTGATCAGTATGAGTAACTCCATTGTCCTCCTCAAATCCTAAGAAAAAAATATGTAAGATGTAAGTATATATATATATATATATATATATATATATATATTCTTTTTATTAATACAAGGTATATATTATTAATATATCGATTGAGATAACACATTATATATCTTTTATTAAAAAAAAGAATCGTAGTATATTTTGGGTAGTAAATGCTTACCACTATATATACATCGAAAATCAAATAGCTATTTTTGATGATTTTCTATATATAGCATAAAAAGTTGCAACTCTTTAAATTTAGCAAGGATTATTGGTTTATGAATTTTATTCGATTTGAAAATTCAAATAAAACATAAATTTTAATTTGTGATTATCTAGAGAACACAATGGTAACAAAATCAGGAACGAGATGAAAACCACCAACTTCATCCTTTTTTTTTTTTGGTCAACTTATATTATATAAATCAGCAAACGTATAGATGATATAAATAGAAAAAGTTACACAAACAAACATAATATATAAAATAGAAAATTATATGAAATAAAACAACGAAAAATAAAATTTGGCGATCCTTTAATCCGAGAAATTTTACTCGCTGAAAGAGTGTCCACACCTTCATTCCTCATATTCGCATTCGATCTGATGTGATATTTGGCTATTATCCAATCTTTCTCATGTTGTATTACATTGACACCTTTCCAAGTAAGAACTAAAAATATTATTCGAATAAGAACCTTATTTATTGATTCTTTCGATAGAAACAATACCTGAGATTGCCAATTTTCAACGACTGTACGAATGTCGCCATACAACAAAGACATTACGTCTATCGCTCCAAACCCTCGTACCCTCCATGGCGATTTCCATGGTGGTTGCTTTCATAGAAATGCCATATATAGCAGAGTAAAAAAACCGATAAGAATCGAACTAATATCCCAAATTCGTTGTCCATCATCTTTGTTGACCCTAATCTTATCACATAACTTCTCTGTCGGATTATCTTCCATTAATAAAAGGAAGATGAAGAGCCGATTATGAAACCGTCTCACTAATTTTGGGATAAAAATCTCCAAAACTCCTTTTGAAATCCATTGTGATTGGCCATCGATCGTGGGTATATTGAACACGTCGGAGATAGCTGAAGCGTGATTGATGTAGGAGGTGCAACATCGAACATCAACCACTGCTTTAACAATCCCGATTCTAGATCGGAACGAATATGAATTAAACTGTTGATGAATCAATTCACAAAATGTTTTTGGAATCATCATCGGTTCAAAAAGCAGCAAAATTATAATTACGGAGAGGAAGGCTTGATTCCTGCGAAAAACAAACGCCGATGAAGTGAAACGGTTGATGTCGATGAATTGCATTTTCGATCACCAATGGCTCTCTCGCTTCGAAACATCGTAAATCTTCCTCCACTTGTTCGCTCGATGAAGAAAAACCTAAAAATTGACTTTTGCATGTAGTAAACCAGATTTGAAAAGTCAAATCGAACAATATAGATCCATCACCCTTCCGATCGCAATTGAGACTATATTTTTATTTAATAATGTGTAATTAAATACGACATAAAATGAAAAAACCAAGTGAATTTTTTTTATTTATTGATGAGTTTGGGAGAAGTTTATAGGGGTCTTTGTAGAAGAAGATGTCCAATTTATAGCCTCCTAATATGCCATACATAAATTGAAAATTCAGTCACAAATTAATTATGAGGTTTGACCATTGATTCATATATTTTATACCATTCAAATCAAATATTTTGGTTGAATTTTTATAGAAAGAACAAAGAACATATTTGTTATACATCAAATTATTATATTCCAAATTATTATTGAATCATAAGTAGAAAAGAACAATCAGAAAATATAAATTACACAATATTGACTAGCTTTATATCATCAAAATTCCTCTTGGATTGTTTTTAGGTTCTCCTCTTATTATA
This sequence comes from Eutrema japonicum, assembly GCA_030161315.1. Lineage (NCBI taxonomy): Eukaryota > Viridiplantae > Streptophyta > Magnoliopsida > Brassicales > Brassicaceae > Eutrema > Eutrema japonicum. The sequence continues at coordinate 46,555,934 of BSQW01000013.1, forward strand.
TTTTCACTTTAATTGTTAAACTTAAATAATTTATTTACTCTTACTTTTTTGGGTAACTTTATTCCTAGTCTTCTTTTTATTTATCATGTTATGGTCAATGCAATAATAAATCCTAAGTTAAAATTAAAAAGGTTATGTTATTCTCCTATGGTGATTTGATAAAGTTTTCAGAAAATAAAATGTTCTTTTAATAAATATTTGAAAACCTATATTTCTATTAAATAATTATATTGTGTATAAGAAAAATATTTTTTTTTGATGTGTAATCAATAAAATTTGATCAATCCTAGAATATCCGACTTTATTATTTGCCATGACCGTTGAAAAAATAATGTTGTCATTCTATCCGGACTCAGTGTTTTTCCGGATGCATCATAAAAAGACAAACCATAATGACGGAATTAAGATCCATAAATCTTTGTATTGTCGGATATAAAATAATATCAAAAGTTTTATGTCAAGGACAAAAGCGGCATCTACCGAATCTAATATCGAAGACTCAATCAGCCTTTGTGGCAGGTTGATAGCATTCATAATAGTATGATTGCCCAAGAATTATTCCACGTCACAGACAAATAAATCATGCAAAGAAAAACTTATGGCGATAAAAACTGATATGAATAAAGCGTATAATCGAGTGGAATGACATTTTATTGAGCACCTTTTGAGAAGAAGTGAGTTAGACAAAAAAAATAGAAATAACTTGGAAAAAACAAGAAACAAAGTAACTTGGACAAAAAGAAAGGAAGTGTGAATTTTGGATTTGCAGACAAATGGATTACATGAATGATGTGGTGCATCAAATCAGTACAATACAATGTAATTATTAACAGTCAACAAAGGGGACAAATATTCCCGAAGAGAGGGCTCCATCAAGGCGATCCCTTATCACATAATTTAATCATCCTTTGTACATAATGATTGATAGAAAATATACGGAAGGCAGAAAGGGAGAAATCACTCATATGTATAAAGATTGCGAGAGCAAGTCCATCGGTCTCTCATCTTTTTTTTTTGCGGATGATAGTCTATTTATTTTTAAACAAATAGACACTACAAAAAAGCATGTATTACATCACTTAATTGTATCACAAAAGTAAATGATATTATTTTGAATCATTTATTAGCAATTGATATAAAAAATGTAGTTTAACATCAGTTGATAACTGACTTTACTATTACTTCTAGTCCGATTTGATAAGTTTACAAAACACCTTAACATCAACTCCCGTTGGATAAAGATGTTTTGTCTATCTAGGTTCTTTCAGAAATTTAATCAAACACTTTCAGTGCGTTAAATATCCTAAGATCATGAACTAAGCGATCAATCCAGTTCAAGCACTAAGAATTACCTAGATGAAGAATCCAATAGATAATTCCCTAATTAATCAACCCTAACTATTGATTCATGAAATCCTTTGAAACCCTAAACCTAACTAAACGATTACTCGCTCGTAGTTGCAGAGAAAACACAGAGAGGTGAAGAAGAAATCATAATCCAATAGAAATAATAAACTAGGGTTCATAAATCTTCTCAAAAGTCTGTAGAGTCGGAGATTCGTCTAAAAAAAAAAAGATGTAAAGTGTGTAGAAAATAAAGCTTATCGATCGATCTGGTCTTGATCCGGTCGATCCAGACGAGTCTGATCGATCTAGAAAATTTCTGCAAAATTGGATCGATCGGAACGATCGATCCAGGCCCCCTCTCTGCGCAAGCTTCTTCTGCTCGCCATACTGGACTGCCTTCAGAAAAACTGGCATAACTTTTGATCGCACCGTTGGAATGCCCTCAAACCACTTCCAAATGAAATCTAATTCATTTCTCTATCTTTTATAAAACAATTGAGCTCAATCCATCGGTGGGAAGTTATTCAACGAATGCCAAACTTCTGATGTCTCTACATGATTATGCATCTCCATATGCTCATTTTTACCCAAAACGGCTCATTTTCTCCTCAAGTCACCTAAAACCTGGAAAGACTCGATCAAGGACTAAAAGGATCTTAAAACAAACTTTGACTCGATAAAAAACACAAAAACGAAGGTTAGAAACCGGTAAAAACACGGTTTATCACGTAGTCATCCGTTGGCAAAATAAATGTGTTGGCAAAGTCAATATTTACCATTATGTATTTGCCCATTATGTATCTTTTAATGCATGCATTTAGTTTTTGTTAAATTTGTAAAACCTGGAACACGTATACGATGAATAAACGATAGGGTTCTGCAAATACCTAATTGCTTTTATTAGAAGTCGTTTAAATAAACTTCTTACAATTTGTTTAATCATGATTACACGACACCAACACGCTGATTCGTCACTGACCAATTCCTAATCTACCCGATCTCACCTGCACATCAACAACTATGCGATCTCTCTTTGTCCACTCACAAAAACCTTAAAGCACGTAGTACAGTCACGTCTCTAATTTTCGATCAAGAAAACCTAGCTGCTCCTCCGCTATAAATATTCTCCAACATCGCTTGTTGAGAATATCTTGTTTAAGATCTTTCGGATATCTCCAAATCTTTGTTTCCTCAAAGTTGAGATCCTCTGTTCCGTAACGTCTTGTGTCTCCAGCTCCAATCAGCTTCCGCCACGTCATTCACGTTTCTATGAATCGTTGCGCCTTAAGTCTAATCAGTTGTGCAAAACACATACTCAACAAAACTCAGTAAGCAAATTTATTACAATTCATAAATCTTTTTAAAAAAGTTTTTATCATTTTAAAGAATGGTATCATATTTATATAAATACAATCTTCTTATATAATACAAATATGTAACGCGAAACAAACTGTAGTTATCGACCATTATTCTTTTGCACACACAAATAATAAATACTACATAAATTCTGTCATGTATATGAACATATTTAACCAAAACAAAATGTATATGCACGACAAAATTCATTAGTAATTTATGATTTTTAAAAAAATATTATTTGTTGATAAGAAAGCATTAAATTTTGATCAGAGCGTGTATACTAAGGGTTTGTATTAATAGCGCTGTGTTATAGATGTGAGAAAGATAAAAAAAAAACACATTGAAACATATGTGATCTACTTTTCACTAGTGACATTCCAGTCACTACAATCAAAAATATTATGTAATCGGTAATTGTGAGTAAATGGTTATATAGAGTTACATTACCTATCAAATAATCAGCATCACTATGTAAAAAGCCAAGAGCAAAACATTACCTTTCTTTCTTTTGACTGATTCTTTTTCTATTTCTCAATGATTCGGGGAATCAACTAAACAAAAAGAGAAAATGACCAAGAAAATCAAATTAAGAATTATGAGCTTTGGGAGTGGAACATGATCAGAGGTTTAGAGGATCAACTTCCGAGTTTCGCTCCTTCATTGGACTCCACTCTTCTGCCTCTGCAATAAACATTAGCGAGCTCTTAGTACCATTTACCACAAACTCGGTCTCTATTTTTCTACACTCTTAAAATATAAATGGACGTTAGTGTCTTCAGAGTTTTGGGTTATATCTGCATATAAGACCATAAGAGAAAGCAACACAAAAAAAAAAAGTATTGATTGGGAATGGAACGTACTTGGCTTTTCGGAGATGACCATAAGTCGCCGTTGTAATATAGAGGCTACAAAGAGGAAGATTGAGCACATACCAAACATGATTGTGATCGGAAATGCGTCCACCTGCAGAACCACATTTTTATTTTTATTTTAAATCGAATTTTACAGATTAGCTTTTTTTTTGCTCTCTCTTATTCTGTGAAGAGGATGAAGACAAGGACTTTTCTTACGTTGTACAAGACGATGCAGACAAAGATATTGAGCGGGACACGGAAGAAATTCATTATGGTGCTTCGTGCTTCTTCAGGGATATACTGTGATCTCATCTTCATTATCGATGGCCAAAAAATTCCTACACAAGCTTCGAAAACACAGAAACCAAGTAGCTGAATGGAGCAAGTTAACGACAAGCCTTCACCTATCACCTTTGATGGCGTCACCAAGACCTGTGCCACACATTATTATAAGGTCAGTGTGCATATAAAAAGATTGCATAAACAATGTAGCTTCAGAATCTGAGACATACGCTTGTTGTAATGGGAAGAAGAAGAGAAGCAGCAGAGACTAGAAAGACGATTTGCATGTAGTTTTCAACTCTGAGAGACGAGCGAGCCATGAGACGAGCTGCAAGAGAGCTTCCTAACATCGAGGCCAACATGAATGTTGCAAAGACGAAGCCATGTGGAATTTCTTCGTCGTTTGGGCTGAGAGCTGGTGTCCAGAGGAAAACAAATGTGTACATTGAGGCTTCAAACAGAGACTGAATAGCGCCCAGCAATGCAATCTTTTCATCTAAGAAATCAACATAGACTGTGTTAGAGATAATGAGGAAACATAGCTTCCAAATTTGATGCGGGATTGGACGAATGGAGACAAGAGTATATTCAGAAGCATCTGAGTCAACAGGTTTAACGTTAACTTTGAACCTGCCTGAAGCAATTGCTATGGCAGCGACTTTGAACTGAGTCAGCAAATCTTTGCTGTCAGATGAATCTCCGAAATTCTCAGACCATGTTGTCAATATGATGGCCATTCCAATGGCAAGAAAACACGCAGCTGCGTCAAAGGGAGCAACAGGACCAAAGGAAAAAGTGTCGACAAGAAGATTTCCAAACAACCCGGAGAGAATAGCCACCAGACCATTCCCAAGGAAAACAGCCTTAGAGAACGTCAGTGAAAGCCACTGTTGCTCAAAATTTCTCTGTGAATAGTTGTTCGGAAAAGCAAAAAATTTGCATCAGCCATGGCTAAAACTAAGATAATCCTTCAGAAGCAACCAAGTCTTTACTTTCTTTATCATCCCATTTTGTATAAAGATTGCAAGTGAGCTTTGATATGTTATAGAACAATTTGAAGTCCAGAAATGAAAGTTTTGAGATACCACGGAATTTACAGCCATCAAGAATGGACTGTGTTGACTGTGCCACTCATCACACTAAATGAGAAACAGACATGACTTGGAAGAAGACTATGTTTTAATCAAACAACTAACAAGTATTTATAGGAATTTCCGCAGGAACCAAACTGACAAAATACATTTCGAAAACCTAGACTGACTGATATGCACATGATGATAAGAGTAATAAAGCTAAGGCTTACCTTGTTGTGCTCTGCAATGAGCCAAGATTCGAAGGCTGAAAACAAGAGAGATGTAGCAATACCACCCAAGATACGGCCGACCATCAAAACTCTGTACTGTGGAGAGTGCTTGGTGATGCAGCTTAGTACGTAAACTATGCAGTATGTAACACATGCCCTCTTTCGACCCCTGAATCCAAAACACACAGAGATATTATTAGCCTAGACATAGTTCTTCTCTGATAACACGGACTTGAACTTAAAAGGAAGAAACTTCTCACTGTTTGTCAGCCAGAGATCCAACAATGGTTCCAAACAACATCGAGGAGCCGAAACCAGCAATGAACAGCTGACCAATATCTCCTTTTCCGAAACCATAAGTGCTGTAAAGGTAATACACATAAGGACCCTGAAGCCAATCCCCAGCTGTAGCAACATAATCATATATATATATATATATAAGTGCGTATCAGCATGAATTGACATGAATGCATTCAAGAACAATCATACTACCATCAATAATTGCTTCATTATTGGTTATAACAGTATTATCTTCTTCAATTGATCAAAACCCCCAAAAAATGAAACACATAATGTATCAGGTGATCATCACTCGCCCTAAATCTTTGATCTACGATACATTTGACACTGGAGATGATGCAGAAAACGAATCTGCCAGAATAATTGGCACCAGATTTAGTATGAGATACAACAAGAAATCCATCAATGGATGACGAACAGAAGAAAACGTATACATAAATTGTATCTGCATCTGGATTCGATCTAGTACACAAGTGGAAGACGCCTAAACCAAAAAAACAAAAAAAAGAAGAACTCGGAGAAATTTCACTTTCGTCCAACACCGGATAACGAAAGACAGACACAGTACTACTTAGATCAGATCCATAACAGGAAACAGCAAACGAAATTGCAGGTGCCGACGAATTACAGAGCTTATAATTTCACAAGTAATTAGAAAATGATCTGAGAAATAATGGCGGAAATAAGTACCCATCATGATAGAGAAAACGACGAGGTAATTGTTCTTGAAGGAATTGAAGGAAGAGGAAGTGTTGATCCGATCCTTGTTTGTCTTGCTCAGTTCCAACGCCGCGACTACGGCAGCCATGGCTCCGAATACCAAGTAGTAGAAAACTTCCATTGTTGCTTTTGCTTCTCTCTCTCTCACTCAGAGTTAGAGCTACGGAGAAGAAGAAGAAAAAGAAGAAGGAGGAGGCGATGTCACGGAGTGGGAGAAGATGTGTGCGATTGTACCGAACCAATTTACCGAGCATGGAAATTATCTTCTACAACGCGGTTACGATACACGTAACGTAAGTCGGTGAGTATCACTATTAAAATTTTACATAAAAATTTGAATAACCAAAAAAGATCAATTATTTACTAATTATAGTATGCTTTGGAATGGGATTTTTTTTTTGTGGCGTTATAAACTAAAATCTCAACATTAACAAAAGAGAAGTTAAAAATTTTACCTTTGCAAGTTGGATTTATATATAATTAGGGGGTTATTGGGTGGTTGATTTTCCAAAATAAATTAGAGTTTAAGATTCTACCGTTATTTGTTTGTGGATTTTTATATTTTTAATAAATTCTATTGTTATTCGTTTAACGATTATAACATTATTTATAAATCCATTGTTATTGGTTTGATAACTTTTAAATTTTAATCAAAATTCATTGTTATTCAAAAAGTTTGGATTTTAATGATTTTGTGATTCTGTTAAAATCTAGTGTTATTGAGATATGGATTCTTAACAATTTAACTCATAAAACATAACTTTCAAAATACTATGTATATCTCTTGGATTCTCAAAGTTTGTTATAGTAAAATTATTTTATGGATTGTTTAAATACACAAAACTCTTTACAACTTTGTAAAAGACTTCTACAATTCAACAAAACTCTATGCAAATTTGACAAATCTCTTGACTTTTAAAATCAATCAAACTCTATATAAATCCAACTCCCAATAACCCCTTAATTGATTTTAAAAAATTAAGAGATTTATCAAATTTGCATAGAGTTTTGTTGAATTTGTAAAAGTTTTTTAAATTTGCAGAGAGTTTTATGTATTTAAACAATCCATAAAAAAAATTCTATTATAACAAACTTCGATAATCCAAAATATATACATAGTACTTTGAAAGTGATGTTTAAAATTATTAAAAATTCATCTCAATAACACTAGATTTTAACAGAATCACATAATCGTTAAAATCTAAACTTTTTGAATAACAATGAATTTTGATTAGTATATAAAAGTTATCAAACCAATAACAATAAATTTATTAAGAATGTTATAATACATAAACGAATAACAATAAAATCTATTAAAAATGTAAAAATTCACGAACCAATAAATATAAAATCTATTAAAAATGTAAAAATCCGCGAACTAATAACAAAACAATTTTTAAGAAAATTTTTCCCACGCGCTATATAGCTAGCAAGCAAGGGTTGAATCCTAGTATACTATTAATTTCCTAATCTAGTATTATGTTAATTTTCTTTTTGTTGTTAATACCTAATAGAAAACTAACATATAATTTTATTTTCTTTTAAACTCATTGTTTTAATTAATTTCTATTTGTTTGGTGGTATTTCGAGTTGAATTTCCTTTTTGTTTTTGACATGTACGAATAAGGAGTATAGTTAGATTTGGAATGAGAATATTAGTTGTTTAAAAGCTGAGGTGGATATACGAATAAGGATAAAGATGATATGGACATTACATTTCAAGCTACCCATTTATTTTTGGTTTTTCCATTTTCCGAAGTGATGGGAAAACGCCTCAAAAAAAAAAAAAAAAAAAGGAAATGTCGTAAAGAAAGAAAAAAAACAAGAAAATGGAAAGAACAAAAGTATAGAGAAAAAAAAGAAGGAAAAAAAGAGAAAGCTAATAAACAAAAACGTACACGCCAATGCCATTAATTAGGATCAAACATGCAGTATAAAATAGAGTAGCCGAGAGCATTAAGTTTTCGGATGATCTCAGACCGAGCGGTTTAGGAGAATTTGCAAAATGGGTTTTCGGATGGTATTTCGTCATGTTCTTAGCTTTGGTGGGTTTGATCCTCTTACAAAAAGATCTAAAATATCTGCAAACTGATGAGTTATGGATCATGGTAACCATCGTTTGCATTATCTTTGTGGTTGCTTGTTCCACAAACTTGTTTTGATGTCTCCTCTTTTTATATTTATATTTATATATATGTTCGAGCTTCAGATTTTTTTTAGTGAATTTTTTATCAGAATTTATTTGATGCAAATCTAAACGGCAACAATGGATTTATATATTATCATCTGATTACAGAAAATTACGTAGACGGTCTCCTTCTTCTTTCTTTTTCTTTTTTTTTTTGAACAAACGGTCTAGCTCCTTCTTAATTGCACAATCCTCCGAACACTTTCCTCACCTCTTTCTTTGGCTTCTTCAAACGTTTTTCCTTCTGTTTGAACGCATTCTAAATTTTGGAGGCTCATAAATGAAACTTAGCCCCGATTTCTGAACATCCGTTTGGAAAAGCGGATCTTTACATCCATACTTGCCATCGATAAAACTAGTGCTGGGCATAATAACCGAATCGAACCGAAATTAATGGTTCCGTTTGGTTATAGTTACTTCACAATAACCGAATAGTTATTTTTTTGATATCTATTGGTTATGATAACCGAATAGTTATTAACCGATAACTAATGGGTATCCATGGATATCAAAAAAAAAAAAGTTTATTTCCCCGAAATAACCGAACCGAAATAACCAAAACTAACCGAAATTAAACCGAAATATCCGAAATATTTCTGAAATTTAACCGAAATAACCGAAACATTTCGAAATATAACCAAAATAACCGAAATATTTTGAAATTTAACCGAAACTTAACCGAAATAACCAAAACTAACCGAAATAACTGAAACCATTCGGTTAACCGAAAATAACCGAAAGATTTCGATTACCAAGCGGTTATTAATTTTGATAACCATACCGAACCGAATAGTAACCGAACCGAAACAGAACCGAAAACTGTTACTAACCGAATGGATAGTAAAAGACATAACCGAACGTAACCGAAAACCAAAATAACCGAACCGAATAACCATATGTCCATCCCTAGATAAAACCGGCACCACCATTGTCACACAAAGAGATATTTGGAATCTTTACTTTTATTTGCTCTACTATAAATTTTGTTTCCAGTTTTTTTCTTCTTAAACTTAGATGATCTCTTTATTTATCTATCGGGTACTCAGTCTCGTATACGGCCGTTGGATTAAATTAATCATTTCCGAATAAATCCTCTATATATTAAACATGAAGAATTTGGAGGTGACATTTGTTAATGTGTCATCACCACAATTATTTTCAGCATTAACCTATTTATTTAATTTTTTTTCTCTTTCTATCTCTATATCCAACACTATTTTACTCTAACACTATTTATATTAATCCGAGAATGACCGCGATTATAAAAATATAATTCTAACCCGCCCGTTCATATTATCGTATAATATAAATATTTACTAATTTCAAATATTTAAAATTTTAGGCTGATTGATTATGATAAAAAAAAATATACAATAACATATCGTTTATCATGTCTGTCATTATAAAAATATTATTTAATTTGAATATTTAAATTAAATCTAAATTAATATCCGGTTTATTATTTTTGTAAAGAAACAACTGGTTTTGTGATTTTTTGGCAACTTGAATAGTAGTTATCCAAGTAAAGAATAGCATAATATGAATGTTTTCATATTTGGACACAAAAAATGTATTTGTTTTAATTTTACTTGTGGTAGAATTCTTAATTTTGAATTTGAATAGAATAATCATCTCTGGTTTAGATTTTATGATAATAATTTTTTAATAAATCTTTATTAATATAAAAGAATATTAACATAATCTGGACAATCTTACCAAGATTAATTAAATTTGCATTTCGAATTTAATTCTAAATTAACAATTTCTAAAATTGTGTGATTCTTAAAATATTAATCATTTTATATATGTAAATAACAAATATTGAATCTGTATTAGTAACCGAATGTTATCCATATGCATGATCAAATTTATGGTTGTGCAAATCTAATTAATAATATATTCATTTTTCATTTTGAAAAATATTCAATTATAAATCTGATTGTATTAATAATATTTAAATTTAGAAGTAAACATATTTTGTTATTAATTCTGACTATTTTGTTTGAAACTGTTGATGAAATCTCAGAAAATCTACATTAAATTCAAAATTTAATATTATTTTTCAATAAAAATTGTTAATTTTGAATCTGTATCATTCAAAAAATTTTAATTATTAAATTATTTGGCATAATCGAAATTAAAAAATTCAAAATAACTAATACTATTTTCGTAACAAAATAATAATAAAAATTTAAATTATTTTTGAAATAATCGATTTTATTTATAATTTTAAATATTTAATTTAATTTATAACTCTAAAACTCTTCAAAAATCAACCTTCCCAATAACCCCTTAATTGTTTGAGACGTCCTACTTCTACACTTTTTAATATATTTAGACTGCTATTTCTAAAACTATTTTTCTCCTAGTAATTTCCTTCTCCTTCTACTTCTCAAAAGCTCAATAAAAATGGAAAACTAGAAATTCAAAAAAAGAAGAAAAGTATGTATTTAAAAAAAATCAATACAGAAATTCTTGATCCAGATTTTTTACCAGTATAGTGACTTGGATATTAGCTACAACCGCTTAGAATCTATGTATAGAAACCGATTCAAACCAAAGAACCCATCTTTGGTTTTTTGTTTTTGTTTTTGGGTCAAAAAACACATCTTTGGTTAAACACAGAAACTAAGCAATCAAAGAGGCTCTTGCCATTGCCAAGGCACCTTCATAGGTCCGGTTTGCACCAATGAAACCACTCATGTGCACAAAAACACATCCCGGAATTGAGCTTTCCTCTGAGAGCTTCTCCTTTTCTAGTCCCCTCCATGAAATTGGCAAAGCTTTACGGCTCTCAAACCTGTCTGGTGAAACCGGAACCGCCTTGATTCTCCATTTTTCGCTTCTATCATCCTGCACAAGTCCACACACACTCATTGGCTTAACAGAAATTAAGCTTACAACATAGTAAGATCTTTGCATAGACCCCCGGTAGTACATACCTGGTAAAGAACATATTTTATGAGAGGATCAATCTTCATTTCTTCCTCTAGCTCGAATATATGGAGTTTCCACTGCCAATTGCACATAACTCTTTATAACTTTCAAAACTAATTCAAAGATGACATATGTAAACTCTAAAGAGCTAATTTAACTTACTGGGCATTGTTTACTGAGCTTCATGATTTCTCCACTGGAGTCTATATCATGCCGTTCTGCAAGACACTCCATAACAATTGACCGAGCTGGTAACCATGATTTCGCGTGAAAATGAATACACTATCAAAAGGCAGAACAAAAGGTAGATTTAGGGATTGGTCTTGGCTCTATTCTCACTTCAAACTCAAATGGAAGGCAAACATATTCTGGTACCAATCAGTTCTTATGAAAGAAGTGAAATGAAACCAGTTTCATTTATTTATCAGAAGTAAGCAACAGTCGTTATAAGAATATTAGTATGTCATTAGGTTGATTCATTCGAAGCAATTTTGCCACCACTAGATTTGGTTTAGGTACTAGCAATTTTCCTAGTTGCATCTCTTTTCAAAGAAGGTTCAGAACCATGTGATTTTAAATAATTAGATGAGATATAGAAGGGGAAAAACCTCCAAAAACTCGGATCCAGAAAGTTCCATTGCCCGATGAAAGGCTTCATCTTCTTTGCTACTAGACTGATCAGGTTCAATCCAGTCTAAGTTCAACCTTCCAATCCTATATGCCAAGCTTGTATTGTTTACATATCGCGGAGGCTTATCAGTATCATATTGATGGATGCCGTTGTCTATAGCATCTACTGCCTGTAACCGTATACAACCAGGAGCTACATTAGAACCATGTAAAAACATGACCGAATATGAAAAGTTCAAGAACTAGTCCACCATAATGTAAATTTCAAAAGAAAATTTCATACAGAGCCATGACTTGATGGTGACATTCGATACACACAACAAAACGGTTCAGCCAGGAAATAGAATATTTGACTAATCAGACAACAGATGCAGTAACTTGTGTCCATCAAACACTAAACTTTCAAAGGCATAGGCAGAAACTTTAGCTTGTTCAATGCTGTGAATAGATAAAAAAGAAACTAGCAGCGTAAGAAGCAACACTTATAGAGCAAGAAGAAGTACTTCAATGAAGTTTTTGTACACAGCTAGAAACAATCGATGCACATCGGGATGTCTCTGATCAAGTTGAAGCTCCTTAGCAATTATCTCCAATCCATAGTGCTACAAGAAAAAAAAAAAGTATGAGCCCAATTTTCTCAAATTAGCCACCAAAATCACAAGAAATTATCATCTCTTACCTTATAGATTAGCCCAGCACTACTGAGTTTAGTATTAAACCCGTGGCCAAACACTTCGTTGAAGCCTTTCTGGTGATGGTCATAACGTTCACTCTTAGGATCATACACACCTCCAACATCAAGAGCCGCATCAAGCTTCTCCAGAACCTTATGATTACATCACAAAATCAAGTAGAAACTAAAACAGAGATAATGTGAAATCGCACACACATATCAATTACTGCAAAAAATACAGAATCGACGAGAAATTCTGAAAAATTCCAAGAATTCTAAGCTAAATCGACACTCGTTGCTATTCTCGAACCATTTATCGGAAATTTCGAAAATCAAATTAAACTCAAAGAAAGAAAATTCGCACAAAGATACGCTCAGTTACATGGTATATAGAACAAATAGTACCTGATGATCTCTGGTCCGGACGATCTGAGCATCGGAGAATCTGCTGGAAAGACGAAGGATGAAGCAAGCTAAGGTTTCGTCGGAGTGGAAAGTTCCATTATGCGTCCCAACCCGTTTTTGCTTCCCTAATGAATTCGAAGAGAATTTTGCAGAATGTTTCAGAAACAGAGAATGATTCCAGATTCTGTTGCAGAACAGACCTCTCGACCCAAACATGGCTCAACGACGACTAAAAAGTCTAAACCCTTGACGTCGCGGGTTTAAGCTCGATTAAACGTCGTCGTTTACTGGACTTTGGGATTTGACGAAACGCTGTCGTTTAAACGTTACATTTTTCACACTTTTTTGGGAATTTTTTTAATAGAGTTGATGATCATTGGTTGACCTACCAATATGGTTGATCACCACACTCACATTTTGGTAATCAAAGCTGATTGTTTCCAAAATTCTGCAACCTTTTTTTTTTAATTCATCCAATGTACCAAATTTATTGTTAAGTGTTAATCGTAGGACCCTTAAAATTTAATCTCATAGAATTTGGATAATATCTTGAAGTAATGATCAAACATGTAGTTTCAAAACCCATTATAATTTTGTAAAATTAAAATCTAATTCGTACTAGGCTCACACTAAATGCTCGATTGTGTTTGCCTCTGGATTTGTTTTTGTGTTTACATCTATCAACACATCAAACATAATATCATTTTTTGTATTCAAATCCATTCGCGCGGCTATCAAACGAACAACAACCGCAATGTCTGGTCACAACGTATGGCCGCAAGTCTCGCAGCCGCTGGCATCAGACAAACGAACAGATCCAATGTCACATAATGACTCCCACTTGCCGGATAAGTTTGTTCTTGTTTCTTAACAAATTATCAAAACTAACATGGCAAAAATAGTAAGTAGTATTAAAGAAATGCAACCCAATTACTTTAGAAAGACTTCAAACCAAAGGAATTGAGAAATGTGGTCTATAAGCGTAACATCATTGCCTTCAACCAAATCACCAAACATATATTTTCATCATCATTCTTTATTTTCTCTCTCACACTAATCACAAAAACAACGATCATTGTTGACCCGAGATTTCAATAAAAAAAAACCCCCGAAAATTAGAATGTCAACATCATAATAGATTGAAGGCTAACAACTACGTTTTGGAACAGATTCGATACATTCTATGTAGAGATAAAAGAGTATAAATATTGATATTACCCAATTAGCTTTCTCTTAGGCATATCATCAAAACACCTTATGAACACAATGGCTTTGGTTCACCTACTACTCATCTCTCTTCTCGTCTGCATTAACTTCACGTCTTCGATCTCCGTCGTGCCTGACCCAACAACAAAAGAGCTCATCAACAGAATCTGCAAACAAACAATCGATTTCAAATTCTGTAATCAAACAATCACGTCTCAGCTAATCAGACGACGCACCTCAATCAAAACAATCGCCAAGTTAACCGCAGCGAAAGCGTGGATCAACGCCATAGAAACGCTGGATAACATCGAAGGCTCTCTTCTTCCGAGAGCGAAAGACCGTCGAAGCAAAGCAGAGTTCGCTGCATGTAGGAAAGCGTATAGATTGGTGGATGCTCACCTCGACAACGCGTTGAAGTATTTGTATCTCCGTGATTATCGATTCATGAGAGCGTATCAAGCTCTTGCGCTCGTCAATATTTCCATGTGCAGGACAAGTTTTTTCCACCCGACGCCGATGGTTTACGCGAATTGGAACATGAGGATCTTGACGGATATGGCGATTTATGCTAGCCGGATTTTCGCTCCTCCTCCTCCTCTAAGGACGACGAAGAAGAAGACGCCGTGAACGAAATCATTTTGGAGTCGGAGCTTGATTCTCTTATTCTTATCAATTTGAAGAATCCAATAGTATTTGTAAGATTTATTCAAAACGAGTTTTCAAAAACGATTTTCATGACGTCATATTTTTTTGAATATTTTTATATATTCAAAACGATTTCCCCACGAGAAATATTGTATCTACTCAGATGTGTGGCTAGATACATATTTAAATTTGATTTCGTGGGGATATATACAAAAAACATAGTTTGTGAGACATATGGCTAGATGCGATAGTTTTCATGGGGAAATATATCGTTTACCCATGCAGCAACTTGAAATTTATATTGATAATGTACGAAAAGATGAAAAGTTTGATGGTTTGATAAATATTGGAGACTTAGCACGAGTGATGGTAGAAACCAAGAAGCATCTTTCTCATCTTTTGGTTTATAGGCTTTTGAATTTAACTTTGACTTTGCATGTAGCTACCGCAACCGTCGAGAGATGTTTTTCAGGAATGAAGATTGTCAAGAAAGTATTACAGAATCGCATCGGTGATCAGTTTCTAAGTGATTGTCTCATTTGTTTTATCAAAAAAAAAATATTTGAAGATATAACAAATGAAATCGTGATAAAAATGTTTCAAGATATGGGTGAACGTCGAGTACATTTGTAGGTTTTTTTTTTGTAATTTATAAACTACATATTTTTATTAAACAAAATTCTTCCTCCAATAAGAAAAAAGTTCTGGCTCTGCCACTGATCGTTTCACTGTCAAATCGTTATCCCCTTCTTTTAGGCATATATACCAACCATATATCAAAAGTGTTTTTGCACATGACCCCAAAAAAAATGTTCGTGTTTGTGTCGAAGCTCTCAACGAACTCTAAGTTCTTCTTAAAGTGTCGATGCAGTGCCAATGCAAGCTGGCCATCTCCTGCTGGGGAGACCGTGGCAATTTGACCGTGCAACACTTCACAATGGCCGGACCAACTACTACTCATTCGTACACAAGGAGCGCAAATACAATTTGGCCCCTCTAAGTCCGACAGAAGTGCAAGAACTGCAAGCCAGAATGAGCAAGGAGACCAAGGTAAGTCATAGTATTCCAACTCATAACTAATCAGCAATGAATGGATTAGCCCATATCTCTTATATACCAGTGTTGATCCTTTAAATTTTCTAACATAAAAATCTCAAACCTACTTATTTTTTCAGATTCATCGGAGTAAAGGCGACGGAATCGAGCCATCCATTGCCCATGATTATCAGTGGCAGAAGTGAGAAGCTTTAAAAAATAAACACCACGAGAAGTGGCTCCTTGGAGTTCTGGTACTCAAAATAATGGCTAGAATCAAGAAAATGATCGAAGCCATTCTTTTAGAGAGAAAAATTATGAAATGATTCTAATATAAATGTTTATATGACTTGGTTGCCAAGAAACGAATATTAGAGGGTGGTGTTATATAGAGATTGTGAAGTGTGTATACGTATAGTGGCATGTTCTTTATTTGAATGAAAAACGAGGTCACGAAGTCAAGTAAATGCCCAATCTTACCACGTAATTTTGGTTCCTTTTTAGAAAAACTCCACATCAGTTTTGATGTATTGGCAGTCTGCAAACGTTTAGTGGGGTCTTGCAGCAATATGCTTGCTGGATTCACACTACATTCACAAAAGCCACGATCATTATCGACCCCAGATTTCATATGTGTGCAAAAAACTCATTCGGATTGTTGGGTCAATCTTTTTTGGAATGAAACAACCAAGACCCACTTGGTGTTGACGCGGTAGTTATACACCAACGGGTACACAATAGTTCTTGACTTCTTGTGATAGCAAATGGATACTCTCGAAAGGGGATTACTGATATAAAATTTTAAAAGTTACAACCTTTTCTCTTTCTTTTTTTCTCACATACAATGAAAAAGAGTGATAATAATTAAAATAATTAAGGAGCATAAACCCTAGAGCAAAACAAGCGCATATGTCTAAATAACCCGAAAATGGATTCGAAAAATTAGACCCACAACTCAAAATTTCAAAGGTTTTAATTATGATTAAGTGAATGGATCCTCATGAACAAAATTTGATGTATTTTTATGCCTCTACATGCTTTCTAATGAATATAAACGTGTTTAATATTCGATAAGATATTTATGAAGTGGTTAAACGTAGTTATTGATTTCAAATTCGCTTCGGAAGAGCTAATCAGTGTGTAAACATGCTCGTCTATTTCTAACTTCTAACTCATTGATAACGTTTGCCTCTGTATCTATTTGGCTAATGTCTAATAACCATAAAAACTTTATGTATACTATTATCACACCAACGTAAAACATGCTTCCACCAACATAACTTGGAAAATATATATATAACGTACGTGGGACAATATTAGTTTCATAAGATTAGATATGGGTGTTGTCAATTACGATCTGAACAAACCCATCATCCTTTTATTAGAACAACATATAATAGGATTCAAGCAAGTGGATAGAAAGCAAGAATTGCCAAACCACACGCTCCTTCGGGTGCATCCACGCCTCTTTTGATTTTCATGTAACCATTTTCTCCCCAAGTTTCTCCCCACGAGTTCTTCAACAACCAATACTTAGTCCCTTCTTCACTTATCCCGTAACCAACAATCGTAACCGCATGAGTCAGTGTCGTGTACTCTCCGTCAAATATCCCGCCCGAGTAGTGCTTAAACGCAAGCCCTGACCCATCTATCGCCACGGAAACAGGCTGTTGAGACACCGCTTTTAGCAATGATTCCTCGTCATTTCTTGGAACCGTTTCGTATCCGCTGATGGTAGCAGCAGCGTAATTGGTTGAAGAACATGTTTGTTGTGATTCCTGGTAGGGATAGTTATCCTCTCTTGTGATTCCTTGGTTTTTGATTATGTAATCGAAAGCATTCCCCATCATCCCTCCATCACATCCCTTGTTGAAGTCTCTGCTGCAATCCAACAGTTGCTGCTCCGAAAGCGATATAAGCTCTCCGTTCGCAATCTTCGTTATGCCTTCTACGGCTGCCACCGCCGAGAAAGCCCAGCAACATCCTGATTTTCATAAATTACATCTATTTATTAGTATATACTCTTTTGAAATGTGATATAGACCAGATCATATATCATCTATTTTGTTTTTTAGTGATTTTAATCGTCATCTTCGAACTAGTGAAGATTATTTAATCTTAATGCAAGTGAAAAAAAAACAAATAAAAAATAATTAATGAGACTAAAAACGAAAACAATAGGTTAAGAAAGTTTCAAATAACCGAAGAAAAACTAGAAAACCATAACAAGGAGCAAGTGGGCCAGTGGTTGTTACAACTATGCTACCATCTTACTGGTGTAGAGTTCAACTCCACATGTCTTACATGTGTGGGGGTATTTGGCTATTGGACCGGTCTGTTATGTCACAAAATGATGACAAAAAAAAAAAACTAGAAAACCATAACATGCGAAATAACAAGTTATGATAATTAAATTACCACATCGGCCTTGGTTCTTAACGGAAGTAACGGCCCCCTCCTGTCTCCAATCCTTGCTCTCACCGGTTTCACTGACACTTTCATATTTAAACGACACCGTTTTGTCGGAACCCGATGTTGAGATTCCGATCATACCCTCGGGAACCTTTAACCCCATGTACCTCGCCCGGAATTCCTCTTCAGTGAGATCAGAGAACTCGTTGACATCCAACTTGTACGTTATGTTGGTATTCATGTTGAACTTCTCCACTGTTGTAAACGGATTACGAATTGAATGAATCCGATTCACTTCCGACTTGATCCTCACAATCTCTCCGTCGCACTCTTTGAATCGAATTGAAACAATAAGAAAAGCAATTGCGGAATGTAAAGAACACACGAGAATTTAACGTGTTCAGCCTCCACGACTAATGTAGTCGCAGCCTACTCACGCCGGGATCTTTCCCGGAAATCCACTACTTCGCCGGAGAAGATGATACAGAGAACTCTCTCTCTCTACAATCGATTCTATTCTCTCTCAAGAACACGATACCTTCCTCATAAGATCGTAACGACCTTTAACAACCCAAATAGCTAACGCGACTGAGACTCACGCACCAACAACCTTCAACAACCTCTGTTTGGTCATCCCGGAGCTTCAAGCTTCAGCTTCCCGCGTAACAGACGATACGACGTCACTTCTTCCTTGGGCCAAGTCTTCAATTCAGGCCTATCAACTTAAGCCCATTCCAACAAAACTCCACCAATGGCTTAAGGTTGATTTCTCCACCTGAATGTCTTCTCCGAGTAGCTCTCCTTGATCCCGGACCCTGAACCTCTCATTCAGTATCCACTTGAAGCAACTTTAGTGCTTCATTCTCTTTGTTTACTGGTAAACACTTTGTAAAGATATCAGCAGGATTGGTTACGGTTGAAATCTTTGAAACCGTAATCAGCTTTTCTTCGATTTTTTCTCTGATAAAACTCATCTTAGTTGCCATATGCTTCGTCCGTTCATGATGAACATTGTTTTTGGCCAGAGCAATAGCACTTTGCGAGTCACAGAACACCTCCACCTGCTTCTGATAATACCCAAAATCTTCCAGCAAACCCCTTAACCAGATTGCCTCTTTAACGCACTCTGTTAAGGCTATATATTCGGACTCTGTAGTAGACAAAGCAACAACCTTTTGAAGTCCAGATTTCCAGCTGATTGCAGTACCTCCAAGAGTAAAAACATAACCAGTAATGGACCTTCTTCGATCCAAGTCAGACGCATAATCTGCATCACTATATCCAACAAGCTGTAACTCTCCTCTCTTTTGAAACACCAACTTCGTATTAGAAGTACCTCTTAAGTATCTCAGCACCCATTTCACAGCTGACCAGTGCTCCTTTAATGGACTTGCCATAAATCTGCTCACTACTCCAACTGGATACGCAATGTCGGGTCGGGTTCCTATCATTGTATACATAATGCTTCCCACAGCATTTGCATACGGAACTAACTTCATGTGCTCAGCTTGTTCTTCCCTTTCTTCTTCTGTAGCTGACTTTAGTTTGAAGTGCAACCCGAGAGGAGTTTTAACTGCCTTCGCTTGATCTAGCTGAAACACCTTTAGAATCTTCTCGACATAATTCTTTTGAGACAGCTCCAATCGAGATTCTTCTCTGTTTCTGCTAATCTCCATGCCAAGAATTTTCTTAGCATGACCAAGATCCTTCATCTCAAAGACTTCATTTAACTTTCTCTTGAGTGAATCGATCTCCTGCTTGTTCTTCGACGCCACAAGCATATCATCGACATAAAGTAACAAGTAGATATAAGACCCATCTGCAAGCTTCTTTACATACACACAGCTGTCAAGGTGGCTTCTGGTGAAGTGAATACTCTTCATAAACTGATTGAACTTCTGATTCCACTGTCTCGGACTTTGCTTTAAGCCATACAGCGACTTCTTTAGCAGACAAACCAGATCCTCTTTACCCTTAACTGCAAATCCTTGCGGCTGCTTCATGTAAATTGTTTCTTCTAAATCACCATGCAGGAAAGCAGTCTTTACATCTAGTTGCTCCAACTCCATATCCTCATACGCTACAATCTCCAAGAGTACCCTGATAGAGACATGTTTAACTACAGGCGCAAATATCTCATTATAGTCTATGCCCTCTCTTTGTGAGTACCCTTTGGCTACAAGCCTTGCTTTAAACCTTGGTTCTTCGACACCAGGTATCCCCTCTTTCCTTTTGAATACCCACTTGCATCCAATGACCTTTGACCTTGTAGGAAGCTTCACTAGATCAAATGTTTTATTTTTAGCTAATGAACTCATTTCCTATTTCATAGCATCATTCCACATTTCCCAATCTTTGTCTCGTGTTGCTTCGGCGTAGTCATTTGGCTCCAGCACTTCACCTTCGTCAGATGTAAGAAACACATGCTCCACCAGTTGATTTTCACGGTATCTCAGAGGAACACGTATCTCTCGCCTCACTCTGTCTCTGGCCAAGAGATAGGTTTCCAGACTTGGTGCAGTTTCAATATATGCCTCATCTTCATCTGAACCAGTTTCATCCTCTGAATCCGAGACAGCCTGATACTGGACACTCTCATTTCTGAACTCTGCAGACTCCTTTCTCTTCCCCATATCAATTTCAAGCTGCACTGTCTCCCTTTGCTGATCACCCTGTGTTGTCTTTGCACTCACACTCTTAAGATCCTTGTAGAGCTGATCTTCCTTGAATATGACATTCCTGCTAACAGTACATTTCTTCTCATCAAGTAACCAGACTCTGTATCCTTTCACCCCAGCCGGATAGCCCACAAATACACCCTTCTTGGCTCTAGGATTCAACTTTCCATCATCTGAATGCACATACGCTATACAACCAAACCTTTTCAGATACTTGTAATCCAGACCAGTCTTGTCGTACCACATTTCATCCGGTATTTTGCAATCTATGGCAGTTGATGGTGACTTATTGATTAAATGTACTGATGTAGAAGCAGCTTCAGCCCAAAACACCTTTGGTAAACCAGATTCACTGAGCATACTCCTGACCTTTTCCATGATGGTTCTGTTCATTCTCTCTGCTACTCCATTTTGTTGTGGAGTGTAGGCCACAGTCTTGTGTCTTAGGATTCCATTTTCCCTACACATCGAATCGAAAGATTGATTACAGAACTCAAGTCCATTGTCTGTCCTTAACTTCTTAATCTTCTTCTCTGTTTGATTCTCCACCATAACTCTCCATTCATTGAACTTTAAGTAGGCTTCGTCTTTACTTTTGAGAAATTGAATCCAGACTTTCCTACTGTAGTCGTCAATTATGCTGAGAAAATATTGACAGCCTCCAAGTGACTTAGGGACATAAGATGAACCCCACAAGTCTGAATGAATATAATCAAGAATTCCTTTTGAAATGTGCTTCCCAGTTTCAAATTTCAGACGGTGAGCTTTCCCAAATATGCAGTCTTCGCAGAAAACCAGTTGAGTCACCTTCTTACTGTCGAGCAGACCTCTCTTAACCAGGAGATCAAGCCCTCGTTGACTCATATGGCCAAGTTTGCTATGCCACAAGTGAGTATCATCTGGTTGAATCACACTTGTGCATGACCTTTCCTTTTCATTCAAACCTTTTTCACACAGAAAATATAAGGACTGATGTCTCCTTCCTTGCAGGACCACTCTGTTGTCCTTTGTGATCTTCAGAACACCATCTTTAGATCCATAACTGCAGCCTAGTTCCTCAAGGGTTCCCGGAGAAATCAAGTTTCTCTTCATATCTGGTATGAATCTCACATTTGTAAGGATGACCACTGAATTGTCCTCATTTACGATTTTTACTGAGCCAACACCTTTTACCTTTGACACGGTATCATTGGCCATTCTTACAGAACCTGAGCGACTCTCATCCAGCTCTATAAACAAGTCTTTCCTCCAAGTCATATGAAACGAACATCCAGTATCAATAACCCACCGAGTCTCCAAATCAGAATCCGTAATATTGAGTAATTCTTCCACAAACAACATATCAACAGTTTCTTCATCTTCTTCACCATTTACTAGAGATGATTCTCCACGTTGTTTGTTGCTTTTCTGATTCTTCTTTGGGCAATTCATCTTGAAATGTCCCTTTTCTCCACATGACCAGCAGGATTTCTTATTCTTTTCCTTATCCCAATCTTTTCCTTTCTGCTTCTTAGGTTCTGCACCATGTTTCTTGTTTTCAGACTTAGGCCAGCTTGGAGTTGACATTTCTTTGACGTAGAGACTATCAGCCACCACCTTTAGATCCTTTCCATGAAAGCCGATCTCAAGCTCTTTGGACTTAATCCCAGATATTACCTCCTTTAATGTCAACTTAGCTTTGATGTATCTTAGTGTATCCCTTAAGCCAGCAAAATGTTGCGGCAATGACATTAACAGCATGATAGCCTGATCTTCATCTGAAATTGTAACCTCCACGCTTTTAAGATCAGCTATGATTCTCAGGAATTCATCTACATTTCTTTCTATAGTTTGATTCGAGTGCATTGCAAAACCAAATAGTTTCTGCTTCAGATGAATTCGGCTGGTTAAGGTATTAGGACTGTAAAGTTCGTCTAAGAGGATAAGCATACCAGAGGCCGTCTTCTCCTTCGTTACCTTTCTCAGGACATTATCGGCCAAGCTCAAAACTATTGTGCTTCTTGCTTTGCTCTGTCTTTGACGAGAGCCTTTCTCTGGATCCTCCTTGCTTTCTTCCGTCTTCGAACTCTCAACTTCCGTGGTACCTTTCTTTCCTTTTTCTTTCTCTTCAAGATCAGGAAAAATTATTCCAAGCAGATCTAAGAGATCTAGATGAGCGAGAAGCTTTTCCTTCCACATCATATAATCGCCGGTTCCATTGAACTTCTCCACCTCGTGTCTCGACGGCATCGTGACGGATCTTCTTCTCGAGCCTAAGCTCTGATACCACTTGTTGTAAACGGATTACGAATTGAATGAATCCGATTCACTTCCGACTTGATCCTCACAATCTCTCCGTCGCACTCTTTGAATCGAATTGAAACAATAAGAAAAGCAATTGCGGAATGTAAAGAACACACGAGAATTTAACGTGTTCAGCCTCCACGACTAATGTAGTCGCAGCCTACTCACGCCGGGATCTTTCCCGGAAATCCACTACTTCGCCGGAGAAGATGATACAGAGAACTCTCTCTCTCTCTACAATCGATTCTATTCTCTCTCAAGAACACGATACCTTCCTCATAAGATCGTAACGACCTTTAACAACCCAAATAGCTAACGCGACTGAGACTCACGCACCAACAACCTTCAACAACCTCTGTTTGGTCATCCCGGAGCTTCAAGCTTCAGCTTCCCGCGTAACAGACGATACGACGTCACTTCTTCCTTGGGCCAAGTCTTCAATTCAGGCCTATCAACTTAAGCCCATTCCAACATCCACGAACTCCACGTTCTTCTTAAAGATCTCAAACCTACTCGTTTTCTCAGAATCGTCGGGGTAAACGCGATTGAATCGAGCCATCCATTGCTCATGTTTCTCCGTGACAGCAGAAGCTTCAAAGAGACCCCCACGAGAAGTGGCTCCTGAAGTTCTAGAAAGTAAAATAATTGCTAGAATCAAGAAAATAATCGAAGCCATTCTTTTAAAGAGAAAATGTATGAAATGTTTTGGGGTTATATGACTTGGTTGCCAAGAAACGAGTATGAGAAGGTGGTGTTATATAGAGATTTCGAAGTGTGTGATCGCATGTTTTTCTTTTTCTTTTTTTTTTGAATATTCTAACGAGATTTTGATAGCTAATCGTTGCCAATTTCCACACGCTAAGAAGTCAAGTAAATGGCCAATCAAATTACATAAAACTTGTATTTTTTTTGTTTTTTTTTATCGAATCTCATGAATCATTATAACGCGCGAGGCTGGGCCCGTAATTGTAAACAATTTGATTGGGGTGAGATGACGAACAAATAGTATTTGCCAAATTGACAACTATGTGATTGATCAATTATTATGATGTAGTTAGTTTTTTACAAACTGGACTTAGGTTAAATAGAAAGGTTGATAAACAAAAGAAGAAAAAGTTGAATGAAAGATTTGTGTAAGAGAAAGGAAACGTTTTCATTACATATAATGTTTTTAATATATATATCATCATTTTATATAACAGTTTTGACAAAAATATACCAAAATATAAATAATGGGCATGTAAAATAGAATGAGTCATACAATGAAAATAGAAACCTTTGTCATCATTAAATGGCCTTTTAGTAAAACAATGATTACGTGAAAGACGTAATTAATTAAAGTAAGGAAAAAAAGAAAGAAAATGAAATTTGACAAAAAAAAACAAGAGCAGAGACTTGAAATTTTTTTTAATAATAAGTGGAAATTATAGATGAAATTTTGTGAGTGGATCCGCCATTGACGGAGAGAGGGTGCCAGAGGCAAGAAAAACTAATGTTTTTGTTTTTTTTTTAATAATAAGAAAAACTAATGTTTTTGTTTTTTAATAATAAGAAAAACTAATGTTTTTGTTTTTTATTGAATAATATGAAAAACTAATGTTGAAGCAGAAAATGCAAGTTAATTCTCTCATCTCCAAAGTCACTCGCAAAAAAGCCCCTCCATGAAATGATCGTTATATCGGTCATGGTTTTCAAAATGCTGCGTTTTGAAAAAAACGAAAGAAAGAAAAATCGTGTTGTTTTCGACATAAAATGAAACACGCTAGAGGATAAGATTAAAAAGCACTCGATTTGGGAGAGAACAAAAATTAGGATTCATCGACAGAGAAGAATCGAAACAATCCTATCACAACTGCAGATCCAATAAGTTTGTATATGAATCTCTAGTTTCATTTGTCTATATTTCGTTTTTCTAGGTTTCAAATTCTGCCGATATCATTGTAGATTCGCGTTTCTGGGTTATATTGGTTTCAAACTCTCGTCTTCTTCTTACTATGTGTTGCTTCATGTTTTTGCCAGAATGTCGAAATAGATCCCTAAATGATTGATGTTCTTTATCTTTGAGACAATTCAACAACGCTTTCTTGCCTTTTTTTCTCATTGGACTCTTGTGCAGTTGTGAATTCATCTAGTTTTGGTTTTAAATGTGCATTGCAATTACAAAGTCCAACGTATATATTTGTAGTTTTGCGGGTGACTTTGAAGATGAGTGAATTGACCTGCATTTTTCGCAGCTGAGAGTTATTCTTACAAAAAAAAAAGTTATGGGTTTTTACACAGAAAACTTTTTTTTTAAATAGAGCTTAGAACCGTTTGTGTGGTTTCTCGAAAAACGATAAGCAAAGTTTGGTTTGAAGAGCACGGAATGTCAAGAGTCATCTGAGTAGAGCAGAATGGGGATTTGAACTCATGACATCCTATAAACTTAACACATATGAATTACCATTATGCCAAGATGGTTTTTGTTATCATAACCAATATAAATATATTTATATATATATATATATATATTAAAATGATGTGTTTTGTCCTTTGAATATTTTTTCCGTCAAAACCGCAAAATCAGATTTTTTCCGTAAAAACTGTGAAATCATGTTTTTCGTCAAAACCGTGAAATCACGTTTTCTAGTAAAAACTTCAAAATCATATGTTTTCCGTCAAAACAGTAAAATCACTTTTTCCGTGAAAACCGCAAAATCAGATTTTTCCGTAAAAACCGCAAAATCACGTTTGGCGAGAAAACTATGAAATCACGTTTTTCCGCCAAAACCACAAAATCAAGTTTTCCCGTAAAAACTGCAAAATCAGATTTTCCTGCCAAAACCGCGAAATCACGTTTTTCCGTCAGAACCGCGAAATCACGTTTTTCCGCCAAAACGTGATTTTGAGGTTTTTACAGGAAAACGTGATTTCACGGTTTTGGCGGAAAACATGATTTCACGGTTTTGGTGGAAAAATCTGATTTTGCGGGTTTTGCGGGAAAACGCGATTTTTGGTTTTGGTGGGAAAACGTGATTACACGGTTTTCCCGCCAAAACGTGATTTCACGATTTTCCCGCCAAAACATAATTTTGCGATTTTTAC
Organism: Eutrema japonicum; assembly: GCA_030161315.1. Classification (NCBI taxonomy): domain Eukaryota; kingdom Viridiplantae; phylum Streptophyta; class Magnoliopsida; order Brassicales; family Brassicaceae; genus Eutrema; species Eutrema japonicum. Next base: position 46,582,275 of record BSQW01000013.1, read on the forward strand.
GGGAAAACGTGATTTCACGATTTTGGCTGGAAATCTGATTTTGCAGTTTTTAAGAGAAAACGTGATTTCACGGTTTTGGCGGGACAATATTATTTTGCGGTTTTTACGGGAAAACGTGATTTTACGGTTTTGACGAAAAACATGATTTCACAATTTCGATTAGATCATAAGGGTTTGTGGTCGTGTTAGTGTTAAAAAAATATTGGTTTCGTGAGAAATCGAGTGGTGGAAATCTAGTAAAAGCGAAGAACTCCATTGTTTAGAGCACTCAATTCAGATTAGGAGACTGACGATGTATGGTGAGAACACTCAAATCAGATTAGGAGATTGACGATGAAGAAGAAGAAGAATGGATTTCATGTGAGAGATTTTGTTTGTGGAGAAGAAGTCGATTGTCATCACTCATCAATGGTGGTTTACAAAGATACTTTAGTTGTACAGAGGAGCGAAGGAAAAGAGGAAGAAGACTTCGAAGTTTTTTTTTTGTTTTAGTCTTTTTTATTTTCATAAAGAATATTTAAAACGGTATGTAGTTATTGTATACAAATCGGTGTGTTTTAAATTCCGTGAGTGATATAACGTCTGTTTTAACTGAAGGTTATATTGCGGTTTGACTAACGGGTGAAGATTTGACCTATATTTTTTTGAGGTAAATGGTTAACTTGCAAATCCGAGCTACGTGACGGTTTTTTTTGCAGAAAACCTTTTTTTATTATATAGGTTTGTTCCTTATTCATCATATCATTGTTGTTAAAAGAGGATAAATTGTGTAATTGGTCACAAAAAAAGAGAGGATAAATTGTGTAGAAGCTTTGATCTCTAGTTTAAAAAAAGAAGAAGAAGCCTATCTTTAGTACGTGTTGAAAAATACCGGCCAATACTTTCAATATTAAATTACGTGTCGTCCTATTAGGTCTGGTCCAACAAAAACAGTAGTCCGAGATAAGAAAAAAAATGTGACACTTTAAAAAATGTAAAATATAAAAGTTTTAATACAGAATTCCAATTTAATTTAAAAATTTTTGAAAAAAGAAATAAAATAACTTGATATAAAAAAAATTAAAAAAAAAATTGGTGGCCTTATGAAAAAAGGATTTCAAATTTAAAAATTAAAACTTTATAACTTAAAACTAATTTTGTGGCCCATCCAAAACTAAAAAAAAATGGTCCAAGGCCATTGTCTAGCCTGCCTAGCCTCTGGGCCGAGCGCGTCCTATGTAAGTCATGTTTTACTTGATTTCCTTTTTTTTTTAAAAAAATACCTTAAAATATCACAAAATTTATTTTTTATTCTAAAACTAGCACTCTAAATTTAAAATTTCGAAAATAACACAAATAATTATATAAAATAATACTTGTTACTCCAAAAAAAAAATTAAATTAAATATTATGTTTGGGTTCACTATTTCTAATTTAGGATTTAGTTTTTCCTTATTAGAAAATGATTTTAGGTCATTTTAAAATTAAATTTGTGCTATTATTGTCATTTTTAATTAGTGATGTTAAGTTTGGAACAAAAGTTTAAAAGTGTGCTATTTTGGTCAATTACTCTTTTTAGATTGTAGAAGTCTCAGTGTGGTGAAAGTAAAGTCGTTCGTTGTGGTCCCACACTGCGTTGATTCTTGTGAAACGAATAAATTTTGAGTTGAAAAATAAATAAATAAGTAGTCAAAAAAATGCCGTTTCTTGAGAGGCGATTATCTACCTCCCTCACAAAACTCTAGCCGACAAAAAAAAAAAAAAAATTATTTGTTTCCCTCTCCGGTCACCGGCGTGACTCGCTGGTACCGTGGGAAGGTGTTTACTTGCTTTAATTTTGTAGATCTACGGTTTCGCGGCGTGCTTTTGGTGGGTCAGGGGGGATCTCGGGTCTCTCGGCGGCACCTAGTTGAGGTCGGCTTCGCAGTGGCTAGAAGCCGTTGTGGCTCTTCGACGGTTGCTTGTTGGGGTCGGTTCTTGTGGCGGAGAGGATCAGTGGCTCTGTGCGGCTCGACGGTGGTAATCGATGTGAGTATTTTTCTTTTTCTCTTGATTGCGTGAGGACGGTGATCAGTTTCAAGGAGTTAGTCGGGTGACCTCAGAGGTGGTTCGTTTGGAGCGGCGGTTCGGCTCGGCTAGGTTTCTTGGTGATGTTCTGTCTCCGTCAGATGTTGGTGTTCTCCGGTATATCGCCTATGTCTGGGTGTCTCGCGGTTTTCGTCTGTCTTCTATCGCGCTCCAAGGTGGGATTTTTTAGGGGAAGGTTGACCGGCGTCAGGTTTGTGGTTTCGAGGCAGGTATCTCTGGTGGTTGTTGGAGATGCTTTCGGTTCCAAGACGGTTTGAGACCCGTCTAGTTGTGGTGTTGCTCTGTTTCTCTTCCAAGCTTAAGTCGATGTGGTGTGGTTCCTCTTTTCCCCGTCGTTTGCTTGTTTTGCTCGGTTTGGAGTAAGTGTTCTGTTGGTGTGGATTGTTTGAGGTTGTACATAAGTTAGGTTCTGTGTTCCGTTTATCTTGCTTTCAGAGGAGGTAGTATGGTTTTTGAGCTGTGAGGTTGCTTGGTGCTCTGCTCGCCGACATCGGGAAAGCATCTTGGCTGAGCGAGCTAGCGCTTCTAGGCTTCGATAGTTAGTGTAATCCCATTTTAGTGACGGATCTAAGTTTTGTTAGTTGAGCGTCGAACCATAAACGTTGAGGATTGTCTTTGTTCGGGCCTCTTCAGACTCCTTAGAGAAAAGTCTATTTTTCGGGTTATCGGATGAAATATTTTCTGATCTGCAAGGTGGACATCTCCCAGTCTTTCCTCTTGTTTTTCTCCATCTATCCTTGCTTCGATTTTATCTTTCTTTTGAGTGTTCAAGCTCCTTATCGCTACTACTCGATACATGTTGATTCATATCTTCAGTGTCGTCGACACAAAGTACCGATTGTATTTGATTCTATATTTTTTTATTCTTTTTTACCATAGGATCAAAATTTTAGATCGTTTCAATTTGTTAACTAAATTTAAAACACCTAAACATTTCATTTTTTAATAAATATTTATAATTTAACAAAAAAATATAATAATAAATAAATAAAGCGTGGGTTAAGGTTCTGTTATACAATCATCTTCATTTTTCCACAATCACGACGTCAAGTTAACAAATCGTTCTTTTTTGCCTCTTTGATTCTTCTCACAAACAGCGGTTGACCAGTCTCCAATTCCACAACATTACCTCCACAATATATAATATAGTTTGTTTGATCCTCTTTTTTTGTTATCTATTTATCCAATTTTGGCTCTTTTTCTCGTGTTATTTGTTTGTGTTTACTCTGTTTTAAATATGTTTCTATCTCTGTTATATATATATATATATATATATATATATATATATATTCTCGTTAATTTTATCTACTATATTAAATTGTTTTATATTTCCCATCATCTTTCATAGTTTTTAACTTTCTTCTAAATATGTGACTTTTGATATTACAAACATGTTATATAAATATAAAATAGAGAAATACCCTAAAATATTTTTTGTTCCAAAACTAGTATTTTAAATTTAAAATTTCGAAAATAATATAAATAATTATGTAAAAATACTTTTTTATCCAAAATAAATTTTAAATAAAATTAAACATTATGTTTGTGTTCACTATTTCTAATTTAGGGTTTAGTTTTTTCCCATTAGAAAATAATTTTATGTTATTTTAATATTAAATTTGTACTATTATTGTCAAAATTTGTGTTATTATTGTCACTTTCAACTAGTGATGCTAAGTTTGGAACAAAAATTAAAAAATGTGCTATTTTAGTCAATTGCCCTATAAAATATATAATAAATAAATAATTCGTTAAAGCTGAAATTCAGGCTCCAATTAATCCGCCAATTACCCTAGCACATACCACCAACGTACATATCTTAATCACTTTTTTTTTTTTTAATTTCTGGTTGTATTTCACTTAAGGTAACGTTACAATAAATGGAGAAAATAAAAAAAGCCATTACAGCGAGCCTTCGAGAATAATCTCAAAAAGGAGAAAAAGGAAGATAAAAAGGAGAGAAAAAAAAAACAAGGAAGAAACCAAGGATTAGGTACCTCTGAGCCAAAGAGCAAGAGAATCCTCGAAACCCGAGAGATGGCGCCTCGCTAGGCAAGTGTCTCTGATTCCTCTATCGATCATCTTGAAGAGAGCTTCCGCCGGGCAGGATTTATTGTTGAATATCCGATCATTTCGCTGCCGCTATATTGAATATATGACAGCTTGTATTACAAGTAGCCGAAGGTTGTTTTCCACGCGGTTTGAGTAAGGCCTCGCTCTGAAGCCAGCGGAGGAATACCTCCCAAGTAACAAACCCAAAAAAAGGAGCACTGAATCTTTCAAAACACAGTCGCCACACGTCATAAGTGTACGGGCATCGCAGAAATAAGTGATCACGCGTTTCGTTATAGATTTTGCATAGGACACATGTACTATCTTCAATGACACCCCAAGAAGCCAGCCTAGACTTTGTCGACAATCTGTCTAGACACACCAACCATAAAATAAAGGCATGTTTAGGGACATTTCCAGAGAACCAAACCTCTTTGTGCCAAGACACTTCCGTGTATGGTGGTGAAATTTGGTGCCGAGCTATAGAGAATTTGAAGCTGTCTTTTTGTGGACCAGCTCCATCCCTCCATTTAAAACTATCTTGAGCATCTTCATCAATCCGAACAGATGTTAGGTGACAGAGTAGGGCTTCTGCATTATCGCTACGCGCTCCTCTAAATTTCCAACCAGAAATTGAGGTCGCATCAGCTACTCTTGAGTTTAACGGCAAGCCATAGATTTTTGGACCACTTTGACCAATAAAATTAATCAACTTTCCAAACGGTGTCTAATTATCAAACCAGAAGTAGCATCTGCTCCCGTTGTATCTTAATCACTTGCTTTCCACTTTGAAACTAAAATATTATAGTCTCCTTCAAAATTTCAAAGATTGTGATATGATTAAAGTAATTGTACCATGATAAAATGACGTCAAAATATTACGTAGAAATGACATTAAGAGTCAACAAGAGAAGACGATAGAGGGACAAGGAGAACCATATGTTATAAGTGTGTCACTCTATTCATAATATGTATTGTTTTTTTAAAATGACGTATATATATGTTGCAATTTAGAAGGAGAACCATATAATTAGTGTCTCGTTCTTTCTTTTTGTAAAATGTGTCTCGCTCTTTCCATACTTTATCGTAAAAAATGACGTTAGCAAAATTATTTTTCATAAAATGTCGCAAATCTTAGTATGTGTTTTCAGGAATGTGCCTCACAAATCTTATCTACCTAATGTATGTGTTTTCATTTTAGGTAGATAAGATTTGTGAGAGCGAGACACATTTTTCATTAGGTCTCACAAATCTTATCTACCTAATGTATGTGTTTTCAGGAATAAATCTTATGATTGGTGTCTTTGAATAGAACCTAATTATCCGAGAATAATATTGTATTTTGAATTGTGGACTCCAAAGCTGTCTTCCTCAAAACCACAAATTATAGACAATGAGTGGAAGAAGGGTTCAGTCTAATTTCACAGTGTACATACTTTTCATTAGATTCAGTTGAGGCTTTACGTTTGGTTGGTGTTAGATATCTCTATAATATTATTTAAGACAATATTTTTGAAAATAAACTATTTTGTAAGTTATTACATAAAATATTATTATAAATAACAAAAAATAATTGAAATAGGAAATGATATAATTGTCTACTATATATTTTTAAATAATAATCAATCCATATATATTCAAAGAAAAATTTTCTATTCAAAATCTTAATATATTTTTCACTGTAATTTATTATATTTTATTTGAATTTATATCAAAATAAAAGTTGAAAAATATTTTACTAATTTTATAAAAAGTTAGATACAAGAAAATTGATTTTTTTTAAGAGTTTGTGAACAAACTACAAAACTAGATTCATTAAACGGTGCATAATAAAGTTATATTTTCAAAATTATAGGTTTTACAGGTTAGCCCAAATAAAATTTTAGTCCACTACAAAACGAGTTAAATAGACAAATTATTCCGTTTGGCAACTCTATCTATAATCATGAGTTAGACATATTATAAAATTTAAATAAAAGCATTTTTTCTTAAATTTCAAAATAATTTCATTAAAAAAAATTATTCTGCGCCGCGCTAATTATAGCGTATATTAAGTCCTAGTAATCGTTTAATCGCATTCTAAAACACAAAAAATAATCCTCAAAATTGGTGTATCTTGATCTTCTTCCCTAGCTATCGGAATATCAGGCTTTGGTGGGTAATGTTGTATTACCATATACCATATTAAAATTAAGTTTTAATTTTAACCATTCGGCACAACGATAAGGAGATGGTAGTACATGTTAAGTTTTATGGCTTTTAACTTCAAAATAATAATTGACAATATATAAATGGATTAGTCATATCTCTTATACTCCCTCTCTTCTATATTAAGTGATGTTTAAGGTTTTTACACACAAATTAAGGATTTATTTAATTTTTATTTTTTTTATACTAAAAACATCATTTATTATATATTTAAACACAATTCAACCAATAAAAAAAATAATCTGAAAAATACAAAAGGTCAAAAATATTTAAAAAAGCTATTTAATTTTACTTTGATTTGTGAAAATATCACTTATTTAAAAACAAAAAAATCTCTAAAACATCACTTATTATAACGGAGGGAATATTACTTAGGTCACATCTCAACTTCTGATGTAACTTTTCTAACAAGACATCTCAACTTCTCATGTGATTTTTCTAACAAGTCCATATGACATGATGGCTTTTTCAACTCATCTGGAACTGAATTTCACTTTAGAATTGAATTCCAAATGTGTAGTTTACTATTAAAAATTATATTTTTATTTTTTATTATAAAAAATACCAAGTTGATCAATAGAGTTGGAAAAATTAATTGAGTTGAACATTTAGTTGTGTATAAAATATGGAATTATATATTAAAAATCAATTGAATTCTAAATGTGTAAATAGTTACTAATTACTAGGAAGAAATATATTTTTAATTTTAATTATTAAAAAAAAAGTGCCAAATTGACGAATAGAGAGAGAAATAAACTCTTGTGCTATATGTATACGATTTCTCAAGTAAAGAAAAAATCTCCCCTATGGAATTTGACCCTAAATCTTTTCACGGTCTTCTTCACAACACACAAATACATTTATTTTCAAATAAATACACACCATCTCTATTCACCACTCTCTAGCCTCCATTTCGTTAGGCCAGGATTCAGACAAAGCTCATACTCACGGGCCAATTCGGCCTGCAAGGAACCAGGGAATTCACCAAGAACCCCACCTTTCCAGACCAGTCGCGGGATCTTTAAAACCCGCGAAAAACGAAGATAAAATTTATGAGATAGAGTGTTCAATCTTGGTGTGGAGAGTAACAACGAGGTCATGTGCATCATCCAAAAGCTTCCACACATCTAATTGCCCTGTCATACTATGACACTCCCTTAGAATCTCATCCATGCTGTTATACTTCTCTATTATAAGTTTCCTTCTCTGCAACACTGAGGCCGCTATCGCATAGAGCACCAAATCATCTGTGGGAGGTGCACGCTGCCTTATCCTGCTCCAAGCGGATTTCCCCATCCCGGCTCTGATAGCAGCTTGATCTGCCCACATCACTTCCCATAGACAAAACGTCTGATCGAGTGTCAGCTCTCGTCTGAACATCACAACAACCATTCTGTATACAAAGAAACAGTCCTCGGCTTGGAGTTTCTCGAGGTGTCTGTAAAGCTGTGAGTCTTTTGATTTGATTATTTTTGAGACTATGTTGAGCTGTCTTCTGATTCCGACCTCGTCGAGTCTGAAATTGTGGCGGGCTTTCTTCATGAACCCGACAAAGCACCAAAATGCTTCGTGGTCATCAGGGATTACAGAGAGTATTGGAGAGAGAAGATCGCTCATTCCTTGACAATAACCAATGTCAGAATCATATAAAGCATAGGCTTCAAGAACAGCAACGAGCCGTGCAGCTTGAAAGATTTTGTACGGTTCCAAGTGATTGTAATCTTTTAACCCAACCGCTTCAGCTGCACGACATGCTCTGTCCTCGGAAATAACCGCCTGGGATGGGGAATACGGAGTCCACTCTGAGTTGGCACGCACGGCATCTAGACGGATAATACGCTGCCATGTCACAAAATCCTCTTCTGTCCGGGGGATAGATGAGCTGGCTGGATAAGTATTATTCGCATCCGGAGTACCAGAAGACTGAAAGACCTGTACCACTTCACTCTCATCTGAAGAATCTGAATCTGATGACTCGGAATTGAGTGTAGAGATAGTAGCATTGGTGATTCGTCTTGAACTGCTGCCATCTCTCTCAACTGTACATGAAACTTCACTCATGTATCCGATATCTTCAGTGATGTCTTGGTCGCTAGAGAGTGACTCGCGGGCACTGACAACTTCGTCAGAACATGAACTGTCAGTGTCTTGGACTTGAGGCCAATCGTACTCATCTTGCATAGTTTCACTGACCCTGTTTAACTTGAGTGTCCCGTTATTGAGCTTTTGAAGCCGCTTGCACTGCATGCGTAGTCTCTCATACTCCTTCCTGCATTTGTAGAATCAAAAACAGATGAGCTAGAGAGAAAAAGGAGAGTAAAATTTTCCCAAGTGGGTGATTCAATCAGCCTCTCTCACTCACCTTCTCCGTGTTCTTATAGTAACTCTCTCTTCTTTGGAACTATTAAAACCGTACCTGTTTGTAGAAAAGTAAATATTAGCTTCAACTTCTGGCTTTCTCTATGCTTCAGTTAATAGAGTTTTGACAGTATACTTACACTCCAAGAAGGAATGGCCACACCTCCAACCGAATGCTCGGCTCAATACCCTACAAGGAAATAAGAAAGAAGAAGAACATTCTTTAAAATCAGCAACCCACAAATGGTTGTGATTGTGAGTGAAGTGGGTCCATGAGGCTGTGACTCACTCTACTTCGGACTTTCTTCAACAAATCATCTCCTCCATTACGAAGTCTACCATCGGGCGTGAAAAACCTCTTCCACTGCTGAGGTCTGAGTGGCCTTTTTCTTTTCCTCCGGGACCATGGTGATTTCAGACGAGCCCTGAAACAGAGGTTTTAAATATGCTTACTTTGTGAAGATATACATGGAGCTTTAAATGCTACTAATCCAGATTCAGCTGAATATTTTGATTGGAAATAACCAAACAATTTGTTTCACTTTTACTAATCAAAAGGGAGCTACGAAAGGATTAAAAGTTTCCAGGAATCACATTCTAAAATCGAGATATTGGGATCTAATTTCAAATTAATAATGAAGAAGGTATAGAAATTGAGAGAGAGAGAGAGAGAGAGATCTAAAAGACTCACCGATCCGAAGAAGAACAAGACGCTGGAGATGAAGATGCAACAACGAAGAGAGCAGAACGCAAATGGATCCACGAGGAAGAAGTAGGAGATGATAATGGCGATGAAGGATTAGAAGACGAAGACGTCGTTTGAATTCTTCTCAGAGCTTTCATCTAATTAATACCCAAATCCAAAAACTCTCTCTCTCTCTCTCCCCCCCAGATTAAAACCTAATCAAAGTCCAAAAACACGATTCACCAACCGAGCAACCTTGAAGCAGACGACAACTTCAAAAACTCCTACGCGGTAAAAAAAAACAGAACAACTATCGTCGCCGGAGACGAAAGCACATCCACCGTCACAACACTTCTCCGACTCCGTTTTCGCCGGATACCGATCAAGTAAATTGAAAAAAAAGATACCCTGCCGCGTTCCGTCTTCCACCACTTGCTTCTTCTTCTTCTTCCTCCTCGTTTACTTTTGCTTTCTCTCTCTCTCTTAGAAACGTGGGCTTATTTGGAATTTCAATCTCTCCAGAATCTATTGAACAAAAAAAAAAAAAAAAAAGTCTCTCTTCCGAGTAAATACGACTGGAAGCTTATGTGACTTTAGGTTTCTCTCTCTTATGGGGGACCCACGAACTCAGAAACCTGCAATGTTTCACTTTATCTCCTCTTTCTTTCATTAATTATATATTTGCTCCGTAATAATACCATCTTCTTATGTTCTGACTGTTTTTAATTTTTTTGTCACTTTAGCCCAGATTCTTTTATTATATACGTATTTGCCCCTTAATTTTCATCTTTGTTATAAATTATATGTATATTATATATGTGAGAAAGGAGAGAGAGATATTAGAGCAAGTGAGAGAGTGAAAATAGTCATCGAGAGAGAGAGAAATCTCTTTCTTTTTTTTCTTACTTAATGATGATGTTGAAGCATCTTATATATATAGGAGAATATTACTTCATAACTAAGTAATTTACTTCATAGTTAAGTAATTCACGGATAAGTAATTCACTTCATAGCTATCCGTTCATTACTTCATAGTTAAGTAATTCACTTCATAGTTATACGTTCATTACTTCATAGTTAAGTAATTATATGGATAATCATCCATTATTTTCAACACTCATCCTTGATTATTCATCGCTAACATATTACGTACTGACTCGTTAAAAACTTTATCATGCAAAAACCCAATGGGATAAAAACTACGACAAGGGAAAAAGAGTACAGTGACGCAATCTCCCCCTGGAATGATGGATATAGCATTCTCTTCATAAATCCCGTAGATGACGCTGTCTCTTCCTCGGATAAATGAATATTGATCTTTACATCATTTGAATTATAACACTCTATTTTGGTCTCTTGGATGTCTATCTTTTTGGGTGGTCTTTGATTTCTCGTTAAAAAACTTATCCTGGAAAAACCCAATGAGGCAAAAACCATGGCAAGGGAAAAAGAGTACATCCACACACACACCATCATACTTCTCCTCCTGGAAGTGTTCCTCTTTAGATTTCTATCTTTTGCGTGTTCCTTGTTGCCTCGTTAAAAACCTTATCATGGAAAAACTCATTGGGATAAAAACCATGACAAGGGAAAAAGAGTGCAGTCACGCACTTCATTACATTTCTCAAGGCCATTTGCCATTTCTCCCTGTCAGACCTTTTCTGGCATTCTTACACAGACTTTGGGTCTTGATCATCATTTTCATGATCAATTTCTTTGGATACAGAGAATGAGAAAAGTCCATTATTATCTTCTATTTCATATCTATCCCATAATTTTTGTTTTGGGCATAGTTAATGGAAAATCTCATATTTTTCTGTATCATGTTCATCTTCTGGATGAATCTCTTTATGTTGTTCTCTTTGAACATTTTCATATATGTCTTCTTGACATTTTTCTTTATATGGTTTCTTCTGAAACCTTTTTACAAATGTCTTCGGGACATTTTTTTCTCTATATGGTCCTTTTGGAACATTTTCACAAATGTATTTCCAAACTCTTTAATCCCATTGTATTATACTACTCGCGATAACTCTTCAAGAGTTTTGATGATCATCATTCTGTAATTCGATCGAGTAGTGTTCCTGGGAACATAATTATGATATTATTAATCATTCAGGGATTAAGTCCTCTAGAGGTTAAATCCATTATGGATTAAATCCTTCAAGGATTTTTCACATAGAGTCGCAATACAAGACACTTTGTCCATTCCTCTTTTTGGACAAATACATTCTCTTTTGATATTTGGACTTTTGGTCCAAAATGTTCTCTTTCTTCAAAAGAGCTTAATATAGACTTGATTGCCTTTTTTTTTACTTTTTGGCCAAACATTTTTCTTTCTACACTCATCCATAGAGGTAGATTCATGATCCTCATTAATTACATCTCGCATGCTATATTATTTAGACAAATATTTTGTCTTTGGTTCTAATTTTCCCGTAATGACATGGTTAATCGAGATCTCTTTATCATTATCATCGATTTCATTCAGGTACATGATTATATTATTAACCATACCAACGATCTCTTCAAGAGATTAATCCTCTTTTCAACAACCATGAGGATTTTATATTTGGAACCAAAGTAGTCTATCACGTTTCTTACGTGGCATAGACTCATATAAACCGTCCTTCAGGGACATCTATTTTTCAGCGGAGCCCGGAGCTCAGTTGGGATATGAGATTTTCTTTTTCACTCATTATGAACTTCAGGTTCATATTCATTAGGATCCATAATAATAATTCATTTCATGAAATCTCATCCATCAACTGTTTATTACATGCAAAACTGCATGTTCTATGCTATAACATGGAGATCATATATCACCATAATTGGTTTTGAAATCCCTTGGATTTGCTTTACTTTAAGCTCATTTTTAGTGTGAACATGAACTTCTGGATGTCCAACTTAATTTTGATGTGAGATTCTTTGATTCTCCCCCTCGAGATGATGACGTTTTTCAGGTCCATCCATCTCGAACTGAATCACACTCTATGACCAACAACATATCCTTTTAACCCATTTGGGTAAGCTATTATGCATCAAATCTTTTTGATGTACGACTCTTAATACCCTCTTTTCAAGATGATGGTTTTCTTTTCCATTTATCTTTGACCGATTTTCAGTTTAGATCGGTTATACTCGGGGTATGATTCGGGAGATTGATTAAAAAAACCAAACTATTATATCTAATGAGCTTCAACCAAAAAAATTGGTGATTCATCCATGGATACTTTTCACGATGGATTCATTTTTAATGTTTTCTTGATGACATGCAATAGTTGAAAAAGCTTCTAGTTTTTCAACATGTATTCTCAATGATCTTATATATCATTGGAAGTACCGGGATGGCTTTAACTGTTTTATTCAATTAGTAAACTTCAGGTTTACTATTATATATACCTTTGCCATATTTTGCTTTGTATCATCATGCATGTCTCCATCGTGTGCTCTTCTTGAGCATTTTTCTCTTTAAGAGCATTTAGTTCTGTAAGAACTTTTAGTTTTTCAGAAGCATCTAGCTCTTCGGAAGCTTCTAGCTCTTCCGGAGCTTATAACTTTTTCTTTTTATGGTTCTCCGGGAACCTTTTCATTTGGTTCTTCCAATTTATTTATTTTTCGGAGATTTTTGTTTTTAGTACCAATTGGCCTCCCCCTTTTCAACTGAACTCTAGGTTCATTTGCTCTATTTCCATCAATATGTTCTTCAAGAACATTAATTCTTGATGGTGCATTTACAGCGGGGATATATGATTTTGTCACCCTTTTTGTATCAGTGAACGTATATGGTAATTGATTTGCCATATTTTGTAAGTGTACGATTTTCTGAACTTCCAGTTCGCGTTGATTTGTAGGGGGTTCTAGGTGCAACAAAGACGGTGTTCACCATGTAACATCTTTTGGAATTTCTTTAATTCCTCCCCCTATCCCTGGAAATTCATCTTCATTAAAATGGTAATCGGCAAAACGAGCCGTAAATATATCACCAGTTTGCGGTTCAAGATATCGAATTATACTTGGTGATGTATAACCAACGTATATACCCAATCTCCTTTGTGGCCCCATTTTTGTTCTTTGCGGTGGGGCTATAGGAACATAAACCGCACAACCAAAAACACGGAGATGGGATACATTTGGCTCCTGGCCAGATGTTAATTGTAAAGGGGAATGTTTATTATATGCGCTTGGTCTTATCTGGACCAATGACGCAACATGCAAGATAGCATGACCCCATATAGAAATTGGGAGCTTTGTTCTCAATATCATTGTCTAGCAATGAGTTGCAGACGCTTAATAATATTCAGCCATGCCATTTTGTGTATGTACATGGGGGACCGGATGCTCAACATCGATTCCCATTGACATACAATAGTTATTAAAAACTTGTGAAACGAATTCACCAGTGTTATCAAGCCTAACTTTCTTTATGGCGTATTCTGGGAATTGCGCTTTCAACCTGATTATTTGGGCAATGAATTTTGCAAAAGCTGTATTTCGTGATGTCAATAGACACACATTTGACCATCTACTGGATGCGTCAATCAATATCATAAAATATCGAAATGGCCCACATATATCACTATGTATTCTTTCTAAGAATATTGAAAACTCATTCCTGATTTTGGCTATTGATGGCCGAATTATGAGTTTTCCTTGAGAACAAGCATTACATGAAAATTCACTCGATTGAAAAATCTTTTGGTTTTTCTAAGGATGGCCATTAGAATTTTCCACAATTTTCCGCATCATGACTGAACCAGGGTGGCCAAGTCTTTCATGCCACACTTTAAATGTACTATTAAACTCTGGGTTTACTGTAACATATGATTCAACTATATGAATCTTTGTGGAATATAATCCGGAGGGTAATGCTGGTAGCTCCTCTAATATAACTTTCCTTTCTGGAATTAGTGATGTGATGCGATGCAAATATATTCAATACCACTCTTATTCATGGTCTCAATATGATATCCATTTCTGCGGATATCTCTGAAACTTGTTAAGTTTCTAAGAGATTCAGGGGAATATAGTGCATCTTGCACTTCAAACTTTGTTCCCCTTGGCATTGAAAAACAAGCTCTTCCAGAGCCCATAATAATCTTTGCATTTTCATATATAGTATTCACGTTTCCAGCGGAATTTTTAAATTTAGAGAGGAGAAATACTTTTTATCTTTAAGTATTGTGTGCGTTGTAGCACTGTCTGCCAGACATAAATCTCCATCCCGGATCTCAGATAAAATATGTAGCGGCTTAAAAGAAATATAACCGCATAGAAATATAAAATAAAAACCATAATATAAACAGCAGATAAAATATGTAGCGGCTTAGCCGTCCAATATAATATTGACAATAAATAAAGTGCGATAAATAATTATTGCAAAATAATAAATTAATAATGGGGCGACCGAGCCGCGCTCCGATAATAATAACTGTAAAATTTTCGTCTTCTGGACGAAATTGAGAATGTCTTCAGGACATTCATTTTATGGAGGCAGAGCCTGCCATATGATCTGAGGAGACATAGTCTACCATATGATCATGATCGTGAAGGCAGAGCCTATCATAACGATCGGTTCGGGGAAGGCAGCGCCTATCATCCCGAAACAATATATAAGCGTAAATAGATTGAACATAAATTAAACCTAACCTTTTTCGGTATATGAACGGATCGGAAGACGATCGTGTTTTTCGGTATATGAACGGATCGTGAGACAATCGTGCTGATAACGTGTTATAAATTATATGTATATTATATATGTGAGAAAGGAGAGAGAGATATATTAGAGCAAGTGAGAGAGTGAAAAGAGTCATCGAGAGAGAGAGAGAAATCTTTTTTTTTCTTACTTAATGATGATGCTGAAACATCTATATATATATATAGGAGGAGATTACTTCATAGCTAAGTAATTTACTTCATAGCTAAATAATTCACTTCATAGCTATCTATTCATTACTTCATAGTTAAGTAATTTACTTCATAGCTATCCGTTCATTATTTAATAGCTAAGTAATTATATGGATAATCATCCATTATTTTCAACAATCTTTACATTTTTTCTAGGCTTGTCCCACTACAAGAAAACAAAGCGATTCCCGACCGGAATTCCGACCAAAAAAAATGATCGGAAATTTCCGACCGTTTTCCAACTAAATACCGATGGAATAAACCCGGTCGGAAACCGGTCGGAAATTATCGACCATTTTTGTCCCGTCGGAAATTGGTCGGGAATTCCCGACCGATTTCTGACGATATAGAGACCGGTCATATATGGTCGGAAATCGGTCAGAATTTCCGATTTAATATTTTTACAAACATAAAATAAACGTGTTGCTATACATTTAAAACATGTGTTCTCACCCCGTCGGTAATGGGTCGGAAATTCCCGACGAATTCCCGACCATTTGTGGTTTTAAAACCTCAAATGATAAAAATTTGATTACGTTTATGATTACTAAGGTTAGATATGATATATTGAAAGAATTCAATGTTAAAATATCTTAATAATCATTCTTTTTAAGCTTTTAATCAAAACTCGACAAGAAACCGATAAGTGTGAATATAAGTTATATGTATCGTTATGAAAGGTTACACTCGTTCTCGAATCGATTCATATAAATCGTCATATGATCCATTTTATGTTTACCTATTAAGTTAGTTGTTAGTAAATAAGATTAGTAGAAGTTTCTTAAACCCTATATGGTTTTTAAATTTAGGATTTCATACCCTAAACCCTATATGGTCGGAATTTGGTCGGAAATTTCCGACCAAATTCCAACCAATTATGATTTATGGTATGAAATACTTATATTTCGAAAATTTCTAAGTGTTTATAAATTTGTGTGGTATAAATTGTTAATTTTAAGTGTTTATACACTTAGCATTTTATACTTAGCATTTTTCGGAAGATATTCATATATGGTCGGGATTTGGTCGGAAATCCCGACCATTTTCCGACGGGATTGAGCATTTTTCGGAAAATCTTCATATACGGTCGGAATTTGGTCGAAAATCCCGACCAATTTCCGACGGGGATTATAAAACGAGTCAAACGAAAGCCTTCCCGATGGATTTAGCTTGGAAGATCTTGATGAAAGTCATGCGAAATTGAGTTAGCTTTCCAACTCAAGTAGATTCATGTCATTACGATCAGCGGTTCAGGAGATACGGGAGATTTATTGAAGATATGTCACTGTCGGAAAATGCAGAGCCAATCCGAATCATCTTAAAGATCATATCGGATGGAAATCTTCCCGTGCCCAGTTTAATCTCAAATCATACGGGATTTGCCATACACCCGACTAATCTCCATAGGCCAAAGGAAGCCATGTTAAATCAACACACCCGACTAATCCCTCGTTTGGGCTATATTTCCGGGGATATTTTGTTATTCCGCCGGTTTTTGAGTTCCAAACATGTATTTCATTTTGGTTTTAGTAATAAAATTTCTGATGAAAAAAAGTTACGATCGGATAATTTAAACCGGATTGAACCGGATACGGTCCGAAATACCGTATCCGGTTCAATCCGGTTTAAATTATCCGATCGTAACTTTTTTTTTCATCAGAAATTTTATTACTAAAACCAAAATGAAATACATGTTTGGAACTCAAAAACCGGCGGAATAACAAAATATCCCCGGAAATATAGCCCAAACGAGGGATTAGTCGGGTGTATTGATTTAACATGGCTTCCTTTGGCATATGGAGATTAGTCGGGTGTATGGCAAATCCTGTATTACCACATATTAATAAAATAAAATAAAAACATAGCCCAAACGAGGGAGATAAAACCCCAAAAGACAAAGCCGCCGGAGACATACCCGATCGTAACTATCTTCTTCTTCTTTTTTAACCCGATCGTAAGTTGGGATATATTATCCGTTTTGGGGTATTTATTCTTCTTTGTAATAATAGCTGACTCTTAAAATTTTGGTCTATTTACATTTTAAGTAATATTCAATAAGAAAAAGATATAGTTTTATATCCTAAAACGTTAAAAAAAAAAAATTTGGATAATAAGTAATTATGATTTATTATGTCGAATGAAAAAAAAAATTGTAAGAAAAACTAGACTTTCTATCAGTCTCTTCTAATTTCCTAAACTAAACGGTAAAAAAATTGTTTCTTACCGTTTTTACTTTGAAAGAAGTGTCGTATGTTAACTATGGGTTACAAAAATTGTAACACCACCCTCCTAACAATTATCAATCACAGTCGTCGTTAATCCTTATTAACTAGGGCTGACCGGATATCCGGGTTTTTTTTATATCCTTATCCGGATCCGGGGAGCTCGGATATCCGGACTTCGGATATCCTCCCAAAAATTCAGATATCCGCGGATATCCGGATCAATAAAAAATAATTTAAAAAATATTAAAAATATTAAAAAATTAAAAATAATGATAAAAATTATAAAAAAATAATTTAAAAAAACAATTTTTACAATATTTTGTAAATAAAATTAAAATCTGTTATTATAAATGTTTTTAAAACTTATATATATATATATAAATCTCATCATATTAAAAAAAATATTAATAAAATATATATTTTTAATATGTTTAACAGATTCGGATACGGATCGGATATCCGGACCTCAAAATTTAACTATCTAGATCTTTATCCGACCCCTTCGGATATCCGTATTTTCGGATCGGATCGAATCGGATCGGATACCGGATCGGATATCGGATACCGGATAATAGTTCCTCCCCTATTATTAACTATATTTTTATTATAGATTGGAAACGATCTTGAGATAATGCGATGAAATAATTCCCATGTTTTCAACCGACCAAATCAGGCACATGGAATTAGCAATTGAAAAAGCATAATTCTATTTCATAGTATACATTTGTTGTCTTGGAATCGAGGTACATAGCCCGATAGCCATTTTGTTATTGTACGTTTTATAATTGTTAAAACGAAATAAATAAAATCATAAATGCAAATTAAGAATCATTAAAATCTGTGGACGACAATTATTGATAATTCTTCTTCATATTAAAAAAATTGCTGTATGTCTCCCATTTCTGATTTTATTTCTCACTAATTATATCTGTTGTCTTATTCAATCGAAACAGTTAATGCTATGCCCTATTACATTGTATCAAATGCAAAACAATGATTGTTTATCAAATGCAAAACAATGATTGTTATGCTACCACCTCTTCGGTTTCATCTCCTTATATCACTACCGTTGCCTATGCGATCTGATTTTATATGATTTCTCGATTTTGTTTCAATTGCGGTTTTCTACTTCTGTTGACATGTAACTTCGTCTCTTTATCTCTTGTATATAAATCAAAAGATTAAGGAGTATTTCATAATACTCCTTGAACTAGCTATGATATAACTTACATTTTAATTATTAGTTAATTTCGAAGTTATTTATTGTTGCCGAAAGTTGTTTGGTCAGGTGTGTATAGTTGAAGCCTACTTCTCCCTTATGAAGTTAAAAATGAATGTGATTAAAAAGACTGATATATATATATATATATATATATATATATATATATATTGTTATTTTATATATATAATTCAAACTTCCATTTCATTAATCTAAAAGGCACATTAGTTATTTTCTTAAGCAACTCTTTAGGTGATATGTATTGCAAATACCCATTATAAATAGTTTTGTTGAAAATAGTTTAATGAAGAAACCCAAATTTATAACTACATCCGAACAGATAATTTTAAAAGATCAAAACCTTTATTTTTTTTTAATTTTGTTGAGAAAGAAGATCAAAACCTTTATTACAAGTTCATGAGATGCTATTTTTATCTCATATTATTGAGGATCATCATGGCAGTCGTAGTCGTGAAGACCGTGGTAGACAAGAAGGTCTAGAATAATCCTTTACTTCAATATTCACTTATCTATTCTCTCTTCCCTTTTCTTTTTTTTTAGTTCCTCATTTAGCTTATGTTCTTTATCTAAGTGTACTGTGTATGCTTACTACGTATATGTAAATCTTTCTAAACTTTGTTTAAATTGTATGATTCATGGATCATAGTTCTGTTAATCGTGAATATCCTTTATAAAAAAGCATAAATTATAAGTTTCTAGCTTTTTTGTATAAGAATATAAGATGGGTAACTGATCATGGATTTATGTAATACTAAAACCAAAAACTACCACTCATTACTCTTGTTTTTATATGGTCGACCTACGTTTTTAGTTTATGTTCAATTAGGAAAACTAATAAAATTCAATTTGATTTAACGTCTGGCTGACCTCTTCGCCGGCCATCTTTATTATTTGTATAATACTTTATTATTCTACATCTTATTCGTCATCCAACCGGCAAATGGATGTTGATATGTTCCTACATTATAACCTTAGAATTATATTAAGCGTTATATTATAGAGAGTCATGAATCTGCAGAGATGCACTTAATTATACCAATTGTTCCATTCAGAAAAAATAAGCAACTATTGGATTTTTTTTTTTCATGGCTTGATTTTTGCAATATATGTTTATAAAATATTTCAGATTATTACTTTTATTATTTGCTAAATTATTAATTTTAAATATGTGTGGTAAAGATAAATCTACAATTAAAAAAGACAAATAATTTTAGTAGCTAAAATGATAGGTTAACCAATTTTTTAATTTTTTTGGGCCCTCTAACTATATAAAACTTTTAATAGCCCTAAATAATAGCGACACTACAAATATATATATATTTTCTCCATACGTGTTGGACTCAAATATGGATTTGATTAGGAATGAGATAGATCGGATATCCAGAAAATTTTGGGATATCCAGATCTGGACTAATAGCGCGTTGCACTCTTTTTCCCTTAACTATGGTTTTTTCATTGGATTTTCCTAATAAGGTTTTTAATGAGCCAACATCTTATGCGCATTATGATCATTTTTGTATAATGGTAATCCAAGGGGGAGTGTTATGAATTAATTATATGGATACCCATTATAAGACCCATATTCTAAGAGGTTTAGAATATTCTCGGTTTCCTTATTCTCCTTATTCAGCTTGCTCTCCAAGTCTATGTAAACCTATATATACCTCTCTTTATTCATGGAATAAGACAATAACAAATTTCTCTTTCTCTTTTATTCACAACACGTTATCAGCACGAAACCCTAGACGCCAGAGCTAAAAAAAGTTTTGCCTTCATTTTCAAAACCCTAGCCGACTTTCTTCATTTCCGATCAAGGCAAAATGAGATCTCCGCCAAAATCTCTAACTGACGTGTCTCTGATCTCTCTCCCGTTGTCGATACCGATCGAGCTAAGTATTATTTATATTTCTTGCTTTATCGTTTGGTTCGATTAATTATAGAACCAAAACCATTATTCCATTCTTTATTGTTTGATCGAGAAAAACATCCGTTAGTGCCATGATATAATCGTGGTCATCATGTGGTATATTGCGCTGGTTTATTATTTATTATTTTATTAATTTAGAATTACAGAGACATGTTATTCTTAAACAATATAACGAAACATCAAACATGTGTTATTGAGATATAGTCACAAGCTTTATATTTCTATTGTTTGACTATAGAGATATGTGCTTTATTGTTTGGTCAATATTGTTATGCTATATTGTTTGGTCTGAGAATCCATTTATTAGAATTTGGCATAGAATCATTGGTTTGGTATGATACTTAGTTGAGAACATTTTAAAAGTGAGTACTCTGTTCTAATTGAATAATGTTGGATTCAGTTCTTGTAGTATCATGTTGCATGCATAAATAAATCGATGCTTCATTCTAGTTCGATACATTGTGATTTAACTTCATTTAATGAATCACTAGTTTGGTTAAAGTGGATCTCTGTTTTAAAGTAATGAATTCATATGCTGTTTGGTTTTTACTTTCAATGTTGATTGGTTTGATTATTCGATTTTTAATAGAAAATTCTGTTGTTGTTGAGCAAAACTCTTGTCGACGCCGTCTTCGTCACGGTCTCTATTCTTCATCAAAATCTCCAACTTTCGTTATTCTAGGTAAATTAATGTCATGTTTATTAGTTTATGTCATCGAGTATTTGATATAATAGATCGATTCTCGAAAATTGTTTTACCGTCGATCTTGGTTTTTCTTAAGACCGAGTACTTGACTGAAAAAAATAATCCACAAGTTCTTTAGAACAATCTAAAAGAAGGATATGATCACAAGAATGTGATATTGCTAAAGCTCATTATGATATGTTCAGAATTATTTGCAAATTGATATTATGTGGAGATAATATCATTGATACAAACATATTAGATAAGGCATACTTTACCTTTCACGTAAATAATGTTGTTTTGTAGACACAACATCGTGAAAATAGATTTAAGAAGTATTTTGATCTAATTGAAGCTGAGCAAAATAATGAGCTAGAGATAAAAAAAAAATCAGGATACTCTTCTACTAGTTATGCTCCATTCCCTGAAGCGAATGTGACATCCTATACTGAAAAATAAAAAGACCACACTAATAACACTGGCAGAGAAAATGGCTATAGAAGTGGTCGTAGATCTGAACGTGGATATGTATATGGATAAGGTCAAGGTTGAGATCAAAGAGTTTCTTTCAAGAACTCAGATTCTCACTAGAAGTGAGAAAGTAAAGATGGTATCATACAAGAGATATTTCTCTCATGTGACAATAAAATAAGCTAGTGTGAGTACAAGATGAGGTAGTATAAATATTTTTGAATGCTCCAGAAGAGAGATAAATTTGCCTATGGGAACGCAATCATTGATGCGTTATACTTTCTCAAGTCTCAAAAGTTATCTAAAATAAAATACATGACCCAAGTTGGGTATGTTGTTGGTTATAGAGTGAGATTCAATTCGAGATGGATGGACCTGAAGTGTCATCATCTCGAGGGGGAGAATTGAAGAATCCCACAATCCATTGTAATGAAATATCCAGAAGATTTCACACTCAAAATAGATTCGATGAATCATTTATAAAGAAAATCCAGGAGATTTCAAGATTACTCATGTTGAGACAATGAGTGAATGAAATGTTGAATATCTTCACATCATGAGTATTACCTAAGGCAATAAAAGTATTTTGGAGAAACTACCTACATTCTCTACTAGATTGTACTACAAAATAAATTAGTGAATCGGATAAAATAGTAAACACAAAGTTTACTGAAAATCTCACTGTTTTGGCTTGACCGGTTTGGCCATTCCGGTTCAATAGTAATGCGAAAAAGAATCAAAAAATTATGTGGACATTCATTAAAGAACCAGAAGATTCTTATATGTTGTCCATAAATCAAGTTGATAATACGGCTTTCACTCTCCAATAAATTTGGAATATATTAGTTTTCTGGTACGTATACAAGGAGATATTTTGGACTGATCACCCACTATGTATCTTTGTGAAAGTATTTGGTTAATTGATTAGAGTGAAACCGCATTGATTCACATTATGCCAACGAATAATTTTGAGTTCTCCCTAAGATTGGTTTTGGTTAGGAACCAAATATTTTCCAACTAAAAGTTTTTGGATGTAATGTTGCTCCACCACATTGATCTAAGTTGGGGCCTCAAAGGGGGTTAAGAATTGTTGGATATGAATCTCCCTTGATGAGTAAATGTATTGAGCCATCAATAAGGGCTAATGTTTGATTTACATACTGTAATTTTAGTGAGTCAGTCTTTCCAACAATTAAGGGGAGAGAAGAAAATTAACAGTTGGAAAAGAAAATCAGTGAAAGAAATTATCTTGATCCTAATAAAGAATGTGCACTAGAAGTTCAAAAGTTAATTCATTTGCAGAGTTAGCAAATTTGATGCCAGAAGCATTTCCTGACCCTGATTGAGTGACGAATTCACATATAGCAGCTGCGCTCCAATTAATATTGATGTCCCGGGGGGAACAATATCAACTGCTGTTGAGTCTATAGATCGCATGAAGCGTGATAGACCTATTGGTTCCAAAGATTATAATCCTCAAAAAGAAATGGAGCAGATTATGAAATGGCAAGATCGAGGAGTCAAAGAATTATGGAGGATCTCCATAAGAGACATTAGACATGACTAAGAAGGAAATCCATGTACATGGTAATGATAAGAGATTTCAAATAGTTGTGTCATGTATGGAATAAATTGGAACCAAGAGCAAATCGACGTCGAATATATTTTTGCATGCAATGAAGCAGTTGATGAGAATTGAGGATCATAAACCGCGGTAAAATAAGGTTTATTGAAAAACGTACGTAAAGTGATGATTGGCCAATCATGAAAAAAGTCGTAGAGGCAAAGTTAGAATCTCTTGCAGAGAAGTATTTGGACCAGTAGTCTGTACACTTGAAAGTGTAAATCTAGTAAGACATAAGTGTATCTTTATGCAAAAGATGAATGAAAGTGATATGAAGAGATATACTTTCTTGTGGTGGATGCAACTATTTTTAGATCCCTTACCAGTCTGACAATAAGAGAAAGACTTAATTTAATCTCAGAAGGATTTAAACTGCCAGAAGCAGCCTAGGAGAATTTGAATCGCTAAAGACAGCAAATTCTAGTTCCCGAGAACACTAGATATTGGATTGAATTAAAGTAAATACGTTTCATGGGGTATACTCTTAAAGTGAATATTATGAGGTTAACCGATATACCCATGTGTATTTATCAAAAGATTATGGATCAATGGGATCCTTGATATAAACATAATCAAAACTCTTGAAGAGTTATCGGAAGTCGAAATTTGGAAAGACAACATTGTCTTCAAGTTCTCCAAATTGTAAATCTAAGTAAATAGATATTTTATCAAAGATCCTTGCAGGATTCTGCATAGAAAATGCTCATATATAGTTTGTCTTGAAGTACCACACTTAAAATTATATTTGAGCAAGTTGTTGATCACTTTCATGATTGGAAGATGTGCTTTCATATGACAAGAAAGAAAGCCAACATAATAGCTTTTACAAGAAGAGCATGAATAACTCGTATGTACAAATATATACAATATGAATATCTAGAAGATTGTAAGTAAAACAAAATCTGGCATGAAGTCCAAATAGACGAATAAATATATTATATATGAAAATGATGTTATGGACCAGAAGTCCAATAACCTGAGAAATTATGATAATCATACGAGTGTATTAACTAATGTTATGCTTATATCAATTCCCTAAAGATGATATATATGATTGAAATGCATCTCTTGAAGAAGATGTTTCTAGGGAGAGAAATATGATGATGTGTGTGGTTATACTCTTTTTTCTTATCATGGTTTTTATCCCACTGCAAATTGGAATTTTTTTTTTCATGGCTTGGTTTTTGCATTATATGTTTACAAAATATTTCAGATTATTACTTTTATTATTTGCTAAATTATTAATTTTAAATATGTGTGGTAAAGATAAATCTACAATTAAAAAAGACAAATAGTTTTACTAGCTAAAATGATAGGTTTGGTAATATAAAACTTTTAATAGCCCTAAATATTTATAGCGACACTACAAATATATATATATATATATATATATATATATATATATATTCTCCATACGTGTTGGATTCAAATATGGATTTGATTAGAAATGAGATGGATAGGATATCCAGAAAATTTTGGGATATCCGGATCTGAACGGATTTGGCGGATCTGAGTTTTAACTATCTGGATCCGGATACGGGGTTTCTGGATATTCGGATTTCGGATATCAACTTAGTCACCTAGATATTAAGATATATGTGGATATCCGAATCTGTAATTTAAAAAAAAATAATGATACAATTAAAATTTTATATAATATTTTGTAAAAAAAATATGTTATTATAAAAAATATTTAAATTTTATTTAAACTATTTATATATAAAAATCTCAATATATTTTTAACAAAATAATAATAAAATATAAAAATTTAATATATTTAAAAGATCCGAATCCGACTCCCTCGGATATCCGGATTTTTGGAGCGGTAGAAAGGAATCTCGGATTTGATTTCGGATCCCGGATAATTATTTCACCCCTATATGTGATAATACTAAAATTCTAAAACCACTCATCTAATCGATTGAGTTAACTGTGCTTTTTATGCCAACAAAAAAAACCGTACTTAAATATACACAATCTAATTTGGAATTTTACATTTAAGTAATATAGAAGTTTTAAAAATTAACTTACCAACTTGACTGAAAAAATTGAGCTTTTAGTTTGAATTTTACTTTTAACAATATTTGATGGATTTTTAGGTAAAAATTGTTTTGTTGGTTTTAATTCAGGTTTACAATTTTCATAACATACAATAATTTTTGTATGGTAAACAATTTCATTAATTTCAAATTGAGAATACAAAGTCAGTATACAAAATTTTCAGAAACAAATTATTACATAAACATATATATGCTCGGAGTACCATATAATGAGAAATATACAACAAAAGATATAAATTTGACGATGTTTTTCGAAAACAACTCTTACTCGCTAACAGATCATTTAATTTATTATTTTCATAACATATATTATAAAGGAATCAGTCAAATTAAAATGATTCGATGATTAAAAACAAGTTTTCATGTTTTTTTGTGTGTTTTAAAGGGTCTAATTTTCATGTTTTATTGGACACTCTTTTATAGTTATATCATATAAATCATAAGTTTTCTTCTGTCTCAATATTACAACAACCATATATATGTCCAATTCCGAGAAATTGATTATTGGTTTCGTCGACAGACTCATTTTTCCACTGTAATAGAATCATTACAAATGTGGTGATTGATGGATTCAATGTTGTGGATATGTTTTTTTTTTGTTGATAAAATGGTGGATATGTTTGTTTAATAGGAAAGATAAAGTATCAAAGCTAGATGCCTAGATCCGTTGCTTTATATAAAAGGGAAAGTAAAGTATAGTTTTTCATACACGACACTTTAATTGCTTCGTTTGAATAAACTATAAATTTAGAAATTAGTGTTGCCCAAAACACTGAATTTGTTTGTTTTTTTGTAAACTAGAGAAAGAAAGAATATGATAATGTTCTTTTGAATAAGCAAAATAATACTCCAACCCATTCTTAAAAAAATGATTTTTTAAAAGTTTTTTTGTTTTTAAATAAGTGATATTTTCAGTTTTCAATAAAAAATTAAATAATTTTTTATTATTTTTATTATTTATATTTTATAAATTATTTTTTATTGATTGAATTGTGTTTAAATAGATAATAAATAAATTTTTATTATGAAAAAAATAAATAAATCTTTAATTTATGTACAAAAACCTCAAACATCACTTATATTAAAACAAATTGAATATTGAGAATCTACTACTTTTTTAATGAAGCCAGCTATTACATCACGTAATCACTATACGTGAGAGTTACTCTACTACCGTTTGCGAAAGAAATATATTCAAATCATAAGGGTCAATAAAATATTTGATCACTACGAAAATTATAATTTTTACTGATATAATAATTTTATATATCCACTGAAATTTGACCCACATAAATTGATTTGAAAATCTGAATAGCCAAATTTTCGAATCTGTTATATGTATACATATATATAGTATACATATATATATTATTCGATAAATGTATAAACAATGAAACACTGGTTGACAAAAAAAAATCATTGAACATTGCTAAAAAGTTATTAATTTATTTTTATAGATTTATGATTACATATTTTTTATAGTTTCAGATTAAAACATCTATATTACTTGGTGCCGGAACTTTAAATATAATGTCAAACAAATCTAAAAAGTGAAAATTTGGATTATCAACTCCAAAGTCTTTAGATATTCAATTGGTGTCCCACTGGCCACTGTCCACTGTCCACTGTCCACTGTCCACTGTCCACCATAATCTTAGCAACGATTAACTATAGACGTCTCATCATTTGTAAATGCACACGAAACAAAAAAGTCCACAACCGTTGAGTAAGTACTATCGTAAATCAGAAAATATATATAAAAAGACATACTCAATCTAGTATTTGGAGTGATTTATATTAAAATTATAAATTTTATGTTATTCAAACATGAATTTTTAAAAGTTTTTTAAAATCATATGTTATTGAATTAGTGATTTTTAAATGAACCTTTAAATCCAGTGTTATTAGAAATATTTTAAGTAGTGAGTTTTATGACACTTTTGGTGATTTGAAGATGTTTTGGTGGAATTTTTTAATTAAAAAAACAAAAAATTCAAATCTCATGGTTTTAAATGAGATTTCATAATTATTTAAAAACAAATCATAACAATGTTCCTAATTCACTCAAATCATCTAAAAACTCACTAAAACTTAAATCTTTTCAAATCGTCTTAAATATTAGATTGAATACAACCTCAAAATGATTTTAACTTCCAAAAAACACATATTAGGTTTCTTGACAAAAGAAGGGCATGTTAACCAATATAAAAGTTTGTTGGAAAAATATATATTACTTGTTTTTGTTGTGTCATGTATTTGTCAATTATTCGTGGGTAAAACTAATATATGTATATATAAAACGTATAATGTGATCCATCATGTGAATTAGATTCGTGTTCTCGCTTTTGTCTTCTCATGTCGTTCATGATGTGGACACAATCATGGTGTTTGACATAAGATGTCCATTAAACTTGTTTGGTTATTTCACACATTATCTTCGATCTGAGAAAACAAAAAATAATAAATAAATTTCATGGATGGGATTTTCATTTTTCAGGCTCCTTTCCAGTATAGATTCAAAAGATCTCTTTTCCATCCCGAAAAATCGATTTTTAGTATTAGACATCAACGTAGGGTTACTATATAAAGATGGTTGTTCATCTAGCGGCCAATGCAATGCATCTATCGAACTAACTAAACTTTCACAGCCTCGCGAAATCTGTGGAGGTATGATTACATTTCGTTTCTGTTTTTTTTTTTTTTTGTGGACAAAATCATTCCTTTATTAATTTGACATAATAAAATCAGAATACAAAATTTTTGTTAACCATGAAAAGGATAAACATATCCTGAATAGAAAACGTTATTAAAAAGATCTATACAAACTAATTTATGAGCCGTTTCGTTGGAAAACCTCATTACATTTCGTTTCTGTTTATTTCACTTAATCATTGAGTGAATATATCTTTGTCTTTTACACATTTTTTTTTGGTCAACCTTTGTCTTTTACACATCATGTTTACCAAATAGGAAAGTTTGAATATCTCTTTGCCTTTTACACATCTTTTTTTTTTGTCAACCTTCGTCTTTTACACCAATTATTATATTATACACAGAAAGTTGAAGTTTGTAAAACCAAATAACCAATATAATTGATACAGATCAAATCAATTGGCATGGTCTTGAACATAATAAGTAAAAGTAATAACCGGTTCACAAACGAACCAACCCAAGCCTAATGAGACACAACCACAAAATTGGAACCGAGTTTGAATTCATGTTTACTTTGATTTGATTTCCGGCTTTTTCTCTATAATATGGATTCGAAATCTTTCTCTTCCATTCAATAAAATCGATCGGGTTATAAATCAATTTAGGTTTTTGTTGAATCCGGTTCGTAACAAAGTAAATAAAAAAAATTGAGAATCGAAAAATCTCGTTTTATTAGCAGATCTCGGCGAAGTACAAGAATTAGGTCGTCGGAGTTTAACCGGAAAAAGTATGAAACGAAACTAAGGAACTAAGCCGAAAATCTCGAAACTAGGTCTCTTAGGTTTCGCGGGAATTTTGTGATACCATGTGAATGAAGTGGTCTTGGCTATTTATAAAGTTTTGAGACAGTCCGATTTTCCTATTTCTCGCGGAGTCCGATAAGAAAATCTTCTTTTTTGCTCGGAGATTCTCCTTCCTTTTCGGAGGTCGACTCCGACTTCTATTAGGCGGGCTTTATGGGCCCGGAGGCAGATTAATGGGCCGATGGAAAGTGGATGGACATCGGACCTTGCTGGGCCGAGTCCGTGAAGTTGATTAAACGTTAACGGGTCGAGGTGGGCTGACGTTGAACGTGGAGACCTGAGCCGTAATGGGCCAATGTGGACCAAATCGAAGTAGATCCGCCTGAGTTAATGCAAGTCAACGTACCGGATTGACCGGTGTATATTTGATTTGTGGCGGGTTTAAGGGGGTGCGCAGCTTACCTCTAACATTTTTTTCTGGGTGCAAACTCTTCATTTTATAAACTTATATAACCCACAAACAATAAACTTAGGAAATTAACCATCTTCTTTGATAACTATAATACAACTTAAAAAAGCAATAGAAGTTAAACCAGATAGATCCTTAAGAAAGGTTGACAACGAATTTGATCGTCAAAGCTCAAATGCGTCGATAGAAAATTCACGGTAGAACCGAAATATTGGAACATGATCACCTTAAAAAGAGACGTTGAAAAACAACTCATACATTTGGGTTTCGTCGAAACGAATCCGGTTGCATTTTCAAGTCCCGAAAAGACTGCTATGCAAGATGACAAATCGGTGAGAAAAACAGAGGATGGATAACTAATTGGTATGGTACACAAACATAGCAAGTAATAGCACTATAAGCGGTTTACAAACGAACCAAACCAAACCGATTCAGTGAGACCTAAACAAAAACGTACCGTTTAAATCAAAGGATAGAGCACCCGCCATGAGGGAGTTTAGACGCAGCTGCCGGGTCAAGGAACCAGACCACTTCATCATCCGCGTTAAGTCTACCGGCTGGTACGTCTTTGGTATGGTTAAGAGCAGCCGCAACCGAATCAGCTTGTTCTTTATCACATACGGCCATAACGTTGTATGAAGCACAATTGATAACCGGTAAAGTAAAAGTGATCCTTTTGAGTGGGGGTTTAGGTGAATCGGTTATGGATGTAACCCATTTCACTTTCTCATTGATCTGATCATGTCCCGGGAATATAGACGCCATGTGACCGTCCGGTCCCATTCCTAGAAGCTGGAGATCGAATTGTGGGAAACCGGAGGATTTGTATGTTCGGATTATGTTTTGGTTCACCTTATCTTTGAGGCACTCCTCGTACAGTTCGGCTGCGAGCTCAGCGTTGCCTTCAGCCCCTAGTTTTTTGTCGATGGCATTGATGTTTTCGGCCGGAATAGGAACCTGGATGTTAGGATTATAAATATTGTCATGAATGCGACTTTGATATTATATCATTTGTTATAAAATATCAAATATCTATGTTATGAGATTTTGATTGTTATCTTGACTTAACGTTTGGTGTTTTTTATATCAAATTGTAATCATATATATATTGGTTGTACCTTGGAGAGAAACCCGTCGTAGGCGAGTTTATAGTTGCTATCAGCATGATCCCAACCACAAACCCTTTCGTCGACCCAAAAGATGTGCCACTTAGACCATTCAATTGAATCAATATAAGGAGGTTCCAACAACTTCCTGTTGGATGAATCAAACAAATATTTGAGATTTGTATTACAAAGAGTGATAAAGAGAGTTTTGTTTTGTATATATAAAATCTGGAAGCAGACCAGAGCCAGGAGATGAGGTCGCCGCCGGAGAGAACAACGGTGAAAATTCCTCTTTCTTTGCAGAATTTGGAGGAGAGATCGGCCGTGTATTTGGCCAGCTCCACCTCCATTTCCTTCTTTGTCTTAAACAACCTCCTCTTCACCGGCGCCATCTAATTAGATGATGATGATTGTGATGAATGATGATGATGATGGCATTATACAAGTGAAGGAGTCTTGCTTCTTATAGGGAAAGTGAGTGAAGGGTTCTTAACTAATTGGGTAACGAGACAAATTATCTTTTTTTTCTTTCTTTTCATAAAAACATTTGTAAGTGGATAAACAAATATATTGCTATTACAGAAATAAATTAAATCCTTTTTGAAATATTATACCTGTCTTTGTAAATATACCTATAAGTTTGAGAGCAAATATATGTATATTTATATTTATAATATACCTATACTATTTATATTTATAATATACCTAATAATATTTATAATATTTAGAAATGTTATGTAAATTATAATATTTATAATATTTCTTTTTATAATAGAAATATAAATAATATTATCTAAATTATTAGTATTAAGTTTTATGTTTAAATTATAAGTATTATCTAAATTAATATCTATAATATAAATTATCAAATATCTATAATTAATATCTATAACCTATAACATTTTAAGTATAATTATAATATAATCTATAACCTATAAATATCCTATAACATTTTAAGTATAATTATAATATAATCTATAACCTATAAATATAATTGTATTATAATATTATAATTATATCTATAATTTTATAATATTATCTATACCTATAACCTTTTTAAATATAATTATAGTATTATCTATAACCTATAAGTATCTATAATATTATGGAAATTATAAGTATTAAGTAAATTATAAATAGAAATAATATTTACAAAACATAATTTATAGGTAATATTTATAATATATATATTATAAATATAAATATATTTATATTTATAAATATTACTTTTCTTATATTTTTATACTTATACCTAATATAGAAAAAATAACTAAAAACTGGAAAGTTTATATTATTACATTGATACATGTCGCAATTTTAATTAATAACGACATATGTCATGATCTCGTGAGTAAGAATTAACCTATGTGTCACGGTCACATTGACGGATTCAGCTTTATTAGAGACTAGATAAGTACCCGCATATATGCGGGTTTGTAATTTAATATTTTATAACCCGTGAAAAAAATGAAAGACGATAAAATGGAAAACAAAATTAGATCACCCGTGAAAATATCTTATACATAAATTTAGAAACAATGTTTCGATAAAATAAATATATACATTGAGAGAAATATTTGGTGAATAGATGCAGTAAATAGTTGTGGATACGATTATTGGACTTTTATTTCTTTTTGATGTAATTGATATACTACCAAATTGTGGTTTATATAGAGGTGAGAAATTAAAATTCTTTTTATTTTATGATTAATTTTCTTAATCTAAATGGAAAATAACGAAATATTTTTTCCTTACTATATTAATCTTACCTTTTACGATAAATTATAAATTAAAACTAATTTGATTAATATTTACTTTAATTCATTTGTTTTTAAAATTAAACTGAAACATGTCAAGATCAAAATTAACCGTGACAAATATCATGATCTCGTGAGTGAGAATTATCATACGTGTCACACTCACATTGAGAGATCCAACTTAATATAATACGTTATATATATATATATATATATATTTATTAGTAACTTTACATTTTCGAATTATGAATGTAAAATTGAGAAGCTATAATCAATTCGGTTATCTAGAGGTGGGGAATGATAATTCCATTTCTATTTAAGATTGTATTCCATTTTAAGTTTTTGGTTTTTTTTTTAAGAATTACTAATTGTTCTTTCCTTTTTTTAAACTTTAGTTTTTTTATGATTGCAATCTATTGTTAAATTTCCTTATTCTAAATTGAAATATGTTTTTTAAATAAAATTTGGCTTTTATTCCTTTTCTTTTTAGGATTGTTATCTATTGTTTAATTTATTTATTCTAATTTAAAATATGTTTTTTTAACTTTGGCTTTTATTTATAATTTTTGTTTAATTTTTTTTAATCTAAACATAACTACTTTTTCATTTACTTTTTAGGATTAGGAATGGATTTAAAATCGTATATTAATAATTTTTCTTTTAAGTTTAGAGTATATTTATAATTTTCCTTTTTTAAGTTTGATCGTGGTTGTAGATTATAAACTCTTAAGTTTTCTTTTGTCACTTTCCTTTATTATAATGTTTCTTTACTTATACTTATTTTTTTTGTAAGATTGCCTTTTTTAGTTTAATCTTTTTTAATATTTACTTTAATTCATATTTACTAAAATTGCCTTTTTTTGTTTAACCTTTTTTAATATTTACTTTAATTAATTTTTACTTTTTTAATTAAATTGACACATGTCAAGATTTAAATTAACATGTGTCAAGATTTAAATTAACAATTGTGACAAATGTCAAAATCTCGTGATTAAAAATTATCCTAAGTGTCACACTCACGTCGAGGGATCCAGCATTATATAATAAGATATATATATATATATATATATATCTATATATGAATCATATATAATTTTTATAGTTTTTTGGTAGTTTATATATATTTTATTATTTATTAGTTTATATTTAAATAAAAGACAATTTATTTTTGTTTTATTATTATTTTGTCTTATAGGAAAGTTTATATTATTGCATTGTTATTTTTCATTTTTTACACATGTCACGATCTCATGATTGTTAGAATTTTAGTTAGAATCTTAATTTTCTTTTAATTTTTTTCTTTTAATTCATATTATTAGTTTGACACATGTCGCGATCTTATGTAACAACAATACATGTCACGATCTCGTGATTGAAAATTATCCTACGTGTCACACTCTCGTCGAGGGATTCAACTTTATATAATAAGATTTTTTTAATTTAAATGAAAAAACTAAGTAATATTTTGTTTTTTCTATATTAATTTTGCCTTTTAAGATAAATTTAATTCGTTAACTTTTTAAGTTTATTTTTAGTAACTTTCTCTTTTAAGATTATGAATAAGAATTTTTAAGTTTTTTATTAATCAATTTTAAATATTTCTAACTTTGACTTGACACATGTCGCGATCAGGTGAATTAGCATTTTTGAAACATTTAGTTTTATATGATAAATTTTTTACTAATTCTTAGCTGAAATATGGTTTTTATTATTTTTTTTGCTTTTATTCCTTTTTAAAATATTAAGAAATATGTAGATTATTATATAGAGTTTGGTCATTGTTGTATATTAATAATTTTCTCTTTTAAGTTTCTTTTTTCATAATGGAAAGCATTATAAATTTTTAAGTTTGGACGTATATTAATAATTTTTCTTTTAAGTTTAGAGTATATTTATAATTTTTATTTTTTAATTTTGGTCGTAGTTGTAAATTATAAAATTTACCTTTTAGAATTATGAATGTGAAATTGATAAGGTACCAATTTGGTTATCTAGAGTAGAGGAATGAGAATTTTTTTTTCTTTTTAGGATTGTATTCCTTTTTAAGTGTGTGATTTTTATAAGAATTACTAATTGTTCTTTCTTTTTTAAAACTTTAGCTTTTTAGGATTGTTGTCTATTGTTTAATTTCTTAATTTTAAATTGAAATATGTTTTTTAATAACATTTAGATTTTATTCATTTTCTTTTTATGATTGTAATCTATTGTTTAATTTATTGATTTTAAACTAAAATATGGGTTTTTTATAACTTTGACTTTTTATAATTTTTGTTTAATTTTTCTTAATCTAAACATAACTACTTTTTCCATTTACTTTTTAGTATTAGGAATCGATTTTAAATCGTATATTAATAATTTTTCTTTTAAGTTTAGAGTATATTTATAATTTTCCTTTTTTAAGTTTGATCGTGGTTGTAGATTATAAACTTTTAAGCTTCATTTTGTCACTTTCCTTTATTATAAGTTTTTCTTACTTATACTTATATATATATTTTTTTTTTTGGGTAAGATTGCCTTTTTACTTTACACCTTTTAATATTTACTTTAATTCATTTTTACTAAGATTGTCTTTTTTAGTTTAACATTTTTTAATATTTCTTTTTACTTTTTAATTAAATTGACACATGTCAAGATCTAAATTAACAACCGTAACAAATGTCACAATCTCGTGAGTTATAATTTTGCCTACGTGTCGCGCTCACGTTGAGGGATTCTGCTTTATATAATAAGATTATAAAAATAAATTAAATCCTTTTTGAAATAGTATACCTTTCTTTGCTTGTAGTTTATTCGTTTACAACCTTATTATTGTTCCTTACGTCCTTATTAATTTTAATTTATTCTACATAACTATACATTCCTATATTTTCTATCAAATTAAATTGTTTTAGTGGCTTCAAGTTTTCCCCTAAATTCCTTAGTTCAAACTTATATTATGGCATGAGTGTAAGTCACTACATGTGTAACTAATAAAAATAAAATAGAATCTGAACGGTTAATATTGACATGTATACGTGTCTAATTTTCTTAGTCAAAATCTCCACTAGTTATAACATCTTTCCTTGTAAATTGGTAATTGTTATCAAGAAGACGATAACATATAGGGTTTTCTGCAAAAAAAACCGTCGATCTGGTTCCAATTTGCAAAAAAACTCATCACCATAGAAAAATATAGGTTAACCCCTCACTCGACAGTTAAACTGCAATATAATCATCGGTCGTGTATAGATTTTTAAAACCGTATAAGACCGTGTATTGATTACCAAAACTACGTCGTTTTGGACAAAATAATTGGGAAATTAGGTAAAATAGTGGTTTGAACCCTCTACCTCAGAGATATAACACATGCACCCTGCCAACTATGCTAAAAAATTTAATTGGAAAACTTCAAACATATATATTTATAAATACCCGAAACATACCGAAAACCGAAAACCCCAAAAAACCTGAAAATCTCGAAAACCCGAAAAATCCCAAAAACCCGAACACGAAGTTATTAAACAG
Organism: Eutrema japonicum; assembly: GCA_030161315.1. Taxonomy (NCBI): domain Eukaryota; kingdom Viridiplantae; phylum Streptophyta; class Magnoliopsida; order Brassicales; family Brassicaceae; genus Eutrema; species Eutrema japonicum. The sequence continues at coordinate 46,618,075 of BSQW01000013.1, forward strand.
AAGCAAAATTCCCGATCCGAAAAATCCTGAAAAATCCGAAAAACCCGACCACGAATTTATTAAACCGAAGCAAAATTCCCGAACCGAAAAACCTGAAAACTCTGAAGTTAATTGCAAAACTTCAAATATATATATTTATAATATCCGAAAACTCCAAAATCCGAAGACCTCGAAAACCGAAAAATCCGAACCAAACCCGAACCGAAATTCATCAATGGAATTTGTTGGTTCAGGGTTTTCGGGGTTTTCGAGTTTTTCGAGTTTTTCGGTTCGGGTTCGATTTGGTTCGGGAATTTTGCTTCGGGATAATAACTTTGTGGTCGGGTTTTTAGGATTTTTTGAATTTTTAGGATTTTTTGGGTTTCTGGGATTTTCGGGGTTTTCGGATTTTTTGGGTCGGAATTTAGCTTCGGGTTTAATAACTTTGTGGTCGGATTTTTCGAATTTTTGGGGTTTTCGGGGTTTTTGAATTTTTCGGTTTTTTTGGGGTTTTCGGTTTTCAGTGTTTTTCGGGTATTTATAAATATATATGTTTGAAGTTTTCTAATTAACTTCGTTAGCATAGCTGGTAGGGTGCATGTGTTATATCTCTAAGGTGGAGGGTTCAAACCACCATTTTACATAATTTTCCTAATTATTCTGTCCAAAACGACGTAGTTTTGGTAATCAATACACGGTCTTATACGGTTTTAAAAATCTTTACACGACCGAGAGTTATATTGCGATTTGACTGTCGGGTGAGGGATTGACCTGCATTTTTTTGTGATGATAGGTTTTCTTGTAAATCGAAACTAGATGACGGATTTTTTTGCAGAAAACCTAACATATATGTGGTTTAGTTTGATAGCTTCTTTTATTATCTTCTCAAAATAAACTATTCCAAATTAATTAGTATAATTGTTTCCCATCTCCCATTGTCTTTTTCTCCGGTGTTAGGTTTTTTTGTTGGCTTTATGTGTTTGTTTATTTTTGTCTTTCAGTTTTCGTTGAGCTCATTATAAACGTGACTATGTTGAGATAAACGATAACGTTCAATGTATGAATCTGACTTTAGTATTTTAATGTTCTTGGAGTTGGTTAAACTCATTATACATGCGAGAGAAATGCTATTGGAGGTTGGCGTATTAATTATATGTTTCTTTAACTATATAATTCAACAACATCGTTTGAACAATATCGTTTTCAATGTTATAATTTTTTTATTTTTAACATACTTATGGGGGTTAAAAGTTGATACTATTTCTCATACAACTATTACGAAAGGAAGATAGTGATATTAATTAATCTTCCAATGTGTATTAACATACAAGTTAATATTGTATCTAACCCGTTTATTTATTACACCTCCAACACCATTGCTTAGAGGAAACAAAACCACAATAACCCATCCAATTCCTTATATACAAACCGGAAATTATATAGAAAAATGGAAATACAAAATATTTTCCTTTTTGTTTGTTTGTTTGGTTTAAAATGGTTCCTCTGAAAACAAAATGCTTAATACAAAAGAGGAACCTTCTTCATGCTGTTCATGTTTTTGTCTTAAATCGACAGTATAATAACTTCATGTTTTAAAGATTAGGTTGATTTGCAAAGTTAGAAGTCACCTAGTAGGTCTAGAGCTCGAGCTTCGAACAGTCACACCGTGCAAGAACTTGGCATAGCCCAAGAAATTTAGCTTCCCATCCAAACTCCGGATCCAATCCTTGAACAGAGGATATGCATTCGGTCCCAAACTCATCTCCTGCATATTCCCCAATAAACCAAGATTCATTCAAAAGATAGCGGTTTTACAGATCTCAGAGATTTATTGAAGTCCCTACATACCTCGGCGAGCTCTTGGACAGAAATGGCTCGGCTTCCTTCACGTTCAAAGTCGTCAAATGCTATTGTTGCGATCTGTTCCCATTCTTCAAGAGCCTCTAGTTGATAAACGCTGACTGCAGCCGCACAGAACTCTTCAAAATCAAGTTTCTTATGTGCTAAGGGTTGCATCTTCAATCAACCAAAAGGAAAAAGAAAGAAAAAAGAAGAGTATTACAGATGTAATTATGCAGAGACTAGAAAACGCTGGGACTCAAAAGATCGATGTGTTAGCACGTACCAAGTTTAAAATGTCAGGAAGCCTAGATTCGATCATAGCATCCGTAGCATATCTTGTCAAAGCCTACATTTTACCACGAGAGTTTGAATAACTAATCAGGGATCAGAAGAATGCTAGATTCACCAGCTGAAGAACAATCGCATTTAAAGCTATGGTTAAACCAGGAAAGATGAAGTGCGGAAATCACCCACTGACCGTTGTGAAATTGTGAAGATAGAGGCCTCCATCTTCTGGTTCCAAGAGCATGAACTGTGTTTTAAGGAACACAAGTTCCTCTTCGGGTATAGCTTTGGATAGAGACTGGTACAAGTGACAGCAAAATAAAGATATATACAAGACACAGATAATCAACTGTACCAAGAACAAAAGGTAGGATCAAACGAAGAATATATTTATCATGAGTCTCTTCTTTTACATATTGGGTGAAAATGTAATTATCTGATCCATTTTGTCACATCTGTTATCATATTTGCAAGGATAAAAAGATAAGATACCTATAAAAGTTATAAGATTATTAGACAAAATTACCTTAAGTGCTGCTCGTCTGAAAGGCGAAGCACGAATATAAGACTTCACCAATTTGTAGATCGAAAAATCCAAAAGCAAACCAGGATTTTCATCTCGAAGCCATGGATGAGCTGCACATTTAAGTCATACTCTCATGTTTTCGTTTCACCGATCAATGTCTCTAGTTTTGACACTACTGGTAAAGAACTTACCTAAAGCTTGAGCAGCTGTCATTCTTTTCCTATGGTCTTTGTTCAAAAGCCTTTTCACAAAGTCCTTGGCAATAGGAGATATTGAAGGCCATGGCAAATCTTCGAAATTAGGGTTCGCTCTAAGCACACAACGGAAAATCGCAGACTCGGTTCGTCCGTAGAAAGGTCTACTTCCACAGAGTAATATGTAAGATATGACACCAATGCTCCATATATCTGCTTCTGTGCTGTAAGATCTGTGAAGTACTTCAGGTGCAACATAGTATGCACTTCCTACCACATCGTTTAAACGCTGATCTGATTAAAGATCAAAACACAAAAACCATTTTGTCCTTTGTCAGTCCCTAGGTAAAAATTCCAGAAGCAGAGTCATGTATAAAGAAAGAAGAACATAGAAATAGATCATTACCGAATCTAGAGAAATCAGACAAACCAAAATCTATGACCTTGAGTATTGCATCCTCGTTTTTGCTTGTAAAGAGAAAATTCTGGATACAAGAGTATAGGACTTGTTTCAGAAGCAAGCAACAGCTACTTATGATATTCACAGTGGTTTGAAGCAGAATGTGTACCTCCGGCTTCAGATCACGGTGCACAACACCTTGAAGATGGAAAAAAGCAGTTGCAGATAAAATCTGCACAAGAATACGCTTAGCATCTGCTTCCGGGTATCGACCACCTCTGCAGTAAGATATAGACAGTACAAGATTATACTCCATATGCAATTCAAAGCTGAGCAGGCCAAGATATAATAAACACAAAAAGGAAGAAGAAAACAGAGAAAGGAACAGTTTTTATTTACCTCGCCAAAATTCTGTCCAAAAGCTCTCCACCTTCACATAACCTGAAATCAAATTGGTGGGGGGTGGGGGCAAAATCGAATATCAACATCTCAAGTCAAACCCAATGTCCTAAACTTACTCATAGCACTGGTACAACAACAGCTCTAATGTTCATTTCTCTAAATCTGAACACAATTGTGATGAAAGAAGGCATACTTACTCCATAACAACAAAGACATTGTCCGCGTCTTCGAAAACATCGTAGAATTTAACCATATGCCTATGTCCAGACAGAGCTTTCAGCAATTTCACCTCTCGACGAACATCTTCTATGGATAGAGTTGATGTCATCTGAAATGCCACAAACCCATCGACACAAGATCTCATCGTTAGATGCACTGAAATGAGAAGTATTCCTAGATAAAGAGTGATTCTTTTTTATGAAACAGTAACCATTCTATGATTTTGGGATCACATTGTCACAATTACAGCTCAAACATGTCAAGACCTTAGCTTTAGCGATGATTTTGACTGCTACGGTTTGCCCTTTGATCTTCCCTTTCTTCGATCTCGCCCAACAAGTATGACCAAAATGCCCTCGACCTACCTCCTTCCCGAGCTCGTACTTCCCTTCGAAGTTCTTCGCGAATCCGAAATTCTTATCGAGCCTCTCCCCGATCCCGCCTCCGCTTCCGCCGGCTCTCCCGTGGTCGACTTCCTCACTATCCTCAGGTATCGGACCATCTCGAGGCTGCGGTGCCGTACCTCGTCGCCGTCTCAGAGCCGCCATAATCGGTTTCGCAGGCGAAGGAGGCGGGAAAGGCCATTTAAACTTCCTACCCGGAGTTCTCGCCGGAGACGGGGCTACTCCCGCCGGTAACGGGCTCTGAAATGGACTAATTGTGTAAGGGTTGACTTCGGAAGCACCAGACGCAGCCGGAGAATTGGGAATTGAAGTCTGGTGGTGGTGGTTATCAGACCGATTCGGAAACTGGGCAGCTCCGGCGGGTATCTCGCCGTCGTCATCTTCGACGGTGGAAATGTTCCGGCTGTAACAATGACCCATCGTTGCCGGAACGTTGAGGTCAAATTAATTGATCGGTAAAAAAAAGTCAAAGCATCGGACGGTGAGGAGACGAAGTTGAACAGTAAGCTTCAGAGATCAACAAAAAGGGAAGGGAAAGACCAAAAGAGGAAAAAATAAGGCGATGATTAAAAAAAGAAAAATACTCAGGCAGGCGTTGAAAAATGCCGGTGGTTTGCTAAAACGACAGCGGTTGAAACGTGACTCCTACGACTGCCACGTGAGCGTTATGACGGGTGACATTAATGATTTTATTTATGTGGTTTTTTTTTTTTTAACACTAAATAAATTATGAAAACTATTAGAAATACAATTTTACAACGGACAAAATTATTCGCTTTACAACGATCTGAAATTATGATGAACGATTCTACTTGCATCATGCTGAAATTTTTTTTATAAACTTGTTTCAATTAATCTGCAGAAATTACGTTATCTATGAATCGAAACTACTAGATTAAAGGGACTTCTACCATTTATGTGGTTTACTCGGAAAATTTTGTTGCTCACGTTAACTTTTGATTTACAAAGTAACTAACGGATAATTCAAAAATCATTATAGTGTTATACATCTTGATATTATCGAAATTAAAAGTAAAGAACTTTTATATGTAAAAAGGTTTAAATTAAAATCATATGATAATGTTCATTTTTGTTTGTCTGTCGCTAGCGGTTATAGTTACGATATTACGATTATTGTTCGTTTGGCAGCCACACGATGATCGTTGCGACTGATCGCAACACTCAATTTATTTTAACGTTTAAAATTTTCAGACACATAACCGTAATCCTGTAATAGGTGAACGAACATCGGTTAGTCGCAGCAGCAACTTCTTGTGGTCGACAAATAAACAACGCATATATGAATGTTTTGACAATCTTAAAAAAACGGGTCGGTTATCTTTATAGGTCACAGTCATTCGTACATGCTAAACGCGAAAAACAAATAAATACGGTTACCTACTAATCCACCGTTAAATCCATTTAGTACAATATTGCGGACGTTAGAATATGTTTGACATTGAAATAGTCACGTTGTTGTAACATTGAAGAAGTTTACAATTTGATAACTGTTTGGTAATCATGAGCCAATACATACCCTGAAATAAAATATATTTGAGCGTCAATCGATTCAACCGGCTTCCCATAACCGAGCCGGTTAGTACTGAAAATCCTCGTGAGCATTCGTTCTCTTGTCGTACCAAAAATAATCATGCGAATGTGGTTTATCTTTGTGAAATGACAACCGCTTTCTAACCAATTTTAATCTTGGTTCGTTGCCATCTAAATCGGCCGGGTTGGTTCTCTGCCTTGGTACGCTCTGGGGTCGAAACCTAGCCACGGCTGAGGCAGTGGTAGACATGTAATTAGGTAATGAATGGACTTGCCTTGTGACGCACGAATTCCCACGTGGCGTTCGGTCGTTGAGTTGTTGGTCGTGTGAGTACGTATTATACGTATCGATCTCAACTATCTTGACCGGTTCAACGACAGCCTGATCGGTTGACATTCTCCTTCCGGTTTCTAGATAACCAAACCGGTTTATCCTACTCGATCTTTTGTCCTCTAATTCGTTTTCACTATGTGCTTCTCTCGCTGTGGCTCTCCACATCTTTATTTGTAAACCCCCCAAAAAAAACCGGTTTGCCTATTAATGTATTTTAATAATAAACTTTTTTAGTATGAAAGATGTAAATACCCAAATTTAAAAGTTTTAAATCAGTTTATAAGAAAAAAATCAGCTCATCAAAAATCAGTTTTTGATGCTGATGAATGTTTTTTTTTAAAAACGTACTTGAAGGGGTAAAAAAACGTAATTTTTTTGGAGTATATTTAAAAATACATGTAAATATATTATTGTATAATATATAGTATGAATGAAGATCGAAAAAAATCAAGAAATGTAATGTAACTATAATTAAGTGTGAAGCAAGTACCGGTTGTTGCTGTTGTTCGTCTTCCTCTTCTTCGACGAGGTCTTTTCCTTGTCGACGGTCTCTTCTTTTGGGGCATTTCTTCTCCGGTGACCGGAAAACATTCTTAACCGCCGTAAACCACGAACTTCCACCGGTTTTACCTGTTGGAACGGGAATGAACACGTCTCCTACAAATCAATTTGTATCGGGGAGGTTCGGGGATTTTCTGTTAAGATAGAGCCGGTTGCGTTCCGGTCGGCAAATGAGGGGGAGGAGGTGATTTATAGCTGTGCCCAGAGGGCTGCCTACGTACCCCGGATTGGGGATCAAGCCATTCGTAGTTCGTTGCTGAGGCGGGTAGGAGAGAACTGGAGAGCTGAGAGCTAGTCAGGTCGACTGTCAGGTCGGGTCGTCGGTTGACGGTCGACCGTCAGGTCGGGTCGTCGGTCGTCGGTCGACTGTTAGGTCGTTGGTCACTGGTCGACCGTCAGGTCGGGTCGTCAGTCGACTGTCAGGTCGTCGGTCGACGGTCGACCGTCAGGTCGGGTCGTCGGTCGACTGTCAGGTCGGGTCGTCGGTCAACCGTCAGGTCGGGTCGTCGGGAGAGCTGGGAGCTCATCAGAGCTGCGGAGAGCTGGAAGAGCTAGGGAGAGCTGCACCGAGCTGAGAGAGCTGCGGAGAGCTGGGAGAGCTGCGGAGAGCTGCACCGAGTTGAGAGAGCTGCGGAGAGCTGGGAGAGCTGCGGAGAGCTGCACCGAGCTGGGAGAGCTGCCGAGAGCTGCCGAGAGCTCCTTTTAGAGAGGGAAAGTTATTTAGAGAGAGAGGATCAGAGTTTTTTGTGTGCCTTGATAATGAATACCAAAGGGGGTATTTATAGTGGGAGTTGAGCAGACAGCTCTCCGGTTTTTAGGGACGACGTGATGGTTCGTGAACAGTACCCGTCACGTCGTGAACAGTGCCGAGCATGTCGTGAACAGTAACCGGCAGGTCGTGAACAGTACCGGCACGTCATGAACAGTGCGGAGCAGGTCGGGAACAGTACCGGCAGGTCGTGAACAGTGCCGGCACGTCGTGAACAGTGCGGAGCAGGTCGTGAACAGTAACCGGCAGGTCGTGAATAGTACCGGCACGTCATGAACAGTGCGGAGCAGGTCGGGAACAGTAACCGGCAGGTCGTGAACAGTACCGGCACGTCATGAACAGTGCGGAGCAGGTCGGGAACGGTAACCGTATCTGCATAGTGGATGTTGGGCCTTTGGTGTTGGGCCTTTTGCTTTGGAATGGGCTAAAAAAAGGGGTGTGCTCATCACCACACCCACAATAGCCCTCCCCCAAGTTCGGCGAATGAGTGTCGAAGTCGGCGGACGAAACAAGTCTTAGCTCAGTATATGTTAACCTGCAAGTAAGGGTGAACTTGATTAGAGTTAAAAATTTTATGTGCAAGTGCGAGACTAGGCTCGGCACTTGTTGATCGTGTTGTTTGCGAGATGAGCTCGGCTTTGCTGACTCTTAAGCTTAAGTACGAGGCTGGGCTCGGCACTTATCTTGTCGAGTGTTTGCGAGATGAGCTCGGCTTTGCTGACTCTTAAGCTTAAGTACGAGGCTAGGCTCGGTACTTATCTTGTCGAGTGTTTGCGAGATGAGCTCGGCTTTGCTGACTCTTAAGCTTAAGTACGAGGCTAGGCTCGGTACTTATCTTGTCGAGTGTTTGCGAGATGAGCTCGGCTTTGCTGACTCTTAAGCTTAAGTACGAGGCTAGGCTCGGTACTTATCTTGTCGAGTGTTTGCGAGATGAGCTCGGCTTTGCTGACTCTTAAGCTTAAGTACGAGGCTAGGCTCGGTACTTATCTTGTCGAGTGTTTGCGAGATGAGCTCGGCTCAAGGAGAATGAAAAAAGTAAAAAATAAAAATAAGCTTGGCACTTATCTGTATGGAGTTGTTCGGAGATGAGGGCGATGTTCCCGACATTTGCCGAGCTACTCTTTGCGTGTAGAAAAATCCTCAAACTCCCTCCTTCTAGCGCCAATTGTTGGAACGGGAATGAGCACGTCTCCTACAAATCAATTTGTATCGGGGAGGTTCGGGGATTTTCTGTTAAGATAGAGCCGGTTGCGTTCCGGTCGGCAAATGAGGGGGAGGAGGTGATTTATAGATGTGCCCAGAGGGCTGCCTACGTATCCCGGATTGGGGATCAAGCCATTCGTAGTTCGTTGCTGAGGCGGGTAGGAGAGAACTGGAGAGCTGAGAGCTAGTCAGGTCGACTGTCAGGTCGGGTCGTCGGTCGACGGTCGACCGTCAGGTCGGGTCGTCGGTCGTCGGTCGACTGTTAGGTCGTTGGTCACTGGTCGACCGTCAGGTCGGGTCGTCAGTCGACTGTCAGGTCGGCCGTCAGGTCGGGTCGTCGGTCGACGGTCGACCGTCAGGTCGGGTCGTCGGTCGACTGTCAGGTCGGGTCGTCGGTCAACCGTCAGGTCGGGTCGTCGGGAGAGCTGGGAGCTCATCAGAGCTGCGGAGAGCTGGAAGAGCTAGGGAGAGCTGCACCGAGCTGAGAGAGCTGCGGAGAGCTGGGAGAGCTGCGGAGAGCTGCATCGAGTTGAGAGAGCTGCGGAGAGCTGGGAGAGCTGCGGAGAGCTGCACCGAGCTGGGAGAGCTGCCGAGAGCTGCCGAGAGCTCCTTTTAGAGAGGGAAAGTTATTTAGAGAGAGAGGATCAGAGTTTTTTGTGTGCCTTGATAATGAATACCAAAGGGGGTATTTATAGTGGGAGTTGAGCAGACAGCTCTCCGGTTTTTAGGGACGACGTGATGGTTCGTGAACAGTACCCGTCACGTCGTGAACAGTACCCGTCACGTCGTAAACAGTACCAAGCATGTCGTGAACAGTAACCGACAGGTCGTGAACAGTACCGGCATGTCATGAACAGTGCGGAGCAGGTCGGGAACAGTAACCGGCAGGTCGTGAACAGTACTGTCACGTCGTGAACAGTGCGGAGCAGGTCGTGAACAGTAACCGGCAGGTCGTGAACAGTACCGGCACGTCGTGAACAGTGCGGAGCAGGTCGGGAACAGTAACCGGCAGGTCGTGAACAGTACCGGCACGTCGTGAACAGTGCGTAGCAGGTCGGGAACGGTAACCGTATCTGCATAGTGGATGTTGGGCCTTTGGTGTTGGGACTTTTGCTTTGGAATGGGCTAAAAAAAGGAGTGTGCTCATCACCACACCCACATTACCCATCAAGATCAACCTTGTCTGCTTAATCTAGCTATGTTAATTATATTGTCACTTTGTTGAAGATACAGAACACATTGATATTATTATTAATATATAGTACATATAAGGAATGGTTTGGTCAAAGAAGAAACACTACTCTCCTTTAGAAGAACGAGAACCTTTTTGTTGCCCAATATTAAATTAGAAAGTTCGGAACATGATACATTTAATTGGTTATATTAGAAAGTTCGGAACATGATACATTTAATTGGTTATATAAAATGCAATAAGAAGTAAAACTCGAAACTCGGATCTATCTTATTATATAAAGCTGAATTTTTCGACATAAGCGTGACACATAAGATAATTATAACTCACGAGATTGTGACATTTGTCACGGTTGTTAGTTTAGATATTGACATGTGTCAATTTAATTAACAAAGTAAAAAAAAATAAAGTAAATATTAAAAAATGTTTAACTTAAAAAAGATAATCTTAGTAAAAATGAATTAAAGTAAATATTAAAAAATGTTAAATTAAAAAAAAAGGAAAAAAACAATCTATATAAAAAAAGGAAACTTAAAATAATAATAAAGAAAAAGAAAAAATGTTAATTGATCCTAAAAGCTAAAGTTAATCATCGATTTGAAAAACATAAAATTTGAAAAAATATAAAAATCTAAAAAAAGAAAATATAAAATTTGAAAAAAAATTAATAATCGATTTATAATCTTAAAAGCTAAAGTTACTTAAAAAAAGAAAAAAAAAATACAAAATCTACATTTATCCTAAAAAGAAAGGGGGAATTGCTGAAAATAACCTAAAATTTGGTTTTTTCAGCAGAACTAGACCCCTTATTTGAGTTAAAGCAAAAATAACCTGCATGGGTAGTGAAATTACAGTTACCTCCTCAATGACTAAACAAAAATCCAGTACGTGTTTTTACGATTATAACCCTGAAACGCCGGTAGACTTCATATAGACTTCTCATGAAGTCTGCTCTGTAATTAAATTTTATATTTAAATAATAATAAAAAATAATAAAATGTTATAAAATTATGAGGTTTTAAAAATTTATTATACTAAGTTATGATGTTTTAAAAATCAAAAATTCATAAAATTTGATCAGATTAACCAAGGAAATAATTTATAGGTTATAGTTGAATAATGAGTAGACTTCATATAGAAGTCTACATGTAGACTTCGTTTGAATCGTTTGAAGTCTATTTGGAGTAGACATCAGAAGAAGTCTACTAAACCGGATATTATTAACTTAACCAAATTTTTTTACCCTTTTATATAAAGGATTTCTAACCCTAATTTTGCATAAAAACAAATTGAGTCCCTCTCTAAAACGGCCGTCGTTCATCTCATCTCTCTCCATCTTCATCTCTTTCTCACTTCTTATCTTATTGTTGCAGCTCTTACCAGCGTCATCTTCATCTTCCTCTTTCTGAACCAGTAAGTTGAAGTTCTTCCTCTTTACAGACCTTATCTTATTGTTTATATTTTTGTTCAATCGTTTTTCACATTTATCCCTCTCTTATTGTTGTAGATCTGAGTCACACCTCCTCTTTCCTTCGTCTCCCTTCTCTTTTTCATCTCGCGCTGCTCATTCCATGGCTGCTCCACTAGCTTTTTCTGGTTCATTTCTCATATTTGCTATCTCGGTTTTTTTTTTCAAATTTATGACTTGTTTTGAAACAGATCTGTCAATAATTCATGACTGAATTCCAAATCTGTGTAAATCGAAGGTGTTTCAGAGCTCAAACCATTATAGAGTTAAGTTTCCATCCATTTCCATGGTCTAAAGACCCAAAAGATATGTCCTTTACTCTTTCTCTTATTTATCTTCGAAGAGTAGACTTCATGTGAAGTCTGCGGAAAAACATATTTTGTTTTTGTGCATGACTTATTTAGTGTTGAAGTATTTGTGTGTGTTTTATCCAAAAAAGAGAGTAAAAATTACTTTTTTCATAGGTTGCTGAAACAAAGTTTGAGATATCTTTTGTAATGAGAGTTTATGGTGAGTTTATGATTTTTATCTTTGATGTTATTCTTTTTTTTTTTTAAGTCAGAGATTTGTGAAATTTGTCTTCTTTTTGGACTTGTGTTCTTCAACATATATTTCTACATGTATATATGTGGTTAATATGTGTTATCTTTATTGTATTTTCTTGTTTCCATATTCAGATATATGAACTCAACTCCATGGTGCTCCCCACTACGCTATGGCTCTACGATGATGTCTTCCACTCCTCAAGCTTGGCGGTTTGATTCAGATAAATTTACACTCAAAGCAGATTATGATGATAACCTCTTCTGAATTTTAATTTTCTTAATGTAGTAGTAGTAATGACTATCTTTTGTTTTGTATTCAGTTCTCATCACAAAACATTCATTTGTAAAGTTAATTTTTGATGCAATATATAAATCTTAATTTGTAATCTTAATTTTTGATGCAATTTTTGATATATACTTTTTTTTGCTAGCTACTTAATCGCATAACAAATATTTATGTACCAAATTTCACTTGAAATCTGCATATATGTGCATGTATGTGTATTAATTATGAAGAAGACTTTGTCTGAAGTCTGCATAAACATGTTCAAAGTCTATCAAACAAGAAAATTGAATCTGTTATAATTATAAACATATACAAATTAAACTTATTCAGAAACAAAAATACAAATGTAGACTTCACTCTGAAGTCTGTCCTAGATAAATGAAGAAGACTTCCAAATGAAGTCTTCTATTACGAGCTAAATTCCTAACCAATCAATAAATTTGATTCACCCATAATTGTCTAGTTATAACACATAAAATTCATACAACAGCAAAAGCACTAGTAAAAATACATACTAGAACAAAAAAAACTCAAAGATTCGTTATAAATATGCTCTAAATGAGTTTTTAAAAAAACGTTATACAGTAGACTTCTATGAGAAGCTGACAAAGAAGACTTCATTTGAAGTCTACATAAATTCTTAGAAAAGTCTGCGTGTGAAGTCTACTGTGGAACAAGTTATTTTTGAATTTGACCAAACTGCTGACTTTATAAAAGTAGACTTCTTCATGAAGTTTGCTGAAAAATAGGTTAATTTTTCATTTGACCAGAATCTCATCAGTGTTTGACTTTTAAAGTAGACTTCATTTGAAGTCTATGTTGTTAAAGAAGACTTCTAATGAAGTCTACGTCGTTAGAGAAGACTTCAGACTGAAGTCTACTGAAAATGGGTCACTTTTGCAATTCAAATACTGAAAGTAGACTTCGTTTGAAGTCTACGAAAAATAAGGTTAGTTTTGAGTTTGACCAAAAATATTCATTGCAAACTTCGTTTGAAGTCTACTTCAGTTTTTGAAAAAATAGACTTCTTTTTTAAGTCTACTCTAAATTTGTAGACTTCATATGAAGTCTACTCAAAAAAAGTTTTTTTTTTAAGTTTGAAATTTTTGTCAAACGCAAAACTAACTTTCATAAAAAGTCAAAATTTTGGTCAAATACGAAACTGACTTAAAAGAAGACTTCTCTTGAAGACTTCTCCAGAAGACTTCAAATGAAGTCTGCCATATAAAAGTCAAAGTTTGGTCAACTACAAAAGTAGCCTCTCTTTTTCGGAGACTTCATATGAAGTCTACGGGCGATTTTTTTATTTTCAAAGGATAACTCACAGACTTCACCTGAAGTCTCCAGACTTCACTTGAAGTCTCCTTACAAAAACGAAAAAAATAGTCAATTGCAAAACTAACATATGGTTGACTAGGAGACTTCAAATGAAGTCTACGATGAAGAGTAGACTTCATTTGAAGTCTACTATCGCAAAACAGATCTGAAAATTAACGAAAATGAAGTGAATAATTACCTAGATCCGGTTTGAGGCTGTTTTGAGTTTCGTCGAGTGCCCAGAACACTGTGATTAACCAATATCAAAGAAGTCTAGTCCTTCTTATGCAATAGCTACCGAAACAAGCAAGATCTAAGAATTTGTAAATTTTGAAAACGAAAATGAGAGAGTTTTTTGGATGAAAATGGAGAAGAAATGGAAGATTATGAGGTTATGAGCATAAATATGAGGAGTTAGAGCCAAAGAAATTGGTTGGAGCTCGAAATTGGTTGTTCATGGTGGTTGAGAAAATTGAAGAAGATGGTATTTTCGTAAATAAGTGGATATCCAAAGGTGTTTTGTGTATTTTTCAGAATGTAGCAGACTTCAAAAGATTTCAAAAGAAGTCTACTCATTTTCTCAGAATGGCATTTTCGTGAATATCGCAAGCTGAAAGGGTGTAATGGATACAAAATGACATTTGTTGAGGAGAAGGAAAAAAGAGGTTATGTTTGGGTTTGACCTCAAATTTTAGGTCATTTTTGCAAGTGTCCCAAAAAGAAAAGTTAATAAATAAAAAATCTTAGTTTTTCTATTTAGATTAAGGAAATGAAACAATGTATTACTAATCCTAAAAGAAATGAAACAATGTATTACTAATCCTAAAAGAAAAAAAAAACTATAATTTCTCACCTCTACATAAATAATTTGGTAGTATATGTCAATTACATACTAAAAATTAAAATAAAAAGTTCAATAATCGTTTCCAAAGGTATTTAACTGTATCTGCTCCACCAGATTCTTTTTTCATAGTATATATTTAATTCATCGGAAACTTTGATTCTAAATTTTTATGTTATTTATTTTTACGGGTGATTTAATTTTGTTTTTTATTTTTAGGTTTTTCAGAGGTTATAAAATATCTTATAATATAAAATTAAATGTTTCAAATTTAGTAATATGTATGATCGCGACACGTGTTAAGTTAATCGATTAGACTTCGATATGTGTTTAATAAATTTTCAATTATATTTTAACACGTAAAATTAATAATAAAAGTAAAATGTATAATCGATTCATAATCTTAAAAGGTAAAATGAAAAAAATAGTAGTAATGTTTAGATCAATTAAATTAAACAAAAACTATAAATAAAAATCAAAGTTTTTTTAAATAGGAAAACCATATTTCAGGTTATAATAAGAAAATTAAAAAAATAAAAAAATAAAAAAAAAAAATAAAAACCATATTTCAGTTTAGAATAAGTAAATCTTCTTATTATATAAAACTGAATGTTTCAAATGTGTTAATTCACCTGATCGCGGCACGTGTCAAGTCAAAGTTGGAAAATTTTAAGATCGATTAATGAAAAAAACTTATAAATTCTGAAAATTTAATAACCGATTCATAATCTTAAAAGATAAAGTTACTTAAAAATTAAATTTTTAAAAAATTAATAGAAAAAGAAGAAAAAAAACATTCCTTAATTTTTCTATTTATGTTAAAGAAATTAATCATAAAAGGAAAAGAATTTTAATTTCTCACTTCTATATAAACCATAATTTGGTAGTATGCCAATTATACACCAAAAAATTAAAATTCCAATAATCGTATCCAAAGCTTTTTATTGCAGCTTTTCACCAAATTTTTCTTTCAAAGTATATATTTATTTTATCTTAAACTTTGTTTCTAAATTTATGTATTATATATTTTCACGGGTGATCTAATTTTGTTTTATATTTTTCGTGTTTAATTTTTGTTTCACGGATTATAAAATATTAATTTACATACCCACATATATACAGGTATATATCTAGTATTTGATATTTTGTGTTCAATAGTTTATTATATTAATTTTTGTTTAATATCTGGTCGGTTTAGTGTCCCGTTCTACAATAACAACAAGTATTTTTATTGTCATGTATAAGTTCGGTAACCATCACAACTCACAAGTAACGGTCAAATGCAAAACGATATCGGTAACCATCACAACTCACAAGTAACCATAGATATAATGCTTTTTGTATCTGGAAAAGCCGAGAAAGAGGAAAAATGTTGGAATAGGAAGAATGATGAAGCGGGAAATAAAGTAAAATAATAGATGAAAAAGATAAAGATAAAGAAGAAAAAGAGTGGAATAGGTAGGCATGCTTTGTGTCAGAAATAAAAATTATTTGTAACATGAAAGAATGTGAAATGCATCTCTCGAGAGTGCAGAAAGCTGGTCCTTCTCTTTTTTCGTATAGCCTCATGAATTTTAGCTTATTCCCCAGTAAACTATTTATCTCCTAACTATTCATACACGAAGTATCGAACAATGCCAAAACCATTATGAACTACCTATAATTTTGAATTTACTACATGAAATTATGAAAATCAGTCAATTTCACCAAAACCGTAAACAGAGTTTGTTTTCCTTTAACGGAATCTGACGTGGCTGACAGGTGGTTCAATGGTTTGATCTGGTTTACGATTAAACCAATATTTTTTTTTTAATTGCAAATACCAAAAAGACGTGGATCTGTACCGTGACAGAATAAAATTCTACCACTAGACCACTAGTACTTCATTGTACATTTAAACACATAACTATATATATACGAAATCAAATTGCTCAAATCAATTTCTTCTTTCCGATTCAGTTTCTTCTTCTTGCAGTTTGATTGGTTGGTTGATCAGAAAATGGCCGCCGAGCCATTGATTGGTTGTTGTTTACCTTTCTGTGTCAATTTATTAGTAATGTAGAAGATAAAGTTTTGATATTTCTTGCAGTTTGTTGCTCTTATTTGCAGTTTTCTTGTGGATTTCATGTTACTGGGTCTTGTTTTGGTTTCTAAAGAGAAAAGAAAAGAGATTTGTCTAATCATAAGATTTTGGATTTTTCAGGGTTGTCTCGTGGTGTGGTTATGGCGGTTCATGGAGGGAGAGGGTATGAATCTCCATGGGATGAAAAACCCTATGAAACTCTTTTCACTGGTAAAAGAGTTTACGTTGATGAATCTGATGTTGTAACGACTCGTTCTGGGTCGAAATTTCAGCCCTCGCATACACAGAGCTTGCAGCCCTCACATAGACCCCACAGGTTTCTGAGTTTTCTGAGTCGACTCGTTCTGGGTCGAAATTGTGGCCATGGTGGCTCCGATTTGAAGGTGGGTCGAGGCTGCTGATTACACAGAGCTTCATCAGCAATGAGAATAAAGTGGGAGAAGAGAGGATCTGAAGCTAAATTGTCTGAGCATCACACCTTCAAATCGAGGAAGAAGAAGAAATTAATTTAAGGAATTTGATTTCGTATATATATATATATATATATAGTCATGTGTTTGAATGTACAATGAAGCACCAACAGTCTAATGGTACAGTTTTACTCTGTCACGGTACAGACCTAGGTTTGATTCTCGATGGGTGCACCAAATTATTTTAACACAGTAAGACCAAAACGACGTCGTTTTGGTCTTTGCAATTAAAAAAAAAAATTTGGTTTAATCGCAAACCATTGAGCCACCTGTCAGCCACGTCAGATTCCGTTAACGGAAAACAAACTCTGTTTACGGTTTTGGTGAAATTAACTGATTTTCATAATTTCATGTAGTAAATTCAAAATTATAAGTAGTTCATGATGGTTTTGGCATTGTTCGATACTTCGTGTATGAATAATAGGAATAGTTCATGAGGAAATAAACTAAAATCCCTATAATCTCATTTCTTTAGCCATTAACGTCGCTAATTTGATTAGTTTATCATGATTTTGTGTTTTCACTCATTCACTGTTTTAGCTTCGATTGTTTGGGATAGTGATTGCATTACACTATAAGAAAAAGAGGAATATAATACTATATTCCATAAAAGTATTATTACAATCGTAAACGTAACCATATATGACAAAAAGTAATTATATATGAAAATATAGGTTTAGATTGGTGACACAATAAATGTTTTGTTTTTGCGGTAGAAATGATAACACAATTTGAAATGGTAAGGGATAGAATTAAAAAAATGATTTACTGCAAAAAAAAACCGTTATCTGGTTTAGATTTACAAAAAAAACCCATCACCACAGAAAAATGCAGATCAATCTATCACCTTAGAGTCAAACCGCAATACAACCTATTGGTTAACAGACGTTATATATTTCACGGCGAGTAAAACACAGCTGTTTTGGCCTTGTCAAATCCACGAATTACATATTGTTTTGCTAATTTAGAAAATTTAGGGTTTATCGATTCTGATTGAGTAATATTCTTCTCTGGGAAAACTATGCTAAAGAAGTTTAGACATACACCATTGTTATTCCTCAAGGACCTCATGAGTTAGACTTTCAAAGAAACTCGGAGAATAAATCAGATACTAAGTCTTCATTTGCCACGTCATCGATATAGTCGAGGGCTGTATTGTGGTTTGACTCTCGGATGAGAAATTGACCTACATTTTTTTATGGTGATGGATTTTTTTGCAAATTTAAACCAGATGACATGTTTTGTTTTTTTTGCAGAAAACCCTTAAAAAAAACTCTCTTAACTTCTTAAAACTCAAACGCCTCAATCACGACACTAGTGGCATTAGCAATATATGATTTCATCAGATCATGTATAAACTTTAGAACAAAAACGTTTGGTAATCAACCATACAATACGGTCCACAAAAGAAATTAAAGGCATATAGCCGCATAGACAAACGGAAAGTGCTTACCTTTTTTCTCCATAGTTTATGATTATTTTGTTTGAAAATTGTTAGTTTTGTCATTTGTGAGAAGAAACCCAAAAGAGAATTGTGAAAATAAACCTGTAATAACTGAGTTTCTCAAAATATTTATCGGCATAAAAATCTTCACAAAGTACATATGGTAGTGTACTTTCGTGTTCTATAATTTGAAGCAACTTAGGTTCTATGATACGAAATATCTAACGAACGCTTAGAAGCACAAATATATAAAGAACAAGAAAATCAAACTAGAACCGAATTTTAGACAAGATTCAACTGAGATCAAGAACCAAAAGACCAGTGAATTGCTCCAAATGTCTTAAATATAATTCATAAAAATATCCAAAAGGGTATTTCAACAATAACAGCAACAAAAGAAGAAAAAAAACACCAATCTTTGTTTTTGGCGACTCTATAGAAAGGAGAAAGTTTAGACCAAAGTTCTTAAGTTGTTCAAAGATACCGGGCAGGCTCTGCGACTGCGAAGCAAACTTAAAACAAAACTAAAAGATTGATATATAAACACAAAACGCCTCAAGTACCTTCTTCTTTAGACTTCTTCTTCTGCTTTCTCTCTCTTTTTCTATATATATTTTTCGGATTTCCGGCCAGAGTTTTGCAATAATTTCAGTTAAACTCAGCGCGGGGAAAGTGCGGCCTTACTGGTGTCTTTGATGGGCTTACCCTTCAAAAAACACATAAATCAACACAAAGATGAATACAAGATTCCCAGATTTTATCATGGAAATATTTGTAACATAAGTAGACGCCGAGAAAGATACCACATTTTATGCAAATGAACCATACCGAAAAGACAAAAAATCAACACAAATGAATTAAGTAAAGAACGAGCCATGTCGAGAATCTGACATAAGGCTGTCCGTTAGTTTCTATTGATCGGTATCAAGTTTTCTTGTAGTAACGTCTAAAACTACAACCTACCATGTCAAAATTGACATCAAGGGTGAAACGCTAAAACTAGAAGATGAGAGCAGAAAAATACGGGTTAAAATGTCGAAATATTTTACCTTATTGGGAGTGCGCCCAAGACAACGCCACTGCAGTGAAGAGCAGCAATTGCACTTTCCGCCTGAGACAACAGAGCAAAGTATGAAACTTTGGACCCTTTTACGTAAACTTCATATCTTGAGATTCAAAGAAGCTTTATGAAATGCAAAATGTCAAGTTAGAAACGCTAGTCCCGGTTTTTTTAAATGCATTAAATGGGGCATGCAATGCAAATAGTAGAATCTTAACTAGCAAACAATTCAATCACCAAAGCTAATGTCCAAAATTGGAACACGTTAACTGAATAATTAGGCAGAGAGAATTACCATCGCAAACTCAACAAAAGCAATGCGGGTTTGGTGGTGATAGTCTCCAAGCCTCAGACGATGAACCTACAATTGATATAAAAAATATTGATTCTAGAGCGGAAAACTCAAATACACACAAAAGCATAAACAATCTGTTGCATTCCAAACCAAATTCTTACCTCTCCGCAAAGCATTTCGAAGAAGCCTTTCAAGTCAGTTTGAGTAATCTGCAAATTTAAGAAACAAAGACATAGATGAACGTTGGTTTCTCCAAATATAAATGGTAAATGGAAATCAAATTACCCGCTTGTCAATGTTGGTACAGTAAACAGTCCTCACGCACATCTCGCGCTCATCCTCAGACTAGAAGAAAGAAATCACCATTATGCTCGAGATTTGATTAAACTGATTTAATTAGAAGCCAAGTTTAGCCATGATTATGTGAACTTACTCGCGGAAGGAAAGTCGGGTTAACAGGTGCAATAGCAGTTTTGGAAGGAAGCACCTTAAGAGGGTAAAAACCAAGCACAGTTCCCGACATGCTCAAAGCAGCCCTAGCTCCCTCTGCAGCAACATTGCTTGATTAGTTAAGAAGCAGTACTGAAGTAAAAAACTCAACTAGTAAAGAAAGGTTGACGCGAAAAGTACCTTCATTGGTGAATTCAATGAAAGCGAAACGAAGGACAGAATTTGGGTCACCGCAGACACGACAATCAACAACCTTTCAATCCCGAAAAGACAAAAAATCACATGAGGAAACGAGTTATTGCAGATAATCAAAAATAGTTTAAACATAGTAAAGATCATTACGTGTCCACAATTAACAAAGACACCAGCAAGGTTCTCCTCGGTAACCTACAAAAGAAACAATTAAGAGAGGCATTGGTTATAAAATAGATTCCTTTACGAGAGAAACGGTATCGGAAGCCAACAATTTCCCTTTTATAACCTGTTGATCGATGTCAGAGACATATACAGTTCTCCTGATTACATCTTCCTTCTGAGCCAAGCTGGTTCTTTTGTTCACTCTTCTCTTCCCTTGGCCAAAGCTCCTTCTCTGTAGCAACCGGTAAAACGAGAAACACAAGAATTAAAAAAATTGATATCCAATCCATATGACAGTTTTGCACACTTTCCTTTCGCGTATCTAGCAGATAATAAAACAATGTCAAGCCATTTGAAGAATGTGTCCAGAGACATGATGTATACTTTCAAGTTAAAACCCAAAACCTTCAGAACTCAAATGCAAAAAAGGAATTTTATACAGCAAAGGCAACCAAAAGCAAACAGATAAACAACTATAATTTAACAAACCACAGACAAAGTAAAACTGCTTCTCAAACAATGATCAAGAGATAGACTCAAAGAAAACGAAAGCGAACACGTAAAGCTCGAAACTTTCCGCTAACTGTTTGCTAAGTTCATCAAAATACAAGCTTTTTCAATCAACAAACAAGCCACCGTGTCATGGTAAGCAAAATACACACAAAAGCTCGAAATTTTGTATTACCGATTCTCTACATCTCGCTGTATAAACAAAATCTAAGAGCGAATAAGATAGATACAAAAGTAAAATTCATACACTCAGCAACCAGACAACAAATGAAGAACCAAGATTGCCCATCAAAACATAGCAAAACACAGAGATCAAAATTAAGCGAGAATGTTCTAAGGATGAGGATATATATATATATATATATACCCTTCTAGCAAAATGATCAGTCCTATCTGCGAGAACAGGTTGCGCTGCAAAATTGTTATTAAACCCTAATCCATTTCTCAAAACCCCAGATTGACTTCGAGCCAATGAAGGAGGAACAAATTCCTGAGCCATCGGATTGAGCTTAGAAAACGCATCAGCCAAATTTTTGATCTCACTCTTGAGACTCCCTCCGTTGTTTTCTCTCTCACCATTCTCCGATTCCGACCCGAAACTGTTTCTGTTAAACCCATTTGGGGTCTGACCTTTGTTGGCAGTCTCATTGGTCCGATCGTCGGAATCTAAAGCCGAGTCGGTTGTTGGAGGATTCGATGAATCGAGAGAGGAATCAGATTTAGGGCTCTGATCATCAGGACATGGCGGCTTCGTCTCGGCTGCTGAAGAAGCAGTGTTGTTGTTGTTGTCTAAATTCTGACCAGAAGAGTCCACTTTCACACCAGCATTTTCAGCGACAGCCATGATCGGACCAAAGAGGTGAATCTCCAAAAGATCAGAAACAAGTTACGAACTCGCCGATTGCTGCATCAAAACAAAACCAAACTGAGAGAAGGAGAAGAAGTGTAAAAAACTAAAAACCCAGAGAGAGAGAGAAGAGAGATCATGAACTGATACGAAACCTGAGACTTATCCCGATCAATGGTAGTCCATAAATTGAGAAAACCCAACTTAACAAGATCAATTGAGCAGAAGAGCGACTGAAACAAAGAAAAAAGAATGGATCTTTCAAGGGAATTATTTAGAGAAAGATAAAAAGGAGAAAACTTGGAAATATCCAAGGGGATGATTAGACTAGAAGGAACATAAAAGACCCTTTGGTTATAAATTAAATAGCTTATTTTTTTCAGCATTAAATAACTTAGGGATACTTTTCTTTCTTGCTCAAATTTAATCTGTACTAGTTTTTTTTTTTGGCTTCAAGACATATGTCTATAATTTTTTAGGGTTTCTGAAAAAAAAAAAAAAAAAAATCCTCTCAATGACAATATTTTACAAGTTTATCTTTAACTTGTAAAAAATGCCGGTCAAATCCACAATACAACTCTTCCGTCTTTCTTTAAAAAGATTTTACGGTCACATACATTATAGTTTCTAAATTAACGTAGGTTTCGACTTTTCGTCACTAAATTTTTTGATTTGAATTATAATTTAGCAAAATTGACGACGGATGAAATTGCACTACATATTAAATTCAATTTCCTAAAATATTGTGAGTTTGATCTGTATTTTTATAAAATTGAGGATAAACTTGGATTTAGAGAGTTTTTTTTTGCATAAGATCCTAATTTTTATATTTTCATGAATATTTCCTCTCTTTTACTTTATGTTCTTAAGAAGCTTCCTCCTTTTCGCTTTTAAATAAACAGAAAATATAACTATTTTTTTTATAAATAAACTGTTATTGCAAATTTAAATAATATTTAAAACTGAAAGTTTGCAATCTGCATTATAAGTGTTTTAATCAAGTAACTGAACTCTTAATGGTAAACTAGGGATTCACCTCCCCGCTTCGTGCAAACTTATTTTATAAATTTGTTTATATGCTATTTTTCAAGAAATAGTTTATTTTTAAAATTTAAAATTTTAGTTTAATAGTCGGTTTATGTTTATAGTTGCATTGTATGTACGTGGTTATTTTTTATTTTTTTCTCCTTATTAGTGTTTGTATATAACAACAGTTTTCTCTTAATTATGTTGTTAACCTATGTTGAAATATTGTTCTTTTTTCCCCATGTGTTTATATGTTGTATTTGACTATTGTGTGATTCTAATTTCAGTTTTATATTTATTTTTATTTAACACTATTTCAAATCTCTCATAAGTTACATATTTATTTGAACATATAATATTACATTTTTGTTCCGGAATCTATAGTTCATACTGAGACCAATTATAACCTCATCAGCTCATCTACATATTAACAAAACAAACCATTTACATTAGATTATAAATGATTATAGTACATATTTGAGAGTTTTAAATTTTTTTTTTATGTATGTATAGTTTTAGGTTGTTTTTAGTTACGCTCTCTAATAGGGATTTTTTTCCTAATTTTTGGGTCTTTATGCTAATAGATATTTTGGCCCAATTATTGTTTTATTCGTGAAAGACTGCTGACAAAACATATATGATTTTTTCCTTGATCATAAGATTCTATGATTATAAGAAGCTATTGATTGTATCCGAGATTAGCAGCACGAACGTGGATCTTCTTCTTCTAAGGCTGCTCTTTTGTTTTCTTTCTGCCATTAATTTCTCTGTCAAATGGAAGCTTCCACCAATTATTTCCTAATTTTGAGATATCCAAAGCCAAATTAAGAAGCACCATTTAAAGTGCAATATTTTTTATAATTAAATTTCAAATTCAAAATCCGGTTATTATGCTATCAGATAGACATTTGAAAAAGATAAAAACAGTCATTCATACACAATAATATATAAAGTAAATATATAAAAATCATAAACTCATAGTGAGTTCTTCCTTAATACAAATATTTTTTGAACAATATGCTAACAAATTAACAAAAAATAGAAAAGAAGATGTTGAAAGATACAATAAAAACATATATTAAAAGTATTTTTTTTTAGTTTTTTAAAATGACAAACAATTCTTCTTCTATTCTTATTTCTATACACATGGCATATAGCCCAAAAATATTAGTATTTTTGATAAATTAGTTTTCTAATTAGGTAAAAATCAATTGAATTATTAATATTTTAGTTAACAAAATCTATAATCTTATAAATAAATACAAGTAGGAGAAAATGACACATCATATTTAAATACATTTTATGAAATTTTTTTTTATGTAAACCCATTATGTTTTAGATAATTTATATTCATCCAATCTCTATTCAATTTTTTTGGTGTGTTGTATTTTTCTAGTTTTTATTTTTTTATCTTTCAATTTTTTTTTAATGAAAAATAATAATTATAAATGTGTGTGAATTAATTGAGTCATTAGTTTTAGTTAGTGTTCATTTCTCCTTTTTAATGAAAATTAATAATTATTAAAAAGTATGTGAATTAATTGAATCATTAACTTTAGTTTTTGTTTTTATTAATAGAATAATTGATTGAGTCATTAATTGATTAATTAGTACATATTATGAGAGTTTTGTCCATTAATAGAAGATTGTAGTGATGAGCTGAATATTTTAGATTCAGAGAAAACTCTCCTATTATATAATAGATTGAAAAAAAACTCTCCTATTTAGTTAGTTGTCAACTTCTCCTTGCGTCTACCTCTCTAGATGATTAAATTACATCTCATGTGATGTTTGTTTTCGTCTTTGCCTTGCCGCCTATGTGGCTCTACTGAGCATTATAAGTGGTTCCATTGGCGTTTCATCCGTTTCTTTCTTGCGGTGAGGAGGGTTCTAATTATGAATCCGTTTGGGTGTTGCTCTAGTTTCAGATCTGGACTCTAATAATTGGATCTTTGGTTTTTTGGATTGTATCCCTCCCTTGTATTCCTAACAATGTTTAATAATAATACCAGTGTTAAAAAATATAATAGATAGGCGAAGTTTAAACATCAGAAAATGAAAATGTGTACATAACACCCATGACATTACAACATATTTGGTAAGCATGATTTACCCACCGAAGCAAGCGTATTGTGCCATAAGGAAATTGTCGACCAAGTCATAAACGTTCCTATCTCATATCTCCAATTACGTTGCATGGTCAACCAATTTAATTTTTTATATATAAAAAACTCATTAATTTCACATGCTAAAAAAGATAACAAAAAATATATTTTATTTTATTTTTGTGCATACATATTTAATATTTATGAACTTCAGTCAATTTTTCTTCACACTTTTTACTTCCAATTTTTTTGTTATCTTGTACTCGGTTGCTTTCCGACACTTATCTCTTTTCACTTTCTCTTCATTCACATATAAAAGATTGGAAAGTGGATTGATTTTGAACTTATTGTAGAACTATTTTCTCTATTAGCTTAAGAAATGTGGATTGTTTTTTAAAAATTTCTTAAATTTAAGTTTATTTATGTGTTTGTTTAGTGTATGATACACATTTTTACATTTTTTTCTCTTTGATTGTCTATTTGTGCAATTAGTTGTTTTTTTTAAAATGAAAGTTTTTGTCATTTTTAAGTTTTGGAAAGTGTTTATTTTTTAGTTGGTCTTTGTTATTAGTTCCGTATTGATTTTTTGTTTTAACGTAACTCATACAGATTAGTCAATGAATGGATATTTACTCCGTATATTTAGTACACACATGTGGCGAGTGGCAGGCCGAGACGGGGGAATCTGAAATATTTGTGGCGAGTTATGATTTTATCGTCGATTTAGGGTCATATATTGTGCGTAGGGATAGAGATAGTTGCATAGGATTTTAGGATAGTTAATCTCGTCTTCCTCGATTAATATTGTGTTTTTGTTTTTTTTCCCCAATTTTTAATATTCTTTCCAATATTGTTTACGTGAAACAAAGGTGTGTGCGTTTTTTATGTGTTTGTCCGTTAGTGTGAATGTGTGATAATTCATAGAAATAATTATAACATATTAAAATTTTCGAACTTCGGATATCCGGATCCTTAAAAAATAATTATAAAATATTAAAATAATGATAAAATTAAAATTTTATATAATATTTTGTAACAAAATAAAAACTGTTATTATAAAATAATTTAATTTAATTTTCATTATTTTATATATATAAATCTTAATATATTAAAAATATTATTAATAAAATATAAAATTTTAATATATTTATAGGTTTCAGATCTGGATCCAGATATCCAGACCTTATAATTTTACTATCCGGATCTCGTTTTGACGGATCTGAGATTTTATTAACCGGATATGGATCCGAGATTTTACTATACGGATCCGGATTCGAATTCTTTGGATATTCGGAATGGACCAGAGTGGATCCTGGATTAGATCCTGGATAATAGTTCCATTCCTAGTTGCAGATGATGAAAACTCATTCAATATGAAAAGAAGAAAGTCATTCAATTGGTCTTTGATAAGTGTGTCATTTGCATATTAATAGATAGTCAATGTAAAATGTTTTGACTATTTATTTTGGTAGATTTAGTCAAACTTAAATGCAAAACTTGACAGTAGAAAATAAAAAAACGAAATATTTAATACATTTTTTTCTTATTTTTGTAATACTTTGTCAATTATTTTTGATTGGGATTGCTTTTGAAAATAAAATTTGTATTATTCTGTCAATATAACAAAAATACAGGATAATACTTTTTGCACAAGTATAACTTAGTTATAGACTTCATGTTTTAGTTGGCAATTTTGGTGATACTAATTAACCTGCATTGCTTATATTTGAATAAAAGTTGGAGCATAAAACAATTAAGTACTCCAAAACCCACCTGTAAGAACTTTAATTGAGTTAAAAAAGAGTTTAAGTTAATATGACTTTAACACACATTAACCAATTTGTTAAGTTACGGGTGATGTGACATCACTGATGTCTGTCAACATAAAGAGCCTACATGGTAGACAGTAACACTAAATCTCCAAATTAGCAACGTAGGGTACAATATTGTTTTTGATAACCGGGTTTGTAAGTGAATCGAGGATAAAATCTTGTGGACGTTTAGATATACGGTCTTCTTGCCAGTTGCCACTGTACTATTACAAGATTTGGTTAATGTATGGTATAAGATTGGTGATTAGATTCACTATCTTAAGAAGTGTAATAGTATGTAGAATACAAGATTACACAAACTATAATTTAAAGTTTAGTCCTTTCTTCCTTATAAGTTATCATACAGGTGAAGCAGAGAGCAGAAACTCCGGCTGCTTTCTCTGCAAGAGAATTCCACAGAAGAGGCAGAATGGTTTCACAGCAACTTTGCTAAAGGAAGATTCCGGAAGCGATTTGAGATCAGTCGGGAACGAAGGCAAAGCAAATAAGGTCTCCGGAGCGAGTTCTAAAGTCATTCGGTTGCAGCATTTGCAGAACCATAAAGGAATTGGTGGACATACTTGCATTGAGACACAACACCTCTCAAGCTTGTGTCTTTGATCACATCTCTCTTTCTCTTTGCTCTTCTTGTTTTGGTGCGGAGATTGGCAAAAGGCTTCTTCTGGTGATTGGAAATGGACTGGCGCCGCGCAATAAGGACATTCCTCTTCCTCTAAGGCTTCCTCTGTGCTGTTACTTGATCTGTGATGAATTAGAAACATAGCAGATATGAATTTAAAACATTACAGTTTCTATATTACAAAGGGAAGAAGCACATATGTGAGATAATTACCTTATTAGACTAGATTTTACTTCTAAGGAAAGTGTTTCGAGCTGATCAAGGACAATATCGTGATTTATCTCAACCCATTGTTGCAACTGAGCCAATCCTGCTGGACGCCAATTCCCAGTGGAAGGCGAATTTATACCTACAGATAACTCAGTGGTTAGATAAGCCGAGAAACTGAAACCAACCAGTCTTTCCCGGAGTTCTCTTTCGCTTTCCTCGAGCAGTTTGAGCCACAGATCAATCTCTTCTTCATTGTTCATTCTCTGACCTTGCAGTTTTCTGTTGATTTCCTCTGTTTTGAGATCTGACAACATTACACGTCTGGAGATTACGTTGAGAATGTGTAACAGCCTGGAAGGAACAGCAGAGAAGCGTTTGGAGATCTTTGGCACAAGATCTTCCATGGGGATATCAGCATGAAATCCAAGGTATGACACAGAGAGCCATTTGGTTATTACCAATTCAACAAACTCCGGCATTGATTGTTTGAAAGCCAACATTGCAGCAATCAAATCCCAGAGAACCAGAGGCTTATTCGAATCTTTAATTTCTTTTAGCGACCAGAGCAAATTAGATTCCCAGTATGCAAATTCGTTCTTGGAGAAACCCAGAATAGCTTCGGTTATCGTCTCTGAAGAATCTTCCAACTCACCGGATTGTTGTGCGCCATTCCAGAGGAATTCTACAGCAGCCTTCTGCGACCTGAAGAAAAGTAGGAACAAACGGTCAAGTTTTGCAATGAGCAAGATAGAGAAGTCAGAGAAACGTTTCTTAATGACAATTACCTGGCTTGGTACATCGGATCCAAGAGTTCAACATTAAAGCTGCGGACCTACAACATTACAAGAGGACTCTTCGTTTTCTAATTCTGAAAAACGTGATAACTTACAGCCACGGCAAAACAAGGTTGTTGGGAAGATCATACCATAGCAACAGCGAGGTTTCCAGGGGACAATGCAACACCAAGACATGACAGGAAAACATCAGGAAGCTGCAAAAGTTTTTTTTCATTTTTTGTAAAGATAAATCAGAGGAAAAGAGAAACAAAGAGACAAGATTAAAAACATCACATAGTTACGTACATCAGTTGTGCTACTGAGACCAGGAGTGTTTGCAGGAATTGGCACTTCAGAGATGGTATTATCACATAAAATCCAGTTTCGGAGATAATTATCCTGGCATATTTTAAAAGGGTTAATTAATGCCTAAGAAGAATATGAAAATACTTAATTAGATCATAATAGTTTGTGGCTTAAAAGACGACGACTAATACAATCATTGGTCTTGCAGGAGAAGAAATATAATACCTGGCTGCAACTGTACAAACAACGGCCATCATATGACCAAGCTAAGCCCGTAACCTAAAGAAATTGACATATCTATAATTAAATCAACCGGTTTATTGCATTGTATGTATAACACGTTTATAACAAAATAATAAAGACTTACCACTTGGCCATGAGCCATAGGTGAAGCGATTTTTTTAAATTTTCTGGTAGATATATCACACTTCCATACTTCAAAGGAACCAGATCCTTTGCCAATTGCCAAGTGCATGACATTAGAATGATTGTATACAACAAATGAAAGCATTGAAACCGGAATGGGATTCACCGTTACAACCTATGAAAATGTTGAGATGGTTAAAACGTTCAAAAAGCACAAGGATCTACAGACACAAAATGGAATATGAATCCAACTTTAGTTACAGAAAAGCCTCAAAAGGATCACAATCAACATCCAGGATGGTCCCATCAACTCAGAAATCACAAAAAGCTATACCCAACTGTTACTAATCAGAATATCAGACAAAGTAGAATACATAGAGAAGAGATAAAAAAAAATTACCTGTTTCAACAGAAAAAATGAAGATTTATAGATCTCAACAGATTTTTGCAAGTCTTCTTTGTTGCTCATCCAAATTTTTACACTGCAAAAGTGTAGAAAGAAATGTGCTGAAAATGTTACCACTGAGAAGCGTATGCAAATGAATGGACATTAAAATGGCTTATTTCAAAGAGTGAGAGTTTCAAAGAGTTTATAACACTTATCCAATCACTAAAGGCACTTTATATTGTTATGGTTTACAAATACCATATTTTCTTGTAATATAACACTAACTTACCTACCATCACAACTCCCAGTAACCAACACCACTTGCGGATTCGAAAAATCGCAGCCAAAAATTCCCCAACTCATCGTTGAAACCCATGAGCTATGAGCCTGAATTATAGCAGTAAGTTCCACGATGGGTGGTACATTGCTACGTTCAATGTGATAGCATTCTGGTGCATGAACTTTCCATATGGAAACACTACCGGACTTTGAGCCAATTGCCAAAAGAGAGAATGTTAACATATTCTCACAAGAAGAGCCTTCTGATGAGAATGTTAGTAGAGAGGACCAGGCGACAGAAAGAGAGGATAATAATGCCTCACGAGAAACATACTTGTCTGGACTTATCTCTCGACTGAGCTTTTTTGGAGCTTTAGGCAAAGAGTGACAATGATGGGCATTGCTTGGCTGTTCATATGCTTCAATCTCAAGTACCTGGGAACATAATGAATCAAATTAGATACGACTACAATGCGAGGATTTGATTCTTACTAGATGACACTTGAGAGTGAGTGTGTAAAAATTTCTAAGAACCATGTGCTGTGAACAATGCATATAAAGGATGCAGATGGAATTCAAAAGCATGAAAAGAGTCAAAATGCATCAAATCAATAGCGAAACAATATAAATCCACACACATGTAATATTGAAAAGAATACTGGAGGGAGTTTCAAAATAGACTCAAGATATTATTATATCTGATGAAATGACCTTGATTCCTATTAATACTAGTTCTAGCAAAAAAGAGTTTCCACAAAAGCAAAGGAAAAGATTCACTGAATTAAAATCTGAATTCAGTGTTAAAATCTGAATCTTATTTCAGAAAATACCAAAAGAGAGTAACAGACAAAAAGTTGGAGGAATCATGATTGAGATTTTCCAAAGCAATAAACACAGAAACGAAGCTAGTGACGAGAAATGAGGCACTACATTATGCACCGTTTGACTGTCTTGCTTGGAACATGATGCCCGATCTGTAATACCCGTTTCATGCAAGCTGCTAGATGTAGTCACAGATGAAAGTAAGTTAGTAAAGTGATCAAAGCAGAAAACAAATAGTCAAACCAAAGTAGTATGCATCTGTGAAAAATTAATAGCGAAAAGAAAAAAATGCTCCTTACATGTTGTCTACGCTCGTTCTTCTTCGCTTGCGTGCCTTCGGAATTGATTTCCTTTCATCCTCTCCATGCTCATGTTGTACCACTTGATCCTGTGATAAAAGAACATATATCATTCCAATGATTAGTTTATTGGATTGAAATGTTATGCATGACCAGTTGATGATAAAAATCGAGATATATAATAACAATTGCATCAAATAACTGTTTTCCGTCAAGAAAGGATACCCAAAGATTTTAACGATTTGTTAAAGATTAGTCCTTATCTAAATGTAAAGGTGAGAGTACGAATTACAAACCATCTGCACATCCCTTATGGGATCACAGACAGTTTGGGGAATAAGTAAATTGTACTTCATGATAATAATTTTCGACTGAAAAGTATTTAGTTAAGAAGATACAAGTTACCTTAGATAATGACGTAGAAGGATTGTTGGATTCTCCAAAGTTCATGCTTGACAGATTCTCATAGAGCATATCAGATACATCAACAATCTGCGAAAGAGAGAAAGAAACTGTAATGCATAAGTTAGTTATAAAAGGCAAAAGAAAAGTTATGATTGACCTCTATCCACTCCGCACAGAAATCAGAATATGGAGGCCGGTATAGCTTAACCCTTCCTTCCGCTGTGCAAACAGCCAGTAAGCACCTGAACAGAGTTTTATGAATCACCAAATTAGGAAGAAAAAAAACTAAAGAAAATGAACAAGTTGGCAGAAACTATATGAAGCATAATACCCGTGGTTCGGAGACATTCCTATGTCAGACCATGAGAGAGATCGAACACAGGGATGTCTTTCCCGCTTCAAACTCGAAGGCAAGAGTCCACCAGTCAGCAAATCTGCAAGCACATCTTCACTTAGAGAAACGCAATAGATTTTAATCCGAAACTCTGATTGATAACAAACAAAGAAGCAGATTTGCAAAACACAAATGCATGGAGAAGAGTCTTCCTGTGGCAAAATATTGAAATTTCATCTGCAAATCTCTCAGCAAACAACACATTGAGAAGAATAAAACAAGGATTTCGAAGTTTGTTCTGTATTTTCAAAACACAGTATACCAAATTCTGTAAATTTCGCAATGAGAAGTGTAAAACAACAAACCTTGTGAGCGAACAAGGCCAATTTGATAAGGCTCGGCGTCAGGGATTGCGATTAATCCACGGGGTCCAGAAGGAAAAGCCGGATTCTGACAATTAAAAGTCGCGTCAATACACTCTAAGAGACTCAAAATTCAAACCTCAAAAGAAAGCAGAAAACTAACAAGGATGATGACGAGGTGGCCAGCTGCGACGGCGATCAGATTCTCCGATGACCAAGCGACGGCGTTGGGATACGATGGCGAAGTAACGAGTGAAGCTTCCTGGAACCGCGACGCCATCGTATTTTCCGGTCGCCGTTGAACGACAGAAAGGAAAAGCGACTCGACGGAATCAGCTAACAATGAATTTGCTGAAGAATCTCGTCCACATCCGTTGGAAAATCAACTGAATTTTGGAGGGAAAACTTGCTTTGACAACGAACTGGCGATTTTGATTGCAGTACGGAAACCCTAGTTCGAATCGCACTGACGCAGATGGGATCCTCAATATTTCTTTAAACTTTTATTTATTTCTTTCCCGACATTAAATAAAGTCAACGTGCTCGCTCGTGGGTAAAAATATCGTCTTTATTAGATCTTTAGTGATTTATAAAAACGGTGTCGGTTAATATTGGGCTTAAGCCCAAAGAAAACTTTATAATTACGGGCTTTGAAGACACGAGAGAAACTTCGTGTTTTTTTTTTCTTACCGTATGAAATTTTTATTACAAAAATAATTTTTTAATTGATAATTTATTCGTTCTACGAGAATTTACGCAGATTGGAACTATGGCGAACGATTTTCCTTTTCTAAGTTTGCCTCCTTGAAATCGCATCTTCTGAAAATTAATGTTCAAGTCAACCACTGCACCTAGGGCGCTTCCACAATTTTCCGAGTTAATAATAACTTTTTTTTTTGGCAATCTCTTAGTAAACGACGTCGTTTTGCTTGTTGCGATAAGCCCAAATATGTAAAATCTTCAAAAAAAAAAAATCAAGGGTTTTGAATATGTCGGGAAAATAGAAGAACTTGAAGCAATCTTCCTCAAACTCCTTTTTTCCGGTAAGTCCGAATCTCGGAATGAGAAAATTTCCGACTATTTATAATCAGTGTTCATTTTCAAATTATCCTTGGGCAAAGGAAACACAATGATGAAGCTCGTACAAGTGAATTCAATTGGAATATGGATATATAACTCTTATAATCCCCCACATCGTGTTGCAATGGCTAGAAACGCATCGGATTTATCTGCTATGTTTGTTGTAATTTACAGCAAAGAGTAATTGGGGAAAGAAACAATGGGAATCATAGAACATGGAACAATCTCAGGTACCTTGCCAAGCAAGGAGGCGTTTGCAGTTCACTTCCCTGGTTACCCATCATCTATTTCCCGCGCCATCGAGACTCTCGGAGGAATCCTCTGTTTTTGGCTGGAATTGTCTTTACACTGATTCCGTAGTGTATATGCTGAATATAGTCTTGGTAACACACAAAATTTCAGATTCCAAATTCTTGTATGATTCGTTCATCTATGAGTTGATGTTGATTAGTAGTGACAAGCTTGTGCTTAAGTGTTTTTGGACGATTTATTCAGTTTTGAGTCTTTTTTTTTTTTTTTGGGGTAGGCAAGAGGATCGATTTCAAACAAGCTTGAGCTGCGTTTCCGGCCTGAATATCCTTATGCACATCCTGCATTAGGAGAACAACGTCCTTGCAATGGTTTTCTGTTGAAAATTTCTAAGTAGGATATCAAGAAACCTGAAAGTCAACCTGCAGTTCTTGCCACTAGTGATGCATGTTTGGAGCTCGTGTGTCTGAATCATTTCACTTCGACGGTAAGAGCGTAGCTCTCCTCTTGTGCATCTGAATTTGTCTTCTACATGAGAATTGACTTGGTATATGTCTTTCAAAATGTTCTCCTCTTATTCATTGTCTAGGCATGGCTGACTATCAGCATGTTATTCCTATTCACGCGGATATTGCGCGGCAGAAAAAGAGAAAATGGATGGAGGTGGATTCCCTTGCAGGTGATTCAATACTTGCATTTATATTACAG
This sequence comes from Eutrema japonicum, assembly GCA_030161315.1. Classification (NCBI taxonomy): domain Eukaryota; kingdom Viridiplantae; phylum Streptophyta; class Magnoliopsida; order Brassicales; family Brassicaceae; genus Eutrema; species Eutrema japonicum. The sequence continues at coordinate 46,652,075 of BSQW01000013.1, forward strand.
TTGTCATTCTATTGCTGATTTCCGGTTTGATCACCTAAAGTATATATGATATGTGCAGGAAACAATGATTTGATGGACCTGGCTGATGAAGAAGATATAATGATGTTATTGCCACAATGATTTGATGGACCTTGGCGTAAGATTACACTGCCTTTTTCGATTTCTTTCAATTCTTCCCTCTCTTTTTTGGTGACATAAGCGTTCACTTAGTTTTTAAATGTATTAGTTATATGGGAAAGATGAAGAAAAAGTTACTTGGTTGAAGTGGCAACAGTTATAGTACCGATTCCAGTTTTCTTGTGTGATTACAGGTTGAAACCTCCGGCAACATCTGGTCCCAAAAAGAAAGATGATGCTGCAACTCATAACTTCTACGAGGTAAAATAAGCAAATGGGAAATTGGAAATATCCGTGTTTTCTAAATAAACCAAACACAGACTGTTGGTTGCACCAAAAAAATACTATAAAATAGACTGCTGGGAACAAAAATGACTTTAATTATCTAATCTTTATCGATAGGACAAGCCATTATTGTCTAGCTGTAACTAATTGTCTGGTTGAGTCTTAATTTACTGTATTGGTGAAGTTTTGGTACTTTCTTGATGCGGTGACATTTCTTAGCCAAACCTGCATTTGAATTTCGGGTGATAAGAAGAAGTGGATTATACATTAGAGGGTTGGCATGATAGTCGTTAGTTCACAAAAGTGATATCTTAATCCTCCAAATGCAGTAGTAAAAACTCTCGGTTTCACTCTTATGAACCATCAGTAACATGGGACTTGTTCTGTTCACTTTTGGAGCTATATCTCCATTGAATAATTATGTTTCAGATATCAGAGAATGGAATTCAGGGTTCCACCTGAATTACGTAGTTATTGCGATGCCAATGCAACTAACAAGTAAGTCTTTTTCTATTTCTGTGGTGAACTCTGCCTAGATACATGACACAGCCATTTCCTGGAGATCCAAGCATGAATACTCTCTATAGCATTCTAAGATAATTGTTGTAGGATTGTTCACAGATCTAACATGATTTGTTGAGAAATTTACAACTGAACTATTGGATATATGCAGGAAAAAGTCCAGTTATATGTTTTTTTTTCTTTTCTTTGCTACAGCTCAAAGCCAAGCTGGAACGACATTTGTGCTTTTAAGTTATTTCCCTTTAAATGCCAAACATTTCTGCAGTTGTTTGAACTTGACGACGAGTACATCCAACGAGAGATAAGAAAGCCTCCCAAGCAGACTACTTGTAACGTGAGTTCTCAGCGTAGCTTTTGTTCATAGATTCAATTCCCATGAATATGCATCTGCACCAATAGATAAATTTTGGCAAGTCCTGAAATTTTATGATCTGATTCGTTTTTTTGTTTTGTTTGCAGCATAAAACAGGATGGTTCTCCGAAGCCATGCTTGATACTTTGAGACTCCGTGTAGCTGTGAGGTTTGTGTCTGTGTTTCCTGAGCCAGGTTTCGAAGATGTATTTAAATCCATTCAAGAAGAGTTTGAGAGGTCAGAGAAAATTCAAATCCAGAAAGAGACACTTAATCCATCTCCAGTGAAGCCCCGAGAGGCAACTAAAGGTAAGATCATCAACAAAATTGTGTTTTCATCTCTTTTTACGTTTTAGGAAGTCTAGTGAGTGGTTTACGATGTGCATTCAGCGTATCCCTACTGTGTTAGACCCTCATGCCTTCGTGTTTGTAGAAAACATTTTTTGGAGTTCATCAAAACTTTAATAGAAACTCTGTGGCCTCAGAAACTAAGTGAAATTGACCGCAAAAATTGACTGGTCATACTGCTCTGCGAGTATGTACAAAAATATATTATATAGAAATGTGTGTAATAGGAAATTTGAAATGGGGTAAACATTATCTGTAAACATATCACGTGTTATGTAAAAAAAAGCATCAGCTATTGTCGTTATTCGTTCATCATGTTTTCCCTGAAGACTCTAAAGAATCAGCTACTGAACCGTAGTTTAATCTGCAGACTCTGAGGACATGCAAAAGTGTAAAAGCGCAAACGACGAAGATGTTGATGTTAATGTTAATGAGGATGGAGATGTTGAAGACCTGGATGAAGAAGAGGAGGAAGAAGAAGAAGAACTCGATATGGTAATATACCGTAAAGAGAATTTCTGTTGTTTTCTTCATCCGCGAGGATTCACCTTTTCTCTGTTTTTCTTCTGCCTTCTTTTTCAGGCTGCAGGAGACAATGATATATCTCTTGATTCCCATGGATGTATCCTTCAAAATTTGGCCTTTTTGTTGAGTATTGGGAACTAAGACTCATAATTTAAAGCTTTGTTTTTGGTTCTAACACCCTTTTTGACTCGCTGTTTCTTTAGATTTTCCTATACGATTAAAAGATCTTGATACCGAGAACAGCTCCAGAACGTACCTTCAAGGTTTGTTCGATAGTTTTCCAGAGAGTGCACCTGGTTTGTATGGAGACTTTGCTGTTGATGATGGGAGTGATGGAGAGTTTCAGATATACGAAGAAGAATCTGAGGGTTTGTATTCTATTGATGATAATGATGACGAAGAAGAAGAAGTGAAGATCAATTCACACCACTGGTACTGTTTCTTCTCTTTATCCATAAACTTGATCAAATTGACGAAGCCCAAAAACGCAAGAAAAATCTTCTTTACGGTGGAGTGAAGTTGAAAAACGCAATCTTTTGGAATTTCACATCTTGAGCATTTTGGTGTGTTAAATTTTTACGTGATTGATATTATTCTCGTGATTGGTAGGTTTAACATATTTTTGTTGTTGTTTCTCTTGTGATGTTTCAGGTAAAGTAGGCTTTGTTCTAATATATCTTCGTCCAGAAATGACTTCAACAGGCCTGAGTACCATTCATTACAACAGAGTTAAAATGTAACCTAATTTTTATTTTCCAAGGAAATAAATTAGTTTTAAGGTTTCTACACCTAAAAATTTTGAAATCTGATTACAGAAAATTAAGTGTTTATTTTCACATAAAAAAAAAAAAAACTAATTGTAACCATTTTACACATTAAATAGTTTTGAAAGGAAAATAACTCATTGTTTTTGACTTTTGACTTTTGACTTTTTGTTTTCGTTATATAACTTAGAGGTTCTGTTGGTAAACATATTGCTTAAAGAGGGACCGAAAAATAATTTAAATGAAAGACTGAAGAGATCACATAAGGGTAATTCCGGTAATTTACATTAGCCTAAGGACTACCTTAAAGGATAAAGAACAAACCCTAGATAAACTTTCACTTTCACTTTCACGGCCGACATATCTATTATTAAACTTCGATTCTGAGTTTCGTTTGGCTTTAGCTGTAGCTTAGGCTGTGCCAAATCTTCTCCGGTGCTGCAGCTAATCCCTGGTACGAAGTCATTGACCACTCTCTCTCTCTCTGTATCTCTATCCTCCGTTGTTCTTTCCGTGCACTGTGTTTGAGTGATTGATTCATTTGAGGGGATCTAGAGACTCTGAATTATGAAGTTTTGGTCTTTTTACGTCGCTTTTTTCTTTCAATCGTATCTGGTATAACGTTTTCTGAATTGTTTTGGTTGCGATATTTGTTCTTAGCGAGGAAAGAGTTTAACTTTTTGCATTGTAAAGGAAGATATTTGAAACAGAAATTGTCTGCTATCTGCTGCGAAACATACTGCAGTTCTTAGTATGCAATCCTTAGTATGGTTTGGTAGAACTGAATTTTCTGGAGATTCCGTGTAGTTCAATTTGTTTTTGAAAAAGTCAGTAACAGTTTCGCTGTATGTTTGAACGGAATCATGTTTGAGTAAGGAAGCTGAACAAGGGAGATGCATGAGTCTATGTTACACGATGTCATGACACATGCTTTCTTTATGATAGATGGCAAGCGCTTGGAACATGAGCATTGCAATGGTTCATAGGGATATAGAGAGGGGATGGGAGATCAATGTGGAGTTGTTTCGTTTTTTTTTTTTTTTTATTATTGGAGATTCTTGCTCACTTTGGGACGAGTTAGACCTCTCCGATTAAACATGGGAAGATCTGGAGAAAAAAAACATATTTCAAAATTTATAATAGCTATTTGGAGCACATTGGAGCAAATATGCATTTGGAGCTTGTGGAGCACTGCTCTTACCGAGGATTGCTCTCACTTGGTTTGCTTCATATATTTTGGTCTCATCATCATCTTTTCTATATGCTGAGGCTAAATGGAAAGTTGTCTGAGTGGAGATTCTTTGTCTATAGCAGTAAACTTTGGGCCTTTATTTATTTCTTTCCCTTTATTTGTACCTGCAGGTTACCTCTTTACTTTGTTTTAACAACCTTTGCAAACAATGAGTGGTCGATTTTCTCGGTCCATCTATGTTGGTAACTTGCCCGGCGACATTAGAGAACATGAGATTGAAGATCTCTTTTACAAGGTCAGTTATTGCTACCTTTTTGATCCAATTGGTTTTGCATGAAATCCCACTGTTCTAAGAAAACTTTCGAACGGATTATATCAATTGAATCATTATCTCCATTGTAGTATGGCCGCATAGTGGATATTGAATTGAAGGTTCCACCTCGTCCTCCATGTTATTGCTTTGTTGAGGTAAGTTTCTTTGTCTTAAACTACATGGTCTTAACCAAATTTACAACATATAGTTTCAGTTAACCAAGCTCTGTGTTGAATGTTTGTAGTTTGAGCATGCTCGGGATGCCGAAGATGCGATCAGGGGCCGTGATGGCTATAACTTTGACGGTTGTCGTTTGAGGGTAATCAAACATTCATTACCTCCTTACTATTTGGCTTCAGACAGGATTGGTTTATACCTCACACGCCCTGAACAGCAGAATCCAAACTTTTCTGGCTTCATATTATACCTTTTGATGTTTCTATTTTTTTCTCATGGTTTCTAATCATTATGAATGCAGGTTGAGCTTGCCCATGGTGGTCGAGGACAGTCTTCAGGTGATCGTCGTGGTGGCTACGGTGGTGGGGGTGGCTATGGTGGTGGAGGTGGTGGCGGATCTGCCCGGTTTGGTGTCTCACGACACTCTGAATTCCGAGGTTTGTGTAATTTTCTATGAGAAATTGGTATTGACAAAGTTTGGTTGAATCTTCCACCACTTCTGAATGTTTCTATGTATTCTTGGATGGCTTTCTGCAGTTATTGTACGTGGGCTCCCATCATCTGCTTCATGGCAAGATTTGAAGGTGTGATGATACTTCATGTTTTGCTGCATCATTTTGGTTTCTACTTTCTAGTTCTTTTTTCATATTTAACCCATCATTTCAGGATCATATGCGGAAAGCCGGTGATGTGTGCTTTGCTGAGGTCACTCGAGACAGTGATGGTGTGTTAGTTTACACTTTCTTATACCCAATTTAAATAATTTATTCGGATATTAATAGTTACGTGTTTTCTTACACATGACTCTCTATAATAATATGATCAGGAACTTATGGTGTTGTTGACTACACCAATCATGATGACATGAAGTATGCTGTAAGTTCACTCTGTTCTTCCCTCTTGCTGTATATGAATTTATGAATTGTATAGTTTCCGATGTTCAAAAATTGTGATTTCAGATAAGGAAGCTTGATGATACGGAGTTCAGAAACCCTTGGGCTAGAGGTTATATCCGGGTATAATTTCTCCTCGCAGTCTTTATTGTCTATCTTTATCTGTTTGCCAACTTTGACCGTAATCCATGAAATGAGAAATGAAAGAGGTATTTATTTAACTAGATTTGAAAGATATAACTATACCTCACCTAGTGAAATCAACATTTTACTTGGTATATCCCTTCCCATTAATGAAACATATGCGACTTTTGTTATCTCAATTGTTTAGGCTAGAAATCAAGGTCTAAATCATGTTTTCACTAGTTATGTATGTGTGTTGTGCTCATATGCAGGTGAAGAAATATGAAAGCTCCCAGTCGAGAAGCCCAAGCAGAAGCAGAAGCAGGAGCCGTAGCCGAGGCCGTGGTCGCAGCCGTAGCCGTAGCCGCAGCCTTAGCAGAAGCAAGAGCCCAAGGAAGGACCTGAGGTACTGAGTCTATTCTCACTGAACCTTTTATATCTCCCATTTTCTACAACTTAAAAAAGGAGTTGTGTGTGTTATCAATCTTAATTGCAGTAAATCACCAAGACGATCCCTCTCCAGATCCATATCAAAATCTAGATCACCATCGCCTGACAGGAAGAAGAGTCCCCCCAGGCAAGATGTCTCCCTTTTATTGTGTTCTTCCCTTACCTCCTTTATTTCTCCTGTGGTAAAAGTGTGATTTGTTTTTCAATTTAGGGCAATGTCGAGATCAAGGTCCAGGTCCAGGTCCAGGTCCAGGTCCAGGTCCAGGTGCAGGTCCAGGTCCAGGTCCAGGTCCAGGTCTTTGTCAAAATCACCTGCCAAGGTATAGAAATAACCTGCATTTTAACGTACTTTACAAAATTAATTATTATACATTTAAGTTAATAAACAGACCAATCTGAAACATGTTAAAAAATCGTCTCTTTCTCAGGTTCGGGAAGGCAGTGAGTGATTCATAATTAGAGAGTGCGAAGTTTCTCAAGCCAAAGATCGAATGAGAGAAATTGGGAGTTTTAGAGACTAGGCGTGAGATCATCATATCCAATCAATCGAAACTTCAAACTTGTATTATCGTCATGCATTTTGTTCTCTATACTAGTTTTGCACACTTTTATTTATATTTTCTACTTGTTTAAAACTTGTTATTCTACCTGTTCTTTTAAATAATTGTTTTTCATGTCAGATTTGCCCAAAAGGGCTCGTGCACATGAGCCAATCTCTTAAATATTCTAGAAAAAAATATGTAGCTGTGGACATGAATTCAAGAATAAGGAAAATGTTAATAGCTGTGGACATGAATTCAAGAATAATCTTTTAAATATTCTAGAAGAAAAGATTTAGCTGTGGACAGGAATTCAAGAATAATCTCTTAAATATTCTAGAAGGTAAATAAAAAGATTAAAAAAAAACAGCTTTGAAATAAATAATATTTATATAATAATATCAATAATTTCCATAATAGCAATAAAAGCAAAAAACAATTATAGGAAATACCAACTGTAATTTTTGTTAACAAAAAGTGATCATAGGGGTTAGCCATGTGTCAATCATGTTTATGCATATTTAATGATGGGTAATTGCATCAAATGACATTGAATAATGTCGACTGTGCAATCCGTTCTGTTCATAAGGAAAAGTCCTTTAACACCCTACACACCGCGAGCCTCAGATGCACTTCCATTTTCGGACTACGTCACTTTTTGTGGACCATTGGTTACTCTTGTCAGTTAGCAAAATCTTCTAAAGATATTGTTGTTTTTTCTCAGGGGTGTAAACGAAAAAGTTATATTGAACAGAATAAGGGAAAGTGAAAGGTCATCACTTTAGGGTTTTTTTTTCTCCATCTGAGTGAAGAAAACGTCTCAAATTTTTTTTCTCTCTTCAATATCTGCTAAACTTTATCAATTTCTGCAAGACCAGTTGGTTTCCCAGTAAATCCCTGAATTCGTGGTCTATAATTTCTTCCGTTCACTTACAGCCCCCCCCCCCCCCCCCCCCCCCAAAACGTACAGTGACTTTCAATGCAGCAACCCGAAGAACAGGTGATGAAGAATTCCGGTGATTCCTGTATATAAATTTCAAAAATAGGAGGTGTATACTTTTTAATTTTCAGATTCGCTCATGGTATTTCTATGGATGTGTAAATTGTTGACTATTTTTGCATTTTCTTTTATCGATCCGTAACATAAATTTGCCCATTAGTTCTAAATTCGGAATATTTCTTATCAGATGGCTGATAACGATCTGCCTCAGCGGATTCTCCCTGCGGGGCAAGTGCCGACTGGAAACCGTGTCAACATCTACCAAAGATTGACGGTTTTATCTGATATTGAAGTTGCCCTTGACGACAGTGAGAGAGATTTCATGAAGAAAACACAGTTTGAGAAACTTTTCAAATTATCTGGGCAGCCTGGGTGGTCAGGTGCGTTCGGATTGTTCACGCTTACTAGGTTGCTGGATGTGAAAAAAGAAAATGAGATTTGGCTGTTATTTGCCGGCAAACCCATCCGCTTCTCGTTCCGGGAGTTCAAGATTGTTACTGGTCTTAAGTGCGGCAAATACCCACTTCTCGAGAAGAAGAAAAAGAGAGCGCATGTCATCCCTGATTTCTACAAGACCATGTTTGGAGGCGAGAAAGATACGCCCATAGAACGTGTAATCCAAATACTGCAAAATAGATCTGTTGATGACCCCCAAATGAGACTACGGTATGCGTGCCTTGCCATCGTCGATGCTATACTCGTCCCGTCTGTTCATTTCAACCGTGCCAAAGTGAGCATGGACCATGTTCAGATGGTAGAAGACCTTGATTCATTCCTTGCCTTCCCCTGGGGGAGGTTGTCCTTTGATGTCATGATTACTTCTCTTAAAGAAAGGGATTTAGCGCAGATTGCATGTGCCAATGTAGTCGTATTTGGGTTTTTCCCAGCTCTACAATTGGTTATCCCAGAGGCCGTCCCAGCTATTCAGGAGGACATCGATAACTCGGATGAGGAGGATAGCTGTGTCGAAAGCTTCTCTCGGTTCGTTTCGGAGGAAAAGCTCTGGTGCCGTCTCTTCGTCATCGGCGTGGCATGGGTTTCACGAAGGTGTGTGTTTCTGGAAAAGGTAGAATCAACCAAATTGAAATCATGAGCTAAACAGTTGAAGTCATGCACTGAAGTTTTTAAAAATACAAAGATATTGGCTTCTGCTAGAAAAAAAGTTTATAGTCTTGAAAAACTTGCTCATGCTCTGATTTTCTACACAAAATAATTCAAAGATATTTGGTTCTTTTGTTTCTTGTGGAAAAGGAATAATAATGGTAAAAACCACATAAACAACGAAGAAAGAAACAATTACATATTCCCAACTTACTTTCAAAACGATCCTATTACAAAATGGTTTCATATTTGGATTAGATTTGAGCAAGTGAATTTCAAGTAGAGGATTTCTTAAACTCCTGCAGCTGCTTGAAATTCATCCATGGCTTCACCCACACTTTGGCTTCGAAATTCTTAGTCTGGCCACCTTCGTTTGCTTCTAGAGTAAAGTGGTACATCGTTCCTGCAACAACCTGCTCTCTTGCTTTTACAATCTTCTTGAACTCAAGAACCTTGTTCTGCACTTACTCGGAAAAAAAAACAAAAGTACTCAGACAAAGATTCTTATCACCAATTCATTCATAGGATCCATAACCAGAAAATAGAGGAATAAAAAAAACCTCTCGGTTGTTATGCTCTTGAATAGCAAATCGAGCAAGACTCTCGATCTCTCCACAGTTCTGGTTTCCTCGGAGATCATAAACGCCTCCTAGCTTCATCGTCTTCTTCGTGCTTATCTCTTCCGATCTGCAAATTGCTAATTGAATTGTTCCACATAGAAGAAGAGTAATGATCAAGAATGCAATAGAACTGAAGGCTTTTGATTCCATCTTTAATAGAGACTTTTGGATCTTGCCATTTCAGAATCGCAAATCATGGCCTTGTCGGTCTCTTTACGTTGCTTCGCGATGAAGGAAGGAAAGTGACAAGTCGAGGAACAAATGACACGTGTTCTCACCTGAGCGGGTGAGCGTTTCCTTCTTTATGAAAAGTCAAAGAGATAAGAAAACAGAAAAACGGCAAGATGTGTGTGGTTTACTGAGCGGGTGAGCGTTTTCTTCCTATTACTGAGCTGTATTAAATGAAATATTTTGATTGGTTCAATATTTTTATGAGTTGTCAACACTAAAATCAGTAAAAAATCTGATATGTCTTCTTATGGAGAGGCACAAAAGAATTTCTAGTATTGATTATTCTTATTACAGAGAATAGCTCAGTAACTTCTCTTCTTCTTCCCTGCCTTTGTCTCCTAAACTGCGATGGGTTTATACAAATTTTGAAAGTTATTATTTTTCTTCTTTTCCACTGTCATTGACTATACTGAGATGGCTAGAGGTTATTTTTTTTTTTTTTAGGGCTAGAGGTGTTATATTTTTCTTTTAAACTAGTTACGCGCTTATATGTCTTTTAAATCATTGATTATGTTTAGTTCTTTAGATAAAAAGCTAAATGGAAAATTGATAGGCTAAAATCATTGATTAATACGTTTTTTCAAAACAAGTTGTATAAATTTTATATTTTAAAATTAAAATTTTCATTTTTAGATTTCAAAGGGAGTTTCTACCAGTTAGTCAAACCTAATAATTTTTTAGTTTAATTCATTGCAAGAAAGCTGGTACTCTTTTTTCTATTTAGGGCTAGATGTGTTATACTTCTCTTTTATGTTTGAGTTTTGAAGTCCTACGTGACTTCGTTTTGCTTCTTAATTACATATGTATAGGTGCTTTAAGGGTTTTTGTAACATACCACTGATATTCAAATTTTAGTAGTGTTTTTGAAAGAGAAGAGCATTCTCATTTTCCTTGTCTTCAGGATTCAATTGTGAATTGGTATGAGTAATGAGTATGAGTAATGAGTTTCATTAGTTTCCGCTCCATCAGTTTTGGTATCAGAGACACGTTATTCCTGAGCAATCATGCCGTTTAAACATGCAGAGCGTAATGAAGCAAATTAGCGGATGATTGGGGAGAGCTTTGATGTACATTTCTCGCTTGCCTTGTCTTTGGGAATCTCGCAGCTCTGTTGTTCATAGAGATTCTTTATATGAATTGTGAGAATCATCTTTGTTACTTGCTCGCATGTTCACCAAGTTCTTTGCTTCAGTGTGCAAGATCGAAGTTTTGAACGTTTATGTTGAAATATCGTGTATTCTCCCTTTCAGATCATCTGGCTTGGATAATGTTTCAAGACAAGTTTAACCATGCATATGGATCAAATTCATCATTTAATTATGTATATAACTAACGTAGTAGAAATCACGAAGACACAAAGTGGCTTGCCAATGAAAAGAAAAGTTTTAATTAGCTAAAACAATAGCTTACAACAGAAACTAGAGACCACATTTGTATCCACTATGAGTTCATCTCTCATATTTGGAATAAGGTTATCTCCCGTTTTGGTCAACCACATCACTCTTTTGTTGATTAGCCAAGCTTTATTGCATAGATATTTACGTCATATGGGACCATCAGTCTACGTCATCTGGGACCATAAGTCTCACTCTCAAAAGACTAGCAATTCAGACAGTAACAATCGTCTTGATCACAATCAAATTGCAACATCTCACATGGTGATCTTCAAGCAAATAGACCGCAACATCTGCGATTCCTTCCTGGCACGGATCCACCGGAAAGCATTCAAGAATTTGCTTTCTCAATGATTTACTTATGAATAGTCCATACATCTAGTTTGGACCAAATCTTTCACCGGTTATCAATTAAGTTTTTTTAAAAAAATTTGTTTGGTCTCTTTTAACTTTTTTCGCTCCGCCGAATAACTTGTAAAGCAAACAGTTCCATTTTTTTGATAAATAAAAATCACATTTTATCCCAAAAAAAATAGCTTACCACAACCATTGATTCTCATGGACACAGTTTCCATTATAAAAGAGATGAAGTTTTTTATAGTGTACATAAAATAGCCTTACGATGAACAATACACGAAATGAGATAGACCCAAAAGGAGATACCCAACCAAAAAAAATTGTTTTTTGGCCATACAATTTTTTGTTTTTTGTTTTTTGTTTTTGTTATCAAAGTGGGTTCTTAATAGATGACGGAAACACTTCATGAGTTTAAATGCGTATAATATAATATATTAAAATTTTATCTGCGAAAACAGCATTTTTATGGTTTTAATTGATTCTACCCGTATTAGGGCTCAGTTTATTTAAGCAACACTATTTTTCCTCTTGAAACGGAAGGTAAGCACTACTCATGGTTATTCAATGCACAAAGATGATAGGTTATCAATCAGTTATTTTGGAAGGAAATTGTCAAGCTCTTAATCATCAGGAAATTGAATGACAAGATAATGATTATTACAGTATTTATAATCTCTGCAATAATATTGTAAAGTGGTCTTCTTCTTATAAAAATTGTCTTTTTCAAAGGTGTGTTACAAAAACCCTTAAAGCATCTTAAATTGATTCTACGTGTTGTATGGTTATAATACTAAAATGGATAAACAAAAAACAATTATATATCCTTTTAGATAATTGTTTTTTTTTGTTTTAATTAAAAGATGTTTTGTAATTTCGCTCAGTTTTGTAAATTAAGTTTTTATTTCTGGTTTGATTAACATAATCATTTTATCAATATATAGTAATATATATATAGATATATCTGTCGTCGATTAAGAACAAATATTGCTCCCGAATGTGGTTTAAACAGCTAAAACTTAGAACAAATATTGCTCCCGAATGTGGTTGAACCACTAATGTAAACAAGAACATGGACATAGTAACCAGACAGATGAAGCTACGCACCATCAAAGTAAACAACAAAATGTCATACATGAACAATGAAACAAATACATGATAAACACAAGAACTGAATTCAGAATAATACTTATGAAAACTTAGGAGGCAAACTAGCTCCCATGCATATTATAAGTTCTTATGAATCTAAATTAAGAACTTACAAAAGAGACTTCAGATTCTCAACATGGTTTAAGAAGGTGTAAATGTTCTGACCTTGAAGAGGTCCAATCCCTTGGATTTCAACTCTTGTGAGAGAGTTTTTCTCCATGTTTAAGTGAAAAATGTAGAAAGGGTTGGACAAGACGTATGGAGCAAACACAACTTCGGTTGTACCAATCACCCCAGCTATGTAAACATGGGTATTCGCAACTAGATTCTTCCACAGAGGAGGCAATATGTGAATATGTGCTTTGACCATTTATGTTCCTGAATATTGTCTATAACCCACACCTCAAGTCTTGTAGCTCTTCCATCATCCGTACCCCAGTCATCTGGACAAACTGCACCTAATTTGCCTTTGTAATTTATTAGAATCGTTGATAGAACACGTAAATCCTTAAGATCTTTGTTGGTAATAAAGTTGAACTTCTCAGACCTAACATCAAAGCAAACTATTATAGAAGTTCCCAGATCCCCATCAGTTTCCAGGGCTAAATAATATAATACTCCATTGATGCATATCTCCTTATTGTAAGGGAAATGAGATACAGTACATTCAATCATTCTCCATTTTGATTTTTTCGTTCCTAGTGTGAGAACTTGATGCTGTTCCACTTTATACTTAGGCTTTCCACAAAATGTCATGCACAATACCTTACATTGTTTTTCGATTGGATCATACCCAATAAAGGTTATAACCCGACCCGGCCTCCTCGTTCTCACTTTGGGTAAAGGTTTGGATACTCCGGTGCTAGGGTTACATATCATCATCCTAGCACCCTTACTTTCACTTAAAATCCACTCATCTGTTGTACAGACTAATCCACAGACAGGAGAACAAACTCCAAAGGAATAATCTTTAGGGACATGCTGATGTTTATCGACAACAAGAAGAGAGTTCTGGTCTGAAACCATAGACTGTGGTGACGAGAAAAAGGACCACTTACCATCAGTTTGGAAAGTGAGAAGGAGACGCGGACGAGTAGAAGACATCTTCAAGAACAGATCTGTGAAATCTTGACGACAGAGAATGATCGCCCAACCCTTCGACACACAACGAAACCTGGTTATGGATTTTGCAGGCAATCTCGAGAGTATCTCAAAGATTAGATCTGTTGGGATCGGACCAGAGTTTTCTCCTAATCCATTCGTTGAAGGGATGGTTAGGCGAACCTCTTTCTTGGAGACGTGACCCTTTCGTTTTTTCATAGCCGACATTTGCATGAAAATGAAATGATTGCCACCTTTGGTTTATGTTTTTCCACAATTTTATAATACACATATATATCTATATAATTATATGTTAAATCTATGTAATTAGACAATAAATATTTTTTCCTTTTTATATACAATATATACGCGCCTGTATCTTTTTAAAATCATTGACTATGTGTAGTTCGTTACGTAAAAATCTAAATGGAGAAAATAGATAAGACTAGCTTAATAAGTTTTTAAATCATTGACTATCTTTTTTTAACAAAACTTTTTTTAAATTTTTAAATTTTTTTTAAAAGTATTTTTAGATTTCAATGTGACTTTCTCAAGCTACCAGTTAGTCAAATCTAATTAATTTTGAGTTTAATTCATTGCAAGAAAGTTGTTACTTTTCTTTTTGATCTATTTAGGGCTAGAGGTGTTATACTTTTCTTTTATGTTTGAGTTTTGAAGTCCTACGTGACTTCCTTTTGCTTCTTACATATGTATAGGTGCTTTAAGGGGTTTTATAAGACACAATTGATCATATACAAAATTTAATAGTGTTTTTGAAAGGGAAGAGCCTTCTCATGTTCTTCAGGATTCAATTGTGAATCACGAATTATAAGTTTCATAATTAGTTTCCGCTCCATCAGTTTTGATATCAGATACCCGTTATTCCTGAGCCATCATATATGAGATTGACTCACAATTATTTTATGTCCTATATCTATTTCAAGTGTTATCAAGTAATATTTTTTCTTCTGTTTCACTGTGCATTGTATATATTGCGATGGGCTTGTGGATCGTAAGAATCATCTTTGTTTTTCTTTTTTTTTGTTAAAGTAGATTCATCTTTGTTACATGCTCCTAGGTTGATCGAGAGAATCATGAGCCATATGGATCAAATTCGACGTTTAATTATGTATATAACTAACGTATAGTAGTATTCACGAAGACACAAAAGTTGCTTGCTAATGGAAAGAAAAGTTTTAAATAGCTAAAACAATACTCATGGACACAGGGAGTAACTTACAACAATCATTGATTCTCATGGACACAGTTTCCAAAAAACAATAGCTACCTTGTACTCAATTTTCTAATCGATTTAAATTTCATATTCCAAAGCACGAGGGTAGTGATAACTGATAAGAAGGAAACGTAAGAAAAAGAATATAAATGAAAGAGATCCCAAATTCTAAAGTATAAAGAACAAGATAATTAAGGGGTGACAAGGTAATGAAAAAGAGGGCATGTATCATGAAAAAATAATTAAGAGAGTTCCGTTCCAAAGGTCCTTACGCCTTACTCTAATGAGCAGAAACACCAAACCTAGGGTACTATATATATATATATATATATACTAATTAAGAGGAAAGATTACAAATAAATATTTTTTTTTTTTGATGTGATGTGAATATTATTAACCAAAATTGGAACGATTTTCTTTACAAAATGCTAGACGGAAGCAAAGAAAATTACAAAAAAAAACCCTGAAACAAAAAAACTATCAAAACTATCACATCGACAATGGAACAAATGAGTTTGTGCAGAAAAGTGGTTTGTTGCAGAAGTTCTTTTGAAAGTTGGAAAGTGATCATGATCCATATATTTATATCTACTACTTTATGTAGATGATATATTGATTGCTTAAATTTCAGGTTACGAGACTCAAGTTCTTTCTCAAGTCAGAGTTTGATATGAAAGATTTTGGTGAAATAAGGTTAGAGAGAAAATGGGCAGTTCGATGATCTCACAAAAGAATTATTTTCTGAAAGTGTTGATGTCCTGGGAGTGGGGACATTCAACATGAATCAGGCTGAACCAGTAAATACACCAATAAGTGTTCATTAAAGTATTTTAGCCTAAAACTAGATATTTTAAATTTAAGATTTTAATTTAAAATATTATTAACCTGTCAAAAATGTTAAACAAGAAAGTTCTAACAGAATTTTCAATAATATTATATGTTGCAAAATTTTCGATAGATCGAACAACATTTGGACGAGTGATTTCTGATGGATCTTTGTTCGTCGGAGAAAATCGTTTTCAGTACATTGATATGGTCGTCGAACTTTTTTTTTCTGGTAGTGCGAATGTGTGATGTATAATATCAAAATACATGATGAAGTTAAAATTGATTCTAGTAAATAAAATAAAATAAAAATGTGCTTTGCATGTTCAACATTAGAGAAAGGATTACAAGCCTCTATAGGCAAAAATAGAATCTCTAATTTGGGGACTCATAAATTCGAGTCAACTAAACATAATTAAGTTGCTTTTTAAACAAAGATAAAATAAAATACCAAAACAAATAAAGCTTATGTTACACAAGCTGAATACCATGTTAATCCTCACTCTCATCCTTGACCTCCTAAGATGATAAATCACAAGACAGAAAAAGAAAATCAATCCAGTAGTTAAGAAATAATTATTATGACCATAAGATGATTAGTGTTTATAAAAGGGTTGAAGGAGGGACAATAATACCTTCTTTTCCTCGATGATAAAGTGTTTATAAAATGTGGATAGAAAATCATCACCAAACGTGATATTACATTCAAGAATTTGGGTCGGATTGGCTAACTGCTCACTGGACCCCGATAACGTGTTTAACAAGTTGTATGAAGATAAAAAAGAAGGAAAACGGTCAAAGAAATTACTGGTCTTTGTAGCCACGAATAAGAAAAAGAAAAGCATATAGTTTTCAGCCATAATTAGTGTTTCTTCCATTAATGGTGGTCTTTGTGTGACAGATTAGTGTAATACCAAACTAGAGAATCATTGGTCAGTATGATAAACCAACCAAAACCTTTTTAGTCATTGGTCTTTGTAGACCCGAGTAAGAAATAGAAAAGCATATGGTTTTTTTTCATAGATAGTTTTTGTTATAGCTCCTGATTGGCCGTAACTTTCAGAAATGGTGGTCTGATGTTACAGATATAATACCAAATTAGATAATCACTTCCAAATTGAAATATAAAATAAAGAACCATTCTTAGGTTCCCCCTTTATTCACCTTCTTTTTTTATCTAATCAAAATATGTCATCTAATTAACTTAAACAAAATAAAAATTAGTATCAGTGGGATCGTATCTTCTTTTTAGTTTTCTACCAATTATAAAACTTTAAATTATTAAAAAACTGACAGATTACTCTAAACTCTAAACTCTAAACTCTAATATAAATAGTATACATAATTACCACCATAACTTTTATTAAGATAATATTAATTTTTATTTTATTTAAATAAATTATATGTCATATTTTGATTGGGTAAAAAAAACAAATTGAATAAAGAGGTTCAACCCCTAAGGGTGAACCCACAATTTTTCTAAAATAAAAAAAAATCACGTTTTGCTAAGCGGAATAAGAGGCTCGAAGCTCATGAGTCATGAGACTGGGATGATAAACATGTGCCAAGTAAAAAACACTAGACTAAACTGTAATGTTTTTTGCTTCTAGATATATAAAAATCTCTACTTTTCGAAAATCATAAAATTGAGTCGCCTAAACATAGATTGCTTATATAAGCAAATAATAAGAGAGAATACCGAAGGACCAAAGGCTTTCTTTCTAGTCAAACAAGCCGAATACCATATCATCCTCACTCTCTTCCTTGACCTCCTCCTAAATATGACCATAGATCTGTGTTTATAATAGCTAAATGCTTACAATAATATATGATCGAAATTAGTAGAGAATAATATTTACAATACCTTCTTCTTATGCTCAGCTGCTGGGGCTGCTTGAGTGGCTCCTCCGGCTGCAGGCCGGGCAGTGGAAGATACGGCCATGGGAGGAGCACCAGCACCAGCAGCAGCGTTCGTGACGAGATCATCGATGTTTCTGTTCTGACAAAGATTAGCAAAAAGACTAGGCCAGTATGATTCAATGTTCAAGTTGGCTGTTTTCACCAGTGTTGAGATATTCTCAGCCTGTATGTATTCAGATCAGAGCGTGTCAGATGCAAATATCAGCTTCAATATTGTCAACAAGTTACCAAAACTGATTAAAGCACTAAAACAATTTTATACAAAAGATTGAAGCGAGAAATCTCATGATGATGGTATTATTAAAGAAGCTAACTAGTATATCGTAACCAAGAAGGTAAGAAGCTGGAGCTAATTAAAAGTAATAACGTTGACGTCGATTCCATCATCGTGGAGGATAAGAGCGGCGTATGTACATGCGAGAGATTCAGAAATTTAGGGCTTAGACTATCAACAATGGTTTTAAGTTTCAACACCCTCCACATCATATCTCTCTCTTTCACATCATTTTCTCTCTCTTCCACCTAATAATTCAACACCAACTAAAATTTTATATCCTATAATGGTTTGTTTAATAAAATTCAACACCCTACCCCACCATTTTTTATTTCATTATTTTTAATTTCTTTTATGTTTTAGTTTTTTTTATTACTTATTATTAATAACGACTATCGTTTGAAATTCAATTAGCGTAATTACGAATTAAATATATATATTTTTTGTTTTATTTATTTTTATGTTTTTAATTAAAAAATGCAAGTTGTAAAAACGAGAATAGAGAGAATCATTATTAAAACAAATACAATTACAAAAAAAAACTTAAAATGCAATACAATACAATAAGAAGCACACATTACAACCAATAAAACACACATAACTTAATTAGTACAATAAACTGAACTCACAAACTTGGAAATCTTTTTAATCACGAGACATTCCGAATCTTGCCCATATGTGTTTGACTAGATCTGCTTGCAATTCGTGATGCCCACTTGAATCACGCAACTCGGATCTAGCACGGACATGATTTGCAAATGCAGGTAGCACCTCGGTCGAGAATGGTTGCGGTGTACTAGACCCACTTGCCTCAGATTGATCATAATCGTTCCATCGTTGAGTATATGTATCACGTTCATCCTCAACAATCATATTATGCAATATGATACATGACCTCATAATGATAGCCAGATCGGCTATGTCCCACATGCGAGCTGGTTCACGAATGATTTTAAATCGAGCCTGCAACACTCCAAATGCACGTTCGATGTCCTTCCGACATCCCTCCTGAACTTCTGCAAATAACTTGTATGGCTCACTTTGAGGAAGCCTAATCGATTTGATGAAAGTAGGATAAGAAGGATAGACACCGCCAGCAAGATAGTATGCCATATTATACGGACGTTGGTTCACGAAGTTCACTCTTGGAGTATTTCCCTGTTCAACATCATCAAACACTGGTGAACGATCTAGAACGTTTATATCGTTCAATGTGACATCCAAAAAAAGCATGTCAGATCCATAGATCATGGGATGCAACTGTTTCAAGAATAACAGTGGTGGTTCCCTTATCTCCCCTAGTAAATTGTCCTTCCCACGCTGTAGGACAATTCTTCCATTCCCAATGCATGCAATCAATACTCCTAATCATTCCCGGGAACCTTCGCATCTCACTAACATGCAAAATTCGTTGCAGGTCATCTTCAGTTGGAGCTCTGAGATATACTTGCTCATACAATTGTATGATTCCTTTACAGAATATCCGCAAGCACTCCATTACAGTAGTACCTCCTATCTTGATGTATTCATCCACTGCGTCAGCCGCCATACCATATGCCGTGGTACATTTTGGTAATGGAGATATACCTTCTTTATTGGCTGCGTCACATCGTTGGGTGAAGTAGACGTCACTGCTTGATAGGTCGCTAACGATCCGAAGGAAAACATGTTTTCGCATACGGAATCGCCGACGAAATATTGCATCGTCATATGTAGGTTGATTGGCAAAGTAGTCGTCAATCAGTCTTTGATTTGCCGCTGCATGATCTCTCTTGAAGTATCTTCTCTTGCTACCTGAATATAGTTCTTGCGCTTTCGCCAATACATCCTGCTCCGACCACCCGCTTTGTCGCATACGCTCAGCTTTATCGTAATCGCCAGTCCATTTTGTCAGTTGTTTGTTCATGTAGTTGAAATGATTTCTGCACGAAACTCCACTAAGCGGAAGATTAAATGAGCAATGTTCATTACAATACTCAGCAATCTTACCCCAGAATGCTTCGCTCTTTTGGTTTCTGCCAATAATGCTGTCTGTTCCATATTTGATCCACCCACTCAGTAGCACCAAATTGTGGTCAGTGGTCCATTTGTGGTTCTTACGGGGAGCAGGGGTTGAATCGTCTGCATTTCGAGTGGCTTCATTGACACCACTCATACCAACAAGAGCCATTTGTGTCGAAAATTCGGGAAACTCAATTGCTCCACCATCCGGAACAATTTCATTACTCGTCGGAGTAGAGGAATAAGTGGGTCGTTGAGATGAATGTGGCATAATCGAGCCGTAGTACGGATAATAGTTTGGGATAGCTGACGGCGTGAAGAAACTTGGTGAAAAACCATAATTCGGTATATTTTGCGGTTGGTTAGAAGATTGATTTTGAAATGGGTGGTTGGGATTTGGGTAGTAAAATGGGTAATTAGAAGAATTTTGGGTGTTAGAAGGGTTATTGTTGGGATCCATTTCCTCAACAAAGATAGGAGAAGATAAAAACGAGAGTTTGTGATAGGCTAAATAGAAGAATATTGTTAAGAAGATGGTTTTTTTTGTCCAAATCTAATGAAACAAGTCTCTATTTATAGAATATGAAAAATGATGAATTTTGATATAATTTATTTTTATAAATAATATAATTTCAAATCCAATAATTGCCTTAAATAATGTGGATGTAAAACAAAAAACAAAAAAAGTTCATCACCCATTTATTAAATAATTCGGTCACCGAAATCTCTATTTTTTTCAATAAAAAAATGATACGTGGGATCCACTTTTTTTACTTTCAACATGTTGAAAGTTTTCAACACAAAAACCTTCATGTCATCCCACTCAAATTATTCAACACCCCATAAAATAGTTTAAGGAGTTGAATATTACTTTCAACTACCTCATTTTGGGTAGTGTAACGATTCTCTATTTATTCCGATCGAGTTAGGGTTTCTGAAGTTACCGGCATTCAATTGAATATCATGTGCGGCCCACAGAAAATATGGGTCTGGAACTTTATGGCCCACACATAAATGATTCGGTTTCAAAAGCAGACCCAATAAAAGGCCCATTAAGAAACGAAAGATCACATTGATGGATATGCTCGATCATGTTTATGAGAAAGTTGCCTGTTTTTTTCCCAGCTTCAGTTAGAGAAATATATAAATCATGGATATCCGAATTGTTCTTGAAATGGATTGAAGTTTAGGCGTAGGTGTAAGCGGAAGTTCGAAGCAGAGCAGGAAGGCAATGTTGAAGCTCGGTATGAAGCCAGTCACGGGTGTTAGCTGAGTGACCATCAAAAGAGCCAAAAACGTAAACCAAAACGTTTCTCTGTTTTCACTAACCTTTGTTTTGTTTTGTGCGTCTAAGATTCTATGTTGCCAGGTACTCTTCTTCATCTCAAAGCCTGATGTCTTCAAGAGCCCACATTCAGAGACCTATGTTATATTCGGTGAGGCCAAGCTCGAGGATTTGAGCTCGCAGCTTCAAACTCAAGCCGCTCAACAATTTAGGATGCCTGAAATTGGAGCCACATCTCAGAGAGCAGAGGCATCGGCAGCCACAGTAGAAGCGCAAGCGGAAGAAGAAGATGAAGAGGAAGTTGATGCGACCGGTGTGGAGGATCGTGACATTGACTTGGTCATGACTCAGGCAGGAGTTTCGCGCAGCAAAGCGGTTAAGGCACTCAAGGGTCATGATGGAGATATTGTAAGCGCAATAATGGAACTCACTACTTAAGAGCGAGTGAATGTATATGCTTTCTTCACTTGCAGACTGTTTTTGAATACTTTTGTAAGTTGTCAGAAAATCGGATTATTGTCCCCTTTCTAATGTGTTTTTCTGACACTGTATTGGAGACAAAATATGTGAAAAGTAGAAGAAAAAAATTTGAGAAACTACTCAACTTCAGAACTAGAAACACTTGAGAGTTTTCTAGAATGTAGCTTATGAGCTCTTTTTCATCTTCTCTTCCTGCATATCCTTTCCATCAAAAGATCTCGACAAGCATTTGGGAACGGAACTCGGTTGGTTCCATAAAAAAGGAACATGATTCTCAGACCGATCAACCTCAAATCTGGAGTCGACCATACAAAGTTATCTATAGTTGAGGACAATGAGAGAGCAAAACCACAAGTGATTCACACCAGTCTGGTTCAAATTCACATATACTACACTCAATAGTTAACGGCGTTACACAATGCATGGAACCAACCATTGTATCAAGCGGATATAGCTCAAGATACTTGATCGAAGAAAGAGATTTCAGAAAATTGCCATCAGGGTAAAACGTAACACCAGTGGATGCCTTCACAAGATGAGGCATATGCTAAATGCAGCAAGAGCCGGAGTGTTTATAACCAAAGACCTATATCAGTATCATCATCCTCGTGTACTTGACATAAAGTAAACCTTAATTTCAGTAAAGAAGGCACTTTTACACTAAACGTTCTCACATTATCGATTCGCTAATAGCACTCCACTCAGATTTATCCCTTATAGTCGTCATGCAGTTCCACAAGCTTATAAGAAGATATAAATTTCTTCTAAACGGAGGTTCTTCTCCAGAACTCATTCGTCTTCGATGACATGTTCCCAATCTGATAAGTCTGACTCTCGTAGCCTTTGCAAAGATGCAGATGGTTCAGTAACATGAATAACACACACTTTTGACTACACACACTATTCATAATTTATAATATTCCGGCATGAATGATAAAATTTCAAAATCAATATTTTTAAACTTTGTACATTTATAATTATTCTAAAATAAGTATGTACATACATTCAGGATGTTATAAGTTCAAAATGACAACAAAATTTATTTTAAGAACAAACATTTGATTAGTTTCATATATTCATGCATGGCTCTCTTTGTTTGTTTTCTTTACCTCAGCATGCATCAAAACAATGGAATAGCAAAACAAAATCCTAACTAAATATCATAAATTTAGAAACAAAAACAAAAAAAAATATTCTGGCATACAAACGAAGTTATTGGTCACCAATAACTATGACATTCGAGCAGAGAATAGACGCACAGACGTTGAAACCTTATGCATGGATTTTAATTCCTCAGTCATCTTCTGTTTCTCTTCAGCACTCAAGGTTGAATTCGGCGAGATTATGGCCATCTTTAAGCATTTGGAGTTTTCTAGAACGTATCTTATGAGTTCTTTTTCAAATTCTCTTCCTGCATATCCTCTCCATCCAAAGATCTCGAGATGAGACGACAAAAATTTGGGAACAGAACTCGGTTGGTTCCACAGATGTGGAACATGGTCAATCTCTTCGTCAATGTCTTGCTCAATCTCTGGTTCACGGTTGACCATAATAAGTTTTAGTTGAGAACAATTAGAGAGCAAAACCACAAGTGACTCACACAAGTCTATGTCACATAGTAATATACTACACTGAATAAGCCGAGAGTAGTTTACAGTTTTAGGCCACGGAACCATTGTAATGTCCAAAACTAAGGACAGATGCTTGATCGAAGAAAGAGATCTCCGAAAGTTGCCATTAAGGTCAAACGCAACATTAATAGTTGCTTTAGCAAGACGAGGCATATACTCAATCGAGCAAGAGTGTGCCATAGAGTCATATATCACTAAAGACACTAAAGCCGGGGTGTCTATAACCAAATTAAAGACCCATCAGTATCTTCATCTTCATCTTCTTGAATTATATGTGAATCTATATGTGAATACCTTAAGCTCCGTAAAGAAGGCACTTTCAGACTGAAATTTTTCACATTATCATCCACATCAACAAGCCGAACCACCTCTAGACTCTCGAGAATGGGGCAACCGGATAAAAGCCTAACATGAGAATCTTCGTCTTTGTACACAACATGGCGAAGATTAAGTGTTTTTACACTACAAGAAAACAGGGAATTAGCGACTGAATTTTGCGTCTAAAATGGCAGTCGCAAAAATGGCGACTTAGTTGCGACTACATAGCGACAGAGTTGCGACTAAAATAAATTCGTCGCCACTCAGTCGCAATTTAGCGACTACATAAATTAGTCGTTCAACAGTCGCTAAATAGCGACAAAGTTGCGACTTAATTCGGCGGGTCACCAAATATTTTTTAAAAAAGCCACGTGTTGATCGTGTGTAGTTAGTGAAAATAATTTTCGCGACTGCAACAATTAGTCGCTAAAGTAGTAGCTAAGTTGCGACGAAGTTGCGACTAAATGTGGGGAGTCGCAAAAAAGTGGGTAACCCTCGTGTTTATCGTTTGTGGTAGGCATAACAACTTTTTGCGACTACATTTTGGAGTCGCAATGTAGTCGCAAAAAGTCTATATAAGCAAGCCACACACGTTGTTTCATCTCATTCCAATTTGTTTCGAATTAAGTCGAGTGAAATTTTTTTTTTTTTTTTCTTAAACGAGAGAATCTTCTTTTTTTAATTAAGTTTGAAAATGTGGGGAAATTACAATTATAGTAATGGCCGGGAGTGGATGTATCGGAGGTTCGATGAAACGACGGGTAATATCTCAGCAGAGTTTAGAGATGGGGTGGATAATCAATTCATGACATTTGCAAATAGCCAGGAGCTTACGCAGAGCAATGGCGGTAAGTTTTATTGTCCTTGTAGTGTTTGCAAGAATAATAAATTTTTACCGGGGGCTAAAATTTGGAGCCATTTGTATAGCAATGGATTTGTGCCTGGTTATTATGTTTGGTATAAGCATGGGGAAGAACTCGATATGAGTTTAGGAACGAGTTATGGTGATACAACGTGGGTAGGTGATCAGAGTGAAGAAGTGGGTAATGTAGAAGGTAGATATGTGGATATGGTGAATGATGCATTTCATCATAATGTTAATTTTGATCATCAACATGATGATAGTTATGAGAATGTAGAAGAACCTGTACGGAATCATTCCCAAAAATTCTACGACTTGTTAGAAGGAGCGAAAAATCCTTTATACGATGGGTGTCGTGAAGGTCACTCGCAGTTATCATTTGCTGCTGAGCTCATGCAACATAAGACAGATCATAATATGAGTGAGAGGTTAGTGGATTCGATGTGCGGAATGTTTACTAAGTTTTTACCTGAAGGAAACCAGGCAACATGTTCAAATTACGAGACGGAAAGACTGATGGGCAATTTAGGCCTCCCATGTCATGCAATTGATGTTTGCATTAACAATTGTATGATCTTCTGGAAAGAAGACGAAAGGGAAGATAAGTGTGGGTTTTGTAATTCACCAAGATGGAGGCCTAACGAGCAAAACCGTAGGACCAAAGTACCATATAGTCGTATGTGGTATATGCCTATCGCTGACAGATTAAAGAGAATGTATCAAAGCGAGAAGACTGCAGCGGCAATGAGATGGCATGCCGAGCACGAAGCAATGGAGGGAGAAATGTGTCATCCGTCTGATGGGGCGGAGTGGAAATATTTTCAGGATCGACATCCCCAGTTTGCCCAAGAAACCCGAAACGTTTATCTTGGATTATGTACAGATGGGTTCAATCCATTTGGGGAGTCAAAAAATCATTCGTTGTGGCCTGTGGTCTTGACTCCATATAATTTACCCCCTGGTATGTGCATGAATACGGAGTACTTGTTTCTTACAATTATGAATCCTGGGCCAAATCATCCGCGAGGTAGTCTCGATATATTCCTTCGACCTCTCATTGACGAGTTAAAAGAATTGTGGTCCAATGGCGTTGATGCGTACGATGTATCCTTGAATCAAAAATTTAATCTGAAAGCAGTGCTATTGTGGACGATAAGTGATTTTCCGGCGTTGGGCATGCTATCAGGATGGAGCACCCATGGCACGATAAGTGATTTTCCACCATCATTTTTCGACGTGATGGAGCACCTACCTATACATCTCCCCTACGAAGCTGAATTAGGAGGCCCCGTGCAATATAGGTGGATGTACCCTTTTGAAAGGTTTTTCAAAAAGTTGAAAGGGAAAGCAAAAAACAAACGATATGCAGCAGGATCGATTGTTAAAGCTTATCTGAAACAAGAGGTTTCTTATTTCACAGAGCATTATTTTGCCTCCGATATAGACACGAATTCAAGGTATATAATTCACATATATATGGAGACACATGCTATCTATTCTAAATTTCTTCAAATTAACTAATTTGGTCAGGTTAACAAGATTCAATGAAGGTGGAGTCCCCGTATATCATGTCCCTGACGTACCTGATATATTCACTCATGTTGGTCGTCCAAGTGGAGAAATGCAGGAAATTTGGCTTTCAGCGAAAGACTATCGATGTGCACATGCATATGTATTGCGAAATTGTGAATATTTTCAGGAAATTGAGAGGTATATTCTACCGTGTGTTTACATAAGTTTTAACATGGCCCAAATTGTATTAATTGGTCTCATATTTGTGTTGATCTTAAACAGCATGTTTGAACTATCTATTTCTCAAAAATATCCACATCTTTCTGAAAAAGAACTCTCCGCGAAAAGAGGTGACGAATATCATTTATGGGTGAAAGATTATGTAAGTATGAATAAAATTCTTAACTATGTATCTATACTTCTATATATTTGATTTTCTCTAACTATACGCAGGTTAATTACTGGAAAGCCACACATCAATTTCCTATTTGGGTTCGAGAGATAGTGGAAGGACCGAAAAACAATGCCAAAACATGGCCTATCTACTTTACAAGAGGATATTTGTTTCATACGCAAAACCACAACCAGGGACGAAAGACATGTAACTATGGTGTATGTGTCAAAGGACAAAATTACAGTGACGCATCTGATCAAGCCGATTTCCACGGGATCTTAACTGATATAATACAACTGGAGTATGAGGGGATGGCTAATTTAAGAATCACACTTTTCAAGTGTAAGTGGTACGACCCTATTATCGGTAAAGGCACTCGGAAGAGCAATGCTGGCATTGTAGACGTTCTTTCATCGAAATGGTTCAATAAATACGAACCTTTTATTCTAGGTACGTATATCCCTATATATATATATATATATATATTACTTTCTTGATAGATAATGTATTCATAAGTTCTTTATAATGACTTTGCATGCACAGCTTCTCAAGCGGATCAAATTTGTTATATCCCATACCCATACAAGAAGAAACCGAAGCAATTATGGCTAAATGTTGTTAAAGTCAACCCGTGAGGACATATTTCAGGAGGATATGACTACACAGAACCGACTCTTTTGCAACAAGAAAATGATGATCATGTAGTGCTGACTACAATTGAAGATCTCGTAGTGCGAGACGAGAATCTGGTACAAGGAGAGAACCCAATAAATCTCGATTATGATGTCGGAGATGCGGAAGAAAACGACGAATTCCAATGCAATTCATCGTCTTCAGATGATGAAGTTGAAGTTGATGAAGAACCTTACTAAATAATATTATAATGCATAAGGTACTTATATTTGATAATGAAATTTATTAATGGTTTATCTTATTTAGTTGGGTTTTGTATGTGATATTAAAACTTAAGCAAAAATAAAACCATAATATTAAAAGTTAAGAATAAGATTAAAACCACAAAAATATTAAACCACAAAAATTAAGCAAAAATTAAACCATAATATTAAGCAAAAATTAAACCATAATATTAAGCAAAAATTAAACCATAATATTCAGCAAAAATTATATCATAATACATAAATTAAGCAAAAATTAAAATTTTAGGTTAAAATTTTTTTTTAAAAAATTCAATTTGGGCCCAAATTTTTCCCAAATTAATCAAGAGGGAACATTTCCCTCTAAGCCAAATGTTTCAACCCACGAGACTTATCTCGGGCTCTTCACCTTCTCTTCACCTTCTCTTCACCGTCTGTTTTCTCTCAAACCCTAGCCGCGCCATCTTCTCTTCAGCTTCTCTTCACCTTCTGTTTATTCCGATGTCTGGCCGTGTAAAAGTTACGCCTACAGGACGAGGAGGACGACGCCCTGCGACAACAGCCGCGAATCGAAGAGCCATTTCTCCCGGTGAGACAAGGATCTCGCATCGGAAGGGAAAATCAAAGAAATCCGCCTCGCCGCTTCCGCCTCAGTATGCATTCACGCCGGCGGCCGCTTCACCCTCTGTGACTCCTCGTAGCCGTGTCCCAGTTTTCGCCGAAGGTGTCAAAGATTTCCCTCCTCCGCCGCAGCTTTTGACCAGTACGGGCCAAGCAGGATCTGGAAACTCGGGAACCAATCCTCGAGCCTCTGCTTCTCCAAGACCCTCTGAAGCTCGACCCTCTCCTTCTCTTCAAGCTCGAACCTCTCCTTCTCTTCAACCTCGACCCTCAGCTTCTCTTCAACCCCCACCTGCTGCGACTCAATCTCAATCTGCTCCTTCTCCTGAAGCTCCACCCGCTGCGTCACCACAAGCTCAGAGTTCTGAGGCTCAAAACGATCACCTGGAAGAAGACGAAGAGGAGTATGATGAAGACTACGAGGAAGTTTATTTTGACGGTGACGAAGGATTGCAACCACAACTCGCGGAAGCCGTGCTCGCCGCTTTGACCAACTTGCTAATCCAGCCAGGCCGTGACCAATACACAACGCTACTCTCTCCCACATTGGAGCCTGGAACCGTCTGGTAAGCTGTTTTTGTTTTGTTCTGGTAGGCCTTGACCAATACACAACGCTTAGCTTAGTTTTTTGTTTCTGTGACTGATGGTTTAGAGTAATGTTTTAGAGTATTATGGATATGTGAATGCTGGTTTAGTCCTTTTGCTCTGATTGTATATGAGACTTAACACTTTTGTTTATCTGTTTGTAGGTTTATAGGTAAGGACAAGTCCGCATTGACTCGCAAGATCACAAGGATATTTACAAACAAGTTCGATCAGCCTTACTACAACTGGGGTTGTGTCCCATTTCCTAAAAGAGAAAAATACTTTCTTGAATTCGCGGTAATCTTCTTAACCTCTCAATCTGTTCATAATTTTCTGTTTGTTTGTTTTCTTTGATCACTCACACTTTGCTCTTATCTTGTTGTGTAGAAAGAACACACATGGCATCCCATACACACTGGTCTTGTCCAATCAAAGTTCGAGAAGATTTGCCAAGTGAGACTCAAGGACATGGTTTCTAAGGCGGGGACGAAAAGAAAGCAACCGAAGTGGATTGGCAATACGTTGTGGGGAAAAATGTGTGACTATTGGATCACAGAAGAAGCCAAAGAAAAGCATGCCACTACATCAGCAGCTCGAATGTCTGACCGTAATGGTCAAGGTATTCACAAGCATGTCTCGGGCCAGAAATCTTTCTTACAAGTGGAACAAGAATTGGTAAGTTCCTTTGTTTTGCTATTAGTCTCTGAGTTACATGTCTTGATAATTTACATGTCTTGCTATTCACATGTTCTTGTTTAACATTTCAGGAAGTGACATTGGGAAGACCTCCGAGTGTTGTTGAAGTCTTTGTAAAGACTCATACAAAGAAAGATGGGAGCTTTGTCGATCAGAGAGCGCAGGAAGTGTTTGATCTTTATAAGCAGAAGAAGGAAGCTAAGTTGGCTGAGCTTGAGCATGAGAATGACGAGTCTGCAGATGGTACTTCGCTTCGATCACAGCTTTCTGTAGAGGAGGATAACGATGTCTTCTACAAGGTAAAATACTTTTCTAAGCTTGAGTTTGTTAGATTTTTTAGGTTTCCAAATCTTTGATAACTAATACTCTGTGTTTTGATTATTGCAGTCTACTGTCACAAATGACAGAGGCCAAATGTATGGACTTGGAAGCCTAGGGACATACATCAACGGGAAGCGGAAGTATCCAGGCAGCTCCTCTTCTTTCACAACCGTGAACCAACAGCTCGAGGACGCTAACCAAAAGATCGAGGAAATAACAGCCCTACAAGCACATCGCGAAGCAGAGCATCTCCGTGTTACATCAGCTCTACAAGCAGAGGTCAGGGGCTTGGGAGTAGTCAAAAAGTACCTCAGCATCAAGGACCCAGAATTTCTTGCATTCCTCAGAAATGAAGAAGATCACTCTAATCCCCCTCTCTAGGTTCCTAACTTCTCAACTCTCTTTGACTCTGAACTTGAATGACTTGAACTTGTGTTTTGGAGTTTGAACTTGTGTTTGTTATGCTTTTGTTAACTCCTATATTGGAGTTTGAACTTCTATGCTTTAGGTTTGTAAATCTTGAATGTATGTTATTAGTTCTTATGTTTCTTTGTTAAAGCTCATTTGTTTCTTTCAAATTCGGCTAAACCATTTAATAACAAATCAAAATCTACCAAAACAGGAATACCAATATGCTAAACCGATAAACATCGTAGTCGCTATCCAGTCGCAAAACCAGTCGCAAAACCAGTCGCAAAACATTCTAACTTAGTCGCCAAAACCAGTCGCAAAAACGTCGCAAAACCAGTGTCAGAACCAGTCGCAGACAACATCGCAAACAAGTCGCAAAACCGGTCGGGAGAAGTCGCAAATCATGTCGCAAAACCAGTCGCAAACCTAGTCGCAAACATAGTCGCAAACATAGTCGCAAACCTAGTCGCAAAACCGGTCGGGAGAAGTCGTAAAACCGGTCGGGAGAAGTCGCAAATCATGCCGCAAAACCAGTCGCAAACCTAGTCGTAGAATCAGTCGCAACTTCGTCGCCACAACAGTCACAAACCCGTCGCTAAAGTAGCGACTACATTGCGACTGGACCGCGACTAAAAGAAAACAGTCGCAAAAGAGTAGCTGATTAGCGACTGCATGGCGACTAATTGATTTAGCGACGAGGTCTTTTGCGACCACTTCTTTTAGTCGCAACACAGTCGCAATTATGTAAACGGCGACTGTTTAGCGACTAATACTGTAGTCGCGAATTCCCTGTTTTTTTGTAGTGTTAGTGATGGGAGAGAGATCGGAGAAGGAACATCCACGAGAATTTTTCTGGAGAGAGTCAATTTCTTAATCGTTTTGCAAGTGTAAAGGCTCTCAGGCAATTTGATCGGCTCGCTTTTCCAGAGGAGCGTGAAAACTAGCCAACGCATGCGACGATCAACTGCTTTTGCAACCCAGTTTACAACATCAACATCAACAGGACATTGTAGACCGAGTTGAATACACAAACGTTCTAATATTGGTGCATCGTATAATCGCATGGACTGGTCGAGAAACCACCAAACGCTCTTGCTTTCTACGTCATTGTTTTTGGTTTCTTGGTAGTCAAGTCTTGGCAACATCGTCCAGCCAAATCGCCATCGTCTAGACAAAAACGTGGTCGCCACCGCATCTTTGGTCGGAACACGCAATAATATCTGTATGAGCAAATCGTCAGACAACAAACTGATTCTGTCTTCACAAACTCTCTTTTGAATTTCCCCAGGATGTTCGGCTTCTGCCATAATTAAAAACTTAACCCTAGGGCCTAGACCTTTGTCCTTCTCGTGTCGTTGTGAGATCGACTTCTGTCTCACCGAATTAAAGGAAGCACTGGTTTTATATTAGGAAATTATAAATCTTTTCCCAATTAGAGAACAAATCTCATCATCGAAGTTACAAGATATTGTTGGGATATGGCAAGATATTCCCGAATCTTGACACTTCCATTTTCTTGCAATTATCTCTTTGTAAATTAAAGGCATATTATTATTTATAATAATGGATAATTATCCATCCATCTTTTACCGATTCAGAATACTTACCGCCTCTTGTAATAAAGTCGGCGACTAATATTTAATGTTTATTACTCTCCTATAAATAGAGATTTTATACTATGTAATAACTATATAAAAAAACAATAAGAGAAATCTTTTCTCTATTCTCGCTTACATCGCTCTCGTCTCTCTCTCATTTATCTCAACAAAACAAATAACCCTCACATATATACATATACATATATCCACATATATAATGTACATATAGTTTATAACATGTTATCACTACGATTCGTTTCTATACTAGAAATGTGAGATTTAATTTATGTTCGATCTGTTTATATTTATTTTTGGGATGATAGGCGTTGCCTTCCCCTAACCGATCGTTATGATAGGCTCTGCCTTCACGATCATGATCATATGGTAGACTATGTCTCCTCAGATCATATGACAGGTTATGCCTCCTCAAATATATAGTTGGCTTATGATCATATGGCTGATTATGTCTCCTCATATCACTACCTCCATAAAATATATGTCTCGAAGACATTTATGAAAGATTCCAGAAGAACCATATAACAAAAATAATGTCCAGAAGATATATTTAAAGCAAAAATGTCCAAAAGACATATGAAAGCATTCCTGAAGAACTGCTCCGTCCATAAGACGTTTTAAATTATTGTTCTTTTAATTCTTGTTTATTATCGTAAATTATATGGAAGGCTTGCCTCCTATATTGTTTTAAATTCTGTCTTTATTATGTTTACGAATTTTATTGTGTTGCTTTAAAATTAGAAATTTAAATTGAATTAATGAATTGTTATATTATGTAATTCAGTTATCATGTCAAATTTGACGAAACTTGAAATCGCTGCCCTTGATATCTTTGGAAATAATTATATGAGATGGGCAGTAGCCGCAATGAAGCATTTGAAAGGAAAAGAGCTCTTTGATACCATCGATAAATCAAAAACAACTCATGAAGAGAAAAAGGCAAACACCATGATATTTTTATTCCACCATATCCATGATGGTTTAAAAGATGAATATATCACGAAAGAAGATCCTGCAGATCTTTGGCAATCACTCAAAGATAGGTTTGATCATCAAAAATATGTGATCTTACCAAAAGCTAAGCATGAGTGGTTAAACCTCTGGTTTCAAGATTACAAGAGCGTTCCTGAATATAATTCCGCTCTGTTTGGAATCACTTCCAGGATAATGTTATGTGGAGAAAAGATAAGCGATTTTGATATGATCGAAAAAACTCCAAACATTTCATCATGGAAACATAATCCTGCAGCAACAATACCGGGCAAATGGATACACGAAGTATTCAGAGTTGATGCAAGTTCTCTTGGTGGTAGAACAAAATAACGAACTCGTGACGTTAAACCATCAGTCTCGTCCAACTGGATCAGCTCTATTCCCAGAAGTGAATGTTGC
This sequence comes from Eutrema japonicum, assembly GCA_030161315.1. Taxonomy (NCBI): domain Eukaryota; kingdom Viridiplantae; phylum Streptophyta; class Magnoliopsida; order Brassicales; family Brassicaceae; genus Eutrema; species Eutrema japonicum. Next base: position 46,684,875 of record BSQW01000013.1, read on the forward strand.
ATCATCCAACTATAATAATTGGCAAAATGGACGTGGACGCGGTCGAGGTAATGATCATGGTCGTGGACGAGGTTATCACTACAAAAAAATTTGAATATTGTTACAAAATAATTGTGACTACTTTATTTGGTAACAATTTTGTGACGAAATTCATACGAATCCATGACGAAATTATTTAGTCATAAAAGCGTTACCATTTCGTCACCAAATTGAAGGTAATAAACTTTTGTCACTAATGGAGACATAATTGTTACAAAATATATTGTCATAAATATTGTTATGAATTTGCGACCAAATCGAGTAACTAAATTATACGATTTTTGTGACTAAACTGAAGTCACTTATAGCTACACATATTTTGTAAATAAATCGTCATATTTTGCCACCGTTTTAGTGTCATTTGCATTTGGTCATAGAATGTGACATAGTTGTTACGAATTTGTGACAAGAGTAAAATCACATGTGAATTTTTTTTAAAAAAAAATCGCTTCAATTCTGAAAAAACACCCAAAAAAACATAATAACTAAAAAGAGTATAAATGACATAATATGTTAAAACAAAAAAATTGTGAACGTGACACTAGCTCTTGATATGAATGTGACCTACATAAAATAAACAAAAAAAAGAATTAATTAATTAGAAGTTCCAAAAAAAAACACAGCATCGATCTAAAAAACATGTATCCAAGATCTGAAAACAATACAAGATGATTAACATATTACAAATCAATCACAAAAACTGAAATATAAAGCCAAGTAAACAATGTATCATAAGGAATAAAATTAAAGCAAAAATATAGAGAGCTTACAAGGACTGAGTGGCGATAGAAAGGAGATCGGAGACAACACTAAGAATCAGATTCTTCACTAGATAATTCGATATCAGAATTTCCATCTTCAGCGTCTGATCCAATTTCTGCTACTACTTATGGATCATCAAGATCTTCTACTTGTCTTTGTAGACATGTTAGTGTCTCGATGTGCAATGAATCAACCTGAACAATAGAATCAGCATTTTCATGTTGCATTGCAGAGAAATCCAAATTTATGCTGACCAATACTTTCCCTCTCGGTGGTATCATAATTGTTGCTTTCCAGTGTTGATCTTTTTTTGGCTGAGTCATTCGTGGATATGAAACATAACATACTTGATCTGCTTGTGAAGCCAATACAAAAGGATCATATTTTTCATAACGTCCTTTAGCATTAATATCGATAATCCCTGACATGTTTATTCGTATACCTTTCCCAATGGTTGAATCATACCAATCACATTTGAAGACCACGACTTTAAGATCAACTGAGCCAGGATAATGAAGTTCAAAAATCTCTTTCAATATTCCATAAAAAGCATGTTCTTCACTTGAGGCAGAGGATGTTGTACCTTTGACACAAACTCCATAATTGGTATTCTTTTTGTCTTTTCCGTGATCATATGTATGAAATACATATCCACGACAAAAATACATTGACCAACAAGTAACTTTAACCATTGGACCATGAACGAGAGACAACAACCACTGTGGATATGAATTTTCCTTCCAAGTATCCTCCACCTATTTTAAAAATTGCATGTATACAATACATATTGTAATATAAGATTATCAAAGATTTACCAAAAGATTACTTTAAAAAAAAACTTACATGTTTTTTTAACCAGCTTGAATATTTTTTTATCTTTAAGCTCATTGAGATTGTTTTCGCTTATTCCTGGATAAGCCGTAATCATGCTCTGCTCGAAACCTATATATAAAAAAATTCATGAAGAGTAAATATGATATCTTATATTCACCCTATCAAAATATAAATTAAAGTATACATGTGCATATTAAGATTTTATACCTTTCAAATGGTCTTAACTGATCGCAGTTTTGCAAAAAATATGTATGTACGATATGATGATCTTCATCTTGGAGCCATATCTCCTTTTCTTTACCACTGCCCCTCCCTGGTTGAGAAAATATATCTGGAATTTCATCAAATTCATGTGTCTTTTCTTGATTACCTCCATCATAGTGTCGATCTCCTCTTCGGTTTTTTGTCTTGATGTGTGGCTCAAAGTAATAACTACAAAAAGTAGAAATCTCTTCATTGATGTATTGTTCAACAATCGAGCCTTCTACCTTTGATTTATTTTTCACTTTTTTCTTTAGATGACCCATGTATCGTTCAAAAGGATACATCTATCTAAATTGCACAGGTCCTCCAAGGCTAGCTTCATGTGGCAAGTGAATTGGCAAATGCTCCATAACATCAAAAAAGAAGGTGGGAATATTTTCTCTAGGTTACAAAGAACCAAACAAATATTCTTATGCAACATTTCAACACCATCTTTGTGTATAGTTCTTGCGCATACGTCCCGGAAAAATAAGCTAACACATACCCAAAAAAAAAATTGTTATATGAGTTAAAAAAAGCTTTATATTTGATCCAAAGATTTTTTTATAAGTATTTGAATATCCAAAAATATCAAATCAAGTTCATTTTTTTATCATCACAATATTGAATAGCAACTAAAGTAAGCCTCCAAAATCATATATTACATAAACCAATAATCCACAAAACTACACACTAAATTTTTTTTAGAAAATATACAAAATATAATTTTTGACAAGGGATGTGGTTTAACTCCCCCTATCTATAATTATTAAGAGACAAGGGATGTGGTTCAACTTTTCTCTATAATAATTAATTTTTAAACTTTGACTATCAAAGCAAACATGAAAAGTAAATGGCTTGAATTTTTTAAAATAACAGAGAAATGCAGAGGTAATAATAAAAATTAAATGAAAGTTGAATACTTACTAGGTAGCGCATCGTGTACAGATTTATCCATAAGCTCAGCAATCGCAATTGGAAGTAGACGTTGCATAAAAACATGACAGTCATGACTTTTCATTCCAGTTAACTTTCCTCCCACTTCATCGACACATTTAGATAAACTTGATGAATATCCATCAGAGAATTTAACTTCTTTTTCGATCCATTGTAGAAAAACTGTTTTGGCATCAGCTTGTAGTGTAAAAATTGGAATTGGTGCCTTCCCATCAGTCATTAAGTGCAACTCTTTTCGATTACAATGCTCTTGCAAATCAAGTCGTGATTTGAGGTTATCTTTCGTTTTCTCCTTCACATTCAGTAAAGTATTCATGGTATTATCGAAAAAGTTTTTTTCGATGTGCATCACATCAAAATTGTGTCAAATTATATGATCTTTCCAATAAGGCAGCTCCCAAAAAATGCTTTGTTTATGCCAGCTGTGAGTGCTACCGTATCCTATTAATTTTCCATGGTTTCCCCCACATTGAACTGTTTTTGGTAAACCACTGACTTCAGTCAAGATTTTCTCACCTGTTAATATCGGAGATGGACTATCATTCACAATCTTTCCTCTTTTAAAATTTTTCTTATTCCGCCGATAGCTATGATTTTCCGGTAGAAAACACCGATGACAGTCAAACCAACTTTTTTTCTACCATGCTTTAACTGAAATGCATTGGTGTGCTCCAAACAATAAGGACATGCCAACCGACCATGAGTTGTCCACCCAGAAAGAATACCATACGCAGTAAAGTCACTTATTGTCCACATGAGTACTGCTCGTAAGAGAAAGTTCTACTTAGTAGAAATATCATATGCTTCAACACCGTTAAACCACAAATATTTCAGCTCTTCTATCAATGGTTGAAGAAATATATCTAGACTTCTCTTAGGATGATTTGAACCAGGGACTAGAATGGTTAGAAACATAAATTCATGTTTCATACACATCTCAGGTGGCAGATTATACGGAGTCAAGATAATAGGCCATAATGAATAATTATGTCCTGACATACCAAATGGATTAAAACCGTCCGTACCTAATCCAAAGTAAACATTTCTTGGTTTAGATGCAAAATCAGGGAATACCTTGTGAAAATGCTTCCATGCTTCTCCATCCGATGGATGACACATTTCTCCATCACTCCCTAAGTGTTCTGCATGCCATCTCATATCTTTTGCAGTATTAGCAGACTGGTATAATCTCTTTAATCTATCAGCTACGGGCAAATAAAACATTTGGCGGTAAGCAATTCTTTTCTGCCCAATCTTTTGAGTAAGACGAAATCTATCTTTCTTACAGAACAAACAACTTTCTTCCTTTTTAGCATCTTTCCAAAATATCATGCAATTATCTTGACAAACGTTAATATTCTGATAAGGTAAACCCAAAGACCGCATAAGCTTCTTGATTTCATAGTACGACTTAGGTGAGTTGTTACCTTCTGGCAAATAATCTTGCATTAACTGAGCAATCGAGTCCATACAACTTTGAGACAAATTATTATATGTCTTCAAACTCATAAGCCGAGCTGCTAAGGAGAATTTTGAAAGACTTTCTTTACATCCATCATAAATTGGTTGTTTTGCAGCATCTAACATATCATAAAACCTTTTTGCCTCGAGGTTAGGTTCCTCTTCCATCATTGAATCAAACTCTGTATTACCAAATGCATCTGAAATCATTTCAACATAAAGATTTATTGGCTCTGTGTGAGACTCAGATCTGAAAGCATATTCTTCAGAATTTAACATATCGTAATCTTCTCCATGAGAAGTCCAAACACAATAGTTAAGCATGAAACCTCTATTATATAAATGTGCTGACACCAGATCTTCTGTCAGTAATTTTCCTCCATTCTCACACTTAATACATGGACACCATAGCTTTTTACTCTCAAGAAATAGAGGTTGACGTTTTGCAAAATCGATAAAACATTTCACCCCTTGACAATAAGTTTCTGAAACTTGATCGGTTGTATGATCGATTCTTTCATACATCCAACGCCTTTTAGCATATACATCACTATTTGAAGACATTAAGATGACCTGAAAATATATTTGAGAAGAGAAAATTAGAATTAGCTCACTGGATTTTGTATGACGTAACTTTAAGCATCATACAAATTCTTATTTTTTCACGTTTTTCTTAGCTCGTTTTGAAGTTGAGTTAGATAATGTTAAAGCTTAGTTTGTTTTTGTCATGTGAGTTTCACCAATCTGGTTCCAAGTTTAATTAACAATTTCAAGACTTATGCTCAAACGTAAGTTTTTAACAAGAAAACACGAATTCCTCACCTTAGCCTTAACGAGAAGATAGAGATGCGGATCAGAAACAAGGGAAGCACTAGTCGGCAACGAGGGAAGCACTTGTCGGCAACTCACCAGACACACACGACAACGATCTACAATGGAAGGATTTTATGTTTCAATTGATTACTTGCTGCACAAGTAAACGGTGAAGAGGGGCACACACAACGACGAACGCGAAGGGAAGGAGGAGAAGAAGACGGTGGCGGTTACCTCACGACGATAGGGAACAACAGTACTGCAAAGCTAATGAGCGGGGGTGACGGACAGAGACGGTGGTTGTCGAGACAAACACACGCCACAATCGGCGAACGAAACAGAGAGGGAAGAGAGAAGACGAAGGCAACGTAGACGGAGGAGTATGACTGTATGAGCACAGCTTATTAAAGAGCTTATTAAAGCTTTGTTTTTCAGTTATCAGGCTCAGGTTCATAACTGTATGAGTTATGAGTTATGTAATCAATCTAGGCAATAACTGTATTGATATTTTGTTTTTGATACTTTATTTTTCAGAAAAAAATTTAACTGGCATCCTTCTATCAACAATCAATTTGAAAGCGAGTTTAATAAGCTTGCTGCTTATCGTCTTAGAGGAATGATAAGCCATGCCAAGAAAAAAGGAGAAAAACCAGAATGGATTTTGTCTGAGTATTGGACCATTATGCTAGCATATTGGGCAACACCAAAAGCAACATCAACTAGTGAGAAGGCTCGTGCTTCTCGAATGTCTGATCGCAATAGTTTGGGTCCACATTCTCACCGAGCCGGTTCACGTTCTTGTGCCAAAGTTCAAGATGCTTTGGTAATGTATATATTTTTTTCATTGCTAATTTCAGTCGTGAGTATTTTTTTTTTATTGTTTTACTTTGTTTTATTATTTTGTATACAGGAAGCAAGCAATGAAGACTATTCTTTTATTGCTGTGATGAAGAAAGTACATCAGAATCCTGATGGGACATATGTGGATCAACGAGCTCGATTGGTTGCAGAAATTTATGAGAAGCATGTTCAAGAACGCTTGGGACAACTTGTATCTTCTGGTGAAGAGAATGTGACAGCTGAAAATCTTGACCAACATGAGAAAAATGAAATTTATGTCAAGCTAATATTTCAAAACTTTCTTTTTCTCTGTAGGAATCCCATATGGATCTGTGAATTTGATGTACGGTGTTGACAAACATGAAAGCAAGGCAAAACATCTTCTTATTCCTTCTTACGTATTTTGTTCATTGATCTGTGCTTTTTGGTGATGCGACTGAACAAACGAAACTTATTTTGACTAACTTTGCTAGTTCTCAACGAGTTAAAGAGTGTTGAGATTGCTATTTCGTTCTTGACATAATATTTTTTCATTAAATTCATTTCTTTTTTTTTGGTTTTTTGCTTTAGGTTGTCGCTGCTGCTGCTGGATCATCAAAACAAGGCCATATCTTTGGACTTGGAACACTAGGTGAGGCTTTACCATCTGTTGATGTCTCTCCAAGTCAACCACAAACTTCTGAAGAAACAGAGATGATAACACACCGCCTGCATGAGTTGGAAGCTGAACTGAAACATAGCCGTGAAGAAAATCTGCAAATTCAGAAAAGGCTTGAATCTATGGAAAAAATTGTTGAGTCTTTTGCAAGTCAGAATGCAACTCCACCACCTCCACCACCACAATCCACGTAATCAAGTTATGCTGCTATTTCTCCTTAGTATTGTTTACTTTGTATTTTATAATGACTATTTCCTTTAAATTGTGTTTGTTTAGTTTGTATTTTATTAAGACTATTTCTTTTAAATTGTGTTTGTGTATTAGCTATTAACTTTGTTTTGGATGTTATTTTATTAATTAATATTATCATTTGCTTATTATATTGTACTTTTAATGTTTTATTGCATATTATTTAAATTTAAGAAAATGGGGGTACAATTAAAATAGAAATATGTGGTTAACATTTGTGACTTAATTTTAATGGTTTTCACATTTCCAGTTTTGTAACAATTTGTAACGGTTAGGTAAAAAAAAACGTCATAATATAAATCAAATAATGACAATTATTTGTTATAATGTAGTCACTAATTGTGATGGAGTTTGTGATATTATTGTGGTCATAATTTGTAATGGATCATTGACATAAATATTGTAATAATTTGTGATACAAATGTGACTATTTTTTGTCACATTTTGTAACTTAATTGTGATAGTATCATTTGTCACGAATCGTGTCGTTTCTATGACTATAAATTAGTCACGAATTGTGATGAGATTTGTGACATTATTTTGGTCATAATTTATGACGAATCAATGACTAAAATATAGTAACAATTGGTGACAAATATGTGACAATATTTTTTGGCACAAATTGTGTCGTTTTGTAACTATTTTAATGTCTTCATAAGTGGTGACGAAATGTTACGTTATTATTCGTAAGAAAATTTTGCTACGTTTTTTGAAACGAAATTGATTTGTGACGGTTTTATTGTGATGTTTTAGAAATTGTGACATTTTCGTCACAATATAAATTTTGTGACGAAATATTTACATATTGTGACATAAAAAATTGTAACAATATTTACTTTTTGTAGTGTATGGACGTGGACGTGAACGAGGACAAGGAAGAAAATTCCGTCCTAATGATGCCAATAGTGAAAGAAATAATAAAAGGTTCAAAGGAAATGAAGTTGGTCGCGTGAATAATAAGCAACATGAGAATGCTCGCTACAGATGCGGCATGACAGGACATTGGTCCCGTACCTGTCGTACGCCGAAACATTTAGCCGATCTGTATCAAGAATCACAAAAAGCGAAAGGAAAAGAATGTGAAACCAACTTCATCTATGGTGAATCTAGACCTTCTTTTGACGGTATAAATGATGATATACATCTCGATATTGTTGATTTTGTGGTTGATCCCGAAGATATCAACGAAAGACAAAACGACTAAGATCTTCCTGAAGAAAAAAATATGACATGATATATATAGTTGTGTTTGTTAATCTTCCTGAAGAAGAAAATAATGTTTATAAATGTGTTTTTTGTTATAAAATAGTTTTTTATTATAATATAAAGCTTTTGCCTTGTTTATTAATGTTTCTTTTATAAATATTTTAAATTCAGAAAATGTCGAAATCTAAGATCGAGGATGGAGATATATGTCTGGCAGACAGTGCTACAACGCACACAATACTTAAAGATAAAAAGTATTTCTCCTCTCTTAAAATAAAAGATTCCGCCGGAAGCGTGAATACTATACCTTGTAATGCAAAAATTATTATGGGCTCCGGAAGAGTCAGTTTTTCGATGCCAAGGGGAAAGAAATTTGAAATAAATGATGCATTATATTCTCCTAAATCTCTTAGAAACTTGTTAAGTTTCAGAATTGTCCGCAGAAATAGATATCACATAGAAACTATGAATGAAAATGGCATTGAATATCTTTGCATCACATCAGTTACTCCGGAGAGAAAACTTATATTAGAAAAATTACCAGTGTTATCCTCCGGATTATATTCCACAAAAATAAATGTGACTGAATCATATATTACGGTAAACCCGATGTTTACAAGTACATTTAAAGTCTGGCATGAACGACTAGGGTATCCTGGTAATTCAGTCATGATGCAAAAAATTGTGGAAAATGCTAATGGACATCCTTTGAAAAACCAGAAGATTTTTCAATCGAGTGAATTTTCATGTAATGCTTGTTCTCAAGAAAAACTCATAACTCGGCCATCACCAGCCAAAATCGGGAATGAATCTCCAGTAATCTTAGAAAGAATACATGGTGATATATGTGGGCCCATACACCCACCATGCGGGGCATTTTGATATTTTATGGTATTAATTGACGCATCCAGTAGATGGTCACATGTGTGTCTATTGACTACATGAAATACGGCTTTCGCAAGATTCATTGCCCAAATAATCAGGCTAAAAGCACAATTTCCTGATTATACTATAAAGAAAGTAAGGCTTGATAACGCTGATGAATTCACTTCACAAGCCTTCAATGAGTATTGTATGTCATTGGGAATCGATATTGAACATCTGGTTCCGCATGTTCATACACAAAATGGCATGGTTGAGTCTTTGATTAAACGGTTGCAACTCATTGCAAGTAATATTGAGAACAAAACTCCCAATTTCAGTATGGGGTCATGCTATCTTGCATGCAGCGGCATTGATTCAGATACGACCGAGTTCATATCATAAATATTCTCCATTACAGTTAGCATCTGGCCAGGAGCCAAATGTATCACATCTTCATGTGTTTGGGTGTGCGGTTTATGTTCCTATAGACCCACGGCAAAGAACAAAAATGGGGGTGCAGAGAAGATTGAGAATATACATCGGTTATACATCACCAAGTATAATTTGGTATCTTGAACCGAAAACTGGTGATATGTTTACGGCACGTTTTGCCGATTGTCATTTTAATGAAAGTGAATTTCCAGCGTTAGGTGGAGGAATTAAAGAAATTCTGAAAGATGTTACATGGTGCACACCATCTTTGCTGTACCTTGATCCCCCTACAAAACAACGTGAACTTGAAGTTCATAAAATAGTACATTTACAAAATATGGCAAATCAGTTACTAGATGCGTTCACAGATACAAAAAGGGTGACAAATTCATATATACCCGTTGTGAATGCTCCGTCAAGAATTATTGTTCTGGAAGAACAAACTGATGGAAAATAGCAAATGAACCCAAGGTTCAGTTGAAAAGGGGGAGGCCGATAGGCTCAAAAGATAAAAAAAATCCCCGGAAAAAAAAAAGAAACTTGGAAAACAAAATGAAAATGGACCAGAAGAACCACATATAGAGAAAAGTCATGAAGACGAAAATGATAAAGAAAAATATGAGATTTCCATTAACTATACCTAAGATGGAAAATTATGTGATAGATATGAAATAGAAGATAATGATGGAAACAAATTCCCCGGTTATGGATGCAATAACTTTCAGATTTTTGATGAGCTTTGAGGCATCTAAAAATCTAGAAATGTATCTTATGGATGTTGTGACAACATATCTATATGGATCACTTGATAACAATATCTATATGAAAATCCCAGAAGGATTGAAAATGCCTGAAGCATTAAGCTCAAAATCTAAAGAAATATGTGCGGTCAAATTACAGCGATCACTTTACGGATTAAAATAATTCGGACGCATGTGGTATAATCGCTTAAGCGAATATTTGCTAAATAAAGGGTATGTGAATAATCCAATTTGCCCTTGCGTCTTTATTAAGAAATCATTATCAGGATTTGTGAGCATTGCTGTATATGTTGATGACCTGAACATAATTGGAACTCAAAAGGAAATTGATGATGCAAGAACTCATATGAAAGAAGAGTTCGAAATGAAATATCTCGGAAAGACAAAATTTTGTCTTGGGTTACAGATGGAGCACTTCCGAGATGGAGTATTTGTGCATCAATCAAATTATACCAAAAGGATCTTACAACGTTTTTATATGGATAAAGTGAATCTTTTGAGTACTCTAATGGTTAATCGATCTCTAGATACTGAAAAAGATTCATTCCGACCTTGTGAAAATAACGAGGAAACGTTAGGTCTTGAAGTACCTTATATGAGCGCTATAGGTGGACTTATGTATCTTGCAAATTGTACCCGACCGGATATAGCATTTGCTACAAATCTACTTGCAAGATTTAGTTCGTCACCTACGCACAGACATTGGAATGTGATCAAACATATTTTTCGTTATCTTCATAGAACAATTGACTTGAGTTTGTTTTACCCTCGAAACTCCAATTTCGATTTAATCGGTTTTGCATATGCAGGCTATTTATCAGATCCACATAAATCTTGATCGCAAACCGGATACGTTTTTACAATTGGAGGTACTGCAATCTCTTGGCGTTCTCAAAAGCAGACTCTAATCGCCACTTCCTCAAATTATGCAGAAACTATTGCGCTTCATGAAGCGTGTAGAGAATGTGTATGGCTCAGATCTATGACTCATCACATTCAAGAAGCAAGCGGAATAGTCACTAATATGGAGCCAACGATATTGTTTGAAGATAATGATGCATGTGTTGCTCAACTCAAAGAAGGTTATATCAAAAGTGATCAAACGAAACATATTCCTCCAAGATTTTTCTCTTACATTCGTGAACTCGAGAAGAATCAAGAAGTCGATATCCAGTACATTCGTTCAAGTGACAATGCAGCAAATCGTTTTACGAAGGCGGTTCCCACTACAACATTCAGAAAACATATTCAAAGTATCGGAATGCGTCATCTACGGGATTTATGAATAAAATGATATATCCATCATTACAGGGGAAAATTGCATCATTGTACTCTTTTTTCTTTGTCGTAGTTTTTATCCCATCAAATTTTTCCATAATAAAATTTTTAATGAGGCGATACGTAATACATTAGTAATGATGGATAATTAAAGAGAAATATTATATAATAATGGATAATTATCCATTCATCTTTTACCGACTCAGAATACTTACCGCCTCTTGTAGTAAAGTCGGCGACTAATATTTAATGTTTATTACTCTTCTATAAATAGAGATCTTATACTGTGTAAGTTCTATATACAAAGGCAATAAGAGAAATCTTCTCTCTCTTCTCCTTTACATCGCTCTCGTCTCTCTCTCACTTCTCTCAGCAAAACAAATAACCCTCACCTATATATCAAAATAATTAAAACAAAATATTTATCAAAATAAATTAAAATTAAAATATATTATATCAAATCCAATTAAATTTAAAAACAAAATTTTGACCAAAAAATAAATAATATTTAAATAAATTATATTACCAAATAAAACATAAAATCAAAACACTTCAAATCTAGGTAGTATAGTTTAGATTAGAATCTCCTTCATCGTCTTCAAAATTCTCATCACCATCAAAAGCTACAGATAAAAAAAAGTAAAATAATATTAAATTTTGACATATAGAAATGTCATTGAAAGTCTATAAATAATGATTTAAAAATATGAAGTAAATATGGATGAATGATAATGGTATATGGATCACGAAATCTATAGAAAATATGTTAAATTATTATTTTTAGAAAGATAAATGTTTAAATAAAATCTTTAACTAATTAAAATATAAAGTTCCAGACTTTTCGGGCTAGTCCGAGCCCGATCAAATTAAGCCCGAAAAACACACTATCCTGAAATACCCATTTTCAGACTTATATTTCTAGGTTCGAAACCACTATTTTTCAGAGCAAAATCGGACTGGCCCTAATTGACACCCCTATTCTATACCAAAAAGTATGAAGTTCGACCAGTGCAAGCATTGGCTCATTGAGAAATAAGACATAAAACCCTTAATACGCCAAGGTTTCGTACTCAAATTGTTTTCCAGTTATTTCTAGAATAACTAACTGTGTCGGTTATAATTAAGTAATAAAACTATGTAAAATTTAGGTGTCATTCCCAAAATTTACATGGCCTTTCTATGTGAAAGTTGCGTAAGTTTGGGTGTGTTTTTTGTAGCACTAGAGTGTAATAAGTTCGGTGTCTACTGCAGATCAAATTCATGTAAAATCAGAGAATATTTGTAAGGAAATGTTCTTTGTAGGAGGGTATACTTGTACAACATCCTATAGTTTCTAGAGATACGTCTTAAGTTTAGGGGTGTCTTCCTAGAACTTAAAAGAGTTTCGGTGTATATATACACTAGATTAGGTAAAAAATAAAAGTTTTAGACTCTAAAATTGATAACATACATAATTATAACATGTGTAATTAAATTCTAAATTAAGACACTGTTTAATTATTTAGAAAATATGTTTTGTAATTCGTAATTAAGAAAAATTCAAAATTAATTTATATTATTCAAACAATCCCTCTAAATGAACGAATGGGCTCCAACATTGTCAAACATACGATAACAAACTGCTATTTTTTAAATTTATTTACTATGAATCTTATATATTTTTTATATTTAACACTTTTTATTTTGTAGTTTATATTTATTTGTTTACTTTCCTTTTTGAATTTTATTAGTTTCCATTAAAACAAACATAATTCTTTTTTTTTAGATCAAAGTACTATTTTGTCTTTTATAAAAAGTAAATAACTAATAATATAAAAGTTTATATTAGTACATTGATACATGTCACGATCTAAATTAACAATAACTAATAATAAAAAAGATTATATTATTACATTGATATAACTCACTAGATAATTATATCATACGTGTCACGCTAGGGCCATGCACGCGTTAAGTAAAAGTAAACATTCGCGTACGGGCCTTTATTTATAGAAATTGTTTTTGGGGCCCTATTTTAAAATTGAAATTTAGTTATAGTGATAAATGTCTCCTAAAGTATATACATAGATCAAATTCAACACATTTAAAACACTTTTCGTTTTTTATACTTTTATTTTTTTATGCAATATCTCATTTTGCTTAACTTTTAATTAATTAAGACATTTACCTACAATTTTTTTATAAATAGACTCTATATGTTGAAGTTTCATCGTAATCCATTCTAAAACATCACAAAAAAAAATCAAATCAAAATGTTTTTTTTGTAAATTCAAAATGTTTTATCAATTAAAAAATGTTGTATTGGTAAGACTCTTTTACACATATTTTTTATATGTTCAGAAAAAACAAAAGATTAAATTTCATTTTCTTAAAAAGTGTTAATTTTCTATACAAAAATTAATTATAGTAATAAAAATAATGTTAATATGATAATATTAAATTGTTATTTGAACTAAAAGCGAGTATTAAAACTTTTATTTGAATTAAATTGTTTTTTAATGGTTTAGGGTCTATGAAATGCTAGGAACGGCTATGTTACACTCATGTCAAACGATTCAGTTTTATATAATAAAATATCATATTATCATGTGTGATTCGTGTCAATAGTCTTTAAGTTTGGGGGTGATTCTAAAGATATACCATGTAAATCTGCGATTTTCTTTGTTAAAAAAACAAAAAAAAACCGATTCGCTACTAGTAAAACTTAAAAACTACACCACAGTTTGAAAAACAGCAAATACCACTCCACGCAGTTTCATTTAATGTCGTTCCACAAAGCCTTTTTTATTTATACACTAACAAGCCATAAGAAATCGAAACTTATTGTCCAAGAAAGTACCAGTACTCAATCATCCTTGCGGACATGTTCCCAATCCGAGGTCGGGCTCTCGTAGCCTTTGCCGGATGCTGATGGTTCAGTATCAGCGCATGTCTCTATCTGAGAATTTCCACGTATTGTCATCATCGACTCTGACCAGAGATGATCACGCATTTGTGTTTTGTTTCTTGGCTGGTCATTGTCTAAATCTGAATCTATGTCCAAGCTGTTGACAGATTTCTGAACTTGCTTAGCTCCCCGGCGTTTTAGTATCTGGAATCTTTTTATAACAGCACTCACATGGCTGCTTCTGCCGATATCCGAGGCTTCTGGATTGTCCTCCTGGTCACCCATTTTTGTCTCTGGGAAGTTTTGAGACTTGAGTTTGCGATTTGTTTCCTGCTGCTTCTGAATCTGAAACCTGTCTATTACACCAATGTCTGGATCCGGGCAGTTCTGAGACTTGAGTTTGCGCTTTGTTTCCTGATGCTTCAGAATCTGAAACCGGTCTATAACATCATTATGTTTTTCCTCCGTGGTGTATGCTGGGGATTCCTGCTGTATCGTGTCCAGTATCTTGGCATCAGGCTTGAAGTTTCCATGATTTTCCTGTTCTAAACCACCCGTAAAGCTTCTGGACATAAGCGATAATACTGCATCCACGTTATCTGGACAAAAGTTGATTCTAGAGGTATGTGGTGCATCATGACTCATTGTTACTACATTGTTCCCGCAATTGCTTCCATGCTTGATGACCGATTCAGTTGTGTGCTGCTCTACATTGTTCATGATGGGAACCGATTTCTGGGGGTTAAGAAAAGGTTCCTGCATATATATTGATGCATCTGCAGAGATATCTGAGAAAAGAAAGCAAAAGATGCACGGTTAAAACACAGGTAAAAAAATGTTTTTTAAGGTTATTTGCAAGATGATGTGCATTACTGAACAACTTGCTAGCCACTGTTTAATTTTGGTAAACCAAAACTGAGTGATAGCCAGGTTAAATCTGATCCATAGAAGAGCTACCGCCTGCCATTCTTACAGAAAGATACAAAACTGATCGTCTACAGATGACTTGCTTGAATTCAAAAAAGGACCCGAGAGAAACACCATCCTAATCTCCTCTACCAGCATTTTTCGTGTTTAACTGCCTGTGGATTGTCTAGTGTAAGCAATTAAGCCTAGCAGTGGCATCTATGACATGATTGTGGAGAAAATGCTCTTGCAATGCAGCTCTAGTCACTAATACTATCAGACAAAAGAGACGGTTAGTTTGAAAGTTACCAACCTCTATTTTGCAATTTGAGATTACCAAATTCGTTCTTGATTCGATGATACCGAGCCATACAAGTTGTGGAACATAAGGCAGCTTCAGTTTCGAGCCAGAGATTCTTGTACAAGAGAGTGTGCGGGTGGTTTTCTTCACCATCAGGAAAGTTGGAAGCAAGTATGTTTTTGATACTCTGCAGAGTATTCAGTAAATAAGAGTTTACAAATAAATCAAAAATACTATGTAAGTAAATACCTGGGTCATCTCATTCTTATCCACCGGTTCTTTGAAGCCAAAGCTGTCCAGTGGCTTGACATCAAACCCTTGACAGTCTTTAGCAACTACATTTGAGGCCTGAAAAGGGTACCGTTAAGCAACTAACAGTAAACAAGAACAAGCAATGTGTTTCATTCTATTAAAAACCAAATAGGTACGAAACATAGGACAAATCAAGAATTCACTTACGCTAATGTGAAAACTCTAGTTATCACAAGTGGTGCTCAGAGGAAATAAATCATCAGCTCACAGCCTCACAGAGCATGCAAAAAATTCATTTAAACTTCTACCTACGATATAATTCATAAATTCCAGGGTCAAGCTGCATCACATACCTCATTAAAGTCAACCACGTTTCGACAGGGAACATGCATAGCTTGGGCTGGAAGTGATGCTTCCCCTGCTATTGTCTTGTTACCGGTGATTTTCTTTAAGCACTTGGTGAGATTGTCTACTACTTTATCAAGGTTCTCACGTTGTTCCAGCTTCAGCCAGCTTCCATTGCTGAAGCATTCATAAACAAGCACTTCTGACAGATTATGCATGGCATTAACCACGAGAGAAACTCTTGGAGAAGAAGCCGGGGATGGGAATTCTCCATGATCACATAAATGCCTTTCAGGTGATTGGCCAGTTGAGAGATCATCTGCATTCCATCTACTACTTCCTTTGATACCCACATCTGTCAACAACGAGGAATTCTTATCTCTATTCATTATATCAAACATTTGTTCCTGGAGCTTACATGGCTTTTGATTGGCATGAACATCTTCACTAGGTTGATTAGCACTACATTCGGAAGGGGTTTTATAGTTGACAGCTGATTCAGCATTTCCATTATCCGCTTTCATTGGACCACATGACTCACTTCCCATAGTAAACATAGTGGGAGCTGAAAGTCCCTCAGAAGATACCATGAAGTGGCTCCAATATCTAGGCTCATCACAATTGAAATTTTCAGTTGCATTCTTCAAGGACCTCTCAGAAACACCATTCTCACTGTCAGCAACCATAGTACTTGGCCTCTGATAAAGGGAGGAGACATCACTACCTTCTCGTTTTTTATTAAATAGTGAACCTGAGGGCTTGATATCATCAAACCGTAGCGGGTGGTAAGATCGGGGACTTTTCGAACCTGGCGTGCCAACTATCTGAGAGCAAAGATCTGGATTCTCGGACAAAGACATGGCAGGACAAGAGGGTTCACCATACCCAAGCAACACATCGAAGTTAACTGATTCAATAGAAGAACCGCGGAAGCTGGATTGAACCCCTCTAAAATTCTCAGGCACATAATTACAAAAATCAGTGTTGAATGATCTTCCATCTCCTAAATGAATCCCAGTCTGGTTTCCATCAAAGAGAGCTTGTGTTTTCAAGCTTGACATTGGTAAAGATGGAATACTATCTGTAACACATATGTAAGGCTCCACAAAAAGGCCAGGGGCAGGATTCACACTTTCAGGTTTATCATAGCCAGAATGGTAATGTCCGGGACGTTTCTCATCAAAAGCATTGCTAGAAGCATAAACACCAGAAGGAACGATAGGCTTATAGAATGGTTCCTGAGAATTTCTGATTAGCATCTCTGCTAAAGAAGACACTGCAGCTGAGGTAGCTGAGGTAGCTGAGGTAGCTGAGGTAGCTAAGGTATAGGTAGGCACCAAGTTTAAGCGTTGCATCTCTGAGAAATTCTCAGTGGGAGGTGGCACAATATCAGATGATGATTCCCTTGAAGAGTAAAATCCACTCGGTGAGAACACGTCTTTATAAGAATCTTCACCCCTGGGACCGAAATTTTCTGCAAACACAAATCCATTCTGCGTTAAAACTTAGAACAACGAAGTAAAATATTGTCAACATTAAAAAAATTCAATGTGTTTCACGAAAAACCAATCAGAACCAATGATCCAATACACAGTAAACTCATGCGCCTTTCAGTACTACAAGATCATTATCATCTCAAAACAAACATGCCGATCAAACTGTCAGTATGATTTTCCAGAGATAAAACATCAAAGTAGACCCAAATTTTTTGATCTCTCCTCGAATCCACAGTTCGAAACCATCACAGTGGGCATTAAACAGTTAAACCCCAAATTTGCTTCAGAAGGGGATTAAAATACATACCGGGTCGACTGTTGACGGCGTAAAACGATGAAGAAGGCGTCTGAGATCGAGAATTTTCACGATACGATGGGTTATTCGACCAATCAGCCGGCGATCGGTGATAAGAGTCATGAGAAATCATCGGATCAAACCCTCCTTGGGTTGGATCACAGGATTCAACCGGATGTCTTGCCAGAAACGGCGGCGCAGAAGCTGGAGGATGCAGAGACGGAGAAGAAAGCCAAAACGGGGACGGTACTCCAGAGAAACCGCCAAAACCATCTGCCATCGTTTTTCTCCCCAAAAAGTGGAAGAGACTGGTGAAGAAAAGAGTGTTGCTGCAGCTAAAGCGTTGAGAATGTCAAAGTTAATCGGAATAATCTCTTAATGGGCCTTTTAATGGTTCAGGCCTTATAGGGACATCATTATGATTAATAATCACAAACTAATTAAAAATACCGGATTGATAAAAGTTAACAATTAAGATAATTGTCATTTCTTATAAATAATTTTTTTTATATTTCCCATTTTTCGAATAAAAGTTCGATTCGATTTTCATTATTCTTCTTAATCAAACCAACACTTGGTGTATACTTTTATGTATAATGATGAAGAGAAACTATGTGCCTCTTGTATTGAGCCATTCACATAATCAGTCTCCAAGGTAAACAAAACGCCAAGCCAATTTCTTTCCACGACATAAAACGCCTAAAATAGTCAAATACATAACCACAAACAACGCCAAGCAATTGAGTTGTTCAAATCGTGAACGGCAAGCAGTTTTTTCCCCATCACACAAAGTTTCGAGAAGAACACAAAGCAAATCCAAACTAGCTATATAAACATTGAAGTATCCGTGAATTCCCACAGATACATGGCTGAGTGGCCTTACAGCTCCGAACGTTACCTTTTAGAGACGTTGAGAAAGATACTTAGCTAAAGCATCAACAGGCTTCGCCGAGTCAATATTTCCCATTTCCCGTGACCGGATTTTGATTCTTGCAAGATAATCAGCTGCAATCCAAGCAAAACTCAGCATCACTGCATGACCAGACGATTCCTCTGGATCTAGCAGCTCTGTAGACTTCTTCACCCACTTGGGATGGTAAGTGACAGTATACCAAGCTGAAGCCTTTTTCTCATACATCACGTTCTTTTCCTCTTGGCTGAGATTTTCGTGGTCCGGGTTTGTTTCCTCGAATACTTTTCTGAAATCTTTCTTCAGGGAGTTATAAGAGTGCTTCAGTCTTTCTTTCAGTTCGCCTTGTTTCTTACTTGTGTATTTAGGCATGGACCAGATATGACCCGTCACAATCTCCTCCTCTTTCTGCACCTTGTATTGCCCGAGAAGACCAATGAGCTGCCCGTCGTAATAACATTTGTGACCCCATGCCTCAGGGATGAAATCTGCAAATCCTGGTATTTCAAGATCAGTGTCATAAGGGATGTCACTTGGGTCTGAGCTTTCTTCTGAGGACGCTTCTGCATCTTCATCGTAAACTTCTTTTACCCGTCTGTAAAGCCGACCCAAGATTTTGTTGGACTTGTATGTTTGGTAGTCTTCTTTTCCCATGAAATCTGGGTAGATTTTTGGTTTCAGGTGGAAGGGCATTGACACGAGTTTCCCTGTCTTGGGAAAATCAACTGCTGTGGCAGCTAGTTCTGCCAGTAGCAAACATTCTTCGTCCATGGCTCCATACTCACTTGTATCAGCATGAACGACGTGTGCATTGCAGATTGCACCCAAATGCTCATTCGTCATGTTTCTTACAAAGAAATCTATAATGTCCTGTAACAAAAGCGATCACTTACCTATGAATTATTTTGCAAGCGCAAGGAAAAGAATCTAAATAAAGAGATCACAACTAGATGGCAGACATGATACTATTGCACATGATAATAACTAAAAAGTCACAAAGAGGCATGCTGAAGAGTCAGATGAGAATCAACAATATGTGAGTCTTATTTGTCACTATCTTAGCTCCTGCAGGTGTAGGATGAACATCTATGCTGTTAATAACCTAAACCATGCAATCTATGAACTCGGAAGCAAGCACAAATAATCACTACAAGCATCCAAAAACACAGTATCATGCACTATCAGATATATCAGAGTGTTATACTGGAATCCCCCACATCTGTATGATAAGCGTTAACCGAAAATAATAGTGTGGGAGTCGATATTGACCTTGTGGTTGACAGGGCGGCCCAAAGTCTTCTCTTCTGCTGCATCATATTGCATAGCGGTCCAGCTTTTTCTGCTGGGAGGAATGAGTTTTTGATCCCAAGCCACAAAGTACAGGTCCCCGTCAAGGTCACTGCCAGAAGCTTCGTTTGTATGGGGCCTATCACCATTCTGAGGGAAAATAAGGCAGTCGTACATGTGATGCAGCTGAGGTACATCAACAGCTTCTAGAATCCTAACATCCCCAGGGTGAAGACAAGGATTCTTAGCAATGGCTACATAGCCTTTGACTACTTGCAGATCTGCCTTTGTCTCCCTAAAACAAGACCCATGTTTAGAGAAACAATTTTCTATAGACGGTTTTGAGACTTGGATAAAGCACTGGCCCTGTTCAAGTATCCCTGCTTCGTCTAGGCAGCCCATTAGCCACCTTCCTGAAGTAACAAAAATACGAGACTTTTCCCTGAGACCCCAGAGTTGTGCAATTCTGACTGAAGACAACATTCCTCGGAGATGTGGCTCAGTTTTTGGTTTGAAACCTGCACTTAGCATGATAGCTGCATTATTTCCTTGTTCAGCACATGATGCTGTGAGAACTTCAAATGCCACATCTGTATCATCAAGGATGCGGTTCAGTTTACAGAGCATGGATTCCTGCATACCCCAGAATATTTCATCCCGAACACCTAGTACAGAAAGGAGGGTAATTATCTGCCGGTTTAAGAAACCAGGTTGAAACCTGGTCCAGGAACAGATCTCCAAGATGGTATGCTTAGACTGGAACTTGTTCATACTGGGTCGAAGGGCTAACCGGATTCCATCACCTTTTGATGGCCACCGAGCAACAACTCCTTTGAAACCTGCGTACCGGATCTGATAAGCACAAGGGGTGTAGTGCACATCCAACTTAAGTTTCTCCATTACTTCGACAGCGAGGTCAGGTGTGATTGTACCAATTCCATCAGAGAAAACATACTCATTTCTCTTAATTTCTGGAAGCTCGGTGTCAACCTCATGAGGCATGACATCTACAGTGGCGTAAGTGGAGGAGAAGCACAGGCCCATCCTAGCAGCACATTTTGCCACATTCTTGTCTTTGAACTTCCCCATCCATGTCTTTATATCTGACACTCTTAATTTCCCGTCTTCAGCAAAAAACCATGCAGAGCGGTCTCTCAGTTGATTGGACGAGAATGCTAGAAAGCTGTATTTTCTACCACATAGTTTAAACCCATCCGTTAATATGGTCTTAACTCTTTTAAATACATGGGTCTTCTGAGAGAAAGAGCTTGATGTCATATCCTTCACAATCGGGGCAACAAAGTAAGAAAGAACATTTGAATTCATGGTCTGCATGCTTTCGTCCATGAAAGTTACGCGCAAAAATCTTTCAGACACAGCTTTGTATTTCCTGAGTACCCTGTTGGAGAGCTCAACCTCTGGGGGTAGGCAATAAGCTCTAGTTGGGGTAATCACTAGCCTTCTGATTTCAGAAATATCATCAGACTGTTCATGACTCACTAAAAGCTTTGTACTTTTCTGAATCCATTCCTGAACAAGCTTCAACCTCTTGTACGCATCAAAAACTGGTAGTTTATAGGTACAGAGATGCTTGAGAGAAGCTATATTGATATCCTTGGGTTGGTTTCTGAG
Organism: Eutrema japonicum; assembly: GCA_030161315.1. NCBI lineage: Eukaryota > Viridiplantae > Streptophyta > Magnoliopsida > Brassicales > Brassicaceae > Eutrema > Eutrema japonicum. The sequence continues at coordinate 46,706,583 of BSQW01000013.1, forward strand.
AAGATCAAAGAAACGCTCAGTCAACTGAAACTGGTTAAAAATACCCCTGTGTAGCACCGAATTTACTAGGAACATGATCTCAAAGGATATTCCTTCCTTGTGGTGAATGCAGAAGAAATGATCTGAAACAGTCTCCCCAAAACAGGGCTCATCACGAATCCGGGGAGGCCACCTCACACGTTCCTCTTGCACCCTCCGCATCCTTAGATAATCTATGGTTGTTGTCAATTTCTTCTCATACCGAGGAGATATGAGCACTCGATATGAAAGGCATCGACCAATTGCCCCAGCTTGGGTAAAATCAGTGGTACGGATCCAAGGGTCATCATCATCCAAGAGATCGACAGGGACAGTTTCGTAAATATCATCATCCGCTGTTCTGTACCAGACACGGGGTGACGAGGCCAGCTGCAAAAGAAGCACAAAGCCATCCAAAGTTCTATACCGCCTGACTGTTTGTATGTTTCTCACCAATAACTCCAACTTATAATCACAATTCATCACAGCATGCATCATAGTGTCCTTCAAAGAGAACGCAGTGCTCTTTGTGAAGCAAAATCTGCATGTGTTGTCAAAAGGGTCTACGAGGAAATCGACCTTTTCAGCTCTCCAAGAAACAAGAAACTCATCCCGGGAAACCAAGGTCCCAATCTCAACTGAAATACCAGACAACTTATATGGTGTGGTCGTTCTTCTTCTTTGGTTAAGGGTATATGGGTTCTTAGGCCCCAAACTGACTTTTAACGGCTGGCCATTGAGGATGAGCTTGCATTGCCCTGCAGCATCCATGGCAAGACCGGCTGATTCAGGAACTGCGAAATGGACAAATGCATGAGGCTCCACTCTCTTGTAATCATCAAAATTAGGGATACTGGAAGTGTCTGCGATCTCAAAATTAGGATAAGACCCCGGAGGAGTCCAAGAAGTTTTTAATCTGCATCGCCAAATGAGTCCTACTTCGACTTCAAGGTAATCTGTAAGTTCTTTTGCAGTAGTGGACTCCCCAAATCCACCAATGCTTACTTGTGTCACAACCGATTTCTTCATGTTTCCCTCTGACCCCATTCTCCTGAAAAAAACAAAACAGTCATGTCACACCAAATGACAAAAGCTAAGAGGATCTTCCAACAAATAAACCAAATCTAAGATATTCTTTATGAGTCTCAGTAATCAGAGCACCAAAAGACACAACCCCCGATAAAGGGCTCGACCATTGGCAAAAGTTCGGCTGCAAGTTACGAATATATGGAAACACCATAAAAAACAATACCAGAACATAAGCAGATGTCATGCAAAAGACATTAGAATTATGCATCGACAACCAAACAGGTGAGATCATCATAGGAAACTGAAGAAGAAAAGAAAAAACTCTAAATTAGCTTATAATTGCAAAAGTCTGACTCCTTATGCACCTTGATTATGCTAATGAGGAATAAGTAATGCTCTGAGCCACTGACCAAACAGGAAGGAACAAACACAAAAACTCTTAAGATATATCTCAAATTCTCAATAGAAAGTTAGAAACATTCTCAAGTTGACATCATCTACCAACAATCAGACAGAGAAAAAAACTCTGAGTGAAAACATTTGAGTTGCTGAAGAAAGCGAACCTACATTTGCAGCCTACAATGGAAGTAATTCGATTTGTAATTCTTGCCTAAATGGATATAATTAGATTATAAAAATTCCGAAATTGACGCCATAAATAGAATTACGGAAAAAGACTGAAATCTAACATTCAATAAGAACCTCGTTGATCCTCAAAAAAAAAAAAACCTAATTCGCTGCTCCGTTAGAAGTTCAAAGAGAAGAAGCATCAAATTAATTGATGGTTGCAAGTAAAAATACCAAAAATATGCAAAGAGAGCCTGGAGACTTACACAGTGAGATCTTCAATCTACAATTGGCAGTGAGAAGAAAAGAGACGAGGCCAATACGGGTTTAGGAGCGAGAGGCTGAAATGCCAGAAATTTGAAAAAAGTATGCCAAGATGACATAACTCTATAATTAATATCTATTTGATTTTTTTGTAATAAGAAAAATCGTGGATAATACTAACCTCTCCCTATTTATCTTTTTATTTACACTAAAACCAGGGTTGTATCCACGGATTTTATGGATATCCGATAACTTGACCCAACTCGATTTAATTTAGGTTTAATTATGTTTTTATTCCAAATCTTCGATTTATTAGTACCAAAACCCGATTTGTGATTGATCAATCGTCTCCCGATTTCTAAACCTTCTATCTCCCCAGGCGCTCCCCCCATAACTTCCGATTCAAAATTTCCGGCGATGGCTAAGGTGAGAATATCCGGTATCGAGTATGAGTCAACTGAAGTCGGAGAAGCATCGAATCAAACACTGATTGAAGACGAAGCCCCCGAAACAACGAATCAAGCACCCGAAACAACCAATCTTACCAATCTCCGTGCACCCACACTCGGAGGCAGAGAAGCACCGGCGGAAGACGAAGCCCGCGAAACAACCAATCGCAGTGCACCCACGACGGAACCCGAGAAAAAAGCAGACGAAGAGGTTGAAATGAGAGAAGATTCAACGGGCGATTCAACGGACACGGCTAGTGATGGTGATGGCGAAAAAGAGAAAGAAGCGCAAGAAAAAAAAGCGGAAGAGAAAGAAGCGCAAGATAAAGAAGCTCCAGAGGAACCGCAAGAGGTATGTATACTTCAGATTCCCAATATGCTAAAGTTCATAACAGGCTAGGCTAGTAGAAGACAGTATGGGAAAAGTTTTCGTTTGTATTTCAGGATGACGATGATAGCCAACCAATGCAGCCTGAAAAGCTTTACTTTGGTCCAACCGAGTATAGCAAGGCCTGTACGATACAATCGAGGTGTGCTGTGTCGCATGTTGTCAATGTCATAGGCCAGCTTCCGGAAGAGCTGAAATGGTTCAGAGCCCATCCTCAGTTTAAGCACATTTTCCACATGTTCAATGAGCCAAACCACATGAGTCAAGGGTTATGGATGCTTCTCCTTCACACAGTCTCTACCGAGAAGATGAATGAGGCATGGTTTGTGGTGAATGGAGTCCCCATTCGGTATTCTTTGAAGGAGCATGCACTTCTTAGTGGTCTTGACTGCCATGAGTATCCGAATGACTATAAGAAGTTGGGTAGTTTGAATTTTGTTAATAAGCACTTTGAAGGGATGATAGAATCAAGATCGCAGAGGTGGAAGCCGAGCTAAAATCAATGAAGCAGAGCTCCGTAGAGAGGAAGAAGATGGCAGTGTTGTTTTTCTTATGCAAAGTATTGAAAGCGAAGTCCAAGGCTGATGGCAACATAGACCCCTTCCTGCTTAGAGTTGTTGGTGATTTGAATATGTGTAAGACGTTTCCATGGGGGCGTTACACATTTGATGAGACTATGAAGGAGATCCGGCGTGTGGTGAATAAGTTTGATGGCTGCGTGAAAGGAAAAGGAGAAAAATCTAGCTTTTCTGGTTTCATTCTTCCTCTACAGGTAAGTATGAGTTATATGTTTTGAATTCTTAAATTTATGATTTTTAACTTTGATTGATATTGTGAATTTTATGTGTAGATTCTTGCATTTGAGTGTATTCCTAGTCTTAGAAGGAAATTTAGAGAAGTTGTACCTGCTGAGCCTGACTGTCCAAGGATGTGCAAGCATAAATTCATTGATGTTTGCATGAAAGGTATACCTTTGGATGATATAAATGAAGCGATTGGCAATAGTGCTGAGGTATAATTTTTTTTGCATATTGTTATGAGTTTGATATGAAAGATTGGTTTAGTATCAGAGTAGTAAGTTGTATTTGTTGATATTGACAGGACATTTGTACCATCTTGGAGCCTGACGAATATGAAGAAGATCTTATGGCGCGAATCACGGATCCTGGTTTAGATGATGGTATCGGATTTATTGATTTAGAGGTTGAGGGTTGGACGAAGCATCTAACCGTGAAGAAGAAGAATATATGTTGGAGACATTTGTATGAGTTAGACATTGGTGCTCGGTTTCAAGGCCCTACAGAGGAACCTCCACAAGCTGAGCGTACATCTTTGTTGGAGTTGCAGGCGTCGATGGAGAATGGCTTCAAAGAGATCATGGAGAAGCTTTCTGGCATGGATGCAAGAGTGAAATCTCTTGAAGACTTAGTACTTCCGCCAGGCGACTCACCAACCGTCTCAGCATCAACACCAGCACCAGCACCAGCACCAGCACCAGCACCAGCACCAGCACCAGCATCAGCACCAGCACCAGCACCAGCACCAGCACCAGCACCAGCCTCATTCTTCGAACCCTTCCCATCATTCTTTGAACCCTGCCCATCAGCCTTAATCCAACCTGGTGACCCACCACGTAAGAAGAGGATCAAGATGACAGCTAAGAGGACTCTTCCCCCAGTACCCATCTTTGATTTACCTGATCCACCAGCTAAGAGGCGGCGACAACCATCGAGGCATGTTGTGTCCCCTTTTACAGAAGGGAAAGAGCCGAAGGGGAAAGGGAAAGAATACAAGGAAGTAGAAAATGTGTTTAGGTTTTTTTGGAACTGGTATAGACCTTTGTTTCTGTGTTATAATTGTTGGATTTAGTTTTTGAACTAGTATGAACTTATGGTATTACTCGTCTTTATTTAAGGTTATATTTCAGTTGTGGTAATGGGACAACATTGTACAAGGTAAGGTTATATTTCAGTTGTGGTAATGAGACAATAGGGACAACATTGTACAAGTTAAGGTAGTTGTGGTAATGAGACAACAGGGACAACATTGTACAAGTTAAGGTAGTTGTGGTAATGAGACAACAGTGACAACATTGTACAAGTTAAGGTTATATTTCAGTTGTGGTAATGGGACAACATGGTACAATTGAGTGTTTTCTAGAATTTTAGTAAACATATGAATTATAACAAACCGAATATTCATAACAATACAACACATAGGACCCTTTTAAACATAATGAAAATAAAGGATCTTGCCGTAATGCAATTAAGAAAATAATGCAACAGACTTTTAGTTAAGAAAAAAAAAACCGCAGCAAACACAAGGAAAAATGCAATTATCACATATCCATCACCTCGGTTGGCAAGCAATTCCTTCATCCTTGAAATCTCTCTTTCCATCCCAGCCAGGAGCTCTCTCATTTGCATAATTTCTGCACCATGGGTCTCAAACGAGGCAGTTTCGTGAAGGCAGTTTCGCAAAACTCCCATGTTGTGCATGCTTTGCATCCCTTCATTGACCTTATCAATTTGAGTTTTCAGACTTGATAGTTTTTCTGTGACAGCATGATCCCACCATTTCCATATGTGGTCATGATTAGGATGATTTCTCTTGTACATTGAATGAATAAATCATTCAGCTACATTGAAACAAAACCCTAAATTCTATACTTCGGCTAAATCACAAACTCAGTCTTTGTTCTTACCTCATGCGGCCAATCTGGACAGGTGTACATTAGCCTTCCTCGAGTAGCTTCAGCAGTCGATTCCCTGATAACAAGAGAGACGCCACACCAACACGTTCCTCGCATACCCTAATCTCCATCAGCTCGGTAGTATGAATTGTCCCAGGAGTGTCGGGAAGAAGAAGAGCCCGAGCTGTAACTCGGCATCTTGTTGATTTTCGATTTGGGGGAAATTAGGCGGAAACCCTAGTTTTCGATTTGGGGGAAATTAGGCGGAAACCCTAGTTTTTAATTTGGGGGAAATTAGGCGATCCAAATTAGGCGGAAGGGTTGATGAGAGTTTCGATTTTATAGAGAGCAGGACAGAATAAAAAAACATAAAATATCATAATTTTTAATTCATTTAAAAATATTTTTAATTTTTAACTGCACACGTGCTCCTGATTTTTAACTGCACGCCGCAAATTTAAATGCACACGTGCTCCTGATTTTTAAAAACTACTACATAGTTGTACCATCGTGTCCAATTGTCCACAATTGCTCATAGTTGTCCTTATAGATTTTCCAGTTGTCCTGAGACATAAAATAATATTCTGTAGTTGTCCTCTTGATTTTTCACTTATGTAGGTCATGTAGAAACGGCTAACAATAAAATTTTAGCAAAATCATATAATTTGCATTTTCTCCATCATGAAATGGTAACATTATCAAAGACTAACATGTATCATATGGAGTATTTCATTTGAAACCAATATTATGTGTTAGAAACACAATATGCCTTTTGTATTTTTTAATTGTTAATTTTTTTTAAATTATTATGTGTTAGAAACACTTATGTGTATAAGTGTTAGTTGTAAATATTTTATAAATACGTAAATATTTTGTAAAAATATTTTTATAAAATTATCTTGAACAATTACAAAATAGATTTAACAAAGAAATCCTAAACTGAAATAATAGATCCAACAAATTTCAACATAAAATTATATTGAACAATTACAAAATAGATCCAACAAAGAAATCCTAAACTGAAATAGAGAAATCCAACAAAGGAACAAACAAACACACCCTAAATTTTCCTTGGGTTTACTGGCTCAAACCAATATCCCATATGTATTCCTTTGTTGGCCTTGTTACTCGGTTTAGGGCGCGCTTCTCCGGTGGAGGGAAAGCGCTTAACTCGCTTTCTTCCTACTTTTTTGGTGTAGTCTGGCGGTAAAACAACTAAGTCTCCGATTTCCTGAGGAATAATCCAAGTAGACTGATGCGGCACCATATAAATAGTTCTGTAATAAGCCAACGCCCACGTCTCAATCAAGTAATATGTTGAGCACAAATCATGGATGTGTATTTCCCTTATTCTTTGTGGCGTTCGCATCAGTGCAATGTCTGCGGCTATTGCATGGACACACGGAATCTTGTCTATATCAAAACATCTGCAGCTACAACTTTTACTTAACAAATTGACCAGATAGCTCTTCCCATCAGTTCCAATCACGTTGTATTCAAGCTCACAATGATTTAGCTCAGTGACAACTAAGCCCGTTGCAAGTGCACATAGCCTATGCAGCTCGTTCTCCACCAGGGGCACCAATTTCTTCGTGTATGATGCACCAACAGTGTCTTTCCTATGCCTGTTGAACCATTCAGACACTTTTTCAAGATACGTATCAATCAAAGGCAATAAGGAGTACTTCCTTGCCTTCTTGAAGACACTGTTCATAGATTCACACGAATTGCTTGTGTCCAAGTTGTACTTGTTTCCTTTAAAGTAGCACCTTGCCCATTTTTCAAGCGGAAGACCTTCATCTAGATACTCTGCAGCTCCTGGAAACCACCGCCTAAAATCAGAGTATGCACTTAAGAACTCACCTTCTGTGTACTTGTGAGCGCATTCTATGAATTTGGCTGAACACAAATCTTTACAACCATTCGCAGCTTTACTTCTCACGTTACGAGACAAATGCCAAATGCAATGTCCATGATGAGACTGTGGGTACACCTCCTTGACTGCCTTCATGATGCTTGAATGTCTGTCACTCATAAAAACCAGTTCATGATCATCAGGTATAACAGTTTTGAGCGTTTCAAAAAACCACTTCCAACTAGCATCTTTTTCCCTATCAATTACACCCATTGCAATGGGGTAATGGTGATGATTCGGATCCTGAGCTGTGGCAAATACTAGCATTCCACCGTAAACATTCTTAAGAAAAGTTGCATCCACAACTATGACTTTCCGCATTGCTCTAAATCCTTCAATACTAGCGCCCAAAGCGACGAATAGATACTTGAACCTATTTCTGGCATCCACTTTCACGCTTGTTACTGTACCAGGATTCACCATCTGCAACACGTACAGATAACAATACAATCTTCGATAACTTTCTTCGGGACTGCCCCTCACTTCACTAATAGCTAGTTTTATCCCTTTCAACGCAGTAGAGTAGGACACACTCACGTGAGATTCATTTTGAACAACACTCATCAGAGATTTAGCCGCGGGGGTGTCGACCTGACCTGGAAAGGAACCACGCAAAACATCTGCTACTACTTGTGGTGTGCCTTTCCTTTTACTCTGAGTTGTGCTGGCAACGACCCGGGAGCATGTATGCATGTTTCTATACACTCTCATACTGAAATAAGTAGAATCCTTCATTCTTACAGCATGTATATGCCATGAACAGCCTTGTTCAGCTTGACGGCATCTTAATATGATTCGCCCCGGATCCGACTTTACAGTTTTTACCTCAAAACATCCCTTATGTGAAGCTCTGTCAACCAAAACTCGCAAAGCTTCCTTTGAACGAAATTCTTGACCTTTCTCAAAACCAACGCCATCATCCCATTCTAGAACAAACGGAGTTTGTTCTACAGGCCGTGGAGGCTCAACATGATCATTTTCATGTGCATGTTCATCTGCATGTTCATGCATACCATCCAAACCGTCCTCCCCATTCTCATCCACCCGGTTCTGTTGTTGTTTCTCTGCTTCTTCCGGGCTGTAAATAGTCATCCGGTTCTCAACAGGCACATTATCCACTCTAGGAAGCTCCTCACATAGCTCGTCACTCTTATCTCTTTCCAAATCTTCCATTAGCTCCACATTCAAAATAGATCTAAGTCCCTCTTTATCCACAGTTGTTAGATAAACATAAACATCATCATCATCGACAATACATGACTCCCTATGAGGCTTAGCTACCAACGGAATGTAGCTTAATTTCAGCTTCCTTGTACTGTCGTTTACCCCAATCTTCTTGCATATACCATCTACAAGCACCGAATAGGTTAACTCGTCCAAAGTTAAGGTCCTAAACGATATAGCATAAATGGAATTTCTTGAATTCCATTTAAACTCCTCTCCTTCCTGTGAATAATATCCTCCATACTCAAAATGTATGTTTGTACGGCTGCTCATCCTCTCCTGGAAATACAAACAAAGAAATTTAGTCAATTGCTAATTGTCAACTCTTTCTCAGTTATAGCATTTGTCCCAGTTGTCCCACATTTGTTTGCTAATACCATTTGTCACAGTTGTCCCCCATCGCACAGATTCACTACCCATCAGCTCGATTCAGCTCGATTCAACAACAACAATCGAGAAATTACAAATTCAATGACTAGTCAACCCATATAATTAACTTAAATATCCAATGTGCATACTCAAACCAACAAATTTCACAAATCGAATCCCTAATTTTGGAAATCCCCAAATCAAAGAAAACTTTTACCTTATTCAACAATGGAGGATGAGAGAAGAGATATGACGAAAACCACAATTGCAGAGAAAGATGACGCGATGGCGGCTACGATCCGCCGGCGAAAAGGATCGGTGGTTCGAAGCTCGCTTAAAGGACGATGCGGTGGCTGGGTGGCTGGTTTTTTGTTTTTTTGTTCTCGAAAATTAAAAAAATAAAACCAGATAAAACCATTTCTCTAAAAATAAAAAAAATAAAACCATTTTCAAATCATAAAATCAATAATGCCACAAACACAATTCATTAAAGACAAAATAGGGATTACACATGCTTTATGGCACATAGACTATATTATGGCACACAAGATTTCACTTTCTCATTTTATGGTTTTTGAGCCATTAATCCGTTTAGTAATTCCACGGAAACTGCCATAGCTACAAACCTTCTCTTCTCCTCCCTCGAGTAAAGAGAGTGTGAATTTGTGATTAAACGCTTCTTAAATGGGCTTTTTAAATATGGGCTTTTGTATTCAAATATTATATGAATTTGTGATGCAATCCAACCATTCAAGTCGATTAAGCTTGTATAGTACAGCCCAGTTTTACATCTCTTTCCCAAGCATTTACATAATACTTTTAGACATGGGAAAATTGTCAAAAAAAAAAAAAAGGAAAACGATCTATTTCTCCACGAACTATTACCATATCCCTCCAGATCTCCATCGAACTATGCTCTCTGTATATCTCTCCACGAAAGGAAAGTTAAATACCTAAATCTCTCTGAAATTTTTTTTGAGGTTTAAATCCCCACTGATGTGGGTTTTCACGGTTTATGATATAAACCCAAGAGCAAACCATCAAACCCCGAAACTAAACCGAAAAACCCGATCCGAACTAAAAACCTTGACCCGAGCTAAAACCCGACCCGTATATCCACAACTTAAAATCCCCAATTCCCCAAAAAAATCTCAATTTTGAAATTCTATGAACCCTAAAATCGATTTTGCAAATTCGATTGTTCTTATCTAGAATTCCCGAAATCTAGTGTAAGTATATTGTCAGAATTTGAATTTCGTAGTTTCAAAGGTCGTAAAGAAGATATCAGATTTAATCAAACCATGGTTGGAATATTTTCCAGATTTTATGTTGGTAGAAGCAGCCATCGACGAACACAAAGTGCAATCGTAAGCTTTCTTCTCGGTTCGAGAAAACTTAAAACTTTTTTTGCTATGGATCGGTTCTTATTGATCATCTGCTCTTGAAGTTCAATCTATGCTTAAAAAATATTGTTCATGATATGCTTGAAAAATCGTTTTAGTTTCAATTTCAGATTCGACCAAAGGATTAGTCTTTGTGTTACTTCCTTACTGATTAATGATTTATACCTTAAAATTGGGATTTGTTAGATTAATTTAACAACTTTTTTGAGTTATTGAAAATTGTCTTTTGTCTCTTTGAAATAGGACGATAAGGAAGTATTGGCTCCAAATTCTGATTTACTGCAGCAACTGCAACAACTGCTACACATGGGATTGAAGTAGCTACCGAATTTAAACTGGTGGAACATCCGGTTGAGCCTCTGGACAATGATCAACCGATTCCTTGTTGATCTAATTATATGATGTTTATAGAAAGGAGCTTGATGAAGCCACTGCTTCTGTTGATACTGCAGCTGACAATCTGATTTAGAAAACGTTAAGAGAACACTTCTCAGATTGTACAGTGATAACCATTGCACACAAGATATCTTCGGTTATTGACAGCGACATGGTTCTGCTTCTTAGCAATGGTTTGTCTGAACTTTCAAATTATTCGATAGAACATGTGTGCAGATGAATCATTGAGGGGTGTCTTGTTTTGTTCTATGTGCAGGGATCATTGAAGAGTATGATTCGCCACTGAGATTGCTCGAGGACAAGTCTTCATCTTTTGCTAAACTCGTGGCTGAGTACACCGCAAGATTAAGTTCCAGTTTTAATTGATTTCGTAGAGATGACGATGAAAAAATATACTTAAGACCATTAGTTTCTGAATCGCTGCAACATGGATTATGATTCACAATAAAGAAACACTTATCATAGTTTTGTTATAAAAAAAGAAGCTTTTGTTCTTAGTTATAGCTTGTAATGTTTAAGCCAAAAGCCGATGTCTCGCTTCTTCAAATTAATGCAATAAAAGATGTTCATTCTTCCGATCGAAATTCTAAAACTTAGTCCCAACATGTGAACATTGACAGAACGATTCTTTTTGTTTTGTCCATTGCTTCTTAATCGCAATCGTCTTCGACATGCTCAGCTCATTGATCTCGTCTTCGACTTCAATCTTCTCGTTCATTACGTGATTTTCGATTTCTAGGATTCTAGGATTTGGGGATTTTTTTATTTGGGGATTTTCGATTTTGGGTTTTCGATTTTGGGTTTTCGATTTTGGGGAATTCGGGTTTAGTCGGGTCTAGGTCATAATTTGCGGTTTATTAAATGTAATCGGGTCATAATCTGGTTTAGGGTTGGTTTTACATGGTTTAGGGTTAATTAGAAAACAGTAAACCAAGGCATATGGGATTTGGGGTTTCGAACTTTTATTTTGTGGGGATTTAAGCTTCGAATTTTTTTTTTGGAGGGATTTAGGTTTTTAACTTTCTTTTCGCGGGAAGATATACAGAAGGCATAGTTCGGTAGGGATCTGGAGGGATATGGCAATAGTTCGTGGGGAAATAGATCGTTTTACCAAAAAAAAATTATGAACTTTCAAATTTTGGCAATTTAAAGCATGAACTATCGCGTAGATAATTTAAATAGGGTGACGATCTATTTCCCCATCAAAAATATCATATAATAACATATCTACACAAAATTAAGGCCTCGTTCTATTTCACCATCGATTCAAAATTCAAAACCTATTTTCCCATAGAAGAAAAGTTCGAACCTTATATAGACACGAATATCGGTTTTATTGGTTTACAACACCAAACCACCTAAACCCAACACCAAACCGAATCAAAAATCCAACCCGATCTAAACCCGATTGATTCTCAATATTCAATCAATTTCTTGGGTATTATTTTCCGATTGACAATCATTTGCTCCGATCAAGTGATAGATTGAGCTCCGAAGATGGTTGTTGCTCTGATGCTAATCGTTTACGTTTCGTCGAAGATGAATCCATCGTAGATCTGGATCTAGAGCTTGAAAATCGGGAATGATGGTAGATGTTACGATCGCCCTGGAATTATTCTGCTGGAGATTCAACATTTCAGTACAGATTTCAGATGATTTTTCAGATGTAGCCGATGGAAACCCGGCGAATCCGCCGCCGTGAGCGAGATCTGGATCTCAAAGAACACCGCGAAGCACCGTCTCAAAGAACCACCCTAAGAAATTGCAGTCTTTTGTGCCTTCAGTGTGTGTGTGAGAGAGAGAGATAAGTGGATTGATTCTTCTTCACCAAAACTAAAGGATTCCACGACGGTGGAGAGAAAGAATTTGAAGAAGAGAATGACTTTTTTAATCCTGTAACAATCCCAGTTTTTTTTTTTTTTAATTTTCCGATTATCGAAGCCCTTTTCTGGTTTAAGTCGTATTGTCTAAAATCCATTGGCATGTGTGGTTGTGGGGAATGTGCAGCTTTCCTCTTGTTTTCATTCTCTGATTCTCTTTATCACGTTTCGTTTGGGATTGTTACAAAGTTGAAATCGCCTAAATTGTTACAGAGATGAAGTTTGAAGAAGAGAAGGAGTTGATCGGGTCAAGATTTTAAATATGGTTTGGTTTCGAGTTTAATTGGTTTGGTTCTAATCCAGTTTAAATCGGGTTAAATATTGGTTTAGTTTCTGATTTATTTGGTTAAGGTTCGATTGAAAAACAGTAAACCGAAATTAAACGTGGTATGTGTAGTTTGGTTTCAAACTTTCGTTTGGTGGAGAGATAAGTTTCAAACTTTCATTCTACGGGAAAATAGGTTTCGAACTTTCATTCGATGAAGAAATAGAACGATGCCTTAACTTTGTGTAGATATGTTATTATATGATACTTCCGATGGGGAAATAGATCACCAGTCCAATTTAAATCATCAAAGTTTGTTGACTTTAAATTTAAATCTCAAATTTCAGTTGACTGAACCAAATTAGACACGACGTTAAATCGATAAACAGAACGGATAAACGGAATTAAAAAATTGTTGTAAATCGCGGTTAAGTAAAACTACATTGTCTGCTCTTTATTCTTAAAACACCAAATAACGAAAATTCTCAATGTCTTTTTTAAGAAGAAAGAAGAGACGACGTCGTTTTATTTAACCGTGATTTACAACGGTTTTTAAATCTCGTTTATCCATTATATTTATCGATTTAACGCCGTATCTAATTTGGTTCCGTCTAACAGAAATTTGTAATGATTTAAATTGTTCACAATAATTCATGCTTTAAATGATCAAAATTTGAAAACTCATGATTTTTTTTGATAATTTTCCTTTTTAGACATCTTTGTTAATTCATTTCTATAGTGAAAAAGACGTGTTAAAACAAAAACCTTAGTTATATAAGAACAACCCTGATAAAGTCGAAGAAGTAACTAGAGTCTTGACCCCTCATCATAACGTTATACATACATGCATATAAACAAATACACCCTCATAAACTGACCCCGGTTAAGGTGAAAATTGAGAAACCATCACCCAAAGCAGAAAAAAATAACCGGTTCAGGCACTATATACACTATAAGATTTCAGTTTTCAGATCATCACGGAAGCTCGGAAGTATGCGGTTAGACTGCAGACTGACATCAAGAACAGGACCGCAACTACGGCCACCCTAAGAAGTCCTCCGTATGAACATTTCACGGACACAAACTTTTTAAACAAGATTCCGGTTTTGTTCTTTGATCTCATTAGCTTTCCCTTCTTCATGGTTTCCCCGACCGTATCCTCAACCTGTGTAGCAGTAATTTGTTACCATACAATCCCACAGAACAAAAGAAACAAGAGATTGAGTAATTTGTGTGAATGTGGGTTGTTATTCTCACCTCTCTCTTGATAGTTTGAAGCTCTGTATTCTTCGAGTTAATATCGTTAAGTTTACTTCGCAGACGCAGCCTTCTCGAGGCATTTCCATGCATTATATGGTCAGTGGTACAACCTGAGGGTTGTTCCCGCCGAGTCTTTAACTTGATACCTGTTCTTGAAACATCATTGCTCATGTCAACTACCGAGCTCTGGTGATACACTAGTAGCTCAATCTGCAATCAAGTATATATTAATAAAGAGTTAATTATGATTCTTTTTTCTTGATGACTGACTACACATATGATGTTATGATTTTTGAGGGAACTCCACGAACCTGATCTGGCGCTGCATCGTCAAACCCACTCTGCAAAACAAACTTTTGCTTCTCTGGAACTTCGTCTGGGAAATCAAGAATCGAATCGGGAAAGTCGGATCTATATGTATCTACTTCATTTGTACCGTACTGAGTCTGAATTTGGAAGCTGTTGTTGTGGTTCCCTGAAAAGTCACTCAAGCCAGACTGAAATGCATTGAAAGAGGATCCGAGCTCGGATTGGACTTGAGAGTGTAATGGAGTGGACATCTTGTAATTCACGGACTCCAGCTCCGGAAAAGACAGCCAATCGAGATCTCCAAGCTGCAGATCAAAATAAAAGACGAGGTTAATTTTCAAACCGACACAATGACAAATATTTAAGAAAAGTCTGTGGTGTCCTCACCTCGGAGGTTGTAACCTCATCGCAAGCACCACTATAAGAAAAGTCTGTGGTGTCAAACCCACTCTGCAAAACAAACTTTTGCTTCTCTGGAACTTCGTCTGGGAAATCAGGAATCGAATCGAGAAAGTCGGATCTATATGTATCTACTTCATTTGTACCGTACTGAGTCTGAATTTGGAAGCTGTTGTTGTGGTTCCCTGAAAAGTCACTCAAGCCAGACTGAAATGCATTGAAAGAGGATCCGAGCTCGGATTGGACTTGAGAGTGTAATGGAGTGGACATCTTGTAATTCACGGACTCCAGCTCCGGAAAAGACAGCCAATCGAGATCTCCAAGCTGCAGATCAAAATAAAAGACGAGGTTAATTTTCAAACCGACACAATGACAAATATCTAAGAAAAGTCTGTGGTGTCCTCACCTCGGAGGTTGTAACCTCATCGCAAGCACCACTATGAGAAGATTCTGCAATGTCATAACGCTTAATGTCTTCTGTTTTAGCGACCATGGATGCTTCAGACTTAGTATCATCCGCGGAAGATGTTGCAACAGTTGGAGACGAAATATCAGGTTCAGCTTCATCCAACTTCGACGAAACAGCAGGTTCAGCTTCATCCAACTTCGAATCTTCTTTCGCTAAATTCAGGTCTTGTTTCTTGAACAATTTGCATATGACAAATGGACTCTACATATATCAAAACAAGCACATCCTAAGTTACTTACATAGCCAATTTGATTTCAATGATTACACCTCTACACGTCTGAATTATTACCTGGCCAGGATTGGTGCCACTCAGGTCCTTCTCAGTGGCTCGATACTCGTGCATAACCCAATTGGTTCGTGTCCCCTTGGGAGCTCGACCAGAGTGGAAAACCAGAGTTCTCTTCACTCCGATGATGTTGTTCTTATCGGATTTTATCTTTCTGTCTTTCCCTGTCGCCTTCCAGTAGCCTGCGATGGTTGCCCGGTTCTGTCTACTTCCGTTCGGGTACTTCCGGTCCAATGGACAGAAGAAGAGCCACTCTGAGTCTTTTGTTTTGATCACAGAGAAATCTACAACAAAAGCACACAAGACAAGCTCTTGATCAAATTTCGGACACTAAACTCAAGATTTGAGTGCGGCCATATTATGTGTGAGTGAATCTCTATAATCAAATACACAAAACTAAATCGATAAAAGTTTCCCAGATACGAATAAATAGGAAACACACAGTCCAAAAGTTACTAAATTTATCAAAATAGAGACTAAAGCTAGATTTGAGAACACTTGTGTCAGTTATCTATTGCAAACTGCGAAAATCTTAACTCAATTCAACAAGATCACAGAGTGTATTTAGAAAGAGTCTAAAATTTTTGAACCAAGTGAAGAAGAAGAAGAAGAAGTTAGGTACCAGGTAAATCCCAAGGTTCCCATTTGCAGATATCGATCTCTCGGATGGCTTTGACGTCGTCATCGTGGCCGTTGATTTTCCTCCGGAGATAGAATCGGACTAGCTCTTGGTCCGTTGGACGGAATCTTAATCCCACTGGTGGTGAATCCAGCGATAATACTTCAATATTCTGATTCATAGATGCAACTTTTGACGAATCGGAAGAAGAAGAACCCACCCAATATCCAAGATTCGCAGATACGAATCAAGAAAAGCCCAGAACTTTATTTATATAGCAGAGATAGGATTCGAAGGTATCAACAAGAAAACAATTAAAATTCTCAGATACTGAAAAACCCTAAAATCGGATACGATTTGGTAAAGTGAAGGAGAAGATGTGTGAACTTTTGAGATTTGTTTTTTTTTTTTTTGT
Source organism: Eutrema japonicum (assembly GCA_030161315.1). Taxonomy (NCBI): domain Eukaryota; kingdom Viridiplantae; phylum Streptophyta; class Magnoliopsida; order Brassicales; family Brassicaceae; genus Eutrema; species Eutrema japonicum. The sequence continues at coordinate 46,723,199 of BSQW01000013.1, forward strand.
TGCTATGGGTCTAAAAAGAGTTATAGAGACGATGAAAGAGGCGCGTGGGGTCAATTGCTGTATACACGCGCCATACCAAAGTACGTTACGCGTTTGGTGAAACTTTGAAAGTACGATTTTACCCTTACCAATATGTCAATATGAAGTTGGTTTTCTGAGTAATATTTGGCAAGATGAAGGGGGGTATAGTTGGGAAATGGACGACAAGTAAAGTGAGCTTATAAGTGTTATGTCAGATGACAAATGACATAACGACACGTGGAAGCGGGAAAGGAAGTTTCGGTGTTGTAGTTTCTCGGATGGTTCCGATTTCTTGATCTTGACATAGGGAAATTGTCTTTCGATTCTCGGAACATTCGGACTTTTTCCTTATTCATAGAAAATTGCATCTTAAAAAATACATCTTACTATATCCAAGCTTTGTCCTCTTTTTGGTAATTTAATTCTTTTAGTACTAAGTTCATGGAAGAGTTTTAAAGTGGCAAAAATAAAATATAGGCATTTATGTGAAGAAAACAGTTAAATGTATTTTAATTTACCAAAGACATAATCAAAATCCCGCATGGTTGTGGTCTAATGTTAGGATGGATCGTGTTGGGTGTTACCCCATTCCACCCAAATTCGATTCGTTCTAGAAATAAAAACACATTCACGTGGAAAGTCTGGATATGGGTCGAAAACCCAGACACTTTACTTTTTGTTCTAAAAATCGGTCGTCTAGGCGCTAGACGATAACAGATTTTGGAGATTAATAGGTAATTCGTTCAATAAATCGGGTGTCCGATTAATCTCCGTCTATGCCGATTAATTTCCGTCAAGGCAGCCGCCTAACCCAGTTTTTTTTTAATTAAAATAATTTAGGTGGTTCTAAAATTTGATAAGTCCAAATTATGTTCATATTTTTAACGAAGATCATAATGTATTGGACATAATATTTGTTTTTTTGTGTTTTATCCAATTTTGAGCACAATATTATATTGAAACTATAAATTATATTAGATTAATATGTTAAAAAGTCATTTAAAAGGTCAAAAACTAATCTCCGATTTTTTTCTAGGCGCTAGGCCCAGCTCGACCGCCCGACTAGCGCCTAGTGATTTTTTGAATATTGAGTTTTACATGATAGTCCGGTAACAGGAGATCCGGCTACCTTTGGCATTAGTCGGAAGGCATTCCAAACACGGGACGGCCAGTGTGGTGACCTATTGGATCTCATGGATCTCATGCCCTGTTGATCCGAGTCCAGCTCGGAGTTCATGGTGTCCGTTGAACCGTTGAATCTATGAAGTAATCTACTCTGTAGCACCTCGATCCGTTCTGATAAATTGATGTCAAAAAAAGACGAAGCAACACTTGTCACTTCTCTGTATTCATCCTCTCTAACTATATCTAATGTAACGTCAATGATATTCTTCCATACGTCTGAGTCTGACCGTAGAACCCCCTAAATTTGCTCGTAACTATGTGCTAAACTCTAATTTAAGTCCCTAGCCTTCTGTAAATAACTAATCTTAGCCATCGATTCCCCATTTGAAGTATTCAGCACACACAAGAAAAAGACCAAAGGCTCTCCATAAATTTCGTTCAACACACACAAGAAAAGACCAAAGGCTCTCCGTAAAAATCGGAATCATCTTAATCTATATAACCCTAACTATGTTCTCTTCATTTGTTCAATCCTCGGGTCGCCAATAATAAATCGCAGAGACAAATAAAAACTTGTGTAAAGTTTTCACACTCCACAGCCTAAACCCAACCAAAATCGCAAGAAAATAAAAAACAAATAATGGGTGGCTGTGCGAGTAGACCCAAGGAATCAGACATGAACAACGAAGAAGGCTCTGTTCCCAACAAGCCTGTGTGTGAAACCGTAGTAGCCAAGGTATACAACATAACAATCTAGGTTTAATTATGAAAAATTAGGTTTTGTCTGTTTTTAAAATCAACACAAAACCGGGCTTAACCGGTTATGATAATACAGGAGAACAACACAGAAGAAAGCGGTGAGAAACAGAACCAGACCGAGACTGAGACCACTGAAACAACTTCTGTCGAAGCTAAGGAGACATCTCAGGTCGAGCCGACCATAGAAACAGCTCCTGCTGCTGAGCCAGAGGTTGTAGCAGCCGTGGAAGAGTCATCTTCTGCTGGTGAGGCTCCTGAGAAAGTGGAGAACGTAGCGGCTGCAACAGAAAACGCTGAGGAAGCTGTTGATGCGTTTGCGGTAGCTGCACCGGAAAAGGTCGAGGTAGCAGTTGAAGAGGCGAAAGCGGCTGAGGCTGAACCAGTAAAGGAGGAGAGTAAAAAGGAAGAGAAAGAAGCTGTTGTCACTGTTTGATTAATTAAATCTGTGAAAATATTTTGAGTGTTGTTGTATACCACCTTGATTTGATTTGATTTGCTACTACCTGATATTAATTGGCTTTGTTTGTTCTTTGTATTTCATAATGATTCTTCTTTGATTAAATTAAAATATAAATCAGTTTTGCTTCATGAAATTTGTCGTATATTCCAATATTATATGGTTCGGACATGAATTAGTACTAATGATGTACTAATCGGCCGTTTCACCCACATTATCTTACGAAAAAACCACAAAAAAAAAAGAACTAGCAATGTTTTTGTAACAAAATCTAAAATCCAGAAACCTTAAAATATAGACCCCTAATTATAGATTCAATCTCAAATGGTACATTATATAAGAAAACTAAAAATTGTCCTTGAGAAGGTGAAAAGAGTCTGGATAACGGGTGACATTAGGTGGGCCAAAGGCCCAAAGTCATTGTCCTTCACGGCGTCACGCTCGTCTTACCGTTACCGTTTCTTTCTCTGAACTTTTTGTCCTTTTCTGCAATCTTCCTCTATAAATATCCAATTACAAAATAATAATTTTTTTATATTTATTATGTGAATAGATCTAAGCAATTAATTAACTGACACGTGAATTCCCCAATTTCACCGCCAAAAGAAATTGAATGAAGCAGCTATTAATATGGACTAAAATAAGGAATAAATAATTTGAAGTGGATGAGGTAGGCCCCGCCCGGTAAGTGGAACCGTTTGTTTAATAACGGAGAGATCCGTTAGAGAGGAGAGTGCGAGTCTCATCTATAAATTCTTCTCCATTGTCTTCTTCAATCACTTTCTTCTCTAGCTTTCATATAGTTCCAATCAATATTAGGGTTACGGATTTGCTGCTTCGCTTTGCTGATTCAGGTTATTCAGGTGTGTGTGTGCTTCTCTCTCTCTCCCCTTATTCTGTCGTCGGATCTCGTAGCTATTCATAATGCACCTTATCTGCTGCGATTAGGTCTGTTTGATTGATTTTGTGCGATTTATCTCATTCCGATTAGGTGAATTATATGTATAGTGGATCGATTTCGTTTTTAGGATACCAAATCTGATAGAGTAGATTGGTTAAAATATCGTTTTGGAATGAAATTGATTTGATCTGGAAATGGGGTTTGTGTGGAATTAGAGATTGCACATGGTGGCGCCTAACGTTGTGATCGATATTGATCGTTTTCATCGGGTTGTTTGGATCATGCAGAGTGTGAAGAAGGTTTGGAGATTTCGACATCACAAGTATAGTTTGCTTCTTCACTTGACAAAACAAACAATGGAGGTATTTGGAAAATCACCCGTGGTTGGTTCTGCCAATGTTATTTACTTGTCTGCAATACTTGGTTGCGATGGACCCGTCCCGTGTCACAAATGTGACTGGAAATGCGAGAACGAGAACGTTTGTGGGAACATGTACCGTTGCAAACTAACCGGTTTGAATCATGTCTGTGACAAGAACTGCAACCAACGGATCCTGTATGATAACCATAGCTCTTTGTGCCGAGCCAGTGGCCGGATATTCCCACTATCACCGGCTGAGGAACAGGCGGTTAAAGGAGTCCGGAGGAAGCTTGATGACGAGAGTCAACCCTCTGAAAGCTGCATTAAGCGTCGCAGGCGCGATGCCCAGTTTCATTCTTCTCCTTTCGAGAGGTCCTTCGCTGCCGTGAGCCCAATCTGCAGCCAAGCTGGAGATGGAATGGAGATGAACTAGAGATCTTTTCTATCTCCGAGAGGCTTTTCTTTTTTATCTCACCTAGAATAATAACTTGCTTCCTCTTTCATTTTGGACAACTATGCAATAAGAGACATTATTCATGTGCTCTTCCAGGGAGACTAGGTGTAGCTCCTTGTCTGAAGAAGCATTTTATCTTAGTAGTGTTGAACTCTATGTAGTAAGTTAACGTAGGAGAGACTTCACAATTCTGCTGCTCTGTTCTGAACATTCTTGTTTTCATATTAATAGGTGAAGTAGAATAACAAGCTTGTTTCAGCTTTTGCTAGTGCTCTCTTATATATTCGCAGTTTTTCCTTGTGTTTGGACACAGTGTAGAGACAGACTTTCTTTATGTGTTATCTTGTTTTATTTACCGTCGACTGTTACAAGATACCATTGGTGATTCCTGATAAGTTTATTACGACAGGAGTTTTTTTACATTGCTGACAGATGCAGCGTAGGTTTCAACCAGGTTCTTCAAGATAAAGAACTGATTTAATTTGTCATCCTGTAGAATATTCCTTTTATCCTCTTAATAAAGACATGATTGCAACCTATAGTTTGTTCAAGATCAAGTTTCTTCTTTTCCTTGATTGATGAGCTCTAGGAGTCCTGAAATTCTTTTCTGTTTGTGCAGGTTTCATAGTTCAATTGCCATTACTCTCTGTACAATGGTTTGACTGTTATGTTTCTCAATTTTCCAGTGGTTGATGAGCAAGTCATCTTAACATTTGGAAGCTTAACAAAGGAAGAGGTTGAGGTACGTATTAGCATATACTTGCAACTACTGGTTCTTCACTTATTATATTTTCGAAGGTTTTATCCTCTTTGAATCATTGTGAAGACATCAAAACCTTAGTTCTGGTTATAAAATCGATCGTCCAGACTAGACTAGTACCGCAGTTCAAGTTGTATGAATTAGGCAAAAGGTCCAGATTAACATTTTGAATTATATCACTAGTGGTTTTCATTGATAGTCTGACCAAAAAAAAAATACCATTATATCCATGTCATAGTAAATGACTCCAGGGCTTAGGGGTAAAAGGAACATCAAATAATTTTGCATTCACCATGTGAATAGTGGGAAGAGAAAATGTTACTTTGTTAGCTATACTGATTATAATAACGAATGTTATATTCAATTTAGAGAAAAATATAAGAAATAAACCTTTTTGGGTATGAACTATGATGTGTTTTTGTCAATCCAACATCTAAAATCCCTGAGAAAGCACCACAGATTTAAAGCCCATGAGATTTATGGGTTTTGAGGCCCAATACATTTTATAATCTCATGGGCTTTAAGACGAGAAGCAGAAACCGAAATCGCAAATATTCAAATTTGCAAAGAGAAAAGAAAGTAAAAAAATGGTCTCCACGCTCGTGTTTTGGTACACCAGCGCCTAACGCATCGCATCATCGATCCAGGAAGCAGCATTTTCCACAGTCGTCGTTGCGAGGCTGCGATGGAAAAGATTGTGGAATCTCCGGTGGTTGCGCGTATTCCATCCCTGAGGTTGATTCTCCCAAGGTTGCCATTAGAAAACTGCGACCTCCGTCGCTCAAAGTTCTATGAGAAACCCGGTGGATGAAACAATGACCCGAATATACAAATTTCTAAATTATTTGGACAACTTAAGCCCCTCAACTTCTATATAGTTTCCAACGTTTCCCGTTTGTTCCTTAGTTGTACAATAAACTCCACGTTTAACTTGACATGTATTCCCCGAATAAGCTTAGTGAATTTTCTCTAAGTCCACAACTATGGCACTCATGTTGATGAATTCTTCCGAAATTATATGGTGGTGCTCAATATGTGAGATGAATATAAAGTTTGTATAATGAATATTGAAAGAAACTTTCGATGTCAAGAAATTGGAATTTTTTATATACTCCACAAAATTAAAACATGAGTTGAAACACTTGTCTAATACTGATCGGTAGCAGTCAGTTGGGGTATTTCCTTGTAACTATTATCCCTTTTTTGGTTTTGTCAAGCCTCTCTCTCATCACTTGACAAAGTATAGCTTGCCCATGACATGAAGGACAGAGACGAAAGCAATGAACCCGATGCTCATGACAAGGACAACATTGGGGGAGATCTTGAGACCGGGTGCGTCATCAGTGTAGAACTGAAGCATGGATCCGGCTGCACCACCAGAGGTGCTTCCTCCACTAGAGCCGCCGCTCGGCTTCCTCCTACGCATGCTTGCAGCTGCAGCTGCACTTCCTCTCTGTGGAGCTCCACTACCCACCATTCTTTCTTCTCTTCTTTACTAACTGAGATATGGTGTAGCAAGTTAGCAAGTTTGGAAAAATCCGAAGTATTAAGTGAACTAGTGGAGACAAATAAAGGAGAAATCTAAAACACCATTAGTTGAAGTTGTGTTTAGTTTTCCATGGTCATGCATCATCTAATGCAAGATATCTCCCATAAAAGGCTAAAGAAGGTGGTACTGCCGTGTAATTTGAATCTCAAATGCATAAGACATCTAATTTAACCTGATTCCCCAATTACTAACAAAAATGAAAAACACAAACTTCTGATCTCCATCAACTTAACTCGAAACAAAATCAGGTTTAACCTTAAACCTCTAAGAGTTGTAATTACATTCCTGCTATCAAAACATCGAAAAAAAAATCTTACAAAGTGAATAAATAAAGACGAATCAATCAGGACCAGAAAACAAAAAGTCATGCGATTCACACTATTAGCTAAGGATAACAGCCATAGTCAAGAAACTTTTTAGGAAGATTTTCGATCTTATCGGAATTTCATTTTTAGAGCACCACAAAGACCAGATCTAAGAAACATAACAGACCCATAACAACAACAAACAACAGTAGCTTAGACAACAAGAATCAAGGGATAATAATGAAAGAAGATAAACATAGATCAACAACAAAACTTAACGATATAGGCTATCTAAACATCAAAAGGAGGAAAAAAAGAGCTAAACCTATGCAAAATCGAATACAGATAAACATCAACAATCGGAGAATAAGTCTTCGAAGAAACGGACTAACCTTAGAGGAGAACGAAAGGAAGATTGACCGAGAGAGAAAAGAGGTGATAGGAGGCGTTAGAGCAAACGGAAGCGCGTGAACGAGATGCCAAGAGTATATGCTTCTTCTCATTTAGGACGGTTTTCGCTGAGTTTTCCTGGGCCAATAAACCTCGGCCCAATAAGTTATTTTTTTTTGTTAATCCGTTCAATATTTCACAAGACCTTTCTTGCGTAAAACTTTCACCATGGTTCGATTTGTCATAAAGTAACTCTTCTCGTGATGCCACATCATTAACTCATATATTAAAATTATGATACATTATCAACTCATTTATTAATTTTAAGGTATTAATTTGATTTATTATGTTATATATTATTATATTTAAATTCTCATAATAATTTACCATACATTAATATAATAGTTTTTCTAGAATTTGAAAAAACATTGTTTAAATAAAAGATAAATTATATATTATTAATCTAAAGAAACTCACATTTAATAAGTTTAGTTTTATCAATTTATTTATATAGTATAAGAAAAACTATAGAGTTTAATGGTTATAAATTATGGATTAAATATTTTCTAAATAAAATCCAACAAATATTGTAAAATATATAATTTTAAACAATCAATAAGGATTGGTTCCAAATCAAATATATAAGTTTTTTTTTTAAATTGCTTAAAACATTTATAATTAGAAAAAAACAAAAACTATTAATTAATCGTTGTTTAGGACAAACTTTTGGGATATGTCAATTGCTTTTAAGTGAGTTATAGGAGATAAATAAAACAAATCATTTTGATGGTTAGAAATTAGTGTTCGGACACGGGGACGAGGATTCATCCAACAAAAGAATACTTGCAGGAGTTTCCAGAAGCTCGAATGGCAAAATGCATGTCATGATAGGCAAGTTGTGGTATCCCAAAATAATAATATTTTCAAGCCAATCACTAAAAGTACGAATGGTTAAAATCTTCGCCAAATTCTACAATGCCCAAGTCAGAATGGCGACATCAAAACTCGAAAGAAAATTGAAATGGAGAAAAGATAGTGAATATTATATTTAAATCATGGCAAAATGTGTTTTGTAATTCAATTTGACACGTTGATGAGTGAGAGAGAAAGGGGAGAGAGGGAGAAAGATAGAAAGAGAAAGAGATTAGAAAGAGAAAGAGATTATAAGTTCATTTTGGAAATACGTTAGATGTTTTTAAAATAAAATTAATGTCATATGAATGAACATTTGATCCATATTTAAAAAAAAATGAAATATATGTATCAATGATTCTGCAATTGTAATTGTGAAGCGAAGAAAATCCCTGAGAACCACCACAGATTTAAAGCACATTTGCTATTAAGAAAAAAGAAAGAAGAAATTAAGCAAATGTGACACTTAAATAAAGACAAGAAGATTTGTGGGTTTTGAGGCCCAATACATTTTATAATAAGTAAGTACCCCCAATAGAGGTGGAGGAAGAAGGGAGAGATAAGACGAGAAGCAAAAACCAAAATTGCATATATCAAAGAGAGAAGAAAGTTAAAAATGGGGATAGCCGGCGGAGAGCAGAGGAAAGGCGGTGGCGAAATGATGGCGATGGCTAGCTTGTTCAACGATCAGCAGAACCCAGTTCAGCAGCTACAGGTTAAATTCAAGGAGGTAGAAGTTGGTTTCAAGACGTGGTTGTCGAAGCAGTCGCTCCCGGTGGAAGCCGCCGTCGTTTCCACCATGAGCGGTGTACAGGGAGCTTTCATCGGCGGTCTCATGGGAACACTATCCCCTGAAATGCCTCAGTCCGGCGTTGACCCTCAAGCCATTGTCTCGATGAAGCAAGCTCAGGTTCCTTAACTTCTTCTTCTAATATCTACTCAATCCATCGTTGCTGCTGTGTAATTGATAAAAGAGACTTTTCTTTGGTAGGCTCTTGTGGGTGGCCCATGGATCCAGGCTCGGAATTTTGCTGCCATTACTGGTGTCAATGCTGGAATTGCGTGCGTAATGAAACGCATTAGAGGCAAAGAGGATCTTGAGTCTGCGTAAGGATCTTGAATCGTGCCTCCTCCTCTTAGATCCCTCTCTATGCTTGTATCAGTTTTGAGTTTCTAATTCTTGTTTTCTAGCAATAGCTTTTACTACTTCACATAATCAACCCTGTTGCTAGTTAGGACCTGTTTTAGAACATTTTTAGGATCTGTAAGAGCTGTTTTTGTTTTGCTCTTGTCTCTTTTCTGATCGCTGGTTGGTTAGATTTGATCAATTCGGACACGGATTACATGGTGTGAATGGAAAACAAGTTTCACTCTCAGTCTTAATCAAACCCGTGATCGTAATGAGCTTTCATTCACATGATCATGATCATGATCTCTTTGTATCTATCTTGAGTAAATATTTTGAATGCAAGATGTTTGCTGCTCCTCTAGGGTTTTTATATCTGAGATTTGGTCTTAAAACTTGCTCATGGAAGCTGAAGGTTCTTGGTGGTTTGCTTGTTTCATGTTTTTTTTTGTTTTTTTTAATGAAATCCTCCTGCGATTTGGTTATGATTGAGAATGGAAGTGTTTAGAGAGTAATGGTTTGATTTTGCAGCGTGGTTGCAGCATTAGGATCTGGATTCGCGTACTCTTTGGTGAGCCAAGGCTTGCAAGGACAACCTCTTAACGCAATCACTACCGCTGCTGGTTTTGCTGTATTCCAAGGAATATTTTTCAAGGCGAGTGATCATATTGGAAACTTTACTTATGAATCATGCATAACCATCCGTTCTTACCCCCATTTTTGTCCTGTTTTTAACTCAGTTGGGAGAAAGATTCTCTAAACCGAGCCCCGAAGACCCGTTTTACACACGATCAAGAACTATGCTATTGAAGCTAGGTCTACAGAAGTATGAGAAGAACTTCAAGAAGGGACTTCTAACAGATCCCACCTTGCCATTGCTCACCGATAGGTATAATATATATTCCTTTTAAGAACGGATGGTAACAGCGAAGACTAATGTCTTGTCGTCTTTTGAACTCTAAATCCAGCGCGCTAAGAGATGTGAGAATCCCACCAGGACCAAGGCTTCTGATACTAGACCATATCCAGAGGTTCGAAACCAACTTCTCTGCTCTTCCAATGAGTCTATGAAAATACTGAATTGGATCGATTTGCCTCTGTTGTTTTGAGTTCAGGGATCCTGAGATAAAGGGAAAACGAGGAAAGTAGTAATCGAGCCTTTTGTTTATATGGTCATCACCAGGATCTATCTGTTTTGGCAGTAAGGATCTTCAAACACAAAATGTAATGGTTTTTTTAAAAAAAAAATTTGTAGCTGCTGTTGCTAGGAAGAACTCTTGTTAGATTCTTCTGCGTCTACTAGCAATGTTTGATTCTCTTCAATATTTGAAGTATTTCGTCGCAAAGCGAACTAAATTATAAGTTCTCAACCGAAAAAAAAATGGAATATGATAATAAGATAGATGATCATATATATATTTGGGTGGGCTTAACAGTTAACCTTGAGATTTGTTCATACAAATTTTGGCCAATCAGCAAAGGCATTGTGAAATAAATGTATCAAAATCGATGCACGGATCTGAATATTGATATTTTTTTTGTTTTTTGACGTTGAGTTCTCTATACCTAATTTATTGGGTTATTGTGAATAAATTATATCAATTATATTGTTTTTGCACGGATCTGAATATTAATTATTTAATTTGATCAAAATATCTTCATTAGAATAATAAGCATAATCACAAGAAACTTGATGAGACGTCTCTCTTACTCTCGTAATCACTAGAGTTACAATAATTTTCGTTTTAATGCGGTTTTATCAAATTCAGTTTCCCAAAATATAATTCCAAAAAAGTAAATGAAATATTGTAGCATCTCAAGTTCAAGTACATGTACTTTGCAGTGATTTTTTTGCTCAACCCTTTTGTGGTAACTCTTTTACAGATATAAGCAAAGAAATCTCCTTTGAATAAAAAATATTTTCTTGTACAAAAATCTGATATAAAGTTTTCCGATCACCGTTGAAATCTTCGTAGGTAAATTATAGCCTTATATATATGATGAAAATGAAAATTTTAGTTGTTAAAATAAAAAAAAATCTGATTTTATATGTTTACTTCTCGTTACATCAAACTAAACTTTTGGATCTCCTAAAAAAAAAAAAAAATTGGCATTGATCATAGGATTCTTAGCCATTTTTACAGATATATGATACATCTATCACTATCTACGAGTTTGTAACCACGACTTCGATAGATGAGAAGAGAGACGAGAGATTTGGTCCATGAGGAAGAGAATACGAGATTGATACTCACGCTCCTGATCCAGAGACTCGACCTCCAGCTCCGCCAGCTGCGAGCACAGTCTCTCCTCCGCCTCTTCCGCCACCACAGTCCGCCGCCACAACTGCACCATCTCTTTCTTCATCTCCTCCATTTCTCTCTCCAATTCTCCGTTCTTCCTCCGTAGCTCCTCCACCTCTTCCGCCGCCACCGTCACGTAACCTCCTCCTTTTCCCATTAATTTCAATGGCAAATTCTCTGTGTATTCTTTTTTTTTTTTTGTATATAGGGAATACTTTTATATATTTTGGTGTGTGTGTGTGTGTGTGTTTGGTCCTTTTAATAAGCCTCTTTTGCGTTTTGGTCTCTGGGATTGGCAAATGTCCAGGTTCATTGTATCTCGTTTTCTCTTTTTATTTTCATTTTATATAGTATAATTTGGGAAAACGGCCAATTCCCCTATGAATTATTGTCCTGCTGATTATTCATATACGAAGTATTGATCCATGCCAAAAACTACACTAACTACCTAATATTTTGAATTTTATACATCAACTTATAATATGTGGTCAATTTCACCAGAACCGTAGACGGTGTGACTTTCACCGTTAACGGATGCTGACGTGTCCGACAGGTGGCTGTGCGGTTTGGTTCGGTTTTGAATTTTAAATCGATAATACGACACGACGTCGTTTTGGGCATTGGTTTTAAAAAACAGAAGCCACACGACGTCGTTTGTTAATTTGGGGGAACATCAAAATTAGGGTTCTTAAGTCCGGACCGACATCGGGTTTGAGAGTAAGAGAAGTTGAGAGAAAAGAGAGAAAGAGTTGATTTCGTTTGAGAAAGAGAAAAGGAAGAGGTAACACAAAATTCAGAGGCGTAATCTAATCACGTAGTTAACAGAGGTGATTTCGCGAGTGGGAATTGAGTTCCCCGAGATCGAAAATGAGGTAAGGATTTCGTAGTTTAATTGTTTTTGAAATTCATAGTTTCAGTAGATATGAGGTCTCGAAGTTCATTAATTTTCGTCTAGGATTCATTTATTTAAGTTTGAATTGCCATCAACTATATGATTGCCATCAACTATATGATTTTCATGATTATAGAGTGAGATTGTAACATGTCCACCAAGTGTTCGATACAATGTATGAAAGAGTTTAATTTGGTTTTCTACTTTTTGCAGTGATGATGTAGACAGGCCGATCAATTTTGGTTGTTATTATGGTGGGAAGTTTGAGATGGTTGAAGGCCAACTTATGTACGTTGGAGCTGGTTATCGGATAGTTGAAGCTCGTCCCTCTGCATTATTTCCAGAGTTAATGAATAAGTTACCGATGAGTTTGTATGGTCATAGAGTATGGTATAAGGTCCCGTTTGAAGAAGTAAAGGACCGGAAATTGATGTGTAATGGTGACGAGAACTTTAAGAAGATTTGTGAAGCGGCAATGTGGACCAACACAATTGATATATTTGTGGAGCCTGATGAGATTGTGAGAGACGAGCCTGAGAGATATGAGACTGCGAGAGATGAGCTTGAGAGAGATGATCTTGAGAGAGATGATCTTGAGAGAGATGAGCCGCAGAGTGATGAGCCGCAGAGTGATGAACCGCAGAGTGATGAGGCAGAGAGTGATGAGCCAGAGAGAGATGAGTACCCTTTTGATGATGAAGCAAGGGTTGAAATGAATGTGGCAGGTTTTGTTGATGAGGAGATTGATGAGTATGCTACACATGTGTGCTCAGATGATGATGAAGATGGTAATGTGAGAGAGAGAGTTATTTCAAATACGAGAAAGGTAGTGGTGAGCTGAAGTTAGGACAAGTATTCGACAATTTAGATGCTTTTAAACAAGCTATGGTAGACTATGTGTTAAAGCATAGATGGAATATTCAATATAAGCGTTGGGAGCAAGACAAATCTGAGCTTAAATGTGCAAGTGAAGCCAAAGAAGGAGAGGAAGCTTGTTTGTGGAGGATTTATTGTTCTTATGAGGAGCCATTGCAAAAATGGGTTGTTAAAGTATACATGAAGACACATATTTGCAGTCGGAATGGCCATTCTAAGTTACTTACTCAAGAGGTCATTGCTAAGCTATTTGTGAATGAGCTAAGGGATAATCCAAAGTTAATGCCAAAAGCAATTCAAGGTGAAATTCAGATACGTTGGCAGTTGATTGCAACTATAGATCAGTGTAGAAAAGCAAAGAAAAAGGCATTAGAGATGATCCAAGAGGAGCACGACTTACAATTCTCAAAGCTTAGAGAATATCGGCTTGAGCTATTACTGTAAGTGCCACAATTTCTTAAATGTTTACTCTTCAGTTATTTAGTGTAGTAATATCTTTTTGTGTGCTTGTGTTTCCTAGGTCAAACAAGGAGTCTACGATAGAACTGGATACAATCCAGGGACCTAACGGAGAAGATGTGTTTTACAGATTTTATGTCTGTTTTGATGCACTAAAGAAGACATGGTGCTCTCATTGTCGCCCTATCTTTGGCCTTGATGGTTGCTTCCTTAAGTGCACAATAAAAGGTCAGTTGTTAGCAGCGGTTGGAAGAGATTCAAACAACCAAATGTTCCCCATTGCTTGGGCTGTTTTTGATGTCGAGATTGAAGACAATTGGAGATGGTTCATTGAGAAGCTGCAAACAGATTTAAATCTTCAAGATGGTGATGGGTTTACAATTATATCAGATAGGCAGAAGGTATTTCATTTGTTAAAACTTCTATAGCATTTGTGTTTATAGGGTTTGATGACTTAATTGTGACTATTTGCAGGGCTTACTGAATGCTGTAGCAGATATGTTACCAAAGGTTGAGCATAGGATGTGTGCAAGGCACATTTATGCAAACCTAAAGAAGAAGCATCCAAATAGGGCTGACATGAAAGGATTATTGTGGAAGGTTGCAAAGAGCTACAACAAGCCACAGTACGACAAAAGGGTGGAAGCAGTGAAGTCATATGACATGAAGGTCTATGAATCCATCATGATGAAGAATCCAAAAAATTGCAGCCTGGCTTACTTCACACCAACATCTTCGTCTGATGATGTAAGCAACAACATCTCCGAGTCTTTTAACAACGCAATTGACCCTGCCAGAAGTATGCCACTTGTTGAGATGCTAGAGACAATACGCAGAAAAGCAATGCTGCGCATAGAAGCAAGACGACTCAAAGCAATGAAGCACAGAGGCAAGTTCAGTCTTAAAGCAATTGAGAGAGTGGATTTGGAGCAGAACAAGATCATGCATTGTATGGTATTTCCTGCTGGGCATGAGACTTATGAGGTAAGGGAGAAGAAGTCTGCATTTGAGGTCAAGATGCTTCAGCGTACTTGCACATGTCGGAAGTGGCAAATGTCTGGATTGCCTTGTCGTCATGCCCTGAAGGTAATTTCCCAGAAAAAACGCAGGCAAGAGGATTATATGGCTGACTGTTACCTCACTTCTAAGTGGAGAAAGCAATATGAAACACCAATTGCTGATGTGCTTGGTGTAAACTTCTGAGAAAAGACAGATGATGTTGTGATTGTGCCACCACCAACAGTAGAAGAACCAACAAAAAAAGGAAGGAAGAAAATTCCTAAACGGATCAAAGGGAAGAATGAGTCTCCAAATAAGAAGAAGACAAAGGAGGGGTATGAGTCTCCTACTAAACTTTCAAAAAAAAGAAAAATCGTACACTGTGGAAGATGTGGTGAGAGTGGACATAACACAAGGAAGTGTCAAAATGTTGTAATGGCACTTCATCGACAACCAAAAAAGAAGAAGATGACAGAAGTTCGATCCGACATTGGTGAGGGATCAAGTCAGCCAATGCAAAGCCAACTGATTGACTAAGCTTCTGTTTATGATATTTTGGTGTATATTGTTTAGTCTCGGATTTAGTCTCGGATTTTGGTGAATCAGGTCTCGGCTATGATATTGTCTCGGATTGTCTCAGATCTTGATGTATTTTGGATATTGTCTCGGATTTAGTCTCAGATCTTGATGTATTTTGGATATGGTATGTATCGGTTTTAAGGATGGCTTAATGCTGAAATTCAGGTTTGGTGCAATTTTAGTTGCAATTCAGGTTTTCTGCAATTTTGGTTGTAATATTTGGGGTTAAAACCTGCAATTTTAGTTAAAACCTGCAATTTTAGTTGCAATTCGGTTTCAGAAGCATAACAACTCAAAAGAAAATAATCGATCCTCAACAAAAGAAAATTACACAATAACTCAAAATGAAACATAAGAATTGTTCTTCATCATTACACAACAACTCAAAATGAAGACAAACATTACAAACTAATCGAAATAAAAAAACAGACAACCCAAGAACAAACTTCATCATTAAGAAAAAACAGACAACCCAACTCAAAATGAACCCATTCTTCCTCTTCTCTTTCTCAAACGAAATCAACTCTTTCTCTCTTCCCACTCGCGAAATCACCTATGTTAACTACGAAATCCCTCGATTCGTCGTTTTGATTAGATTACGCCTCTGAATTTTGTGTTTCCTCTTCCTTTTCTCTTTCTCAAACGAAATCAACTCTTTCTCTCTTTTCTTTCAACTTCTCTTACTCTCAAACCCGATGTCGGCCCGGACTTAAGAACCCTAATTTTGATGTTCCCCCAAATTAGCAAACGACGCCGTGTGGCTTCTGTTTTTTAAAACCAATGCCCAAAACGACGTCGTGTCGTATTATCGATTTAAAATTCAAAACCGAACCAAACCGCATAGCCACCTGTCGGACACGTCAGCATCCGTTAACGGTAAAAGTCACACCGTCTACGGTTCTGGTGAAATTGACCACATATTATAAGTTGATGTATGAAATTCAAAATATTAGGTAGTTAATATAGTTTTTGGCATGGATCAATACTTCGTATATGAATAATCAGCAGGACAATACTTCATAGGGGAATTGGCTGTTTTCCCGTATAATTTGTTCTGTCAAATCACTGTCTGTCGTCTCTATTTGAAGAGTAACAACACGTGGAGCATATTATGCACTGACTGACTATTACAATAATTATTATTAACACTTGTTTTTTTTTTCCTTCTGATCAATAATAATAATTCACCAACATTTATACGAATCTATGGGTATATAATTAGTTGATTAGTTCGTATCTTTTATACATTATTTCAATATTTAATTTGGGATTTAATTTCTTGTACATATTAATCTAATGAAAAATAAATAAACATTTTTTATGATTGGATTAATCTACATAAATGTAACATGCATCCGACGTATATATAACTAATTATACATATATATATTAAAAAAAAAAAATCATAATCTGGGTGATTCGATCCGAAACCCGGTTAATTTCCGAGTGTGCAAACTGTTACCAATCATATAATCCAATGTTTTATTTTTGTTGGTGCATGTATATCTGACGCTATAGTTGATCATATAATCCAATGTTTTTTCTATAATTGTTGAACCAGAATAGAAAACGAGTTTATACTTTGTATTTGAAACAACCGCTAAATTCTATACTTGTATTTGAAATCTCCATATATCAATTTTGACACATTTGAATTCATCATAATAATGATTAGGAAGATATATCATGTTATTTGTTAAGTTTTCTGGACTTCCATCGCAAAACCAATTGATAATGAGTGGATTAATCCAAATCCCTTATATATTACTCAAACTTCCTAGAGATTAAGGCCCATGGCCTCATTAATCTCTACCTAATCCCAATTGCGACAGACAATAAATCTTCGGGTCGGGGTGGTTTGACCTTCTTCTGGGCCAGATTACGTACAGTGTGTGTTCGGGCTCTGATACCATGTTAAGTTTCATGGGCTTCCATCTCAAAACCAATTGACAATGAGTGGATTGGCCCAAATCCCTTATATATTACTTAATGTCTCTTCACACTTTTGATGTGGGACAATCTTCACACACTCTCTAGAGATTAAGGTACATAGCCCATTAATCTCTACATAATCCCAATATTATTAGTGATTAAAAATCTGGAAGTAATATCTGTAAACTTTTTTTTTATTTCTAAACTGATTTATACGATTCAAACCCACAGAATAAGATATTCCATCATTTATTCGTGAATAGGTAGCATATTTATGTATTTTTATGTTTGTCACAATATATAGATTTGATCTTGTAGAATGAGAATTTGATCTTCAAATGATACGAACCGGTGAACGTCGTGCGTAGTTCTATCATTAGAGTATAAAAAAGGAACGATAGATGACGTCATCAATCACGTCGACGTAATGTCAGATTCCATTTCGTCGTGCCTCCATTGGTCCTTCTTGTTATCCCAGGTCAATGGTCATCACATCAATGAACACATCCATATCGATTATTTATAGTATTTAATTTTTATATAGCTCGTTTTAATAAAAAAATGTTTTAAAAAGTTCTGTTTTCTTTTTCTTTTTTCAAAATGTGGTGGTACATACTAGTGATTAATATTCTTTTTGTGTTATTTTAATATATTTCATATATATTAAAAATTTATTAAAATTTTCATATTATTCTTTATTAATATATTATTTATCTTTCTAATTAATACATTAAAACAATAAAGTTAAAATTAAATTTTTGTTTAAAATTATGTATTGAAAACATAAAACGAAACTTTTTGTGAAACAAAAATAAAATCTTAAAACGATACTATTTATACAAAAGAAAGTAGTATTTACTATATTCGTATGACACTGAAAATTATAATTATTTGTGTAGGAAATTAGAATTTCATAAACCGTCAAATACGACAATGGATCCCGGAGACAAACTAAATCCAATAATGGCGGATTCCTCTTTTTAAAGAGATGTCAAAATCATGGGATAAATTAACATAAGAAAAAACCACAAAATAAAAATAAAATCATGGAATATTAATTTTCTCAATTATTAAAAAATGCCAAGAAGGATCACGACGAGACAAAAATACGTAATGAACACACATCTTGATTGTGTTCCTTTACGTCCAGGTTCAATGTATCTCCTTTGTTCAGTCTTCACAAATCACATATTCTTTTCGGTTCACGGTTTAATACATGCTAATCAGATAATGTATCTGCTTGGTTAAGCTTTGCTCGGGATTAAAAAACAAAAAAAACTTGAAACAAATTAAAGATTCAAATCAATCCATTTTTTGGCAGGCTCGGTTTTGTTTATATATACGGTCATGGCTAGGGGTGGGCAAAAAAACCGTAACAAAAAAATCGAACCAAACCAAACCGAAATAAATCATATGGTTTGGTTATAGTGTAACCTAAAAATCCATTTGGTTATCATTTTTGTTAAGAATTCGGTTTCGGTTTGGTTTTGTTTAAAACCGTAAAACCGAATGGTTTTTTCGGTTTTTACATTTTAGATTAATTTTATATAGCTTTATATTTTTTTTTGGTTTGGTTTAGATTTATCATTTATCCATTCTTATTTTTTAGTTTAGTTTAGATTTATTAATTTTATATAGCTTTCTTGTTTTTCTTTATTTGTTGTTAATTTTGTTTTCATATATTTTCTAGGTTTTTATTAGTCTTGATTTTTATTGATGATTTGGATTTACGAACAATTTGATTTGGATTCTAGTTTTTGAATTCTTTTTGTTTTTGCACTTATTAGTATGCCTACTTATTAGCTTAATATATTATTTATACATTCATTTTATTTTTGCTTATTGTATGAGCCTTATCAAAAAGTTATGAATCAAACTAAAAACCATAACCGAACCAAATCGAACCGAGCCAAAATTACATATGGTTTTTAAATAGTTTCATTTTTTATAAAACCGATAAACCAAAAACCGTTAAAAAATAAACCGTACCAAACCAAATATATATGGTTTTTATATGGTTTGAATTTTTATAAAACCGAAAAAATCGAACCGAAACCAAACCACAAACCGAAGTGCCACCCCTAGTCATGGCGTCATCGATTAAAACAAAGATGTTAAAATTGTAAAATCTACTGGAAATTTTCTCGTCGGTTTTGACGTAAAATTATAACAACACATAATTTTACGTCATCGACTAATTGGTAGACCTAAAGAGTAAATTATTACGTACAAGTTATAACAACACATAATTTTACGTCAAAACCACATCATAATATATTTTTTTAATCTTTGCAAGCACCACATCATAATATTTTTTTTTTCTTGCACTGAATAAATCGTATATAATAGTGAAATTAGAAAATGACCCTCAACCATCGGAACACCAATGTTTCACGTTCCATGAAACTATTTTTATGGTTTCCCAAAAATAGTTTTCATGGAAAATCATAGAACTCCTTATCTCCTACGATTTTATGAAAGTCTTTTTAGGGTTTCCATGGACCATATAAAACTTTATCTTTTTTTTGTTAAAACTTTCATGGACCATATAAACCTTCCATGAAACCCATCTACATAAAAATCTTTCTACATCCCTATGAGATACACTTTACCCATATCGATCCATGAACCTTCTTCACTCAGTTAAAATCATGCATATATCATTGAATAAACCCTTCTTCGGCCCCTCTGAAATACATGATATTATAGGATTCCATGGAATTCATTTAAAGTCTAGAACCCTATTCTTTCCTTCTGACGATGGTTTCCACATAATTTTTGTTTGGTCACATCCGCACTTCATTATGATTAATAGAATATATTTGCTAATTGCTGCATCATCTAACAAAACAAGGAACATAAGTGCTGGTTCCACGTAATTAATTTTATAGTTGGAATTTGACTGTAAAAGATCTCCTAACCGGTTAAACAAGTATTAGTTTAGGGTGTTCAAGTCTTATGTTATTATTTCATTACTAAAATATAATATCACTCTAAATTACTCTTTGGTTCACAAGACAAATCCATAATTTTTTTTTTTTGCTAATTGGTCTGAAAGTCGGACTAAATTGTGCCATTTTATGAAAATGTCATTCATTAATTAGAAATGGATCTCGCGTTTCATTTATGTTGAAAACATAAGAATTATCCATCGATCGATTTTATATACACATAAAACTTGGTTTAAAGGGAGGTTGCGAGACGGTGAAGGTAGTTGGGCAGAGCCTATGTGCAAAATAGTGAGGCTTGAACCGTCACCGATGACAACTTTGTCATAACCGGTATACCGCTGATGGAGTTGCAAATTGTTTAGATCCGCACTGATATGATGTGTAGCACCGTTGTCCATGAGCCGATTGTAAATCTCGTATGAAGGAGCAAATGTTAGGTTAGCTCTCGGCTGCGAAGATGTGAATGTATGCAGTGAACTAGGATATGTGTAGGAAGCTTGATCTGTGAGAGTAAGCTGTGAACACCTCCTTGCATCGACCAAAATTAAGTGAATTGTTTAGTGTTTTGTTGTAAGGTATTTTTGGGAGCCATGGAATGAGGCCGAGTGATAACGCCAAAAAGTAAAAAAGGTGAGATACGTTCAAAGAAATTCAGAAAAGGAAAAAAAAAGTTTTTAGGTCTTAGGTATCTTTTTAAGGTATTGTATTGAGTGATAGTATACAGAAAAGATTATATAGTACTAACAAGAGAATAATCTAAGGGATTTATAATTGAGAAAATTCATCAAAGTAACATGGTACATAAGGAATATTATTAGATTAACTTTTAAGGAGGGAGATCATATTAGACTAACCTTACAAAGTTGGTCAATGTCCATTTTATCCATATCTTGTATTGTATTACGATTGTTCCATTACTAATTATTTTTGATTTAATTTTTTTGAACAAAAAAAAATGAAATAAAAAAGCTAATGAAAAAAAAAACCTCTCGACAAAGGTGATATGAGGCGACGGCGACCACTAC
The DNA here is from genome assembly GCA_030161315.1 of Eutrema japonicum. Classification (NCBI taxonomy): domain Eukaryota; kingdom Viridiplantae; phylum Streptophyta; class Magnoliopsida; order Brassicales; family Brassicaceae; genus Eutrema; species Eutrema japonicum. The sequence goes on from BSQW01000013.1 coordinate 46,744,335, forward strand.
AAGAAAACATAGTTTTTGTGACCACTTTTTGCGACTCTTTTTTTGGTCACAAAAATGCGGGATGAAAGTGTGACTAATTTGCGACTACTCACAATGCAGTGGCAAAACAGTCGCAAATTAACGACGAAACAGAGGAGTCACAAAAGAGTCACAAATTTGTGACTGATTTGTAGTCTTACTTTGTAGTCGCAAAAGTAGTCCCAAATTTATGACTGATTTACTTCGGTTTTGCCACTCATATCGATTTTTTTAAAGAAATCCATCAATATATAATTGTAATAGGTTAATTTAGACGTTTTTATATAGATTTGAACTATTATATAGCCTGAATCATGATATTAGAGGAAAAAACTTGTAATTTTTAATATTCTAAACTTATGTTTGTTTCTACTCATAACATGTATAAATAGTCATAAAAGGGTCTCAAATTTGCGACCGTTTAGCAACTCCACTCGATTTTTTTAATAGTAGTCACAAAAGGGTCCCAAATTTGCGACCGTTTAGCAACTGCACTCGATATTTTTTTTAAATCATCAATATTGAATTGTAAATATGTTAATTTGTACGTTTTTACATAGATTTTAACTACTATATACATTGAATCATGATAACACAGAAAACACTTTTAAATTCTAATATTTTAAACTTAAGTTTGTATATTCTCAAAAATGTAGTAAGTGTATATGTGTTTTATATGAAATAATTTTGAAAGATATAATTTTTTCAAAATTTACTTACCATATCTTAATTTACCGTTTAAATAGAGAGTTGTAGTATTAGAATTAGAATAAGAATGATTTTAAAGTCATATTTAATAAGAATAATTGAAAGTTTAGAGTTTAGGGTATAAGTTTGTGATTTATTAAGTATCGTCCCAAAACAGTCACAAAATTGTCCCAAATTTGCGACAATTTAGCAATTCCACTCGATTTTTTTAATAGTAGTCACAAAAGCGTCTCAAATTTGCGACCGTTTAGCAACTTCACTCGATTTTTTTTATAGTAGTCACAAAAGAGTCCCAAATTTGCGACCGTTTAACAACTCCAATTTTTTTTAAAAACAAAATCAACAAAATAGAATTGTAAATATGATAATTCATACTTTTTTTAAATTGATTTCAACTAATATATACACTTAATCTTCATAAAAGTGAAAAAACTTTTAAATTCCAATATTTAAAACTTATGTTTGTATATTCTCATAACATGTAGTAATTTTATATGTGTTATAAATGGAATGATTTTGAAAGATATAAAAATTTACTTAACATATCTTTGTTTACTCTTTAAATAGAGAGTTGTAGTGTTAGAATTAGAATACATATGATTGTAAAGTCATATTTAGAATAAGAATGATTGAAAATTTAGGGTTTAGGGTATAGGTTTAAGAATCGTCACAAAACAGTCCCAAAATTGCGACGATATCAGATTTCATGAATTTTTTTGTCAAATGTCTTAAAACGATTTCGGTGAAATGTTAGGTGGCAACTTATCCCACGTTAAGAATCGTCACAAAACAGTCCCAAATCTGTGACCGTTTTGCGACTACTTAGGGACTCCTCCGATAATTACTAAGTGAAGTTATTTCCCTTCTCTTTCTCTTTTCCCTTCTATTTCTCTTTTCCCATCTTCCCTTCTCTTTCAATTGCCACGCCTCCTCTCTCTTGCCGCCTCGCCCAGTCTCGCCGCGACTCTCTCTCTCTCGACGGTCCCCTCATTCGACTCCCTCTCTCTCACCGACTCCGTTTCTCTCGTTTCCGCCGGGTAAAATCAAGCGCGACCCAGAAGGTTACGAAACGGAGCTCCAATTGATTTGCAAACAGTTCAAAGCCTCCGTCGATCTCTTTCAGCAACAATGACCCCGAGAAAGTCGAAAGCTAAAGGTAAACAAAAGAACAAGCTCAACAAAATCTCCCTTCCTTCGAGAATTGGAGCACATCAGGTCCAAGGTATAAATTTTCTTAATGTCATCGTTTTGTTCTTCTTTCCTGCGATCTACTGTTTTTGATATGTGATTCTCTTAGTGGGTTTGCGTGTAATGCCATAGATTTTACAGTGATTATCTTCTTAAATAATGGGTTGTCCGAAAGGAGCTGAATTTTTAGTTTATTGTTCTTTCTTCTGGAGATTAAATGAAATTTGTGGAAGCTGCTATGGAATTTTCAATTTGGGTTGGCTATGATTCTAGAATTGAAACCTTTTATGAAAGGACTTGAATATTTACTAGCTACATTATCATTAGTGAGATTATATGATGCAGAGAACGAGATTTGCTCAATTGAGCTCATGAAATTACACATGGGCGGTTCAGCTGTTGTTCTTGGCGCTGCGAAAGCTATTGGTGAGATTAAGCCTACTGGTGTTGAGGTTAGTTTCTTCCATCAGATCTTTTTGAAGCTAGAGTTTCTTAACGTAACTAACCAATTGATCTTCCACAACCAGGTTCATTTCATCGTTGCAGCCTGTAAAAATATGATTAGTGGAACCGGAATGAGACCGGGAGATGTCATCACAGGCTTAAACGGAAAGACAATTGAGGTGTCAGAGCTTTTTTCCTCTAAAGGTTCGAGCTTTGCTATTTTTCTTGTGTCATGCTAATTGTTGGCGATGGTATGTGCAGGTCAACAATACAGATGCTGAAGGTCGTCTAACACTTGCTGATGCTTGTATCACTACAAGAAAACACAATAGAACCGACGTCAAAATCCGTCAGTATCCTGTCGGAAACGGCTTATTTACCGACGGATTTTCGACGACTTGTCCGTCGGGAATAATTTCGACGATAATCAGAGGGATATTCCGTCTGTGAATTTCTGACGGATTTCCGACGGCTTGAGAATACACTCCGTCGGAAATTTCCGAGGGATTTCCGACGGCTTATTTACCGACGGATTTTCGACGACCTATCCGTCGGGAATAATTCAGACGATAATCCGAAGGATAATCCGTCGGTGAATTTCCGACGGAGTGGATTCTCAAGCGGTCGGAAATCCGTCGGAAATTTCCGATGGATTTTCGACGGTAATGTTTTGTAATTTTTTTTTAATATTTATTATATATATAATTAATATTTATTAAATTATATATATTAATTAAATTATATAAATTAAATGATTTTTAAAAACGAAAATTAATTATATAAATATAATCTTACAAAACATAAATATTTAAAAGTTATAGAAAGGTTAAATTACATAATAAAAATAGATCCGACGGCATGTCCGGGAACTTCTTCTTGAAGAAATCCGCCCACTTCGTTTGCTTGTCCTCCAATACCGTGACCTTCGCCGTGAGCTCTTCGTTTTGCCGGATAAGGTCTTCATCCATCGAGAAACCGGCCGAAGAAGAAGCGGATTGGGTCGCAACCTTACCCAACCCCGGCCGACGACCTTTCCTAACCAGTACCTCCTACAAAAACAATTGAAGAACTTTAATTTTTCAATTAAAAAATAATTATCTAAATTAAAACTACCATAAGTTTTACTTACCGAGAGGACTAGCTCGTTAAGCTCGGCCCGAGTGACTTCGTTGGATCTGGTGTAATCGTCCTGCGATCTCTGGGTGAGCAAATCGTCTTTCGCCCTCTTCACGGTTTCGACGACCTCCCTCACTTCTGGATCTTGAATTTGGCCCGTCTTCTTGTTGGTGTGCGTCCTCTCCATCAATGCAAGGTGATCGGGCTCTTCACCCAATTCCCCCGTCTACCATTTCGGCGGCCGTTGTTTGATTACTTACCATTTCGTCGGCCGTTGTCAAGTAGCTTTTTGCCCCGTTGTTGTGAACGGCTTCTCCTTTCCCGTTCCGTTGACTCCTGCGGTTCTTGGTGTGAGTATCAGATATAGCTATGGTCTTCGGCAATTGCCAGTACGGCTCGTACCCCTTGTACACTTCCTCGTTCAAGCCTTTCAGCTTATCTTTTCCCTTCTTCCAAGCATTCTTCCAGTCGCAGATGTGGCGAGAGAATTTCCGGGAAGCCTCCTTGTGAAATTCTACCTCGACCGTCTTCGTGAGCGTAGGCTTCCAATTAAACTCTTGCTACAAAAGAAATAGAAATAAACTTTGTTAACAAAATCTCAAAATATAATACAAACAAGTAATTAAATTATCACTTACCGCAAAGGTACGAAACCACATATCTTGTTCGTCCGACGGCATATCGGCATATGTCGGGTACATGTGTTTGAGGAGGCTGTGCAACATCCTCAAAACCGACTTGCTAATACCATTCCCGGAGAATCCAAACCTATGAAAAAACAAATTAAAAATTGATAAAAAATCAAAAAAAAAAAATATTTAAGAAAAGACATAGTATTACCAAGTAGGTCTCTGGATGCGGCGTTTCAGGTCGAGAACTTTGAGTAATTCTCGTCCCGGCTGTTGAACGAGCTCCTCGACGGTCATAATCGTCGGTTGACCTACACTCTCTTCATCGAGAGTAGGTGAAGGCGCCGTAGGCGGGACAATATCCGGGCTCGGATTTGAGAGAGCGTGCCTCCGCCCTCCTTGCCTCGAACCGCCGGCACGGTCACTATCGAATTGCCCGTAAGAACTTCAACAATAAAAACCGAATCATTTCAAAAAATATCAAAATAATCATAAATATTTTGTAAAAAATCAATACATTAAAAAAAAACATAAAATAAATACATTTAAAAACACATATAAAATACTTATATACATATATAAAAAATTGTAAAAAAGTTTAAAAAAAATAAATACATATATAAAAATTTGTAAAAAAGTTTTTATAAAATAAACATAAGAAAAACGTGTTTACAATATATATGTATTGAAATTTTTTTTCCAAAATTTATTTATTAAAAATATTTTACAAAAACGTTTTATAAAATTCTATTTATAAATATATTTTCAAAAATACATATATATAACAAAAATGTTTCTTCATATATATAAATGTTTTTAAAACGTTTTATAAAATACATATATAAAAAATGGTTTTTATTCATATATATAAATTTTACAAATCATTTGTATATATATAAATTTTGTAAAAACGTTTTTCATATTTATAAATTATGTAAAAACGTGTTTAAAAATACATATATACAAAAAATATTTTTTTCATAGATATAAATTCTACAGAACGTTTTTCAAATATACTTTTCATATAAATAAAATTTGAAAAACCTTTTATATATATATATAATTATCAAAAACGTTTTTTAAAATTTATAAATAATTAACTTAAGCTAACAACCTAATCTAAATCCACATGCAACAATCTAACACTACACAAAACGAAAATCCACAAATAAACCTAAATCTAAATCCACAAATCAATCTAAATCTAAAAATACAAATCCCAAAATCTAAATACACATCTATATACACAAAGAATTTAGGGTTTCTTACATAGTGGAAGAGGAGGTTGAACGGCGGCGGAGGAGAGTCGGCGAGAATCTCCGGCGAGGCGGAAGAAGAAGAGGCGGCGGAGGAGGTGGAAGAAGAAGAGGCGGAAGAAGAAGAGGCGGAGGAGGAGAGGTCGAAGAAGAGAGATCGGAGAGAAAGAGAGAAGAAGAGGAGAGAAGAAGAGGAGAGAAGAAGAAGAGAGAAAGAAGAGAAAGGAGATAAGAACGGAGAAGAGAGTGAAAGAGAAGAAGAAGATTTGTCGATCTAATTAATTACAAGCGTTTCCGACGGACCGCACCGTCGGTTTCCCGTCGGAAATTGTAAAAATTTATACTCCTCAATTTTCGATGAATTTCGTTACGCGGTTCAATTTCCCGGACAAAAATTAATAAATCCGTCGGAAACTTCCGACGGGTTCAGGGTTTAGGGTTTAAAAATGGAAAATTTGATAAATTTTAATGTTTCATATCCATTAGTGTTACTTACTTATAAGAAAAACTTTTAAAAACCAATCAAAACAAATTATTTAGGATTTTATAAAAATTGATCGATGAATGATATCAAGCATTCATAAAAACACATAGAACATCTAAAGACATTTACGTTTTTGCTCTGGGTTTTAACTAAATAGTTTAAAACGTAAGATTTTTAAAAACATTTCACATAAACTAGTGTATATTTGTTAATTCTACATCTACGAAGACCTAACCACTTCAAAAAAGTGCAAATTTGAGGTTTAAAACTGAAAATCCCTAAATCCGTTGGAAATCCCTCGGGAATTTCCGACGGATTTCCGACGGATTTAAGGTTTTAGGGAATCAGTTTTAGCCGATACATTTTCGAATGCCTCGGCTAAAACTTGCCGGGGGGATTTACGGTTTTAGCCGGGGGGGATTTACGGTTTTAGCCGAGGGGATTTACGGTTTTCACCGAGGGGATTAACGGTTTTAGCCGGGGTATTAACAGTTTTAGCAGGGGTATTAACGGTTTTAGCCGGGGGGATTAATTTACGGTTTTAGCCGGGGGGATATACGGTTTTAGCCTGGGGGATTTACGATTTTAGCCGGGAGGATTTACGGTTTTATCCGGGGGGATTTACGGTTTATCCGGGGGGATTTACGGTTTTAGCCGAGGGGATTTACGGTTTTAGCCGAGGGGATTTACGGTTTTAGCCTGGAGAATTAACGGTTTTAGCCGAGGGGATTTACGGTTTTAGCCGGGGGGATTAACGGTTTTAGCCGGGGGATTAATTTACGGTTTTAGCCAGGGGGATTTACGGTTTTAGCCGAGGGAATTTACGGTTTTAGCCGGGGTGATTAACGATTTTAGCTGGGGTATTAACGGTTTTAGCCAGGGGGCTTAATTTACGGTTTTAGTCGGGGAGATTTACGGTTTTAGCCGGGGAGATTTACGATTTTAGCCGGGGGGATTTACGGTTTGAGCCGGGGGGACTAATTTACGGTTTTAACCGGGGGGATTTACGGGTTTTTTCGAGGGATTTACGGTTTAGCCGAGGGGATTTACGGTTTTAGCCGGGGGATTAACGGTTTTAGCCGGGGTATTAACGGTTTTAGCCGGGGATTAATTAACGGTTTTAGCCGCAGAGATTTACGGATTTAGCCGAGGGGATTTACGGTTTTAGCCGGGGGGTTTCTGGTTTTAGCCGAGGACCGAAAATTCTCTTGGCTAAAACCAAAAAGGGGGATTCCGTAGGAAATCCGTCGGAAATTTCCGAGGGATTTCCGACGGATTATGGTTTTAGCCGAGGAAAACTCTAAACCCCGGCTAAAACTGTTACCGGAATATTCGAGAGTTTTTCTCGGCTAAAACCATAATCTGTCGGAAATCCCTCGGAATATTCCGACGGATTTCCGACGGACGTTCCAAATATTTAGCCGGATTAATAGCCGTCGAAAATCCCTCGAAATATTGTGAGGGATTTTCGACGAAATACAGACTCGTCGATAGTCCCTCGGAAATCCGTCGAAATTTTCTGAGGGATTTCCGACGGCTATTAATCCGTCAGAATATTCCGACCGATTTCCGAGCGAAATGAATCCCTCGGTATTCCGTCTGTTTTTTCTGACGGTTTCAAACCCGTCGAAAACGCCGTCGGAAATCCGGGTGTTTTATTGTAGTGTATGCTTGTAACCAGGGCGTCGACAAGGTATCACATTGGTTTTTTATTTGCTTTATTGATAAGATAAGCTTTAAGGAGATTCTTTTCTGTTTATAATTGTGAGATAACTTGCTGCTGTGAGTAATTTGTTCTCATCTTTAAAGTTCCTTTTATCACTTTACCTTGATTTTCAAAGCTGATGAATTTTGGATGAAAAAAAACAGGTTGGAAATGCTGCTGGAGACAAGTGGAAATCCTTGTAAGACGTTGTTCGTTCTCTAAACTGAGTTATGATCTCAAAACTCACAGTTCTTTTGTAAATCTTTTTTTTTGTTCAAAGTTATTTAGTAAGTCTAATACCTGGGTTTTACAACATTTCAGGAGAAGGCTCCTTATGTTGCGAAGGCTGAGAAGCGTAAGGTTGACTACGAGAAGAACATGAAAGCATACAACAAGAAACTGGTAAATCAAGTGTCAATCGAATTCCAAATTTAAGATTTGTAGTTCTTTGAATCGTTGACCAATCATGGTATGTAACTACAAGAAGATTTACGAGGATATGTAATTGTAATTTAAATTTCTATTTTATTTTATTGTAATTTTAATTTCTATTATAATTTTGGAATTATGGAATTGGAATTGGAATTTTCGAATTATGGAATTATAATTATAGTTTTTTGTTTTTTGTTTTTTTTTCTTGGTAGTCTCAAATCACTCTCTAAACTAGGACTGATAGTGGGAGTCACATATTAGTCTTTAAATTACGACTATTAGTGGGAGTCACATATCAGTCCCAAATTTGCGACCGTTTTGCCACCACTTTATTTGCGGCCACTTATTTGGTCCTAAAATGGTCGCAAATGACTCATTTGCGACCATTTTGGGACTCTTTTGGTGGTCGCAAAAGCTGTGTTTTCTTGTAGTGGATGTTTGGGACGACGTCTTGATTCCGACGCGAATTTGGCCCGATTCCGGCGAGGAGTGAGCCGTTTCCGGTAAGTCTCTTCATCCTCTTGCTTTGTTTTAGGTTTCTATTGCTTCCACGAAGAAGAAACGCGACGAAGAAGAAGTTACGCCGAAGGAGATTGACTTTGGCGAGGAGGGAGGCGTGTCGAGGGTTCCGGCGAGTCATTTTCCGTCGTGTCGGCGACGAATGGGGGAGAATGGCCGGTTGGCGGCGACAGCGCTGAAAACCCTAATTTCATTTTTTTTTTTGGCGGCGAACCTAACCCTAATTTATTTTGGTTGCAGATAACTTGTTTTGTCTTTGTTTCCGGTCTACCGAACGGAATTCTGGTGAGAGCAAGGGTTTTCCGGTGAGGAATGTTAAAATTTTTAACGCTTGATGGTAGATTTATTAGTAAGCTATATGTGGTTTGGTGAGTTTGATAGGTTTGTTTGTATATGACAGTAGGTAGGTTTGTTTATATATGACGGTATGCTTGTTTATATATGACGGTATGTTTGTTTATATATGACGGTAGGTTTGTTTGTATATGACGGTAGGTTTGTTTATATATGACAGTATATTTATTTTTATATGACGGTAGGTAGTTTGTATATGCGGTTGATTTGTTTGCTAGACTTATTGTTAACGACTGGTAGTAATGGTAGATTTATTGTTAACGACTGACTTATTTTCTCTTTTCTCTGACAGGTAGGTGGCGTCATCTCCGGTGATATTACCGGCGTCTGCAAATTCCGTTAACGAATCCAAAATGCAGAGAGATAAATGAACATGCTTGTATATGAATATAATTAGAGAAAGGGAGATATTAGAAATGTTTTTTTTTGTGAGTTTAGAAATGTTTGTTCTTGAACATGTTTGTAAATGCACCACATGCATGGGATGATAGGGAACATTTTACATGCCTTTTAGAATCTAAAAAATATAATTTTTTCTCTCTGGAATTGAAGTACTAAGGAAATGGAGGTTGATCTGTATTCAAATTTAATGTCTTCCCATGCATTGTCTGAGTAAATTTGGATTCATTGTGCGAGTAGTAAATTCATCATAAAGATGAGTTAAAATACTACATTTATAAGCGATCACATGCGCCTCTTGAAAATGCACAACTACAAACGGCATGACAACTTATTCTATCGATCAATGAAGTAAACAAATTCAAACAAGTATACAATAGATGAGAAAAAAAATTATTATATTTGACAAATAAAAGCATTTAAGTCCTAAGTACCAATACAAGAGTTGTAAACAAACTTTCAATTAAGTAAGGTGATAATGCATCATTGTCTCGAGGAAGAAGATATATTGAACCATTAACAAATAGTAATTGGAGCAGACAATTAAACCCAACTAAAATCAATGATCAACTACTACCTATATTATGCTCAAGAACAAACACCCTCAATGCACTAAATCAAATATCCAAAAAATGTACACAAAATATGTCTCTCTTTGTGATTTAAGATGAAATGAAAAGTTAACTGCAGAAAAAAAAACCAACAAAATAAATCTACCATCATTACAATAAATCAACCATCAAATAAAAAACAATTCTCATACTTAGCAAATTTGGGTGCCTGATTTTTTTCGTTGATATGAGATTTAGTGTAGGGCAAAAACGTCATTTCTCATTCTAGAAAAAGTCAAATGTCTACCACCAAACAATGTCGATAAATTTACCGTCAATTTACCACCGAAATGTTAGACGTTTTTATATCTACCACCATTACAAACAAATCTACCAATTTTTTTTTAATTCTACCGTCATTAAAATTAAATCTACCACTGTTACAAAACGAAGTCACAAAGATTTTACACGGTTTTAAATCTACCGCCATTGTAAATAAATCTACCAATCCAATAAAAATCTACCGTTACCAATACAAATCTACCGTCAAATAAATAAATCTACCTTCATGATTAAATAATTCACACTGATTAACTCTACCACCATCTATATATATAAAGTTAGCTTTACTCTCTTCTCATGATGCCACCTCACCCTTCACCTAAGTAACAAACATTAAAACAAAAAAATATACACACACATAAAACAAAAGATCCAAAAAAAAAACCCAAACATGAAAAACAAATTCCAAAATATACATAAATCGGTGCTGTCAATTTCAGTCATTATCCACGGGTCCCGCCCTATTTAACCCGCCGCCGGTCGGGTGCGGGTCATGTACGGGTCGAGAAATTTTATTTTTTTTGTATTATTTATTATTTAAATATTTGCAGGTTACCCGCGGGTACCCGCGAATTCAAGCGGGGCGGTGCGGGCCGAACAAAAGTATTAACCCGCGCGGGACGGATCTAGCGGGGCAAGTTTGACCCGCTTGATAGGCCTAATTAGAATCCAACATGAAACACGATTAAAAAGAATGATGTTAAAAAAACACGATTAAAAATAATATAAAAATAGAAAATAAAATAAAATAAGGAACCACCCAATATTAAACTGTTAGAAACAGTTCCATTAACTCCAAAACCAAGAAAATAAAATACTATTACACAATATAAAAATGTTGACCACGTCTACGCATAGTATCTATACATCCAATATATTAAAAAAATAGAAAATTATCTTAAAACTAAAACTTCAAAAGTAGCACAAATTCCTTCATTCCGTAATATTAAAGGGAAACATATTCTACAAAGATTTCAACAAATATGTTTTAGTTGAAACAAAAGAAAAAAAAATTATGCAAATAAACTTTAAATTGTTAAGATCTTCCCTAAAAAAACTAACTAATTGCATGAAATTGACCAACAAAGAAAAAAAAAATTAAATTGTGTACTATCCACTAAACAAATACATATAAAATCATAAATTTAAGAAATTAAGAAAATAAACCAAAAATAAATAATACACATATTTTAAGCTGATAGAGACAATTCAATTAACTACCAGAATCAAAAATAATAATAATAGACAACGAAAACTGTTTAGAAAAATTGTTTACAACGCCCACGTATAGCGCGGGTCACACCCTAGTTGTAAATAAATTTACCAAAAAGTCAAACTGAAGGTTATCTGAGTAAATACCAAAAATAAGTCTACAATCAAAGAAAATATATCTATCAACTAAAGGTTATCTGAGTAAATACTAAAAATAAGTCTACCATCAAAGAAAATATATCTACCAACTGAAGGTTATCTGAGTAAATACCAAAAATAAGTCTACCAAAAATAAATATATCGACCGCGTCGTTAAAATAAGTATACCAAAATAAGTCTACCAATATTTAACAAATCTACCATCTTTCAAACAAATCTACCATCCATCAAACAAATATACAGACCAATATTTGAGTTGATCAACATCAAACAAGTCTACCGTTAAAGAACGGTAGACTTTTGTTTTTTTTTTGCAAATGAATAATAATGGCATTTTTGTAATTGCATTTTTCTCAACAAAAGTCATAAACGTACGTTCGGTAATACGAAAAAAATTAGGTTAGTTTAGTAATAAAAATACAAGTAAATCAAACTAATAATAAACATAGAAATTACGGTTAGTATAATAATCCTCCGTCTCTTTAATGCATGTTCCAAGATTTGATTTCGTATACAACCGCCTGCTCTTTCACATTCTTTTTTCTAAACGTACTTGTCTTATCCGCCTCGACCAAAAAACTCAGCGCTACGATTACCATCTCTATCTCTAAGCATTTGGAATAAGTTGGAATGAGCGGATGAGTGCCATTGCGAAAAAGGTTTGTTTAACAAAATATTATGAAATGAAGTTCTGTCTTTTTAAAGAAAATTGAAGAATAAACAGCTTTACGTCCTCTTTAACTTATGTGTTTCTTATGCTCTGCATTTTATGTTTTTATGATACTAGGCAAATTTGTAAAATAAACTCGGAGAAAGGAAGACGAAAGGAGGACACTTAGAAGGCAAAATCATTGTTTGAGTAAAAATAACTTTGAGAGTCTCGCAAGAGAGCTTCACCAAAAAAAAGAAATGGGAGTGCAAGCTGATGGAGGGGACGTATATACGTTCACTTTGAATAGAGATTATATCCTCATGCTTAGTAACAATACCATTTTTGTTTTGTTTTTCTGTGATGAACTTGAATATCTAAATTCTCAAAAGTCATAAGTTTAAGAACATAAAGTATATAGACGGACGATAGAGTAGGATTAATGATATTGACATAATAAAGCAAGTTTAGCTTGACTGGTAAATTAGATAAAGTGGATTGAGGGTTATTGATTGATGAATGTCTTTCTTTTTTTTTGACGTCGATGATGAATGTCTTTTGATTATTGTTTTTGTGAAATTTTGAAAAATTATTAGAATAAAGTGGATTGGTGGGATATTCTTTGTTCTTATTTGACCATAAAGCTACAATTAAAGAAAGGAAAACCGAAGACAGAAAAGAACTCAAGGCATAAAAATCAAATTGAAAAAATATGAAGATAAAGAAACAGCTTTCTATTTGTCAAATGATATTAATGTTTCTTATATTTTTTTTCGATAAATTAGGTAGCTTTTTGATAGAATTAAGTTCAAATATTTTTTTTAAAAAATTGGTTTAAGAATATTCAATTAACTCAAGGGGTGAGGAAGGAGGTAAAAAATCTCTTTACAAAAATTAGTTTAAGACATCTATCTGTTTTCCAAACCATTTTTCTAAAGTCAAAACTAGGCGTGGGCATTCGGGTATCCGTTCGGATTCGGGTCGGTTCTTTCGGGTATCGGGTCTTTCGGGTATAGGGTTGAAGGACCCATTCGGGTATTTATAAAATTTGGTTCGGGTTCGGTTCGGGTATTTTCGGGTTCGGATCGGTTCCGGGTACCCGAAATATAGGAAAAAACTAAAAAAATGCTAAATTTGAATAAAATTTGGTTAAATTTTGACAAATATAACTAAGAATTTTTAGATTTTTTATTTTATTTTAGATATTTCGGTTATTTCGGTCTAACAATAATTGATATCCTCGGGTTTTATAATTATAATTTTGGGTAATTAGATTATATCAAGTCTAAATATAATTAATATTTTGGGTATGTAATTATATTTCGGGTATTTCGGGTACCCATTCGGTTCTCGGTTCGGTTTCGGTTCTTCGGGTATAAGAGTCTAGGATCCGTTCGGGTATTTTGTCGGTTCCGGGTTTGGTTCAGTTCCCTTTTTTCGGGTCGGGTTTGGTTCTGTTCTTCGGTTCTGGGTATTTTGCCCAGCCCTAGTCAAAACCGTAAATGGAACTGGTGATTTGCGGTACTACTTACTTAATTTACGAAAACTTTTAACTTTCTATGAAGTAAAGTTTGTTGTTCCAACTAGAGGGGTGAGGAATGAGGTAAAATGAGATTGCGATAATTGGAAACTTAAGATGTCAAAAGAATTGATATACAAAACAAAACAAAATGTTCTCATGAAAGAGGGAGAGTTACGTTTTCGTGAAAAAGATACCAATAGAGAAATCGAGATGTATAAAACAATAATATTACAAATAAAAAAACTTTTACATACATGTATCAATAATCGGTTTGCCCGAGAAACATAATTTTTTTACCATTTTGTTCATATACAAATATTCACGATGAGACCAAGTGGATCTTTGACAAAAGAAAAGCACCATAATTTTGATATATAAACTTTTAAGGATAACATATGAGTATAGTAAATTATTCTCAATTCCCATTTGATATTGTAGTAGTTATCTCACCTTTGTTTTCAATTCTATAAACCAATAAATTTAAAATTAAACGCTAGATTAACGGAAAATTTGTGGAAAGATAGATACACAAAATAATATGAATAAGTGATCATAGAAATTTGAGTAATACTAATATTTGTTGAAAGCAAAGGGAATGACTAAATGTTATTATTAACTAATTTGTCAGACCAACCATATATTTTAATATTTGTCTATTACTCATAATTACTGAGCCTGAGTCTATACTACGAGTTGCAGAGAAAAGACAACCGTTAGAATTCTTTGAAACTTCTCAGATCATCCATTTCTTTATAAATCATCATTTCTTTGTTTGTGTGAAAAAAAAGATGAGAAGTTTCACCTTCTTCTTGGTTGTTCTGTTTCCAACTTTGTGCTTCTCTACAAGCACATTGTTAGCAAGGGAGTGCTCGGATTTATGAATAAAATTTACAAATCTAATTTAAAAAGCATATAATTTATAAAAAAAATTAAGAGAACATATAAAATTGTAAAATCCACGTTTTTAGAAATATATCCAAAAAAATTAAGTAAGTTTCTTACCTAAAACTCAAAATAAAATGTTAATATGATCAGATTTGTGTTTATTAGGAAATAAGTCAGTTAATATCTTAAAGATAAAAAAGGAAATTAGATTCTTTAAATTAAATGTTTTATTTTTTTATCAAAGAATATGAAAGGAATTTTGTTTTTGTTTTTATTTTAGAAAGAAGGAATAAATACAAAAATGGGGGGTCAAACACAAATTTAATACAAGGTCAATTTATAAAATTTGTATAATTATATGAAATTGTTGTAATTTTTATGGGGTTAGTTGAACCCCCTAAACTGTAAGTTGGTCCACCCCTGATTGCAGTACAAGAGTCTGCCAAAGAAGACTTATCTTTGGGTGGCAAACTGAGACTTCCTCTGAATTCGTCGGAAAGCTTGAAGATCTCTGGAAATGAGCTCGTTCTAGAGCATGGGGATAATCAAGTTTGGTCTACAGTTATGATAGGATATGGAAAGTTTCCGGTGGTGGCAAAGCTATTAGCCGACGAGAATTTTATTTTGAAGGACATCGACAACAATATTATGTGGCAAAGCTTTGATTTTCTCACATATACGTTATTACCGGGGATGAAATTAGGGAAACCCCCAGTCTTTGAGATCATGGAGACGTCCAAATGATCCCTCACGCGGCGTTTTCTCTTTTTATCTTGAAGAATCTCGAGGCCTCCCTGAAGTTTTACCTTGTTACAGAGAATCAGAGATACACCAATCTATCGTGGCTATGTGTGGAACAAAAGTCTTGTGCTTATTGAATCCATAGGATCATCAAATTTTACAATAATGTTTATTTCAAATTTTGTTTTTATTTGGAACAAAAGACTTGTGCTTTCTTTGTTTTTGCTTATATTTTACTTGTGGTTTGCTTTCTTTTTGCTTTTTCTTTTCTTATATTTTGCCAAACAATGTTTATTTCAAATTTTACAATATTTATAGAGATTTAGTTATAAATGAATTCTCATCATCAACAGCATCACCATCGCATGAACAAGTCCTGAGATGCATACATGTTGGTCATGTATGTGTCCAAGAGGTAGTAATAACAATTCTCTTGATGAAGGCAAAGCCCTCATTAATAAAATAGTTGAGTAATATAATGTATGGGTTCATCTTAAAATGTCAACATATTTTTTTTTATTATTATTATTATCCATTACTAGTGTGTGATCCGTGCTACGCGCGGACGTGAACACAATTTTGTTTTAAAAAAGTTTGGTATAATATTATTTTAGTTTTATTAGTATGATTGTTAATGGATTTGTCTCTATTAGCTTAAGGAATGTGGATTGTTTATTCTTAAGTTTTTTTTTCTTTCTTAATTTTATGTTTATTTATGTATTTGTTTAGTGAGTGATCCACAATTTGAATTTTATTTTTTTGGTTGACTATTTATACAATTAGTTGGTTTTTAAAAGATAAGTTTTTGTCAGTTTAAAGTTTAGGGAATTGTATATTTTTTAACCCAACTGAATACTAATAAAATAAATACTTCGAAATAGGGTTAGTTTTGTATAGTCCGAAAGTTACTTCGAATACTAATAAAAAGAAAGTTAGTTTTGTGAATTTAGAATTCTCCGAACTTAAAAAAAAAATACTTCGAAATAAGTCACTGTATTTTTATCTATTTTTTCCTAAAACCGAATACTAATAAAATGTTCAGAATTTACTATTATTCATCTTCAATGATCCAGTGTTGGTGACTACAAAATGAATCTAATTTTATTTAAAAATCGATTTAATTTCTATCACTAATTTACTATCAAAATCATCGTAGATGTATAGGTTAATGGGAACATTTGAGATAATATGGGCCGATTTGAAAAAATATAAGAAATATGGGGTCGAGCGTCGATTCAAATATTTAGAGAGAGAGAGAGAGAGTTCTTGTGAATAGAATTATCATGTAAAAAAACATTACCCACTGCTCTAAAACCCTCGTCTTCTCCGATATCTTCCCCCATCGCCGGTGAGATTTCACTTTCAATTTCAATCACAAAGGGTGTGATCCGCGCGGATGTGGTAAACAATTTTTTTAATCTAATTATATTTTATTTTATTTGGTCTCGTAGTTAATTTAATTATCTCTCTCAACTTAAGATCTGTGTATTTGTTTTTTTTTTTTAATTTATGATCATCTATGTGTTTATTTATTGGATGGTACACATTTTTACCTCTTTTTTTTCTTTGGTGATCAATTTTATGCAATTAGTTGATTTTTTTAAAAGGAAGATATTTACATTTTTAAGGGAAGATATTTACATTTTAAAGGTGCATAATAATTTTTTTAAATTTTGTTTCATGTGAAGTTATTATTTTTGAAGTGTTTAATGTATGATTTTAACCCTATTTATGTGTGCAATATGTTTGTGATTCCTAAATCTATTTTTATTTTATTTTTGTTGAAAAAGATTTTCATATATATAACTGATTGTTTGAAGTCACAACATTTGTTTGATTTTATTTAGAATAAATCTAATCATAATTTATAAACACTAAATTCTATAGTTTTTATAAACTATATAAATAAACTGATAAAAGTAAATTATTAAATTGAAATTTCTTTAGATTAATTCAATATAATCTATCTTCTATTAAGTAAATATCTTTTCAAATTTTAGGGAAAACTATTGTATTAATGGATGGTAATTATTATGAGAATTGAAATATATTTACATCACATGATATATATTTTGCATATACAAAGCTTTTATTTTCTTCTCTTGTTGTAGTTACATTTTTATTTTATTTTATTTTGTTAAAAATAATATCACAAAACACAACGATCTTAAATTTTCAAACTTAATTTATATTTTGTGTAAATACTTTTAATATGTTTCTTAATTTTTTTGGCTCTTATTCTCTTTTTCATAGTTATGTATAATTGCAATTATTATGTTAAGTATACCTAAATTATATTTATTTTTCTCTTTATTAGATGTAAAACTTGTCAACTTATATTTTGCTTTATGAATTTAGTTACATATTTAACTTATTTGTTTAATTGTTAGGACTTGTTTGATATTTTAGTTTTTTATAGTATTTGCGATATAACTTAACCTAATTAAATATTTATAAAAGTTGAAATATATTATAATAACCAAATTTTTTAAACCTGTTATTATTTCCAAGAACTATATTCATATAAGTTTATTATTTTGTGGTTTAATTTAGAATATGAATAATGTATTTTCAAATTCTTTTCATAATGTTAAAACTAAATTTATAATTAATATATATATTTAGTATGTGTATTAAATTTATAAGATGCTGAGGTAGCGAGAAGAGAGAAAAGCTTACTTTATATATATATATTTCATATAAAAGGTCTCTATATAGTATTTTGACTAACTACAACCTGACCAAGAAGAAATGTATTACTCTAAAAGTTAACGATTGACCGGTAAGTCTGGTCGGCCTTCCAATTCGCCGGAATAACACATTGAGCGACGATTACTTTACGAGATTCACGAGAAGTAAGCCTAATGTTGAAAGGACCTCTAAGAGCACTGCCGGAATTTACTTTCCATATAGCGGATCTCTTTTTTTTTTTTTTTTTTTTTTTTTTTTGCATGGAGATAAACCCTTTTCCGGCCGGTTGAATCTCAACGGAGGCCAAATCTCCATCACCATTTTCGTATTCCACAACAAATGCAATGTAGAACGGATTTTCTCCGGCATCAATACGGAAAGCTATACTAATATCTTTATATGAACACGGAGCACTGGAAACAAAACAAATAAAAACTATTTCAGGTTTAACTGGTTTTTCGTGAGATAAATAGTGAAATAACATAATAGTTCAATGATACATTTTCGTTGAACATAATTCTCTTTCAAAAATATAAAATCGTAAAAAAAAAAAAACTCTACGGAAATGAAAAAAGGTGGTTAAATCTATTATATAATAGGAGAAAACTCTATTTAGGTGAACACAATCTAGGGTGTCTACTTCATCATCTCATTTACACAAAACAAATTAACATTAAAATATATTTAAAACATTCATTTAATACATGTCTATTATATTTATCATTATTTTTATTTAATACAAATTATAAAAATATAAAACTTTGTGTAACAAAATAGAAAATTGATAATTCGATATTAAGAATCAAAAAAAATTGTAATACTAATTGGATAAAAAACTAATGAAATATTTTCTTGAAAATAATATATTGTTAGATTTTCAACCAAAAATTTTAATTTAATATTTATCCTATTTAAAATGTTAGAATGTGATTATGAAATTAAGAATGTAACATATATTTTACTACATATAATGAAAAAAAAATTATTCAATTTTGCTCCGAGAATATATAATTTTTAATAATAAAATTTACATCATTTGAGAGTCACAAAAATACTATAAATTTTTGGCAAATATAAGTTTTTACAATTAATTTAACAAAGTCGAGAATATGTAAAATATGAAAAAGATAAAAATAAATAAATAAAATTATAGATAAATGATAGTAGAGAAAATAAGCATCTTATTATATAAAGTAGAATGTACTAATTAAAACTTCAACATAAGTATAATTATTACTATACAACTCCAAAACACACAATTACACCAACTAACGAGAAAATATATAATACTTATTAATTATGATTTAAATTTTGAACCAGCTATTAACAAAATTAGTATATGCGAATGCATAAGTTTGGAAAAAATAATGAAATGAAATAAGTGAAAATGACCATATAGTAAGTTCATATTTGAAAATAAAATATTAAGATAAACTACTTAATTTATAGATAACCAACTATAATTCAACGGAAAATACATATAAAATGAGTTTATTATCATAATTAACAGTATAACATCTATAAATTGATACTCGATAAATTAATATCTCGACAAATCAATACATTTTTTCGGACCTGAATTGGTTTTTCGGACAAATAAATATATCGAGGATTTTCAAAGCCAAAACTTAGCCATTTACTAAATGATCGTCAAAATTTTTGAAATGTTTATTACCCAATTTTTGTTAATGGAAGAGACTAAATACCATTGAAGCCAATATAATAGACTCTGAGAATCGTTCACATATTCTTGAAATAAGAAAGATGGAGAAGTTAAACCAACTCTTGCAATAACTTCACTCCAAGTTCTGGTGTCCTAAGAATTATCTTTGAAACCATTGAGGTTCCTATTAATCTACTTCTTCCCTCATTGTTTACAGATGAAATGGACTAAAGATCATAAAGAATGATCGCTATTCTAACTTCACAAAATTGCTAAAACTCTAAGATTTTGTGAAAATTTGATTGATTTTTACCCAGAACAAACGATGTGTTTCTTTTGAAAGGATGTTCGTTGATCACATCAGCTCCATCTGCAATCAAAACGCCACATATATCGCAATCTTTCCCCTCCTATAAATCCAAAACAACACGCAGGATTTCAAATTTTGAACACCCGAATTTGGTAATGATAAGATACATAAAATTTTGAATTCTGAAATAAGACCTTGAGGTAGGTGCGAGCATCGATGAAGGAGTGAAAATGGCGGAAACAGATGTGAGAAGCGAAACCATGGCTAACGAAGGCGTTGAAAGTCACCACCGCCATCGAGGATCAGCTATGTGACTGGGATTTGTTGGATTTTTATAACCGAGAGATGATATGTTCTTCGGAGATGGAGAACAAGGAAAAAATCACAGATCTTTTGTCAGCGATCTTTCACGAACAAAGCAATACTTGGGCCAAAATATCT
Organism: Eutrema japonicum; assembly: GCA_030161315.1. Taxonomy (NCBI): domain Eukaryota; kingdom Viridiplantae; phylum Streptophyta; class Magnoliopsida; order Brassicales; family Brassicaceae; genus Eutrema; species Eutrema japonicum. The sequence goes on from BSQW01000013.1 coordinate 46,764,753, forward strand.
ATTAGCATAAATGCCAAAACATTAGAAAAAAATCTCTATTAGAGGACGTAACTAAAAACAACTTAAAACTATACATACATAAAGAGATAATGTTAAACTCTCAAATATGTACTAAAATCATTAATTTATAATAAAATGTAAGTATTTTGTTTAGTTAATGTGTACATGGGCTGATGAAGTTATAATTGGCCTCAATATAAACTATAGATTCCGGAACAAAAATGTAATATTATACGTTCAACTAAATATGTAACTTATGAGATATTTGAAATGGTGTTAAGAAAATATATATAAAACTATAATTAGAATCACACAGTAGTCAAATACTACATATAAACACATGAAAAAATAATAATATTTCAACATAAGTGAACAACATAATTAAAAGAAAAAACCGTTGTTATATACAAACACTAATAGGGAGAAATAACAAAACACACACATATACACACAATACAACTATAAACATAAACCGGCTATTAAACTAAAATTTGAAATTTTTAAAAAATATTTCCTAAAAAATACCATATAAACAAATTTATAAAATATGAATGTAAAATAATTCCGCGCGAAGCGCGGGGGTCAATACCTAGTATATTAGTAACAACCGAGAACCAAAAGGAAAACATACGGATTCTGGTTTATGTCCAATCCAAAGAAACTGGATTAGAATTTAGACATGTAAGAGAAACATCATAAAACTATAGGAGAATAACTTATCAGTACCGTCTGTAACCAACACGGAGAACACCAGCGGCTCGAAGTCGATAGGCTTGACCAGGTTTGGCTAAGGCACCAATGGCTCTGCCGCTAAGGTCTAAGTGGACTGGCTCGGAGGCGCAAGGACCACCGGGGCACTCGTCCGTTATCGTCACCGTTATTGGACTCCCTGAACACGCTGGATTCCCGGTGCACACAATCTATAATGTAAATTAACAGACATTTATATTTACAATATGGTTGAGAAAATATATTTGTAACCGTATGACATCATTCAGACTTGCATGCATGCTATGTATTTATAGTCTTTTCAAACCAAATATAGTCCGACCACGACCCAAAATTAATTAATACCATTTTGTGTTAATATATATATATAAACAAAGAAATATGTCATTTTTATTGAATTTATTTATCTAAATACATATGCATATCTTATGCTAAATATATATACATCAATTAATGTCTCATTTTGGATCGTTCTAGAAAAATTTCTTCTATAAACTTATACGTACCTGATAACATGCTCCACATCCTTTTTCATTGTTGAATAGTGAAGGGCCTCCGGCTGAAACCATCGCGTATAACGGTGGATTGGCCACTGCCAAGCCATATCCACAAGCTCCTCCTATATATATATATATAAACATCATCTAAATCGAGATACTCGAAGAACAAAATTATATATATAAATGGTAATCGTACCTGTGCTACCAGCGCCATCAGCTTCACCGTACCAAGTAACACCGGCGTTACCCCAGCCTGCGGCATCTATAGTTTCATTTTGACAATAACAAAACTTTAGTGAGACTGCAAAAAGAGCAAAGAGAGCAAGACATCTATGTGATGATGCTGATGCCATTGCCATTGATGATCCCATTTATTTGCTTTAAACAAATTTCTATAATATTAAAAGTGAATTCGATTCATTAAATATGTGGAAATTTATAATGGGGGTTTTTTTTTTTTTGAGTACTTCTCACGAATACATTCAGTGTTTTTGAAAATCGTATATGTGTATTCCAACTCATGTCTATAAGGAAAACAAATTTGAAATGAAGAACGTAATTAAAAGTGACATCAATTATACCAGGAATGCATTAAGAAATTATTGATATAGTTGACCAAAAAATCCTTTAGAAATATTGTAAATATATAACTTTTTTTTTGGGGGTCAAGATCTTCTTATATAGATTTAATTAATAACTTATAAGTTATATTGACATAATTTTTGAATTGACTACTATGTATGGTTTTCTAAACCTGAAAATAGGAAAGTTTTTACGTTTGACTATTAAATTTAAAAATTTCTAAAGGAAGATGAAGGATTTAAACATAACATATATATATACTAAGGGGTTTATAGAATATTTATACTCTTAAAAACTATGTTTATATATATTAATGCGTCATAGGCCTTAATCTCTAGAAAGTGTGTGAAGATTGTCCCACATCGGAAGTGGGAAGGGACATTAATGAGTAATATATAAGGGACTTGGGCCAATCCACTCATTGCCAATTGGTTTTGAGTTGGAAGCCTTGGAAACTTAACATGGTATCAGAGCCTGAACACACACTGCCTGTAATCCGGCCCAGAAGAAGGTCCGATCGCCCCTACCCGATGAGTCATTATCTCGAGGGGAGGTATTGAGATTAAGTAGAGATTAATGGGGCATGGGCCTTAATCTTTAGGGAGTGTGTGAAGATTATCCCACATCGGAAGTGGGAAAGGACATTGAGTAATATAAAAGGGACTTTGACCAATCCACTCATTGCAAATTAGTTTTGAGTTGGAAGGCTATGAAACTTAACATATTAATATTCTATATAGAATATTTTATATTTTTAGTGATTTATATTTTATATTCTGTTAAATATATATTAGTATTCTATATAAAAATCAATCTTTTTAAGCTTCTTTGATTGGACATCGGAAATGTCATAATTAAACTTCTTAAAAAATGCTAATTATGTTGTTCAATTTCATAATACATCCCAACGAAAGGATGTTCACTATATAGTTAACATTTAGGCAGAGCCGGACCTGACATTTTGGGGGTTCCATGGCAATTATTTTGTTTGGGCCAAAAATGAAAAAAAAAATTGGGGCCCTTAAATGAAAAAACTGATGCAAAAAAATGAAAAAAAAATGGGACCCCATTCGATTGCATCATGTTAATGTGTCCAGGACCGGCTCTGCATTTAGGGTAATCTTTAGCAAACAAAAAAATTAGCTAAAAAAAACATTGTTAACATTTTGAGGTAAATTTTAACTACAAAAGAAAAACTTTCGTGTAAATTTGAGAAATGTTGTCACTTTTTAAGTTCCTCAAAATACGATATACTATCTAGTTATATATTTAAAAAATAATAAAATATGCACTGTACGTAGCAAGTATATTATCATAATTCTCTTACAGCGTGTGCCTAACAATAGTATATATATATTATTTTTGTAAAGCAAGTTGTATTAGTAAGTCTAGCTTCAAATTGCAAATAACCAAATCGAAGTTGCATTCTATTTAGGACTAAGTCTAGCTTTGAATGGGACAACAATGTAAGAGAGATTTTCTGTTCCCCAATTAGAGGAATCAGTTTCCTCCCGATTCCACAAATATAAGAACCATTGGTGTTCGCACAAGTGATAGAGAGAAGATAAATATGATTACAAAGCTAATGTATCGGTTGATATGGGGTGAAAAAAAGAAGGGTAGCGTAATAGAGGAACTACCAGCAGAGATTCTAAGGAAATTACCGGGGAAACAAGCACTGATATGCCAATGTGTCTCCAAGACGTTCCTTAGTGTGATAGATAGTTGTTGCTTCATGGAGAGACGTTCCCTAGTGTACATAAACATTGGGCCTAATGTCTTAATATTATATCAAATATAATAGCAGTCAGCATTAAGAGCATCAGTATCCATGAGATACTTTGAAGGTGTTTCAAAATAAAATAAAATTAATTTTTTTTTTAGTTAAATAATTAATTTTTGTTTAAAAAAAAACTGAATAACACCTATGAGAAGGGTGTCTCAATTTTTTTTTTTTTTTTGTCTCATTTGAGACATTATCTCTCTTCACTTTTGATATATTTTTTTTTAATGGGATAATGAAACACCTCATTGCTGATGCTCTAACTGTCTTGCACGTAGACTTCACCGCCTCTATTAGAAATCACGTGAGATTCAGATTCACTGTATATTTGGGAGCTTTCTGTTTTTTCTTGTAATTGAGCGGAAAAGAAAAGAGAAAATTGTATAAACAAAAAAACAAAAAAGCATGAGATATCACATAGATAATTTAAATCATTAATTTTTATTGACTTTAAATTTAAATCACAAAATTCTGTTAACTGAACTAAATTAAACACGATATTAAATTGATAAACGGAACTGATAAACGAAATTAAAAAATCGTTGTAAATTTCGGTTAATTGATACGACATCGTTTCCTCTTTTTTCTTAAAATCCCAAATCACGAAAAATCTCAACCATCGTTTTGAAAGTTAAAAAAAAAAAATGATGTTGTATTAACTAACCGTGAGATTGATAGTTCATGATTTGAATCATGACCAAAATTTGAAACTGGATGCTTGTTTTGATAATTTTCCAGAAAAGAAAAGGTTAAAACCGTCAATATTTGAAGAAAAGCAAGACGTGGCTCTCCCTCATTGGTTTTCTACTAGTATTACGAAACTCGATATTATAATATTTATAGTTATTTTTCTTAAAATGAATAATATTAGTAAATTCATCATCGTTGATGTTCATCATCATCGTCTATCTGCAAAACACCTTTACGCCATCGTTGACGTCTCAGATGCTCCAACAAGCTTCTCTATATTTCCCACGGTAAGCTAACTATCGAATTAGCTCTCAGTTTCTTCATCTCTTGATCCTCCTCTTTACCTTCAGTTTCTGCTGCTGCATTCGCATCGATTTTTTCTTCTTCCATGGATATTTGTTTATCTTAATCACCGGTCTAGATAAGATCCTTTTCTTTTTCCTTCTCTAAAACAACGATTCTTGATCTCCATTTTTCTCGATCACCTGCGGATTTGGATCTCAGTAAGGGATTGTGGTATTTTTAGAAATCTGCGTTGTTCGTTTTTGGGTTTTTGAGAGTTTTGGGGGAGGGGCATGGATTTTCCGGAGAATTTGCCATCGGATATCGGAAGATTGGAGCAGATTGTATCTCACTTCTTCCCAAAGGCATTGCACATCGTCCTCGATTCTAGAATCCCTTCGTTGCAATCCCGTGGTCGTACTCGTGAGCGTTTATCGGGTCTTAATGTCAAAAAGAGCGATAAATGGTTCAATCTCGTGATGGGAGATCGTCCTGCAGCGTTGGAGAAGCTGCATTCTTGGCATAGGAACGTCTTGGATTCAATGATCATTGATATCATACTTGTCCACCCGATTTCATGTGCTAATTTGGATGATGGTCATGGCAATCCCACTGCCGAGACTGTGATCGAGCGTTGGGTTGTTCAGTATGAGAATCCACTCATCATGTCTCCGCAGAGCTCTGATTCTTCTACGCCTTACCAGAAGGTTTACAAGAAATCAATCATTCTATTGCGTTCTCTTTATGCGCAGACACGGCTTCTCCCTGCGTATCGTGTCTCTAGGCAGCTCAGTTCGTCTCTCGCCTCTTCTGGTTATGACCTTATCTACAAGGTTTCCTCTTTCAGTGATATATTCTCTGGTCCAGTGACTGAAACAATGAAAGAGTTTCGTTTTGCGCCAGTTGAAGTGCCTCCTGGCCGTCTTTGCGCCTCCGTTACCTACCGTTCTGACTTATCGGATTTCAATCTCGGTGCTCACATCACATTGCCTCCGAGAATCATAACCGATTATATAGGAAGCCCTGCAACAGATCCTATGAGGTTTTTTCCTTCTCCAGGGAAAAGTGTTGAAGGCACATCATTTTCAGTTAGAGCTGGTCGGCCTCCATTGACCAGTTCATCTGCTGAACGTCCGCATAGCTGGACCAGCGGCTTTCACAGACCTCCAGCTCATTACGCCACACCAAACCAGTCTTTTTCGCCTGCTCATTCGCATCAGTTCTCACCCGGGTTACATGATTTCCACTGGTCACGTACAGATGGTTTAGGTGACAATCACCAGCTTTCTCCTCCTTTTTCGCCATCGGGTTCTCCTTCTACTCCAAGATACATTTCAGGGAGTAACAGTCCGCGGATTAATGTGAGGCCAGGGACTGCTCCAGTGACCATTCCTTCTTCAGCCACATTCAATAGATACGTTTCATCTAACTTCTCTGAGCCAAGTAGGAATCCACTCCCTCCTTTTTCCCCCAAAAGCACGAGACGCTCCCCTTCATCGCAGGACTCTTTGCCTGGGATTGCATTGTACAAGAGTTCGAGAAGCGGAGACTCTCCTTCTGGATTAATGAACCACTACCCTGCCCAGAAGGTTATGCTTCATACTTTTTATGTATCTTGCTTAATGCAAGTGCGAGATCACAATGTTTTTGTATTGCCTCACCTGACGTGGTGTTTTATTTTTGAATCAAATCTTCAGCTGACAAAGGACAGCAAATATGATTCGGGCCGGTTCTCTGGACTGCTGTCTTCAAGTGGCTCACCAAGATTCGGGTTTTCTAGGAGCCCCAGTAGATTATCTTCCCAAGACGACTTGGATGACCCTGATTGTTCATGCCCTTTTGATTTCGATGATGTTGACGAGTCAGGACTTCAGTACAGGTAGTTTGGCTGTACCCTATTACTAGTTTACTTAAATCATTCGACGGATATATATTTATGAAATCTTTACACGATATCATCAAGAAAACAATAATATCTTGGCTGTTTTGTCTAAGGCGCGAAGATGTAACATTGTTGAAATTGACACACTAAACCTGGCCTTTCTCTTACTGTCTATCATTTTTGGCTGTCAATTTCACCTCTGATTGGGATTTTTCTGGTGATATAATGACATAAGATTTTGCAAATTTTTTCGGTGCAGCCAAAGTCTTGACCGGAGGAAAACTTCAAGCTCTATATCACAGTCGCTACCTATAGGGAGAAAGTCACAGGACGCAGCGGTTGGGGTTCTTGTTCACATGCTGAAGACAGCACCACCATTACGACAAGACTCGAGCACTTACATGGCGTCAATGTCTGGAGTTCAGAGAGAAGGGTCGGTGTCAGGTACAGAATCTGAGTATTCGATGGCTCGAAGCACATCGGATGCACTTGAGGAGCTGAGAAACTACAAGCAGCTCAAAGACTTGCTTCTCTCTAAATCCAAGAGTGTTGGTGGAGCAACTCGTGTCCACTGAGCCTAACCAAGAGCTATCAAGAAATGAGTTAATCGGATGAATGTTTGTAAATATGGGACGAATACTTTTTAACTCTTTTGTATATTGCAGTGCGCTCACGTTTTAGTTTCTTCTGTAAAAGAACTTGCCTTTGAATATGCACATGATTACTAATAATAGTTAAATTTATAGAAGTTGTTGGTAAGCTCAAGAACATCGATCTTTGTGTAGAGGCTTTCCAGTTTAAAAGTATTCGGTGATAGGACAACGTCTGCATAGAGCATAGAGCAAAGTGCAACACATACTGATTCCCGTTTCACAGTAAAAAGACTATTAGCAATCTTGGCTTCAAGTTCTTCTGATTTGATTTGATCTGATCATCAACATAGAGTAGTTTTGCAACTCAAATTGGATGATAGAAATGACGGCAATTTGACATGAAGCAAAGTAATCAATATATTGAATTTGTTATGAATGTGAAATCTCATATTGAGTTAACATGTAAACGAGCAAGGTCTATTTATTTTGTTTATTTGGATGTTTGTTAAACGAAATAATGAGCCAGATTGGTCGAGAGATCGAGTGCATATTGCACAGTTCCTGTTCTATTAATGTATTGAACAAAAGTTTCAGACTATTAAAAAAACAGTAAAGTCCGGATTCATGAGTTCATCATATTATATATTGGGGCATAAAGTCTCAAGATGAGCAGCACAGAAGGTTTTTAGAGAGAGTTTAAAACGCAATTTTCCATTCAAATAAAGGGTTATACACCTAAAGGCAAAAGAAACACACAGAAGAAGCCTGAGTAGCTTCAAATTTCCATCCACAATAGGCCTGAAAATCAAAATCCTTGCCTTTACAAAAACTGACCCAATAATGTATCGTCCGTCTCCTGCACAACTACTGAGAAATACAAAGCATAAGACACAGAGAAGAGATTATAGTTTTGAGAAAGTAGCTTACGAGCTTTTTACCTTCCCTAGATGTTCAATGAGCCCTTTCTCAGGCATTCTGTTTTTTTTTTACACTGAGATCTCAAAATACAATTTCTAGCAGGCTTCAGAAGAGATATCTGCAGTCAAAAGCGTCCCCCGAAACCCTTCTTCGATATCTTGAGGCCCCGTTTTCTTATCGCATAACTCATCTATTTAAAACATCAGGATGACTATTTTTAATGGACAATCTCACCTAAGCGGGGTTAATTGGCTACACCGAAAAATAATGGTAAATTTGTTTACCAGCGATATCGCGATGTTCATGCATCTCGGTATCTCTCACCCAAAGCTTGTCGCCAGGGAATATGTTCATGTCCGCAAGGGTTGCAGATTCCTGATCAATCACTTTTGTGCCTTTGTGAAGTTCCTGGTTTTCTTTCATCACCTGCATATTATTTATTTAAATTAAATGCCTCAAGTAATCTAACTGAAACAAAGACGCATGTCTAAAAGGACCTTTACCCCAAGTAATTCCCATATCATCATCTTTAATTGGTACACGGTCGTTGTTGCAGAAACTTTAAGACTAGTCAGCTTTCCATAATTTGTTCTCCGAGATCGTTTTGAGGTACGCCGATCCACCTCAAAGCTGGACTCAGATACCTCTAACATTGCTTTTGGAGCTTCCTTTCCACGCACAAGACAGACAAATACATCTCCCTCGGAGTAACTAAGCTTCTGCATCAACTCACAGCTTTCTCTCTCTCCTATGCATTCCTCACAAATCTAGCAAAAGTAACAGATCCTGTTAAATGCGACTCTATTCATGGAAGTTGAACGATAATCCATGTAAATGCAAATTATCACACCTGCTTTTAAGGAAAAAAAACCTCATATATGGAACAATGCAAAAAGCCCAATATTGCCATTCAATGTAATAATATCACAAGCTCAAGATGTTGACAAAATAAAAGGCTCAAGATAAACATAGCTGCTACATGTGTTTATTAAACACAACAATGCAAATACCTCTGGGGATGTCCTGAGAATAAGCTGTTGAGTACAAATGTCCATAGTATCATCAGGAGAAGAATCCTTCTCAAGATCAATGACGTCTTGGGATGAACTTTGATCTGTATTGTTACCAACCTCAATAAGAGCAGATACTCCATTCTCCATGATCCCTCCCCACTCCTCACAGAAATATTTCCAATCATGCTCAGGGATGAGTGTCAGCTTGTCTGTCTAGAGAAAAAAAATGCACGAAAAATAGAGATTAGATCAAAGTCAGAATTTCCCATCTCATCTCTGTATTTGACGCTAAAAACAGCCAGGAAACCTGAAAGAGGATGTAACCTGAATCGACAATTACAACATCAATTTGTTAAATTCAGAGCATGATTCCCTTTATTTCTCTCACTGAAACGACAATCACACCACAGAACCAGTAACCAGTCCCAAGCCCTAAAACCAGTCCCAAAATACTCAGACACCCCTCCACACTTGATTTTATCTCTTATTTATACTATCCTTACTTTAGTTAGTTATGCTCGCGTGATAAGTGTTAGTTGAAGTCTCTCCCTGTCTTTGTGATGAACACTTATCAGTTTCCCATTTCAATATTGGAATTACTGTTTCAAGCGGTTTCAAAATAGATTAAGAATTATCTCACGTCATATGATCCACTTACAGATGGATTTTTCTGAAAAAATAAGCCACGCTTGCAGACAAGTTCAGGTAGCCTTTCAAGGAGTCGTGTGTGCTGAAACAAACAATAGGAACAAACCATTAGTTTTATACTCAAAATTGGTACTGGGAAGATAAAATAAGGCCTCCTAATATACGATATGTTATATCCACCCGCGTTTACGAACACATCAAGATAAGTGTATGAGAGGAAACAGAGAAAGCAGTCAGGGAAACCGATTTAGAATTAAGCAATTCTGTCCATATAGAGCTTTATCCCACAATATCCAACTGCCAGTAAATTGGAAACCACGCACTGCCGAGCAATGGATCTTACCTTCTTGCATTTGAGAGTATTAATGACTCCATCAAGAAGTTCGGGCTCTGGTGCTGAAGAACTATTTTTTCCAGTCATGTTAATATAGCTTCTCCACTGCACTAGCCACGGAGAAGGTAACAAGAAATATCGGCTTTGTGGCGTCAATGATATACCCTTTCCCGTGGCTAACTTCTCGTGATTTTGGCGCTGCTTGACCTTTATTGTTCTGTTGAATCAGATAGAACGTAAGACATATTTAAGAGTATCACGACCAACAAAAATAATAACTAATCATGGTTAACCTTAGTGAATCCTCGAGGCATGCAACCTCAGAAAGTTCCTCTGTGCAATGAGAGCATTGGCTGGATTCCAGAGGGAAACAAGGACAGCCCGAAGTATCTTCTGGTATCACTTTTAGAGTATATTCAGCAAGGAATGACCAGAGATTCTCTGGAACTAAAATTCTTTTGGCCCCTGGCGCTTGCTCAGGCATCAGCTCTCCATGATTGCAAGTAATTGCAATTGTGGGGCCCGCATCTGCTTCACTGGGAGCATCAAGGTTTTTCCTTTTTATCCATTGCTGCAACCTGGAAACATGCTATTACACTTTAGAAGGAGCTAGATTTTTTGAAACCTAGATTCAGTGTAGCAGGTTAGTGTGAGTCCCAATGGCGGCTATTACAGAAGCAGCTAACTGTGGTAACACCCCACAAAATAATAGTAATTAAGTGCTCCATAAAATAAAGGTGCCATCTGCATATGCATCAAGCAGTCAACACGCACAAATAAGCAAAAAGGTATTATCAGAAACCTATAAGTTACAGGACAGTTGAATACATACCATACTTTAGAGACATAATACATTCCTTCCTCACACTTTCCCGAAAGAACATCGCTTGCTATGCTTTTCATGAATGTTCTTCGATCCCTATAGCTGTCAGAAGAGACAACCATGCGAGCACCATCCATAAGGCATTCCCTGCAGTAGTCCGCTTTCCCTAACTTTGGTCCACCATTGAACTAAACGTAGGAGAAAATGATTGCATCAGAAAAAAGTTGAGATAAAGAGTGGAAAAAATCAGCCAAGAATTCTAGCTCATGATACCAGAACAGAAGTCTAGTCACAGGAATCTAGCAACTATGAATTTGTCTGACAAATGGTTAATGAAGGCAGCTGATGCAAAACTTGAAGACAAGAAAAGTTTCTGTCCTGAAAAAAGGAAAGGCATTAACCATGAGCCACACAAAGTATATTGCATACCTTTGATTCTAACTTGGCCCATGCAAGTTCAGATATACGCTTCATGCAATTAACTTTTGAGGCAAGAACTTTCCCATGGGAACACAGTAAAGGGGTGTTGTCCAAAGCGCTACATCATACAAGAACAAATATAATCAAGAACACTTGAAAGCGTGGATGTGATCTAATTTGATAAATAGAAAATCTTATTTACCACTACCAGTTAGAACTGAAAACTGAAATAAAATACAAATTTTCAAAGGGAAAACAATATCTAGAAGTTTGGTGTGGGGCACAAAAATCGCCAACATATTCTGATCATATATGATGCATTCGAAAGATGTGATATTTACCACTACCAGTTAGAACTGAAAACTGAAATAAAATACGAATTTTCAAAGGGAAAACAATATCTAGAAGTTTGGTGTGGGGCACAAAAATCGCCAACATATTCTGATCATATATGATGCATTCGAAAGATGTGATATTTTGTTGCAGATTTAAATGCATTGTATGCTGAAAGCTTACGGAGATTTACTTACGGAGGCAAAATGGTATCAGCCCATAGACGAAGCCAATCTGTGGAGATCCAAAAATATTGTTCTTCAAGTGACTGAACAGCAGCTTCTGAAAGTATTGTCCGTACTTCTTGCCTCCTTTCAGTCAAAGCATTCAATTCTCTTTCCTTTCTTAAATCATATTGCTTGCAAATCTCAAGGAATGATGCATTCATGTTATTCATCCATTCATAAAGATGTAACGGAAGATAACCACCTTCAGGCTGTTGAACACTATCAACTTCTCCTTTAGTTATGTCACTAGGATTTTCTCTTTGTCCTTCCTGACTTTCCTTTTTACCGCATCTAAGACTATACATCAGCATATAAGCATCACTGGATGAGAAAACCTCTGACTTAGTAGCGGAGCTACAGTCTGAAGAGACTGATTGAATGACATCTGTGGTATTCCCACTACTAGCGGTACCATTACTCTCGGACTGAGGAGTTGAAGAAGAACCTTCATTGAATGGATGTTTACCCAGTTCTGACACTTGTTCATCATCAAATTTCCACCACAAGCCAGTCTTTTCATCTTTTATGTGAGCAACATAATGTCCACTGTTCACAGCGCTTCCTTTGTGGATTAACACGGCAGAGAGATCGTATGTCAGCTCATTTTGAGAAGACTCTGCCAATCTGGATCCCATATTCAGCACTTGAGGAAAGGAAAATGAGGAAGTAATTTTCTTCTTTGCTGTAGTCTGTTGACATGTTCCAGCCAAAAAAAGGAAAAGTTTAGGCAACTTTAACAAGGTCTATCTAAGATTAAATAGGGCAAAATGATGATTATGTTTAAGCATAAAAACATGCAAGTTTATATCAGGAGAAGGAAAAAGGAAAAGGTATGAGAATGATCATGAGTAAAAAAATCGATAACTCAATCAGCCGAAGATAACATACAAGAAAACTTCCCTCAGCACTTGTAATACACAAAGGCATACAAGAGGTAAAGATGCTGAAAGAAACTATACAGGAAAATGATTGATTTTTTATGCAAATCATAAGAAATGAGTAGTCAAAACATGGAGTTGTATCATGAAGCAAGGTGTATTAAGATAGAGGAAACAACCTTAGGAAGGAAAACACATCGTTTGAGCTGAAAAGTGATAACAGGAGGTAGTGTCCGCAGCTTAATGCAGCGTGTGGCATCTACTCTAGCATTGCAGCTTCCACAAAAATATTGGTTATCCCCATTGAGCTGCTCCAAGCTAAGGTAATCATTCAAACTATCATCCAAAGTTTTGAAGCCCTTGATATTCAACTCAAGGGCATAAAAATCCTCCACCTTTGAAGAAGCTTCGGAATCCCTCCCACATTTTGAGCACCTACAAGACAACAAAATAGACAGATGAAAAAAAAACCAAAAAGCAGAAATGATCTTTTTCTCAATGTTTCATTTTTTACTTGAGTAACTCAGATGTAGATATTATTTTGCCTTAAGGGCAAATGAATCTTGTTAAATGAAAAATAAGCTAAATCTTACGTGGTCACATGCGAGACACTACCGCGGAAGAGATCTTGCACAATTGTTTTGGCTTTGCAAACTCCAGAATGGCGTAAGCAACGCTCAAGTAAGGACAGAAGCAATGTCAAGAACTCATGAGTATCCTGTTGAACCCCATTATCCAACTCTAGAGTCTTCACAAAAGCATCTGAATCAACAAAAGACTTTTTGCTAGCATGCAGCTGCGCAAAAAGCCGAGCAATCTGATCCAAGACTGGATACTGTTTCAAGACATCAACCTCAACAGAAAAAACTCCTTCCCGGAAAGCAGTATTCATGTACAGACACTGAAGTATACTGTTGGCATAGCAAGTAGCGCCCAAATTGGTCAAACCAGCGGGTGTAGAGTCAGAAGCACGACTATCCAAGGACAGATCTGGACCAAGAGACTGAATGATTTCAGACGTTTTCTGCCACAAACCAGATTTGCGGCTTCCATTAAGCGGTGGAACCAACCCACAGAAGCAGTTTGGGTTGTCACGGGTGTTAACACGACAACCTTGACAAACGGGCTTCCATATCATGAAAAGTTGATTAATGTCATCCTCAGTTACATCATTTGCCTCGTGAATTTTCCTGCAAAAAAGCAAGTTTTTTAGATTGAAAGGGAACAAAAATGCAAGAACTGAAAAAAAAGGGCTAGTTTCACGAAGGTAGGTTTCTGTTTTGTACCGGAGAATTTGAGAAGAGGAATCAACAGCCTCTGATGGTCTTTGTCTTTTGTTCTTGTTTCGGGTGATAGGTCTACTCATTGTTGTCACCACAATTAACCCAGTAGCAATCGAAAACCCTAGAAAAGAAAAAACGGAGACACAGCACATTTATTATAACCTCATCTGATCCACGAAAATTTGAAACAGAACAATACATTATCCCCAATTGAAATGCGAACTCCAGGTGATGAAATCGCATCTAGGTTAAACGATTCAGGTCGAACCCCAGATCGAGAGAAGCACAACACTCAAAATTGGCGAAGAATTACAAGAAAAGGAGGAAAAAAAAAAGAGAGAGAGAAAGAGCGAAGAAGAGAAAGTACCTGAGAATCTACGAAAAGGAGTTTAGCAAGTAGAGAGCATCACAAGCTCAGCTTCTCCGTCTTCCTCAACTCCTTCGTCTTCGCGGCCAAGAACTCTCTCTCTCTCTTCTCTTCTCTTCTCTTTTTTTTTTTGTTTTTTTATTTTATTTCTCTCTCTTGTTTTTTTTTTCCTGTACTCTCGTCCCGCGCTCTCTCATTTCAGATTATATAAACATCTCAAGAAGAACGAAAATCATCAATTAACTTGGATTTATTTCAATTTCGTCTACATTTTATATCCATAGATGAAGATAGATTTCATACCAAAAATCCATAAGCTTAAATTTAGATTTTGCATTAAATGCCCCTATAACTTGAAATGTAACCAAATTGATCAAAATCACCATATTCATGCAAAACAAGGATTATGTTGCGACAGATCCCAAGTGCAAGATGAAGAAACACAAACATTTGACATACATATGAAACAAAATCATCAATCTCTATCACCACCATACAAGGATCTCTTCCCGCTTGATCGGCCATCGTAATGACTTCGACCCTTGTTTGAGTACTCACGCTCCCTGCTATCACCTCCGTCTTCCTTACCCGTCACACGCCTTTTTCCACCATCATCACCTCTAAACCTCTCCTCCTTATCGCCTCTGTACCTGTCCCTGCCACGCTTGTAGTCTTCATCATCCTCCTTACCCGTTTCACGTCTCTGTCTGTATCTATCCCTGTCATTATCTTCTTCCTCGATGCCTCGGCCTCTATACCTATCCATCTTATGCTTATTATAGCCATCCTCATCATCGTCTTCCTTAACTGTTCCACGTCTTTTAACAGCATCATCACTTCTATACCTGTCCCTACCATGGTTATTGTTGTCCTCGTCCTCCTCTTTTATGTGCTTCCTTCCTCTTTGGTAACTTTCATCATTTAGCTTCCTCCTATTTTCATACTCAGCTTCGCTGTCATCAGAGTCTCTTGCAACTTTCTTGCTACGAGAATCACTTCTATGCCTGTCATTGCCAAGCTTGGACACATCCTCTTCCTCCGCATCTCTTTTCTGCTTCATTCCTCCACTGTAAGCTTCTACTTTACTGCGCAGTTGTTGTTTCTTGTTCCCATAGTCAGTCTCGCTGTCATCAGAGTCTCTTGCAGCTTTCTTACCAACAGAATCACCTCTATACCTGTCTTTCAAATGATTAGACTCCACGTCATCCTCATCTCTTTTCTGCTTCCGTCCTCCACGGTAAGCTTCTTCTTTCTTGCGCAGTTGTTGTTTATCATCCTCAGACTCAGGCTCGCTAACATCAGAATCATGCCTCTTTCGTCCAGCTCTTCTTTGTTCATCATGTTTGTCCCTTACTTCTTTAGAACCAGATTGGTTGGAGGGTCGGCTCTTTTTGTGCGACTTCCTGAGTTTCTTGCTGTCATCACTCTCAACTTCTTCAGATTCAGAAGAGACACTTCTCTTGCTTCTACTGCGTTTCTTTGTAGCCTTCCTTCTTCTCTTCTCTCCACTGTCAGAGCCAGAGTCAGAATCCGAGCTGCTAGAGTCACTTTCACTTTCTTGTTTACGCCCCTTAGCCTTCTTTTTAGAGCGCCTTCTGCGGTCACGGCCATTTTCATCAGACTCAGATGAATCATCATGTCGTCTCTTCTTGCTCTCTTTTTTCTTGTGACGCTTCACTTCATCCATATCATCATCACCCTTCTGCTTCTTGCTTTCCTTACCCTTACCGTCTTTCTCGTCTACATCCTCATCTAGCTTCCTGCCACTATCTCGGTCCAAAAACCAATGTTCCCGTCTCTCTTTCAGTCTACGACCTCCATAAGCCTCCCCCGTTGGCTCATCATCAATGATACCCTCTTCAGCCTGCTGTTGATCAGGCAAACCAAGCGCAGCTCGAAACGCTTCCATCTGCTTCTCTTTCCTAGCAGCAACCTGATGTGTTTGGGTATCAGAGATCTTCGAATCACCAGGCGCATCACCCCCTTCAGAAGCAGAAGCAGCAGCTTCAAGACTCACCCTGGCCTCCTCAAGCTTCTGAGCAATCTCGGCATCAGAATAACCCTGATCAGCAAGCTTGTCTTCAAGGACAGCAAGCTTAAGATGAATCTGACGCTTACGGTCGTGCTCGAGGATGTCTTTGTTGGGTTTCTTAGATAAACCAGCAGTGCCCTGATCATCCTCAAATCCTCTTCCACCATTAACAGGCTTACCACCAGTCCTAGGCCTCACAAAGAACTTGTTCGTCTGAACGTAACCATTAGTCCCTGATCCTCTTGCGGTCTGTAATCCTATTCCGTTGTACATCTTTTAACTCGAACTTCAACCCAAATCAATCACCTTGTGAACCCTAAAGCGAAACAGCGAAGATTCAGATTCAAATCGAAAGATCTGTGGATATGGAGAAACCCTAAACGAAATGAATCGCAACCTAAAACCAAACAGATCTCCGATTGAAGAATGAAAACTAAATTACCAGTGAGTATGAGAAAAGATGAGAAATCGTCGATGCGGACACAGAGGAGACGACGAGGAAGATAGAACTATCCCAGGTCAAGAGACAATCGTCGGTAACTGAGCTCGACTTTGTTCCACAAAGCCTAATAGGAGAAAATTAAATATTAGATGGGCTTAGGCCCACGGCGGTATTAAATTTCTATATTTAAAATTCAAATAACTTTGTGAACCTTCAATCCGGTTAGACCAAATTCAACCGTGATCCAAACATTTATCCGGTTTTGAAAACCACACTCCGGCTATTTAAATTTGATTCTATATCGTAGTAGACACGCGCATATCCTACGCGTGGAAACAAGGTAGAATAAGAATCACAATTAGTACATTGCTCAAACTTTAATTAAAAGTTTAATAGCTGTTAACAAATAAAAGAATCACATGTTCTTTAGTACTGTTTAATAGCTGTTAAAGTTGTTAATTAGTCCAAGCATATACAAACAAAAAAAACCAAAATTAAATAGTATATACAAAAACTACAAATTAAAAATATATTTTAATGAAATTTCGCTTTCTTTTTCTCATAAAATCTAATGATCTATATTTTTAGCTGTACGAAACAGAACAATAATTCAATAAGAAATCCAAATTTTAACAAAATATTTCAAACACGTGATATCTGATTCGTTTTGGAGTTTATCAATAATACAATGGCACAGATATGGGTACATCGATCATTGATGGAGTAAAGCTTTATTTTTTTATAGATTTTGACGTATCTTTCATTGGGGAGACGAATCTCTGATTCTACAAGTTTTTGAGAAAATTTATGAACCCTAATTTATTATTTTCTATTGGATTATGATTTCTTCTTCATCTCTTTGTGGTTTCTCTGATTCTATGTTTGAGTAATCTCATAGTTAGGTTTTAGGGTTTCAAGGGAACTTCATGAATCGTTGAATCAGATTGGTTAGAATAGGGATCTATCTTCTAGTTCTTGATCTATTGTTGTTCTTAGTGCTGAAACTTGATTAGCTATCTAGTTTCTGATCTTAGGTTGTTTAACGCATCAAAAGTGTTTGTTTAAAAGCCTGAAAGAACATAGATGAGAAAAACGTCCTTAACCAACGAAAGCTGATGTTAAGGCGTTTTGTGAACATATCAAACTCAATCTTAAAGCATGTTTAGTTTCCTGAATTCATTAATACTACGACAATAGGTTGATTATAAAACAGTGATTTGAGTTCTAGAACGTGCTTAATGATTTTCCTGTTTAATTCTCTGATTTGTGATTCTTGATTTCCTGCGAATTACCCGAAGACCTAGCGTTTCCCTCCATCAAATTTACATCGTTTTATTTGTATTCTTAGTTTTAGTTCATTCATAAAACCACAAACATCATTCGTCTTAGATTTACTTTCCTCTTGCATTCTCGTAGTGTTTCACTTGATCTCTGTGGATTCGATCCTAAAGTATTACATCGATATACCGTTACGATTGCGGTAGTGTGCACTTAGGTTTTTAATTGACTTGGTGAAAACACCAATAATATCTGAACCGAACCCGATTCGAATTTTTAAAATATCCGATCGGATCCTAAATTCATACACCCGAACCGGTACTAAACTGAGAACCGAATGGGTACCCAAAATACCCGAAATGTAATTATATACCTAAATATATTAATTATATTTAGACTTGATATAACTCAAATACCCAAAATTACAACTATAAACCCGAATTTATTAATATTTTTTGGGTACTTTGGGTATTTTAAGTATATTTTCGATATTATGGGTATATCGAATACACCTATTTTAATTTTTTCTGGATTTTTCGGGTATTTTGGATATTTTTGGTTTGAAAGTATATTGGTTTTATTGAAATGAATATTCATGTTTTTGTGTTTTGTCTCGGATTTCGGGTTCTTCGGATTTTTTTCGGGTATTGTGGATACTTTTGGATACTTTCGGATCCGGATCCGAATATATCCGAAAATTCTTAAAAAAAATACTTGATCCAATCCGAACCGGAATCGAACCCGATCCGAATTTTTAAAATACTCGATCGGTACCTAAATCCTTACACCCGAAATATCTGAAATCCGAAATACCTGATCTGAACTCGATCCGAGAATCCGAACGCCCACCCCTATCCATAAATCATTGTCACATTGTCACAGGTGTTTGGCCTCTAAACATTTTAAGGGGCATTGAAAATTAATAAGGCAAAAGAGCAGCTCTGGCTTTTCACATCAAAATAAATGATCAAAATGTTAGAGTGACAAAATATGTTATAAAATGTAAATACAAACTCAAAATGTATTATAGAATGTAACTGACTCTTAAATTTTATTCTATACCGTAGTAGACACGCGCATATTCTACGCATGGAAACAAGGTAGAATAAGAATCACAATTAGTACAAATAGCAGCTGTTAAAAAATAAAATAATCACAATTAAGTAACTTACACGTGGTTTTAAAGTGGTTAAGTAACTAACACGTGGTTTTAAATTAGTATAACGTAACCATTTAGGATCATATATAACCGTTGCATATATATATATATATGTATAGTGTTATGTTAGACCAAAGCGGAAAGTTTCCGTCATTGTATAATCAATCATCTGAGATGGCTACAGACTTCAAAGCACTTCTACCAGTTATCGGTAAGGACAAACTTCTAAATTCATTCTTTTCAAGCAAAATCTCACTCAAAGTTTTCATTTCAATTTTTGCCATGAAAACTAATATGAGACAATTTAATGTTGTTATAATGTAGACATCAGCCCTTTACTAGTCAAATGTGATGATTCCGACATGATGGAGGATGCCGGCGTGACGGATGTTGTCGGAAAACTAGACCGGGCTTGTCGCGACGTCGGATTCTTCTACGTGGTAACATAAAATTTTGAGTTTCCTTTAATTTTTTGGGGGTTCTATAAATGGTTCTGATCTGATTTTGGTTCGGTGATTGTGGAGCAGATTGGTCATGGGATTTCGGAGAGTCTCATAAAGAAGGTGAAAGAGGTGACGCATCAATTCTTCGAGCTTCCTTATGAGGAGAAACTCAAGATCAAGATTACTCCAGCAGCTGGATACAGGTTTGTTACGTAGATCTGAAAATATTATATATGATCCAAAACGTGGATAACGTTTTTTTCTGCTGTTCTTGTATTTTGTTCATAACGAAAGAAACAATATATATTTTAGTGCTTTTACGTTAGTTATACTAGTTTTCGAAAAAGAAATACGAATTGAACACAAGAAAAAAATACAAGAACAGCAGAAAAAAACGAACTGAACATGCTAGAAAGCAAAAGGTCTTTCCGAGAATCGAATCTAGTGTTATGTATTGTGGAAGATCATTAATTGGTGCTAAGTTACACAGAGGATATCAGAGAATTGGAGTAAACTTTACGAGTGGGAAACAAGATTTGCACGAAGCTATTGATGTAAGTGTACCCAACGTACGAGCCATGGCTTGAGTGAATTGATCCAAGTTGTTATTCTACTAATGTGTTTTTTTTTACTAATGCGGTTTTATTCTCTTATTATGGACAGTGTTACAGAGAGTTCAAGCAAGGAAAGTATGGGGAAACTGGAAAGGTCTTGGAAGGGCCAAACCAGTGGTAAGAGTTTGATTTTTTTTTTTTTTTTTTTTGCAATATGTCTATAACGTTTGTGTTGAAAAAAAAAAAAAAAAAAACAGTAAAACGAAAGGGCCAGACAATGTTTTTTTTTTTTTTTTTTTTTGACGAAACAAGGGCCAGACAATGTTTCACCAGCTTTAATTGAATAGCAAAGTAAAAAATGTGTTCTTGTTAATCATATACATATGGTGATATATGGATGGTGTATTATTCAAATGAAAGTATAACAAAAACATTGTAACTGAACATAATTTTTGTTGAATAACCATAAAACACTAAAAATATAGTTTTAGTAGATTAATGATATTTTGATATTTCTTTAGTTAAATTTTTGAAAAAAAACACATCATAAATAGCGGAATCAATTTCTTAAAAGCAAACACTGGATGAATATTTCAAATGATAAAAATAACAAAACCACGTCATCAAAGCGTGAAAATATGGAGAAAGTAATATACCATTCATCACCATAGTATTTTAATTTTTACTGAGCTTTCTGACTATTTCTCTCTTTGTTAATTTTCTTTGGGTTTTTTTTGGTGTGGCGTTTTCTTTGAAGGCCAGAGAATCCTCAAGAGTACAAGGAGTTGATGGATGAGTATATTATGCTCTGCACAGGTGTGTGTTCTATACCCTTTTCTGTTTCTTATATATGAGTGCTTTTGTTTCCAACTTAGAGATTCTTATTAGTTTTGTAATTTCATTTCATGATTTTCCAGATCTTTCAAGAAACATCTTGAGGGGAATCTCCTTAGCTCTTGGTGGATCACCTTATGAGTTTGAGGGAAAAATGGTTAGAGACCCTTTTTGGGTAATGCGTATTATTGGTTATCCTGGTGTAAACCAGGAAAATGATATCGGATGGTAACTTTTCTCCTTCTTGTCAATTTTACTACGACTTCTTTTCTTTTTATTTCACTTTATTACTATTTACTAGTCTATTTTGAACTTACAAAATTCCAGTGGAGCTCACACTGACTATGGTAAGTAAGCTTGAACTCTAATCAATGATGAATATATATATCTTGATAGTTTTATTTTGTCTCAAAAGGGTGAAAAACCGTAACTTTGCAGGCTTGTTGACGCTAATAAATCAAGATGATGATAAAACTGCTCTTCATGTATATATAATAGTACTATTGTAAACATGGTAACTCTGGTTTGGATCTCTGAACCGTTCTAGATATTTGGATTTTTGACAAAAGATAAAAACAGAAAAAATGATAGTACCATTATATCCTCTAATTTTGTGTTTGTGAAGAAATGGCATGTGTTTTTTTTTCTAAAGCTTTTTTATTATAAAAAGGTGAGAAACTTGGCCGGTGATTGGATATCAGCTATTCTAATCCCTGGATCATTTATCTGCAACATCGGTGACATGTTAAAGGTTTTGTCTATGATCTCTCTCTAATAACTTTTTATTTCGTTTCGACAATTCTTGAACATATCATTTTTGGGGAATCAAATATATATGTGCAGATACTTTCAAACGGGGTATATGAATCCACACTTCATAGAGTGATCAATAACTCTCCTCGATACCGTGTATGTATCGCATTCTTTTACGAGGTAATTAATAAACTTGTAACAGTCTTTTGTGTGTTTCCTCATTCGGATTTTGAATCTAGCTAGTATCTTTGTTTGAGTAGACTAACTTAGACGCAGAGGTGGAGCCATTGGATATCTTCAAAGAGAAGTACCCAGGAAATGAAAGATCTCAAGTTTCCAAAAGAGTTGTCTATGGAGAGCATCTGGTTAACAAAGTCCAGACCACCTTTGCAAATTTAGTGGAACACAGTTAATTTTATTGGATGACCATTGTTTTATCTGGATTTCGAGTTCTAATAATAATAAAATTGCAGTATAATTTGATTTCTATACTAAAACATTCTTCTACTAAAACATTCTTGGTGAAAGTATTAGGAGGTTGATTTCCAAATATTTTTAGAGTTTAAGATTATATTGTTATTGGTTTGTAGATTTTTACATTCTTAATAGATTATAGTGTTATTTGTTTATGGATTATAACATTCACTACAAGAAAACACCCTTTTTGCAACGAACGATATCGTTGTAAAATCGTTGCAAAAGAGGATTTGCATCGAATTTGCGACGAAAACGAGATCGTCATTAACTGATCGTCGCAAACCACAAATCGTCGTAAATTCGTCGGGAAAGTACGAGGGAAAAAAATTCGTCGCTAAATCGTCGCTAAATTTCCGTCGTAAAATCGTCGTAAATATTACATTGAAATTACGACGAATATAAATACGTCGTAAAAACGATGGAAATTCGAAGGGAAATATTTCATTGTTAATTCGATGGAAAAAAATTGTCGTCGTTAATTCGTTGCTAATCAATCGTCATAAAATCGTTGCTAAATAATCGTCGCAACATCGTTGCTAATAAATCGTCGTATAATCGTTGTAAATTAGCCACGATTTTATGACGATTAATTTAGCAACGAATCAACGAGGATTAGTGTTTACCATCGAATTAACGACGATTCTATAATATATAATAATATAAAATATTATTATATATTATTTTTAAAATTTTATTAATTTCAAAATTATAAAATAAAAACTTTAAAAATAATATATAATAATATTTTATTAAAAAAATATTATAATCTGTTACAAAAAAAAATAAAAATTAGAATTCGAAATCATAAATCTAAATAACTATATCGTAATCGTCGAGATTCACATCGTCTTCGGGACGTCTCGACGAACCGGATGGGCCTGCCGCTGCCTCTGCCGCTGCCGCTGCATCTGCCTCTGCTCGGAGTCTTCGCTTTTCCCGTAGCATGGCCTGCATTGTCGGGTTCCCTGTTGCCAAGATGTCGAAGAGTTCGTCATTCTGCGTAGCATCCAGTTCAACCAGCTGCTGAAGACTCGCAATCTTCGCCTGATATGCCTGAGACCGAGTAGCCTCGGTCTCAACCCGCTCCTGAAGACTCGTAATCGTGGCACGTAACACGACTGGATCATCTTCTGGCGATCGTCGTCGCGGAGCATATGAAGAAGCAGCCGAGACATCTCGAATAGATCCCATCCCGACAACCTTCCCCTTTCTCTTAGGGGCAACCTATAATTAAATTTACAATTAGAAATTTTAAAAAAATCAAAAACTAAAAATTAATAAGTACTAACTATTCTATATACCTGCTCGAAGATCCGGTCAATATCGGGTGTGGTCAACCCTCCAGACATGACCGACGAATCACCTGGAGATAGCTGTTGAGAGAGTTGTGTCTCTCGTTCGGTGACTTTGGAATTCACCTCATTGAAGATGTGCTCGGCAGTCTCGGAAACAAAGGAACCATCCTTCTTCCGGTGCGTCCGCTCAAAAACCTTGGTCATCGGAGGGAGTACACCTCCGTCTTCGGCGGCCTAAAGAAAAAAACTATGTTATTGACGAAGTAAATTAAATAAATTAATTAATTTAAATAAATTTAATTACCATCTGTAGATGAACACCCGCAAAAGGTGTTTGCCCAGCTGTATGAGGCAGAGCCTTGAGTCTCCCGTCCGAATCAACGGTGTTGCGGGAAGCCGAACACTTCTCAGCAGTTACGATGGATTTCGGATCCATCCAATACCGCACCAAGCCGTCCCAAACGGCTTTATCCATGTGCAGGGGCTTTGCTTCATCGCCATCCTTCTTCCATGCTTTCTTCCACTCACCAACCACGCCTTGGATACGAAACTTCACCCTCTCGAAAAATAAAGTTTCAACCTCGCCATGAATCGAAAGATCCCAGTGATATTTTTGCTGCATGAGAAACAAAAATAATTATATATTTTATAAAATAAAATTAAATATATATTTAAATATAATTAAAATAATTATGGGAGAAAAAAAAATTTCCATACGTACCGCAAACATCTTGAACCATGTCTCCTTGACGTGTAGAGGAAGCTGGGTAAAATTGGTATGCGGCTCGATAAAATAAGACTTGATGATGTCGGAAACGGTGCGTCCAACTTTGGATTCAACTCCAAACCTGAAACAAAAAATTGTAAAATTTTGAATTGTTAGAAATAAATATAAATATGTAATAATAAATGTAAAAAATATATATTTATATATATTACCATTCCGACCCGTCAGTATGATCCGGATCTAATCTTTTAAGCCTATGACGCCCCGGCTGTGCAAGCAAATCAAGAACCGTCATGTGTGCATACGGGGCCGGGGCATGGCCTCCAGGTTGCGGAATCTGAGGTGGTTGTGGAGGCGGCGGAGGTTGCGTCACCGGGACGAAATCCGTCTCTGTAGCCTCAGAAGACGGAGGCAACCCGGTACCCGAAGCATCACCAATATCTCTCAAAAACTGAGCGTAATGTGCACGACGCTGGCCCATCTGCATAAAAATGAAAAAAAATTACTATCTATAATCATCCGGGCAGTATGCTATTTTTTCTAATTTGATTCCGTTTCTACCGACCTAAATTGTTTCATTTTTATCTATACTAATTAATTAAAAACATTAAAAAAAAAATTTACCTTTTTCGCAAAGAATTCGCCAGGAAGTTATGATCAGTTTTTTTTTGTTTGTTTGTAAATGAATTGGCAAGGAACTCGCGTGTATATATAAGATTACTTGTCGTCGCTATATCGAGGCAATCAAACCGTAGCTAATTCGTCGCTAACTTTGCAACGATTTTGTGACATTCATACACGCGGGAGTTTAATTGACCGACACGCTGTAAATTAAATGACAAATCGTTGCGACATCGTCGCAAATTAGCATCGATTTTGCAACATTTTATTTTGCAACGAATTAGTGAGGATATTTATAAAATCGGTTTTAGGGTTTAGGGTATAGGTACAAAATTGTAACGTCGATTGCAACATTCCATAAACAACTTGACATGTTTACTGTAAATCCAAAATCATGAAATTATCAATAAGTTCATCGATATTGAAAAATAAGTAAAACATATAGTTTGCGTATACGTTAGAGATTATTAATACAATGATTCACCGAGTTTTCATTTTCGGACAATTCTCTAAAGTCACGATCAATTTCATTGAAAGATGCATAATACAATGAGATGGTAATATGTTAGTGTTTAGGGTTTAGGGCAAAGGGTTTAGGGTTTAGGGTTTATGACAAATCGTCGCAACCTTGCATCGATTTTGTGACATTCAGTGTTTGCGACGATTTAGCCACGATTAGTTCAATTCGTTGCCAAATCGTCGCCAATTTGCATCGAATTAGTGAGGAAATTTGTAAACTCTATTTTAGGGTTTAGGGTATAGGTACAAAACTGTAACGTCGATTGCAACATTCCAGAAACAACTTTACATGTTTACCGTAAATCCAAAATCATGAAATTATCAATAAGTTTATCGATATTGAAAAATAAGTAAAACATATAGTTTGCGTATACGTTAGATTATTAATACAATGATTCAGTTTGTGGATATTACTGTGATTGACCGAGTTTTCATTTTCGGACAATTCTCTAAAGTCACGATCAATTTCATTGAAAGATGCATAATACAATGAGATGGTAATATGTTAGGGTGTAAGGTTTAGGGCAAAGGGTTTAGGGTTTATGACAAATCGTCGCTAAATCGTCGCAACCTTGCATCGATTTTGTGACATTCAGCGTTTGCGACGATTTAGCCACGATTATTATCAATTTGTTGCTAAATCGTCGCCAATTTGCATCGAATTAGTGAGGATATTTGTAAAATCTGTTTAGGGTTTAGGGCATAGGTACAAAATTGTAACGTCGATTGCAACATTCCATAAGCAACTTGACATGTTTACCGTCAATCCAAAATCATGAAATTATCAATAAGTTTATCGATATTGAAAAATAATTAAAACATATAGTTTGCGTATACGTTAGAGATTATTAATACAATGATTCAGTTTGTGGATATTACTGTGATTGACCGAGTTTTCATTTTCGGACAATTCTCTAAAGTCACGATCAATTTCATTGAAAGATGGATAATACAATGAGATGGTAATATGTTAGGGTGTAGGGTTTAGGGCAAAGGGTTTAGGGTTTAGGGTTTATGACAAATCGTCGCTAAATCTTCGCAACCTTGCATCGATTTTGTGACATTCAGTGTTTGCGATGATTTAGCCACGATTAGTTCAATTCGTTGCCAAATCGTCGCCAATTTGCATCGAATTAGTGAGGAAATTTGTAAAATCTGTTTTAGGTTTTAGGGTATAGGTACAAAACTGTAACGTCGATTGCAACATTCCAGAAACAACTTTACATGTTTACCGTAAATCCAAAATCATGAAATTATCAATAAGTTTATCGATATTGAAAATTAAGTAAAACATATAGTTTGCGTATATGTTAGATTATTAATACAATGATTCAGTTTGTGGATATTATTGTGATTGACCGAGTTTTTATTTTCGGACAATTCTCTAAAGTCACGATCAATTTCATTGAAAGATGCATAATACAATGAGATGGTAATATGTTAGGGTTTAGGGTTTAGGGCAAAGGGTTTAGGGTTTATGAACGAATCGTGGGTAAATCGTCGCAAATTTGCATCGACTTTGTAACATTCTTATTTTGCGACGATTTAGCAACGAATAGTAATAATTCGTTGCTAAATCGTCGCAAATTAGCATCGATTTTGCGACGATTTCTTTGAAACCCCCTAAACCCCAAACTAAATCCCATTTCCGATCACCACTCATTTCCCACCGTTGTTGGGGCAATTCATAAATTACATGACACATAGACACATATGTCTCGTAATTTATTAATCGCCGCACCTACGGCGGAAAATGAGTGGAGATCGGAGATGGAATTTAGTTTGGAGTTTAAGGGATTTCATAGAAATCATATCACTTAAATTTCACAATAATTACTCGATCACAATATTATATTAATACATTAAATTCACAATAATTACTAGCTAGCGCGGTCACTCTGATTCATTTTCGGACGAAGAGTAGTACACATCCGTTTCTTGATCATCTGGTTCATCACTTTCTTCGAACTCATCTTCCTCATCTTCTTCCTCTGTATCGTCTGGGAGATATTCAACTTGCCTGTTTTGAGGATCTATCAAAAGGATGTCTTCATTGCTCTCATTTAGTTCTGGCATATCAGAGCAATGATCTTGCTGCATTGGTAGTTCCTCATCAACCCCCACAATTCGACCCCTCGGAGAAACCTTTATAACTGATAACCATGAGATACGGGTGGTGCGAACTCGCGGATATGGAACAAAGCTGACTTCAATTATGTCTAGCAGGATCGAACCAGTCGCATTTGAACAGAACGCATTTCAAACCTAAGCAACCAGGGTACTCAACTTCAATTATGTCTTGCAACACTCCATAAAAATCTATTTCGCCCCGCACACATACCCCGTAGTTGGCAGTAGCTCTTTGATTTCCGTATTTGAATGTATGAAATATATATCCGCGTGTGCAATACATGGGTGCACTCGTTATCTTTGATATGGGGCCTTTTATTAACTCATGGAACCATAGTGGATATGCGGTATCCCCATACTCGACCTATATCATTAATTAATTTAATTAAAAAGTAATCAAAATATGTATTAGGTTAATTGTCCAAGTTAGTACTTAAAATTTTACGTACTTGCGTCTTCAACCACGGGGCAAAATGTTGATCTTTACGCTTGTTGATTTCATCGTCTGAGATTTCTTCAATGATTTCTCGGACTTGTCTAACAAATTCACTGCATACAAAAGTATTTGTAATTGGTATAAAGCTAGCATATATATAATTTAGCCATATATATAAGACGTATGTTTATACACTTACGTCTCAAATTGACTAACTTCTTCGCAATTTAAGAGGATATACGTTTGTGCACTATGATGGTCTTTTTCATTGGCAAACCAAACTGACTTCACTCTTCCACATAATCGACCGATTGAAGAAAAGATATTTGGGACACCTTCATTAGCATATGTTCGGCCTACACCTCCATCATCATATCGCCGTGCTGCCCTTTTCCGTGTGCGAACCTTCGAGCCAAAATAGTACCCCGTGAAGTGAGAAGTTTCTTCTGTTAAACTTCCTGCTACTATTGAGCCTTCAACTTTGGCTAGATTTTTAGCCTTCCGCTTCAAATGTCCCATGAATCGCTCGAATGGGTACATCCATCGATACTGCACAGGTCCCCCAAGTTCTGCTTCGTGAGGTAGATGTTCCATAACATCAAAAAAGGCTGGGGGAAATATTTTCTCCATGTTGCACAACAAAATAGGAATGCTAGCATCAAGTTGTGCAATAACATCTTCTGACAAAGTACGGGTACAAAGATCCCGAAAAAACCCTCCAATGCCTGCAATTGCTTCGTGTACATTTCCTGGTAGAAGTTCAGCAAATGCAAAAGGAAGTAGTCGTTGCATAAAGACGTGACAGTCATGACTCTTCATCCCGGAAAACCTTTGGCCATTCTCAACACATTTAGCTAAATTAGATACGTACCCGTCCGGGAACTTCACATCAGATGTCGCCCATTTGAACAAAGCTGACTTTTTTTCCGCACCCACTCGAAATATGGGGACAGGTGCTTTCCCATTGCTTGTAATATGTAACTCATTCCGACAACAAAGATCAGGCAAGTCTAACCTTGACTTACCGTTGTCTTTAGTCCTTCCACGCACGTTTAACAATGTATGCATGATGTTATCAAAAAAGTTTTTCTCAATGTGCATGACATCCAAATTGTGTCTAAGCAAATGATCCTTCCAATACGGAAGCTTCCAGAATATGCTTTTCTTATGCCAATTGTGATGCTCCCCATATCCATCCGGCATATTAGCTGGAGTGTGCCAATTTCCACCACGATTGACTATTTCCAATGCACCATAATGATCAATTTCTGCTTCTAGATCTTCCCCGGAAATATAAACAGGAGGAGGTACACGAACAGTTTTATTCTTTCTAAACAACCGCTTATTTCTTCGATATGCATGATGAATCGGGAGAAATCGGCGGTGACAATCAAACCAACTTGTTTTCCGGCCATGTTTCAATTGAAACGCATCTGTCCGATTGAGACAATATGGACAAGACAATCGCCCATGCGTAGTCCAACCTGATAACATTCCGTACGCAGGGAAGTCGCTTATTGTCCACATAAGCACCGCACGCATTGTAAAAAAAATTTTCCTTGCAAAATCATATGTCCGAACCCCGGTATACCACAACTGCTCCAATTCCTGTATCAGAGGCTGCAAAAACACATCAAGGGAACGCTTCGGATGCTTCGGACCTGGTATTAAAATACTCATGAATAAAAATTCCCTTTGCATGCACATATCTGGGGGTAGGTTGTAAGGCGTTAGGATTATTGGCCATAAAGAATATTGCCTACCAGACATACCAAATGGACTAAATCCATCTGTGCAAAGACCAAGATACACATTACGTTTCTCTCTAGCAAAGTCTGGATGTACCGTCTTAAAGTGTTTCCACACTTTTGCATCTGAAGGATGAGTAACCTCCTCATCTGTTTGCAAATGATCTGCATGCCATCTCATCGATGCAGCTGTCCTCTCAGACTGATACATTCTTTTTAATCTATCAGTTATAGGAAGGTACCACATCCGCTGGAATGGTACCTTACTCCGACCAGTACCTTGCGGCTTATATCTTGGCTTATGGCAAAATCGACATTCCAGCAACTTATCATCATCTTTCCAAAAAAAGCATGCAATTGTCAACACAGACATCTATCATCTCAGAAGGCAACCCAAGACTATAAACCAGCTTCTGTATCTCATAGTAAGTTTCAGCAGCTAAATTGTCCTCTGGCAAATACTCTTTAATCAAATCAGCCCAATCATCCATGCAAACCTCAGCTAAGTTATGATCAGTTTTAATAGTCATCATCCTAGCCGCCAACGACAATTTAGAATGTCTTTCTCTACATCCATCGTAGAGTGGCTGATTTGCAGCATCTAGCATATCATAAAAAATTTTTGCATCTAGATTGGGTTCCTCAACATGATGATCATGTGCAAATGTACTTACGGTTTCATGAAATGCATCCGTAACCATATCATGAATCCTATCATTATCTTCACCATGCTGCTCCGCATGATCATCAAATTGATTAAAATTATTTGACTCATCAAAATTCGATGCTTGATAATTGCTACTACTACTAGCTGCATTTCCCCCATGACCCTCTCCATGATAATACCATATATAGTAATGCGGAATAAACCCTCTATTTAATATATGCGACCACACCTTCGAGATAATGATAAATTTCCTATTCAAGCATCTGGCACAAGGACAGTACATCTTACCACTGATAATCGTATTATGTATACTTACTGCCTGATGCATGAATCCCTCCACCCCATCACTGAACTCCTTTGTTAGCGATCCCTCTGAATCAAGACGATTATACATCCATCTTCTAATTTCGTATATTGACATTTTTTGTTGGTCAGAAAGAAGTAAATGTTTTTGAATATGAAATTTTTATTATGAAGTTGGCCACTATATATAGATTTTTATTTTCATTACCATCGAATTACCTACGATTTTACATCGATTTCACATCGATTTTACAACGAATCTAATAATGTTTACATCGACTTTACAACGATATTAAACTTGTTTACCTAACCGAACACCGTGAACTTAAAACGTGCTCACCTAACTTATTAATCGTTGGTAAATCGATGTAAAGTTCAAATTATAATAATCATTGCTAATTCGTGGGTAATTTTACGACGATATTACAACGTTTTATATAAACCTCGGTAAATCGTCGCTAAGTTACAACAATTTTACGACGATTTTGATAATCGTCGTAATGTCGTCGGTAATCGTTGTATAATCGTCGCTAATTCGCGACGATTGTACAACGAAAATTTTCGTTCCAAGTTTGCGACGATTTTACGACGTCGTTTAGAATCGTCGTAAATTCGTCGCAAAAACGATGGCAATTTGCAACGAAATAAAATCGTCGCAAAAAATCGTTGCAAAATGCCTGTTTTCTTGTAGTGATTATGTGCTTTTGTTAAAATCTAGTGTTATTGTGATATGGATTCTTAACAATATAACTCATAAAACATAATTTTCAAAATACTATATACTAGGTAGTAACTCGCGTCTTACGCGCGCGGGGTGAAATATCTATAGATTTTTTGTAATATCCGAGTTTGATACACAAATATGGACCATAAGAATTTAAAATTCTGAATATAATACAGACGTCTTTTGTAAATCATTAAAACCACAATGATATACTAGATATTGTTTAAATTTGATGGGATTTGTGTGTCAAAATCAAACAACATGAAAAAGATAATCGAAACACTCTATAAATGAATAAAATCATAAAATACAATGGTAGTATAAATATTTTCTTATTTCGCCCTTGTAGTATTTTTCAAAATTTAACATATTTTCTTAATATCCGATTGATTTTAAGAGTTTATGAAAGTGTTTTACACACTAAAAAGTGGAATAATAAAAAATTAATTTTAAAAATTGTGAATCAAACATCCCGAAATTGGACTTACTGCAAACAAAGATACTATATTGGTGTAAAATATATTGATATATAGAAATCAAACCATTTTTGTATAACAATGTAGAGATAGAATTGTAAAATACAATGTTATATATAGTGCATTTCACTATTACAATAAATTAACTCAGTTATGAAAAGAAAATTACATGTGAATAAGAATTAGCATAAATAATAGGAATGATAAAACTAAATAAAATAAATAACTAACTTTTGAATTGATTAGAACCATCTCGATCTTTAGTACCAACAACAATATGGTATTCTTTTGCAAAGTCTTATGAGTTATGATATTCACCTTTATTTTTCACATATTCTTCAAAAGTTTCAAATCAGAGATTGAGTTAAGAAAAAAAGAATCACGAGAAAAAAAATATTATAATTAGATCATAAATGTTAATTTTTTTAAAATGATGAGTAAAATGTTTATGGAAGACATTTCATCTTATATAGGGTTTCCAAATAATGTTATATATATTTATAAAAATTTGAAAATTGTTAATTTATCAATAATAAACAGAAATAAATGCAAAATATGTTTGATAACTATATTAGGTAACAACCAAATTCCATCTACATTAATTTATAAATTTTTGTAACTGATATTTTTGTCTTTCATTTTCTAACATAAGTTTCATATAATTTGAATATAATTAAATGATTATTTGATGATATTTACAGTCCCAAAACTTAAAATGAATTCCAATTTCAAAGCACATACATATGTTTTGTTTATTTTTTATTGTAATGTTTATTTGGAGTGATGATATAAAATTATTTTTGCAGAATTGTATATTCATTGGTAAATGAAGAAATGGAAATAAGATTTTGCATTATGAAATAGCTAGGTACGTGATTTAAACGATATTGATATGGATTTTTGTTTGTTGTCGTGAAGGTTCTTTTAAATGGTTAAACTACAATAATTTTCCCAAAAGTATAAAAAAATACAAAACAATCGATAGAATTATTGAATGCATAGTTTTAGTTAAATATTTTATCAATTATAAATAAATAGTTTTGGTAAATATGAAATTTGTAAGAATAATATTTTCACACTAAAATAAATCAAAAACAACATTTTATTTTAGAAATAAAATAACTTATACAATAATATTGATTTAACAGCGTATATAAAATCTTATAATAAAACTTATATGATTATGCATATTAATCAAATAAAATATAAGTTTAATGTGAATGATATGAATGCAATTATTCTAGTAAGTGAAATTTTTTTACAAAGATATATTGAAAGACTATACGATTATGCATATTAATCAAGTGAAACATAAACTTAATGTGACTGTCATGAATCTAATTATTCTAATAAGTAAAACATTTTTTCAAAAATATCATGAGATGCTCTATGGTAATGACACATCATCATGACATAATTTTAAATCACATGTCAAGCCAAAGCTTTTTTTTTACCAGTTATTCTTAATTAATATATAAGAAATATCATTTGAATTCTGAAAGTTTGTTATAATATAATTCTTTGAAACTCAACAAGATTTATTGTTCTCGTGATTCATCTTTTTCACACCAGTTGAATAGTACATCTTTTTCACACCAGTTGAATATAAACATTTCATGTCGTTTGCACCAATTCAAACTCTTTCCAAAAAACATTTCATATACTGTATATCGTTTTCAATGTCGTCTTGGTATATGTGCGAAATGTTATCTTAATTAAGTGAGAGAAAGCATCATGTACGTCATTGGTGTGGAAAAAAACTGTGAGAACAATTCTTGTTGGATTTCAAAGATTTGCTAACACAAATGACATGGGAATCCATAATTTAGTTTCAAAAGTTGCATTTTGTTTTCGTACGTTGCATATTGGCCTATATATTAAGATAGATAAATATAAAAAAAATTTAGCTAATTAAGACAAACTATATAATATATCTATATACAGATGGGAATGTGTTTAGAAGACATCATGGTAATTAGGGGGGGAAATATATATCGAATTTAGACAAGTATGAAAAAACAAATTGTAACAATGAAAATATATTTCTGAGTTTGAAATTTTTTTTCCAATTTTTAATAATAAAAATCACATGTTAATGATGATTTTTGGATTTTTCTATAGACATGTTAAAATCTTCTTTTTTTTTTTGGTTAAAGCCAGACATGTTAAAATCACGTGTTATGAATTGCTTTTACAAGAATTTTAAACCTTAAGGATTTTGTGTATTTAAATGCTATATGTGTATAATTGGTCAAAAATTAGTTAAGATTAAATATAATATAATTACAAAATATGAAATATTAATATATAAAATTGATATCATATAAATTAATATTAAATGAGAACTAATACACAAAATGCCTAGCAATTCAAGTTATGATTGAATCATAAAAATTCATTCCTTTTAAACCGAGAAATCAAATACTGAGAAGTAAACGGAGTTTATTAAAAAGGAGAAGAAACAAAACTGAACGTTAGAGTAAGTAATTTTGAGGAAATGCAATAAAAATACCTCAATTTCAACAATGGAGTCTATCAAAGACTTGATAGACTCCATTGTTGAAGTTGAGGTATCCTTACTGCAATTCCTCATCAAAGGCTAGAGTTCAACTATTTTAAAATTGTTTCTTTCTTGAAATTTGTTTACCTCAATCAATTGCATGGGTTTTTGTATCTTTTTTGTTTTGTTTTGAAAAAAATGAAAGAAAAAGAGAGAAAAAGACACGATGGAGAAAGTATATATTTATTTTTTTAGAAAAGAGGGAGAAAGTATTAACATTCATTGTTCCTATATATTTGATGATTTTTTTCTTCTAAGACTCCATATATTTATATTCAACAAAATAATATCAAACAAATTTTTAAGTAAGAAAATGAAAAAGCAATCCTATGTTTTTAGGTAATAAATGAAAATTTATAAATTTTAGGTCAATATTTTGCTATTTAGTCAACTTAAGCATTTAACGCGTTACTTAATTTTGTTAATAAGTTATTTTGGCATATTATTAATTTCTATTAATAAATTATTTTGACACGTTATTTATTGTGGTTGACTAATTAGTTATTTTTTAGTATTAAATTTTAATTTCTAAGAAATAAGTTTACATTCTTTTCCCAAAAAGCAATAAAATGCATTATAAATGTTGACATTTATCGTTCCTATCATGTTAGAGTTTAAACACATGTTTTTACATTTATAAAAAAATTGAAATTTTATTAAAATTCATTTTTATTATTCCACATAAAAATTAGTAAATTATTCCATGACAAACGAAAACATAATATTAACTTTGTTGGGTGTTGGGCGGGATAAGAGACGTGCCTAAAGATGCGGAGCCCAGAAACAGTGTTAAACAAAAGCTCCAATTCATATTAAAACTATTAACATCATCGTTTCAAATTCATATAAACCACTAATAACCAACGACGTTCCAAATAAATAAAAATCAGAGTAAACAACAAAGTCGTGATTCTAAAACATAATTTTTCTCTCCTTTTCTACAAAATCACTTACCAAATTTTCAAAGTCAAGACTTTTAACCATCTCTCATTCGATAGAGTCAGACCCGGTTCTAGGCATGGCCTGAAGGTGCAAATGCACATGGCTCATCTGATTTTTGCAAATTTTTGTAATGATTGAAGCCATTTTTTAATATTTAAGGGCCTTCTTTTTAAAAAAAATGTTTATATGCCTCAAATTAAAATTTTTATTTGTAATAAGCACATGGCCCACTTAATTAGTGAGCCGGGCCTAGATAGAGTAGATAGCCAAATCACTCAATTTCTCTTGTTACGTATTCCAAAAAAGATAAGACTTTATCAATTTCGACCAAATAATCACAGCATAGTTTAATCGTCTCCAAATTCACAAGACCATAATAAAGATCTAAAGTTTAAAACCTATTCCAATCTAAAATTCTAAACCATATTTTGTTAAAGTTGATAAATTAGCCAATTATTTGAGTTGTTAATTTAAACAAAACTCACATTTTTCTATTATTAAAAGTTAACAACTAATCGAATGGAACCTTCAAAAAATTTATTAAAAATGGGTCCGTAGGCGAATGTTTGTTGGGAAATTGCAGTGTATAACCATAAAAAAATTATAATTCACTAACTAACCAAAAAAAAATCTGAACAAGATATTCTCTATATATTATATATTAATGCAATTTTAACTTCACAATTTTTATTTTATTTTTCACTTCTCTCTCTCGCGTCTTTCTCAGATATCTTCATCCTCACAAAATTTCTTTCCCTCTAATCTCTCACGGCCAATCCACGGCCATGTCCCGTAGATCTCCTCCTCCGCCGCAGCGTCTCTCGCCGATCCAATATCGCCGGTCCGCCGTAGCCTCTCTCACCGAGTAACCCAGGATCGAGAAGAGGAGCCACTCAACAAAACCAGATCGCCGGCCACCAAAAACTTTTAACCGCCTTGATACCCGCTTCAACCTGACAAGCCCCACCACCAAGAAAGCAGTTTGGCAATACCTCGCCGTTGCCCACAACGAGCTCTCTCTCTCTAATTATTTTCTCGAATTGCACAGAAGCTTCTCTCTTTCTCTTTGATTTGATTCTCTCCCTCTGGGAATCACTCTTTACCCAGGAATGTATTTTGAGATTTTTGTGAATTTTAGTGATTTTGTATGGAAAGTCTATTTTTGTGTATAGAAAGTCTATTTTTCTATGTATAGAAGGGCTGTCACCCAATTGAACCTAATTTTGTGGAT
Source organism: Eutrema japonicum (assembly GCA_030161315.1). Classification (NCBI taxonomy): domain Eukaryota; kingdom Viridiplantae; phylum Streptophyta; class Magnoliopsida; order Brassicales; family Brassicaceae; genus Eutrema; species Eutrema japonicum. Next base: position 46,801,389 of record BSQW01000013.1, read on the forward strand.
TTTGAGGATTTTGTGTGTAGAAAGTCTATTTCGTAGTTGGATAAGAATGTATTGGCACGTTGTAAATGATGGTTTTTTTTTTTTATCATCATCTTCATTTCAGAAAATTATGAGTTCTTACACATAGAGGATAGAAGCAGAGAACTCACGGAGAGCTCTCTTAGATAAAGCATCAGCCGACAAATTGGCGAGGCGCGGAACAAAGGTAAAAGAAACAGATTGAAAAAGAAGAACAAGGGATTGAATGTCGCAGAGAAGACCGTAGATCTCCTTTAGCTGATCCCGAGAGTTGATAACTCGAATGAGAGTCTGAGCGTCAGATTTGAGACTGAGATGAGTGTAGCCCCTCTCTAAGGCTTGAGATAGCGCATCTCGAATTGCTAGCGCCTCTGCCATTACGGGGGATAACACAAAAGAATCTGATGAATTGTTCCTGAGTAATTCAGTGCCGTTATTCAGAAAGATCCATCTGAAACCGGCCGTTTTTGGTCCCTCGTGCCATGCTGCATCGACTTGACAGGTGATCAAGTTTGATGGGGAGTGGAGAGGAACATGGGTTGTTGCGACGGTTTTTTGAGGTTTGATTGAGTACTGAGCTTCTTGCCATTCTCGGGCCTCTGAAATGGCTTTTACCAGGGTTTCTTCAGGTGTGAAAGCTCTGTTTTCAAAAATGCAGTAGTTCCGTGCCGACCAAATCGCCCAGCAGAGCCATGGGAAGAGTGTACCAACGCCCAGGCCCGTTGGGGGGAGACAAATCATGAGATTGGAGGAAGACAAAACTGATTGGAAGTCGTTGATGCTAGTTGAGACCACCTCGTCTTTGAAAGGGGCTAATCGCCAAACTTGCTGTGCGAAGTTGCAATGAAAAAATAGATGTTCTGTAGTTTCAAGCTCTCCAGAGTGAATGCAACAAGCATTGTCGAAGAGGCCTCTGTTTAGTAAATTTTCGCCTAGGGGAAGAGCCTTTTGTAATATCTTCCACAAAAAGACTCGAAGTTTTTGGTAGAACTTTCCTGACCAGATATTAGTGATCCAGTTGAAGTTATGTGGAATTGGGAGGTCCACAGGGTTCATGGCTGAGTTGTAGCCTGATTTTGAGGTATACACTCCTGATTTATTTGGGAGCCAGGCAAAGGAGTCTGATGATCCTTGTCTGCTTGGTCTGAGAAAATGATGGTTTAATATATGAATTTTGTGTATAGAAAGTCTATTTCGCAGTTGGATAAGAATACCATAACAAGTCTTTTTTTTTCACTTAGCCACAAAGGCATAATCACAAACTCACACAAATTGTTACTTGCTTAATTTTTTTTATCTGTGGCTATTTTCTTAATGAATTATCCAAAATTGGTTATTTGGCAAATTGTCCTATGTTTGTTTTCATACCCATAGGCACGGCCCTGGGTGGGATGAAGTGTCAATGTTGGGTGGGTGCTCTCAACTCTGAAGTCAACTTTTGGGTTTTTTGGTTTAGGTTATAGTTTTGTGTTTATAAAACTCTAAACCTAGAGTGACTAGTGTGACTTTCGCGCTCGATCATTACAAAAAGAGTTCATTTATGTCGAAATCACACTAGATTCGTTTAGAGAAAAAAAAAAATCACACTAGTCTGTTGAAGATTTATTTGCAATGTTTATGTGAAAGTTGAGACAATTCAAGTAAAATCAAAGGGATCCTCGATATAATAAATTAAAAAAGAGATTACAAGATTGGAAAGAAAATGCAAGTGTGACGACCTTTGTTTAAGTATCACAAAACATAATGCAAGTCATGTGCCAGGGGACGAATGTTCTTTACTGTCCAATAGTAATCTTCCAACTCGTAAAGCTGCCTGAAACATCAACACCCAACAAACAACATTAGACTTGAAACTGAATCAAATTGGTCTGAGACTCGAGCCACTATAGTATCCTTAAGATCCCGGTGGACTACAGTTTCGGTTCCTTCTTTAAGAAACCCATAATAGAGTTTGCGTTATTAGAATAAAGCAAGTTTCAGTAAGAAGCTAACTTACGCTAGATCTTCTAAAGTGTCTGCTTTGTTGATAGACTTCCCTTCGGCTAGTTCAAGACAAGAATGATGCGCTATCATCTCCTTTATTGTGTATTTCGTGCTCTTAACATCGTTATTCCACAAGATGCTCTGCAACACACAAAACCCAAAAATCTGCAAATCAAAATTATGTCCAGGAAAATTTATCTACTCAAAGGGATATTTTTTTAACCTTTCTAAGGTATGTCTTTTTCACATCTTCCCAATGTGACTTTCCTTTTGGAGAGAAGATTGAAGCATTCCACATAGCTCCTCTTGCAACCATCACTGATGCAGCGCCTTTGCAAGGAACAAAAAACAAAACAAAAACATCAACGTGTTATATAACTCAGAGGTGAACCGAGTATAATCATTAGCACATTGCAGGTAAACCGTTGTTGGGAGATATTTGATATAAAATTCAATCACTCTATGATGTGTACCTGTTGCGGTTTTAATGCGAGAAAAATCACCGTATTCTAAAACATCCCCATTTGCTATAACGGGAATGGATAACGCAGCAACCACATCTGCTATATCATTCCATTTAGCAGGATCTCTTGGCCTGTCTGCAATTTTCCTATATTTATGGAGGGAGAAATCAGTTACCAACTTTTATAAAAAAAAACAGCTGAAAGGAATCTGCGAACCAACTAACAGTGGTGTATATTACCTCCCATGTACAGCAAGAGCTGGTACACCAAGTTTCTCGATTCTCCTAGCTAATTCAACAGTATCAGCTGGTGATTTTAATTGACGAATCTTGCAAGTCACCGGTACGTCTAAGTTCCTCTTAAGCGTTGCCAAAATCTGGGATGGAGAAGATACCACATACCACATGAGGAAAAATTAAAATCACTCATTATGAAACATAGAGAATTCACAGAGCCATACATCATGAATTAGCTCGGGTTTACTTAACAGAGCAGCACCCATTCCTCCTTGAATAGAGAATGCCTTGGGGCAACCCATATTAATATCAACAGCTGCAACGTCGTTGCACCTAAACGACGAAACAATTCTCAAAATCCGTATAACACATGGAAAATTGACTCTTTTTCAAACAGGGTAAAGAATATGACTAAACTTACACAATCTCAGCAGCCTTTAGAGCCCTAACAGCATCAGAAGTTCCCATTTGAAAAACAACCCTTTTCCTTTCTTCATCACATGTGCTAAAGAGGACATTGTCTGTTCCTTTCTCCACAAACTCAGTTGTCCCGGCAGCAACTGTAGAGGGACAGCTACAATAAGAATTTGAGAATCAGGAAGAACCACAACAGCAGTGTCTATATGATTCATGAAGAACACCATATCAAATATCGTAAGTTGATTCAATTTCATCTTTGCTAAATAAATACTAAACGAATTAACACAGTAGCTTAATAGAAAGTGAAAATAAACTACGCAAGATACACAAGTTGTAACACAACCCACAAATATAAAACTAAGCCGATCGAATAATACTATAGCAGATTCTCCTGCACAAGATGATCAAGGCAAAGAGATCGAAGTAAAGACCGATCCTCACGCAGCTGATAAAGATTTGAGGGTGAGAAATTTGCTAGGAACGTGTCTAAGTGATCAGATCCTTCGTAAAGTCATGAATGAGCCAACTGCTCTAGACATGTGAAAAGATTTAGAGACTGATTACCAGACCAAGTCTCTACCAAATAGGATTTACTTGAAGCAAAGCTTTGCTAGCTTTAAGATGGATGAAAACAAGTCCATTGAAGAGAACATGGATACCTTCTTGAAGTTGATAGCAGATCTTGCAAGCTTATAGATCACTGTGAGTGACGAGGATCAAGCTATACAACTCCTGACGAGCCTTCCACCCTTATATGAGCAACTGGTTCACACCCTGAAATATGGCTCAGGAAAAGAAACATTGACAGTCAGAGAAGTTACTACATCCGCCTACTCAAAGGAAGTTGAATTAAGGCAAAAGGGTCTTCTCAACAGGTCTAAGCAAAGTTCAGAAGGGTTGTATGTGGAATCTATGGGCAGGACTGAGAAAAGAAAAGACTACAAAGGTAACAACAGTAACAACAACAAGGGAAAGTACAAAGGGAACAATGGAAATAGATCTAAGTCAAAATCTAAGTTTGGTCCCAAGGCTTGTTGGATTTGTGGAGATGAAAATCACTGGAAAAAGGATTGTCCACAAAGAAAGAACAGAAGTGATCAATACTCAAAAACATCAAGCTCGGCTAATGTAGCAGTAAAGTTACATGAACCAATAGCTCTAACAGCAAGTCTAAGTGCCTCGGGAGAAGAATGGGTACTTGACTCAGGATGTACCTTTCATATAACACCAAGAAAGGAGCTATTGTCAGATTTCGAAGAATTTGAAGGAGCCAGAGTTTTGATGGGGAATAACACCTACTGTATGGTCAAAGGGAAAGGCAATATCACAATTGAGAACCCTGATGGGTCAGTTGTTACCTTAAGCAATGTCAGATATATGCATGATATGGGAAGGAACCTCATATCTTATGGACAGCTGGAGCAATCTGGATGTAAGTACAGTGGAAAAGACTTCATGGTAGAGTTCTACAAGGAAGGAAGAAAGGTGTTATCAGGAAAATATGATCACGGGTTGTATTATCTGCAAGGAAAGGTCAGACTACCACAAGCAAATGTGGTGAAGATATCAGCAGACATGACAAAATGATGGCATTCTAGATTGGCTCACATGAATCATTCAACGATGGAGATTTTGGTAAAGAAAGATTACCTCAAGAAAGAAGATATTAAACAGCTTGGGTTTTGTGAATCCTGCACTATGGGAAAATCTCATAAACAAAGTTTTCAAAAGGCAAAGCACACAACAAAGGAAATACTGGAATATGTACACTCAGATTAGTGGGGTTCTCCTAACGTTACACCGAGTCTCTCAGGAAACAAATACTTTCTAACCTTTATCGATGACTACTCAAGAAAGGTGTGGATTTACTTCTTGAAGACCAAAGATGAAGCATTCCAGAAGTTTGTCGAGTGGAAGACTTTAGTTGAAAATCAGACTGGGAAAAACCTGAAATGTTTAAGAACTGACAATGGGTTAGAATTCTGCAATAATCAGTTTGATAGTCTATGCACAAAGTCTGGCATTAAGAGACACAAGACATGTCCCTATACGCCACAACAAAATGGCATTTCTGAAAGAATTAATAGAACAATCATGGACAAGGTCAGAAGTATGCTATACGAGACTGGTTTGGGTGGTGAGTTTTGGGCAGAGGCAACATCAACAGAGCAGTTTATATCATCAACAAGTCACCATCATCATCAATTGATTTTGAGGTACCAGAAGCTTTATGGACAGGTGGGAAACCTGAATATAAGCATCTAAGAAATTTTGGATGCATGGCCTATGTTCATACTATTGTGGATAAAACCAGTCCTAGAGCTACAAAAGGTATATTTGTGGGTTATGCTCATGGTACAAAAGGCTACAGGGTTTGGCTATTGGATCAGCAGAAAATAGTTATCAGTAAGGATGTTGTGTTTCAAGAGGAACTACTATTCAAGGATAGAAATTCAGTAAGTGACAACACCAAAGATATTGAGGTAAGAAAGGGAAAGAAGAAAGTTACCTTCAGTGATGATGTAGTAGCAGGGCAGTCTTCATCAGGACAAACTACAGTTCAAGGTGGAGTTTCTTGGGAACCCGAGGCAACAAAACATGAAGAAGACACCAGTTCATCTGAGGAAGAGGAAGTTACTAGTCAGCCGGAGGACTTGAGGGATTATTTTCTGGCCAGGGACAAGCAGAGAAGAGAAATCAAACCACCATCAAAATTTGGTGAGGCTGATGTGGTTGCATACGCTTTGGCAAGTGCATAAGCTATTGATCTTGATGAACCTAAAACATACACAGAAGCAAAAAGAAGTAAAGACTGGAATTTCTGGAATTCTGCAATGGATGAAGAAATGATCTCTTTAAACAAGAATCATACGTGGGACTTGACTGACAGACCAGAGAAACAAAAGGTGATTGGGTGTACATGGGTTTATAAGTTGAAACCAGGCATTCCATGAGTGGAACAACCAAGATATAAAGCCAGGCTAGTGGCCAAGGGTTTTGCACAGGTTGAAGGGATCGACTATAATGAAGTTTTTGCCCCAGTTGTGAAGCATGTGTCCATTCGTATCTTATTATCAGTAGTGGTTAATCAAGACATGGAACTAGAACAGTTAGATGTCAAGACATCATTTCTACATGGAGTACTAAATGAGACCATCTACATGGATCAACCTGAGGGTTTCATAAAGAAGGGACAAGAGAACAAAGTCTGTTTGTTAAAGAAGTCATTATACGGGTTAAAACAATCTCCAAGGGAATGGAATCACATATTTGATTCATTCATGGTTAAGCAGAACTACAAAAGGAGTGAGTATGATCCGTGTGTATACTTAAAAGGGTCAAGTTTGGATGATATGATCTAATTACTCTTGTACGTGGATGACATGTTGGTGGCTTCGAGGAGTAAGGCAGCAGTGAATACTCTAAAGAAATTACTTAATTCTGAGTTTGAAATGAAAGATATAGGTCCAGCAAGAAGAATACTAGGAATGGATATCTACAGAGACAGATAGAAGGGTGCATTGATCCTGTCACAAGAAAGGTATCTACAGCAACTACTTAAAATTTTGGGATGTGGGAATGCAGGGAGGTTCAAACACCAATGGATTCTCAATTTAAGCTTCAGGCTCTAAGTGAAGAACAAGCAAAGAATCAAGCTAAAGAAATGGAAAACATACCGTATGCAAGTGCCGTTGGAAGCCTAATGTATGCAATGGTGGGATCGAGACCAGATCTTGCTTATGTTGTTGGCTTAGTGAGCAGATATATGGGAAAACCTGGAAAAGAACATTGGTTAGCGGTTCAGTGGATCATGAGGTATTTGAAAGGTGCATCAAAAGCAAGTTTAACATTCACAAGGGAAACTTACTTCAAGATAAAAGGATATTGTGACTCTGATTTTGCATCAGACTTAGACAGAAGAAGGTCGATTACCGGTTTTGTGTTCACGGTGGGTGGAAACACAGTGATTTGTCGTTCCTGTCTAAAGAAGGTGGTGGCTCTATCTACAACAGAAGCAGAGTACATCTCATTGTCAGAATCAGCAAGAGAAGCAGTGTGGTTGAAGGGTATTTGTGAGGAAATGGGTTTTAAGCAGGATGTGGTGGAACTGTATTGTGATTCGCAAAGTGCAATCTACTTAGCAAAGAACAACATGTTTCATGAGAGGACTAAGCATATACAGGTGAAGTATAACTACATACGCGAGGTGATAGCAGATGGAGAGGTTAAAGTGTTCAAGATTCACAGATCGGTAAATCCAGCAGATATGTTAACAAAAGTGTTACCTGGGGAGAAATTCGGCGGTTGCTTGAAATCGCTGAAGGTAATCGAAGCCTGAAGGCTTCACCGGTCGTCGTCTCCGATAGAACAGGTGAGGAGATGACGATTCAAGGCTGTTGTTGCAGGTTAGCTTCAACAGATCAGTTTCGGTGTGAAATTGAAAGGTTATAGACATGAGCAGCTCAGGAGCAAAGGAGCTGTCCCAGGATCGGAATTCACAAGACTTTGCCAGAGTTATTGGGCTAGTCGGAGAATATGAACCAATGTGGAGATTTGTAAAGGTTTGGTTCAGATTCAACAACAGTCTTTTGTCGCAAGTCAAAGAAGAAGACTGTGAGCTGGAGTGAGACAGATGGGCTTCGAAGATTTAGAAGGCCCAAGTCTCAAAGAAGCAGGAATAGAGATAATGGGTCTCGCTGGTGAATGCAGCCCAAAGCTCTTTGGTTAAAAGAAGACTTTGACGAGAGTTGATTTGTAACAGAAAGATTCCATCTTCTCCTTCGTTATTTGTCTTTCACCATCGTTGCTATCTCTAAGCTTCGATAACCTGTAAAACACAAGAGTTCATAGTGAATTCCAGGCACAGATCCTGAAGAGAGATGTACCCGGTTTGGGAAACTCTATAGTTGTATGTGTTCTTTACCTTTTATACTTTTGGTTTTGCAAACACACGAGAGAGAGGAAACAAAGAGGTACGATTCAAAGACCTGAATCGTGAACGAATCGCAACCGTATCGGCTACACCGAAGTTAACTTAGACAATTAATCCCCTTTGTTATACCCGAACAAATCCTCCTTAGTAAATTCTAGGTAGGGATTTTAATCAGGCTAGCCCGGCCCGGCCCGGCCCGACCCGAAACCTGCATATATTTGAGCCCGGTCGAAAAAAAAATCGGGTTTATATTCCAAAGTCCGGCCCGGACAGGGTTTTTCGGGCTTTTTTTACAAACACAAAAATTCTCAATTCTCAATTCTGAAATGAATAATTAAAACAAAATATTTATAAAAATAAATCTAAATTATAATATATTATATCAAATCCAATTAAAATTAAAAGCAAAAATTTGACAAAAAAACAAATAAAATTCAAATAAATTGTATTACCAAATAAAACCTAAAATCAAAACACTTCAAATCTAGATAGTAGAGTTTATATTAGAATATCATTCATCGTATTCTAAATCTTCATCACCATCAAGAGGTACATATAAAATATAATAATAATAATATTAAGATTTGACATGTATAAATTATATAAAAATGTCATTAAAAGTCTATAGATAATGATTGTAAAAAAAATGAAGTAAATATGGATGAATGATAATGGTCCTTGGATCACAAAATGTATAGAAAATATGTCAAATTATTATTTTTAGAAAGATAAATGTTGAAATAAAATCTCTAACTAATTAAAATGTAAAATTCCGGGTTTTTCGGGCTAAGCTCGAAAAACACATTAGCCCAAATGGGCTTAGTCCGAAAAGCCCGATTTTTTCGGGCTTATATTTCTAGGCCCGAGCCCGCTGTTTTTCAGGGCCGGCCCTCGGACTTTGACCTTAATTGACACCCCTAAGTCTAGTGCTGAACGTTTTAACCGTACCCGAACCCGACCCGAAAAACCCGATCCGAACTAGAAAAATACCCGAACGGAAAATTTGTAGATCATAATTTCATAGTATGTATAAAAATACCCGAACTTACCCAAAACCATAGTTACTTCGGTTATAACCGAACCCGAACTAAATCCGATTAGTACCGAATCGAAAATACCCGACTCGATCCCGAACGCTGAGGCCTACTAGTTGATGTACAAAACCGATCTACTGAGAGATTAAAGGAATAATTAAAAATTGATTATTTTTTTTGGTCAATGAATGAAAAATTGGATGAAAAAAAGAGTGTTTTTAGTAAATCCATTTCCATGCTTCGTTCATAACCTCGTCTTCTACGAACGGACGCAATGACCACATCATTGTGTAAGTCTCTAGTTCACCAGATGATGACTTCAAACTAAGTGATCTCACAATCTTTTCCTGCAAAACAGTATCATCCATTTCTCTTCAGTAAGTTTTTAAAGATCAAACATGAAGAGAAAGGTTCAAAATCGCGCACCTGCATCGCATAGTTCTGCTTCACCATACTGTAAACTACTGCAATAACTGCACCGTACTCTGTCGCTTCAGGGAAAATTACAGCCGCGTTCTCCTGAAACCAAACACATCACTCTTCTCTGGAACTATTTTTCAGATATACAGATTAGTTACTCGAGAGACAAATTCTGTTGACGTCTTACCTCATCACGCGTTACTTGTGGTAATTCATCACTTAAGTCTTTTTCTTGCTGTGTGGAAAACTTTGTGGCGGTCTCAATTGCAAGGGCTGCTTCATCGGTGAGACGCTCCAGCTCAATTAACAAGCTTTGAGCTGCAATTTTCCACATCTTAAATATTAAAGAGGCATAACTGCTTACTTACAGTAACCGAGGATATGATTATGCAGGAGTGAGTGATGAGATGAAACATTAATTTAATTGCAAAATAAACAATAGAGAGAGAGAGACTAAGACATTACCTTTGATTAGGTGGTCAGAAAGTCCTGATAGAGATGTATGCACTTCAGATAAGAAACGAAAGAAAAAAAGGAGCAATGTGTAAGCAGAAACGAAATACTGCTGAAGAATGTTTCTAAAACATGAAACTTTCACATAAATTGACAAACTTTGAGAGGAGTGAAATCAAAAGAGTTGATGTTGATCAGTAGTAACTTACAAGCTCGTGTGCTTTGTGCAGCATCATCGATGTCAATACATCCTGCTTCTATATATGATTTAAGCCGTCTTGTTTCATTGTTCTTGACAACGTTCTCGATCAACTTGGATGAAGTAACTATTGGAGGGCGTTGGAGAAAGCCTGAGATTGTCGTTTCATAAGAAGCAATGGTCATACAAGGATTGCAAATTTTGCGATAATTACAAAGCAAACGTACAGAGTCCTTGCTGAAACCGTAGAAGAAAGCTGTTTGCAGCATTCCCTAGCTCCTCAAGCTTTGTGATCCTATATCATCATCGAGATTCAGAGGGACTAAACTGAAGAAACTTGAAAGCACATAGCTGTAAGAGAATCAAGCAAAACAAACTTACCCCGTCATAAACTCTTTGAAAATCTCCGAGATTTTGTCGCTTCTCGCTTCCATATCTCTTTCCTTTTATGAGGAAGAAAGATTTAACAGATAAACTACTGAAATAATCAATTAACTGATCGGAACTAAAACGTTACTGAACTAATCGCAATTAAACAGCAGGCTTTTGAGAACCAATCGACCAAGACAACAGATAGAGAGAGAGAGAGAGAGATAGAAATCACAAACCGGAGTTCAATTTTTGAAGAGAGACGTGCGGAATGGTATCAGACGACGCCGGCCAGGCGATGCCGGAGAAGGTTGATTCCGGCGGTGCAGATGGCGGAGAGAAGAGGAGGTCGAGATATCGACTTAGGGCTTTGGCTTTTGACTCGATTTGGAGATAAGTTTAATCAAAATGACGCCGTTTAGATCGAACATGTTTTTTTTTTTTACTTTATGGCTCTAACGTGAAGTCATCATCGATCGTTGTCGGAACAAAAAAGGTTTGGTCAAAACGGAAAATTTAGTTTTGTTTACTCTTTTGATTTTTCATTCCCATATATATACACAGATCAATCAAGTCATAAAGAAACCAATACCGTGGAAATTGCTGTACAAACAAAAACAGAACGAGTCGTGTGAGAGTGAGACTGAGTGTGAGGCGTTTTAAAATTTGTGCCTCAGAAACTGACTTGAAAAATCGAACCCATGTGCGTCATTGGTGTTGGCGTTGAGTTTTGTTTCCTTTATTGTGACCTTTAGTGCCTCCTCCTCCTTTATACAACTTTGTTGTCTGTCCGTATGACGAGTTCTTGGCTCCTGAAAGCGGGCTTGTTCCGTACACTCGTTGGTTTCTTGTACCATTGGATGATGATACTACAGAGGTTGCGCGTGGGCTGTTGTATGAACCGTTTCTCACTGCGACAGCTAGAAGGCTTCCATAGAAAGGCTGCACGGGCGGGGAGGTGGTGGTGATGATTCCTGCTCGCGGGCTACCGTATGGACTCGCCGTTTTGACCAACATTTCCTGGTTGATAAGATTTTTGCAATTAGAACATAGACAACTGAGATTAACCGTATCATCATCATCTGAGTTCGATCCTACTTAAAAATAACGGAAGAAGAAATGGGAGTGTTTAGATACGTACCCTTTGAGGAGTCTGGTAAAAAATGGGACCCATATGGGAAGAGACCATCCGTGGAGAAGAATTGTTTATAGTTTGTGGATATGAGACTCGGCGATGATTGCCTCCTGTGTCGATCCGTGAAGCTGGTCTGCCACCACCAACCCAACCATCGTGGCTTTTCTTAAGACTGACAAAGGCAGGTGGCTCGTGTCCCATGAAGTAGTAAGAGCTGTGATGTTCCTCTCTGCATAAAGTAGGAGTTGGAGCCCATTGTTGTCCTTTAGAAGAAGAGTCTTGATTATAGCTCTGGAAGGTGCAGGAGGTTTGAGAATATGAGTGGCCCACGAACGGGATGTTTGCGGGTATGAAACTTGGTGTCTGTTTCCTGAAAGGGAGTCCGGGATACGATGCCATACTCCAGTCTTCGATTGTGATTCCTTGTTTTGCAGCGAGGTCAAACACTTGTTTCTCTTCAACTCCTAAACCCATGAGCAAATTCCATAGATTTCTCTGGGCTTCCCGTTGGTTGTAAATGATTTGGTCCCTCATTGCCATTTCGAACTGTAGTTCGGTATTACCCATCCCCTAGATACATAAAAAACAGCAATAAATGTGAATGAGTAGTGTAAGAAGTAAGAAGCTCAGGGTCAAGAAAATGAGACTGTGCATTGTTTTTTCTACTCACCAGGAGCTTATACTGATTGAGAATATGCAGATAAGTTTTGTTTCCGTTGTTATTTATTGCTTCATTGAGCATATCCTGTAGTTCGCAGCGATGCTTTTCATTTTCTTCTATTTCCTGTAAAAAAACAAAGATATGAGGATATGACTAACGATGGCAAAGATTAATTGCAGAGTTGAAATATAAGTTAAAAAGAGTTTACTCTCTGGTAGTTAACGCCGGCTTCATCGTTATCCCGGATATTATCAAGTATTACTTGTCGTCTGCTACTTAGCGCTTCGACTACATCTTTCTCTGTCGCCTATAAAACAGAGAAGAGGTTATAGTAATGCAATATAGTGACCTTTGATTAGGAGAAGCATTATCACTTAACCTGTTTCGCAATGGCATCATCGAGATGCTGAAGTTCAGTGCGATTTCTGAGGTTAGTTTCCTCAAGCTCAAATAATGCCTTCTGTAAGTTTATACGTTCCTGAACATTTTCACTGATCTGGTGGCTTAAACCATCCAACCATGAAAGTTCACGTTCAACACCTCTTTCAAAAGGTTTGATGCTTAGCTGCGACTCTTTTTCTGCTAGTTGCTTCTTCAGCTGAGACAGCTCACTCTATGAAACCAAAGCTCTGAGTTATATACTGCTACTACATTCATTTTCTAACAAAAGTAGATAAAATTAATTAACTTACTTGAAGATTATCGATCATTCGTTGGTAGTCTGACATATGAGTGTCAATGGTACCAATATTTTTCTACATTGCATGAAAAGAGAATAGTCGATACTTCTTGACCATTTAACAATCTCGTGGACTAGAATTATTCAGAGGAAAACTATTGTCACCTGAATGTGTGTCTTAATCTCTTTTGCTCTGTCAGCATATTTCAGTGTGTTCACAGTGTGATGATACTGACTATCAGCAGGTGATATAGTTGCAACCATCACCGTCTGGGAGTTCCCACTCAGACCATCTTTAAGAATCCGCGTAAGTTTGCTGAAATTGCACGCGTCTGTCAGCCAAAAAAGATGACCATTTTAAGGTAGAAAGATCACATATCGACACATACCTGTTTCTGTATGGGACATAAGCAAGACCCTTTTTGTGTTGCTTCCCCAAAGCATTTATGCAATTTGCTAGTGCAAGGAGTGAGCGATTAATATTAGCTCCATCCCTCAGTTTTTGACCTCCATTGTTCGTCTCAGCTGCTCTTTCACTGCCAGCAAGATCTACAAGGGCGAGTTTCCCTCTCATGACCTGATTCTGATTCTTTTGCTTTCTTTTTACTGCAATCTCCAGAACTGCATGGGATCTGGTAATTGACAAGCAGATACATATATGTAATAAGCCACCGTGGTTCGGTTTTTAAACAAAATTCAAGAATGTTTCCTATACGATGCAGGAGATTATTCAAGAATAAAATCCATTGCTGTGATATCTAGCGATTTGGAAAAGATAGGCCTCGAACATTTTGTTTCGGAAGTAGCATCCCTCACCTTGATGATGTTCCATTCATCTCCGTGCTCTCAGTTTTTCGTCTACTGTTCCCCAAGTTCAGCAGCTCAAGAATCCGATCAGCAGAATAGACCTACAAAACAAGCCCTTTACCTAAGGCCCCAAGATGCAAAAGTAAAAAATATAACTTTCAAGGACACAAACGAAATGATTTTCCTCAAGGTATTTGGTACATATTAGAGCTAAGAAGGGAGATAAAAAGTTTGGTTTTCCCTTTCATCGGCACAAATTTCTAATAGAAAAACTTCCATAGACAGAACTGGAAGGCAGAGGGAAACGTAAACCATACAACATTAATTCTTTAAAGGGTTTCCATTTCGCAAACAAAATTACTATTAAATGTGACACACCAACATGATATGAACCAAATGATATCATAATGGAAACGTTAAGGTGATCTCTGCAAATCAGATTCTGCAGTACAATAATGGTCTTATTGCATCTAGAAGACAAGAAAAGTGTGGACCTTGATTGATCTCAGGCCTGCAACTACTATCCCCTGCTCTGGATCCTCCCTGAGCTCCAAATGACCAGAGGATTTTTCAAGCAAATCGTAGATAACCTGAGTTACATTATGACAGAAAGCGTAATACTCATAAGGGTAAAGACAAACAAAACAATGAATAAACAATTTTATCAGACTAAGCCTTACTTCATTGTAGACTTCAAGATATGAGCAAGTCACTTCAAAATCATCTGAGCTCTTGTCACTCTTAATCATATCAAAAATGGTATTCAGGCTGAGAACCATCAACCCAGGGTCACTCCGAGTTCCAACCATTGTGTATGTTTTGCCACTAAAAAAATGCATCATCGAGTCAGGTAACGAAAAAAAGAGGCCATAATGCATCACTATCCTAGGATGATCTCATCAAGCCAGTTTAATGTCTAGTACTTAAATCCCAAATAATTTCGGAAGCTTAAGAATATGCGTGACATGAATTTTGTTGTAGACTTTGCGAATCGAATATATGCTACATAGTATCAGAGATCATTTACATCACTGCATACCTTCCAGTGGAACCATAAGCAAACACTGTAGCATTGAGTCCATGGACAACTCCAGAGATCACAGAAGACATACTCCTATAGACATTCTGAAAACCAATACATGTTTTAGATTCATAGCTCTACATCCAAAAACCACAAGTCAAATATCCCACAACCACAAGTACAGTCACTTACTGAGAAAGTCACTACGAACCTAAACGTTTCCAGAAAATTTCTCAACGGATCCAATGAAATCACAAATTTCCAGAGAGACGGACCTTGTTCGTGCTCTCAGGGCCAAATGCATGATCGAAACAATATTTCTTCTCTTTGCTCCGATTCTGAATTCGGTCAAGGTAATCCTTCGATAAGTCAGGATCCAACACAAGCACCTCCTGAAATCGAAAACACAATTAGGGCGAAATTTTTCAAATCGAAACTGTGGGGAAATTAAAAAAAAAAAAGGAAAACAAAAAAATTCTCTCAACAGACCTTAGAGTTATTCACTCGAACAATGTCTCTTCCACGTTCTTTCTCCATTAACGGTCTACATTTCACAGCGACCTACCGAGAAACACGGAGAATTCAATCAAGCGGTGAAGAAAATCCAGACTGATAAACTCGAAAATTTCCACGAGAGCTAACCGTGAGTGTGGTGGTCTTCTTCGCAGCTGGAGCTCTAATGCTCGGCATTTCGTCAGTTTGTCGCCGAAACAAAATCCCAGTGCGAGGTCGAATTTTCCTGGAAGATGATGCAGATTTTCTCGGAAACCAAACAGAGGCTCAACGATCAAAAGACAACTGCTAAAAAATATGCGAAATTTTAAATCTGAGTGAAGAGAAGAAGATTTCAGCTGAGCCAAAGGATATTTATTCGAAAGTTTCAAGATTTCTCTCCGTTTCATAAATAAATAAACCAATAAATGTTTTGAGAGATTTCTGAAACATAAAACGAGAAAAACAAAAAACAAAAAAATTCATTTAATAAACTAATCAGAAGAGGAAAAAGTAAAGAGATCGTGCGAGAGGGATATAGCGTACGGATCACATGCATGACGGTGCATGTTGTATTAGATATGGTAATCCCATCGCAGCCGTTGATATTTTTATCTGAACGGTAGATATCGACCTGTACATAAAAGTAGAGTTTGTATGGGACCCGGTTTTTGTTGTTAAGTTTGTTTACATATTAGTATTTTAATATTGAGTCGAAAAGCTTTTTTTTAATTTGGATTTTTCTGGCAAATTGATTTTTTAACAAATTAATTTGACGAAGTTGCGAACTCTCTGTACACGACGTGCCATCTAATACCATAGGGATATACGAGAGTTTCTGACGTGACGTTTAAAACAATTTCGTATAAATAATCATTTCATAATATATATTTTTTCGTTGTTTTGACAAAACATTTTTTTTTTCCAATGGCAACAAGAACATTACGAAAATTCGATTAGCTCCACCTCATGAATTCGATTAAGATAGAGAAGAAGAAGAGAGGATAATAGTTATCTAAAATACATAAAAAGGAATCTATTATTTCCCATTCTAATAGTATTGTCGACATCCGGTATAATCCTATCTTTAGCTGTTAGACCTAGTTCAGTATTAACGTAGAGTTGAGTTGGATTACTGGTTGAACCTATATAAACTGAAAATGTAAGCATTTAAAAAGATACGAATTCGATTTCCATTAAGATAAATATTTTATTAAAGGTTAATTCCAATTTTGAAAGATGTACCGATCTATATCTAGAACTTCCCGATTGAAAGAAAAAAAATTAGTTCGGTCCCGCTTATTCTTGGTATTAATTAGGTAAATACCCGCGGTATTGATTTTATAAAATTGTTTTTATAAAATCAATTGAATCATGAAATATTTGATTCTTTTTATCTGAGATGTACACACAACGTAAAAATAAATGTATATCCAAACTTGGTTTATGTCCTCTTGTATCTGATAACTCGAGCACACTTTACTAACCGAGATAATCATATATATTGAGAATATCACATCACTAAACCTGTTATAAAGAATAATTCTATAGTTTCAATTTATCTGGTGGTTTTAAAACTTTATTTGTAAAATGATTTATATCATATAATCAATAAAATTAAAAAGTGATAGAAAATATTTACAATAATAGAACAAAAATTAAGAGAAAAACCCGATTGAACCAAAAACATATTCCCATCCATAAGTATGTGAGAAACAATAATCATTGATCCTTTTGTTTTCTCTAATACATTTCCCACCCTCATGTAGTCCATATTCATCTAGATGAGAATTCTCCATCACTCAACATTAAGTATAAGCATGTTTCTTGCTATGTTCAAACATAATTAACTTATGTTGGAATCAATTGTAATTATTAAAAGAAGAAAGTAGCTTAAATAAGTGACGCTTACAAAACAAAATTGGAGTTCAGCTAGATTTTTTAGTATCGTGTCCGTTGTTTCACCACCATCAATCTAATGAGGCAAGTGTATATATTTTTCTTTCAGCTTCCGCCTTTATGTTCATATATAATATGCTAATGCACAGCCAAATTTGAAAATGAAATTTTTTTTGAGAACTCAGACCAGAAGCGAAACGAAAAGCCTTCCTTAATTATTAATTATAACTTATGATTCTCTTATACTCCATAGCATGATTCTCTTATACTCCATAGCAAAACTTCTTCAAAGCATGGAAGTATATTATCACCAAAGTAGAATATTTCATACAATCCAAACGAAGCCACTTGATAAACCATCGATTCAAAGAACCAAAACAAAATCATTAACACTGGTTAAGGTTCTAATAAATACCTGCAAAGAAACTCAGTAGTAACTCACATTTGAAAGATGAAACTGTTGAGACAATTATATTATCTCTATACTTATTATTTTGATTAATAAATCATCTCCATGTGCATCCTTATTAATAAAAGTTTAAATAATTGGTGACCAATCTTTTATGTGATTCTCCACTAAAAATTATGGAGTCCTAAAAACATCTCTAAACCATAACTTCTTTTTTTGGCAGTAAAAATAGATTCTAACTTTTCCATCTTTTTCCACATTAAATTATTAGTACTACTCTATAAACAAAATTAATTTACATGCAACTGTATATAAAGAACAAGGGATCTTGCAACAAAAAATACATGAGAGAGATAGACTTCACAGAACTTAATTTGACTGATTCAGCCACAAATCAATCAGTCTGGTTGAATCAGATTAATACCTTAAGTTCTAAATCCTCCTCCCACTAAGTTGCTGTTTGCAACATCATCAGCTACACAAACGCAAACTCAAATTACCATAGACACTATTTGTAAATTCCAGACGCAAATAATTCAGTAACTCGCTCAAGCTTCCTTCCTATTCTTGCATCCCGACACACTCAATATAGCCCTTCCTTCATCTATTTTACACACTTTTAAAAATCAGCTCAAAGCTTGTAGCAACTTTCAGAGACTTTGGCAAGAACAAACGAACCTCTCCAGCGAGTTAACACCATCACTTTATCATTGTGAAGGCACAAAAAATGACTATTGCCATTCCTAAACAAATTTCGATGGCAGGATAAGAAAAAAGTAATACTTTTGAGAAACCTTCGGTTTCATCTTCAAAATCAAAGTTCAATGTACTACTCCAATTATGGATCATGAATCAAATGTTGCTTTAAATAGCCGAGAAACTCTGCATTTTTCAGGCTTGTCAGGGAAAACCTGAAGTGTGAAGTTGATTGCTTAATGTATATACAGAGGACTAAACAGAGAGTAATGTAGAAGCACACTCGAGGTTTCATATAAACAAAATCATATTCCAGAGTGAGCAATTTACACAAACATGCCCATCATGTTCATGGATTAAGCTCAATATGTATTTCCTATAAACAAAATCATATTCCAGAATGAGCAATTTATACAAACTTAAAGCTCAATATGTATTTCCTATCTTAATAATCTGATCTCATGACGTGAATTTATGCTCATATATAGCTAATTTAAGTGTGCTCCCTATATATTAGAAATTATGTACCTTCGAAGATCCTGTTGGTGGCACAACAAACATATTCCAATCAACTTCTTCAATGTACTTCTTGCGCTCCCTATATACAGCTCTGGCACTGTTAAATTTTGGCTATGAAACTTTGGAGAAAGGAAGGAGGAGCTAACCTCAGCTTGGTAGTCGAACATCTCACCGGAACTTTCTTCAGTTGTCTGTTTCTCCGCCACGGCGGCGTCGCACTTAACGGCGAGAAGATTGCATCTCTTACCGAGATTCTAGCTACATGAACCGCTGGATCTGATTATTAAAATGAGAGAGAGACGAAGAGAGAAAGACGCTTCTCATGTGAGAGAGACGGGGAGAAAGAAATTTTGAGAAAGAGAGAGACGAAGAGAGACTGATGATAGGCTTTTTGTCTAAAGGTTGCTGGGCTTTTTGTCTAAAGGTTATACTCAAAGCCCGACCCGAAGAGAGACTGATGATGTGGCTAAATTTAATCTAAAATCTGATTTGTATTAATTGTTTTGTTCTGATTAGTGGCAGGTTTTTATTGATGTGTCAGCTCCTTAGAACTTAAAAAAAACTGATGTGTTCTATTCTGGAGATGCACAAAAAGATTTATAGTATTGATTAGAGATTATTTAAGTTGGAATAATTCGTAATTTTAGTCAAATAAAATTTGATTTTGTTTGGTCTGTTTTGTGAAAATATGGTTTAGTTTAGTTCTGTCTTTAGCTTGCATATGGTTTGGTTTTGGATAAAAGTAATTAGAAGAGTGAGAAGAAAAAAATTATATACAAATCATAATGTTGAAAAGAATGATTTTTCTCGGCTAAAACAAATTAGGATCCTCCAATATTGTATGATTGGTAAAACCTTGAAAAAACATAGAAATTTTGTGTTATTTCGCCCATCTTGCACATTATCACCAAATTCAATTTTATATGAAAAAATATATCCTCTTAGTATATAAATACATTACCACTACCCACATAGAAGTATGGGTACTCACACCTAGTTTATTTCTAATTTAATATGCATGTTCTATAAACTCGAGTTCTTTTTTTTTACCAATTTTTACTGTATTAAATTTTTAAGTTTTTTTTTTGTTTTTAAGTACAGCAAACCAAAATTAACCTAGTCTTAATTAACCCGATTGGGCCCGGTAAGGAAATCTAAACCAAAATACAATGGTTACAAACTCAAGTTGATGTTTAATATGCATCAATTACATAAATTACAAACTCGCTCATAGTTAGTTTTCATATAACGTATGTAACTGTAATATTTGTAATAGCGTATCGTATCATATCTCAAATCAATGATACGATCCGATATCAATCGCAATTAACTTCTTCCCTAAAATTATTGTGCAAATTGATTCTCAATGTAATTCTTTAGGAATGTAGATACGCTCTTGGAACTATATATCTTTGTATTGTCTTTGTGAATATAGAACATAAACTTCTTCTCTAATACACGACCTCTGTATTCTTCATGGTATCAGAGCACGACACTTAATTTCTTTTCTGAAATTGCTTTGATTCTTCTCTTCTCTTCTCTATTTTTTTTTTGAAACGAATCTCTCACACGATGTCAGAGACAAACACGAACGAAACAACGATGAACACGAACACCACGACTGTGGAGACACGACGAACGATCTCACCGTACGATCTCACTGCTGCCGATAACCCAGGCGCCGTGATCTCTCATCCCTTGCTGAAGGGATCCAACTATGAAGAGTGGGCTTGCGGGATGAAAACAGCCCTCTGTTCCCGTAAGAAATTTGGTTTTCTCGATGGTACCATCGCTCGACCAGCAGAAGGATCTCCTAATTTGGAAGATTGGTGGACGATTCAGGCTCTGCTTGTCTCATGGATCAAAATGACGATAGATTCGTCACTTCGTTCAAGCATATCTCACCGTGATGTGGCGAAAGACTTGTGGGATAACTTGAAGAAGCGGTTCTCTGTGACTAATGGGCCGCGTATTCAACAGCTCAAGGCAGAATTGGCTTGTTGCTAGCAACGTGGACTTGCGATTGAAGCGTATTTTGGTAAGTTGAACCGAATCTGGGATAACATGGCTCACTACCGCCCCTTACGTGTGTGTAAGTGTGGGAAATGTGAATGTGATCTGGGGACGATTCAAGAACAGGATCGTGAAGCTGAGAAAGTTCACGAATTTCTGTTCGGACTTGATGAAAACTTTCGCACAGTGCGATCTACTCTGGTTTCTCGAACTCCTCTTCAACCATTAGAGGAGGTTTACAACGTTGTGCGACAGGAAGAAGATCTTAAAACAACTGTTCGTAGCGCTGAAGAAATTCCAGAGGTAACTGCTCATTCGGTTCAGACCAGACCTCGTGTGAATCACTCTCGCAATGATGCTCCAGACAATTCTGCTCTTTGCAAGCATTGTCAACGTTCGGGTCATCCTTCAGATTCCTGTTTTGCAGTGATTGGGTACCCGGAGTGGTGGGGAGAGCGTCCGCGAAGCAGATTTACACAAGGGAGAGGACGTGGATGCAATCTCAGAGCTGCACCAATTGGACGTGGGCGTAACATTAATTACGCTAACACAGTTCAGGTTCCTCATCTCCAAACGCAGGAACACGTGAACTACACCATCACCGACAGAGATCGTAACGGTGTAAGTGGACTCAATGATGCACAGTGGCGCACATTGATGAACCTTCTGAACGGAGGAGCAAGCACGAGCTCTGAAAAACTCTCGGGTAAGTCCTCTATTTCTTCCTGGATAATGGATACAGGGGCTTCTCATCATCTCACGGGAAATTATTCTCTCTTGATGGATTTTAGAAATATGGATCCCGTTCTGATCATATTGGCTGATGGTAGAGAAAGAGTTTCGGTACTAGAAGGAACCGTAGTTTTGGGTTCTCATCTGACTTTGAAATCGGTATTTTTTGTTGAAGAGTTTCACACGGATATGATAGCAGTAGGACAGTTAATGGATGAGAATAACTGTGTAGTTCAACTTGCTGATCAGTTCCTTGTTGTTCAGGACCGCGTTTCGAGGATGGTGATTGGAGCGGGTAAGAGAGAATCTGGAACCTTCAGCTTTCGTAGAACGGAGTTGGCTGCTTCGCTGAAAACTCGAGATGACAAATTTTATGAATTGTGGCATCATAGGATGGGCCATCCCTCTGCACAAGTTGTTGGTTCACTTAAGAAAGTTTTTGTTTATGATGTTTCGAATAAAGCGTGTGATGTTTGTCTCCGCGCAAAGCAAACTCGATCTCCCTTTCCGACTAGTATCAATAAAACTACTGAAGTTTTCCAGTTAATTCATTCTGATTTGTGGGGTCCGTATCGGACAACATCGCATTGTGGCGCACGATATTTCTTAACCATTGTTGACGATTTCTCTCGGTGTGTCTGGATTCATCTTCTTTCTGATAAAACAGAAGCACCAACACAACTGAAAAATTTCTTTTCCATGGTTGAACGACAGTTTCAGAAAAAGGTTAAAAGCTTTCGCAGTGACAACGGGACCGAATTTACAAGTTTAACGACTTATTTTCAACAGCACGGCATTCTCCATGAGACGTCTTGTGTGGGAACGCCACAGCAGAACGGAAGAGCTGAATGGAAGCATCGACATATCCTCAACGTAGCTCGAGCTTTGCGTTTCCAAGCGAATTTATCCATCGAATTTTGGGGTGAGTGTATTCTAACGGCGGGTTACTTAATTAACAGAACGCCGAGCTCTGTTCTTCAAGGGTTAACGCCGTTTGAAAAGTTGTATCAGAAAGCACCTGATTATGAGCATCTACGAGTATTTGGGAGTTTATGTTATGCACATAATCAAGCACACAAAGGAGATAAATTTGACTCAAGAAGTCGAAAGTGTGTTTTTGTTGGATACCCTTATGGAAAAAAAGGCTGGAGATTATACGATTTGGAAAAGGAAGAATTTTTTGTCTCTCGAGATGTCGTCTTCTACGAGGATCAATTTCCGTTTGCAAAAACAGAAGTTCCTGTGTCGAAGGTTGAAAACGAAGAAGGAGAATTATGGGCTCCAATTTGTGCAAATTCACTTGAAGAAATGGATCTAAGGCTCACGACAATTAATTCAGCTTATGGGCCAATAATAAGCCCACTAGAAAACCAAAACCAACAAAGCCCAACAAGTTCTCCATCATGTCCCAATCGTGACTTCTCCTCACACGATGAATCGATGCCGGCGACGCCATCTTCTTCGTCTGCTCCAACTTCGGGTTCTCCGACTGAATCTGTGACTCCACATCCATCTCCCCCAGCCGTCACTCTACCTCCACCTGAACTATTGGGTCGAGGTCAGAGAAAGAAAATTCCACCAGTCACTCTTCGAAATTTCGTAACCAATACAGCGCAGAGCAAGCTGCTTACGAAATCAGGTGCTCCATCGAATTACCCGATTGCAAATTATGTCTCATGTCTTCGATTTTCATATTCTCACCGGGCTTATCTCGCTGCAATTACTGATAACGTTGAGCCAAAATCCTTTAAGTTAGCATACGAGAATAAACGGTGGCGACATGCTATGGGCTCCGAAGTCAATGCTCTTGAGGAGAATGAAACATGGACGTTAGAGGATTTACCTCCTGGAAAACGTGCCATTGGAAGCAAGTGGGTATATAAGATCAAATACAACTCTGACGGAACAATAGAACGATACAAAGCGAGGTTAGTGGCTCTTGGTAATAAGCAAATTGAAGGCGAAGATTATGGGGAAACATTTGCACCAGTGGCGAAAATGGGGACAGTTCGATTGTTTCTCAAAGTCGCGGTTGGGTATGATTGGCCGGTTTATCAAATGGACGTACACAACGCCTTCCTTCACGGTGACCTTGAAGAAGAAGTGTACATGAAGCCACCACCTGGTTTTTATCCGAAAGATGAGAAGAAAGTATGTCGGTTGCGCAAATCGATCTACGGGTTAAAGCAGGCTCCTAGATGCTGGTTTGAGAAGCTTACGACATCTCTTCGTGAATACGGATTTCAGCAATCTCAAGCTGATTACTCTCTCTTCACGTTTGACAAAAACAGAATTCAGATACGGATGCTTATATATGTTGATGACATGATTCTGACGGGCAACAATGACATCGCTTTAACGGTATTCAAAAACTACCTCTCGACATGTTTTAAAATGAAGGATCTTGGTCACTTGAAGTACTTTCTGGGAATTGAGGTTTCTCGAAATCAAACTGGTTTTTATCTCAGTCAACGCAAGTATGCATTGGACATTGTTTCTGAGACAGGATTGTTGGGTGCAAAACCAGCTCCATTTCCCTTGGAGGAAAATCACAAGTTGGCTCTCTCGACATCGGAACTCTTATCTGATCCAGCTCCTTATCGACGTTTGATTGGCAGATTCATCTACTTGGCTGTCACAAGACCAGATTTAGCATTTTGTGTTCACATCTTGGCGCAATTTATACAAAAACCACGTGAAGACCATTGGCAAACGGCATTACGTGTGGTCCGATACATTAAAGGAACTCTTGGTCAAGGCATTCTCTTGAGTTCTGAGAATGATTTTCAGATCAATGGCTGGTGTGATTCTGACTGGGCCAGTTGCCCAATGACTCGCCGTTCAGTTACGGGATACTTTGTCCAGCTCGGAGAATCTCCTATCTCGTGGAAAACGAAGAAACAACCCACCGTTAGCAAATCTTCCGCTGAGGCAGAGTATAGAGCGATGTCGTTTCTACGTGATGAGCTCTTGTGGATAAAGAATGTTCTCCAATCACTCGGTGTCTCTCATGACCTGCCCATGCGCATTTACTGTGACAGCAAGTCCGCGATCTACATAAGCACAAACCCGGTCTTTCACGAGCGTACGAAACATATAGAAAACGACTGCCATGCTGTGCGAGACGAAATTCAAAAAGGTACCATCACTACTCATCATGTCTCCACGTCTCAACAATTGGCTGACATCTTTACTAAACCATTGGGTCGACAGGCGTATGAATCATTTCGATTCAAGTTGGGCATCCTTGATTTGCATGCTCCAACTTGAGGGGGAATAATAGCGTATCGTATCATATCTCAAATCAATGATACGATCCGATATCAATCGCAATTAACTTCTTCCCTAAAATTATTGTGCAAATTGATTCTCAATGTAATTCTTTAGGAATGTAGATACGCTCTTGGAGCTATATATCTTTGTATTGTCTTTGTGAATATAGAACATAAACTTCTTCTCTAATACACGACCTCTGTATTCTTCAATTTGGACTGTTAAACATACTTAAAAGTATTTAACAAATGTCTGTCAATCGATCCATATATTTCAGTTTTTTCTTAATGGCAAATTGAGTTTTTTGTTTTTTTTTTGGGTTGAAGAGTTGCTTTATTAAACTAAATCAAGAGTTCAAAAGTGTCTGAACTAGCAAATCTGCTACAGAATTGGCTAGACGGGGAACAATGAGTTTAATGAGAGACAATGAATCCGATAGCACATGGATTTCCTCAAACTCACGAGCTTGGATTAATATGGAAGAGTTTTAGGCCCAACATGATAGTGTTTTTTTTTTTTTAATCAAAAACTCACTATCAGATTTTATCCCAAAAAATCGTGTTTTTTTTTCCATGAAAGTTTGTGAAATCATTCCCAAATAGAAATCGAACTAAAGTTGCTCCTCATTACTCTCTTCGGCTTCTAGTCTCTAGGCATTCTCTTTGTTTTGGTGAAGTTTAGGCTGTTTGGTTTGCTCTTGACAGCTCGTTGTCCGCCGGTGACGTTTTTCAAGGTGATGGCTCTTCCTAGTTGTTCTGAGCGAGTTTCTTTCGGTGGCAGCAAGTGAGGCGCTTCGTGTTGAGCCGGTGTTCAGTGCTCTATTTGGCGTGGCGTTTGCTCGGTTATCATCAGATCTTCGTCTCCGGTGGCTCTTTGTCTCGTTGGTGATGTGCTTGTTTGCTTGTTTCTCTCGGTTTGGCGTAAATGTTCCCTTGGTGTGGTTTGATTGAGTTTGCATCAAATTCGGTTTTGTGTCTCGTTGTACTTGTACTTGTAGTTGGTAGTTGTACTTGTAGTTTGTTTGATCAATAGTAACGACTGAGTCTTATTAAATACAAATTTGGTTGTTACACAATACAAAACTTACATGATCACTTTAGATTCTTAGTTTAATTGTGGTATTCAATATAGAAGTCTGAATCTTTCAAAAAAAAATATAGGAGTCGGGAGATCTAATATATATATATATATAAATTTCAAGCTAAATTTTAAACAAAACCAATACTTAAAATTTGGATTTGTGAATCTAATATATAAAAAGTGAAATTGGTTCTCCAGAATTTAATTTAATACATTTGCTAATCAGGAGTTACATGAAAAGATACCGAAAAAAGAATACGTACGCCAAATGTTATTAACTCGACTGAAAAAAATATTTTAGGCAAATCCTAGAAATTACATAATCAAATAATGTTAAGAACGGAACTAATATTATATGATGTGATTTTGGACATGTAAATTTGTAGCAATAAACATCAATCGATTAATCACTCACTATTTGGTCTGATGGTTTGACTTTTGAGGTTGAAAAGTGAGCACGTGAGCCGTCCGTGAGATTACTCTTATTTACGAAAACTCGAAAGATACCCCAATAGTATTATTACTTTCAAAATACACCCCACTATCTGTTTGAAGAAGACTGATCGTCTCTCTCCTTTGGACAGAGCCCCCTTTCCAAAACCCTAATTAGCTAAATTCAATCCACAGAAATTTCGTAATTTCGATTTCAGTTTCCAAGAAAAAAACATTTTTTTCTCTTACCCATGGCAGAGGATGTTCCAGCAGCAGCATCTTTCACTCCCTACGTTCACTCCCAAACCCTAACTTCCCACGATCGCGCCGTTTCCTCCGTGAAATTCTCTCCCGATGGCCGCCTCCTCGCTTCTGCATCCGCCGACAAGGCAATCCACACTTACGCTATCAACGTCGACGGAGATTCAATTGCGGAGCCCGTGCGAGTGTTCACCGGCCACGAGAACGGCATCTCCGATGTTGCCTTCTCTTCAGACGCGAGGTTTATCGTCTCAGCTTCCGATGACAAAACCCTAAAGCTTTGGGACGTTGAAACCGGTTCACTGATCAAGACGCTTAACGGACACACTAACTACGCCTTCTGCGTCAACTTCAATCCTCAATCAAACATGATTGTCTCTGGTTCCTTCGACGAAACTGTTCGGATCTGGGATGTGAAAACTGGAAAGTGTTTGAAAGTTCTTCCCGCGCACTCCGATCCCGTCACCGCCGTCGATTTCAATCGCGATGGGTCTCTCATTGTTTCGAGTAGCTACGATGGGTTGTGCCGCATATGGGATTCAGGGACTGGACATTGTGTGAAAACCCTAATCGACGATGAGAATCCTCCTGTTTCCTTCGTCAGATTCTCTCCCAACGGCAAATTCATCCTCGTTGGCACCCTCGATAACACGGTGGTGAGTTCTGATCCTCTTTCTATTGCATTTCCAATTTATGCTTATCGTAACATCTTGCTGAATTCATCTGTGAGAGTTGATGTTTGCTATGTGATTATTCGTTTTGCTCTATAGTGATCTCGAGAAAACCATTAAGACTTAGGTAGAACGTGTTAACTTAGATTCTAGATTGTGTGTCGACAGAAATTGATGTAGGAGAAGCCATCCAAAACAAAGTTTGATACATTATTTTCGGTTTAAGGTTATTTCTATGCGATGAAGAAAAAGTTGATAGCTTTAGTATAATTCTGTTCTTGATCAAGATTCAAGAGCATTGAATGGTCGTATCTTAGCTCTTAGAGAGTCGTATTTTGGTGTTTGATTTGTTTGCAACAATAGGGTATTGGAGAAGATGTAAATTCTCATGATTCGTTATTAGTGCACTGATTCTCCACAATATTCTCAAATTTGCAGAAGTTGTGGCACATTTCTTCGCCTAAATTCCTCAAGGCATACACTGGCCATGCGAACTCTCAGTACTCAATTTCCTCTGCGTTCTCCGTCAAAAATGGAAAGCGAATCGTCAGTGGATCTGAGGACAAGTGTGTATACATGTGGGAGCTGAACTCCAGGAAATTGCTTCAGAAACTTGAGGGTCATACTGAGCCCGTCATGAGCGTGGCTTGCCACCCGGCAGAGAACTTGATCGCATCAGGCTCGCTTGACAAGTCTATAAGAATTTGGACACAGAAGAAAGAATGAAACATGACTCTATCTTCAAAATTCATCCATGTAAACATACCTTCCTCTTGATGTTGTAATCATCCATTGTTCACTTTCTTAGATAAACCTTGTTAGATTGATTTTAGCTTCATTATGTCAAAATCCAAATTTTGTCTGGTTTAGAGGAAGTGGAACAGTTGTGTGACTCAGAACTATTTAGGTGGGTTTCAAGGCAAAAAAAAACTCTTTGAATCCTGCAAGTGCAAAGGGACTTGAGAGAGCGAACACAAATCTTCTTACTAACAAGTTTTCCCTTTTCAATTCATTGTATTTATCAATATATTGTCAAGTTTCTTCGTGTTCATACGAATCAGATTGCTGTTGAAGGTCATGGACAAAGTACATATATATATATATATATATATATATATATATGACTATATGTAGATTATGTATGGTAGTTGGTTGGGCCATGATGATGAAGCTTATGGTCCCTTTTGGTTCTGTGTCCTGTCCCATTGTTCATTTTTTCACTTTTATTGTAAAGTCTTTGTTTTTCCCTTCAAATTTTGAAATGGACCACCTGAAAATTTGAACCCACTCTCTAATATCAGCTCAAAAACCAAAAAAACAAAAAAGATGACTTTGTGACGTCGGTTTGTCTTTTTGCTACACCAGTGGGCTGCTTTTACAGCGTGTCTCTCTGTTTGCCTGATTCAACAGAAAGCAGCACTTCCTAAAGACCGAGTCATGTTTGTGTCTCTCCGAAAACAGACAAAGATCAAAATTTTAGCTTTTATTTCTTGAGATATGTTTATAAGGTAAAAAAAACTTTAAAAGAATGAAAGATTGTTGTAGTGGATTGGTCATAAACTTGTAGAAGAGGATAGTGGATGGGTCATAATCAAAACCAGCGGAACGTAACCCGAGACATGAACCAGAAGAACAAACCATAGAGTGTGAGTGATATCTTTTTCTTTTTTTATTGCTAAGAAAAATGAGTAGAAATGTGAGTGATATCTTTAAACCATTTGGGATTGTTCATCTCCTCCCTTCCCTTTTAGATCCAATGTTTTGGTTTTGTTTCTCTTTTTTTTTTACACTTTTATTTGTAGTGCTTAACATAATATTTCTGTCATATTAATATATATATTTGATTTTGTACCAAATACGAAATCAAGCTTCAACAAACGAATCTTCCATCACACGTGCTTTGCCAATTCTCATCATTCGAAGTAAATATTAAAATTTCATTATGTTATTTGTGGATGTGGAATCGCACACCTAATTTTTTATAAAGATTTTTAGGGAGGAATTTTTTGGTGGACTAGTTTCTATATATGAATCAAAAGATATAATTTGGATATAAACTCGACGAATTGGATTTAGTATTAAATCGACCAGGGTCTGTTACAAGTAGAGAAATCTCGAGGAGATTATACAAGTATTCGGTAAATGTTGCTCGAAAAAGAGTCCCCTTAAACCTAAACCCGCGGCCTTCCTTTATAGTTTTCTTCGAACTCAACCATCCCGGATATCACGTCGTTGTGTATCCCGCGAATCGTGGACCCGTTGTTGACTACTTCCTTGCGGGTCGCAGGTCGCTTGGACCCGTTCTTGATCGAGCACGATCTGTTCGCTCACAAACGAGTTGGGCCGCATTCATAGGTTAAAAGATTGTTTTGTTGTTATCGGGCCCTTAATGGACCAGGTACCGCAGGTCGCGATTCGGTACCAACAATTGCCCCCAGCCCATTAAGTTAATTTTTACTTAATGGGTGAAGAGAAACTGTTCGGCGTCCTATCCGCGACAGAGATCTCGATTTTACCGAGATCTTCGCGAATCGAACGGCCGAGATTCGGGGAGAGGAACCGGCTGCGCGATTCTCGGTAAAAAAGGGTAATCATTATGTTTCTTGAGATTGTACGACCGAGATTTGGGGAGATGAAAGATCTCTGCGATCTCAACGGCTGGGGTTAATCCTTCTTTATAAACTTCCTTATGTGCTTTCCCAATAAACCACGATCATCATCCCGACAAAGGTAACTTCTCACTTCATTCTCCTTCTTTTTTTTACTCTGCGATTCTCTGGGTTTTATCGAGAAGGGTTTTTTCTTAAGAAAGAGATTTCCTTTTTCGTTTTGTTTTATTTTGATATGCCGATAGGACTTTCTACGGTTCGTCGAAATCTAGGTTCTTTCTTATTTCTTTTTCCGTATAAATCCTATGGCCGATCCTTCAAAATTCGTCTAGGCGCCCCCGGACGACTTATTCGGACCACACTGGAGGTTGACGACGACTCGGCAGACCATTACGAACCTTCGGCAAGTATATAATATTCCGGCGGAGGTCGAACTCGTCGTTCCGTCGGAATTCGAGACGCCGGAGAGATGCAAACCGGGGTTTTGTTACACCTACGCGACCCTCTTCGAGAAGTGTGGGCTCTTCTTACCCATCCCCCCCCTTTCTGCTCGAGCTCCTTGCCGAAGTCCAACTCTGTTTTTCACAGATGATGCCGAACTTTGTTCGGCACGTCATCGCGCTGGCGGTCAGGGCTTACGAAGAAGGAATTCCTCTCCGCGTAAGAGATGGACTTCACCTCTGCTCCGTGAAACACAACTCCGGGTTTCCGGGGACATTTTACTTGTCCCCGAGGGCTAATCGAAGGGTTATTACCAGGATTCCGGACAAGGATGAATGGCGGGATAAGACGATCTTATTCCGAATCAGCCCGGCCTCGATAGGGGATTTTGACATCTCCAGGCTTCCACAGCGGTGGTCCGCTCAAGTTGGTCAGAGCCGAGCTCGCGGGCTAATCGTCTTTGTTTGATTTAGGATTTTTCTTTTGTCCGCGTACTAACCCGGTCTTATTCTTTTGCAGTTACCCAGAGGAAATCGCCTTTCACGAACGATCTCAGGACGCTTGTGGCAGCATTGCGGCGTGGGGAGATCGAGTGGGACCTTTTTACGAGGAGTAGGATCATTCGAGCTATCGCCTCGATTCACCGGCAGGTTCGCGATCCCCAACCATCCCGACAGCCTCCTCCATTGCGGAGTAAGTGAGCTTTGTTTTTGACATATCGCGATACGAATTAATTTCTCTATTTCGAAGTCGGTTGTTTTTTTTAACAATGCTTGTTGCTGTTTCAGTTGAGCCAGCTAGGGTTCAGATGATTCCGACCCCGACTGTCCGACCTAGGCCAGATTCTAGTTCGTCTACCAGCCATTCGCAACGCCTGATAATGTCGAGAAGAGCGAGCTACCGTAGTCGATCACCCCAACAGCCGAGCACGGGTGCCAGCCGAGTTCGATTTGGCGACATCGTTGCGGCTCTTAGCGATGCCCTGGCCACACAGGTCCCATCGGAGAGGTCGGAACGTATTGCTCCTGTGACGACGGGAGTCCCGCAAGGAGAGATGAGATGGATCGCGGTTCCGAGCGGGCTGTTGAGGATGCTGTGGCCGAGCCCGCCGGTACTCCTATTCCCATCAGCTCGAAGTCAAACGGGTCGAGTACTGCCACGACCTCCCGACGTCCCGAGACACCGCGCTCTCCAGGGGTGGCCCATCACTCGGGGTCGTCGTGACCCCAGGCGAAGAGACCGCGGAACAAGGTCGCGGGTTCTCGTCGGCGAGTAGGACTTTTCACTGGGCGTTCAATCACGCTAAGGATTTCCCCGTTACCGAAGACCCGGAGGGGTTAGCGACGCTGTTTCGCCACTGTAAGGCCGTCGGGTGCCAACTCCCCTCACTGAGGAACATGTCCGAGAGGGAAGCCTATCTGGACATGTGTGCTGCAAATGGAAAGGTACGTTCTTCGTGGCTTATGCCTTAGTAATTTTTTGGGAAAATTATTTCGTTGACGTGTTTATTTCTGCTTCGTCTATTCGCTGGCGGCGCAGAACAGGGTGGTCGCTCTCTTTGAATAGCGGATTCGGGATGCCCCGCAGCCCGAAGAGGTCGAGAAGGCGAAGCAGGTGGTTGCGGGTTTGAACGCCGAGGTGCACGCCCTGAAGGCTCAGGAGGTTTTGAGGGCAACCGAACTGGCGAGGCTCCCCGTTCTTGAGGCTCGCAACGCCGACCTCGAGGCTACTTCGGCTTCGATGTCGTGGAAGTTGCAGGCAACAGAGAATCACCTCGCTGCTCTTCGAACAGAAAGCCAGACTGCGCAGGCACAGGCCGCTCAGCTTGCTCGAGAAAACCGAGAGTTTATTGCGGCCCGAGATAAGGAGGTTCGTCAAGCGGCGCGGGCAGCCAGACGGGAGTTATCCGCGAAATATGCTGAGGTCCTCGAACGGGTCAAGACCAAGTGGGCCTTGAAAAAGGCGCAGACCGACGCCGAGATCGACCTCCAGAAGGTGATTACTAATATCGACCTCTTGAACGAGCTGCAGAAAGGCGACACCACTGTGGAGGCCGAGATTCCTAAGGTTGTTGCGATGAGAGGGGTGTTCGAAGAAGCGTTCAAGGCGGCTCAGGTGTCTGACTTCTCTCTCGGGAAGTTAAGTCTTCCTGTTGTTTCGGAGGATTCGGTCGCCTTGATGGAGGTCGATCCCGTTTCTCAGGTTTTGGTGGGCGTCGACCAATTTGGGACTAACGTCGAGATGACGGAGAGCTCGGCAGCGCGGTTGGCTGACGCAGAGGTGGCGGCCGACGACTTTGTGGAAGATTAGGGTGGAGGACCCAAAGCGAAGGCTATTTGCCTTAGTTTGTTTTTTAGCTTTTATTTTTGAGAATCGAATATTGTACCTTAACCGGGAGGTTTTAATCCGGAGCTGTGTTAGATTTGGAATCCTTTGGTGATTCGAACATATTGCCTTTGCCGGGAGGTTTTAATCCGGCACCTTGTTGGTTTTGGATATTCGGTTTCAATAAAATTTCCGAATTTTTCTAAGTAAAAAACTTCGGTGTCTATTGCCTTATTAAAATTTTGTCTTGAATTTTGTTATTCGTTTTTACTCCGACTTGTTTCGTCGAGGTATGACTTCGTAAAAAGGCTTGTTGTCTTAGCGAAGTGTTTTGCCTTAGCAAATTTTATGCCCCGAAACTCGGGTTCGCTTCGCTTTGGTTTGATTCCCCTTAGCAAAATGCATGGTTCGGGGTCCAAACGACTTTTGGGTCGTTTGAAAGGCGTTATCGACCTCATGGCCCTATCGAGGTCAGAGCTTGTTATTTGAGAGTTTAGGTCGTATCGACGTGGTCCTTTGACCGCATTCGTTTGAACTTTTAAGAGAGTGGATGGTCCGGTGGACTTCGAGGCGCTTTTAGGACGAGATTTTGCCTTGTGGTTTAGTTCGTGATGCGAGGTCGCGAGATTTTTATGATACGAGAGCTAACTAATGTTTCTTGGGAACTGTGCTAGATGAGTGTCAAGGTGAAAAATGTTTCTTTATTCATCTGAACTCGCTGAGAAATGAGCGAGCTACGACGTATATCGATCAAGATAAACGATAGTGTTTTATGGTGGCTGCACTCGCAGGTCGAGCTGCCTACGTACTCCGTCAGGGGATCAAGCCTTTACGTAGTTCGATTGTTATACGTACTCAGTCGTGATATCGTTTTAGATTCATGAAATTCCAAGATCTTTTTTCTGGTACGTCGTTTTTGACTTTGGCGAGCTTGTAGACGCCGTTGCGTACTACTTCGATGACGCGGTAGGGGCCTTCCCAGTTGGTCCCTAGTTTTCCGGCACCTCGCTCTTTGGTATTCTCGTATACCTTTCGCAAGACTAGGTCGCCTACTTCGAAACTCATGTGTTTAACGTTGGAGTTATAGTAGCGGGCGGCGGCTTGCTGGTAGTTTTGGATCCTAATCAGTGCTTGGTCTCGACGTTCGTCGATGAAGTCCAACTGATCTCGTAACATTTCCTCATTGAATTCGTTGTTCGCTTGGCAAAGAATTCGCCTGGGGCTGGGTACCGAGACTTCGGCTGGGACTATTGCCTCCATCCGGTATGCTAGTGAAAATGGTGTTTCATGTGTAGCTCGATGGGGAGTGGTGCGGCAAGCCCAGAGGACCCCGGGGAGATCATCTGCCCATCTTTGTTTCCTTGAGTCAAGTCTTTTCTTGAGGTTGCTCAAGATTGCCTTGTTCGCGGCTTCGGCGTGACCGTTTGCCTGAGGTTTCCTCGGGGTCGAGGTGGTTAGGCGGATGTGGATGCGGAATCGCACACCTAGTTTTTTATAAGGATTCTTAGGAAAGAACTTTTTGGTGGGCTAGTTTCTATCTATGAATCAAAAGATGTAATTTGGATATAAACTCGACGAATTGGATTTAGTATTAAATCGACCAGGGTCTGTTACAAGTAGAGAAATCTCGAGGAGATTATACAAGTATTCGGCAAATGTTGCTCGAAAAAGAGTCCCCTTAAACCTAAACCCGCGGCCTTCCTTTATAGTTTTCTTCGAACTCAACCATCCCGGATATCACGTCGTTGTGTATCCCGCGAATCGTGGACTCATTGTTGACTACTTTCTTGCGGGTCGCATGTCGCTTGGACCCGTTCCTGATCGAGCACGATCTGTTCGCTCACAAACGAGTTAAACCGCATTCATAGATTAAAAAATTGTTTTGTTGTTATCGGGCCTTTAATGAACCAGGTACCGCAGGTCGCGATTCGGTACCAACATTATTCTTCTATTTTTCACTAATTTTATTTTTTAATATTTAGTGCAAGGTAGTGCACTACGAAAAAAAAAATGATATTGGTCCGGATCCATAAAGAAGACAATAAAGTTCACCTAATATGAGACGACTTATTTGCATTGGCTAATATATTTCTCTAATCTCTAGTCCAGTGGCTAAAAAAACTGCTTTTGAAAATTTTTGCCGTGCGGTCATCTCAGGGTTTGTCTCCTCATTTGCATAAGAACAGAGACCGTTTCTTTTGTTTTGGTCTTAAGGGTAGACATGTGATTACGATGCCGTTTAAGGAGTGCTTTGGTCATTTAAGTGTTACATTTAAGCTCCAATTTAATTATCTTGTTAATCAAAAGCGGGTCCCTCGATAAATCGGTAAGTTTGTGAATCCCAGTGGTGGGCTCTTCAAACTATAACATCAGGACCGTTCATCATCATTAATAACTTTAATTATGGTTTTTTTTATCTTTGGTTCCTTTTATCTTTAAAACATCAGTTATGAATTTATGGTTAGTTTTTTTGGTTATTTAGGTGAATATTAAATGTTGACCAAAAAATTAGAAGTTGAATTGAAAATCCAAAATATCCTTTATTTTTTTAAAAATCACAAAAATGTCATCCGGCAACACTGTTCATTTGACGGCCGCACTTTTCATTTAACGACTACTATTCATACACAGGAAACATATTGTTATCATCGTTAACATTATCATGTTAATCCAGTTATCATTGTTAATATCGTTAACATTGTCATGTTAACCCAGTTATCATTGTTAACATCATTAACATTATCATGTTAGCTCAGTTATCATCGTTAACATTGTCATGTTACCACAATTATCATTGTTAACATCGTTAACATATAATTAGTATCGTTAATATTGTCATGTTAACCCCAGTTATCATGTTCATTTTTATAAAATTATCATGTTAAACCAGTTATCATATTATAGATTATTGTGTTAATTCAGTTATTATATGATAATCCGGTGACACTGTTCATATTATCGACGTCACCGGCATCGCCTCCATCGGGTTCTTTTTCACCGGCATCGCTGTCTTTGCCTCCGTCGCCGGCGTCAACTTCTTTTCTTTTCTTTTTTTTCTTCTTCTTCTTCTTATTCTTCTTCTTTTTCTTCTTTCTTCTTCACCGTGGAACAATGGATGAAAAAGAAAAAAAACAAAAATAATTATTTGGAAGAGATAAGAGCATCTCCAATGGGGGGTTCTTAAAGGAGAGGTTCTTAAAATTTTATAATGACAAATAATGATAAATATTAAAGAGGTTCTTAACTTTTAAAAAAAGGTTCTTAAAGTTCTTATTTAAGAACTTTTTAGGGGTTCTTAACTAGAGGTTCTTAAAATTTATAATTAAAATATTGATAAGAACCCCATGAGGAATTCTACCATTGGTGATGCTCTAAGGGTAAGAAAATCTTTTTTATGTAAACATTAGTGGTCAAAAAGAAAACTTAATTTTGCTTTTATTTAATAGTATTTGTTGCAAATACTCTAGTTTTTTTTTGCCAAAAAAATTACATGTCCCTCCTTAATACCTATGTGACGTAATTTTATAACTTACTCGAGGTATTAAAGAATATAATAAATCAGAGGATTTGTTAAGTTTTGGCTACATCACGTTTCAAAAGTTTCAGAATTAGAAACAATAAGGCTCCAAAATAAAATTCATGTAATCATTGTTTTTTCTTCTTCTCTAATTATATGTTTTATTAACTCCATATATTTCTATATATAGTTATTATTTTTTTCATCTTTTTGTTTTGTTTTAATGTTAATTTTATTACTGAAAAATAAAAAGATACATACTAATATTAATACTATTACAACCCATTATTTTTTGAAGTAGAATCACAAAATTGGAACATCAAAAAGAGATTACAAAGGATGCGAGAAACAGCAAAAACAACATTTAAGGAGAGATTGAGAAACCCTCGAAACTTGAACTAGGAAGAAAATGAGACGATTCCGCATGATGCGGTCGATGCTAGCTTTTATAGAGGTAGTCACCATGAATATTCTTGCGTTACGTTCTTTCTAAATAACGTATGAGGTAATTTGAAGAAAAAACTTGGCAATAGATTTGTAAAAAGCCTGAAGTGAAATCCTAATGAAATAGATTGTAAGAAGAAAGGAAGATTATACCACACTAAAAAAAGATATGAGTATGAGATTCTAATTTTTTTTAAAAAATTGACGTATATTTGGCGTATTTAAAGTTTGTGTTATTTTAATTTCAGAAAGTTTTTTTTTGTCTGAATTTTTTAAGAAAGTTTATGTGTTTTAGCGTTCTGGTTTCTAGAAATCAAAATTATCCCTCCATTTTATAGTTTTACTACTTGTTCAATTTATAAAAACAAGTAAAATAAAAATAAATGAAATAATTCACTATATAATAAAATAAAATAAAACAGGCCATTTTTAGAGAATCATTATTTGGGGTACTTGATGAGGTTCTTAACCCAAAAATAATAATAATAATAATAATAATATTATGAACAGTGTAAAAACTGGTTCTTAAATAAGAGTTTTAAGAACCGGTTTTTAAGGGGGTTCTTACACCGTTCTTAGCCACGTGTCAATCCCTAATTTGTCGGATTTTTTTTTTTGCCAAATTTTTTTTTTTACTTTTTCTTCACTTTAACTTAAAAAAAAATTCTTACATTTTTTTTTTTACTTTTTTTTAACTTTAACTTTAAAATTCTAAACTTTTTTTTACATATTAATTAATTGAAATCTTTACATATTAATTTTTTTTTTAAGATTCTAAAATTCTAAATTTCATCTTCCTGAAATTTCGACAATATTTTGTATGTTTTAAAATTCATGAAATGCAATATAATTTTGGTTTTATAAAATATATCATGTTTATAATTTTGGAAACGGAAGTGCACATGTGGATCTCATTTCAAATTCTATGTTTAAAATGTTATGTTTTTATGTCAACTATGTTTAATTAGAAAAATAAATTCTATTTAAAATAAAACAAAATTATTAATTTTTTTTTTAAAAAACCTCAAATGGGTTTCACCATTAGAGCAGAAAAAACAAAAATTTCTTAATAGAAGTTCTTAACTTAAATTTTATAATTAAATATTAGTTAAGATAATTATTGATGATGCTCTTTCCTCACTTACCCTCACCACACTCTCACCCTTTTTAAACCAAACCCTAACTTACACAGAAAGAGAGAGAGAAAAAAGAGAGCCATGAAGCTTCTTCTTCTCCTTCTACTTCTACTTCTCCTCCACATTTCTCATTCCTTCACCGCCGGTCGACCAATCTCCGAGTTCCGTGCTCTTCTCTCACTCAAATCCTCTCTCACCGGCGACGAAAATGACCAACACTCACCTCTCACCTCATGGAACCTTTCGACAAGCTTCTGTCTATGGACCGGTGTCACGTGCGACGTCTCTCGCCGGCACGTGACCTCCCTCGACATCTCCGGCCTTAACCTCTCGGGGACTCTCTCCTCCGACGTAGCTCATTTACCTCTGTTGCAGAACCTATCGGTCGCTGCTAACCAGATCTCGGGTCCTATTCCGCCGGAGATAGCCAATCTCTCCGAGCTCCGTCATCTCAATCTCTCCAATAATGTCTTCAACGGTTCGTATCCCGATGAACTCTCCGCTGGATTGGTGAATCTCCAGGTTCTCGATTTGTACAACAACAATTTGACCGGAGATTTGCCCAATTCCATCACGAATCTGACACAGCTCCGTCATCTCCACCTGGGTGGGAATTACTTCGCTGGCCGTATCCCGGCGGTGTACGGAACCTGGCCTGTTCTCGAATACCTAGCAGTTTCCGGCAACGAGTTAGTCGGGAAAATCCCTCCGGAGATCGGAAACCTAACGAGTCTCCGGGAGCTTTACATCGGATATTACAACGCTTTCGAAGATGGTCTTCCGCCGGAGATTGGAAATCTATCGGAGCTCGTCAGGTTCGACGCCGCTAATTGCGGATTAACAGGAGAGATTCCGCCGGAGATTGGGAAGCTTCAGAAGCTCGATACGCTTTTCCTGCAAGTAAACGCGTTCTCAGGGCCATTAACTCCGGAGCTGGGGATGATTTCGAGCTTGAAATCAATGGATTTGTCTAACAATATGTTCACGGGAGAGATTCCGGCGAGTTTCGCACAGCTGAAGAACCTAACGCTCTTGAATCTCTTCAGGAACAAGCTGTACGGTGCCATACCTGAGTTCATCGGTGACATGCCGGAGCTCGAAGTGTTGCAGCTGTGGGAGAACAATTTCACCGGTAGTATTCCTCAGAAATTGGGGGAAAACGGTAAACTAGTGATTCTTGACCTCTCCTCCAACAAACTCACCGGAACTTTGCCGCCGAATATGTGCTCCGGTAACCGGTTGATGACTTTAATCACTCTCGGCAACTTCTTATTTGGTTCCATCCCGGACTCGCTCGGCAAATGTGAGTCTCTGACCCGGATCCGAATGGGCGAGAATTTCCTCAACGGGTCGATTCCGAAGGGGCTTCTCGGGTTACCCAAATTATCTCAAGTGGAGCTCCAAGACAACTACCTCACCGGAGAGTTACCAGTAAGCGGAGGAGTCTCTGTAAACCTTGGTCAGATCAGTCTGTCAAATAACCAGCTCTCGGGTCCATTACCGCCGGCCATCGGAAACTTCTCCGGCGTCCAAAAACTACTCTTAGACGGAAACAAGTTCGCTGGTCCGATTCCGTCGGAGATTGGGAGGCTTCAGCAGCTATCCAAGTTGGATTTTAGCCACAATCTCTTCTCTGGTCGGATCGCACCGGAGATCAGCCGCTGTAAGTTGCTAACGTTCATTGATTTGAGTCGTAACGAGCTTTCTGGTGAAATCCCTAACGAAATCACAAGTATGAGGATCTTGAATTACTTGAATCTTTCGAGAAACCATCTCGTGGGCTCGATCCCCGTGACGATAGCATCAATGCAGAGTTTGACATCTGTTGATTTCTCTTACAACAATCTCTCCGGTTTAGTTCCGAGCACTGGACAGTTCAGTTACTTCAATCACACATCGTTCTTGGGTAATTCTGATCTTTGTGGTCCGTATTTGGGTCCTTGCAACGGCAAGGGAACTCACCGGCCTCATGTTAAGCCTTTATCTGCTACTATGAAACTGTTACTCGTCCTCGGATTGCTTTTTTGTTCGATGGTGTTTGCTATAGCTGCCATAGTCAAAGCTCGGTCCTTGAGAAACGCGAGTGACTCCAAGGCCTGGAGACTGACTGCTTTCCAGAGACTAGACTTCACTTGTGACGATGTCTTGGTCTCTCTCAAGGAAGACAACATCATTGGTAAAGGCGGTGCCGGGATTGTCTACAAAGGCGTGATGCCTAGCGGGGACCTAGTCGCGGTCAAGAGATTGGCTACAATGTCCCATGGATCTTCCCACGATCACGGGTTCAACGCCGAGATTCAGACGCTAGGTAGGATCAGACACAGGCACATCGTGAGGCTGCTGGGGTTTTGCTCTAACCACGAGACGAATCTCCTTGTGTACGAGTACATGCCCAATGGTAGCCTAGGAGAGGTTCTTCATGGAAAGAAAGGAGGTCATTTACATTGGGACACACGTTACAAGATCGCTCTTGAAGCAGCCAAGGGTCTTTGCTATCTCCACCACGATTGTTTCCCGTTGATTGTTCACAGAGATGTCAAATCCAACAACATCCTCCTCGACTCCAACTTCGAAGCTCATGTCGCCGACTTTGGTCTCGCCAAATTCTTACAAGATTCCGGGACTTCTGAATGTATGTCCGCCATTGCAGGCTCCTACGGCTACATTGCTCCAGGTGCAATGTGTAAATTTGGCATTTAATCAAACACTTGGTTGGTGTGTGAGTGTCATATCTCTGAACTATTTGTTGTTATGGCAGAATACGCGTATACATTGAAGGTAGATGAGAAGAGCGATGTGTACAGCTTCGGTGTTGTTCTTCTGGAACTCATCACCGGGAAGAAACCCGTCGGAGAATTCGGCGACGGCGTCGATATCGTTCAGTGGGTCAGAAGCATGACGGAATCAAACAAAGACTGTGTGCTCAAAGTAATCGATCTTAGACTCTCTTCCGTACCTATTCACGAAGTAACGCACGTCTTCTACGTTGCGATGCTCTGCGTTGAAGAACAGGCGGTGGAGAGGCCGACGATGAGGGAAGTTGTCCAGATCCTCACCGAGTTCCCAAAGATCCCTCTTTCGAAGCAACATGCGGCGGAATCAGACGTGACAGAAAAATCTCCGGCGATGAATGAATCGTCGCCGGATTCAGGAAGTCTGCCGGATCTCCTCAGTAATTAGAATTCACGGCTTCGATGGGTTTACGTTTACAATTACGGTGAATGTGCGGTGATCGAGGGGCAAATTTGTCATTTTTATCTCGTCTCCGTCTCTGATTCGGTTAAGGCAACGGTTATGAGTTCGGTCTTAGAGCATGTGCACCCATTAAACTCACAAAGTTTCATAACCATTTTTTTATTATTATTTTTTATATTTTTTTATTAGTTGATATTTACTATAATACTTGTAGCAAATTTGTTTCCAACAGTGATACCGGTATCGATATCATTAAAAAAAATTATTATTTGCAAAATGGAGAATAATCAAATATATAAAAACATAAGATTACAAAAGG
Source organism: Eutrema japonicum (assembly GCA_030161315.1). Lineage (NCBI taxonomy): Eukaryota > Viridiplantae > Streptophyta > Magnoliopsida > Brassicales > Brassicaceae > Eutrema > Eutrema japonicum. The sequence goes on from BSQW01000013.1 coordinate 46,842,684, forward strand.
TAATATTACAATCCATAAAAACTTAAAATTGACAGGAAAAAAAAACATTCAAATTCCAGAAAAATATAAAAGGATGATGAAAAAAAGACAATTAAGTCGTCACAAGTCAGTTACTTTGGTGATGATGTTGCCAAACATGCTCAACCAAATCTTGTTTCAATTGTCGATGCACTCCTTCTCCGCGAATTCGAGCTCGATTGGCCATCATATTGTTCACATTTGTAGGTGTCTGTGTAGAAAACGTGTAGTCCACATGCGAAGTCCCGCTTCCTTCTCCTTCTACAAAATTGGAGAAATTGTATTGAGTCCCTTTGTCTCTTTCGTCTTCTACAATCATATTGTGCAATATGATGCACGCTCTCATTACCTTACCTATTTTTTCCATATCTAAAAACAGAGCTGGGTTTCGAATAATAGCAAACCGAGCCTGCAAGACTCCAAACGCTCGCTCGACATCTTTTCTGGCAGCTTCTTGATAACTAGCAAATAAAGATGCTTTCGCACCTTGTGGTCGGGAAATTGATGGAATGAATGTTGCCCATTTGGGATATATACCATCTGTGAGATAGTAAGCCAAATGGTATTCGTGCCCATTGACAAAGTAGCTGACTTGGGGAGCTCGGCCGTACAATATATCATCAAAAACCGGTGACCGGTCAAGAACATTGATATCATTACAAGTACCTGGAGATCCAAAAAAAGCGTGCCAAATCCAAAGATCTTGCGAAGCCACGGCCTCTAAGACAATAGTAGGTTTTCCATGTCCGCGTGAAAACTGGCCTTTCCAAGCCGTAGGACAATTCTTCCACTCCCAATGCATACAATCAATGCTTCCAATCATCCCGGGAAATCCGCGACGTTCTCCAAGATTGAGTAATCGTTGGAGATCCTCGGGTGTAGGCCTTCTCAGGTATTCATCTTGGAATAAATGTATAATTCCATCCACAAAATGTTCTAAGGCTTCACTCACAGTGCTTGCACCCATACGTAGGTATTCATCCATCGCATCATTTGCAAGACCATATGCCAGACGCCGAATTGCCGCTGTACATTTTTGTAAGGCCGATAAACCCATCCTTCCGGTAGCATCTGGTCTTTGTTGGAAATATGGAAATTGACATAGGCTTTGAACAATACGAATGAACAATCGCTTGTTCATTCTAAATCGTCGTCGGAACATCGCATGAGGGTAAATCGGCTCGTCGATAAAGTAATCGTTCCACAATCGAACATTTCCTTCCTCACGTTCTCTTTGTATAGTAGTTTTTTTTTTTCTTATTTTTTGGGACGATAGACGTCTACTACAATCATCTAACCCTCTTTGAAAACAATTAACAAAAGTTTGATCGATGTATTCATGAAAAGTTTCTTCAAAATTTTGATTTGAAATGCCATGAGGAGGAGATGCCATGACTTTTTGCAATGAAGAAAACACTAACCGAACATATAGAGAATGAAAACAAAATATGGGAATGAAAAGGCACTTTGTGTTTTTGAAAAAAGAGATTGAGAATGAGAAGACTATAAACAAGGAGAAGGAACTTTGATTTTATGAAAATGAGCTTCAGACTAGAATGTAGCCAAACATATAGATGAAACAAATAACACATTACACAGTACATAAATAATTTGGTACAACCACCAAAACACATGCGTTTACATATTTCCGAATGTGTTTGGTACAACCACCAAACACACAACATTACAAAATACCAAAAGAAGCCAAAGGAAAACAGCAAATTACAAGTCTTACCACAGTCTGAATCACCCACCACACTTGATTCCTTGCCGACACACTAGGATCCAAGCTCTTCTTCCTGTAGACCATTAAGCATTAACAAAATTACTTTAGTCAAACTAGCATACATGTTAAAGAAAGATCTACTACACAGAACTCAAACATGAGTTACATTTAAAACACACGAATTTCAAATATTTTATACGTTTCTTATTAAACTAATTGATCTCATCTCGCATATTACTACTAACCCAATAAATTACAATTCTCTTCCTATTCCAAAACCATCTAAGCACATGACCTCAAGCTAAAAAAGAGAGAATATCAAAAAGGTAGAATTAGAAGTAGAGCTGGAGATCAAATCCAAAGCCATTGCGATCCTTTGATCTTAGTACTAGGTGGTAAGGTACATTGATGTATGTACTTTAAATAGTAGTTTTTGTTGTGTAATACAAAGTCAACAAAAATTATCGTATAAGCAAAGGAAGAGAATCACCCACCACACTTGATTCCTTGCCGACACACTAGGATCCAAGCTCTTCTTCCTGTAGACCATTAAGCAAAGGAAGAGAATCATTACGCAAGCAAAACAAATCAGGTCATATACTTTAACCATTAACGAATAAAAACACAAAAACACTTACGATTTCAGGCTGATTGTAAGCAGACAGGAGCTCAGTGAGTAGGTTGTCTTTAAGACACATTTCTTTCTCTGACAGTGAGTCAGATCTTCCAATTAGGCTGTCAAGCAGCTTACGCTTCGACATTCCCTCATTAAATTTGTTGTCCTTCTCCTTTATCTCCCAGAGAGACTGAAGCTCCTTCACACAATCAGTAGCTTCACTCTTACCTTTTCCCTTTGCCTTTGCCTTGGCAGCCTTAACACCAATAGGCCTCACCATTGGGTCTTCTTCTCCATTCGCAGGAGCAGCATCATTTAGCTTTGATTTCTTCTTCCTTGGTTTGGTTTTTTTAGTGCAGAAGCTTTGCCATTTCTGCTCATTCTTCAGAATTCTCCAAACATGGTCAAGTGTGAACTTCACCTTGTGATCCTGGAAATATAACTTGTGTGCCAGCACAAGTACATCATCAGCATTCTCTCCACTACGAGGAATACGTTCTGCACACTCATAGCAGCCCGCAAATTTCATCACTAGCTCATTCATCTTTTGCCATTTCTGCTTGCAAGTATTAAACTCTCGGATTGGAAGATTTGCAACCTCAGGACACTCTCTATAATAACTAGCAACTCTCTCCCAAAAAGCACTTGATCTCTGCTCATTGGACACTATTGGATCTTTCGAAGTGTTCAACCAAGCAGAGGCAAGGGCCTTTTCTTCAGGGAGAGTCCATCTAACCTTACTTAAGGATGTAGGTGTTGGGTTACAAGGGGAAAGTGGTTGTTCAAAAGTTTCAGGATAAGTGAGTTCTTCTTGACTGAACAAGAGATTGGTGAAGGATTGAGAGGAAGAAAAAGGAGCAGAAGAATCCATTATCATACGTAATGAAGAAGATTTGTGTTTTGTTTACATGAGTTTAAGTCATTATAAGGCACAACCTCAATAAATGGCACCTAAGCTGGATTCAATTACGGTGAATTGTGTAATTTAATTCACTGAGACACTAGCCATCACCATAAACACATACTTATATGACTAATGTCTCATCATCATTAACTGAACTGTGTACATTTTACTTAAAGCGCCATTTTAGATTAACCGAAACAAGTATTAATTTACAAACAAAAGCATTCTTCTTGAGAAATCCAAACAAACCCAGAACAAAATCTAAATCAGATTGATTTTTGGGATGAAATACGAACCTGTGAGGGCTGATATTCGACATCCATGAGAACGACCACCACCGATGAAGAGAGGAAGAGATTATCGCCGGAGATTTGGTTCCGATCGACGGAAAATCTTTGTTATCTCCGTCGGCGACGAGAACGAAGAGAGAAAAGAAAATTTTATTTCCAAATTTTCCGTCGGCCACATACACAATGATACCGTATCATTTAACTCATCAGAGTGATACGGTTCAGACTAAATTTCATTTCCAAATCCATTTTAAATTTATTTCTGGGCCTATGAAACCCAGCAAAAATCATTGCTGGACATGCTCTAATTAGTGGTTTTAAGTTTTAACTCTTGAGGTTGTTCCCTTTGTTACCGCTGTTTCTTTTCCCCCACAAATATTCGAGTAGTTTTATATCTTCTGGTAGGAATTTTGAATATGTAAATTCCTGTTGGATTTCGGAAGGTAAATGTTAATTTCAATTAAATTTTGAATTTTGAGGACATTATGCATACTGATACATACATAATTTCAAATAATATGATAAGCTTCCCAGTTCAAGTATATCTATCAAGTGTGTTAGACCCCAAAAAAAAACACTTTGGGCTCTATTTGGTTTAATACTCTGAAAACACTTTACAATCTAAGGCTCGGAATTCGGTTACTTCGAATAATTCGGTTTGGATAGTTCGGTTTTTTGGTTAGTTCGGTTTTCAAGAATCCTGTCGAAAATAATCGAATAAAATATAGGTTCGGTTCGGTTATCGGGTAGTTCAACAATTTTTTTATAACAAAAAATAACCGAAATATTCGCAAATTCAGTTTAATTTAGATAGTTTCAGTTATTTTTGGTTATTTTCGGGTAATTCGGTTCGGGTAATTCGAATATTTTTGATTATTTTTGGGTATTTTTGGTTATTTTCGAAAAAATTAAAAAAAAAAACATTAAAAACAAAATCAGTTAACCGATCGGTTCGGCCGAACCGAACCGAGAACCAAAATTAATTTTAAATATTGTCGAAAATAATTGAACCATAACCGAATTTAAAAAACTTCGGTTCGGTTCGGTTAATAATCCCACGCAAAAAGAACTAGTGTTTCCGTTGTGTTGAATTTGGAACGTTTTTCTAAAATGAAAATCAAATACAGAATTCTTGCTTACTAGCTAGTTGTTACAGAATCCATCAAAATAACCGTCGTTATGTATACTTTCGCACCTTTGTTTTACCCTTTTGGACTGTATCTCATTGTGGTCGTTGTTGCGGCACAAAAGGACATTCCATGTGAGAGGAGACAGAGGGGGAAAAACTAAGGTATGAATGTGTGTGTGTGTGTGGGACTTCTCTTAAGTTATGGTGAGAAGGAAGAAAGTGAAAGCTCACTCACAATTTTCTCCAATTATTGCAAAATGTATGTGTAGTGTCTTTAATGAATCAAATGGTCCTAACTCCTAAGATCCTTTTCAACTCTCTTCCCTTGTCTTGAAGCAAAAATCTAATTTTTATGAAGCATTTATGACATCTCTCTCATTAAATTTAAGCCATATATCCCAACTCTGATTTTGATACATCAAAATCGAATCCTTAGGTGTTGTTGCTATCCTTGATATTTAGATTATTTCTTCGTTAACCATGACTATTGAGATACTAAAGATACAAACTAAAAAGAATATTTGTTAGGATATTTCAGATAGAATTTGTCAATATCTAATATAAAATTTCTTACCTCCTAACTTACACTGATCTTCTAACCCTAATCTTTTCAGAGAGGCAAAGGAAATAGAAAAAGAGGGGGATTTGGCAAAGGAAATCTATTTTCGTCTTCACATAAAACCTAATTAAAGAACTCTAAGATTAAGTCACGACTTGGAGATAGATTAGAGTGGAAAGGTTTCTTCGGAGCCCAATATTATAGGAGATGGAAACTGCCAGCCGTTATTTACGTTATAAACTCTTCAAAACCTTGAATATTTAAGCATCTCAAATCTTGTCCACAATCCTACAAAAGATATGTTCTAATGAACTTCTCTGTGTATCTGAATAACATGTCTACTATAGTCATTAAATCATTCACAGATTACTCTACTAAATTGAGATTACTCCTTAAGGAATTGAACAAAGTTCATTTGAGGTTTTTTTTTGGATCACCACGAGGTTCTGGACCGAAACCCGTAATTCCTCAGGCCCAGAACTATAACATATAATATTAGTTTCGTCCCAAGCGTCACTCAATCTTGTGATCTTTAGGTTTTCTCTAAGGTAATGACACTTGGTTATTTATTTGAACTTTCGGGCAAAGGTCCATTACAATTCCTTCTACTTAAACAGAGGTTCAGATACAAATAAGAAGGAGAAGAACAAGAAAAAGAACTAGAAGAAGAAATAGTGGTGTTTTGGAAATTAGGTCGGCCATGATCCATCATTACTTTGAGATATGTATTTTTGTATTTGAATTGGCACGTTTGTTTCTTTCTTCATTGGTTTCACCAACACCAATTATGTCACATCCTTTTTTTGTTTTTAACATCATCACAACCTTTGTATGAGAACCCTTTTGCATATTCGTTTTGCTTCAGCAATCAATGTAAATTCAACATATTACAATATGAAAAAAGAGAAAATTACTCAAAATAACATTAATCTTTAGTGTTATTATCTCTATAATATTATTTAAGAAGATATTTTAAAAAATGAACTTTGTTTTGTAAGTTATTACATGAAATGTCATTATAAATAACAAAGAATCATTGAAATAGGAAAGAATATAATAGTCTTTTAAAATTACTGATTAGAATATGGAAAGTATATATTTTTCATTAAAGAGATTATTTATTATTTAATTTCTTAATTATTTTTAATACTATATATTTTAAAATAATAATCAATTCATATATATTCAAATAAAAAATATATTCAAAATCTTGCTATATTTTTCACTATAATTTATTATATTTTATTTGAATATATATCAAAACAAAAATTGAAAAATATTTTACTAATTTTATAAAAAGTTAGACACAAGAAATTTTTTTTTAAAGAGTTTGTAAACTAACCACAAAAACTAGAGTCATTTAACGGTACATATTAGAGTTATGTTTTCAAGATTATAAATTCTTGCGGGTTGACCCGAATAATATTTTAATTCACTGCAAAACGGGTTAAATAGACAAATTATTACAAATTGACAACTTTATCTATAATATTAATTAGATATATTCTAAAATTTAGATAAAAGCAATTTTCTTAAATTTCAAAACAATGTTTAAAAAAAAAATTACTCCGCGCTATAATTAGCGCGGATTAAATCCTAGTTAGAATAACATTCTCAAAACAAACTTTACTAGAATAACACTATTCTTTGGAGAAAAGACATAAAAATCCAATATGGCTAACTTATTAACGAAAATGCCATTTTGTTTTTTTTTGTAAAAAAATAGGAAAAAAAATAATATGATTTTCCAAAATCAAATACCCAAAAATTTTAGTACCTCTCTACTTTCCTTTCTTGTTCGTCGTCGCCAAACGACGACACTAAACCTCTAAACCCTAAATTTTTTCTTCACCGTCGTCGTCCATCGTCGCATATTCGCCGTCATCGTCACCGTTTTTCATAGATGTCGTCGTCGTTGTTCTTCAGCGTTGTTGTACCCTCGTCGTCCTCCTTCTTAACCAAACCTTCGTAGTTTCTCTCTTCCCTCTTTTTTCAAAGTTCATCGTCCTTGTCGTTCTCAGCGTCCATAAATGTCCTCGTCGTCCTCGTTCATCACCGTCGTCGCTGTCATCGTCTATTTTTTCTCTCTCTCTCTCTCGCGTCTTTTCATCTTCCTCACAGATCCAAACTTGTTTTCATGTGTTGCATACTTGTTTATGTGTTGTAGACTTGTTTTTAGATGCTTAAAACCGCCGCGCCGCCCTTGCGTCTCTTCATCTTCCTCACAGATGCAGACTTGTTTTCATGTGTTGCATACTTGTTTTTTTTTTTTGCATATCTTTTTTGTATTGTCGCATATTTGTTTTTATGTGTTGCATATATGTTTTGCATGTCTCGCAGATTTATTTTTCATAGGAAAAGTGGTTGTGCGATGTTTGTGTGTGTTGCAGCGGTTTGTGCATCAGATATGTTTATCGTGCGCCGACGGATGGAACTCCGGAAAATGGGCTCGAATGATTATCGTAGATTTTATTTCAGAGGGATTAGCGGATTAGGGTTTATATATGGATTCGAAACGATTTTGTAGAAGATAACATGAGTCAAGATGGAGGTAGACGATGAACTGTCGTCCTTGGTTTTACACCGTTGGTACCATTGGAGGAATGCTCAGTGCCAGAACTGTTGGAAATTAAACTTGATTGTGGGAAATTATTTGTTGCAGACTTGTTTTATTCGTTGCAGACTTGTTTTATTTGTTGCAGATTTGTTTTATTTGTTGCAGACTTGTTTTATTCGTTGTAGACTGGTTTTATTCGTTGTAGACTTGTTTTATTCATTGCAGACTTGTTTACTTTGTTGCAGACTTGTTTCATTCTTTGCAGAATTGTTTTATTTGTTGCAGACTTGTTTTAATCGTTGCAGATTTGCTTTATTCGTTGCAAACTTGACTTGTTTACTTTGTTGCAGACTTGTTTCATTCGTTGCAGACTTTTTTTATTCGTTCCAGACTTGTTTTATATGTTGTAGACTTGTTCTACTCGTTGCAGACTTGTTTGATTTGTTGCAGATTTTTTTCATTTGTCTCAGACTAGTCTTAGGGGTATTTGTTCTGAAGGCTTATCTTCTTCCTTTTGTTTTGCAGCATATGTGTTCCTCCATGAATTTGTTACCGAAGAGGTCTCTACGAGTACCTATCCCATTCCGGACCGAAAGAATTGCCTTCCTTTACCAATGGTTTGTTGACTTATGGATTCTCGAGTATAAATAGTTTGCTATTTCGCCGTCAAATTCTTGTTTGGTGAAGGTTATGAAAGTACGTTTAATGGGATATCTCCACATTACGCTCAAACAAAGAAGAGATGGATCAACGATGTTGATGTTGTCTACTTTTTCCACAACATAAAATGTAGCCACTGGATTGCGTGTGAAATGGATGTGAAGAAAGAGATGATTGAGATTTACGATATCATCATTCCCGAGGACTGGAAGAAAGTGGTCGACCAAGTGAGGCCATATGCGAAAATGGTTCCATATTGGATTAAATCTTTCACACCGAAAGAGAAAAGAAAGGGTCGTAAATGGAATCCTTTCAAAGTTCACTATACCAAGCATTTGCCACAAAACGTTCAGACATGCGACTGTGGTGTCTATGCTATCAAGTACGTGGAGTGCCTTGCATTGGGATACAAAATGGATGGTTTAAGTGACAACACAATCGCCGGAATCCGTTTGAAGCTTGCAACGAAGATTTTTGATGAGGTGCCTGACGCAAACCCTCAGATGCCTGACCCAAGGCCTCACGGTCAAGACAAAGTCCGCATACTTAAGCCTGCCACACAATCATAGTTATTTATGTACTTAGATCCTTTTGTCGTAGACTTTTTATGTAGATGTTGCAGACATCTAATTTTCCTACTTTGTTGCAGACTTCTTATAACTGTATTGCAAACCTTTTTATAACTGTATTGCAGACTTATTATAACTTTGTTGCAGACTTGTTACATTTGTTGCAGTGTTTTATTCGTTTATTTATTGCATACTTATTATAACTTTGTTGCAGACTTGTTACATTTGTTACATACTTATGTTAACTGACTTGCAGACTTATGTTAACTGACTTGCAGACTTATTGTACCTTTGCCGACTTATACTGACAGTGTTGCAGACTTGTTTCATTTGTTGCAGACTTATTTTAAAGAAATATGGAGAATCTCCAACTGTAGTAGCTCAGACTCTCCATGTGCATCCTTTTATCCAACATCTAGCAATTAATAAGGTTGGCGTTGAATAATCAACGTTAAAATCAAATTTCTGCGCAACAGAAATAATCTTCAACCTCATCTCCAATGCGTCTTTGTTTTCATACCTTTGTCTGACCGATATATCCAACGAAGTCATTTCCATTTTCTGGTAATCTTCATCAACTTTGTTATCATTCATTTGTGCCATTTTTCTGTGGAAATCTTGGTTTCTCTTCTTTCTCTTCCTCCTCACGAAGCTTTTCATATAGATAGTAATCCTCATCACCAGAACTAGCACCATCCGGATCGTCGCAACAATCAAACTTGTATTAGTCCTCGTTGTCCTCATCCTCATCACCAGAACTAGCATTGTCATTGTTCAACAACCCTTCTTCTTTTGCATTACATCAAATTCAATTGCTCGCTTCAGCGATGGCCTACCTTGTGCACGATTGTCTTCACCATCTTCACGCTTTTGATCGTCCTTTAACTCCAATGACACCTCCTTGACTGATACACATAGCCGCAACATATCTGATTTGAATCGTTCAAAGAAACCTTGCAATTTTCTCGTATTACCAACAAAAACAGGAGGAGTGTCTACTGGTAACTTGACCAATATCTACTTCGGAAACATGTAGCTCAAATCAACTTGGTACTTATTCTTATCAACTCCATAATCCTCGTAAACCATTTGAATGAATTCGTCGAACGTAGTTGCATCATTGGTTCCAAGAACTCGAGAACCTCTACTACTATCGACAATAAAAATCCATATACTCTTCTCAAATCTCCAATTACCCCAAACCAATATAATTTGGAACATTATCGGTGACAATGGAAAACGAGATCGGCGACGACGATAGACAACGAAATCGGCGACGGCGATAGACAACGGGATCGGCGGCGACTTAGTAGTTAGGGCGGAGATAGATAAACTTTTTCGGGTTGCAGACACGGTTCACGACCGCCGTACATAACCCTAATGGTGCAGTGGCATTTTTCATAAATTTGTTACTTTTTAGGGACATATTAGAAACATCACCCATACAACTCGAAGTTCGAAATAAGTCTGCATCACATTTAATAAGTCTACAACGAAAGTCTAGGACAAACAAATTCGTGAAGTCTGCAACACATTCAATAAGTCTGCATAACAAGTCTGCGACAAACAAAATGTTATTCTAGTCAGAAAACAAGTCTGCAACACGGTCAAAATAAGTCTGCAGGTTTTTAATGCCATGTAAGCAATTTACAAATAAGTCTGCGACGTTGAACATCAAATCTGCGATATTGTAAATAAATCTGCGACAACCGATGTTATTTCAGTAAGACCTTTTAGTGTCGCAGACTTAGTCTTTTTGTCACAGATTTTTCAAAAGTCTTCAACAAAGCAATTAAGTCTGCAACAAACAGCTGCAAATTTTATATAAGTCTGCATAATAAGTCTGCAAATTGAACTTAAGTCTGCGACAAATGGAATAAATATGCATAATAAGTCTACAATCAAAAATAAGTCTGCAAGTCTGCACAAACTTAATAAGTCTGCAACAAAGCATATTAAGTATGCGTCGGAAAGTCTGCAACACGCATAATAAGTCTGCAGATCTGCGTAGACTTAATGAGTCTGCATCATTTAAATTTAAGTCTGCAGATCTGCGTAGATTTATTTAGTCTGCATAATAAGTCTGCGCAGACTTGCAGATTTATTAAGTTTGCAACAAAGGTCCGTAGACTTATTCTAGAAAACGCGGTGGCATTTTTGTAAATAAGTCAAATTTTTGCTTACGTGGAAATAATTTAGTAATGACAGTTTTGTAATAACGTTTTTCCTAACAAAAGCAAATAAGGGTATAATGGGCACAAAAATACGTTTTTTTATTTCCAGTAAATATATGTTAGTCTAGTAATTAACTTATTTTTATATGTTATTCTAGTTTTTTTTCCATATGAAAAAGACAACATAAATAATCCAAAAAAATATTCTTAATAAAAACAAGCCAACCAAATAAGTTTGTAGTACTAATCTGACTCTTGAAGCATATTGTTGGAGCTGAATTTATCATATTAAATCCGGCCTATAAATGCCATTTAAAAGTCCAACAATCAAATAATAAAATATATTCGGAATTGGGTCAAAGGTACAGTCGACCCAAATACAAGTTTCAGTCAATTAATAGCTCGTGATATTTACGAAATATCACCTCAATCTCCAAATTTAGCGAGCTCCGAGCTAATAAATAATTACTCGACCAAGTCAGTTGAATCAGTCAAATATATCTTCGAACAGTTCGGAGTCGCTCCGATGATGGCATATAAGACGTGGTATGAAAGATCCCGTGATACGCAGTGGTGGTTTAAACCTCGAATGGAGCTATAAAAAATAATTCAAGACTTAGTTTTATATATCTGATTCTTTTTCCCTAATTACACTACGTTCTTTGAACTCTCTATGTAATTCATCTTTTCAAGATAAACATGTATTCATTCCGTTTATTAATACAAAATTCCAATTTCGTCAATACTTGTTTATATCACGAAGATCGTTACTCAATATAAATCTGGCCCATCCTTATAATTCTTTTAAAAAAAAACTATACTTAGCACCCACACATACGCCTCGTTTCGTCAGTTGTTTATCTAGCCAGGCCAGCCCAATCATAAAATTAATCAGGCTCGTTTATCAAGTCATGGGCCAGTCTTGGCCTTTGTCGTTCGCCACGTCAGGTTTCACCGCCTTTGTCGCAAATCGCATCTGACGCTGCTATTTTATACCGAGCTAAGCTGTTGGAGTCGATCCAAATTGGTGCTGGGCTAGGCCCATTTCATATCCAATTAGAGAATAAACACAAACACATGTGATTCACGTTGTTTTTTTGGAGTTACGTAAGTAGTTGGTCACCAACAAATCTCTAAACTTTATCTAACTTCTTTTTCTATTCGCCAACTACTTACGTAACTTTATAAACGAGCCTGATTAATTTTATGATTGGGCTGATAAAGCCTGACTAGGCGTATGCGTGGATGCTAAATCCCATCCTCTAAATTTGTGTATAATTTTTAGAAAATTGAATTATAACGATATATCAGATTTATCTTGAGTAACGATCTAGATATAAACAAGTATTGACGAAATTGGATTTGTATTAATAAACGGAATGAATACATATTTATCTCGAAGAGATAAATTATAGAGAAAACTCGAATAGTAGCTAGATAGTTAGGTAAGTAGTTAGATAAAGTTTAGAGATTTGTTAATTTTGTATAAAGTTTTGTTAGATTTGTAAAAAATTTATTAAATTTGTAAAGAGTTTTGTGTATTCAAAAAATCTATCAAATTATTTAACTATAAAGATTTTAAAATTGTAGGAGATATTTGTAGTATTTAACAAGTTTTATTTTATAAATTTAATTGTTAAAAATACATATCCCAATTTGTTTGACCAAAAAAAAACGTATTCCAATAACACAAATTTTTAATAAAATGATAAAATCAATAAAAATCAAACTTTTTGAATAGTAAATGATTTTTGAATATGGAATTTAAAAACCATCCGACAAATAACCATATATATATTTTTAAATATGAGAATCCATAAACCAACAATAATGAAATTTATTAAAAATTGTAAGAATCCATAAACTAGTAAGTTCTCATATAGGTCATCCATTGCATGATCGCTAACCAAACGACGGTGATACTTTTCGCGATAGACTGTTTCAATCGAGTTTGTGAATATGATGTTTACATTGGAGGAGTGATATGTTTTTGCATTACATTTATAGAAATTCATGAAGAGTAAAGAAAATTTTATTTATTTTTCTCTAGCTATCTTGTACATTCCGTGTAAACAACATAAAGACGGACAAACTAGCATGGTGTGCTCAAATCTACATGCATGATATTGTTTATGTAAACTCGATACCCGAATTAGGATTTCCAAACCATTTTAGGTATTATGTTATCGACAAAAAAAAATCCACAATAACAATAGAATCTAAAAATTATAATAATTTTTTAAAGTCCATCTACTAATAAATCTCCTTAATTAACTAAAACAAAATTTAGATTACTAATTGTTAGAACATTTAAAAAAAGCATTAAACCATTTATCAACCAATCAACAAACCATTTAGTAAAGCATTTAGAAGCTGCTGATGCTCTGAAAATGCTCATCCCTATGTGCTTTAACATATGTGCTTTAACATGAAGCTTTTGGTAAAACATTAACCTATAAAATATATATAAAAAATTAAAATAATCTTATATAATTAATTTATTTTGTTAAATAATATCAAAAATTATGTTTATATTAAAGTGTAAATTTTATATTTTTTAAAACAAATATTTACCATTATTTTTTGTTTTATTATTAATTTTCCAAATTATTTTTATTAAAAATAAAATATAATAAATACAATTGAAATATGAAAAAAATTGTTAAAAATTAAATTATAAATATAATTATAAATATAATGCTTACGAATAAATATATTAAATAATTTTATATATAATCTGCCAATCAATTAAAAAAAAAATAATCAGAACATACAACTTTAGCACTGCTAGTGCTATACTATGAGTCAAACCGAACAAAGCCTAAATTACTGTACATTTAATTTGAGGAAAAAATGATTAAAAAACTTTAAAAACAAAATCGACCAAAAAAAAAAAACTTAAAAAAACCGAAAGCAAGGGGTTAGGGCAAAAGAAGCTGAAAGGAAAACGCACAGAGAGCCTCCGTCACCAAGAAGAAGAAGAAGAAGCAAACATTACACATTTTCAGAAAAGATGGAGAGAGCAACAATTTCCCCAAGTCTCAGTCAAAATTACCTTCTTTGCCCTTCACGCGCCTTCACCACGCGCCTCCACTCTTTCTCCTCTAGTCGGCACTTATCGCCATCACCTTCCTCAATCAAGGTAAACTCTATTCTTCTTTTTCCACTGTTGTATCGATTTCTCTTATGTTATCATCTTCTGTTTCATATGACCCTTTTTATTCCGATTATATTCACAGCTACAGCATTCTTCGTCTTCTTCTCCCTCTGTATCTTCCAGTTTCATCAATGGCGGAATCTCCCTTACTCGATGCAACGCTGTTTTGTCCAATTCTTCTTCCAGGTTCGTTGGAATCGGAATCAAATTTTGATTTTGTTTTGGGTATTTGAATTTGTTTTGTTGTGTTATTGATGAGATATGTGGAATAGTTCGGAGGTGTCTGCATTAGCCGACATAGATTGGGACAGCATCGGATTCGGGCTCAAGCAGACTGATTACATGTACGTGATGAAATGTAACCTTGATGTGGAATTCTCAAATGGTGGATTGCAACGTTTTGGGAACATTGAACTCAGCCCATCTGCTGGTGTTCTCAACTATGGACAGGTTTTGTTTCCTAGTTTTCTTCAAAGTCATGTCCTTTACTGTAATTAAGGTTATGGATTTGAAAGTATGTGACGAATTTATCAGATTCTTGACACTGAAACGCAATCTGTTGTCTGATTTTGTTTCCTAGTTTCTCAAAGTCTTGTCCTTTACTGTAACAAGTTCGATGAAAACGAGCTTACACTAAAATGTAATCTGCCGTTGATTTTGTTTCCTAGTTTCTCAAAGTCCTGTTTCTTTACTGTAATGAGTTATATGAAAGGAGCTTCGTCTACGTTAATCAAGAATCTTTTAGGGAGTTAAGAGGGTTTGAAAGTGTGGTGAAATTAGTCAGATTCTCGACACTGAAACACAATCTGCCTATGACTTTAGTCTCTTATTTGCCTTTTTTTATTTTCTTTTGGACTAGTCTCGTATTTGCTATGTTAGTTGCATCTAGTGAGGGGTTCTGCCATACACCCAATCTAACTTTCTCGTTTGCACAGAAAAATCCTCTTATCTTTGCAATTGATGATGGTGAGAAATGTCAAGAAATGTGTTGTTGGAGTGATTAGAATTTAGGACTATATGAGTCTTATTAGTGTATGTATCTCTGTTGCAACCCTTTGTTTGTAGGGATTGTTTGAGGGGATGAAGGCGTACAGAAAGGAAGACGGTAAAAATATCCTCCTCTTTCGTCCTGAGGAGAATGCAATCCGTATGAGAAATGGTGCTGAGAGGATGTGTATGCCTGCTCCAACCGTTGAGCAGTTTGTCGAAGCTGTGAAAGCAACTGTATTAGCAAACAAACGATGGGTACTGAATGACACAGTTTTTTTCCCGGATATGCAGAGGAAATTACTAAAAATTATGTTTGCTGTTATAAGTTAATGCGCATGTTGTTTTGTTTTCAGATTCCACCTCCAGGTAAAGGTTCCTTATATATTCGACCATTGCTAATGGGAACTGGTGCTGTTCTTGGTCTTGCACCTGCACCAGAATATACATTCCTTGTCTATGTTTCTCCTGTTGGAAACTACTTCAAGGTTTTTCAACATTCCTTCTTCGATAAAATCCAAATATTTTAGATTGTTGTATATGTATATTATTTTTCTTAAATGATGATACGATTAATATAATGATGTCAGGAAGGTGTGGCACCAATCAATTTGATTGTGGAAAGTGAATTTCACCGTGCAACCCCTGGTGGTACCGGAGGTGTTAAAACCATTGGCAATTATGCTGCAGTAAGTAAAGCTGATTTTGTGAATCTCTTTGGACCGGCTTCTGTACTCACACATCATAACTTATAATTATAGGTTCTAAAAGCACAATCGATTGCAAAAGCTAAAGGATATTCCGATGTTTTGTACCTTGATTGCGTTTACAAAAGATATCTTGAGGAGGTCTCGTCTTGCAATATCTTTATTGTCAAGGTAAAAAAAAAGTCCAATCTTTCGGAATCTAATGATACCATATAGATTCTATAAGATGTCTCTCCCCTTATCAGCTTATGATTCTGGCACCGTCTTATCTTGGGGGACATTTTCAAACATCTCAAGCTACTCAGTCTCTTGTATATAAACCTTTTGACCAAAATTTGTTGCTTGCTTACTCTCTTTGCCAGGACAATGTGATCTCTACTCCTGACATAAAAGGAACAATCTTACCAGGGATTACTCGGAAAAGTATAATGGACGTGGCTCGAACCCAAGGGCTTCAGGTAGTCTTCAAATTCTTGACAATTCACATCTTTAAAAATGGATCATAGTTACTACTGTTAGCTAGTGGTCACATAGCATGTTTATTTTGCAGGTGGAGGAACGTAATGTGACAGTGGACGAACTACTAGAAGCAGACGAGGTTTTCTGCACAGGAACCGCCGTGGTTGTGTCTCCCGTTGGAAGCATTACTTACAAAGACAAAAGGTAAAAACCTTTCTTTTTCTATCCCTATTTAGACAAATACCAAGCTACAATGCGATAAAGCTTTAGCCTTTACTGTATGGCATAAGAGTTTTTATCTTTTTCTCAATACACACGCAGAGTATCTTACGGAGAAGGTAGCTTTGGACCTGTCTCGAAGCAACTCTACACTGTTCTGACAAGCTTGCAGATGGGTCTGAGCGAGGACTATATGAAGTGGACTGTGACTCTGAGTTAAAAAAAAAAAAAAAAACAGGCAAATGCATTTTATCAATATGGCTGCTCTGCTTGGGTTTTTGTTTTCATTTTCTTAAAGTCTGATGCTTATTCGTGAAACTACAAGTTGGATTGTTTAAAATCTGGTCGATCTTAAAAGTTCAGATCTTTACAACTTAGCTGTTTCAAGATCAGTAACCAACTCGTTACCAATCTTTATCTTTATGTTTGAAACCTTAATATATATATATATATATATAAAAAGTTCCGGTTTTCATCAATTTATCTTTTACACGATGTATCAGATGAGGGTTTACTTACCCGATGTATCGTGAGAACAAACACGAGAATAATTTTATTTATAGATTTAATGAATTAATGTAATGTTTCAAATCCAGTCAACAATTTGGTCCAAATATAGCTCTAAAACACGAGTATAAAATTCGGTAAAACCCGTAAAAACTCAACAAATAATCGTAAACCAGACATAATCGTTGGCCCAGATGGATCATGGTTAAGTAAAAAATTATAGTGCAATCAAAATGCTTCATTTATTGTTCTTATTGAGTCATTCTGATTTTACAATATGATACTTTATCATCTTCTTTTGTTTATGAATAACTAGATAAATACCTGTATATATACGAGTTTGTAATTTAATATTTTATAATTCATAGAAGAAAAAAAAAATAGAAAACAAAATTAGATAATCCGTAAAAATATATAATACATAACTTTAGAAACGAAGTTTCCGATGAAATAAATATATATTTTGAAAGAAAAATTTGGTGATGCATTTGCACTTAATAACATTGGATGCGATTATTGGACTTTAATTTTTTTGATTTAATTGTCATACTACCAAATTGTAGTTTATATAGAGGTGATAAATAAGAATTATTTTTTCTTTTATGATTAATTTCTTTAATCTAAATGGAAAACTAAGGATTTTTTTCCTCTTTATATTAATTTTGCCTTATTAGAAATCCAAACTTTGAACTTTTTAAAATAAACTTTAGCATGTAAGAAAATTTTCATCAATCTTAAAGCTATTTTGTT
The DNA here is from genome assembly GCA_030161315.1 of Eutrema japonicum. Taxonomy (NCBI): domain Eukaryota; kingdom Viridiplantae; phylum Streptophyta; class Magnoliopsida; order Brassicales; family Brassicaceae; genus Eutrema; species Eutrema japonicum. The sequence goes on from BSQW01000013.1 coordinate 46,860,672, forward strand.
TAAAAATGAAAACGGTATTTAGCTTTTTCCTTAATATAACAGTATTTTGTTACTTACTTTTTTTCTTAATTTGTTTTATAATTTTTTTTTAATCTATACACAACTTTTTTTTTAACTTTGGCTTTTTGGAATAATTACTATTTTCCTTTTTTGTTTTTTTTGTTTGCTATCTTTACTTTTCAAATTAAGTTTCGATTATATATATTTTTTTATCGTTAATATTATGTGTCAATATCTAATTGGAAATTTATTAATTATGTGACAAAATCTGATCGATTCACTTGACATGTGTCACGATATGCGAGTTACTACATTTGAATCATTCTCCTTTATATAATAAGATACTTTATCAACTACATGAATAATTACTTTGTCAGTTTAACATATGTTTTTCAATCTTAGAGATTTATTACTTTTCATATTATATATATAATGTCACTAATTGTTGATTTCGGTCGGACTGTATCAAACCGGGTCAATCCACGGACCGGTGATGAGGAGGACTCTCTGGTTTGCTTCTCGGATCATATTTCAAAACATTAATTTAATGTATTAAAAGAAATTTTTATAATATAAATTTTTGATGATTTAAATTAAAATCAGAAATTTAGCGGGATTTAAACAATTTCGTTTGATATTTCCAACTATAAATCTTTAAAATCTAATATGATTTAATATTTTTCCAAAATTTTATATTTTCTGATTTTTCAATTGTCTACCCAATAATTCTTGTTTAGCAATTTAATGTTATTTCTGGAAAAATATATATTTTAATTTTTTTTATTTTATAAATTCATATTTGGCAATTTTATAAATATTTTTATGATTTATTCTTTAACATTATTTATTTTTAATATACTAAACCAAAAACATCTCCAAAATCTTTTGTATGTTATCTAATAAAATATTTTTACCACATATTTTCAACACCACCTCTCACCCGTAAAGATTTTATGAAGATATTATATTTAAATTTATATATTATCCCAAATTTGGAATTATATTTATTTTTATATATTTATATTTGTAAAAAAAAGGGATAATATTAAAATAGTTTCGAATTATTTTTTTTTTGAAAAAGTATGGAATGTTTCGATGCATGTACTAAAAATGGTTCTGTTTTAATAGAATAGATAGATTGACTTCACCGTGTCATTCGAATTAGGAGACAAATCCGAATTCCCTATATATTCTTTCAACGTTTTGTAGAATTTTTATATGAATGAAAATTGTATAATCTTGTCACAAAAAGAAAAAAAAATCATATATGTATGTTTCCCACGGTTATGCAGCCGAAAAATCATATTTTGCAACTTGTGATCAATTATTATCCGAATTAAATTACAGGTAACAATGCTCATATACACATGGATAAATTGCAGTCGGATGACGGGCTTATTCTACCAGAAATTCTGGGAAGTGACACTGAAAGATATAATTAATCTGGTTAAATACTTCTTTGTCACCGGAAGTTTTGATGCTCGCCTCAACCAAACCAACATCTGTTTAATTCCGAAAACAAAAAAGCCGAGAGAGATGACATAGTTTAGACCAATCAGCCTTTGCAACGTAAGCTACAAGATTATCTCTAAAATCTTGTGCAAACGTCTCAAGCGATTCCTCCCAAAGTTAATATCGAAAACCTAATAAGCCTTCGTGGCTAGACGTCTGATCACGGATAACATCCTAGTAGCACAAGAAATCTTCCATGTCCTAAGAACGAATCCGATTTGCAAATCCAAATTCGTGGCAATAAAAACGGACATGAGTAAGGCGTACGATAGGGTGGAATGGAATTTCTTGGAAGCCCTAATGCTGAAAATGGGCTTCGATGTGAAGTGGGTTTCATGGATCCGATGGTGTATATCCTCGGTTTCATACCAAGTCCTCCTGAATGGAAAGCCGAGGGGTAACATAAGTCCATCTCGGGGCCTTCGCCAAGGAGATCCCCTCTCACCTTTCCTTTTCATTATTCTCACGGAGGCTCTCATAGCTCAGATTCGAGGAGCGGAAGCGGAAGGGCGTATAACGGGATTGAAAATAGCGCAGGCAAGCCCAGCGGTGTCTCATCTTTTGTTTGCAGTTGATAGCCTCTTCTTATGTAAAGCGGATGTCCTGCAATGTGCAGAGCTGATGAGGATCATAAACTGCTATGGCAGAGCTATCATCCATCCTTTTTGGAAGTAAAGTGGCCCCCGAGGTCAAGACTGAACTCAAAAGGATGCTAGGTATTTCAAAAGAAGGAGGAATGGATATGTATATGGGCCTCCCCGAACGGATTTGTGGCTCGAAGAAACAAGCCTTCACGTTTATTCAAGAACGTCTAACTAACTGAATTAACTCCTGGTCATCAAAATTCCTATCGAAAGGAGGGAAGGAAGTCCTTATTAAATCGGTTGCTCAAGCTCTCCCGACCTATGTCATGTCATGTTTCCTCCTACCCTAGGAGATTATTAACAAACTCAAAGGCGCTATCTCAAAATTCTGGTGGAGTACCAACCAAAATAACCGAGGCTTACACTGGATAGCATGGGACAAAATTTGCCTGCCCATGGACAAAGGCAATCTGGGTTTTCGTGATCTCAATAACTTTAATCTCGCTCTCCTTGCGAAGCATTTATGGTGACTTATCCACTTCCCGTCCTCACTCCTCGCCCGAGTCCTGAAAATACGATACTTTCGATACTCAACCCCATTGGAAGTGGGAAAAGCAAACTCCCCATCTTATGGGTGGCAGAGCATTATGGTGTCTCGTAATCTCCTCCAAGCCGGTCTAAAGAGATCGATAGGATCCGGTTTTAATACAAAAGTATTGCAGGACAATTGGATCCCATTAATTCCTTCTAGACCAGCCTCAGATAATGGCATCGTATACAGAGACCCGCTTCTATATGTTGGACACCTGATTGACCAGAATACTAAGGAATGCAGTGTGGAGATTTTGCAGGACCTAATCGCCCCTGAAGACATCCTGTTAATACGGAGTATTAAGCCCAACCGAGGCTATAAAGCAGATGTGTTATGTTGGAATCATACTAAGTCTGGCATATACTTGGTAAAATCAGGTTATGCACTCGCAATTCAGCTGAAGGAGGACGCATGCCCGCAACAGATCCTCGAGCCCAGTATTACTCCTCTAAAAAGGAAAGTCTGGACTTTGAAAGCACCTAGGAACATCCAACATTTCCTGTGGCAGGCAGTCTCGGGGTGTGTTCCTGTTAGTAGTAACCTGGCAGAACGTCACTGCGGCACGGACATGTTTTGCCCGAGATGTGGAGCAGAGGTGGAATCTATTAATCACCTCCTCTTCGAGTGTCCCCCAGCAATCCAGACCTGGGCACTTTCAGGGATCCCTTCCAATTCGGGGCTTTTCCCGAGTGATTCTCTATACAGAAATTTTGATTATCTCCTTTGGCGTGCAAAGGAAGGAGGCGTCATGGACAAATATCTAGAAGCCTTCCCGTGGATAATTTGGTATATTTGGAAGGCCAGAAATGATAAAGCTTTTAATGGCAAGGACGTCTCTCCTGTCAACACCCTCTAACTCGCCACCCATGAAGCAGAAACTTGGAAAGTCGCACAAGTGGTATCGCAAATCGTGGAGGAAAGTGTCATCCCACCGACCTCACCCCAAGGAGTTGAGAGATCTGGTCCAGGACTGCGATGCCAAATAGATGCCTCATGGGCATCCGATGATGCCCTATTTGGGGGGGGGGGGTGGCTGTGTAATCGAGCTAGAGAACGGACAAAGATCTTTCGGCGCCTTTGCGAAGGAAAGAACTTTATCCCCCCTTCACGCCGAATTTAACTCCTTATTATGGGCCATGAAGACCGTCTCGCAGCTAGGAGTACAAGCGATGAACTTTGAATCAGATTGTCTACAGATAGTTAAGGTGATCAATGAAGAGGAAGAATGGCCCGCTTTGACCTCAAAAATTGATGAATTCAATCATTTACGCTCTACTTTCGCTTATTTTGATATCTCGTTTATTCCTCGCGTTCTCAATGTCCGTGCCGACTTCCTTGCAAAAGGGGCTCTAGCCCGAGGTATTACCTTCTCCCATGTAGACTTTTCGATTCTGATCTGGATGGCCTTCGAAATCACCCTATTCGAATCATCATAATAATACATGGAGCTTTTGACGTCCAAAAAAAAAAAAATTGCAGTCGGATATGTACAAATGATATATTAGATTATTGTTGTTTTTCATAATTGAATCAATACTTGTACACATCACACGGTAGAAAGAATTATAAAGCAAAAGTTAATAGAGGACTGAATCTACTGCATTGTTAAATGAGTCAACTGGGTAGAAAACCATAAAAGATACCAATATTAGGTGAATGACCAAAGTGATGTTATCACTATTTGTGTGGTCTCTACCGTTACGAAAATACCCTTGTTTTATCATTCTTCATCATTTCTTTCTCTCTCCTTCTCCATCATTTTTTCTATATCCATCGTTTCTCTTCTTTCTTTTCTCTTGCGATGGACCCAAGAAAACAAAAAATCAAAAATTCATTTACTCATCTTTCTGACGAAGATTCAAGAAAGATCCGACGAAGGCGAAGATCCGGCGAAGAGGCGGTGAAGATTCAACAAAGTCCATGGTTACGATGATGGAAGTGAAGATCCAACGATGTTTATGGCCACGATGAGTCATACAAAGTTTTGTAATCTAAAGCAATTTTGGATTCTGCTTTTCCACCTTATTAGGACGATTTTCGAAAATCCGGCGAAAGATTGCGCAAAAAAATAGGTGAAATTCCGGTGAGGATCTGGCAAACTCCTGTTAAGCTATAGAGACCACGATTTTGTGCATATACATTATGGTAACAAGTTACATGTTCTTGTAACATGTTAACATTTATTGTATCATGTAAATATGTAGGTTTACCTATTATTTGTTGATTAACGCGGTAACATAGTTGTTATCTGTTAACTTTCATGTTCTTTATCGTAGGAACTTTAACTTTTTTCTAGATGTGGTGATTTCATAGCAAGATATATTTTACTGTAACACGTTAAATTATCTATTGTACCTCTAAAATTTTGTTTAGCACGGTAACTTAATTATTGTATATTTAACTTACATGTCGTTCAAAAATAATAATGCTATCGGGTAACAATCGTGTTACTTTGTTAACATTGTGGTTATCTATATAACATAATGTTACCAGTGAAATGAATCTTAGTAATCGTAATCAATATTGTTATCTGGTAAACTGAAAACTTAACTACATAATCATAATGTTATCAACTTGATTTCTTCTCTTATGATATTTTTGTTTAGTGATGGTTTGAAAAACGAGAGGCTACTGATTTTTTAGTGCGCTACAGATAAATATAACACGTTAAATATGTAAGCGGTCTAACAATAAATTTAAAGACTAATTCAGATTTTGATGGTGGTGGTGACTAAAGTTTTCTTGGTGACTGTGCTTGCCTTGATGAAAGCTTGATCAAGACCAGAATCATTCATATGAAAATGCTGTTGAAGCTGTCTTTGAAGAGCATCACTAGTTGAGATCTCTGGGTATCTATTGGACTTTGAAGAAGAAGCACCAGCAGTAGCAATATAGGGATGGTTGATGAGAAACCTAACGAGCAAATGAAGAAGCCCAGAAATGAAGAATAACATAGCTAGAATCATAATTACAATACAACCGCCGGGCTGATTCTGTTACCGGACGGTGGTGGAGATGGTGGAGCAAGAATTGGGTTTTTGTAAAACGGTGGTGGGTACGCAAAGTGATACATGACTTTTTAGTCTCTAATGGGTATCAGTATCCCCAATACGATGTAGTAAGGAGGTTATCAATCCATAACTGGGATTGCTCTACTCATTAAGAATGCAAAACACATTTAGTAAGTTAAGCTAAACGAGTGTGATTTGTTGTTAAGTATCTAATTAGAATTAACCAAGCAAAAGAACTAAACAAGATAAATAAATCAATAAACAAAAGCGGAGCAAGAGATAAGGTTATTGATATAAGGTGATCCAAATCCAATTAGTGATGTTCATTCACTCAAGAAGCTAATTCCTAGGCAAAAGATCTCTAAACTTGATTAGTTCTCTTTCAAGCAACTAATCACTATGCTAATTATCAAGTCCATTAGCAAATCATCATTTGTGGGTTAACAACTAGCAAGCATTAAGAATCATAACAAGATCAACCAAAGATATGCCCTAAACAACTAATGTCTTAGGTTAGGAGCATAAATCTCTTGCCTAGTTCATCAAGGCATTTCATCAAACACTTGGTGTTCATGAAATGCCCTATGATCTAGATCCACTCTTTCAAGCTGAATCTAGCATTAGGGACACTAGACAAGAAGGAATACAAGATTATATAACCCTAAACACCACTAATCAAGCCTTGGATCACCCTAATCTACCCTATCTCAAGATCCTAAAGACTACTCACTAATCATCATGAGTTCAACAAATCCAAGAAAAGAAGAGTTAAGACTCATGATCAAGATGATTGGATGATTAGAAAGTAGAAGATGAATGGATTCAATCAAGAAAACAATAGTCAAAATTGCATTAAAACAAAAGGATCAATCTCTTACAAATCACTCTTAGAAAGAGTTTTCGCTTAAGAAAAGACTTAGCCCATCAAAATTAGGTTTTTGGGCATATATAGTGAATAGTAACGAACTGGGTCGACCCGGGACAAACCGGATACCGACCCGGTTTAGATGGATAAAAAGTTCTGATTGGCCAATACCGTGGTCACTCGGCGGTGCAACACCTCGGTATTGAGCCTGGATTTGTGCACCGACGAGGAGTACCGAGCAGTGACATCGGTATTGAGGAGAGATGCTTGATGTTTCTTCGATGGATACCGAGGTCACTCCTCGGTACCATTGCTCGGTATTAAGGAATTTTCCCCCAGGGTTTCCTCCGAGAGCAGCACCGATCAGTTGCACCGAGTAGTGACCTCGGTACAATCCCCTGAAGCTTTGATACCGACGTCACTCCTCGGTGTTGTTGCTCTGTATTAAAGGGTTTTTTTCCCCCGGGTTTCCTCCGTCTTCTATACCGACCAGTTGCACCGAGCAGTGACCTCGGTGCAACCCTTCTGCCTTCCATACCGAGGACCAATACCGACCAGTTACGTCGGTACAGTTTCTATCTTTTCTCCTCGGGTCTCGAATCTCCTCCTTAGCACCTGAAATACGACCCAAAACATGCAAGGACTTTCTAGGACTAAATGTGGACACATTAGACTCCTAAAATGATTAAAATGCTAAAGAGATAACATGAACTATATGCAAATGACTCGATACCTAAGTGAACCGTATGCTAGAATGATGCAAAATATGATGATATCAATTCCCCCAAACTTACTTCTTTGCTTGTCCTCAAGCAAAAGCATCACTAAAAGAGTTCAAGTCCAAGTGCAAACTCTAAGGTATGATCAAACATGTCTACTCAAAAGGGGCTAGCCATGTCCATCTTTACATAAATCAAGCTTAAGCCTCAACCCACACAAGCCTTCCTATAATCCAATCCTTTGACATTCAATTAGCGGTTTCTAGTGGATCATGTTCATGCAATGCAAATAAACTCATTTGGCTAAGGATACGGTTTTGAGACAAAGATGATCTCAATGCATGAGGCGGTTTCCGAACAAGGGATCTCTCATTGAAGGAATGGACTTTGGCAAAATGCTAAGGGTGAAAAGCAACTGATGCATACAAGGCTAGACTTCCATCTACCCAATGCCCCAATACAAATTCGACCCTAACTCTAAATCCACAAAGAACCAATCCTAGCTACCCTTCTCAAGGCATTTTTGCCTTCTTATTCCACATCTCTTCCTCATCTTTCTTTTTCCATAAGCACTTAGGGGGTTTCTTCTTCAACCAATGGTTTGGCTTTCTTCACTTTCCTTGTCCTAGCTCCTCGTTTAGATTCTTTAGTCTCTCTAATTTTTCTTCATGACTTGCCTTAGCCATTTTGGCTTATTTTTTTCTTTTCACAACTAGAGACTATCTTTTCAACACTTTAGAGCTAAACCACATATATTTTTGCCAATCATTACAACCTTATTGCTTCCCCTTGTCATCCTTCCGAATCTCTTCCTTTCTTTCCACTTTTCCAATCCCAAAACCTTTCTTTTCCTTCTTTTTCAACCATTCCCCTCGTCCCAAATACCATTCCTATATAACTTAGCCTAATCTAGCTCATTATGCGCGAGCTATTTCTACATGGAAGCCTTTCCTTGTCGCTCTAGACCCAACACTTTTTGCTAAGTCCATTCAAAAATAAGGCCTCACAACGCTCACTAAACATGTAGGCTTGAAAGAAGGTCGGGTTCAAGGTGGGGTGAACCATTCCAAAGATGGGAATTGGCTAGTTGGGCCAACAAGAGTGGTAAGAAATGAATAAGATGACCCAAGTATCTATGCGGAATCCATGAGCTCATTATGCAATGCATGAACACGACAATTAATGTGTCAAAGTTAAGGTTCTCGCTTAGATAGGATTGGATTCAAATCGAAACTTGCTTTGGCTAAGACCTAAGTAATGAGACATGAAATCCAAATATGGTTCGACCTTGATTTCGCACACAAGATCTAGAGCATAGGACTTAAACTCTTAAAGCGACATTTCACAAAGAGGAATCATTCTAACTCCTAATGCACATGCAATGCATTATATACGTGCTATGCATGTAGACTCAGTCCTACATGAAGTCCAAATGCGTCCTAAATGACTTCTTTTTGTCTTTTCATTTTCAAATTTTTTTTCAAATTTGTTTGGTTTTTTCTATGCCTTAGATGTATGCATGAGACTCAAGATGCAAATTAAAAATAAGACAAAGCAAATGTTATTAGATACCGGTCCCTCTCCCAAACTTAAATAGCACCGCCTCGGTGTGAAATAAGCCTAAGGAAAGGACCAAAAACAAGAGAAAACTAGACAATGCAAGACTTAAAAGAAAAACATATACAAGAGTTTTGGATTCGTACCTAGAAGCTTTGAGATGGGGATGAAGACCCCATTGATTAAGATGGATTACTTGATGCGGGAGACGGGGACCTCATTGCTTTCCTCTTTGGTGCCTTTTCCGGTCGGGCTGTGGGTCAGCTAGTGCTCATGACCAATTCCCACTCATCTCCTCGAGGCGCGAGGTTTGTGTCCACGACAACATCTCCTCCTTCACCTGCCCTTGATGAACTCGCTCCGCAACCTCCGTCCTTGAGATCATTAATGGTTCGACCCATGGCTTTAACCGTCTTCTTCAAAGATTTGATCGTCTTGACCATCTTCTTCATGTTTTTGTTTTGTCACTTGCACATGCGTTGGAGGAGACGAGTTTGGTGGTGAGCGTGTCTTGTGGCCATGTTAGTGATAGCCCCATCATAAGGGTCAAAGTGGTAGCGCTCACTACCGTACACGGTCTCGAGTGACGACTCATTTGGCACTTCCTAGTCAAGATCAAGAGATTCCTCGGTAGCGGTTCTCCGTTGTGCTCTTTTGCGGAAGGCTTTCATGGGCGGATATACGGTGGAGTTGTAGAAGTACTCTTGGGGAGGAATAAACATGACGTTCCTCGGGTCATGGAAGTTGGTGAGAGCGGGATTAGGCAAGAGGACTTGTGCCACAGATGTCTCTGTGAGTTGGAGGTTGTAAGCCATCTTGCCTTCGATATATCCTTTGAAGAACTTAGTCTTTGAAAGGTAGGCCGCATCCAAAGATTTTCACTCATAGTGGCCAAGTGAAACCTTGATGCCCTTTGCCATGAGAATAGGCGTTATCATCCATCCGAGGCAAATCGCGACCTTCTTCGACTTTGTCTTCCAAGCCCAATCCCGGTAAGCGAACAAGTGTCTCACCAAGAGTGTTGCGAGACAAGGAAGTCTCTCCGGCCCCTCAAATGCTTTACCGTTTCCGAGAACGGGGAGGATGGGTTTTAGACCAAGCCCCAACAACTCCATATCCTCCGTAGTAACCGTGTCAATCTCCACCTTGTGGTAAAAATTGTGGACCAACGCCTTGTGTGTGTACCGGAGAGCCGGGTGCCGTATGCTTGCACTCTTAGAGTCACCGGCTCTAAATTCTCTGCTTGCAATCGTTGCCCAAAGATTTCGGAGCTCGAGTCTCGGATAATCAAAGTATTGCCCGCTGTATGTACCTTCTTCTCTAAACCCGAATATCTCGCAAAGCTCGTGGAAAGTGACGATGTAGGTGGTGCCCATGAGTCCGAACTTTAAAACTCCAAACCCAGAATTTGCATCTTCCGTTCCGTAGAACTTAGCTCGAAGGGTGGCTAGGAACATGCCGGTGAGTGCCCTTAAAGCTTCATGCTTCATGCTCATGAAATTCCTTAGCCCCATATTCTCAAAAAGAGTCCACACTTCGTCACTTATCCCCATCCTATCCATCATCTCCGCATCGATAAATTTGCCTTGCTCGAACTTCATTTGGCCAAATTTGTCGAAGTAATCTTGCTCGCTTGGCTTTGTCCGTTGCGGCACTGGGATTTCTGCACTTGAGCTCTCACTCTCGACCTCTTCTTCGACTCTCTTGCCCTTTCCCTTTGCCGTTTTCTTGGTTTTAGAGCTCGTAGCCGCGGTTTTAGCCTTTGCCTTGGCACTAGCCTTGGCAATCCCTTTTTTTTTCTGTGGCCGTAGCTTGGGCAATTCCTTTCCCTTTCCCAACTGTTGAAACCTTGGTTCGTGCCCGTGTCGATGAAGCGCCCTTGTCAGACATTATACCTACAAATATCCTTGAGGCAATTTGTGAGCATAGGTACAATTTCTTATCAAATCAACAAGGGATCACCAAAAGATGATCTAAGAGCAATGAACCAAGGTGACAATTCACACTTAACAAGCAAATTATCCCAATTCACAATCCCTAATTCTCAAAATCCCAATTTCTCTTTTTCATCAAACCATCAACAATTTGTACATGAATCATCAAGTTTAAGCATAGATAAACCATCCCCAAGGTATTTGCACAAGTGAAAGACAATATCAAACCATATTCAAGCAATATATCTTCAAGAACAAAACCATGGTTTTCAAAAATTTAAATGAATAATACCTTGGGGAATTTGGATTAGTTGCTTGAAATGATGATAAATCCAAAAAGAGCAGTGAAAATCGAGATTATGGGGCTTGAAATCACGAAATTTGGGTGAGAAAAGAGGGAGATGGGGAAAAATTTGCTCTAGACTCGCAAAAATGGGGTGAAGAAATGGGGCTAATATCGCGTGGAAGAGGAAGAAGAAGGAGACTTACCTGGGTCGGGTCGGATCTTACCTGGGTGGGTACCGATTTTTTTTTTTAAAATGGTCAATACCGAGGTCACTCGTCGGTACTACACCTCGTTATTGACTGAATTTGAAAAACTTTTCGGTGAATACCGACGTCACTCCTCGGCATTTGATATATCATGATTTTTACCCCGTTTAAGCCATGATATAAGTCCGTTTTATAGAGTCTTTCTACTATTTTGTAGTATTTTAGAGTCTTTTACAGGTTTTAGCACGTTTGGAGCATAATTGGAGATATTGGAGCTTTCTGGTGCATTTTGGAGCAAAGCAGACGTTCGTGTAGCTGAGTACCCGATTTGAAGTCTGAGTGTCGGTCGATACTGCCTAGTATCGGTCGATACTCATCGAGGCAGGCACGACCCGCGACTTTAATGAAGAGTTGAAGAATTGCAGAATGGCCCATAAGTCTTTGTTTTATTCTGGTTTGTGAGAGAGCTTTTGAAGGGAGATAAGTCTGAAACTCTGTTCGTCCGAGAGAAGATTTCGAACCCTCTCGTTACTCTTTCTGTTTTATTTGATGATTTATTCAAACATGTTTATTGCTTCAATTTCCATGTCTGAGTAGATCTCTTGTTAGGTTCAGGGTTCTCAATAGGGTTTTCTCTGAATGCTAAGTTGATTTATTATTAGGATTCACCATCTGAATTAGTTCTTCACCATAGGTTGTTTGCAAAGCTAATTTTAGATTGATCACCTAGAACTTAGATCTTAGGATAATTGATTAGGCACGAGAGTGCGATTAATTACGTGATAGAACGTAAGGTGAGCAAAATAACTATTCGCAAAGAGATTTAGTTTAGTTGTTTTGTGAACAAATCAAACTTGATTTAAAAAACTGGTTTAGACTTTAGGATTCGCATAGAGATTTGGAATTTCTAGGTTTTAGACTTAGATAGTTTTCGCAACGAGGGTTGGTTAATTATACCTTAGTGATTTGAGTTCAAGAACCGCGCTAAATCTGAATCCTGCTAGTTAGTTTATTTGCATTCAGTGATTCCCTGAGAAATACCCTTAACCTATCTTTCTCCAATTGAATTTACAACCGTTTTAATTTACGCACCTATTTTCAATACCATTGATTGCTTAGCTTAATTCTCTTCCATATAATCTATTGTGTGTCTCTGTGAGTCCTTGTGTTCGACCCCTACTTTACTGCAACTACTGCTTAGTACTTTTAGGGTATTAATTTGAGCATTTCAAATTTGGCGCCGTTGCCGGGGACTCAATTCGCCATTAGATTTTAGTATGAGAATTTCGACTAAGTTTGTCGGTATCGGTCGATACTATCTAGTGTCGGTCGATACTCGACGTTTTCCTTTGTTGATATCGATCGACACCACTCAGTGTCGGTCGATACTCATCGTGTTACCGACTACTTACGTTCTTGACTTCAGTTTTCAGGTGTATGCCTAATCATAAAACCAGAGGAAACAAGAACACTCAGCTAGTTGAACTGTCATTGGAGCAGCTAGCACTTGTGGAACGCACAAACAAAAGAGTAAAGAAACCAGCGAGGATGAACAACAATTAAGTAGAGTTGGTTCGAGATGAGGCTGGTGCTTACAGAGACCAAGAGGGTCGTTTGTGCAACGAGAGAGGGCAGCGTCTGGATGGAGAGGGGAACATCATTCCACCTGCTCCTGTTGTCGCTGAGATTATCGCTGGGAATGTCGCTGGGAACGCGAACGCTGGGAATGTTGTGATTAATCGTGGAAAAACGATTGGTGAGTGCAACAGACCTGATCAGTTCTATGCAAATCGATAAGCGATTCGTCCTCTACCTTATCAGAGGAATGACTTTGAGCTGAAGTCTGCATACTACACTCTTGTGGGACATCACCCTTTTCATGGTCTTTCCAGCGAACATCCCATGGATCATATTGAGAGGTTCGAGGACTTGGTCACTAGCATCAAGAGCAATGGAGTGTCCTACGATTACCTCTTCTGCAAGCTTTTCCCATACTCACTTGGTGGAGAAGCAACTTACTGGCTGAAGTAGTTGACTCCTGGATCGCTGACTACTTGGGATCAAACTAAGACTGATTTTCTGAACAATTTCTATGATGATGCACGATCTGAGGATCTGAGGAACAAGATCTCCCAGTTTTCTCAAGGACCTATTGAGAAATAAAAACTTGCGGCTGATGCAAAACGAAGACGTCTTGTTTTTGAAGTTGGAGATCTCGTTTGGGCTGTGTTTACCAAAGATCGTATGCCAGCTTGGGATTACAACAAATTGAAAGCAAAGAAGTTAGGCCCCCTCGAAGTACTTGAGCGAATAAATGATAATGCCTATCGACTACGACTTCCTCATGATATCAACACTTCCGACGTGTTCAACGTAAAGTACCTCTCCCGTTTTCTAGCTGATGATCCCTTGCCCGATTCGAGGACGAATCTCTCAAACCCGGAGGGACCTGATGCAGCACCGCCTCAGCAACCTTAAACCAAGATTTCCTTATTTAGATTTTTCTATTTTTGCTGGTTTTTAAACTTATGTCGGTTTTACTCTTTTCCTTTTAACTTTTGTTTTCCTTTTTGTTTTGAGAACCTCTCGCCTATATAAGGCTTCGACTATTCTTTGTAAGAGGCATACTTGGATAATTATTAATAAGAGAATTTCTCTTCTCTCCTTGCTTTGGTTTGATTAGTTTCATCAAACCAAGAAGTCGGTCCTAAGAGATTACTCAAATCTCTTATTTGAGCGAGTAGGTCTCAGGAGATTTCATCAAATCTCTTGATCGAGCTACAACTCTGTTACTTACTCTGCGCCACTATATGACATGAAGTCTGTAACTTAATATTAAGTGGAGATAATATCAATGATGCAAAGATGCTAAAAGATATACTCTACCGTTTAGACAACTTAAGTGGTCATGGGACACAATACTGTGAAAAGGGGGACTTGATCAGAAGTATTATGAACTTTTATACGGTCTCCTTGAGGCTAGGAAAAATAATGAGCTAGAGATGAAAAAATTATGAATCACGTCTAATTGCTAATGCTCCATTCCCTTAAGCGAATGTGACATCCTATACTGAAAAAGAAAAGGACCATTAATAACACTGGCCGAGAAAGTGGCTATAGAGGTGATCGTAAATGTGAACGTGGATATGGATATGGTTAATGTCAAGGTCGAGGTCAAAGAGTTTCTTTTAAGACTCGAATTCTCACTAGAAGTAAGAAATAAAGATGATAACAAACAAGAGATATTTCTCTTGTTTGACGATGAAAGAAAATAGTGTGAGTACAATATTAGGTAGTATAAAGATTATTAAAAGCTCTGGAGGAGCAAATATAAGATTATAGAGTGAGATTCAGTTCGAGATGGATGGATCTGAAGTGTCATCATCTCGAGGGAGAGAATTATGGAATCTAGCATCCATAGTAAGTGGAACATCCATAAGATTATGCTCACACTCAAAATAGACTTTGATGAATCATTTATAAAGAAAATCCATGGGATTTCAAGATTAATCATGTGAAGGCAGTAAAAGTATTTTGGAGAAAATGCATGCATTCTCTAATAGATTGTAATACACAAAAAATTTGGTATAATGGAGATAAGTAAAATAGTAAACCAGAGGTTTACTGGAATCTCACTGTTTTGGCATGACCGGTTAGACCATTCCGGTTTAATAGTAATGCGAACAAGAATCAGAAAGTTATGTGGACATTCATTAAAGAACCAGAAGATTCTTATATGTTGTCCATAAAGTAAGTTGATAATACGGCTTTCACTATCCAATAGATTTGGAATATATTAGTTTTCTGGTACGTATACAAGGATATATTTTGGACTGATCACCCACTATGTATCTTTGCGAAAGTATTTGGTTAATTGATTAGAGTGAAACCGCATTGACTCGCATTGCCAACAAATAATTTTGAGTTCTCCCCATCACAATTGGTTTTGGTCAAGAACCAGATATTTCCCATCTAAAAGTTTTTGGATGTAATGTTGCTCCACCACATTGATCTAAGATGGGACCTCAAATGAGGTTATGAATATATGTTGGATATAAATCTCTCTTGATAAGTAAATATATTGAACCATCAACAATGGATAAGGTTGGATACTGTTATTATAGTGAGTCAGTCTTTTCAACAATTAAGGAGGGAGAAGAAAATAAACAGCTGGAAAAGAAAATCAGTGAAAGAAATTATCTTGATCCTGATAAAGAATGTGCACTAGAAGTTCAAAAGATAATTCATTTGCAGAGTTGGCAAATTTGATGCCAGAAGCATCTACTGACCCTGATTGAGTGATGAAGTCACATATACCAGCTGCACTCCAATTAATATTGATGTCCCGAAGGACAATATCAACTGCTATTGAGTCTAGAGATCGCATGAATCGTGATAGACCTATTGGTTCCAAAAATAAGAATCCTCGAAAAGAAATGGAGCAGATTATAGAAAATGGCAAGGCCGAGGAAGCAAAGGATTATGGAGGATCTCTAGAAGAGATGTTAGACATGACAAAGAAAGAAATATAGGTACCTAGTATTGATAATGATAAGAGATTTCAACTAGTTGTGTCATGTCTGGAATAAAATGGAGCCAAAACCAAATCGACGTCGATAATATTTTGCATGCAGTAAAGCAGTTGATGAGAATTGAGGATCATAAACCACGGTAGAAGAAGGTTTATTGAAAAATGTACATAAAGTGATGATTGGCCAATCATGGAAAAAGCTGTAGAGGCAGAATTAAAATCTCTTGCAGAGAAGTATTTGGACCAGTAGTTCGTACACTTGAAAGTGTAAAACTAGTAAGACATAAGTGGATCTTTATGCGAAAGATGAATGAAAATGATATATGAAAAGATATACTTTCTTGTGGTGGATGCAACTATTTTCATATCCCTTATGAGTGTGACAATGAGAGAAATACTTCATTAGTCTCAAAAGAACTTAAATTTCCAGACGCATCTAAGAAAAAATTAAACGGCCAGAAGCAGCCTAGAATGATTTAAACTGCTAGAAGCAGCAAATTCTAGTTCTCGAGAACATTACTATATAAGGTTAGCTGATATACCCATGTGTATTTATCAAAAGATTACGGACCAATGAGATCCTTGATTTGAACATAATCGAAACTCTTGAAGAGTTATTGGAAGTCAAAATTTGGAAGAAACGACTTTGGAAAGACAACATTGTCTTCAATTTTTCCACATTGTAAATCTAAGGAAAGATATGTTATCTCAAAAGATCCCTGCATAATTTTAGATAAAAAAAAATAATGCTCATATATATTTGGTCTTGAAGTAACATACATAAATGCTATTTGAGCAGTTTACTGATCTCTTTCATGATTGAAAAATGTGATTTCATATAACAAGAAGAAAAGCCAAAACAATAACTTTTACAAGGAGAGCATGAATAACTCATATAAAAGGATGAATGTTTAGAAGATGATACGTAAAAAGAAATTTGGCATGAAGTTCAAATAGACAAAGAAAATATCTTCTATGTGAAAAGGATGTTATGGACCAGAAGTCCAATAATCTGAGAAATTATGATAATCATACGAGTGTATTAACTAAGATTGTGCTTATATCAATTTCCTAAAGATGATATATATGATTATAATGCATCTCTTGAAGAAGATGCTTCTAGGGGGAGAATTATGATGATGTGCGTGGTTGTACTCTTTTTCCTTATAATGGTTTTTATCCCATTGGATTTTTTCATGACAAAGTTTTAACAAGGCAGCAAAGAACACGCAAATGATAGACACCTAAGGGAATGTAAATATGAAAGTCTATCACCATTCCAAAGATTAATGAGATCATTGGAAGCAAAGAGAATGATCAAGATGGGTCATCCGCGACACCCATTAATTGCAGAAGAATGGCGATGTACATCTACTACAAATTCGTTCAAGTGAAGATTTGGTGGACTTATTTACCAAGCCGTCTCCAATTGCTACTTTAAAGAGACTACTTCAACATATTGGATCACATCGTCTCAAAAATTTTAAGTGATGTACTCATGAGGGGGAGTAATAGCGCGTTGCACTCTTTTTCCCTTAACTATGGTTTTCCCATTTGGTTTTCTTAGTAAAGTTTTTAATCAGGCGGCATCTTATGTGCATTAGGAATATTTTTGTATAATGGTAATCCAAGGGGAGTGTTATGAATAAATTATATGGATGCCCATTATAAGGTTCATATTCTAGAAGGTTCTAGATTTACTTATGGTAAGCTCAAATTAATACCCTAAAAGTACTAAAGCTTTGTCGGTTGTAATACTTAGGGATCGAATCCACAGAGACTCACGGAAACACGCAATATTATATAGATGAGAATTAAGCTAAGTGATCAATGATATTGAAAGCAAAACGTAAATTAAAACGGTTGTAAGTTCGATTGGAGAAAGATAGGTTTAGGGTATTTCTCAGGAAATCAATGAATGCAGATAAACTAACTAATCATGGTTCAGGTTATGCACGGTTCTTGAACTCAAATCACTAAGATATAATTAACCAACTCTCGTTGCGAGAATGATCTAAGTCTAAATCCTAGAATTCCAAATCTCTTTGCGAATCCTAAAGTCTAAACCAGCTTTTAGTTCAAGTTTGATTTGTTCACAAAACAACTAAACCAAATCTCTTTGCGAAAAGTTAATTTGCTCACCCTAAGTTCTATCAGGTAATTAATCGCACTCTCATGCCTAATCAATTATCCTAAGATCTAAGTTCTAGGTGATCAATCTAGAATTAGCTATGAGAACAACCTATGGTGAAGAACTAATTTGGATTATGAACCCTAAACAACAAATCAACCTAGCATTCAAAGAGATCCCTTATGAGAACCCTAAACCTAACAGGAGATCTACTCAGACATGGAAATTGAAACAATCAACATGACTGAATAAATACTTGAATAAATAATAAGAAAGAGTAACAAGAGGGTTCGAAATCTTCTCTCGGACGAACAGAGTTTCAGACTTGTCTCCCTTCCAAAGCTCTCTCACAAAACCAAAGTAAGAAAAAGCATAGCCATCCAAGTGGCTGTAAATCCTAATAAATAACATAAATCACGTTTTGGGGCTTCTTGTAAATAATAAAGTCTTCTAGGCCATTTTGCAATTCTTCAACTCTTGGAAAAGTCGCGACTCGTGTCTTGCTGCAGTGAGTATCGACCGATACTAATCAGTATCGATCGATACTGAGGCTTCAAATCGGGTACTCAGTTACACGAACGTCTGCTTTGCTCCAAAATGCTCCAGAAAGCTTCAATATCTTCAATTATGCTCCAAACGTGTTAAAACCTGTAAAAGACTCTAAAACACTACAAAATAGTAGAAAGACTCTATAAAACGGACTTATATCATGGCTTAAATGGGGTAAAAACCATGATATATCAACTCTCCCAGACTTAGCCTTTTCTTGTCCTCAAGCAAAACAGAAAATTAAACAAGAGAAAGAGGTTTGAAAACATAGAGACTCACCTGTTCATGAAACATTGCAATGACCATTTTTCTTAGTGCTCCACATATCACCTAACCAGTTCTAAATCTAACCACCATGTACTTCTCCGTAGACATTCGCAGCTTCTCAGACTACACACATTATTTCACAGCATCGTTAAATCAAGCCTTCCTCGCCAGTTTCATCGCTGTGATTAATATCAAGAACCTTCTAGATTCTTTCCCATACAATATCATGATAAGGAACCACCATTTTTTACACTTTTGGTATCATTTTCTCTCCCCCAGACTTATTTCTTATTATGTTCTCTTTTTTTTTTTTTTAGATCTGCATATACACATCAAGGTATGAGACGCGAGTATTGATGGTGTTTGCCACATAATCCCCGGTTCTTCCCTCTCAATGTACCAAAGGGTGTAGGCGAATAATGGCATCATAGAAAAATCATAGCCTCGCTTCCAATCCTTTGTGTGATCATTCCTCACCAAGTAGAATAATGGGATCGCTGGAAACATTCCTAACACTATACTCAGGAGAAAATCATCTCATCTTTTCATACACTTATATTTTTTTTAACTTATAACAGGGGAGAGATATACTATTACTTTTAAACACATGGGTTCCTTTGTCAGATATGAATGAGGAATCAAGCTCTATGAATACTAACCACATCGATGAAGTGCAAAAATTTGGCTCAGGCTTTAAAGAACTCTGCAGGAAACATGGGTGTCTTCTAGTTAACCGGTCAGCCTTTGGATTTTTCATTAGTCGATCTGTAACTGATTCTGTAACAATGGTCACTTAGAGGTAGAGTCAGAACAGAAGATTCAAGAAAAAGATCACAGTCCCCAACCAAGTTTTGACTCGATAAAACAAATTTTGACTCAAAAACGACTGACTCTAAGAAAAACAAAAACGATGTCAGCGACTACCTCCCACAGACTAGAATAACAATGTCCCCAGTGTTATATAGCCTAAAGTTGGTGAAAGAAAACAAAATAACAAAATGGGATTGTGAAGAAAAGGAAGAGTTACCTATCTGGGACAGGTGTATCGACCAACACACGGCCTGGTATCGATCGATACTAGGTTTAAGTCGATACAATGAACTCTTCACATTCGCGTAGGGTATCGACCGATACCAATAGGGTATCGATCGATACTCAGGCGATTTCGTGTTTGCTCCTTGTTTATCCAGACACAAACACACAAAACGAAAAATAAAAAGAAAACGACTTTTAGACAAACTCACCAGTGGGTTGCCTCCCACCAAGCGCTCGTTTAATGTCATTAGCTTGACTGTACCGCCGTTCAGGCAGTGGGTGCATCATCCAGAGGCATTATGTGTCCTTTTGGAATCTCGGCTTTCGCCCAATAGTGTTTCACCCTTTGTTTGTTGACATTGAACTCTTCGCCTGAAGGATTTGTCAGGACAATCGCACCATGTGGTCTAACTTCTTTGATTGTGAAAGGACCTGACCAACGAGAACGCAATTTACCAGGAAACAGATGCAAACGAGAGTTATACAGAAGTACCTGATCATTTGGTTCAAAGTGTTTGGAGATGATTTTCTTGTCATGGTATGCCTTAGTACTCTCCTTGTACAGCTTCGAGTTCTCATAGGCAAGATGCCTAATCTCATCGAGCTCATTCAACTTGATCAATCGCTTCTCAGCAGCTGACTTGATGTCGAAATTCAGCAACTTTGTAGCCCATGCTGCCTTATGCTCGATTTCCACTGGAAGATGGCATGCTTTCCCATACAGCAAGTGAAACGGTGTAGTCCCAAGTGGTGTCTTGAAAGCAGTCATGTAAGCCCAAAGTGTGTCATCCAGCTTCACAGACCAATCCTTCCAGGTAACATTCACTGTCTTCTCTAGAATCTCTTTGATCTGCCTGTTGGAAACCTCAACTTTTCCACTGGTCTGAAAGTGATAAGGAGTAGCAGCACGGTGGTTCACACCATACTTCTTCAGCAACCTCTCGAAAATCTTGTTGACAAAGTGAGAGCCACCATCACTTATCACAAATCGAGGTACTCCAAATCGAGGGAAAATGATGGTCTTAAACAACTTAAGGACCATCGAAGAATCATTGGTTCTGCTAGCAATGGCTTCAACCCACTTAGACACATAATCCACAGCAACCAAGATGTATTTGTTTCCATATGACGAAGGAAAGGGACCCATAAAATCAATGCCCCAACAATCAAAAATCTCAATCTCAAGGATGAAATTTTGTGGCATCTCATGTCTCTTACTGATCTTCCCTCTCCTCTGACAGGCATCGCACTGTGAAATGAAAGCATGAGCATCCTTAAACATAGTAGGCCACCAGAAGCCTGCTTGAAGAACCTTGAACACTGTCTTGAAAGTGGCAAAGTGTCCAGCATAGTCGGATCCATGGCAATGAAACAACACATTAGGTACCTCTGATTCAGCAATGCATCTTCTGTAAATACCATCAGAACAATGCTTATACAGGTAAGGTTCATCCCAAAATAATCGCCTTATGTCACGCATGAACTTCTTCTTATTATATTTCTTGAGGTGCTTTGGTTCTGCATCTGCAGCGAGGTAGTTGGCAATATCAGCATACCATGGTTGATCAGAATCGGCTGCAGCCACTAGATACTCCTCTGAAACACCAAGTTATTCAACAGTCAAAACCGGTTCAGAAATCGCCGGGTATCGACCGACACCATAGGAGTGTCGATCGATACCGAGACCTGCAATTCGTGGGAACTGCTGAGTTTCTGCGAAACCCATCTGAAACTCAGTTTCAATGAACTAAATGGATTCGTCTGGTAGTTGATCATCAATAGGGACGTCGGCATCGACCTGAATCCTCGAGAGATGGTCAGCGACCCCGTTCTCTATTCCTTTCTTGCCCTTAACCTCGATGTCGAAACCTTGTAGCAAAAGAACCCAACGACAAAGGCGAGGCTTAAGATCCTTGTTCTGCATCAGATATTTGAGAGCAGCATGACCAGTATGAACAATCACTTTGCTCCCAATCAAGTAGGATGGAAATTTCTCAAAGGAAAAAACAACTGCAAGTAGTTCCTTCTCTGTGGTGCTGTAATTCCTCTGAGCATCATCCAATGTCATGCTGGCATAGTAGATGACGTGCAGCTTCTTATCCTTTCTCTGACCCAGAATAGATCCAACAGCAAAATCACTAACGTCGCACATGATCTCAGAAGGCAAAGTTCAATCAGGAGGTTGCACAATAGGAGCACTCACCAAAGCCTTTTTAATCTCCTCAAAGGCTGCAAGACATTCAGGTGTGAAGTCGAATTTGATATCCTTGCATAATAAAGCAGTGAGTGGGCGTGCTAGCTTGGAGAAATCCTTGATAAACCTTATGTAAAACCCAGCATGACCAAGAAAGTTTCGAATATCCTTCACAGAATTTGGTGGTTGGAAGCTTGTCATGACTTGAATCTTGGCTTTGTCAACTTCGATCCCAGCTTCAAAAACCTTGTGCCCAAGCACGATGCCATCTTGAACCATAAAGTGACACTTTTCCCAATTAAGGACCAAGTGTTTCTCTTCACACCTCTGTAGCACCTTGCACAAGTTAGCCAAACAGTCTTTGAACGATGATCCATACACTGAAAAATCATCCATGAACACCTCCATAAAATCCTCAATCATGTATGTGAAGATAGACATCATGCATCTCTGAAAAGTGGATGGAGCGTTACACAATCCAAATGGCATTCTCCTGTATGCGAATGTGCCATATGGACACGTAAAAGTCGTCTTCCCTTGGTCATCTGGATGTATCAGAATCTGGTAGAAACCTGAATACCCATCGAGAAAATAGTAGTAGGGATGACTAGCCAACCTCTCCAACATCTGGTCAATGAATGGCAGTGGGAAATGATTATTCCGTGTAGCTGCATTCAACTTCATGTAGTCAATGCACATTCGGTTCCCAGTGAAAGTTCTAGTAGGAATCATATCCGAAATAGCATAGATAACACCAGCTTTCAAAAGCTTCATCACTACCTTTTTGACCACTTCCTTCAGATTCGGATTCAGCCTCCTCTGATGCTCAATTGAAGCCTTTGACTCGTCCTCAAGATGAATCCTATGCATGCACATGTCTGGTGATATACCTGAAATGTCATCAAGAGAATAGCCAAGAGCTTTGCGATATTTGCGCAGCTTGCTCAGCAGTAAGGCAATCTCTGTGTTGTTCAAAGAAGCATTAACAATTACTGGGTATGTGGAATTAGAACCAAGAAAACTATACCTCAGGTTTGGTGGGACTGGCTTGAGTTCCACCTTAGGAGCATTTTCCTCGCTCCAATCTCCAAGCCCAGCAGCTTGCTTAGAACTTTCGGCCAACTCTCCTTCTAGTCGCAGGGCATCGACCGATACTAGGAGAGTATCGATCGATACCGACGATGCTGAATCGAGCATCTTCGAGTATCCAGCAGTATCATCACACGAATGGACCTCTGAAGTGGCTGAACAGACCAATGCTCTCTCCAGTGGGTCCTCATGATGCATCTCCAGGAAGTACTTTTCAGCTATGTCACTGAAAGTGTCGACAAAGAAATTCTGCCCATCGATGGTTGGTCTCTTCATCATCTTATCCATATTGAAAGTCATGACCAAATCACCGATGTTGAGAGCGATCTTCCCATTCCTGCAATCAATCAAAGCACCAACTGTTGCAAGGAATAGTCTGCCTAGGATAAGAGGATCCTTAGGCTCAGCATCATACTCAAGGACGATGAAATGAGTTGGGATCAAGCAATTTCCAATCTTAATCTGGACATCTTCGAGTAACCCCTCTGAAAGTCTAACTGAACGATCGGCAAGTATCAGGGAGATCCTTGTGGTTGTGAAGTCTGTCATCCCCATCCTTTTGACACTTGAGCCAAGGTCACAAAGAGAATGCTCAAATCTGTCTGTGAATATCGTACAATCCAACACAAAAATCCATGGATCTGGTAGCTTCTTTGGGATCATGTTGGTCAGGATTGCACTGCACTCATGAGTAATCATCAAGCATCCTTCTTCAAGGTTCACGTTGCTGGACACCATCCTCTTGACATATCTCCTGAAGGCTGGAGAAGTCTTGATGGCATCGACAAAAGGAAGTTCAACAATAAACTTATCCATAATTATCTTGCATCTAGAGTCTTCTACCTCATTCTTAGTCATCCCAGAAGCCATGGGATAAGGTATCCTCTGTGTGTAAACTCTTTTTGCAACTATATTAGGTACTTCCTTCGAAACCCTAGGAGTCGATTCGGCTGCAGGATCAGTATCGACCGATACTGGTATGGTATCG
Organism: Eutrema japonicum; assembly: GCA_030161315.1. Lineage (NCBI taxonomy): Eukaryota > Viridiplantae > Streptophyta > Magnoliopsida > Brassicales > Brassicaceae > Eutrema > Eutrema japonicum. The sequence goes on from BSQW01000013.1 coordinate 46,884,722, forward strand.
ATCGATACACGGGGTTTTGATTTGTCCCGTGAAAGTATCGTGATAGGTGTCGATCGATGCTGGCTAGTGTCGATCGATACTGGAGCGATTTCAGTATCCTCATCGTCAAGATCGACGAAAATATCTGCGGTTTGGCCAATTTTTACTCCTGGAGTGACCTCTTTTCCACTCCTCAAGGTGATTGCATTGATGTGAGCCCTTGGGTTCTCTCCTTTCCCTGGAAGAAAACCTTCTTACCTTTTCACAGCCTCTGAAGTCTGAGCTACCTGAAGTTCCAGATTTTTCTGCTGAATATTAATAGCGTCGATCCTTCCACTCATATCATTGTACATGACATCAATCTTCCCATTGAAATCCACAGTGAGTTTCTGCTGTCCTTGAATAAGCTGTTCAAACATAGACTCGATTTTGCTATCTGGGAGCTTAGCAGGTATGGGCTGATAAGATGAATTTCCATAGTTCCTGGTATACCCACTGTTCTGAGATGGTTTCTGACCAAACTGATTCAAACCTCCTTGCTGAGAGTTGTTGTTCAAGTTTCGGTTGTTGTTGAATTGATTCTTCTGACCTTGAAAACCAGAACCACCAATGTAGTTAACATCCTTTACTTCATCCTCATTGAACACCTCAACATCTTCAGCAAAGTGAACAGCCTTCGTTGTCTTGCCCATCAGAAGACTGTGCATAGAATCTAGCTTGGCTTGAACCTCAGCTATCTGTGAACCGTCCATGCTACTAGCTTGCTTCTTGCGCTCAAAATCTGCATTCTTGGTGCTATTGCTAGACGCCAAGTTCTCAATCAGTACGTAGGCATCGTCAGGATACCTGGTGTTGAAGTTTCCATTGCTCGAAGCATCCAAAGCCATCTGATACCTCCAATCAATCCCTCTGAAGAAGAAACCCATCAGCTGAACATCAGAGTACCCGTGATGTGGACAATCTCTCCGATATGATCTGAATCTCGTCTAAGCAGCCTTGAACGCCTCAGTAGGTCCTTGAGAAAACTGGGAGATTTTTTTCCTCAGATCCTCGGATCGTGCATCATCATAGAAGTTGTTCAGGAAAGCAATCTTATTCTCTTCCTAAGTAGTCAGTGATCCAGGAGGTAACTGCTTCAGCCAGTAAGTTGCATCTCCACCAAGAGAGTATGGGAAGAGCTTGCAGAAGAGGTAATCATAGGACACTCCATTGCTCTTGATGCTAGTGACCAAATCCTCAAACCTCTCAATATGGTCCATGGGATGTTCATTGGAAAGACCATGAAAAGGGTGCTGACCCACAAGAGTGTAGTATGCAGGTTTCAGCTCAAAGTCATTCCTCTGAAAAGCAGGAGGACGAATCGCTGATCGATTTGCATAAAACTGATCAGGCATGTTGTACTCACCAATCGTTCTACCACGATTAACCACAACATTCCATGCATTCGCGTTCCCAGCGACAATCTCCTCGATAACAGGAGCAGGTGGAATGATGTTCCCCTCTCCATCCAGACGTTGCCCTCGAGCATTGCACAACTGTCCCTTTTGGTCTCTGTAAGCACCAGCTTCATCTTGAACCAAAACCACTGGGTTGTTCATCTCTGCTGGCTTCTTTGCTTTTCTATTTGTGCGTTCCAAAAGTGCTAACTTCTCTAATGACAGTTCAACTAGCTGAGTGCTCTTGTTCCTTCTGGTTTCACGAATAGGCATACACCTGGAAAAAAAGCCAAGAACGTAAGTAACACGTTAACACGATGAGTATCGACCGACACTGGGTGGTGTCGATCGATATCAACAAAAAGAGAACGACGAGAATCGACCGACACTGGATAGTATCGATCGATACCGACGAACTTAGTCGAAATTCTCAAACTAAAATCTAATGGCGAATTGAGTCCTCGGTAACAGCGCCAATTTTGATAAGCTCAAATTAATACCCTAAAAGTACTAAAGCTTTGTCGGTTGTAATACTTAGGGATCGAATCCACAGAGACTTACGGAAACACACAATAGATTATATAGATGAGAATTAAGCTAAGTGATCAATGATATTGAAAGCAAAACGTAAATTAAAACGGTTGTAAGTTCGATTGGAGAAAGATAGGTTCAGGGTATTTCTCAGAAAATCAATGAATGCAGATAAACTAACTAATCAGGGTTCAGGTTATGCACGGTTCTTGAACTCAAATCACTAAGATATAATTAATCTACTCTCGTTGCGAGAATGATCTAAGTCTAAATCCTAGAATTCCAAATCTCTTTGCGAATCCTAAATTCTAAACCAGCTTTTAGTTCAAGTTTGATTTGTTCACAAAACAACTAAACCAAATCTCTTTGCGAAAAGTTATTTTGCTCACCCTAAGTTCTATCATGTAATTAATCGCACTCTCGTACCTAATCAATTATCCCAAGATCTAAGTTCTAGGTGATCAATCTATAATTAGTTACGAGAACAACCTATGGTGAAGAACTAATTCAGATTATGAACCCTAAACAACAAATCAACCTAGCATTCAAAGAGATCCCTTATGAGAACCCTAAACCTAACAGGAGATCTACTCAGACATGGAAATTGAAACAATCAACATGACTGAATAAATACTTGAATAAATAATAAGAAAGAGTAACAAGAGGGTTCGAAATCTTCTCTCGGACGAACAGAGTTTCAAACTTGTCTCCCTTCCAAAACTCTCTCACAAAACCAAAGTAAAAAAAGCATAGCCATCCATGTGGGTGTAAATCCTAATAAATAACCTAAATCACGTTTTGGGGCTTCTTGTAAATAATAAAGTCTTCAGGGCCATTTTGCAATTCTTCAACTTTTGGAAAAGTCGCGACTCGTGTCTTGCTGCAGTGAGTATCGACCGATACTAATCAGTATCGATCGATACTGAGGCTTCAAATCGGGTACTCAGCTACACAAACATCTGCTTTGCTCCAAAATACTCCAGAAAGCTCTAATATCTCCAATTCTGCTCCAAACGTTGTAAAACCTGTAAAACACTCTAAAACACTACAAAATAGTAGAAAAACTCTATAAAACAGATTTATATCATGGTTTAAACGGGGTAAAAACCATGATATATCAACTTAAACCCTAAGTTACATGTGTTCCCCAAATTTTTGTATTCCTATATACCTCTCATTACTCATAGAATAATGCAACAAGAATTTCCCTTTTTTTCTTTTATTCACAACAAAACTAGATTATATCCTTTATAATATGGAAACATTCAATTCAGTTGACAATATAAATTAGAGGAGAATGTTACTCTTTTTTGTTTCGTTTCTCACCCATAAAATATAAAACTTAAAACAGAATGGCGAAGGTTCTTATATTCATCTAATCTATTAAAACAGAGACACTTTTTGTTTCCAAACAGGAAAAAATGCATATAAATCTATTATGTTTCCGGATAGCTACTATTTCAGTTTCCAAACAAATATTTTTGGTTCAATATTAATAAAAAATATATTTTCTTTTATATTTAAATTTAATTCCAAAATTTTAAATATTAATTTAGATTAATTTGAATTTCCTAAAATATAGGTTAGATTACTTACAAAAAAATCATAAAATCAGTTATTATTGTATCTTTACAAAAATAATAAACATGATATTAATTTAAATTTAATTTAAATATTCAAATTTATATAATATTCTCATAATAACGAATATGTTATTATATCTTTTTATCATAATCAATCAGCCTAAAATTTTAAATATTCAAAATTAGTAAATATTTATATAATACGGTAATATGATTGGGCGGGTTATAGTTATGTTTTTATAATCGCTGTCATTTGCGGGTTGGTTTGTCAATGCAAGATAGCATGTTGATTCTACGCAGATTAAAAGAACGGGTTATCCCATTTTAACACATAAAAATATAGATTGGTTGTATCAACAATTAGGGTTATGAAAATCAAAATTTAGTTTACAAAAAACTTGATTCCGTGCGGACGCACAGGAACATAAATGACAGGTTAGCCCATTTTGTATATAGCAAAACTAAATTCACATAAAAAAAGTTTACAAAATAGATCTAAAAATTTGAGTAACTAAAATTACTAATTTTGAATCATACATATGATACCACAAATATATTTTTCATACAATATAAAAACATATAAACAAAAAAAGTTGTTGATCGCCCTCATTGTGTAAAATTTTAACAATTTTATGTTCAAATAAATAAGTTTCTTATTTCTTATAATTATGTTCACATAATGAAGTCTTATTATAAAAATTTATTGTAATATATACTAAATCTATAAAAAAATTTATCCCGTACGGGTGTGCGGGTGAAAATCTAGTTATAATTAAAACATAAGGAATAACAACAATTCAGGAAAACATCATAGGTAAACTATTTTTTTTTTGATTAAAACATGTAAATTTGGTTCTTTTCTTTTACATACAGTAAAACCTCTATAAATAAATACTCGATAAATTAATAATCATTATAAATTAATAAATTTCTCCGGTCCCGAGTCGGGCCAGTGTAAAATTTAACACAATTCGATAAGATAATAAATTTTTTGAAATCCATATGTAAATATATGGTCCCAATAATATGATAAATTAATAAATATAAATCTTATGCATACATATCTAATACCAATAGTGTTATTAAGGCAAAGTCTCATACAAGGCAAAAAAAAAGAAGTAAATAATAAGAAAATTGGAATATTAACAAAATATATATAGAATAATAGCAAAAAAAAGAGTAAAACTGGTTTATTTTTTGAATAGTGAAAAGTCGTGTTGTTTCCATTTCAGCCTTCATGGTTCTATTTTTATAGGAATGGTCGATAAAAGTACTAAACTAACAATTTATTCTTCCTTAGCTGGATTGCAAAATTTTGGTCATTTGTAAAGTTTCTAGTAACTATTGCAAATATAATGCAATTCAACTTCATCAAGGAAATCTCTCTCTTTCCCATTATACAATATCCAATTGCGATGTATGTATAATCTATTCAAATAAAATAAAAATTAAAAGATTATGCACTATAAACTTTTTTTATCTCTATAAATTAATACCTCTATAAGATAATAAAATTTTGAAGTCCCAACATTATTAATTTATAGAGGTTTTACTGTATATCGGAAAAGAGAGAAGTAGCACACACTCCCTCATGCAACTCCAGCTCCTTCTTGTCTAACCAACTCGATCAATCCTCTCCCTTCCTCTTGATCTCTCTCTGGTTGAAGCCTCTCGCCGTGACCGGACCACATGGAGTTTTTGTAGCAAACAACCATGGTGGTGAGCAAAATACCGAGAAGCTGCATGAAGGACCACGGCCTCACAAAATGCTCAAAAGCTGCACGGATAAGCGAGACTAGCCCATCGAGCCATCCAAAGTCTCTTCCGATATCGATCAATTTGAACACTGCAGCAAAGTGTAGATATGCAAAAACAAAATTCAGAAATATTGCCAAATCCACTTGACTAGGGTCACAGAACACATCTCCTATAAGTACTATTAACCTAAGAATAGAGATTTCTATGACCGACTTTTTTAGTTGACCCAATGTTCCGTATGGTTCTAGTGCTTCCCTAATTGTAAGGAGCCTATTTGATGTCCAACACGCCACAAGACATATCTCGGCAAAAGCAAGTACCATTATAGCAAGACAGATAATTGTTTCAATTATTGCACTATGATATGCATGCCAAATGTTTGAAAATAAACCTAAGTGATGTATTGCTGGAGGAGGTACGGGAGTTACAGAACTTTGGCAACCTAAGTGAGATAGATTTCCAGAATCTAAGAGCATCTCCAACGCTCGTCTCTACCACCGTTTCTTAACAATAAAAAATAGAAAATAATCAAAAATGGGAGAGAGAATTAAAAGATGGTTCTAAAAATAGAGCTGCTAGAACCGTTTCTAAACCTGAGCTCTCCAGGTGTCTTCCTCTAAGTGGTATGTTCTCTTTTATTTTTATTATATATTTAATTTATAATAAATAATGTTTAAGAAACCTATTTGGAGATTCAAAGCGATGGAGATGGTCTAAGTGCGTATGCCCAGGCCAATACTTACTTAAAGCAAAAGTCACAATAAAACCTAGGAACGTAATGACGGCATGAACAATTAAAACATATTTAAAACTATATGCGAATGCTATACCCGTACAGATAAAACCAACCAACAATCCGATAACCCTAAAGATCCAAGTAACCAACCAGAGAATAATATTGCACAGGTAACCTAAAATCGCAAGAATCAACACATTATGGATACTCGTAAGATCTGGTAGGTAATGAAATTAAAGAGAGATAAAACTTCCAAATTATAAAAGAAGAAGAAAAAAACGAGATAAGAGATTCTCCCTGTTTCTTGCGAGGTTTCCTTGAATCCTTGAGGCTCGACTGAGATATAGAGGGATGAATCAATGCTCGAATAGATGAGGCAAAGAGTTTCGATGATTTTCGGTGGAGATTTTGTGAGAGGAAGAGAGAGAGAAATGATTTATCTCGTAGGTAAAGAAATTAAAGAGAGAAAAACTTCCAAATTATAAAAGAAGAAAAAAACGAGATAGGAGATTCTCCCTTCTTGCGAGGTTCCCTTAAATCCTTGAGGCTTGACTGGGATATAGAGGGATGAATCAATGCTCGAATAGAGGAGGCAAAGAGTTTCGATGATTTTCGGTGGAGATTTTGTGAGAGGAAGAGAGGAAAATCAGAATCAGAATAGGAAAAGAGATACTTAGGGAAGAATAGTTATATACAGAAACCAGAGGAGAGGTCGGTGAAAGAAAGAGAGAAGTTCTTGTTTTCTTGACTTCTTGATGTGATCTGATTTGATCGACTCAATATATAATTTCTGTTTCTGTTATTATTTTAACTAGAGTCGTGAGCAAGTGCCTAAAGATTCCACTCATTAGAATTATTTCGCAAGAATAAAACCAACCAACAATCCGATAACCCTAAAGATCCAAGTAACCAACCAGAGAATAATATTTTAACTAGAGTCGTGAACAAGGAGCAATTGAACCAATCTATATATTAGTTCAATTTATTTTTGGTTTTAATATATAGATTGGTTCAATTGCTCCTTGTTCTCTCCCCTACTTTCATCTAAAAGGATATCTATCGTAAAGGGTTTAATATTTCTAAATCTTATAGGTTTGGCTCTCTTTAGGTTTTTCTAGCAATGTACTTCATTTTTTTTTTTACAAATACGGTATTTATTTATTTACTCTATTCCTTGTTCAAATTCTTTTTGGGAAATTAGGGTCTATAACCATAAAAACAAGCAAAATTAAAAAAATGACCATAAATTTTTTTGCCTCCATTTTATATTCATTAAACCATTTAAAAGAATAATGGAGAAATTGAAAATTGTCCTTATAATTGTTCTCCTGATTTGTAATACAGATTTCAGACGGCAAAAAAAAAAATATGTTTTATAAATCTCAATTAACCTTTAAGACAAAACACGTACTAATTTTTGGAATTTGCAGTGTTTAGATAAAATTCACAATGAGCAGAAAAATCAAGGTCATAATGGAGCTCAAGCTTTATAGTTTCGACCAACAAGACAATAATTGATGGGTATGACAGAGTAGTTATCATAGAAATCAATGAAAAACATTCGGAAAAAAAAAATCTAACTTGTAAATTGGAGAGAATATGAACTAACTATAAATCATCTTTCAACAAGCGAAAAAAAGAAAAATATCCAAAGGCATCAACACATACCCTAGTTCGAATCCTACTTATAACTGCAATTACTATAACGAATCGTAAATCCTAAAGAGATTAAATGTCCAATGGATCTAAACATCTTAGCCATATGAAAAAATATGCAATATTGTCAAATAAGCATAAGAGATCTGATCCAAACGGTATATTGGTTCAAGGTTGGGGCGTAGAGAGCATTTTTAGCTAATAGCTTTCGTTAACCCTCAAGCTATGGCTCTCCTTAACTCATAAGGGATCTAATCCCTCTTTTCAAAATTAAGACTGCATGTATTGGGGTTATGTAGAGATTAATGGGCCATGTGCCTTAATCTCTAGGGAGTGTGTGAAGATTGTCCCACATCAGAAGTGGGAAGGGACATTGAGTAATATATAAGGGACTTGGGCCAATCCACTCATTGCCAATTGGTTTTGAGTTGGAAGCCCATGAAACTTAACATGGTATCCGAGCCCGAACACACATTTCTCGTAATCCGGCCCAGAAGAAGGCCCGGCCGCCCCGACCCGAAGATTGATGGTCTGTCGAGATTAATGGCTAGAAGAGCCATTATCTCGAGGGGAGTTATTGGAGTTAGGTAGAGATTAATGGGCCATGGGCCTTAATCTCTAAGGAATGTGTGAAGATTGTCCCACATCGAAAGTGGGAAGGGACATTGAGTAATATATAAGGGACTTGGGCCAATCCACTCATTGCCAATTGATTTTGAGTTGGAAGCCCAGGAAACTTAACAGCATGCCTTTTGTCTCTTCTTTAATTTCTTTCTCTATCTCTAAGTCTTTCTTGATGTCAATGGTGTCCATTAGATGAGAAGGTTACAAATGGCCGATGATGATGATTGTTGGAGGTGGGCCTAGCACCCCCATTTAGTTAGGCCCATCTTAGCAAGAGCCCTCCTCGATTCGGTCGGCATAGCGTCAATCTTTGACCAGGGATCACCGACCTGGAGTCCCGCGCTCAGCTCCATCCGGAAATCCCGAGCTCCTAAGAGACGCACCCCGGGTCCGCGCTGACACTTCGCCAAAACAGGGATGTCAAAAGGAAAGAAGACACGTGGGAGTTGGTCGAACAGTACACTATCTGAATAGAGGTACGATCTGACCTCGACGTCCCACCAACCCTGCAGAGTAAGCGAAGGAGGAAAAGACACGTGGAGGGAAGTTGGCCGAACAGTATGCTATCTTACAAAAGCATGGCGCCGAGCTCATCATTACCTCTCACCTTGAGAACCGGGACACGCTTCCTAGAGCACCTTACCCGTGAAGCAGGCTGAGGGTGACGCGTGGTCCCGGAATCCACGGAACCAGGAAGCTACCCTCACTATATATACCCCCCGTTATACATTAAGGAGAGGACTTTTTTCGGAACCTCCTTATTCTCGACAAAAATAGGCCCGGTCTCTCTCTCTCTTTCCCTCCTTTGTAACAAGGCATCGCGATTTAGAACGCCGAACTGGATTCCCGTCGGAAGTAGTTCGTAAATCTAAATCGTCCGTCTCTTTTCACCATTCATATAAACGAACACGGTCCCCGACCTACTCATCATAATACCCGACCTACTCTAAATTGTGGTTAACTCGCTCCATTTAACGGAAATCTCACCTCTCTCTCCCTAATCAACCTTTAAACAAAATTATCGATCTTCTGAATCAACAATGATGGTGAGCATGTCATGAGTTCCTCAAGTCCCATGAAGGATACGTATTAATAACTCACTTTTTTGTCCCATTCAATCTTTCTTTTAGTACATGTTTCTTTTGTTTTGCAGTCGAATTATTCTTTGCGTGAGGTGCCTATGCCATTAGTTGTCACTTTGATTTAATTTGCATTGTACAGATAATTCTTAAGTATTTGTTAGATACAGTTTCAACCGGTCATGTAGCCGGCCCTGGATTCATTGGGATGATGCAATGGAATTGAGCCCCGATTTTTTTTTTCATTTTTTTGCCACCAATTTTTTCATTTAAGAGACCCCAATTTTTTTTTTTTTTTTCATTTTTGTCCAAAAAAATAATAATTAAAATTGCCATAGAGCCCCCAAAGTGTCAGGTCCGGTGCTGTATCTTTGCAGAGAATGTTTTAAAACGCTTAGTCAAAAAAATAACCCGATGAAGAATATTAGGACAAATGCCCATCACACGTATTGACGTAATGCTCTATCGGTTAAGTTCCGTTTATAGATTCACACGTTTATTATTTTCTTGTTTTTTTTGTTAATCACAATTCTTTGTATGGCCTAATTATGTCTGTAAATTCGGCTACTTCGGGTAATTCGGTTCGGGTAGTTCGGTTTTTTGGTTAGTTTGGTTTTCAAAAATCCTGCCGAAAATATCCGAATAATATATCAGTTAGGTTCGGTTCGGTTCGGTTATCGGGTAATTCTGTTATTTTTAATAACCGAAATGTTGGCAAATTTAGTTTAATTCGAATAGTTTCGGGTATTTTCGGTTATTTCGGGTATTTTTGGTTATTTTCGGGTAAATGTTTTGGCTATTTTCGGTTATGTCGGGTATTTTCGGTTACTTCGGGTAATTCGGTTCGTTTATTTTCGGGATTTTTTGGTTATTTTCGAAAAAAATCAAAAACATTAAAAAAAAACTTAATTTTTTTTTAATTTTGGTTAACCGATCGGTTCGGCCGAACCGAACCGAAAACCGAAATTAATTTTAAAATGTTGCTGAAAATAACCGAACCATAACCGAAATTACAAAATGTCGGTTCAGTTCGGTTTAAAGTCGCAGGCCTAGGCCTAATTGTTAATCTTTTCTCTCAGTAAAATGCTATGGCAAATATTTGTGTTTGTAAGACGTAGCTATCATGTATAAACATATTTGATAGTTTGCAACAAAGTTTCTATATAGCAAGGGCCCTTGAAAATTATGTGGTATATGCTGCTAAAGGTTGTGTTCTTGTTCTAGTATTTTCTTTATTTAAAAAAGTACATTTTAATATATAAATATCTTTTATATATTAATTGAGAAGGACTGGAAAAAAAAAACTTTGGTTTCATGTGTGATTTACAAATGTGTCATTGCTGAGGTATCATCAATATAGAGCTTCTCAAGACTTTTATAAAAAAAGTTTAACGTACTAGAATAATTACGTTAGTGTCATTCACATTAAATCATTGCATAATCATATAAATTTCATTATGATATTTTATATACACTGTTAAATCAATATTAGTTTCTAATTTATTTTATTTTCTAAAATTAAAATTTTATCTTCGAGCTTTTTTAAAATTATTTTGACAAATGTTATTCTTACAAGTTTCATGTTTACTTGCCCAATTTTTTTGTTTTTTGAAAAATCACTTAGTTATATTTCATTTCATACAAATTTTTGCATATTCAAATTCAAATTATAATATGAAATATAGCCTTCATATTATTGTTATGATTATTGAGATATAAATCGTATACTATAGTTCACACACACATACTAATGATTATTGAGATATAAAACGTATAATATAGTTTGATGTTAATGGTTTCATCAAACTATATTCTAATTTGATATAGTTTGATGCAAATATAGTTTGATGCTAATGGAAATATATATTTTCGATATTGATAATTAAAAACTAAATACAAATTTACGTTATATGATTGAAGAGACATTTTATTTTGAATTCTCATTCATATCTTCTTAATAAGTGAGAAACCCTTAATTTGAGCACTATATAACACTATGGTACATAATCATTTCATTCATTAATTACACAACATCATTAACACACAAATCCCATCAAATATAAACAAGGTCTATTATATCATTGTGGCTCAAAATAGTTTACAAAAGACCTATATATTTGATTCAGAATTTTAAATTCTTCTATTCCATATTATTATTTTAAACTCGGATATTATAAAATTTTCATAGATATCTCAATCTGCGCAATGCGCGGGTTACTACCTAGTATTATATATATTATCAATCTTCTTTTTTATTTTTTTAACGAATATATTATCAAACTTCGTTTTAAGAATATAACCGAACGTAACCAAAACTTATTTTTAGCCGGAAGCATTGTAGTCCAGTGGTTTGTCACTGTTGACGTCCAGACATCCTGGGTTCGACCCAGCCTAACCTCGTTTGTGAGGGATTTAATGTAAGACGACAAAAAAAAAACCAAAATTTATTATTATGACCCTGTTCGTTTTTGTAGTTGGAGCGTTTGGATGTTGCATCACGATGCTGTGTCTAAATGTTGTTCGATTTTTTTTTTTTAATAAGATGTTGTTCGATTCTGTTTTTGGCATTTGCATCCAAATTTTGCATCTGGATGCAAAAATGTTTGTTTTTATATTTTTAATAGCATTCAGATGCTGCTAACAAAAAAGACCAAAAAGGACATATTTCTATGTTAGTAATTTGTTTTTTGATTTTAATTCGTATATCCAATTAAATAATTATTTAATAGTTATATGAAATAAATAATTTAGTTAATTTCAGAAAATAATTTTAAATACCTTTTTAATAATTATAAATTTAATTTTGCGGTTTTTGTGAGAAAACGTGATTTTTACTGTTTTGGCGGGAAAAAATCAGGTTTTGGTAGGAAACGTGAATTTTATGGTTTTGGCGAGAAACATGATTTTTACGGTTTTGGCAGGAAACATGATTTTTGCGGTTTTTGCGGTAAAACGTGATTTTGCGGTTTTGGAGGGAAAACGTGATTTTATGGTTTTGGCGGGAAAGCGTGATTTTGCGGTTTTGGCGAGAAAACGTGATTTTGCGGTTTTGGCGAGAAAACGTGATTTTGCGGGTTTGGCGAGAAACGTGAAGTTGCACTTTTGGCGAGAAACATGATTTTACGGTTTTGGCGGGAAACATGATTTTTTGCGGTTTTTACGGGAAACCGTGATTTTGTGATTTTGGTGGGAAATCGTGATTTTGCGGTTTTGGCAGGAAAACGTGATTTTGCGGTTTTGGCGAAAACGTGATTTTGCGATTTTGGCGGGAAAATACGATTTTGCGGTTTTGGCGGAAAACGTCATTTTGCGGTTTTAATGGTATTGGCGTGAAACATGATTTTACGGTTCTGGCGGGAAAACGTGATTAGCAAAAACGTGATTTTGTGGTTTTGGAGGAAAAACGTGATTTTACGGTTTTGGCGGAGAAACATTATTTTTGTGATTTTGGTGGGAAACATGATTTTTGCGGTTTTGGCGGGAAAACGTTATTTTGCGGTTTTGGCGGGAAAACGTTATTTTGCGGTTTTGGCGGGAAACATGTTTTTTTTTACGGTTTTGGCGAAAAAATATACAATATTACTTAACATAAATAATCAATCAAAATTGTTTATTATATTCAAGGGTATTTTGGTCCTTTGGTTTTAAAAATGCAAAATTTGCATCCAAACTCTACTTTTTGTAGCATCTCAAATATCTAGATTTTTTAGATGCAGCGTCCAGCCGCAAAAACGAACATGGCCTATGTTGTGTTTGCAATTTCCAAAAGAAAACCATTGGACATTAACATGCAAACGCAAATGCAAATGCAAATACAAACCAAACTAAAAACAATAGTCTAACAGAATCAAAGACGAAGACGAGATGAAAATGACAAATAAATCTAATTTTTTTAATTTTATTTAATCCGAATATTTGATTTTGAAAAAGGAAAATAGGATTTTTAATATATTTTTAGATAGAGTCCGAATATATTCATTTTAAAAAGGAAAATATGATTTTTAATTATTTATTTAAGAAAATCAATACAATAAAATTTCTTGTGCCTCTACCGGAGAAGTCACATCAGCTCTTTGTGTAATGAGAAGTTAACACATCATTAAAAAAAATGGGAAAATGCCATTTAAATCCTCAACTTTTAATATTCGGTCATTAAAAGCACGAGTTATCGGGTTGTCCATTTAAATACTCAACTTTCGTTGACTTTATTTTTAAATCACAAACTTTGTTTGACTCGGCCAAAATATGCACGTCATTAAGTCTCCGTTCAGAATTTTCGTTAAACAGAAAACGACGTCGTTTTGTTTAAAAATTAAAACGGGAAAAATGCCATTTAAATCCTCAACTTTCAAAATCCGGCCATTAAAAGCACGAACTATCGGAAAATGCCATTTAAATCCTCAACTTTCGTTGACTCGGCCAAAAAGAGCACGGCGTTAAGTCCGTAAACGGAACGGATTAACGGGGTTATAATTCCGTTAAAACTTAAGGTTAATTCATACGACGTCGTTTTAAAATCCCCAACTTTCTTTGACTCGACCAAAAAGAGTACGATGTTAAATCCGTAAACGGAACGGATTAACGGAGTTACAATTCCGTTAAAACTTAAAGTTTTAAAACAACCATATTTTACGAAATTTTTTCTTTCTATGTAGGTTTCCATATACATATATATATTTATGGGGCCCCTATAACACAATATTTTGACAACCATATTTTACGAAATTTTTTCTTTCTATGTAGGTTTCCATATTCGTAAAATATTGTTGTCAAAATATTGTGTGGGTCCCAAATTATTATAATTTAATTATTGTATAAAATAATATAATAAATAGTAAAAGAAAAATAATGAAGTAACCTCTCTCTTACCCTACACGACGACTTCTCGTTTTCCTTTTTTTTTTTCTTTTTCTGGTTTTACACCTCTTTTTTTCCATTGAAGAAGAGAATAGAACATAGGCAGGCATCCGATCTTATTTGCTCAAAGAAAACCAGAAGTTTCTTTTGATTTTAGGGTAAAAATCAATGACTTTTCCATATTTACAACATTATTTTAGTCTTTCCTCAGTAACCCAACGCTTGCAAACAGATACAAAGACAAAATCGTTAATCTCTTTGTCGATTTTTATTTTTGGTTATATATTTATGTAATCACTTTCAATTTATATGTATACTTTTGTTGATTACCGAAAGCTTATGTTTGGGCCCCCGAACATCTCAGGACCGGCTCTTGTCTAACCAACTCGATCAATCCTCTCCTTTCCTCTTCATCTCTCTCTGGTTGAAGCCTCTCGCCGTGACCGGACCACATGGAGTTTTTGTAGCAAACAACCATGGTGGTGAGCAAAATACCGAGAAGCTGCATGAAGGACCACAGCCTCACAAAATGCTCAAAGGCTGCAAGGATAAGCGAGACTAGCCCATCGAGCCATCCAAAGTCTCTTCCGATATCGATCAATTTGAACACTGCAGCAAAGTGTAGATATGCAAAAACAAAAGTCAGAAATATTGCCAAATCCACTTGACTAGGGTCACAGAATACATCTCCTATAAGTACTATTAACCTAAGAATAGAGATTTCTATGACCGACTTTTTTAGTTGACCCAATGTTCCGTATGGTTCTAGTGCTTCCCTAATTGTAAGGAGCCTATTTGATGTCCAACACGCCACAAGACATATCTCGGCAAAAGCAAGTACCATTATAGCAAGACATATAATTGTTTCAATTATTGCACTATGATATGCATGCCAAATGTTTGAAAATAAACCTAAGTGATGTATTGCTGGAGGAGGTACGGGAGCTACAGAACTTTGGCAACCTAAGTGAGATAGATTTCCAGAATCTAAGTGCGTATGCCCATGCCAATACTTGCTTAAAGCAAAAGTCACAATAAAACCTAGGAACGTAATGACGGCATGAACAATTAAAACATATTTAAAACTATATGCGAATGCTATACCACTACAAGAAAACAAGCTAGAACAGACGGCCAAATCCGTCGGAAATGGTCATTTCCGAGGAATTTCCGACGAATGTTGGTCGTCGGTTATAGTTCGTCGGAAAACAAAATCCGTCGGAAATCCCTCGGAAATTTCCGAGGGAGAAATTTACCGACGGCTTTTCCGAGGCACAATCTGTCGGGGATAATCCGACGGATTGAGGATCGATCAATTCTAAATTGTGTTCGATCGATACTCAATCCGTCGGAAATCCCTCGGAATTTTTCGAGGGATTTCCGACGGATTAAATAATTAAAACGAAAATATTAAATTAATTTATTTAATTTGTAATATAATTTTAAAATGAAATATTAATTAAATTAAATAATTTTAAACATAAATAAGAAATTAATTATATAATTAAATTACAAAAAACATAATGTTTAAAAGTTTTTGAAAGTTGAAAAATTTCAAAAAAAAAAAATTCAAATCAAAACGACGGGTAATCATCGAACATCGATACGAACCACGCACCTATCTTGTCGATCTTCGTTTTCTGAGTCGAGAGCATGTACTCCAAAACCGTGACCTTCTGCTTGAGCTCTTCGTTTTGACGGATGAGTTCTGGATCCATCGAGAAACCGGCCGAAGAAGGCGATGCACGTTGGGTCGCAAGCTTACCCAACCCCGGCCGACGACTTTTTTTAACGGGTACCTCCTACGAAAACAATAAAAAAACATTAAATTTTTTATTAACAAATAATTATCTAAATTGAAATAATAATCTATATTTTTTACTTACCTCGAGTACTAGATTGTTCATCTCGGTCCGAGTGATTTCGTTGGATCCGGTGTAGCCATCCTGCGATCTCTGGGTGAGAATATCGTCTTGCACCTTCGTCATCGTTTCGACCATCTCCCTGACGGCTCCATCGTCAATTCGGCCCGTCTTCTTGGTGGTGTGCGTCCTCTCCATCACTTGCAGAAGATCGGGAGCTTTGCCGTTTTCCTCCGTCTACAAAATAATTAAAACCGTTAAAGATAATCGTTTTCTTATAAAAAAAAAGAACTAAAAACCGTAAAAATACTTACCATTTCGATTTCGGATGTCAAGAAGCTCTTTGCCCGTTGTTGTGGATAGCTTTTCCCTTCCCGCCTCGGCGACTCTTCCGGTTCTGGGAGTTAGTCTGAGATAGAGCTATGGTCTTTTTCTTTTGCCAATACGGGATGTATTCCGTAAACACATCATTGTTCAAGCATTTTGGCTTATCTTTCCCCTTTTTCCAAGCTTTCTTCCACTCGCTCATGTGGCGCGAGAATTGCGTCCTAGCTTGTGCCTATCAGAGATGATGGTCAGTCTATTGCTATCCGCAAGTAAACGCTCCAACGCTTGTAGAAATCATATCTACGCAACATCATCCTCGTTGTACACAACTACAAACGCTAGTAGGAAAACTTGAAAATTCGCGTCCTGTCCACTCGCAATTAGCAACTCACCCTTGTATCTACCTCCCAAATGTGTCTCATCTAACACAATTACGTGCCTAACCCTCCTAAAGCCAACCAGCGAGGCACCAAATGAGAGGAATACATACTTGAACCTCTCCAATCTATCCTCATCAGTTTCTGTTTTCAACTCAGTTATAGTCCCTGGATTTGCAAGCTTTAGCATGTGTAGATATTCAGGCAGTTTGCTAAATGCTTCATCATCTATACCTCTCACTCCGGAAACAGCACTTTCCTTCGCTCGATAACACATCATATACGAAGCGTTCATACGCAGATCTTCAAGTACAAGATGCTGCAACTATCGTGCTCTTGGTCCTTTCACAGGGTCCCCATACTTCGCCTTGAAAAACAGCAGCGATGACACGCGATGATAAGTTCTGCTTGAAAGCTTGACGCATTTCAATATCACATGTGTGTTCAAGTTCTGCCTTTTTAATCTCGTAACAAGAACTGTTCCGTACCTCCTTTACAAATACCCTCCAGTCACAACGTTTGTCCACAGAACTGACCACAAACCCATGACGCTTCGTTACACTCTGCCTGAAACGGAACATTTCCTTAATTGCATATATAGCTAGTGCTATCTTACAATCATCTTTCGACTGATACACCTTGCCAACTCTAATGCCATCCTCCCCGGATGCCACATCCAAGTCTGGAATATCATCATTGTCATACAGCATGTTGTCAAACAGCAGTGGTATGTCGAAATCTTCATCGTCCACTGCCCCTAGATCACGGGCACCCTGTCCATAGGATCTATCCATAGGCGGTTGACCACACGGTCTTGTCCATTCATCTTTCTTATTGTCCATAGGAGGCATCCCACTTCCCACCCACACAGTGTGGTCAAACGCATCATTTTACGAGCACAAATAGTCTCCCCAACAGCCACCGCATCCCACGTCTTGTCTGCTGGATCTACTGGATCGCACATCACCTCCACCGCATTAGAACCTTCATATTGATCATCTAAAAATGGGGACCAAACCTCTTTATCGTACTCATGAGTCATGACATCCTCCGATGCTGTATCGCCAGACTCATCATCATCACTGTCAAAACACAAAGTTCCGTCCAATCCTAAATCCTCGCCCTCAAAACTCTGATTCATTTTCTCTCTCCCACTCTCACTCTTAAAGATTTCCTCCAACATCTCTGCATGATTTAAGAGTTCATCATCTTCAACGCACTGCGGGATCGTTTTATTCCGTGTGTTAGTCCCAATATTCCGGGATCCATCTTCATTCTAAAACTCTCGCTTTCTAGAAACTGCCAAAATCTCAGACGCCCCAAGCCCTCCACTTGTTGAAACTGGTGTGTTAAACCCAAAACCATCACCTTCTCTCTCACTAACCCCTATTTTTTGGTAAACTTGTCTTCTGCCGCCCGTTAGAGCACCTAAATAATCACCCGGAATGCTTCTTCTGGATACTGGTGTTCTAGACCCATTCCCGCCCCCCACACTCATTTTGCTCTGGACGGTTCTTACACCCCTCGAACTTAGCAAATAGATTGAGAGAAGAGGAAACCCGGAAATGTTTTAGGAAGTAAGCAATGCTTCCTGCATTGGTTACCATAACCGGAGGAGCTGTGATCCCTGTTGCCAGTTCCATGATATAAGGGGGCCAATAACTCAAACTCACTGACACTCCTTCCCCGCCATCAACAAAGAATTCACTATGCACTTTTTTCCAGCTCTCCTATACTAATGCCTTCCCGAAGTGGAACAATTCGTGACATCTTCTGTTTATCTACCATAAATTCCCACTTCCCCCCGGTCGTGGACTCCCACTCACCATATATTACCATACAACGCTCATCCATACCTTCAACAATAATAACACTACATTACGCTATGAAAGATATCCACCAAAATTTTATCCACAACCTCAACACAGAGCTTTGGGGAAGAAAACATACATGTATCCACAACCTCAACACAGAGTTTTCGAGAGGATAACAAACCTCAACAATCTTTGTCCTTCTGCTCAAACGGGACGGAAACAATCCCCTCATCTTTACCCTAATCATGTTTTAACTAGATGTCTTTTTATCTACCAAAAGTACAGTTGTCTTTTTTTCAGCCATCAGATCTTCAGCATTTACTGCGAAATAGACGGCAATGATTACATGCAAAAAAAATTTGCCCACAGATTTTTAGTTCCCTTTTGTTTTCCCACTCCATCCAGAATCAGTTCTATGCTTCCATTTTCTTATATCCATCATCTACTATCCACCATTGTCAAACCTCCATCCACTGACCGTTGTCAAACCTCCATTATCTACTATCCACCATCGCCCACCGATGTTTATGTTTCAGATGCCTTCATCCACACCCTACAATCCACATTTCTGCTTTGAGATGGCTTCATCCACAATCTACAATCCACCAAAAATATTCTGCAAACATCAATCCATCATCAACATGTACAGTTAATAACCCTTGTTTCCCAGAAACATTCGTCTGCCGATGGCTACAAAAATCCGGTAACCCAGCCTTTGATAGCCCCCTAATTTCAGATCTTAAGCCACATCTGAAATAGTTGCCCATAGTTCCCTCCGTCATACTTGAATGAACAAAAATCATATGTTTAATATTTAGTCTCCGAGATCTTAAGATTATTCCCGATCCGGCGAATAGACGAATAGATATGCCGCATGTGCTCGCCGCAACAAAACTAACCGCGCCCAGGTTTGATTTCGACCCGGAACGGTCCCTGCCCAGGATTGATTTCGACCAGGAAATCTAACGGCGTTGTCAACATAATTCTAAGTCGGAAGCCACAACGTTTTCAACCATCGCCGGAAACCAGTCCCTTTCTCGCCGGATTTTTAATGGTAAAAACGAAACTACATTTTAACCCAAGAACTTCTAAGTAATTTCCCCACCCCAAAAACCCCAAAAAGTACACCAATGGTCAAAAGTGTGTTTTTGTAATAAAACCTGAAAAAATGAGTGAGTGTAAATCACTCCAGTTATTATAGATTTGTCTAATCTAAATAATTCACGCTGTTTGTGTTATTCGTATTTATCATTGTTAATTATAAATACAAAGTAGTTGATTGTGTTTTGTTGGTAACGCTCATCGTATTTGTGCCCTTTTAGTTTTCTTTTGATCTCTTTTGGTTTGGTTTTTTTAAGTGTTTGTTGTTCATTGTTGCTTTTTCATCAAATAACTTTGTTATTGGCTTTGTAGGTTAATCTAATCTTGGGTTATTGGAGCGGTGTATGCGTTTTTCCTTTCCGTGCAAGTTATCGGTTTCTTATTTCTTCTGTATGAGGTTAGCCGTCGTCTGGTTTTTGATTTTATTTCGTTCTCCTTTTGTTTTTCTATCATCCTCTTATTGGTTTTTGCTTTGTGTATTCTCGATTTGTTTTGTATCCGTGTTGATCGTTTTTGTTTTACATGGATCTAAATTGATTGTGGAATATTTTTTAGTGAAAAATACCAAAACCCTATCTTTGTTTATGGATTATAAATATATCTTTGCTCAGCTGCAGTTAGGGCATCACGAGACTGCCTATTGCTTTGTTTATGTTGTTAGTGTTTCTCTTATGATTTCCAGTCTTTTATATGTTTTTTTGGGGTCTTCCTTCTTACCTTAGTTTAGAGATTCGTTCGTTCTTTCTAATCGCTGAGATATTGATTGATTTATTTATTTATTTTTACATGTAGCTCTAATTATGGGGAAAAATTAACCTTGTTGTGCATCCTTACGGCTATGTCGAGGTATAAACCCTAACACGTCGGTTTATGTTAATCACGTCTTTCTTTGTTGCAGCCGTCGGCTGCTTCCTAGGGTTTTTTTATCTCCGTGGAGCTAGCCAATACAAAAGAGGAGTTTCTGAAAGAGGTTAATTGAAAAGAGGATTTACTAATCGATCCATAGGGCTCTTCTAGGGTTCTTACCGAAGGTACGGTTCATGTTAGGGTTCTTAAGGTCGCTTCTGCTCCACGGTTTTTACTAATCGATGAAACGGTGGATGAAGCTTTGATAGTAGGATTTTTACTAATCAATTACTCAAATCCCACTCATGTCGTTGTAGTATAGTGGTAAGTATTCCCGCCTGTCACGCGAGTGACCCGAGTTCGATCCCCGGCAACGGCGCCAAATTGATAGTAGGATTTTTACTAATCAATTACTCAAATCCCACTCATGTCATTGTAGTATTTGAGATATCAAACCACGAAGGTTAAGATTGAAGCATTAGGAATACATGAATCTTCCTAAGCTAGAGCAAATGTTTTTGGGTTTTTATGTTTTTAAACTAAAGAAAACAAATGCAAGAAAGAAAACAAAGATAGAAATGTGGATAATGAACTAAGCTATCAATGAGATGGATAACAATCAAACAATGAATCATTTGGAATCATACTATCCTAGAACATGGAATTCACAATTATGACTAATCCACCGTCGTGGCACTAATCACTTTGTTAATCACCAAATCAAGAACAAACCATCGTTTGTGATAAGATGATTAACAAGTATTAATCTCCAATCCCACTTAGTTCACTAATCACCCTAGACATCAACTCTCATTGGCTAGGCATGAAAAACTCACAAAAGGTTTGGTTCAAGCATTTCATCGAAAACCTATCGGGCGTGAAATGCTTAAGCTCTAGCTTTGATCTCTCAATCCAAAACTAGCTTTAAGATTAACCTAAGTGAAGGATCTAACAAGATGCAACCTAAATCATCATCATCTAATCATCAAGAAAATTAACAAATGAAGCCTAAACATTCAATGCACATTTATTCTTATGACATGGAACACTTTCAAGTAGATTAGTTCACTTCCATGACACTAATCATTGTACGAATCATCTAAAGTCAGAATCCACCGATCACTTATATAATCCATAATTTACCACAAGTCCATTTAAGTCAACAATTCATCCTAAAGTCAGCATCCACCAATCACTTAGAATGAAAAGCATGCTTAGAAGTTTTCTAAACATTTCATCGAACACCTTGTGAGCATGAAATGTCTAAGTTCTAGAAATGAGTTTTCAATTCAATCATATCATTAAGATCCTTCCTAACATGAGAACAAATGCTTATCTAGTCCTAAGCATCAACAATCAACCATCAAACCATCCAAATCAAGCAAAATCCAAAATCCAACAAAAAGATCTAAAGAACATGAAGAACACAAGGGAAAAAGAGACATAAAGATAAAGAACAAGAATAAAATAAAGATAATATAAAGATAGGTTGAAGAATCCTTCACTAGAGTGGCATGAATGATGAAGATCCATCCAAAACCATCTTAGGAAGAGTTTGGGATAAAACACAACTCTAGAGAAAAGAAAACTTGCGTCTAAAAATTAGATTTTTCACTATTTAAAGAAGTTTGGGTCTTTAACAGGTCCCATCGGTCGGCCACAGCCCGATGCCACCCATCGATGCATTCTCAGATTCGCAGCATTTCCATCGGACGGTTGCATCGGTGTATGGCGTACCGATGCCATTCTTGTCGTCGATCTTGTGAACTTCCCATCGGTCGGCCACAGCCCGATGCTACGCATCGATGCTTCCTCAGACTTTCAGTAGTTCCATCGGTCACTTGCATCGGTGCAGTGCACGCCGATAGACTTCTACATCGGTCAGGCAGAGATGTCTTCAGTAAATCCGCGATAACTGCTCAACCAAATGTCCAAATGGCCTGAATCTAACTCCTGTAGACAGATGACTCACTCCTCTACAACTCTTATGAAGACCGTTGAGGCTTATTCATAACATAGGGCCTTCGTCCAGCTACATCTTTCCGGCGTCTCGGATGGGCTTTGCATTTCTCTTATGCTCCATAACTCCAAACATCATCAATTGTCTCCAAGACACCTAGAAACACTCCAAATGTATGCAAAACTCACTAAGACCTAATGCAAACACCTATTACTCTAAATGAGACCTAAATGCAAGACAAGACCATGATCATGCATGCGAATTACACAAAAACTCTAAATGAAATGCATGCAATATATGAGTATATCAAGCTTCTGCGCAGAAGAAGCAAGTGTCTCTTCAAAGAAAAGCCACCACGATGTTTATGCTTGGAGGTTTGAATATGCTGTCAATGAGGTAACATTTTAGACCTAAATTTATCTTCTCAAACCATGAATTTTTTTGTTTTTAATATATGTCCTCTTATTTTCACTCTCTTCCTATATAATTTGTGAGACAAAAGATCCGATGGTGAATAAGAAAAAGGTAAATTTTACGATCCTTTGTTTATGATATCTTGTGTCGATTTACCAAGTGCACGAGTTGACTCGTCAGATGAATAACTTTATGCTTTAAGACGATGATCAACACCAACCTTTGTTTTTTTTTTCATTATATTTAATTTCCTTTTTATATCTAATCTTAAGATTCTCTTTTCTTTTTTCCTTTTTGATTCAGTCTTGTGGTGATGGCTCATGCTCATCTTGGTGATCCAATATTGGGTTTTGCTTTATGGAGATATAGAGTAAAACATGATGGTACACACTGATGATCTTACTATCTCTCTATTGACTTATTTGTTCATAACGACCTTATTATCTATTTTTGAAACTCTGGTTTCAGCTAATATATCGAAGGACACCTCACAAGCTGCATGGAGGAATGGTTTGAATCAAATCGATGTTTCTGGTTTAGATTTCTATGAGATGAATACCACCAATTATTTCAGTCTGTCAAATAAACTCGGACAAGGTGGAATTGGCTCAGTTTACAAGGTCGAATAATTTTTATCCTCTTTGCTCTTTGTATTCTCCATTTATGTTCTCGAGATGACTTTTCGCAATCTTTTTCAGGGAAAACTGCAAGATGGGAAATCAATTGTTATAAAACTGCTTTCTAGCAATTTGGGGCGGGGCAAAGAGGATTTCATGAATGAAATAGTGCTCATCTGAAAACTCTAACACAAACTTAGCTTGACTTCTAGGATGTTGCATCGAAAGGGAGGAGAAGACATTTGAGTTATTGAAGAATAAGACAATGGTGAAAAAGACAAAAAGACGTAGACAAATTGGAGGAAGCTACTGTAAATGGTAAAATGACTAATGAAACGTTTGAATCATTGATATGATCTAATAACACTTTTAAATTTATCAAGGTAATACTTTGGAATTAAATATGTTGCTTTTTTGTATGTCCACTTCTAAATCATATTTGCAGATTCAAGCTAAAGTAGTTCCTCTATGGATAATGGGAAAAGATGTACTCCTCGCAATGGAACCGGTGAGATCCTAATTGTTCCAGAAAGAGAGCTTGCCATTCAAGTCTAGGTATTGGATCTATACTATGTTTTTGGTTGAAACGCTATCGCGTGTTTGATCTCGGCTGAATCAAAATGAGATGGATCAAATATGAATGTATGAATTGCTTGTGTTTGAAGCTATTAAATCTCTTATATAGCCATAAGTTTTGTTCCAGTGGGTGTGTTGCCTGTGTATTTTTTGGTTACAGTTCACATATGTCTGATCAGTTGTTGCTCTCCCCGAGTTTTCATCATTCTACTCTGGTGCAGATTTGAGCAAATCGGGAGGGCTTAAAGTTGTCGCAGAAGAGCTTAATCATTCTGACCAAGATGTAAGGAAACTAGCTGCTTAGGTGCTTGGGAAGGCCTGCCAATACAACCCATTTGTTCAGTGATCGTTTGTTCATAAAGTATGTGCGTCGATATGATTCTTGTGCTTGAACTTGAACTCCAAGAGAAGGTGAAACTCTTACAAGGCCCCATGACCTTTTTTGAATCTTTTAATCTTTTGATGCACATCTCCTTCGGGAAAACGGCCAATTCCCCTATGAAGTATTGCCCTGCTGATTATTCATATACGAAGTATTGATCCATGCCAAAAACTATACTAACTACCTAATATTTTGAATTTCATACATAAACTTATGACATGTGGTCAATTTCACCAGAACCATAAACGGTGTGACTTTCACCGTTAACGGGTGCTGACGTGTCCGACAGGTGGCTATGCGGTTTGGTTCGGTTTTTGAATTGGTCGTTTTTTAAATCGATAATACGAAACGACGTCGTTTTGGGCATTGGTTTTTAAAAACAGAAGCAAAACGACGTCGTTTGCTAATTTGAGGGAAAAACAAAATTAGGGCTCTCAAGTCCCGACATCGGGTTTGAGAGTAAGAGAGGTTGAGAGAGAAGAGAGAAAGAGTTGATTTCGTTTGAAAAAGAGAAAAGGAAGAGAAAACACAAAATTCAGAGGCGTAATCTAATTAAAACAACGAATCGAGGGATTTCGTAGTTAACAGAAGTGATTTCGCGAGTGGAAATTGAGTTCCCCGAGATCGAAAATGAGGTAAGGATTTCGTAATTTAATTGTTTTTGAAATTCATAGTTTTAGTAGATATGAGGTCTCGAAGTTCATTAATTTTCGTCTAGGATTCATTTATTTAAGCTTGAATTGCCATCAACTATCTGATTTTCATGATTATAGAGTGAGATTGTAACATGTCCACCAAGTGTTTGATACAATGTCTGAAAGAGTGTAATTTGATTTTCTACTTTTTGCAGTGATGATGTAGACAGGCCGATCAATTTTGGTTGTTATTATGGTGGGAAGTTTGATATGGTTGAAGGCCAACTTATCTACGTTGGAGCTGGTTATCGGATAGTTGAAGCTCGTCCCTCTACATTGTTTCCAGAGTTAATGAATAAGTTACCGATGAGTTTGTATGGTCATAGAGTATGGTATAAGGTCCCGTTTAAAGAAGTAAAGGACAGGAAATTGTTGTGTAATGGTCACGAGAACTTTAAGAAGATGTGTGAAGCGGCAATGTGGACCAAAACAATTGATATATTTGTGGAGCCTGATGAGATTGTGAGAGACGAGCCTGAAAGATATGAGGCTGCGAGAGATGAGCTTGAGAGAGATGAGTCGGAGAGTGATGAGCCGGAGAGTGATGAGGCAGAGAGTGATGAGCCAGAGAGAGATGAGTACCCTTTTGATGAAGAAGCAAGGGTTAAAATGAATGTGGCAGGTTTTGTTGATGAGGAGATTGATGAGTATGCTACACCTGTGTGCTCAGATGATGATCAAGATGGTAATGTGAGAGAGAGTTATTTCAAATACGAGAAAGGTAGTGGTGTGCTGAAGTTAGGACAAGTATTCGATAATTTAGATGCTTTTAAACAAGCTATGGTAGACTATGTGTTAAAGCATAGATGGAATATTCAATATAAGCGTTGGGAGCAAGACAAATCTGAGCTTAAATGTGAAAGTGAAGCCAAAGAAGGAGAGGAAGATTGTTTGTGGAGGATTTATTGTTCTTATGAGGAGCCATTGCAAAAATGGGTTGTTAAAGTATACATGAAAACACATATTTGCAATCGGAATGGCCATTCTAAGTTACTTACTCAAGAGGTCATTGCTAAGCTATTTGTTAATGAGCTAAGGGATAATCCAAAGTTAATGCCAAAAGCTATTCAAGGTGAAATTCAGATACGTTGGCAGTTGATTGCAACTATAGACCAGTATAGAAAAGCAAAGAAAAGGGCATTAGAGATGATCCAAGAGGAGCACGACTTATAATTCTCAAAGCTTAGAGAATACCGGCTTGAGCTATTACGGTAAGTGCCACATTTTTTTAAATGTTTACTCTTCAGTTATTTAGTGTAGTAATATCTTTTTGTGCTTGTGTTTCCTAGGTCAAACAAGGAGTCTACGGTAGAACTGGATACAATCCAGGGACCTAACGGAGAAGATGTGTTTTACAGATTTTATGTCTGTTTTGATGCACTAAAGAAGACATGGTGCTCTCATTGTTGCCCTATCTTTGGCCTTGATGGTTGCTTCCTTAATTGCATAATAAAAGGTCAGTTGTTAGCAGCGGTTGAAAGAGATTCAAACAACCAAATTTTCCCCATTGCTTGGGCTGTTGTTGATGTCGAGAATGAAGACAATTGGAGATCGTTCATTGAAAAGCTGCAAACAGATTTAAATCTTCAAGATGGTGATGGGTTTACAATTATATCAGATAGGCAGAAGGTATTTCATTTGTTAAAACTTCTATAGCATTTGTGTTTATAGGGTTTCATGACTTAATTGTGACTGTTTGCAGGGCTTACTGAATGCTGTAGCAGATATGTTACCAAAGGTTGAGCATAGGATGTGTGCAAGGCACATTTATGCAAACCTAAAGAAGAAGCATCCAAATAGGGCTGACATGAAAGGATTATTCTGGAAGGTTGCAAAGAGCTACAACAAGCCACAGTACGACAAAAGGGTGGAAGCAGTGAAGTCATATGACATGAAGGTCTATGAATCCATCATGATGAAGAATCCAAAAAATTGCAGCCTGGCTTACTTCACACCAACATCTTCGTCTGATGATGTAAGCAACAACATCTCTGAGTCTTTTAACCACGCAATTGACCCTGCCAGAAGTATGCCACTTGTTGAGATGCTAGAGACAATATGCAGAAAAGCAATGATGCGCATAGAAGCAAGAAGACTTAAAGCAATGAAGCACAGAGGCAAGTTCAGTCTTAAAGCAATGGAGAGAGTGGATTTGGAGCAGAAAAATATCATGCATCGTATGGTATTTCCTGCTGGGCATGAGACTTATGAGGTAAGGGAGAAGAAGTCTGCATTTGAGGTCAAGATGCTTCAGCGTACTTGCACATGTCAGAAGTGGCAAATATCTGGATTGCCTTGTCGTCATGCCCTGAAGGTAATTTCCCAGAAAAAAACGCAGGCAAGAGGATTATATGGCTGACTGTTACCTTACTTCTAAGTGGAGAAAGCAATATGAAACACCAATTGCTGCTGTGCTTGGTGTAAACTTCTGGGAAAAGACAGATGATGCTGTGATTGTGCCACCACCAACAGTAGAAGAACCAACAAAAAAAGGAAGGAAGAAAATTCCTAAACGGATCAAAGGGAAGAATGAGTCTCCAAGGAAGAAGAAGACAAAGGAGGGGTATGAGTCTCCTACTAAACTTTCAAGAAAAAGAAGAATCGTACATTGTGGAAGATGTGGTGAGAGTGGACATAACACAAAGAAGTGTCAAAATGTTGTAATGGCTCTTCATCAACAACCAAAAAAAGAAGAAGGTGACAGAAGTTCGCTCCGACATTGGTGAGGGATCAAGTCAGCCAATGCAAAGCCAACTGATTGACTAAGCTTCTGTTTATGATATTTTGGTGTATATATTGTTTAGTCTCGGATTTAGTCTCGGATTTTGGTGAATCAGGTCTCGGCTATGATATTTTGGTGTATATTGTCTCGGATTTAGTCTCAGATCTTGATGTATTTTGGATATGGTATGTATTGGTTTTGAGGATGGCTTAATGGTGAAATTCAGGTTTGGTGCAATTTTAGTTGCAATTCAGGTTTTGTGCAATTTTTGGATATGGTATGTAAGGAATCGACAACGTTCACCACATCTACAGTGGGTCGGAAAACCTCTTCCTTGATCACCCATGCTCACAATTTCTTTCTCAAACGAAATCAACTCTTTTTCTCTTCTCTCTCAACCTCTCTTACTCTCAAACCCGATGTCGAGACTTAAGAACTCTAATTTTGTTTTTCCCCCCAAATTAGCAAACGACGTCGTTTTGCTTCTGGTTTTAAAAACTAATGCAAAACGACGTCGTTTCGTATTATCGATTTAAAAAATGACCAATTCAAAAACTGAACCAAACCGCACAGTCACCTGTCAGACACTTCAGCATCCGTTAACGGTGAAAGTCACACGTTTACGGTTCTGGTGAAATTGACCACATGTCATAAGTTGATGTATGAAATTCAAAATATTAGGTAGTTAGTGTAATTTTTGGCATGGATCAATACTTCGTATATGAATAATCAGCAGGACAATACTTCATAGGGGAATTGGCCGTTTTTCCCATCTCCTTCTAATTTATTTTATTCGTGATATGTGTTTCAAGCTCTTGAAGCAATCAAGACTCTTCAACTCAAATCCATAGAGTTACATCAACAAGAACTGTTTGATCATTTAATTGAGCAAACCGATCATATTGTAAGAAACTGAATATGCAATTTAGTTAATATAAAATCTTGTATTAGAGATGATTAAGGTACGTTTTGTTTATATACTATTATTTGTAAGTTTTAAAACTAAGGAGTGGTTCCATGGTGTGACCAAAAATATAAAATAAAAGCAAATTAAATATAGCAGAAGAATCTTCTGCTGAGAGACATCAAGCTTTAATATATAAGAGGTGCGGTGACTTGATAATAAAAAAAGCATGATACTATGGTGCTGACACGAAGGTGAATCTTTTGGCAAGTCTGAGAGGTATGTGCGGATTCGAAGCTTCTCGATTTGACCAGCGGTGGATACGGCAAAGTTCTTAGCATTGGTTAAACGTGTAGCGTTCTAGAGGAGAGGCAATGTCTTTGTCGAATTGAGTTTCTGTATAATCTCTCCACTCCAAGGTTTGTAGCGTGGATGACAAAAATTGCAGAATACGACAAATAGAATTTGGCAGATTCCAAAAAAAACAGGGGAGGAACATGTAGTTTGACTTTGTTTAGCTGGAGATAGCATAGTTTAGGAGAACGTTGAAAGAAAAAGATGAGCAAATTCCACCAACCGAAGTAACATGTGATATTACACAAATGCTCAAGCTCATCAATGTAACATGTACCGACGACGGGATCCCACTTTTTTAGTTTGAGACACCATGTGAATGTATATATATATATGTGTGTGTGTGTGTATGTTTCAATATAAAGCAAGTAACGTATGTGTGTCACACCATCCATGATTTCATATATCCTTCTCTCTCTCTCCTTCATGTTTTCAAAGAATGATAGTTGTGAAATATGTCTAGATTTTTCCCTCTGCGTTCTGATTTGTTGAACTTGAATATTAGATGAGCTTAGGAAGAGACCAATTAAGACATTAATGAATATGTTATATGTGTTGGAACTTATATTTCACAATTAGATTTGTAAAATCGGTGTCTCTATAGTTTGTGTATTTACATTGATTTCTAGCAATTGTTTTTTAATATCATTCATCTTGCTTTTGATATTCTATCCTGGTGATGAAGCCGTGGGAAGAAAGACATTAAGAAAATTACAAGCTAAAGAGGATGAAGAAGAGAGGTTTCAAGCTGACCTTAAAAAGGCAGTGCGTCAAGCCTTGGTAATTTTTCAACCATCTCTGTTAATATATATCTCATGCCTGCGCTTGACGTCCATACAATAAATATCAATGGGAAAGTAACTCAAAAATCATAAGTTTACAGCGCAAATTTTTATGTTGCCATTCACGAGCTTTAGAACATAATAGCTGTTGCCAACAAAATGGGAACAACTCCTCTTTTTGTCAAGACACAACTCTGATATTATCTCCGGAGACCTCAAAAGATAATCAACTCGAAAGTGAGAACAACATTAAAAAGCTTACACTGGGAATATAAATTGCGGATAACATTTCTTTAGAATAAATAGTGACACTAAAAGTCTGCCGAATACGAACATGGTTAGATAGCTGGGAGCGAGAACATACATATATATGCCGCGCTTGCTGTTGTTTGCATTGTTGCTTCAGTGGTTGTGGCATATACTTGCTAAAAACATAAGTAAAAGAAGTCGGAGGAGATAAAGATGATGAAGAAGTAAAAGAAAAAACAGAAGAAAAATAAGTAGAAGAATAGGAGAAAAAAGGTAAATCAAACTATAAATAAGAAGATGAAGTTGATGACGAAGAAGTCGAAAAAGACGAGGAAAAAGACGAACAAAAAGTTGAATAAAACCCTGGATAATAAGAAGAATATGGGCAACCCGAAATAGTGAAGAAGAATAAGGATAAGAAGATGAGGAAGTTGGAGTTAAAAAAGAAAACCGGAAGACAAAAAAGAAAAAAAATGGAAGATGAAGAAAACAAAGTCACAGACGAAGAAAACCGGAAGACAAAAAAGACGAATTAGAAGAAGGGTGAAGATGATAAAGAGACGAAGACCAGAAGAAGAAGATTTTGGATAAGACAAAGAAGACCAATGAGAAGTAAGAAGCAAGGGATGAAGAAGGCTAATAAAAACCGGAAAAAAAGAAGAAGAACTGAGAAAATACAAAGATGATGAAGAAGAAGTCAAAGACGATGAAAAAGAAGTAGGAAAATACGAGGAAGAAAAAAAACCGAAAGATAAAGAAGAAGAAGAAAAAGAAACAACAAAGGAGGAAAAAGAAAATGAAGTCGAAGACGATAATGAAGATGGAAGAAAAGGGTGAGAAATCAGAAAATAGAAAGATATATACGAGGAAGAAGAAGAAGTAGAAGTCAAAGACGATGAAGAAGAAGAAAGAAAATATGAGGAAGAAGAAAATCCGAAAGATGAATAAGACGAAGAAGAGAAAGACGAATTCGATGAAGAAGAGGAAGAAGGAAAAGACAAATAATATAAAAATAAAATCAGAAGAATGATAAGAATAAGAATAAGTAGGACAATACGAAGACGTTGAAGGAGAAGACAGAAGAAGAAGCCGAAAACAATGAAAAAGAGGAAGGAAAGGACGAGAAAGAATAAAATCTGAAAGTTGAATAAGAGGGAGAAGAGGAGGACGAAGTCGATGAAGAAGAAGAAGGAAGAAGTCTGAAGAAAAGAAAAAAAAATAATCCGAATAAGAAAAATTATGACAAGACAAAGATGTTGAAGAATAAGAAGGGGAAGTGGATGATGAATTTGGGGAAGAAACCCCATATAAAATCTTTTATAAGAAGTCAAGGGATAATCTTATGGTGTCGATCCCAACTCACAATTTAATTAGATATTATCTCTGGAGACCTGGAGACCTCTGAAGATAATCAACTTGAAAGTGAAAACAACATTAAAATGCTTACACCGACAAGATAAATTGCGGAAAAGATTTTCTTTAGAATCAATAGTGACACTTAAGTTCTGCAGAATACCAACATGGTTAAAGATATGTGAGCGTTAAGAAACTTATATATTTCGATCTTGCTGTCGTATGTGTTGTTGCTTCAATGGTTGTGGCATATACTTGTTACAAACAGTTTTAATAAAGAAATTTGTATACTAAGATGATTGTGTATTGTGTTTCAATTAGACATTGTGACTTTGTTTCAGCTTTCAAACTATATTTTCTTGTTAGAATTGTCGGATAATATGTGTCCACGTTATATATGTGCTTCTACTTCGCAAGATTCTTTGAAACTGACTGTTGGGGTCGATTCCCCCCCCCCCCCCCCCCTCGAGAGATTAACATCAGGAAATGATAGAGCGTACCGAGCCTCGCTGCAACATGGTAATACCGAAGAGTCCGTCCCGGATATTCCACCTTGGCAAGGAAATCTGGAGCGGAATGGAACCGAGCCGAGGTCTAGGCAGTTATATCTCGGACATAACCGAGCCGATCGGGATCACAAACAAGCCAAGACCGATATTTCGTGGGCCAAGAAGAGGAAGATCTGACAGCTCTCATGGGCCGAGTTGAAAGCCCAAATCGCCAAAACCCCTAGTTGATGGCCGCACAATGTAAACGGGTATAAATAGCCCTCATAATCATTGTAAACGGGTATTGGAACCCTAGCATAAGCTCTGAGCAACTAATATCTTGTACTCAACTATTCTCGAACAAACTTAATAAAAGAAAACCATCTTTGGATCTCTCTGTGCGTGATTTCGAACTCAGAAACTTTAGCTCCCTCTTATCACTCTTCGACAAAAATTGATTGTACGAGTTTTGACTCACACAATTTGGCGCCGTCTGTCGGGAATTAGAAGCTTCCTACTCGCAGAAATCACCAAGAACAAGATCTAAAGAAATGGCCGGCGATGAACAAAGGATCGGAGACGACACCGGAAGAATCATTCCAAGCGATACTCCCCCTGTCACCGCGGAGACTACCTCGGATCCCTTAGTCGAAATGAAGGATATGCTCGCTACGATGCTGAAGAAGGCGTAGGAGCAAGACAAGCTGAACAAAACCCTATCGGAGAGGGTCGAGACACTGGTCTTGGAAATCCGAACCAGGGATCTTCAGACCGGATACCTCGGCTTGGGAATGCTTCCACCACAAATGCTCGCAAGGCGAATCGGCCTCAATCCGACGGCTCTCAACTTCTCAACACCAGCAACAACCTCGGCTAACAGAGGACTACCGCCGCCAAACCTGTCTGGAGAAACAACACATGCGGCAAGGAGGTCGCTCTCATTCGACCCACCTCGTTCGGACCATGGGATCACGCTGATAGCCACTGACCCTGAAGGATCTCGGCTCGGAACAACGATCGAGACCGCCAATGATGGAGCAAACCAAATCAAAAGGACCAACGCTTCAGATCGTATCATTAGCGCCGAGCTCACCTCGGCATTAAGAGGGGCAAGACCAGCAGGAGACGTTCCCAGCTCGAGCCGACTCGGCAATAATTTGACAGATGAAGAGGAAAATCTGCTCTGGGTAGAGCAACTGCAACACGCCGAGGAAGCGCGAAGATCAAACAATAACCAGCATGAGCCGATCCCAGATATCGGAGCTGAACGAGATCAAAGCATCCCTAGCCCATAACAACGCCGAGATGCGAACCATTCGGTCAAAGGTTCATCATGCGATCAGCGCGGCACCCGAAATTGATCGGATGCTAGAAAAAACACAAAGGACCCCTTTTACAGCACGGATCATTGAGGCGATCGTTGCCGACCTCGGGTAAATAACAATCCCGTACTATGACGGGACCAACAACCCGAAGTCTCACATCACGGCTTTCCGTATCGCGATGGGCCGATCCAAGCTGAAATATAACGAGAAAGAGGCTGGTTTTTACCTCCTGTTCGTGGAACATTTAAAGGGGCCACGCTCGATTGGTTCTCGAGATTGGAAAGAAATTCAATTTATAATTTCCAACAACTGTCCGCCGAGTTCTTAAAACAGTACTCCTTCATCATGGAACGAGGGACCACCGATGCCGATCAGTGGACCATGGTACAGGCACCAACATAGTTGTTACAAAATTTCATGAGAAGGTTTAAGACGGTGGTGTCGAGGTTAGAGGGCGTAAGTGACCGAGTCGCGCTCATCACCTTAAAGAAGGCACTTTGGTACAAATCAGATTTCCGAAAGGAAATTGCGTTGAACACACCCCAAAAAATCCAAGATGCATTGCACCGAGCCTCGGATTTCATCGTAGGCGAAGAAGAAATGAAAATCCTTGAAGAAAGGTTCGAACCAACTAAGCCGAGAAGCCGAAACATCGCCTCGATCACGAACCCACCGAACCCCCGGAGGAATGCCCAGAGCGGAGGATTCACATATTGATAGTTGCATAATTTAGTCCATTTTAGTATACATTTTAGTTAGCATTTTGTGACTTTTTGCATTCATTTCATTGTTTTTGGTCTAGTTTGCATCCATTTTAGAGTTAGTGAGTCTTAGGTTAGTTTTTGCATATGTTTGTGTGCTATGGAGTCTTTTAGGAACCATTTGGAGCTTATGGAATCATTTTGGAGCTTAGAGCAAGATCATGGGGCAAAATAAACCCAAACAATCAAGAAAAATGCAGAAGCCATCCGATGTGCTCTAAAGATTGGGTCAGAAGAAGCTCTTGCGCTCAGATTAAGCTTTGGAACACTTGATAAAGTTTGTAGGTAATTGAGTCATCTTTCCAACGGACGTTGTTTCATCAAGTTCTGAGCTGTATTGCGGAAGTTATCACCATTTCACTGAGCATACGTCCGTCTGGCGCGCGAATGAGCTACATGGAGCTCACAGCGGTGTACCGCAGCGGTCTACAGTGACCGCTGCGGATCCTCCCGACGAAAAAAAAACCGAGATTCACAGCGGGCATGCAGCGGTCAACTCCACACCGCTGTGGGACCCTCCAGAGCAAAAATGTAGAAACCGTCCGAAGTGCTTCAAAGATCGACTCATATGAACAGTTTCCATTCGGATTTAGCTTCGGCGGTCTTCATGAAAGTTGTAGCTATGTGAGTTAGCCTTCCAATGGAACCGGTTTCAAGTCATTCCGATCTGGGGTTAGAGAGATACGACAACTTTAGTAAGCGCATGTCCGCCTGGCCTGCAAACGGAGCAAAACCGGAAATCCACAGCGGCCAGCTGCACCGGGCAACTGTAGACCGCTGCAACCTACGACCTGCTTTGATATTTAGGCCAAAAACCTTGTTGTTTGAGGATATATCTCATTTTAACTTCTCAAAAACACTCTTCTTAGAGAGAGTTTGGAGTTTTTAAGAGATTCTTGGTGTTTTTATGAAAGTTCTTGTTTCTTTTCATCTATCTATCTATTTCTAATCATCTAACCATGAATCTAAACACCTCCTACATAGGATTTGTTGAGATTATCATGGTTTGTGAGTAGTTTCTTTAGAACTTTGGGTATGGTAGATTAAGATGTTTTCTTGCTAAATCATGATGCTTAGGACTTAGTTTATGAAGAATCCTTACTTGTTAGGTGTGATTAATGCTAGATTAGCCTTGACAAAGTTGATTTAGAACTTAAGGAATTTCATGCCCGGAAGGTGTTCGATGAAATTCCTCAACCAAACTTAGCAAGTGTTTTACATTCCTAGCCTATGGAAATGGATGTCTAGGGTGTTTAATGGTTATTTAGACTTGAGATTAATGCTTGTTGATCATTTAATTGCAAATGGAAGTTTGTTCTCAATTAAGTGATTAGTGAAGTGATTATTTTCATGGAAGTGGATTAGTCTAAATTAGTGATCTAAGGCCTAAGGATTAGCATTGTTTGAGTATCATGGTTTAGCTAGAGAATGTCCAAGTCGATTACCATTACCCGAAGTTCGTTTGCTTATTCTTGTTTAAATCGTTTTCGTTACGTTTTAGTGCAAAACTTGTTAGTCTTTTAACTACATTTGTTATATGCTGGGTTGTTTATTATCATGTCTTTAAATTGATTAGGATCATTAGAAAACCTTTATTCGATTAGCTTAGATTAAGAAGTGTCTCGCATTCTCTGTGTGTTGTTCTCGTGCCTCCTTGTGGATTCGATCCCTAAGTGCTACAATGACATACCAATAGATTGTGGTATTGTGCACAATGGGTTAATTGTGCGAACCGTAAAAAGTTCACTATCAATTTGGCGCCGTTGCCGGGGAGGTTTAGCAATAGCCATAGGGATTAGGACTCTTTTTGAGACTAAATTTTATTTTTCTTTGTTTACTAATCTTTCCACCTTGTTTGCTCTTATCTCTATAGGTGCATGAACTTTCAAAGGCGAGGTATGAATATGGATCAAGCACCACTTGTTAGAGATGCAAATGAGAATCGAGAAGAGGTTGCTCAAAGGGTTAGAGCACCGAGGTTGATTGGAGCGGGTGATGCTCCCAACGCCCATGGAAATCGCGCCGGTATACATCCACCACCGGTGGAGAGTAATAATTTTGAGATCAAGGCGAGTCTCATTTCCATGGTGCAAGGAAACAAGTTCCACGGTTTATCGGTGGAGGATCCCTTAGACCACTTGGATCAATTCGATCGAATTTGTGGAATGGTTAAGATCAATGGAGTCTCGGAAGATGGGTTCAAGCTTCGATTATTTCCATTCTCTCTTGGAGACAAAGCCCACCAATGGGAGAAGAACCTACCTCAAAGATCCATCACTTCTTGGGATCAATGTAAGAAAGCCTTTCTTGCCAAGTTCTTTTCTACTACAAGAACGTCAAGGTTGAGAAACGAGATCTCGAGCTTCACTCAAAAAGGGAATGAGAGCTTTTGTGAAGCGTGGGAACGATTCAAGAGCTACCAAATGCAATGCCCACACCATGGCTTCTCCGAAGAATCACTCTTAAGCACTCTATACCGAGGAGTTTTGCCCAAGTTCCGTATGCTTCTAGACACGGCGAGCAATGGAAACTTTCTTGGAAAAGAAGTTGATGATGGGATGGAGCTTGTTGAGAATCTTGCCCAAAGCAATGGGAATTATGGTGAGGATTATGATATAGCTTTGAGAGGAAGTGGAGAATATGAGGACCGAACAAGAAGGGAGATGAAAGCCCTAAATGAGAAGTTAGACAAGGTCTTGGAAGCCACACAAAGGCGAATGAACTATGTAGGGGATTGCAAAGGTTACCAAGAGGAAGTTCACTTTGTGGGAAACCAAGGCGGTTACAACAAAGACTTCAACTCCAACTTCCCGCAACAAGGGTTTGTTCCTCGAAACCAATTCCAAGGAAACCAAGGTGGTTACCCAAGCAAACCATCTTTTGCACCGCAACCGCAACAAGGGCAAATAAGCAACTCGACACAACAAGATGTCGAAATGAAGGGTATGCTTCAACAACTCTTGACGGGCCAAGCTCATGGAGCAAATGAGTTGAATAAGAAGATGGCCGAGATTCACACTAAGGTGGATCGCTCATACAACGATCTCAACGCAAAATTTGAAGATCTATCCTCTAGAATCAAACGCTTGGATCAACAACGCACTCAAGGAGATTCCGATTCTAGTAGACCCATGGAGAAACTAAAGGGCAAAATCGATGCAAACCCAATGGAGTATTGCAATGTTATCCTCTCAAGTGACGAGATTGAAGAAGCTATACGAGAGATCAAGAGAGTTCTCCATGAATCCAAAGACGAAGTCGTAGTGGTTGCTAGCAACGAAGTAGTTGAGAAAAAAGATGTGGAGGCCAAGACAATTGTAAGGAAAGAGACTTCTTGCATTGAACCTCCTCAACGTGAGCCCAAATCGATTCCCAAACTTGGAAATCCGGGTAAATTTGTCATCTCTTGCTCTCTTGGTGATTTGAATGTTGATGACGCCATGTGTGATTCGGGATCAAGCGTGA
The DNA here is from genome assembly GCA_030161315.1 of Eutrema japonicum. Lineage (NCBI taxonomy): Eukaryota > Viridiplantae > Streptophyta > Magnoliopsida > Brassicales > Brassicaceae > Eutrema > Eutrema japonicum. The sequence continues at coordinate 46,922,335 of BSQW01000013.1, forward strand.
ATGTGATGTCACTTGAATTGGTGAAGAGTCTTGGAATCAAGAGCATGAAGCACCACCCATCACACATCACTTTTGGAGATTCTTCTTCTAAGCAACCACTTGGCATTGTTGAAGATTATCCTCTCAAGATCGGAAATTGTCTCATTCCAACCGACTTCATAGTTATGAAGATGAAGCAAACCAGCAAACTCCCCCTCCTCCTTGGAACTCCATTCCTCAATACCACCGGTGCAAGCATGGACTTCCAAAACAAGAAGGTCGTTCTCAAGAACGTGAATGAAAAAGTCCTCTATTCCATGAAGCCCTCTTCCACTAAGCTTTGTGGCACCATTGTTTGTAAGGATGATGAAGCGGAAGTTAAAAAGGTTGAGTATGTGGGAAGTTGTGAGAAGATGAATTTGGTTTCACCCCCAAAAGCTTGTAAAAAGAAGAAAGATTCTCATGAAGAGAAAGCTTTGGGTTATGGTAATGTTGAAGAAGCCTTAGCGCTGGATGGTGTTTGCTTGGAATATCTTTTCCATACCGCCATGGAAAATGAGGTTGAGAGTATAAAGGTTCAAAAGAAGGGTAAGGACACTAAGGCCAAAAAGAAGAAACCCAATGATACCCACCCTCCCAACTTTGTCAAAGGCATGACGAGCAAGCCTAATGAGGTTAGATCATTTTTTCCCAAACTCACCACTATGACCTTGACACCGTGGAGATATGAAGATGGTGTGGTTGAGTACAAGATCAAGTGTAAGGGAAGGTCAAAACCTTTTGCCATGGTTAGAGCAATCATCACACCCGAGCTCAAAGAAAAAGGTCCAACGGGAATTCAAGAGATCATGAGCAAGGTTCTCACACTCAAGCTCGAAGACCCGCCATGGAGTTCCACTACTCCTTCTCTCCAAGCCTAAAATGGTTTGAAACATCAAGCTTAGCGACGTAAAACAAGCGCTCTTGGGAGGCATTCCCATGACTATCTTTGTATATATTTTCGTTCTTTCTTGTTCTTTTTAATGTTTTTGTTTGATGTTTATAGTTTTCTTGGGTCCAAGGTCGTGGTGCTTAATGCATGAATGGGTATAGCTACAGCACGTCACACTTCTCTCCAATCCAAAGGTATGATCCAAACTCCATTTCATTGTACATACTTTTTGCATATTTATACCTTCTCTTTGACTTTTGTTGCACCGAGACGTTGCAATTCAAGTTCGGGGGAAGGATTTGTGTCTTTTGATATTGTGTTTTGTGATCTTATTTTTCTTTTTGCATATTTGAGTCTCATTCATTCATATAAGTGCATATAAAAACCATAAAAAAAAATTTTAGTTGCATTTTGCATGTTTAAGATTGAGTCTAGATGCATATAGGTTTGCATTCACTTGCATTGGGAGAATTATCCATGTAGAATATAAACTTAAGAGCTTGAATTAATGCCCTCGTTAGGAGTTCTTTGATGCATTTGAGCGATCACGAAGTTAAGGATGATCCATGCTTTGATCTTGCGGTTTGAATGTTTTTGTCTTGGTTGAAGCATGCTTTGAATTGAATCTAACTCTATCTACATGAACTTTAATCTTGACTTGAAATTATCATGCTTGTACATTGAAAAGTGAATTCATGGATACCTTATACATATTTGAGCTATCTTACCTCTTTTCACCACTCTCTTGTTAGCTCAAATAGTCGTTTCTCATTTTTGGAACGGTTAACCACACCCTTAACTATACTTTTCCTTCAAGCCTTCATCTCTTGTGTGTGTCGTGAGGCCTAATTTTGAATGAACTTAGCAAAAAGTGTTGAGTTTGGAACGACAAGGAGTTGATAGATAGGTTGGTGATTTGGGTGTTGATGTAAAGAAAAGAAAGTGTGGAGAAAGGAAAAGATTGAGAAAAAGGATCGGGGAAAGTAAAAAGTTTGGATTGGTTGGCATGAAAATGTGAAATAGCTCTAGGTGTTGAAAGTATAAGTCTCTATGTGTGTAAAAGAAAGAAAGAGCCAAAAAGAAAAAAAAAATATATATGGCTAATGCATCTAAATGATGATTGAGAGACTAGTTATGAAAATGAAAAAGAGCTAAAAGAAAAGGATGAAGAGTCAATCCATTTGTTGAAAGAGAAGAAGAAAAGAAATGTGGTCTAAGAAGGCAAAATGCCTTGTGATATGGGTAGTTTAGGAATGGATCTTGATGGGTTTAGAAATAGGAGTGGAGTTCATATTGGGGCATTGGGTAGACGGATGTCATCCTTGTACGCATCAATTGTTCTTTACTCTTAGCATTTTGCCAAAGTTCATTCTTTCGTGAGAGATCCCATTGCATTGGAATACCCACATGATTGAGATCATTTTTATCTCAAAACCTTTTCCCTAAGCCAAATGAGTTCACTTGATTTTTATTAAGCATGATTCACAATTGTACTTAATGAATGTTAAAGAGTTAGAGGATATGATTACTTGTAGATGCTAAGGCTTAGACCAATTCGTATAGCGACGAGTATGGCTAAATCTTTTGAATTAGAGGTTGTTTGTGCATCACATAACTACTCTCAAGGGCATTGAATTAAATTCTTTTGTTAATATTCTCGGATATGATCTCTCGCATTCCAACCTCTTCTTCGACTTGTTCTTGTTTGTTTGCTTGCGGACAAGCAAAAGGCAAGTTCGGGGGAGTTGATAGTTGCATAATTTAGTCCATTTTAGTATACATTTTAGTTAGCATTTTGTGACTTTTTGCATTCATTTCATTGTTTTTGGTCTAGTTTGCATCCATTTTAGAGTTAGTGAGTCTTAGGTTAGTTTTTGCATATGTTTGTGTGCTATGGAGTCTTTTAGGAACCATTTGGAGCTTATGGAATCATTTTGGAGCTTAGAGCAAGATCATGGGGCAAAATAAACCCAAACAATCAAGAAAAATGCAGAAGCCATCCGATGTGCTCTAAAGATTGGGTCAGAAGAAGCTCTTGCGCTCAGATTAAGCTTTGGAACACTTGATAAAGTTTGTAGGTAATTGAGTCATCTTTCCAACGGACGTTGTTTCATCAAGTTCTGAGCTGTATTGCGGAAGTTATCACCATTTCACTGAGCATACGTCCGTCTGGCGCGCGAATGAGCTACATGGAGCTCACAGCGGTGTACCGCAGCGGTCTACAGTGACCGCTGCGGATCCTCCCGACGAAAAAAAAACCGAGATTCACAGCGGGCATGCAGCGGTCAACTCCACACCGCTGTGGGACCCTCCAGAGCAAAAATGTAGAAACCGTCCGAAGTGCTTCAAAGATCGACTCATATGAACAGTTTCCATTCGGATTTAGCTTCGGCGGTCTTCATGAAAGTTGTAGCTATGTGAGTTAGCCTTCCAATGGAACCGGTTTCAAGTCATTCCGATCTGGGGTTAGAGAGATACGACAACTTTAGTAAGCGCATGTCCGCCTGGCCTGCAAACGGAGCAAAACCGGAAATCCACAGCGGCCAGCTGCACCGGGCAACTGTAGACCGCTGCAACCTACGACCTGCTTTGATATTTAGGCCAAAAACCTTGTTGTTTGAGGATATATCTCATTTTAACTTCTCAAAAACACTCTTCTTAGAGAGAGTTTGGAGTTTTTAAGAGATTCTTGGTGTTTTTATGAAAGTTCTTGTTTCTTTTCATCTATCTATCTATTTCTAATCATCTAACCATGAATCTAAACACCTCCTACATAGGATTTGTTGAGATTATCATGGTTTGTGAGTAGTTTCTTTAGAACTTTGGGTATGGTAGATTAAGATGTTTTCTTGCTAAATCATGATGCTTAGGACTTAGTTTATGAAGAATCCTTACTTGTTAGGTGTGATTAATGCTAGATTAGCCTTGACAAAGTTGATTTAGAACTTAAGGAATTTCATGCCCGGAAGGTGTTCGATGAAATTCCTCAACCAAACTTAGCAAGTGTTTTACATTCCTAGCCTATGGAAATGGATGTCTAGGGTGTTTAATGGTTATTTAGACTTGAGATTAATGCTTGTTGATCATTTAATTGCAAATGGAAGTTTGTTCTCAATTAAGTGATTAGTGAAGTGATTATTTTCATGGAAGTGGATTAGTCTAAATTAGTGATCTAAGGCCTAAGGATTAGCATTGTTTGAGTATCATGGTTTAGCTAGAGAATGTCCAAGTCGATTACCATTACCCGAAGTTCGTTTGCTTATTCTTGTTTAAATCGTTTTCGTTACGTTTTAGTGCAAAACTTGTTAGTCTTTTAACTACATTTGTTATATGCTGGGTTGTTTATTATCATGTCTTTAAATTGATTAGGATCATTAGAAAACCTTTATTCGATTAGCTTAGATTAAGAAGTGTCTCGCATTCTCTGTGTGTTGTTCTCGTGCCTCCTTGTGGATTCGATCCCTAAGTGCTACAATGACATACCAATAGATTGTGGTATTGTGCACAATGGGTTAATTGTGCGAACCGTAAAAAGTTCACTATCACATATCACGAAGGGGTAAATATTCAAGGCGCCCATAACTATCAAGTATGAGCCAGACGAGGCAAAGGACCATGGAACATGTGGACGAGGAATTCAAGCAACTTCAATGAAAAAGCCTACTGCGAGCACCATCAGTGTTAGGGGCACTTGACGGTAAATTTTCGAAGTCTAGGCACGAAGCTGGCAGCCAAGTTCATGGCGGGAGAGCTCGGCAATGCAGTAACCCTCAAAGATTTTGAGCGTGAAGACGAAAACCAGAACAAACCGAATCGAGGCAGCCTTGTGGAGCAAAACCAGGAAAATGTCCCGAAGCGAGGAAGAAGGAACGATGAGGAGTCACCACCAGCGCCTCGGAGAAGGATAAACATGATAATGGGTGGATCACGATACTGCGCTGACATGGTGTCCTCGATCAAGGCCTTCCAACGCCGAGCCGTAACCAGCAGCAATTGGTCCGAGCTGTCGGTCCTTCCAAATGTTACCATCTCTTTCGCTGAAGAAGACACCATATGCATCGATAAACCGCACTATGACCCCCTCGTCATTGAGCTGACTATACGAAACCATGATGTGGCAAGGATACTAATAGACACTGGAAATTCAGTCAATGTCATCTTCCGTGATACACTCAGGCAGATGAACATCAAGCTAACGGAGATAATAGCCGACCCAATGCCCCTAACCGGATTCAATGGCAGAACAACAATGACCATGGGCACGATCAAACTCCCAATCCACGCCAAGGGTGTAACGAAGGTTGTGGAGTTCTCCGTAGCGGATCATCCAGCAATTTACAATATCATCATGGGAACCCCGTGGATAAATTCCATGCGAGTTGTTCCTTCCACCTACAACCTCTGTCTCAAGTTTCCGACCCCTGACGGAGTCAAAACTATATTGGGCAACCAGAAGGAATCCTGAGTCTGCTTCCTCGCGGAGCACAAGCTTCGCAACCCAGTGACGCACGCGAAAGCAAATCCAAAAAATCCAAAGACATATCAGGAATCGGAGAGAGACTTGTCCAAACTCTTATAGCAATTACAGATCACCGAGGTTCATGAAGAAGCCGAGCCATCCTGCGAGCTTGTGACCTCAGTGTGCATTGACGACTATTCAGAACGATGCGTCGAGATTGGAACCACAGTAGACAAGTCAATCCATGATGATCTGATCGCTTTTCTGAAAGAAAAAATACAAACTTTCGCTTAGACCGCATAAGATATGCCAGGCATCAGTGCCGATGTTGCCTGCCACGAGCTCAACGTAGATCCCACTTTCAAACCTGTCAAGCAAAATAGAAGGAAGCTAGGCCCAAAGCAAACCAAAGCCGTGAATGACGAAGTGGAAAGACTGCTAAAAGTCGGTTCGCTCGCTGAAACAAAGTACCATGATTGGCTCGCCAATCCCGTTGTGGTAAAGAAAAAGAACGGCAAATGGCGAGTGTATGTAGATTTTACCGACCTGAACAAAGTGTGCCCCAAAGATAGCTTCCCACTGCCGCACATAGACATACTCGTTGAGGCAACAACCGGCAGCAAGCTCTTGTCTTTCATGGACGCATTCTCGGGCTACAATCAGATTTTGATGCACTCATCACAGATCGTGGAATCTACTGCTACAAGGTGATGCATTTCGGGCTCAAAAACGCTGGGGCGACATACCAGCGGCTGTTCAACAAGATGTTCTCGGAACAGCTTGGCAGAACAATGGAGGTCTACATCGATGACATGTTGGTCAAGTCGCTTGACGAGAAAGACCATGTCAAGCACATGTGATTTACGTGTTTTACCACACCAATTAATCTAATGTGTGCACACTACCACAATCATGATGGTATATCGATGTAACACTTTAGGATCGAATCCACATAGACAATTAATAACACACTAAAAATTCAAGAAATTCTTTAAGCTAAGCAAATCGATTTTTGGGGTTTTGCTTAAGAACAGATAATTAAAAATTTGAATATTTAAACGAGAAATTAAAAACATAAGTAAATATGACAAATTTTAAGGATAGAACTTGAACACAAATTTAAGAACACAAAATAAAAATCGGTATTTAATCAAGAATTTAAGACATGGGTTTTCAGGTTTGGTATTTAGTTTTAGATGATAGAAAATTGAGAGATGATGCTTAAAACATTTAAATTAATTCATTCCCTTGATCATGATCACCTTAATTAGACAAGTTCATTCACATGATACTAATCCTTTTACAAAACATTTATTTAGGCTAATTTCCCAATTGCAAATAAATGATTTATAAACTATGAACTCAAGATCATTTTAATCACAATTTATCTTAGACTTCAATTCCCATTGGTTATGATTAAATTGCATGAGATGAAAATTATAAGACAAATCGCAATCCCCTTCCGGATAGTGATTTGTCTAAAATCAAGAAATAGATTTCCAACTCACTTCTAGCTTTAAGATTATTTTCAAAACATGAGGATAAATTAAGATTTGTTTTTAAACATCTTCAATCTTTTAATCTAATCATTTTAAACTACCAAACCCTTAACCCATAATGAAACCACTCACACATAGTGCTATAACAAAGATAAGTGATAAAAATAATTGCCATAATTAAATCAAAATGAAAAGAGGAAAAGTTAAGAATAAATCTTCACTTTGTGATGAAAGATGAACAATCCTTCATAGGCATGAAAGGAAAAACGAAAATGAAAGAAAAGAGCGAGTGTTTAAGCTTTGAGTAAGAGCGAGTGTTTAAGCTTCGAATCTCTAAGAAACGTGGACTTATCACGACCTGAGGATGTCATGATTATCTCATGATTACGAGATAATAACATTTCTATATCTATTACACTAATTTCTTGAAGTCTTTACAAAGAAAGAAGAAAACGAGAGAGAGGTGTGATTTTCATGGAAACAACTTTTTACCTTAACATTACTTCCAAAAGACTGACTAGGTCCTAAAAAATAGTCAAACGATCAAATTATTGTAGAGAAAGAAAAAAGTGCGTACAGAAAATATTCGAACCTCTTCATTTATCCTTCTAATTTATTTCCATAATTTTCTAAAATTTTATTATTGATCGAAATTCATATTAATTATAAACCCATAATCTACGTTAATAGTTTTTTGTCGTCCATAATCAACGTTAATATAGCTCGTCATAATATCACTCATGATTCTTTCTTTTTTTGTTTGGTAGAAATCACTCATGATGCAATAATGCAAAAAAATAAGTACTTCTCCTTCCGTTTCACAAAGACTGTCATTTTAAGGTTTTATTTTGGTTTCACGAAGAGTGTCATTTTATGTTTTCAATACATAATTTTGAACAAAAATTCAGATTTACCCTTATTATTTTAGTGTATTAATTAGAGAGATAAAATTTGTTTAGTGTATTAATAAGGGATAATATTGAATTTTTAATAGTTTTCTTAATATGTGTGAAATATGTCAAAATAACATTTTTCGTAAAACAAAAGGAGTATATTTTATGAGTTTGTTATACTCCTTCTATTTCATAATGTAAAATATTTTAGTTAAAGGCACGGAGATTAAGAAAATTGTTTTTCTTCTAAAAATATCATTTAATATATAAACTAAAAATAATTCAATCAATCATAAAAAATATTGCAAATTTTAATTGGACACAAAATATCCAATAAATATAAAAGTTGCCTAAAAATACGAAAACATCTTATAGTGAAACAAAAAAAACCTCCAAAAACATCTTACATACCAGAGGGAGTATACAGAGCCGGTCTTAGGTACAAGCCCATGAAACATGTGCTTCGGGCCGGTAAGTATATAATAATTTTAGGGGGTCAAATTTGCTTGAATATATGTTAGCATAGATGGTGTCTAACGTGGGTGTCATTATTCAGGTGAGGGGTTCGAGTACATCGTCGGTTCTTCTTTTTTCCTTTTTTTTAATTAAAAATCCTTTAAAGACTTCACATGTTTCTTTTATCTTTTATTTTTAATTAGAATTTTTATTATAAAAAAATGAAATGGAGTAATTAGCCAATTAGAATTAATAAAAGATAACAAAAGAAAAAACAAATAGGCAACTAAACTAACCTAATTGACTTTTTTGTCTAGTGTTTTTTACCTTTTACTCTATTAAGACCAATCTATAAATAAATTACAAATTCAGAAGTTAAAATTACAGTGAATTATTATTATATAGTCGGATTTCAAATTATACAGTGAATTATTATATAACCGGATTTCATTGGTTGTCGGAGATTTCTGTTCATGAAAACATACCATATCGAATGAAAGCTAAAGCCATCTATGATCAATCATTCTTTTTTATTTTCTTATTATTTGAATTAATTAGAAGTTTGTTATTATTTTATATTGGAGTTAATTAGTTTACCGGATCCGGGGTAAAATTTCTTCAGTTTGGCAATCTTGCTCACCTACCATAACGAATTTTTACTCATATATAATTTTTATCTACTTTTATTTCCAGCTGCAAAGATATATAAATTTCATAGTTGAAAATTCAATACATAATACTCAATTGTATATCAATGCAAAATTAATTTACCACAAATAACCTAATGTAAATTAATTAAGTGCATATATTATATAGTCTAGTTGTCTAGTGTCTTCAAAAAAGGAATTTGTGCTCTGCACTCTATTTCGATTTTCGTTTGGAAAAAACATATTCACCAGAGGTTGGTTTCGGTCAAAAAATACTACGGATTTAAACGGTTTTAGAAATTCCTCGGAAAAAACTACTGTAAATATCTTACTCATTTCATGAAGTCTTAGTCTCGGATTCGTTGTCGCCTTATGAAGTTTTCTTTGTTTTAATCTATTTTGATTTCAAGTATTATTGTATTAACCTAATAGTTATGATAATTCATTTCATTCAATGTAATCCGGAAGTTATAAAACACTGAACAAACAAAAAAAAATCTTACTCATTTCATGATTATAGAATCTATAGATAGATAGTCAATATATTGTTAGGAAGAAATTACAGAAATTTCTTCTAAAGACTTGCGTACTTTATAATAGTCTTCTTTATATTTTATGCCATTTCGTAGGCCTTGATTGGTAGAACATTTAAAAAACATTAAGTTTTTTATCAACCAATCAAAAAAAGCATTTAGAAACTGCAAATGCTCATCCCTCTATGTTTTCATATGAAGCTTTTGGTAGATCATTAACCTATAAAATATCAAAAATAATTAAAATAATTTTATATAACAAATTTTTTTGTTAAATAATATCAAAAATTATATTTATATCAAAGTGTAAATTTTATACTTCTAAAACTAATATTTACCATTATTTTATTTTATTAATTTTCAAATAAAAATTTAAATAAAAATATAATATAATAAATACAATTGAAATATGAAAAAAAAATTATTAAAAATTATATTATAAATATAACTATAGATATAGTGCTTACGAATGAATATATTAATTAATTTTATATATAATCTTTCACAATTCTGTCAATCACTACATTAATCAAAGCATACAGCTTCAACAGCATACTATTTCTGCTGCTTAGTGCTACTGCTTTACTATCCGTTATACCAATTAAGCCTTGAATTCCACTAATGTATACTATCTCATTGTGTTGTTATAATATCCAAAAAGTTACTTTTGCTTTTTGTTTTTTAATTAATCCTACTTTGTGACATCTTTTCTTACAAAGACTTTTTAGCATCTTCCATCGCATAACAATACTATCTCCTCCAGCTATTATATAGTCTCCTTTTTCTCTTTTCAGCTTTCACATAATATTTCCCCCTATAATCACACACATATCCACACCATCATTCCCACCAACATAAATAATCTTGATCACATAGAGATAATAGAGCCAGATTTCAAGAACAAGACCAAGATCAAGATCAAGAACAAGAACAAGAAAAGCAAAAAAGACTTCACTAGGAGAAGAAAAATGGGAAGAGCACCGTGTTGTGACAAGGCGAACGTGAAGAAAGGGCCTTCGTCTCCAGAGGAAGATGCAAAGCTCAAATCATACATCGAAACGAGTGGCACAGGAGGGAATTGGATCGCTTTGCCTCACAAGATTGGTATTATAATTACTCCTCTTTATTCCTATATATTTATATCAATATATACTATTTTTCTATTAACCGGAGTGTTCTAGATCAAAACTCACAATAATTCCGAAATCTGTGAAAGAGTTATGTATTTTTGCTATTTGTAGCGCCAACAATGATGTACCATAATGATATTATGATTTTCTTTATGATCTCTCTAAAGAGGAATTGATAAACTAAAGAGGCCTTTTAATATTCTTTGGTTGAGACATGGATTAAGGTTTGAAGAGATGTGGGAAGAGTTGTAGGCTGAGGTGGCTTAACTATCTAATACCAAACATCAAACATGGTGGCTTCTCCGAGGAAGAAGAAAACATTATTTGTAACCTCTATCTTACTATTGGTAGCAGGTACTATTCATACACATTATTCTTGTATAAATGTCAAATATCATCTGCTCAATTGCCGGGACGAACAGACAACGATATAAAGAACTATTGGAACACGAGACTAAAGAAGAAGCTTATTACTAAACAACGCAAGGAGCTTCATGAAGCTTGTATGGAGCAGCACGATATGATGGTGATGATGAAGAGACGACAACAACAACAACAACAACAACAACAACAACAACAACAGCAAATCCAAACTACTTTCATGATGAGACAAGACCAAACAATGTTGAGCCACTACAAGAGCTTCCTCGTGATCATGATGATCAAGTACCAAATCTTTTTATGAATCAAACCAACTCGTTCTGCGACCAAGAAGATAATAAGCCAGTGATCATCAAGAACATGGTCAAGATCGAAGATCAAGAACCGGGGAGAACAAACGCTTTTGATCATCTCTCATTCTCCCAACTTTTGTTAGATCCAAATAATATTCACTTAGGATGAGGAGAAGGTTTCTCCATGAACTCGATCTTGAACACCAACACACACTCTTCATTGCTTAACTCGAGTATCAATCATCAATGGTTCGGGAATTTCCAGGCCGAAGCCATCGACTTGTTTTCTGGAGCAACAAGTACTTCAGCAGATCAAAGCACCATAAGTTGGGAGGACATAAGCTCTCTTGTTTATTCTGATTCAAAGCAATATTGTTAGTTAATTATTCCAAAGATGAAACATATACATCAATATATTAATTGGGGAAATACATGGCTTGGGTACGTATACGGAATGAGAAGACGATCAATCTATTTTGTATAATTATATTGAGTTTATATAATTAATTAATGGGGTTGAAATTTTAATGCAGATTTCGAACTCATATATTCGACAATACTAAAAGTCTAATTAAACAGATCCTAACGAACTAATCGCATTTGGATAGACGAATTATTGTTAGTGTTATTTGCCTTTTAATAAGAACTTGTAATGTGCATGTATCATGTATGGGTTACGTACGAAAGAGTATAATTACGTTTCTGATTTTATATAATGACAATATTTACACACGACCATGAAATATAGTCTAGTGATTGGTGTTACGCACTAACGTTGTCGTAATATTTCAATTCAATTTGAGCAAAAAGAAAAAATATTAGTGGTGCTTTTGGGTTCTTGGCACGTACATATATACGGTCGGATCTATATATAGATATGTGGTTGGATTCATTGATTGTATTTTCATCTGATATATATATTATAATATAATATTAATTCCTAGCTACTTTTTTTTTTGAAATAAATTTTAAATTTGTTTAATTTGGATTCCCCCATATTCGTTAGGGTTATTTCCTGAATGTCGGATTGTACAAAGCAATTTAGCTGGAAACCATTAGCTAGGGTTAATTAATAATAATAAAAATTAATGTTTATGAGGATAAAAATACCTAACATTTTGACAAAAAAGGTTTTGATTACCAAATAAATGAATGTGTGCAACTCTCAACTTCTCAAAGACATGACCTCTCATCTCTCCCCCTTAGTCACTAGGCTGTTACTTGTTTCCTCACAGAATCAAATGATGTCATCCGAAAATTCTGTTCCCTCATGAGTTTGCCTATTCAAAAACCAAATCAAATTGAGAAAGTCACATATAAAATGACACTGTCGCTTGAACAATAATATAGTATGTATTAAAACTTGAACTTGTCGTGTCTAACTTTTCATAAAAAAACATTTGAATTTAAAAAATTTCCATTCACCACCAGATAGTTTGCCTTCTAAAAAAAGCATATTGATTACCATCTTCTCGTTTTAAGCGTTTCAAAAATTATGTACTTTGGTTAGCATGCATTTTTAATAAAGTTTTGGTCATCTCTATTCATCTTCATTTTTTTCCGCAACTTTTATGATTTTGGGAAAAAATTTGCATTAAACTCTCCAAATCAATATGAAGAGGATGGAAAGCGATTATTAAAAAACCACACACACATAGATACTCAAATATGAGAGGAAAAACAAACCATAAATTAAAATCATAATGAAAAAAACATTAATACAATGAAACTCTTATTTGATAGAAATTATAGGAAAACTAGAAACTCAATGAGATAATTAGTGTAGATTTCAAATTTCTAACAAACTTTAGGGTATTCCATCAAATTATCTCATTAATTAATTATATAACCATAGAAATAATATAACAATATCTAATAAATATAAATGTTGCATAGAAATGTGAGAACAATTTATATTTTAACAAAAAAGCCTCAAAAACAATTTATATTATGAAACAAAAAGAGTATTGTTGATCAAACGATGATCCATTCAGTTCTAGAAGGCTAATAGATAGACTAGATTTTACGTTAAGAAAACAATATTTTATTCTTTCTTTCTTAAAAAAAAAAATATAATATTTTGTTAATTTTCGTATATTCAGTTGTATATGGACAAATGGAATATTATATATTTTTGGTCCAAACTCTTATAATTGGAATATAATTATATAAATGACGTTTTCAAAGAGTATTGCAAAACTAGTCTATGAAAGACAAGTCATTTGAATGTTCCAAACATTCTCTTCAAACAGCAAAATGACAAACATAATTATGCAATTATTAATTAGCCTTCAATTTCATATTTATGAATCACGCACCCATCAATTAACTAAATACCAATAACAGTTTGTCCAAACTAATTAAAGAATCTTAGTGTTGCAATACATACTGCCAAAAAAAATAAAAGTGTGGCCATATTCATATATCAAGAATCTTATTATATTCTTGTTTATATATATATATATATATATATATATATATATATATGTATATCAATGTAGTTGACATTTTCAAACTTACACTTCAAATTTTCAAATATGTACTTCCAACGATGACCAAATTTTAATACGCGTGGAAATTTTCTTATCCATTAGTGTATGTATCTTAGTATTTTATGTAATTAGCTCATATTTTATTAATCGTGATTTAAGAAAAAGGGACCAAGTGATGAAAATCATGCACGTAAGCCACTTGCATTAGTGATTCAGTGGATTGTAGAATGTGTCATAGGAATGGACATATACAAGTTAAAAATATTTTTTTTTTAAATAACATCTTATGTTAGTTTATTTTTTGAGAAAAACATATTATCTTAGTTTCCAGTATAAAAAAAATATTGATTCATTTTAATCATAAAATTCAGAAATTCCAACATGGTTCGGAGGATCTTTGATATAATATAGTAATATATCCATATTGGGTCAAGATAAAGCTATAAAGGAGGAAAAGAGAATAACAATGGAGAAGAAGAAATCAAGGAACAAAAAATCAAGAATATAGGAACGAAAACTATGGTTATAAAATTATGAGGATTAGATCAAATAGTTTTAAATAATAGATAATTAATTGTACATTCTGTCAAAAACTCCTCGACGATATGTCAACAAAGCCATATAAAACCTTGATTGGCTCGGCGACATATAGCTCGGCGACAAATAGAAATGAAATTTATCTATTTTTGTACTTATATCTAAGATAAATTCTTACGACATAGTTCATTTTTATTCAATAATCCAGCCGATGCCGACACTCACTAGCACGTCAGTAATTAATTATCCAAAGTTTTCCTTTGAAAACAAAAAAACTGTAATCAAGTATTTTGTTGTGGAAACATAACATAATGAAGTATTTTGTTGTGGAAACGGATTGGTTTAGTTAAAGCCTTAAAAGGGTTGTGCCGTTATGGAAACAGAATAATCGAATTGTTTTAGTTTTGGGCGATTTCTTGTCATCTGCTTATGGGAAAAAGAATAAATATATGGAAAATTTTCTATAATAAAGTTTTCTAAGCTGATTTAAACCAACCAAAAAATATATAATATCCTCTTCCTAGTATAACAAAACTCGACCATTTAAGAAATTTGGCGTGAAAGAAACAACAGAACTCACTTACAACCCATATCTTCAAAAACTTGGATTAAACTTCCAAGAACAAAGCTTTTTTTGTTCCAAAAACCAGAGTCCGAACCTCGAATCACAACTACAGTAAATTTGGTTCTATAGAAGCTCCACAACTTGCGCATCCTCTCAATGATAATATGTAGCCGTGGCAGAAAGCTCTAGGATCTTATTTCATTTTATTTCTTTGGTTCTTTTTGTAAGGCTGCCAGTTTTGATCTTAATCTATGTATCAATAGTTTAGCAAATTCTGTTTACAAGATTTTTCTTTCCTAATATATTTAATTTCGTTCTACATACATGGTCCTTTAACATTTTTCAATAATTACCAAATGATGGTGGCTTAGTGGTAATACAAGAGGGTTGGTTCTTTTGTGCTCGAAAACTATGGACCGAAAACTCGTAACTCTCTTAACAAAAAGAAAACATTTTTAAGATAAAGTCTTGGCCTAATTTAAATAAAGGTCACATAAATACAACCTAAGTGTATTTGTTTATGGTCCATCATGCATACATGAAGAAGCGTATTGTGGGCGCTAAATTTCATACTCAAAATTTGTGTATGATTTTTAAAAGGGAATAATATCGAGAGCTAGATTTATTTTTGAATCGATCGTGGTATAAATGGATGTTGACGAATTTGATTTGTATTAATGAATGGAATGCATATAAGTTTGTCTCGAAAAGATGAGTTACAGAGCTCAAAGAGCGTTGTATAACTAGGTTGAAAAGAATCATATGTATAATACTAAGTCTTGACTCTCCTTTTATACTTTTCTGCGAGGTCTTAACTACCACTGCATATCTCGGGATCCCTCGTATCAGACATTCTCCATGATATTTGGAACGATTTCGAGCTGTTAGATGATATTTTTAAATGATTCAACTGACTGGTTATTTTTTAGCTTGGAGCTCGACAAGTTTGGAAGTCGAGGTGATATTTTGTTGATGTCGCATACTGCAAATAGGCTGAAACCTGCATTTTGGGCCAGCTGCCTTTAGCCCGATTTCGTGTTTAATTCAGATTGAATTGCACGACTTTCAATGGATTTTATGGGTCGAATTTTATGTGAAAAATCTAGCTCCTCGCGTACTGAAACGTGCCCAAGTTGGGTTTTTTTAGGAAGTTACTTGCACTAATGCATGTTATTTGTACGTTAGTACGCGTCATGACATCGCATGTGGAAGTTATGGACTGAGCTCGTGAAACCCACGTCCACGTGACGTCAATTTGGGCAATGTCATTAAAAAAAAACCGACCATATATATTACTATTTGTTATAGATATTTGTGATCTATAAATCTTATCGAGAACAACACACAAATCTCAAAATTTAATAATTTCTTGAGCAAGACCATAATGGTCGATGATACCGACGACAAGTTCTGGATAGGTCGTATGCAATTAAGAACATCATTGATCGCGAAAATTCTCGAATCACATGAATATTGAAGAATTAGAGGAAGACAATTGATAAAGGTTTTTCTCTCGTTGATATTCACAAGAACAATTACACAAATATATAGTATAATACGAGAATCAGACTTCCCTAAACTACTACAATTACAATGAATTACAGTGCTAAAGTTACGGAGAGAATAATATGACAGCTAGAGTTGTGGGATACAATTTGAATGTAATTGATATCCCATTACCCCCCCCCCCCCCCCCCCCCTCAAACTGGAGCATGCAAGTCAAGAATGCCCAGTTTGTGTCTGAAATCTGCATAAGCTTGTTTTGACGTTTAATAGGTTGAGGGTCGTACGCCATTGTGTGTCGCTTAAGCCGTTCACACCGTCTCTGTCTTCGTTAGTGATGACATAATTATCGTGTTCATGATTCATGATGATCGGCACATGAACAGCATCCGCATAGACTCCATGTCCTCTTTCTTCCATCGTTTTAGTTTTTGGTATGTCATCCAATGCTCTTGTCGGAGTAAGATTCGTTCCATCAATCACGTTCGTTCCTTAGGGTTCTGTCGATTTTGAATTCGTGTTTGTGTGTACCGAAGTCGCAGTCAGGTTCAGATTCAATGAGTCATTCATCGTTGTCGCTATCGTGTTCGTGTTCGTCATTTCAGCCATCGATCAAGATTGTCGTGAAAAGAAAGATGAAAAATAAGAATCAAAAGATCGAAAAATTCAAAGATTATTGTTCATGCTCTGATACCATGAAGAATTAGAGGAAGACAATTGATAAAGGTTTTTCTCTCGTTGATATTCACAAGAACAATTACACAAATATATAGTATAATACGAGAATCATACATCCCTAAACTACTACAATTACCATGAATTACAGTGCTAAAGTTACGGAGAGAATAATATGGCAGCTAGAGTTGTGGGATACAATTTGAATGTAATTGATATCCCATTAAATATCAACCAAAATTCTCAAAATCATTTTTACGTGTTTATATTATTCCAAACTTGGAGAATACTGAATACCTTATGTCATACAATCCAACGACCAAAATAATGATCCTCACATGTAAGGATTTTTCTGTCGTTACGGGCGGTTTCTCCGCGTTTCATAAAAAAAAAAAGGGAACAATATCGATATTAGATATGTTGTTAGATTTATAAAAAAAAAAAAAAATTGACGACTAAATTTTTATTAAATTTAGTATGATTTCGATTATTTCGTTCGTACTAGTACCAACAAAGCACATGGAATTTTTGAATAATTTATTTCGAGAATATTAGTTATATCATGTCTACATAATTAACATCATAACCTTTGACCGGTATATGATAAATCTATAATGATTAGACTATGTCTATGATATAATTGATAGTTTCTCGATTTATAATATTTTTTTTTTGGATTTTAGATTCATAAATTACTATTATTGAGAATTTGACAAAAGGAAAATAACTACTAATGAGAAGTTAGATAATCGTTCGAAATGATTGGACAACTATCGATTTTTTTTTTTTTTCTTTAACTTCATTTTATTCATCAGTTTAAAGTTACAAGCTATGATTCTGAATCATACAGTTTTTAAAGAGAGATTACAAGAAGTGAAATAGTTTAGAATACAACTAGTGTACCATATGCAATCGAATCTTCCGCTTCAATTGACTTAAGGGAACAAAATGATGTAATTGTCTAGCCACGACCACCTCGTTTTCCACGACCGCGATTTCCCCGTCCACCACCGCCTATGATTTGCCAATCCATTTCCTTAGCTTTGGTTGACGGTTTTACCGGTCTTTCTCGAAGGATTCTTTTACCCGAAGGAGTCATAAAATCTATCGAATCGAACTCCTTATCCTCATCTATCAAATCTTCTCTTCCATCCGAAGAAGCGAAGGAGGCAAACTGGTTGGAACCAAGACAAGGCTCGGTTTGAATTGCACTCTCCCTTTGGATAGTGGCAAGATCACGATTAGGTGCATGAGACGATAAATTTTGAGCAATCTCCTGAAGAGGAGATTCAGTAGTTCCTAGAATGGATGTATCCGTCCGTACCGTTGGATGTTCCTCTTCAACAATATTATATGAAGTTGGATCAATGGGGAATGATTCATTAGTTGGCAAGACAATAGTTTTTAAAGGAAGTACCTCAGGACTTGTAACAGCCGCTGAAATGGAAGATTGCAGGCCATCGGTTAGAACAGAGGTAGAGTCTGATCCCATCACAATGCCAACTTCCAAGACATTTCCTGCGACAATCTCTGTGGCAGTGACTACAACTTGTGAACCAGTTCCAATTTGCAGGCAACGTTTGATTTTGTGACCAAGTTGACCACACTTACTACATTTAGTAGGCAGCCAAGCGTAATCCACATCAACCATAGAAATAAAACCGCTATCATCCCCAGCAGCAATCTTTATTGGGAAAGCTTTGCTCAATTCAACCTCGACCAGAATCTTTGCCTCACCCATGAGAATAGGGTCTAATTGAGGCTTGTGAGTTGCCATTGGAGCCCCTAAACCTGAAGCTATGTGGCTTATTCCGGGGGATTGAATACAAAATGTTGGGTATTTTTTTAAAAGTAACCCATACTGGAATAGTTTTGATCTCCGGGATCGCTAAAGTTGCATCTGGAGTCCACGATGCAACAAACATCAGACAGTCGTCAACATGCCATAAGTCCCTTTGAAGAACCCACATCCTAGTTGATTCGTCTGGTATATGGAAAAGATAGTTCGATTCACCAAGTTTTCTAATGGTGATTCTGCATTTCCTCCCCCACAACTTATTGAAAACTGCATATATTAGTCCACCAGGAGGAGGCGAACATCTATAAAACTGGCCTAGAATATACTCTTTCTGATTCTCTAGACCTCTTAATAGAACGTGTTGTGGAATTGTTACCTTCGGAGTCCTATCCTCTAAGTATTATGGTTCCGTTGCTCGGTAGAGATTCCTGGAAACCGGATTCATCTTTGTTGCCCAAGGAAACCGAATATCATCTTCCATTCTGTCTATCGGAGTATGCTGAGCATTCGTTCCACTAAATTTTTGCTTGCGGTTACGAACTGCTTGAGAAGCAGAAAGGGAAGGCCAATAACCAGTTTGAACTTCATTAGAAAGAGCTTGAGTAGGGATTGAAGCATGGGAGAAGCTCAACTTTTTTGCCCAGGCTCCTATGAGAGGAGCAACGGGAACCTGAACAGCCTGAGAACATTCTCCCTGACTAGCCAAAACTATCCCCACTGGATCAGTTGATGGAAAAACTCCTTCAGAAATAGAGACCTCCATTTGATTTGTGATAGTGAGACTCGATTTCTCTGCAGGTTCTAAGAGTGTGAGAACTCCTTCCGATACAGAAACTGATGAATCTGGGAACGGTGTGGTTCCTGGAATCGAAACCAACGGGAGAGAAAGATCTGCTAATAGATTCACGTCGGAAGGGGGAGGTGAGCTTGATTTGGCTTCCGTTGAAGCTCCATGATTACTTCCCGAAGATAGGAGATCGAAAGCTGATGACTTTACTTCCACCGGCTGCGTATCCTTCGTCTCCGTTTGCATACTAGC
Source organism: Eutrema japonicum (assembly GCA_030161315.1). Classification (NCBI taxonomy): domain Eukaryota; kingdom Viridiplantae; phylum Streptophyta; class Magnoliopsida; order Brassicales; family Brassicaceae; genus Eutrema; species Eutrema japonicum. Next base: position 46,942,145 of record BSQW01000013.1, read on the forward strand.
ACACGGGCTCATCGCCGTAGGAGGAGAAGTCTTCTCTGTCCAGCGATTAAGATAAGACCAGCGAGGATCCGGAGTGGCGGAAGAGGTCTCACCAGCAATTTTGACGGTGGAGACCACACCAACAGATTCATCTCGATTTTTCCTTCGGAATGGTGTCTCGAACTCGAACTCGGACAGATCCATGGTGAGAGAGCGAACCGATCGATGGCTGAGTTGAGGCTCGCAGAAGAAGGCAAGGGAGCAGTCGTCGACGATGCCGTGACGGCGAGTCGCCAAAGAAGGCAAGGGAGCCACTATCGATTTCCCCAACCGATAAAAATAGAATGATACGTAATGTGTGTAAGTTTCTAACAATCGTTGCATTATATCATTTGGTTATGTACATGTACTTTTCCCCCACAATATAGCATGTAACTTATTAAACTGACAACAAATAATTGCAGTCAACAAATATCCGGTTAGATAACCAGGCAGTGGTGGCCTAGTGGTAAGAGGATGAGGAAACTTGTGAGGCTCGTTAAGATCGACTTCTCAGGGATTTCATGTTCGATTCCCGGTAGAAATTAAAAACGTTGCTGTTTGGCCAGACGAAGATGGAGCCATTACTTACGCCGTATTTGAAAATTCGGAACTGGACTATTCGTCGGTACTGTTCCTGCATGAGATTAGTTTGGGCTTCTTCATAGGTCTGGAATCTACCCCTGAATTACCAAAAAAAAAATCCGGTTAGGTGGTTCTTTATGGACTAAAGTCAGTAAACTTTCTACCCCTGATTTTTAGGATAAATCAAAATTAGTTGTCATGTAATTCGTTTTGCATATTGTAAGACTGTGTACTTCATGACTTTTAAATAATCTCTTTTAGTATACAGTATTTTTGTTACATTGGACACTATAAAAGTAAACTAATTAAGTTCATCAATCAGTTACTATATAATGCCTTGTTATATGATTTAATCTACGTTAATTAATGAGTACTGGATCGTCAAACGAGAATGTATAAAAATCGAAAATTATTACACGTATACATATATACGTGAAAAATATACCACCTTGAAAATTTTAATGAATGTTGAAAAAGTTAACACTAAAGTAAATTAATGTGTGTGTATTCATGGTTAATATTTGTTTACTGCAAAGGATATCAAACTTTATGAAAATATATGAGATGTACTTATCTCTTACATTTTTATGGATACACACGTTGCTTAAAATTGACATTACTAGGGATTGCAAATCCAAATTTGGATTGAGTGCACTTATCGAGAAACACTTGCATCCAAAAAAACAAAAAAAATTGCAACAGGTTCTCAGCGAAACATACATATATGAATAAATAAATAAAATATAGTGATATTAAAACAATATAAATATTTGGAGATTTTACATTTTCCAAAATATAAAAAACGAGTTATTTATATAAAAATGGGAAGATTTCTTGTGTCTTAAACTTGGGACGATAAAATAATTTCATCGTTCATCAGGTACCCGGTCGGTCCATGAAACCCGGAAAACCCAGTTAGAGACAGTTCTCTTCCTCAAACTCTTGATCCTTTCATGACTGCTTTTTGAAATTAGTCTCTTACTGTCTGTTAATTCTACGTATTCCTTGAGCCTCTTCATCGCCAAATCGAGTGTTTCTTCACTCATGTTGGCGAAACAAACCCTAAACCAACCCGGTTCAGTACAATGGCACGATGAACCGGGTGACATATTCAGCTTCACTTCGTATACAATCTTCTTCCATAGCTCAAGCTCTGCTTCGAATGTGTTTGTGTCCAAGAGATGCCTCATGTCGACCCAACAAAACAAACCGGCGTTGCTTTTAAAACAAGTAACCCCTGCGGCTTCAAGACCGGACACGAGTTGCTTTTGACGAACCTTGAGTCTTTTCTGGTTTTCGTTGAGGTATGTACCTGTGAACTTCTTGTCGGAAAGCAAAGCAGAGAGAAGATATTGTGTTTGTGAAGAAACGAGGCCAAAACTCGACATTTTTGTCGCAGCAGAAACAACCCTTTCATCGTTAGAGTATATTGCTCCAACACGAAAACCGGGTAAACCGAGATCTTTGGAAAGACTATAAACGACATGAACTCTTTTGGAGACCTCACTGTTCTCGAGTTTCTTGTCTTTTAAGACATCCATGACACTAACGAATTGTTCAAACCCAAAAACGGTACCTGAATAGATCTCGTCGCTTTTTGGAAGTAATGAAGTCAACGAGAAGGTTAAGTTCTCTTTTGGTCAACATTGTGCCAAGTGGGTTAGATGGGTTGGTAACAAGAACTCCTTTGACCTTAAGATCAAGCTTCTGAGCTTGTTGATGAGCTTGTTGAAGAGCTGACTCTGTTATTTGGAATCCATTAGAGCTAGAGCAATGAATTGGTACGATCTCTGCTCCTGTTCTACATTTCAGATCCCTATCAAATCTGTAAAAATCAAACTGTCAGCTCTACTTTCTTGGCATACAAGTAAAGTAAATACATCGAAACCTAATTAAGATTAGGGTATAGGAATTACCCTGGATAGTAAGGAGTGGGTAAGAGGAAAGCGTCGCCTGGTTCCGCAAGACAAAACATGAGAGTTTCGTTGGCAGAAGTTGAACCAGCAGCTATAGAACAATCTTGGTTGGATCAAATGTTACTCTGTTTCCTCTTATTTCCTCCATGAAATCTGCCAAAGCCTATGGACAGATAAACCTTATTATGTTACTTGCGTTTTAAGTTTAATAATTTTTAACATGTGAAGGAGAAAATGCTAATTACTTACTTTGTTGAATTCGGGTAGGCCATGATAGTCTTGGAAGAGAGCAAGCTCTTCGAAAATGGACTGGCCGTCCTTCTTGAGTCCAGCTGCGTCCGGATTCTTAGCTAACCATGTCTCAATGAGATCAAAACATAGCTGCATATAGAAAGATACAAAATCATATTAAATACCAAAAAAATATATAGAATCAATATTCGTCGATTGGTCGAAAACTCGAAGTTATATAGTTACCTGATTTTCGGCAAGACCCATTTGAATAATTCTATTAGGGTTCTTGGTTTCGTCGTACGGGTTCTTCTCGTATTCTTCCCATCCCAAGAAGTAGGAAGAGTCTTGTCCATGGGCATTGCTCGTGACTTTTGTCGACAGTTGTTTCATTTTTTGATTAAAAAAAAGGTTTTTTGGTCTAATTTAATAAGAGATGATCAATGAAGAATAAGAGATCGTTTGTGAGAGAGAAATGTTTAATTAGAGTTTAGTTAGTTGGTGAAGAGTGAGATGTGGAATGTAGATGCTTGAGGTATGTGGGAAGGTTAATATATACATTTTGTTTTCCTTTGAAAATTGTTAGTTTAATTGTGTCGTCATGTGAGAGAGACAACTTCCGTTTTTCACTTGACGTAGTCATCATTTATTGTCACGAGTAGTAAATGCAGAGAGAAGAGGATCAACAACGTGATAAAAATAACGAGATAAGGATCCATAGGTCTATGAGGCATATTCTCCAATTTAAAATAGTATCAGAAACCTAATAATAAAAAAGGTGCCGCCTTCTTCCTCGCTTCTTCCTCACTTTTTCCTTTTTTCTTATTTTTTTTTTACGACGATGAGTAATGGACGTCGCTTTGGTGGTTCAGATTCTAATTAAGTGGCAGTTTTTTGGGATCTACAGAAATGTCTTATTCCATATGATTATGATTTCCATGACATCTAAAGTATCAAAATGCGCATTCTTCGGTCTTTTCAATGGATCAACTCCGGTTATGAAGTATCAAGCTGGTATGTAAATGGCGATGGAGTTGGCGCTCGAGTCGATGAAATTCGCAGAACGTTGGAGAGAGATCGGTTTCTATTACTATGTTGCTCCGGAAAGATTGTAGTATTGTCTGATGCATGCTCCACAAACTCCATCTACACCTACTGGTCCCAAATTGTATGCACCAGACCTATTAATTAGACAACACATGATAGGTAATGCAATGAGAGATTTATTACCATGCCCAGCTCTACGCGCGAGTCATATTTATATACGTTTTTAGAATTATTTTCATTCAATATTCATTCGTGCAAGATTTGAGCATGACATTTTTAACATATTTTTTCTTACAAGATTAATTTCAAACATGTGATTTAGATTTATGCAGTTTTTTACCCAATCTAGAAACTACTCAAACAAACTGAAAAATATTCAAATGAAGAATTGATGAAAAATATTCAATAGCTCCGATTTCATGTTTTCTCACAAAAAACATTTGACTTTGCGTATTTCTATAAAAAAATATGGTACCACGTATTTACGCCAAAAAATATTTCCTGGCTAAAACTTGGTTCTACATTTTTCCATCAAAAATCAATTTCGCGTTTTCTTGCCAAAAAATGATTGTGTTTCCCGCAAAAATGTGATTATGTTCTGTATTTTCTCGCAAAAATGTAATTTTTCATTGTCTCATCAAAAATAACTCCGTATTTTCCTACAAAAACGTAGTTTTGTGTTTTCTCACCATAAATCTAAATATGTGAATTCATGCAAAAAATGTAATCTTGGAACTTACCAAAAAAATCATGAATTCATTTTTCTTCATGCAAAATTGTATTTTAATTGAAAAATTAGTAGAATCATATTTTGATTATTAAATATAAAATTTATTAAAACAGAATATAAAAACGTAAATGGGCAAGATTCCGTTTATTTGCAACCAAAACTTTTTACAGAAATGAATTTAGCATAATAGTTCATTTAAACCCGTTAAGATCAAATATGATAAATAAATAAACGTTTATTAACACAAAACCCATTAAAATCCGCAAATTTAAACTCCACAATGTGTATGAATGTTAATTAAGTTTTAGATTTTTTATTTATTATGATGTTAAGTTTTAGAATTTGAATATGTACTCACAAATGTGCAAATGTAATTATTCGTATTCGTATCTAAATTATGTTTTGGGATAAAATCCGTATCTAAATTAATTATTGGAAACAGATATCAACAAGATCGAGTTGAATATTTTGAAAATTGGCTACCCTGAATAATATAGATAAGCCGATAAAAAAACTTAAACAATATTTACTGTAAGAAAAGGAATTTGCTATAATAATAGACTATCAATCAATCCAAATAACATAACAAGAAAATTGGGTGAAAGATCTTGAAACCAATATGTATGTACAGCCGTTGATTTTCAGGGGTCGTTGTTCATTCTTCTAAGTTTGACTCGTCAAATAATTAAATTATCTCGAATATTTTTTTGTTAAAGGAAATTAACTCGAATTTTTATTATTAGTATGAAAGATATAGAAAAATAAAACAATTTAAATAACAAAAAAAAGTTGTTAGTACCCATCTCTACTGTTGATGTAAACTTGAAGTTAGCTTGAGGAAATAAAGATCAAAAGTATATTTAGGAGTAATCTAAATATACATATATATTTAGGAGTTAGCTAAATATGTAAAATTACCTAAAAAGAGATTATGTTAATTGAGTCTCCTCTCTATATAAGTATATGCAAGGTTGTTGCATAACTTAAGAGTTTAGGAAAGATCGAGAGTTTTAGTTTTTGAGTTAGTTTTCTAAAGCAAATAAGAGTTATTCTTATCAATCTTTGAATTCTTAAATTCAATAATTGGTATCAGAGCAAACCGAACGGCGACATGGGTGATGAGCAAGCCATGACGGTGGGATCGACAGGAAAAACAAAGGAAGGAGTAGGATCCTCATCTATCAAGTGTCCTATGCTAACATCAACCAATTACACGGTCTGGGCCATGAGGATGAAGATCTTACTCAAGGTGCATAAAGCATGGGAAGTCATCGAGAAAGGAATAAACGATGGTGAGAAAAGTGATATGGCCATAACCTTACTTTTCCAATCAATCCCCGAGGCGCTCATCTTGCAAGTTGGAGAGTTGGATACATAAAAAAAAGGTGTGGGAAGCCATCAAAGCAAGGCACGTCGGAGCAGAGAGAGTTAGAGAAGCTAGATTGCAGACATTCATGACAGAGTTTGACCGACTTACGGTGAAGGATACGGAGAAAATTGATGATTTTGTTGGAAAATTGACAGAAATCTCATCAAAGTCAGCGGTTTTAGGGGAAAACATTGAAGAGCCGAAGCTTGTCAAGAAGTTTCTTAAGAGTCTTCCTCGTAAGAAGTACATACACATCGTGGCATCACTCGAACAAGTCTTGGATCTCAAAACAACAAGTTTTGAAGATATCATATGTCGTCTAAAAGCCTATGAAGAACGTATTGGTGAAGAAGAAGATACTCAAGAAGAACAAAGCAAGTTAATGTACGCTAATATGGAAACTCAATCAGCTCAGCTCAATCGCAACTTCAATGGAGATTACAGAGGCAAGGGTTGAGGACGACAGTTTTATAATAGAGGAAGAGGCCGTGGACGCTTTAACAGAGCTCGAGATTTATCACGAATAGAGTGTTACCGGTGTGACAAGACAGGCCACTATGTCTCAAACTGTCCAGATCGCCTGCTCAAATTACAAGAAACTCAAGAGAATGACAAAACCGATACACAAGAAGCAGATGAACTCATGATGCACAAGGTGGTGTGTCTCACTAAAAGTACTGAAAGGTCGAATGAAGTGGTGTATCTCAATGAAAGGAATGTAAAGCCAAAGGAATTTGAAGCATGTTCACATGGAGATAATATTTGGTACTTAGATAACGGGGCAAGTAATCACATGACCGGAAACCGTAGTTACTTCAAATTCATTGACGAGTCTATCACAGGAAAGGTGAGATTTGGGGATGACTCTCGTATATACATAAAGGGAAAAGGCTCAATTCTTTTTGTTAGCAAGAATGGAGAACGAAAGATGTTAGCAGATGTCTACTTTATACCGGATTTGAAGAGCAATATCATCAGCCTTGGACAGGCCACAGAGTCAGGATGTGACATTCGAATGAGAGAAGACTATCTTACCTTGCTTGATAAAACTGGAAACCTGATTGCAAAAGCCAGCATATCAAAGAATCGATTATACAAGGCACTCTTGGAAATTGTTGATACAAGATGTTTACAACTTGCAACACAAAGTGATTCAACAAAGTGGCACGCAAGATTAGGGCATATTGGATTAGATTCAATGAGGTCGATGGTAAAGAAAGAGCTAGTCATTAGAATACCCAAAATCAGCCTCGATAAAGAAACGTGTGCTTCATGTTTACTTGGTAAACAAGCAAGACGAACATTCCCACAAGCAATATCATATCGTGCCACACATATACTTGAGATCATGCATGGAGTCCTTTGTGGACCTATTACACCTCCTACAGCTGTGAGAAACATGTATATCTCGTGCTCATTGATGATCACTCCCGGTATATGTGGTCGATTCTCTTGAAGGAAAAGGGAGAAGCCTTCGATAAGTTCAAAAGGTTTAAAACATTGGTTGAGCAAGAGACATGAGATGTTATCAAGACGTTTAGAACAGACAGGTGCGGTGAGTTTATGTCACAAGAATTTCAAAGTTTTTGTGAAAAAATTGGGATAACAAGACATTTGACTGCCCCCTACTCTCCTCAACAAAATGGAGTAGTTGAGAGGTGAAACATGACTCTTTTGGAGATGACTAGAAGCATTCTTAAACATATGAGCATACCGAATTATCTATGGGGAGAAGCAGTGAGACATGCTACATATCTCATTAACTTGGTTGTGACAAGAGTTTTGGTTACACAAACCCCCTACGAAGCTTTCAAACAAATAAAACCTAATGTTGAGCATCTGCGTGTATTCGGGTGTATTGGTTATGCAAAAACAGAAGCTCCACATCGTAAGAAATTAGATGATAGATCACGAACGTTGGTACATCTCGGAACTGAACCAGGATCAAAAGCTTATAGATTGTTTGATCCAACAAGTCAGAAAATAGTAGTGAGCAGGGACGTCGTCTTTGATAAGAGCAAGAGTTGGAAGTGGAACAATTCAGATAAAGAGATCGATGATGAACCAAGAAAGTTTAAGCTTGACTTCGGAGAATTTGGAAATAATGGCATAAGGGAGGATGGCGGAGAAACGGAAGAGAACAAAGAAGATGATGGTGACGATGCGGTTACCATTGATGAGGATGAAGAAGAGCATGATGAAGAAGAAGATCAGACTCAACCGCCAATAAGAAAGTCAACAAGGCTAAGTGTAAAGCCTAGGTACTTAGATGATTATGTACAACTGGCTGAGATCGAATGTGAACATCTCTTACTGCTGATTAACGAAGAACCGTGGTATTTTAATCAGGCAAAGGAAGAGAAAGTATGGAGAGATGCATGTAAAGAAGAAATATCATCTATAGTAAAGAATAAATGATGGAACTTGGTTGATCTTCCGGTTGGAGCTAAACTGATCGGTTTAAAGTGGGTCTTCAAGATCAAACGTAGCTCGGATGGAAGCATAAACAAGTATAAAGCGAGACTCGTAGCAAAGGGATACGTACAAAGACATGGCATAGATTTTGAAGAGGTGTTTGCTCCGGTGGCACGCATCAAAACGGTTAAATTTATTATTGCTTTAGCAGCTTCAAACGGTTGGAAAGTGCATCACTTGGACGTAAAACCGGCATTCCTTCATGGCGAGTTGAAGGAAGTGGTCTATGTTACTCAACCAGAGGGATTTGTGACCAAAGGAAGTGAGAACAAGGTATACAAATTGAATAAAGCTCTTTATGGATTAAGACAAGCGCCAAGGCATGGAATGAGAAGCTAAACAAAGCTCTCAGAGAATTGAATTTTGTAAGGTGCTCAAAGGATCCTTCCTTATATCGAAAACAAGAGAAGGATTATCTTCTTCTTGTGGCTGTTTATGTGGACGGTCTCCTTGTTACTGGATCAAGTCTTGAATTTATACTTGAGTTCAAGAAAGGCATGTCGGTAAAATTTGAGATGAATGACCTGGAAAAGTTGACTTACTACCTTGGTATTGAAGTATCTCAACACAGAGGAGGAATCACGCTTAAACAATAAAGATTTTAGGAGAAGGTGGGATGGAAGAATGCAATACAGTTCATGTTCCAATGGACTCGGGTTTGAAGCTCTCTAAAGCACAAGGAGAACGAAACATAGATGAGAAGGAGTATATGAAAAATATTGGGTGTCTAAGGTACTTGCTTCACACATGACCTGATCTTTCTTATTGTGTTGGAGTGCTTAGTAGATATATGCATGAACCTAAAGAATCTCATGGAGCAGCTTTAAAGCAAGTGTTAAGATACTTACGAGGAACCACGTCTCATGGTCTCACATTCAATCGGGTAAAGAAAATGGAGCTGGTAGGGTATAGTGATAGTAGCCACAACGTGGATATGGATGATGGAAGAAGTACGACCGGTCACATATTCTACCTCAATGACTGTCTGATTACTTGGTGTTCTCAAAAGCAAGAAACTGTAGCACTATCCTCTTGTGAAGCTGAATTCATGGCGGCCACAGAAGCGGCTAAACAAGCAATTTGGCTTCAAGAGCTTCTTGTAGAAGTCATCGGCAAATCATGTGAGAAGGTGATAGCTCGGATTGATAATAATTCTGCAATAGCTCTCACAAAGAATCCAGTTTTTCATGGACGAAGTAAACATATACACACATGGTATCATTTTATACGTGAGTGGGTTGAGAATGAACAAGTGGAGGTTTAGCATGTTCCCAGAGATAAAGAAAAGGTGGACATTTTAACAAAAGCACTTGGAAGAATCAAATTCAAGGAGATGAGAGATCTCATCGGAGTTATAGATGTGTCGGAAGTTGACTTCAAGTTTAAAGGAGAGAATGTTGACGTAAACTTGAAGTTAGCTTGAGGAAATAAGGATCAAGAGTATATTTAGGAGTTATCTAAATATACATATATATTTAGGAGTTAGCTAAATATGTAAAATTACCTAAAAAGATATTAGGTTAATTGAGTCTCCTCTCTATATAAGGATATGCAAGGTTGTTGCATAACTTAAGAGTTTAAGAAAGATTGAGAGCTTTAGTTTTTGAGTTAGCTTTCTAAAGCAAATAAGAGACTTATTCTTATCAATCTTTGAGTTCTTAAATTCAATATCTACAACTACAACTACACACTCACAAATTATTTTTATTAACCAAAAAAACAATTATGGTTGGAGAATCGGATTTTATTTAGTTTTGTGATTGAATCATCGTTTATATAAAGTTATTTGATCCTTTTATCAATCTTGCTGAGAATCAAGTTTGATACTATTTCATGAAACATACTTTACAAGAACAAGTAACAAAGTTTTTGGAGTACCAAAATAAATATATATATAAATATCATGTCTAATTAAGTTACATATTGCAAGGATGATTATAGTTAGAATTCATGTCTATTCCAGTATTTTCGTTAATCTTGTCCAAAAACCACGGCGGGTATATGTATTCCATCAATTACACCGATAAATCCTTTAAAATGTCATAGATCATAGATCACCGATAAATAGTTTAGAATGTGGCCAATAAGGCAAATCAAATTGCAAATTTGGATGGTGAGGGAAATTTGGATCCATTACCATAGCAAGCGAGAAAACTTTAGCATCATGTGGAGTTTTTGAAATACCAACATCAATATATATATAAACGTAATGTCTAAGTTATATATTGCAAGGATGTTTATAGTTAAAATTCGTGTCTATTCCAGTATTTTCGTTACTCTCATCTAGAGACCATGGCAGATATATATGTATGCCATCAATTACACCGATAAGTCTTTTAAAATGTGGCCAATAAGTTAAATCAAATTGCAAATTTGGATGAACTTGTGTAAGAACCGGCAGATGTGGTGCGAACCTATCAATGGACATCAAAACTACTCCATAGAATACCTCATAACATTTTTCTGGAAACTGTCTAAGATGAATGCCCAAATATATGCATTGAAGTCCGTTGTGTTATTTTATGTCCACACATGTATAGAAACATTGCTACACATTTTTAACAGACATATTATGGGTCTGTTCGTTTGCCTGCCGCAGGCGGCTGCGGCTTGCGGTCAAACGCTGCGATCAGACGCGGTTGATATTGTTCGTTTGGCTGTCGCGCGGCTAGACGCTGTGACTGGTCGCAGACCTGTTCGTTTACCTGCCGCGCGGTTGGCCTCTCTAATCGCAGACGCAGCTCTAATCGCAATGCAACGCTGGAGAAATCCAGCGTTCAAAAATTGCGATCGCAGGTCGCTGTGACCAGACGCTGCGTTTGGCCGCAGGAGGCTGCGTCAAGTAAACGAACAACTTTTGGCCGCTGGCCGCAGCCGCTGGCCGCAGCCGCAGCCTCCTGCGGCAAGCAAACGAACAGACCCTATATATGTCACACATGTGGAAGCATAAAATGCGGAAACATATATGATGTGGCCATCGAACCACCCAAATCGAACCAGGCCCATGGAGAGAAGAAGGCCCACTTGAAGACCCATTTGAGCATCCAGAACCGAATAGATCCGGATCCACCCGACCACTACAAGAAAACAGGGAATTAGCGACTGAATTTTGCGTCTAAAATGGCAGTCGCAAAAATGGCGACTTAGTTGCGACTACATAGCGACAGAGTTGCGACTAAAATAAATTCGTCGCCACTCAGTCGCAATTTAGCGACTACATAAATTAGTCGTTCAACAGTCGCTAAATAGCGACAAAGTTGCGACTTAATTCGGCGGGTCGCCAAATATTTTTTAAAAAAGCCACGTGTTGATCGTGTGTAGTTAGTGAAAATAATTTTCGCGACTGCAACAATTAGTCGCTAAAGTAGTAGCTAAGTTGCGACTAAATGTGGGGAGTCGCAAAAAAGTGGGTAACCCTCGTGTTTATCGTTTGTGGTAGGCATAACAACTTTTTGCGACTACATTTTGGAGTCGCAATGTAGTCGCAAAAAGTCTATATAAGCAAGCCACACACGTTGTTTCATCTCATTCCAATTTGTTTCGAATTAAGTCGAGTGAAATTTTTTTTTTTTTTTTTTCTTAAACGAGAGAATCTTCTTTTTTTAATTAAGTTTGAAAATGTGGGGAAATTACAATTATAGTAATGGCCGGGAGTGGATGTATCGGAGGTTCGATGAAACGACGGGTAATATATCAGCAGAGTTTAGAGATGGGGTGGATAATCAATTCATGACATTTGCAAATAGCCAGGAGCTTACGCAGAGCAATGGCGGTAAGTTTTATTGTCCTTGTAGTGTTTGCAAGAATAATAAATTTTTACCGGGGGCTAAAATTTGGAGCCATTTGTATAGCAATGGATTTGTGCCTGGTTATTATGTTTGGTATAAGCATGGGGAAGAACTCGATATGAGTTTAGGAACGAGTTATGGTGATACAACGTGGGTAGGTGATCAGAGTGAAGAAGTGGGTAATGTAGAAGGTAGATATGTGGATATGGTGAATGATGCATTTCATCATAATGTTAATTTTGATCATCAACATGATGATAGTTATGAGAATGTAGAAGAACCTGTACGGAATCATTCCCAAAAATTCTACGACTTGTTAGAAGGAGCGAAAAATCCTTTATACGATGGGTGTCGTGAAGGTCACTCGCAGTTATCATTTGCTGCTGAGCTCATGCAACATAAGACAGATCATAATATGAGTGAGAGGTTAGTGGATTCGATGTGCGGAATGTTTACTAAGTTTTTACCTGAAGGAAACCAGGCAACATGTTCAAATTACGAGACGGAAAGACTGATGGGCAATTTAGGCCTCCCATGTCATGCAATTGATGTTTGCATTAACAATTGTATGATCTTCTGGAAAGAAGACGAAAGGGAAGATAAGTGTGGGTTTTGTAATTCACCAAGATGGAGGCCTAACGAGCAAAACCGTAGGACCAAAGTACCATATAGTCGTATGTGGTATATGCCTATCGCTGACAGATTAAAGAGAATGTATCAAAGCGAGAAGACTGCAGCGGCAATGAGATGGCATGCCGAGCACGAAGCAATGGAGGGAGAAATGTGTCATCCGTCTGATGGGGCGGAGTGGAAATATTTTCAGGATCGACATCCCCAGTTTGCCCAAGAAACCCGAAACGTTTATCTTGGATTATGTACAGATGGGTTCAATCCATTTGGGGAGTCAAAAAATCATTCGTTGTGGCCTGTGGTCTTGACTCCATATAATTTACCCCCTGGTATGTGCATGAATACGGAGTACTTGTTTCTTACAATTATGAATTCTGGGCCAAATCATCCGCGAGGTAGTCTCGATATATTCCTTCGACCTCTCATTGACGAGTTAAAAAAATTGTGGTCCAATGGCGTTGATGCGTACGATGTATCCTTGAATCAAAATTTTAATCTGAAAGCAGTGCTATTGTGGACGATAAGTGATTTTCCGGCGTTGGGCATGCTATCAGGATGGAGCACCCATGGCAAATTGGCTTGTCCTATTTGCATGGAAGATACAAAGTCGTTTTATCTGCCGCACGGAAGAAAGACGTGTTGGTTCGATTGTCACCGAAGATTTCTTCCTCATGATCATCCACTGAGGAAGAATAGAAAAGACTTTTTGATCGGAAGAGACGCTAGGAACGACTATCCACCTGAGTCTTTGACCGGTGAGCAAGTTTATTCCTACCGTTTGCGTCGTGTAAATCCAACGAAAACTAAGGATGTTGGTGGAAACGGTCACGAAAAGAAGAAGCCTCACTTTGGGAAAAAGCATAACTGGTACAAAGAAAGCATATTCTGGGAGCTTCCGTACTGGAGGGACCTTAATCTTCGTCATAATCTCGATGTGATGCATATAGAGAAAAATTGTTTTGACAACATCATGAATACTCTTATGCGCGTGAAGGAAAAATCAAAAGACACCATCCCTTCAAGATTGGATATACAAGCATTTTGTTCGCGGCCACACTTACATATTGATGATGAGGGTAGAGCTCCTTTCCCCGCCTACTCATTGACAGACGAAGCCAGAACAAGTTTATTGGAATGTGTGAAACATTCGGTCAAATTCCCAGATGGTTATGCTTCAAACTTAGGTAGTTGTGCTGATATCGATAAGGCAAAGTTTTCTGGGATGAAGAGTCATGACTGCCATGTTTTTATGGAGCGGTTACTTCCATTTATCTGTACAGACCTCCTAGACAGGAATATCCATATCGCGTTATCAGGTAGTCTCACCTTATAGTTATATGAATATGCATGCGACACGTAAATATGATTACATAGTTTTTTTTATTAACCATTGGAGTTCAAATATATATATATTGTAGGGATCGGAGTATTTTTCCGTGATTTATGTTCGAGAGCTTTGCAGCAAAGTCGCGTCCAAATTCTAAAACAAAACATTGTGTTAATCATATGCAATTTGGAAAAGATCTTTCCACCATCATTTTTCGACGTGATGGAGCACCTACCTATACATCTCCCCTACGAAGCTGAATTAGGAGGCCCCGTGCAATATAGGTGGATGTACCCTTTTGAAAGGTTTTTCAAAAAGTTGAAAGGGAAAGCAAAAAACAAACGATATGCAGCAGGATCGATTGTTAAAGCTTATCTGAAACAAGAGGTTTCTTATTTCACAGAGCATTATTTTGCCTCCGATATAGACACGAATTCAAGGTATATAATTCACATATATATGGAGACACATGCTATCTATTCTAAATTTCTTCAAATTAACTAATTTGGTCAGGTTAACAAGATTCAATGAAGGTGGAGTCCCCGTATATCATGTCCCTGACGTACCTGATATATTCACTCATGTTGGTCGTCCAAGTGGAGAAATGCAGGAAATTTGGCTTTCAGCGAAAGACTATCGATGTGCACATGCATATGTATTGCGAAATTGTGAATATTTTCAGGAAATTGAGAGGTATATTCTACCGTGTGTTTACATAAGTTTTAACATGGCCCAAATTGTATTAATTGGTCTCATATTTGTGTTGATCTTAAACAGCATGTTTGAACTATCTATTTCTCAAAAATATCCACATCTTTCTGAAAAAGAACTCTCCGCGAAAAGAGGTGACGAATATCATTTATGGGTGAAAGATTATGTAAGTATGAATAAAATTCTTAACTATGTATCTATACTTCTATATATTTGATTTTCTCTAACTATACGCAGGTTAATTACTGGAAAGCCACACATCAATTTCCTATTTGGGTTCGAGAGATAGTGGAAGGACCGAAAAACAATGCCAAAACATGGCATATCTACTTTACAAGAGGATATTTGTTTCATACGCAAAACCACAACCAGGGACGAAAGACATGTAACTATGGTGTATGTGTCAAAGGACAAAATTACAGTGACGCATCTGATCAAGCCGATTTCCACGGGATCTTAACTGATATAATACAACTGGAGTATGAGGGGATGGCTAATTTAAGAATCACACTTTTCAAGTGTAAGTGGTACGACCCTATTATCGGTAAAGGCACTCGGAAGAGCAATGCTGGCATTGTAGACGTTCTTTCATCGAAATGGTTCAATAAATACGAACCTTTTATTCTAGGTACGTATATCCCTATATATATATATATATATTACTTTCTTGATAGATAATGTATTCATAAGTTCTTTATAATGACTTTGCATGCACAGCTTCTCAAGCGGATCAAATTTGTTATATCCCATACCCATACAAGAAGAAACCGAAGCAATTATGGCTAAATGTTGTTAAAGTCAACCCGCGAGGACATATTTCAGGAGGATATGACTACACAGAACCGACTCTTTTGCAACAAGAAAATGATGATCATGTAGTGCTGACTACAATTGAAGATCTCGTAGTGCGAGACGAGAATCTGGTACAAGGAGAGAACCCAATAAATCTCGATTATGATGTCGGAGATGCGGAAGAAAACGACGAATTCCAATGCAATTCATCGTCTTCAGATGATGAAGTTGAAGTTGATGAAGAACCTTACTAAATAATATTATAATGCATAAGGTACTTATATTTGATAATGAAGTTTATTAATGGTTTATCTTATTTAGTTGGGTTTTGTATGTGATATTAAAACTTAAGCAAAAATAAAACCATAATATTAAAAGTTAAGAATAAGATTAAAACCACAAAAATATTAAACCACAAAAATTAAGCAAAAATTAAACCATAATATTAAGCAAAAATTAAACCATAATATTAAGCAAAAATTAAACCATAATATTCAGCAAAAATTATATCATAATACAAAAATTAAGCAAAAATTAAAATTTTAGGTTAAAAAAAATTAAAAAAAAATTCAATTTGGGCCCAAATTTTTCCCAAATTAATCAAGAGGGAACATTTCCCTCTAAGCCAAATGTTTCAACCCGCGAGACTTATCTCGGGCTCTTCACCTTCTCTTCACCTTCTCTTCACCGTCTGTTTTCTCTCAAACCCTAGCCGCGCCATCTTCTCTTCAGCTTCTCTTCACCTTCTGTTTATTCCGATGTCTGGCCGTGTAAAAGTTACGCCTACAGGACGAGGAGGACGACGCCCTGCGACAACAGCCGCGAATCGAAGAGCCATTTCTCCCGGTGAGACAAGGATCTCGCATCGGAAGGGAAAATCAAAGAAATCCGCCTCGCCGCTTCCGCCTCAGTATGCATTCACGCCGGCGGCCGCTTCACCCTCCGTGACTCCTCGTAGCCATGTCCCAGTTTTCGCCGAAGGTGTCAAAGATTTCCCTCCTCCGCCGCAGCTTTTGACCAGTACGGGCCAAGCAGGATCTGGAAACTCGGGAACCAATCCTCGAGCCTCTGCTTCTCCAAGACCCTCTGAAGCTCGACCCTCTCCTTCTCTTCAAGCTCGAACCTCTCCTTCTCTTCAACCTCGACCCTCAGCTTCTCTTCAACCCCCACCTGCTGCGACTCAATCTCAATCTGCTCCTTCTCCTGAAGCTCCACCCGCTGCGTCACCACAAGCTCAGAGTTCTGAGGCTCAAAACGATCACCTGGAAGAAGACGAAGAGGAGTATGATGAAGACTACGAGGAAGTTTATTTTGACGGTGACGAAGGATTGCAACCACAACTCGCGGAAGACGTGCTCGCCGCTTTGACCAACTTGCTAATCCAGCCAGGTCGTGACCAATACACAACGCTACTCTCTCCCACATTGGAGCCTGGAACCGTCTGGTAAGCTGTTTTTGTTTTGTTCTGGTAGGCCTTGACCAATACACAACGCTTAGCTTAGTTTTTTGTTTCCGTGACTGATGGTTTAGAGTAATGTTTTAGAGTATTATGGATCTGTGAATGCTGGTTTAGTCCTTTTGCTCTGATTGTATATGAGACTTAACACTTTTGTTTATCTGTTTGTAGGTTTATAGGTAAGGACAAGTCCGCATTGACTCGCAAGATCACAAGGATATTTACAAACAAGTTCGATCAGCCTTACTACAACTGGGGTTGTGTCCCATTTCCTAAAAGAGAAAAATACTTTCTTGAATTCGCGGTAATCTTCTTAACCTCTCAATCTGTTCATAATTTTCTGTTTGTTTGTTTTCTTTGATCACTAACACTTTGCTCTTATCTTGTTGTGTAGAAAGAACACACATGGCATCCCATACACACTGGTCTTGTCCAATCAAAGTTCGAGAAGATTTGCCAAGTGAGACTCAAGGACATGGTTTCTAAGGCGGGGACGAAAAGAAAGCAACCGAAGTGGATTGGCAATACGTTGTGGGGAAAAATGTGTGACTATTGGATCACAGAAGAAGCCAAAGAAAAGCATGCCACTACATCAGCAGCTCGAATGTCTGACCGTAATGGTCAAGGTATTCACAAGCATGTCTCGGGCCAGAAATCTTTCTTACAAGTGGAACAAGAATTGGTAAGTTCCTTTGTTTTGCTATTAGTCTCTGAGTTACATGTCTTGATAATTTACATGTCTTGCTATTCACATGTTCTTGTTTAACATTTCAGGAAGTGACATTGGGAAGACCTCCGAGTGTTGTTGAAGTCTTTGTAAAGACTCATACAAAGAAAGATGGGAGCTTTGTCGATCAGAGAGCGCAGGAAGTGTTTGATCTTTATAAGCAGAAGAAGGAAGCTAAGTTGGCTGAGCTTGAGCATGAGAATGACGAGTCTGCAGATGGTACTTCGCTTCGATCACAGCTTTCTGTAGAGGAGGATAACGATGTCTTCTACAAGGTAAAATACTTTTCTAAGCTTGAGTTTGTTAGATTTTTTAGGTTTCCAAATCTTTGATAACTAATACTCTGTGTTTTGATTATTGCAGTCTACTGTCACAAATGACAGAGGCCAAATGTATGGACTTGGAAGCCTAGGGACATACATCAACGGGAAGCGGAAGTATCCAGGCAGCTCCTCTTCTTTCACAACCGTGAACCAACAGCTCGAGGACGCTAACCAAAAGATCGAGGAAATAACAGCCCTACAAGCACATCGCGAAGCAGAGCATCTCTGTGTTACATCAGCTCTACAAGCAGAGGTCAGGGGCTTGGGAGTAGTCAAAAAGTACCTCAGCATCAAGGACCCAGAATTTCTTGCATTCCTCAGAAATGAAGAAGATCACTCTAATCCCCCTCTCTAGGTTCCTAACTTCTCAACTCTCTTTGACTCTGAACTTGAATGACTTGAACTTGTGTTTTGGAGTTTGAACTTGTGTTTGTTATGCTTTTGTTAACTCCTATATTGGAGTTTGAACTTCTATGCTTTAGGTTTGTAAATCTTGAATGTATGTTATTAGTTCTTATGTTTCTTTGTTAAAGCTCATTTGTTTCTTTCAAATTCGGCTAAACCATTTAATAACAAATCAAAATCTACCAAAACAGGAATACCAATATGCTAAACCGATAAACATCGTAGTCGCTATCCAGTCGCAAAACCAGTCGCAAAACCAGTCGCAAAACATTCTAACTTAGTCGCCAAAACCAGTCGCAAAAACGTCGCAAAACCAGTGTCAGAACCAGTCGCAGACAACATCGCAAACAAGTCGCAAAACCGGTCGGGAGAAGTCGCAAATCATGTCGCAAAACCAGTCGCAAACCTAGTCGCAAACATAGTCGCAAACATAGTCGCAAACCTAGTCGCAAAACCGGTCGGGAGAAGTCGCAAAACCGGTCGGGAGAAGTCGCAAATCATGCCGCAAAACCAGTCGCAAACCTAGTCGTAGAATCAGTCGCAACTTCGTCGCCACAACAGTCACAAACCCGTCGCTAAAGTAGCGACTACATTGCGACTGGACCGCGACTAAAAGAAAACAGTCGCAAAAGAGTAGCTGATTAGCGACTGCATGGCGACTAATTGATTTAGCGACGAGGTCTTTTGCGACCACTTCTTTTAGTCGCAACACAGTCGCAATTATGTAAACGGCGACTGTTTAGCGACTAATACTGTAGTCGCGAATTCCCTGTTTTCTTGTAGTGGACGCCTCAAAGATAAATCAACGACTTTTTCTAAAGTTATTTATGGAAACCTCCATAATTCTCCACCAGTCCATGTATACCATTAAGGAGTCAACACTCTCAACTAAATTTCATCCATCAAAAACTCTTGATCCATCAAGAACCATCGATCATGCTCGAAGAGAATTGTCAACAAATACTTACCTTAATTGGACCCGGATGAATCTAGACGCTTACCACACTATGTGAATTCTTATTCAATCAGATCGCCGCTATAAACGCCCACGTCCTAAGCCTATTTACCAGCTAGAATATTTGAGCTCCAAGGAAATAAATGTGCGGTCAACAACTCTCCATAATCAACTCATTCACATCCCTTACAATATCTTCTTTGACCACCTAATTTATCTCTTCTTTTAAATTTAAATTGTGTATAATTTTCTCTTGTAATTTAATTTCTTTGACCATTAGATGCTTGCACAATAGCCTATATAAGCTCGGATTATTTCATTGTAAGAGACACCTCGAAATTTGATAGTAAACACATAAAGTTTTCTTTGCAAAAGTTCTTCTTTTGTGTTTTGTTCATTAGAGTTCATAGGTGGAATCCTTGTTCTCTTATGTTCGTGTGAGTGCTAGTTAGATTGTGAGATTCAATCTCTCTGGTTTTCGTGGTGAGATCATTTCCTTTGCGAGGATTAGCCCTTAGGAGTGATTTTCATCTTAATACATTCGATTAGTTCATAAATCGTGTGTGTTACCATCTCTACCATCGACCACCAAATCCATCAAGCCTTAGTTTCTTGATTACTTGGTGTTCATAAGGTTGTGAGATTCAATCTTATATCAATAAATTGCGATGAAAATACGAAGTATGTTTTAGAAAACCATTTAGTAAGAAACGGATTAAGGAAAACGATGAAGTGGAATCGAGATGATCTATTTCCTTAATTCAAAATATCTCCCACAGTGTGGCGGTTATTCAAGATAATGAATCCCATGATACAACCACTTTGAGACTACGATCGTATCACTCGATTAAAGAATCTACGAACTTATAAATCTACGACAATCTCGAAAAAACACTTACTTATAACTAAGAGAGATTGCTGAAATTTCTGTAAAGAAAACAAGTTATGAGCGTATGTTGAATGAGAGGCGACATGTAATATATATAGCGAAGGAAGAGAGATGACCACTCCACAGGATCGCAGAAGATCTCGCAAGATGATGGAGCGATTCGTGGGAACCCGAGCCCGGCTCGGCGGCGCAAGCGTGGTCTCTCTTTTCTCTCATACACACACCATTTGAACAATAATACTACTATGTCTATATTTATACCACTTCAAAGTTTCTCAAACTTCCAATGTGAGACTTTTGACATATCCTCACTTATATTACACTTGCCAATCATTTTATATTGGCCTATTTTTTTTCATATTCAACAATTTTAATAAAGCCCAATTACTTATTAAAATTTGGTCTAACAACACTAATCATATTTATCTTCCAAATCATGCATAATTTAGTAAAAATATCTGGCCATTGTGGCATTATTGTGAATGACCATTGATCATGTCAATAAGAAAATTTTGTACATAGTATGCATCTGGACATTAAAACCTTATGACTTTACCTCTGTCTATAGTAACAAATCTTCATATTTTTCAGTTTCAAATAAAGGTAATGACAATGTCCGAGGTACTGAGATACGTCATTTTTAATAAGCGTTTGATAATTATTATTTCAACTTTGTGCAAACCTGATTTTGGATTCACCCATCTAAACGTATCTAATTATTTTTCAATAGCGAAAGTATAAAGGAGCTGTTGCGATATTCTCGGTTTATCACAAGATTTAATAGCTTAAATGGATTTTGCAAAACAATTGGTTCGTCATATCTAAAAATAATAATGTCATGTGAAATATATTCATCGATCCATATATTTCGCTTAATCTGTTTTTTTTTTTTTCCATCAGATAGATAATTTCCAAACAACCAAAAGATATCAGTCAACGCATATATTGAACTCAGTATTACATATTAACAAATATATTTGATCTTTTCTATTCGATTTTTTTTTTGGTTATTATATTAATGGAATTTTTTTCCTTCTAAATAATAAACTCGATCAATGGTTCATTAATGCTTAGATCCGGAGGTATGAAGTTCGATTAATAGAGAATGTAAATTAAAATACGCAAATTTTCAGAAAATTTGCGGCGCGATATAAACATATTCACTCGTCGTGGTTCAGCGTGTCAAGGGCAAAGTATACCATAACGAACATGGTACATATAAACGTTGATTGTGGATCATTGTAGCCCAGTAAAATTATCCATTGTAAAAATAATAATATTTGAGATGATTAAAATACAAAAAAAAAAATCAATCCAGATATCAAACCAGCCCATAAGATAGATATAAGTGGGCCTTAAATCAATCAACAAAACTAAAAGACCCAAACTTTGACTTGTTTAGTTGACTAAAGACAGAAGCTGCAAATGCGAGGAACAGAGATACATACAATCTCACAGAGATTCAGTTTGTAATTTATTAGATGAAGCATACGCCATGGACGTTCAAATCTTTTCGAGACCTTCTACTGAAATGCGTAGCGGAGAGAGATCTCTTCAGAGGAAAATCCCTTCACGCGCTCTACGTGAAATCCCTTGTAGCTTCTTCCACTTACCTCTCAAACCACTTGGTAAATCTCTACTCCAAGTGTGGTCGCCTTTCCTACGCACGAGCCGCTTTCGACTGCACCGAAGAACCCAATGTCTTCTCTTACAACGTAATCGTCAAAGCTTACGCGAAAGACTCGAAAATCCACATCGCACGACAGCTGTTCGACGAAATTCCGCAACCAGACACCGTTTCTTACAATACCCTCATCTCGGGATACGCTGATGCCAGAGAAACTTTTCACGCGACGATCCTGTTCAAGAGGATGAGAGAATTGGGATTTGAGGTAGATGGGTTTACGTTATCAGGGTTGATAGCAGCTTGTTGTGACCGCCTCGATTTGATAATGCAGCTACATTGTTTCGCTGTCTCGGGAGGGTTTGATTCTTACTCGTCTGTGAATAACGCATTCGTTACGTATTACAGTAAAGGCGGGCTTTTGAAAGAGGCGGTGTCGGTGTTTTATGGGATGGATGAATTAAGAGATGAGGTTTCATGGAATTCGATGATTGTGGCTTACGGGCAGCACAAGGAAGGAGCAAAGGCCTTAGCTTTGTACAAAGAAATGATCTTGAAAGGATTCAAGATCGATATGTATACATTGGCAAGTGTTTTAAATGCTCTCACGAGCTTGGATCATCTGATCGGTGGCCGTCAGTTCCACGGTAAGCTGATCAAGGCTGGATTTCACCAGAATTCACACGTGGGAAGTGGTTTGATCGATTTCTACTCAAAATGTGGAGGCCGTAACGGTATGTCTGATTCTGAGAAGGTGTTTCGAGAGATTCTATCGCCGGATTTGGTTATCTGGAATACCATGATTTCTGGTTATTCATTGAACGAGGAACTCTCTGAAGAAGCTGTCAAGAGTTTTAGACAGATGCAACGTATTGGACATAGACCTGACGATTGCAGTTTTGTTTGTGTCACAAGCGCTTGCTCGAATCTCTGCTCTCCTTCTCAAGGTAGGCAGGTTCATGGCTTGGCGATCAAATCTTACATCCCTTCCAACAGAATCTCTGTGAACAACGCCTTGATTTCGCTGTATTACAAAAACGGAAACCTGCAAGACGCAAGGCGGGTATTTGATCGTATGCCAGAACTTAATGATGTATCTTACAATTGTATGATTAAAGGTTATGCGCAGCACGGGCGTGTAACAGAGGCTTTGCTTTTATACCAACAGATGCTGGACTCGGGTATTGCGCCTAACAATATAACCTTTGTAGCCGTTCTTTCTGCTTGTGTACACTGTGGTAAAGTCGCCGAGGGTCAGAAATACTTCAACACCATGAAGGAGACATTCAAGATCGAACCAGAGGCTGAGCACTATTCTTGTATGATAGATCTTTTGGGACGAGCAGGGAAGCTTGAAGAGGCAGAGAGATTCATAGATGCAATGCCGTTTAAGCCAGGCTCTGTTGCTTGGGCTGCGTTGCTTAATGCTTGTCGAAAACACAAAAACATGGCTCTTGCGGAGAGAGCAGCTAATGAGCTTATGGTGATGAAACCATTAGCTGCCACGCCGTATGTGATGCTAGCAAACATGTATGCGGATGCAGGCAAATGGGAAGAGATGGCCGCGGTGAGAAAATCAATGAGGGGGAAAAGGATACGGAAAAAACCGGGATGTAGTTGGATCGAAGTGAAGAAGAAGGAGCATGTATTTGTAGCGGAAGATTGGTCTCACCCAATGATACGGGAAGTTAATGAGTACCTAGAGGAGATGATGAAGAAGATGAAGAAAGTTGGATACGTGATGGATAAGAAATGGGCAATGGTGAAGGAGGACGAGGCGGGCGAAGGAGAAGAAGAGATGCGGTTAGGACATCACAGCGAGAAGCTAGCGGTGGCTTTCGGGTTGATGTCGACAAGAGATGGAGAGGAAATAGTTGTGAAGAAGAATCTAAGGATATGTGGGGATTGCCACAATGCGATCAAGTTTATGTCTGCGGTGACAGGTAGAGAGATCATTGTAAGGGATAACCTCAGGTTCCATTGCTTCAAAGATGGCAAGTGTTCATGTGAGGATTATTGGTGATATAATGATTGATTTAATTGAATAGGAAAAATTGTGTTGACGGATACAACATTGAAGGACAAAAACTGACTTCTTACAAAATACAAGGAGAATATTTGGTTACGCTATTTTTGTTTGTTTTGTTTTGGTGCGTCTCTACGTGTGAATATGCTTTAGTGTGGAACAGTAGGGCTTGGTGGTGGCTGGTTAATGTAATGGCTTGAGATGGAAGACTTGACAGGCTGGTTTGTATAATCCTTTGGAAACAGCCTGTTCGAACTTCTTGCTTGGTGCTTCGTTTTCTTCTAAGTTTGTCTGGACGAAAAAGCGGTTCCACCACGATGTGCTACGCATTTTAGCCTGCCAATCAAAAAAACGAGTGCCGGTATTAGGTCTTGTACTCATTCTGTTTGAAGAACTTAATGAAAGATTGTTAACTGTCATTTAAGCATGCGTTAAATGCAACTTTCAAGAGTCACGGAGTTTGAATCATGAAGAGATGCTAATAGCTAACTACATAAACTATGCTAGCCCCACTTATAGCATACACGAATGGGGAAGGGCTGTTTCATATATGATAATCAGGTGGAGATCAGGGTATAGTAAACTTACGGGTCGACCGAATTTAGACAGTTCAGCAACTTTAGCTCTCTGCTGACCAGGGAGACCTGGAACAGTTGAAATAGTTAGAAACCGAAACTCGAAAGAAATATTTATACAGTATTCTCAAGTTTTAGGCGAGATACCTGCAAAAAGAACCACACCATCTGAAGCTACCCTTGCGAGTTCAGGCACGGTCTTGTTCAGGTACTTGGGTGAAAGATAATCCAGAGCATCTGACACGATCACAAGAGAGAAGGATTTTGCCCGGTAGGGCAGAGGGAACTTGATATCGGCCACACGTACAAGGCCTTTGCTCACAAGACTCTTGCAGTGAGAATCTGCATCCTCGATGTCATATGGTTCGACACCCCATGCTTCAGTCTCTTCTTCTTTCAAGAGACTGGAAACCACTGAGCATGTCTCAGGTCCCACATGCAAGACTTTGCGCATCCCATCTCCATAAGCCTTCTTAAGAACAGGAATGGCTCTTTGGACTTCTGATGTGCAAGAATAGTCACCTGAAAATTCATAACAAAATCGGAGTGTCAGGCCTTCGCACAACTTAAAAAAGCCAATAAAGATGGCTCAA
The DNA here is from genome assembly GCA_030161315.1 of Eutrema japonicum. NCBI lineage: Eukaryota > Viridiplantae > Streptophyta > Magnoliopsida > Brassicales > Brassicaceae > Eutrema > Eutrema japonicum. The sequence goes on from BSQW01000013.1 coordinate 46,967,337, forward strand.
TGCAGATGAAGGCATTTAAAATATCTTAAGCACAAGTATTGAAAATGAGAACGAAGGATTACCTGTAACTTTGCTGACTTCTTTGACACTTTTAAAGATACCTGTATTCGAAAAAAGTGAAGGCGATGAGAAAATTCGCTACTAGAGCTGTACCTAACACAAAAGACCTATCATTATACACTAATATACATACCTGGACCACTGTATGCATAACCAATGAGTAGGCAAGCCCCCTGGAAGTCGAAAAAGATGAACAATAAATTAGTTTTCAGATTAACAAAGAAGCAAATCCTTTTAAGAACAACAATGAAGCACAGAAATCATACCACAAGAACAAGGCAAATAGATAATAATGGAGACGATCGAGACTTTGAGTGCAACGCTCCTGCAAATGGGAAGCTTCCACCATCCCCCACACGTCGTGTTGAAACTACTTGTCTTCTCGCCATAACTAAGATCCCAGAAAGCTCAAGCTATTAGACCTACAAAGCCAAAAAAAAAAAAACACAACTAGAATTACCCATGTCCTTTTTAGACTGAACATCCATAGAACACAAAGAACAACTCTCAATCTCCATGATTTCAACATTGAATAGCATAAGCAAAACCAAACACAGAAATCGAATAAATCTAGTTAATCATCCCATTCAGAACCATCAACGTAGAAACAGATCCATGAAATCTAATCAAATTGACACCACAAATTAGCTGCGTTCGTTCTCCAATTTTAGCAACATCTTAGCCAAAACAGCACCAATAACAATGAATTTCATCAACAGAAACAAATCAGATTACCGATAGATCCATGAAAAAAAAACTCGCAGAAAGAGAAAAAGAGGATTCACGCGAGGAGAACGAAACCCAAAAAGCGATTACAAATCGTGGAGAAATCGAGAAGAAGAGAGCAAATCTACCTCGGATCAATGTTACAGAACAAACAATGGTTTGGGATCTAAGATCTCAGATCCGAGAAAATGCGCCTTTAACAGCTTCTATACACCTCACTTGAAATTTTAGTAAAGGAGAAGAAGCTTCGCAAGTGTTAATATTATCACTGCAATATCGCTATCTACTTATTTATATACTCGCGTCGTAAAAGCGCGTATGGCTATGACGCGCTGTTCCGAAAACGACGTCGTCTTCACTCACATTTAACGACAAACCTCTTGCCGTTTTTTAACACGTAAAACGGCATACACTTCTGTGGTTCTGTATTATTTAAAAAGTAAATCCTCAACAGAAGCAAATTCATCATTATTACGAGGTGGTCTCCATTTACGGCTTTGAAGCTCGCTCCTTTCAACTATTGTCTGAGACTTAAGCTTCTCATCTTCGCCTTTCAATCTCTCATCTATAAGATACATCAATTCCTTCAGACCAACTCCGGTCAATGCAGAAACTCTGACATCTGGTCCATTCTTCTGTGCAGCATCTAGTTTACCATCTTCCGGAACCTTCCAGAGCTCAGAGTCACTGACATTTTCATCTTCAGACAACAGCCACCCATCAGAGTCATCTTCTTGGTTTTGGATTTGGTATTCATCAACTGCTGCTTCAGATGCTTCAAAAGTTTCTTCAGCTATTAAACCGTCGCTTAACTCAGCTTCTTCTTCTCCTTTGCCATCATCTAGATAATGCATGTCTTCCACTTCCTCTTCTTCTTCATAATCAATCTAACAAAAAAATCCCAGTGTTTAAAAAAAGGCGGTTGCTTCTTCTACTTGATGGTTTATTGAAGTCTTACTTTATTCCAAACTTCAATCATATTCTTAAGCTTCTCCTCTGGTACTCCAATTTGATTAAGGACATGAAACACTGTTGAACGATGCTCCCCGATATTTGGAGCCGTTGAATCAACTACATGCTGCAAGGAACGAATCACATCAAGGCCAAGATTTCTACACTTCTCCACTTCTAAATGTAACTCAAGACTAGATTTTTTCCGATTTAGTCCTTACCAGAAGTAGATCAGCTTCTACAACTTCTTCCAGAGTCGATTGAAATGCTTCCACCAACTACAAAAGCCAATAAAAAGAAAGTAAGTGAAAAAAAAATACTAAAAATGAAAGATGGAACTAGAGTAGGTATCCATTACCTGTATAGGCAGATCTGATATGAATCCAACAGTGTCACTAAGAAGCACTTTCCTTCTGAATAAAATCAACTCATATGATTGAGTACGTAGTAGTTCATGTGTACCATAAACATGATCCTTGATGTGTATCAAACAACTTACCCAGAAGGAAGGATGGCACTCTTGAGTGTAGGATCTAAAGTAGCAAACAATCTGCAGAAGCCAGACCAAGCATTCAAAAGCTAATTGTTCAGTTTCACATTTGACAGTTTAAGATAGTTTGAAAGCATTTGTATTATACCGCTCATTGCAGTAGAGAGCAGTCCTTGTTATAGCACTTGTCAAAGTCGATTTTCCCTAACAAAAGCAAAAACAAACAAATTCAGGAAGTAGATTAAAACAGTTGGTTTCTGGCTGAGATTCCTTGGGGAGCAAAATTCAAAGACTTACAGCATTTGTGTAACCAACGACAGCAACGGTGGCTAAACTTTTACCCGCTAAACCACCTTGTCTCCTACGCGCAGCACGCTGCAATAGCCGTGTTCGTCTGGCTTCTTCAATTTGGGATAATAACCGAAGCTTCCGGTCTGATATTCTGGTAGATCAAGATTTTGTTATGAGAAGAGAAGAGAACCGTGCACTAAGTCTTTTGGTTGACCAACGATAAGACACGGAAAATATAAATGTAATATATTTTCGATTAACCTTCGGCGCTGAAGCTGAAGCTCAGTTTCTCCTGCACCACCTACGAAACCAGCTCCCTTACTTGCTGCTCTCCTGCAAAATGATTTAATAACATTTTCATCAACGTATCAAGAATCAAAAAAGGTAAAGGGAATACATAAATAGCAAGTTGAGAAAATTTACCCTCGGGCACTAACAACTTCGGCTTCTCCAAACTGCCCAAAAGTCTGTTTTCCATCAGTACCACGCACTCGAACTAGCCTGCTCCTTTTGTACATCAGAGCTGCTAACTCAGCCTGTGAATGGATTAACCAAACAGCTAGTAAATAAATGTTCCTATTATGTAAAATATGGATCTTTATTGTCACAGTACCTGAAGTTTTGCTTCTTTCGTATGCGCATGAGCATTAAATATTTCGATTATAAGGCCTACACGGTCTAGTACAGGTTTTTCCCATCTTCTCTGAAGAATCAAATGCAAAGACACAACATTAGGGAAACAACAACAACAACAAAAATATAAAAAAAATCAGGCTTTGGTGGCGTTACCTCCAAATTCCGTTGTTGAATTGCTGACAAAATGGCGTTTACAAATACAGCATCAACTTCTTCCTGAGCATCAAAAGATTGTAACAACATGATCGAATGGTAGTAAAAAAAAACCAAAGATTGATATAGGTGAAATATTTAGCGGCAATTTAAGTGCTTGCCTTGGAATCTTCAGCATTTAGATGGCATTTGATGTTGTCTACAGTCCCAGACCCGAAATAAGTATCTAGCAATTGAAAACCACTTTACCCATCAGTCTCTCAGGAAAATAGTCGAACACTTGGAAGGCATGATTCTTAATACATCTAAAGTTGTAGTAAGATATGATGAAAACGGGAAATAAAGGGAAGTCGACAAACGAACCTACGCGAGGTTTAGACGATCTAGCAACAGGGTTTTGGACAACAACATGAGAAGGCAATTCCTTGTCGAAGAAATCAGACTCGAAGTACCCATATCTATGTTCTTCAAGCGAATTCGCGAGGCAGAGAGCTTCGTTCAGCTTCGCCTGCAGAAACTTAGGCGGCGAAAGACGAGGCTGGACAAGGTAGAGCTTAGGTGTGCTCGACGGATCTTTCGGGTACAGCAAAACGGATTCTTTTAGAGGCGGCTCTTCTTCTTTGCTCGCCTTAGGCACATGCCGCTTCGAAGAAAACGGAGAAGAGAGGACACGAAAGGTAAAAGGAGACGATAATGGTGGTTTAGACCTAAGATGGTCCCGCGCTAGAGACAGTGTCCTCAACATCGAGACACGATCCAAACGACGATACTCTGTGTCAATTGAAGAAATTTCGAAGCTTTCGATTGATATTTCACTCGCTTAACGATTACAAAAGGGATCTTACTATTCTTATACATGAACTTACTTGATCACCAACGGTTATGTGATTCAATCAAATCGCACAAGATGAAATCTCTTGGTCACCTGAAACACTGCTTCTCTTCTCGTTTCTAGTCGTTGCACATCTGAGCTTTCGGTTATTTAGTTTGGGTCGGTTCGTTTGTCTGATATATTATAAACCGAATTGTTGTTCACTCTTAGCAAAGAGACAAAAAGAACAAGAAGATCAAACTAACGTAATGAAACAAAGCAAACACATGAACACTGTTTGATTCAGCTATAAATTCTAAAGCTGCTTCTTTCGGAAACTTGAGGTAAATAATGTTACAATGCTTTAGCTCTACTTCCTTCACCTCCACACTTATGCTTATGATGAGCTGTCTTCTTCTTCTTCTTCCCTTCTTTATTCCCTTTAGCTTTAGCTTTCTCAATCAAATCCTCCTCACCTCTCCTCTTATACATCTTAAAACTCATCTCTCTCTCACTTGCCATCTTCATCGCCTTCTCTGTTATCTCTGCAGCGATCGTCCTATTATACAGTTTATTCAATCCTTTCATAAGTTTCGCATAAGTATCAGGTTGCGGCATCAAGTCCATCTCCATCATATCCAGACAATACGAACACGCCTCCTTCACGTGACCTCTCGCGAACAAAGCATGGATCCATATCGTCCAAGCTGATACATTCAGCTCACAAGAAGAGCTTTTGTTCGATAAGCAACTCCAAACGTCTTTCGCCATTTCGAGCTTATCATCTCTAACAAGAGTATTCAGCAATATCTTCAACGTTCCATATTGAGGCGCAGAGAATATTCCTCGACTTACCATTTCTTTGAAGTGATCGCAGGCCTCGATTAGACAAACTTGGCTTGTAAATCCGTTGATCATAATAACAAACGTATCAACTCCAGGGCTTAAACCATTAGCTTCCATTTCGTTCCATAACCGAACGGCTTCTTTCACTTCTCCTAGCTTACAGGCCAATCTGATCACTACATTGTAAGTGAGAAGATCAGGATGACAACCTATTTGCTTCATCTTCTCAATCAACTCCAAACACTCTTCAAATTGTTCTTTCTTCTCATGAGCCACCATTATCTGCATATATGTTACTTGCGACGGCATGACTCCTTTCTTTCTCATATCATCTAAAACACTATAACCTTTATCGATCATTCCCCATTTGCAAAACCCACTTATCAGCGCGGTGTATGTCACTATATCAGCCTCACATCCATACCTTTCCATCTCAACAAAAACCCTCATGGCCTCATCCATTCTCTTCTCCATCTTACACAACGCCTGGATCAAAACCGTGTAACAATTCGCATTCGGCTCATACCCTCTCCTTCTCATATCTTTCATAAGATCATAAGCATCCGCCATTTTACCAGCATGAGCATATCCACTAAGCAAGTTTGTGAAAACCACAATGTCCAGCTCAAGCCCTGCTTCCTTCATCTGAATCAAAACATGTTTAGCTTCCACCAACTTCCCTTCCCTACACCAACCATACAACAACGAAGTGAAGTAGCGCAGATTCGGAGGAAACTTCTCTCGCATATCCTCGAAAAGCTTTGAAGCATCCTTAACACTACCGTTCTTACACAACGCGTCTAACAAGCTGCCGAAAATACACTCGTCAGGCTCTATCCCATACTTGGGCATTTCGTCGAGCACCTCTACTGCTTTCTTCACCATGTTAGCAGAAGCAAACCTCCGCATCAGTACAACGAACAACTCCGGCTCAATCAACTGCGGATTCTCTTTCCTCATCTCTTCGATTAAAGCCCAAACAGCTCCGAATTGCCGCATTTTACTAAGAATCTTCACCATCGATTTGCACACTTCATAGCTGTGACAATAACCAGGTTGCTTCGCTGCCCAGAGAAAGAATCTGTAACCTAGATTCCCAGCATCGCCACATCGACTCAGCACTCGTACGATTAACCCGGGTCGCAGATCGATACCGGATTCGTTAAGAGCAAGCTCCAACTTCGGAACCCTAGAATGGTAATTCCGCAGAATTCTGTATATCTTCTCGACGTCACCGGAGAATTCATCCTCCTGCTGCCTCTTCTCTGGACAAACTAAGCCAGCCCCGTTAATTCTCTCCGCCGTCTCCGCAAAATTACATTTGAGAACTCTGGAAATGTGAAACCTTTTGCAGATGAGATCAATTCGAGAATTTGCTTGACAAGATGGTAAGAGAAGATAGCGTTTGCTGATGAAAAGATCGACTATGGTAGAGAATCTACGCATCTCTCACTCTCTTTCTCACTCTAAACGTAAGAGAATATAGCGTTTGCTGATGAGCCGACTTTATAAGCTTATAAAGTCGGCTCCTTTTCTCAATGAATGGAAGAAAGAAAAGCCCTAAAAGAGACGAATTCTTCAACAACAACAAAAGCTTATAGATGACTGATGAGAAAAGCTCAATGTTTAACTGAGAGTTTGTCAGCCATAGCCGAAAACTCAACTACGTTGCTCAATATCAACCGCCGACTAACCGGTTTCACTCGCTCCGGCGAGAACAGAAACGCTCTCAAGTTCTTCGCAGATGTTCACCGTTGCACAACTCTGAGACCAGACCATTACAGTGTCTCGTCGGCTATTACTGCCGCTGGGCACCTCCGTGATACGGTCTTCGGTGGCCAGGTACATTGCTATGCGATTCGCTCGGGTATATTGTGTCACTCTCACGTCTCCAATACGCTTCTCTCGCTCTATGCGAGATCAGGGAACTTAGTTTCATTGAAGAAGAATTTCGAAGAGATAAAGGAACCTGATGTTTATTCATGGACGACGCTTCTTAGCGCAAGTTTTAAGCTTGGGGATATCGAGTATGCCTTTGAGGTGTTTGATAAAATGTCTGACAGAGATGATGTTGCGGTTTGGAATGCTATGATCACTGGTTGCAAAGAAAGTGGCTATCACGGAACGAGTATCGAGTTGTTTCGAGAAATGCACAGGCTTGGTGTTCGACATGACAAATTTGGCTTTGCTACTGTTTTGAGTATGTGTTACTATGGTTCTTTGGATTTCGGTAAGCAGGTGCACTCGCTGGTTATAAAAGCTGGATTTTTGGTTGCATCATCTGTTGTTAATGCCCTCATTACAATGTATTTCAATTGCCAAATCGCTGTTAGTGCGCGTCTGGTGTTTGAAGAAGCTGATGTTGCTGTTCGTGATCAGGTCACTTTTAATGTGGTGATTGATGGTTTGGCTGGTTTCAAAAGAGAGGAGTCTTTATTGGTGTTTAGACAAATGCTAGAAGCTGGTCTTAGACCAACCGATCTGACCTTTGTTAGTGTTATGAGTGTGTGTTCATGTGCGGCTATGGGAGGCCAAGTACATGGACTAGCAATCAAGACAGGGTATGAAGAGTATACATTGGTTAGCAATTCCACTATGGCAATGTATTATTTGTTTGAGGATTTTGGTGCAGCTCGTAAGGTTTTCGAATCATTGAAAGAGAAAGATTTGGTTACTTGGAATACAATGATCTCGGGTTATAACCAAGCGAAATTGGGTGAGTCTGCGATGTTGGTATACAAGCGAATGCAAAGAATAGGAGTTAAACCGGATGAGTTTACTTTCGGAAGTCTTTTAGCAAGCTGTCTACGTTTAGATGCCCTGGAGATGATTCAAGTGTGTGTAATCAAATTTGGGCTTAGTTCAAAGATCGAAATTTCCAATGCCTTGATATCTGCCTACTTCAAGCACGGAGAGATGGCGAAAGCAGTCCTAATATTCGAAAGAACTATGAAGAAGAATCTAATTTCATGGAATGCGACAATCTCAGGGTTTTACCATAACGGGTTAACCTTTGAAAGTTTGAAAAGATTCTCTAGCTTGCTAGAATCAGAGGTCCTAGTCTTACCTGATGCTTATACTCTTAGCACTCTTTTGAGCATTTGCGTAAATATTTCGTCTTTGATGCTCGGGAAGCAAACTCACGCTTATGCCTTCAGACATGGGCAAGTCAATGATACATTGATAGGTAATGCCCTCATAAACATGTACTCTCAATGCGGGACTATACAAAAATCTCTTGAAGTGTTCAATCAGATGTCCCAAAAAGACGTTGTGTCATGGAATTCTCTGATCTCTGCGTACGCAAGACACGGGGAAGGAGAGAACGCGGTTCTTACCTACAAGACGATGCAAGATGAAGGAAAAGTGGATCCCGATGCAGCCACGTTCACAGCTGTTCTCTCTGCTTGCACCCACGCCGGTTTAGTCAAAGAGGGACTGGAGATTTTTAACTCAATGCTAGAATTTCACGGTGTGGTACCAAATGTGGATCATTTTTCTTGCTTAGTTGACCTCTTTGGTCGAGCGGGTTACCTCGATGAAGCTGAAAGCCTGGTGAAGATGAGCGAGAAGAGCATCGGGTCTCGGGTTGATGTGTGGTGGGCTTTGTTTAGTGCTTGTGCTGCTCATGGAGACTTGAAGTTGGGAAAGATGGTTGCTAGGTTAGTAATGGAGGAAGAGAAGAATGATCCATCGGTTTATGTTCAACTGTCGAACATTTACGCAGGGGCTGGTTTGTGGAAAGAAGCAGAAGAGACTAGAGAAGCCATGAACATGATTGGAGCTATGAAGCAACGAGGTTGCAGCTGGATGAGACTGTGATCGAATTCGGTTTTGGCTTGTAAAAAGCGACGCTAAGCGTCCATAGACCGTGGCAATTATCTTCTAGGCGTTGTCATTAAACATTATTGTTATTAGGCGAATTTAGGCGGTTCAACAAAATCGTTAATCAATTAACATTTTTTATTATTATTATAAAAAAACATTTCTTTTTTTTTGTTTGGTGTAGTTTTTTATTTTTTTAACTACATACAATTATAATTATAAGTTTTTATTTCATAGATACATGATTATAAACGTTTATATGTTGTTTTTTATGAATATAATGAATGTTTTTGTCTAAATTTCATTTATGATTTAACATTTTTGAAATTTTAAATGGATTTTTTTTTGTCTAATTCGAAGATATGATATTTTAAATGTTTTAGTTTGATATTTATAAGATTTATTTTGATTTTTGTGTGTAATTTGAACTTTGAATCTATTTTTAAAATTTATAATATTTAAATTATTGATTAGCTAGCCATGATATTTTATATACTGCATTCTATAAAATATATTTAATATATTGATTTATCTTGTAAACGACTTAAACCGTCTAAGAATTGCCTAGATCCCGACTAAGCGTTGTATCGCTGCGCGTTTAGCGCTTAGCGGTTTCTTGAACATTGATAAAAAGCTAGGTGCTAACCGGTCCACCCGGTTTATTAAATCGAAAACCGGTACATGTTTAGAAGGCGAATTAGAGTTATGTATTTTTAATCTTTTTCATCTAGTTAAATTGATAAAGGAAAAAGAAAAACCTTTTGTCAGATTTCGATGGTTTATTTCGGTGTGAAGTGGTTCGGGTTTGTTGGCGTATAGTTGGTCTTTTTCTCTTTTTGTTTGACGATGATATAACTAAATTTACAGAAAATTCTCATTCCCTAAAAAAAGTAGTAATTTTGTTTTTAAAAACCCAAAAACAAAAAAACAAAAAAAACTCACACATACCAAGAATCTTGAATCTTCTTCTTCTTGTTGTTGTTTCAAAAAAACAAACAGGCGTAATTAAGTTTATAAGCAAAACCCATAATCGAAATTAAGTTTTAGTAATCAGGCATTGATTGACTAATCTTGCCTTCTTCTTCAGCCATCTTCTTCTCAGTGATCCTCAACCAGATACAAACACCTGTGAAGCTAATCATCAAGCTCGCGATTCCACTTCCAAGCCCAATCCCAACGATCGCCATCACCGATAATCCTTTGCTCTTCATCATCTCCTCCAACGGATACCCGTACAATCCTTTGTTCCCTACGAACGAGCTCGCGTTAAACCTCGGGAAGTTCCCTGTCCTGTTCGACAAATACGTCGGAATCTGCCCGGAGAGTTTGTTGTTCGACACATCGAACGCCGATAACCTCGCGAGGAGACCTAGCTGCTGCGGGATTGGGCCGGAGAGTTGGTTATCGTGGAGATCGATGACGTTGAGGTAAGCGCATAAAGCGAGCTGCGGAGAGATTTCGCCGGAGAGACGGTTGGACGAGAGATTGAGCACGGCGAGGTTAACGAGAAACTGAATCTCCTGCGGGATCTCACCGGATATCTGATTCGAGGATAGATCTAGGGATTGGAGGTTGGTACAGTTGGAGAGAAACGGAGAGATTGAGCCACGAAGGGAGAGGTTAGTGAGAGAGAGTTTATAGATTCGGCCATTGTTACAGGTAGCACCAGGGAGATAAGAAGTAAAGCCGGAGCAAGGGTTAGAGAAGACGGAGTTCGTCCAGTTCCGGAGATTACTCGCCGGATCCTCCAAGCTCTGCCGGAGATTCTTCAAACACGCCTCGTCGTTTGGATCGGCGGAAGTCAAACGCCGTGCCGTTTCGAAGGCTATGAGGAGGATAAGGAGTAACCGGTAGCTAAACCGGTGACTCCTCGCCATCGATAATCTCTCTCTCTCCGTCGTCTTCAGAGAGATTTCGCAAAGGTTGAAGAAAGTGGAACTTCCATGTGACTGTTAACAAAAAAGAAAAGAAACGGTTACAGAAAATCTGTTGTCGAATTTTTGCAATTGTGTTTTGATATTACGGCGCGAGTTAGCAAAGTATGCGTAAGATAAGAGGAGGGATTAAAATTGAATTGATTATGATGTAATTATTATACTGCTGTTTTTCAACTTTAATTATTCTATAAATGTATACAAAAACACTCATGCTTAAAATATTAATCATGCCATCCATTTTCTTACAGAGTGTGAATCAACTGACACTAATTCATGAATTTTAGAATTGTTTCTTGGTCTTCTTAGTAAGTCACCAATATTTTCTTTTTTTATTAAAATAATGAGAATGAAAGTTTAGCTTTGAAATATTTTTTTTTATATAAGAGAGTTTTAGATTTAAACTAAAATGGGTTAAAAAAAAGGAAAATCATGGTCTTGACATCCAATCCATTCACTGATTTTTTCTATTAAATATTTGTTGTTAGGATTTATGGTCCAGTAATTTGGAACCATGTGTTATTGCGCCACTAAAGCAATTTCATCAAATTTTTCGTGAGGTGGCATTAACAATAGTAAGGTCCAATTGAGAAAATTATTAATGGTTGACATTTATACACAATGTAGTTGGAGATGTGTAAACCACTCGACGTCGTTTTTACTTGTTCAGCCCATTTATAAGTTTGTAAAGCTCGGTGTAAAACTAATCGGTATCGGTCATATGAGATCTTGGGCTTAGCTCATGGTCACACACGTCTAGAATTATTATTATTCATCGTTGTGTTTTTTTTGTTCTTGTTTACAAGTACAAGCAATTATTATTATGGGATAATCTAAATTCACAAAATCGAGTGGCAGCTAGGACTGGTAAAATATTAAAAGTTGGTCCAGGGCCAGGGGCGTACTTACGTTGTTGTACGTACCTGTGGCACATGCCACATACTAAATTTTTTTTTTCTTCGGTTGTTAAATATAGCCCAAAATTGCAAAAGTCCAAATTAGTCTATATTTGATATTATGTCGACCAATGACCTAGCCACCACGCATAATCATCAAATCATCATCTAATTTTTGTTCTCTGAGACGTTACTTTATTTCTTCTTCGTCGGGACTTGTGATCGTGAGTGATGTGCTACGAGTATGTAGTAATTACTTTGAAACTAATTTATTTTGGATAAATTGTTGTTTTTACGTCAAATTTCGTTTTTTTGACAAAAAAATACACCGTCGTTTCAATCAAATGTTGCGTTACACTTTTGGAGGTGGAAAATTACAGTTACCTCCTTATGACCAAACAAAAAACGCGAAACCGCTATTACCATTTTAACATTCGCGACATGTCAGACTTCTATAGAGGTCTGACAATTAGACTCTAATAGAGGTCTGATTGATTTCTCTTACCAGACTTCTCTCAGACGTATTCGAGAAGTCTGATACAGATTAAAATAGTAAATTTTAAAAAATTTAAAAAATATTTTTTTTTAAATGTTTTTCTACAATAATTAAATATAGACGATTTTGATGTATATAAATTAATATTTCATAAAATTGAATCAAATTAAACAAGGTTAGTTAATTATGCCTATACCTCAAAAAATATCAGACTTCTTCGAGAAGTCTGATACAGATTTAATTAGTAAATTTAAATTTAAAAATTGTAAAAAATAAATTTGTTAAAAATTTCTTATACATAAATTAAATATAGACGATTGCGAAGTATTAAAATTAAATTTCGTAAAATTGAATCAAATTAAAAACATGTAAGGCAAAGTAGGTTGTAAACCTCAAAACATGTTTTGTAATGAAAATATTTACATATATAACTTTGGGGTTAGATTCATGGTTTACCAAATTTACATTTGAAATTTTAAATTTGCACATATGTGTTTTAATGTGCATATATTTCACAAATTTGATGTTTCCTAGAAGTTTTGTTTTAATATTGTCACTCATAAGTGCTAAATATTAGATTTAGGATTACTCAGACTTCTCGGAGAAGTCTGAAACGTATTTAATTTGAAAATTTAAATTTAAAAAATATTAAAAATTTAGTTTTTAGAAATTTTGACTACATAAATTACACATACTCATTTTTGATGTATATAAATTAAAAGTACATAAAATTTAATCAAATTGAATCATTGGAGATGAATTTGGATCTAAACACAAGTTTGCGGTTTCTCAGACTTCTCCGAGAAGTTTGAATTGTATTTAATATGAAAATTTAAATTAAAAAAATAATTATAAAAATTTTCATACAATTTTTGATACATAAATTAAACATAATCAATGTAGATGTATATAAATTTAAATTACATAAAAGTTTGTCAAAATGAGTGAGTATGAGATAAATTTGGTTCTAAACACCATGTAGGTAAGAGTTTACGGTTTACGGGCTCAATATTTGTTGGATTATGGTTCAAAGTTTGCCCTTGGAGTGTAATTAACTATAAAAGAGTGTGAATATCGAGTTATATATTGCATTGTGCAAATAACAAAGAAAACAAGAGTTTTGTCTATGTTCGACATATGAAGTTGGATATCATGTTCTTATCTGTATGATTAGATTGAGAGTTTCTAAATTTTTAATTCATAATGGTTTTTTTACATATACTGATTAGTTTGTGACTAAGTTAAACGAGTTTGATGTTTGTTATAAGTTTTCTATATAATATGATGGTATTTAAGTAGTAATTATCAAGTATAGAGTTTATCAGACTACCATTTCAGTCTGATCATGTCCATGGTTTATCAGACTTCTTGATGAAAACCTGTGAATTAACCTGAAATAAGTTACCCTACTTGTGATTTTACCCCCCCCCCCCCATATATAAACTAAAGTTACCAAACCTAATCTGTAAAAGTCATTATCGAATCTCTCTCTCTAAAACAGGAAGAATCTCTCTCTCTATAAACTCTCTTAAACATCTCTCCGGAAACCCTCGTAGCCACCGCCACCGCCACCGCCGTCGTCAGCTTCTTCAGTCTGGTAATTACCTCTCCTTTTTCGTGTCTCCTTACCAGTCCCTCCATCTATCTATCTTCATCTTTTCATCACAACTCTGTTTTCTTTGCAACTGAGTTAAGCTTCCTAAAAACAAGTTTTTCGCCTTCTTTTTCATGTTCTTTGCCTAGATCTAAACAAACAGATGAGTTTTTAATTAATTCCGTTTTAGATCTACAAGATAGAAGTCCATTTTTCTATGTTTTTTTGCTTAGATCTAAACAAACAACTAGATTTAATTATTTTTCTCGGTTTATTTTTATCGTCTGGTATCTAAACAAACATATGGATTTTTTTACTTTTCCCGTCTAGATCTAAACGGTATTTCCTAATCTGAATCTTTTGTCAAACATAAGTTCTAGGTCTGGTATGTATTTTGATGCTTGGTTGTATTCAGTCCAAAAAAAACTTGAAAAATACTATATTAGAAGTCTGAAAGTGAATTAGACTCGATACGAAGTCTGATAATAGACTTGATCTGCATTAGACTAGATTAGAAGTCTGAAAGTATACTTTCATTTAATTAGACTCTGTTAGAAGTCTGAAATTTGACCGAGTTGTAAACCAAAAATTGAACCCACTAGTTTTAAGTTTTAAACTACCCAGAAAATATATCCCACATATAAAATGTATTTCACTCACGAAAATACATTGTTATAAAAAAAAAACCTAGCGGTTTCTCTCGTGGCGATATCCTCCTCGCCGCCGATTTCCTCGTCGCCGCTGAATTTCTCGTTGGTCGTCAGCTCAAAACGGTAACTCTTCTTCCCTCTTCATGTGTCGTCCTCTTTTCGCCGCCGACGAAAACTCTCTCAAGATCTTTTTTTTTTTTTGCAAATCTGCTTGTCGCCGCCGGTTGCCTCTCCTCGCCGCTGGATTTCACGTGTTGCTGGCGTGAAACGGTAAGCGGTCGTTACTCCTCTCTTCCTCTTCTCGCTGCTGAAGAAAACCCTAATAAGATTTTTTTTCTTTGAAGATCTGCTTGCCGCCGCCGTATTTCACGTGTTTTCGCCGCCAGATGCTCTTCTCTCACCATCTGGCGAGCCATTGTACTCTTCTAGTTCTTTCTTTGCATTTCTTAGTGACCAAATCTTGGTTTTTGATGTTTATTGTTTGCTAAATCTTGGTTTTTGAAGCCTCTTTGTTGATATTGAACACATGATAATTTCAAGCCTACCCATATCGTAGTACATCTTTTACTTTTAGTATCTTATACTTTATGCTCAGATTCATCATTTGCATCATGTATCCAGTTAGTGTAAGACTGATATGCTCAATTTAATACCCTAAAGTACTAAAGCAGTTGTAATAGTATAGCTAGGGGTCGAACCACAGAAGACTCACAGAAACGCACAATAGATTCTATAGTGTCGAATTACGCTAAGCCAAGCAGTTGTAATTAAAGCAGTGCAGAAATTAAAGGAGTTGTAAATCAATTGAGAAATATAGGCTCAGGGTTTTTCTCAGGAAATCAATGAATGCAGACTAACTAACTAACAGGATTCAGATTTAGCGCAGTTCTTGAACTCAAATCACTAAAATATAGCTAACCAACTCTCGTTGCGAAAACTATCTAAATCTAAATCCTAGGAATTCCAAATCTCTTTGCGAATCCTAAATTCTAAATCAGCTTTAATATCAGGTTTGATATGTTCACAAATCAATTAAACCAAATCTCTTTGCGAATAATCAATTTGCTCACCTAGGTTCTATCAGGTAATTAATCGCACTCTCGTGCCTAATCAATTATCCTAAGATCTAAGTTCCAGATTCGTCAACCTAGAATTAGCTATGAACACAACCTAAGGTGAAGAACTAATTCAGATGGTGAATCCTAAACAGATAATTAACCTAGCATTCAAAGAAATCCTTTATGAGAAAACCCTAAACCTAAAGTGGATCTACTCAGACATGGCAATTGAATCAAAAGACATGTTTGAATAAATCATCAATAGAATAGGAAGAAGGGTTTAGAGATCTGATCTCGGACGAAGGGAGATTCAGACTTGTCTCTCTAAAACCAAAGTAAAATCAAACTATAAAATAAAGCATAAAAAGGCATCGCCTAAACAGGTGGCTGAAAACTCCTATTTATAACCTAAAACACGATCTAGGGTCTTCTTGTAATTATTAAAGACTTCTGGGCACTTTTGCAATTCCTCAAGTCTTGGAAAACTCGCGGGTTGTGTCTTGCTGCGCTGAGTGTCGATCGATACCAAGGGGTATCGATCGATACTCGACGTGAATTCAGGTTCTCAGCGACACGATCTTTAGCTCTGCTACAAACTGCTCCAGAAAGCTCCAATACTTCCAATAATCCTCCAAACGTGCTATGACCTGTAAAAGACTCTAAAAAGACTCCAAAATACTATAAAGACTCTATAAAAAGGACTTATATCATGGCTTAAATAGGGTAAAAACCATGATATATCAACTCCCCCAGACTTAGCCTTTTGCTTGCCCTCAAGCAAATAGAAGACTAAACCAGAAAAAGAGGTTTGAAAACGTAGAGACTCACCTGTTCCTGAACCATCGAAAAGACCCTTTTCCCAAGTACCCAAATGTCACCTGATCAGCTTTCGATCTAACCACCATGTACTTCTCCGTAGACATTTGCAGCTTTTCCAGACTCCACACAAAATCCCACAGCATTGTTCAAGTAAAGCCTTCATCGCCAGTTTCATCTCTGCAGCTAATATTTAAGAACCTTCTAGACTCTTTACCAGACAATATCTTGACAAAGGAACCACCCTTTTTCACACTTTTTGTATCAATTTCTCTCCTCCAGACTTATTTCTTATTATATCCTTATTATTATTTT
Source organism: Eutrema japonicum (assembly GCA_030161315.1). Taxonomy (NCBI): domain Eukaryota; kingdom Viridiplantae; phylum Streptophyta; class Magnoliopsida; order Brassicales; family Brassicaceae; genus Eutrema; species Eutrema japonicum. Next base: position 46,983,885 of record BSQW01000013.1, read on the forward strand.
TTATTTTCAGCTTAGCATATACATATCAAGGTAGGAGACGCGAGTATTGATGGTGTTTGCCACCAAATCCCCGGTTCTTCCCTCTCTATGTATCAAAGGATGTAGGCGAATAATGGCATCATAGGAAAATCCTAGCCTCGCTTCCAATCCTTTGTGTGATCATCCCCTCTTAAGTAGAATAATGGGATCGCTGGAAATTTTCCTAACCCTCTACTCAGAAGAAAATCATTTCAATCTTTTATGCTCTTAATCTATCAACTTATTTCAGGGGAGAGAGATACCATAATTCTAAACACACGGGTTCCTTTATCAGATATGAATGATGAATCAAGCTCTATGAACATTAACCACATTGATGAAGTGCAGAAATTTGGCTCAGGCTTCAGAAGAACTCTGCTGGAGACATGGATGTTTTCTAGTCAACTGGTCAGCCTTTGGATTTTTCATTAGTCGATCTAGAACTGATCCTGTAACACTGTGCACTCAAAAACAAAATCAAATCAATAGGTTCAAGCACAGGATCATCATCTCCAACAAATTTTGACTCAATAAAACAGTTTTGACTTGATAAAACGACTGACTCTAAGAAAAACGAAAACAATGTCAGCAGACACCTCCCCCAGACTTGAACAACACTGTCCTCAGTGTTATCTAGCCTAGAGCCAGTGAAAGAAACAAAGAAAAAGGATAGAACGAAGAGAAAAAAAAAAATTACCATTCTGGAACAGTCGGTGTCGATCGACACACGGCATGGTATCGATCGATACCATGCTTAGATCGACTTTGTGAATTTTCATCCGCGATTGGTGTCGATCGATACCATAGGGGTATCGATCGATGCTTAGGCGATTTCGAGTTGCTCCTTGTTCATCCTGACACAGACTCAAAACAAACGAAAATAAAAATAAAAACGAATCAAAAACAGACTCACCAGTGGGTTGCCTCCCACCAAGCGCTCGTTTAACGTCAATAGCTTGACTGTAACGCCCTTCAGGCTGGATAAGAGTGAGAGCTTGCACCAAAACAGGCTCCATCACTTGATATTACTAGCTTCAGAGTTCTGCTTAGCATGCTGTCCACAAATTCCTGCCCTTTCTCTTTCAGCTCAGAAGTAAGAAGGACTCTGGCCCTGGAGAATGGCTTCAAGGCTCCCTTGCATTTGACCTTGTAATCAATCGAATTCCCATCACACTTCTGAGGAATCAGAGTGACATGGGGATTCTCGACCTTTTTGTTCTTGGCCTTCTTCTTCTTTGTTGCCTTAGTCTTCTTCTTGGGGATGTTGGGCGGTTCAGCTGGAACGTCTGTGACAGTAGGCTCATCAGGAGGCTCTTCCAGAAGATCAATTGCTAGCGACTCTCCTGTGATAACCTTGATGCTAGAGGTACGTGTGGGAATACTCCTAGGTGGAATGACATCATAGTAGACATCACTGTCAATGTAAGAGAAAGATAGTCTCTTATTAGGTGTGTCTATGATCGCGCCTGCAGTAGCCATGAACGGTCGTCCCAGGAGTATAGGCATACGAGATATCGCACCCATCTCCACAACCTGAAAATCAGTAGGCACCAGACAGTCTCCTACTTGGACTAGCAAACCAGCGATTTCACCATATGGAAGTGAGGTGGAATCGTTTGCAAACGTGATAGATGTCTTAGGAGATAGAATAGTAGCCCCCAACTGCTCTGCAATTGCCTTTGAGATGACATTGACACTAGCCCCTGAGTCGACAAGAGACTCTTTGAAATTAACTCCTGAGATGGAGCATGGAACAGCGAATTTCCCTGGGTCTTCCCTCTGTGTCAATTTCCGCGGTTGTAGTGAATTGCGAACTCTTTCTCCGATCACCTCAGGTGTTTTCATAACTTCTGGTCCGTTCTGAGAGGGGTATCGATCGACACCAGGTAGGGTATCGATCGACGCCATGCGATTTGAATCGTTTCTGACAGGTACATCTTCATCAGAAAGAAGCTCCACGTTCGGGTTATCCAGCATATACTGTAGTCTAGCAATCTCCCATTCCTCCCTTGTCAGCTTAGGAACCATAGGATAAGGCATCCTGGTTACATACACTCGTTCTGCAACGACCTTAGGCACCACAGTCGAAGTTTCAACTGTTTCCTCAGAAATCGCCCCGGTATCGACCGATACCAATAGGGTATCGATCGATACACGGGTTTTCGAATCCATTCGAGCAGATGTCTGGGCTGGTATCGATCGATACTGGGGAGTATCGATCGATGCTTGTGCGATTTCAGGAATGGCTTCGAGATTTTCTGCACGTAAGCTGATGGCATTGACGTGTGCATTGTGTGATTGAACCGCCTTTCCCTTGGAATTTGCTGCAGTCTGAGCTACTTGCGTCTCCAGCATCCTGTGGCTCGTATTTAGTGCCTCGATCCTTCCACTCAAATCGGTGTACATGGTGTCCATCTTACCATTGAAGGTGGCTGTCATCTTCTCCTGCCCTTGAACCAGGTGTTCAAGCATAGCCTCAATCTTACTCTCAGGAGCTTTGGGTGGTGGGGATTGGTACCCTCCTTGCTGAGCATTGTTGGTGAAGTTTCGATTGGAGTTGTATCCGAATCGCTGACCCTGAAAACCAGAACCACCAATGTAGTTAACATCTTCCACTTCATTCTCAGCAGCGAAGTGGACGGCCTTTGTTGTCTTTCCCAGCAGAAGACTGTGCATAGAATCCAGCTGAGCCTTCACTTCAGCGATCTGCGACCCATCCTGATTACCAGCCAGCCTCTTGCGCTCGAAATCTGCGCTCTTGGTGCTACTACTAGAGGCAAAGTTCTCGATCAACACAATAGCATCCTCAGGATATCTGGTGTTGAAATTACCATTGCTGGAAGAGTCCAGACCCATCTGATATCTCCAATCTACTCCTCTGAAGAAGATACCCAGCAGTTGCACATCAGAGTATCCATGATGTGGACAATCTCTCTGATACGATCTGAATCTTGTCCAAGCAGCCTTGAACGCCTCAGTAGGTCCTTGAGAAAAAGTGGATATCTTATTTCTCAGATCTTCAGATCGCCCGTCATCATAGAAGTTAATCAGGAAGGCTCTCTTGGTGTCCTCCCAATTAGTTAGCGATCCAGGAGATAGCTGCCTCAGCCAGTAAGTAGCTTCTCCACCCAGAGAGTAGGGGAAGAGCTTGCAGAAGAGATAGTCGTAGGACACTCCATTGCTCTTGATGCTAGTGACCAAGTCCTCGAATCTCTCTACATGGTCCATTGGATGTTCATGAGGAAGACCATGAAAGAGATGCTGTCCCACTAGAGTGAAGTAAGCAGGCTTCAGCTCAAAGTCATTCCTCTCAAACGCAGGAGGACGAATTGCTGAACGATTGGCGAAAAACTGGTCAGGCCTGTTGCATTCACCAATCGTCCTTCCACGATTAACCACAGCATTCCCTGCGTTGGCGCGCCCAGCTGGCGCGACAATCTCAACAACCGCAGCAGGGACAACGATGTTACCAGCTTCATCAAGTCGCTGCCCTCTCTCATTACACACGTGACCCTCTTGGTCTCTCAGAATTCCAGCTTCATCAGCTCTTAAAACCACTGGGTTGTTCATCCCTGATGTTTGCTTGGTCTTTCTGTTTGTGCGTTCCACAAACGCTAGCTGTTCCAATGACAGTTCAACTAGCTGTGTGCTCTTGTTGCTTCTGGTTTCACGAACAGGCATACACCTGCAAACAAAACACTAGGCAAAGCACGTAAGTAACCAGAAAAATACGTTGAGTATCGATCGATACCAAATGGTGTCGACCGATACCAACAAAAGAAGACGACGAGTATCGACCGATACTACAGAGTATCGATCGATACCGACGAACTTAGTCGAAATTCTAAACTAAAATCTAATGGCAAATTGAATCCCCGGCAACGGCGCCAAAATTGATATGCTCAATTTAATACCCTAAAGTACTAAAGCAGTTGTAATAGTATAGCTAGGGGTCGAACCACAGAAGACTCACAGAAACGCACAATAGATTCTATAGTGTCGAATTACGCTAAGCCAAGCAGTTGTAATTAAAGCAGTGCAGAAATTAAAGGAGTTGTAAATCAATTGAGAAATATAGGCTCAGGGTTTTTCTCAGGAAATCAATGAATGCAGACTAACTAACTAACAGGATTCAGATTTAGCGCAGTTCTTGAACTCAAATCACTAAAATATAGCTAACCAACTCTCGTTGCGAAAACTATCTAAATCTAAATCCTAGGAATTCCAAATCTCTTTGCGAATCCTAAATTCTAAATCAGCTTTAATATCAGGTTTGATATGTTCACAAATCAATTAAACCAAATCTCTTTGCGAATAATCAATTTGCTCACCTAGGTTCTATCAGGTAATTAATCGCACTCTCGTGCCTAATCAATTATCCTAAGATCTAAGTTCCAGATTCGTCAACCTAGAATTAGCTATGAACACAACCTAAGGTGAAGAACTAATTCAGATGGTGAATCCTAAACAGATAATTAACCTAGCATTCAAAGAAATCCTTTATGAGAAAACCCTAAACCTAAAGTGGATCTACTCAGACATGGCAATTGAATCAAAAGACATGTTTGAATAAATCATCAATAGAATAGGAAGAAGGGTTTAGAGATCTGATCTCGGACGAAGGGAGATTCAGACTTGTCTCTCTAAAACCAAAGTAAAATCAAACTATAAAATAAAGCATAAAAAGGCATCGCCTAAACAGGTGGCTGAAAACTCCTATTTATAACCTAAAACACGATCTAGGGTCTTCTTGTAATTATTAAAGACTTCTGGGCACTTTTGCAATTCCTCAAGTCTTGGAAAACTCGCGGGTTGTGTCTTGCTGCGCTGAGTGTCGATCGATACCAAGGGGTATCGATCGATACTCGACGTGAATTCAGGTTCTCAGCGACACGATCTTTAGCTCTGCTACAAACTGCTCCAGAAAGCTCCAATACTTCCAATAATCCTCCAAACGTGCTATGACCTGTAAAAGACTCTAAAAAGACTCCAAAATACTATAAAGACTCTATAAAAAGGACTTATATCATGGCTTAAATAGGGTAAAAACCATGATATATCAAAGACCCTGCAACTGATTCCAATGCCATCTTTCTTTTCTAAAATTTTGCTTTTGCAGTGAAACCCTCCTCATCTTCTTTCTTCCTCAAGTTCTGAACTTTTTATTGTCGCTTCCTCAGGTTCATATCTTATTACACTCTTCTCTGGCTTGCTTATAATCTTGTGAACTCATGTTTCAACTATCTAACATACTATATTTAACTCCTCAGCTTGCTGGCATTGTGAAATCGTCTCCCGAGGTAACCATCTTTGTGTCCTTACCTTTTGTAGATTGATTAAAGAACAGACGCATCACTCATCTTGTCTTTTGTAATATCCAGGTTTGATACTGCAACCGGATTACTGACCGGAACAAAAGATGGGACACTCGTCAACGTTTACTTGAGGTTATTTGGTCATAAATCAGAAAAGTCTCTTTGCATCCATATTCTCGTATTCCAGTTAGTTCTCAGTTATATGTTCATCACCATTTTTACATAATGAAAATTATCGATATTGGTTTTGTGATACTATGTTTTGTTTCTACTACAGGCTCTAGCGTGCGCCTTCTGTTTCATACTTCATGGAGTATGCTATTTATAAGATAAACTATAGGCCTATAACTAACTTCATGGTCTGATAGACTCTACGAATGGAGTGGATGATTGAGTCACCAAGAGCTTGTGGAGACAACAAAAGGAAATAGAAAGTGCCGGTATAGACTGAAGTAGTGTTTAGTCCCAATGGGATGTGTTGGTGTGTACGAAAAACTCATTTTCTGTGTTATACAATTTGTTTTGATTTAAGGGCAAATGGTTAGAATTTTTGTAATACCAAATCTACTATCTCTTGTCTTGTTTTATTGATCATGTAATGCAAATTGAATATGCCGTTTGACATAATTCCCAAATCAGCTTGTAAACAATTATTAACAGAACATAGAAACAATTCAAACCAGAACTTAAAAACAATTTCTTAAGATAACATCTATAACAGACTTCTGTTACCTTACAACGTTACCAACATTTCGAGTTCTCGCCAAGTATCAAGTTTATAAGGATAAAACACAAGTTTTCATCACTATAAGGATAAAACACATAAGCTTCTAATGGATATGATAACTCCACCAACTCGGTTTTCTTGTCTAGCATATAATCATCTTGTACCATCTCAACAAGTTCACAATATGTAGAACGATCGCCCAAAGTGATAAACCGCCCTCCTTTGAGAGTATCCACCACAAAATGCCAAATATGGTCTCTCACAACCCATTCACCAAAATTAACAGGTAGATGCACCATTATATGTAAAAATAATCATGGAAAAACAACATTAGCGATCTTAATGGAAATATCAGACTTCTTCACGAAGTCTGATTCTATTAGCTACAATGCCAGAATTATTAAAAAACTTATTTAAAAATAATTACCGAACATAAGCATGTAAAACTAACGCAGGAGGAACATATACAACTAACACACATATAAAAAAAAAATCAACGAAATTCATCACAAATATACAAAAAATGGTTTTAAAACATTTGTCAATCCAGACTGCCAAAGAAGTCTGACAAAACAGTACGTCAGAACTCTATGGCAGTCTGAAAAAAATAGGGTATTTTTGCAATTAGAATGTTACAAAGCAGAATGTGGATGCCGTCTGACGAAAAGTTATCAAAGCAGACTTTTATCGCAGTCTGACAAAAAGGGTATTTTTGCAATTGACCCAAACGTTGACTTTTTTGTCAGACTGCATTAGATGTCTGAGAAAAAAGGTATTACTGCAATTGACCAAAATTTTGACTTTTTTGTCAGACTTTACCCTGCAGTCTGAAAATATTATGGGATAGTTTTGCAATTGAGCGAAGTTTGACTTTCGTTCCCAGACTTCCAGCGCAGTCTGAAAAAATTCGTCAGACTGCGATAGAAGTCTGACAAAATTGGTGTATTTTTTGCGTTGACCAAAATCTTCGATATCAGACTTCTTTAGCAGTCTGACGGATTTCATCATTTTCAGACTGCCATAGAAGTCTGGAATTTTTTCCCTCCTATTCAGACTGCCATAGAAGTCTGATACTTTTTCCTCCATTTTGGTAAACTTTTGAAAAATTTCGGTCAATTACTACCAGTACCCTGTTTTTTTTCGGACTTCTGATTCCGTCTGAAAAAACAGTCAACTTCCGGTCAAAGTCACTCATTTTTCCGTCATATTGGATATGAAGTCTGAATAAAAAGTCAAGTTTTTGGTCAATTGCAAAACTACCATATGCCTCGATTAGAGGATTTTCTTGATTTTTTTGTTTTCAAAAGAAATTACCATACTTCAATTTTAATATGAGTATTTAAAAGTCAATTGCAAAACTACCCTCTCGTTGACCATATGGGTTTCATCAGACTTCTAAAGCAGTCTGAGTATACAACTCAGATCTGAAAATCGACGATATGCAAAAATTTGTACCTATATCCGTTTAGAGTTTGTTTTCACCCTTGTCGAGCGCCCAGAACGTCTAATATCACCGAAATCCCGCAAGCCCAGTCGTATTTTGCCATTTTTATGCCATAATTTGAGATTTCGGTACGTTTGAATCGGAAAATCAGTGGGAAAATGAGAGAAATCGGAGAGAGAAGTCGCGATAAGTGTTTACGAGCTCTATTCTTGTGCTTTAATGGCGGAAAAACGGGGTAGTTACTGCATTAACTCGTCGACGATGGTGGTTGTCGTGGAGGTTGAGAATTGATGGCAATGGCATTTCCGTAATTAAGTTAGATCTGAATTTTTTTTTTGTCTTTCGTAAAAAATGTTAGACTCTAACAGCAGTCTGAGTAATGGCATTTGCGTGAATACCCAGATTCTTAAAGGGTAATTCGTGGGATTCTGAAAAAGAGGAGAGGAACGAGGTATTTTTAGCTTTGACTTCAAATTGTATGAGATTTTTACAAAAAGACCATTTATTTTTATGTTGAATATTTTTCTTCAATTTTGATTCATCATTCCTATTCTTCCCATGAAAAACCATATGAATTCATCTATAAATAAACTTAGGTTTTTCTTTCTTTTTAGCTCATAGATTTTTGGGGAACAATTTAATCCGATTATTATATAGAAAATAGAAGTATAATTAATTTTTTAAGAACTAGTGGCATAATTAATTAAATTATGTATTGAGTGTACTAAAAATTTTATTGTATTTTTTTTATAAATTGATAAATGAGATAATGATAAAAAAATTCCAAAATATAGAAGATCGTAGAGTAATTTTCTATAACTTTTTAATGTTTTTTTGTTATGACTTTTTATGTTTTCTATTGTTTGGTCTTAGACTTTTTTTATCAGTATTATATTTTTAATATAAAAAATTATGTGCCCCATACTAATTATATTCATGGATCCGCCCGCCCAGGCTTAGGGGATGGATGTACGTACATCTTTGGCCAAAAACCTCCTAATTATCCACACACAAAAATATCAAACATATAAAAATGTAATGAATGTGAATAATAAAGACACATGCATGCTTTTCTAAAATTTATTTCAAGAACCATAAACATCAACAAGCATGTCTCACCCCCTAACTATCTCTTTTATTGTCCATGCCTTTATCATGTCTCAACCCCATTCAAAACGTAAAGCCTATCAAATTCTTCATATTTTTTTTTCAAATTGCATCATCGATTTTGAATTTTTGATCACTAATCTATCACATAATAAAACCACATGTTCTCTCACGAAAACCAATTGATTCTGTCAGCATCTCCTCAAGTTTCATCATCATAGAGATAGAAATGACGTCAAATGTCGATAATAAAATGGTGGTGCCAACATTGCTACCTTTGCCACCACCATATCCGTTATCAAAACGGTTGGTTAGATCTTCCTCGTTTGTGAAATCTTGTATAATGAAATGGAAAAAATCAGGAAAGAGACGAGAAGAGAAAGATGATCCTTTTCTTATTGCGATGAGAAAGTGTTCGAGTGATGTAGAAACTGACGATGATAAGGTTATGTCTAAAGGGAAGAGTACTCTTAAGTATCTTGTTTCTTGCACAGCTCCTTGTGTTAGAGAATAATTTTGATTCAATCGTTTTATTCAAACAAAATTTCTTTTTTTTTAAATTTGGTCAACAATCGTTTTTTTAAAATGTGAATATATCATGCATTAATAAACCGTTTTCACATGAATATAAAAGGAAAATTTTAAGAAATACCACTTTTGGCAACCCACTTTACAAAACTACAATCAGCTAAAAAATCATTCAAAACTACCATCAATAAATTGGTAGTTGGACCATTATAGCCTTACTTCTCTTATGAAGTGTTGATAAGAGAGCTCGTCGTTGATCGGAGAGCTCGTCGAATTCTCTTCAGATTTTATTGGTTTCTATAATTGAGGTCGGATTCTCTCAGAAATAGCCTGTGTTTTCTAGCGTAAGTGACCAGAAGTATCCGATTTGCTTATGCTTTTTTAATTTGGAGATGAAATCCGTCGCTGCGATCTCGTCGTCGCTGCGATTTCGCCGGCTCTCACCAGGTCAGTCTTTCCCATCTCTTCACGGTCATCATCGATTTCTATCGGAGGAAAGCTTATATATCATAAGAATGAAGCAAATCTCAAAGAAATTGAAGGAATATGAGGAAAGTAAAGAGTAGAAAATGATAATTTTAGAGTTGGTGCAATTGAAAAGCAAATTTGGTGGTTCGATGAATCACACATAACTGTTGAAACTCAATATGCTTAGGCAATTGATAATTGTTCTTTGGTTGGTCTTTGGATGATTTTTCACGGAACTCGTTGGTATTGCAGATGAGCCGTATGTTTGGCATATAGGATAGGTTCTGTTGGGAAAAAAACCCGAGGACTTGAAAGATGTGATTGAACGAGTAAATCGGCAATTTAGAGATCTGATAACATTTTCTTAATTAATCCTTTTTACGAGAAACATTCTTAAATCTTATGGGTTCATGTTTTCGAGATGAATGATTCTATTATTTCTAGTGGGTTTTCAAACTAAATGAAGCGTGGGCTTTCTCCGGCCAAAACTGAATTCGTCGAAAATCGAGTTGAGCAACCTTCTCTGACGATTCTCCAGCGAACAATATCTCTGACGGAGCCTTCGGAGAATCAGGTATTGACCCTAGAAGAAGACATAGACAATACATCCGACTCGGTTCCTCCTTTCTCGTGGAAAAAGCTATGGAAGTTCACTGAACTTGTGTTTCTCATGAGCATAACGTTTCTAGATCGTTTAGATAACTCAGAGAAAGCTCAGAAGAAGGTAATGTTGATTTATGGATCTTACAATTTCAAACGAAGCTTGTTGAGTTGATGAATTGATTTTTGTTTAACTATCTATTTATAAGAATTTGTAAATTTATTTTGAAGCAGAGTTATAAAGTTACATGTTTCTCTTATAGGAAAAAAACTAACTCAATCACCATGAAAGAGAATAACAATATCCAAATTAGTAATGATTTTCAATTTTAGAAAAGCTTTATTGCTCCTGCTCGTCTACATCTTGTTGGGAATGAGTGTTACAACTCCTAATAATCGACTTCTTGTTGGGCACGGTGTATTTAAACGTTTTAAATCGACCACTTAACTAATGGATTGTTGGTCAAACTCTCAATCAAAAATCTTGCTAAGTCTTTTTAAAACCATATAAATCTATATAAACCATATGATTTTTTGGTGAAACTCCCACGAGATATTTTTGTAAAAATCTTTATAAAACCATATAAATCCTTCTAAAACTATATAAATCCTTTTAAAACTATATAAAACCATATACTTCCATATAAATATAAATTTTTGGTGAAACTTCCGACTTCTTGTTAAAACGAAGTCGTTAAAATGAAGCTGATCGAGATAGGGAAAAGCTGGATTCCTTACTCTGATTTCGTTCGCGTCTGCAATGATTCTTCATCGGATCCTACTCAAGGACCTTGGATCGCTAAGATGCTCGACGATTCTGGAAACATAATCGTTTTGGGAAATTATGTTTGCTGAAGACTTGATCAGGTACCTTCTTCTTCCTCTTTGTTTTGAATTCATTTTGTCTATGCAATTCTCTGAATCTGCAGTTTTTCCAAATGCATATGAACTTGTGTGTGAGAGAAAAAAAAAATCTCTTATGGAAAGAAACCGGGTTCCCAAAAAATTTCAATTCTTTGTTGGTTTGATTTGAATTGAATCTACCGAAGACTGATACAGTTATGTACAGGTTTATTATTTTCTTGTGATTTCAATTTCGACAGGAGATAAGAAAAACCTCTATGTTACTTAACAGAGGCATGTAGGAAGGTCTCCAGTTTGAGGTGGTGACAAAGAGGAACACTTTCTATGAAGACTCTAATAGTGAGATCTACATGGGAGATCTTGGTGGCAAAGCTTCTGCTAAAGCAAAGGTTTGTGTTCTCTTCTCAATTCGAGCTTGATGCTGACATTGCTCTGTATAATTAGATGTTTAAGAACTTGATATTGACATTTACAGGATGGTGAGATTTGGACATTCACTGTTAGAGCAACAGTGTTACAGGTCCCTCTCTCCTTCTTTGAATCTCTCGTTTGGACATGCCGCACTTACTATGTTATCAGATACACTCCTGAAGCCTCCCGGTGCGAGCTTTTAACCTTCTTGCTTGCTCCCTATTCACATCGAAACCTGAGAGTGTTAGACAAATGTAATGATCCTTGATGTTTCAGGTTTTTCCGGCAATTCATTATGTTCTTTGTTGTTCACTTCACATCAATATCCATGTTTCGGTGTATAGCTGTGTTGGAGGTGGGCCTAGCACCCCCATTTAGTTAGGCCCATCTTAGCAAGAGCCCATCCCGATTCGGTCAACATAGAATCGACCTTTGACCAGAGGTCGCCAACCTGGAGTCCCGCGCTCAGCCTCATCTGAAAATCCCGAGCTCCTGAGAGGAGCACCCCGGGTCCGCGCTGACACTTCGCCAAGATCGGGATGTCGAAAGAGAAGAAGGCACGTGGAGGTTGGTCGAACAGTGTACTATTTGAATGGGGGTATGGTCTGACCTCGACGCCCCACCAACCCTGCAGAGTAAACGAAGGAGGAAAGGACACGTGGAAGGGAGTTGGCCGAACAGTGTGCTATCTTACAAAAGCATGGCGCCGAGCTCATCATTGCCTCTCGCCTTGAGAACCGGGACACGTCTCCTAGAGCCCCTTACCCGTGAAGCAGGCTGAGGGTGACACATGGCCCCGGAATCCGCGGGAACAGGGAGCTGCCCTCGCTATATATACCCTTCGTTGTGCATGAAGGAATGGACTTTTGAAAAAAACCTGATTACTCTCTACAAAAATAGGTCCGACCTCTCTCTCTTTTCTCTCTACCTTGTAACAAGACACCGCGGTTTAGAACACCGAACTGGATTCCCGTCGGTCGGAAGCAGTTCGTAAATCTAAATTGTCCGTCTCTTTTCGTAATCAATACAAAGAATACGGTCCCCGACCTGTTCACCACTGTACCCGAACTGCCATAAATTGTGGTTGACTCGCTCTAATTAACGAAAATCTCACCTCTCACTCCGTAACCAACCCCTAAACAACATTAGTGATCTTCGGGATCAACAATTGGCGCTAGAGGGAGGGGACTTGAGGATTTTTCTACACGCAAAGAGAGTAGCTCGGCAAATGTCGGGAACATCGTCCTCATCTCCGAACAGCTCCATACAGATAAGTTCCAAGCTTATTTTATTTTTTACTCTTTTCATTCTCCTTGAGCCGAGCTCATCTCGCAAACACTCGACAAGATAAGTACCGAGCCTAGCCTCGTACTTAAGCTTAAGAGTCAGCAAAGCCGAGCTCATCTCGCAAACACTCGACAAGATAAGTACCGAGCCTAGCCTCGTACTTAAGCTTAAGAGTCAGCAAAGCCGAGCTCATCTCGCATCAAACTTGACAAGATAAGTGCCGAGCCTAGCCTCGTACTTAAGCTTAAGAGTCATCAAAAGCCGAGCTCATCTCGCAATGCATACGATCAACAAGTGCCGAGCCTAGTCTCGCACTAACACATAAATTTTTTTAACTCTAATCAAGTTCAACCTTACTTGCAGGTTAACGTATATCGAGCTAGGACTTGTTTCGTCCGCCGACTTCGACACTCACTCGCCGAACTTGGGGGAGGGCTATTGTAGGTGTGGGGATTAGCCCACCCCCACTTTTGGCCCATTCCAAAGCAAAAGGCCCAACACCAAAAGTCCAACATCCACTATGCAGATACGGTACTATTCCCGACCTGCCAGGTACTGTTCATGACATGCTGGGTACTGTTCATGACCTGCCCGACACTGTTCACGACATACCGGGTACTGTTCACGACCTGTCCGGCACTGTTCACGACATACCGGGCACTGTTCACAACCTGTCGGGTACTGTTCACGAACCGTCACGTCATCCCCAAAAACCGGAGAGCTGTCTGCTCAACTCCCACTATAAATACCCCCTTTGGAGTTCATTATCGGACACACACAAAAACTTTCATTCTCTCTCTCTAAATAACTTTCCCTCTCTAAAAAGAGCTATCCCAGCTCACCCAGCTCGGCAGCTCTCCCAGCTCGGCAGCTCTCCCAGCTCGGCAGCTCTCCCAGCTCGGCAGCTCTCCCAGCTCGGCAGCTCTCCCAACTCGGCAGCTCTCCCAGCTCGGCAGCTCTCCCAGCTCGGCAGCTCTCCCAGCTCGGCGCAGCTCTCCCAGCTTGCAGCTCTCCCAGCTTGGCAGCTCTCCCAGCTCGGCGCATCTCTCTCAGCTCAGCAACTCTCCCAGCTCGGCGCAGCTCTCCCAGCTCGGCGCAGCTCTCCAACGTTCCAACCGACCCGACGACCTGACAGTCGACCGACGACCCGATCTGACGGCCGACCGACGACCCGATCTGACGGTCGACCGGCGACCGACGACCCGACCTGGCGACCCGACCTGACGGCCAGACCTGTCGACCCGACCTGACGACCCGGCGACCCGACCTGACAGTCGACCGACGACCCGATCTGACTGCCGACCGACGACCAGACCTGACGGTCGACCGACGACCCGACCTGACGGCCGACCTGGCGACCCGACCTCACGAGCTCCCACCTCTCCAGCTCTTTCTCCTACCCGCCTCAGCAACGAACTACGAATGGCTTGATCCCCAACCCGGGGTACGTATGCAGCCCTCCGGGCACAGCTATAAATCACCTCTTCCTCCTCATTTACCGACCGGAACGCAACCGGGTCTATCTTAACAGAAAATCCCGAACCTCTCCGATACAAATTGATTTGTAGGAGATGTGCTCAAACACGTTTCAACAAGCTGCCGCCTGCCATCTTTCAGACATGAGTTGCTTCAATGGCGGCTGGTAGTTTTGCCATGTTGGTCACCTTTGTATTTGCAAAAATGTAAATTAACATAATAAAGAGAATGAGTGTTTTAGGTATGATGCGTTTTGATTCAGCGTCTTTGTAAACTATTTATAAATCCTTATAAACTCTGATCAGCATATAAGAGACTGGTTCTGAAATAAGTTATATAAACCATGTTATAAAACTTTGTAAATTCTATTTCTTTTATCAAGTTACCATGCTTGAACTCTATTCTATATGTGGAGAATGGAAGTTAATAAATAGAATCCACTGGAATTTCATAATTGATGGTGAAAATGGATATTCTCTAGTGTTATTAATGAATATATAAGCTACCAAGATTTGGTTGATGTGGTTTTAGAAAAATTTGGTATTGAGGACAACAACAATTGTATAAAGCTTACAAAATGATATAAAGAAAGCATTGATATGATTTTAAAAGGTAACTTAAAAGACCATATAAAGCATTGATCTCAAATTCGGCTCCTCTACATGATTTATTTATAAGGATTTATAAATGTTAATATGTTATACCATTTTAGGGTACCTTAGAAAACCTTATAAAGTATACGATTAAAAAGATTCTCAGATTCAGTTTTTCTACTTGTTTATTTATAAGGGTTTATAGATGTTATACGATTTTGGTGGAACTCTCATACATCTTGTTAATTCTTTATAAAATCATATAAATCCTTTTAAAACTATATAAAACAATATAAATCCACATAAATCATATAAATTCTTTGTGAAACTTCCACTTGTGATGCTTCGTCAAGCTAACAATCCTAATGGAGTTGTTAAGTGTGAGGTATATAATATTTCATGTCATTGTGCACTACTTCCTTTTTGGTCTGATTTGAACTCTGTTTTTTTATCAATGGAGCTGGAGTTTTATCTGATCCTTGAGATTGGTTGTGTGATCTTGTAATGAAGATTGAGGACTAAGGATAAGTATTGGGATATATTCTATATAGCTTATACATATATTTTCCATATAGATAATTTTCTATTCTCTAAGTTTTTCTATTTGTATTAGGTTTAGGAATTAGCCTAAGGTTGTATATAAACTATGGCCGTAACATCTAATAACACAAGTTGATATTGAGCAATTCCGAGTTTATCATGGTATTAGAGCATATGATCCAATTATTTTCGATTGCTTGATCTTCTTCTCCGATTTTTTTTTCAATTCACTTCTTTGACCTAGAATAAGTCTTCTCTCAGACAAAAGAACGTGAGGAATCGAGCAATTCCGAGTTTATCAATAAGACTCCAAAATCTTTTGCTGAAAATTCTCAATTATGACTTTCGAATCATCTTTTTATCTTTTTGTCACTTGAACTAATGATTATTGACTAATTCGATTATTTGTAAGACTTTATACATTTTTTTAAAATACAATATTGTTATTGGTTTTTACAAAGCTTTATAATGGACTTTTTGAATTTTCTAAATTGGTCACATAATTGATGAATTGTTTTGTGAAACTCCCACTCACACATCTTGAAAAATATGTATAAAACCTTATAAATCCATTTAAAACCATATAAATACATATAAATCATATATATTTTTGGTGAAACTCCAATTTGTCATTTTTTAATATTTATGAAACCATATAATTCCCTTTAAACTATATAAAAACAAATAAATTCTATAAACCGTATTGATTTTTGGTGAAACTCCCACTTGACATCTTGTTAAATCTTTATAAAATCATATACATCTATAAAACCATATAAAACTTCGACGTCCAAGAATTTAGTAGACACACGTCTTAACCACTTGGCCATAAGGACCATTTTGGAAAATCATTGTAGTATAAACCATATAAATTACCTTCGGTTTTATAAACATTCTTTTAAAGTCTTTTAAAACCATATAAAACCATTATTGTTCTTGATTTTTACAAAGCTATGGATTGTTGGTGAAACTCTAACTCAAATATTTTATTAAATCTTTATAGAACCATATAAATATTTTTAAGACCATACAAATGCATATAAACCAAATGGAGTTTTGGTAAAACTCCCACTAGACAGCCAGCTACACGAAATAACGATAATGCATGGCTACACATCCAAAGTAACGATAATGTATATAAACTGATTATGCTTTTTGATTGTATCCTGGCTGAATTTGGCTTGTGCCAATCAAATTTTGTTTTGAATAAGTGTTTGGGATGAGTGCATAATCAATAACATTGGCGAAGAGAACTTACGTTAAATTAGTTGCAGTTACATTCACTTGCTTCTCCTTAGTTTGGGAATAGATCTATGGATTTTAAATCTCAAATCTTACTGATTTTATAAGGTTTTATACGGATTTAAAAGGTTTTATAAAGTTCTAGAAGGTTTTAAAAAGACTTATAAAACCCAGTTTTTACTGGTATTATAAGATATTATAAGGTTTTACAAAGTTAAGGTTTTAAAATAATTGTAAAACCTATATCTTATTGATTTTATAAGGTTTTTTATGATTTTAAAAGGTTTTTAAAAAGTTTTATAAATATTTTTATACAACTCATTAACCACAATGTTTTGTAGTAGTAGATTCCACATGTTTTGTAATCTCGCTTGCAGAGAAGTCAATAGACTTAGTTGGGACAGACTATGTAGACATAAACATCCAAAGGTAAGTCATGTAGATTGTCCACATATATGAAAACGAGTTGCTTACAAGAGGCTGCAACAAAAAACAAAAACAAAAAAACAAGGGCAGAGTGAATGAGTGCATCCTGAGATAAGCAGAAAGTGCGAGTCAAATGATCGTTATCTGTGAATGAACAAGGAAGAACTTGAATGTTATAAAATCACATATAGGCCAATACATGACACAATTTAGCATACCAGGGAAAAGAGTCCCTTTAATACCTGAAAATTATATCTGAACCGCTTTCACCTGAACAAACAAACGAAAAGTAGAATAGCTTAGATTAGAACATGGTTTAGTGTAATCAAACCACTGAGACAAAATGAAACTCCATCACTGATTTCAATGAAATTGTCTTCTTATTTGTAAGACACGTCCAAGATTAAACAAACCTGACACCAAGTAACAAAGACTCTCAGTAAACTAAAAGCATAAGTTACAATCTGACATATTTGTTTGTGTGAGACTGCGGGATTCTCTTTGAACGATAGTTAATGAAAATAACCAATCAATCATCAGTAATCATTCTCACCACACTGACATACTAGTGGTAATGGTTAAGCCATAGCCCGATGACTTCTTCCCGTCTACACGAGAATATTTCCCACATTGCCATGTTTCTAAACTCACGGCACAATCCCTAATCACATGCACCTGCAAAATCAATTATACGAATAAATTTGTTTGGGAATGAGACTCGGACGCTTCCAGAACTCACAGTTTTCATTAAAAAAAAAAAATCTTGTGTATTCACATGTTACGTTGGTCCTCTGGTTTTTGGTAAGAATCTAGGCGTGGGTTGGGCAAATAGATGATTTTCCTGAAACTAAATTAAGATAGATTTCGATAAGTAGTTATGAATTGGTCAAAACTTACAGGGGAAACTTGAACAAGTTATAAATTATAATCTTGAATTTTATTGGTACATCAAGTAAGATAATTAGATTAAGTTAGATTTCTCATAAAAATCAACTTTTGTATTGTGAGGTGTGAATGATGCATGCAGCTTGTGAAAACCCAGGATGTCTTGGACTCTTGGTGATGCTTGCAGTTGTAACATTGGGAAGGATGGTGTAGCATTGGCTAAAGTTGTTCATGATTCTTCATCTGATAATGTTGGAAAGGTTAGTCCTATAGCAATTGATCATTTAAATTCATCTTTGGTTGGTTTTCAAAAATTAGAACTTGATTTTAAATGCTAATTAGTATATAAAAATGATTTTGAATTGTTGTTTGTTCTTTGGTTGTTGTAGAACTTGGCGAACCCAACAGCTTTGTTTCGAAGTGGAGTGATGATGTTGCATCACCTGAAACTCAACCATACACAATGTTATAGAATTGTATCTACGACATTATAGTTTTATGTAAAAAGATATTTGTTTGGTTAATTGAATATTTATTCCAAAATTCGTTTACGACTTAAAATTAGCTAATGTTTACAATCAAGCCGACTCAATGTCTAATCGTGGACGACAGACATTTGTGTGCGAAAAACTTGAAAATATAAACACTGGGCTAAATATATAAAATTAAAACATACGAGTGGCGTCGACACGTGTCATGATTTACACCGTAATCTTTATTTATCTAAATCAAATAATGGCCGCAACTTTAGTGGTTTGTATTGTTATTTTTATATTTTAATTTAATAACATTGAAATTATAATGATAATGGGATTGATTGGAAGGAGCTTTAGAGGCTGCACATAGCTATATTTATTTTTACATTTAATTTTTGTTTTCAATCATGATTTTTACAGATTTTTAAATCTACAGCTATTTGTATCTTTTTTGGCTGTAGAGAGCAATATTTTCATAGCCCATATTTCTTCTTTTTCACTTTTTAAAAAATCACAGCCAAAATCTTACAGCCAAAATCCTACAACTAAAAAACCTATAGCAAAAAAACCACATCATAAAACCGAAAGTTACAGCTGTTACCAATCATGTCTCGTGAAAGGTTAGAGAGAGCCTAAAACTTCCGTTCCTAAACATATATGATGTACACATATATGCGCAGGGGCGGATGCAGGTAGAGAGAATGTGTGGCATGTGCTCCACACTGTTTTTTTTTTTCTTAAGTTATTAGTGCAAAATTTATTCCAATATTTTTAATCTTAATATTAATTACACTAAATGCCCCATACTAAATAAATATCTGGATCCGCTCCTGTGTATGCGTGCCTTTGTGTGTATATTAAGCTAATATAGAGTTTAATTAAGTGTGGTTACTGGTTAGTACATGATTAATGGATCTATTTGGTCATCAAACCATCGTCATCATCGACCTAACTTTTTATTCATCGCCTATACATCTAATTTCGTACCATGTAAATCAAACTTAACATTTAGTGAAAAATTCTCATCTCATCTAACAATTATTAATTATGTCTATTTATCTTTCTTTTAGTGGCTTAAGATGAACCGGAATACATCTTATAAATCATGTTCGATATATATTATTGTTTACATTCTATATATAGTCGTTATTAATTAGCATTACGAAGAACGCAAATGATAACTCATCAATTTTCTTTATTTTTCGTGTTTTCAATGTATATATGTATCGATTCTCTTGTAAAAAAAGATCAAACCCGAGGTATTGTTTTTTTCTATATAGACTATTTGATTCCGTTTTGGATGGCCTCCAAAATCATTCTACTCGAATCATCGTAATAATATTGAGAGTTTTTGAAGTCAAAAAACAAATTAGAATTACAAAGCTGATTATGAAAAGCATTAAACCCATGCATTAAGAAAGACCAAAACAGTAACGAAATTATACTTTATTAAAGGTAATTAATAAGATTGGGGTGGGTGATTAGGACTGCCAAGAATTTGAATTTGACCTCATTATATAAAATATTACTTGATTAGGACATAATCCTCGTCTTCTATATTTTAGACCACAAATTTATATATTAGGATCCAAGGCTTCCAAGCCCAACTGTTTTGTCGACGCACGCGTCATCTAATCCTTTTTTCCGGGAATAGTTTAATTATCATTTTAATCAGTAGAAAGCTAGCTGTGGAGTCTCATGTAAAACAACTCAATGTTTCTTGTGTGAGGACGTTTTCGATCTCATGCGTGATTGCTTGAAAGATTGCTAATTATGTTACCATATATATTTCTCTTACTTTTCGACTCTAAATCACCTTGATGAATGATGATAAAGATTTGACGAGATCTTGTTCTGATATAATTGATTGTCAGAACTTTATATGACTTACAAATGTTAAAAATTATCGAGAGCTTTGCACCATTTGTTATTGTTTTAGATTTTTGTAAAATGTTTAGTATTTTTGAAAGATATTGACAAATATAACACTTATTGTACTGTACACGAATTGATTTTCTAGTCGTAACCCTGAAACAATACGAAACAATATGATGCGTCTTTTTATGTACAATATACGGATCAATTAGAGCTGCGAACAAAATGGTCATTTAACACGTTAGCAGACCCAAAAAAAGTGACATAAATTTAAAGCAAATAAGGTAAAATGACGGATTGGGCAATTAAGTCAAAATTATTATTTAACTATCATCTAATGATCTAAATCAATTGTGCTATTTCTTGAATATAATACCATGATAAAAATAAAAGTTATATATTTCAACGAAGTTAAAAGAAAGTGTGAAAAAGAACCATTTGAAAAAAGGGTTCTCGACACATTCTGCCATTTACACTTTTCACTGTAAAAAAGTTTAAACACGGTATGATTAATTTTGTAATCAATTGGAAAATAGATTTATATATATATATATATATAAGATTACGAAATTTTAGTTTGCTAACGTTATAAGATATTCATGCATTTTCTTAAAAACCTTTTTTTACAAAGGTGTTCTCGTTTTACTGACGTCGAAACAATTTCAGAATTATCTCAAACTATAAGTACATGTTATAACCGACGGATCCTGTTGGACTGTAACAACAGTATTGTTATCGTAAGGCCACGTGGCACAGTTTGAGCTCCGTTCGATCTGACGTAACATCAAAGCTTGTCTGACGACGTTCAACAACTTGTCGTGGAGAATACGGTGCTCCAGACGTAGACGATCATTCTCCATCTTTGTTCGTTGAGAATGGTATAAAACGTACCGAAGCTGGTTCGCCAGTTCCCGGTTCTCAATCTTGAGTTGGTTTAGCTGGATACTCATGACCTCCAAGTGCTTTTGTTTCTTCACCCTTGACCGCTTAGCCGACTCCCGGTTCGATAATTTCCGTTTCTTTCTCCGATCATCGGTATTCTCCGTAGGAGAAATGTCTAAACTGGCACGGTTCAGATAATTATCAACCCAACCAGGGCTTACGGTGTCAGGTATTGATGAGTCGAAGACCGAGAAGAGGTGTGAAATGTCCCATGGAGTGAATTCGATTTCGAAAGCTGGGACAGGGGTAGTTAGACCCGGTTCAGATGAGAAAACCGGAGATATAGTAGACATCATGATTTTAAAATCCTCACAACAACAACAACAACAACAACAAAGGATAGTTAAAAGAAATCTCTCTAAATGTAAAGATGGGAGTGAGATTAGAAGGGGAAAAGGGAAGAATTGCATTGTTGGAGGCACATATTTATTGACGAGACTATGGGACCTATACGAGGGTATTTTGGTCAGACAGTAGTAAATATAATATATATATATATATATTTACAATAATAACTTTTTGTTTTCGTCTTTTTGAACTTTTCTTTTCCAAAAAAGAAAAAGAAAAGAGAAAGACCTAAAAAGAGAAAATGAGTCGCATCAGTAGTGGTCGGACACGTGTTGACATAGGAGTAGATGTAACTCAAAGTCTCAAAAGTAATTTAGAGAGCCAGAATTCATTTGGTTATTGAAACTTTTTAAATAAGAATATTTGTTATAATATAATTAACATAATAGCTATCTATTAACAGATTTAAGTGAATGGCCATTTCATAAATAGTAACTTTATTAAATCTGATTTGTGGCAGAGATAGAAAGCAAATGGATTGAGAAAATATGTGAATATCTTTTTTTTTACATGAATTTGAATTTCATTAATGAACATGATGAGAGAGGGTTTGCATTTTCATACAAAAAGAGCTTAACCAAACAGGTTTCCATTGCCAATTAAAAAAACTAAAAAACAAGAAGAAACCAAAAGTAAAATGAGTACAATAGATCAAATCATAAGTGAACCAAGTTTACATTAAGCCACCGATGTTTTTGTATTTTGCAAAAATTTTTGACAATCATCCTAATCAGCTTAATGGTCGGTTATTACATGATTATGAAATCTGTTTATTTTTTGTTTGGTCAACGAAATCTATTGTTTCATTCACACCAAATCCAGTATATTGTTCACTGAGCCACGAGCCTCCGAAGAGTCTTTGAGCCGGAGTCTTCGATCCCCAACCATGAAAAATATGTGAATATCGATGTTTGTCAAAACTTTGGATAGATAACTTGAAACATCGATCTAAGCACATATAATGGTATGGGATGTACAAAAATAAACATCGATCTAAGCAGATATAATGCACATATAATTAGTCTGACATGTACGACATATTTAATATTGATCTAGATCTTATATGAACCTATGGTTTGATTTGTGAACGTGATATGAGATGTTTAAAGGGAAGATTTTCGTTAAGTGTGTTTTAAGCTATTTTAGAGAGAGAGAGAGAGAGAAAGATTTAGAGTTCCAAATAGAAAGAGGAGGTGTGTGTATGCAACAGATTCTTTGTTGTATGATAGAGTTTTAATCAAAAAATAATTGGTAAAAAACTTTAAAAAAATGTGTTATTATACTTTCGTTGTCCAATTAGTCAAATTCTTGTAATACTATTGCATATTTTTGTTTTTTTTTTGTTGCCGTGTTGTTTGTTTTTACAACATGTACATGTATAAACCTCGTTATTAAAGTTGAATGGAAAGCATATGTTTTCTTTTGTTTGTTAAGATTCCTTTCTTTTCTAGTATATGTAACCGCAAATATAGTTAGTGAAATCTAAGTTTTGTGACAGCAGATAAAGTCATGGACCAGAAACGATGAAAAAGTATCATATAGCATAAAAAGTATATATATATATACGCTAATATTATAGGTGACAAATAAAATTGTTACTAAAGTGGCAAAAGAAAAAAACTTTGGATCTAATCTAATTAGTAAAGTTACCTTGAATTTTATATCCCAAAATGTTATCTTGAATTTTAAATTCAATTAACAATGATTTAATCGATGTTATTACGGCTTGTTTTCAAACAAATTTAACATAGTATATTCTAAGCATTCGACGGTCCGAAGTTTTTCTTAATCTATACTGATGTAAAGATATGTCTTTCAAATCTTTAATTTCGATGGTCTTTACGCTTACGCGTGTGTACTTAAATTTTTTAGTGACTGAGGAACTAATTTGATTTATGATTAGTATATGATCATCGCTGATTATTAATACCAAAAAAGAACGAGAGAGAGAATATTCTTCATGGTAGCTTTCTTAACAGCAAAGCTGTTTTAAAGATGCCGTTCTTAAGGAATACAATTAAACTAAAAAGCACCTCGCTTAATTATCAAACCCTTCCAACTTTATTGCCCTTGTTTCCAGTTTGTTGGAGATCACCATGTTCATGTGCACGACCACTCTAACCTTTTTTATTTAAAAAAAAAAAACTAATTTAAAGTTATTTGTAACCAAAAGTTACAACTTTCTTTAAAAAAACTGGTGATTCTTGGCTTATTAGTCATTATTTGAAAATTGTATAAAATTTTACCATTTTTTAAATTTAATTTGGAAACTAACACTTATTGTACTGTACACGTGTTGATTTTCCAGTCGTACCCTTGTACAGTACTGCACAAATCAACGGTGTACAATACACGAACCAATTGGAAGTAGGGACAAAATTTTCATTATGAACAAAAGTGCCAATTATGTAAGTAAACTTTGAAAAAATAACATGTGGTGTAATTATCTTAAAAAACTGACCAATAGTTATGAACTCATACTATCTCTATAATATTATTTAAACATGCATTTTTGAAAACAAACTTTGTTTTGTAAGTTATTACATATTATGCCATTATAAATAAAAATAATAATTGAAATAGGAAAAGATATAATTGTCTTTTAAAATTATTGATGAGAATATAAAAAAAATTATTTATCATTAAACAAGTTATTTACTATTTAGTTTTTTAATTATTTTTAATATTATATATTTTTAAATAATAATCAATCCATATATATTCCAAGAACAAAATCTATTCGAAATCTTGCTATATTTTTTACTATAATTTATTATATTTTATTTGAATATATATCAAAATAAAAATTGAAAAATATTTTACTAGTTTTATAAAAAGTTAGACACAAAAAATTAATTTTTTTTAAGAGTTCGTGATCTAACCACAAAATTAGAGTCTATTAGAGTTATGTTTTTAAGATTATAGATTTTGCGGGTTAGCCTGAATAATATTTTGTACACTACAAAACGGGTTAAATAGACAAATTATTCCGTTTGACAACTTTGTCTATAATCATGAGTTAGACATATTATAAAATTCAAATAAAAATAATTTTTTTCTTAAATTTCAAAATAATTTTTTTAAAAAAATTACTTCACACTAATATTAGTGCGGGTTAAGTCCTAATATATGAACAAAAAGAAACAAATGTTAAACAAAAAGCAATTACTTTTTTGCTAAAACAAATGTTTGATACAAAACAAATACGCAGTGTTAATTTACAATATACAATATTTGTTTTGTATATTGTATACAATATACAATATACAAAACAAATACGCAGTGTTAAAAAAGCAATTACTTTTTTGCTAAAACAAATGTTTGATACAAAACAAATACGCAGTGTTAATTTACAATATACGCAGTATATTGTTAATTTACAATATGTTATAAACTATATTATATATGTGAGAAATGAGAGAGATATTAGAGCAACTGAGAGTGGAAAGAGTCATCGAGAGAGAGAAAAATCTCTCTTTCTTATTCTTTAATGATGCATCATCTATATATAGGAGGAATTTACTTCATAACTATCCATTCATTACTTCATAGCTAAGTAATTATATGGATAATCATCCATTATTTTCAACACTCCCCTTTGATTATCCATCGCTAACGTATTACGTACTGCCTCGTTAAAACCTTTATCATGAAAAAACTCAATGGGATAAAAACCACGACAAGGGAAAAAGAGTACAGTGACGCAATCTCCCCTTGAAATGATGGATATAGCATTCTCTTCATAAATTCCGTAGATGACGCAGTCTCTTCCTCGGATAAATGAATCTTGATCTTTACATCATTTGAATTATAACACTCTCCTTTGGTCTCTTGGATGTCTATCTTTTGCTTGGTCTTTGATGTCTCGTTAAAAACTTTATCCTGGAAAAACATAGTGGGGCAAAAACCATGGCAAGGAAAAAAGAGTACATCCACGCACACCATCATACTTCTCCTCCTAGAAGTGTTCCTCTTTAGATTTTTATCTTTTGCGTGTTCCTTGCTGCCTCGTTAAAAACCTTATCATGAAAAAACCCATTAGGATAAAAACCATGACAAGGGAAAAAGAGTGCAGCCACGTGATATGCTCAAATTAATACCCTAGAAGTACTAAGCAGTAGTTACAGTAAAGTATGGGTCGAACACAAGGACTCACAGAGACACACAATAGATTATAAAGATGAGAATTAAGCTAAGCCATCAATGATATTGAAAACTAAACGTAAACTTAAACGGTTGTAAATTCGATTGGAGGAAGATAGGTTCAGGGTATTTCGCAGGAAATCAATGAATTCAAGTAAACTAACTAACAGGATTCAGATTTAGCACGATTCTTGAACTCAAATCACTAAGGTATAATTAACCAACTCTCGTTGCGAAAACTATCTAAGTCTAAATCCTAGAATTCCAAATCTCTTTGCGAATCCAAAAGTATAAACCAGTTTTTAGTTCAAGTTTGATTTGTTCACAAAACAACTAAACCAAATCTCTTTGCGAATAGTTATTTTGCTCACCCTAGGTTCTGTCAGGTAATTAATCGCACTCTCGTGCCTAATCATTTATCATAAGATCTAAGTTCTAGGTGATCAATCCAGAATTAGCTTTGGAAACAACCTATGGTGAAAAACTAATTCAGATAGTGAATCCTAATAACTAATCAACCTAGCATTCAGAGAAAACCCTTATGAGAACCCTAAACCTAACAAGAGATCTACTCAGACATGGAAATTGAATCAATAAACATGTTTGAATAAATCATCAAATAAAATAGAAAGAGTAACAAGAGGGTTCGAAATCTTCTCCCGGACGAACAGAGTTTCAGACTTGTCTCCCTTCAAAAGCTCTCTCACAAAACCAGAATAAAAATAAAGCCTAGCCCTTAAAGTGGCTGTAAAATCCTCTTAAATAACCTAAATCACGTTTTGGAGCTTCTTGTAAATAATAAAGACTTCTGGGCAATTTTGCAATTTTGCAATACTAGGCAGTATCGATCGACACTGATGCTTCAAATCGGGTACTCAGCTACACGAACGTCTGCTTTGATCCAAAATGCTCCAGAAAGCTCCAATATCTCCAATTATGCTCCAAACGTGCTAAAACCTGTAAAAGACTCTAAACCACTACAAAATAGTAGAAAGATTCTATAAAACGGACTTACATCATGGCCTAAAAGGGGTAAAAATCATGATATATCAACTCCCCAGACTTAGCCTTTGCTTGCCCTCAAGCAAAACAGAAAACTAAACCAGAGAAAGAGGTTTGAAAACGTAGAGACTCACCTGTTCTTGAAACACTGCAATGACCCTTTTCCTTAGTGCTCCACGTATCACATAAACAGTTCCAAATCTAACCACCATGTACTTCTTCGTAGATATTCCCAGCTTTCCAGACTACACACATTATCTCACAACATCGTTCAATCAAGCCATCCTTGCCAGTTTCATCCCTGTGATTAATACCAAGAACCTTCTAGATTCTTTCCCATACAATATCATGACAAGAAACCATCCAATTTCACACTTTCTGGCATTATTTTTTCTCCCCCAGACTTATTTATTATTATGTTCTCTTTTCTCTTTTGTTTTTAGCTTTGCACATACACATCAAGGTATGAGACGCGAGTATTAATGGTGTTAGCCATAGAATCCCCGGTTCTTCCCTCTCAACGTATCAAAGGCGTAGGCGAATAATGGCATCATAGGAAAATCCTAGCCTCGCTTCCAATCCTCTATGTGATCATTCCCTCTAAAGTAGAATAATGGGATCGCTGGAAATTTTCCTAACCCTCTACTTAGAAGAAAATCATTTCATCTTTCAATGCACTTATTTATTAACTTGTAACAGGGAGAGAAATATCATTACTTTAAACATGTGGGTTCCTTTGTCAGATACGAATAAGGAATCAAGCTCTATGGATACTAACCACATCGACGAAGTGCAAAAATTTGGCTCAGGCTTTAAAGAACTTTGCTGAAAACATGAGTGTCTTCTAGTTAACTGGTCAGCCTTTGGATTTTTCATTAGTCGATCTTGAACTGATTCTGTAACAATGGTCACTTAGAAGCAAGGTCAGATCAATAGATTCAAGAAAAAGATCACAGTCTCCAATAAAACGACTGACTCTAAGAAAATTTGACTCAATAAAACAAAATTTGGACTCAAAAACGACTGACTCTAAGAAAAACAAAAACAATGTAAGCGACTACCTCCCCCAGACTTAAACAACACTGTCCCCAGTGTTATCGAGCCTAGAGTCAGTGAAAGAATACACAAGAACCAAGTGGAACTGTGAAAAACATGAAGTTACCGTACTGGGGTACGTGTGTCGACCGACACCCAACTTGGTATCGATCGATACCAAGTATTGGTCGACATGATGAATTCGTTTTCAGCGTCTAAAGTCAGATGTAACTCCAAAAATGTGTCAAACGATCCAGGTGTTAAATGTAAGCACTGTTAGACCACTCAAACACAAGTTAGGTGCAACAAAATATCCTAGAAGCATAAATCCACAGGTCCAAAAGCATAAGAAAAGACACAAAAGTTCAAAAGAAAAATAAAAAGAAAAGGGGAAAGAAATAGCAAATGAGATGATTAGATAGAAAGAGGACTAATCCTCCTCAGTGGCGTAAGAGTCATCGCCAGCAGTACCAGATGGTCCAACGTCAGTGGGCGTGCGCGGTGATCGTGGTGAAACAGGACGTCGAGACGAAGGAGCAGCGTCCGTGTCAGTCATGCAGCGGCAAAGAGAAATCGCAGTCCAGATCATCTGCAAACTTGCGACCACGTACCGCTGAAAATGGTCCATCTCCATCTCAGGTGGTGGAGGAAGAGAAAACGCAGCAGCAATAGGAGAGGGCTCATGTCGCGGTTGACTCCCAGCAGAGCCATGTGCATGTGGTTGTGCTCTAGTAGCAGAGCCTCGACGTCTAGTGACCGGTGCAGGCTCCATGTCATCATCAGCTGGTGCTAACAGCAGCTGAGTAGGGTCACCGCCTATGTCTGTCAGATCAGTGTTGGGGAGCTGAACTAGAAAGTCCCCAACAGAGGTGCTAAAAACCCAACGCCTGTGAGGCTTCAGCCAACGCATGTGCTCCAAATGCGCTTCGTCCATAAGCTCACGGGAAGTCACGATCGAATAATTGGTGGTGCTGATTCCTAAATGCACGAAAATGGGAGTGAGAAGACTGCCCACCGTCTCTCTCTTCTTACGACATGCAGTCCTGGAAATCTTGCCGCGTCCTGTAAAAGGCTTAACCTTCAGCGACTCCAAATGGTGTGCGAATACAACACCTAGGTTGACCGCGAGATCCATCTCAGGCCACTCATATGCCTCATCAGAAATGAGATCTCCAATCCCACTAGACAGAACAATCAGCTCAGCAACTCTCATCTTGTTTTGCTCAATCTTACGCAACAAAGTGTTGCTCAGGATCCTCACAAGGCAGCGCAGGACGGGATGGCGCACATCCATCTGTGTAGTGGTCTTACTGTCATAGACCCCATGCCCAAAGTGAGACCAGAATGCCTCAATATCCATAAACTTGCGAGGAAGCTCGCATCTCGAAAAGTCCCGGTGAAACTCATATATGTCGCAGAGCTCCTGAAAAGATATCCTATATCGCACACCGTGAATCAGAAAAGTCAGAACACCCTGCTGTGCAGTTACTGGAGGTGCTCCAGTGTAGTAGACGCGGACAGAAGCAAGGAACTGGCGAACCAAGTCAGGGTATAGGTCATATTACCGCGCATGCATCGTCCCCAATCCGATCTTACGGATCAGTCCATCAAGCTCCCTTTCAAAGCCCAAAGGACGCATCGTGTGCGTATCGATAAACGAGTGGGGCGCACATCAACCTCCTACCATGCGTTTTAGAAGATCGAGTCATAATCGTCCCACTCCTAGGAAATAGGCATGTGGGTGCAAGCTCTGCTCTCTGTAATCTCCTTATCTGAACCCTCGTAATCATCCCTCAGTCGTATCCTGGCTTCCTCACTGATCTTGGGCCATGGAAACCGAACTGTGGTGTGAGGAGACGATGGTGACGAAGGTGTAGGAGTCTCGAGTTGTGCGTCGCGGAGGTTCGTACCGAAAGCCAATGTAAAGTCGGTGGAGTTTACGACCTGAACCTTGTAGCGATTATGAGTAAGACAGGCGATAACCGATCCTAGAGTCCAAACCCCGTCATGGAAGAACTCGACTCGAGCACCTAACTGGTACTCTTTCTCATGTGGATTGGAGCTCGATGCGGTGTCAGTGCGTGCTCTCTTCTTAGGTGCCATCTTGTAGATCGTGAGAATGGCTGAGAGAATGAGATAGAGGATGAAAATTCGAGCATAATAGATTCAAAAATCACTCAAATCCGTTGAGAAACGAAGATTTGTGATTTTGAGAGAGATTCTTGGTATATGTATCGAGCGATGGAGGCAGTGGGAGAAGAAAGGAAAAATCGTAGGGTTTATAGGGAAACTTACATGCGCGTGGAGTATCGATCGATACCAGTGGGTGTCGACTGATACCCAGGATATGGAATGATTTGCTCGCCACACGGAGGTCGGTCCAGAATGTGTACGTTTAACGACGGGTATCGACCGATACCAAGTGGTATCGATCGATACGGGGCCTCCAAATCTGATCCACGTGACACACGAAACACAAAACAAAACTTAGAAAAATAAAAAGACTCATATGTACAGACTTACCAGTGAGTTGCCTCCCACTCAGCGATTGTTTTACGTCACAAGCTTGACTGCACGGACGATCAGTCCGGATAAGAATGAGAACTTGCAGAAAAACAGGCTCCACAGCTTGACATTTCTAGCTTCAGAGTTCTGCTCAACATGTGCTCCACAACTTCTTGTCCTTTCTCTTTCAGCTCTGGGGTAAGAAGAACTCTAGCCTTAGAAAATGGTATTGAGGTCCCTTTGCATTTCACCTTATATTCGATCGAGTATCCATCGCACTTCTGAGGGATTAAGGTTATATGTGTAGCACTCTCAACTCTTATGTTCTTCACCTCTTTCTTTGTCTTAGTCTTTTTGATGACTTCCTTGGGGATGATAGGAGGGCGATCCAGGACTTCTATGACAACCGGCTCATCATAAGGCTCTTCCAAAAAGATCAACCATCAATGTTTCTCCTGCACCAACGGGGATGCAAGATATCTGTGTGGGAGTTCTTATAGAAGGGATGGCCTGGTAGGAGACATGTTCGTCAATGTACGAGAATGAAATTCTCTTACTGGGCGTGTCCATAACTGCACCGGCTGTGGCCATGAACGGTCTTCCAAGAATCAAAGGTGTGCTAGACCTTGCATGCATCTCCACAACTTGAAAGTCTGTAGGGACCAGACAGTTTCCTACTTTAACCATCAAATCAGGGATTGTACCGTATGGAACCGATGTGGAGGAGTTCGCGAATGTGAGAGCCATCTCAGTATAACTTATTTCATCTATATTCACCTTCTCTGCAAGTGCCCTTGACATGACATTGACACTAGATCCTGAATCAACCAGAGATTCTTTGAACTCAACTCCGTAGATAGAGCATAGAACCGAAAATTTTCCTGGGTCTTTCCTCTTAGTCAACTGCTTCAGTGGAGGTGGTGTACTTCTGGCCTTGAAGAAAAGTGCCTTAATTTCTTTCTCAGTCTCTCTGCAATCTTGGAAGTAACATTCCAGAGGACGATTTTCAAAGGCCTCTTCAAAAGATATAGTGTGGAGAATCCTCTTGACCTTCTGCTCAAAAGCTAGCAACTTCTCTGCAGTGATGGGTTTCATGAGATGTCTAGGTGGTCTAGGATACGGAATCTTAGGCTTGTAAACACGTTCCTCCATCATCTCTGGTTCCTTTACAGTCTCTGGTTCTTCCTGCGATGGGTGTCGATCGATACAAAGTTTGTGTCGATCGACACAAGGCTCATGTGTCGTTTCTTCAAGTTGGTATTGATCGATATCAGAAGTATTGTCGATCAACACTGACGAATCATGTTCGAAATCATCTTCGACAAGGTTTTCGAGATTCTTTGCACCTCTCAAGGTGATTGCATTGACGTGTTCGTTCTGCGCCTGAGTCGTCTTTCCCTTGACAGCTGCTGCAGTTTGAGCTACTTGCGTTTCCAGCATCTTCTGATGAGTACTGAGAGCCTCGATCCTTCCACTCAGATCCTTGTACACAGCATCTATCTTTCCATTGAGATCTACAGTGAGTTTCTGCTGTCCTTGAACCAGCTATTCAAACAAAGACTCGATCTTGATATCTGGGAGCTTAGCAGGTATTGGCTGATAAGACGAACTTCCATAGTTCCTAGTATACCCACTGTTCTGAGATGATTTCTGACCAAACTGATTTGAACCTCCTTGCTGAGAGTTGTTGTTAAAGTTTCGGTTGTTGTTGAATTGATTCCTCTGACCTTGAAAACCAGAACCACCAATGTAGTTAACATCCTCTACTTCATCTTCGTTGAATACCTCAACATCTTCAGCAAAGTGAACGGCCTTCGTTGTCTTGCCCATCAAAAGATTGTGCATAGAATCTAACTTGGCTTGAATATCAGCAATCTATGAGCCATCCATGCTACCAGCTAGCTTCTTCCGCTCAAAATCAGCATTCTTGGTGCTATTGCTAGACGCCAAGTTCTCAATCAGTACATAGGCATCATCAAGATACCTGGTGTTGAAGTTTCCATTGCTTGAAGCATCCAAAGCCATCTGATACCTCCAATCAATTCCTCTAAAGAAGAATCCCATCAGCTGAACATCAGAGTATCCGTGATGTGGACAGTCTCTATGGTATGATCTGAATCTCGTCCACGCAGCCTTGAACGCTTCAGTAGGGCCTTGAGAAAACTGGGAGATCTTGTTCCTCAGATCCTCTAATCGTGCATCATCATAGAAGTTATTCAGGAAAGCTGTCTTGGTCTGTTCCCAGATAGTCAGTGGTCCAGGAGGTCACTGCTTCAGCCAGTAAGTCGCATCTCCACCAAGAGAGTATGGGAAGAGCTTGCAGAAGAGGTAGTCATAGGACACTCCATTGCTATTTATGCTAGTGACCAAATCCTCAAACCTCTTAATATAGTCAATGGGATGTTCATTGGAAAGACCATGAAAAGGGTGCTGACCCACAAGAGTGTAGTATGCAGGTTTCAGCTCAAAGTCATTCCTCTGAAAAGCAGGAGGACGAATCGCTGATCGATTGGCATAACACTGATCAGGCCTATTATACTCACCAATCGTTCTACCACGATTAACCACAACGTTCCCAGCGACGTTCCCAGCGACAACAGGAGCAGGTGGAATGATGTTCCCCTCTCCATCCAGACGTTGTCCTCTCTCATTGCACAACTGACCCTCTTGGTCTCTGTAAGCGCCATCATCATCTTGAACCAAAATCATTGTATTGTTCATCTCTGCTGGTGTCTTTGCTTTCCTGTTTGCATGTTCCAAATTTGCTAGCTGCTCGTTGGAAAGATCAACTAGTTGACTGCTCTTGTTCCTCCGGGTTTCGCGAGTGGCGTACACCTGAAACACACTAGGTAAGGCACGTAAGTTACAAAAAACACGTTGAGTATCGACCGACACTGGGTGGTGTCGATCGATATCAACAAAAAAAAGAAAACGACGAGTATCGACCGACACTAGATAATATCGATCGATACTGACGAACTTAATCGAAATTCTCAGACTAAAATCTAATGGCGAATTGAGTCCCCGGCAACGGCGCCAAATTTTATATGCTCAAATTAATACCCTAAAAGTACTAAGCAGTAGTTGCAGTAAAGTAGGGGTCGAACACAAGGACTCAGAGAGACACACAATAAATTATAAAGATGAGAATTAAGCTAAGCAATCAATGATATTGAAAACTAAACATAAACTTAAACGGTTGTAAATTCTATTGGAGGAAGATAGGTTCAGGGTATTTCTCAGGAAATCAATGAATGCAGGTAAACTAACTAACAGGATTCAGATTTAGCACGGTTCTTGAACTCAAATCACTAGGGTATAATTAACCAACTCTCGTTGCGAAAACTATCTAAGTCTAAATCCTAGAATTCCAAATCTATTTGCGAATCCTAAAGTATAAACCAGCTTTTAGTTCAAGTTTGATTTGTTCACAAAACAACTAAATCAAATCTCTTTGCGAATAGTTATTTTGCTCACCCTAGGTTCTGTCAGGTAATTAATCGCACTGTCGTGTCTAATCAATTATCCTAAGATCTAAGATCTAGGTGATCAATCCAGAATTAGCTTTGGAAACAACCTATGGTGAAGAACTAATTCAGATAGTGAATCCTAATAACTAATCAACCTAGCATTCAGAGAAAACCTTTATGAGAACCCTAAACCTAACAAGAGATCTACTCAGACATGGAAATTGAAACAATAAACATGTTTGAATAAATCATCAAATAAAATAGAAAGAGTAACAAGAGGGTTCGAAATCTTCTCCCGGACGAACAGAGTTTCGGACTTGTCTCCCTTCAAAAGCTCTCTCACAAAACCAAAATAAAAATAAAGCCTAGCCCTTAAAGTGGCTGTAAAATCCTCTTAAATAACATAAATCACGTTTTGGGGCTTCTTGTAAATAATAAAGACTTCTGGGCAATTTTGCAATTCTTCAACTCTTCATTAAAGTCGCGATCCGTGTCTGATTCGATGAGTATCGACCGATATTAGGCAGTATCGATTGACACTGATGCTTCAAATCGGGTACTCAGCTACACGAACGTCTGCTTTGATCCAAAATGCTCCTGAAAGCTCCAATATCTCCAATTATGCTCCAAACGTGCTAAAACCTGTAAAAGACTCTAAACCACTACAAAATAGTAGAAAGACTCTATAAAACGGACTTATATCATGGCCTAAAAGGAGTAAAAACCATGATATATCATCACGCACCTCATTACATTTCTCATGGCCATTTGCCATTTCTCCTTGTCAGGCCTTTTCTGACATTCTTACACGGACTTTGGGTCTTGATCATCATTTTCATGATCAATTTCTTTGGATACAGAGAATGAGAAAATTCCATCATTATCTTCTATTTCATATATATCCCATAATTTTTGTCTTGGGTATAGTTAATGGAAAAACTCATGTTTTTCTGTATCATGTTCATCTTCTGGATATATCTCTTTATGTTGTTCTCTTTGAACATTTTCATATATGTCTTCTTGACATTTTTCTTTATATGGTTTCTTCTGAAACTTTTTTGCAAATGTCTTCGGGACATTTTTCTCTATATGGTCCTTTTGGAACTTTTTCACAAATGTATTTCCAAACTCTTTAATCCCATTGTATTATACTACTCGCGATAAATCTTCAAGAGTTTTGATGATCATCATTCTATAATTCGATTGAGTAGTGTTCCCGGGAACATAATTATGATATTATTAATCATTCAGGGATTAAGTCCTCTAGAGGTTAAATCCATCATGGATTAAATCCTTCAAGGATTTTTCACATAGAGTCGCAATACAAGACATTTTGTCCATTCCTCTTTTTGGACAAATACATACTCTTTTGATATTTGGACTTTTGGTCCAAAATGTTCTCTTTCTTCAAAAGAGCTTAATATAGATTTGGTTGCTTCATTTTACTATTTGGCCAAACATTTTTTTTTCTACACTCATCCATAGAGGTAGATTCATGATCCTCATTAATTACATCTCACATGCTATATTATTTAGACAAGTATTTTGTCTTTGGTTCCAATTTTCCGGTAATGACATGGTTAATCGAGATCTCTTTATCATTATCATCTATTTCATCCAGGTACATGATTATATTATTAACCATATCAACGATCTCTTCAAGAGATTTTATATTTGGAACCAAAGTAGTCTATCACGTTTTTTTACGTGCCATAGACTCATATAGACTGTCCTTCAAGGACATCTATTTTTCAGCGGAGCTCAGTTGGGATATGAGATTTTCTTTTTCACACATTATGAACTTCAGTTTCATATTCATTGAGATCCATAATAATAATTTATTTCATGAAATCTCATCCATCAACTGTTTATTTCATCCAAAACTGCATGTTCTATGCTATAACATGGAGATCATATATCACCATAATTGGTTTTGAAATCCCTTGGATTTGCTTTACTTTAAGCTCATTTTTAGTGTGAACATGAACTTCTGGATGTTCAACTTACTTTTTATGTGAGATTCTTTAATTCTCCCCCTCGAGATGATGACGTTTTTCTGGTCCATCCATCTCGAATTGAATCACACTCTATGACCAACAACATATCCTTTTAACCCATTTGGATCAGGTATTATGCATCAAATACTTTTCAAGATGATGGTTCTCTTTTCCATTCATCTTTGACCGATTTTCAGTTTAGACCAGTTATACTCGGGGTATGATTCGGGAGATTGATTAAAGAAACCAAAATATTATATCCAATGAGTTTCAACCAAAACAATTGGTGATTCAACCATGGATACTTTTCACGATGGCTTCATTTTTAATGTTTTTTTGATGACATGCAATAGTTGAAAAAGCTTCTAGTTTTTCAACATGTATTCTCAATGATCTTATATATCATTGGAAATCCCGGGATGGCTTTAGCCGGTTTATTCAATTAGTAAACTTCAGGTTTACTATTATATATACTTTTGCCATCTTTTGCTTTGTATCATTATCACATATATGCATGTCTCCATCGTGTGCTCTTCTTGAGCATTTTTCTCTTTAAAAGCATTTAGTTCTTTAAGAACTTTTAGATTTTCAGAAGCATCTAGCTCTTCGGAAGCTTCTAGCTCTTCCGGAGCTTCTAACTTTTTATTTTTTTATGGTTCTCCGGGAACCTTT
The DNA here is from genome assembly GCA_030161315.1 of Eutrema japonicum. NCBI lineage: Eukaryota > Viridiplantae > Streptophyta > Magnoliopsida > Brassicales > Brassicaceae > Eutrema > Eutrema japonicum. The sequence continues at coordinate 47,020,281 of BSQW01000013.1, forward strand.
TCATTTGGTTCTCCTAATTTATTTTTCGGGGATTTTTGTTTTTAGAACCAATTGGTCTCCCCCTTTTCAACTGAACTCTCGGTTCATTTGCTCTATTACCATCAATTTGTTCTTCAATAACATTAATTATTGATGGAGAATTTACAGCGGGGATATATGATTTTGTCACCCTTTTTGTATCAGTGAACGCATCTGGTAATTGATTTGCCATATTTTGTAAGTGTACGATTTTCTGAACTTCCAGTTCGCGTTAATTTGTAGGGGGATCTAGGTGCAACAAAGACGGTGTGCACCATGTAACATTTTTTGAAATTTCTTTAATTCCTCCCCCTAACGCTGGAAATTCATCTTCATTAAAATGACAATCGGAAAAATGAGCCGTAAACATATCACCAGTTTGCGGTTCAAGATATCGAATTATACTTGATGATGTATAACCAACGTATATACCCAATCTCCTTTGTGGCCCCATATTTGTTCTTTGCGGTGGGGCTATAGGAACATAAACCGCACAACCAAAAACACGGAGATTGGATACATTTGGCTCCTGGCCAGATGTCAATTGGAAAGGGGAATGTTTATTATATGCGCTTGGTCTTATCTAGACCAATGACGCAGCATGCAAGATAGCATTACCCCATATAGAAATTGGGAGCTTTGTTCTCAATATCAATGGTCTAGAAATGAGTTGCAGACGCTTAATCAAAGATTCAGCCATGCCATTTTGTGTATGTACATGGGGGATCAGATGCTCAACATCGATTCCCATTGACATACAATAGTTATTAAAAGCTTGTGAAGTGAATTCACCAGCGTTATCAAGCCTAACTTTCTTTATGGCGTATTCAGGGAATTACGCTTTCAACCTGATTATTTGGGCAATGAATCTTGCAAAAGCCGTATTTCGTGTTGTCAATAGACACACATTTGACCATCTACAGGATGAGTCAATCAATATCATAAAATATCGAAATGGCCTGCATGGTGGGTGGATAGGCCCACATATATCACCATGTATTCTTTCCAAGAATATTGGAAATTCATTCCCGATTTTGGCTATTGATGGCCGAATTATGAGTTTTCCTTGAGAACAAGCATTACATGAAAATTCACTCGATTGAAAAATCTTCTGGTTTTTCCAAGGATGGCCATTAGAATTTTCAACAACTTTTCGCATCATGACTGAACCAGGGTGGCCAAGTCTTTCATGCCACACTTTAAATGTACTAGTAAACTCTGGGTTTACTGTAACATATGATTCAACTATATGAATCTTTGTGGAATATAATCCGGAGGGTAATGCTGGTAGCTCCTCTAATATAACTTTCCTTTCTGGAATTAGTGATGTGATGCAAATATATTCAATGCCATTCTTATTCATGGTCTCAATATGATATCCATTTCTGCGGATATCTCTGAAACTTGTTAAGTTTCTAAGAGATTCAGGGGAATATAGTGCATCTTGCACTTCTAACTTTGTTTCCCTTGGCATTGAAAAACAAGCTCTTCCAGAGCCCATAATAATATTTGCATTTCCATATATAGTATTCACGTTTCCAGCGGAATTTTTAAATTTAGAGAGGATAAATACTTTTTATCTTTAAGTATTGTGTGCGTTGTAGCATTGTCTGCCAGACATAAATCTCCATCCCGGATCTCAGATAAAATATGTGGCGGCTTAAAAGAAATATAACCGCATAGGAATATAAAATAAAAACCATAATATAAACAGCAGATAAAATATGTGGCGGCTTAGCCGTTCAATATAATATTGACAATAAAGAAAGTGCGATAAATAATTATTGCGAAATAATAAATTAATAATGAGCGGCCGAGCCGCGCTCCGATAATAATAACTGTAAAAATTTTATATATGTGAAAAATGAGAGAGAGATATTAGAGCAAGTGAGAGAGTGGAAAGAGTCATCGAGAGAGAGAAAAAAATCTCTTTCTTTCTTATTCTTTAATGATGATGCTGAAGCATCTATATATAGGAGAAATTTACTTCATAGCTAAGTAATTCACTTCATAGCTATCCATTCATTACTTTATAGCTAAATAATTATATGGATAATCATCCATTATTTTCAACACAATATACAATATACGATATACGATATACAATATACAATATACAATATACAAACGCATTCCACCAAACCAAACGCATTACCGTAGGTGTGTGTTATTGGGCTTTCAGTAAATGAAGACCCAGAAGTTCAAAGATTATTTTCTTATCGAAACTTAAGATATTATTGCGTAAGGTAGGGCTCTCGTTTCTCAGCCCATTTAAAGATAACATCTTATTATTCTCAAATTATTTGTATCTTAAACACACAAAAGATTTATTGACCAAACAAAATAATGAAAACTCAAAAGATTTATAATTCACTCGATCATGTATTGATGTTGAAACTTGAGAGTTGAGATATGATCTTCTTCATGAATAAGTTGAAGTTCTATGGATACTTATGGAAATGATTTTTAGAAGGAAAATATGTGGCAAGGGTAGCTTGGTTTTCGGTTTCTTCACCAAAAAGCAAAAGGAGGAATGAGAATCTTAAACTTACTAGTGTAGAACCAAACTTGCACCTTGAAGCGTCTATGGATGTTATTCTTCTTCAAATCTAACCTTTTTTTTAGTGGCTTGGATTCATCAGAACGTTATCAAAGATCAAATCTAACCACTGTCTCTATCTCTTTGTCACCAATGACTACCCAATCTGGATCATCATGGATCTACTCAAACCACTTATTGTGCCAATTAGATTTACAATCTCTTTAAAGCCTTGAGACTAGCTGTTCCGCGGTACAAAGTTGTTTGATTCAAAAGAGTATGAAACCATAAATCATCTCTTCTTTGACTGTGATTATATATATTCTCTTTTTCTGGTTGCGACTGTGCGTAAAGCTCAGATTGTCTTCGCTCTCTAGCTCATGGGATAACATCTTGTAGGTCATGATCTCTTTTACATGCATGAATAATCGTAGATTTCCCATTCTCATGGCTTGGCAAGCCGTGGTTTATGAAACTTGGCGAGAGAAGAATAATCGCTTATACACCGACATACTCACAAGTCCTTTGACTCGATCAATTAATACTCTAATTGACGCAACTATCCGAAATTGAATTTCTTCATTCCGTCATTAGAATCTGATCAAGTCAAGTGAGTGAGTGCATGCAGCTTTGGTTCTCGCTCCATCGATCTCCACTGCTCGAAGAAGGTTCTCGGCTAGACCTTTAATTAATCTTCTTAATCATCGACCATTTATTTTACTAGGTCTCGGCCATGGGTTCTTTATCACTTGGTTCTCTTTGATTCTTTTAGTTTATGGACTGTTACTAGCATGTAACTTTTGTAAACATTTGCCTCCTTTTTAATTTAATACAACTAGGATTCAACCCACGCTAGCTATATAGCACGGGATAATTTTTTAAAAAAAATTGTTTTGAAATTTAAGAAAAAATAAATTTATCCGAATTTTATAATATATCTAACTAATGATTATATATAAGAACTGTTAATCCGGACTAACATATCTACTTAATCTGTTTTGCAATGAATTAAAATATTATTCGGTTTAATATGCACTGCTTAATGACTATGGTTTTTGTGGTCAGTTCACAAACTCTTAAAAATCAATTTTCTCGTGTGTAACTCTTTATAAAATTATATTAGTAATATAATTTTTAACACTTTTATTTTGATATATATTCAAATAAAATATAATAATTATAGTGAAAAATATTGCAAGATCTCGAATATATTTTCTTTTAATATGTATGGATTGATTATTATTTAATAACTAGATTAGGTCCCGCGTGATACGCGGATAAAATATAAACTATATTAGACTCTTAAATTGATAACTCGCGTAAATATGACCCATATAATTATAATTTAATTTAAGACTCATGTCAAGTTATCTAAAAATTATGTTTTGTTATTCACAATTAAGAAAATTCGAAATTGATTTATATTACCCAAACATGGTAAACATTCCATCTATATGAATGAGAGGATTCTAAAAATCTTAATTTCCTTTTTTTGTTTTGTTATTTTGTCTTATAGGAAAGTTTCTATTATTACATTGTTATTTTACGTTTTTTAATTTAGGTTTTTTATTTTACGTTTTTTATTTGTTTTTTATTTATAAAAATCTTTATTTTTTGTTATTTTATGTTATTTTATTGTTTTTTTAATTTTGTTATTACATCTTTATTTTACGTTTTTTATTTTATGTGTCACGCTATTTTTTCTCTTATTTATTTTTTTATATTTTGTTAGTTACTATTTAAATAAAAATAAAAATTTTGGTTATTTTGTCTTATAGAAAAATTTATATTATTACATTGTTATTTTCTATTTTTTATGCATGTCAATATCTTAACAAACTGCTATTAATTTAATTTTATATATTATGAATTTTTTTCTATTCTCTTACATGTACTTATCAAACATAAATTAAACTTATCAGATTTTTTTTCTCATAATTTTTGAATAAAAGAATGATGTACAAAATCTTGAATTGTATTATCCTGTTTAAAACAACACAAATTTAAATATCAATATTTGTAAAGAGTACATATATATTTAATCTAAATGATACAAACCTTTTCATCAAGGAATAGAAATTCCACTCCCATAAGCACATTATTTGCTTTTAGATTTCGAACTTCCCACTTTCGAAGTATGCGCACTATAGTACGGCGCGGTAGACCCTATTTCGATCTAATTGATTCAAAGTAAAATAGTTTTGATCATTTTTTGTGTTTTAAAAGTCATGATTTGCTTGTTTAGAATTTGAATAAAAGAACTAAAAGATGGAAGTACATATTTAAAAATTAGAAATATGTAGATTATTATATAGAGTTTCATTGTGGTTGTATATTGATAATTTTCCTTTTTTAAGTTTCTTTTTGTCATAATGAGGTTTTACTTTTAAGTTTACTTTTTTAAGTTTCCTTTTTATAGAGTTCTGGTCGGGTATTTTTTTATTTTTGGTTATGGTTATATTTTTTAAGTTTCTTTTTTAAGTTATGTGTATATTATTATTTTTTGGTCGTGGTTATATTATTAGTTTCCTTTTTATGTGTGTGGTCATGGAGGGCAAGTGGAGTCGAACTCGACACCGGTAAGATATTGAATTTCCTTTTAATATTGAGTTTTGGTCCGTTTTTTTAAGCTTCATTTTTTAATTGTCGTGGTTATATTATTAGTTTCGTGGTTATATTATTATTTTAAGTTTCTTTTTTATATAGATTGTTTTTTTCGTTTTTTAGTTTAACCTTTTTAATATTTAATTTAATTCATTTTTACTAAGATTGCTTTTTTTAATTTAACATTTTTTAATATTTACTTTAATTCATTTTTACGTTTTAATTAAATTTATGCATGTCAAGATCTAAATTAACAATCTTGACAAATGTCACAATCTCGTGTTTGAAAATTATCATACGTGTCACACTCACGTCGAGAGATCCAGCTTTATATTATAAGATATCATAAAAATTTAAAAACTAAATAGTAAATAACCTTTTTTAATGGAGAATAAATACTTTTCATATTCTCATCAATAATTTTAAAAGACAATTATACAATTTCTTATTTCAATTATCTTTTTCAAAAATGTCTTCTTAAATAATCTTATAGAGATATAGAGATGCATCAATTCTTTTAACAGCAAATGATAATTTCACACTTGTCCAACTATTAATTGCTTATAAAAATCATTTTAATTTGAATTTAACAATTTTAAGAATTAATACGATCTTTTGCTGGACATAAAATAAGCATAAACATAAAATATATGAAATTCAAATTTAATTTACAAACTTCATAAACGTATATTTATACGATCTTTTAAATGCATCTTCTCATTTATTTTTATATATAATTTAATCGTTATGTTCAAATTAACGAAGATAATTCATTCTCAATGCAAATGAATAAGAAGAAAAAGTAAATTATGAGACCAAAAATGAAAACAATAAGTTAAGAAAATTTCAAACAACGGAAGAAAAAAATCTAAACTTGGACAACCATAAAACAAAAATAAACATTCAATATTTAATAAACAGCCAAAAATATAACAAACTATCGACAACATAGAAAAAAAGATGACGAAAACATAGAAAAAAAAACAAAAAATATACAATAGTTTAAAACTGTGAAAAAAAAAAGATGAAATTAATTAAAGATATGTGAAAACAAAACTCAAAATAGTTAATTCAGAAAATAATACGATTTTATTGAGAGTCGAATTGGAAATCTATAAACTGATTACTTATAACATAGAATAAAACAAGACATTCTCTGCTAGTTGGAATAAAAGCTGTAATTTATTTAAGAGAAAATTCCATAAAAATATCTCAACTTTATTCCGATAAGTTTTTTAATACTCGAACTATTTTTGTACCCAATAAAATACTTTTTTTTGGCTCATTTTATATCACCAACTTTGAACCGTGTGTTTATTTTATAGCATCTCCATTAACAGATATATACGGACCTATACACGGTTTGAAATATAATTATATTTAATAATAAAATATATTTTTTTAAATTACATAAAAAAATTTTAAAAAAAATTGAAAAATCGAAAAAATTCCAAAAAAATATAAAGTTAATAAAAAATAATTTGTAATTTAAATAAAAATATATTATATTTTAACTTTTGAATTTTTAAAAGGAAAATTTTTAAAAATACAAAAATCCAAATAAATTCTCAAAAAATTATAAAAATTCAAAAATCCATAAATAACAAATGACGGTTATAAATAGCTATTGGAATTAGTTATGAAAGATCGCATTAAATTGTCGACAGCAAGATAACTTTCTTCTGATCGTCCGGATAAATTCCGTATTAAGACATTTATATAGTAAGCCGAAACTAGCCAACCACTGAACTATCAAAACTAGCCCTTTTTCCTTTTGTTAAATGGATGATCGCAATTCATTGTCTACTCACCAAACATGCCAGAAGATGATCTTCAATCCTTTCTGGATGTAGATAAGGAATCCCTTTGTAATATCTATCACTCTCTATTGATGTTGAAATTATGAACCACACGTTAGAGGCTTAGAGCATCATTATTGGGAGAAACCCAAATGGATTTCTTAACTAATATTTAATTATAAATTTGAAGTTAAGAAACTCCGTTAAAAAACTTCTGTTTTTGATGTTTTATTGGTAGAACCCTATTAGGGGTTCTTAAAAAAAATTAATAATTTTGTTTTATTTTAAATAGAGTTTATTTTTTAATTAAACATAATTGACATAAAAACATAATATTTTAAACATAGATTTTGAAAAAAAAATGCAAAAGAACGCTCAATTTGGTTTTTTTTTTCTGATCTTGTCTATGAATCGCTTCATGTTCACCCACCGAATGATTCCAATTCATTAATATGTAAAAAAAAGTTTAATATGTAAAGATTCAAATTCATTATGTAAAGATTATAATTCATTAATATGTAAAAAAAAATTTAGAATTTTAAAGTTGAAGTTAAGAAAAAGTTTTAAAAAAAAAGTAAGAATTTTTTTAAAGTTAAAGTTAAGAAAAAATTTTAAAAAAAAATTTGGCAAAAAAAAAAAAATCGGCGGATACCTGGCTAAGAATAGTGTAAGAACTCCTTAAGAACCGGTTCTTAAAACTCTTATTTAAGAACCGGTTCTTACACTATTCATAATTTTATTTATTTTTTGGGTTAAGAACCCCTTAAGAGCCCCCAATAATGATGCTCTTAGAGCCAGGGGTGGATCTAGGTGAGCGGGAGTAGGGATAGCTGTCCCCACTCAAAAAAATAATTTATTAGTATTTGTTTAAAATAAATAAATTATGCCACTATTAAAAAACTAAAAAATGCCTCCACACAACTTTTTTGGTTTAAACTAAAAATCCACTTTGCAATTTTTTTTTATGTTATATTTTTACCCCACTGATTATATTTTTTAGATCCGCCATTACTTAGAGCCAATGTCAAGAGTGAGTTTCAAGACATGGGGTGAAAGTATGTAGTGAAGTTTGTGTGAATCAAGGTTAATTCAGTGGTATGGAGAGAATATTTTGAAGTACAGGTTATGGCAAAAAATGCTTGGTATAGGTTCTAAAAAACCGGAGCCATTTATCATTAAAAATACAAAATGGATTTTAGAATTTCATGGTGCCGTTGATAGTCAAACATGACTATTGCATCAGACTGATGTCAAGAAAAAAAAATAGAATATTGCATCAGACTGAAGCCGATTACAAAAAAGAAAAGATGAATTTGTTTATCTGTTATTAAGTGAGAATTTATGAAGTAAAACATCGTTTAACTTCATTTTTCACTCAATATATCATTAATTATAGGTATGTTCGTTTGTCTGCCGCTAACGGTTGCGGCTGCAAACATGCGATCAGACACTATGATTATTATTCGTTTAGTAATCGTGTGACTGGTTTCTGCAACTGATCGCAACAGTTCCTGATAAATTGATGAGAGTAAGAACACAAAAGTGTTTAGGAAGAATTACTATTAGACTCTCATCAGAATAATGTTACAAGATGCATAAACTTATATAGCGGTAGAAGTAATCTATATTTCTTAAATTAAGATAAACATAAATATAAATAATACATCTAGAGATAAAGGTAAATTTCATAAACTAACATATCGGTAAATATCCATAATCTTCTAAATCTTTCCGAATTTTCATGATTTCCATAATCTCGGTATGGTCGATCTCATCAATCTCCCAATACCCTCCCGCAAGCTCAAACGTGGTAACACGTGTGAGATTGGACAAATCTTCAAAATATCGACGTTATACCCGGCTGTCGGGTCAGATCGCGGCGTTATGCCCGACCGTCTGGTCAAATCGGCTACAACATCCAGCCGTTGGGCAACGACGTTTATATCTGGTCGAAGGGTCAAATCGGCTACAACTCCCAGCCGTTGGGCAACGACGTTTATATCCGGTCGTAGGGTTAAATTGGTTCGATGGAAAATCCATCATGAACACCGTAGTAGCTCGCGATTGCGAGATCGAAAAAAAAAAACTCGTGAAGACGAGACATCAAATCAGAAAGATATCAAACTTGCGAGGCAAGAAAAATATCATCAAAAAAAACACTCGTGTGCAGCCGGCAATAACCTGGCTCTGATACCATGATAAATTGATGAGAGTAAGAACACAAAAGTGTTTAGGAAGAATTACTATTAGACTCTCATCAGAATAATGTTACAAGATGCATAAACTTATATAGCGGTAAAAGTAATCTATATTTCTTAAATTAAGATAAACATAAATATAAATAATACATTTAGAGATAAACGTAAATTTCATAAACTAACATATCGGTAAATATCCATAATCTTCTAGATCTTTCCGAATTTTCATGATTTTCATAATCTCGATATGGTCGATCTCATCAATTGCTTTATTAGTATACCCTAGGAGATCACCCAAAGGTAGATCATTGGGTGTATTAAATAACAACTAAAGTATTAATCACCCATGTTGCGGTTGATGGTGTGTATACCCAAAGGTAGCATTCCTATCCACTCTAACTATGGATTGATTAATTATTAAAGAAAATCTAAACAAGCATCAATTTAAGTGTATATTTTTTTTTTTTTTTTTTTTTAAGTATTGCCCAAAGGTTGCTTAAAATAAATAAAAAAAAAAAAAAAAAAATGAAAGTGTTTAGATTATTTGTTGTCAATGAATCTATTAAAGTATCATAGAACTTATGGTAAGCATATATAAATTTTTTTTGCAGCTCCGTTTGCTTCTGCAAACTCTGTCGTAAAGTTCAATGGGCTCAACTATGAGGAATGGTCTGAACAGATTAAGTTCTCCTTGGGTGTAATGTCCCTTGATCAGGCTATACTCACGGATGAAGAGCCGGCAGCCATTACAGATACGAGCACCGAATTGGAAAAGTCTCGTCATGAGACTTGGGAGCGCTCTAACCGGCTGTGCCTGAATTTACTTAGGATGACGATGGCGGACAGTGTCAAGCCATCCATGCCTAAGACAGAGAAAGCAAGGGAATTCATCTTGAAAATTAAAGAACAATCACAATCGGATGTCGCTGACAAATCGATTGTAGGTAGTCTCATGAGTGAGCTAACTACAAAAAGATTCGATTGGTCCCAGAAAATCCATGATCACGTCACTCACATGTCAAACTTGGCATCAAAGTTAACGTCCATGGGAATGGAAGTGCATGAGTCCTTCTTGGTACAGTTTATTATGAACTCTCTACCTATGGAGTATGGCCAGTTCCAGGTGAATTACAACACCATTAAGGATAAGTGGACTCTTCAAGAATTGAAGGTCATGCTGGTTCAGGAGGAAGGGAGATTAAAGAAACAGAAGGGCGACATTGCAATGTTTGCAGGACATGATAGTGCCATGGGAAACTCTAAGAAATCAAGCAAGGGCAAAAGGAAGGATAAGGCTGTCTTTAAGACTCCTGAAAGCAAAATCCGTAAAGCTGCTGTCAAGTGTTTCTTCTGCAAGAAGGAGGGGCACATGAAGAAAGATTGCCCTAAAAGGAAGGAATGGTTCGACAAGAAAGGTAACGAACATTTATATGTTTGTTCTGAAATGAATCTTGTAGAAGTGCCTAGAAATACTTGGTGGCTTGATTCTGGAGCTTCTACTCATGTATCTCATATTGAACAGGGATTCAGTTCGATCCAGCCTTTAAAAGGAACTGAAAGGTACTTGTTCATGGGAAACAGGATGAAGGCGCAAATAGAAGGCATTGGGACGTATAGATTGATCTTCGACACTGGTTGTTTTGTAGATCTTGAAAATTGTCTCTTTGTACCTGAGTGTGCTAGAAATCTTGTTTCAGTGAGTAGGTTGGATGATGTAGGTTTTAACTTTAAGATTGGTAATGGTGTGTTTTCGTTGTACCGTAACAGAACCTTTTATGGTAATGGTACATTGTGTGATTCACTTTATAAGTTCAATCTTGATAAAACCTTCTCTGAATCTTTGTTTAATATTGAGTATCAAGGAATTAAACGTAGTGCAACTAGTGAAAACTCAGCAATTTTGTGGCATAAAAGATTAGGTCACATATCCAAAGAAAGGATGATGAGGTTAATAAAGAAAGAATTATTACCTCAATTGGATTTTAGTGACTTGGATGTGTGTATCGAGTGCATTAAAGGAAAGCAAACCAAACACATCACAAAGAAACAAGCCACAAGAAGTAATGAACTCTTAGAGTTAATTCACACAGATATTTGTGGCCCTATAGATGCTCCGTCATGGAGTGGTGAGACGTATTTCATCACTTTTATTGATGATTACTCACGGTATGGATATACTTATTTGTTGCATGAAAAGGCTCAATCAGTGGACGTACTAAAAGTGTTCATTGATGAAGTGGAAAGGCAACTTGAAAAGAAAGTAAAAGTAGTGAGATCTGATAGAGGTGGTGAATATTATGGTCGATTCACCGAAAAAGGACAATGTCCAGGGCCATTTGCTAAATTTCTGGAAAGTAAGGGCATTTGTGCTCAGTACACAATGCCCGGAACACCTCAGCAGAACGGTGTAGCTGAAAGGCGTAACCGTACTTTAATAGAAATGGTTAGGAGTATGTTAAGTAATTGCAAACTACCAATGTCAATGTGGATATACGCATTAAAGACAGCGACATATATCTTAAACCGGGTTCCTAGTAAGGTGGTTCCAATGACTCCATTTGAACTATTTACGGGAAGGAAACCCAGTTTAAGACACTTACGTGTCTGGGGATGTCCAGCTGAAGTAAAGCCGTATAATCCGCATGAAAAGAAATTGGACTCTAGGACAGTCAGTGGGTTTTTCATTGGCTATCCGGAAAAGTCAAAGGGGTTTGTGTTTTACTGTCCTAACCATAGTACGAGAATTGTCAAGACTGGTAATGCTAGATTCATTGAAAATGGTGAATCTAGTGGGAGTTCAGAATCTAGGGGAGTGAACATTAAAGAAACTCGGGTAGAAGATTCTTCACCCGTAGTTCCAACCCAAGTTGTTGTTCCTGTTGTCGGTGAACAGCCTAATATCGAAACAGAACAACAGAATGAAGAACATACGGACCCACTAGTTCAGGAAACCGAAAATGAACAAGTCGTCATTCAAGAACAGAACGTCATACCACAAAATCAATTAAGGCGATCTGTAAGGGAAAGGAGATCCGCCATTACAGATGACTATGTGGTTTATGATGTTGAGAATGAATGTGACCTTAGTCTTGATGAAGAACCGAAAACATTCAGAAAAGCCATGGAAAGTGAAAATTCTGAAAAATGGTCGATTGCTTCAAATGAAGAAATGTCTTCTTTGGAAGTGAACAAAGTGTGGGACCTAGTAGAGTTGCCTGATGGTTTCAAAACCGTTGGATGTAAATGGATCTTTACGACCAAACGGAACTCTAGAGGTAACATAGAAAGGTACAAGGCTCGCCTTGTTGCTAAAGGGTTCACTCAAAAGGAAGGCATTGACTATACGGATACCTTCTCTCCAGTTTCAAAGAAGGATTCCTTAAGAATTGTCATGGGATTGGTAGCTCATTATGATTTGGAGCTTCACCAAATGGATGTCAAAACCGCCTTTCTTAATGGAGAGCTTGAGGAAGAAGTTTACATGGACCAACCGGAAGGTTATGTGGTTGCAGGAAAAGAAAATCTTGTGTGTAAGCTGAGGAAGTCAATATATGGATTGAAACAAGCCTCCCGACAATGGTATTTAAAGTTCAATGATACTATGTTGTCATACGGTTTCATAGAAGTTATCGTTGATCGATGTATTTATATGAAAGTCAGTGGGAGCAAGTTTATTATCCTAGTATTGTATGTTGACGATATATTGTTGGCTACAAATGATATGAGTATGTTGAGTGATGTAAAGAAATATCTCTCCAAGAACTTTGAAATGAAGGATATAGGTGAGGCAAACTATGTCATAGGGATTGAAATAATCCGGGATAGATCACAAGGATTGTTAAGTTTGTCTCAGAAAGGATACATAGATAAAGTCTTGAAGAGATATGGAATGAAAATGTGCAAGTTAAGCAAAGCTCCAGTTCAGAAAGGGGACAAATTCAATAAAGCTCAATGTCCAAAGAATGAACTAGAGAGGAAAGAAATGGAGATGATACCTTACTTGTCAGTGGTAGGAAGTTTGAATTACATTCAAACATGTACTCGACCAGACATCAGTTTCGCGGTTGGTGTCTTGGGTCGGTATCAAAGTAATCCTGGAATGGACCACTGGAAGGCTGCAAAGAAAGTTCTCAGGTACTTGCAAGGCACCAAAGAGTTTATGCTTACGTACAGGAGATCCGATAATCTTGAAGTTATCGGATACTCTGATTCAGACTATGCCGGGTGCGTCGATACTCGAAAATCGACGTTTGGCTATCTGTTCCTATTAGCTGGGGGAGCAGTATCATGGAAGAGTGGAAAGCAGTCCGTCATTGCTACTTCCACCATGGAAGCAGAATTTGTGGCATGCTATGAGGCCACAATTCAAGCATTGTGGCTGCGGAACTTTGTCTCAGGACTTGGACTTATTGACAGTATTTCCAAACCACTGAGAATGTATTGTGATAATTCCGCAGCAGTCTTCTTCGCAAAGAATGACAAGTATTCGAAAGGTGCTAAGCACATGGAGATAAAATACTTGTCTGTAAAGGAAGAAGTGCAGAAACGCAGAGTAGCAATTGAGCATATAAGAACGGATATGATGGTAGCGGATCCGTTAACGAAAGGACTCCCTCCTGGTATCTTCATTGGCCATGTAGAAAGGATGGGAATAATTGATAAGGCCTTGTTGTATTGATATTATGCTATTGTAAAGATGCTAACTTAAGTAATTTGAATTCAATAAAGTTTATTTGTTTTTTTCTGCAAATTAATATGTTATCATTATGGTATGTACATGTAGGGTTAGGATAACATATGAGTTGAGAATAAGGTTATATCTCAACATAAAAGAATTTTTTTTGAGAATTAAGTAACCTCTCAAATATTAAAGAAGTAGTAAAGTTTGAACTGGTTGTGATGATGGAAGGGAACTTATCACTGTAAAGATAGGGGACCGCCTCATTCGATAAGTCCTGATTTTATGGTACTTAAAAAAGGGGATAATTAAGCTTAATGAAAGGCGCGCTTTAAAGGAGGTTGAACCATTAAGTTAATACACGGCCAAGTGGGAAATGTAAGAATATTTCCGTTAGTGTGGCCGAAGTATTAACGGTCCAACTATTATAGTTTAAGTTTAATGTAAGGCTTAAAGTTTCCGGTATGTAACGGGATACGGTGATGGACCGAATCAAAGAAAAGATACCGGAATGGGTTTGATGTCAACCCTCTTACTCTACCCAATAAAGAATCTAATCTAAGGTTTATATGCATTTATATATATAATGGTATAACTTATATAATTGTATATATATTAAAATATAGTTTATGTGTTATGTTTTAATGAATGGGTGTCTCATTGAAAAGACACAACTCCTCCTTTAACAGTGAGAATCACTTTGGGCCTCATATAAAAGAAAAGGGTAGAAGTTATTGCAAAATGAGAGTGACAGATTCTGGTTTTTCCAGAATTGAGACACTAAAAGAAAGAAGATAGAAACACATAAACATAAAAAGAGAGATTAGAGATTGTGATCGGAATCTGAACACCCCGGCTCTGTCGAAGGGGAGATCGCAGTAAGGAAGGGAAGGAGAAGATCAAACAATCATCAAGGAATCATCATCATGTCTAACAAAGCAATGGATCAAGGTTAGACATTCATCCTTCTCATAACCGAAATCCCCATCAATATAAAACATGTTGATTCATTTGTTCTAGGGGAGATTATGGGATAGATTACAAGTGTGTAATCATTAAGGAAAAACTTATACAATGAGTATGTTGAGTATTTATGTAATTTTGATATGAAAGTAATAAAATATGTTAGATGCTAAAAAAATGGTAGATGGAAAAAAATATGGCAGAAAATAGACATAACAAATAATGTTTTATTAGTACTGATTAATGTCATAGGCATTGATACATCTATATTGTTGAATTATAATTTCAGTATGGAGAAATATATATTTTTCTCTCTCGCAAAAGCCATATATATATAAAATAATAAAACTCAAGAAAGTCCAAATGAATTTGGATTTGGTCATAAATTCTCATTGTGACAATTATCTATAAAACTTTATATCAATCAATTTGGATTTGGGATAAGCATTTTTTTTCACTTTTTCATGTGGTTTCAATTGTTCTCACGCATATGTATTGACCATTGAATATCAAATCAATTATTACTATTTGGGGTGACCTTTACATAGTCATCGAAATCAATCAATAAGATTGTTAGAGGTGGGCTACGCATCCCTACTTAAGATGTAAGCATAATTTTACATAAACCCTAAAATCTTCAAAATTTTAGGTTAATCATATAATAGAATCATAAGGAGGATTAGTGGAGTACCTCCATTCATTGTTGAAGTTAGGTCTTCCTGTACGGTATTCTGAATGGAAGACGTAGAATCTGATCTCTGAGATAGGAGTTTAGGTTTCTCTCCCCTTGCCTAACTTTAGGTGTTGTGTTTCTGGGATGCTTTTATGATAGACTAAAGGCATATATTTATAGGTGGAGAGAGGACCTAATTTCTCATTAGGGTTTCGTTAGGATTAATTTCAACCGTCCATCAAAGTAGAGATTGATTATGAATTAACTCCATTATTTCCAATTTAATTGGTTACCAAATATATTAAGGAATAAAAATATTTCAATAGAAAACGGATGACTATAAGACCACATAATAGGAAAATGAAATATTCCTTACAGTCTCCCACTTGGTCGTTAGTAAAATCCATTAATGTTTTCTCTTAGGAATCATAAGGCCGGCATAATATGCTATACTCTTATTTTTCATTTGGTCATCATAAGTGTCTTGGCTAATCTAGGAATCAATGGGAGTCATGGCGGTCGCACATCATTCTGCAACATGATCCCTTCCATGTACTACTGCACTGACTACCTTCATAACTAGACCATAAACATAAGTAGGAGTTATCGTAATGGTCCATTTTATGTCTTTAAATAAAGACTCATTCTGTTATCATAAATCCAATCAACAATAATGTGTGTGAATATTGGAAACAGAATATATAAAAGATGTAAAAATCATAAAAGCGCTCAAATAAATTTCAAATATAGACTAAACATAAACAGACAACGTAATTAAGAGCTATCCTCAAGACCCATACTTTCAGCATGCTTCATAAAAGTCTTTGGAGGTAATTCTTTCGTAAATATGTCTGCAACCATAACATTGGCGCCTATTTATACAATGAAAAACTTTTCTCTTTTAACATCTTGCTTTTAGTGACATATATTAAGCTTAATGTCCATATAATTGGATCCTTTAGATATCATGTCTTACTTAGAGAAAAGATTTGCAGCTTTCATTATCACATTAAGAGTTGAGACTCAACGTCTCAAACTCAAAGATATTTTTTGCAAATATGTTTTCGTAATTGAAGCCTCATAAAGTTGCTACATACTCAGTATACTTAGTGAATGTAGAAAGCAACTAAAACTATAAGCTTTTCCATAATATAGTATCTCTCTACTCATGAGATACACATAGCCAAAAATGTAGTGCCTAGAACTATGATATCCACTAAATTCTGAGTTAGAAAACTCAACCATCTGTGGATGTGTTGTTTCCTATATGTATTTACTTGTTTCCTTTAAGTATCTCAAAACCTTATTTGGAGCTTACACATACTTGAAGAACACATCATCATGCCAATTCTCTCAAGAACTTTAATAATATATGTTTTCTGAGACAATCTTGAAATTCCAAGTAATCTATCATAGAATATTCATATTCTTTTATCACATAAGATGTCTCACTCATATCTTTAATTTAAAATCTTGGAAATATACTCTTAGTCTTATTATTAAACCAAGATTATTGTTAGTCACTAAGATATCATTAACATACAATACTAGATACATGAACTTACTCCCACTGATCATGAGGTACATACAATGATCTATAATGTTTTCTTTGAAACCGAATTTCCTAATGGTTTCATCAAACTTTAGATACCATCACCTCGAATATTGTTTCAGTCCATATTTTCTTTGATTTGCAAACCAAGTCTCCCTCAGCTTCGATTATGAAGCTTTCATGTCGATACATATAGACTTTATTTTCTAAGTCTCCATCAAGAAAGGCTAGTTTTCACATCCATTTTATGTAACTCAAGATCATATTGAGCTACTAATGCCATGATAATTCTGAGAGAGTCTTTTCTAGACACATGTGAAAAAGTCTCACTATAATCGATGTCTTCTTTCTGATTAAAACCTTTAGCTACAAGTCTGGCCTTATATCGTTCAACATTGCCATTGCAGTCGAGCTTGGTCTTAAAGATCCACTTTACAGCCAACTGCTTTGTGTTTTTTAGGCAATGGAACAACGTCCCAAACTTCATTCTTATCCATCGATTATATTTCATCTTTACTGCATCAATCCATTTATCAGAATTAATATCTTTCATGGCTTGTGAAAAAGAAACCGGATCTTTAATATCCAATTCTCCAGATTCTACTTGGTAAAGCATATAATCATCGGAAATAGCAGATCTTCTCGGACGAGTTGATCTTCTTAATGCTGGTTCCTCTAAATGATCATTATTGGCGATGTTTTCATCATGGAGTGTGTGATCATTAACTGGGTTCTCCTCATTGTCTAACGGTTCAACAACAGGAGGATTCCCAACATTCAGAACTAGGGTAAAGGGATATTAACCCTCATTTCCTGAATGACCACATCTTGAACTTTATCACTCCCACTAATCTCGCCATTCTCATAAAATCTGGCATTACTGGTTTCTACTATTCTCATACTATGGTTTGGACAGTAAAATCTATATCCTTTAGACTTCTCAGGGTATCCAATAAAGAAACCACTGACTGTTCTGAAGTCTAATTTCTTTTCATGTGGGTTATATATTCTTACCTCAGCTGGACATCACCAAACTTGGAGGTGTGACAGACTAGGTTTCCAGCATTTCCACAGTTCAAAAGGAGTCTTTGGAACTGCTTTGCTAGGAACCCTGTTCAAGCTATAGACTGCAGTACGTAATGCATCCATCCACAAAGATATAGGTAAGTTAGGATGACTCATCATGGATCTAACAATTTCCATATAAGTACGGTTACGCCTTTCAGCTACACCATTCTGCCATAGAGAACCAGGCGTTGTGTATTGTGCAACGATTCCTAATTTTTGGAGAAGTCTGGCAAAAGGTCCAGGATGTTATCTTGTTTCATCATATCTGGCATAAAATTCACCACCTCTATCTGACCTAATGATTTTCACCTTTCTATCTAATTGTCTCTCTACTTTAGTAATGAACACTTGTACATCATCCACATATTGAGACTTTTCATGCAATAGATAGAGATAACAATAACGTGAATAATCATCGATAAAGGTAATGAAGTATTTTTCGCCTCCAAAACTTTGAACGTCAAAAGGTCCACAAATATTTGTATGTATGATTTCAAGAAGCTGTGTACTTCTTGTGGCTCCTCTCTTAGTGTGTTTAGTTTGCTTTTCCTTAATGCAATCTACACACTCTTTACTATTGGTAAAATCTAGATTTGGAATGACTCCATCTTTTACCAATCTTTTGATTCTTTCACTGGAAATGTGTCCCAGCTACTTATGCCACAAGAAATACGAGTCATTTGCACATGTTTTACGCTTAAGTCCACGTTTATCTTGCAGTGTGAGATGTGTTTCAAAAAGTTGATCAGCCAGATTTAACATATAAAGACCATCAACCAATATTCCAGAACCAATTCGATTAGAGTTCAGAAATAAATTGAAACAACCATCTCCTTGAATCGATTTAAAACCAGCCAAATCAAGTTTGCTTACTGAAACTAATTTACGGGAAATATATGGAACATAAAGAGTCTGAAATAAATCCAAACAAAATCCACTATCTAAAATGAGATGATAGGTGCCAATAGCTTGTCTCGGTTTCCCATAAATAAGTAGTTTTCACTTGGATTTATGGTCTGGGTTGTAATGAATCCCTGCAAGGAATTGGTTACATGTACATTAGCACCGCTATCAATCCACCAAGTTTTAGAAGAAACATGAGTAAGATTAGATTCGAAAAAGCTTACGAAACCCATAGGATTACCTTTCTTTTCGAACCATTCTTTTCTTTTAGGGCAATCTTTCTGAAAGTGTCCAACCTTTTTGCAAAAATTGCATCGGTCATCTTTCTTTGCCTTTTTCTTCTCATTATCTTAATTGTAATCATTAATTCTGGGTGGTGCTCTTTTATGGCTCATTTGATGCCTTTTCCAAGCTTTAGGTCCAGCTCCTTGGACATAATGGGCAACCATAATACCTTCACGACCAAGCCTAGACTCCTCTTGTACCAATTTATTAGCCAATTCATTCGACGTCCACCTTTCATCAATGGCGTTGTAATTGATTTGGAATGGTCCATACTGAGGAGGTAAAGAATTTAAGATAAACTGGACAAGAAAAGAATCGTCCACGCTCATTCCTAAATTCTTAAGCTTAGCCGCAAGGTTGGTCATTTCAATGCAGTGTTCATGCATAGACTTTGTGCCATCATGTTTCATGGTTGTAAGATTTGCCATAAGTTTTCCAACAAGGGATTTGTCTGCAGTCTTAAACCGTTCTTCTATAGCTGCAAGATAAGCCTTAGATTTTTCTGCAACTGGAAGGGAAGTTATTATGTTGCTAGCAATTGTCATCCTTAAGAACATGATGCTCAATCTGTTCGCTTTCTCCCACGCTTTATGGAGAACTTTTTCTTCCTCAGTACTATTGTCAGTAATTGGATTTGGCTCAACTTCACGAAGTGCCAAATCCAAGTCTAGTACTCCTAATGTGAACTCAACTTTATCTTTCCATTCTGAGAAGTTGGTTCCAGTGAGGATTGGAACAACATAAACCATGGATGACAAATTAGCAGGAAAAGATTCTGCAATTTAGAGATACGACAAGTGCTTATTAGGCTTCAAAACATAATCAACACAAAGAAATAGAATGCACATGACAAGAAATTATAGTGTTCATGTGGGAAATCACCATAATCTCATGAAAAGTCATGGATTCAGGAATCTTTATTGAGCGATGTATTGAATTATTTAGACTAAGTTATCTGTGGATATCCTTGGTCTACACATATACAAATACTCTTATAATTTATTGATCATATGTTATGTTCATAGTCTACCTATGGGTAACTAATTACTACATAAACAAATCAAAACTTACTTAAACAATGGTTTTCCATTCGCAAATCATTCTAGGATAAAGTCACTGTGGTGATATCTAAATCCTAATTTGCGCATGATATGAAAACAATATTCTGCCAAAATTCGTGCATAATTCGTTTCTGTAAAATTATACTAAATGTTTATGCACGGATTATGCACAGAACAATTTGATGGTTTAAGCATAAATCGCTTTTGTACTAATAATATACATAACGATTTTGCAGATTTTATTTACAGATCGTTTATGCACGGATTATGTACAGAACGATTTTGCACAGATCAACTAAAGAACGATTTTGCACATAACGATTAATTTCGCACAGATTATGCACGATTCAGAAAATCTGCGATAAACCCTAATTCTCAGACTCACGGAATTTGCACAGAACCATTAATTTCGCACAGATTATGCACGATTCAGAAAATCTGCGAAAAAACCCTAATTCGCAGACTCACGGAATTTGCACAGAACAATTAATTTCGCACAGATTATGCACGATTCAGAAAATCTGCGAAAAATCCTAATTCGCAGACTCACGAAATTTGTAAAAAACAATTAATTTTGTACAGATTATGCACGATTCAGAATCTGTGAAAATAAACATAATTCGCAGGAACCCGAAATTTTCATGGATTCTTATATGTGATAATATCTCTAATTTACAGATTCACAGATTATGCACGCACGAAAATTAAACATAGATTTAGATCTACAAAACCCTAATTTGCAGATTTCTTAGTTTCAATTATTCATGCCATAGATCTATTATATTTAATGGATTAAACAGATGTTCATAACCTAAGCTCTGATACCACATGTAAGCATAATTTTACATGAACCCTAAGATCTTCAAACATCTAGGTTAATCACATAATAGAATCATAAGGAGGGTTAGCGGAGTACCTCCATTCATTGTTGCAGTTAGGTCTTCCTGAACGGTATCCTGAATGGAAGACGTAGAACCTGATCTCTGAGATAAGAGTTTAGGTTTCTCTCTCCTTGCCTAACTTTAGGTGTTGTGTTTCTGAGATGCCTTTATGATGGACTAAAGGCATATATTTATAGGTGGAGAGAGGACCTAATTCCTCATTAGGGTTTCCTTAGGATTAATCTCAATTGTGGACAATTGAGATTGATTAGTAATTAACTCCATTATTTCCAATTTAATTGGTTACCAAATATATTAAGGAATAGCAATATTCCAATAAAAAAACGGATGACTATAAGACCACATAATAAGAAAATGAAATATTCCTTACATAAGATTCTTACCAAATCTAAATCGGTTCATTAGTTAATCGGTCTATCAAATGATCAAAGTCTATCAAGTCCATTTAGTGATCTAAATAGTGATCTATTCCAATTAAGAAGGAGATCCGTAATTCGAAATAAATGCTTTGACAATTAATATATATACACCGACTTTAAATCACCGATCTTTAATCACCGATCAAACTAAAGTTTGCAAAAATATATCGAGTTTTATTTTCTCTTTGTAGTTCGTTATCTGAATCGATCTATTTCGCTATTATTATAACCGATCTTTCTCGTTATTACTATTATCGATCTATGATTTTAAATATAATCGAAATTCTTCGAGTCTCTTCTTTGACTTTGTAGATACATTACCAGGTTACTATAATTGATACAACAAAGACTAAAAAGGAGATGAAAACAAATTATTATTTTAAGAACTTTCTATTCTTACTAAATTCAACGTAACATATATAGAATAGTAATGAAGTTTGATTCTTATTAAACTATAGTTAAATAACGTTTTTAAAGAAAAGAAAAAAAATAGCCAGGAGCTTCTTCTAGTATATTAAACTACTCACCACATTGATTAATATATAATTTAGATTCAAACTGGAATTCTGTGTATGTGAGTGAAAGAAACAACAAAATATAGTACTTATAAATATTGAAAATTGTCTTTAAAAAAAGCTATTGAAAATATCAAATATGGTAAGAAGAGAATCTTAAGTATCTGAAAACATGGCAAGAACAAAAAAAAGAAAGAGAACATTATATAAATCCCAAGAAGAATAATGTTTGTTCGTTATATTATAAAAGAAAGATAATTACGAATATTTTGGAGCTTGGACTTTGAATCTTGACCGAAGAATGTTGGGTTACTTAATCAATCAGCAATTGAAAATGCCTTTGTTCTTTAAACTTTCGGTTTGGGAAGATGAACGTCATCAACAATATATGCCTTCGTTTTATTTTGTCATATCGGTAAAAATTCCTTAGAAATAAGAGTATTAGCAATATCTATTATTAAGAATGGTTTTACAGACTTATACAAAAAGGGCCTTTATAAAAATCATACTTTCAAAAGACAATCAAATTACGATTAATATTAAAAATAATTGAATAATCCGATCTTGTAGACAAAAATTCAAATTATATAATTAGTTTGTAATTTACTTACACGACATGATTGGGTTATGGTTAGGAAAAAGTTGTTTCAGTTTCATCAGACGTGTATGAAAACTATAATTTATGTTTTTTATCAACAAATAATTATGAAGTTATAACTTCAACAAAACATATATGTTGAGAGAGTGTCCACAAACAAATCTTTTTTGCTTAGTGGTAGCAGCCAAATTAGTTGAGATGGGTATGTGCCCTCCTTCCTAGGTTCGAGTATGTTTGGTCACCCGGAAATGTTTTAAATGGCAAAAATATGTGGAGCTTTTACAGGTCTTAGGAGATTAGTCTTGGACCAGCAAATCTTTGGATCACTCCTAATTTAAAAAAAATTTTAAAAAAGAGAAAAAGTGTCCAAAATTCTTTTACCAATATCGATCGCAACCAGAGAGAAAACAAACTTTTCATTGTTACCGACACAGTTAATTGTCTCGTATACATAAGAGATGTGAATGGAATTAAATATTCAATATAGGTTTGAAAAGAGTAAGTAGAAGAGACTTTGTTATTTTGACCAGAATTTTGCAGATTATACCTTATTAATTATTATGACTTTTTCAGTATTTTTTCTTTTCTTAACTTTCTATAAACTTAAGACAGAGTGAATGTAAATATTAGGGCTGGGCGTTTTAATTATACTCGAACCTGACTCGAAAAAACTCAAATCCGAATCCAATCCGAACTAAAAAAATACCCAAATAGGTTTTAGAGTTTAAATACTTTGGGTTTTGGATAATACTCGAACCGAACTGAACCCCGAATTACCCGAAATAGCCAATTAACCCTCTTTGTTATATCTAGGATTGGGCGTTTTAACCGTAGCCGAACCCGAACCCGAATCTAAACCCGAACTCGACCAATTTATGGACTTGTTTTGTTAAATTATGGAGACTTGTTTACGGATATTTCGGGGTTTGATCATATTATGGATAAAAATACCCGAATTTATCCGAAACAATAGTTATTTCGGTTATAACCGAATCTGATTAGTACCAAACCGAATTTTCTCCGATGGTTTAAAATATCTGAACGGATCCTCTAAACATAAACCCAAAAACCTGAAGACTCAAAATACCTTACCTAAATCCAAAATTAGATCCGAATGCCCAACCCTAGTAAATATTATAAAAAGCCATCACACCATATATAATTACATATTTGAATTTAATGTATACCAAAAAATATGAATCATTTTTTTTTTTTTGATTACTGGGGAACAAACTTCTCTCAACACGGATATGAAACAAATTTATTATTTTTAATATTGAACAAAAGGGGCAAAATATATCAATTTTGTAGAATAGCCTTTTTACTTTTTAAAACCGAATTAATTATTAATTAATGTCTTAACTTAATGATAATTCATATAGATTTTAACCATGTAGTCGTGGATACGATCTCTACGTACAAACGACATAGTCGAAACCTTTCTGCAAATAAAAGCTGGTAGAAAAAATATATTTTTCCATTGCCGGCAACCGGCATAATACCAACGTTGAGTTTGTCTAGTGGTTATAGAAAAATAGGTATGTGTCTTTCTTACCGGCTCTAGGTTCAATTTTCATTAGGAGGATCTCCTTCGAAGGAATGACTTTAACATAGTTTAGATTCCGTTTCGGAGATGTACGAGCCTACAGGTCCAGAATCTCAGTGATTCAAAAAAAAAAAAACGGCATAATATAGATATATATCCCCAGAAACTTAAAACAAACTACAACATACATGAAGTCAAAAATTCAACGGAGAACATAATAAAACCTTTAATCACAAAATACTTCTAGAAAAAAAAGTAACTACGAAATGAAGAATTAAACGAAGAGAAATAGGCAACAGCTGAAAATATAGAGAAAATGCAGTAAACGGTATCCAATAATCCCAAAATTAGGATATCTCTTTTTGATACTGTGTACTTGATCATATTCATATTAAAATGACCAAAAAATCCCTACTCTACAATATATTAATTGTGTATTAACCGGATACGTATCAAAATATTATTTTTTATTCTCTATATGAAATTGTATTTATCTAATATCAAGATATTGTTTATCATTCTCTCTACTATTTCATCATCTGTTAATATTAACTCATTTTACTCAAAAATATATTGTTTATTAAACAATTTTAACACTCTATTTTGATATATCTAATATGTAGACGATATTATCATCCATAGTTTTTTTTTTAAGAATTAACCAACATATGGTAACATATGCTTATTTTGATATTAGTTCCAACTACTTTAGGTCATCAAAACAAACAAAAACAGCAATTCAACAATGACGTGAGATGAGGTTATGAGGCTCTAACTTCTACGGCATTCTAGAATATCTCCGAAAACTACTATATCAACTGTTTTTGATAAATTGTTGATTTAGTAAACAAAAAATATTCATTGGTCAAATATTAAAATTACATCAGTTTTATTTTTCACAAGTCTACTTTACATTCAACTGCACGTGAGAATCATTAGGTGAATCTTTTCCATTCATATATATATACACCCACCAACAACTTTATTCAACCTTCGCAGAATTGTTTTTTTTCTTTTAATTATAATACACATTTAGATTATTTAGATATATGATTTGACTCTATGATCAATTTTCAGAGTATATACATCTTACGTTGGCCACAAATCTACTCACATTGCATGCAAAACATGGCCCCCAAAACGAATAAAAGTGTGTTCGCGTTAAAACATTCAGATATAAGCATATAGACTATATTTTAATAAACCACTCATGTTTAATTGAAACATTTTTCCAAATTTTAAATAAAAATGTATATTGTCTTTGATCTCATCCACCGTTCAACTTTTTGGCCTGTCACACATTATATTTGCTTTTTGATCGATCATTCACACACACAAAGTAATATCAAATAATTTAGTAGGGCCATAAAATAATCTCACCCGGCATGAATAAAGACTAATTAAAGAGCATCTTATTTTTACTTAATTAACACTAACAAACATAAATCTAAATTCGATTAACATGAGCGATATATATATATACGAATTGTTTTATGACGTCATAAAGGTGGTTAAATATACGCTTTACAAGTTTATATGGTTCACATTCGGCAGCATCTCCCTGTTTTGTCAGCTCGTGTTTCTCTATAAATTCACCTAATTGACTTCATCTTCTCTTCATCCTCACACATCTAATAATAACTCTCCATCTCTCTTCTCTCTCTCTTCTTTGGACATCAATATGACTAAGTTCACAACCATTATCATCATGGCTCTCCTTCTCTGCTCAACGCTAACCTACGCAGCCCGGCTTACGCCGACGATGACCACCGCTTCTTCCAGAGAAGACTCCGTCATGGTTCGTTAGCTTCTTTGTTTTTTTTTTATTCTTCAGGATATTTCAATTAATATGGAATCTCTGGAGAGATGATTTACGCTTTAATATTTGTTATTTAAAACTAGTCTCAGATCAAGAGATATTCTTTTTTTTTAATGATCACTTACAAAAAAAATAAACTCATATTTGGATTATGGAACCTACATGTGTATGTTCCACGCATTAGCAAATGGCAAAGAAAGAGTAAATGATCGATTCTAGATTAGATTATCATATATAAAAGTGCATATGAGAGCTTTCGTCTAAGAATCTAAGTAAAAAAAAAACAAAAAACCCCATAAAAGTTTGCATGCATGGTCCTTTTAAGATATCATTCGTCCGATTTGTTTCGTGTAGTAGATTCTTTATCATCACAAGATTTATTCTTTTGTAATATACCGAAAGTAATTTTGTAAATATGTGTGTAGGAAATTGAAGGAGATAAGGTTGAAGAAGAAAGCTGCAAAGGAATTGGAGAAGAAGAATGTTTGATTAGACGAACCCTTGTTGCTCACACCGATTACATTTACACTCAGAATCACAAGCACTAAATTATTAAACGTATCACTGAACTTTCTGTTTTCTGTTCTTTTTTAATTTATTTTCTTTTTTTGAATCTTGTTATTGCTACTTTTGTTGTTAATTACTTTGAGAGTTATTATTATTCACACTCGTTGTATAATTATGGATTTTAAAATAGCTTTCAGTATTTTATTTTGTAAGGTTTATATTATAAGTCACAACGAGGAACTTATTCCGTTTCGAGTTTGGTTGTAACCACCAGCTGTATTTTGTCTTAAAATTAGACGAGTTGACTATTATTGTGAAGACCCTACTTTTCTAGCATCTGACAGAAGCTTCTTATTGGGCCAATAGAGTATGATATGTTCAATCTGGGCTAAGGCCCTCCTCACACAAATCAAACTTTATTTATTTTGTTTTCTCGACAAAAAAAAAAAATCAAACTTCATTACTCAAGAAAAAAAAAGTATAAAAACTTTTTTAGAATTCTTAGTTAGAAAACCCGAATTTCTATGAACCGTATGAGATAAGTCTGGATTAGGGTTGAGCGTTTTAATTGTATTTGAATTCGATCCTAAAAATCCGATCCCAAATTCAATCCGAACTAGAAAAATATCTAAACGGGTCTTAGTGTCTAAGTACTTCGGATTTAGGGTAATACCCGAACCGAACCGAAACCCGAACTATAAACCCGTAGTTAATTTAGGCAATTAAACCCATTTGTTATACCCGAACAAATCCCCCTTAGTAAAGTATAGGACTGGACGTTTTAACCGTACCCGAACCCGAACCGACACGAAAAATCCTATCTCGAATCCGATCCGAACTAGAAAAATACCCGAACGAAAAATTTGTGGATCATAGTTTCATAGTTTTGATCATACTATGGGTAAAAATACATGAACATACCCGATCTTATCCGAACTATGTTTGTATGAATTTTAGAGATATATTTTTTTAAGAATTATGTTTGTATGAATTTTAGAGATATTTTTTCTAACAAAGAAAAAAAATCTATTGTTTTTGTAAAATAAAAAAAAAGTCTATTGATTTAGTTAGAAATGCTTTACCATTTTTTTCTTCTTTTTCTTAAGAACCATTAGAAAATCTAAAAAAAATATATTTTGATCCAAGTGAGGTTGGCTCAACCGATTAGATGGGATGATGTTACAATGATTCTGGACACGAATTCAAGTCTTAAGTATTACATTTGGAGAGATCTGATTTACGCTTGTGGATCCGCCACAGTTAAAATCAAATGTTGGCCTTAAGACTTAGGAAAACTATAGACTAAAGGCTCATAAATTATTTGTTACAAGAAAAAAAAAAATTTTTGTATAAAACCCATATTATATGGAATGAGCCTCTCAAGTTGTTCCATGAATCATTTGATGTTGCAATTGATTATGAGCTGAAGCTAGATGATCAGATCAAATCAGGATGAGAGAGTTATCAACTATGTTTTCTAGATAACATGAAACTTTCTTTGTTACTTATTTGACTTTTTTCTCATAAATATAACATATATGGGCCTTGTCGCATCCACGTAATTCAGCAACTATATCCATACCATATTATCCACAAAAATGTAACAAATAATGTCCCACGCTCATCATTATCCAAATATCCAAATCATTCACCAATTGCTTTCTTTAAAAAAAAGTCAAAACAATCATCTCTCAATATCTTTGAAGAAAAGAAAAAAACAATTGATTGAATCCAAGAATTATCAAACAAAACACAAAAGTGTAATATAGGGGAAAAAACTGTTTCTTGTCTTTTAGCCTGATCAGTTTCTTGGAGTCAGCATCCATGGAGCTTCAACAATCTGTAAACACAGAGACAGACATAAACTATGAAGCAGAGATGATTTAACTCTCACAAATCTCCTCGTTTCATTTCCTCTCTCTCTAACTTTCTCCACATAACTCTCCACTCTACCATTTGCTCTCTCGATCAACACTTCTAACAACGATCTAACCGTCTCAAACGTTACTCTCCCGGTTAAATCCACCACGTATTTCCGGTTACTCGGTACCGACAACGACGAAGAAACCCGATCGATCCAAGTCGGTTTTGATCCAACGGTCAGCGTTTGAGATGATGATCGGTCTAGTTCCGGTTCCGTGGTTTGTCTTCTTGACGCCCTCACAAACGTTTCAACCGCACCGTTACTCAGCATTACAAGCGTTTGCTTGACCTTGCGCTCGTGTTTAGGATTGGTTAAACCGGCGAAGAAATCGTCGAAAACGTTGATATCGTTGGTCTTGTCGAGATAAACCGAAACCGCCGTGCTCACGAAACGCTGAACGCAGTCGCCGATTAATCTTCTACCGTCGTCGGAGCAAGCCGCGTCGAGCAGTTTCGAGTTAGAGAGGATCGGTGACTCGGCGGAGGAGGAATAGAGCGCGACGACTAAGTTCCTAGCGAAGCTACCGACGATCGCGGAAGCAAAACCCGACCCGGATTTCGTGAAGAGCTTATCCATGACCCGATCGGTAAAACCCGACCCGGATTCGTCGTTACCGGAATCCAATCGGTACCCACGGAGTAATCCGAGGGTGATAGTCTGAGTGAATCTGATTAGAGACGAATTGAGCTCATCTGATTTGGCGATTTTGGAAATCTGCTTGAAGCTGTTTGGGATTTGATCGGAATCGGATCTGAGAAATTCCGTCAGATCCTTAGCGATGACGCTAGCCGCCTCGGCGGAATCGGAGGCTGCCTCGATGAGGTTGAGAAGAAGAGTAAAAAGCTTAGAGATTCGCTTCCTTTTCTGGGAAATCGAAGGAGAATGATAAACCCTAAAGGCACCATAACCAGTCGCTGCTAGTAAAATCCACTTCTTGTTCCTCAGAGCAAAATCAAAACCCCTTTTTCCCAAAGCTAAATCCATAAAACTAGAGAAGAACCAGAGAAAGAAAGAATGAAAAACTATTTGAGAGAAATCTTAGTTCACCATTGTTTCCCTCACTTTCACGGAAAAGCAACCACCTTTATTAAAAACAGAGCAAAAGGAAGAAGCAAAAGTGGGAAATTGAAAAATCTCCAAGGGAATGATAAGAGAGAAGAAGAAAAAGAAAATTAGGTTAGGAATTGGAATTGGATAAGAATTCAAATCATGACGTCAAAGCCAATAACAGAATTGTAACGAGAGAGAGAGAGAGGCAAATGGGTTTATCAATGATCGCGGTCTGAAATCAAGAAGATATGATGATGAAGACAAAGGCATATGTGCGTGTGTAAGACAAGAAGATATCCATTGGTTCTTATTGGAAGCTTCGAGCATGGGTTGTTGTTGGGTGATAAAGTCAGTTATGGAGTCTTTAAAGTTCCTCCGCTTCCTTCCTCAAATCCTAATCCACAAATAAAATAAAAGTTTTTTTTGTTTTTAACTCATTTAAAACTATCGTCGATAAAGTGCATGGTCGGCCATGACTTATCGATCGTGGATGATGCGTACAAAATTTAATACCATTGATATTTATTTACTGATAGTGTTAGTTACGCAATTGGTGCTATAATCCAACAGCTTTATACTCGTTATGTTTTTAATAAAGAATGTTATTCTAACACATTTTACATATATTAAAAAAATTGTTAAAATTTTAATATTACTTCTTGTTAATACATTAAACAATTTTTTCTCTTTAATTAATATACTAAAATAATAAAGATAAAACTAGATTTTTGTTTAAAATTATGCATTGAGAACATATAACGACATTCTTTGTGAAACAAAAATAAAACTTTAAAATAACTCTCTCGGCTATAATCCAACAGCTTTGTAACAAACTATATAAAATTTCGAATCATAATGATTAATCATTTTATTATTTCCAAAATTCATTAAAAAGAATATAAAAAAATTGTGTGGTTCCGTCGTTTCCAGTTCATTAACCTCAATAAAAAAGAAGGTGGTGGTGATGGTTCGTTGTAGATTTATTAGATCAGAGCATTTCTCCAAAAAAAAAAAATTGTTTAAATGTTAAGAAACTTCTCCAAACTTCCCATATTTAAAGAAGGGATGATTTCTGCCATAGTTTTGCCTATATTGCTGTGATTCTAAATGATATAGAAAACGGCAAAAAAAAATAGATTGCCTAGGACCTTTGGAAATGGCCCGGCCTTGCATTCATCACCTTAATAAAATAGAATTTTCTTAATACCGAACCAAAAAATATACTTCCTCATTTTCACCAAAAAATGTCATTTAAGATTTTACTTTTTGTTTTATAAAAACTATCTTTTTGTATTTTCAATACATAATTTTGAATAAAAATATAGTTTTACTTTTATTGTTTTACTGTATTAATTAGAAAAAAAATATTTAGTGTATTAATAAGGGATAATATAAAACTTTTAATAGTTTTTTTAATATGTGTGAAATATGTCAAAATGACTTTTTGTGAAAGAGCGAGATATATTTTTTAAATTAATGAATTTTTTGGGAAAAAAATGTTTTAAAAAGATAAATTTTTAAGTTTTTATATATTTTTTATTAGTTAATAATGATAAATTGTAAATTTCAAAAATATTAATTGGAGTTTAAATTGTAAATTTCAAAAAAATTAATTGGAGTTATTGACATGTTATTGGCTTAGAGTTATTGAAATTTATTTATCACAAAATGATGTATTTAATAATTAAAATTAATTTGTTTTCTTAATAAATGTGTTTTTCTAAAACATCTATTATATTGAAACGGAGGGATTATTTTTCTTAATTTTATTATGCATAACTATCTTATTATATAAAGTTGGATCCCTCGACACAAAATGATGTATTTAATAATTAAAATTAATTTGTTTTCTTAAAAAATGTGTTTTTTTTAAAACATATATTATATTGAAATGGAAGGATTATTTTTCTTACTTTTATTATGTATAACTATCTTATTATATAAAGTTGGATCCCTCGACGTGAGTGTGATACGTAGAATAATTTTCAATCACGAGATCGTGACATTTATCACGATTGTTAAATTAGATCTTGACATGTGTTAATTTAATTAAAAAATAAAAATAAATTAAAGTAAATATTAAAAAATATTAAACTAAAAAAGACAATTTAAAAAAAATAAATCCTCCAGAAACAATTCTCGCTCATGTACGATGGGCAAAGTTCAATCCTCAAAGCAGCCAAACTCGATGCAAGCCTTTCCACGGCCAGTGCGTGCTCATATTGAGCATCAGTCATTTCAAAGTCTGCAAATTAGAGTTGGAAAGACGCTTAACAACACCTTCTAATTCCAGCATATAAACGAAACAAACATGAACACAAACACTTAAAGTCTTCACAAAATTTTCAATCACTATTGTTAATTTAGATTTTGATATTTGTCAATTTAATTAAAAAGTAAAAATGAATTAAAATAAATATTAAAAAATGTTAAATTAAAAAAAAACAATTAAAAAAAAAGAATAAGTAAGGAAAACTTATAATAAAAAAAAGCGACAAAAGAAAACTTAAAATTTTATAATATACAACCACAACCAAACTTAAAATTTTTTTTTATAAATATACTATAAACTTAAAAAATGAAAATTATAAATCTACTCTAAAGATGAATCTCTCGACGTGAGCGTGATACGTAAGATAATTTTTACTCACGAGATCGTAACATGTGTCGTTGTTAAATAAGATCGCGACATGTGTCAAAATAATAATCTAAACATTTCTATTGTTAGTACAAAAAGGAAAAAGAATTATGTTTTATATAATAGAAACTAATAACATTGAACAAGTAAAATAAAATAAAAAATAAAAATAACAAAAAAGGAAAACGAATTGTGTTTTATATAATGAAAATTAATAACATTGAAAAAGTGAAGTTCGAGAAAAAATAAAAACTACCAAATAAAAAGTGTTAAATAAAAAAAAGATATATACGATTTATAATATATAAAAATTAGAATAATAAACATTTGTTATCGTGTGTTTGATAATTATGGAGCTCTCTCATTCATTTTAAAGGATTGTTTATCAGATATATGGATGATATGAAACAATTTAAAAAAAAAAATTAATTACTAAACGTAAGTTATGGATAACTAAAAGAAAATTTAATTTAGAATATAATTATATATGTTATAATTAAGCATAATATTAATTTTATAATCTAAATCTTTTATTTTTTACCGACGTATCACGCAGGATCTAATCTAGTTTATTTATACAAGTTGAAACGAAATAGTCAATGGATAATGGCGGTGCGCTTTTTTCTTTACCAATGTCGTAAATGAGAGAAAGAAGATTGAAATTAGGTTGGACTTACATGAAATCGCAGCCAGACACGTGGACGGTGAGGTGGCTAACGCTTTGGAAGAGGCGGGCCGTCGCGTCTCCTTGAAGCCAGAGTCTCGTTTCACCGTGTGTTGATTCCACGTGGCAAGGTGTATTAACACGTGTCATGTTCTTATTCTCCAATCTCATGACATTACACCTTTGTCTCCCTTCGACCATATCAAAGTTCCTAAAGTTTCGGAGGATCAATCAGTTCACAAAAAGCAATGGTCAAAGTTCCAATATTCGCTTCTTTTTTTGTTAAATCGTTTCATGTAATTGTTATTTATGCATTGAATTGCATTATAGCTGTCTATAATATAAACTTTATTTAAAATCAATATATTAAGTTTATACGCAGGACTAAAACAAATTATACATATTATCGATCACCAATCAAGCGAAAGGTTTCTATGAATTTCTACGCAACCATCATAACCCATCATCACAATTATCACATGGTGCTGTTTTATTTACAAGCCAGGCAGTTTTTTTCATAAGTAAATGTTACAAAAACTATTCACTCACAAACATAATTGTAATAAACGGATAGGGTCACACTGTAGCATCAATATTCGTCATCAACATACAAAGCCCATCGTGTGATTCTTCTCGCTTACCTGACCGGAGGTAAGACATTCTTCTTCCGCCGCAGCAGCCTTTTGAGTAAAGATTTAAGTCTTTGGTCTGAGGATTCAGGAGCGTCATTTCTTGTAACTCACAGGCACATCGTCGTCATCTTCTTCAAGATCACTGAACGATACATCTTCATCCTCATCCACAAGATGTTTGGTAGCTCCGGTGGAGTTAACGGTTCCTGCATTATCTTCATCCTTCAGCCAATCATCAGCATCATCATCGACTTGCACATCGATAACTCTAGGTGAAGAACTGGTGACTGGGCTCTGCACCGGCTTGTCATGGTAAGCTGGTGCTGGTCTTTCTTCGATAACAGGCTTGTCCACAACTTGTATTTCCTTACTCTCGATTGTGTGCTTCTGTGTCTCAAACTCGGATGTCTCACTTGAATGTATCGCTTCGACAGAGATGGTTTTGACTGGTTCAGGTTCTGGTTTTCGTTCGGGTGGAGTATTAATAGGGACAGAAAGAGGTTCCACATTTGCACTAGCATCACTACTCTCTGGCGCCATTACTGTAGCTTTGTTTCTCTTATGCAGCAGCTCGTGGGATAACAGTGCTCTTGATTCAAGTACCTTTTATGAGAGAGAGGCAAAACACAGTGATTCACATCAGAAAAGTTTTACGCTTCTTTTCCGTAATTAGTTTAATGCATTCCACAAACTTTGCTAACCAAGTATTAAAACATTTGGAAAACCTAATTCAAATGCTACTATCTGAAGTTCATTTACTAGCAGAGAGGCTTGAAAAAATGACAAGAGAGGAGAACAATCAGCAGTGGAATTGAGAATCAAGCTTACCTGAGGAGTTGAGAGAAGCAAGGCATCATGTTTGCTGAATTGAGGATGCACAAGCACAAAATAAATCCTCCAGAAACAATTCTCGCTCATGTATGATGGGCAAAGTTCAATCCTCAAAGCAGCCAAACTCGATGCAAGCCTTTCCACGGCCAGTGCGTGCTCATATTGAGCATCAGTCATTTCAAAGTCTGCAAATTAGAGTTGGGAAAGACGCTTAACAACACCTTCTAATTCCAGCATATAAACGAAACAAACATGAACACAAACACTTAAAGTCTTCACAAAACTAAATCACAATCAACATATATGAGAATCCCATTCCCAACTACTCTAAAGTGATCATAATAAACTCTTCGAGCATAGATTCCCTGCTGCTCAAGATAATCGATCACGCAATTTTCTATTAAATTCTCCAATCAAGGAGTTTAGTGTATTACAAATTTACTAGAAAACGTACCATCAAAGTCATTGTCCTCGTCAGGGAAGGGAAAATCGAGCCATGTTTCTGAATGCAGAGCAAGATCCCTCGCAAACCCAACTACTTCCTCGGTCACACCGATCGCATCTCCATCTTTCGAATTCGCCCCTTCCGAACCCAATTGCAAGAAATTCGAAGCCATCTTTGTAAACTCCGATACCGGTAAGTTTCCGGAGAGCTTCGAGATCCCCGTCCTGAATCTACCTCCGATCTCCACGAAATCATTCCTAATCCCAGCAATCAGATCCTCGTCACCCTCACCGAGATCCGAAGACTTCCGAGTCTCCTCCACACGATCGTCGGAAGAAGCAGGCGGTGGCGCCAGGAAAGAAGCAACACCCCATAGCTGACTTCTCAGGGTCTTGGTGAGTTCAGAGATATCTTCCTTCACGCCTCGTGGAGACTGTGATTGCAACACCGACGGCGAAGACGGTTTATCGGAACCGGAATCTTCAATCGAACTGGCCTTACTCCTTTCCTTCTCATCATCTTCATCCTCGTCGATCTTCAGAGAATTTGCAATGGATCTAGCTAACCATGCCATTTTTTTCTAGATCTCTCACAAGTCTCAATCTCAATACCTTAAACAAAACACCATTGACGCTAAATCCAAGTCAACTAAATGGGCTTCGTAGCAAAAGCCCATTAAGTTCAAATTTAGGCCCATCTCTTAAATGGGCTTCGTAGTAAAAGCCCATAAAGTACAAATTGAGGCCCATCTCTTTTTTTTCACTGTTACAGAGTTCTGTGTCCCAGACAAAAAACCTCTCACATCACACTGTGAGGATAAACACAAACCCACTCAAAACAGAGATTTGCTCAGTCTCGTTTCCAAAACAGACAAGCAATATATATAAGCTCTACTTATTAGACAAGGTTCTTGTGAGTGTTTTTTAGGGGGCAATGAATATCTGAGTAAATAGTTGAATGATTCACTTGTCAAATCTCACAATCTTTTCAATTGTTCATTAGAACAGTGAATAGCTCAGACCAATGTATGGAGACTTTTGGTCTCCACCACAACTTCTGCTCAACTTATTAGACAAGAATCAGATTCACATCGTACTGTACTTTGAGATGTCACTCCATGGAAACAACAGTGATTTGATTTTAATCACACACTTTTTCTGGTACTTTTTCACATTTAAGACAATTAGGGAGTCTCGGAACAAAGATGAACTAATAATGATGATGAATCATGAGTAATAAAGACATTCGTCTAATTTCCTAATCTGAGAAAAGGTAATAATAGTGAAGAAAAAAGTTTCGAAAGCTTAAAAGAAGTAGAGAGGTAAATATCGTTCCTTTCTTCAAATGCTTCTTTTTTCTTTCTTCTGAAATTTGATTGAACCAAAGGCGGTAACTTTACACATTTTTGCTAATTCCCATTGTTTATTGCAAACCGAACCAACATGAAACCGTTACATACCCATCCTCACCCGCGCAGCTTCATCTTCCCCGTGTTTCCATCTGCGGATTGCTTGCTTTATACTTTGAATTGTTACCGCCAAAATCAATAGCTGGATCTTCAAACTCTTCATCTATATATACATCAGGGTAGAGGCAGATTCGCAACCCGCATTTACCATTTCATGGATATCCGCTGAAATATGTGTAGTGTGATCGATCATCGGTGCCAAAGATTTAAACTTTTGTTATTGGATTGTCCTTGTGAGTTTGCATTTGGAAATAAACATGGTGTCTGAATAATGTAGACTACAGAGCTTGAGTAGCTCCGCAGACCGCTGCTTCAACGCCGGATCACACCCACTCTGGATAACGAGCAAGAGTTTTGCAGCCAGACCGACCTCAACAGCAAGAGGTGAACATTCCTCTGGAGCTAATTTGCAGACAGACCAAAGAATCGACAGCGCATAGTTAGTGCAATTCTCAGACACTCTCATCAGTACCCTAACGGTATACGGTATGGTGTTTGCAGAGTCTTTGACAGCAACTCTTCCTCCCATGTCAGAACACAAAGCATCAAGAACAAACAGAGCTAACTCCAAACATTCCGGGCCTAATGACGGTAAGATATCGACTAATTGAGGCACTGCTCCAATGCTAACCATCAAGTTTCGAACTTGTTTATGAACCGAGATTGGTTTGAGCAAACCAAGTGCAGGGGAAACTCCATTTCTGTGTCTCTTATCCTTGACCAATCTCATTAACCCAACAAGTAAACTATGACTCGAAACCAGCTCTGCCCTAAACCCTTTCTCTTCCACCAATCCCCTTATCAATCTCGCGCAGTTGATTTTCGTTTCGTTCGATCCATCATTCAACATATCAACAATCAAAGAAACCTTAGCAGGCTGCATCAACCCGGATTTCGAATCCGAATCAAGATCAAGACTCACAAGAATCGCAACAACCTCAGATCCAACAGCGTGAGAAGTGAAAGGACCCAAAAGAGAAGAAATCACAGAGACACCACCTTCTTCAACAACCGTCTTCCTCGCCATCAGATGAGCCACAACGATCTGCTTAAGCTCGCTCAACGCATGAACCCTAGCTTGCCCTTTAGCTTTCTTCAACGTCCCCAAAATCTCAATAGCTCGTCCTTGCACATCCTCGGAGCGTTTCTTCATCAACACATACTTCTGAGAGAACCAAGTGTAGATCAAATGGTGAAGGGTTTTATTAGGAGTTACCGTATCATCCCAAAGCTCCTGCATTGTCGTAGGACAAGTCAAGTGACCTAGGTTAAACCATTTGTGGATGTTTGACCTTTCGTAGGTTTGGCCAGTGCACAAGGTCACAGGATCTTGCATCGGCTCAAGCGAGATAGGGCAGATGAAAACAGAGGGAATATCGGGTAAATCTAGCTCCTTTATCATCTTCTTCAGATCCAATTTTTCATCAACAACTCCACCGCCATTAACGCCGCCGAGAACTCCGTCTTTCACCGCCGTATCCAGATCTAAAACTTGCCCATCACCACCACCTTCAAATCCAATTAACCCATCTCTCTTCAACGGCTGAAACATCGGCATTTTTCCCCAAAAAAATCAAAGAAAAAAAATCGAAACCCAATTTTTACAGAAACTCTCTCTAACTAGCTCATAGCATTTGGGAAAATCTCTTTATGAAAAACAAAGGAGAGCTTAAAAAGAGTGAAGAAAAGAAACGCATGTCTTTATCTCAGAAAGAGCGTTAAGCCAAACACACAATCTTCTTCTTCCTCTTTGCCCTTTGCTTTTTTTTTTCCTCTCTTTTCAACGGTCAAAAAGAAGATCTCATTCAACTCTAATTTAATAATTCAACATCATAAACACATGATTGAATCCCAACCGCACCCAAAAATGTGAATTTATACCCACAAATTTCGAGAAACAGAAAAAAAAAAAGGAGAAATCATGAAGAATGAGAAGAAGAAGAAATTAGAGACCCAGTACAAACAAACTAAATCAGGTTTGCACTTTGCACACAGAAAATCTCAGAAGATAAAAAAAGGAAGAGAAATTGAGAAAACCCAGATGACGAATTCGTGAGAATGACGAAGAAACGCGTACCCTCTTGCTTGTTTTTTTCTCTCTTACCCTCTTCTGGGCTAGTATAGTGAGTGATTGTTTTGTTTTTGTTTCCTTGAGAAAAAAATAAAAGTGGAGAAATTAAAGATTTCTTGAGAGATTAGGGGGTTGAAAATTGAAAATTGAAAAAATAAAGATAAGGTGACCGGCGAATTACTGGCTATAGCCGGTGATTTAGTCCTCTCGACTCGCGCACCACACGTGCAAGCTCTAACACATGCTCCCACCTCCCGGTTTCATTATAATAATCACTTTTTGTTTAATTACCATTGAAAAACTCAGCTGGTAATTTCAAATTCCCAATTTTGTCCCTACCTTTTTTTGACCTTTTAGATTACCAAGTCCTTACTACTAGTATCATCATACAAATAAAGCAGCAATTGTAAAACGTAATAATAAAGACACCCAAGAAAATTCTTCTAACAACCAGTCCCAATAAAGAACTTCTAAATAAAAAAATTATCCGTCAAATGATATTTCAGTTTTGATCAATAGAGTGTTGTGGGTTTAGTAATCAATTTTGTTAATTGTTTTAATTTTTTGTGATAAATATAATGGATTTAAAACCAGAATATATCTTCTTCTTTTTTAATCGTCTAAAATATTAATGATTATAAATTATGAAAATAAATACATGAACAATTTTATAACGGAAAATTCTACTAATCTATAAGAATCCACGATCAACGGTCTATTTACACCATGTTCATGATGGAGCATTTTACCTTTAACACACTGGACCACGACGAACGGTTTGTGTTTGCACCACGCTAAAAATATTATGAAAATTTACATTTTTCGGAATCAAACTGGTTACTTAATGATATAGAAGCATTAATGAAATTTTGGTCAATGACTTCCACTAACTAGAATATATTTAATTAGTCAAAATAATTTTTTCTCTTTTTTGTTGTTTTTCTTAATATCCACGCTAGGTAAATATTTATACTTTCCTAATTCCACAAATAAAATATAAAAGAATTCATACAGAAAGGAGGGTAAATTCGTAAATATAGGAGTAAAAAAATCCCGCACGTAGTAAAAAAAGCTGATGAGTTTCACAAAACTCCAAACACCCACGGGGAAGAGTAACCCGTACAGGTCGGGCACGTGCGACGATAATTTCTAGGTTTAATTTCCTAATTAATCATTTTATTTCACTGTTATCATTGTTAATTAACTCTCGAGTTTTGTTAAACCAATACCCCTTTTTTGTTTTTTTACAACAATACCCTGTGAGTGCTATAAAAATCTACAAATTTAAAATTAACTCGAACAATTGTTTTTTGATAATAATTATATAAATAGGTAAACGATTATAGAAATTCAACATACTCTTAAAAAGTGCAAATTTATTTTGTCATTTTTATAGGATTATCGTTAAAATACAAAAAAAGAAAAGTAAAATATATGAAAAAGAGGAAATTAAAAAAGAAAAAGAAAAAAAAAGGAGAGAGTAAAGTAGGGACCACAAGCAAAAGCGCCAGCTAGACATTTGACCGTGACAGTGTCTTGCTTTGACTGTAAGCCTCGATCCATCCTCAGTCTAATCTTTTGTTGCCTTTGACTGTTCCTTTTGACCATTCATAATCCAACACGTGTCCACAATTACCTCAACCTTGATTAATTTATTAATTAATTGTTTTTTTATCAAAAAATTTTAAGTTTCTTTAAAAAACAATCTAACCAAATCAAGATAATTTAATAATAAGTGAAATTGATGGGAGTCGCAGAGAGAGAGAGATCTGAGAGACCATGTGTTGTTTTTGTTGCAGTTGAGTACTGACCCATAACTGCAAAGTTTGCTGTCC
This sequence comes from Eutrema japonicum, assembly GCA_030161315.1. NCBI lineage: Eukaryota > Viridiplantae > Streptophyta > Magnoliopsida > Brassicales > Brassicaceae > Eutrema > Eutrema japonicum. Next base: position 47,060,486 of record BSQW01000013.1, read on the forward strand.
AAAAAAATAAAAAATATTATTTTCATAATAATTTAATACGATTATATTAATTACCGGACCCATTTTTGAAATGAAATTACAGATTAAAATGAAATGGTTTTTTTTTTTTCAGAGTTGGTAATGCTCAAAATGTGTATGATGAAAGTTTTGCTAGTCAAAGTAACTTACAAAAGTGGACCGGCAAGTGTTTGAATGTGATATGACGTGTTTTGTAATCAAGTTTTTTAGCCTTGGTGGGATATGGAGATTGATAGGTTTATTAGATAATAATAAAAACTTGATTTAACGTTTAATAAATCATCTTTTGCTAATGACTGGTGAACTAGTGGACCTATACAAAATAAAGCGTAGCAATTTCATGAAAGCGAAGTAACCAAATTTTAAACAACTGTGGGTTACAACAGTTTTGTAAACAAACAAATATATATTAAAGGCAGCATTTTCCTTATTTAGAGTGAACAATTTTTGATACTTAATTGAATATTTAATAAATGTATAAACAACATAAATAATCGAAACTAAAAAACTCACACTATATCAGATGGTTTGATATATTCATATACATACATACGTAATTTGACTAAAACGCTTATATGAATCATATGGTTTGATATTTGATTTGGGATTAAGCTTTTGTCAATTGACACGAAATCGAACTGGAAATGAAGAGAATCGATCTGAAAAAATATTAGTTTTGATGATTATTTTGTGGTGCATAGTAACATTTTAAAGATGAACGATGGTGAGAATAATCTCTAGGTTTTTTTGCCGAAAAAGTTAATAGTTCTTTGTAGTTAGTTTCCTTTTTATAGTGTTTTCTTCATTATAAATTCAATTTCGGGCAATAATTCGTGTTATTGTTCTAGATTTGTCCATGCCCTTTCAATTCAATTCCTTGAATTTACATGGATTTTGTGAAGTGATGGGTTCACATAAGAAAGCCTTCTTAGACTATTGTTGTGGTGGAAGTTCCTTTACGCTAGTGGTTGATTTAAAAGTTAATTAATGTTTATACATCAAGAATTTTAGTTTTTTAAAAATTAAAGAAGACAAATTTAAAAAAAGAAAATTTTCAGCGTGGTGCAAGAAAAGTTGTCAGTTGAAAATTTGTTCTTTTAATTGTTCTTCTAATTTACAATAAAAATTTCAGATGGGAAAAAAAAAATTATTATTGCCATTTTCAAATTATTTAGTAAACATATATTTAATATGGTTAATTTAAAAAATATATGTAGGTCCTACGTTATATATATATATATATATATATATATTTAAAAAAAAAAAAATTAATGAAATTTTTGTATTTGAGTGAGGGTCCTGTTCAACGGTTCTACTCGCATGTGCTAAAAAACATGACCTTCGAGGTGGAATTTTGTTCGACGTGGCGGACTAAGAAGATGAATTCTGTTGGATTAATTTGTACATCGTTTTCTCTAGCTCCTCTACACATTATCATTCATACGTTTTCATTCCCTGGTGATAGCCATGACATCGATTAACATAAAATGAATGCATATGATATACTGCAACGTTACGCATGCGTTTGTCTTCAGCATTTTAGCTAATTTCTTCTAGCGTTAAAGAAGTGTGAAACAATTGTATAGAAGAAGAAAAATTGCAAAAGTAAGAACCCCATGAGGAGTTCTACCATTGGAGATGGTCTTATTTTAAGAACCTCTTTCTAAGAACCCCAAAAAAAGTTCTTAAATAAGAACTTTAAGAACCTTTTTTTTCAAAGTTAAGAACCTCTCTAATATTTATCATTATTTGTCATTATAAAATTTTAAGAACCTCTCCTCTAAGAACCCCCATTGGAGATGCTCTTATTTATCCATCTCTGATTCTATAGCAACTATGGATTGTCACGTGACGCTCTAAACCCTAAATCTATGTCTATATAGTATGTACATACACAAGCATGATGCACCTATATTGGAAAAAATTATACACGTATAGATTCAATTTTGTTGATACCAAAAGTTTGTGTTGGTAATAATTACCCCAAGCTTTTCGAAACATATATAATCTAGGATTCAAATAGTGCATTATTAACAATACTTAGTGCATTATTAACAATACATATTTTATTTTAGTTTAGTATTTGTACAAACATGTGAATAGTTAGAGATTGTTAGAGATCCCAACCAGAGTAGCAAGAACACCTTGTGTCGCATCAGAGATAAACTTGGTTTAAAGACGTGTCATTTTTAAACCTGTCGCAATGGCTAGAGAAATTAGATAAATGGAAAAATCACGAGAACATTATAATTGTGATATCCTCACATGATTCGAATGAAATTAAACCAACCGGTTTTAATAACACATACCGTTAGTTCCCAAACAATATGATTCAATAATAGTGGAGAAGAGTAATGTGTCAATATTGGGCCAAATGAATATATGGGCCGAGTTATCACACTAAGCGATGACATTGACATGTTTGAAAGAAAGTAGGTAAAACCAAGGAAAAACGGTCAATTCTCCTATGAAATATTGGTCTGCTGATTATTCATATACGAAATATTGATACATGCCGAAAATTATACGAATTATCTAATATTTTGAATTTCATATATCAACTTATGACATATGGTCAATTTCATCAGAACCGTAAACGGTGTGACTTTCACCGTTAACGGATGCTGACGTGTCTGACAGGTGGCCGTGCGGTTTGCTTTGGTTTGGTTTTTGATTTGGTCGTTTTTTAAATCGATAATACCAAACGACGTCGTTTTGGTCATTGATTTTTAAAAAACAGAAGCAAAACGACGTCGTTTGCTAATTTGGGGGGGAAACAAAATTAAGGTTCTTAAGTCGATATCCGACATCGGGTTTGAGAGTAAGGGAGGTTGAGAGAGAAGAGAGAAAGAGTTGATTTCGTAGAGAAAGAAATTGTGAGCATGGGTGATCAAGGAAGAGGGTTGCCAACCCACTGTAGATGTGGTGAACGTTGTCGATTGCTTACATCAAAAACTGTCACTAACCCAGGAAGACTATTTCATACATGTCGATTTGTAGATGAGGTAATGATGTAATTGGTGTTATGGATATAGACACTATGGTTACGAGATTGAACAATGGGAACAAATAATTTTCAAAAGCAATTGGTGTTGTTTGTATGGTGTTAAGAGTTAAGCGTTTTTGTCGATTGACCACGTGACAATCTGGGTTAGATTTTTTTCATGGTGTAGAAGAATCGTTATCACTTGTTCAAATGGACGGATGAATCAATGGTTGAAGAGATTGACGATATGAAACCGAAGTTTGATGATCTTGAAAGAGCTTCATTCACTTTCGAAAAGGGATTACAAGCTTGTGAACATGAAATCGAGACTCTTACAATGGAGACTCGGACTTGTGAAGCAGTGGTATGCGGTTTTGAGAAGGAGTTCAGAAGTTTTGAAAAGGAGATGGAAGATTTCAAAATGGAGCTAAGGGGTTTGAAGAACATGGTTGTGTGTGTTGTGGTGATGGTTATTTTGTACAAGTTATTTATGTAGTGTGTGTTGTGATGAACTAGAGTAAGAGTAGGGGTCCCGTAAGAGTAGTGTTGTCTGTTTTTGAGTTGGGTTATCTGTTTATGTAGTGTGTGTTATTTATGCTTGGGTTGTCTGTTTTTAATTTTGAGTTGTTTGTAATGTTTGTATTCATTTTGAGTTGTTGTGTAATGATGAAGAACAATTCTTATGTTTCATTCTGAGTTGTTGTGTAGTTTTCTTTTGTTGAGGATCGATTGTCTTCCTTTTGAATTGTTATGCTTCTGAAACCGAATTGCAACAAAAATTGCACCAAATTGCAACTAAAATTGCAGGTTTTAACCCAAAATATTGCAACAAAACAACATAAAATCTGAATTTCACCATTAAGCCATCCTTAAAACCGATACATACCATATCCAAAATATATAAAGATCTGAGACTAAATCCGAGACAATATAAACCAAAATATCATAGCCGAAATCCGAGACTAAATCCGAGACTAGACAATATACACCAAAATATCATAAACAGAACTTACTCTAAGATATTAGTCAATCAGTTGGCTTTGCATTGGCTGACTTGATCCCTCACCAATGTCGGAGCGAACTTCTGCCACCTTCTTCTTTTTTGGTTGTCGATGAAGAGCCATTACAATATTTTGACACTTCTTTGTGTTATGTCCACTCTCACCACATCTTCCACAATGTACGATTCTTCTTTTTCTTGAAAGTTTAGTAGGAGACGCATACCCCTCCTTTGTCTTCTTCTTACTTGGAGACTCATTCTTCCCTTTGACCCGTTTAGGAATTTTCTTCCTTCCTTTTTTTGTTGGTTCTTCTACTGTTGGTGGTGGCACAATCACAGCATCATCTGTCTTTTCCCAGAAGTTTACACCAAGCACAGCAGCAATTGGTGTTTCATATTGCTTTCTCCACTTAGAAGTGAGGTAACAGTCAGCCATATAATCCTCTTGCCTGCGTTTTTTCTGGGAAATTACCTTCAGGGCATGACGACAAGGCAATCCAGACATTTGTCACTTCCGACATGTGCAAGTACGCTGAAGCATCTTGACCTCAAATGCAGACTTCTTCTCCCTTACCTCATAAGTCTCATGCCCAGCAGGAAATACCATACAATGCAGGATTTTTTTCTGCTCCAAATCCACTATCTCCATTACCTTAAGACTGATCTTGCCTCTGTGCTTCATTGCTTTAAGTCTTCTTGCTTCAATGCGCAGCATTGCATTTCTGCGTATTGTCTCTAGCATCTCAACAAGTGGCATACTTCTGGCAGGGTCAATTGTGTGGTTAAAAGACTCGGAGATGTTGTTGCTTACATCATCAGAAGAAGATGTTGGTGTGAAGTAAGCCAGACTGCAAGTTTTTGGATTCTTCATCATGATGGATTCATAGACCTTCATGTCATATGACTTCACTGCTTCCACCCTTTTGTCGTACTGTGGCTTGTTGTAGCTCTTTGCAACCTTCCAGAATAATCCTTTCATGTCAGTCCTATTTGGATGCTTCTTCTTTAGGTTTGCATAAATGTGCCTTGCACACATCCTATGCTCAACATTTGGTAACATATCTGCTACAACATTCAGTAAGCCATGCAAACATTCACAATTTAGTCATGAAACCCTATAAACACAAATGCTATAGAAGTTTTAACAAATGAAATACCTTCTGCCTATATGATATAATTGTAAATCCATCACCATCGTGAAGATTTAAATCTGTTTGCAACTTTTCAATGAACCATCTCCAATTGTCTTCATTCTCGACATCAACAACAGCCCAAACAATGGGGAACATTTGGTTGTTTGAATCTCTTCCAACCGCTGCTAACAACTGACCTTTTATTGTGCACTTAAGGAAGCAACTATCAAGGCCAAAGATAGGGCGACAATGAGAGCACCATGTCTTCTTTAGTGCATCAAAACAGACATAAAATCTGTAAAACACATCTTCTCCGTTAGGTCCCTGGATTGTATCCAGTTCTACCGTAGACTCCTTGTTTGACCTAGGAAACACAACCACAAAAAAAGATATTACTACACTAAATAACTGAAGAGTAAACATTTAAAAAAGTGTGACACTTACCGTAATAGCTCAAGCCGGTATTCTCTAAGCTTTGAGAATTGTAAGTCGTGCTCCTCTTGGATCATCTCTAATGCCCTTTTCTTTACTTTTCTACACTGGTCTATAGTTGCAATCAACTGCCAACGTATCTGAATCTCACATTGAATAGCTTTTGGCATTAACTTTGGATTATCCCTTAGCTTATTCACAAATAGCTTAGCAATGACCTCTTGAGTAAGTAACTTAGAATGGCCATTCCGACTGCAAATATGTGTCTTCATGTATACTTTAACAACCCATTTTTGCAATGGCTCCTCATAATAACAATAAATCCTCCACAAACAATCTTCCTCTCCTTCTTTGGCTTCACTTGCACTCAGATCTGTCTTGCTCCCACCGCTTATATTGAATATTCCATCTATGCTTTAACACATAGTCTACCATAGCTTGTTTAAAAGCATCTAAATTGTCGAATACTTATCCTAAATCTCACCACTACATTTCTCGTATTTGAAATAACTCTCTCTCACATTACCATCTTGATCATCATCTGAGCACACAGGTGTAGCATACTCATCAATCTCCTCATCAACAAAACCTGCCACATTCATTTCAACCCTTGCTTATTCATCAAAAAGGGTACTTATCTCTCTCTGGCTCATCACTCTTTGCCTCATCACCATCTCTCGCAGTCTCATATCTCCACAAATATATCAATTGCGTTGGTCCACATTAATTGCCGCTTCACACATCTTCTTAAAGTTCTCGTCACCATTACACATCAATTTCCTGTCCTTTACTTCTTCAAACAGGACCTTATACCATACTCTATGACCATACAAACTCATCGGTAACTTATTCATTAACTCTGGAAACAACGCAGAGGGACGAGCTTCAACTATCCGATAACCAGCACCAATGTAGATAAGTTGGCCTTCAACCATCTCAAACTTCCCACCATAATAACAACCAAAATTGATCGGCTTGTCTACATCATCACTGCAAAAAGTAAAAAACCAAATTAAACTCTTTCAGACATTGTATCGAACACTTGGTGGACATGTTACAATCTCACTCTATAATCATGTAAATCGGATAGTTGATGGCAATTGAAGCTTAAATAAATGAATCCTAGACAAAAATTAATGAACTTCGAGACCTCATATCTATTGAAAACTATGAATTTCAAAAAAAATTAAACTACAAAATCCTTACCTCATTTTCGATCTCGGAGAATTCAATTCCCACTCGCGGAATCACCTCTGTTAACTACGAAATCCCTCGATTCGTCGTTTTGACCTCTGAATTTTGTGTTTCCTCTTCCTTTTCTTTTTCTCTACGAAATCAACTCTTTCTCTCTTCTCTCTGAACCTCTCTTACTCTCAAACCCGATGTCGGATATCGACTTAAGAACCCTAATTTTGTTTTTCCCCCAAATTAGCAAACGACGTCGTTTTGCTTCTGTTTTTTAAAAATCAATGACCAAAACGACGTCGTTTGGTATTATCGATTTAAAAAACGACCAAATCAAAAACCGAACTAAACCGCACGGTCACCTGTCGGACACGTCAGCATCCGTTAACGGTGAAAGTCACACCGTTTGCGGTTCTTGTGAAATTGACCATTTGTCATAAGTTGATGTATGAAATTCAAAATATTAGGTAGTTCGTGTAGTTTTCGGCATGAATCAATACTTCGTATATGAATAATCAGCAGGCCAATACTTTATAGGGGAATTCGCCGTTTTTCCGTAAAACCAAACCTCCCCTCAATTTCCAGACTGAATATCGATGTCCATAATTTTATGAATAAAGTAGATTTGAGTAATTTCCAACAAACACTTTAATAAAATTTGTTACAAGAAATGTATTTAATCATTCAACTATACACATTTAAGAATATATATTATCACATTCATAATTTTTTAGTTAGGAATTCATTTATATTCATCATGGACTTTGTCTTCTCTTTGATCTTGTCTAACTATCTTATAAAACTTTGAGCATTTATTTCTTCGTCTTATATCTGTTTCGATCCCATAGAAACCTTATAATATAAAGTATTATATTTGATTTCCGATTCTTGAGAATCAAAATAATGAAAGAAAACAGCTTCGTATGGTTGGTGAAGGCTCCATTCCGTTTGTTGATCATGGCACGTGACGTCTACATACGCAATATTACGTCATGTTCCGGCGCCGGAAACCTTACAGGCGGTGGATCCTCTGGTTTTGGTCAGAATGCCGGAAACTTTCAAATATGCGATCCGCCTAGCACGGCTCTTCCACGAAGCTTTACCTTGACGTCGACGGCACATGATCAAGGGTGTATGACACGTGGCCGACAATCTCTAGCGGCGATGAGACAATCGGCGCCGTTGGATCGCCGGAGGAATTATAGATGTGTTGTTGTGATGGGACGAATCGACGAGGAGGTTTCTTGTGGTGATGAGTTTGAAGAAGAAGCCTCTTTTCTTGATTTTTCACAAAAAAAACTGAAAGATCATCATCTGTTGACCAAGAAATAGATCATTTGAAGGATTAAAATTTATTTGTTGCTAATTTCGTAGTTCGAAATATGGATCTACCGGTGTCGAATGTTGATTTATAACAAAGCTTTTAGGTTATTTCGTTGCTTTTAAAGATGATACTATTTTTCATTACAAATTGGAACAGTTTTTACTTTTAGTTCTAACATTTAGTAAATAAATATATAAATATGGAGTAAATGACATTGCAATAACAATTTTACTTTTAGTCAAAAGTACAATTTCAACTGAACTAAATTATTTTATTATGATGAGGTATGTATTTTCAATTGCGATATTTTTGCAATATATTATCAGTTTATTTTCTATCTGTTTATTTTATTTTGATTTAGATTAAAATAAGTAAGATTTGTTTTTGGAAAAGACATTAAAATTTATTTAAATTCTGACATTTTGTGAAGTGTTTGTTCATTATATCTTAACAATTATTGCAAGTAATAGTTTCCTTTTTAAAAACTAAAAAGTAATAGTTTTTAGATTTTTTTGTTTTGTTTTTCAGAATCTATCAACTTTAATTGAAAACTGGCAATAGAAGTATAAGGCCGAATTTGATTACTTAAATTATATAAATAAAACTTCAAGACATCTGTTTCCATAAATTAAAAAACCTATATTTATTACTGATATATCATGGTTTTTACCCTATTTAAGCCATGATATAAGTCCTTTTTATAGAGTCTTTATAGTATTTTGGAGTCTTTTAGAGTCTTTTACAGGTCATAGCACGTTTGGAGGATTATTGGAAGTATTGGAGCTTTCTGGAGCAGTTTGTAGCAGAGCTAAAGATCGTGTCGCTGAGAACCTGAATTCACGTCGAGCATCGATCGATACCCCTTGGTATCGATCGACACTCAGCGCAGCAAGACACAACCCGCGAGTTTTCCAAGACTTGAGGAATTGCAAAAGTGCCCAGAAGTCTTTAATAATTACAAGAAGACCCCAGATCGTGTTTTAGGTTATAAATAGGAGTTTTCAGCCACCTGTTTAGAAATGCCTTTTGATACTTTTATTTTCTGTGTTTGATTTTACTTTGGTTTTAGAGAGACAAGTCTGAATCTCCCTTCGTCCGAGATCAGATCTCTAAACCCTTCTTCCTATTCTATTGATGATTTATTCAAACATGTCTTTTGATTCAATTGCCATGTCTGAGTAGATCCACTTTAGGTTTAGGGTTTTCTCATAAAGGATTTCTTTGAATGCTAGGTTAATTATCTGTTTAGGATTCACCATCTGAATTAGTTCTTCACCTTAGGTTGTGTTCATAGCTAATTCTAGGTTGACGAATCTGGAACTTAGATCTTAGGATAATTGATTAGGCACGAGAGTGCGATTAATTACCTGATAGAACCTAGGTGAGCAAATTGATTATTCGCAAAGAGATTTGGTTTAATTGATTTGTGAACATATCAAACCTGATATTAAAGCTGATTTAGAATTTAGGATTCGCAAAGAGATTTGGAATTCCTAGGATTTAGATTTAGATAGTTTTCGCAACGAGAGTTGGTTAGCTATATTTTAGTGATTTGAGTTCAAGAACTGCGCTAAATCTGAATCCTGTTAGTTAGTTAGTCTGCATTCATTGATTTCCTGAGAAAAACCCTGAGCCTATATTTCTCAATTGATTTACAACTCCTTTAATTTCTGCACTGCTTTTAATTACAACTGCTTGGCTTAGCGTAATTCGACACTATAGAATCTATTGTGCGTTTCTGTGAGTCTTCTGTGGTTCGACCCCTAGCTATACTATTACAACTGCTTTAGTACTTTAGGGTATTAAATTGAGCATATCAATTTTGGCGCCGTTGCCGGGGACTCAATTTCGCCATTAGATTTTAGTTTAGAATTTCGACTAAGTTCGTCGGTATCGATCGATACTCACTAGTATCGGTCGATACTCCGGCGACTTCTTTTTTGGTATCGATCGACACCACTTGGTATCGATCGATACTCAACGTATTTTTCTGGTTACTTACGTGCTTTGCCTAGTGTTTTGTTTGCAGGTGTATGCCTGTTCGTGAAACCAGAAGCAACAAGAGCACACAACTAGTTGAACTGTCACTGGAACAGCTAGCGTTTGTGGAACGCACAAACAGAAAGACCAAGCAAACATCAGGGATGAACAACCCAGTGGTTTTAAGAGCTGATGAAGCTGGAATTCTGAGAGACCAAGAGGGTCACGTGTGTAATGAGAGAGGGCAGCGACTTGATGAAGCTGGTAACATCGTTGTCCCTGCTGCGGTTGTTGAGATTGTCGCGCCAGCTGGGCGCGCCAACGCAGGGAATGCTGTGGTTAATCGTGGAAGGACGATTGGTGAATGCAACAGACCTGACCAGTTTTTCGCCAATCGTTCAGCAATTCGTCCTCCTGCGTTTGAGAGGAATGACTTTGAGCTGAAGCCTGCTTACTTCACTCTAGTGGGACAGCATCTCTTTCATGGTCTTCCTCATGAACATCCAATGGACCATGTAGAGAGGTTCGAGGACTTGGTCACTAGCATTAAGAGCAATGGAGTGTCCTACGACTATCTCTTCTGCAAGCTCTTCCCCTACTCTCTAGGTGGAGAAGCTACTTACTGGCTGAGGCAGCTATCTCCTGGATCGCTAACTAATTGGGAGGACACCAAGAGAGCCTTCCTGATTAACTTCTACGATGACGGAAGATCTGAAGATCTGAGGAATAAGATCTCCACTTTTTCTCAAGGACCTACTGAGGCGTTCAAGGCTGCTTGGACAAGATTCAGATCGTATCAGAGAGATTGTCCACACCATGGATACTCTGATGTGCAGCTGTTGGGTATCTTCTTCAGAGGAGTAGATTGGAGATATCAGATGGGTCTGGACTCTTCGAGCAATGGTAATTTCAACACCAGATATCCTGAGGATGCTATTGTGTTGATTGAGAACTTTGCATCTAGTAGTAGCACCAAGAGCGCAGACTTCGAGCGCAAGAAGCTGGCTGGTAACATGGATGGGTCACAGATTGCTGAAGTGAAAGCTCAGCTGGATTCTATGCACAGTCTTCTGCTGGGAAGGACAACAAAGGCCGTCCACTTTGCTACTGAGAATGAGGTGGAAGATGTTAACTACATAGGTGGTTCTGGTTTTCAGGGTCAGCGATTCGGATACAACTCCAATCGAAACTTCACCAACAATGCTCAGCAAGGAGGGTACCAATCCCCACCACCCAAAGCTCCTGAGAGTAAGATTGAGGCTATGCTTGAACACCTGGTTCAAGGGCAGGAGAAGATGACAGCCACCTTCAATGGTAAGATGGACACCATGTACACCGATTTGAGTGGAAGGATCGAGGCACTAAATACGAGCCACAGGATGCTGGAGACGCAAGTAGCTCAGACTGCAGCAAATTCCAAGGGAAAGGCGGTTCAATCACACAATGCACACGTCAATGCCATCAGCTTACGTGCAGAAAATCTCGAAGCCATTCCTGAAATCGCACAAGCATCGATCGATACTTCCCAGTATCGATCGATACAAGCCCAGACATCTGCTCGAATGGATTCGAAAACCCGTGTATCGATCGATACCCCATTGGTATCGGTCGATACCGGGGCGATTTCTGAGGAAACAGTTGAAACTTCGACTGTGGTGCCTAAGGTCGTTGCAGAACGAGTGTATGTAACCAGGATGCCTTATCCTATGGTTCCTAAGCTGACAAGGGAGGAATGGGAGATTGCTAGACTACAGTATATGCTGGATAACCCGAACGTGGAGCTTCTTTCTGATGAAGATGTACCTGTCAGAAACGATTCAAATCGCATGGCGTCGATCGATACCCTACCTGGTGTCGATCGATACCCCTCTCAGAACGGACCAGAAGTTATGAAAACACCTGAGGTGATCGGAGAAAGAGTTCGCAATTCACTACAACCGCGGAAATTGACACAGAGGGAAGACCCAGGGAAATTCGCTGTTCCATGCTCCATCTCAGGAGTTAATTTCAAAGAGTCTCTTGTCGACTCAGGGGCTAGTGTCAATGTCATCTCAAGGGCAATTGCAGAGCGGTTAGGAGCTGATATTCGATCACCAGAGGCATCTATCACATTCGCGAACAACTCCACCTCGCTTCCACACGGTACTATCCATGGTTTGCTGGTCAAAGTAGGAGACTGTCTGGTGCCTACTGATTTTCAGGTTGTGGAGATGGGTGCGATATCTCGTATGCCTATACTCCTGGGACGACCGTTCATGGCTACTGCAGGCGCGATCATAGACACACCTAATAAGAGACTATCTTTCTCTTACATTGACAGTGATGTCTACTATGATGTCATTCCACCTAGGAGTATTCCCACACGTGCCTCTAGCATCAAAGTTATCACAGGAGAGTCGCTAGCAATTGATCTTCTGGAAGAGCCTCCTGATGAGCCTACTGTCACAGACGTTCCAGCTGAACCGCCCAACATCCCCAAGAAGAAGACTAAGGCAACAAAGAAGAAGAAGGCCAAGAACAAAAAGGTCGAGAATCCCCATGTCACTCTGATTCCTCAGAAGTGTGATGGGAATTCGATTGATTACAAGGTCAAATGCAAGGGAGCCTTGAAGCCATTCTCCAAGGCCAGAGTCCTTCTTACTTCTGAGCTGAAAGAGAAAGGGCAGGAATTTGTGGACAGCATGCTAAGCAGAACTCTGAAGCTAGTAATATCAAGTGATGGAGCCTGTTTTGGTGCAAGCTCTCACTCTTATCCAGCCTGAAGGGCGTTACAGTCAAGCTATTGACGTTAAACGAGCGCTTGGTGGGAGGCAACCCACTGGTGAGTCTGTTTTTGATTCGTTTTTATTTTTATTTTCGTTTGTTTTGAGTCTGTGTCAGGATGAACAAGGAGCAACTCGAAATCGCCTAAGCATCGATCGATATCCCTATGGTATCGATCGACACCAATCGCGGATGAAAATTCACAAAGTCGATCTAAGCATGGTATCGATCGATACCATGCCGTGTGTCGATCGACACCGACTGTTCCAGAACGGTAATTTCTTGTTTCTCTTCGTTCTATCCTTTTTCTTTGTTTCTTTCACTGACTCTAGGCTAGATAACACTGAGGACAGTGTTGTTCAAGTCTGGGGGAGGTGTCTGCTGACATTGTTTTCGTTTTTCTTAGAGTCAGTCGTTTTATAGAGTCAAAACTGTTTTATTGAGTCAAAATTTGTTGGAGATGATGATCCTGTGCTTGAACCTATTGATTTGATTTTGTTTTTGAGTGCACAGTGTTACAGGATCAGTTCTAGATCGACTAATGAAAAATCCAAAGGCTGACCAGTTGACTAGAAAACATCCATGTCTCCAGCAGAGTTTTTCTGAAGCCTGAGCCAAATTTTTGCACTTCATCAATGTGGTTAGTGTTCATAGAGCTTGATTCATCATTCATATCTGATAAAGGAACCCGTGTGTTTAGAATTATGGTATCTCTCTCCCCTGAAATAAGTTGATAGATTAAGAGCATAAAAGATTGAAATGATTTTCTTCTGAGTAGAGGGTTAGGAAAATTTCCAGCGATCCCATTATTCTACTTAAGAGGGGATGATCACACAAAGGATTGGAAGCGAGGCTAGGATTTTCCTATGATGCCATTATTCGCCTACATCCTTTGATACATAGAGAGGGAAGAACCGGGGATTTGGTGGCAAACACCATCAATACTCGCGTCTCCTACCTTGATATGTATATGCTAAGCTGAAAATAAAAAATAATAATAAGGATATAATAAGAAATAAGTCTGGAGGAGAGAAATTGATACAAAAGAAGTGTGAAAAGGGTGGTTCCTTTGTCAAGATATTGTCTGGTAAAGAGTCTAGAAGGTTCTTAAATATTAGCTGCAGAGATGAAACTGGCGATGAGGGCTTTACTTGAACAATGCTGTGGGATTTTGTGTGGAGTCTGGAAAAGCTGCAAATGTCTACGGAGAAGTACATGGTGGTTAGATCGAAAGCTGATCAGGTGACATTTGGGTACTTGGGAAAAGGGTCTTTTCGATGGTTCAGGAACAGGTGAGTCTCTGCGTTTTCAAACCTCTTTTTCTGGTTTAGTCTTCTATTTGCTTGAGGGCAAGCAAAAGGCTAAGTCTGGGGGAGTTGATATATCATGGTTTTTACCCTATTTAAGCCATGATATAAGTCCTTTTTATAGAGTCTTTATAGTATTTTGGAGTCTTTTAGAGTCTTTTACAGGTCATAGCACGTTTGGAGGATTATTGGAAGTATTGGAGCTTTCTGGAGCAGTTTGTAGCAGAGCTAAAGATCGTGTCGCTGAGAACCTGAATTCACGTCGAGCATCGATCGATACCCCTTGGTATCGATCGACACTCAGCGCAGCAAGACACAACCCGCGAGTTTTCCAAGACTTGAGGAATTGCAAAAGTGCCCAGAAGTCTTTAATAATTACAAGAAGACCCCAGATCGTGTTTTAGGTTATAAATAGGAGTTTTCAGCCACCTGTTTAGAAATGCCTTTTGATACTTTTATTTTCTGTGTTTGATTTTACTTTGGTTTTAGAGAGACAAGTCTGAATCTCCCTTCGTCCGAGATCAGATCTCTAAACCCTTCTTCCTATTCTATTGATGATTTATTCAAACATGTCTTTTGATTCAATTGCCATGTCTGAGTAGATCCACTTTAGGTTTAGGGTTTTCTCATAAAGGATTTCTTTGAATGCTAGGTTAATTATCTGTTTAGGATTCACCATCTGAATTAGTTCTTCACCTTAGGTTGTGTTCATAGCTAATTCTAGGTTGACGAATCTGGAACTTAGATCTTAGGATAATTGATTAGGCACGAGAGTGCGATTAATTACCTGATAGAACCTAGGTGAGCAAATTGATTATTCGCAAAGAGATTTGGTTTAATTGATTTGTGAACATATCAAACCTGATATTAAAGCTGATTTAGAATTTAGGATTCGCAAAGAGATTTGGAATTCCTAGGATTTAGATTTAGATAGTTTTCGCAACGAGAGTTGGTTAGCTATATTTTAGTGATTTGAGTTCAAGAACTGCGCTAAATCTGAATCCTGTTAGTTAGTTAGTCTGCATTCATTGATTTCCTGAGAAAAACCCTGAGCCTATATTTCTCAATTGATTTACAACTCCTTTAATTTCTGCACTGCTTTTAATTACAACTGCTTGGCTTAGCGTAATTCGACACTATAGAATCTATTGTGCGTTTCTGTGAGTCTTCTGTGGTTCGACCCCTAGCTATACTATTACAACTGCTTTAGTACTTTAGGGTATTAAATTGAGCATATCAATTACTCAGCTAGTTTTTTACATAGAATGAAGCAAATTCTAATGTAGTGTACAGGCCATTGCAGTGCCAAGCCATTGGGAGATTTCTTTTGACAAAAAACGTTTAATCCTCAGAAAAAAAAAATACTTTGGGCCATTTATTAAGGTGGAGGAGATACTGGCCTGCTACATTTCAAATGGGCTTTGTTAAAAAAAATTATCATAAACGGCGTCGTACTGGTAACAGAGGCGATTCAAAGATTTTATTTTCTACGTAATGGTTATGTTTCTGAGACTGAGAGACTTGATCTTGATTGGTTAGACATTGTATTGTACACTAAACCAACCAAGATTTATCTTGTTAACAATCGAAACGAATCTCAGATTGCAAGTAGCCGAAAAGAGAGCTATTGAGAGAAATTCGAGTTAAATAAGATGATTAATTTTTAAACCCGAATTTAAAACCGAAACTAGTTCTAGTATTTTGATTATTAGTTTTAAATCTATAGATAGAAATAAAAAAATTCAAACCAACAAACATGAACAAAAAAAAATCCGAATCAAACATCCATAAAAATAACGAAGAGGAAGCAGATGATATATTGCTTAGTCAGATTAAGCAAAATCGTAAACATATGTTTTCTTGGATCTAAAAAAACTGTTAATAATAATAATAATTCTCTAAATCCCAAAAGAGGCATCTACTTTAACCTTAACTAGATTCTACCCCGTGCGTCCTCACGAGAATTATTTATTTATTTTTTTACCAAATTTTGTAATATATTTTTTATTGTATTTAGATATCATTTGTTTTATAGATATAATTTTTATAATAAGTGACTAAGATTTATTTTTAGGTTTAGATATAGTTTGTTTTTGTAGATTTAAGTTTTTCTAATATTAAATATGATCGTGATTATAAAAACATAATTCTAACTCGTCTATTCATATTAATCCAAGAATGACCGCGATTATAAAAACATAATTCTAACATACCCGTTCATATTACCGTATAATATAAATATTTATTAATTTTAAATATTTAAAATTGTAGGCTGATTGATTATGATAAAAATATACAATAACATCTCGTTTATCATGTCCATCATTATGAGAATATTATTTAAATTTGAATATTTAAATTAAATCAATATCTGGTTTATTATTTTTGTAAAGAAACAACTAGTTTTGTGATTTTTGATAATTAATCTAACATATATTTAAGGAATTCCAAACTAATCTAAATTAAGGTTGGAGACAGGTTTGGTTCGAAAGAGATAATGCAGTATTAACAG
This sequence comes from Eutrema japonicum, assembly GCA_030161315.1. Taxonomy (NCBI): domain Eukaryota; kingdom Viridiplantae; phylum Streptophyta; class Magnoliopsida; order Brassicales; family Brassicaceae; genus Eutrema; species Eutrema japonicum. The sequence continues at coordinate 47,077,126 of BSQW01000013.1, forward strand.
AAATTATAAATAAGAGAGAAGATAATTTGGAATTAGGAAACATGCTTTTTGACATCCCTATTTAGATGTCAAAGCTGTCTCTGTGTTTTTGGAAACAGTCAACACAGGTGGTAGATATGTTATCCAAAAAGGTTTACCCTTTTACAGTTTAACTTAATAAATTTAGATGGCAAAAAAAAATGAATCCTTTTTATTGACTTTAAATAGAATCCGGTTTAAAGTTGGGGAAAAAGCTTTAAAATATATGATATTTTCAAAATTTGCTAGAAAATACACTAATTTTTTCGTTGCAAATAAAATACTCAAACTAATTTTTTCGATACTATTTAATACACCACGCTCCATAATGTTCTAGTTTCCTCTATGCAAATTAACGGCCGTTACAGCTTAAATAGAACCTATAACCATTGTTAATTTGTTGGAGAATGATGTATTTGATGGGCTTTTGGAGAGTTTGATAAGGTGACTCGACAAATTAATTTTCTTATAAGAGAATAGAAATTTATAATTTTCTTGATCTCAAATCGATTTAGAAAAAATTTATCTGAGTAACCCAATGGTAATAGTGGATTTTCATAGTCACCAATTGATCACGTGTTAATTAATTACGATTAACATGTTAAACGAGTTTGTTTAAGATGTCAACAATAGTGAACTCGTGTGGAAGGAGAACAAAAGGAAAGAAAAAAGTATGAAAGTATGAACTCGTGTTATATAGTAACAAAATATTAAGTTGAGTATTATTTAGGCAACGAAAAAAGTTCGTGTAGTCTTCTGGTAAAACAAAAATAGTTGAGGTATTTTAACGGAATTTTTCGTACTAAAATTAACAGTAGTTATAGGTTCTGTTTAAGCCGTTAACAACCGTTAACTCGAATGGAGGAAACTGAAACATTATGAAAAGTAGTGTATTAAATAGCATCGAAAAAATTAGTTTAGGTATTTTATTGACAACGAAAAAGTTCGCGTATTTTTCAGACAAATTTTAAATAGAGTAATAGCAAAAAATACTATTAAATAACAAATAAATTAATTCTACATTTTTAAACTATTTTTTCAATACTGTTCACATAAAAAAGTCTAATTTAACCCTACATTTTCTAACTAATTTTATTTTTGCATTTTTCTCTCTCATGAAGTACTATTTATGATGGACTAGAAAGGAGAAGATAAAAGAAGAAAGAAAAGAATAATTTGTATGTTTTAGTGCATTTTTTATTGCGCATCATTCAATACAAATAAAAACTAAAAAAAAAAGTTTTTAGTGCATTTTTTATTTAATATGAACTAACAAGAGAATGTGAAATTATCAAGTTTTTTCATATATAAAGAATGATGGACAAAATAAACATACAACAAATCAGGTTTTATTTATTAAAGAGATACAGAAAATATAAATAAACATTATAAATTTATAATATATTATGTGTGTATATATATATATATATATATATGATTTACGGATCGGAGCGGATATCCGACCTTCGTAAAATTAGTATTTGTGATTTGATTTGTTTTAGACGGATACCATATTTTAGTATTTGCTTTGCTTCAAATCTTTACGGATATCCAGATTTTTCGGATCGAATCGAGACGAATACCGGATCGAAGCGAATCTTACGAATAATTTGCCCAGCCCTAACTGGTGGGGTTCAATTTTTTTCTGGTTTGATGATTTTTATGTGTTAATTATGTTGCAGTTAATCAATAACACGACAATATTAACGATACTAACTATATGTTAACGATGCTAACAATGATAACTGGTTTAATATGATAATGTTAACGATGCTAACAATATGTTTTTCTGGTTATAAATAGTGGTCGTCGAGTTTTGATGAATAGTACCAACAACCATTGATGAACAGTGTCACAGAATTATTCTGTCAGAAAATGAGTTTCAGACCAATGACATTTTTGTATTTATTTAAAAAGCAAAGAATATTTTGAGTTTTCTTTTTCCTACTTACCTAATTTACAAATGGAAAAATTCTATAAAAATACCCCAACTTTATTCCGATAAACATTTTAATACCCAAAACTATTTTTTAATACCCGAATTATTTATTAAAGTTTTTTTAACTGTAATGAATAAATTGGGTATTAAAAAATAGTTTTGAATAAATCGGGTATTTATACCCATTCAAATTTATTCATAGATTTTTGAATTTTTATAAATTTTTAAAAATTTATTCGGATTTTTAAGATATTTTTATGGAATTTTACGTTTACAAATTATTACTAATATTTATCTAATTTTTTGGTCAAGTGACCATATACACTCCATTCAGTGTATTAAATAAGTCAGATATAGGTTCGCGTGTATTTTTTTACCGTTTAAAATTTAACCAATTCGAGAAAACGAAAACCTAAAAAATTAAAATAAATCCGCGCCTTGCTTCATTCTATTGTTCTTCATCCAGAAAAAAAAAACCCAGAAAAATCGATGAGTAAGTCATCAGTCTTTGTGCGAAGCACCAATTTCATTGTCCTCAATCTCTTCACTTTCTTTTCCGTTGTCTTCTCCGATGAAATTGTCTCCGGTAAGTTTTTTTTTTTTTTCTCTTTTCCTTCTCCATTCTTTTCTCTCGCCGTCTTGGGTTGGAGACTTGTAGGGTTTTTCTTCTAATTCTTTCCGGGACTTAAGAATCACCAAATTTCATACATTTTTTACGCAACTAAGAAAATATTTCGATAGATTTCAACCCAAAAAAGATCCAATTTTGATGTCTTTTCCCTCAAACAATTTCTGGTTATATCGTTGTTATTGGAAGTTGTGGGTGATACTGTTTCACTCCAAGTGACTCCGACAATAGAGGTGATGGATTCTTCTAGTAGAACATCGATATGCGAGAGATTACATATCAATGGATTACAAAGGCTTAAGCACATTGATAAATATGCACATTCACTGAAACTGGTCCTTTCAGGTAATACTTCCAACATTCTTATAACAAGTATAGAAGTTTGCTTCCACAGGTAAAAAATCCAGAATCTTTATATATCTGTGTCAATCTCAAGTCTGAATTACGCTAAAAATCCAAGCTTTCTGCTTCTTTCTCTCTCTCTCTCTTTGTCGGAATTAGTCGCGTGCGATTGGAATGTGCCCTCGTGGTCAGTGGAAGAAAGTATCCAAAGGTTCGTGGGTCGGGATAATGTCACCCTTCGACTACAATATCCTCGATATAAGAACATATGGTTGAAGATGCAACTTTTGAAGCAGTCGCTGTACCAGTCGCTGTACCAGTTGAGAAGTAGTACAGGAAGTGATACAGGCGAGCAGCTCAAGGCATTGGACGACTTGGAACAAGGGATATGACTTGGACCGAGCTTGTGAAGCCACGTGGATGCACCAGGAAGTTGTAACTGAGCTGGAAGAGCATCTTGGAGAGGATTCCTTAGTATATTGGAGATAAGGAACATTTCCTAAATCTTAGCCTAAAAAATAGGAATGTGACTTATTGCTAGAGATTGGTTGAGATCTTTAGTTGAGCGTGGTAGGCTTGTATTGGTCGTGATCTATTGTGTATAAATAGAGGGACGTGACCTTTGTACGAGGTTAACACGTTAAAAGCAATATCTTAGCAAAGGGTTTTTGGGGTTTCTTGTAAGAAAGCTAAAGCTAGGGCTAAGGGGTTTATCTATCTATGGGGTTCTTGGATCCTGTATAGATCTTTGAACGTGTGAGGCTAGTTAGACAAGTCAAGGTGTGTCTTGAGCTTGTCATAGATCGTTTTAGGTGAAACTTGTAAGTGCACTTAAAAGATTGGCTAGTAAAATATCCTTGTAAGGAAAATCCTGTGTCAAATTCTGTTACAGTTCCTGTCTCAGCAGCTCTTGCGCTTTCAATTGGTATCAGAGAGGGCACCTGTGTGTAATACAAATAGGTGTGGTCCTGCGGAGAAGATGCAGAGCTGTGAGGCTTTGGGAAATTATTCAAATGTGATATCGAATTCAAAAGTTTTAGAAGAGCTGAGCAACCTTGTTACTTTTGTGGGAATCACCGAGTTTGAGGAAGGAGAAGAGCCTTCTGGATCTGAGTCAGAGGAAGAACAAAATGATGATTTCATTGAGAGTTACAAAGAAGCACGTGAGATGCTGATCAGAGTCGGAACAGAGAACTCAGAATTGAAGAAAGAAAAATTTCGTCTTGAAGCACTTGTTGAGTCACTGCAGGGTGAGCTCATTGCAGAAAAGAAGATCAGTCAGGAGAGCTTATCACTAATGAAGGAAAAGCTGGTTCTTGCAAACAAGGCTGACAAACTGGATAAGGAGTTGCAAGCTGAAAAGAAGGTGTCTGCACAGCTTTTGTCAGAACTGGATCTGCAACACAAAAAGATTCATATGTTTGCTGGTACAAAGCAGCTTGATAAGATTCTGAGCTATGGACGAATAGTGGATGTGAAACGAGGCATAGGATATACTGGAATGGAAAGGCCTGAGACTGCGAAAATCAACTTTGTGTCTGCAGGTTTTCAACAACAAGCAGAAACTAAGTATGTAAGTAGTACAGCACAAAATGGTGGATGTTATTTCTGTGGAAAGTATGGCCACATCAGGGCATACTGTTACAAGTTCTGGGATACAGTGAAGAGGCTCAGGAATCAAGGCAGGTTCACATGGAATGGTTTTCGGAATCAGATATGGGTGAGGAAGTCTGATCTGCTACAAAAAACCAAGAAGTCTGATCTGCTACAGGAAACCAGGAAGTCTAATTTGCAACAGACAAACACGACGTATGACCTGCAACATGCAAACATGAAGTATGATATGCAACAGACAAACACGAAGTCTGGCCTGCAACATGCAAACATGAAGTACGATCTGCAACAGACAGGAAGTACATCAAGTGGTACTACAGGACATGGATTTCAGACATCCACAAGAAAAACACCAAGGGGTACTTCAAGACTTGGTTTCGGGTGCAATATGGTCATTGTAGAAGATGAACATTATGACAGTAGCTGTAACATCCCGGTTTCTTGTATATGCGGAGAGGCTTATAAGAACTGATTTGGCTACCTATGTCACCAAAGTGCACTTATCTTTTCGGGAACTTGTCCAGAGAGAACTCCAGAGTTAAGGGTGCTTGAGCTGGAGTAGTCTAAGGATGGGTGACCTTCCGGGAAGTGATTCGCGGTATCGTGTGAGTGAGGACAAAACACGGGGAAAGGTCACGTGGTGATTGCAGGGTCAGTAAACAAGTCTTACGAGCCTCCCGGACTAGCGCATCGGCCGTCGGACGAGGGTGGGCCCACGGGCCGGGAGATGTCGTTGGGGCCCACAGGTAGGGGCGGTCGGGGCGTTATAAGTGGTATCAGAGCCGAACCCAAACACGTGTGTGAAGTCAGGTGGGCTCACACCGTCTAGGGTGACGATCCTGGTGCGCAACGAGGACGTTGCGCTCTGTGAGTGGGGGTGATTGTAACATCCCGGTTTCTTGTATATGCGGAAAGGCTTATAAGAATTGATTTGGCTACCTATGTCACCAAAGTGCACTTACCTTTTCCGATCACTTGCCCGAAAGAACTCCAGAGTTAAGGGTGCTTGGGCTGGAGTAGTCTAAGGATGGGTGACCTTCCGGGAAGTGATTCGCGGTAGCGTGTGAGTGAGGACAAAACACGGGGAGAGGTCACGTGGTGATTGCAGGGTCAGTAAACAAGTATTACAAGCCTCCCGGACTAACGCACCGGCCGTCGGACGAGGGTGGGGCCCACGGGCCGGGAGATGTCGTTGGGGCCCACAGGTAGGGGCGGTCGGGGCGTTATAAGTGGTATCAGAGACGAACCCAAACACGTGTGTGAAGTCAGGTGGGCTCACACCGTCTAGGGTGACGATCCTGGTGCGCAACGAGGACGTTGCGCTCTGTGAGTGGGGGTGATTGTAACATCCCGGTTTCTTGTATATGCGGAGAGGCTTATAAGAATTGATTTGGCTACCTATGTCACCAAAGTGCACTTATCTTTTCGGGAACTTATCCAGAGAGAACTCCAGAGTTAAGGGTGCTTGAGCTGGAGTAGTCTAAGGATGGGTGACCTTCCGGGAAGTGATTCGCGGTATCGTGTGAGTGAGGACAAAACACGGGGAAAGGTCACGTGGTGATTGCAGGGTCAGTAAACAAGTCTTACGAGCCTCCCGGACTAGCGCATCGGCCGTCGGACGAGGGTGGGCCCACGGGCCGGGAGATGTCGTTGGGGCCCACAGGTAGGGGCGGTCGGGGCGTTATAGTAGCTGCTCACGACACATAACAGGTACACAAAGCAACCTGCAAAATATCAAGAAGCTCAAAAGAGGGTACAAGTGCTACAATGCAAAGGATGATATCAATCTGTGGCACCAGCGACTTGGTCACATGAATGTAAGGACTCTAACTACTCTTGTTGATGAAGAAATAGTACGAGGTGTGCCTCAGATCAAGGAAGAAAACAAGATGGTGTGTGATTCGTGCTACAAAGGAAAGCATGTAAAAGTTCAACATAAGAATGTGCCAAATGTGCAAACAAAAGCAGTGTTGGATCTGGTTCACATGGATTTGATGACAATGCAAGTTGACAGCCTAGACGGCAAGAGGTATGTGCTCGTTCTGGTGGATGACTACTCCATAGTCACTTGGGTCAGATTTATTCGTGAAAAATCTGAGATATCTGATAGCTTCAGAATATGGGCACTTCATATGATAAATGAAAAAGGAGGTATCAAGAGGATTCGCAGCGGACTATGTGATGAATTTCAAAGTGAGTCTATGAAGATGTTTTGTGAAAGTCATGGAATCGCACATCATCTTTCGGATTCAAGAACACCACAACATGATGGGGTTGTAGAGAGGAAGATTAGAACTCTTCTAGAGATGGCCAGAGCAATGATACATGGCAACAATGTACATGTGAAGTTCTGGGCAGAAGCATTAAACACATCGTACTACATCATTAACAGGGTCTATGTTAGGAAATGGACCACTAAGACTCCATATGAGCTGTGGAAAGGGAAGACGCCTAACCTGAGCTACTTTCATGTATTTGGATGCAAATGCTACATCTTGAATGACAAGGATCATCAAAAAAAGTTTGATGGAAGGAGTGATGAAGGGATGTTTCTGGGCTACTCAGGAAGTAGTACATCCTTTAGAGTGTACAACACTCAAACTGATGTGGTCATGGAGACGGTTCATGTGGTGTTCGATGAGTATTATCTTCCGAAGTGGAATGGATTTAGTACAGAAAGCGACTCAGAAGATGAACCAAAGACGTGTACTATTTCAGAAGACCAGTCTGGTTCTGTCTCAGAACAGGGAGTAATACAGCAGACTTCAAAACAGTCTGATTCAGAATATGAGGTGATACAGCAAGTTCATCGGAATCACTCACTATCTGATGTGATCGGGGATGTGACCGAAGGGAGGAAAACCCGTGGAGTTCAAATTAACTTCAAAGAGATGCTTCAACTGAAGTCGAAATAGCCATATCGAGCTAAGTATGCATACTGCTTCAAGTGCATGTGTTTTTAACTTATGTGTGCTCACAAGCAGAGGGAGATAAGAATGTGGGGTAGTAACCAAATCAGAGATTTTGGGGGAGTCAAGGAGGTTGTTGTTACTCAGGTGCTTGAGAAACACAAAGCTAAAAAGGGGGAGATTGAAGATGCAGCTTTTAAAGCAGTCGCTGTACCAGCCGCTGTACCAGTTGAGAAGTAGTACACGAAGTGATACAGGCGAGCAGCTCAAGGAATTGGACGACTTGGAACAAGGGAGATTACTTGGACCGAGCTTGTGAAGCCACGTGGATGCACCAGGAAGTTGTAGCTGAGCTAGAAGAGCATCTTGGAGAGGATTCCTTAGTATATTGGAGATAAGGAACATTTCCTAAATCTTAGCCTAAAAAATAGGAATGTGACTTATTGCTAGAGATTGGTTGAGATCTTTAGTTGAGCGTGGTAGGCTTGTATTGGTCGTGATCTATTGTGTATAAATAGAGGGGCGTGACCTTTGTATGAGGTTAACACGTTAAAAGCAATATCTTAGCAAATGGTTTTTGGGATTTCTTGTAAAAAAGCTAAAGCTAGGGATAAGGGGTTTATCTATGGGGTTCTTGGATCATGTATAGATCCTTGAACGTGTGAGGCTAGTTAGACAAGTCAAGGTGTGTCTTGAGCTGGAAGAGCATCTTGGAGAGGATTCCTTAGTATATTGGAGATAAGGAACATTTCCTAAATCTTAGCCTAAAAATTAGGAATGTGACTTATTGCTAGAGATTAATTGAGATCTTTAGTTGAGCGTGGTAGGCTTGTATTGGTCGTGATCTATTGTGTATAAATAGAAGGGCGTGACCTTTGTATGAGGTTAACACGTTAAAAGCAATATCTTAGCAAAGGGTTTTTGGGGTTTCTTGTAAGAAAGCTAAAGTTAGGGCTAAGGGGTTTATCTATCTATGGGGTTCTTGGATCATGTATAGATCCTTGAACGTGTGAGGCTAGTTAGACAAGTCAAGGTGTGTCTTGAGCTTGTCATAGATCGTTTTAGGTGAAACTTGTAAGTGCACTTAAAAGATTGGCTAGTTAAATATCCTTGTAAGGAAAACCCTGTGTCAGATTCTGTTACAGTTCCTGTCTCAGCAGCTCTTGCGCTTTCAATGGTGTCTCATCTACAGTCACCTTGGAGTTTTCTGCTAAACAAGGTAAGACTTTGTCTTGTTTTCGTTATTTTCTTTGCGAATTCAAAAACTTATCATCAATCCGTTACCGCTTTGCAGAGTTCTTCATGTACCGTATCGTGTTTTTAATCATGGGGATTGTGTTGCTGAGTTTGGCTTCTACATTGAGTGTGTCATTACCATTTTACTACATCTCTGCCATGTCCATTGGGATTATCTTTCTTGTAACTCTTATCATTAACCAGGTATAATAAGATTGCTCTTTTTCTAAAAATCCTTGCTTGTATTACATGATTTCTCTATGGTCGTTAACACGATAAATGATTGTGAACAGTAGAGCTGTCAAATAGGCGGGCTGTCCGTGGACAAGCCCAGTCCATATCATTACAGACGGACCATGGTCACGCCCAGATACGAAACGGTCCATTTGGACTAAGACCGCACGGACATCATACAAAAATGGCCAGACCGTGTGGACAATGGACAGGCCCAATTACTGAACAGGGGATGAAGCGTCTCTCAACTGAAGGGAAGAGTCGGCTTGAGTTGTTTCTATACTCATCCATGGTGAGATTGTCTTTTCTTGACCTCTCTTGTTTCAATCGAACATTTATTCATTTACTAAGCAACTCGTTTTTTAAACTTCTCAGATTGGTGTGGGAGGTTACTTTCTTCGATACTTTTGCGGTTTAATTCAACATCTGCTAACGCAGATAGGAATCAGTGAATATTTGTACATCCCTGTATGTAAGTTTTGATATTTTTTACATTTTTGCAACTGTTGTTATGTCAGATAGGAATCAGTCCGGTTTGATGAATCTAAAACGGCTTATGTGAATTTCACAGATGGCGATTCTTGCGGGTGCCTTTGTGTTTCTGTTTGGAGCATGGTCAGGATTTTGGACTGTCAAGAAATTTGTCGTGACAAAAGATGGTTCTATTGACATTACCACATCAATCTTTGTCTCTTGGACCATCCGAGCTTTTGATGTGATTCTGATCCTTCAGGTTGTGAGTAACCCAATTCAAGTTACGTACTCGACAACCCAAGAGAAGAAAACAGGCCCAATTGTGAAGTCCACTATTACAAACGCCAAAACCTGTGAACCTGCAAAAGACATTACAGAGAGGAAGAAGAATATTCTTCATAACAACAAATTTGATAATATTCTTCATAACAGATTTGATACTCTCAAATCTGTCTCCAACGACTAATTATCTTTCCAGCTGTATAGTTTTAGATAAGAATGGCCAATGTTCTGGATTGTTCCAAGAACCCTATATAAGCCATTGTAAGCTCATTATGTAAAATCATCTGAAATAAGAATAGCTAAAAAAACAAAGCAAAGCATTTCATCTTCACTCTTTCACATGGTATCAGAGCCTTTGTAAACCTTAACAGGTGCTTCAATGGCCAATCCTCTCAATCCTTACCCGTTCCCCAGTAATGTCCACGTCCTGAGCTCTGTCACCTTGAAGCTCAACGATAGCAACTACTTGCTATGGAAAACCCAATTTGAGTCTCTCCTGTCCAGTCAGAAACTCATAGGCTTTGTCAATGGAGGTGTCACGCCTCCGGCAGCCACGAGAACCGTCGTCAACAACAATGTCGGATCAGATGAACCCAATCCGATGTACGAGCATTGGTTCTGCACAGATCAGCTCGTCCGCTCATGGTTATTCGGCACATTGTCTGAAGAAGTGCTTGGTTCAGTTCACAATCTCCTCACCTCACGAGATATTTGGGTCTCTTTGGCTGAAAATTTCAACAAATGCTCAGTTGCACGGGAGTTCTCTCTTCGTCGAAACCTGCAACTTCTCACCAAAAAAGATAAGACCTTTGCGGTCTACTGTCCGAATTTCAAAGCTATATGTGACTCTCTCAGCTCCATAGGCAAACCCATTGCTGAATCAATGAAAATATTTGGGTTCCTCAACGGTTAGGGCAGAGAGTACGATTCCATCACTACGGTGATTCAGAGTTCCCTCACGAGGCTTCCAACTCCGACCTTCAATGATGTCGTCTCTGAGGTCCAAGGCTTCGACTCTAAGCTTCAGTCATACGAGGAAACCACAGTCACACCTCATGTAGCCTTTCAGACCCAACAAACAAGCTCCAACTACTATGGTCAGAATCAGGGAGGAAGAGGACGCTTTGGACAGAATCGCGGAAGAGGTGGCTACTCCACTAGAGGAAGAGGCTTTCCTCAGCATCAGAACAGTCAGGGTAACACAGGAACACGCCCAACTTGTCAGATATGCGGTAGAACTGGTCATACAGCTTTGAAGTGCTATAACAGGTTTGATAACAACTACCAAAACTCTAACACAGTTCAAGCCTTCAACTCTCTGCGTATATCAGACGACAATGGTAAGGAATGGTACCCAGACTCTGGTGCTTCGGCTCATGTCACTGCCGATCCTAACTCACTCCAGTCCGCAACACCGTATGACGGCAACGACACCATTCTGGTTGCAGATGGAACTTACCTCCCCATTACGCATGTTGGTTCCACTACCCTTACATCACCTTCAGGTACACTACCACTAAATGAGATCCTGGTCTGTCCTGCAATACATAAATCATTACTATCAGTGTCCAAACTTTGTGATGATTATCCGTGTGGAGTGTTTTTTGATGCTAACAAGGTGTGTGTGATTGACCTAAAAACTCAGAAAGTGGTGTCAAAGGGACCTCGGCGTAATGGACTCTATGTGTTGGAGAATCAAGAATTCACTGCCCTTTATTCTAATCGTCATTGTGCAGCTACAGAAGCCATTTGGCATCAGAGACTGGGTCATTCAAATTCAAAAATTCTCCAACATCTCAAGAACAGCAAGGAAATAGAAGTCAATAAGAGCAGCACCACCCCTATTTGTGAGCCTTGCCAGATGGGGAAAAGTTCTAGATTACATTTTTTTTCTTCTCAGTCAAGAGCATCACATCCTTTAGATCGAATACACTGTGACCTTTGGGGGCCTTCACCAGTTGTATCAAACCAAGGGTTTAAATATTATGTTGTGTTTGTGGATGATTACTCTCGGTTTTCATGGTTCTATCCTCTCAAAATCAAATCTGAGTTCAATTCTGTGTTCATTGCATTCCAAAAAATGGTGGAAAATCAGTTCAATACAAAAATAAAGACATTCCAAAGTGATGGAGGAGGAGAGTTTACAAGCAATCTATTACAACAACATCTAATCAACTGTGGAATCAAACATTTCCTATCCTGCCCTTACACGCCACAACAAAATGGGATCGCTGAGAGAAAGCATCGTCATCTGGTGGAGCTTGGACTCTCTATGATGTTTCACAGTCACACTCCTCTGAAATACTGGGTAGAAGCCTTCAGTACAGCAAACTTCATCGGGAATATGCTTCCATCATCAGTTTTGGATAACTGCAGTCCTTCTGAATTTCTTCTCAACAAAAAACCAGACTACTCAATGCTCAGGATCTTTGGCACTGCGTGTTATCCATATCTCAGGCCAATGGCAGATCATAAATTTGAACCAAGGTCTCTTCAATGTGTCTTTCTTGGATATAGCTCTAAATACAAGGGGTATCGGTGCCTGTTTCCACCAACAGGGAAAGTCTACATTTCCAGACATGTAGTCTTTGATGAAGAAAATGTCCCTATCTGATTGACTTCGGATTCACCTGCAGTAAATCTGATCCATCTCTCTTCACATTCAGACAAAATGGGAAATCTATGGTACTACTGCTCTATGTTGATGACATACTTCTTACCAGTAGTGATGATACACTTCTACAAGACTTACTTGGCTCTCTCAACAGACGGTTCTCTATGAAAGATCTTGGACCTCCGCGATACTTTCTGGGCATCGAGATAGAGTCACACTCAGATGGACTCTTTCTGCATCAAAAGGCTTATGCAACTGACATTCTGCCAAGCGTCAATGTCGGACTGCAATTCAATGCCTACACCACTGCCTCAACGTCTTGAGAACCTCAATAATGATCCATTTCCAGAACCGACTTACTTCCGAAGCCTGGCAGGAAAGCTTCAGTATCTCACTATCACAAGGCCAGATATTCAGTATGCGGTCAACTTCGTCTGCCAAAGAATGCACTCGCCAACAATCTTAGACTTTGGGCTTCTCAAACGAATACTCCGCTATCTCAAAGGCACACTTCACCTTGGACTCCACATCCGACGGAGCTCAGACCTATCTCTCACCGCTTATAGCGACAGTGACTGGGCCGGATGCAAGGAGACGTGTCGCTCCACAACCGGTTTTTGCACTCTTCTAGGACCCAATCTCATTTCCTGGTCTGCAAAAAGACAGCCGACGGTGTCCAAATATTCTACCGAGGCGGAATACAGAGCTCTCACAGCAGTAGCTCAGAAAATTACTTGGCTCTCCTCTCTGCTCCGCGACCTCGGAATTCAGCAATCTAAGTCCACATTGCTGCAATGTGATAATCTTTCTGCTGTATATCTCAGCGCCAATCCGGCTCTCCACAATCGATCGAGACACTTCGACACGGATTATCACTACATTCGCGAACAAGTCGCCTTGGGACTCATTGAAACGAAGCACATTCCGGCGAGCCATCAATTGGCTGACATTTTCACTAAACCACTTCCACGGCGACACTTTGTCGCGCTTCGGACCAAACTCGGCGTCGATGAGTCATCCACTCCAAGTTTGAGGGGGGATGTGAGTAACCCAATTCAAGTTACGTACTCGACAGCCCAAGAGAAGAAAACAGGCCCAATTGTGAAGTCCACTATGACAAACGCCAAAACCTGTGAACCTGCAAAAGACGTTACAGAGAGGAAGAAAAATATTCTTCATAACAACAAATTTGATAATATTCTTCATAACAGATTTGATACTCTCAAATCTGTCTCCAACGACTAATTATCTTTCCAGCTGTATAATTTTAGATAAGAATGGCCAATGTTCTGGATTGTTCCAAGAACCCTATATAAGCCATTGTAAGCTCATTGTGTAAAATCATCTGAAATAAGAATAGTTAAAAAAACAAAGCAAAGCATTTCATCTTCACTCTTTCACACAGGTTTTGTTCGTTTATTTTTCATTTCTACAACTTGTGATTCCTCTATAACCAAACATGAGGTCATGATCTTGTGTTAATTAACAGAGCTCTGTTGACTCCTTGCTTGCTGGAGGAGCGTTGATATCTGGAATTCTAATCTCATCAATTCTAAAGAGTATTATCAGAAAGCTGTTATCGCAAAGAATCAATGAGCAAGATGATGAAACTGAGAATTGTAACCGCGGCTTAATCCATGCTACTACGTTTGCTTCTCCTCTTCCTAAAGGTTTTGGTCTAATTTCCATCGATACTAAGCCCTTTATATTCGTAATGTTCTTAAAGAACCGGCTTTTGTTTTGTAAATGGTCGTTGCAGGAATCAACAAGATGCCGAGGAAAACACCCCTATCTGATTCAGATACCTTTCCTTCTTCATTCCACAAAACATCAGAAGGGAGAAGAAAGTTCACTAGAGAGAGCACGGAAAATGCGGTGAAGGAACTGGTTTCTTCACCCGGTTTCGGCGAATGGGCGATGAAAAACGCCAAAAGAATCAGCGTGAATCCGATAGCAGATTCGTCCAGTAAATTCACTGATACGGTTAAGCGCGGGAGATGGTTTCTCTGGTTCTGAAAAGCAACCAGCCAGTGAAAGTTTTGAACCACTACTGGGAGAGTGAAGAGACTCTTGTAACTTTGTAGGGTACAAATGCTGTAACAAGTAACAACCCTAATTGTTTATTTAGGTCGCTTGTGTAGAAAGTAACAATCATATATTTTCTTATTGAAAAAAGTGGGGAAAAACTTTAAAAACCCTGAATTATTTAATATTTGCCAGAAAACTACATAAACTTTTTGTCTTGCCAGAAAATTACTCAAACTAATTTTTCGATCCAATTAAAGCCTCAAATTGTTAAGCGTTTCCAGTTTCCTCCCTGTAAGTTAACAACCATTAACGACATAAATAAAAATGTTAACTGCTATTAATTTTAGTTACGGAAAATTCCATAAAAATACATTAACTATTTTTGTTTTGCCAGAAAACTACACAAATTTTTTCGTTGCCTAAAAAATACCCAACCTAAATTTTTCAGTGCTATTTAATACACCATATTTCATATTTTCCAGTTCCTCTCGTTTTTCCCCTCCTTGCGAGTTCACTACCATTGACAGCTTAAACAAAAGCGTTAACAAGGAATTCTCACAGTCACCAATTAATTAATCATGTGTTAATTAAGATTAACAACGGTTAACAATTCTGTTTAAGCCGTCAACGGTAGTGAATTCGTAGAGAGGGGGGAACGAGAAGAACTAGAAAAGTATGAAACATGGTGTATTAAATAGCACCAAAAAATTAGGTTGGGTGTTTTTGTAGGCAACGAAAAAGTTTGTGTAGTTTTCTGGGAAAACAAAAATAGTTGAGGTATTTTTACATAATTTTTCGTTATTAAAATTAACATCAGTTAACGGTTTTGTTTATGCCGTTATCGGCCGTTAACTCGAAAAAAAAAACTGGAAATGCTTAATAGTTTGGGGCTATAATTGGATCGAAAAATTAGTTTATGTAATTTTTTGGCAACGCAAAAAATTCTTGTAGTTTTCAGTCAAATATTAAATACTTCAGAGTTTTTAAAAGTTTTTTCCCTTAAAAAAAATTCTCATTTATGGCTGAATCGTAAAATCAACAAGATGTCAGTATTGTTCTAATGGAAATTTCTCAATGCTGATTTTTCAGGGTATGATCTTGACCCAATAAAGAATCAAATATTAGACTTTTCATCCATGTGTGTAGTCATCAATGATGTGAAGCTCACTATAGATTAATATCAACTTGAATAATGGAAGATGATGTATGACATAAACAAACGATGGGAAAAAAAGTCATCTCTTTTGGTAATGGGTGAATTTTCTATAGCATTTTAATTTGAATGATTCCACAAAGTGAGTTGGTCGTCTCTAATTAGTCCTTGGAGAGAACATGTCTTTTGTCTCATAAGCCTCCTTTATTGTCATCAATAATCCTAATTTTATTCCATTTCACAGCGAAGAAGAAGCAGAGAGTTGGTTATAAAGAAAGGAAAAAAACCTCAAATAAGAGCATAACAGAGAAGAAGATGTATCAAGATCAACAACATCCCGTTGGTGCTCCTCCTCCTCAAGGTTAGTTATATCCAAGTTTTGTTTTAAATTATTTTTGATTTTTTTTTCCTTGCTGTGTTTCAAAATTCTGATGTTGTTGTTAATGTTGTTTTAAAGGGTATCCTCCAAAGGAAGGATATCCACCACCGGAATATCCTCCGGCAGGTTATCCTCCGCCGCAGCAGGGGTACGGTCAGGGATATCCGGCACAAGGCTATCCTCCGCCGCAGTATCCTCAAGGTCCTCCGCCGCAATATCCTTATCAAGGTCCTCCGCCGCAATATCCTTATCAAGGTCCTCCGCCGCCACATTATGGCCAGGCTCCACCTAAGAAGAAAAAAGATAAAGAATCAGGCTTTGTCGAAGGATGGTGCGTTTTGACCCATTCAAAGTCTATACTTTATATCTTTTCTTGTGATTTGTGAATGTTATACATATATGTGTATTTGTATTACAGTTTGGCTATGCTCTGCTGTTGTTGCCTCTTGGAAGCTTGCTTTTGATTGGAGGAAAAGATGATATTGCCGTTGACCTTCGTCTTGAGGATTGATGCAGCCGTATTCTATCCAAATTTTATTTAAAAATGTTCAAAAATAAAAAATTTGATCAACATTTTAGATTTAATTTCTTCTGGTTATATGTTTGTGTATATGTGTGCTCACGTTCTGTGTGTGTGTCTGTGTCTGTGTGTGTCTGTGTCTGTGTCTGTGTCTGTGTCTGTGTCTGTGTCTGTGTCTGTGTCTGTTCTTTATTTATTTTTGTTGGTTATGAATTCAAATTTGACTTCAGGTCAGGTTAATTTTATTTTATTGACTACTGATTCAGAGCCTGCTTCCCATCTTTTGTATATGTAAAAATGTGTTGTCACTTTTGTGTGAAAACATTCTTTTTTTTTTTTTCAGTAGACATTAAGGTCTTTAGAACTTCTTTAATGTGATGACAAAACATTAAATATGATGTAATTTTTGCACTAAACCTTTTCAATAGGATTCCAAAAATAATATATATTGTTCACTTATTTTATTAATAAAATAATCAACTAAATAAATATAAAATCAAATAATAAATTTAAAAAAAAATAATAGTATAATAATAACCTAATAGGGAATATTCTTTTTACTGTGATATTTGATATTGTGATTGGAAAATAAAAATAATTTGGTGCTAAAATTACACTAAATATAATATAATTTATGATATTATGGTTAGAGATAAGGAAACAAAATATGCAATCATCACGGTCCACTATTCCTTGTCTGTCATATTCACTACGTGTCATTTAGGCTATCTACAATGGTTGAAGTTTACAACACCCTTTTTTCTCTTTTAATACTCCACATCATCTTCTTTTTTTTTCACCTTATTATTCAACACCTATTATTCAATAACCACTTATAATGGTTTTGTTTTAAAAATATTACAACACTCTACCCCATTATTTATATTTTTTTTTTCTTATGTTTTTTTTATTACATATTTTAGCTAAAACAATTAATTATCGATTAAAATTAAAATAAAATTAATAAAAGTTAAATAATTTTATGAAATAAATTTTGATTAAAAAAATACAAGTAATAAAAATCAGAAATATAGATAATTATAATTAAAACACATACAATGACGAAAATTTAAAATGCAATACAATAAACACACAACACCAAAGAAACAAATATAATTTAATTAGCACAATAGACTCAACTCACAAACTTAAAAATCTCATTCACCACGAAACATTCTTAAAAATTTCCATTACCAGCACTTGAATATAGTTCATGCGCTTTTGACAATACATCATCCTCTGACCACCCGCTTCTTTGCATACGCTTAGCGTTATCGTATGCGCCAACCCATTTGGCTAATATTTTGTTCATGTAGTTGTAGTGATTTCTGCACGAGTTTCCATCACGTGGAGGATCAAATGAGCAATGTTCATTACAATACTCAGAAATCTTACCCCAATATGAATCGCCTTTCTGGTTTCTGCCAATAACGATGTCTGTTCCATATTTAATCCATCCGCTTAAGAGCACCAAATTTTGCTCAGTGGTCCATTTTGGGCTTCTCCGACGAGGAGTTGAATCTTCTGCATCTGGAGTGACTTCATGAATACCGCTCATACCACCAAGACCCATTTGTATAGAACATTCGGGAAATTCATTACCCGTTGGAGTAGAAGAATATGGAGGTGGTTGAGATGAATACGACATCATCGATCCGTAATATGGAGGATGGTTTGGAACAGCATATGGCATGAAGAAATTTGGTAGATACTCATAATTTGGTATATGTTGGGAAGGCTGATTTTGAAGCGAATAATTGTTGGGATTTGGGTAGTTAAAAGGGTAATTAGAAGAATTTTGAGTGTTAAAAGGGTTATTATTGGGATCCATTTAACTAAAACGATTTTTAAAACCAAAACGGAAGTTTATTGTAGAATAATAGAAAAGTTTAGTAAAAAAGGTGGTTTTTTCTGTGTCCAAATGAAATAAAACAAGTGTCTATTTTTATAGAGTGTGAAAAATGATGAATTTTGGTATAAAAGTATTTATATATATATGTAGAATTATTTTGAGATAATTGATGTTGAATGATTAAGGGAAAAAACAAATGTAGAATCTCAACGACCAATAAATATGCGTCACGTGTAATATCAATCTTTAAAAAAAAAAACAGGATCACTCCTGTATTGACAAGTGTCTCGCTTTTTGTTTATCAACATAGTTGATAAATTTCAACGAAGTACGCGCCACATCCTTGCTGAGTCACTAAACACAGACCATTGCAAAAAAAAAAAATATCAACTGTTGTAATTTTTGTTACAAGAAACCATTGTAACTAGTCTTACGGAAAATTACTATTAACTTGAACTCGCATAGTAACACATAATTTCATATTTGAAAAGTAAAAAACAATAATCCCGAATGGTCTAGATTCTTAAGGGTGCGTTAAACATTTGAATTAAATTGTAAGGCAAATTTGTAAACTGGATAAAAATATAGAGCTCCAGTTGAACTCCCTCAAAATCGATACATCATTTTGCATAGGTGAGAGAACCGACCATGATTTGATGTGTTACGATTTGTTAACGCTTTACTTATATGCAACTCAGCACTGATAGGAGATGTGTCTTAAGTGTGCTGTTCCAGAAGAATCAACAAAATATCTTTATATTTTAATATTTCCTAATTTTATAAGTTTGGGCTATTTCAGATTTTTTGTCCCTTTCAGATTTCTTCCCGAATACATGTATCGAACGAAATATGGATTTCATATTTTGGAGCACAAAAGAGTTATGTCTATCTGAACCACATAAAAACATATCATTGAATTATATGGTAAGAAACGATAATGTGTTCAACGGAAAAGAAATTGACACACTTCGGGTTTGATTGGCAGCATGCAAACGTAGCGTTTGGAGACGAACCCTCCCGATGGCTTCCAATCAACAAGGCGGTTGTAATGAGTGGTTGAAAGGAGAGGTTAGACAACGCGTTTGAAATGGTCGTTTGAACCTTATTTTTAGTGGTTGTAAAGCCTTTCCAAACACTCCAAAATATGGGCGTTTGCATTTGCATGTAAATGGTCGTTTGAATCTTTTTTACTTATAAAAAAAAATTGGTTTTTTTTTTTTGGGTTTGATTGTTGTAATATTAAGTTCGAATATTTTTGATGATGCTTTTAATGATGAAGTGAGTGAGCATGAAAATGCACAGAGACAAGACGCAATTAATGAAGATGATATCAATGAAATAAAAGACTCTAAAGCAACGACTGAGGAAGCATATATGGTATCAATTCATAATCAAATTACATATATGTTATTGGCAGATCATAGATGAAATGTAAATTATTATCATAGTTAGAAGAGTTGTTATTTAACATTATGCAAAATATTATTTCAAAATAATAATTGTAATCTATGGATATTCTTCCTTATACTCTCTCGTCTTCTTCTTCTTATTCTTCGTTCTCTCTGCAACAATTTTAGATTCAGAATTTTGTTCCATGAAGCTCTACAGAACGTCCTCTCTCTTTTGCTTCTGCTTTATCAGGCATGCTTCTTCCTTTTCTCCTTGTAAATTTCATATATCTATTTCTCTGCGGTTTCGATTTCCCCGAACGTCCCGTTTGATTTTGATCTTTATCTCGTGCTGGTTTTGGGTTTTATCGTAATCTCTGGGGATTTTCACCCTTTACCGCCGTCTCTTGTACATCTCATTTTGTTCACCATCAAAGTCACGATTCTCGGCTTTGCATACTGAGATGAACAAGTTCCTATGGGCTATGTCATATGTAAGGGCAAGGCATATACTTTCGATGCACTTCAAAACAGATTTCTCTGACTTGGTGAACATAATCGTGAACATGATTGGTCGGTCGTTATGTGGGAGTTAAACTCTTTTCATATTTTAGATAGGTTTTTCAGGAATTTAGTATATCTTTAATTCTATAGATATCGAATCGATTCTCTTCCACAATAGGTAAGAAGTACGAGGTTTTTTTATTATTCTATGTAAGTCACACCGAATTAAAGATACGAGCTTAGTGTATATTTAATTCTATTGATATCGAGTCGATTCTCTTGCAAAATAGGTTAGAGTACGAGGTTTTTTTTTTAATGTAAGTCACACCGAATTAGTAGCGTATATTCCACAAAACAATCATTTTACCGGCTAAACATGATTTAATAAATGAGTTTCAAAAAAAAAAAAAAATCTTGCGTAGTTGAATCGGAAAAAAAAAGGATTCTCTTTTTCTTTTTTTGTTGTTGTTGGTCGGGTGCGTGTTTTTCGATGCCTCCTATAAGGGAAGATCTTTGGAATGGAAGGATACGACAGAAGCCTCTCGGCTTTGCATACTGAGATGAACAAGTTCCTCTGGGGTATGTCATCTAAGGGCGAGGCAGATACTTTCGATGCACTTTAAAACAGATTACTCAGATTTGGTGAACATAATCGTGAATATGATTGGTCGGTCATTATGTGAGAGTTAAACTATTTTTATATTTTAGATAGGTTTTTCAGGAGTTTAGTATATCTTTAATTCTATAGATATCGAGTCGATTCTCTTGCACATTAGGTAAGAGTACGAGTTTTTTTTTTATATTTTTCTATGTAAGTCACACCGAATTAGTAGTGTATATTCCACGAAACAATCAATTTACCGGCTAAATTTGATTTT
Source organism: Eutrema japonicum (assembly GCA_030161315.1). Lineage (NCBI taxonomy): Eukaryota > Viridiplantae > Streptophyta > Magnoliopsida > Brassicales > Brassicaceae > Eutrema > Eutrema japonicum. Next base: position 47,098,118 of record BSQW01000013.1, read on the forward strand.
ATAAATGAGTTTGAAAAATAAAACTTACGTAGTTGAATAAAAAAAAAGGTTTATCTTTTTCTTTTTTCTTGTTGTTGCTGGTCGGGTGCGTGTTTTTCGATGTCTCCTGGATCAGTTATATATGAACCGCTCAACGTCGTAGGGATTACATGGGACAAAAGATATTTGGAATGCAAGAATACGAGAGAAGCCTCTCAGCTTTGCATACTGAGATGAACAAGTTCCTCTGGGCTATGGCATCTAAGGGCGAGGCAGATACTTTCGATGCACTTTAGGAGTTTAGTATATCTTTAATTCTATAGATATCAAGTCGATTCTCTTGCACAATAGGTAAGAGTACGAGGTTTTTTTTTGTTTTTTTTATGTAAGTCACACCGTATTAGTAGCGTATATTCCACGAAACAATCACTTTACCGGCTAAACTTGATTTAATAAATGAGTTTGAAAAACAAATCTTGCGTAGTGGAATCGGAAAAAATGGTTTCTCTTTTTCTTTTTTCTTGTTGTTGTTGGTCGGGTGCGTATTTTTCGACGCCTCCTGGATCAGTTATGAACCGCTCAACGTCGTAGAGATTACATGGGGTAAAAGATCTTTGTAATGCAAGGATACGACAGAAGCCTCTCGGCTTTGCATACTGAGATGAACAAGTTCCTATGGGCTATGTCATATCTAAGGGCAAGGTAGATACTTTCGATGCACTTCAAAACAAATTTCTCTGACTTGGTGAACATAATCGTGAACATGATTGGTCGGTCGTTATGTGGGAATTAAACTCTTTTTATATTTTAGATAGGTTTTTCAGGAATTTAGTATATCATTAATTCTATAGATATCGAGTCGATTCTCTTGCACAATAGGTAAGAATTACGAGGTTTTTTATTTTTCTATATAAGTCACACCGAATGAAAGATACGAGTTTAGTGTATCTTTAATTCTATGGATATTGAGTCGATTCTCTTGCAAAATAGGTTAGAGTACGAGGTTTTTTTTTTCTATGTAAGTCACACCAAATTAGTAACGTATATTCCACGAAACAATTATTTTACAGCTAAACTTGATTTAATAAATGAGTTTGAAAAAAAAAACTTGCGTAGTTGAAACGGAGGAAAAAGGTTTCTCTTTTTCTTTTGTCTTGTTGTTGTTGGTCGGGTGCGTGTTTTTCGATGCCTCCTGGATCAGTTATGAACCGTTCAACGTCATAGAGATTACATGGGACAAAAGATCTTTGGAATGCAAGGATACGACAGAAGCCTCACGGCTTTGCATACTGAGATGAACAAGTTCCTCTGGGCTATGTCATATCTAAGGGAAAGGCAGATACTTTTGATGCACTTTAAAACGGATTTCTCAGACTTGGTGAACATAATCGTGAACATGATTGGTCGGTCGTTATGTGAGAGTTAAACTATTTTTATATTTTAGATAGGTTTTTCAGGAGTTTAGTATATCTTTAATTCTATAGATATCGAGTCGATTCTCTTGCACATTAGGTAAGAGTACGAAGTTTTTTTAGATTTTTTTCTATGTAAGTCACACCGAATTAGTAGCGTATATTCCACGAAACAATGAATTTACCGGCTAAATTTGATTTAATAAATGAGTTTGAAAAAAAAACTTACGTAGTTGAATAAAAAAAAAGTTTATCTTTATCTTTTTTCTTGTTGTTGTTGGCCGGGTGCTTGTTTTTTTATGCCTCCTTAATCAGTTATGAACTGCTCAACGTCGTAGGGATTACATGGGATAAAAGATATTTGGAATGCAAGAATACGACAGAAGCCTCTCAGCTTTGCATACTGAGATGAACAAGTTCCTCTGGGCTATGGCATATCTAAGAGCGAGGCAGATACTTTCGATGCAATTCAAAACAGATTTCTCCGACTTGGTGAATATAATCGTGAACATGATTGGTCGGTCGTAATGAGGGAGTTAAACTCCTTTTATATTTTAGATAGGTTTTTTAGGAGTTTAGTATATCTTTAATTCTATAGATATCGAGTCGATTCTCTTGCACAATAGGTAAGAAGTACAAGGTTTTTTTTGTTTTTCTATGTAAGTCACACCGAATTAAAGATACGAGTTTACTGTATCTTTAATTCTATGGATATCGAGTCGACTCTCTTGTAAAATAAGTTAGAGTACGAGGTTTTTTATTTTTCTGTGTAAGTCATACCGTATTAGTAGCGTATATTCCACGAAATAATCATTTTATTGGCTAAATTTGAATTAATAAATGAGTTTGGAAAGAAGAAAAAAAATATGGCGTAGTTGAAAAAAAAGGGTTTCTCTTTTTCTTTTTTCTTCTTGTTGTTGGATGGGTGCGTGTATTTCATTTCTATGGATATTCTTCCTTATACTCTCTCGTCTTCTTCCTCTTATTCTTCGTTCTCTCTGCAAAAATTTTAGATTCAGAATTTTGTTCCATCAAGCTCTACAGAACGTCCTCTCTCTTTCGCTTCTGCTTTATCAGGCATGCTTCTTCCTTTTCTCCTTGTAAATTTCATATCTCTATTTCTCTGCGGTTTCGATTTCCCCGAACGTCCCGTTTGATTTTGATCTTTATCTCGTGCTGGTTTTGGGTTTTGTCTTAATCTCTGGGGATTTCACCCTTTTACCGTCGTCTCTTGTACATCTCATTTTGTTCACCAACAAAATCGCGATTCTCGGCTTTGCATACTGAGATGAACAAGTTCCTATGGGCTATGTCATATTTAAGGGCAAGGCAGATACTTTCGATGCACTTCAAAACAGATTTCTCTGACTTGGTGAACATAATCGTGAACATGATTGGTCGGTCGTTATGTGGGAGTTAAACTCTATTTATATTTTAGATAGGTTTTTCAGGAATTTAGTATATCCTTAATTCTATAGATATCGAGTCGATTCTCTTGCACAATAGGTAAGAAGTACGAGGTTTTTTTATTTTTCTATGTAAGTCACACCGAATTAAAGATACGAGTTTAGTGTATCTTTAATTCTATGGATATCGAGTCGATTCTCTTGCAAAATAGGTTAGAGTACGAGATTTATTTTTTCTAATGTAAGTCACACCGAATTAGTAGCGTATATTCCACGAAACAATTATTTTACCGGCTAAACTTGATTTAATAAATGAGTTTGAAAAAAGAAAAAAAAATCTTGCGTAGTTGAATCGAAAAAAAAAAGGTTTCTCTTTTTCTTTTTTCTTTTTTCTTTTTTCTTTTTTCTTGTTGTTGTTGGTCGGGTGCGTGTTTTTCGATGCCTCCTGGATTAGTTATGAACCGTTCAACGTCGTAGAGATTACATGGGACAAAAGATCTTTGGAATGCAAGGATACGACAGAAGCCTCTCGGTTTGCATACTGAGATGAACAAGTTCCTCTTGGTTATGTCATATCTAAGGGAAAGGTAGATACTTTCGATGCACTTTAAAACAGATTTCTCAGATTTGGTGAACATAATCGTGAACATGATTGGTCGGTCGTTATGTGAGAGTTAAACTATTTTTATATTTTAGATAGGTTTTTCAGGATATCTTTAATTCTATAGATATCGAGTCGATTCTCTTACACATTAGGTAAGAGTACGAGTTTGTTTTGATATATTTTTCTATGTAAGTCACACCGAATTAGTAGCGTATATTCCACGAAACAATTAATTTACCGGCTAAATTTGATTTAATAAATGAGTTTGATAAAAAAAACTTACGTAGTTGAATCCAAAAAAAAAAAGGTTTATCTTTTTCTTTTTTCTTGTTGTTGTTGGTCAGGTGCGTGTTTTTCGATGCCTCATGGATCAGTTATGAACCGCTCAACGTTGTAGGGATTACATGGGACAAAAGATATTTGGAATGCAAGAATACGACAGAAGTCTCTCAGCTTTGCATACTGAGATGAACAAGTTCCTCTGGGCTATGGCATATCTAAGGGCGAGGCATATACTTTCGATGCACTTTAAAACAGATTTCTCAGATTTGGTGAACATAATCGTGAACATGATTGGTCGGTCGTTATGTGGGAGTTAAACTCCTTTTATATTTTAGATAGGTTTTTTAGGAGTTTAGTATATCTTTAATTCTATAGATATCGAGTCGGTTCTCTTGCACAGTAGGTAAGAAGTACGAGGTTTTTTTTTTCTTTTCTATGTAAGTCACACCGAATTGAAGATACGAGTTTATTGTATCTTTAATTCTATGGATATCGAGTCGATTCTCTTGTAAAATAGGTTAGAGTACAAAGTTTTTTATTTTTCTATGTAAGTCATACCGTATTAATAGCGTATATTCTACGAAATAATCATTTTATTGGCTAAATTTGAATTAATAAATGAGTTTGGAAAGAAAAAGAAAATCTTGCGTAGTTGAAAAAAAAGGGTTTCTCTTTTTCTTTTTTCTTCTTGTTGTTGGCTGGGTGCGTGTATTTCATTTCTATGGATATTCTTCCTTATACTCTCTCGTCTTCTTCTTCTTTTGCTTCGTTCTCTCTGCAACAATTATAGATTCAGAATTTTGTTCCATGAAGCTCTACAGAACGTCCTCTCTCTTTCGCTTCTGCTTTATCAGGCATGCTTCTTCCTTTTCTCCTTGTAAATTTCATATCTCTATTTCTCTGCGGTTTCGATTTCCCCGAACGTCCCGTTTGATTTTTGATCTTTATCTCGTGCTGATTTTGGGTTTTGTCGTAATCTCTGGGGGTTTTCATCCTTTACCGTCGTCTCTTGTACATCTCATTTTGTTCACCATCATAATCGCGATTCTAAAGTATTCCTTTTTTTTTTATTTGGTTGATGGTTTCATCTGTTGACAGAGAAAAGAAGTCGAGACATTAGAAGTTTTTTGTTGCTGTTGTGGTGTGTTTCTGGAGAATTTTGTGAATTGAATAATGGGAGCCCCAAAGCAGAAGTGGACACCTGAAGAAGAAGCAGCTCTTAAATCTGGAGTACTCAAACATGGAACTGGAAAATGGCGAACCATACTCTCAGATCCTGATTATAGCTCAGTTCTAACGTCTCGCTCAAATGTGGATCTCAAGGTAAAAACGCTTTACCCACCAAAAGAAGAAAAACAAAAAAAGAGACTATAGAAACTTACATTGTTGCTCGAAACACTTAACAGGATAAATGGAGAAATATAAGTGTAACAGCTTTATGGGGATCTAGGAAGAAGGCTAAGCTTGCACTTAGAAGGACTACTTCGTCGGGTCCTAAGCAGGATGAAGATAACACTACAGCTCTTACCATTGTGGCTCTGGCTAATGCTGATGATGGAGGACAACAGATTGATCCAACATCTCCTCCCGCAGTTTCTTGTGAACCACCAAGAGCTTTTAAAGGACCCTTTACAAGGTTTGGCGTTTATTGTATGAGATATCTGATGCTGCGAATGTTATATATGGGAAGAGTGCGGAAAATTATATATATTTTGTCATGAAGCATAGAGGCGTACTTTAGTCTAAGTTTCTCTTGAACAAAGATTTGAGCTCTTATATGTTTGTTGTAGTGTGGATAAGATTATCTTGGAGGCCATTACCAACTGGGAGAGACCGCTTGGTCCTGACGGAAAATCGATCTTGCTTTATATGGAGGTACTCTTAAGCATTCCTTTTATGTTTATTCGTTGGCCCTGTATTTAATTAGGGATTGCTGCATCTATTCAATCATCAAGGACTTAAATGTAGCTGTAAATTTTTCAGGAGAATTTCAAGATGCAACCGGATATGAAACGGCTTGTGACTTCAAGACTAAAGTATCTGACAAATGTTGGAACATTAGTTAAGGTAAAAAGAGACACTTTGATCAAAGTTTTCTGCTTACAAAATCACATTTTTTCATTACTCACTTAACGATGGTTTTCTTGCGTTTGTTTTCGCCTTTTAGATAAAGCACAAATACAGGATTTCTTCCAACTATATGGCAAACAAGGAAAATTCTCCAAATCCCGAGGAGAATGGTGTCAAAAATCTAACTAAACCCCAGGTAGATGGACAGTTATTTATGATAAAGGGCATGACAGAACAAGAAGCTGCTGCAATCGCTGCAAGAGCAGTGGCGGAAGCAGAATTTGCAATCGCAGAAGCTGATGAAGCGGCAAGAGAGGCAGAGGAAGCAGAAGCTGCAGCTGAAGCTGCCTTCATTTTTGCAAAAGCGGCGATGAAAGCTTTGAAGTATACTATGCGTAGCCAAACTCGGAAAGGGTAAGTTTAGCTCTTCACAAACAGAACAAAAGCCATATCGTTTTTGATATATCTCCATTTTTCCGCATAGATAGTGAAGGGCACAATGTCAAGTTTCAATCTTACATCTAAAGTGATATAATCGCTGCAGTCTTTTCTTGGTTAGTAACAGCGTAAATTCAGCTTGTAATGTCTCATAAAATGTCTCATAACTCAAGACGGTTATGTAAAACCACTTTTCTATTTTCTTTTTTTTCTGTTGATCTGTTTTTGCTAGTAACTTCACAGGTTTCTTGTGACCCATTTTGAAACTGGTTTAATGAAGGCCCTAAATTTATAAACTGAGACGCTTGTTTTTGCTGTTTCCAAAATTGCAAATGCTTAAGAATATAGAAAACAATCCACATCTAATATACAGAGACAAGACTGGGCCAAACCAGACCAAGAAAATAAAAGACAAACTCTTGTTTCTCACGAGAAAAATTGTCTTCAACCATCATCGACAGCACAGGAAGACTAAGAAGATCAAGAAGAGAGAATATATGTTCTTGGTGACGATTAGTTCTTTGATTTTGAATGCTTAACGAGCCAATCAATGACCTGATCAATGTTGGTAGAGTTCTTGCAGGATATCATGAAACAGCAGACTTCTCTATCTGTAAGGGACGTAAGCCCCCTGAAAACACAATGGAATATAAAAACACGATCAGATCGAGCTAAATAATTGGTGTGTTTTGTAATGTTCAGATGAGGAAACAGCTATACATTTCTTCGGTTAAGGCTTCTTTGGACAGAGCTCCAGGTTTGTCAATTTTGTTCCCAAGAACCAGGAGAGGGATACCGTTAAGCGAAGTCTTGCTCAACAAATCATGGAGTTCACTTTTCGAGACACTTAGGTTGTCAGGATCTGCAGCATCAACTACATACCTGGAAAAGGACTCAACATAAACAAAATTGCGGGAGATATAAAGAGAATAGAAAATTGAATCAAAGATCCTTACACAATGGCAGAAACAGCGCGGCAATAACGTTCCCACATGCTGCGGAATCTTGGTTGACCTCCAAGATCCCATAGCTTGATTGTAACATTTCCTTTTGTCACTTTCCTCATGTTAAACCCGACCTGATAAAAAGAAAGAGAAGAAGAAATCTCTTTATGCTATTCCAAAAACCGAGTATAAAGACTGAGTTCATAAGAGATGTAGTGTAACGCTTACAGTAGGAATCATGTCTTCACTGTATCCACCAGTCTAAACAAGAAAAAAGATGAGAGTAAAAATATCAGATCCCCAACCACCATCAGCTGAGTGTTAGGAGAATATTAAAAGGGGGGAAGCATACTTACTGCAACGACATTGACAAGTGATGTCTTTCCTGCATTTTGAAGTCCTATCAAAGAAAGCTCCATTTCTTGCTTAAAGAAGAGGCTGCAGAAGCACATCGAACCAAACAAATGAGTATGTCCACTCGAAATACCGATTTGAACACTTTTTTCCAGGTCCCAAATAGAACACAGAGACATAGTTGTCGACCAGCCAACAGAAGCAACCTTGAAAAAAAAAAAAAACACATTTCCCAAACTAGATTGAAATTACACCGATAGATTCTTCCTTCCACAACTCCTTCACTTGAAAGATGTTCTCATTCTTAACTAGACCGAGTGCTAAAACCAAATCAATCGCATGATAGATTCTTAATTCTCTCCCACATGGCTAAAATCTAAAAGACGGATGCTCGTTTCCCCTAATTGTCACCACAAAAGAAGAAACGTATATAGCCTAAAACACTACACTTGGCGATCAAATCCAAACGGGTAGACCTCAAGGTCACATCAGATTCTTGAAGTTTGTCTCTTTAAAAAGGGTAAAAACTACAGAATATGGTATCAAAATCAGCTTCACAGACCAAATTAGAACCAGACAAGATGATGTAATTTGGTTGCTAGATGATTTAGTTTCCAGAAAGAAAAGATACATCCCGATTTCTTCGTTAAAGGTAATGAATTCGAGTAAAAAAGCAAGAAAGAAACTCAAAATTCCAAGATAAAAAATCGATTTCGGCTCAAGATAATCAGACGAAGAAGAAACTCTCACCTACGAAGCCAATTGAGAAAAGCTTCCCATAACCCCATTGATGATTCACAGAAGAAACTCCGAAACTAAAACAGATCCGCCTGTTAGAATTCTCCTCCACTGATCTCTTTCGAGGGCTAAAAGAGAAGCTTCTTCTCCTACTGATGATCCTCTCGATGATATCTCTGTCTCTAGATACGGCAGATTAAAAGAGTCGAAGCCACGAAATCTGAACCGTTTAAAGTTTCTTCAGGTTCTACGTAATCAACGGTCTCGATCTTGTTAGAATTTCATTATCATGGGGTGCTATTTAAATAATTCAATTATTTATTTAATATTGGATTGGCCAATGAGATAGGTTCGGATAAATCACTTTATCACTCGCGTTAAAGAAGCGCGTGATGAACACGTTCGTCCATAGTTTTTGGCCGTTGCCGTTTTCCAAAAAAAATCGCGACAATTTGTGGGTTACGTATATTGTTTTATGGGTTCTTTGTCATGGGCTTTTAATTGACCCACTAGTAATGGGCCGACCTAGATATAATTTCGCTATATTGATTAATTTTCTGTGTTTTTTCTTTTTCGCACTTTGCATTCCCATTCATTAATCTTTATTGCCTCAAAATTATGACATATTATCTACCATGTTTACTAAATTACTACTGAATTCATATTTTATTTTCTAAAATGTATAATAATAATGATTACTTATTTATTAACTGTTAAATTTTTTATATTTTTTATGAATTACTACCTATATTAGGTATTTTTTGTTTTGCTCCAATATTTAAATTGGGGTAAGTTATTTGACTAGTGTATCTATCTATAACTACATTTACGAACATGGTTGAATGAAAGGGAGAAAACAACATTATGGTGAATATAAGTTATGTGATCTACATTTAAATATGGAAAACTATCAATTATTAAAACTTCGATTCATTAACCCTCTATCTTTTTTGGCTTCATTAACTGTAAACATATTAAATGAACAGCGAGAGACAATAAAAGGTGAAAAACGAATTGGTCAACCAATTGTCGGGGGAAAAATGAAAAAAAAGTATCCAATTATTAATTTAGAGAAAAATAATAAAAAATCACAATAAAACATAACTTTAGGGGCCAAAACATGTAATTAATAGTTTATACCAGTGTCATCACTGGATCACAATCCAAGTGTAACTCCGTTCGTGTGTGATTTACAGGTGATAGTAAAATTACAGAACTCTCACACAAAATTTGAAGTTAAGAAGTTTTAGGATTTAGGTCTATATTTGAAAAAATGGACAAACATTTAATAATATTTGAAAAAATGGACAAATCATAAAAATTGTATAAGTTATTTTATTTATAGATGTTTAACATTGGTCTTAAGCTGAACTTAGATAACACAACTACACAAGAAACCAAAAAATGTTACTCCTTTTGTAAGAGTTATTTTCAAAAGCAGAAAAGTCAGCATATTATATCTTAATTTCAACAAAACTTAAGGAGCTGTTAGGCTTATTAGCCTTAACACACGACTCTAACCATTCTGGAAACAGTGGAAATAAATAACAATCGAATCATGGTAAAATATAGAGTTTTGTTTGGCAATTCGGACCAAACTACTTAGAATACAATCATGGTAAAATATAGAGTTTGTTTGGATAAAATATAAATAACAATTGGTTAATTCATCGGGATGTAAAGATCAATAATGCATATCAAAAACATTGCTTTAATCCATGATCTACTTATACTCGATCTATTATGGTCGTCATAGTGTTGGAACTAATTTTTTGTCAAAGCCTGAGGGTTTGATAAAATTGTGTTAGTGTGAAAAGAAATGAGTTAAGCTCTTTCTAATGAAATGTTTTCATTAACCGAGAAATGTTTTCTCGTGTATATATGTTGGAATGGTTGTGTCTTAAATGAACAACATGAGAGAAGAAAAGCCATACGTGCGACGTTCGCATCTTGGGCCTTGATTGGGCCCGTGGACTTTTTGAGGTATCGATCGATACCCCTTGGTATCGATCGATACCCAGCGGGCCGACTTAAAAAAATCGCAGCCGCCTAGGTTATTCTAGAAATATTCCTTTTCTGTCATGGAAAAACCCTAGCCTCTCTCCTATATATACAACACGATTTTCACCTAAAAAATCATCCTCTGATACACAATAAACACTTACTAAAAGTTCTAGCAATCGTTTCTTCAATTCCCTACTGCTTAGAGTAAGTTTTAATTTCGAGAGTATCGTAGAATAATGGTCGATAGACATGAATCATGGTGTTGATGATTCAGTTAAACTTTGGTTGTATCCTGGGACTCATGGATCTATAAAACCCCGTCACACTACGGGAGATTCTTAGAGTTAAGGAAAGAGATTTATCTCGCCTCCTCAGATCTTGTATTGCTTTATCGCTTATAAATCGTCCGTTCCTTAAACTGTTTATTTACATATTACTGTGATTAAATCTTTCCTGTCTGTAGTGTAAATTTTGGTCCTACAATCTTAACTCTAAGAAGATCCAATTTTTGTTATTACTTCAATTGGATCTTTAATCACGAGTAAATAAACGTTTTCAAACGGTTTTATAAACGATTCTTCTACTGCTGATGATACTCAAACGTTATCAAAAAGCTTTTTAGCAAATTGAAACGTGTAGTAGAGGCAATCTTCATCTCTCTCTCTATTTTAAGAAGATGTTCTTCTGCTAGTGATACTCAAACGTTATCAAACCACTGTTTAGCAACTTGAAACGTGTAGTAGAAGCAGATCTGCCTAAACATCTTCTAAAAAACCGTCTTTAATTGCGATTAAAGAACGGTATAATCAACGAACACACATCTGTTCTTGATAGGTTCGATTCAGATCGAGGCCTTGTGAGTATCGATCGACACCCTATGGTATCGGTCGATACGGGACTAAATAGTATCGGTCGACACTTAAGTGTATCGATCGATACCATGCAAACAGTGTATCGGTCGGCACCTCAGTGTATCGATCGATACTTTGCATCGACCAAGTTGGTCTATGTCGATCGATACTGTGTATAAGACACAGGTATCGATCGACACTGTGGTGCTATGATCGATCCTGTGAAATTCACTTGTATCGATCGACACCCAGGGTGTATCGATCGACACTTATCGTGTATCGATTAACACCATGATGCTTCGAATGACACAGTATGTGCATTGAGCATCGATCGGAATCTAGGGTGTATCGATCGACACTAATCATGTATCGATCGACACCAGGATGCTTCGATAGACACAGTATGTGCATCGAGCATCGATCGACACTGTGGTTTATCGGTCGATCCTGTGTAATTCACTTGCATCGATCGACACACAGGAGCATCGATCGACACCATATGGGTGCATCGATAGACATTGGATGTGTATCGATCGATACCAAAGAGTATCGATCGACACTAATGCGATTTAGTTCGATATCAGTATTTTGAATTGCGATTCTTAAATATATCGGCACTAATTGAAAGTTGTGTCTCTTTTGTCTTCACAGAATGACAATCGACGTTGACAACAACTCTGGAACTATGGAGAAAACCAGTGATAAAATGGATCAAACGACTGCGAGTCTGATCAAAACAGTGAAAGCTCAAGCGAACTTGACAGAAGCTGACATGTGTGCTGTGGTCACTGAGGCCAATGTTGCAGAGAGCCATCCAAAGACTTGGTGGTTCGACAGTAGTGCAACCAGACACATCTGTATGGATCGCGAGATGTTCTCGACATACACAAAGAACAAGAGTGGTGTTAAACTCTTGATGGGAAATTCCGCCTCGTCGACAGTTGATGGTCACGGGAAGGTTGTTCTGAAGCTCACCTCTGGACAGGAACTAGTTCTCACGAACGTCATCCATGTACCAGATATGCGCAAGAATCTGATCTCTGGATCGCTTATAAGTAAGCATGGATTCTCTGTGAAGCTGGAAGGCGATAAGCTAATCCTAACGAAAAATGGGATGTATTTGGGTAAGGGTTCTATATGTGATAATCTGTGTAAGATATCTGTTGAGAAAGTAATCCTAAAGGATAATGTAACCGAGGCATCCACCTCGTAGAACCCTAAGATTAATGATAAGAAACCATTTGCTTATCTCGCTAAGTCTTTTAATATTTGGCATGAACGATTAGGACATGTTAAATCTATGAGTAGATTAATGAACATGAACATGATTCCTAAATGCAAATTAAGCAAAGACAAATGTGAGGTTTGTGTCCAAGCCAAACTCACTAAAACGCCATCACCCAGCGTTCAAAGAACAACAGAACCTCTAGGTTTAATTCACACAGAGTTATGTGATTTGAATTATATTCAAACCAGAGGAGGCAATAAATATTTCATGGCATTCATAGACGATTGCACGAGATATTGATACATCTTTCTACTGCGGAGTAAAGATAAAGCCTTGGACAAAATTTAAAGACGTATAGCTCAATATTATGTGTCCAAAAATTTGCGAATTTTGGAATAATTAATTGAAGTTCAATTAAATATTGGAGGCTGATTTAATCGAATAATTAAATCATTGGACTTTTGAGGTATCGATCGATACTCATTGGTATCGATCGATACTCAACAGGCCTCTTGCGATTCTTGATATGAGTTCAAGAATACTAATACAATTCGATATTGTATTAAGTTTATTAAATTCTAGTAATTGAATTTAAGAGTTGGGTATTGGTTAGTATATTAATTTGGTTTGATTCTCTTGAACAAAATCAAATTTCAATATGACTAACAACACCGATGTGATCATTGTTAGATCTGGTGGTGTAAAAAATAATGGAATGGCTGAAGCCAATTTAGTCGAGATAGACATGTGTAATGTCATCCTCGGAGTCAATATGGTTAAGCATAACCCAAATGAGTGGTGGTATTATACCAATGTAATAGCTCATATATGCGTTGATATGGGAATGTTTCCCTCCTACCATAAATAATGACAAGAATTTATTCATAGTGCTGAAGTTGACTTTTTCAAAGAAGCTCACTCTCACTGATGTAAAGCATGTGCTAAAGATGCATAAAAATCTTATTTAGGGCACAATGCTAATTAAGCATGTATTGACAAATAATGTTGTCTATATTAAGGACAGACTGGTCCAAATTAACGTTGAGACAGTCGGACTTAAAATCAATGTAACCAATGGTGTTGACATTAAATGAGAAAGAATCATTTGCTTATGGTACAGAATCTCTTAGTATTTGATCTGAATGTTTCAGTCACATTATATTCGAATCTATGCGTAGATTGAATGAGATCCTGAAATACAAAATAAGCAAAGATGAGTGTGAGGTTTGCGTTCTAACCAAACTCACTAAAACACCACAATCGAGCGAACCTCTTGGTTTGACTCATACAAAAGGTGGTGAAAAATATTTTGTGACTTTCGTTGAGGATTGTACGAAATATTGTTATGTCTATTTGCTAAGAAGCAAATACGAGACCTTGGAAAACTCAAGGAGTTTAAACTCGAGGTTGAAAACCAACTCGAAAGAACTATCAACATAGTTTGAAGTGATAGAGGACATGAGCATGGTATTATCCATCAAACGATTGATCCCTATTCACTGGAATCTAATGGAGTCTCATAACAAATTACCGAATTATTTGATGAACTCATTATTCCTAAAAATCTGGGTTAGTCCAGAAATGTGGGGGGAAGCATTGCTTACCACAAGTTATATCCTGAACTAAATACTACACAAAGTCACTGGAAATGTTTCATGCGAACTTTGGAAAAGTACTGTGTTTTTATACAAATACATGAAAGTGTGGGGGTGCCTAGCAACCACCTAAGAAGCTGACAATCGGACCAAAAAACGGTGGATTGTATCTTCATTGAATATGCACACAATGTAGTGCTGATTGCTTTATGGTGTATAAATGAGATATACCAGACATCCAAGTAAAGGATAAGCTCTAAGCGAGCAATTGATCTCTTGGGCTCTTACGCTTTTAGAGGTATCGATCGATACCCATGAGTATCGATCGATGCTTGACGGGCATTGGACCTAGATCGAGCAATTCTGGTACTTCTGTAAAGAAGCAGAAGAGGCTAAAGTTGAAATTAGTCGTATGCTGATTGGAATTACAGCAATATGAGATCTTGTAATCCATCAAATGGATGTAAAATCTGCCTTTCTAAACGACCATTTAGAAGAGGAGATTTACATGAAACAACCCGAGGATTATGTCAAGGAAAGAAAATAAGTAGACTTGCAAAGTCCTTATACGAGCTTAAGTTAGCTCCTAAGCAATAGCTTGGAAAGTTTGACAACAATGTGATGTCAAATAGCTTCAAAATCACTTAAGGTGATACACATCAAAAGTACTCCACATGGATACGTTTTGTTATGTTTATAAGATGACACGTTCATCATGGAAGCAAGAAGGACATAATCCAACACACTAAGAAAGTGTTTAGTGGGAAGTTTGATAGACATAAGATTAGTGGATAATCTTGTCTCAAGATCCTAGAATGTTTTGAGAACTACTCAAACAGGATTGCAATAACTCTAAATTGTGATAAATTTGTATCACAAGTGATGTATGCAAGAATTATCGGAAGTCTAACGTACTTGATGAATCGTACTAGATCCGATTTGGCGCATTTGGTAAATAAGTCGCTACATGAGTAATCCAGGTCATACTCTGTGGAAAGCCATAACTAGAATGTTAAATTATCCAGCGTTATATGTCGTCTCGATTTACATCAAAGTCTGGGGGGTTCAAGACATTATGTTCACCTCTTGGTCTCGTAAACCTGACAGATATTATAAGTGGATAATATTTTGGTGATGCAGCAGTATCCTAAAAATCTTCCAAACAAGCACTCTTGGCCTAATTAACCAAGGAGTCAAAGTTTATAGCTTTAGATAAAGCTGCAGAGGAAGCAAAATCGCTTCGAAATTCTCTGGAAGATATCCCGATGTGGGAGAAAAATCAGTGCCATCATTATGTGTACACTGTGAGAGTTAGTGAGATATCTCTCAGGCACTGAGTAATCTATAATGGCAAGTCTCGTCATATAAGAAGACGACATAAGACCATTAGACAATTGATCTCAACTGGTGTAATAACGATAGATTACATCAAGTAGGCTGATAACCTAGCGGATCCGTTTACCAAAGGTTTGCCGCGAGATCAAATTGTAAAATCATCAAAAGGAATGGGTTTAAAGCCTATAGAAAAAGATGACGTTTGACAGATACCCAACCTATGTGACTGGAGATCCCAAGATCTAGGTTCAAAGGGAAACAAAATTAAACTGATTCGAGTTGAGCACTGTGAGACTATGTCTCTGCCCAGTTCCTAGGATGATAAAACAGTGCTACCTGTGGATAGTAAGGATAAGCGTTGGCTTTTAATGATTGCATAGCTGTGTATATAGTGGAGTGTGACAGGACACTTCTGAAAACAAGCTAATAAAAGATCACCTAGTGAAGTGTGAAATGGGGCCGTTTCTAGGAGAATGAAAGAGAAGGCTATATTCTCCAAATTCACTCACGAATACCAGGAATGTTCAAGGCCAAAATGAACCCAATAGAGAACAAAGTTCTACGAGAAAATGTCGCTGTGCGATATCTGTTGTATCAGTTTACATCAAAATCCGGGTGGTTCAAGACATCATGTTCACCTCCTGGCCGAGTAAACGCAACAGATATTAAAATTGTTTGGTTCAAAGCTGAAAAACGCTACCATTCAGTGACAGTTACATTTTCGTATACTCTCGAAAGTCTGTCTACGTCTAGATGAGTCTAGTCAAGTATGTCTAGTAAAGTCTAGTCTGTACAATTTTCATATGTTCTAGAGTCATTTCTATTCATGTGGGGGATTGTTGGAACTAATTTTTTGTCAAAGCCTGAGGGTTTGATAAAATTGTGTTAGTGTGAAAAGAAATGAGTTAAGCTCTTTCTAATGAAATGTTTTCATTAACCGAGAAATGTTTTCTCGTGTATATATGTTGGAATGGTTGTGTCTTAAATGAACAACATGAGAGAAGAAAAGCCATACGTGCGACGTTCGCATCTTGGGCCTTGATTGGGCCCGTGGACTTTTTGAGGTATCGATCGATACCCCTTGGTATCGATCGATACCCAGCGGGCCGACTTAAAAAAATCGCAGCCGCCTAGGTTATTCTAGAAATATTCCTTTTCTGTCATGGAAAAACCCTAGCCTCTCTCCTATATATACAACACGATTTTCACCTAAAAAATCATCCTCTGATACACAATAAACACTTACTAAAAGTTCTAGCAATCGTTTCTTCAATTCCCTACTGCTTAGAGTAAGTTTTAATTTCGAGAGTATCGTAGAATAATGGTCGATAGACATGAATCATGGTGTTGATGATTCAGTTAAACTTTGGTTGTATCCTGGGACTCATGGATCTATAAAACCCCGTCACACTACGGGAGATTCTTAGAGTTAAGGAAAGAGATTTATCTCGCCTCCTCAGATCTTGTATTGCTTTATCGCTTATAAATCGTCCGTTCCTTAAACTGTTTATTTACATATTACTGTGATTAAATCTTTCCTGTCTGTAGTGTAAATTTTGGTCCTACACATAGATCATGGGTGACCTATTTTGACACTCATAATCTATTTACATTCAATCCATTAAAATTATGGATTATGAGTGACTCATTTAACCCATTTTGACACTTCTACTCTTATGAAACTACTTAGAATACAATTGTGCCAAATTTTATGAAACTACTTAGAATACATTTGAACATATTATTTACGGACATTAATTGGAATACTTTTTTTCAGGTTGAACAAATTGGAATACTATTTTAATTATTTAAAGCTGTTTTTTAATTACAAGATTCGGTGTTGACCAAAAATTGTTTTTACAAGAATTGGTAATGTAATTAGCATTAATGAATGTGTGATTTTGTGGACAATCATGGAAAAATATATTAAGTGGACAATCATTACATTTATTAATGAAAGATAAACAGTTAAATAACCAGAACTGCAAGATCCCAAGACACAAAAACCAGAAACTCATCAGACGAGTTAAAGAACTATCGAACTCGTCCTTTTGGTCGCACGTCTGAATCATCATCAAAGACCCCTCTTTGTCCCCGTGACAGATCCTTCTTAACCAAACGTCACCGACCCAATCCTTTTATTTCCCCGAATCTAGTTCCTGGCTTCTGTAATTTAGCTCCGTAATCACGTTCCCAAGTTCGAGCTTCTTCTCCGGAGAATCTGAAACAATTGCTAATCCAAATTTGGTTTTTGTTTCCGCCATTGCTCACTTCGGAGAAAGCTAAGGTATTGAAAATCTCCCGGATTATTACATGTCGGAAAATTCGGCTCCGGCTGGTCTCTCAGGTGAGATCTCGAGGACTTTTGTCTCCTACTTTTCTGTGTGAACTTTTTTGTTTATCTTTATGGTCTAGATTCTAATTGTTTGGATCTGGTATCGGAAATTGTGCTGAATTGACGAACATTGCATAAACGTAACTCATCAAATCGGATGAGATTCTATTTAACCAGTTTGATTATCTGCCAACGAACTACAATTTGATGAATGTGGAACCCACATCTGTTCTAGGACATGTTCCCAAAAAGAGGAATCTATTTTGCTTAATTAGAACAGTTTCTGTATTTTAACTGAAGACAACATTTTGCTTATGTATTTTTGTTTGGGTGTGTTGGAATCTGAACAGGTTGTGTACTGTGGAGATAAATCTTGGAAGGAAGGAATAAAAAATGGGGATGATGAAGAACAAACACTACAAGACACCAACGTCTCTGCGTTGTTCATCGTTTTCTTTAGTATCGACATTTGTGGGATGTGTTTTCATGATTCACCTAATCATGTTATATAGCAGAAAATATAGTGTAGATCTCGAAGTTTCTTCTCAGTTACTAATCCACCATCCGATTGTCCGCGAGCTCGAACGAGTTGAAGAAGAGAACATTCACATGCCTCCTCCTAGGAAGCGTTCTCAGCGTGCAATAAAGCGGAAACCCAAAAGACCAACCACCTTAGTCGAAGAGTTTCTCGACGAGAATTCGCAGATTCGCCATCTTTTCTTTCCCGATATCAAATCCGCTATTGGTCCCTCCAAGGATGCTAATGATACATTGCGTCACTTCTTCCCCGGGAAAATTTGGTTGGACACGGAAGGGAATCCGATTCAAGCACACGGTGGTGGCATTTTGTATGACGAAAGATCTAAGATTTACTATTGGTATGGCGAATATAAAGATGGACCAACTTATCATTCTCACAAGAAAGGACCAGCTCGAGTAAGTTACTACTTACCTTTTCTTTCTCACAAGAAAGGACCAGCTCGAGTAAGTTACTACTTACCTTTTCTTTAGAATTAGATTGTGATAGCAGTTTCTTGGATTTTGTTTCAGGTTGATATAATCGGTGTTGGATGCTACTCGTCGAAAGACTTATGGACATGGAAAAACGAAGGCGTTGTGTTAGCAGCCGAAGAAACAGACGAGACACATGACTTACACAAATCCAATGTTCTCGAGCGACCTAAAGTGATGTACAATTCAGATACAGGGAAATACGTGATGTGGATGCATATCGACAATGCAAACTACACTAAAGCTTCGGTTGGTGTAGCCATTAGCGATAGCCCAACAGGTCCATTCGATTACTTATACAGCAAATCGCCACACGGATTCGACAGTAGAGACATGACTGTCTTCAAAGACGATGATAACACCGCCTACTTGATATATTCGTCAGAGGACAACAGCGTGCTACACATCGGTCCTCTAACCGAGAATTACCTCGATGTGAAGCCGGTTATGAAGAGAATCATGGTGGGACAACACAGAGAAGCTCCAGCTATCTTCAAACACCAAAACACTTACTACATGATCACATCCGGTTGCACAGGATGGGCACCAAACGAAGCATTGGCTCATGCCGCAGAGTCGATAATGGGAAGTTGGGAAACGTTAGGGAATCCGTGTGTTGGCGGGAACAAGATTTTTCGGTTGACGACGTTTTTCGCGCAGAGCACGCATGTGATACCTTTACCGGGTGTTCCTGGTGCGTTTATATTTATGGCAGATAGGTGGAACCCCGCGGATTTGAAGGATTCGAGGTATTTGTGGCTTCCGTTGATAGTTGGTGGACCGGCTGATCGGCCTCTTGAGTTTAATTTCGGGTTTCCGATGTGGTCGAGGGTTTCTGTATATTGGCATAGACAATGGCGCTTGCCTTCAGGAGGAGGGAAGAAGATTGCTTAAACAAAGACAAAGCTTTTAGAGTCTTTTTGTCACTTTGTCTCTTCTTCCTTCCTTTTCTCTGTTGTGTTGCTGCTCATTGTTGTTGTTGTTGTTGTTGTCGTTGTTGTTTTAAACAGACACTATAGGCCCTTGTTAATACAGATCACTTTGAGCATAGTATGAGTTCTGTTACTTTTCTATTTAACAGAATCCGGTTTTAGTTCGGTTTTCAGTTTAATTTTTCTTGGTTTATGAAAATAGAGAATCAGAATAGAAAACTCGACTTGAGTGTTTCAATTTGGGTCGGGTCAAATTAAACCCGACCCGAAACCGGAAAAAGGGTTATCTACTTTTTTAATTGCGCCAATACAATTAGGTCACCCGCAATAAACCCTTGACGACGTTCTTCTGCCGGCTGTTACGGAGAGAGTTTTTTTTACGGCGACGGTGTAGGAATGGCTGATCGGGAGAGAAGTGGCGGAGATAGTAGCAGCGAAGAGGAAGATCCCAAGTGGAAAGCCGCCATCAATTCGATAGTCACTACCACCGTTTACGGCGCCTCCGCCACGAAACCCGCAGCTACTCAATCACATGAGGATGGAGATTTTCGACACAAACCTAAAAAGCTAACACATGCCCAGATCAAGGTTAGTCATTACTTAGACGTTTCTTGTATGTAATGCGAATTTCGTGTACAAGTAGCTCTTTATGATATCGCAATTAAAAATTCAAGTAGGCTTTGTTTAAGAGTTTCAATTGCAAGAACTTGTCGAAGGAGCTATTGATCAGAAAGTTGCAAAATTTGAGTGTTCTTAAACTCTTGTTCATGGTGTTTACTACTTTGTCTATCTCTAATCTTTGTTCATGCTAATGCTATAGTTAGTTATGGCTTCATTGAGTTGGTTTATTGTTGCTGATACAGGTGAAGAAGCTTTTGAATGAAATGGTGGAGAATACTCTAGACTTTGTGAAAGACACTGTCAATGCTCCCGAGGATAAACCGGAGAATGACTGTGGAGTTCGATTGTTTAAGCGGTGTTCCACTGGCATAATCTTTGATCATGTAGGTTAGTCAACATCTCTTTCTCTTTCTCTCTGAGATTCCAGAATCTGAATTTTGTTAATCCGTTCGAGGAACTTATTTTCCTGTTAACCAGATGAGCTTGAAGGACCCAAAAAGAAGCCTAATTTACGCCCTGGTAGAGGAGTTGAAGGAAACTCTAAAGAGGTTATTTAAAACACGTTTTTGCTTCAAGCATTGTCCTGTTTTTAGCGGATCATATAGCTAATTGGTTTTTTTAATGGTTACTGCAGTTTAAGAAACGAATAAAATCAATCGCTGTTGATGGGTCGGATGTTTTATCTGCTGCTATAGAGGCGGCTGCAAAAGCCTCAACTAGATTAGAGGCGAAGGAAGCGGCTGCAAAGGCTAAAGCTAAGAAAGAGGAAGAAAGAGTCGCGGAATTGAAGAAAGTGAGAGGAGAAAAATGGCTACCTTCCGTTGCACGGGAATTGCAGGTAATTTATATGGTCTCTCATCTTTATGTTTCACTCTTGTGTAAGTTGTGTTAGTAGTTAACAAATCTCACTGCAGCTAAACAAAAAAGCAACATGGAGATCTGCAAAATCGTAAAGAATCCATCTATCCACTGATCAATTTTGGAGGTAAAACAATGGAAATCACATTACTTGAAGAAACAAAGAATCACTCTTGGCTACAAAAAAATTACTGAAAGAAGATTATGTAAGAGAGAGGAGAGAGGGATCATTTGTTGTTGATGTAGTGAGAGTGAAGTTCTTGAGAGATGTTGTCATCTTCGTTGTCTTTGATCCAGATGAAATCTTCTAATCCATCATAAATCTCCTCGACTGCATATGCATTTTTCTTAGCTCTTTGTTTGGATGATGAAGAGAAAACATTCTTTATTCCCTTAATCAGTCTTTTCCCAAGACTCTTGGATTGCGGCTGCTGCGGCGGTGGCGGTGGTGGAGATGCTCCTCCTCGCCGGAAAGTCGTGCTCAGTGATGAAACCGATCCTCTCTCTCCCCTCTGCGTCTTGCTCGATTGGTGAACGCAATGGAAACTCGCTGATCGTGCAGAATCCATCACACTCCTTGACTTGGACTCGATGATCCGTTCGGATTTCTGTTTCTCTGATTCTTTCGATATGAATTTCTTCATCGCGTCCAGCTCTTTCTCCAAACTCTCGATCCTCGAGCTTGTGGAATCCATCGCAGCTCTTAGCCGGTAATTTTGCCGCGCCGCCGTGTCTCGTTGGAGAAGCGACCCGAGGGTTACGGAGGAGTCTCTCGCCGCGGCGGAGATCTCTCGGTCTCCTGCAGAAGGAGCGGCTGAGGAGGCGACGGCGTCGGCGGCGGCGGCCATTATCGAGTGGCGCGTGTTGAGCTGCTCCTGTAGCATCGCGCGTACGATAAACCTCAGGGGCATTTTAGGGTTTTGGACGGCGTGAACCAGTAACGGCGGCGAGAGTTTGTCGCAGTCTATGGAATTACATATCTGAACCTTCTCTTCCTCCGTTATCTCTCCGTCATGCTCCTGTGAAATTTCCACCCCAATCATAAGACGACACGTAACGTAATCAAAATGACGAAATTAGCCTTTTACGTTTACCTTCACATAAGCATCAACGATTCTGTAGAGCAAATCGTGGCGCGGGAACCGCTGCTGCACGGCGTCGGCGACGACGACGAAATATCCAGCGGGAAGTATAACGGCTTCCTCGAGAAACTCGTTGACGGAGTCTCCGTCTCCGACTTCCGTCAAAGCTTCGATGCATCTTCCGACTAAAAACGCCGTCGTTTCCGACTCCGGGAGCAAGGCGAGGCATGAACGGAGAACGATCTTGATGTAGTCGACGTTGGCGAAGACGACTCGTCGGAGATAATACTCCGTTAAGTTCCTCAGGTTATCTCTAACGCCGTTATCTCCAGCTTCCGTCATCAGAAGAATCTCGACGGCGACTCTCAGCGAAACGACATTGAACGGCGTTAATTCAATGTGAGCGCCGTAACAGAAAGCGGTGACTAACGAGAACGTTTCAGCCGTTATGTTTAACGGCGGTGAGAGAGTTAATTCGTTAACGCCCGTTAGGTGGCGTTTTAAATAGCCACTCCTTCTTGACAGAGGATCCTATGGGATAATAAAACATCACACACATACAATAAAAATCAAACCTTTTTGCTTATTTGCAATAAAAATCAAACCTTTTGTCAAATCGTTGAAATTTGTATTGATTTTTGATGAAACCGAGCAAATGGTAATGTCCGAAATTGGCAAACAAAAGTTTGAAAAATGTAACCTTATGAAGATGGAACCTTGTGCCTCCCACATGCACCAACACACCAGGTTTAGAGTTATTAGCTAACGACCTGAATAAAATATAGAAAAAACAAATCATAGCAAACAAATTATTAACTAATAAATTAAAATGCCGTAATTTAAGAGAAACATTACCATTTATGGACTATAGATTCAAGCTCCATTGAAGGAGAAGAGAGATTGATACGTGGTTGAGGAGAAGGAGACAAAGATGAAGAAGAAGAAGAAGAAGAAGAGAAGGAAGAAGAGTGGTTCACGTAGTCTTCTTCTTCATAGATCGTATCTACAAACCCTAAATTTGTCCATCGCTTCATATTTTTCTTTTGAGAGAGTTTGGATAAAAGAAGGACAATATTTGTGTGATCTCAGAGGAGATTCGAATTCGCCGGTTAGGTTTTTGAGAGTAAAGAAGACAATGAAAACTCGCAGTGAATTGGCAATAAATGTGGAATAAATGATTTTTTTGTGATCGTTATTATATACGTGAAAGTCTTTAAATGCGTTTTCCTTTTTTTGAAATAACCTTCTGTTTCATATAGAGGGACCACGTCCACATGCTCCAGATGTGTTAGTTATACATTCAAATTTTCACGATATTTCAAATTTGCATTAAAAAAAAATTAGATTGTTGTGCGTATATAGTACTTAGTGCATCAATCTTCTATCTAGATCGAAGTTTGGTTGGGTTTGTCTTGCTAACTAGTACCATATTTGTCGTAATAACCATAAACAGTTTATATGAATTTGTTAGCGCATCTCCGCTGAAATTTTTTTCAATTCTATTGATTAAGGTATTCGAAACACGTTCTTCGCCAAACGTCATATGCTGCGATATATAGATGTTCTTGCTATGTGGTTCCGGGACTCCAACCAGTAAAATTTTATTCATTTGCTTCCCAGTTATATCAAATCGGACGATCGTTGTTATTTTAGGCACTCTTTATATATATTTTTTGTAGATCATACCCTCACATTTTGTTTGTTTGTTTTTGTTTTTTTTTTGAATAAAATGTTAAATTTGATTCAATAAAAAAATATGCGTTTTACAATGTGATTTTGACGTTTTTTGTTAATTAAAACAAGAAACAAACATCTTTTTTATGGATTCTTTCTTGTGGTGAACCAGGTTCGCAAACCATCCTCATACTTCTCCACACCTTCTATTTGAATCGTACTTAGTTTATTGCGAACCATGACATCTATCTTCTTGATTAAGAAGCCGCTCGGGGTAGGTTGTTCTCCATGCCTCCGGTTATTTCTTTCACACCAAATAGAGTGAATCGCTGCCTGGAATGCATACCTCAATATAAACGTTGTTGTTGAGTTCAGAGTTTGGCTGGATATACGTTCCAATACCTCCGACCATGTAGGCGTGAAATCTTCCCCCATAATTCCACCAACTAATGTATCCCATACCATCTTAGTATATGGACAGCCAAAAAAGATATGCTCTCGACTCTCAAGTGCCTCATCACAAAAAGAGCAGCCTTTTGCAACGTTAATATTCCACTTCTCCATACGATCACCCGTCGAGAGTCTATTTTTTGCGGCTAGCCAAGTAACAAATGAGAATTTGGGAGTGGCAAAAGGAAACCAGATGTCTGGGTAGGGGTTCCACCTTTCATTTGGGACCCTCGTCATTTCCCAAGTCTCTTTGGAACTGAACCTTGACTTGTACGTGTCTCCTTTGCCTCGCCACATATGCGCGTCTTCCTCGTCATGTACCCTTTGTTGATGTGCTTTTTTTATTTCCTCTTCTACTTGCATCAACAATCGATTTCTATGCCGTCTTCGCCTATTCCCATCCATTACTTCCCCAATAGAAGCATTGATGGATATCCCAAGATCAATACAGCCTCTCGGACCAAATGTTTCAAACAAGCAACCCATTGTGCACCACTTATCAAACCAGAAAGACACTCGAGCTCCATTGCGAACCTCCACTATGTAAAAACCCTTTGCCATATCTCGATATTTCAGTATCTTCTTCAAAATCCATGACCCAAGAGTTGTTGTTTCCTTTACCCCCCAAAAGTAACCATTTCTTATTAGGTGCCTTTGAATCCAATTAACCCATAGAGAGTCTCTAGCTGAGAGCAGTCTCCAAATAAGTTTCAAAACATATACTTTGTTGACCGACTCTAGGGGTTTTAATCCCAAACCGCCATCTCTCATGGGCATACATACCACTGCCCAAGCCACTTTTGCTTTCTTCGCATTTTGATCTTGTCCAGACCATAAAAACGCAGCACATAGCTTGTCTATCTCCTTAATGCATGCTTTCGGTAGCCTAAAGGCAGCCATCCAAAAGTTTGTTAAGCTGAAGATTACTGATTTTATCAGTTGTAACCGGCCTCCGAAAGAAAGGTGCTTTGCCGACCAAGATACGAACCTTGTACGAATTTTTTCTATTAATGGTGAGTAGTCCGATGCAGTCATCTTTCTTGTTAACAAAGGAAGTCCCAAATATCTGACTGGTAGGGAGCCATATTCAAATGAGAATTCTCTTAGTATATCCTCTCTCACTGCTTCTGGAATGTATGCCATGTATATCATCGACTTCTCAATACTTATATGGAGACCTGAGTGGATAGCAAACTCATCCATGACTTCGAGAACACCCACAATAGATCGTTCATCCCCTTCGACAAAAACAATTAGGTCATCCGCGAAGCATAGATGCGTAAGCGAAAGAACATTCATACAAGTCTTTTATCAGCTGCTGCCATGACCAATCTCTTCGAAAGAACATTCATACAAATCACAAATAGGTATGGTGACAAAGAACAACCTTGCCTTAAACCCCGAGCACTACCAAAGTATCAAACCAACTCTCCATTAACCTGGACCGAGAAGGAAGCAGATGATATTCAAAGATGAATCCAGTGAATATACCTATTGGGAAAATCCATTGCCTTCAAGGTATTCACCAAAAAATACCATTGAACCGAGTCGAAAACTTTTGATATATCTATTTTCATGGTGCATCTAGCCGAAATGTTTTCCTTGTGGTAGTCTTTGATAAGCTCTGTGGCAAGAATGAGTAGTGACTTATCAGGTTCTGCACATTTGAAACCAACGATTTTTTCTAAATCGTTGATCGCCCATGAGGAGTAATCTGCAGGCTGATCATTCAAGAAATCTTTGAAGTGTCAGATTGCTTTTTCCTTAATTCCGTCACTACTTGAAACCGTGGAACCGTCTGGACAACTTACCTCACTGATCTGATTTCTTAATGCTCTCGTTTTGATTGCATTAAAAAAGGCTATTGTATTCTAATCTCCCACCTTTAACCAAAATAATTTTACCTTTTGCCTGAGGAATTTTTCTTCTATGAGTGCTAGTCGATTCCATCTCTCGTATGCGATCCTTTCATTTTCGACTGCCTGACTTGTTGAGGACCTCATCGTGATCCCTTGTAGCTCGCAGAGGCCATCATATGCTTCCTTTGTTTTCTTTGTTATGTCACTGAGCATGTCTCTTCCCATTAATTTCATATTTGGTTTGAGACCTTTAAGCTTCTTGGATAATCTATGTAATGCCGAGGTCGAGTGGAAAAGCGGCTGCGTTCTCTCCCATTCTGCCTTAATTCGCTCCATGTATCCATGGTAAGTGACTAGTGCATTCGTAAACTTAAAAGGTCTTTTTTCCTTGGCTCCTCCTCCTTTAATTGTAATCGACATCGTAGATGATCTGAACAGCCGCCCGGTTTAAATACGCAATACGATTGGGCATTACGAGTAATCCATTCTCTGTTAACCAGAATTCGATCTAGCTTCTTGCTAATTACCCCCTCTGTTCTTTTATTACACCACGTGTATTTTGGGCCATGGTAGCTTAAATCAGAGAGTTCACAGTATCCCACTACCTCTTGAAAGTCTCTCATGCCCGCTGGGATCGTTGGGGAGTTCTCGTAAAGATAGTGTTCCTCACCTTCTAAAATCTCATTAAAATCTCCACATATAATCCAAGGTTTCCCGCTATACATACCAAAATCGCGGTGGTTTCTTAAGTCCTCCCATAGTTCCTTCCTTTCCTGTGTCAAGTTTGAGGCATAAACAAAGGAAATCAACAACTCATCATCTCTGCCATCTATCAGAATAGAACATGAAATTATCTGTGATGATTTGTAAATAGGCGTGACTCGCACGTTCTGCTTCCAATCCACCCACAATCTCCCAAGTCTATGGTGCTCGTAGTTAGTTAGACACGACCAATCCCTAAAAACTTCTGACAACACCTTGTCCGCTTTTTTCTCCTTTGCCTTTGTTTCTATAAAACATCCAAAATCAAAACCACTCCGGTGTACCCAGTCTTTAACCACACCATGCTTACTATGCTTGTTGAAACCTCGTATATTCCAAACGAAACCTGACATTAAAGGTTTGTGTGAAGGTGATCAAAATTTTGAATCCCGTGGTGATGAGCCATGGTTTTCGCCGTTGGAATAGTAGATGTTTTCTTTTGGGCCTCTTTTGTAGCTAGTCTTAAAGACTGATGCGTGCTCTGCTCACTACCTCCATTAATAACCTGAGATGGATGACATACCGGGTCTGCAACTTCACCGTGTATACTTTTCTCTCCAATATCCTGATTTTCCTCAGTTCCTTGTTTTATAGCAGCTGTCGTAACCCCTTTTTCCTCTGATTCCTCCTCATTTATAACATCCTCTCCATTTTCTCCCATGCCACTTAATGCCAAGAAACGGGAGTTGGCAAGTATGCTTACTTCTCCGAATTTAGAGTCTTTTGTCACCTTGGCCGTCGATTTGATTGGCCTCAGTGGTGTACTCCACTCTCCCTCCTCTAGCTGTTCAGCATGAGTTAAAAAATTATTACCCTCCGCTGCTTCATCTGTAGAACCTGTCTGCTTCTCGGTATTGGTGCTACCCTGCTTTTCCTTTAAAATTAATGCACTGGTCGCTTTTACTTGGTTTACATTAGACGTCTGTGACGAACCTTTTTGAGGGCTCACAGGAGGTTTCATGCTTTTCTCTTTCTTCAATATACATTCGACTGTTTTGTGGCCCCACTTCTCACAGTTACTGCATTTTGATGGCAACCACGGATACTCATAAGTGACGTTGACATTCTTCCCGTCTTCCATTTCAAAATTATAGTGCTTTGGTAAAGGTTTCGTCAAATCAATCTCCACAAAAACCTGGGCCACTTCAAAACTTTTGCATAACTCGGTATCTGGATGTAAGTGCTTTGGTTCCCCAATAGGACTCGTTAGAAAAGCTAAACCTTTCCACGCATACATCGACCGTGGAACATTCCTCACAACCACCCATAATGGAATTGATTTCATTTCAGGTTGCATTTCTTCCGCAATTGGACTCCATTTTGATATGATCACCAGGATATCACATAGATTCCACATTCTTCTACGCAATACTCTGTTTCCCTCATCTTTGATACGAAACTTCATTGTGGTTGCGTCTACCATGAATACATCTATCTTCACTGTTTTATCCGACAGAGGCCAGATCTTATTGACCAACATGTGTACTTTGCCCATGTATGGAGCCGTATCAAGAAATTTTCCAATCAAAAGATCCTCCCAAAGCCGTGGAGAATTCTCCAGGATCTCTGTTGGGACCTTGATAGTTGGGATACCATTTACTTCATTCACCGTGAAATCGTATCGTTGCATCATAGGCTTATTTTGGAGAGCAGCCACCCACATACTTCTCTTTGCTTGAATCCCTAGTTCCTTCCCTCCATCTTTTTTTAGTAAGCCCGACCCTTCCACTACATCATTCCCCTCTTTCGACACCACACCATCACCTCCCACCTTCACTGGAGATACCTTTGGGGAGTTCAGTTCAGTCACCATCGCTGAATCCTCGTCTTGCCGTGGCGGAGAGGCCGCCGACGGTTGCATTCGTGACGAAGAAGTAAAAAACCCTAATCGCACTCAATTTCGTCTTGTTACCAAAACGCACCGTTTCAATTCGAAAGCTAATTTTTTTATCATCCTAGCTTTTAATTGTATGTTTAAATTTTTAAGTCTTTTGATGTAAAAACAAATATTTTCTTTAAAATATTTCTAATCTTTAACAAGAATTAATTATATGGTATTTTATATCATGGACAATTTATGTTTTCCCACCAAAAAATATAAGTTGCATGATATAACCAAGCTTCTGTAAATTGCATGATTTATTAATTAAAACATGAGAGATACCAATTATATAACTGCGAAATTGTTTTTTTTTTTTCTCTTTCGTTACACTGATTGTATCTAAGAATGCTTATTTGAATACTTGAATTCAAGCTGTCGCTTTGACTTTCGAATGCATATAGATACAAGATCAATTCTAATTCTTTGTATATTAACAAAGATTATAGCTAAGGCACACTATGTGTGTGACTATTGACTTGCATGATTTATAAAACTACCTCATGATTAGTAATTTTTTTTTTTTTTCCTGATAAAACTAGTCAATTATCTATCACATGAGAGAGAGATTCACAATCTTTTTTTACCAGGCCAAATTTCTTTTCTCTTATTAAAGAAACGAAGAATTTCTGAAAATGTATGGGCCAAGTGTGCAGTTCTATAGGTAAGGCCCATAATCAAAGCCCATTTGTAACAAAGCCCTAACTTTCGAGTAAAACCTAGCTCTGTGCTCTGTACAATACTATATAAGCTTTGTTTACACTCTCATTGGCTTCCTCGTTCACAGAAAAAACCCTAGACAGAGTTTCTCCATTCCCAAAAACCCGGCGGCGAAGATGAAGTACAACCCTCGCGTGACCTCCTCTCGCAGGAAGTGCAGAAAGGCTCACTTCACGGCCTCATCAAGCGAGAGGCGTGTGATTATGAGCTCGCCGCTCTCCACCGACCTGCGCCAGAAGTACAACGTCAGATCCATGCCGATCCGCAAGGATGACGAGGTCCAGATCGTTCGTGGGACTTACAAGGGACGTGAAGGAAAGGTCGTCCAGGTTTACCGTCGCAAATGGGTGATTCACATCGAGAGGATCACGAGGGAGAAGGTGAACGGAACCACCGTGAACGTCGGTGTTCAGCCGTCGAAAGTGGTGATTACGAAGCTCCGTCTTGACAAGGACAGGAAATCTCTCTTGGAGAGGAAGGCTAAGGGTCGTGCTGCTGCGGATAAGGACAAGGGAACCAAGTTCACTGCCGAGGATATTATGCAGAACGTTGATTAAGAAAGATCAAATCTTTAGAAGATTTTCGTAAGGTTTATCTTTTAGTTTCACATCATTGCTTCTGTTTTTAAATTTTTGTTTTTTTTCGAATTTTTATCAGTGTTTGCAGACATGAGAACCTATCTTTTGATTTCAAAACTATTATGAGTTTTATATCTCTTTTGCCATTTTTGATATTGTCTGTGATGCTTTTTTTTATATGAATGTTTTGCTTGTGGTTACCATTTTGATGCTATGTTGAATGTGGTTGAGATTGATGTTGAACGCTCATTGATTCACTGTAGGAATATGATTATAGTGATAGAGATTTGGTATTTAGACTCATTGACTTTGTTAGAGCTGATTCGGGTATTGTTCTTGAGTTAGATACATGTAACCTATTGGTATAGATACTTGTTTTTTAAAATAAATCATTTCATTTTTTTGAAAATCTTCTCAGAAAAGCTTTTCAACCTAATGAATTTTCAGACTAGTTTGTTGTTTGTGAAATCGGAAGATAGTATTGGATTTATTATGTATCTTTTAATTTATTGGAATCTCTTATCCTTAAATCGTCTGATTTTTCATTATTGATGTTTTCGAGTTGTAAACACGGTTTGTGGCCTTTGAATTTCACATTCCACAATTAAATACATGTTGTTCCACTTGTTTTTCGATTCCAAAAACCTATTTACTTTCATGATTATTTTGGTCATGTACACACTTCTTACATGAGGGTGTATATCGTATCCAAATTCCAAAGCATACAAAAAAGCGAATTTTCCTCCGAAAGAAAATTATAAAATTGTTACATTGAGCGTTTTCATGAGCAGCCTAAAAAAAAACAAATCCGACAGAAGTTCACCTCTCGTACCCGAACTCATTATTCAAAAGACGAAAAGGGACCTAAAACTCA
Source organism: Eutrema japonicum (assembly GCA_030161315.1). Classification (NCBI taxonomy): domain Eukaryota; kingdom Viridiplantae; phylum Streptophyta; class Magnoliopsida; order Brassicales; family Brassicaceae; genus Eutrema; species Eutrema japonicum. The sequence continues at coordinate 47,128,993 of BSQW01000013.1, forward strand.
AGCCTCAACAATGTCATACGAGAGAAAAATGGGTAGTGTCTCCATTGTTAAACCAAAGGTCCGTCATTGGCATTGTGTTGCTCTTCAAGGTTTAAGAGCAAGCGAGAGACCAAACCTTGGGTACTTGTCTAATGTCTTGGTATCGATCTCACCTGAGATTGTCACTGTCGATTTCGGGAGTACCTCATGTTGCAGGAGAGCTCCAAGCTTACCGTTACTGTTCAGCTTAGCTTTCACATTCGTCAAGTGATCAACCGCATACAATCCACCAACAGTAATTACGTTCTCATTCGTTGAGAATTTCCTGAAAACCTCTCCTACTACGGTGCTTCTCTTCGACTCATCTAGGTGTTGCAGATAAGAAGCTTTTATCGAATCTGCTTTATCTCCCCTGAAAAATTCCAAACAAAATATTTTCAAGAGTATACACAAAAAACAGCTCTCAGCTTTTGATTAATAAGGAGTCTTTATTTATCTTACAATATTACAGAGGCACATTTGTCTGGCTTTGTGAGACTGATTCCAAAGTTGTACTTTGTGAAAGTTCGAGACGTGGTGTCATATCCAGCTTCAGCACCGAATGAGATAGTTGGTGAGCCAAGAGTGGCTGTTACATCCACTAGAGGGTTTTGTTTCAAAGCTGCAGTGGCGGTAACTGTTGCGTGATCATGGAAGTATTGAACCTCCAGCTGTAAATCGTGATTGAATTCAGAAGCCTGACGAATCATTATAGATAGATATTAGGTGAAAGAAATTCTAAATTGCGAAACCTTGCTAGAGTTGTAATCAGGCACTTTGAAGGAGGCAATGGCTTTTGTTGATGGGAGGATCTCAGTGAGTGTGATGGTTGTCAAGATCTGGCCAAAGTGAAAAGAAAAGGTAAATGTTTTTGTTCTCCTAAGACAAAGTTGTTGAGCCGATCAAACGAGGACTTTACATTCGAATCAGTGTCGATCTTGACATCGAACAAAGCGTTTCTGTACTTGTATTGTGTAGCAACATCAGCAGCATGTACTACTCCTTTCTTAAGAGCAGTGGAAGTAAGAGCCTACAGAACAGCACAAGACGGGGACAAAATAAAGGTTCATTTTAGTGTTTCCAGGCGAATGATAATCCAATATCCAATCTACACATCCTTGTGGTTCTCAAGCCACAAATGTAAATTAACAGGAGACATGTTATCAGCTAAGAATTCATGTAAATACTCTTCAGCCTGTTATGCTACTTGCAATAAATCCAAAACTGAGGTGATCCTAACAAAATGACACAAGAACAAGCCGATTATCACAGAAGAGACTGTACAATGCTAATGTAGTAGAATCCAACAGGAGAAGGTTTTGCCTCCTCAGAATCAAAAGTACACTAGGATTGACTTCAAATTCAATCTATATCAAACATCAAACTAATGCTTCCCAAGATCATCATGTTTCTCAAATGCCTTGAAAATTGTTGACTCGTCAAAGCAGTAATAGCTTTTTGACAGGTGAAGAATCTCAGGTAGGGCATAGATCAAATCTAGAACAATACTTGTTGCTAAACCACATGAAACTACGCATCAATGTAAATTGCGAAGACGAAGATGATCCAGACTCTAAAGCTAGGGCACAGTTGAATCGGAATTTGATGATACTTACCACGCCGGAGACACTGTTGGTGGAAATACTGAATTTCTGATCGGTACTGTAGTCTCTCGTCAACAGATCTAACACAATAGGAAACATACAAAATCAGCTTACGAGAAAGCAAGATTTCATCAAAAACTTCAACAGTTCATATTAATGGCGATATCCACTCGAAATCAAAACCCGCTGGGGATGAAGAATGTAAGATTTACCTTTCGCTTTTTTGCCGATGTCGGCGAACAGTCCCGGTCCCTTACTCATGCTGATCGGAGAACTCGAGAGATCGGCAAAAATCTTAAGAAATGGAGTAGTTGCGAGAGGACCATCGTCTATATACCACTATCCTCAAACTTTAATCACAAATTTCCAAATATCGATTTTACCCTTAATGAATAGTTGTAAAGATTAAGTAGAATTAAATTGGTAAGAGAACAACGAAAAGCACAGGAGCTCAGTGGAACCGATACCTCTTACCAAGTTATCAAAAATGTAAAAGAGGCTTAGTTTGCACGAGTCTTTTATTAGTTTTCTTCCATAAATAACACTTTGCAATTCAAACTATTCTCGCCCAAACATTTAGGGCAACATACAAGGAATCAACTCAGAGAATCCACCCACTCGATCCAAACTACGGAAATATGACCCATTATACGATCTGATGCAGGTATACACTATAAATGTCTTATGCGCTTCCCGAGAGCAGGCGACGGACAATCTCATTCACACACAACCTTTTGATCTAATTGTCTCTCTACACACAAATCACAAATCTTTTCTCTCGAAACACATAGCCTAACCAGGATACCCCGAAAAGATCCAGACATTCTATCTCTAGTCATCTTTCGGCCGAAATCACCCTAAAATCTCTCATCTTTCTCGTCTTCTCCACCATAAATAGCTTCACAAACCTCAGATATTTAGCGGGTCCATCTCATTTTCCGGACTCTAAGTCACATAGTCATTCTAACTCGTTTTCTGATTATCTCCAAATCCGACGCCAAATTGTGGTCCTTATCTCTCTTGTTTATTGACTTAAGCGTCAAAATGTCCTCGGAAAACACCCTAATCAAATTTTTCGGGTACTCAACACTCAACACGTTGTTTTTTGTATTAGTGGATTGTTTCTCCGAAAGGACGAAAAAACTCCGAAACATATATTTTATTTTTGGAATCTATGTAATTGTCCTCTTTTTCTTATATACATATTTAAATCCTTGCTAATAATAATAATAAAAGAGGATAAATTGAACTAGATCAGCTCATGATTTGGACTGCTACCTATAGCCAAAATCGGCACACCTTTGATAAGTACTTTAGTTTTCCATCTTTGTAAATGTGTCTTTTATCGGCTTTTCAATAAAGTTTGATGTTAGACTCTCTAATACATATATAGCTACATGAATTTTCTCACAGCACATCATTTTAAAATAGGCATTCTTAGCTTAAGCATTATAAGAAAATAAGCTGGTGTTATAAAAATCTAGATTTCGTTTTTTTTTCATATCGTTTTTGTATGTACGGAATGGAATTAGTTCAATTCTTATGTCTCTATATATATAAATAAAAATGTATATATACGTAATTATAAAAGATGAAAATAGGATGAGATATTAATGGATATGGAGAAATAAGAGAAGAAGCACCACTTGATCACTTAGAGCCCACGTTCCCACTCTTAATCACCCAAAAATTATAACAAAGACGTGCTCACATGTCATCTCACTCCCCTCACCAGCTCACTTCACTCTCTCTATCCTTTTTTTTTTATAAAAACAATTCTCTCTCAATCATCAAGACCATATGGCTCTCGACACTCTCAATTCTCGGACCTCCACCACAACCACCACCACCACCGATCCTCCGTCTTTCCTAACGGAGCCCGAAAATCTCGAGTCATGGACCAAAAGAAAACGCACAAAACGACACCGTATTATAGATCATCAATCAAACCCTCCTTCTGAAGAAGAGTATCTCGCCCTCTGTCTCCTCATGCTCGCTCGTGGCTCCTCCCATGATGATCATCCTCCTCCTCCTCCTCCACCGTCCGATCACCACCACCGAGACTACAAGTGCTCCGTCTGTGGCAAATCTTTCCCGTCTTACCAAGCGTTAGGTGGGCACAAAACCAGTCACCGGAAACCGGTTAGTAATAATAACAACAACGACGACGGTAATAATAATAACAGTAACGGTTCCGTTGTTAATAACGGAAATATTAGTAACGGTTTAGTTGGTCAAAGTGGGAAGACTCATAAGTGCTCCATCTGTTTTAAGTCGTTGCCGTCTGGTCAAGCATTGGGCGGTCACAAACGGTGTCATTACGAAGGTGGTAACAGTAGTAACGGTAACAGTAACGGTAACGGTAACAATCATCACGGCTTTGACCTGAACTTACCGGCTGATCAAGTATTGGAGGTTTTTAGCGATGAGACACTTGGAAAAAGTCAACTCTCCGGCGAATAAACAAAGTCGGCGTTGTGATTTTTTTTTTTTTTCGTTCTTATTTTTATAAATTTTACCGATCAGCTAGCTAGTGATCGATCATTAGCTGAGATGCTGAGTCTGTAATGAAAATGATTGGAGTGGACTTTGGATTATTTTTTAAGTTCTTTTTTCTTACGTATACGAAAAGGAAGAACAAAATCTTCAAATATTGTTGGGTTTTGTTTATAGAAAGTAAAAAAGGGGAAATATTTGGATTTTTATTTTATTTTACCTTGATAAGAAATAATTATAATTATAAAAAGAAAATGGATTAATGAAACTTCTATTTCTTGGAATTTTTTTTTTAAACTTAATTGCATCATATGTCACTTTATCTTACTTTTTTAAAATTTTTGTCATATTTTTTTTTGTCCGCTAACGTATAAAATGACCATTTTAACTTCAACTCTAATTGTTCCGTTTACTGTACACAAAATGACGCGCCGTACTATTTCAAGATTATGGCTAGAAAATCAATACGTATACTGTACAATAAATGCTATATTTGCCAATATTTTTCAAAAAATGCTAAAAAATTTACAAAAATGAAAAATGGTTGCAAAGATTTTTTTCACATTATTTGTTGGTTTTTTCATTAACTACAGCTTCCGCAAGCAAAGGAGCCACTTATGTGAATCTGACTGTCACCCCCAGCTTGAAGTGATCTGTTCCTTAAGATTAACTATTTAATTAAACATTTTTAATGTTGAACTAATCAATGTCTATTTTGAAATAACATGCTTTGATAGGAGAAATAGTATTAATTTTGGTTATGTTAATATTATTAATTATTGAAGTAGTGATAGATCGGTTAGTAGTACCTAACGAAGCTAATCCTTAAGTGTCTTGTCGTCTTTGATTACTATTATCTTTTTGATTGGTTGGCACTCACACTTCCCTCCACGCTTTAAATCAATTTTTTTTTATAAATCTGTATTATTTCGTTTTCATGAGTTTTTAGAGTCCATTTATTATTATAATTTGTTACGATAAAATATCTCACACATCCAAATCAATCTCAGTTCTTGTTCTTATGTAGTAATCTTCTAAGTAGGAGTGGGCACGGTTTGTGGTTTGGTTTCGGTTTGATTTTTTCGGTTTTTTGGGTTTTTGGTTTTATAAAAATTCAAACCATATAAAAACCATCCGTACTTCTCTAGTTGGGAATGTCCTGAAATCATCCGTACTTCTCTAGTTGAAGTTGAAATGTCAAGGTCTGACAATCGTATAATATTAGGTGGTTATAATGTTTTGCTAGAAGCCGCTTATAATCTACGGATTATGAATCTGTTACTAATATTATACGATCATACAGGATCACACACCTAAGCAAATTGGATCATAGATATTTTGGGTTTAAAGAATAATATGTTATATGAGATATAACATATAGTCCATATACATGAGAAATAAAAGAATAATAGTTGTATGCTATATAAGATGACATACACGTGATGGGCAAGAAACGTAAGTTACGTTGCCGACTTTTATTAGAAGAGATTCGGCCTTGGCCCATTAAGAGTTAACGTACTAGGTTACGTAAGTTTCATTATATAAGGGAAATAATGAGGTGCTTAATTACTCAGCCTCTTACGCCGAACCCTAAAACCCAGAAGAGGCAAATTGTTTGTCACGTTTTGAGATCAGATCTCTACGGCACTAGCATCCCGTCCTGATCCAATTTGTGTGCGTGTGGATACCAGTAGAGGCACGACGTTTGGAGTGCTATACGACCTTGATTCTTACTGTTCACCTTTTCCGCTGCATGTATATTCAAAGTCCTATGATCTAGATTCAATTCTGTATTTACATGAGATCTTGGAAGTGAATTCATAATTAGTATTTATAAAACGTTTTAAACCGGTATGAATTCCAACAGTGGTATCAGAGCGAACTTGCATAATACTGATTTTGAATCTAGTTTGATGTATATATGTGATATACATACTAATTTTGATCGGCTCAAACACGTTTGAATTTATACAATTTTATGGATCGTGTTTGTGCATATATTAGATTTGATTAACCTATGAGATTTATGGTCTCAATTGAATCAATGCGTTTGTCGAATTTTGACATATAATGATTTTGAGATTTGTAATTTGATTAGTAAATACCCAGAATCTATGTGTACGTGTGATAGACATGACTACATAGTTATTAAATAAATAATAATATATGCATCTTGTAACTCTATGGGTTCTGTTCCTCGTGTGTTCGGCCCAGTGAAAACTTTCACTTTGATACGAATTACTTTTAAATCTTTTAATTCCAGTTCTAATACGATTAGAATTTTAGAATTTATTAAGATTATTAATATAAATAATTTGTGATTTTAATTAGATTAAAATTAATTTAATTATTTAGAATCCAACTAAACTACATATTCGATATGTATAGTTATATTTAATTATTTATATTAGATATAAATTTTAATATAAAATAAAATTGGATTAAAATTAATTCCTCAATTAATATCAAGTATTTTTGAAGCCTATCCAATCTTATCAACTATCAACGCTTGTTTCGTTGTTTAATGGGCTTGCCAAGCAGGACATCTACAACTACATAAGTGAGATAGATGGTAATGGTTACCATAAGAAATAAAGATTGGTTTACTTGACTGAGCTATCAAAACGGTTTTGGGCTTTGAGGCATAGGTTGGATAAAACATAAGATGTCATCCAACAACCAAGAGTTATATATGATATAATTAGCTAAGGTGTTGCTTACCTAAATAGCTAGACATTCGGGCGATGAGCCAAAGCTCACTTGAATTCTAGTAAAATATGGATCTTGGATCATTATACTCATTTTGAGGATAATTTTATTTTGAATATAATGTGAGTCTTCTTAATTGTTGAGATTTCTCAAATACATGAACATCATATTAACATTACATTCCCTATTCTTTGATCCAGCTATGTCAAACCCTCACAGCTCATTTTCGTTGCGATCTGTCCTTGAGAAGGACAAGCTGAATGGATCGAACTTCCTCGAATGGTATCGAAACCTGAGAATTGTTCTCAAACAGGAGAAAAAGGAATATGTCCTGGAGAAGAGTCTCCCTCTTGAAAAACCTAAGTCCAATGCTCCACATGCAGAGAGGAATGCTTATGAGAAGCATGCCAGTGATATGGTCGATGTGTGTTGTCTCATGTTGGCCACCATGAACTCAGACTTGCAGAAGCAATATGAGAATGTGGATTCGCCAATTGACATGATCACTAGCCTGAAAGGAATGTTTCAGGAGCAAGCACGAACTGAGAGATACCAGACCGTTAAGGCTCTCATTGAATGCAAGCTGCCAAAAGACAGTCCAGTTAGCCCACATGTCATAAAGATGATGGGTTATATTGATAACCTGGCAAAATTGGATTGTGCTATCAGCCAAGAGTTGGCCACTGACCTCATCCTGCAGTCATTGCCGCCAAGTTATGATCAGTTTGTTATGAACTACAACATGCACAACTTGACGAAGACTTTGACTGAGCTGCATGGTATGCTCAAATCTGCTGAACCAAACATCAAGAAGGGCACCCCTCATGTACTTATGGTACAAGGGGGTAAAAAGTTTAAGAAACTTGGCAAGAACAAAGGAAACGGTAAGACAAGCCGGATTGAGAATCCAAGCAAGTCTGAACCTACTCCTAAGTCCAAACCTGGTCCTTCTGGTATTGACAAGTGCCATTATTGTAATGGCTCTGGGCATTGGAAGAGAAACTGCAAAAAATACTTGGAAGATCTGAAAAAGAAGAAGAAGACTTTTGAGACTTCTTCTCCAGGTATATATGTTATAGAAGTAAATGTTGCTACTTCTAGTTCTACCTCTTGGGTATTGGATACCGGTTGCGGTGCTCATATTTGTGTTAATATGCAGGGCCTAAGCAACAGTAGAAATTTGGAGAAAGGACAAGTGGACCTGCGCGTGGGAAATGGAGCAAGAGTTGCTGCATTAGCTGTAGGAACATTTCATTTGTCTTTGCCTTCAGGCATGGTTTTAGAACTTAAAAATTGCTACTATGTACCTGCTATAAGTAGGAATATTATTTCTATTTCTTGTTTGGATTTGGAAGGATTTCATTTTTCGATTAAAGACAAGTGTTGTTCGTTTGATCGTGGTGATATTTTTTATGGTAGCAGTCCATTAGAGAATGGGCTTTACGTTTTGAACCAAAGTATGCCTGTCTATAACATTAGTACCAAAAGATTTAAGTCAAACGACTCAAATCCAACATTTCTTTGGCATTGTCGTTTAGGCCACATAAATGAGAAACGCATTCAAAAGCTTCATAATGATGGACTTTTAAGCTCATTTGATTATGAATCCTATGAAAAATGTGAATCTTGTTTGTTGGGAAAAATGACGAAAGCTCCTTTTACTGGACACAGTGAAAGGGCTAACGATTTGTTGGGCCTTATACATACCGATGTATGTGGACCAATGAGTATAAATGCCAGAGGAAACTATCAGTACTTCATTACATTTACTGACGATTTCAGTAGATATGGTTATGTTTATCTAATGAAGCATAAGTCTGAATCTTTTGAAAAGTTCAAAGAATTTCAGAATGAAGTACAAAACCAGCTTGGCAAAAGAATCAAAGCTCTTCGATCAGATCGAGGAGGAGAATACTTAAGCCAAATTTTCATTGATCATCTAAGAGAATGTGGAATTGTTTCACAACTCACTCCTCCAGGAACACCACAATGGAATGGTGTGTCTGAGAGAAGAAATCGAACTTTATTAGATATGGTTCGATCAATGATGAATCATACAGATCTTCCGTTATCCTTTTGGGGATATGCTTTAGAAACTTATGCGTTTACGCTAAACAGATGTCCATCAAAATCAGTTGAAAAGACACCATATGAGATATGGACTGGAAAAGTTCCTAATCTATCTTTTCTGAAAATTTGGGGTTGCGAAGCTTATGTCAAACGTTTAATTACAGATAAGCTTGGACCTAAATCTGATAAATGCTACTTCATTGGTTACCCCAAAGAAACCAAAGGTTATTACTTTTACAACCCTACTGAGAACAAAGTGTTTGTTGCTCGAAACTGTGTTTTTCTAGAGAGAGAATTTCTTTCTAAGAGAAATAGTGGGAGTAAAGTACAGCTCGAAGAAGTTCGAGAAACACAGGAGATTGTTGCAACTTCTGAGGAAGAGCATCAATTAGATTTACGAAGAGTCGTAGAGTCTACACCTGTGGAACCTGAGGTGCGTAGGCCCGAGAGGACTCGTCACGAACCTAATAGATATGGGGTTTGGGTGACTGATGATCATGATCTATTGATTATAGAGAGTGATGAACCTACGTCTCACGAAGAAGCAATGATGGGCCTTGACTCTGATAAATGGCTAGAAGCCGAAAAATCCGAAATGAGATCCATGTCAGAGAACAAAGTATGGACTTTGGTGGATTTACCTGATGGTGTTAAAGCTATCGAGTGTAAATGGGTTTTCAAGAAGAAAACAGACATGGATGGTAATATAGTGATATACAAAGCTAGGTTGGTGGCTAAAGGTTACAAGCAAATTCATGGTATTGACTATGATGAAACCTATTCTCCAGTCGCAATGCTTAAGTCTATTCGGATCCTCCTAGCAACTGCCGCTTATTATGATTATGAGATTTCGCAAATGGATGTGAAGACAGCTTTCCTTAATGGAAATCTCGAAGAGGATGTGTACATGACACAACCTGAATGTTTCACAGTTCCTGAAACTGCTAGGAAGGTATGCAAACTTCATCGTTCCATTTATGGACTGAAGCAAGCATCTCGGAGTTGGAATCTTCGTTTTGATGAGGCAATCAAAGAGTTTGATTTCATTAGAAACGAGGAAGAACCATGCGTTTACAAGAAGACTAGTGGGAGCACGGTTACATTTCTAGTATTGTATGTAGATGACATACTTCTCATTGGAAACGACATTCATTTGCTTCAGTCTGTCAAGACTTGGCTAAGTAGTTGTTTTTCAATGAAAGACATGGGAGAAGCCGCCTATATTCTTGGAATACGAATCTATAGAGATAGATTAAACAAGCTTATTGGACTATGTCAAGATACTTATATAGATAAGATTTTGCATAGGTTTAGTATGCATGATTCCAAGAAAGGTTTTATACCAATGTCTCATGGAATTACTTTCAGCAAGACGCAGTGTCCTTCGACACATGATGAGCGAGAGCGCATGAGTAGAATCCCATATGCTTCTGCTATAGGATCTATCATGTATGCCATGCTCTGTACTCGTCCAGATGTTGCTTGTGCTTTAAGCATGACGAGTAGATACCAATCAGATCCGGGTGAGAGTCACTGGACAGCGGTCAAGAACATCCTCAAGTATTTGAGAAATACTAAGGACAAATTCTTGATTTATGGAGGAAGTGATGAGCTTGTTGTGAGTGGTTACACTGATGCTAGCTTCCAGACAGACAAAGATGATTTCCGATCACAATCTGGATTTATCTTTTGTCTAAATGGAGGAGCGGTGAGTTGGAAAAGCTCCAAGCAAAGCACTGTGGCAGACTCTACGACTGAAGCTGAATACATCGCTGCTTCTGAAGCAGCAAAAGAGGCTGTTTGGATTAGAAAGTTCATTACTGAACTAGGTGTGGTTCCTAGCATTTCTGGTCCGGTGGATCTCTATTGTGACAATAATGGAGCCATCGCTCAGGCGAAAGAACCCATATCACACCAGAAATCCAAACACATAGAAAGGCGATATCATCTCATTCGTGATATTGTTGATAGAGGAGATGTGAAGATTAGCAGAGTCTCAACGGATGAAAATGTTGCTGATCCTTTGACCAAGCCTCTTCCCCGGCCTAAGCATGAGAGCCATACAGCTGCTGTAGGCATTAGATTCATAAAGATGTAATCTTATTTCTAGTGGGAGGATTTATTTTATGATATGATGTTCATGTTTACATACATTTGATTTAATTTTCAAATTAATGAAATTTGTTTCAGTATTATTTTATTATTGGATAATTGAATAATAGTCCCAAAATAATTTATGTCATTCTAATAGGTCATCAAGTACGTGACTTGATCATGAGACCCTATAAGTGAAAAATGACTTAAATTATTAAGGTTCCTGGTCAAGGTTATTAAAATGGGACGTTAATAGCTGAGAATGACTAGTATGTGAGGTGATTGATGACTAAGTTTCGTGAAGTCATTAACATGTTGTATTAAAGTCAATCACATAGATATGTGTTGGAGAACACAGTATCGAACTGACCCGCTATGAGAAATCTACAAGATTGTTATATGAGTGTCATAAGAGTTTCTCATCACAACTATAGAGTATATTCGTTTGACCTGAGTTCGTCATGTTTTCTTGCATATGGATTAGTTCTCTTTGACTTTGTCAAACGTCAACCGTAAAAGGTGATTATAAAGACATTGATTGGATGTATTATGAATTGTGTAAGGAACAGGGATGGAACAAGACGGGATTTGTCCCTCCCATATAATGGGAGATAAATATCTCTAGGCCTATCGAAGATTTGATACTGAGAAATGCATGGCCGTGCTCAAACGAGGTGAATGTCAGTCGTTTGTTTAATCAATATAAATCGGAGTTCGATAAACGTGATCTAGCCTAATAAGGATGACACAGTTTCTTGCCTTACGCTGAGATCGAGATATAGAGACGAAGTGATTGTAGGAATAGATGATTCCAGTACAAGTGGGAGATTGTTGGGAATGTCCTGAAATCATCCGTACTTCTCTAGTTGAAGTTGAAATGTCAAGGTCTGACAATCGTATAATATTAGGTGGTTATAATGTTTTGCTAGAAGCCGCTTATAATCTACGGATTATGAATCTGTTACTAATATTATACGATCATACAGGGTCACACACCTAAGCAAATTGGATCATAGATATTTTGGGTTTAAAGAATAATATGTTATATGAGATATAACATATAGTCCATATACATGAGAAATAAAAGAATAATAGTTGTATGCTATATAAGATGACATACACGTGATGGGCAAGAAACGTAAGTTACGTTGCCGACTTTTATTAGAAGAGATTCGGCCTTGGCCCATTAAGAGTTAACGTACTAGGTTACGTAAGTTTCATTATATAAGGGAAATAATGAGGTGCTTAATTACTCAGCCTCTTACGCCGAACCCTAAAACCCAGAAGAGGCAAATTGTTTGTCACGTTTTGAGATCAGATCTCTACGGCACTAGCATCCCGTCCTGATCCAATTTGTGTGCGTGTGGATACCAGTAGAGGCACGACGTTTGGAGTGCTATACGACCTTGATTCTTACTGTTCACCCTTTCCGCTGCAGGTATATTCAAAGTCCTATGATCTAGATTCAATTCTGTATTTACATGAGATCTTGGAAGTGAATTCATAATTAGTATTTATAAAACGTTTTAAACCGGTATGAATTCCAACACTTATGTAGTAATCTTCTAAGTAGGAGTGGGCACGGTTTGTGGTTTGGTTTCGGTTTGATTTTTTCGGTTTTTTGGGTTTTTGGTTTTATAAAAATTCAAACCATATAAAAACCATATATATTTCAGTTTGGTACGGTTCGGTTTTTAATGGTTTTCGGTTTATCGGTTTTATAAAAAATAAAACCATTTAAAATCCATATGCAATTTTGGCTCGGTTCGGTTTGATTGGGTTACGGTTTTTAGTTTGGTTCATAACTTTTGATAAAGCTCATACAATAAGCAAAAATAAAATGAATGTATAAATAATATATTTTATAGATTTTTTTTTTTAAGTCTTAAATTTTAACTCTTAAACTAACTCCGAAGATATTGACAACTCAACCAAAAAACAAGAATGGATAAATGATAAATCTAAAGTAAACCAAAAAAATATAAAGCTATATAAAATTAATCTAAAATGTAAAAACCGAAAAACCCATTCGGTTTTACAGTTTTAAACCAAACCAAACCGAAACCGAACTCTTATCAAAAATAATAACCAAATGGGTTTTTAGGTTACACCATAACCAAACCATATGATTTATTTCGGTTTGGTTCGGTTTTTTCGGTTACGGTTTTTTGCCCACCCCTACATCTAAGAAAAAGAGCATTCCGAAGAAAATGTATATATTGGGTATTCTCTTGACTTAAATGCCCATATATACAGACAAATGTTTTTTTTGTGACACTGAAATTCGACTTCTTTTAGATCTTACATAATCGATATGTATATATGACTTACAAGTCTAAATTGGCAAATAATGTCTTGTTCATAGTTGTAGGCAAAAATCAAAAACTTCAGAATTTCACCAATTTTCATGGGTAACTTGTAATTTGTAACCGAGAGGTGGTAGTGGGGTGGTTCTCTCTGGTTGAAAGAGTCGTCATACTGGTCTAGATTATGGATTGATTCTCCGCGGTAGCGGAATTACCAACACAATTTCTTAGCTACGTGGGATATAACTGGGCGGTCTCACTCAATCTCCCGAGTCCGCACAAAAAAAAAAAAAAAATTGTAATTGTATGTAACTTGAAAAAAAAACAAAAAAAAACTTGTAACTTGTAATAGTAGTACGTAAGGCCTTACAAGTGTGTTAAAGGCCTAAAGCACTCGTACGATCCAATAATATCCAAATTAGTTTTGCAGTGGTGCCGCTCAAATGGTGTAATGCACCAGAGACTCATTGTTTTGGACCATAAGAAATCTGTAATAGAGCCCATAGTGGGTCCTATCTAATAGCTGAGAAAATTTAGCCCAATTATGTTAATAGCCCAGGTGGTAATTTTAAATCAGAACTCAGCGTGAAATAGATTTTGGAACAAAGGAAGCACTATAGATTTTATTTATTTATTTTGCCAATGCAAATTATGCAATAGAGATTTATTGTCGAAATTTGATATCAAAATTATGTTATAATACGGTAATTCAAAGCCTCGCCTATTTGTCCAGAGCCAAAAGCTCATAAGTGCATGTTAGAGTTAGAAAATGTTAGACGATCCATTGCAAGAGGCTTGGGAATATTGGGATGTCTACTTAATGTTACATCACATGTATATAGTAAGATTAAAAGAATTTTGTTTTGTTGATTCAAAAAGAAAAAATATTTAAGATCAAATAAATAGACATAAAAGAAACAAAATCAAACTAATAAAACTATATTCGGCGATAAACGACTTACAAAAAATATTAAAAAAATCGATACGGATATATATTTAGTTTTTTTTTAATAACCAATGGATGATCCGGATTAGCCGTCGAGTAGCCATTCACCACGTTTTATAATGGATCTAAAGTGTGACACAATTCCGATTAACCAAATGAAAATGGTTAGATAATTTTACGTTTGAGGAGAATTGATCCCTGATTTAAATCTACATGATAACTCCTTAGTATGTGAGAACAACTAGCTTACTACCACTTGGTTTGAACTTTGAACAATTGAATCTTACACGACTTAATTAGTAATTAGAAATTACACTTGTTAAACCTTTTTTGTTAAAGAAGTAGCATAATTTACGTACTTGTTAAACCTTCTTCTTATTTTTTTGGATCGTTACCTTTTTATACAACTTAATTAATAATTACATTTATCAAACCCCATTTTGGTTAAATGGCATGATTTACACTTATCAAACCTTGACAAAAGATACATTTACACTCTTTAATCAAATCCATTTTTATAGGACTTGATAAAAAAAGCCCTCAAGATCCATTCCGCCTATCTCTCTCTCTCAAATTCTTCCCAAGTAAGCTTCTCCAATCTTCCTTAGTGTTATTTAATTTTTAATCATAAGTTTTCTTTTGTTTACAATATATATATGATTTGGTTTGTGTCGATCCAAAAATTAAATTTTAGATTGATCAATTTAATTCTAATGCACGTCTCGTATAAACTTTTCTCATATGTCTGTTTAATATCAATGACAAGGTTCGAGATTCAGAAAAATGGCAGCCTTTCCAAACCTCAACTCTGATGATGGATTGAAGAAGCTCGATCGACGAGCATCTTCTCACTCGCAGTTTCATCACTGGGTTAGATTTTTGTTTTTGCCCTTTTAGCATATTTCATGGAGTACAAAGGATGTTAGAAAGCTCGTCTTCTAATCGGTCGTTGACTCAATTATGTAGTGAACATCTCTTCTCTTATAGATTAGATCCTAACCTCTACCTTGTAGTGTCAAATGGGTCAAATGGGTTGGACACTAATAGAATAGTTGGTTAAATGGGTTGGGTTATAATAGATTAGTGGTTTAACCATTTGATCCATAAATTTTGGAACAATAGATTAGTGGTTTAACCATTTGATAGCCTTCTTTGTTTCAACATCCAAATTTTTAGCCCCTCTGTTTTTTTTGTGTGTTTTTGTGTGTGTGTGTGTGATGAAGCTGCTCTTAAGGGTTGTTTCAATTAACTAGTGCACATCTCTAACAGATTGGATTCTAACATTAACCTTTTCGGAACAACCAGATGTTGATTTTTATTTAATATGGTTAAAATGCATTTTTTTACAGTTACAATGCTTCAAAGGATGATATCTATGCAGCTATTTCAACGCCTCCAACCTCACAGTATGTGAATGTGTCTCATTAGTACAACCACATTGAGACCCTCTTGAGTATCTCGTAAGTTCCTCCACTTGCCTCCTATGAATTCTTAAGGGTTTTTTTAGATGTTTAGATATTTTTCTAACTCGTGTCTCTATTTGCATATATATCTTTTCTGAAGGGAATGATGTCACTATTGATGGATTGGCCTCTATCACCAAAGAGGCGCTTTCTAATTCTATTTGTTTGTTTCCATGGATCATGTTTTGGCTCGTATAACATCAATGAGATTATGGTCTTATGTTATTGCTTCCATATATATTGTAGGCTGATGCGGAAGAGAGAATAGGTTCTTTGAAAGCATCCACAAAGAAGAAAGGATGTAAGTTTTGGTTTTGTACACTCTATTTGTATTAAATTTTCAATAGATAAATGATTTTGTTTCATTAATTTTTTATGTTTGAACAACTTGCAAGTCATGGGTAATGATTATCACACCGTTGGATGATGAGACATACATGAAGAAACTAGAGGAAGCTGTAAGATCCTTTAAAATGGAAGGATTGTTTTGAGGAGCATGTAATTAAGTTGATGCATCTCCAACAACCTATATATGTCTTTTACATATCGGGCGGGTTTACTAATAATTTTTTTGAAATCTCTTCGCAAACCTTGTCTCTGTTGGTTATGGAATCAAGTTGTTGCAGATCAAATTCACCATTGTTGACGAACTTTCGCATTTCTACACCATTATATGGCAAATGAAGATTCCGTCTGTCCAGAGCTATGTCGTTGTCGCATTGAAGGACTGTGGGTTTCTGTTACAACACTCTTCCCTAATGTGATGCATTCATGCATTGGATTCTCTTGGTTTGTTTTTATTGGATGTTTTCTTTAATGGCAAATTGATGCACCAACATCTACTGTTGTGTTACACACGATAATATTTTTGTCACACACTAAGACGCCGACTCAGATTTTATGGTCTTTACTTCTGTTGGATTATCTATTGTTTTATCGGCCTTTAACATTTTACTACAAGAAAACAGGCAGTTTGCAACAAACGATTTCGTTGCGAAATCGTCGCAAATCGTCTGTACCATCGACTTTGCGACGAAATTCAAATCGTCGCTAACGGATCGTCGCAAACCAGAAATCGTCGTAAAAACGTCGCAAAATTACAAGGAAGAAAAAATCGTCGCAAAATTGTTGGCAATAAATCCTCGCTAATTCGTCGTAAATTTTACATTGAAATTACGACGAATAATAAAACGTCGTAAGAACGATGGTAATACGAAGGCAATTAACGACAAAATAACGACAATTTAAGGATGCAAATCAGCGACGATTTAACGACTATATATTTTTGCGACGATTTAGCGACGCTTTAAATTAGCGACGATTTGTTTTTGTGACGATTTGGTAACGATTTAAATTAGCGACGCTTTAGCGACGATTGGTTTTTGCGACGATTTAGCAACGAATGTTAATTGTTTTAGTTTTTAAATAATTTAATTAAAAAATTAAATTTAATAATTAAAATTTAATAATTTTTTGAAAATTAAATTTGAAAATTAAAATTAAAATTATAAATAGAATAAAAGTTTATTACAAAAAAAACATTAAATAATAAAATTTATAAAGTTATATCGAAATCATCGATTCCAAAAGTGTGATCGGGTTGCTGATGACTTGGCCCCGCATCTGCCGCTGTGGCTGCCTCAGCTCGTCTTTGGCGCTTCAGCTTCAACATGGCCTGCATTGTCGGGTTATCGATCGCCATGATGTCGAAGAGGTCATCATTCCCCGAAGTCTCCATCTCTAACGCTCGTTGAAGACTCGAAATCTTCGCCTGATTTGTCGCAGCTTCGGTCTCAACCCTCTGCTGAAGACTCGTAATCGCCGCACGTAAGACGACTGGATCATCATCTGGAGATCGTCGTCGTGGAGCAAATGACGAGGCGGCCGAAACATTTCGAATAGATCCTAACCCGACGACTTTCCCATTTTTTTAGGAGCGACCTACAATTAAAATTACATTTAATGAAAATTTTAAAAAGAAATAATAAGCACAAAAAATATTTAGATATATACTAAACTATTGTAATACCTCCTCGAAGATCCGGTCCATATCGATTGTGGTCAACCCTCCAGAATTGACCGACGAACCGCCAGGAGATAGCTGTTCAGATAGCTGTGTCTCACGCTCGGTGATCCTGGAAGTCACCTCGTTGAAGATCTGCTCGGCCTCCAGAATGTGACTTCTCATAAACTTGCGTCAACGGAGGGAGTACACCTCCATTTTCGGTGGCCTAAAAAAAAAACAATGTTATTAATCATATAAATTTAAATGAAATAATTTAAATAAATTTTGATTACCATTTTTAGACGAACACCCGCAAAGGGCGTTTCGCCGGCTGTATGAGGCAAAGCCGCGGGTTTACCATCCGAGCCAACGGTGTTGCGGGAAGCCGAACACCGTTCCGCGGTTAGTATCGACTTCGGATCCAACCAATACCGCACCAAACCGTCCCAAACCGCTATATCCATCGAATGAGGCTTCGCTTCATCGCCATCCTTCTTCCACGCCTTCTTCCATTCCCCAACTACCCCTTGGAGACGAAACTTCACCTTCTCGAGGAACAAAGTCTCAACCTCGCCGTGAATCCCAATATCCCAGTGATATTTTTGCTGCATCAAAAACAAAATTAATTAAATATTTTATCAAATGAAATTAATATATAAATATAAATTAATTATAAGTTTCACATACCGCAAACATCTTGAACCAAGTATCTTTGACGTGGCTCGGGAGCTGTTTCCAATTGGAATGAGGCTCGGTAAAGTAAGCCTTGATGATTTCGGACACGGTGCGCCCAACTTTGCATTCAACCCCAAACCTGAAACAATAATTAATAATTAAATAAAAATATTTAATATAATAATGTACTAATAAATGTAATTGGAAAAAAAAATTACCATTCAGAACCGTCGGAATGGTCCGGGTCTAATCTCGTAATATGATGACGTCCCGGCTGTGCAAGCAAATCCAACACCATCATGTGTGAATACGGGGCTGGCGGACACCCTCCAACTGGTGGAACCTGCGGTGGTGGTGGTGGCGGCGGTAGCTCATGTGTCTGCGGGACGAAATCTGTGTGGGTAGCCTCAGAAGACTCGGATTGGACGCTACCCGATGTCCCAGTACCAGCACGATCTCTCAAAAACTGAGCATAATGCGCACGACCGCTCATCTACATAAAAATTGAAACATATTGCTAACTATAAAAACATATCAAAATTAATCTCCTAATTTCTATTTTTCTATCAACCTAATTTGTTCCATTCATATCTATCATTAACTAAACAAATTAAACATTATTAATAAAATATTATATCTATTCCAAATAAACAAATTAAATATAACTAAAATACAAAATATTTTTACTAAACTTTTTTTTTGGTCGCAGGGGGTGAGGGGGAGAGTTTGAGAGAGATTAGAGAGTGTGAGGAATGAGCCGTGATCGGCTGATTATATAGAAATGGGTGTCGTCACTAAATCGTCGCAACAAGAAAATTATTTTTTTGGTTTTTCCCACACGCGGGACCAGTTACGCGGTAAATATCGTAACATCTCATTGTATTTTCCAAATCTTATTTGAAATCCTTAATGAGTTCATTGAATTATCGGGAATATAAACTCAATCAATCACCGTTCTCTCGACAAACTCATTATCTTACTTCATCTTAGAAAATGTATCATGTACGCATACTCTATGTTTTAGTATTTCTTCAATCTCGATGAACCTATAGATGATTTGAAGATTTAGAGGTCTCGATAAACATTAAGATCAGTTTAGAATTGTTTCAAACGATGTAGCAATCCTCGTTCCTATGTTCTATACCCTAAACCCTAATTTTATAAAATATCATCTTTATTTCGTCGCAGATGGCCACGTATTTACCAGGATTCTTATGAAATATGTATATCTTTACAAATCGTCGAAAAATCGTCGCAATTTACAACGAATTGGCCACGATTTTATAAAGCGTCGCTAAATCGTCGTAATTGGCGACGAATTTGCGACGATTTTTACGAAATGCCTTAGACCTTAAATCCCTATCCCCTCTCCGATCATATCCGCTCAATTCACGCCGAATGTGCGGTGATTATTAAATTACGAGAGACAAATACAAAATTCCATCTATGGCTCGTACGTAATTTATTAATCTTCGCACCTTCGGCGAAAAATGAGCGGATATAATCGGAGATGGGATAGAGATTTAAGGTTTAAGGCATTTCATAGGAACAAACGTACGTTATTAATATATTACATTCACGTACAATAATATTAAATTAAAATCACAAAATATATTTATATATATATATATATGCCGATCACTCAAATTCATTTCCCGGCGAATCATCTTCCTCATCTTCTTCCTCTTTATCATCTGGTTCATCACTTTCTACGAACTCATCTTCCTCATCTTCTTCCTCATCTTCTTCCTCTTTATCATCTGGTTCATCACTTTCTACGAACTCATCTTCCTCATCTTCTTCCTCTGTATCGTCTGGGAGATATTCAACTTGCATGTTTTGCGGATATATCAAAAGGATGTTGTCAGTGCTCTCATTTGGTTCTGGCATATCAGAGCAATGATCTTGCTGCATTGGTGGGAGATCCTCAACCCCTACAATTCGACCTCTCGGAGAAACTTTTATAACTGATAACCATGAGGCACGCGTAGTGCGAACTCGCGGATATGGAACAAAGCTTACTTGTTCTGCTTGTGATGCTAGGATAAATGGCTCATAGTTATTGTAACGTCGCGATTGGTTAACGTCTACGGCCCCAAATTTGTTTTTACGGACCCCTCGATCAACTGTTGGATCAAACCAGTCGCATTTGAATAGAACACATTTCAAACCTAAGCAGCCGGGGTACTCAACTTCAATTATGTCTTGCAACACTCCATAAAAATTTGTTTCGCCTCGCGCACAAACCCCGTAGTTGGCAGTAGCTCTTTGATTGTCGAATTTGAATGTATGAAATATATATCCGCGGGTGCAATACATGTGTGCAGTCGTTATCTTCGATATGGGGCCTTTGATTAACTCATGGAACCACAAAGGATATGCGGTATCCCCATACTCGACCTAAAACGTTAATTAACAAAATCATCAATATATGTATTAATTAGATATATTTTCCAAGTAAATAATTTCTACGTACTTGAGTCTTCAACCACGGGGCAAAGTGTTGATCTTTACGCTTGTTGATTTCGTCGTCTGATATTCCCTCAAAGACTTCTCGTACTTGTCTAACAAATTCACTGCATATAAAAATTAAAGTATATACGAGTAAGATACATCGTACTTGTTATAAAGCAATAATGGATATCTTATTTAACCATATATATGTATGTTTATAGACTTACGTCTCAAATTGACGGACTTCTTCGCAATTTAAGAGGATATACGTTTGGGCACTATGATGTTCTTTTTCATTGGCAAAACAAACTGACTTCACGCGTCCACATAATCGACCGATTGCAGAAAAGAAGTATGGGACTCCTTCGTTAGCATATGTTCGTCCTACACCTCCGTCATCATATCGATGTGCTGCCCTTTTCCGTGTCCGGACCTTAGAGCCGAAATAGTATTCCGTGAAGTGAGAAGTTTCTTCTGTTAAACTTCCTGCAACTATTGAGCCTTCAACTTTGGCTAGATTTTTAGCCTTCCGCTTCAAATGTCCCATGAATTGCTCGAATGGGTACATACACCGAAACTGCACAGGTCCCCCAAGTTCTGCTTCGTGAGGGAGATGGATAGATAGATGTTCCATAACATCAAAGAAGGCTGGGGGGAATGTTTTCTCCAAGTTGCATAACAAAATAGGAATAGTAGCATCAAGTTGTGCAATAACCTCTTCTGACAAAGTGCGGGTACAAAGATCCCGAAAAAACGCTCCCATGCCTACAATGACAACCAGATATAAGACACACTTGTTAATTTTCAATGTCATTACATAATTATATCAATGTTCACACTTAATAATGATTGTTTATTGTAAAGTTACCTGCAATTGCTTCGTGTACATTTTCTGGTAGAAGTTCAGCAAATGCGAAAGGAAGTAGTCGTTACATAAAGACGTGACAGTCATGACTCTTCATCCCGGAAAACTTTTGTCCTTTCTCAACACATTTAGCTAGATTAGATACGTAACCATCCGAGAACTTCACATCAGATGATGCCCATTTGAACAATGCTGACTTTTCTTCCGCACCCAATCGAAATATGGGAACAAGTGCTTTCCCATTGCTTGTAATATGTAACTCATTCCGACAACAAAGATTCGGCAAGTATAGTCTTGACTTAACGTTGTCTTTACTCCTTCCACTCACGTTCAACACTGTATGCATGATGTTATAAAAAAAAATTTCTCAATGTGCATGACATCCAAATTGTGTCTAAGAAAATGATCCTTCCAATATGGAAGCTTCCAAAATATGATTTTCTTATGCCAATTGTGATGCTCTCCATATCCATCAGGCATATTAGCTGTAGTGTACCAATTTCCACCACGATTGACTGTTTCAAGTCCACCATAATGATCAATTTCTGCTTCTAGATATTCCCCAGAAAGATAAACAAGAGGCCGAACATGAACAACTTTGTTCTTTCTAAACAACCGCTTGTTTCTCCGATATGGATGGTGAATCGGTAGAAATCGGCGGTGACAATCAAACCAACTTGTTTTCCGACCATGTTTCAATTGAAACGTATCTGTCCGACTGAGACAATATGGACAAGACAATCTCCCATGCATAGTCCAACCTGATAACATCCCGTAAGCAGGGAAGTCGCTTATTGTCCACATAAGCACTGCACGCATTGTAAAATTTCTTTTCCTTGCAACATCATATGTCTTAACCCCGTTATCCCACAACTGCTCTAATTCCTCTATCAGAGGCTGCAAAAACACATCAAGGGAACGCTTTGGATGCTTCAGACCAGGTACTAAAATACTCAAGAATAAAAATTCCCTTTTCATGCACATATCTGGAGGAAGGTTGTAAGGGGTTAGGATTACTGGCCATAAAGAATATTGCCTACAAGACATGCCAAATGGACTAAATCCATCTGTGCATAAACCAAGATACACATTTCATTTCTCTCTAGCAAAGTCTGGGTGTACCATCTTAAAGTGTTTCCACGCTTTTGCATCTGAAAGATGAGTAACCTCCCATCTGTCTGCAAACGATCTGCATGCCATCTCATCGATGCAGCTGTCCTCTCAGACTGATACATTCTTTTTAACCTATTAGTTATAGGAAAGTACCACATCCGCTGGAACGGTACCTTACTCCGGCATGTACCTTGCGGCTTATATCTTGGCTTTTGGCAAAATCGACATTCCAACAACTTATCATCATCTTTCCAAAAAAGCATGCAATTGTCAACACAGACATCTATCATCTCAGAAGGCAAGCCAAGACTATCAAGCAGCTTCTGAATCTCATAGTAAGTTTCAACAGCTAAATTGTCATATGGCATATACTCTTTAATCAAATCAGCCCAATCATCCATGCAATTCTCGGCTAAGTTATGATCACTTTTAATAGTAATCATCCTAGCCGCCAACGACAATTTAGAGTGCCCTTCTCTACATCCATCGTAGAGTGGCTGATTTGCAGAATCTATCATATCATAAAATCTTTTTACTTCTAGATTGGGTTCCTCATCATGATGATCAAGTGCAAATGTACTTACGGTTTCATGAAATGCATCCGTAACCATGTCATGAATCCTATCATGATCTTGATGACCATGCTCCTCCGCATGATAATCAAATTGATTAAAATTATTTTACTGATCAAAATTCGATTCTTGATAATTGCTACTACTACTAGCTGCATTTCCCACATGACCCTTTCCATGATAATACCAGATATAGTAATGCGGCATAAACCCTCTATTTAACAAATGCGACCACACCTTCGAGGTAATGATAAATTTCCTATTCATGCATTTCAGACAAGGACAGTACATCTTACCACTCGTAATCGTATTTTGTATACTTCCCGCCTGATGCATGAATCCCTCCACCCCATCACTGAACTCCTTTGTTAGCGATCCCTCCAAATCAAGACGATTATACATCCATCTTCTAAATTCGTATATTGACATTTTTTTTTGGTCAGAGAGAAGTAAATGTTTTTGAATATGAAAATTTTTTTATGAGGTTGGCCACTATATATAGATTTTTTTTTCTTTACCATCGACTTAGCAACGAATTTGGCAACGATTTTACAACGATTTTCCAACTTTTTACCTAACTAGACACATGTGAATTTAAACGTGTGCACCTAACTAATTTTACGTCGGGAAATCGTTGCAAAGTTCAACGAAAATAATATGTTGGTAATTCGTCGCTAAGTTACGACGATTTTACGACGAAATTTACAATCATCGTATAATCGTCGGGAATTCGACAGAATGGCCGAAGATTTTGCGACGAAAATGAATCGTCGCAATGTTGCGACGATTTTACCACGATTTGTATTTTCGTCGTAAAATCGTGGTAAAATCGATGTTAATTTGCGACAAAATTAAATCGTCACAAAATGCTAAAACTGTGATTTCTTGTAGTGTTTATGTCGGTTTAGGCTTCTTTGTTAGGTTAGAGTTTTCGTTTAAGTTTTCTATTTAAGCTAGTCGCTAGACTCAATGGTAACTCATCTTTTGATAATTAATAAACATGAGAGATGTTTTTTATACCTTGTTCTTGATTCGATTAAATTCATCAAAACAAAAAGTCCGGCTCAAGAGATTCTTGGAATCACTTGATTGAGCGAAGCAGGTCCCAAGCGAGGATTCTATCAAATCCCTTGATTGAGCTGGCAAGTCGCTAGAGATTCTATTGAATCCCTAAATTGAGCTGATTATCCCATTCGTACGCTGCACCATGTTGGTATCAGAGCCCTTAACTTTGGTTTCTTAACAAAGTAGGATCCTTGGATGTCATGTTGAGCAGATGCGTTGATCACTACAAGAAAACAGGTGGAAATCCGACGGAAATTCCGACGGCAATAATTCCGTCGGAAATTTCCGACAGATTTCCGACTAACTTCTCATCCGTCGGAAATCCGTCGGAAATATTAACCCGTCGGAAATTCCGACGGATTTCCGACGACAATAATCCGTCGGACCCTTTTCGACAGATTTCCGACGATTTTTTGACGCATTCTGATGTTGCCGACATACTGCCGACGGATTTCCGACGACGTTCATCCGTCGGAAATTTCCGACGGATTTCCGACGGATTGCCGACGAATATATATGAATTGTTTATCGCCTCTTTGAAATTGTTGTTTTCCCCCCATAATCATTCGTTATGTTAGTAAATTTCACGTTGCATGATTTTATCATTTGACATAAATAATGATTACCTTTTTCATAAACAACACACTGCTTGCATTATTTTGAAATTTCAGTTTTCCACCTATAAAATTTTGAAATTTCAGTTTACTATCCATAACAATTAGCCGTTATATTAGCATACAATATATTACATAAAATTTATCACATGTACTAATGGAATGATGAAGTAATGGGAATTAAATAAATACTAGGATTTAACCCGTGCTAATTATAGGGCGGGGTAATATTTTTTTAAAAAATTGTTTTGAAATTTAAGAAAATTTATTTTATCTGTACCTAATGATTATATATAAAGATGTCAATTTGTAATAATTTATCTATTTAACCCGTTTTGCAGTGAACTAAAATATTATTCGGGCTAACCCGTAAAAACTTATAATCTTGAAAATATAACTCTAATATGCACCGTGAAATTACTTTGGTTTTTGTGGTTAGTCTACAAACTCTTTAAAAAAAATAGTTTTTTTGTGTCTAACTTTTTATAAAATTAGTAAAATAATTTTCAACTTTTGTTTTGATATATATTCAAATAAAATATAATAAATTATAGTGACAAATATAGCAAGATTTTGAATATTTTTTTTTGAATATATATGAATTGATTATTATTTTAAAATATATAGTATTAAAAATCATTAAGAAATTAAATAATAAATAACATCTTTAATGCAAAATATATACTTTCCATATTCTCATCAATAATTTTAAGAGACTATTATATATTTTTCTATTTCAATTATTCTTTATTATTTGTAATGATATTTCATGTAATAACTTACAAAACAAATTTCATTTTTAAAAATATCTTTTTAAATAATATTATAGAGATAATATCGTTTTATGTTTTCAATGCATAATTTTGAACAAAAATTCAGTTTTAACATTATTGTTTTAATGTATTAATTAGAAAGAGAAAATTGTTTAGTGTATTAATAAGGGATAATATTAAAGTTTTAATAATTTTCTTAATTAATATATGTGCTGCGAATGTTATGGGACCAAGGTATTGAAGCGTTTGATGTTTCTTGTCACCAAAATTTCATCATGCGGTCGGTACTTTTGTGGACTATTAGCGATTTTCCAGCATATGGCATGTTATCATGATGGACAACGCACGGAAGGTTATCGTGCCCGTACTTTCAAGATAACACTGATGCGTTCCAATTGAAGCACGGACGGAAAACGTCTTGGTTTGATTGTCATAGGCGATACCTACCTAGCGATCATCCTTATCGTCGGAGCACCACATTGTTTAGGAAGAACCGGAAAGTATTTGACGGTCCTCCTCCTGAGTTAGATGGTGAGTATTTGTTGACTCAGTTTAGAGATTTTGGTGCAGAGAGGACCGTTGATTGTGGTGGTAACGGACATCATCCTGTTGATGGTTGTGGCAACGTTCATAATTGGCACAAGAGGAGCATTTTCTGGGATTTGCCTTATTGGAAGAACCATCTTTTGAGGCATAATCTGGATGTCATGCACATTGAGAAGAATTTTTTCGACAACATTATGAACACCGTTCTCAATGTCAAAGGGAAGACGAAGGACAATCTGAAGTCTAGATTGGACTTGCCAGACATTTGTTCTCGTAGAGCACTACATGTGACAGAGAACGGGAAGCCTCCGGTCCCGGCTTTTCGTTTCGATGAACCTTTTAAGGCCGAGTTTTTTTACTGGATTACCGAAAGTGTTAGATTCCCGGACGGATACGCATCTAACCTTCGCAACTGCGTTGATCATGGAGAAGGGAAGTTTACTGGGATGAAGAGTCACGATTGTCATGTGGTGATGCAGCGCCTCCTTCCATTTGCCTTTGCATGTCTTCTACCACGTAATGTCCACGAAGCAATTGCAGGTACAATCATGAAATTATTTATTTACTACTTTATACAATATATACTTCATTATTTAATTATTCATTTGTTATCCATATATTGCAGGGATTGGTGCCTTTTTCCGAGATATATGTTCTCGCTCTCTTACATCAGACGGTATCCGAAATCTTGGGGCTAATATACCTGTAATCCTTTGCAATTTGGAGAAGATATTTCCTCCTTCATTCTTTGATGTTATTGAACATTTAACAATTCATCTCCCTCGAGAAGCAGAGCTTGGGGGCCCGGTTCAGTACCGTTGGATGTATCCTTTCGAACGGTATATGTTACATCTAAAGAAGAAGGTGAAAAATTTGAGTAGAGTGGAGGGTTCTATCTTCGCACAGACCATTAATGAAGAAACCTCACATTTTGCCGAGTCCTACTTTCCATCACAAGTCAAAACAAAGAGTCGTAGAGCAGCTCGACATGATGACGGAGGGTTCTATCCTTTCGAACATAATTATTAATTACGTATTGGGTTTTTGATTATATATATATATGTACTAACGTGATAATTGTTTCAATCTCACAGGATGTATATGGCTTATCAACGTTTTGCATTTCCTGACAAAACAGAGGACGAGCTAATCGAGCTCAAACAGGAAGAGTTCGGACGTTGGTTAAGAGATTATGTAAGTCTTTTAATTGCCTTGTTTTTAGCAATCATCATATGTAATGAAAGATTTAATTATTTGAAGTATTTTTATTTTAATTGTGCAGGTGACGACAGAGAAGGCTAACGGACAAACATTTCCCACGTGGTTAGAATGAACCATCAATTTTGGCGCCGTTGCCGGGGACTCAATTCGCCGTTAGATTTTAGCTAGGAAATTCGTCTAAATCGCCCGAGTATCGATCGATACCCTTGAGTATCGGTCGATACCCGTCGTAAATTTCAGTAACTTACGCTCTTTACTTGTGATTTCAGGTGCATGCATAATCTTGAAACCAGAAGCAAAAAGAGTACTCCGCTAGTTGATCTATCACTGGAACAGCTAGCACAAGTGGAACGCACAAACAGGAAAGCAAAGAAGTCAGCTAAGATGAACAACAATCAAGTTGGGTTGGTTCGTGATGCTGCTGGAGCTTACAGGGACCAACATGGTCGGTTGTGCAATGAGCAAGGACAACGTCTGGATGGAGAGGGGATTGTCATTCAACCTGCTCCGGTTGTCGCTGAGAATGCCGCTAGGAACGCAAGGGATGCTGTGGTTAATCGTGGTAGAACGATTGGTGAACACAACAGGCCAGAGCAATTTTTCGCCAATCGCTCTGCGATTCGTCCCCCTGCGTATGAGCGGAATGACTTTGAGCTGAAGCCTGCTTACTACACTCTAGTGGGACAGCATCTCTTTCATGGTCTTCCTCATGAACATCCAATGGATCATGTAGAGAAATTCGAGGACTTGGTCACTAGCATCAAGAGCAATGGAGTGTCCTACGATTATCTTTTCTGCAAGCTTTTCCCCTACTCTCTAGGTGGAGAGGCTACTTACTGGCTGAGGCAGCTACCTCCTGGATCACTGACTAATTGGGAAGACACCAAGAGAGCCTTCCTAATTAACTTCTATGATGATGGACGATCTGAAGATCTGAGGAATAAGATCTCCACTTTTTCTCAAGGACCTACTGAGGCGTTCAAGGCTGCTTGGACAAGATTCAGATCGTACCAAAGAGACTGTCCACACCATGGATACTCTGATGTGCAGCTGCTAGGTATCTTCTTCAGAGGAGTAGATTGGAGGTATCAGATGGCTCTGGACTCTTCAAGAAATGGGAACTTCAACACCAACTATCCTGAGGACGCCTATGTGTTGATTGAGAATTTTGCATCTAGCAGCAGCACAAAGAGTGCAGATTTCGAGCGCAAGAAGCTGGCTGGTAATCAAGATGGATCGCAGATCGCTGAGTTTAAAGCTCAACTAGATTCTATGCACAGTCTTCTGCTGGGAAAGACAACAAAAGCTGTCCATTTTGCTGAGGATGTTGAGGTTTTCAATGAGAATGAAGCAGAAGACGTGAACTACATTGGTGGTTCTGGCTTTCAGGGACAGAGGAACCAGTTCAACAACAATCGGAGCTTCAACAACAACTTCCAGCAAGGAGGATTCAACCAGAAACCTGCCCAGATCAGTGGTTACACCAGGAACTACAGAAGTCCTTCTTACGAACCTGTGACTGCTAAGACATCAGAGAACAAGATTGAAGCCATGCTTGAAACACTCGTTCAAGGACAGCAGCAGATTACAGTAACCTTCAATGGTAAGATGGACGCCATGTACAAAGATCTGAGTGGA
This sequence comes from Eutrema japonicum, assembly GCA_030161315.1. NCBI lineage: Eukaryota > Viridiplantae > Streptophyta > Magnoliopsida > Brassicales > Brassicaceae > Eutrema > Eutrema japonicum. The sequence goes on from BSQW01000013.1 coordinate 47,158,240, forward strand.
AGGATCGATTCTCTGGGTATTGGTCAGAAGAAGCTGGAAACTCAGGTAGCTCAGACTTCAGAAAGTTCAAGAAGACAAGAAGGTTTTCTACCAGGAAGAGGAGAGAACCCAAGGGCACACATCAATGCCATTACCTTGAGAAGTGGTAAGGAAGTCAAATCAGGGGCAAAAGTGGATCAGCCTACTGTGAATTTCGAGATGTCTGACGATGAAGACACTGAAATCGCTAAGGCATCGATCGACACTCCTCAGCATCGATCGACACCGATCGCGATTCTCAGACGGGAAGACTCAAATTCCCGTGTATCGATCGATACCCCCCCTGTATCGATCGATACCGAACCTGCAGACGATGCAGAGGTTGAGGTTGTGAAGGAGAAGCCTAAAGCAGCACCAGAGAGGGTCTACATCCCGAGGGTACCCTATCCCAGAGCTCTTGGGAAGACTAAGAAGGAAGTAGAGGATGCTAAGTGCAAGGAAATTTTGGACAAGCTGGTCGTTGAACTTCCCTTCATCGATGCTATCAAGACCTCTGTAGCTTTCAAGAGGTATGTCAAGAAGATGGTGTCCAGCAATGTGAACCTTGAAGAGGGCTGTCTGATGATCACTCATGAGTGCAGTGCAATCCTAAGCAACAGGATCCCAACGAAACTTCCAGATCCAGGGAGCTTTGTCTTGGATTGCACAATCGCTACTGACAGGTTTGAGCGTTCTCTCTGTGACCTTGGCTCAAGTGTCAACCTCATGCCATACTCGGTTGCTAAGAGGATGGGAATGACAGACTTCACTGCTACTAGAATCTCGCTGATTCTCGCTGATCGTTCAATTAGACTTCCAGAAGGACTGCTCGAGGATGTTCCGATTGTGATTGGGAACTGCTTAATCCCAACTGATTTCATTGTCTTGGAGTATGATTCGGAACCCAGAGATCCTCTCATCTTGGGAAGGCCATTCCTAGCAACAGCTGGTGCTCTGATTGATTGCAGGAATGGGAAGATATCTCTTAACATTGGTGAGTTGGTCATGACTTTTAACATGGAGAAGATGATGAAGAGACCAACCATCGATGGGCGGACTTTCTTCGTTGATACCTTCTGTGATATTGCTGAGGAGTACTTCTTAGAGATGCATCCTGAGGACCCATTGGAGAGAGCATTAGCCTGCTCGGTTGAGTCAGAAGTTAAGCCACACGATGCTGCTGCTGAATACGGAAGGATAGTCGATTCAGCACGACCAGTATCGATCGATACTCTTATGGTATCGATCGATACCCTACGGCCAGAAAGAAGTTTGGCCGAAAGAACTATGCAAGCTGCTGGGCTTGGAGATTGGAGCGAGGAGAACGCTCCTAAAGTGGAACTCAAACCACTTCCTGCGAATCTAAGGTATGGTTTTCTTGGTCCTAATTCCACGTATCCTGTAATCCTTAATTCTTCTTTGAACAACGCAGAGGTCACTTTACTGCTAAGCAAGCTGCGCAAGTATCGCAAAGCTCTTGGCTATTCTCTTGATGACATTTCAGGTATTTCACCGAACCTGTGCATGCATAGGATTCATCTTGAGGACGAGTCAAAGGCTTCAGTTGAGCATCAAAGGAGGCTGAATCCAAACCTGAAGGAGGTGGTTAAGAAAGAGGTCATGAAACTCTTGGATGCAGGAGTTATCTATGCCATCTCAGATAGCTCTTGGGTCAGTCCAGTGCACGTTGTTCCTAAGAAAGGAGGGATAACTGTGATGAAGAACAACATGGATGAGATGATTCCCACAAGGACTATCACTGGACATCGAATGTGCATTGATTACAGGAAGTTGAATGCGGCCACACGGAAAGATCACTTCCCATTGCCATTCATTGACCAGATGTTGGAGAGGTTGGCCAGTCATCCCTACTACTGCTTCCTTGATGGCTATTCAGGTTTCTTCCAGATTCCTATCCATCCAGATGACCAAGGGTATACCACCTTCACGTGTCCCTATGGCACGTTCGCATACAGGAGAATGCCATTTGGATTGTGCAACGCTCCAGCCACTTTTCAGAGGTGCATGATGTCTATCTTCACAGACATGATCGAGGATTTCATGGAGGTGTTCATGGATGATTTTTCAGTATATGGGTCATCATTCAAGATCTGTTTGGCTAATCTGTGCAAGGTGCTACAGAGGTGTGAAGAGAAACACTTGGTCCTTAACTGGGAAAAGTGTCATTTTATGGTTCAGGATGGCATTGTACTTGGGCACAAGGTCTCTGAAGCTGGAATCGAAGTTGACAAAGCCAAGATTCAGGTCATGACAAGTCTCCAACCACCTACTTCTGTGAAGGATATTCGGAGTTTCCTTGGTCATGCAGGGTTTTACAGGAGGTTCATCAAGGATTTCTCCAAGATAGCACGTCCACTCACTGCTCTGCTGTGCAAAGAGATCAAATTTGATTTCACAACTGATTGTCTTGCAGCCTTTGAGGAGATCAAAAAGGCTTTAGTGAGTGCTCCTGTTGTGCAACCTCCTGATTGGACTCTGCCTTTTGAGATCATGTGTGATGCCAGTGACCTTGCTGTGGGGTCAGTTCTGGGTCAGAGGAAAGACAGGAAGCTGCACGTCATCTACTATGCCAGCAGGACTTTGGATGATGCTCAGAGGAATTACAGCACCACAGAGAAGGAGCTACTTGCTGTTGTTTTCTCCTTTGAGAAATTCCGATCTTACTTGATTGGGAGCAAGGTGGTTGTTCATACTGATCATGCTGCTCTCAAGTATCTGATGAATAACAAGGATCTCAAGCCTCGTCTCTGTCGTTGGGTTCTTTTGCTACAAGGGTTTGACATTGAGGTTAAGGACAAGAAAGGCATAGAGAATGGAGTTGCTGACCATCTCTCGCGGATGCGGATCGATGAAGACGTCCCCATTGATGATCAACTACCTGAGGAAGCCATCTACTTCATTGAAACTGGGTTTCAGATGAATCTGGCCGAGAATCAGCAATTTTCACGAGTTGCAGGTTTCGGTATCGATCGATACCATTATGGTATCGGTCGATACCCTGACGGTTCCGAAGCTGTTTTCATCCTCGATCGTTCAGTCGCTTCTAACCACCATCTCGTCGCTGCAACAGATTCTGATACTCCATGGTACGCTGATATTGCCAATTATCTCGCTGCAGATGCAAAGCCAAACCACCTCAAGAAGTATGACAAGAAGAAGTTCATGCGCGATATAAGGAGATTCTTTTGGGATGAACCTTACTTGTACAAGCATTGTTCTGATGGCATATACAGGAGATGCATTGCTGAGTCAGAGGTTTCAGATGTTCTGTTTCATTGCCATGGATCAGACTATGCTGGACACTTTGCCACCTTCAAGACAGTATCCAAGGCTCTTCAAGCAGGCTTCTGGTGGCCTACCATGTTCAAGGATGCTCACACTTTCGTCTCACAGTGCGACGCTTGTCAGAGAAGAGGGAAGATCAGTAAGAGACATGAGATGCCACAAAATTTCATCCTTGAGGTTGAAGTTTTTGATTGCTGGGGCATTGACTTTATGGGTCCTTTCCCATCTTCACACAAGAAGAACTACATCCTTGTTGCTGTGGACTATGTGTCCAAATGGGTGGAAGCGATAGCTAGTGAGAAGAATGACTCTGCGGTGGTTCTTAAGCTGTTTAAGACCATCATTTTCCCTCGCTTTGGAGTACCTCGAATTGTGATAAGTGATGGTGGCTCTCACTTTATCAACAAGGTGTTCGAGAAGTTGTTGAAGAAGTATGGTGTAAACCATCGTGTGGCTACTCCATATCACCCTCAGACAAGTGGGCAAGTCGAAGTCTCCAACAGGCAGATCAAGGAGATCTTGGAGAAGACAGTGAATGCTTCTAGGAATAATTGGTCTACAAAGCTGGATGATGCACTTTGGGCATACAGGACTGCCTTCAAGACACCGCTGGGTACTACACCTTTCCAAATGCTGTATGGGAAAGCATGCCACCTTCCAGTGGAGATTGAGCACAAGGCTGCATGGGCAACAAAGATGCTGAACTTCGACATCAAGCCTGCTGCTGAGAGGAGGTTGATTCAGCTGAACGAGCTGGATGAGATCAGGCACCATGCTTATGAGAACTCGAGGCTGTACAAGGAGAGAACCAAAGCTTATCATGATAAGAAGATCATCTCCAGACACTTCGAGCCGAACGACCAGGTACTTCTGTATAACTCTCGTTTGCAATTGTTTCCTGGTAAACTGCGTTCACGTTGGTCAGGTCCCTTCACAATCAAAGAGGTCAGACCACATGGTGCTGTAGTGCTGATAAATCGCAAGGGCGAGGAATTCACTGTCAATGGACAAAGAGTGAAACATTATTGGGCGCAAGCCGAGATTCCAACAGGGCAGATAATGCCTCTGGATGATGCACCAACGGCCTGAATGGCGTTACAGTCAAGCTATTGACGTTAAACGAGCGCTTGGTGGGAGGCAACCCACTGGTGAGTCTGTCCTTGAGTCGTTTTTCCTTTTTGATTTCTCGTTTGTTTTGAGTCTGTGTCAGGATGAACAAGGAGCAACTCGAAATCGCCTAAGTATCGATCGATACCCCATTGGTATCGATCGACACCAATCGCGGATGAAAGTTCACCAAGTCGATCTAAGCGTGGTATCGATCGATACCATGCTGTGTGTCGATCGACACTCGGTATTCCAGGAAGGTAATTTCTTGTTTCTCTTCATTTTATCCTTTTCTTTTGTTTCTTTCACCTACTCTAGGCTAGATAACACTGGGGACAGTGTTGTTCAAGTCTGGGGGAGGTGTCTGCTGACATTGTTTTTGTTTTTCTTAGAGTCAGTCGTTTTATAGAGTCAAAACTGTTTTATTGAGTCAAAATTTGTTGGAGATTATGATCCTGTGCTTGAACCTATTGATGTGATTTTGTTTTTGAGTGCACAGTGTCACAGGATCAGTTCTAGATCGACTAATGAAAAATCCAAAGACTGACCAGTTGACTAGAAAACATTCATGTCTCCAGCAGAGTTCTTCTGAAGCCTGAGCCAAATTTTTGCACTTCATCAATGTGGTTAGTGTTCATAGAGCTTGATTCATCATTCATATCTGATAAAGGAACCCGTGTGTTTAGAATTATTGTATCTCTCTCCCCTGAAATAAGTTGATAGATTAAGAGCATAAAAGATTGAAATGATTTTCTTCTAAGTAGAGGGTTAGGAAAATTTCCAGCGATCCCATTATTCTACTTAAGAGGGGATGATCACACAAAGGATTGGAAGCGAGGCTAGGATTTTCCTATGATGCCATTATTCGCCTACATCCTTTGATACATAGAGAGGGAAGAACCGGGGATTTGGTGGCAAACACCATCAATACTCGCGTCTCCTACCTTGATATGTATATGCTAAGCTGAAAAAAAAAATAATAAATAAAAAAAAAAAAATAATAATAATAAGGATATAATAAGAAATAAGTCTGGGGGAGAGAAATTGATACAAAAGAAGTGTGAAAAGGGTGGTTCCTTTGTCAAGATATTGTCTGGTAAAGAGTCTAGAAGGTTCTTTAAAATTAGCTGCAGAGATGAAACTGGCGATGAGGGCTTTACTTGAATAATGCTGTGGGATTTTGTGTGGAGTCTGGAAAAGCTGCAAATGTCTACGGAGAAGTACATGGTGGTTAGATCGAAAGCTGATCAGGTGACATTTGGGTACTTGGGAAAAGGGTCTTTTCGATGGTTCAGGAACAGGTGAGTCTCTACGTTTTCAAACCTCTTTTTCTGGTTTAGTCTTCTATTTGCTTGAGGGCAAGCAAAAGGCTAAGTCTGGGGGAGTTGATATATCATGGTTTTTACCCTATTTAGGCCATGATATAAGTCCTTTTATAGAGTCTTTTCTTGTGTTTTGGAGTCTTTTAGAGTCTTTCACAGGTTATAGCACGTCTGGAGCTTAATTGGAATTATTGGAGCTTTTCTGGAGCATTCTGGAGCGAGACTGAAGTCTGATGACTAAGAGCCCGATCTGAGCACCGAGAATCGATCGATACCCCCTGGTATCGATCGATACCCATCGAAGCAGATTTCAAAGTCGCGACTTAATGAAGTTTGAAGAATTGCAAAAAGCACCCAGAAGACTTTGATAATTACAAGAAGGCCCCAAATCGTGATTTAGGTTATAAATAGGATTTTACAGCCATTGTTTAGGCTATGCTTTATTTTTGCTTTAGTTTAAGAGAGATTTTGGAGAGAGACAAGTCTGGTTTCCCTTCGTCCGAGATCAGATCTCAAAACCTTGTTTCTCTTTCTGATTTAATATAAGAGTATTTATTCAACATGTTTATTAATTTAATATCCATGTCTGAGTAGATCACCTGTTAGGTTTAGGGTTTTCTCATAGGGATTTCTTTGAATGCTAGGTTGATTATCTGTTAGGATTCACTATCTAAATTAGTTCTTCGCCTTAGGTTGTTCTCAAAGCTAATTCTAGGTTGACGAATCTGGAACTTAGATCTTAGGATAATTGATTAGGCACGAGAGTGCGATTAATTACCTGATAGAACCTTAGGTGAGCAAATTGATTATTCGCAAAGAGATTTGGTTTAATTGATTTGTGAACATATCAAACCTGATTTTAAAGCTGATTTAGACTTTAGGATTCGCAAAGAGATTTGGAATTTCTAGGATTTAGATTTAGATAGTTTTCGCAACGAGAGTTGGTTAATTATATTTTAGTGATTTGAGTTCTAGAACAGTGCTTAATCTGGATCCTGTTAGCTAACTTAGCTGCATTCATTGATTTCCTGAGAAATACCCTAAGCCTACATTTCCTCCAATTGAATTTACAAACGTTTTACTTGCAACCCTGTTTTTCAATTACATCATCTGGTTTAGCTTGTTTCTGATCTATAGAATCTATTGAGTGATTCTTGAGTTCTTGTGTTCGACCCCTGATTTACTGCAGCAACTGCTTTAGTACTTTTTAGGGTATTAAATTGAGCATATCAATTTTGGCGCCGTTGTGAGATTGTGAGATTGATATGCTCAATTTAATACCCTAAAAAGTACTAAAGCAGTTGCTGCAGTAAATCAGGGGTCGAACACAAGAACTCAAGAATCACTCAATAGATTCTATAGATCAGAAACAAGCTAAACCAGATGATGTAATTGAAAAACAGGGTTGCAAGTAAAACGTTTGTAAATTCAATTGGAGGAAATGTAGGCTTAGGGTATTTCTCAGGAAATCAATGAATGCAGCTAAGTTAGCTAACAGGATCCAGATTAAGCACTGTTCTAGAACTCAAATCACTAAAATATAATTAACCAACTCTCGTTGCGAAAACTATCTAAATCTAAATCCTAGAAATTCCAAATCTCTTTGCGAATCCTAAAGTCTAAATCAGCTTTAAAATCAGGTTTGATATGTTCACAAATCAATTAAACCAAATCTCTTTGCGAATAATCAATTTGCTCACCTAAGGTTCTATCAGGTAATTAATCGCACTCTCGTGCCTAATCAATTATCCTAAGATCTAAGTTCCAGATTCGTCAACCTAGAATTAGCTTTGAGAACAACCTAAGGCGAAGAACTAATTTAGATAGTGAATCCTAACAGATAATCAACCTAGCATTCAAAGAAATCCCTATGAGAAAACCCTAAACCTAACAGGTGATCTACTCAGACATGGATATTAAATTAATAAACATGTTGAATAAATACTCTTATATTAAATCAGAAAGAGAAACAAGGTTTTGAGATCTGATCTCGGACGAAGGGAAACCAGACTTGTCTCTCTCCAAAATCTCTCTTAAACTAAAGCAAAAATAAAGCATAGCCTAAACAATGGCTGTAAAATCCTATTTATAACCTAAATCACGATTTGGGGCCTTCTTGTAATTATCAAAGTCTTCTGGGTGCTTTTTGCAATTCTTCAAACTTCATTAAGTCGCGACTTTGAAATCTGCTTCGATGGGTATCGATCGATACCAGGGGGTATCGATCGATTCTCGGTGCTCAGATCGGGCTCTTAGTCATCAGACTTCAGTCTCGCTCCAGAATGCTCCAGAAAAGCTCCAATAATTCCAATTAAGCTCCAGACGTGCTATAACCTGTGAAAGACTCTAAAAGACTCCAAAACACAAGAAAAGACTCTATAAAAGGACTTATATCATGGCCTAAATAGGGTAAAAACCATGATATATCAACTCCCCCAGACTTAGAAGAAAATCATTTCAATCTTTTATGCTCTTAATCTATCAACTTATTTCAGGGGAGAGAGATACAATAATTCTAAACACACGGGTTCCTTTATCAGATATGAATGATGAATCAAGCTCTATGAACACTAACCACATTGATGAAGTGCAAAAATTTGGCTCAGGCTTCAGAAGAACTCTGCTGGAGACATGAATGTTTTCTAGTCAACTGGTCAGTCTTTGGATTTTTCATTAGTCGATCTAGAACTGATCCTGTGACACTGTGCACTCAAAAACAAAATCACATCAATAGGTTCAAGCACAGGATCATAATCTCCAACAAATTTTGACTCAATAAAACAGTTTTGACTCTATAAAACGACTGACTCTAAGAAAAACAAAAACAATGTCAGCAGACACCTCCCCCAGACTTGAACAACACTGTCCCCAGTGTTATCTAGCCTAGAGTAGGTGAAAGAAACAAAAGAAAAGGATAAAATGAAGAGAAACAAGAAATTACCTTCCTGGAATACCGAGTGTCGATCGACACACAGCATGGTATCGATCGATACCACGCTTAGATCGACTTGGTGAACTTTCATCCGCGATTGGTGTCGATCGATACCAATGGGGTATCGATCGATACTTAGGCGATTTCGAGTTGCTCCTTGTTCATCCTGACACAGACTCAAAACAAACGAGAAATCAAAAAGGAAAAACGACTCAAGGACAGACTCACCAGTGGGTTGCCTCCCACCAAGCGCTCGTTTAACGTCAATAGCTTGACTGTAACGCCATTCAGGCCGTTGGTGCATCATCCAGAGGCATTATCTGCCCTGTTGGAATCTCGGCTTGCGCCCAATAATGTTTCACTCTTTGTCCATTGACAGTGAATTCCTCGCCCTTGCGATTTATCAGCACTACAGCACCATGTGGTCTGACCTCTTTGATTGTGAAGGGACCTGACCAACGTGAACGCAGTTTACCAGGAAACAATTGCAAACGAGAGTTATACAGAAGTACCTGGTCGTTCGGCTCGAAGTGTCTGGAGATGATCTTCTTATCATGATAAGCTTTGGTTCTCTCCTTGTACAGCCTCGAGTTCTCATAAGCATGGTGCCTGATCTCATCCAGCTCGTTCAGCTGAATCAACCTCCTCTCAGCAGCAGGCTTGATGTCGAAGTTCAGCATCTTTGTTGCCCATGCAGCCTTGTGCTCAATCTCCACTGGAAGGTGGCATGCTTTCCCATACAGCATTTGGAAAGGTGTAGTACCCAGCGGTGTCTTGAAGGCAGTCCTGTATGCCCAAAGTGCATCATCCAGCTTTGTAGACCAATTATTCCTAGAAGCATTCACTGTCTTCTCCAAGATCTCCTTGATCTGCCTGTTGGAGACTTCGACTTGCCCACTTGTCTGAGGGTGATATGGAGTAGCCACACGATGGTTTACACCATACTTCTTCAACAACTTCTCGAACACCTTGTTGATAAAGTGAGAGCCACCATCACTTATCACAATTCGAGGTACTCCAAAGCGAGGGAAAATGATGGTCTTAAACAGCTTAAGAACCACCGCAGAGTCATTCTTCTCACTAGCTATCGCTTCCACCCATTTGGACACATAGTCCACAGCAACAAGGATGTAGTTCTTCTTGTGTGAAGATGGGAAAGGACCCATAAAGTCAATGCCCCAGCAATCAAAAACTTCAACCTCAAGGATGAAATTTTGTGGCATCTCATGTCTCTTACTGATCTTCCCTCTTCTCTGACAAGCGTCGCACTGTGAGACGAAAGTGTGAGCATCCTTGAACATGGTAGGCCACCAGAAGCCTGCTTGAAGAGCCTTGGATACTGTCTTGAAGGTGGCAAAGTGTCCAGCATAGTCTGATCCATGGCAATGAAACAGAACATCTGAAACCTCTGACTCAGCAATGCATCTCCTGTATATGCCATCAGAACAATGCTTGTACAAGTAAGGTTCATCCCAAAAGAATCTCCTTATATCGCGCATGAACTTCTTCTTGTCATACTTCTTGAGGTGGTTTGGCTTTGCATCTGCAGCGAGATAATTGGCAATATCAGCGTACCATGGAGTATCAGAATCTGTTGCAGCGACGAGATGGTGGTTAGAAGCGACTGAACGATCGAGGATGAAAACAGCTTCGGAACCGTCAGGGTATCGACCGATACCATAATGGTATCGATCGATACCGAAACCTGCAACTCGTGAAAATTGCTGATTCTCGGCCAGATTCATCTGAAACCCAGTTTCAATGAAGTAGATGGCTTCCTCAGGTAGTTGATCATCAATGGGGACGTCTTCATCGATCCGCATCCGCGAGAGATGGTCAGCAACTCCATTCTCTATGCCTTTCTTGTCCTTAACCTCAATGTCAAACCCTTGTAGCAAAAGAACCCAACGACAGAGACGAGGCTTGAGATCCTTGTTATTCATCAGATACTTGAGAGCAGCATGATCAGTATGAACAACCACCTTGCTCCCAATCAAGTAAGATCGGAATTTCTCAAAGGAGAAAACAACAGCAAGTAGCTCCTTCTCTGTGGTGCTGTAATTCCTCTGAGCATCATCCAAAGTCCTGCTGGCATAGTAGATGACGTGCAGCTTCCTGTCTTTCCTCTGACCCAGAACTGACCCCACAGCAAAGTCACTGGCATCACACATGATCTCAAAAGGCAGAGTCCAATCAGGAGGTTGCACAACAGGAGCACTCACTAAAGCCTTTTTGATCTCCTCAAAGGCTGCAAGACAATCAGTTGTGAAATCAAATTTGATCTCTTTGCACAGCAGAGCAGTGAGTGGACGTGCTATCTTGGAGAAATCCTTGATGAACCTCCTGTAAAACCCTGCATGACCAAGGAAACTCCGAATATCCTTCACAGAAGTAGGTGGTTGGAGACTTGTCATGACCTGAATCTTGGCTTTGTCAACTTCGATTCCAGCTTCAGAGACCTTGTGCCCAAGTACAATGCCATCCTGAACCATAAAATGACACTTTTCCCAGTTAAGGACCAAGTGTTTCTCTTCACACCTCTGTAGCACCTTGCACAGATTAGCCAAACAGATCTTGAATGATGACCCATATACTGAAAAATCATCCATGAACACCTCCATGAAATCCTCGATCATGTCTGTGAAGATAGACATCATGCACCTCTGAAAAGTGGCTGGAGCGTTGCACAATCCAAATGGCATTCTCCTGTATGCGAACGTGCCATAGGGACACGTGAAGGTGGTATACCCTTGGTCATCTGGATGGATAGGAATCTGGAAGAAACCTGAATAGCCATCAAGGAAGCAGTAGTAGGGATGACTGGCCAACCTCTCCAACATCTGGTCAATGAATGGCAATGGGAAGTGATCTTTCCGTGTGGCCGCATTCAACTTCCTGTAATCAATGCACATTCGATGTCCAGTGATAGTCCTTGTGGGAATCATCTCATCCATGTTGTTCTTCATCACAGTTATCCCTCCTTTCTTAGGAACAACGTGCACTGGACTGACCCAAGAGCTATCTGAGATGGCATAGATAACTCCTGCATCCAAGAGTTTCATGACCTCTTTCTTAACCACCTCCTTCAGGTTTGGATTCAGCCTCCTTTGATGCTCAACTGAAGCCTTTGACTCGTCCTCAAGATGAATCCTATGCATGCACAGGTTCGGTGAAATACCTGAAATGTCATCAAGAGAATAGCCAAGAGCTTTGCGATACTTGCGCAGCTTGCTTAGTGATATATCATGGTTTTTACCCCATTTAGGCCATGATATAAGTCCTTTTTATAGAGTCTTTATAGTATTTTGGAGTCTTTTTAGAGTCTTTTACAGGTTTTAGCACATTTGGAGTATTCTTGGAGATATTGGAGTTTATGGAACATTTTGGAGCGAAACTGAAGTCTGCTGGCTAAATTACTCGAATTCACGTCAAGTATCGATCGATACCCCCTGGTATCGATCGATACCCATCGAAGCAGATTTCAAAGTCGCGACTTAATGAAGTTTGAAGAATTGCAAAAAGTGCCCAGAAGACTTGGATAATTACAAGAAGACCCCAATTCGTGTTTTAGGTTATTTATAGGATTTTGCAGCCATTGTTTAGGCTATGCTTTATTTTCTGTGTTTGACTTTACTTTGGTTTTAGAGAGACAAGTCTGAATCTCCCTTCGTCCGAGATCAGATCTCTAAACCCTTCTTTCTATTCTATTGATGATTTATTCAGTTATGTCTATTGATTCAATTGCCATGTCTGAGTAGATCCACTTTAGGTTTAGGGTTTTCTCATAAAGGATTTCTCTGAATGCTAGGTTAATTATCTGTTTAGGATTCACCATCTGAATTAGTTCTTCGCTTAGGTTGTGTTCAAAGCTTGTTCTAGATTAGCTACCTGGAATATAGATCTTAGGATAATTGATTAGGCACGAGAGTGCGATTAATTACCTGATAGAACCTAGGTGAGCAAATTGATTACTCGCAAAGAGATTTGGTTTAATTGATTTGTGAACATATCAAACCTGATATTAAAGCTGATTTAGAATTTAGGATTCGCAAAGAGATTTGGAATTCCTAGGATTTAGATTTAGATAGTTTTCGCAACGAGAGTTGGTTAGCTATATTTTAGTGATTTGAGTTCAAGAACTGCGCTAAATCTGAATCCTGTTAGTTAGTTTATCTGCATTCATTGATTTCCTGAGAAAAACCCTGAGCCTATATTTCTCAATTGATTTACAACTCCTTTAATTTCTGCACTGCTTTTAATTACATCTATCTGGCTTAGCGTAATTCGACACTATAGAATCTATTGTGCATCTCTGTGAGTCTTTGTGGTTCGACCCCTACACTTACTACAACAACTGCTTTAGTATCTTAGGGTATTAAATTGAGCATATCAATTTTGGCGCCGTTGCCGGGGACTCAATTCGCCATTAGATTTTAGTTTAGAATTTCGACTAAGTTCGACGGTATCGATCGATACTCTGTAGTATCGGTCGATACTCGTCGTCTTCTTTTGTTGGTATCGGTCGACACCACTTGGTATCGATCGATACTTAACGTATTTTTCTGGTTACTTACGTGCTTTGCCTAGTGTTTTGTTTGCAGGTGTATGCCTGTTCGTGAAACCAGAAGCAACAAGAGCACACAACTAGTTGAACTGTCACTGGAACAGCTAGCGTTTGTGGAACGCACAAACAGAAAGACCAAGCAAACATCAGGGATGAACAACCCAGTGGTTTTAAGAGCTGATGAAGCTGGAATTCTGAGAGACCAAGAGGGTCACGTGTGTAATGAGAGAGGGCAGCGACTTGATGAAGCTGGTAACATCGTTGTCCCTGCTGCGGTTGTTGAGATTGTCGCGCCAGCTGGGCGCGCCAACGCAGGGAATGCTGTGGTTAATCGTGGAAGGACGATTGGTGAATGCAACAGGCCTGACCAGTTTTTCGCCAATCGTTCAGCAATTCGTCCCCCTGCGTTTGAGAGGAATGACTTTGAGCTGAAGCCTGCTTACTTCACTCTAGTGGGACAGCATCTCTTTCATGGTCTTCCTCATGAACATCCAATGGACCATGTAGAGAGGTTCGAGGACTTGGTCACTAGCATTAAGAGCAATGGAGTGTCCTACGACTATCTCTTCTGCAAGCTCTTCCCCTACTCTCTAGGTGGAGAAGCTACTTACTGGCTGAGGCAGCTATCTCCTGGATCGCTAACTAATTGGGAGGACACCAAAAGAGCCTTCCTGATTAACTTCTATGATGACGGAAGATCTGAAGATCTGAGGAATAAGATCTCCACTTTTTCTCAAGGACCTACTGAGGCGTTCAAGGCTGCTTGGACAAGATTCAGATCGTACCAGAGAGATTGTCCACATCATGGATACTCTGATGTGCAGCTGCTGGGTATCTTCTTCAGAGGAGTAGATTGGAGGTATCAGATGGCTCTGGACTCTTCAAGCAATGGGAACTTCAACACCAACTATCCTGAGGACGCCTATGTGTTGATTGAGAATTTTGCATCTAGCAGCAGCACAAAGAGTGCCGATTTCGAGCGCAAGAGGCTGGCTGGTAACATGGATGGGTCGCAGATCGCTGAAGTGAAGGCTCAGCTGGATTCTATGCACAGTCTTCTGCTGGGAAAGACAACAAAGGCCGTCCACTTCGCTGCTGAGAATGAAGTGGAAGATGTTAACTACATTGGTGGTTCTGGTTTTCAGGGTCAGCGATTCGGATACAACTCCAATCGAAACTTCACCAACAATGCTCAGCAAGGAGGGTACCAATCCCCACCACCCAAAGCTCCTGAGAGTAAGATTGAGGCTATGCTTGAACACCTGGTTCAAGGGCAGGAGAAGATGACGGTCACCTTCAATGGTAAGATGGATGATTTGTACACCGATTTGAGTGGAAGGATCGAAGCTCTAAAGACGAGCCACAGGATGCTGGAGACGCAAGTAGCTCAGACTGCAGCAAATTCCAAGGGAAAGGCGGTTCAATCACACAACGCACACGTCAATGCCATCAGCTTACGTGCAGAAAATCTCGAAGCCATTCCTGAAATCGCACAAGCATCGATCGATACTCCCCAGTATCGATCGATACCAGCCCAGACATCTGCTCGAATGGATTCGAAAACCCGTGTATCGATCGATACCCCATTGGTATCGGTCGATACCGGGGCGATTTCTGAGGAAACAGTTGAAACTTCGACTGTGGTGCCTAAGGTCGTTGCAGAACGAGTGTATGTAACCAGGATGCCTTATCCTATGGTTCCTAAGCTGACAAGGGAGGAATGGGAGATTGCTAGACTACAGTATATGCTGGATAACCCGAACGTGGAGCTTCTTTCTGATGAAGATGTACCTGTCAGAAACGATTCAAATCGCATGGCGTCGATCGATACCCTACCTGGTATCGATCGATACCCCTCTCAGAACGGACCAGAAGTTATGAAAACACCTGAGGTGATCGGAGAAAGAGTTCGCAATTCACTACAACCGCGGAAATTGACACAGAGGGAAGACCCAGGGAAATTCGCTGTTCCATGCTCCATCTCAGGAGTTAATTTCAAAGAGTCTCTTGTCGACTCAGGGGCTAGTGTCAATGTCATCTCAAGGGCAATTGCAGAGCGGTTAGGAGCTGATATTCGATCACCAGAGGCATCTATCACATTCGCGAACAACTCCACCTCGCTTCCACACGGTACTATGCATGGTTTGCTGGTCAAAGTAGGAGACTGTCTGGTGCCTACTGATTTTCAGGTTGTGGAGATGGGTGCGATATCTCGTATGCCTATACTCCTGGGACGACCGTTCATGGCTACTGCAGGCGCGATCATAGACACGCCTAATAAGAGACTATCTTTCTCTTACATTGACGGTGATGTCTACTATGATGTCATTCCACCTAGGAGTATTCCCACACGTGCCTCTAGCATCAAGGTTATCACAGGAGAGTCGCTAGCAATTGATCTTCTGGAAGAGCCTCCTGATGAGCCTACTGTCGCAGATATTCCAGGTGA
Organism: Eutrema japonicum; assembly: GCA_030161315.1. NCBI lineage: Eukaryota > Viridiplantae > Streptophyta > Magnoliopsida > Brassicales > Brassicaceae > Eutrema > Eutrema japonicum. The sequence goes on from BSQW01000013.1 coordinate 47,173,938, forward strand.
ACCGCCCAACATCCCCAAGAAGAAGACTAAGGCAACAAAGAAGAAGAAGGCCAAGAACAAAAAGGTCGAGAATCCCCATGTCACTCTGATTCCTCAGAAGTGTGATGGGAATTCGATTGATTACAAGGTCAAATGCAAGGGAGCCTTGAAGCCATTCTCCAAGGCCAGAGTCCTTCTTACTTCTGAGCTGAAAGAGAAAGGGCAGGAATTTGTGGACAGCATGCTAAGCAGAACTCTGAAGCTAGTAATGTCAAGTGATGGAGCCTGTTTTGGTGCAAGCTCTCACTCTTATCCAGCCTGAAGGGCGTTACAGTCAAGCTATTGACGTTAAACGAGCGCTTGGTGGGAGGCAACCCACTGGTGAGTCTGTTTTTGATTCGTTTTTATTTTTATTTTCGTTTGTTTTGAGTCTGTATCAGGATGAACAAGGAGCAACTCGAAATCGCCTAAGCATCGATCGATACCCCTATGGTATCGATCGACACCAATCGCGGATGAAAATTCACAAAGTCGATCTAAGCATGGTATCGATCGATACCATGCCGTGTGTCGATCGACACCGACTGTTCCAGAACGGTAATTTCTTGTTTCTCTTCATTCTATCCTTTTTCTTTGTTTCTTTCACTGACTCTAGGCTAGATAACACTGAGGACAGTGTTGTTCAAGTCTGGGGGAGGTGTCTGCTGACATTGTTTTCGTTTTTCTTAGAGTCAGTCGTTTTATCGAGTCAAAACTGTTTTATTGAGTCAAAATTTGTTGGAGATGATGATCCTGTGCTTGAACCTATTGATTTGATTTTGTTTTTGAGTGCACAGTGTTACAGGATCAGTTCTAGATCGACTAATGAAAAATCCAAAGGCTGACCAGTTGACTAGAAAACATCCATGTCTCCAGCAGAGTTCTTCTGAAGCCTGAGCCAAATTTTTGCACTTCATCAATGTGGTTAGTGTTCATAGAGCTTGATTCATCATTCATATCTGATAAAGGAACCCGTGTGTTTAGAATTATGGTATCTCTCTCCCCTGAAATAAGTTGATAGATTTAGAGCATAAAAGATTGAAATGATTTTCTTCTGAGTAGAGGGTTAGGAAAATTTCCAGCGATCCCATTATTCTACTTAAGAGGGGATGATCACACAAAGGATTGGAAGCGAGGCTAGGATTTTCCTATGATGCCATTATTCGCCTACATCCTTTGATACATTGAGAGGGAAGAACCGGGGATTTGGTGGCAAACACCATCAGTACTCGCGTCTCATACCTTGATATGTATATGCAAAGCTGAAAAGAAAAGAAAAAAAAATAAATAGAAGATAATAAGAAATAAGTCTGGGGGAGAGAAATTGATACAAAAAGTGTGAAAAAGGGTGGTTCCTTTGTCAAGATATTGTCTGGTAAAGAGTCTAGAAGGTTCTTTAAAATTAGCTGCAGAGATGAAACTGGCGATGAAGGTTTTACTTGAACAATGCTGTGGGATTTTGTGTGGAGTCTGGAAAAGCTGCAAATGTCTACAGAGAAGTACATGGTGGTTAGATCGAAAGCTGATCAGGTGACATTTGGGTACTTGGGAAAAGGGTCTTTTCGATGGTTCAGGAACAGGTGAGTCTCTACGTTTTCAAACCTCTTTTTCTGGTTTAGTCTTCTATTTGCTTGAGGGCAAGCAAAAGGCTAAGTCTGGGGGAGTTGATATATCATGGTTTTTACCCCATTTAGGCCATGATATAAGTCCTTTTTATAGAGTCTTTATAGTATTTTGGAGTCTTTTTAGAGTCTTTTACAGGTTTTAGCACATTTGGAGTATTCTTGGAGATATTGGAGTTTATGGAACATTTTGGAGCGAAACTGAAGTCTGCTGGCTAAATTACTCGAATTCACGTCAAGTATCGATCGATACCCCCTGGTATCGATCGATACCCATCGAAGCAGATTTCAAAGTCGCGACTTAATGAAGTTTGAAGAATTGCAAAAAGTGCCCAGAAGACTTGGATAATTACAAGAAGACCCCAATTCGTGTTTTAGGTTATTTATAGGATTTTGCAGCCATTGTTTAGGCTATGCTTTATTTTCTGTGTTTGACTTTACTTTGGTTTTAGAGAGACAAGTCTGAATCTCCCTTCGTCCGAGATCAGATCTCTAAACCCTTCTTTCTATTCTATTGATGATTTATTCAGTTATGTCTATTGATTCAATTGCCATGTCTGAGTAGATCCACTTTAGGTTTAGGGTTTTCTCATAAAGGATTTCTCTGAATGCTAGGTTAATTATCTGTTTAGGATTCACCATCTGAATTAGTTCTTCGCTTAGGTTGTGTTCAAAGCTTGTTCTAGATTAGCTACCTGGAATATAGATCTTAGGATAATTGATTAGGCACGAGAGTGCGATTAATTACCTGATAGAACCTAGGTGAGCAAATTGATTACTCGCAAAGAGATTTGGTTTAATTGATTTGTGAACATATCAAACCTGATATTAAAGCTGATTTAGAATTTAGGATTCGCAAAGAGATTTGGAATTCCTAGGATTTAGATTTAGATAGTTTTCGCAACGAGAGTTGGTTAGCTATATTTTAGTGATTTGAGTTCAAGAACTGCGCTAAATCTGAATCCTGTTAGTTAGTTTATCTGCATTCATTGATTTCCTGAGAAAAACCCTGAGCCTATATTTCTCAATTGATTTACAACTCCTTTAATTTCTGCACTGCTTTTAATTACATCTATCTGGCTTAGCGTAATTCGACACTATAGAATCTATTGTGCATCTCTGTGAGTCTTTGTGGTTCGACCCCTACACTTACTACAACAACTGCTTTAGTATCTTAGGGTATTAAATTGAGCATATCACTTAGCAGTAAAGTGACCTCTGCGTTGTTCAAAGAAGAATTAAGGATTACAGGATACGTGGAATTAGGACCAAGAAAACCATACCTTAGATTCGCAGGAAGTGGTTTGAGTTCCACTTTAGGAGCGTTCTCCTCGCTCCAATCTCCAAGCCCAGCAGCTTGCATAGTTCTTTCGGCCAAACTTCTTTCTGGCCGTAGGGTATCGATCGATACCATAAGAGTATCGATCGATACTGGTCGTGCTGAATCGAGTATCCTTCCGTATTCAGCAGCAGCATCGTGTGGCTTAACTTCTGACTCAACCGAGCAGTACGGTGCAGTACGGTAGAAGAAAACCATGATATATCAACGTGGTTAGAAGAAATTGTGAGATTTCCACTAGCAACCGTGCAGTCACATGTGATGTATAGCACACGGGGGTACGCTTTTAAGATTCTTCGGGATGATAGGAGTGCGACAACTTCAGATTACGGTGTATCAACTCAGTCAGGTGATCTTGTATACTATGGTGTCGTACGTGAGATTTTCGATGTTCAGTACCCGGGAATGCTCGGTCTATGATGTGTTGCATTTTTATGCGACTGGAACGACCCATTAGTAGGAAGCGGTGTGCGACACGACCAATTTGGTGTTACATCATTACATAGCAGAAGAAAACTCCAGAGATACGAGCCATTTGTACTTGCATCACAAGCAGACCAGGTTTGTATTTCTTTTACGTTAATTTTTAATTAAGTTTTGTTGCATTCCCGTGGTTAAATTTGTACATGGTGTAGGTATGCTACATTCCCTATCCGCGGGTGACAAACAAGCAAGACCCGTGGGTTACAGTCACATCGATAAACCCGAGAGGTAGAGTTCATGGGATGTCTGATCATGAACCCCTCCAACAAAGCTCCGTAGGTTTGGGTTCAATCGAGCATTCCCTTGAGGTCGACCTTGTCGTTGATTTCACCATACAGTCAGACGATCGAGTATTTGAGGATTCAGAAGAAGAATTTGACGAATTTGGGGAACCTTCCGATTCAGGAGAATCAGATTACTCATCATCGGATTGACAGTAGTTTTAATTATAAAATTTGCACCGTAAAATATGTACATATATTTGAACTAGAATTGTAATGTGTAATATATCAGTTATGTCGAAGTTTTATAAAGTTAGACATTTGATTAAGTGTAACAAAATCGGAATTTTGCAACAAAAAAAATATTATAACTTCTATATAAATTCTATATAACCTATTTTATATACATCATACAAGTGTTTGTAAACTTTTGCCACAAAAAAAAACCTATACCCTATACCCTAAACAAGATTTTTAAATATCCGTCGGAAAGCCGTCGGAACTTTCTGACGGATTTCCGACGGATTAAGCTGCCTCGGATAAAACCTGGGTTATATCCGACGGATTGATTTTTCAGCCGATGCAACTGAATCCGTCGGAAATCCGTCGGAAATTTCCGACGGTTTTCCGACGGATTGAGTTGAATCCGACGGATTCAGTTGCATCGGCTGAAAAATCAATCCCTCGGATATAACCCAGATTCAACTCAATCCGTCGGAAATCCGTCGGAAATTTCCGACGGATTTCCGACGGATTCAGTTGCATCGGCTGAAAAATCAATCCCTCGGATATAACCCAGATTCAACTCAATCCGTCGGAAATCCGTCGGATATGAAAAATTAGACACGTGCTTGTTGACTGACTAATCGAGAATCCTTATCTTCTCCAATCCGTCGGAAATCCGTCGGAAATTTCCGACGGATTTCCGACGGACATTGATATTTTCGAGGAGACCGCGGGAATATCAACCGCGTAAATGAAATTATTTTTCAAAATCCGACGGATTTCCGACGGATTTCCGACGGCCATCGAATTATATCGACGAAACGTAAGTTTTTTTCCTTATTTCTCTCATCTTCCTCTCTCTCTTCCGTCGCTTCTTCTTCCTCTTCTCTCAAAATTTCCCTAAACGAAAATCTCTTCTTCTCCCTCTTATCTTCTTCTTCTTCACAATTTCAGTTTTTATCTTCAATTCCTCAATTCTTCTCCAACAAAACCATGTAAGTTTAATTAATTCCTTTAATTTTGTTTTATATCATTTTAGTTTTAGGGAATATATTAGTTAGGTTGTTAGAATTTTATTTATGTGAATTGTTAAGTGGTTATAATAGAATTTGTTATTTAGAATAATATTAGTGTTATGATTTATGTGTTTAGATTGTTGATTTAGAATTGTTAGATCTAGATATTGTTTGAATTTTTAAAAATATTTGTATATATTAAAATCGTTTTTAAAATATTGTTTAAGTAATAAAAACGTTTAGAATATTGTTTAAGTAATAAAAATCGTTTTTAAAATATTTTTATATATTAAAAACGTTTTTAATATATTTGTTAAGTAATAAAAACGTTTTCATAATATTTGTATATATTAAAATTGTTTATAAATTTTTTTTTAGTAATAAAAACGTTTTTATAATATGTGTATATATTAAAATTATTTATAATATTTAAGTTGATGTTAAAATATTTTTTTAATTTGAAAAACGTTTTTATAATATGTGTATATATTAAAATCTTTTATAATATTTTATAACTAATAAAAACGTTTTTAAAATATTTCTATATATTTAAGTTGATGTTAAAATATTTTTTTAATAATAAAAACCTTTTTCAAATATTATTTTAGAAATAAAATTGTTTTAAATATTTTTTATAGTAATAAAACGTTTTCTAAATATTTTTATATATTAAAACTGATTTTAAAATATTTTAGCAAATTTTGAAAATTTTTGAAATATTTGAATTTTTATTAAACTTTGAATTTTTCGGAAAATTTGAATTTCCAGAAAATTTGAATTTTTCCTAAATTTTTTTCCGGAAATTTCAAAAAAATTTGTAACTTTTGAATTTATTGTTAATTTACTAACAATTTTACCGTTTTCCGCAGGGATCACGACGAAGTTCTTCAGTTGGGAGGCGGCAACCAAGGACGCCGTTCTCGGGGTTCTCGGTGTACGCCTCCTCCGGGACCAACGAGCTCGGGAACTCACATCCCTGATTCCCAGCAATCCGCTGCTCGGAGCCACCTTGAGATCGAGGAGCTAGTCCGGCAGCCTAACCGGGGCCATTGCATTCGACTCGACCTGAAGTTTGAGGACGGCACTTGGTAAGAAAATTTGTGTACATTATTTCAATTTATTTAGATTTTTAAACTTAACATATTTATATATTTTCATAATGTTTTCAGGTTTAAGCTGTCGACTCAGATCACCAAGTCGATATTACGGATGCTCCACAACATGTTGGACAAACCGTACGAGAAGTATTCGGACATGCCTGCCGAGGAGAAAGACGTGTGGCACCGGACTTTCGCGGTACGTTCTTTATTGATATATTATTTATTTTGAATTTCATTTTGTCAATTTTTCTTTTTGATATGTAACAAATTTTTAAAAAAAATTGTAGCAAGAGTTCACGTGGGACTCTCATCATACGCGCAAAGTCATTGACACATTCGACAAGTATGCCGCAAACTCGTACTCGAAGCACATGTACGAGTGGAAACAGAAGTGGAAGCAGAACAAAGACAAGCCGAAGGACCTTGACGACGACGTCTGGAAAGGCTTCTGTGAGTACTGGAGTAGGCCTGCGACAAAAAAGACCTCCGAGCAACAGTCGAAGAACCGAAATAGCCAACGAGGCGGGAAAGGGGTCTACATCCACAACGCGGGCGCAAAGACCATCGAACGGGAAGCGATGGAAATGGTAAGTTTAATTTAAATTTTTTATTGTTAATTCTGTTTTTTATATTTATTTAACTTAACAAATTTTCGCAGGCGAGAGCATCTGGTTCCGAACCCGATTATCTTCAACTCATCGAGAATAGACACACCAACAAGAAAACCGGTCAGATACAGGACTTGGGGATGCGGGATGTTGTCGAGAATAGCAAGAAGACGAAGCTGGACCGTGAACTATCATCGCAGCTCACTATCGAAGGATCGTCGTCCTCGAACTCTTTGTCCCGGGAAGAGATAAACCAGATTGTACTTGAGGTAAGTTTTAATTTCATTTCGTTTTTTTTTTTCGTTATTTATTTATTATCGGTTTTAATTATTCGCAGCAAACCCGGCAAGTGAAAGGTCGATTCGCTGGGTTAGGCACCCTTCCGACCCAGGAATCTTCTTCCTCGTTTCCTCGTTATCCTTCGGAGTACCGGGTAGAAATCGAGAGGCTCACCCAAACGGTGAAAGACCGTGACCAGCAGGTTGAAGAGCTACGGACGGAGCAACAGACTACCACCAAGAAGCTCTCCTGCTTGGAGAAGATGATGGAAAAATGCTTCCCGCATATGTTTCGGGATAATAATCCCGACGACGGAGATTCTCCAACCGTCTAAATATTTGCTTTTAATGCTTTTTTTTTGAACAATTTATTTTAATTCAAAATACCAATTCCGTCGGAAAACCGTCGGAATAAGTTCCTGTAACATCCCGATTTCTTGTATATGCGGAGAGGCTTATAAGAATTGATTTGGCTACCTATGACACCAAAGTGCACTTAGCTTTTCCGATCACTTGTCCGAAAGAACTCCAGAGTTAAGCGTGCTTGAGCTGGAGTAGTTTAAGGATGGGTGACATTCCGGGAAGTTATTCGCGGTATCATGTGAGTGAGGACAAAACACGGGGAAAGATCACGTGGTGATTGCAGGGTCAGTAAACAAGTATTACAAGCCTCACGGATTAACGCACCGGCCGTCGGACAAGGGTGGGGCCCACGGGCCGAGATAAGTCATGGGGCCCACGGGCCGAGAGAAGGCATGGGGCCCACGGGCCGAGAGAAGGCATGGGGCCCACAGGTATGGGTGGTCGGGGCGTTATAGTTACCGTCGTAAATCCTTCGGAACCTATTTCCGACGAAGAACCGACGGACTTCCGAGACAACTTCCGATCAAATTATCCGTCGTAACTCCGTCGAAAATAGTTACCGTCGGAAATCCGTCAGAAATATCTTCCGACGGATTTACGACGGACTTCCGACAAATTCATTCAATAATCATCCGTCGGAAATTCTGTCGGTAATATATCCGTCGGAAATCCGTCGGAAATTTCCGACGGATTTCCGACGGCATTTACGACTGAATATCCGTCGGAGTATCCGTCGGAAGTCCGTCGAATATCCGTCGGAACGGACGCGGTCGGAAATTTCCGACGGATTCCGACGGATACCATATTTCCGACGAACTGTAACCGACAGCTTAAATCCGTCGGAAATCCGTCGGAAAAGGCCCTTTCCGACGGATTTCCGACGGTTTTGGCCGTCGGAAATACCCCTGTTTTCTTGTAGTGGATCCTCCCATGGACGCCAGTCAATTTTGCCAAGTCGAAGTCTCGCTATCAAAGTCTAAGGTCGAAGATTCACCCTCCATAATCGAGGACGAATTTTCTCAAACCAGAGGAGACCTGGTGCAACAGCATCTACCGTTGTGTTACACACGATAACATATGTGTCGCACTAAGACGCCGACTTAGAATCTATTGGCTTTACTTCCATTGGATTATCAATTATGTCGGTTTTGGCTTCTTTGTTAGGTTAGGGTTTTCGTTTAAGTCTTCTATTTAAGATAGCCGCTAGACTCAATTGTAACTCAGCTTTAGATAATTAATAAATGAGATATGTCTCGTATACCTTGTTCATGATTCGATTAAATTCATCAAGCGATTCTTCGAATCCTTTGATTGAGCGAAGCATGTCCGAAGTGAGAATTCTATCGAATTCTTTGATTGAATTGGCATGTCTCAAGAGATTTTATCGAATCCCTAGATTGAGCTGGTTATCTTGTCCGTACGTTGCGCCACAAATCATTAGCTCTAGTTCTTATCAAGCCGAATGATGACGAAGCCGACATGAAGAAGCTAGAGGAAGCTGTAATATCCATGTAGGTGGAAGGATTGTTTTGGGGGACATGTAAGTTGATGGATTTCTAACACCCTCTTATATATTTTTAAATATCTGGTGGGTTTAGTTACTTATAATTAATTATAATATTCTGAAATCTCTCAATGTTTATTTACAGCAAAGCTTGTCCCAATTGGTTATGGAATCAAGTTGTTTGGGATCGAGATTCGAGTGCACCACCGTTGAACACCTTGCGTGTCTTGACACCATTGTCAAAGAGCAAATAATGGTTAATCGGTATGCCGAGAGGTGTCAAACTCTTGGCTTGAATAATATATGTAAGTATCAAAAATCCATTTTTAAACTCTTTGAAGCTGCAAAAAAAAAATGTATAAGTTACTGCCAAATATGTTCTGTTGCCATATTTCATTAGGTGAAAGGAGTGGCATCTAAGAAGAGGCGGTTGCTACTCATCTGGCAGCTGATTTTGAGGTATACTAAATTGTTTGTTTCTTTGTCAATGCGGTTTTTTTTTTTGAATTACCAGGAGGTTCCGGACCGAGGCCCGTACATTTCCAGGTCCGGGATCAGAGAATTTTAAATGGTCCCGTTCCCAAATGTCACTCGATCCTGTGATCTTAAAGCTTTGCCCATGATACATTTACGAGTCGAGCTGGCGACACTTTCAATAAGGGTTTTCATGGATCATGTTTAGCTCTTATAATATATTTTGTACAATATGTATGTTATTGGCTTCAATCATATTGTAGGATGTTGTAGCTTCTCTCAAGGCATCAACGAAGAAGAATCGATATATGTTTTGGTTTGTGCACTCTTTGTTCTCTTCGTGTTTCGTAAATGGTCAATAGATAAATGGGTTTGCTTCATCAGATTTCTATGCCTACAGCTGAGAAGTCATGGCTAATGCTTGTCAGCCATGACTTCTCAGCCCGAATGGTGATAAGCTCGACATGAAAAAGTTAGATGAAGCTGTAAGATTCATAGATATGGAAGGACTGTATTGGGGAGAATGTAAGTTGGTGGATCGCTAACACCCTCAATAGGTTTTTTTATATATATCTTTACAGCAAAGGTAGTCCAAGTTGGCTATGGAATTGTGTTTTTGAGGATCATATTCACAATTGTTGACGACCATGCGTGTCTCAATACTCTCAACACTGTTATCGAAGAAGCGCAAGATATGGATAGTCACGAAGGTATTGCCGTTTTGGCCTTGAACTAGATATGTAAGTATCTAAAGTCTAAACCCAATTTCAACTCCTTGAAGCTGCAAATATTTTTTATAAGTTGGTGCCAAAGATGTTTGTTTGGTATTGAATTGCCTTTAATCATAATGCAGAGGATGGAGAAAATCTCCAAGGGGATCTTTTGGGTGCCAAAGATCTTTGATATTTTATCATCGTCCTCATTGTTTCTCTTATTGAGTTATATGAATGAAGACAAATCGAGTATTTTCTTCTAAAAATTGTTTATCGCCTCTTTGAAATTGTTGTTTTCCCCCCATAATCATTCGTTATGTTAGTAAATTTCACGTTGCATGATTTTATCATTTGACATAAATAATGATTACCTTTTTCATAAATAACACACTGCTTGCATTATTTTGAAATTTCAGTTTTCCACCTATAAAATTTTGAAATTTCAGTTTACTATCCACAACAATTAGCCGTTATATTAGCATACAATATATTACATAAAATTTATCACATGTACTAATGGAATGATGAAGTAATGGGAATTAAATAAATACTAGGATTTAACCCGTGCTAATTATAGGGCGGGGTAATATTTTTTTAAAAAATTGTTTTGAAATTTAAGAAAATTTATTTTATCTGTACCTAATGATTATATATAAAGATGTCAATTTGTAATAATTTATCTATTTAACCCGTTTTGCAGTGAACTAAAATATTATTCGGGCTAACCCGTAAAAACTTATAATCTTGAAAATATAACTCTAATATGCACCGTGAAATTACTTTGGTTTTTGTGGTTAGTCTACGAACTCTTTAAAAAAAATAGTTTTCTTGTGTCTAACTTTTTATAAAATTAGTAAAATAATTTTCAACTTTTGTTTTGATATATATTCAAATAAAATATAATAAATTATAGTGACAAATATAGCAAGATTTTGAATATTTTTTTTTGAATATATATGAATTGATTATTATTTTAAAATATATAGTATTAAAAATCATTAAGAAATTAAATAATAAATAACATCTTTAATGCAAAATATATACTTTCCATATTCTCATCAATAATTTTAAGAGACTATTATATATTTTTCTATTTCAATTATTCTTTATTATTTGTAATGATATTTCATGTAATAACTTACAAAACAAATTTCATTTTTAAAAATATCTTTTTAAATAATATTATAGAGATAATATCGTTTTATGTTTTCAATGCATAATTTTGAACAAAAATTCAGTTTTAACATTATTGTTTTAATGTATTAATTAGAAAGAGAAAATTGTTTAGTGTATTAATAAGGGATAATATTAAAGTTTTAATAATTTTCTTAATTAATATATGTGCTGCGAATGTTATGGGACCAAGGTATTGAAGCTTTTGATGTTTCTTGTCACCAAAATTTCATCATGCGGTCGGTACTTTTGTGGACTATTAGCGATTTTCCAGCATATGGCATGTTATCATGATGGACAACGCACGGAAGGTTATCGTGCCCGTACTGTCAAGATAACACTGATGCGTTCCAATTGAAGCACGGACGGAAAACGTCTTGGTTTGATTGTCATAGGCGATACCTACCTAGCGATCATCCTTATCGTCGGAGCACCACATTGTTTAGGAAGAACCGGAAAGTATTTGACGGTCCTCCTCCTGAGTTAGATGGTGAGTATTTGTTGACTCAGTTTAGAGATTTTGGTGCAGAGAGGACCGTTGATTGTGGTGGTAACGGACATCATCCTGTTGATGGTTGTGGCAACGTTCATAATTGGCACAAGAGGAGCATTTTCTGGGATTTGCCTTATTGGAAGAACCATCTTTTGAGGCATAATCTGGATGTCATGCACATTGAGAAGAATTTTTTCGACAACATTATGAACACCGTTCTCAATGTCAAAGGGAAGACGAAGGACAATCTGAAGTCTAGATTGGACTTGCCAGACATTTGTTCTCGTAGAGCACTACATGTGACAGAGAACGGGAAGCCTCCGGTCCCGGCTTTTCGTTTCGATGAACCTTCCAAGGCCGAGTTTTTTTACTGGATTACCGAAAGTGTTAGATTCCCGGACGGATACGCATCTAACCTTCGGAACTGCGTTGATCATGGAGAAGGGAAGTTTACTGGGATGAAGAGTCACGATTGTCATGTGGTGATGCAGCGCCTCCTTCCATTTGCCTTTGCATGTCTTCTACCACGTAATGTCCACGAAGCAATTGCAGGTACAATCATGAAATTATTTATTTACTACTTTATACAATATATACTTCATTATTTAATTATTCATTTGTTATCCATATATTGCAGGGATTGGTGCCTTTTTCCGAGATATATGTTCTCGCTCTCTTACATCAGACGGTATCCGAAATCTTGGGGCTAATATACCTGTAATCCTTTGCAATTTGGAGAAGATATTTCCTCCTTCATTCTTTGATGTTATTGAACATTTAACAATTCATCTCCCTCGAGAAGCAGAGCTTGGGGGCCCGGTTCAGTACCGTTGGATGTATCCTTTCGAACGGTATATGTTACATCTAAAGAAGAAGGTGAAAAATTTGAGTAGAGTGGAGGGTTCTATCTTCGCACAGACCATCAATGAAGAAACCTCACATTTTGCCGAGTCCTACTTTCCATCACAAGTCAAAACAAATAGTCGTAGAGCAGCTCGACATGATGACGGAGGCGTCCTACCTTTCTATCCGGTCGATGTACCTCATATATTTTTACAGATTGGACGACTTAGTGGAAAAGGCAAGAAGAGGAGACTTTCACCACAAGAGCGAGAGCATTTGCATATGTATATTCTCACAAACTGCGACGGAGTTGATGAATATGAGAGGTATTATATATTGAACATAATTATTAATTACGTATTGGGTTTTTGATTATATATATATATGTACTAACGTGATAATTGTTTCAATCTCACAGGATGTATATGGCTTATCAACGTTTTGCATTTCCTGACAAAACAGAGGACGAGCTAATCGAGCTCAAACAGGAAGAGTTCGGACGTTGGTTAAGAGATTATGTAAGTCTTTTAATTGCCTTGTTTTTAGCAATCATCATATGTAATGAAAGATTTAATTATTTGAAGTATTTTTATTTTAATTGTGCAGGTGACGACAGAGAAGGCTAACGGACAAACATTTCCCACGTGGTTAGAAGAAATTGTGAGATTTCCACTAGCAACCGTGCAGTCACATGTGATGTATAGCACACGGGGGTACGCTTTTAAGATTCTTCGGGATGATAGGAGTGCGACAACTTCAGATTACGGTGTATCAACTCAGTCAGGTGATCTTGTATACTATGGTGTCGTACGTGAGATTTTCGATGTTCAGTACCCGGGAATGCTCGGTCTATGATGTGTTGCATTTTTATGCGACTGGAACGACCCATTAGTAGGAAGCGGTGTGCGACACGACCAATTTGGTGTTACATCATTACATAGCAGAAGAAAACTCCAGAGATACGAGCCATTTGTACTTGCATCACAAGCAGACCAGGTTTGTATTTCTTTTACGTTAATTTTTAATTAAGTTTTGTTGCATTCCCGTGGTTAAATTTGTACATGGTGTAGGTATGCTACATTCCCTATCCGCGGGTGACAAACAAGCAAGACCCGTGGGTTACAGTCACATCGATAAACCCGAGAGGTAGAGTTCATGGGATGTCTGATCATGAACCCCTCCAACAAAGCTCCGTAGGTTTGGGTTCAATCGAGCATTCCCTTGAGGTCGACCTTGTCGTTGATTTCACCATACAGTCAGACGATCGAGTATTTGAGGATTCAGAAGAAGAATTTGACGAATTTGGGGAACCTTCCGATTCAGGAGAATCAGATTACTCATCATCGGATTGACAGTAGTTTTAATTATAAAATTTGCACCGTAAAATATGTACATATATTTGAACTAGAATTGTAATGTGTAATATATCAGTTATGTCGAAGTTTTATAAAGTTAGACATTTGATTAAGTGTAACAAAATCGGAATTTTGCAACAAAAAAAATATTATAACTTCTATATAAATTCTATATAACATATTTTATATACATCATACAAGTGTTTGTAAACTTTTGCCACAAAAAAAAACCTATACCCTATACCCTAAACAAGATTTTTAAATATCCGTCGGAAAGCCGTCGGAACTTTCTGACGGATTTCCGACGGATTAAGCTGCCTCGGATAAAACCTGGGTTATATCCGAGGGATTGATTTTTCAGCCGATGCAACTGAATCCGTCGGAAATCCGTCGGAAATTTCCGACGGTTTTCCGACGGATTGAGTTGAATCCGACGGATTCAGTTGCATCGGCTGAAAAATCAATCCCTCGGATATAACCCAGATTCAACTCAATCCGTCGGAAATCCGTCGGAAATTTCCGACGGATTTCCGACGGATTCAGTTGCATCGGCTGAAAAATCAATCCCTCGGATATAACCCAGATTCAACTCAATCCGTCGGAAATCCGTCGGATATGAAAAATTAGACACGTGCTTGTTGACTGACTAATCGAGAATCCTTATCTTCTCCAATCCGTCGGAAATCCGTCGGAAATTTCCGACGGATTTCCGACGGACATTGATATTTTCGAGGAGACCGCGGGAATATCAACCGCGTAAATGAAATTATTTTTCAAAATCCGACGGATTTCCGACGGATTTCCGACGGCCATCGAATTATATCGACGAAACGTAAGTTTTTTTCCTTATTTCTCTCATCTTCCTCTCTCTCTTCCGTCGCTTCTTCTTCCTCTTCTCTCAAAATTTCCCTAAACGAAAATCTCTTCTTCTCCCTCTTATCTTCTTCTTCTTCACAATTTCAGTTTTTATCTTCAATTCCTCAATTCTTCTCCAACAAAACCATGTAAGTTTAATTAATTCCTTTAATTTTGTTTTATATCATTTTAGTTTTAGGGAATATATTAGTTAGGTTGTTAGAATTTTATTTATGTGAATTGTTAAGTGGTTATAATAGAATTTGTTATTTAGAATAATATTAGTGTTATGGTTTATGTGTTTAGATTGTTGATTTAGAATTGTTAGATCTAGATATTGTTTGAATTTTTAAAAATATTTGTATATATTAAAATCGTTTTTAAAATATTGTTTAAGTAATAAAAACGTTTAGAATATTGTTTAAGTAATAAAAATCGTTTTTAAAATATTTTTATATATTAAAAACGTTTTTAATATATTTGTTAAGTAATAAAAACGTTTTCATAATATTTGTATATATTAAAATTGTTTATAAATTTTTTTTTAGTAATAAAAACGTTTTTATAATATGTGTATATATTAAAATTATTTATAATATTTAAGTTGATGTTAAAATATTTTTTTAATTTGAAAAACGTTTTTATAATATGTGTATATATTAAAATCTTTTATAATATTTTATAACTAATAAAAACGTTTTTAAAATATTTCTATATATTTAAGTTGATGTTAAAATATTTTTTTAATAATAAAAAGCTTTTTCAAATATTATTTTAGAAATAAAATTTTTTTAAATATTTTTTATAGTAATAAAACGTTTTCTAAATATTTTTATATATTAAAACTGATTTTAAAATATTTTAGCAAATTTTGAAAATTTTTGAAATATTTGAATTTTTAGTAAACTTTGAATTTTTCGGAAAATTTGAATTTCCAGAAAATTTGAATTTTTCCTAAATTTTTTTCCGGAAATTTCAAAAAAATTTGTAACTTTTGAATTTATTGTTAATTTACTAACAATTTTACCGTTTTCCGCAGGGATCACGACGAAGTTCTTCAGTTGGGAGGCGGCAACCAAGGACGCCGTTCTCGGGGTTCTCGGTGTACGCCTCCTCCGGGACCAACGAGCTCGGGAACTCACATCCCTGATTCCCAGCAATCCGCTGCTCGGAGCCACCTTGAGATCGAGGAGCTAGTCCGGCAGCCTAACCGGGGCCATTGCATTCGACTCGACCTGAAGTTTGAGGACGGCACTTGGTAAGAAAATTTGTGTACATTATTTCAATTTATTTAGATTTTTAAACTTAACATATTTATATATTTTCATAATGTTTTCAGGTTTAAGCTGTCGACTCAGATCACCAAGTCGATATTACGGATGCTCCACAACATGTTGGACAAACCGTACGAGAAGTATTCGGACATGCCTGCCGAGGAGAAAGACGTGTGGCACCGGACTTTCGCGGTACGTTCTTTATTGATATATTATTTATTTTGAATTTCATTTTGTCAATTTTTCTTTTTGATATGTAACAAATTTTTAAAAAAAATTGTAGCAAGAGTTCACGTGGGACTCTCATCATACGCGCAAAGTCATTGACACATTCGACAAGTATGCCGCAAACTCGTACTCGAAGCACATGTACGAGTGGAAACAGAAGTGGAAGCAGAACAAAGACAAGCCGAAGGACCTTGACGACGACGTCTGGAAAGGCTTCTGTGAGTACTGGAGTAGGCCTGCGACAAAAAAGACCTCCGAGCAACAGTCGAAGAACCGAAATAGCCAACGAGGCGGGAAAGGGGTCTACATCCACAACGCGGGCGCAAAGACCATCGAACGGGAAGCGATGGAAATGGTAAGTTTAATTTAAATTTTTTATTGTTAATTCTGTTTTTTATATTTATTTAACTTAACAAATTTTCGCAGGCGAGAGCATCTGGTTCCGAACCCGATTATCTTCAACTCATCGAGAATAGACACACCAACAAGAAAACCGGTCAGATACAGGACTTGGGGATGCGGGATGTTGTCGAGAATAGCAAGAAGACGAAGCTGGACCGTGAACTATCATCGCAGCTCACTATCGAAGGATCGTCGTCCTCGAACTCTTTGTCCCGGGAAGAGATAAACCAGATTGTACTTGAGGTAAGTTTTAATTTCATTTCGTTTTTTTTTTTCGTTATTTATTTATTATCGGTTTTAATTATTCGCAGCAAACCCGGCAAGTGAAAGGTCGATTCGCTGGGTTAGGCACCCTTCCGACCCAGGAATCTTCTTCCTCGTTTCCTCGTTATCCTTCGGAGTACCGGGTAGAAATCGAGAGGCTCACCCAAACGGTGAAAGACCGTGACCAGCAGGTTGAAGAGCTACGGACGGAGCAACAGACTACCACCAAGAAGCTCTCCTGCTTGGAGAAGATGATGGAAAAATGCTTCCCGCATATGTTTCGGGATAATAATCCCGACGACGGAGATTCTCCAACCGTCTAAATATTTGCTTTTAATGCTTTTTTTTTGAACAATTTATTTTAATTCAAAATACCAATTCCGTCGGAAAACCGTCGGAATAAGTTCCTGTAACATCCCGATTTCTTGTATATGCGGAGAGGCTTATAAGAATTGATTTGGCTACCTATGACACCAAAGTGCACTTAGCTTTTCCGATCACTTGTCCGAAAGAACTCCAGAGTTAAGCGTGCTTGAGCTGGAGTAGTTTAAGGATGGGTGACATTCCGGGAAGTTATTCGCGGTATCATGTGAGTGAGGATAAAACACGGGGAAAGATCACGTGGTGATTGCAGGGTCAGTAAACAAGTATTACAAGCCTCACGGATTAACGCACCGGCCGTCGGACAAGGGTGGGGCCCACGGGCCGAGATAAGTCATGGGGCCCACGGGCCGAGAGAAGGCATGGGGCCCACGGGCCGAGAGAAGGCATGGGGCCCACAGGTATGGGTGGTCGGGGCGTTATAGTTACCGTCGTAAATCCTTCGGAACCTATTTCCGACGAAGAACCGACGGACTTCCGAGACAACTTCCGATCAAATTATCCGTCGTAACTCCGTCGAAAATAGTTACCGTCGGAAATCCGTCAGAAATATCTTCCGACGGATTTACGACGGACTTCCGACAAATTCATTCAATAATCATCCGTCGGAAATTCTGTCGGTAATATATCCGTCGGAAATCCGTCGGAAATTTCCGACGGATTTCCGACGGCATTTACGACTGAATATCCGTCGGAGTATCCGTCGGAAGTCCGTCGAATATCCGTCGGAACGGACGCGGTCGGAAATCCGTCGGAAATGTCTGACGGCTTTCCGACGGCAACAAGCCGTCGGAAATTTCCGACGGATTCCGACGGATACCATATTTCCGACGAACTGTAACCGACAGCTTAAATCCGTCGGAAATCCGTCGGAAAAGGCCCTTTCCGACGGATTTCCGACGGTTTTGGCCGTCGGAAATACCCCTGTTTTCTTGTAGTGGATCCTCCCATGGACGCCAGTCAATTTTGCCAAGTCGAAGTCTCGCTATCAAAGTCTAAGGTCGAAGATTCACCCTCCATAATCGAGGACGAATTTTCTCAAACCAGAGGAGACCTGGTGCAACAGCATCTACCGTTGTGTTACACACGATAACATATGTGTCGCACTAAGACGCCGACTTAGAATCTATTGGCTTTACTTCCATTGGATTATCAATTATGTCGGTTTTGGCTTCTTTGTTAGGTTAGGGTTTTCGTTTAAGTCTTCTATTTAAGATAGCCGCTAGACTCAATTGTAACTCAGCTTTAGATAATTAATAAATGAGATATGTCTCGTATACCTTGTTCATGATTCGATTAAATTCATCAAGCGATTCTTCGAATCCTTTGATTGAGCGAAGCATGTCCGAAGTGAGAATTCTATCGAATTCTTTGATTGAATTGGCATGTCTCAAGAGATTTTATCGAATCCCTAGATTGAGCTGGTTATCTTGTCCGTACGTTGCGCCACAAATCATTAGCTCTAGTTCTTATCAAGCCGAATGATGACGAAGCCGACATGAAGAAGCTAGAGGAAGCTGTAATATCCATGTAGGTGGAAGGATTGTTTTGGGGGACATGTAAGTTGATGGATTTCTAACACCCTCTTATATATTTTTAAATATCTGGTGGGTTTAGTTACTTATAATTAATTATAATATTCTGAAATCTCTCAATGTTTATTTACAGCAAAGCTTGTCCCAATTGGTTATGGAATCAAGTTGTTTGGGATCGAGATTCGAGTGCACCACCGTTGAACACCTTGCGTGTCTTGACACCATTGTCAAAGAGCAAATAATGGTTAATCGGTATGCCGAGAGGTGTCAAACTCTTGGCTTGAATAATATATGTAAGTATCAAAAATCCATTTTTAAACTCTTTGAAGCTGCAAAAAAAAAATGTATAAGTTACTGCCAAATATGTTCTGTTGCCATATTTCATTAGGTGAAAGGAGTGGCATCTAAGAAGAGGCGGTTGCTACTCATCTGGCAGCTGATTTTGAGGTATACTAAATTGTTTGTTTCTTTGTCAATGCGGTTTTTTTTTTTGAATTACCAGGAGGTTCCGGACCGAGGCCCGTACATTTCCAGGTCCGGGATCAGAGAATTTTAAATGGTCCCGTTCCCAAATGTCACTCGATCCTGTGATCTTAAAGCTTTGCCCATGATACATTTACGAGTCGAGCTGGCGACACTTTCAATAAGGGTTTTCATGGATCATGTTTAGCTCTTATAATATATTTTGTACAATATGTATGTTATTGGCTTCAATCATATTGTAGGATGTTGTAGCTTCTCTCAAGGCATCAACGAAGAAGAATCGATATATGTTTTGGTTTGTGCACTCTTTGTTCTCTTCGTGTTTCGTAAATGGTCAATAGATAAATGGGTTTGCTTCATCAGATTTCTATGCCTACAGCTGAGAAGTCATGGCTAATGCTTGTCAGCCATGACTTCTCAGCCCGAATGGTGATAAGCTCGACATGAAAAAGTTAGATGAAGCTGTAAGATTCATAGATATGGAAGGACTGTATTGGGGAGAATGTAAGTTGGTGGATCGCTAACACCCTCAATAGGTTTTTTTATATATATCTTTACAGCAAAGGTAGTCCAAGTTGGCTATGGAATTGTGTTTTTGAGGATCATATTCACAATTGTTGACGACCATGCGTGTCTCAATACTCTCAACACTGTTATCGAAGAAGCGCAAGATATGGATAGTCACGAAGGTATTGCCGTTTTGGCCTTGAACTAGATATGTAAGTATCTAAAGTCTAAACCCAATTTCAACTCCTTGAAGCTGCAAATATTTTTTATAAGTTGGTGCCAAAGATGTTTGTTTGGTATTGAATTGCCTTTAATCATAATGCAGAGGATGGAGAAAATCTCCAAGGGGATCTTTTGGGTGCCAAAGATCTTTGATATTTTATCATCGTCCTCATTGTTTCTCTTATTGAGTTATATGAATGAAGACAAATCGAGTATTTTCTTCTAAAAATTGTTTATCGCCTCTTTGAAATTGTTGTTTTCCCCCCATAATCATTCGTTATGTTAGTAAATTTCACGTTGCATGATTTTATCATTTGACATAAATAATGATTACCTTTTTCATAAACAACACACTGCTTGCATTATTTTGAAATTTCAGTTTTCCACCTATAAAATTTTGAAATTTCAGTTTACTATCCACAACAATTAGCCGTTATATTAGCATACAATATATTACATAAAATTTATCACATGTACTAATGGAATGATGAAGTAATGGGAATTAAATAAATACTAGGATTTAACCCGTGCTAATTATAGGGCGGGGTAATATTTTTTTAAAAAATTGTTTTGAAATTTAAGAAAATTTATTTTATCTGTACCTAATGATTATATATAAAGATGTCAATTTGTAATAATTTATCTATTTAACCCGTTTTGCAGTGAACTAAAATATTATTCGGGCTAACCCGTAAAAACTTATAATCTTGAAAATATAACTCTAATATGCACCGTGAAATTACTTTGGTTTTTGTGGTTAGTCTACGAACTCTTTAAAAAAAATAGTTTTCTTGTGTCTAACTTTTTATAAAATTAGTAAAATAATTTTCAACTTTTGTTTTGATATATATTCAAATAAAATATAATAAATTATAGTGACAAATATAGCAAGATTTTGAATATTTTTTTTTGAATATATATGAATTGATTATTATTTTAAAATATATAGTATTAAAAATCATTAAGAAATTAAATAATAAATAACATCTTTAATGCAAAATATATACTTTCCATATTCTCATCAATAATTTTAAGAGACTATTATATATTTTTCTATTTCAATTATTCTTTATTATTTGTAATGACATTTCATGTAATAACTTACAAAACAAATTTCATTTTTAAAAATATCTTTTTAAATAATATTATAGAGATAATATCGTTTTATGTTTTCAATGCATAATTTTGAACAAAAATTCAGTTTTAACATTATTGTTTTAATGTATTAATTAGAAAGAGAAAATTGTTTAGTGTATTAATAAGGGATAATATTAAAGTTTTAATAATTTTCTTAATTAATATATTTGAAATGTGTTAAAATAATACTGTTTGTAAAAAAATTTGTGAAATAGAAGGAATATATGTTTATTTTTAATGTAAGGAGAAAAAAATGTTTGATTTGGTCACACACGTGAGACAGCATCGTAGGCAAAAGCTTCTCTCTTCTTCTAAAACATTGTTTTTTATATAGAAAATGATCAAAAGCCTTTGAGGATGAGTTAAGGGTCAGATGGTGGATTTGTTTCGTTGAAGGGTCAGCTTAGTCTTAACCCTAAACAAAACAATTTCATTGGTTTGATAAATTAAATGAATTGTTTACAAAGTCTACGTACATGAACCATGAAAAGCACAGAGTAATATTACAGTAATAGTTAAGACAAGTTTAGTCTTTGACACACACACGCACAAAAAAGACAAATTTAGTATAACGACAATAGTCGTTAAGAGAAAAACGAACTTGAGAAAATTGGATAAGTGTATATCAATCTGTACGACATTGCATTTGAGAATCTATGCTAATCGACCATTTACACAGTTGAGAAAGTTGTATCAATAAATAAAGGAAAAACGATCTATTTCCTCCTCGGAACTATGATATAGCACCAATTCCACACAAAGTTTGACCTTCGTACCAGATCTCCACGGTTTGAAAGTTTAAGACTTATTTCCCCACCATTTGAAAGTTCGAAACCAATTTCTCCACAGGTTGAAAGTTCAAAACCAATTTCCACATTAACGTTGGTTTTATCGGTTTATAACCTAAACCAAAAACCAAACCACATAAACCGTTAATAAACTCAATTGAAAACCCGACTAGATTTAAAACCCGACTCGTATCCTTAAAACTAAAAATCTCCGACAATACCTGCAACGATCTCATCTTTATTATTTTTTTTTTTTTGAATTGAAACGATCTCATCTTCGTCATCCCCACATCAAGAGATTTTCTTATAATTTTCTTAAACATCATCTTCATATCTTCGTCAATTGAAACGATCTCATCTTCGTCATCCTCTCGTCTTCCTTTCCTCGCTCTGCACGATCGAAAATCCAATTTCGTTTTCTGAGATCAAATCCACCGGCCGGACTAGACGTCTCTGGAAAAATCGGACTGGTCGCAACTCCGGAGCTCCGGCAACACGACGCCGAATTTCTTGACGAAGCGTAGTTAGAAATTGTGTAGCTCTCCTTCGAAGGCGAAGCGCGCGGGGCCTTGGAAGTGATGGAAGAGCAAAACGACGGTGAGATTGTAATCTCCGGCGAAATCGGGATGAATCTGAAGGGAGAAAGAGTAGGTGTCGTTGCCTAAATCCTTCACCGGTGGTCTCGATTTCCAGTTTTCGCCGGAAATATCAGTCACAAAGTAATCACCACCGATGTTGACTGGTTTTCCAAATTCGTCTATCCGAGAGCCGTCGATGCTTGTGAGGAGGCCACGGCGGAGCAGCTCGAAGAGGGGCAGAGCGATTGGGCTTATTCGAAGCATGTGGTGGTGTTCGACATCGTGTGAAACCTGTCATTCGATACGATTTCGAATTCAGATTGTTTATGGGGTTTTAATATTTTTTTTTTAATTTCAGATTCAAAGTTCCAGATATCTATTTTGTTTCTTCTATGTTCTTCATTCAAAAATAGATCGAGACTGAAAAAAAATGAGTGCTTGTTCATCAACTCCACTGCCGGTTCTGTCATTTACAGAGAGAGCTAAATCTCTGTCGGAGATTCAACAAGCTCATGCCTTTATGCTTAAAACAGGTCTTTTTCGGGATACGTTTTCTGCTTGCAAGCTTATTGTCTTCGCGTTAGGGCTGAAATACAATGGTATTATTTGTGTTAGCGGGTGAAGAAGAAGAAGATTGGGGCGAGTTTACGGGTCGGGCAAGTTTAAGAGTCTGGTTTCCAGTTGGGTCAACTGATTGGGTGGATGGGGATTATTATTGGTTAATTCTTTCAAATCGGGTTGTAATTGGTTTAATGTTGGTTTTGTTTCGTGTTATTTGGGTTAACTAAGGATTGGTATACAGTAAACTGAAATTAATTGTGTTTTGTGGGGAAATTGGTTTTGAAATTTCAACCCGTGGGAAAATTGGTTTTGAACTTTCAACCCGTTAAGAAATTGGTTTCGAACTTTCAAACGGTGAGGAAATAAGTCTTAAACTTTCAAATCGTAGGGATCTGATATAAGAGTCAAACTTTGTGTGAAACTGGTGCTATACGATAGTTCCGAGGTGGAAATACATAGTTTTCCCATAAATAAAACTTGAAATTCTACAATAATTTTTGTCAACCAAAAATATTATTGGACAAGAGAAAGGTTATTTAATTGGGGAATTGTCATCAAATACTCGAGATCGTTCACGCATGACGCAACATTTACAAAATATATGAATTAAAAAAGAAAAATGAATATAATTTGTATAAAAGAAAGAAAGAACCAATGGTTGAGGAGGAGGCACAACTATTCGCGGAGATACGGAGCCGTTAGCACCCATCACCTTGGAATCTCTCTTTTCTCTCTCTCCTCATCATCAACTAGTCAACAACCACACACCATTTTCTTTTTTATTTATTATTACTACATCCATTTCATAAAAATTATCATTTTAAAATTTTATTTTTGTTTCAAAAAAAATGTTATTTTGGAATTGTGTTCAATCTAGTATTTAAAATAATTTGTATTAAAATCACAAATCCTATGTTATCCAAATATGAATTTTAAAAAGTGTTTGAAAATCTCATTTTATTGAATTAGTGATTTCTAAATAAATTTTCAAATCTACTGTTATTAGAAATATTTTAAGGAGTGAGTTTTAGGAGACTTTTAGTGATTTGGAGATGTTTTGGTAGAGTTTCTTAATTAAAAAATAAAAATAAAAATTTCGTGGTTTTAGGTGATATCGCATAGCTATTTAAAAACAAATCATAACAAATTTCTCAATTCACTGAAATCATCTAAAAACTCATTAAAACACAAATCCTTCTAAATCCTCCCAAATATTAGATTGAATACATCCCTAAAATACATAATTTTGAACAAAAAATCAGTTTTAACCTTACTATTTTTATGTATTAATTAGAGAGAGTGTTTTTTGTTTAATGTATTAATAAAGGATAATATGAAATTTTTAATAATTTTTTAATATATGTGAAGTATATCAAAATGACAGAAGTATTATTTTCATTAACGTAACTAAACAAATTAGTAATTCATTTTGCTTTGCTATATGATTTTTCTTGGTACTCAATTTTAATTATATATAAACTCTCTTCCTAAAATTTTTGATTAATTTCATGATAAATATGCCAATAAAAAATTCCTAATATATATATATTATCCAATTAAAATAAAATATTAAAAAAACGAGCATGACCCATTCTTTCTCTCAAGTATCAATGTGTCTATATATATATTATATAGACACAATGGTCTGCTTCAGCTTCCAAAAACATTGAATCCCTTGTCCCACACACACTCTCTCTCTCTAAGTAAATATCTCTTTCTTGCACCCAAAGCAAATCTTCTTCATCTTCTTCAAAACTCATGTGAATCTCCCAGATAATAGCAAACCAGGAGAAAGAAAGACAAAAACATTAGTTATTTGTTTGTGTCCTGATATCATGAGTTGCAATGGTTGTCGTGTTCTCCGGAAAGGTTGCAGCGAGAATTGCATCCTCCGTCCTTGTATCCAATGGATCGAATCCGCCGAAGCTCAAGGCCACGCCACCGTCTTCGTCGCTAAATTCTTCGGCCGTGCCGGTCTCATGTCCTTCATCTCCGCCGTCCCTGAGTCTCACTGCCCTGGTAAGTGTAGTTTTAACCATAAACTCCTCTCCAGATCTCTCAGCTTTGCCTGATCTGAGGGGTATTTTGGTCATTTACAGCTTTGTTCCAGTCCTTGCTCTACGAAGCTTGTGGGAGGACGGTGAATCCGGTGAACGGCGCCGTCGGGTTGTTGTGGACGGGGAATTGGAATATCTGTCAAGCGGCGGTTGAGACGGTTCTTCGCGGCGGTTCCTTGAGACCCATCCCAGAGCTTCTTACACGCGGCAGCGGAGGATTCGGGGGTTTTCCGTCTCCTACTTCCGACGAAGCATCCGAGATCTGCACTGAAATGTTGAATGATTCCGGTGACGGGAATATATACCATCACTGTCGATTCTCGAGCTCCAGATCCAGATCGACGGCTTCTCCGCCAAAACGGAAACGTTTATCGTCGGAACAACAACAACAACAAAAACCCTCGTCGGAGCTAGATCTCTCTATAACCCCTATTTTTCCGATTAAAACGGCGACGTTTAAGGAGGAAACGCATCGACCGGAAACGCCGTCGATGTACTCAGATGAATCCGTTACGACGGCGTCGTTTGTGGATAACACCGCCGGTGAACGATTCGTACGCGGTGGAGGAGAAACGGCGAAGTTGCTCAACCTTTTCGCATGAACGGTGTCGTTTTGATTTTGGGGTTAAATTGTAATTTCGAGTAACTTTTTTTTTTGCCCTTTCGTGGATTAATATTTTGGGAAATGTGGCACACCGGCAATTACGTGATTTTTTTCTCCCTACTTAATGAGAAATTAACCAAATTAATTGAGAGAATAATGATAATTCGCCGGTGGTGTACTAATAATGTACTGTTTTTCTTCATAATAATCATCATTCTCATTAATTTCAGTTTAAAAGATAACGATGATAATGTGTACGATAAATGATAATTATTGCTATTTGCTTAATCGATTTATTCAACATTAATAATAATAATGATAATAATCACGGATGAAGTCAATATATACATAATGCATACACATCTTCCAATTCTTTGCACCCAACATATATAATTCGATTCTTTAAGGACCAACATGTTGCATATACACACATGATTATAATACACACAACTTGATATTTTGATAATCGTATATTATCTCTATTATCTTAACTCTTTAGCTACATGCATGATAATATTATCCGAGATAAGACAATTATTACGAAGTGATAATGTATTCTATTTCTTCACTCACTCACGTCGATCTTGAGGTCTTTGTTAACATCCCAAAATTTTATAACCCTCTCTTACTGGCATGTGAAAATACAGTTTCTATGATTGGCCTACACTTAATTCTTAGAGCATGAATATAAACCCTAAAAATAATAAAACGATCAGGACCAGTGATAAGGGAATGTCTATGTGGGCTTCCCCCACCTGGGTTTGAATCACCTTAACCACAGTGGATTTAACATGGCTTCCTCTGACCTATGGAGATTAATCGGGTGTGTAGCAAACCCCGGATTATCCCATATTAATCAAAAAAAAAAAAAACCATCAAGACCATTAGGTCATTACATATGTATATCGTATTAGAATATTATATATATGTAATATCTGGTTATATAAAGCAAGAATATTATATCTTATTATTAGAATAATATCGTTAAAATATAATTTAAAATTTATTAAATATGTGTCAAAATATAATTAAAAATTTATTAAACACATATAAAAATCTAATCGATTAATTTAATACATGTTGCGATAGTTTCAATTACTAATTTTGAAGTATTTTGCTTTATATAATAAAATATATGAATAAAAGATATAGATTATATTATGCATGCAGTTGGATTGAACCAAAAAGTTGGGGTTATAACTTATAAAGG
The DNA here is from genome assembly GCA_030161315.1 of Eutrema japonicum. NCBI lineage: Eukaryota > Viridiplantae > Streptophyta > Magnoliopsida > Brassicales > Brassicaceae > Eutrema > Eutrema japonicum. The sequence continues at coordinate 47,200,852 of BSQW01000013.1, forward strand.
GAAAGCTTTTGGGGAGAGGCGGCTTTTGGACGACGCAAAGAGCCGTTTTTCACTCCTTACCTTCGTGGAATCTTCAAAAGCAATCTTTTTTTTTCATTTTTCTTCTTCTTCTTTCTCATATTTTGCTTTATTAAAAACTAATAACAAGGTATTTCGACTGTGCTTTGTGGATGATGGCGTAGAAACAATGAATTAGACCAATAACATGCTGACTCTATAAATATTATTTCTCAATTAGGATTCGTTGATATTAACGTAAATACCAAACTAATAAAAACATGAAAAATCCAAGGTCTTTCTACGATTACAAAATCATATATCTTAGCTTAATATGATCGTGGATTCATTGTATAATATTAATCATGGCAAAGTATACAATTAGTCTTGGCGTTGGTAACTCAACCGATGATGGTCATTTTAGATAGTATAGTGTTGGCGAGGTCCCAAGTTCTAATATCAGGAATGAAGAGGAAAACTGAAATATAAATTTAACGTGCTTTGATTTTTAGTCTGGAATTTTTTTTTAAATAACAATGAAACTTCAACATATTTATATAAAAATTAATGGAAAAACGATCTATTTCCCCCTCGGAACTATGATATATCATCAGTTCCACACAAAATTTGACCCTCGTACCAGACCCCCACAGTTTGAAAGTTTAAAACTTATTTCCCCACCGTCTGAAAATTCGAAACTAGTTTCCACACAAACGTTGGTTATATCGGTTTATAACCTAAACCCGAAACCAAATCACCTAAACCGATCACCTAACCCAATTGGAAACCCGACTCAACCTAAAACCCGACCCATTAATCCGACCCATTAACCCCACCCGTAAACTCGCCCCAATCTTCTTCTTCTTTACCCGCTAACACAAATAATACCATCTTTTCAGATTCGTTTCGGAAATATCATCATCATCATCAACATTAAACTACATACGGGGATCTAACAGTTCCTCTAAAATATCCCTAAATCTAAAATTTGAGAATCAAAAAACCCTAAATCGATTACTTTGAAATCGATTAGTTATTCTTCATATGAAATTGATTAGTTATTTGTAGATTGATGTGTTCACTTGTTGCCTGAGAAACCTGAAAGCATTAGGATGTGTCATCGGATCCAATTCTTGAATTTTCCAATTTCCTGACCAGTAGATTCAATACAAAACAAATTGTGCAAATCGCTAAGCTATTTATATTCAGGGCGTAAGTACGAAACAAATCGCTTCACTGAATTATGTAAATCGCGAATCACAAATATGGATTCTTAGTTTCTAATTCGATTCTAAGAGTAAAAATTCTAAAAATTGTCAACGAATTTGAGACCAAAACATCCATAAATCACCACAAATTATTCAGAATTATACTCCAATTGATCCCTGCTTGCTCTCCCATGGCGGAAACCGATTATAGATAGAGAATAAAAGTAAGAGGGTATGGATGGAGGAGAAAGGAATATGATTAATGGAGTCTCCGATCTGGACTCGTTATCTCCGTCGCGATTCCAACGGGGAAGATGAAGAAACATTTTTTTTTACTTTCTAAATTGAAGGAAATAATAAAATAATCATTTAAAATATTTGTATTTTATTTTTAAATTGTAAAGAGTTAATCGTTTCCAAACTGAATCGGGTCGTAATTGGGTGGGTCATAATTGGGTTCAGTTTTGGTTTAATTTTGTGTTTATTTGGTTAAGTATGAATTGGTATATGGTAAACCGAAACTAACCGTGGTTTGTGTGCAATTTGGATTCGAACTTTCATAATGTGGGGAAAGTGGTTTCGAACTTTTAAACTGTGGGGATATACGTTTTTAACTTTCAAACCATGTGGAAATAAGACGAGGGCAAAAGTTTGTGTGGAACCGGTGCTTTTGTGTGGAACCGGTGCTATATCATAGTTCCGAGGTGGAAATAGATCGTTTTCCCAAAATTAATTCATCACATACTCTCTTTTTTTTTGCCAAAAGGGTAATTCATCACATACTTCATAGAACATAAATAGATTTTTTTTTCATATGATAGTTTTTATATATACCAAAGCGGAATCTGAATTACAAACACGGATCCAAGGAAAACATCCAAAACTACAAATTGAGCACATAAACTTGTCCCCTGATAATCACCAAAAATTGGATCCAAGGGACACATTCCTTGCTACAAAATCGACTAATAAACATGATTCCTTCTAAGCAAACAAAAGAGGGGAACAAAAGAAATCACCAACAAAAACAAGCTGAGCATTACACTTAGGTAGTGCTACTTTCATTAACAAAAACTTTCTCTAGCCACCTAGGAAAACCTTCAGCTACATAAGATTGACAACGATCCTCCCTTGTCACACTTCTAGCAATGAGGAATGCGCCTAAGTTGGCATTTCTTTCTTCCAAAACCAATCTCCAATTCGGCATTTGATTTAAAACATCAAAAATTTCCGAAAAGAATACCTTAAAGGACGGCCATGCTGCAGGCCGAAGGACAGCCCCAATCAGATCTGAAGTTTCAGCCGCAAAAATGACCCTGTGAATCTTCAAGCTTTTCATACTCTCAATTGCCCATAACCAACTTTTAACATTTGCTTCAATATCAGTTGCAATATGACTAAAGGCTCTTCGACTATGCAACAAAACTTTACTTTCTCTATTCCTTAACACCCAAGAGGCTCCACTCATTTTCTTCCTTTTGTCCCAAGTCGAGCCAATATTGCATTTAAGCCACATTTTAGGTGGGGGATTCCATTTAACTATGTTCTTCTTTTCAGCTTGAGTTTTTCTAGTTACCTCCAAATTTTCAAAGGCTTGAGCTTCAAACCATTGTGTTGTATCTTCTCTTATCTTTCCCATTGTGTCAATTGCTCTGAAAATAAGACCTTCAAAAAGGAGTTTATTCTTGTTTTTCCATAGCATCCATAAAATCCAAGGATATCTTCTTCTAATCTCCATTGGCACTCTGTTGTTTTTCGATGTCATCATCACATCAAAGATATTTTGGTAAACAGATTCATCATTGAACCCATTTTCAGGGATTGGGAAGTCTGTCATTGCCCACACTTGCCTGGCCAGAGAGCAAGTAAAAAGGACATGGTTGGACGATTCACCATCAAGGCCACATAGTTGACATCTGGAGTCAATTTTCATTCCTCTCAATGTTATTTTGTCAGCAACCGGGATAGCTCCACTTTTCACCTTCCAAAGGAATACCTTGATTTTAGCAGGATGATATGCTCAATTTAATACCCTAAAGTACTAAAGCAGTTGTAATAGTATGGCTAGGGGTCGAACCACAGAAGACTCACAGAAACGCACAATAGATTCTATAGTGTCGAATTACGCTAAGCCAAACAGATGTAATTAAAAGCAGTGCAGAAATTAAAGGAGTTGTAAATCAATTGAGAAATATAGGCTCAGGGTTTTTCTCAGGAAATCAATGAATGCAGATAAACTAACTAACAGGATTCAGATTTAGCGCAGTTCTTGAACTCAATTCACTAAAATATAGCTAACCAACTCTCGTTGCGAAAACTATCTAAATCTAAATCCTAGGAATTCCAAATCTCTTTGCGAATCCTAAATTCTAAATCAGCTTTAATATCAGGTTTGATATGTTCACAAATCAATTAAACCAAATCTCTTTGCGAATAATCAATTTGCTCACCTAGGTTCTATCAGGTAATTAATCGCACTCTCGTGCCTAATCAATTATCCTAAGATCTAAGTTCCAGATTCGTCAACCTAGAATTAGCTATGAACACAACCTAAGGTGAAGAACTAATTCAGATGGTGAATCCTAAACAGATAATTAACCTAGCATTCAAAGAAATCCTTTATGAGAAAACCCTAAACCTAAAGTGGATCTACTCAGACATGGCAATTGAATCAAAAGACATGTTTGAATAAATCATCAATAGAATAGAAAGAAGGGTTTAGAGATCTGATCTCGGACGAAGGGAGATTCAGACTTGTCTCTCTAAAACCAAAGTAAAATCAAACACAGAAAATAAAAGCATAAAAAGGCATAGCCTAAACAGGTGGCTGAAAACTCCTATTTATAACCTAAAACACGATCTGGGGTCTTCTTGTAATTATTAAAGTCTTCTGGGTGCTTTTGCAATTCTCCAAGACTTCATAATTAGTCGCGGCCCATGAAATCTCGATGAGTGTCGATCGATACCAGGGGTATCGATCGATGCTCGGTGCTCAGATCGGGCTCTTAGTCATCAGACTTCAGTCTCGCTCCAGAATGCTCCAGAAAAGCTCCAATAATTCCAATTAAGCTCCAGACGTGCTATAACCTGTGAAAGACTCTAAAAGACTCCAAAACACAAGAAAAGACTCTATAAAAGGACTTATATCATGGCCTAAATAGGGTAAAAACCATGATATATCAACTCCCCCAGACTTAGCCTTTTGCTTGCCCTCAAGCAAATAGAAGACTAAACCAGAAAAAGAGGTTTGAAAACGTAGAGACTCACCTGTTCCTGAACCATCGAAAAGACCCTTTTCCCAAGTACTCAAATGTCACCTGATCAGCTTTCGATCTAACCACCATGTACTTCTCCGTAGACATTTGCAGCTTTTCCAGACTCCACACAAAATCCCACAGCATTGTTCAAGTAAAGCCCTCATCGCCAGTTTCATCTCTGCAGCTAATATTTAAGAACCTTCTAGACTCTTTACCAGACAATATCTTGACAAAGGAACCACCTTTTTTCACACTTTTTTTTTTTTTTGTATCAATTTCTCTCCTCCAGACTTATTTCTTATTATATCCTTATTATTTTTTATTTTCAGCTTAGCATATACATATCAAGGTAGGAGACGCGAGTATTGATGGTGTTTGCCACCAAATCCCCGGTTCTTCCCTCTCTATGTATCAAAGGATGTAGGCGAATAATGGCATCATAGGAAAATCCTAGCCTCGCTTCCAATCCTTTGTGTGATCATCCCCTCTTAAGTAGAATAATGGGATCGCTGGAAATTTTCCTAACCCTCTACTCAGAAGAAAATCATTTCAATCTTTTATGCTCTTAATCTATCAACTTATTTCAGGGGAGAGAGATACCATAATTCTAAACACACGGGTTCCTTTATCAGATATGAATGATGAATCAAGCTCTATGAACACTAACCACATTGATGAAGTGCAAAAATTTGGCTCAGGCTTCAGAAGAACTCTGCTGGAGACATGGATGTTTTCTAGTCAACTGGTCAGCCTTTGGATTTTTCATTAGTCGATCTAGAACTGATCCTGTAACACTGTGCACTCAAAAACAAAATCAAATCAATAGGTTCAAGCACAGGATCATCATCTCCAACAAATTTTGACTCAATAAAACAGTTTTGACTCGATAAAACGACTGACTCTAAGAAAAACGAAAACAATGTCAGCAGACACCTCCCCCAGACTTGAACAACACTGTCCTCAGTGTTATCTAGCCTAGAGCCAGTGAAAGAAACAAAGAAAAAGGATAGAACGAAGAGAAACAAGAAATTACCATTCTGGAACAGTCGGTGTCGATCGACACACGGCATAGTATCGATCGATACCATGCTTAGATCGACTTTGTGAATTTTCATCCGCGATTGGTGTCGATCGATACCATAGGGGTATCGATCGATGCTTAGGCGATTTCCAGTTGCTCCTTGTTCATCCTGACACAGACTCAAAACAAACGAAAATAAAAATAAAAACGAATCAAAAACATACTCACCAGTGGGTTGCCTCCCACCAAGCGCTCGTTTAACGTCAATAGCTTGACTGTAACGCCCTTCAGGCTGGATAAGAGTGAGAGCTTGCACCAAAACAGGCTCCATCACTTGATATTACTAGCTTCAGAGTTCTGCTTAGCATGCTGTCCACAAACTCCTGCCCTTTCTCTTTCAGCTCAGAAGTAAGAAGGACTCTTGCCTTGGAGAATGGCTTCAAGGCTCCCTTGCATTTGACTTTGTAATCAATCGAATTCCCATCACACTTCTGAGGAATCAGAGTGACATGGGGATTCTCGACCTTTTTGTTCTTGGCCTTCTTCTTCTTTGTTGCCTTAGTCTTCTTCTTGGGGATGTTGGGCGGTTCAGCTGGAACGTCTGTGACAGTAGGCTCATCAGGAGGCTCTTCCAGAAGATCAATTGCTAGCGACTCTCCTGTGATAACCTTGATGCTAGAGGTACGTGTGGGAATACTCCTAGGTGGAATGACATCATAGTAGACATCACCGTCAATGTAAGAGAAAGATAGTCTCTTATTAGGTGTGTCTATGATCGCGCCTGCAGTAGCCATGAACGGTCGTCCCAGGAGTATAGGCATACGAGATATCGCACCCATCTCCACAACCTGAAAATCAGTAGGCACCAGACAGTCTCCTACTTGGACTAGCAAACCAGCGATTTCACCATATGGAAGTGAGGTGGAATCGTTTGCAAACGTGATAGATGTCTTAGGAGATAGAATAGTAGCCCCCAACTGCTCTGCAATTGCCTTTGAGATGACATTGACACTAGCCCCTGAGTCGACAAGAGACTCTTTGAAATTAACTCCTGAGATGGAGCATGGAACAGCAAATTTCCCTGGGTCTTCCCTCTGTGTCAATTTCCGCGGTTGTAGTGAATTGCGAACTCTTTCTCCGATCACCTCAGGTGTTTTCATAACTTCTGGTCCGTTCTGAGAGGGGTATCGATCGACACCAGGTAGGGTATCGATCGACGCCATGCGATTTGAATCGTTTCTGACAGGTACATCTTCATCAGAAAGAAACTCCACGTTCGGGTTATCCAGCATATACTGTAGTCTAGCAATCTCCCATTCCTCCCTTGTCAGCTTAGGAACCATAGGATAAGGCATCCTGGTTACATACACTCGTTCTGCAACGACCTTAGGCACCACAGTCGAAGTTTCAACTGTTTCCTCAGAAATCGCCCCGGTATCGACCGATACCAATGGGGTATCGATCGATACACGGGTTTTCGAATCCATTCTAGCAGGCGTCTGGGCTGGTATCGATCGATACTGGGAAGTATCGATCGATGCTTGTGCGATTTCAGGAATGGCTTCGAGATTTTCTGCACGTAAGCTGATGGCATTGACGTGTGCATTGTGTGATTGAACCGCCTTTCCCTTGGAATTTGCTGCAGTCTGAGCTACTTGCGTCTCCAGCATCCTGTGGCTCGTATTTAGTGCCTCGATCCTTCCACTCAAATCGGTGTACATGGTGTCCATCTTACCATTGAAGGTGGCTGTCATCTTCTCCTGCCCTTGAACCAGGTGTTCAAGCATAGCCTCAATCTTACTCTCAGGAGCTTTGGGTGGTGGGGATTGGTACCCTCCTTGCTGAGCATTGTTGGTGAAGTTTCGATTGGAGTTGTATCCGAATCGCTGACCCTGAAAACCAGAACCACCAATGTAGTTAACATCTTCCACTTCATTCTCAGCAGCGAAGTGGACGGCCTTTGTTGTCTTTCCCAGCAGAAGACTGTGCATAGAATCCAGCTGAGCCTTCACTTCAGCGATCTGCGACCCATCCTGATTACCAGCCAGCCTCTTGCGCTCGAAATCTGCGCTCTTGGTACTACTACTAGAGGCAAAGTTCTCGATCAACACAATAGCATCCTCAGGATATCTGGTGTTGAAATTACCATTGCTCGAAGAGTCCAGACCCATCTGATATCTCCAATCTACTCCTCTGAAGAAGATACCCAGCAGCTGCACATCAGAGTATCCATGATGTGGACAATCTCTCTGGTACGATCTGAATCTTGTCCAAGCAGCCTTGAACGCCTCAGTAGGTCCTTGAGAAAAAGTGGAGATCTTATTTCTCAGATCTTCAGATCGCCCGTCATCATAGAAGTTAATCAGGAAGGCTCTCTTGGTGTCCTCCCAATTAGTTTGCGATCCAGGAGATAGCTGCCTCAGCCAGTAAGTAGCTTCTCCACCCAGAGAGTAGGGGAAGAGCTTGCAGAAGAGATAGTCGTAGGACACTCCATTGCTCTTGATGCTAGTGACCAAGTCCTCGAATTTCTCTACATGGTCCATTGGATGTTCATGAGGAAGACCATGGAAGAGATGCTGTCCTACTAGAGTGTAGTAAGCAGGTTTCAGCTCGAAGTCATTCCTCTCATAAGCAGGAGGACGAATCGCTGACCGATTGGCGAAAAACTGCTCTGGCCTGTTGTACTCACCAATCGTTCTTCCACGATTAACCACAGCATTCCCTGCGTTGGCGCGCCCAGCTGGCGCGATAATCTCAACAACCGCAGCAGGGACAACGATGTTACCAGCTTCATCAAGTCGCTGCCCTCTCTCATTACACACGTGACCCTCTTGGTCTCTCAGAATTCCAGCTTCATCAGCTCTTAAAACCACTGGGTTGTTCATCCCTGATGTTTGCTTGGTCTTTCTGTTTGTGCGTTCCACAAACGCTAGATGTTCCAATGACAGTTCAACTAGCTGTGTGCTCTTGTTGCTTCTGGTTTCACGAACAGGCATACACCTGCAAACAAAACACTAGGCAAAGCACGTAAGTAACCAGAAAAATACGTTGAGTATCGATCGATACCAAGTGGTGTCGACCGATACCAACAAAAGAAGACGACGGGTATCGACCGATACTACAGAGTATCGATCGATACCGACGAACTTAGTCGAAATTCTAAACTAAAATCTAATGGCAAATTGAGTCCCCGGCAACGGCGCCAAAATTGATATGCTCAATTTAATACCCTAAAGTACTAAAGCAGTTGTAATAGTATGGCTAGGGGTCGAACCACAGAAGACTCACAGAAACGCACAATAGATTCTATAGTGTCGAATTACGCTAAGCCAAACAGATGTAATTAAAAGCAGTGCAGAAATTAAAGGAGTTGTAAATCAATTGAGAAATATAGGCTCAGGGTTTTTCTCAGGAAATCAATGAATGCAGATAAACTAACTAACAGGATTCAGATTTAGCGCAGTTCTTGAACTCAATTCACTAAAATATAGCTAACCAACTCTCGTTGCGAAAACTATCTAAATCTAAATCCTAGGAATTCCAAATCTCTTTGCGAATCCTAAATTCTAAATCAGCTTTAATATCAGGTTTGATATGTTCACAAATCAATTAAACCAAATCTCTTTGCGAATAATCAATTTGCTCACCTAGGTTCTATCAGGTAATTAATCGCACTCTCGTGCCTAATCAATTATCCTAAGATCTAAGTTCCAGATTCGTCAACCTAGAATTAGCTATGAACACAACCTAAGGTGAAGAACTAATTCAGATGGTGAATCCTAAACAGATAATTAACCTAGCATTCAAAGAAATCCTTTATGAGAAAACCCTAAACCTAAAGTGGATCTACTCAGACATGGCAATTGAATCAAAAGACATGTTTGAATAAATCATCAATAGAATAGAAAGAAGGGTTTAGAGATCTGATCTCGGACGAAGGGAGATTCAGACTTGTCTCTCTAAAACCAAAGTAAAATCAAACACAGAAAATAAAAGCATAAAAAGGCATAGCCTAAACAGGTGGCTGAAAACTCCTATTTATAACCTAAAACACGATCTGGGGTCTTCTTGTAATTATTAAAGTCTTCTGGGTGCTTTTGCAATTCTCCAAGACTTCATAATTAGTCGCGGCCCATGAAATCTCGATGAGTGTCGATCGATACCAGGGGTATCGATCGATGCTCGGTGCTCAGATCGGGCTCTTAGTCATCAGACTTCAGTCTCGCTCCAGAATGCTCCAGAAAAGCTCCAATAATTCCAATTAAGCTCCAGACGTGCTATAACCTGTGAAAGACTCTAAAAGACTCCAAAACACAAGAAAAGACTCTATAAAAGGACTTATATCATGGCCTAAATAGGGTAAAAACCATGATATATCACAGGAGCCAAACTGTTCCACACTAGATCTTTAAGACCAATCAGGGATGGCATCATGGTAGCCTCTCTGATAATCGCTTTTTTTGCATCTTGTGTTGCGAGCCAGTATCTAGTTTTAATACAAAATACCCCACTTTATTAAATTTCCAACATAAAAAATCTGGGAAAGAACAAACCGGCTTCTTTCGCAATATGATTTCAGTGTCTCTAGGATAGAAAAGTTCATCCAACTTATCCCTATCCTAATTTTTGGATTCAAAATCAATCAGATCTTCCACTTTGAAATCCAAGTTGATGAGAATGTTCTTCATTAGAGGAGCTCTCATAACACCGTCTTCAATCCAAGGGGATGCCCATACACTCAGAGAACTCCCATCTCCAACCATCTGCTTTAACCCAGTCTTTAGAAGGTCCCTTCCATGTAGAATACTTCTCCATCCAAAGGAAGGCATGTCTCCAATTCATGCCCGAAGAAAATCATGGTCTCCATAATATCTGCTTTTAAAAAATCTAGAAAATAGACACTCAGAAGCCTGAAGGAGACGCCAGGCTTGCTTGGCAAGGAGAGCCTGATTAAATACTTGGATATCTTTAAACCCGAGACCTCCTTGATTCTTAGGGAGACATATCTTATCCCATCCAATCCAATGGGTTTTTCTCACATTCTCAATCGAATTCCACCAGAAAGAAGCCATAGCACTAGTGCGAGTCTTACAAAAAGATGTAGGTAATTTGAAACATGACATAGCAAAAACAGGCATTGCCATGGCCATTGTTTTTAAGAGAATCTCTTTACCTCCTTGTGAAAGAGTTCTAACATACCAACCAGAGAGGCGATCTTTCATCTTGTCGTGAATGTAGACGAGCATATCAACTTTTGATCCACTAAAACACTCATACAACCCCAGATATGTTCCTGCTCCACCTTCATTAGAGATCCCCATCTTGCTTTTGATTTTGGCTTTCAGATTCTCATCAATCAGATCACCAAAGGTTATAGAAGATTTATCTAAGTTTATGATTTGTCCCGTGACACAACCATAAGAGTATAGAATATGTTGAATGGTGTTGCACTGTTTTTCATATGCTTTGCACATAAACAAGCTATCATCCGCAAACAATAGATGATGAATAGCAGGACCTTGGGGAGAAAACTGAATGCCATTGATTAGACCTGCTTGTTCAGCTTTATTAAGAAGTTGGGTTGGCCCTTCAGTGCATAAGACAAACATAAATGGTGATAACGGGTCACCTTGTCTCAGCCTTCTCCGAGGAATAATAAGTCCATGAGCTTGACCATTGATCAAAACAGTATATGAAACAGTCGTTACACATAGTATGATCCAGTCAATCCACTTCTTGTGAAACCCAAGAGCAAAGAGAAGATCTTTTAAATAGCTCCATTCCACCCTATCATAGGCTTTTGACATGTCTGTCTTTATGGCCATAAACTCCTTTGACGTTGCTGAATGGGATCTCAAGCCATGAACAACTTCATGAGCAATTAGAATATTGTCTGAAATGAGCCTTTCAGACACAAAAGCTAACTGATTTGGAGATACAATATCAGCAAGATAAGGTTGGATTCTTGATACTAAAATCTTAGAAATCACCTTATATAACACAGAGCATAGGCTGATCGGCCTAAGATCAGACATCAATGGGGAATTCAACTTCTTAGGAATGAGACAAAGTTGAGTAAAGTTCCATTCCTTATCAAAGACTCATTCATTGAAAAACTTCAAGACTTCAACTGTAACCTGGTGACCCACAATCTCCTAATATTGTTGGAAGAACAATCCTGTCATCCCATCTAAGCCTGGTGCACTTGAGGTTTTAATGCAAAAATTGTAGCTTTTACTTCAGCCTTTGAGACTTGACAGACAAGAGCATCATTTAGGGATTGTGAAATTCTAGGAACAAAACCAATAAAAAAATCCAGAGGATTACTCGGAGAAGAAGATGTGAACAAGTCACTAAAATATTTTGTCGCCACTTCTCCTTTACTAGCTTCAGCTCTTTGCATAACTCCATTGACATCCAATAACACTTCTAGCCCATTTCTTGACCTCGTGGCTTTGACTGACCTGTTATAGAATTTATTATTCCCATCACCATATTTCAGCCACTTTGTTCTACTCTTCTGTCCCCAGAAGATCTCTTCTTCTCTATAAGCACCTACCATGTCATTCTTTAACTTCAACATTCTTGAAAAGGAATGATTAACCACAGCATGCTCATGCTCAATCTCAATTTGAATCTGAGCAATCTTTTCCAAAGAGTTAGTGACATTCCCTTTTTTCCATTTACCCAAGGCTTTTCTGTATATTCTTAGTCTTTCTAAGACACTTTGACCAAAAGAAGATAGAGGGGCATTCCATGCTTGCATAATTTCATCTTTGACCAAAGGTTTGTGTAGCAGTCTTTTATCAAACTTAAGAGATTCCTTGTACAATTCTTGTGATGTTAGAAGCTTCATCAGAACTGGTCTATGATCAAACCCTCTATTTTCCAGAAAAGCTTGATTAGATGCAGGAAATGTTTTCAACCATTCCTTATTCACAAAGCATCTATCCAATTTGCACTGGATCCATAGATCACATCTTCTACCTCCCCACGTGAATCCATTACCTGTACTTGGTAGTTCAATCATTCCACAACCATTGAGCATATCCGAGAACCCTTGAAAGGTTTGATCACTTCTTCTCGGACCTCCTAGTTTTTCTCCATTGTGTAGAATTTCATTGAAGTCACCAATCATGCACCAAGATTCCTTCCTCTGAATACCAATCCTTAGTAATATTTCCCACACGTAATGTCTAAGGCTGACATTCGGATTTCCATATACACATGAAACAAAGAAGTTAAAAGACACAAACTGAACCTGAAGGTCCATTACATTCTTATCTACAAACTTGAAGTCGATTGTAATGCCCTTCTTCCAAAACAAAGCAAGACCTCCACACCTATCCACCGGATCAACCGTATATACACCATCGTAACCAAGTCATTCTTGCATATCTACCATGACATTTCTTTTATTCATCATCTCCATCAAGAACAAGATCTCATGGAAATTTTTTTACGCATTTCTTTGAGCCTAGGAACTGTCAGATCTTGAGGCCACTCCAATCCCTGACAATTCCAGCTGAGGATGCTCATTAGATATTGGACGGTCCCTCATTTGGGACAATCTCTGGTTTATCGCTTTACGCAGCAATGTGACAATCTTCTCCAACTTTTCCTGATTTTTTCTTTCCAGCAACTACTTTCCCTAGACGTGTCTTCTTTATCACTTTCTCAGGACTAGTACTGATCTCCTTTCCTTTAAGGGTTCTTCTGGTTTTGTAAGGTCTTTTTCTCGCACTTGTTTTTTTCAACATTGTCCCGGAAGGGTTAGCATCAAAGAGGCATACCCTGTTTACCGTTGAACAAGCCTGAAAAGGAGAGGACGAACCAGAAAAATCAACCAAAGCCATCCCCGAATGCAAGGAGTCCAACTTGGATTCCATCTCATATCATTACCAGCCAGAATAGCTGCTGACAACAATTTATGCCCACTGCCCGGCTTTATTCCAGGAAGAGAAGAAGCCTTTGAAGAATCATATCCAAAAACCAGACCCTTCCCTTTGTTTGTATCCTTAGAGATAATCGGAAGAGGTTCCAAACGAATAGCTAGTTTTTGAGTAATAAGGTATTTCTCAGCTTCAAAAACTGACTTCTTAACTCTTTCTTCTCTGATTTTCTTTTCATATCCATTAGCAACCATAAGATATTGTCTCATACCTTCAAGAACCTCAGAAGCAATTCTTGGACGACCTGTATCAGGATTAATACCCACTTGATTCTCCTCAAGGACCCCAAACAATGGATCAGATTCCTTAATCATAGGCTCCGGTTTTGCCTTTTGAGTATAACCTTTATCCCTTCTCTCAGCAGCTTGCTCTTGCCTTTTCTTTATAAGAAAAGGACAAACAGATTGTTCATGAGTCAATCTCTGACAAGAGTAACATCATTTTTGAACTATTTCATAATTATAAAAAACTGACGTCACTTCTCCAGTAGGAAGGTTTACCACTTTCGATCTTCTCAATGGTCTAGAGACATCAAACTTCACCTTAACTCTCTCAAACTGTCTTTTATGAGCTTGAGACGGATCAAAGGTTATCTCAGTCACCAATCCAATAATTTTCCCTAGAGCGGTAATTGATTCAGTTGTTCTGTGATTAACCGGGATATGGCTAATCTGGACCCACAGAGGTATATACTGAAGGTAGTCAACTGGAGGATGTTCAACCCATCGTTCAGTTACCAAGGCCCATTCGTTGTATGTATGCACTCCTTTCTCCAAAGTATCCACCAAATCATGCTCATTATCGAAGATGAACTAGAATTTTTCTGAAGACAGAGTTATCCCTCTAACCTTATCGTACTTCTGCCACTTCCTTGGCATATCTATAATAAACCCTTCCATTCTTTGACAATCTGGGTTAAGAACTCTTCCAATCAAGCTTAGAACGTTTTTCTCAGAAGAAGAGAATTCAGGAAGATTCGGCATATCAAAGGGGATATCCTCCTCTTTCAAAAACATAGCCATTAGAGTTATGTCCATAGCTGACGACATCTTTCGAGTGTTTAGAACTCACAAATTTTAAGCTAAACCTGCGAAAACCACACCACCAAGATCCGAGAGCAACAAAGCTTCACCAATAGCACCAACACTAAACCGATACCAACCAACGACTTAACCAGCAACAATATCGTGCCACCAAACCCAAGCTCGACTCAAACACAACAACCCATCAACACAAGCTCAACTTAGCCAAAACTCCTTACATCACAAAACCACAAACCCAAATCCAACTAAACTTCTCAAATTACACCGATACAAACCTTAATCAGGCATGGATCTTCGATAAATCAAGAGTTTATGCGCCTTTAACCATCAAAAATTCTGAGAATCTGATCTGAAATGAGATGAAATTATGCAGAAACCCTAGAAATAAAGGTGGAAAAGGAGATAAAAGGTGAAAAACGTATAAACTGGTCTGAAAGGTCAAAAAGAAAAATGTTTTTTCCAAACTAAGCTATATTCCTCAAAAAGTGAAAGACACTGAATAGGAAAGAGAGTTTTGAGCCCAAAAAAGGGAAACGATGATCTAAAGGATGACTGAAAGTAGAACATAAATAGCTTATCTATGATAAACAAAAATTTGTAACAAAGGTTTTATCTATTATAATTTAAAACCCCCATATTGCATATTTCTTAGAAAAAAATTTAATTCAGATCCTTAGAAAATAGAAACAAAAACGAGATATTTGCATCCATTGTCAGTTAATCAAAACATAATTTGTGATCTAACACTTTCCAAATTCTGAAAAAATAAGTAACATTTTCTCTTTGGAAAAGATGATTTTGTCCCTACTTGTTATTGATTTGTGTACTGTACACATTTGATTCGCGCAGTATGATATATAGATATGACTGGAAAGTCAATACGTGTATATTACACTAAATATTATTTACTTTTTTAGTTTGTGTAAAATACTAATACACAAACAATATTTTCATTAAATTATCGTACACACACAAATCCTAACAAAAACATATATGTTGTATGGTGTTTTTTTTGTAAAAAAATAAAGCTTCAGCCTTGTCAGAAAAAAATAATATGAAAGATGGATTGAAATGAGGATAGATTTTTGTTCGAACAGTAGAAGTGATTTGGAGATCTTACGAAGTGGGACCTACTTAAAATATACTTTCGACCAACCACCAATTGGCAAACAAATGCTTGTGGTCCACGTCACTCTCTCTTCTTTTTCTGACTCTCTTTTTAAAAAAAAATTAAATTATTAATATTTTTAGTTTTGTCCGTTCCCAATTTCTCAGCTTTTTTAAATAAGATAAAAGGTGTATTTTTAAAAAAGAACAATGGTCACGATAAACAGAGAAGATATATCATTTTTTTCTAATAACATGCTGGAAAATATAATAAACGAATGAGCTTTATTTATTTTGAATGATATATATATATGTTCGATTCATAGTTGGCAAGAACAATGTAGATATATTTAATTCATAAGTTTTCAAAGAAAATTAAAACAAAAAGGTTTCTAATAAAATACAGTATAAATATTTATTCTTGTAATTAAAAAAAAAACTATTTATTCTTTTGCTAACAAAAAAAATTGGGCATACAAGTTGGTGTTCCGCGATATGAGGATTTTAATGAAAGATCTTCTCGAATATTGGGATGTGAAAGTGGGGCTTATTTACATCATCTAACTTTCAATCTCGTCCGTTAAATTACAGCTAATTAGTGTCTAATCATGAATTTCAAATTTTATGGAACTAATGTTTCTTTTCTACTTTGATGGAGCTAATTATACTAAACGACTATCTTTAGTTCTTTACACTTTAAGTTGCCAATAAGATACAGAATAATTTGGATAAAATAACATTAGCGATAGCAAGATTCCAAAAGCCACGAGTAGCCGCAGTTTCTGATGGGCCCAATAGATTCATCACCTCCTCCACTTAAGTCGGTGTGAGTCCACTTGATGTTTGTTTTCTAAATCTTTTCTTTCGAATACAAACAAAAGTTTAGTTATTAAGAATTTCAGCGTAAAATGAGTTTTTTTAAGTCGTTTAAAATGACATTTAAATTAGCAAGAAAAAACTTGTAAGTTGGTGAAAATGATATCTACATCCGATGAGTGGCAGATTTTTATATTACATTTGAATGAGTTTGTGAAAAGTTTACATTTGAATGAGTTTGTGAAAAGTAAGGAGGATTTTATTTTTTCTTTATCTTATACATCCCACGCGCAAACAACACAGTGGCAGACAAGTTACCACAGAGTGCTCGTGCCTATCTATCCGATTTTATTTATGTAAACTCGATACCCCGGTTTGATTTACTGAACTGATATAGATACTTAGACTGTTAACAAAAAAAACTAGCAAAAAAAACTAGCCAACAACATAATAATAATAGAAAAATAGTAAACGCAAATATATTTTTTTGTCTTGAAAACTACTCGCAAAAATTTGTTGTTGAAAAGTAACTTAAATACCACATTTTAAAAATTTTTTATTTTAAAGATATCATCACTAGTTTATGTTTCCAATAATGTCACAAATTATTGTGTAAAAAATACTTGTTTACTCTAAATAAATTACAAAATTAAAAAATTATATTTGGATTCTTTCTTTTCAATTTAAAATTTAATTTTTTTCAATAGATAAGAATTTTGAGTCATTTTAATATTAAATTTGTAATATTGTTGAAAAATAAACTAATAGTTATATCTTTGAAACAAAAACTTAAAAATTTGATATTTTAGAAAATTTCTTTTTTATATATTTTGTTATTTGAGGAGTACTGGATCGAAGGCTATCTATTTCTCCATCGGAATCTGAATAAATTACTCCCTCACAAAGTTTTTTTTTTTTTTTTTGACTAAAATCCCTCACAAAGTTCGAATGCTAGTCTTTGGAGCTTCTCTCATTTGAAAATCAGTCAACGACCAATAGAATAACTACCTACATTTGATTAAACGCAAATATTTGCACTCATATGATTGTGAAATATTTTTTCTATATTCCTCAAAAATGGTGATCAATCAAAAAAACATGAAGGTGAATAAACAATAAACAATAAACAATACGCTGTGGAACATCAAAAATATCAAAAGAAAAAACTAATCAATCTAAATAGAATATCAAATTAAATTACTAATCAAGAACTCAAAATCAAGTGTAAAATGTTTTGAAATCTTATGATAAGTAATATTTTTTCCATTTTGTTACAACCCGTATATACATCAACTGACTTTATACCATATTATCCCGGTAACACACGTTAAACCATAAATCTTGATATCGTTTGCATATAGTTCTTGATGAAATTTTGTATCGCACATTACTACCAAAGTGATATATCATATATATATATATATGTACTATTTTATGCTACACTTTTCGTTGGTAACATATAACTAATTAACATATTTAAAGTTTTAACTTTTGATTCTTGTTTTATTGAATCTCATTTTCTGATAGTGGCGCAGCGGAAACTTTAATTGGATAGAATAGTAATCCGTTGATTTTGAGAATATGAAAAAAACTAGGATAATCGTAAATCGTAAGATTATTTGTTTAGTCTGAGAATCTCCAAAGAAACCAAGCATTCTTAATTAGATTCGTTGAGATCTCTTTAAATATACCAAAAACAAAGAACAAAGAGACAAAAACTCAATTTCATTAATCAAATCAAAAATTGAATACAATTTTAGGCCTAAACAGTTTATTTATGATAAATCCAAAACTACTAAAAAAATTCTATAACAATAAAAATAAATTATCTAAATAATAAAATAGTTAATATTCCAAATATCTTCTTGCTAGGGATATAACTAGAGATCCGTTGATTCTAAAAATGACTAGGGTTTGACAATATTTTTCTGCACGAATCATAATCGCAAATATGTCAAATATGAATTCGACATGATCGATAACTAGGACATCATCTTCATATATGTCGTAGATGAGATTTCCATAGGTCACTCTGTCGATCTCGCCATCATCATAAATATCGTAGATATATAAGATCGCCATAGATCTCTTTGTATATCTCATGATATTCTCTCTCGACAAAAAGACTTTCGTCTTCAAAAGTGTAGATGATGTCACTCACAATGACATCCAAAATCATTTTCTTGATCTGATACCAAATGATGGAACAGAAGCTTTTAGAGATAAAAATATAGATCTGTTGATTTTAAGAATACCCGAAAAACTAGAATTTGAAGATACTATCCTCGATTGTTTGTTTTTTGCCTTCAAAATTTATAGGATTTCAAGTTAGCGTCTGCTATTTCAAAAGTTAATATGTGTAGGATTTTTTTTTTTTTTTTGCCGATCAATATTACTAATATATCTAACAATTGTTATTGTCATTAGTCGAGATTATCATAAGACTTCGTCTACATTTGTCGTCCATGAACAGGCAAATTTAGGGTTTTGTGTGATCCTTCTTCGAGTAAGGAGAGGACCCAAGAGTCATATCTTGCCCCTTCAAAGCTTTTATTAGCCGTACATATGTTTACACATCGGATTTTCTTTTACTACAGAAAAAAAAACAAAAAAAAAAGAGTTTAATAAAAAATATAAGTCGTTTTTCTTTATCGATTCTTCTAATGTCTGATTGATTCAAGTTTTATAGTATGATGATGATGATGATATAACGTCACAAACATCTTTTGCCGAATTAATTGCGAATCATAATCCTTTGTGAAGGGTATTTTTGTAATTGTCAACGAGACTTTGGAGGAGCAGATCGGTGAAGATTTGGGAGAGATCGCGACAAGGACTCTTAAGTGGATCCGACACGTGACTTTCACGTGAATGGTTCCCTCATCGCTGGAACATATTATCCACTCTTTACCTTTGGGCCCTACAATAGCTTCTGACCTTTGACTAGTCTTTTACATATACATATATATATATATATTTCGGAATATAATAAATAAACTTGTTTTCTTGGAGATTTTATTTTGCTCAATTGTCAGTGACTAATCAGTTAAATACACGGTCTCTAAATGTGTTTTTACTACAAATTGAACCAATCCAGCACAGTAAAAACGGAAGGCATTATAACAGGTAACTAGATTCTAAACCATTGCGTCGGTACAAGAATTTTTGTTGTTTATCAAATTTTATAATATAATTTGTGTTTATTTTTATGTTTAGATATAATTTTTTGTATATTTATTTTTTGTTATATGAGACACAAAATTATTTTGGTGTTTAGATATAATTTGTTTTTTTTTAATCTGCCCTAGAACGGGAGTTCGATATGAAAAGTAACGGAAATTTATTATGTTGACATAATATTTTTCTAATTCGCCCTAGAACGGAGATAAGTTTTAATTTTTTGATAAAATGTATTTTATGGATGACAAAGTTTGAGATGTGTTAACAGTTTTATTTTTGGTATAGAATATATTATATAGTTTTCTACAATTTTTTTTTTTTTTGTCAACAGTTTTCTACAATTTTAATCCACAATGAGGGTATGCGACAATTTTTTATTTGTTTTTGTTTTTATGTTTTCTATTTTGTATGGAAAAATATATTTTTGGTATGACATGTATGATTCAAAATTAGTGATTTTAGCTACCCAAATTTTTCGACCCGTTTTGTTATATATATTTTCAGTTCTATATTTTATTTTAAATATATTTTTAATACCTAAATTATCCATTCAGACTCTTATCTATTGTTTTGTTATTAATTTGCGAATAAAACATAATCGTAAATATTTTATATAATCAACATAAATATCATATCAATTACACCTACAATTAATCATAAATATTTTATATTTAAAATATGACCAATATTTTCTATATGTGAATTATCTTTTATATTTCAAATAAAATAGAATGGGAAGACGATTTATTTCCCCACGAAAAGTATCACATCTTTCCAGATTCTCCCAAACTATGAACCCGTTTCAAATCCCCACGTAAATAAAGTTAAACACTTATATCCCCCGAAAAAATTTCTAAACGTATATACCCACATATATCAGTTTTAATGGTTTTAGATCTAAACCAGATACCAAACCACCAAACTAAACCCAACAAAAAAACCAATTTCTTAAAATCCGATCCGTATATCCGTCCGAAAACCTAATTCCCCCAAATAATATTATTTTATTTATTTATTATAATAATAATAATTTAAAACAAAAATTAGAAAACACACAAATTTTCCGACCTATTTTGCTATATATATTTTGCTATATATATATATATATTTTATTATTATATAACTCATTCAAATCGGATTAATAAACTCAAATCCATCGACATCTAATTAATAAATTAGTTGAGTTTATTAAATTCAAATATTTAAATTATATATAAATTAATATCTGATTTATCATTTTTTAAAAATCGGTATAATAAATTAGTTGAGTTTATTAAATTCGAATATTTAAATTAAATTTAAATTAATATTCAATTTATCAAATAGTTATCCAAATAAATAATAGCCTAATATAAAAAAATTTCTATTTGGACACAAAAGTATCTTTGTTTTAATGGTATAGATTGTCGGAAAATATAACTAAAATTTTCTACTTTCCAATATAGTAAAACAATGGACATGCTCTGTACTTTGTATTATATCGAAAAAGAAAGAAGTAACATTACACTATTTAAATAGTCTAGATGGGCTTGAAAATTCCACTATGTATTATTTTGATTAAGCCCAATGGACTATACCTATGTAGAGTGGCCGGTCAATTTGCTTGAAGACATACATACGCTTTAGTACAAGACTACAAGTGTTCGTACAAATAAACTAGCAACAAACCGGTTTAACTTAACCAACTCAATACATAAATCTATACCTAATAAATATAATTACATTCAAGACGGACGAATGAAAGGTGTTTAGAATTTCGATATTGAAGATAAGATACTTGAATTGAGTTGATGGCAAAGTACTTGAATCCTCTAAACAGAAAATCATCTTACTTCTCAACCAAGCAGACATGGGAATTCACAAGACCAAGAGAGGAAACCAAGAATTGGCTACAAGCGGTCTGGTTCAAGCATATGGTTCCCAAACATGCTTTCAATTTCTGGGTAACAAACCTCGATAGATTGCCATTAAATGCAAGACTTGCTCAATGGGAAATACACTAGAATTCTGCTTGCACATTTTGCTCCCAGCAATCGGAAGACAGAGAACACTTATTCATCAATTGTGAGTACTCGGTAGAGGTATGGAAACTTGTTTTACAACGTTTTGGAAATCAGGTACAGCTATTCCAATCGTGGGAAAGTCTGATTCATCGGCTACTAACAAGAAATCGCAGAAGCCATGTCAAGCTACTCCTTAAGCTTTCATGTCAAGCAACTGTCTACCTCCTGTGGAAGGAGAGAAATATCAGACTCCACAACAACATTGCTATGTCACCACAAACTCTCTTCAAACAAATCGACAGGACGGTCCGTGATACTCTTCTAGCAAGAATTCATCGTAAAGGATGTAAAGAACTCCTATCCACTTGGTTTACGTATAGCCATCTTTAGCTTTGGTTACTATTTTTTTTCTCATCTGTAGTTTCTCCCTGGTTTTTCCTCTTTTTTTTTGGCCATAGAAGCTTTCTGCTTTTTCAGCACTTGTAATCAAACCTTTGCTTTTGGTAATTTAATTTACATTTTATCAAAAAAAAAAAAAAAATGGCCGTTGTTAAACATCTTCATGCAGAGAGAAAAATAGAATTGTAGAGAAAGAAAGAAGCTCAATTTTTCTTTTTTGGTAAATAATATTAAGATTATATTACCGGTTTTCAATTTTTGTCAGAAATACAAGGAGAACAAGAAACATAAAAGACCAAAAACAACATAAGCAAACTACGAGAAACGAAAATAACAGGCAAGATTAGAAAAAACAGCCTATCTACACAACATGAAACTGAACCAAAAGAGAGGTCGTACGAGGAGGAAAACGCGGAATGGGGAAGCTCAGAAAAAAATGGTATAATAATATGACCTATAACATTATTTTTTTAAGAAAAAAGATCAATAGAATAAAGTATAGAGTAATTTACAAAACTAACAATGAATATGGTAGTAGTTAAGAAATTCCTACTAATTTGAACGCTTAATTTGTGCATTGTCACTTTAGTAAAGCTAAACCCTATATTTGAAATCCTAAACCCAAACATTTATTTACCTAATTAGAAATAAACTTAAAAAGAAAACATGTTACAAAAATAACTTATTACGTACATGAGAAATTTCATGTAAGGTAAAATCGTAAAAATAATTGAGAGCCACTTTTTGGTGACTATAAACCACATCATTGTTATTTTTTTTAATTTCATTTTCAATTCTTATATAGAACATAAAACTAATCAGATAATAAAGTAATTTTGATAAAGAAATAAGAATGATTATGGCAATAATTTTTCACACGTAAACTATCAATTTTTTGCCTTTTTAACCAAATTATATAAAGTTTTTATATTTTTCACGGCTTACGATAAAAATACGATTTCAAATGTTAAAATGGCTTTTACTATCAAAGAGAGGAAAAACCGTTTAAACTCTGATTTTTTTCACACATCAACTCTCAATTTTGTTAACAGATTCATCAATATTGAAGATGATATCGAATAGAGGAATAGCGGTTTAAACCATATTACTCTTAGCTTTGATATTTAGGGAGTGGTATAATGATGTTTGTTTGAAGACTTAAGATTTCAAAATAATAGTTGTACTTAATATATGTTTTAAGTACTATTTTTTCTTATGATAAGTTCTCTTTTATCTATATTATATTTATACACTAGGATTTAACCCGGGCTAATTATAGTGCGGAATAATTTTTTTTAAATAAATTGTTTTAAAATTTAAGAAAATTGATTTTATCTGAATTTTACAATATAGCTAACTAATGATTACTGATTATAGATAAAGCTGTCAATTTGTAATAATTTATCTATTTAACCCATTTTGCAGTGAACTAAAATATTATTCGGGTTAACACGCAAAAACTTATAATTTAAAAAACATAACTCTAATATGCATCGTTAAATGACTCCAGTTTTTGAAGTTAGTTTACAAACTCTTAAAAAAATAATAGTTTTCTTATGTCTAACTTTTTTATAAAATTAGTAAAATATATTTCAACTTTTGTTTTGATATATATTCAAATAAAATATAATAAATTATAGTAAAAAAGATAGCAAAATTTTGAATAGAATTTTTTTTCTTTGAATATATATGAATTGATTATTATTTTAAAATATATAGTATTAAAAATAATTAAGAAATTAAATAATAAATAACATCTTTAATACAAAATATATACTTTCCATATTATAATAAATAATTTTAAAAGATTATTATATCATTTCTTATTTCAATTATTCTTTGTTATTTATAATGATATTTCATGTAAAATCTTACAAAACAAAATTTATTTTAAAAAATGTCTTCTTAAATAATATTATAGAGATATATTGATGGAGACAATATTTATTGAAATTTTTTTAACAAATTTTTAAACAGATTTAATATGCTTACAATAACCAGCAACTAACACACAAAAACCAGACTTATGGTATCCACCATCGAACATGACCACCTCATCTTCAAATTACACCACCCTCACCAAAACCTAGAGCCTTCACATGTCTTTAATAATATCTTAATTATAGTATTGACATTATTACTTTTAACAAAAACAAAAAGGTATAGACATTATGAGCATTAAGATATCTAAAAGAGTGTTCAACCCTCAAAAATTGTATATCTTGTCTTCCTATAGTATCAAAACATCAAAAAGTTCGTTCAAAACTCATAGCATATACTACAAAAAAACACAATTTTTACGACTATCAAAATAGTCCCAAAATAATCGTAAATGACTAATTTACGACTATTTTGGGACTAAAAAAAGTAGTCGCATATATTTGGTCGCTAAATAAAGTAGTCACAAAACAGTCGTTCTTTTTGCGACTAAATTGGTACACCTATTTTCAGTCCTAATTTAGAGACGGATTTGAGACTACTTGTAAAAAAAAAAAAAAAAAAAAAAAAAAATTTATATTTATTAAATTAATTATTTACAAAAAATTAAAATAAAATTAAAAAACGAAAAAAAAAAAAAAAAGATCGAGATCTTCTTCTCCCTCGCCGCCGGGAATCTGCTCCACCGAACCTGCTCCTCCGCGGCGCAACTGCTCCACCATGAACCTGCTCCTCCACGGCGGATCTGCTCCACCACGAACCTTCTACTCCGCGGCGTATCTGCTCTTCTGCTTATCATCTGCTTCTCCACGTCGGTGAGGAGACAAAACTTGGTAGCCCGGTGTAAGGTCGCCAGTGGAGCGAATCGTCGAACAGTACGGAGTCGACGTCGCCGGCGATGTCTCCTGCTCACCGGAAACAGCTCGGAGATGTCGGAGGTTTCTCCACCGTCAAGCGGACACCGCCAAAGCGGCGGCTCAGCGACTAGCTCAAGTCATGGCCATCGGATCTGAAAAAAAAGACAACGATAAGATCAAAGACAACGGTGGACATCGGATCTGAAAAAAAAAACACAATTAAAAAAAGATACAGAGAGCAATTGAAAAAAAAAGAATCGGAGAAACAAGTTAGAAGTAAGAAGAAGAAGAATCGTGGAAAGAGAGAGAGAGAAAATAAAGTTAATTAAAAAAAAAACTGGTCCGTTGGATTAAAATCAATCAACGGTCGAGGATCTCAATCCTTGTCTCAATGAATTAGCCAATGAGAAGCTTTCATTATTTTGGCCATTTAGTCGCAAATTAGTCTCAAATTTGGGACAATTTTGTAACTACTATAAAAAAAATCGAGTGGAGTCACAAATTAGTCGCAAATTTGGAACCCTTTTGTGACTACTTATACATGTTATGGGTAAAATCAAAAACATTTATCATTAACCCTAAACTTTAAAAGCTTGAAATATTTGAATATGATTTTACAATGATTTTGTGTATATAACCGTTCAAAAATATGTTAAAACTTAAAAATAAGTAAATTTTGAGAGAATTTCTATATTTCAAAATCATTCATTATAAAACACATGTAACACTTACTAGATGTTATGATTAAAATGAAATTTTTGTAAGTGTTATATTTTTTTGTATATTATTTGATGTTTATGTGTAAGATCTAGTTTACAATTTAAAATTTAGAGTTTATGATTAAGGGTTAGAGGTTTAGGGTTTATAATTTAGGATTTATAAAATGATTATGTTTAAAAAAAAATGTAAGTGTTTATATTTTTTGTATATTATTTGATGTTTATGTGTAAGATATAGTTTACAATTTAAGATTTAGAGTTCATGATTAAGGGTTAGAGGTTTAGGGTTTAGAATTTAGGATTTATAAAATGATCATATTTAAACAATTTGTAAGTGTTGAATTTTTTTGTATATTATTTGATGTTTATTTGTAAAATTTTGTTTACAATTTAAGATTTAGATCAAGTTTATGATTAATGGTTAGAGGTTTAGGGTTTAGGGTTAAGAGTTTGTGGTTTGAGTTTAGAATTTATTGAGTTCTATAAAAAAATCAAGTGGAGTTGTGACTAATATTAAAAATTAGTCGCAAATTAGTTACAAATTGGTCACAAAAACTGGGTTTGCAAATTAGTGTACATGTTACGCTAAACCCTAAACTTTAAGAACATATAAGGTTTGAATATCACTTTACAATGATTTTGGGTATATAGCTGTTCAAATATATATTTTACAATTTAAGATTTAGAGTTTATGATTAAGGGTTAGAGGTTTAGGGTTTATAATTTAGAATTTATAAAATGATTATGTTTTAAAAATTGTAAGTATTAATTTTTTTTTGTATATTATTTGATGTTTATTTATTTGATGTTTTTGTATATTATTTGATGGTTTTGGGTTTAGAATTTTGGGTTTAGAATTTTTTGTATATTATTTGATGTTTATTTAAAAAAAATCGAGTGGAGTTGCTAAACCGAAGCAAATCAGTCACAAATTTGAGACTAATTTTGCAAGTCCTTAAACAGTCGCAAATAAGCGATTATTGTCTGACTATTTTTTTTAGTCGGTAATTTGTGACTATTATGCCTCTGTATTATGAGTAGTCGCAAATCAGTCGCAATATCGTCCTTCTTTTTTGTGACTAAAAAAGTAGTCGCAAAAAATAGTCACAAAAACTGTGTTTTCTTGGAGTGATAGACAAAAGATAGTCTAGATAAGAGAACTCCAGTCAAACATCGGACATCTCAATGTTGCAGACTAAGTTTGGATACGCAGTAACCACTTTAGTTTCACAGATTGAAAAACTGATTCTAAAGAAATGGAACATATCCAAGGACTAATTTGAACATAAAACGTAAAGAGAGCGAACGGTTTTAACAAAATGGAACCTTGCCCGTCATGAATTCCACGAGCCTAGATAGAGAAAGTGGAGCTTTGCTGACTTTGCTCATGAAAAGCCTCTTCAATTTCACTACATTGAATTTCTTCTGTGTTCTCCTTATCATAGACTGGTAAAGCTGCAAAATTTCAAAACAAAATTCTAAATCTCATATTCAGTATGATTCACCCACATAAAAACCTCATTGATGGAAGGAAAAAAAGTAAAGGACACATATCGTTGTTATAATTTTGAACTTGACGGTAAGTTTGAGAGGTAGACATCATCGGACGTTCGAGCTGTCCTTTTGGTCTTCCTGATTTAACCTCCAACGATAAGATCAGTACCTTGCAAACACAACGAATTGATCTCAGAATCAACATTGGAAGCAAAATTCAACCTCAAAATACTAAAAAAACATGGTTCACGATCTAAGACTCAAATGTGACAAAGAATAAACCAATCCCGAATGAAAATCCAAAACCAGAAATCCGAGAATTCACTCAATATCTAGAAAATTAGATTTCAGATTCGAAAGACATAACCCATACTCGTCTTATAATTGGTGCCATGTTTGTCCATATAACTTGGTTTGATGCCATATTTCTCTACCTTTTCAATTCAAAGTAAATCAGATTCACACAACATATAACAATTGAATAGTTATCACAAACTTGGCTCTAGATTGATTTAATATATATTGGCAGTCGGATAAGAAACCAATGAAAGTCGGATACTGAAACGACACGTTTTGTGGAAGAGCTTCCGTTTGATCTCGTTAAGACATAAAATCAGACCGTGTTGTTACGTATACCATGTGGCTAAATTTTGATATGAAAATTTGATGGTCAATGATTTGATTTGTGTTTTGAAGAAAGATGAAGACTGAAAGTAGTGAGAGAGCCATTTTTGTGGGAGATAAGGAAGTGGTGAAGTCACACGAAGAATACCAATTGCTTTATCAAAACACAAATCAGATCATTGACCATCATGTTTGTTCGATTACCTTTTCGTTTTTGTAACTCTAAATCTGAAGCAAGTCCTCGAAAATGATCGTAATCTTGACCTTGATTCAATGAAGAAGTTGGAAACGGCATGAAATTTTTTATGAATCTTTGTTGAAACGTTATGAGGATAAATGTGGGAAACAAAATCGTCATGAGAAGAGGATGTATGGAGCTAATTAATTTGGCTGTTATAATTAAGAGGATAAGCTTAGAACCATAATTGTTGACGACTCGTTTATGAAACTGAACTGAAAGGATCTTAAGTATGACGTGTCTAAGGATAACATGTGTACAAATACTATTGGAGGAATATTAATCTGAATATTTTTGCCTATGTGGCATACCTGAAAAGCCCCAAATGAATCCATTTTATATAAAGGAGATATAGTCTATGTTAGACAGGTTGCAATTTTTCTAAATATGGGATACCCTTCAACTTCAAACAACATTAATTAATAGTTACTATCTCTATAATATTATTTAAGAAGATATTTTTGAAAATAAATTTTATTTTGTAAGTTATTACATGAAATACCATTATAAATAACAAAGAATAATCGAAATAGGAAAGAATATAATTGTCTTTTACAATTAGTGATAAGAATATATATAATATTTATTTTACATTAAATATGTTATTTACTATATATTTCAATGAATAATCAATCCATATATATTCAAAGTTTAAAATTCATTTGAAATTTTGATATATTTTTCGCTATAGTTTATTATATTTTATTTGAATTTATATCAAAATAAAATTTGAAAAATATTTTACTAATTTTAGAAAAAATTAGACACAAATTTTTTTTTTTTTTAAGAGTTCGTGAACTAACAAAAAAACTAGAGTCATTAAACGGTGCATAATAGAGTTATGTTTTCAATATTATAGGTTTTACGGATAGTCAGAATAATATTTTTGTTCACTGCAAAACAGATTAAATAGATTAATTATTCCGTTTGACAACTAAGCTCTATCTATAATCATGAAATCATGAGTTAGGCATATTATAAAATTTAAATAAAAACAATTTAAAAAAAAATAAAATATTTTATTTTTAAAAAATTTCTCCGCGCTAATCACAGCGCAGGTTAAATCCTAGTTATTATTATATTTCCAAGTTCATATGTTCTCCATATAGATTGTTTCGACATCTAAATTAAATTTTGAATTTAATAAAATGAATAACGTCCAATGCTAAACACAAACGGACCAAAATCATATAATATCAATGGAAAAATCGCATTTTAAACCTTTAAGGATGAAAAAAGTAGCACTTTAAACCTTAAAAGATTTGCACTAACACTTTAAACCTTCAAGATAACGAAACTAACACATTAAACCTTCAATCTGCCAAATTTGTTCGCGCGGTCATCAAACCTAACGGACCGTCACTGTTCCATTACGGAATAGTTAACTCCGATTATATTTATTAAAACGTGGGTAATTTTAATTATTTTTTAATCAAATCATTTTTATTAATTAATCAAATATTGAAAAAACAATATAAGAAAAGTACATAAAAAAGAACATGGGATCGAAATCTTCATAATTTTTTTGATTCAACCATCGACACATATCGATATTACATCTCAATCATGGTTTGAGAAGAGAAGACAACAATCTGGTTTGAGAAGAGAAGAGAAGACAACAGATCCGTTACCGTTACGGTCGATTTGGTTGAGGAGGAGAGAGATCTGATCGGCGCGAGGTTTGGATCCGAGGGAACGGAGGAGAGCGGTGAGCTCGAGCTGTATGAGACTTCCGTCTCCATCCATGTCGAAGCGAGCGAAGATACCTTTGAGTTGTTTAAGCTGATCGGTGGGTAGATGCCATTGACGGAGGAAGAAGGAAGAAGGAAGAAGGAAGAAGGAATTTTGGAAAGAAAAAAAAAATCAATTTTAGGGTTTTTTTTTTTTTTTGAATTGGATTTAGGGATGAATAATTCTTTACACCATGTAAGCAATTTTCTGTCGATGAATCAAACGCAGACATGGTTTGAATTTTCTGGGTTTTCATTCTTCTGGTTTTTTTGTGGGTAAAACGTGAAATCCTAATCCGAAATCGATTTGGGTATTTCAATATTTCGACTCCAATGCATTCGACTCCCTTCGATTTCGACTCCAATGCATTCAATTCCCTTCAATTTCCTCGAATTGTTCTTTTCTTCATTTGATTTTCTGGGTTTTCTCTCAAGAACCCTAAATTTTCAAATTGATTTGGGGATTTTTATTTTTTTCTGTCGGGTTAAGTTTTTTTTATTTAACATATGATTTTTTTTTTAATTTCAAAAGTAATAAAATAATCACATGTTTTCATTGAATCAACGGTAAATTAACGGAGTTAACTATTCTGTAACTGTTAAACCAGAATTCGCACACATCGTAGATTGGCGAATTCAGTTTAGAGTTTAGGAGAATTATTTTTATTAGATTTATAGCTGTGCCGTTGAAGGCTGCCTACGTACCCTTCAAATAGGGATCAAGCCAAAACGTAGTTCTTGTTACAAAGGATGTGATGGGATTTTTAGATGATTAAGAATGAGGCGATGGCCTCCTTATTTATAAGTCTTGAAGTCCTTAGCTCTTCCTTTTCCTTCTTGACTTTGTATTGGCAATTATCCTTTTTCCTTGAAGCTGATAAGGATAATCTCCTTTCTTTCCGGGATTTGCCTTTATCCAAATAAAGGAAATCTTCTCTTTATTAATTAAAGGAAATTTCCCTTTAATTACGTAGATCGGTTTCGATGGGCCTTGAAGTTGATTGTTGGGCTGATTTCTATTCAAACCGGGTTAAACCGGGGGAGTGCTAAATCCCCCTCTAACAATTAGTCCCCCCCTCAGTTCGGCGAAGGAGTGTTCGAGTTCGGCGTATTTCTTTAGCCCGATTGGAGTTGAAATAAGCATCTGGTCGAATTTCCTTTTAGACGTTGTTCGTCTTTGTTCCTGCAAAAATTACTAAAGACGAGAGATTGAGCTCGAGACTGAGCTCGGCGTTTGTTAGTTAGGTGCGAGGTCGGTCTCGGCTTTTCCAAGTTCGGTTTCGATAGTTCGTGCGGGACTGTGAGGTCGGCGAGCTGTGATTGCGAGCTGCCCAATTGTTTAGATCGGTGAATTACGATTACGAGTTGCCATACTGCGGGGTCAGCGAGCTGTGCGGTCGGAGAACTGCGATCGTGAGTTTGGCGAGCAGGGGGTTGGCGAGCTGTGGCCGTGAGTTAGGTGGGGCTGCGAGATCGGCGAACTGTGACTGCATGATGAGTAAGTTGCGACTGAGCTACCTAACTGTTAGACCGACGAGCTGCGACCGCTAGCTACCTTACTGTCGGATCGTCGAGCTACGACCACGAGCTGCTTTACTGCGAAGTAGGCGATATGTTCGATTGGGAGGTAGGTGAACTGCTTGAGTTTGGCTTGATGATACGAACTGTACGAGTTCGGCGAACTGCTTAAGTTCGGCCTGATGATACGAACTGTACGAGTTCGGCGAACTGCTTAAGTTCGGCTTGATGATACGAACTGTACGAGTTCGGCGAACTGCTTAAGTTCGGCTTGAAGGAACGGATCCTATGATATAATCTGAAAAGAAAATATCTTCGAATAACAAGTAAAAAATTTGATAAAAAATACCTGAATTTTAGGGAGCTCTGTAGACGAGCTATAATCGATAAGTGACGAGCTGGATCTATTAGTGGATGTCCTTTTTTTTTTTTTTTTTTTTTTTTTTTTTTTACCGAATTTGACTACGTTGGAGCTGCATCGTTGAGAATGACGTCTTTGGGCTTTTAAATCCTTGCATTATTTTGGGCCGAAATTTGGGTCTAATATCTTGTGATATTTGAATGGGCCAAAAACTTTACCAAGCCCAACAAAAAAGAGAAATCTGATCTTCTTTCATGTCGGCGGTGATGGTGAGTGAGGTCAGCATCGGGTGCTTCCTGGTCGGCATGCAAGTTACATCTTCTCTGGTCATGGTGGTTTTCATGCTCGGCAACTGAGTTCGTCACGTTGAGTTCGAGATCGGCGGTACGATAAGTTTGCCTCCGCGAGCTCGGCGTGTTCAATGGCTGCGGTCTGATGAGTTCGGTGTGTTTGCCGAGGTCGGCATGTGCGGCGAGGTCGGCGTGTTCCGCAAGGTCGTCTCGTCATGTGCGAACTCGGCGTTTGTAAGCTCGTGGGAGTGAGCTCGGCGTGTCGTGCTCGGCCAGAACCATCTTTGTTGAGCTCGTTCTTCTTCTTCGGCGAGCTCGTTCATGGTGAGTTTGAGATCGGCGGGTTCATCATGGCGAGAATCAGATCGTGAGTTCGTCATTGTTTGTCGTTTCCCTCGCGTACTCCTCCTTGTCACGATCACGTTACTTGGCACGTCTTCTTCATACCATGTTGCTTGGCATACACGTCACGCTTGTTTCCTCATCTTGCTCATGGCGTTGAGCTGGTTGTTATTGTTTTTATCTCGGATTGAGCTGGCGTTGAACATGACGAGAAGAGTCGGAGGCTTTGTCGGATTTCTAGGGTTTTAAAATAATTCTCCATAAACACCAGATTTTTCTTGCCCCCTCCTTCTAGCGCCAATTGTTAAACCAGAATTCGCACACATCGTAGATTGGCGAATTCAGTTTAGAGTTTAGGAGAATTATTTTTATTAGATTTATAGCTGTGCCTTTGAAGGCTGCCTACGTACCCTTCAAATAGGGATCAAGCCAAAACGTAGTTCTTGTTACAAAGGATGTGATGGGATTTTTAGATGATTAAGAATGAGGCGATGGCCTCCTTATTTATAAGTCTTGAAGTCCTTAGCTCTTCCTTTTTCTTCTTGACTTTGTATTGGCAATTATCCTTTTTCCTTGAAGCTGATAAGGATAATCTCCTTTCTTTCCGGGATTTGCCTTTATCCAAATAAAGGAAATCTTCTCTTTATTAATTAAAAGAAATTTCCCTTTAATTACGTAGATCGGTTTCGATGGGCCTTGAAGTTGATTGTTGGGCTGATTTCTATTCAAACCGGGTTAAACCGGGGGAGTGCTAAATCCCCCTCTAACAGTAACAGGCTGTTACTGTTCCGTTACGGTGCGAACAAAGTTGCCACATTAAAGGTTT
Source organism: Eutrema japonicum (assembly GCA_030161315.1). Classification (NCBI taxonomy): domain Eukaryota; kingdom Viridiplantae; phylum Streptophyta; class Magnoliopsida; order Brassicales; family Brassicaceae; genus Eutrema; species Eutrema japonicum. Next base: position 47,233,772 of record BSQW01000013.1, read on the forward strand.
AATGTGTTAGTTTTGTTATTTTAAAAGTTTAAAGTGTTAGTGCAAATCTCTCAAAATTTAAAATATTACTTTTTTCATGCTTTAAAATGCGATTTTCCCTAATATCAATCGTGTGGTTTTAGTTTTTTCTTTTTCGGTTTTTTGTAAAGTGCATGCAGTGATTTTATGTATGAATGCGATAGTGCGGCGAGAAAGAGAATAATACCAACCTAGATGACAAAATAAATACAATACAAACCTGCCACTTACTCACATGTCACCCACCTTCAAGTATTATTCTTTTTATATATATATATATATATATATATATATATATATTTAATGGATTTGCGTTATAATTTATTCTTTTTATTATTTTTATATCGTATTTATTATATCAACTTCTTTTTATAGAACTTCTTATGATTCGAGTCAATAATACTTTCCCCAAAATCTATATTGTTAACCAAGTTGTAAGTGGTTGGATGGTTTCATTTTTGTGGTGAGTGTCGGTTTTGTTGGTTTAGGCCAGAGATCGATTTCCTGTGAAAGTGAAATTATCAGGACAAACACTTGGCCAAATAAGGCATTATAAGTGGGCTGTGTTACTCGCACCCAAGAAATTAGTCTGAGCTTTTGGACTTGGAATTATTTTTGGAGACCGAAAAACATCAAAAAAAAAAAAAAAAAAAATCTATATTGTTTAAAAAATGCACCCTACAGTTACCTAACTATATATAGATTCCTATATTTAGCTATTTCAGACATATAGAAATATACGGAGACACTCAGCTATCCCGAAGATATATATATATATATATATATATAAATTCTATATTGAAAAAAAACTGTTCTTGCATAGGGATTTGTCGTACAGAAACGACCCGAAACGGTGCGTTTCCCAATGATAAGGTTACTACTACATACACGACTCTGCCCTGTCTCGTCTCTTTCATTCTTCAGCCCTCTCCTTTGTCTCATTTCTCTCTATTCTTCACTTTTCAGAATTTTAAATACTCAAAATCAATTTAACAAATCAAATATACATAATATGTCGTTTTCTCCACCTTCCCTACTCTTATTGTTCTTTTTGCTTCGTATGTGTCATGCAAACCACAAGATCGAAGAGATTATATTAACATTTCCGTAAACCGGCTTCAAATGACCAAAACCCGGATCCTCAACCCGGCCCGATTCCCTTCTCCCAAACCCCTACGCTGCGGCGGCGGCGGCGGCGACGCCAGCTTCATGGAACAGCTCCTCATCCACTGCGCCACAGCCGTCGACTCCAACGACGCCGCATCGTCTCACCAAATCCTCTGGCTCCTCAACAACATCGCCACACAGGACGGCGACTACTCCACCAAACGTCTCACCTCCGCCTTCGTCAGCGCGTTGCTCTCACGCGCCGTCTCCAAATCCCCCACGCTCTTCTCCGCCGTCTTCCGACCGCCAGTCTCTGAACTCCACCGGTTCTCAGTCGTGGAGCTCGCCGGATTCGTCGACCTCACACCATGGCACCGGTTCGGATACATCGCGGCCAACGCGGCGATCTTAACCGCCGTGGAAGGTTACTCGACGGTTCACATCGTTGACTTAAGTTTGACTCACTGTATGCAAATCCCTACTCTCATAGACGCCATGGCAAGCAAACTCAACAAACCTTCGCTTCTCAAACTCACCGTCGTCTCCTCCTCCAACTTGCCGCCATTCATCAACGTCTCCTACGAAGAGCTCGGATCAAAACTCGTAAACTTTGCCACCACGAGAAACATAGAAATGCATTTCACAATCATACCTTCAACATACTCCGACGGCTTCTCCTCCCTCCTCCAACAATTACGGATCTACCCTTCTTCATTCAACGAAGCACTCGTCGTTAACTGTCACATGATGCTCCGTTACATCCCGGACGAAACCCTAACTCCATCATCATCATCATCGTCATCATTATCTCTCCGGACCGTTTTCTTGAAACAACTTCGATCCCTGAATCCAACAATCGTAACCCTAATCGAAGAAGACGCACATCTCACATCGGATAATCTGGTTTCGCGGTTGAGATCGGCGTTTAACTACTTCTGGATCCCTTTCGACACGACGGACACGTTTATGAGCGAGCAGAGACGGTGGTACGAGGCGGAGATAAGTTGGAAGATAGAAAACGTGGTGGCGAAGGAAGGTGCGGAGAGAGTGGAGAGAACGGAGACGAAGAGACGGTGGACTGAGAGGATGAGAGAAACTGAGTTCGGTGGCGTAAGGGTTAAGGAAGAGGCGGTTGCGGATTTGAAGGCGATGCTGGAGGAGCACGCCGTTGGATGGGGAATGAAGAAGGACGATGACGACGAGAGTCTCGTGCTGACGTGGAAAGGCCATAGTGTTGTGTTTGCTACTGTTTGGGTACCGGTTTAACCGGGTTTGATTTTTATTTTAATTACCGTTTTGATTGGATAGTAGTAGATTAGTATTGCTCTGATTTCTGATCTAACTAGGTAGGTAGTCCGCGCCTACCGCGGGAATATAAGTTTCATAAACTAATTACATTATTAAATTATTAATTTTGTTACAGATAAAAAACCAAACACAAATATAACAACAATGTTAGATTTATGATCAATACAAAAAGGAATAACAACTAATATTATTTATAAAAAAATATAAAATAAAGCAATCGCAATCATAGAGCTCGAAAACATATTAAATAATGTTTCATTCACTCACACATTGTATGCAAATCAATTCTTTTTTATCTCTCCATCACTATAACTCTCTCTCCATTTTGTCGTAAGTGTCTCTCGCTCTAATCGGTTATTCCTCGTCTTTTTCTTCTTCTTTTTATCGTTTTTGATTTATTTTTGTTTTTCTTCTTTTTATCGTCTTTGATTTTTTTTGTTTTTCTTCTTCTTCTTCTTTGACTTCTACTACTTTTTCTTTATCATCTTTGTCTTCTCCAACAATTCTTCTTCTTCTTACTCTTTCGGTTTGTTTTCGTCTATCTCTTCCGGATTTCCTTCTTCATCGTCTTCGTTCTCTGACTTATTATTCTTTTGGTTTTTCTTCGTCCCATCTTCATCCTCAAATTCTTCTGCTTCGTCTTCTTCTTCGTATTCTTCACATTTAGGTTTATCTTCTCCCTCATATTTTCTTTTTCTCTTTTTCATCGTCTTTGGCTTCTTCTTCTTCTTCATCACCTTCGTCTTCTTCTACTCCTTCTTCCCCTTCTTCTTCTCCAAATCCTTAAATTTCTCCTCCTTCTTCTTCTTCAACGTATTGGTCTCATCCACCTTCTTATTCTACTTATGGTTTTTCTTTTTCTTTGTCTTTGTCATCTTCCTCGTCTTTTCCGACTTTTTCTTCATCATCTTAGTCTTAGTTTTCGTCTTCTTCCTCTTTTTTTCCATCATCTTTGGCTTCTATGAATTCATATTTTTTTCACTCTCTCACTCTTCCAGTTTTTCTTCGTCATTTTCTTCTCCCTCTTCTACATCATTTTCCTTCATCGTCGTCTTCTTTCTCTACTGTTTTTCTTCTTCATCGTCTTCAACTTCTTCTTCTTCTTCCTTATTGTTTCTTCTTCCTCTTTTTTCTTAAGGTTTGTCTTCATTATCTTCTTCCGGTTTTTCTTCGTCCTCTTCTTGTTCCGGCATTTTCTTTGTCCGACTTTTCTTCGCCCTCTTCTTCATCATCTTCATATTCTTCCGTGTTTCTTCGTCTCATCTCCGTCTTCTTCCTCGCCATATTCAACTTTGAATCAAAATCTTTCATTTTCGGTTTCCATTACTCTCTCTCTCTCTCTATCTCTCTAGATTCTTAACTTAGATCTCCCTTGGTTCTTCCTCGATAATCTCAAGCATGTTCTTCTTCCTGTTCTTCTCCACCATGAAAGATAAATTCCACAATAGATGAGTTTAGTCTTGTCTCCTTCTACTTCTCCTTCTCTCTTTTGCTCTCTTAATTTACCTTCAAACATCTTCCCCATCTCTTCCTTCTCCTTCTTCATAACAATCACACATTTTTTCGACGCCAAAACATCTTCATTATTTCAACCATTGTTTCCTTGTAGCTTCTATAATTTTCCTCAAGCATTTCAAACAGGGTTTGAAACCGGTTCAGTATTGTCGAATTCAATATCTCTAAAATTTCTTTGTTCATACATAGATATGGTTCGTGGATATTGCCATTTTCTCCTCTAGCAATGCTTGTTTCTCTAAACACTCTGTAATTTCAAGTACTCTCCTTATTAACACAATATTTAAGGGTTAATATTAAAAACCCAAACAAATAAAATAGATCTGTCTCGAAGTCGTGATCGAAGATGTTCTAAAACGCATAATAGCGATTCTATCAATTATTGGTGATTAAGAGGCTTACATTAGAATTAAAAAAATAGAATATATATAAAAAAGAAATAAAATTACCATTACCAAAAAAACTACACTTACATGTTCTTGAAGGTTCTCTCTCTCTCTCTCTCTCTCTCTCTCTCTCTCTCTCTCTCTCTCTCTCTCTCTCATGTGCTTCTAATATTTTCAAAAATAGAAATATATACCCAAAATAAATAAATTAAGACCACCATTACAAAAAACTACACTTACATTTTCTTAAAGGCTTTTTTCTTTTTCGTTTTTTTCATGTGCTTTATATTTCGCTTTTTTCTTTTTCCTCTTATTTTCCTTATTTTTTTCATCTTCTTGGACTTCTTCTTTTTCATAATCTTTGTCTTCTTCGACTTCTTCTTATTTTTCTTCATGTTTTTATTCGCCTTCTTCTTCCTCTTCTTCTTCCTTCTCTGGTTTATTATTCTTCAGGTTTTTCTTAGTCACCTTCTCATACATTGTCATCTTCATCTTTCCGGTCTCCTTCCTCATCTTTAACGTAAGTGTCCTCACATTTTCCGAATTCTTCTTCATCAGCTTCGTCTTCTTTTTTTCATCTTCCTCGTCTTTTCCTTCTTCATCTTCATTGTCTTCGACTTCCTCTTACTTTATCGTCTTTGTCTTCTCCAACTTATGCTTCTTCATTTTCATTCAGTTTTTCTTCGTCCTCTTTCTTCTGATTTTTCTTCTTTCTATTATTCTTACTTATCTCGTCTTCGTCATCTTCCTATTCTGCTTCGTCTTCATCTACTTCTTCTTCTTTATCTTCCGATTTACCTTCTTTCTCGTATTTTCGTTCTTCTTTTCATCATCTTCGATTTCTTTTCAGCATGTATTCCCCGACTTCTTCTTTTCTTTCTTTCCAATTTTTACTCCTCCTCTTCTTGCTCTTCTCCTTCATATTCTTTGTCTTATTTGAATTCTTATTCTTTTGATTTTTCTTAGTCGCTATCATCATCTTCACCTTCTTCTACTTCGTCTACATCACCTTTCGGTTTTCTTATTCTTCTACTTCGTTTTCTTCATCTTCCGGTTTTTTCTCTTTCTTCGTCTTTAACCTTTCCGACTTCTTATTCCTATTCTTCTGGTTTTCTTATTTGTAGATAATCAATTTCATTAAATGTAGTATAATAATTCTTGTGAAATTAGGAAAGAGAGCATAAGATTTTTGGGGCTAACATTTTTTTGTTACTATCCAATTTTTGATTTTAAGGTTTTTAATGTTATTTGAAATAATATAATTTATCGTCGTTCCTATTCTAGTCTTTACACTTTTCTAAAATTGCATAATTTCTTGAAAAAATTATTAGTTGACTAATTACTTTTCGCTGTTATAATGTATCTAATTAAAATTATACAACGTTGTACATTTTTGAAAGAAAAAAGACAATTAACAAAGACATATATTAATCGATCGAATTGACTAAAAATCTATAACTTAACCGATTGAATTGACAAAAAAGCGAATAAAACTTGTTTAACTTAATCGATCAAATTGAATAAATTGCTAATGACAATGAATTGTAGTAAGATTATTACATTAATAATTAATATTTTGATCCAAAATCTGAGCGTTGTATATATATCAAGACTAATAATAATTACAATCATCATAAATTAGACACTTAGAGACCAAGTGTGTTGGCAGATAAATGTCAATATTATGTTGCGGCTGGCTTCCTTCCTGGTTGCTAGAGATTTTTGAAGCGGATCCACCGATTACCTATGTGTAATTGGTCAGAGGTGATTGTCTTTTTCCATCACTGTTTTGATTATCAAAAATAATCAAAAATTGCATTTTTGTATCGTTTTATGAGACTTTGTTTCATTTCAGTGACTCTTAACATTATTGAGTATAATTTTTGTATACGTAAAAATTAGAGTTAGCATCAACATAAATAAATTGCAGTAGTGGCTATATATGTACATGCTATATCTTCAATTTATCACATAGAAAATGATTCTAATATGGTTACTAATATGTTATAGCTGCGGGTGTTTCTGGTGAAGATATGCCGGTAAGATTTTGACGTATACAGATACCAATGCTACAACATTTTTGTATGTATTTTTTTTTTGGGTTCTTAGCTGAGACTTCATCATCTTGGTTACACAGAGCTAGTGAAAAAAGTAGCATGTAAACTCTTTAGAGATCTTGAATAACGCCAAATGATCAAGTCATTCCTCTATATATCACACCGACTTGTGTATACAAATGAAGAGCATAATCTGTATGCATGTAGGTTCTATATAAAACCTTCACATATTACAATCAAGTATAAACTGATGATAGTAGGACACTGAAACATGGATTTTGTGAGGAAAGTAGTGTCATATAGAATCATGTTGATCTCTAATTGTTATATTGTTGTATGAAGTAGTTGTGGCTGAAATTCTCTTATCTCGTTTTGTCTAATGTTGAATTCTCTAATTTGTCTAACCTTTGAGTCTCATTCCTCAGCCAAAAGTGTCGTCCTCTGCTTCATCTTTTTCTATCTCCTAACTTTTGACTCCTATTCAAGCTAAACCCAAAAAGAAATGTGTTAATAATGAACTCGGTGAGAACATGATTCATTTTTTTTTTGGTCGTCAACAGGAGAAATATCAATACCCTTTAGAATTCCACATCTTTTTGTTTGATTTTTAAGATAGGAATAAGGGAAAACACAAGAATCATGGGTTTGAAGAACAATATGGATCATCAATATCTATCTTAAGGTCATCGTATTCAGGTCATGCAATGAAGGATTTGACATCATCCTACTCTGGTCTGAGGTTACCATTGCCAAAGATGAGATTTTTTGACTCGGTATGCTTCCAAAGAATATATTTTATAAAACGTACCCAAGCATCTTGTGATGATGATAAGAAAAGCTAACTTTTGTTACAACAGGAGAACAACAGATAGAAAGATGAGAAACGATGCCACATGATCCAAAAATAATAAAATCAATAAAAGCAGATACAAACACAAAAATACAAAGCCACAAACGTGTGAGCCAAGAAACTTATACCTCGCTAGATCATGAAAGATGGAAACACCGAATTTGAAAATTAAAAAAAAAAAAAACAAACGGAGAGTAATGATCAACACACAAACCCTAATATCGTAGAAACCAAGAACTAATCGAGCTCGCTACACCCAAAATCATGCGCTATACCCAAAATCGTGAAGAAAATAGATATATTTATAATCGCCAATTCAAGCTAGGGTTTTGCCCTTTTATTTTTTAGAGATAACCTCAAATAATAGATATGATAACCGACCAAACTTATCTAAGATTAATTTTATAAAAATAATCTCAAATAAAATTTCGAAACCAGTTTACCTTCACCACCTCCTTTGAACCAGAATTCCTTTCAAATAAAGTGAGATTCGAATAAAAATACAAAAAATTGTTCATGTATCAACAGTATTATCAATCATACAAACCTTGAGAGTAAGAATATGCCGAGTGGGCTAACATTTGTGTTGGAACTAAACTCCTTGTTAGCTTGGTTTCTTTTTTTCTCCGCAGCGGTGGGTGTGGTCGTGTATTGTACTTCCTTCATCGAAGTTTATTTTGAACTGTTATAAATTTAGGATTCATGGGATCAAGAAATAATACACAATCAGATGACCAATGTTTTTGGCCGTGTTCTTTAAAGTTACATGTACCTTCCCAAAAGTTCAATCAACTTAGCAACAAAATCCTCACAAAAACCAGGGTTTTCACGTTCCACTGCAAGGAGGGATCTCGACATTTTATGTCCTATTGACCCTTTTGAATCGTCACCAAGAGCCTACACCACAAACCAGAATACATGATCTTTTTGTATTCATTTTTTCAACATTTAAATCGCTCATAATTTTTTTTTGTTATATCAAAGTAAAATCGATGCATACCTCTTTTAGGGACGGTATAAGCAATATTGACAGTGATGCAGGCAATGAATCCCATATGGAGTCATCTGCTTCAACAGTCATCACATGCTTGTTGTGATCTTGGAAGCGCTTTTTCTTCGCCAGAATTCTTGCATAGGTTATAGCATCTTCTTCATCAGTCATCACAACAAACAACACTCAAAAACTAAGCTCAGAGGCAAGAACAAATATTTTTTATATAAAAAACGGCAAACATAGCAGGGGTTTTCGAGTAAACACCTACACACAATAAGACGACAAAAACAACAATCAGTGACATCAAGATGAAAATAACCATACATGTACAGTTCGAAGAACATCGACCCAAAACTAAAATTAAAAAAAAACATACAAAGCCAAAAAGAAAGAACGACTAAACCTAACAAAAAACGTATACGAAACACGGAAAGAAGAATAAGAGGACGTGATATTTATAGCCACATGCTAGGATAAGTACAAATATTAGATACTTTTCGAGATTTTGTTTAATTAAGATAAGTACAAATATTAGATACGAAAATAAGATAAGTACAAATATTAGATACGAAAATCAGAAAAATATACACTTTTATATTTTTAATATATACGACAAAGATTAGATACGAAGATTGGCAAAAATATACACTTTTACATTTTTAATATATACGGCACCGACTAATTACAAATACAATAAAACGTAGGTTAGGGTTTTCTAATTATTGGGTCAGCAATCTCGATTTTTGCAAATACATAATGTCAATTATTTGTTAATGTTTCACACTCAAAATATAACCCATCACGAAAATATGAATAACCAAATACAGCAAATTCAAAAAAAAAACATTAGATGAATTTTCAAAAAATTTAAACAAAAAATCGATATTTGGTTTTCTTAAATGACAATTTTGAAGGCCAAAAGTTTAAAACGGTTTTTTTTAGTGACAACATCGAAAATAACAATTTAAAAATGCAAGCCCATATATGATTTGAAGCCCACTATTACGAAACACCATAAATTAAAAGCCCAATAATCGATAATCGGTACGGCAAATTTCAAAATCTAAAAAAACTTAATTTGAACCGGAAAAAGTAATAACCGAGTTTTACGGTTTAGGGTGAATGAGAGAGCTCTATTTCAAAAAAACACTTCGCTTATACTATATATGATTACAACTTTATAATAATTTTTTATGTTTTAGTCTAGTTTCAGTATCTTGTTTTGTATTATACTAGGATTTAACCCGGTATAATTAGCGCGGTTATTTTTTTTAAAAGAAATTGTTTGAAATTTTTTTAAAAATTGATTTTATTTGAATTTTATAATATGTTTAACTCGGGATTGTAGATAGAGTTGTCAAACGGAATAATTTGTCTATTTAACCCGTTTTGCAATTGACTAAAATATTATTCGGGCTAACCCATAAAACCTATAATCTTGAAAACATAACTCTATTATCTATTATTCACCGTTTAATGACTCTTAAAATTTTTTTTTTTGTGTCTAACTTTTTATAAAATTAGTAAAATATTTTTTCAACTTTTATTTTGATATAAATTCAAATAAAATATAATAAACTATAGTGAAAAATATATCAAGATTTCGAATATTTTTTTTCTTTGAATATATATGGATTGATTATTATTTAAAAATATATAGTAAATAACATCTTTAATGCAAAATAAATACTTTCCATATTCTTATAACTAATTGTAAAAGACAATTATATCTTTTCCTATTTCAATTATTTTTTGTTATTTGTAATGATATTTCATGTAATAACTTACAAAACCAAGTTCATTTTTAAAAATATCTTCTTAAATAATATTATAGAGATAATAGAGGAAATAATCGTTATTTTGATTAAAGATTTAAAACACATTGTTAAATTTAAGGATTGATTAGGTAGATAGCCTAATTTTGGCACCTATTTGCAAATATGATACAATGGCAAAATCTTAAGCAAATTTTTTTTTCACACTTTTAATCAAATAACATGATACTATATAAAATAGGGTGTCATTGAATAAAATAACATGCCATTTGTTTAAAACACATCGAAGCCATACTATTTGCAAAATTGACGCACAAAATTAACTTATAATTTTCTTACGATTATTTCACCACGTTATCTTTGCAAACTAGTGCTAACATTAGGTTATATATATTACATGTAATCTAAATTTAATCACTATTAGTAATTTACAAGTTTTACTGTAACTATAACCTCTAAAAATTGTAAATATGATGAAACTAATAACGCATAAATTTGTATGTAAGGAAATGTTTGTTTTGATAATTTTTTTGTTAAGGTATATATGTTTGTTTTGATAATTTGAAATTGATAATCGCTATAATACTTTGCACTTTTTTTTAACGTTGCGCTTTAGATAGTGATTATATGTAAAAAAGTATTATTTTTTTCTTCTTTTTTGTGTCGGCAAGAAAGAGAGTATCATATCTAATAAGTAATAGCAAAACTAAATATGATTTCAGACAAGGATATTTAAGAATCACCATCATGATGTCTAGTTAAACGCACCACAGTCACGACGGATATTTCCATTGCGGCTATTCTTAACCCCAACGCGACCGAGTTTGGTCATAGCGGTCACAAAAGCGCGGTTGAACGCTTGAGAGTCTCTGGCCCAAGCATTAACGGTTATCCTTGAGCGGCTATCGGTGAAGAGAACTTGATCGGAGGTGAAAAGACCTTTGCCTTGTTGAAGATTCTTGAAGTAAGCGTTGTCGAACTTCTTGGGCGTGACTGGATCCATGTTGATCGCGATTCTCGGGTCCACATTCTTAGGACAAGCCAATTGAAGATCCTTAGCGTATGCCTTGTTTAGGGTTGGGTCAACGGACATTGTACGGTTGAAGTTGTAGATTCTGTTGAAGACTTTGCCGCAATGTGCGAATCCAAGGGTGTGAGCCGCTACATTATGAATCTATCGGTTTAGATATCGATGAATTGGGGTGATATAAATAGACCGTACTCGATATATAGAATGTTGTATACATATATATATATATATATATTATTTTTTTTGATTGATGAGAATGTTATATTTTATGAGAATGTTATATTTTATAGAATTGGTTTACCTGAAAGAGCGATCATATCTTCTTGGGTAAGTTTGTTTTTCTTGAAAAGAGAGTTAAGTTTGTTTACATTGTCGGAAGGTCCCGGTAAGTTTCCTTGGACGCTAGACGCAGTTGATACCAATCCGTCGAACCTACCAAGTTCGACTTCATAGGATGGTCCTCCAGCCTATGCATGCGTAAAACCTTGTTTCTTAAAACATTTCCAAAACAAGCAATGCGATGTATCTGAATTTCGGTTTAGGATTATTCAGTTATATAAATAAAGTAAGTTTACTTACCGCAACAACGACATCTCGGGTGGCCAAGGTTAGAATGTCAGCGCATGAGACCTTGTTCCGGCAACGAGGGTTAGCGTCAAGGGCTTTCTTAGCTTGGATAACCACATCAAACCCATCTCCGGCCAACGAAATATTGTCAGGATGATCCTTCTCCGCTTTGTTCTTAAGTGTAGATTGGATCATAACCGAGGCATCACAACCCTACAATGCGGAGTTACATCGAAGGTATAACTAAGAAACCAACTAACCGGCTAATGAAATTGAATGAAAAATGATATGAAAACATACATTGACAAAGCAATCGTGGAAGAAGAGACGGAGAGTGGCAGGGATAGTGACGAATGTCTGCTTTACTTTCTTTTGGACAACGTTTCTCACAATTTGTTCGATGTTGGGGCAAGTTTTGGAGTAGAAACTGCGGCTTAGCTGCGCGGTGGTTGTATCGGGAAAGACAAAGATTGTGACGCAAAGAGCCACGACTAGAACCATACTGAAGCGAGCCATGATTTGGACAAAACCGAAAAAGAGATGAATAAAATTGAGCAAACACAAGAAGAAGAGTTGCTTTGAATTGATGATGGTAAAAGTTGCACGATAAAGGGTTTATATAATGATGGGCATGAAGAATATATATATTTAATAAAGAAGATCAATTTGGTTTTATTTTAGGCTATTGAAATAATGATTCGCTTTTTGGTTAAATGCACCACGCCATTCCCTGTTCATTTCATTTATATATAGTTTGTTAACATATATTACTTCTGTAGAGATAATATCGTATAGATCTTCTTCATCAGCTTATATATCCTCATAGTTAATATTCTGTATATATTATCTCATAGTTAGAATATCCTCTTGTTAATATTCTGTATACTTCATCAGCTTATATATAGCGATGTACAATGTAACATTTATTATTAAGGAAATACAATCATCTTCCTCTATATGGTATCAGAGTTATCCTTTCCAAAGGACCTCTCTCTCTCTTCCTTTTCTCACAAAATGACTACTGAATCTGCAACGTCCAATGTCATCAATTCCGGAGTTACACAAACCTCTCTTATCTCCGTTAACATGGTTAATGTGACTAAGCTCTCCTCAATAAACTACATCACCTGGAGTGCGCAGATCAGATCCCTCCTCCGTGGATATGACCTGCTCAAATACATTGACTCCACAACTGAAATTCCGCCGAAGACAATCACAAATTCCGGCAACGAGGTAACAAACCCAGCTTACATCGCTTGGCAACGCCAAGACAGCCTCCTATTCAGCTCACTCATGGGCTCCATCAAGAAGATTTGACGGATATCATACTTGCGGGTCTCGGTGAAGATTACAAATCCCTAATTGAGTCTGTTCACAGTCGTGATTCACCGATCTCGTTTGCTGAACTTCATGAGAAACTAATCAATCGAGAACTAGCTATTGCTGCCATCACTCCGCCGTCCTCATCATTTCCCATCACTGCGAACCATGCTCAGCCCAGAACGCAGAATTGGCGCAACAACAACAACAAAACCACGTCTGGCAATCACTAATTCCCTCGACAGCAGGGAAATGATCAGCGAGGCCCACGTCCGTATTTGGGGAAATGCCAAGCGTGTGGAACACAGGGTCACGGTGTCAAACGGTGCCCCATGTTTCGGCTTGTCTCTCTGCAGTCACCATCTCCTCAGAATTTTTCTGTACCTCCACGAGGATTCTCTCAGGCGTCTCCTCAAGCGTACAATGCCATGATGCACTCAGCTGATGTTCCCTCGTGGCTATTGGATTCAGGAGCCTCTCATCATCTCACATCTGATCTGGCTAATCTCTCGTTTCATTCACCTTACAACGGTGGTGAAGATGTGCAAATTGGAAATGGGATGGGACTTCAGATTTCCAATACTGGTTCAGCTATTCTTCCCTCTCCTACACGTAACTTTGCTATGAAAAATGTCCTTCATGTTCCTAGCATTGCAAGAAATCTTGTTTCCGTCAAACAATTATGCAATGACAATCGGGTATCTGTGGAATTTTTCCCGGACTTATTTCAGGTGAAGGATCTCAACACGGAGGCGCCAATGGTGACAGGGGGAACTAAAGGCGGAGGTTATGAGTGGCCGCATCGAGATTCATCCAAAATTTTCTCCTTTTCTGCATCAATAAAATGTCCTCTAACTATTTGGCATTCAAGATTAGGACACCCAGCTATTTCAGTTTTAAAATCCGCTATTTCTCCCTTGTTGCTTTCTGATTCGAAGAATTCAGAGTCTTTTCATTGCACTGATTGTTCGATAAATAAGAGCCACAAAATGCCATTCTCTATCTCTTCTTCGCTTTCCTCAACAAAACCTCTCGAGCTTGTATATTCGGACGTATGGACTTCACCGGTTTTGTCCATTTATGGGTATAAGTATTATGTGATTTTCGTTGACCACTTCACGCATTATGTCTGGTTCTATTCGCTTCGCAGAAAGTCTGACGTTCGAGACACACTGATCTGATGGAAGGCACTCGTGGAAAAACGTTTTCAACATCAACTAGTCTCATTCTATTCCGATAACGGAGGTGAATACGTTGCACTAGCTGATTTCTTCGCAACAAATGGTGTCTCTCACCTCACTACTCCACCACACACACCCGAACACAACGGGTTCTCTGAGCGACGTCACAGACACATAGTGGAAACAAGTCTTGCTCTCCTAACACATGCCTCTATACCTACATGCTTCCTCTATAACTTCTTTAAACAATTTTTTACAAGAGTGGAATTTCACCCGAAGAGTTCTGTAGTGAGAATTAAACATAAATGACCACCATCCAATTGCCTTACATTTGATCAATTGTATAATTATGTAATATGCAATTATGGATTAATCTGCTTCTCTATGGCTCAATCCCTCTAACTTCCTCATTTTCTTCTTCCTTCCTTATAGTCTTTTGATCTTGTGATCAACTTTATCCTTCTTCTCCATCCAAATAAAGAATATATTTGTGTCGATCTTCTTCTTCCTTCTGTTCTTCTTCCTAATCCACCGTTATCAATTAATCATATTGTCACTAATGTTCGATGCAGCTGTTCGCCATCCGATCTCTCACGACTATCTCAAAAGTAGATATCAGAAGTAGTATGAAGTTGTGTGTGCTACTTAGATTCCAAACTGATATGTGTCAATGAAGTGACATCAGAAATAGGATGAAGGACGTTTCCTTGATGTTGCTATCTAACAATAATATTATATATTATTATCCCATAAATTCTATTAGATAATTGATTTGAAAATATCGTAATTGTACAAAAAAAAATATATAATAAGAATCAAATTGGCGTATATTATTGAAAAACCAAGCAGAGAAAAAGATGGGTTGGTGTGGGTACTCTTTACAGGTTCAGTTTGACGAACTCATTATCAAAAGACTGTCTAACAATTTGGTCCAAGGTGATAGCATGAGCCCCTAAATGGTGTTTGATCATGCCAAGAGACTGTCTTGTAAATGGTCAAGTGGGGTTGATCCAAGAATTGGGTGTGTTAGAGATTACCCAATTGAGCTACATGCAAGAGCACTAGAGCAAGTCAGTCTCTCGCCTCGGGTATCGCCAGCTAATTCTTATGGACCAACTCCATCTCCAAGACCGAGTCCTTAAGTGAGGCTTTCTCCACGATTAGCTTACATGGGAATCCCAAGCCCTAGAGCAGTAAAATGCTAAACACACACTTTTTTCAACTTGTTATCCAAGAAAGAGTAGGTTAAAAGAAGAACAGAAACTAACCTCCATCTTTCTTTGTTCTTTAATTTATTTTGTATATTTCGCGAATCGCAACATTTTTTTGATATATTTCGAGTAATTATTTTGGATAATAGTACTTTTGTGAGCTATCAAGACTTGACTATGCTAGAGAAGAGAACAACACAATCGACTTTCGCCCATTTGGGTGTAGGAACATGGCTTATGCATCTCCATTCTTGAGTCTTAAGCGATATCACCGTATTAGATTTTTGAGAGCGTTCCATTTTTTCGAAACCAATTTCAATCTACGTAGAAGTTTCACTGCAACTCTCGGCAATATCTAGATTTCTACAGCTAATTGTTACTACTCTTTTTGTTTTGGTAAAATTTGTGCATCAACTAAACCATTCTTTACTTCTGCTTCCTTTATCAAATGTTAAAGAGAGTGTATATGCCAACAATTATTATGTACATATATGGAAACCTAAGAAAACCTAAGAAAATTTGATCAGCAAACAAACAATTAATAAAGAACAATAAAAAGTTTGGATCAATGTCGTCGCGATCTAATTAGAGACTTAACTGCATCAGTCACTCTTCGATCCGAACGTTGTTTCATGAAGGGAGCAAAGATTGCCTCATTTGGTGGTTCCAATATTGGTGCCTCATCTTCGACTTCCCCTCCCCTATGGCACTGCCTGATGTGTTGACCTAAACCGTTTGAGGTTGAGAAAGCTTTATCACACTGGTCACATCTATGTTTCATCGCTTCAACAACCACTTGATCAACCAATCTAAGAGGTCATTTTCGAATCCTCCCTCCAAACATAGAACCATCCCCTCGAGACCCACCAAACATCATATATTTGTTTCTTGAACCCCCAAGAATCTCGTTTTCTCCATGGCGTTGCCGGATGTGTTGACACAAACGATTGTAGCTTCAGTTCCCTTTTCATCCACCTTAATGCAAATTTTATGATTAGTGCATATTTTGTACACAATAACTTAAATAATAACAACTCAAATCTAAATAAAAACTTAACCACCTAATCCATAATCTTAAGTAGCAATTCATAAAATCTTAACCACCCAACCCAACTATATATTTTTTACATGTTTGAATGTGTCTAAGAACTTAATAATCTTGCGCTTTATTTTTTTACCGTTAGTTTATTTGCTATACATTTGGCTTAATCTCATCCTTACCATTTTCAATTTTGGCTATTTTCCTTTTTATTTTTCAAATATCTTATTGTTTCTTTTAATTAATTATGTCTCAAGAAAAACATGGTGTTAGAACTATACCTCCAAAGTTGCAATTGATCTAGCAACGAAATTCACACGTCATATTGCTTCACTCATCACATGTGTGAAAGGTGTCCAAAAAGCCATGGAGAACAAGAGACCAATTATGGACATCCTCTCCCAAGAGGGTAAAACGATATGACTCTTTCTTGTATCGTTGCTTAATCATCATTTGTAATTTTTCTTTTTATAGGTTGCCTTACATACGTGGAGGCTTAGGCGACGACTCTTGAAGTTCCCGTACTCTTCGTGGCCACCCGATCGGAGCTCGATAAGAGCTCAGACAGATTGCCGGTGTTGCATCGCTCGCCTGTTGTGCTCTTTCGTTTGATGGCGCTACCGAATAGTTGGGCGCCCAACTTCTCCGCATCGTCGGATGATCACGACCATCTACTCTCGCTCTCTCTCTCTCTCTATCTATATATTTTGTTGTTATGTAACTTGTTTGGAACCCTTTTATGGCTTTAAGACATTGAAATGGATTTCCAAAATTGAATGGTAGAAGAACATAACTAAGTGTTGTTTGCCTATAAAATGTAATTGATTTCTACTGGTTATAAATCAACCGATCCGTTTTCTTTAATGAATTCGACGAACCTAGTTCTACATCTAAATCAATCGACACACTTTTTTTCATACCAGTGAACTAGATTAAAAAACAGTTGAAATCTTGAATAAAGACTATATATCTATCTACCGTTTCTAGAAACAAAAACTATTAAGAAAGTATGAAACCTAGTTCAGAATTTAACTGAACCAGGCCAACATTGAAGCTTAGTAAATAAAATTAATAATATGCATGGTACAGTAGTTCAAAGCAAAAGGAAAGCAACAACCATTTAATAAAAAGAAAAAAAACAACACAAACAAACTAACTAGTTGAATATGTTTCTTCTCCATCGAATCCGACTTGTGTCTTGTTTCGAAAATCCATGAATCCTAACTAAACTAGGAACGTAGTTGCATAAATAAGGCAAACGAACTTCCGTTTCATTGGCTTTAATTGCTTGGAAATCCTTGTCGTTGATAACTCTGTTAATAGTTATTCCATGGTTGCCACTAGAAGTTATGACGAGCCTATTGTTTTTGTCGAAAAAATAATTTGTCGATAAGGGGCTGAGATGTGGATATAAAAACGGAAAATGTGGTATGTCCACGACCACCAACTTGGTCCAAGAAGGTAGCATGAGGCAATG
This sequence comes from Eutrema japonicum, assembly GCA_030161315.1. Lineage (NCBI taxonomy): Eukaryota > Viridiplantae > Streptophyta > Magnoliopsida > Brassicales > Brassicaceae > Eutrema > Eutrema japonicum. Next base: position 47,251,607 of record BSQW01000013.1, read on the forward strand.
CTTCACCCATATGCATATCTTCCTTGTTTTGTGACATTGCTCTAACACCGAAAGCCGATTTCCTTTATAAATCTCTAGTGCAATAGGATTCAACTCATCATACCTGAATGGTAGGTAGTCTATGGGATGAAACATTTCTTTGGAAAAATCAAAGCTTTGTACGAAAGCCGTATGATCTTCCCGAAGACCAGTCCAATAAGGAGTTCCTCTCAAAGAAAGAATCGACAATGGTACTCTGAGGACCCAATCAAAACTGATCATATCTATAAATACCACCTCCCATGTCTTAGATGCGACTTGGCAGACCTCAACTCTTTGAGGTATATTAGTTCTGGTATTGCTAGGAGCACGTCGAAACCTTAAGATCCTGTAATCACAATTAATGGCTGAGGTATCTGTTGGAGGTGGACTTAGCATCCCCAATTAGCCAGGTCCATCTCAGCAAATAAAGCCCATCCAGTCCAAATCCAGCAAAAAGTCAACACACTTGGTCAAGGAGGGCCCGCCGAGCTCGCGCTGACACCCTACTAACTATGCACGAAGGGACCAAGGGAGAAGATGACACGTGGAGGGTAGCTCGCTAACAGTGCACTACCTGCGTAGGAGCTCGGCGCCGAACTCATCATGATCTATCCGCCGTAGAAGTTGGAGCGCGCGTCTCGAGGTACATTACCCGCGAAAGGCGCTCGAAGCGCCACGTCACCCCGGAATCGCGGAGAGCTGCCTGCTCAGCCCCTGCTATAAATACCCCTTAGCATGCATTTGTTGAAGAAAAAAATTAATTGCTCTCCCTCTCTTATTACTTGTAACTCCCTCTCTCTACCCGGTCTCGGTCACATTATTTAGACCACCGAACTGGATTCCTTTGGGAACTAGTTCGAAACTCTAAATAAAAACGCCACCGGCCTGTTCGAAACTCTTAAAATCCCGGACTACTCTTCACAAAGCTGTCTCCCTTCTAATTACGAAAATCTCACCCCCCCCCCCTTTACATTATATTACACACTCTAATCGGTTCGGTGATCATCTGGATCAACAATTGGCGCTCCAGGGAGGGGAGGACGTCTGCAAATTCGTATGGAAGTTCATCATCTGTCGCCACGGCCTGCCATACGAAATCGTAACAGACAATGGCGCCCAGTTCACTTCGGTCCTATTCGAAGACTTCTGCGCGAAATGGAAGATCACGTTAAGCAAGTCCACTCCGAGGTACCCACAAGGCAATGGGCAAGCAGAGGCAACAAATAAAACCATCATCAACGGCCTCAAAAAACGGCTGGACGAGAAGAAAGGCTTTTGGGCCGACGAGCTAGACGGAGTCCTCTGGTCTCACCGCACGACACCCAAAACAGCGACGAATCGCACACCTTTTAGCCTATCCCACGGCATGGAAGCAATGGCTCCATCCGAGGTAGGAATTCCCACTTTCTGCCGCACTATGCTTACACAACACACCGACCTGAACAACGCCGTGCTCTTAGGAGAGCTCGACTTCCTCGAGGAGCAACGCGACCAGTCCTTACTCCGAATCCAAAACTACTAGCAACTAGCCTCCAAATACTACAACAAAAAGGTCAAGGGCCGGTTCTTCACTGAAGGCGACCTGGTTCTACGCAAGGTCTTTGAAAATATGGTCGAACTAAACGCAGGCAAGCTCGGCGCTAATTGGGAAGGTCCCTACCTCGTATCCAAGGTCGTCAAGCATGGGATCTACGAGCTAACCACAATGAACGAAGACGCAATCCCGCGCTCGTGGAACTCAATGAACCTAAAGCGATACTACTATTAGGCCCCCAGGCTCCACTTTCTTCTTTATCATTGTAATTACCCGAACTACAAATGGCTTGATCCTTTCTACTAAAGGGTACGTAGGCAACCCCTAACCAGGGTGCAGCTATAAATCTAATAAAATCAAATCATCCCGATTCAAAAAAAAAAAAAAAAAAAAAAAAAAAAACCGAGCACAAAGCTCGTACTCCTACAGCACACAAACTTAAGTGCTAAAGTCGAGCTCAAAGCTCGCACTCCTACGGCACACAAGCTATTAAGTGCTAAAGCCGAGCTCAAAGCCTGCACCCCTACGGCACACAAGCTATTAAGTGCTAAAACCGAGCTCAAAGCTCGCACCCCTACGGCACACAAGTTATTAAGTGCCAAAGCCGAGCTCGCCACTCGCACAAAAAAAAAACACAAGCTCTAAGTATTTTAAACCGAGCTCCACCTCGTACCAAACCCTTACGGAATAAATCAAGCAAACGTTTCGCAAATCCAATTTCATTTATAAAAAAGGGGGGAGGCTATACGCCAGAGTACATAATGGCACTACGACCTACAAAAAAAAAACAACAACGAACAAAAAAAAAATAGAGATTTACAAATGGCACTTCGGCCTCCAGCTTAAAATCCTAAACTCCGTCAACACGGGTACTATCTATATCATTCGGGCTCACCATCCTCGCATTCGTACCATGTTCACCCCGGAAAGACTGGTTCGACTCCGGTGGCTCTTCAGGGATTCCGATCTCAACAGGCAGCACGGTAATCTCAGCCTGAGCAAGCGGCGCGGTGGCACCCGGGGCTGAATCCGAGGCAGATGGATTCGAAGCAGCTCGGGATGGAGACGAGGCAGGCCGGGTTTGGCCAGACGGAGCCTGCCAAAGCTGGACATCAGGGGTACGATCGGAAGGAACCTCCAAGTCTTTCGAGGTCAGCTTCGAATAGACGACCCGCTCCAGCTCGGCCTCAAACTTCAGCTCGTCCTCCTTAAGCTTCGCCATCCACCACGACGGCACCTCCAAGCTATCCTCAAGCTCCATTCTGTCAAGACACTTCCGCGTGCCGATCACCTGACTGAGTAATATGTGCATAGGCAAGGCCCGGTCCCGACCAGCCAGATGGGCACGGATCTTCTCCCATTTTTGGTTCCGAGCCGCCCATTTCCTTTTGACCCGGTCATTCTCCTTGGCAACGGCCACCTTTGCCCGCTCAATGGCACCCTCCAGCCACGTTACCTTAGATCGGGACGCCTCTCGCTCCCCACAGGCTTTCGCGACCTCCCCTCTCGCGAGGGCAAGCTCCTCCTCAAGAGCGGTTGTTCGCGCCTTCTCCGCCTCCAGCTCGGCAAGCGCTTGATCCGCTTTCATCGCCCGCGCTCCTACCTACTCCATAGACGACTCCAGAGCGGCAGATCGGGCTTTCTAGTCCTTCAATGCCTTCTTGGTCTCGCGGATAACGGCCGACAACGCCTCCTCGCCCGCTGCAGTACGCAACTTTAGATGCTCATTAACCCGCTCCTGCTTGGCAGCTTGCCTCTCATACCGTTCGCCTAGGGTGGCCAGGTTGAACATCGTCTGCAAAAACAAACAAAAATAAAAATAAAAAATAAAAAAAGAGAGGAAAAAGCGAATTAAAAGCCAGGCTCAAACAAATCTCACCCGAACTAAAGAGCGGGATGTGCTCTGAAATGCGTCAGACTCCGGCATCTCCGAAACAGGACAGTAAAAGGACCTCCTCCCAAGGGCGGCTGCGAAGACCAACTCGGCACATGCCGCCTTGTCCGAAACAAAAGGCGCGTCACCGCGCTCATAGCTGAAGTCAAAGGTATGGTCCACGGGCTCCTCATCGCCATCCCCGAAGCGCTAGTACCATCACCACTAGGTACCTTGGGCTCACCCTTGGCCTCAGACTCCTTGGGTTCATCGCTGACCTCGACAACTTCGGGCTCTGTGGCCACCCGCTCCACGGCCACGTTGCCCCCTGGCTTTCGGTCGCTTCAGCCTCCCGACTAGTAGACACCTCTATCTCCGGAATCCCAGCCACGTCGGGCCTATGCCCACCGGATACCTCACCAGTAGGATCTCGGGACAGCTCGACCCAATGATCATGCGTCACGTCCTCCCGAACTAAGGAAGAGGACTCCACCTCATCGGTCATTCTCTTCTTGGCAATTTTCTTGCCCTTACCCTCACCCGCCCTCTTCCTGGGAACGGCCCGGGACGCACCAGCCTGTTGCGCGTCTGGCCGAGCTACCTCCTACAAAGACGGAGAAGGATGCGCAATGAAGAAGTCCGAGTAGGACGGGATAGCAAATCTTGAACGACCTATCCACAACAAACCATCAGTTCGGTAAAAAAAAAAAATATATATATATATATATATACAAAAATGAGGGGGGCAACGACCTACCCGACATCGCCTCAGTAACTCTCTCCGGGGTGAAGGATTTCCAATCTCTCGAATTCTGCGACCTAAGCACAGCTAGAACACCGACGTAATCGGACAACTTGACACCGACAGTATGCAAACCTGAAAACAAAACCACAACGTCAGTTAGAATAAAAAGAAGGCATGTAACACGATCTACAAGCTCCTACCTAGAGAAAAATTCTAATCCCGGGTGTATCTTCCCATCGGGTCTAGACCAACCGCCTTGGTAGAACGAACGAAGAAGTAGCTGCGAGACCAATGGTCGACCTTTCTCAGCTTATCTTCGATAAGATCCACCTTGGACTTAAAGGAGGCATAGTACGTTCCCGGGTACACAGAGTTCCCCTTCTGATAGGTGAGGTCCTCGAACATGCGGGGAGTCACTACCACGTCGCATTCCCACCCGAGAGTTAGCAGCACGACCATGCCCTGAATCGTGGCCGAACATATCTGGGAAAAGGCCAACCCCCGTCTATTGCATTACACGATGAAAAGGTCGGGAAGGGGGAGACACAGCCCGCACTTCGTGAAAAAGCTCTCATACAGGCAACTGAAACCCTCTGGAGGATTCCATTGACGTTCCCCCAACCTGGGAAGTCGGAGCTCGGTGGATCTGGGAAATCCGCACTTCGACGCCAAACTCGCAAGAGACTCCGGGGTGCTCCAGGTCGGTGAACCACCCAGGTCGTAAGAAACCTAAGGAGGCTTCGGAGCCCTAGGTTTCCGAGCCTTCCAGTTCGTCCACCTCCTCGTCCACCCTGATCGGCGCCGCGACCACCGGAGGAGGATCTTCCAGCCACTGACCTCCCTTGGCGAACCCCCGAAATCGACGGAGCGGACCCCAAAATCGATGGAGCAGACCCCGAAATTGACGGAACATATTGTGTCTCGCCTTCGTCGCCGCGACACGGAGATGAGGTACGCTCCGAACCATTATTTAGCGGAAGAACCAACACGTGCGATCAATTGTTCCCGCCTGACAAGTCTCAGCGGTCAACCCTAAAATATTGGAGACCGACCTGAGATGGGCCGAGCTAACGAAAAGTCTATTTCGATGCATTCACCACGCCTCCTGACACCGAACTGGGGGGGGGGCAATTGTTGGAGGTGGGCTTAGCACCCCAATTAGCCAGACCCATCTCAGCAAATAAAGCACATCCAGTCCAAACCCAGCCAAAAGTCAACACACTTGGTCAAGGAGGGCCCGCCGAGCTCACGCTGACACCCTACCAACTCTGCGCGAAGGGACCAAGGGAGAAGATGACACGTGGAGGGTAGCTCAGTGCACTACCTGTGTAGGAGCTCGGCGCCGAACTCATCATGATCTATCCGCCGCAGAAGCTGGAGCGCGCGTCTCGAGGTACCTTACCCGCGAAAGGCCCTCGAAGAGCCACGTCACTCCGGAATCGCGGAGAGCTGCCTGCTCAGCCCCTGCTATAAATACCCCTTAGCATGTATTTATTGAAAAAAACAAAAATTGCTCTCTCTCTTACTAATTGTAACTCTCTCTCTCTACCCGGTCTCGGTCACATTATTTAGACCACCGAACTGGATTCCTTTTGGAATTAGTTCGAAACTCTAAATAAAAACGCCACCGGCCTGTTCGAAACTCTTAAAATCCCGACCTACTCTTCACAAAGCTGTCTCCCTTCTAATTACGAAAATCTCACCCTCTCTTTACATTATATTACACACTCTAATCGGTTCGGTGATTATCTGGATCACTAGTATCCAAGGCTGTAAACATCATCGAAACTGTGAAAGTCGCTGCCGCATTTGATCCATGTCGTTTCCTTGAGTAAGGGGTTCCAAACCAAAAGCTGGTTGTCCATGACACACAACAAAATACCATCGCAATGAACAATATTGTACACCGTAATTAGTCCGGCTGGTCGAACTTTTGTAAGGGTAAGGTCTTGGATGATTAAAGACGGTGGATCGACCACGTGTTGCTGCTCCTCAATGCCCACGGCAGAAATTTTAGGACCCCTATCTTTGACTATAAACCGATGTTCACCGCTATAGCTGTTGTGCATACGTGACAAGTTCTTCTTGATGACTCTCCCCTCCAAAATCAGACTGTTCCAAGGCTTGGATACACATCTCAACCTCGCAAGAGATCTCAATGGAACTCTCGAGAGGATTTCCTCTTCCAAATCATATGGTAGCTTCACCGGCACCTGATTGTCAAAAGTAACTGGAAGCTTGGATAAAAAGAATTACTGACAATTTCTAAATTTCAATGATAATTTACTATTTTTTATAGTTACGAAATAGCAGGTAACCGACTGTTTTAGAGGTAACATTCCAAAAACAGAGTAGATAAACTTGAAACTTTGAACAAAAAAAAAACTTAAAACTTTGGCAAATAATATATGTGTTTCCTTCCTATACACGCTACAATTAGTCAGAGTTTCCTTTTCCTATCAAACTGATTCTACTATATTTACACCTAAAATCTCAAACCAAATCTCAAAAATTAGCGAACGCATAAACACAGGGGTGAGAAAAAAAACCGAACCTAACCGAACCAATCGAACTTAAACCGAACCAACCGAACTTAAACCGACCCAAACCCAACCATATTCTATATATAACCCAATCGGTTGAAGTTTTTCTCAACCCGAACGGTTCGGTTTAAAACCGAACCGAACCGATAAACCAATATGTTATTTTTGGTTAATTAGTTAATTAATTAAAAATATGAACACATATGGTGGGTTCATATAAGAGATGAAGTTATGGATTTTAGTGACTTGTTGACTTGTTGAATTAAAAATTGACTTATATAATTAACTTATATTTAAATTATTGACTTGTTGCAAGTTCATTTTAGTGGTATGGGAGAGACGAAATTATGGATTTTTTTTTTTAATTTTGATTAAATGAGATAATTTCAGTTTGGTTTTAGATTTTAAGGGAATGAGTTTTTTTATGGCTTCGTTTTGTTTACGTTTCATTATGATTCTTGTTTTTATAAGTTGATTTTTTTTAAACCGAACTAAAACCAAACCAAATTACAACCAAACCGAACTAAACCGAACCAAACTTATTTCGGTTGAGTTCGACTAAAGTTTTATTTAACCCGAATCAACCGAACCAAACCGAACCTAAAATTAAACCGAAATGCCCACCCCTTAACATACCAAGAGACGAGTCAATAAACTAGAAATTGAAATAAGACCTATGAGTTTGGCACACAAAAAAAAAGACCTATGATTTGTTAGCTAGCTAGAATTTGTATGATCATAGGACTTAGGAAATTCTACGCACCAAAAGTATGTTCAACAGAATGCATGAATGAGTTTAAATTGAGCAACGCTCCTCTAGTAAATGGTAACGGATGATGATCAGCCGCAAAATCATTCGTCCACATGCCCCGAGTCCGACACCAACAGTACTGGTTATTGTAAGACCTATTTAATTAGTCAAAAGTAGTGTTCTAAAAAGCGGTCTAGGTGGTGTCTAGGCGCTAGACGTGCATAAACTGTGGCGATTATCTCCTAAGTATTGGCATTAAACGTTATTGTTATTAAGCGGTTCTAGGCGGCCCTAAACGGCTCTAAGCGATTCTAGACGGCTTTAGGCGGTCCTAGACGGTCCTAGGTGGCTCTAGGCGGTACTAGGCGGCTCTAAGCGGTCCTAGGCGGCTCTAGACGGTTCAAGGCGGTTGTAGGCGGTTCATTAAAATTTTTAATCAATTACTATTTATTTTTTGTGTTAGGTGTAGTTTTTGAATTTTTAACTACATTTAATTAGATATATAAGTTTTAATTTCTTAAATACATATTATAAAATTTTATATTTTGTCTTTTATGAATATAGTGAATGTTTTTCTCTAATTTTTATTTATGATTTAATATTTATGATTTTCCAAATAGATGTTTTTGTCTAATTCGAATTTATAATAACTTTTATTGTTTTAGATTTGATATTTATAAGATTTCTTTTGATTTTTGTGTGTAATTTGAATTTTGAATCTATGTTTAAGATTTATAATATTTAAAGTTTATTATTTATGAACTAGACATAGTATTTGATATGTTTCACTCTATAAAAATATATATAATATATTGATTTATTTTGTAAACGCCTAAACTGTCTAGGCTCCGACTAGGGCGGTCGAGTTGGTTCTAGGCGCTAGGCCCAACTCGACCGCCGACTAGCAACTAGCGATTTTTTGAACAATGATCATTTTGGAATAGAGTAAATAACTTATAGCATAAATATTGGGAAAACAAAATATATCATTGATCAGTCATTCCTAATTTGCTATGTTCAATCTAACAGAAAATTCTCTGCATCTCCATAACCGGGAAGAGACCTAAAACTTTTCGGGATTGTTTTGAAAGATCAAAACTCAAAAAGATGACATCCAACTTGTGGTTTGATTCTCACATGAGATGAATGTATGTGTTGATGGATCACAGTCGTAGGCGTTGAATCAGGAATCCATAAGTTAATGAAGCCAAATTTCTTTGTAGCCTTTTTTTATTATATTGTTTGCAGACTCGGGAGTAATCCTATGCTCTAACGGACCCAGACTAATCTTTCGAGAGCTGTGATGCCGTCCAGTTACATCCCACATGGCTAAGCAATTGTGTTGGTAATTCCGCTTCCGCAGAAAGTCGATTCTTGACTTGGAACAGCAGGGCAACTCTTCCAACGAAAGGGAACCATCCCACTATCACTATTGGTTAATTTCTTTCTTTCTCCGCGAGTTTTCTTTAAAGTATTGGTAGAAAGCAACTAAACTAAGCCGTTAAAATTTATAAGTCATCTCTCAGTTTTTGGATGTATAATTCCTAACAATAACTAATTTTCTTTTTCTGTAGGTTGCTCGTTAATTTTCGACGAGTTAAGATATTAATTGTGAAAATTGATTCTAGAAATCCAATAAGAACTCTGGAATACCTGTGATCTGAGGAGAACCTCTCACTTTTTTCAAATGATTATCAAGTTTTTTTTTTATTTTTTAACCGTAACTCTTTTTCATTTCTCTTTTGTTCCCCTTCAAAAATGACATTGTTTATTATCAAGTTTTTTCTTTTCTTTTACCACCATATCAGTCGTCTTTCTCTCGAATGCATAGACAACTGATAAAAACTTTTGGCTACTGCAAATTAAATCGTGTTTGAAATGGTTTGTATCAAAATTCATATTCATTGTCAATCCGCCAGCTTATTGTTTTTGTGTTATATTCAATGACCACGGTAATCAAGAAGATGGCTACTCTTTTAAGCCTCTATTTGTACTCATGACTATTTAGAACCTCTTTTGGTTTAGAGGTGTCTTTAGAAATCCGGGAAAGTTAACACTGTGTGTTATTTCTTCCAATTCTTTGTTTACCGACTTTGGTCATCTATATAGCATAAGCATTGTTAGGACTTTGCAGCATAAAGACTTTCCTGCTTTCACTACCAAACTTCTTTCAAAATCACTCTCACACTTATACTGTTGTAGCATGCATTGCAATTTAGCAACATGTGCCTTTCTTATCACAATTTTATATCAACTCTCCTTTAATTAATACTCTTCTTAATTTGTCCTTAAATAGCATAAGCAGTAGTTCAATCAATGTCTTGAACAGGGGCGGTTCTGGACAGGTGCGGGTGTACAAATGCCCGGGGTCCACATTTTTTTTTTTTTTAACCAAATTTTTTTTTAGGACCCACTTTTTTTTTTTTGCTCTACTAAAAAATATTTTTGAACAGGGCCCAAACATTTTTTTGCCATTTCTGAGCCGCCCCTGGTCTTGAAGGATCAAGAACTTGACCCATGAACACGATCAGTCCACTCTTGTCTTCTCTCACCGTGAATAGAAATGGATGGTCAGCTATGAAATCTGGTTTTCTCGATTGATATAGCGAACAGGTCACTAACATGGGTGCAACAGAAACGGCTGCCGCTTCAGTTCCCTCTTCATCCACCTCAATGCCAGCTTTATGAAGAATGCTTGAGACGTATAGATTCTCAGCCATGGTAGGCTAATCAACCATCTCGGTTAGAGTACCTCCACCAGTAGTACTAAACGGTGAAGTCAGCCCCATATCCTTTAAAACATATGAAGCATCAAACTCGAAAGAGAACTTAAACTTTGGAATTCCGAAAGCACCCACTGATTTACGGTGGCGTGGAATATGATAATCAAGAAACCCTGGTTTGGATCCTATTTTCTCAAGCAGCGCAGGTAATCCGTCTTTATGATTAGGAAGATAAATGTTCATGGAAAATTGACGTTGATCCTCTACATAACGGAGGCGTAAAACTTGGAAACCACTATAGTCTTCTAGGTATTGGTCCTCGCCATTGGTCATGTAAGGGACTTTCACAGATGTGCCGTCAAGAAGGTGAAAATCGTAATCTTCTGTCAACTCTGCATCGAATTTTTGGCTTCAAGCTCCTTTGAAATACATTGCATTTGCAAGTATGAGTTTGCTGCCACAGATTGCCTCGATAGAATCGGGTGAAAGAATCTGCTCGATGACTCCATTGGTTTGTAATTTAGCCCATGTATTCACATCATCAATCACTTCACCAGGCTTCAAAAGAAGTGAGATTAACAAATTGACCAATCATTCCACAAATTCAATGTGATAATTAAACACAAGGAGAAATTGCCATGCTAATAATCTCACATCTAAAATAAGATGGTATCGAAAACAGTGTATAAAAGACACGAGACAATCCACTAATTGTGATTATTAGTTTTGAGTTGGAAATCCATGAAACATTCAAAGAAATTGAAACAAAATTTGTTGATAAGAGCTGGGTAGAACATAGAGAAGTTACCTTGGATGCGAAGTCAACTTGACTAAAAGTAGCCTTGTAGAAGTTATCCAAAAGCTCTTTATAGGAAGGCTTGAAGGAGAGAGATTTGTCGATCCAGACACCATAAGCCGCGGAGAAATGAACATTGCTTCTCTCGCTGCCATTGGCGAGGCTAACGGATACGGTCTTGGCCAAGACCGCATTGAGGTGATCCGATGATGGCAACATGAGGAATGAGAGGATTCCTTCTTTGGCGATGCAACTAGAACCGGCGGCAATGAGGCAGAGCAAAACGTTGATTGACGTTGGTGAGAAGACAAGGTTGGAGCCGTTGGCAACGGTAGCGATGACATGCTTAGCTAGTATTACCACAACGTCGTTTTGCATCATAATTGATTTCTCCATGTTTCCTTCTTTTTTTTCTTCTTCCAGATGAAAGAAAGAGTTGGGGGACGAATGGTTCTAAATAGGCAGAGGTGATTGATTATAGTATTCAAGTAAAGTATTAGAAAATTATAACATGCATCGATACACAATCACCACCACACGATTATAAAGTAAACCTTCTTTTTTAAAAAAAAAAATCTGAAAATGACTAAATATTAAATCGACAACTAATTAAATCTTTTGATGTCAAAAAAATAAAAATAATTATGTGATAAATTGAAAACAAAGACTGATTTTTTTTTTTTGCTTTTTCAAAGACTGGTTTAATCGAAAACTAGTTGACCAAAAAAAGGTTTAATCGAAAACTAATAAATTAAAAACAAAGACTGGGGTAGAAAGTCAACAACTAAAGTCACACTTTTAAAAATAAAATTATATTATGCAGTTATAACTTTTTTAATATATAAATCATTAACGCAGAATAATTGAATTAAAATTTTTTTTTTTGAAAATGAATACATATTAAATCTAAATAAACAAAAACTTATTACCGTTATTTCTTAAATCGGTAATTTTCTCCGTACTTAGACCATCTCCAACGGAGAGATGTAACGGGGTTCTTAGAGAATTAGTGCAAAAAAATTAAATCAAAAACCCAAATAAATGTAAGAGTCGGCTCTTATTTAAAAGTTTTTAGAGCCCGACTCTTACGATGACGTGTCCACAAATAATTGGTCACGAGTTTTTGTTTTTGTTTTTACTTTTTTTTATTCTAAAAAATCACTCTCTCTCTTGTATCTCAATCGCCATCTCTCTCATTTGATTTCTCTCGATCTTCTTCTTCGGCATACTTTCCCGGCGGCTGAAGGTTCTTCTTCCCATTTCCCATGGTGTGTGAGTATATGTCGATTTCATCTGTTTAATTTTGAGTTTTTGTTTTTGATTTTTCCTGCATGTGAGTCTTTGTCAATTTGAAATCGAAATTGAAGTCGAAATCGAAATTGATTTTTCCGGCGGCTGAAAGTTCTTCTTCAATTTGTTTTGCTGTTACTACTCTCTCGGCAGTTTGTCCAACACTTCTTTCTTTATTTTTGTTGTTACTTTCTTCTTCTGGATATGTTCAGCGTCTTTTTCTTCTTCATTGCTCAACCAATTTTTTTGTTTAAGAACCCTTTGGGAGTTCTACCATTGGAGGAGTAAAAATTATAGAGGTTCTAAACTTTGATTTTACCACAATTTATGAATAAAAAATTGGTAAGAACCCCATAAGGGATTCTACCATTGGAGATGTTCTTAGATGAACAACAGGTCGTAGTTTTTATTAAAAAAAAAAACAAAACCTAAGGTCGTAGTTTGTCAATGTTTTTTTTTTCTCGTGTGTATGTTTAGTTTATACCGTTTGTTGTGTAATCTCGGTTTTTTTTTGTGTGGTTTCTTTCTTTGGGTTTTCGATTTTGGAGATATTTTCTTTTTTCGTTGGCTTATGTAATATTTTATAAGTTTCAATAATAAATCTAGATGAAAAAAACGAAAATAGGGTTTGATAAATGACTCGTGTAAGAAAACAGCAAGAGAAGAAGAAAATAAAAATAAAAACAACTATTCAAACTATTGGAAACTATATAGAGTCGCGCGAGTGAGATCTATTCGCGGCGATTTCTCTCTCAATCAGAGAGTTTGAAAGTTTCCATTGATCTTCCATTTTAGGGGCTCCTTTCCGGCGCCCGAGAGACCATGCCTGCTTTTGCGCTTGACGGAGTGGAAAGGGGCTGTGGCGTTTGACTTGAAACTTGGTGTTGCGGCGAGGAAGCAAGGCGGATCGAGGGTCGTGGTGTGGGGTGGCTACTCGTATCGGTTCTGTGAGGACGTAGGCCGGCGAGGATCTCCCTTGTGCCCTTCTCCGTGAAGCCTGAGTTTCTTCCTTGGGTGGCTGTGTCGTCGATCTGTTGTTACGGCTTGGCACGGCGGCGAGTTGGCCCTAGGAAGTGTTGGAACGGGTATGAGCACGTCTCCTACAAATCAATTTGTATCGGGGAGGTTCGGGGATTTTCTGTTAAGATAGAGCCGGTTGCGTTCCGGTCGGCAAATGAGGGGGAGGAGGTGATTTATAGCTGTGCCCGGAGGGCTGCCTACGTACCCCGGATTGGGGATCAAGCCATTCGTAGTTCGTTGCTGAGGCGGGTAGGAGAGAACTGGAGAGCTGAGAGCTAGTCAGGTCGACTGTCAGGTCGGGTCGTCGGTCGACGGTCGACCGTCAGGTCGGGTCGTCGGTCGTCGGTCGACTGTTAGGTCGTTGGTCACTGGTCGACCGTCAGGTCGGGTCGTCGGTCGACTGTCAGGTCGGCCGTCAGGTCGGGTCGCCAGGTCGGGTCGTCGGTCGACCGTCAGGTCGGGTCGCCGGTCGCCGGTCGCCGGTCGACCGTTAGGTCGGGTCGTCTGTCGACTGTCAGGTCGGGTCGTCGGTCGGGTCGCCAGGTCGGCCGTCAGGTCGGGTCGTCGGTCGGGTCGCCAGGTCGGCCGTCAGGTCGGGTCGTCGGGAGAGCTGGGAGCTCATCAGAGCTGCGGAGAGCTGGAAGAGCTAGGGAGAGCTGCACCGAGCTGCGGAGAGCTGGGAGAGCTGCGGAGAGCTGCACCGAGCTGGGAGAGCTGCCGAGAGCTGCCGAGAGCTCCTTTTAGAGAGGGAAAGTTATTTAGAGAGAGAGGATCCGAGTTTTCTTCGTGTGTTGATAATGAATACCAAAGGGGGTATTTATAGTGGGAGTTGAGCAGACAGCTCTCCGGTTTTTAGGGACGACGTGATGGTTCGTGAACAGTACCCGTCACGTCGTGAACAGTACCCGTCACGTCGTGAACAGTGCCGAGCAGGTCGTGAACAGTAACCGGCAGGTCGTGAACAGTACCGGCATGTCATGAACAGTGCGGAGCAGGTCGGGAACAGTAACTGGCAGGTCGTGAACAGTGCAAGACATGTCGTGAACAGTGCCCGTGAACAGCGCCTGTGAACAGTACAAGACATGTCGTGAATAGCGTCTGTGAACAGCGCCTGTGAACAGTGCAAGGCATGCCGTGACCAGTGCATCTTCGTGCGGCGTTAGCGTTAGTTCGGGGTGCGAGCTCGGGATGGAAGCTCGGGGCGCGAGCTCGGGATGGAAGCTCGGGGTGCAAGCTCGGTGCCTTATTTGCTGAGATGAGCCTAGCTAATTGGGGGTGCTAAACCCACCTCCAACAATAAGCCCCCCCCCCAGTTCGGTGTCATGAGGTGTAGCGAATGCATCGAAGTTGATTCTTGTTAGCTCGGCGCATCTCAGGTCGGTCTCCAAGATCTTGGGATTGACTGCTGGGTCTCATTAGGCGGGAGCAATAGACGGACGTGTGTGAATTGCTAGACCGCGAAGTTAGCGAGCTGCGTGGTCGGTGGGCCGCGGGTTGTGCAGTCAGAGGACTGATCGTGAGCTCGGCGAGTAGGAGGTCGGCGAGCTGTGGTCGTTAGTTAGGCGGAGCTGTTGAGGTCGGCGAACTGCGACTGCGCGATGAGCGAGCTGCGACCGAGCTACCTAACTGTTAGACCGAGCTGCGACTCCGAACTGCCGCACTGTCAGATCGACGAGCTATGATCTGCAAAAAAAATGGCTAAAGATACGAGATTGCGCTTGAGGCTGAGCTCGGCGTTTGTTAGTTAGGCGCGAGGCCGGTGAGCTATGATTCCGAGTCGTTTAATTTCTAAAATCGGTTAGTTACTTAGCGTACCACAAGGTCAGCGAGTCGCGCGGTCGGAGAACTGCGATCATGAGCTTGGCGAGTAGGAGGTCGGCGAGCTGTTGAGGTCGTTAGTTAGGCGGAGCTGTTGAGGTCGGCGAACTGCGACTGCGCGATGAGCGAGCTGCGACCGAGCTACCTAACTGTTAGACCGACGAGCTGCGACCCCGAACTGCCTCACTGTCAGATCGACGAACTACGACCACGCACTGCTTTTCTTGGAGTTCGGCTTAGAGAGACGGATCTCTGTTATTGAATTTGAATTTGAACCTCGGGATCAATAAATTTTTGATAAGGGGTACCTTAAATTTTGGGAGCTCGGTGTATGAACTGTGACCGGTGAGTGACGAGTAGGAGGTCGGCGAGCTGTTGAGGTCGTTAGTTAGGCGGAGCTGTTGAGGTCGGCGAACTGCGACTGCGCGATGAGCGAGCTGCGACCGAGCTACCTAACTGTTAGACCGACGAGCTGCAACCCCGAACTGCCTCACTGTCAGATCGACGAACTGCGACCACGCACTGCTTTTCTTGGAGTTCGGCTTAAATTTTGGGAGCTCGGTGTATGAACTGTGACCGGTGAGTGACGAGTTGGAATGAGATGGGAAGTTTTTTTTTTTTTTTTTTTTTTTTTTAGGCCGTGAGTCCCGGTCCCGGATAAGCTTGGCACTTATCTGTATGGAGTTGTTCGGAGATGAGGGCGATGTTCCCGACATTTGCCGAGCTACTCTTTGCGTGTAGAAAAATCCTCAAACCCCTCCTTCTAGCGCCAATTGTTGGAACGGGTATGAGCACGTCTCCTACAAATCAATTTGTATCGGGGAGGTTCGGGGATTTTCTGTTAAGATAGAGCCGGTTGCGTTCCGGTCGGCAAATGAGGGGGAGGAGGTGATTTATAGCTGTGCCCGGAGGGCTGCCTACGTACCCCGGATTGGGGATCAAGCCATTCGTAGTTCGTTGCTGAGGCGGGTAGGAGAGAACTGGAGAGCTGAGAGCTAGTCAGGTCGACTGTCAGGTCGGGTCGTCGGTCGACGGTCGACCGTCAGGTCGGGTCGTCGGTCGTCGGTCGACTGTTAGGTCGTTGGTCACTGGTCGACCGTCAGGTCGGGTCGTCGGTCGACTGTCAGGTCGGCCGTCAGGTCGGGTCGCCAGGTCGGGTCGTCGGTCGACCGTCAGGTCGGGTCGCCGGTCGCCGGTCGACCGTTAGGTCGGGTCGTCTGTCGACTGTCAGGTCGGGTCGTCGGTCGGGTCGCCAGGTCGGCCGTCAGGTCGGGTCGTCGGGAGAGCTGGGAGCTCATCAGAGCTGCGGAGAGCTGGAAGAGCTAGGGAGAGCTGCACCGAGCTGCGGAGAGCTGGGAGAGCTGCGGAGAGCTGCACCGAGCTGGGAGAGCTGCCGAGAGCTGCCGAGAGCTCCTTTTAGAGAGGGAAAGTTATTTAGAGAGGGAAAGTTATTTAGAGAGAGAGGATCCGAGTTTTCTTCGTGTGTTGATAATGAATACCAAAGGGGGTATTTATAGTGGGAGTTGAGCAGACAGCTCTCCGGTTTTTAGGGACGACGTGATGGTTCGTGAACAGTACCCGTCACGTCGTGAACAGTACCCGTCACGTCGTGAACAGTACCCGTCACGTCGTGAACAGTGCAGAGCAGGTCGTGAACAGTAACCGGCAGGTCGTGAACAGTACCGGCATGTCATGAACAGTGCGGAGCAGGTCGGGAACAGTAACTGGCAGGTCGTGAACAGTGCAAGACATGTCGTGAACAGTGCCCGTGAACAGCGCCTGTGAACAGTACAAGACATGTCGTGAATAGCGCCTGTGAACAGTGCAAGGCATGCCGTGACCAGTGCATCTTCGTGCGGCGTTAGCGTTAGTTCGGGGTGCGAGCTCGGGATGGAAGCTCGGGGCGCGAGCTCGGGATGGAAGCTCGGGGTGCAAGCTCGGTGCCTTATTTGCTGAGATGAGCCTAGCTAATTGGGGGTGCTAAACCCACCTCCAACAGGAAGGAGGGTCGTTGGATGTCCTCGCTCGTTGTAATGGTGAAGCTATGAGGACGGCGGATTTGTGAAGCGGAGAAGTTTCCCTGGCGTTCCTCTCTCTTATCGGCCTTTCCTCCCTCTCCGTTGTGTTCTCGGCGTGGAGAAGGTCAAGCGCGGCGGTTCTATGAGGCCTCAGCTTTCCTTTACCAGAGATGCCGCAGGGTCTGGATCGAAGGTGAAGGTGTTCTGTTCCATCTCTCGTCGGAGATTTTCTGTTTCGGCTTAGGCGCATCCGGCGGCGGCATGTTTCTTCTCTTCGCTAACTAAGGTTTGGTGTTTGGTGGTGGTTGCTTGAGTAGCTGGCTGGCTGGTGGTGATTGTTGGATGGTGGCTCGACTGGTGGTGGGCGGCGAGTGGAGTTCGGCTGGTGGAGGAAGATGTGTGGTGACTCGGATTGGTGGGGGGAGTTGACTTGGGCAAGTTAGCGGATGAAGGGTTCGTTGCCTTCGGTTTTGTGTGGTTCTGTTTCCGGTCCAACCCCGGTTTTTCAATTCAATTTGCTTTCGGTTAGAGTTCCTAACCAGACTTTTTTGGGTTATTATAGTTAGGTTTAATATCCGGTTTACTAAAAAAAAAAACCCAAAAATTTAAATATATGCAAAAATGGTTCAAAATAAAATAAATAAAAAGACCGGTGAGGCACTGACGGCTTCTGCATTGGTGAGACACCATTGAAGATGTTTCATCTTAAAAAATAATATTTTTTATTTTTTTAGTTAAATAATTTAGTTTAAAAAAAAAAAAATTTGGACCAATAACAAAATATCATGTGTGAATGGACATATCTCAAATTTTTTTTTTTAATGTCTCATTTGAGACACCTCAATCCTCTCTCTTGTTCTTTTCTTTTTTTAATTGAGACCTCCAGTACATATGCTATGAGGTAGAAAGTCAACAACTAAGGTTGTGCGTTATGTGTCATGCAAGTAACATGGACTTAAACTCTTATGATGTTCCACAAGTTTTAAAATTATTTATGATGTCGGGAATAAGATCTAGAGATTAAATAATAGTTTTAAAACAAATTATTTAAATGAGGAAGATAAACAATATTTGTATAAGGTAAACACTTAAAATATCTAAAAGCATGTAAATAAGTTTAAAAATTTGGGAAATTTGCCACATGTACGTGGTCAGATGGTAGCATGGGAGGTGGAGTTATTCCACACACGGAGAATCCGGATTCAAATTATCACCTTCTACGCTGACACTTGAAACATTTATTATGACCATGTGGGAAGCTGGCACTGGACTTCGACCCACTTGAAATCATCTTGTCTGACATGAAGTAACCAGTCCTCATCTCTGATCTGGCATAAAATACCAATTTTTCATCTCTTCAATATGATTGTTGACCGGGCAGCTTAAGTTATCAAAAAAAAAAATTGAGAAATTTTCGGAATTAATTACATTACTACCGGTTTTGCATGGAAGAAAAATACTAAAAACTCAACGTATGTTGTTTTGATCATTGTCTAAAAAAGATCAATGTAATCCATCAAACTATTAATGAGAAATTCAAGTTTGGGAATGAAGAAATTGAATAAAAAGGTGGCATGTGCTTAGGATTTATTCACCTTGTGGGAAGTCTATCAGTTGGGCCTCGTCCCAATTGGTTTACATGGTAGCCCATAATGCAGGCGGTTGGGTCACCCGCTGGCACTTAGTCGGGCGGTACTAAACTTGGGGTCAGGCGGGGTGGTAATAAGTTCGAAAGAGTGATTCTAATCCACTCTGTAGCACTTATGTGCGTTCCTACCTGGGACCGTTCCGGATAGCCAATGGCGTATATCAAAAAAAAAATATATGCTTAGGATTTACACCAAATACTGAAACTCAAACATATTTTATTATATACAAATATACAATCAAACATCAAATCATATGTTGATAAAGAGAAAACCCTTTTTAAAACAGGAATTGGAAACCATCACCAAGAACAAGTGTTTATGGATTGTTTCTAAGAGACAGAATGTCTTCGGTCTTTAGGTGGTTTGATTCGTCCTTGTGTGAGGCCAAAAGGGTTAAGCTTTCCGAGTTTCCGAGAAACAGAGCTTATAAATGACTTTCTTGGTAATGGAGGCTTAACCACCGAAGCAGTTGAAACCGGAGAACAATCCGAACCACTCATGACTTCAAAAGCTTTCTCCTTCTCCAATTCTTTGAACTTCATTTTCACCTTGAGCAACTCAAGCTTCAAGTCTTGGTTTTCGCGGTTTAGTTTGGAGAGCTCATTGTTGTAGGAACTTAGCTTAGGATGAGGAAGAATTTCTGATGCGGTTGCGGTTGCGGCTGCTGGAGAATCTGAACCACTTAAAACTTGGCGGAGACTTTGTTGCTCATTGTAGAGAACTTGAACTACGGTTTTTATAGGGAGACGTTCGTTTTGAGCTGCGTGAGCACAAGCTTCTTGCGATAGCTTTTGACAGTTCATTAAGCTGCAAATTTTCTTCTTCTCCACTTCACTTATATTCGGATGCACCTGCACAACAAGATTTAACAACATTTTCTAGTTTCAAGTAAAGGGTTTTCATCAAATTCTGTAAAAACCTTGGATCTCTCTTTTTGTCGATCTTATGATTCAAACCCACAAGATCTTTAAACTTTTCAAGATATGCATTCCAAAAATGTCAAAGCTTTAATCAACGAAAGTTTCATTCTTGTAGCTAAATGTATACCTTAAGGTAGATGTCTATGGCTCGATACATCCCATCTTCAGTAATCCTAGACTGTTCAGGTATGCATTCAGCTAACCCGATGAATTTCGTCAAGTTTATGTTTCTATCAGAAGCGATTTCAGCAAGATAAGTATCCATCAATTCACCGATATCTCTGGCAAAATCAATAGAGTTTCCTTCAACTTCAAACTCAAGATAGTTCATGAGGATGCGTTGAACAGTATCAACATCAAACATTGTGTTGTCTCCGTTGAATGAGTAAAAAGGAATCAAGAGATCATCGAGCACGGCTTGTCTTAACTGTAATCCCATTCTCTTCTCCAAATCAAGCCTACAAGCTACCGTGGTTTCGAGGTATATCGCAGCTCTTAAAAGCATTGAAAGAAAGTTCACTGAAATTGCGTTTCTCTCCTTCGGAAGAAGACTCACAATTGTTTCAAGAATCACCCTTTTCTCATGTTCTTGTTCCGCCTCCATCTTGTTCGTCCCTTTCCCAAAAATCTCCTGCATTTTCCGCAGAAAAACCGAAATTTCATGAAATCTTTCTCTGAAATTAGTAATGAAGACACATTATTCTGTTACAAAATCAAGAATCTCACCAACCCTCTAAGAGCTTTTTGAGCATAGACCATAAGCACTGGACCAAGCGCGTAACTCTGAAACCCTCTAGCCATCATCGCAATCAATACACGTTGAAACATATCGATCCTTAGAACAGCTAAATCCTCAGCCCACCAGTCAACTATATCCTCCTTGCTCTGGCTCTCCAGAAAAGTTACATAGGAAATTGAATCTATACACCGGCTCACGAGCTTCACTCTCTGGGCCATAGGCAACAAACTCTCAGAATTTCGCAGAACTTTAACCGAATTCGATAAACTCTTGAGGATCACTTCGTTCAAGTAAACCTCTGTTGTCTCCACTAGGTTTGCAACAGAGTGTTCCTCTGTCATCTCTAGATACTCTGCTGCGCATCGCAGCATTGCAATGTTCTCTGTGTTCATCTCCAAGTTTATTCCGTAGCAGAATTTGATTGCTAGCTCGAATGCTTCTGCACCTCCGGGAAAATCTGGGATTTTGATAACGGTAATGTTCGAATCGTTGCTTGATTCGGAAGCAAGCTTCTTTATAAACCCACATTTTGACACAATTGTAAACTGCAGATAATGAGAGAGAGACTCTGTATTAAAGTGATCTCATTGTGTATTATTAGATCTAAAAAAAAAACTCACCTTGTGGAGTGAAAACGAAGTCTCTCCTACATGAACAGCAATATCGCTAGGAATTTCCTGAGAAGATATCCTGAAACCAGTTTTGTAAGAAAAAATATATATATTTTATTCTATTACGAAAGTAAGATCAAGACTGATTTCGAAATCAGAAACAGAAGAACTGCAAATAAAAAGTTTCAAAATTGAGAAACAGAGCGAGAAACCATTCACTAGTTCTCTTCATGGCTAAGGACATAAGCTCCTTCTTCTTTGCGGACATCTGACCAACACTTTGCGATTAGTTTCTTCCTGGTCAAGAAATCAACCTTAGAAGTACTTCAGACTCTTCTAAATGTAAACTCATATAGAGAGAGATCACTTCAAGTTGGAATCTTTACACGTCACCATAAGAGAGGAGGTGATGAAGAGTATGATCCACCAAAAGTTTCGCCAATCCAAATTCCTCAAATGAAACTACGAAATACCCTGTCACTGTGTGCGCGAGAGCAAGAGGGATGAAGGGTACTTACGTAATTAACACGAAAAACCTCAAGATTTATTCAGACTGTTTTTGGAGTACTGTTCAAACGTCAGAGAGGTAGGGAACCTTGTGGATCTGAAACGTCTTTTCGTAACAACCTAAATAATAATGCAAATAAACTACAGTCTTTTCCCAAAATTATAAATTTTGATCCAGCACACCGCCAAATAGTGAAATCTAGTCCTAGACATTCGGGTATTCGATTCGGTTCTGGGTCTTTCAGATAGGACTTTGGACCCATATAGAAACCGATAGGGTTTCGGTTTGGTTCCAATCAGTTCTGGGTCGGTTCGGTTATTAATTTTGAGAACCGATAGATACCCAATTTTTGTTTGATATGGTTCGGGTATTTTTAATATACCCGAAAACCCGGAAATATAATCAATAACTCAACAAAAACTAAAGAAGATATATTTGTAAAACCAAAAATATACCCGAAATACCTTAAATATCCAAAAAAATAACTAATATTTATGGATATATAATTATACTTCGGATATATCGGTTCTCGGTTCGGTTCTTCAGGTATAAGAGTTTAAGATCAATCGAGTATTTTTATAGGTGTCAGTTCGGATTCGGTACCTCCTAATTCAGTTCGGTTCCGGGTATTTTGTCTAGTAAAATTTGTGGACTACTTTATCTGTGAAACCGCATCATAAAATAGCAAAAAAATTATGTTACCAACATAACATGTGAATGAATGATCGAATTTACCAATCAAAAGGTACATCAATCTTCTATTGTTTGCTTCTTTCTCCAAGTTTCGAGATTTTAAATATTTGTCGACTATCAATAATTCCAAAATTTTTATGGTCCATACAGCTTATGGAACATGAACAAATTATTCATGAAGACTGAATAAGAAAAGAGAGGGAGAATAAATAAGCTGCACATGTTGGATTTTTGTGACAGAACATACAAGTTTTTATTACCAGAAGAACTACATATTTCGTTTGATAATTGAATTTCTGAATGAGACACAACTTAATCTTTGCTATAAATGGTGTCTTTTGCTCTATTACTTTCTCGAAAATTTGACTAGTAAAAGTAATCAATAAATATTAAAGACGTCCACATCCAAAACACAAAAAGATTCAAGATTTGCAAATCTTGATGAAACAACAAAACAGAAAAGATATTACACGGAATGATTAAAATCCTGGTTTTTGACAGACTCTGAGAATGTTTTGTTTTTGCCTTATAGATGAATCGAAGATGGACCAGAAACAGCAACAGCTCTCTGAGCACGCTGCGTTACGCCGCGATAAAGCTCCTTTGTCTCTTTCTTCATCTTCCTCGCTTCTCGCTTTTCGGTTTTTACAGCAGTTTTTCGCTCTTTCTTCTCTTCTTTCGACTCTTGGCCATGAGTCTTCCTCTTGACCGGTTCAGCTTTCGGAATTACCGCTTTGACACCGGTTTGTTCAGCTTTCCTACCGGGTAAAAACTCAATGGGTAGCTTCTCTTTCCCTTGGAGGGTAATGATTTTACCATTTGAACTCATTGCTTTAGCTACTGTTTCACTCAGCTTCTTCTTCCTAGCTGTCTCAGGAGCATAGATTTTACCAGGGTGGTTATCGAGATTCGAGTATGTCGTGACTATGGTTTCACAATCCCACTTCTCGCTTTCATCGCTGCTTTCTTCGACCACCTCTACAAATTCATCTTCATTCCCGTTTTCGTAATCCTCACCATACTCTACACAGCGACGGATAATATGAGCAGCAGAGTCCACCTCTTCTTTATCTTTTACAGAGTCACTGTTCTTCAATATATCCGCAGGGTTCATATATTTTACTTCAAGCTCATAATCTTTCGGCTTCTCATAAATAAGATTGTGAACGCTTTGAGCCATCAACTCTTCTTCTTCTCCATCTTCAGCCATGTAACCATCATTGTCACTGTCACTGCCATATTCATTGAGTTCGAGCTGATCAAATAGCTCATCAATCTGACGAGGAACTCTCGGGTTTTCAGCCACAGGTTTATCAGTCAACCCAACACTCTCTCTATCCCTTGCCTCGGGTCTTTCAGAAAACTCGAGCTCGTTATTGCTCACACCAGAAGCTTCTCCCTGTTGAGTAAGATTAGCTTGAATAACAAAATCTTCTTCCAAATCCTCAACATCTGAACCAAACTCAGATCCATCACTGTTTTCAAGCAACGCAGCCACTTCAGGATCAATTGCTCTTTTCACCTTGACGTTTACAGTATTCGACGCCACAGTATACATCGACTTGTCATTAGCTTCTTCATTCATCATACCAGAGATCTTAACACGGGACGCATCATACGCCTTGACATCACGAGGTAGCTGATCAAGCAGCTGAAACTTGGGGTTAGCATAGAAATTAGAACCACCACCAGTGTTCTTAATCTCTCTCAAATGCTCCAAGTAATTATAGCCATCATCAGGGTACCCTAACTCCAGAACCTCCTTCCTCACATGAGCAGGTAAAGGATTACTCGAATCCCCAAAACTGGAGTAACCATAAGCCAAATCTTCAGGGGCATCTTCGAACTGTGAGTTGTCACCTTCTTCAATGAAACCATTGATGTTTACAGGGTTCTGATCGACTCGTAAGAAGATCTTATCACCGCCCGGTGCGTCACTGTATCTTGGGTCTGACGTATCACGAGGACACAACTCGAAAGTCGCAGCCTTTTTCTTATCAATGAACTTCTTCTTCCCCATTTTTTACTGATTTCTTTGAGATTCTGAGGGTTTTGCAAACGGTACAACTGCACACAAAAATTTAGGGTTTTTAAGTCACAGCGATTTTAATTCGGCGCAAAAACTAGACAACGATAAATTCCCGATTTTTCAATTAGGGTTTATCTATCAATCTAAATCATCGAAACTAAGTCTAGAAACGACGCGAAAATGCTATTGGTACAAGAAGAAATTGGAAGAAGCTTACCTGAGAGTTTGAGAGAGAGAGGCGCAGAGAGATGAGAGACGATGATGAAAAACAAAAACGGCTTTGAAGCTTTTTAGGGTTGAGCCAAAACGCACCGTTTTGAGATAATTATTCTTTTTTCACCCTAAATTAGTAGTGGGGGAAATAATCAAGCGTGGGAGAGTGCACTGAATGATTACATGCGCCTAATCTTCTTCTTCTCCTACTTTCTCTTGGCATCTCTTCGATTTTTGTGCGCCATCTTGATATTGCGTGCGCCGTTGGCGCATTCCCCTATCCTACGGGTCACCGTCGTCATCACCGGAGCCGTTGATTCAGACGTCGTCGGTAGCAGGTTCGATCCTCGCCTCGATCCCGGTTCTCTCGACGAGATCTCTCTTTCCACCGTCCCGCGAGCGATGTCGAAAGCTCGTGTTTATACCGACGTTAACGTGATCCGACCCAAGGAGTATTGGGATTACGAGTCGCTCAATGTTCAGTGGGGGTAAGATCGTTGTTGTTCCTCAAAATTACGAAAACCCTAAAAGAGCTCTCCTTTCAATTCGATTATTGGGTTTTCATGTTTATTTGAGATCAGACGGAAATTTAGTAGGTGATTTTGATTTTAGCTGCCTTCAGGTTCATATATAGTTCTGTTCTAATTTTTGATTGTTGATTCCAAGATTTGGATTCTGTTCCAGCTAAAACTGAATCTTATTGAGCTTTTTTAGCTGCTGGGTTTTTGATCTGTTTGAGGAGAGTTACTTTGTTCGTCCTGCATATGATGGGTTCTTATTATTTGATCATGATAGGTGATGATGATTTTATTGAAGTTTCAAGCTTTGTCTTTGTGTTTCCTTTCTCAGGGAGCAAGATGATTACGAGGTAGTCAGGAAGGTGGGGCGAGGCAAATACAGTGAGGTTTTTGAGGGCATAAACATGAACAGCAACGACAAGTGCATAATCAAGATTCTCAAGCCTGTTAAGAAAAAGAAGGTGAGTGTCAAGCTGTTTGCTTCAATTGGTGACTTATATAAATGATAGAATTATATTGAGTTCGTTGTTTGCTGCTGTAATTCACCTTAATGTAGCAAAAGAAAGAAGAGGCTGAATTTATAATTTTATATGATCCTTCAACAGATTAGAAGAGAGATTAAAATACTTCAGAATCTCTGTGGAGGGCCAAATATTGTCAAGCTGCTTGATGTTGTCAGAGATCAACACTCAAAAACCCCAAGCTTGATATTTGAGTATGTTAACAGCACAGACTTTAAAGTTCTGTATCCGACATTGACTGATTATGACATCCGATACTACATCTATGAGCTGTTGAAGGTAATTTATGTATCCATCTGTGTGGAATTTTCTCTGTTCCACAATAATTATGGCCAGTGATAACCTTTCAATTTTCTTATGACTTGTTCCAGGCATTAGACTTCTGCCACTCACAAGGTATAATGCACCGAGATGTCAAGCCACACAATGTCATGATTGACCATGAGCTGCGTAAACTTCGCCTAATTGATTGGGGTCTCGCTGAGTTTTATCATCCTGGAAAAGAGTATAACGTCCGTGTGGCCTCAAGGTATGATGGGCGTCTTAAAAAAATAACTTGGTTTCCTATCCCATTTTTTCTCTAAACTGATTACAATAACTAAGGTAGTCAAATATTGTCTCCTATATCAGATACTTCAAGGGACCCGAACTTCTAGTGGATTTACAGGACTATGACTATTCCTTGGACATGTGGAGCCTCGGTTGTATGTTTGCTGGGATGGTGCGGATTTGCAAGGCTTCCTATGCTCTACATTTATATGATCATCTGCAGATTCCTTTTCAGAATGTTTCCAAAATATATTATGGTCATCTGGTGTGTTTAATTAATAATATTTTCTTGTAGATATTCCGCAAGGAACCGTTCTTCTATGGCCATGACAACCAGGATCAACTCGTCAAAATTGCCAAGGTAATTAATTTGCATGGCTAAAGTTTATCATGCTCGTTTTCGTTAGCATATATATTGGAGGGCATTAAGTGGCTTTTTTCACATCTTAATAGTATTTGTTTTGACTCTCGACTCAGGTCCTTGGAACCGATGAATTGAATGCATATCTGAATAAGTATCAGTTAGAACTTGATGCTCAATTAGAGGCACTTGTTGGGAGGTAAACACAACTCTCATATCCTCCTCTATAGTATAAGAGTATGAGTAGAGAAATACCAATGACTAATTCTCTCTGTCCTTTGGGCTATATCCACAGACATAGCAGGAAGCCTTGGTCCAAATTCATCAATGCTGACAATCGGCATTTGGTCTCACCTGAGGTTTACTAGTTGTTCTCTTTATTTCCTTGAGAAACACAAAATACCTTTTATCTTTTGCCACTATAGCTGTAAACTGGTTTACAATGCAGGCGATTGATTACCTGGACAAGCTACTACGGTATGATCATCAAGACAGATTAACTGCAAAAGAAGCAATGGTACATATCAGAACATAACTCAGCAATGCTTATGATCAGAAACTTGTTTGTATGGTTACATGAATGATGATTTGATTAGTAAGCTAAGTTTGATGCTTTTATGATTTCACAGGCTCACCCGTATTTCGCACAAGTCAGGGCAGCAGAAAGCAGCAGAATGAGAACTCAATAGAGAGATGTCTGAGAGAGTATTTGAGACGGGTGGCTTTTTGTTTCTCCAGTGTGTGATCTTTTGTTGCCTATGAATACATTTTCAAATCCTTTATGGATTTCTTTTGAAATGTGTCAACTATTTTATATATTGATATCTAAAAATGAGAGGCTTATTATGATTTTCTTCTTTTTTTTATTCTAGAAATCTTGGAAGTTTGTTAAAATGTTTAGCGACAGTCTTTTAATATTTAAGGCCACACGGCATACAAAAATATTACTCCTTCTGGGTATTTTATTATATGTTTTACTTGTTTTAGCTAAAAGAGAGGAGGCTTAAAAATTATATGTATTTCTTCTTTTCTACATAAAAAAAATATATTTAATATATATAATTGAAAAACCGAATCATCTGATAACAAACATAATACAATTAGTTATAAAATATTAAATAAGAAAAAAAATTGTTTTGAAATTACATACAGTTTTTGGGGTATTTTAGTTCCTGTATAAAGGCACGAAATGAAGCAAGGATATATAATAGAGTAACAATAATATCGTTTAAGAGCATCTAGGGAAAGGGAATGTCGTTTGGTGGAAGAAGGAGAAGTTCATTGAACTCCAACACACATAAACTAAAACGCTTAAGTTCTCTAAAATCTAGATTATGCCAGGCCGGTCTTTCTTATTTGTAAGACATGGACAAATTTGTGTGACATGGACAAAACTAATAATTAATGATGTGTAATCTTACGAAAGCACAAAAATGCTGAGTTATCACTCATATCAAGAGGCACTTATGTTATTATAGTATTGATTGATAATTTTTTTTTTAATCATCTCAAATATTATCAATTACAAATTACGAGGACAAATACAATTTTACCGGCCTACAAGAATCTACGATCGACAGTCTACCTGTACCATGCTCGTGATGGAGCACTTTACTCTTGACACGTTGGACCACGACGAGTAGTTATGTTTGCACCGCGCTGGAAATCGCCTGAAAATTTCTCTCCTGTAATTTGCATCCTCTGGGAATCGAACTCCCTACCTCCAGGTGTAGAAGCATTAATGAACCTTTGGTCGACCACTGGACCGAGAGGGCTTCCACCGGTTAATAAACTGTTTATAGATTAGGCATGACCGCATACTTTTAAAGTTTTTTAACCACCGGTTAATTTTTTTTCACCGGATCCTGATACGTATCATAATTATAATTCACTGGATCGTGATATGTGTTATTGTTAATTTAGATCGTGACATATGTCAATGAATTATAGAACTTAATATAACCGTTCATATTATTAGTTATTTATTTATTAAATAAGACAAAATAAAATATTTGGTAAGTATAAAATCGGAAAAGTAAATTAAGGGAATAGTAAAAAAAAATAAAATTGAAAAATAAAAACTATAAAATCTATATAAGATTCATGTATCAAATTAAAAAAAAAAAAAAAAAAATATATATATATATATATATATATATTTTTTGGAACCTTCTCATTCATTTAAAGGGATTGTTTCTCAGAGTTTCTAGGTAATATATATGAGTCAATTTCAGATTTTCTTGTTTCTCCGGGTTTCTAAAGTTTCTTAATTGCGGTTTACAAAAGATAATTTCTAGATAACTAACGCATATTTTAATATAAAATCTAATTATGTGGGTCATAATTATATATGCGGGTTATCAATTAATTTTTAAACATTTTATTTAAATTAACCATAATGTAATGTTTCTTGATATCTCTCTGAAATCACAATTTGGATTTTAAATTCCTATCAAATATTTTCCAAGTGAAAATGGAGGTGAATTTAACAATTGTAATATTAATGATTTCTTCTCTAAAAATGGTATTCAACCCCGTTTCTCGTACCCTTACACTTCCCAGCAAAACGGAAGGACTGAACGTACTTTACGTACTATCAACAATCTTGTGCGTGCTCTCCTTATTCAGGCAAATCTGTCCAACACATATTGGGTCGAAGTTTTAAACATGGCTGGTCATCTCTTTAATATCCTTCCCTCAAGCACCATAAACAATGAGCTTCCTTTTACTCGTCTTTTCAATAAAAATGTCTCATATGATCACCTTCGGGTTTTTGGTTGTTTATGCTATCTTAATCTTCTTCCAACGTCTATCAACAAGCTTTTCCCACGCTCCACTCGGTGCATTTTTCTAGGTTACCCGACAAACCATCGAGGATATAGGTGCCTTGATCTCTCATCTCGTCGCATCATCATCTCGCGTCACGTTGTTTTCGACGAAATGACATTTCCCTTTGCACCCACAACATCTCAATCTCCTACAGCTCAAGCCCCAAAGATCCGCTGCTACCTCTCTTCTCCGCCACTTCTCCTTCTCCTCACATGGATCCACTTCCTCCACCTTCTCCAATGATTTCTTCTTCTCAACAACCATCTTCATCGCCTTTAAACACATCTGATCAAGTTCATTCTCCCTCTCGCTCAACTGATCATGTCACTTCTCCTGCATTGGCTGCTCCTTCTCATTCGACGGCGCAACAATCTGATCCTAGTTCTTTGGTTCCTTCCGCTCCACCAGCTTTATCTACCTCTAATGTTGGTTTTGGCGATACCGCTTTGACTTTGTGTCTTCATACGGTTTGGTGGTGGCGGAGCTTGACTGGTCAAAGCAGTCGTTGGTATGAAATATTGTTACAGTTAGCGATTAACGGTTTTTAACCGTTTTGTACAGTTACAGTCTGATTACAGTTTAAAAATGGTACGGTTATGGTATGAAATATTGTTACGGTTTGATTTTCGTTAATAATTAATTATAAATGAATTATTTTTTGTACTAAATAATTTATCATCACTGTAAACTAATAGTAATTCAATTTTCCAATCAAATTTTTTTAAGTCTATTACATCTTTTTTTAACTAATGGTGTCTCAACTTTTTTCTTATGTAACTTTTGAAAGTTTGGAAGCAAATATAGACATCTAATTTTCAATCCATATATATGGCATATGCGCTAATGGTTATAAGAGGTTCAGCTGATTCATAACACAAAATATGATATCTATTTTTTTTATTTTTTTTTGTAGATTTGGAAGCAAATATAGGCTTCTAATTTTCAATCCACATATATGGCATATGCGCTTATGGTTATAAGAGGTTAAACCGATTCATAACACGGTAAAATATGATATCTATTTTTTTTTGGTAGGTTTGGAAGCAAATTAGATTGGTCAAAAAAAATATAGATTTCTAATTTTCAATTCAATCCATATATATGGCATATGCGCTTATGGTTATAAGAGGCTCAGCCGATTCATACAACGGTAAAATAAGATATCTATTTTTTTTATTTTTTTTCAAAATAAATTTACCGTCTTATTCCCTTTGGATGATTTAACATATGGTATCACATAAGCATTTGTTTTTTGTCATCATTTTGGGCTACAACAGACCGGCCCAATAGCCAAATATCCTCACACATAGAGGGCAGGTGGAGTTGAACTCGACACCGCTAAGATGGCAGTAGAGCTGTGACAACCACTGACCCACTTACTCCTTCTTATGTTTTGATTCTAATATTGTTTTTTGATGTTCTAACATTATTATACTTTTGATATTCATAACTATTATCATGTATCTTTCCGTGAATTAACATGCCTATACTCGATCACTAAGGTCCCGGTCATCCAACATTTCTTAGAAAGTATAGCCAAAGTGATGACAATCCGATCATTCGAGAAAAATGAATTTTTCAAGCAAGAGACTATTGAAGAATATTTTTTTTTTTCAAGTAAAAGAGTAAAAGAGAGTGTGTAAAATAATTTACGTTCAAATAGAAGATGAAAAGAGACGATTTAAAATCAGAAGAGATTTTCATAGTTTACAATTTTGGTATCTTTTTAGGGTGTTACAAGAACATGTTTTTCCATCTTTATCATTCACACAAATTTCTTGAATTTAAATTGTATATTTGTATATGTATAATGAGTATTTTGTTGGTAAAGTTTGTAGATTCATCAATGGAGTTTTAAAAGCATCTCAAATCTCCTAATTAGAAAAAAAAATAGAAATCAATTGGTTAAAAATATATTTACAAAAACATAATTGCAATCATATATATAGAAGAAATCACTCTCTCCCTATTGGTCCACTTGGCATCGCTTAATTAATAAAAAATAAAAATAAAAAAACATAAATCAATTGGTTAAGAAAATATTTACAAAAACATATTTTTTTGATAAGGACAGATTCATAATTACATAAATAAATTATAATTTTATGAAAATAAAATTTCCTTATAAATAATAAGACACACTCCTCACTAACCATCCTATTTCAAGTCCCACAAAATTTTGTAAAGTCTATTACATCTTTCTTTTAACTAATGGTGTCTCAACTTTTTTCTTATGTAACTTTTTGATATTTGGGTATCTTGCATAGTTTTAAGTCGTGTATTCTTTTGGTTTTGCTTTCATTTGCATTCATATTAGATCATTTGTGCATAATTAGCTTCATTAAGCATTAAAAATCCTAGAATGTTCATATTGCATTTGCATAGTCTTTTGAGTCATTTTCAGGTGTTCGGAGCTGAAGGAGATTGGTGACTTGGCATGGACATGAAAGAAGAGCAATTGAGCCAAGGAAAATGAAGCATCAAGAATATGTATGTGGAAGATCGACTCAGATGAAAGCCTTCCTTTACGATTTAGCTTCGGATCTCTACATAAAAGTTGTATGAAATTGAGTTAGCTTCACAATGGAAGTGGTTGTAGGTCATTGGGAGCTGTATTACAAAAGTTATCACCGATTTACTGGACACATGTCAATCTGCCGCGAAAAAGAAAGCATTTCGATCATCCATTTCGAGCAAGGGTGGTCGAAATGAAGAAGACAAAATGGCCAGGGAGAATTTCGACCAGAACTGGTTGAAATGAAGACTGCACCAAAGAGGAAAACAAGATCCGACCAGGATCCAACCCGGGTCGACCCAGTCCGAACCAAATGTGTATATTTAAACCATTTTTAGAGATTTTTAACCTAAGTTTCCTCTCCTCTAGAGTTGGATTTGTATCCAAACTCTCTTCTTGATAGATTGGATTGATCTTCATCTTTTCATGCAACTTTAGAGAAGGATTCTTCAATCTTTCTATCTTTTACCTTTTATTTATGCATTTTATTATGTTTATATCTTTTTCTTTCATGTTCTTCATTCTTAGGAACTAGTTTTGTTGGATCATGGAGAATACTAGATTAGGATGATTTGATGGTTAGATGATTATGATATAGGTTGAACTTTGTTAGATTCTTCACATAAGTTGCTCTTAATGCTAGATTAGGATTGGAAAATCAAAATCTAGAACTTAGGCATTTCACATCCGCAAGGTGTTCGATGAAATGCTTGAACCAAACTTTTGTGAGCTTTTCATACATAGCCAATGAGAATTGATGATTAGGGTGATTAGCGAACTAAATGGATATGTAATTAATGCTCATTGATTATCTAATTAGTAAATGGAAGTTTGGTCTAATAGGGTGATTAATGAAGTGGTGCTTGAACCAAATCTTTTGCTAGCTTTGCATGTTTAGCCAACGAGAGTTGATGATTAGGATGTTTAGTGAATCAATTGGACTTGTTTATCATGCTCATAGATTAATGAATTGATTAATACCATGGAAGTGGATTAGTTATATGATTGAGTTCGATGTTCTAGGATGATTTTTAATGCTACCTCTTGAAATCATTGTTTACTTAAGTTCATTCCTTTGATAGTTAAATTCCATGATCCAACGCTTTTGTCTTTTATTTTTTTCTTGCATTTTTTTCTTTTCATAAATCACACAAAACCCCATAAAAATGATTGCTCTAGCTTAGTTTGTTTATCATATATTTAGTGTATAGTCTTTAGTCCTTGTGGGATCGATCGTTAAGTACTCCTCGATGTTCCATGCACTTATGGATTATTTAAGGTTTTATAAATTGTAAAGCTTTGCCTCTACTCTCTAGTGAAGTTAAAATAGTGTGCATCACTTTTATAGGTTTGGAAGCAAATATAGACTTCTAATTTTCAATCTATATATATGGCATATGCGCTTATCGTTATAAGAGGTCCAACAGATTCATAACACGGTAAAATATGATATCTATTTTTTTATTCTTTTGTAGGTTTGTAAGCAAATATAGACTTCTAATTTTCAATCCGTCTTATTCCCTTTGGAGACTCAACATATGGTACCGCATGAGCATTTTTTTGATTCTATGTTCTGATGTCTATTCTTTGATTTTTGATGTTCTAAACATTATTTAATTTACTTTTGATATAACTATTATCACATATCTTTACGTGAATTAACATGCCTATACTCGATCACTAAGGCCCCGGTCATCCAACATTTCTTAGAAAGTATAGTCAAAGTGACGCCAATCCGATCATTCGAGAAAAATGAAATTTTCAAGGAAGAGAATAAAGAATAAATTTTGTTCAAGTAAGAGAGTAAAAAAGACTGTGTAAAATTATTGAAGTATTTGTGTGTACGTCACTCTCTCAAAACTTCTTTAGTTTTCTAACACTTTACAAAACCCATAAAATGATCTAATACTTTCTTTTACAAAATGACGATTTTACCCCATGTTAATACATGTGTGTACTGTACACCCCTTGTTTTCGCGCGGTACTATACAGTGATTTGACTGAAAAGTCAAGGGGTGTACAGTACACAAAATGCTAGATTCTAATACAGTTTTTGAAAAGTGTTAGAAAACTAAAAAAGTTTTGAAAAAGTGACAAAATAGCAAAGAATCCCAAAATTATTTACATTCACATAGAAAATGAAAAGAGACTATTTAAAATGAGAAGAGATTTTTATAGTTTACAATTTTGGTATATTTTTAGGTGTCACAAGAACATGTTTTTCCATCTATATTATTTATACAATTTATTGAATTTAAATTGTATATTTGTGTATGTATAATGAGTATTTTGCTGGTAGATTCATCAATGGAGTTTTAAAAGCATCTCACATCAAACAAAGTGTGCAATAATTAATTAAATTTTAACAGGTTTATGTTTATGCATCATAATTAGTGATACTAAGTACTAACCAATATCATTTTTATCCTGGAATCATTGCCTGGCTTAGCCACTTTACTTGAAGGAATAGGGATTTATAAGGATCGAATCGGGAGAAAAAATAAGTCAGAGTATTTTCAAAACGACTCTGATACGGAAGCGTTGGTATTAGAATGTCGACTTTTCAGAAGTTTGTCGGAAGCATTAGGTTATGTCATGCTGTGTGCAAATTGGAGGTTTAGCCAAGAGATGAGAACTCTTTACTCAAAAAAAAAAAAAAAAATCACAATTCGTGCTGAGTTTGGAGATGAGAACTCTTTGCTCAAATCCTGCAAAAAATTATTAAAATCAATGAATTTTAGAATAACAACTGAAAATTTTCCCAAGGTTGTGCAAAAATAATTAAGTGGATGAATGCAATTGCAAGAAAATAAAGTATAAAATGACACATCTACATATGTACTAAGGAAAAAACAATAGAAGTTAAATTACAAATTAATTTAATTTACCTAAATAAAGCATGAAAGTAAACGCCCAAAAAGAGAGCCTTCATGCTTTCATGTTTAGGCTACATTTGCTAACAATGGAGGAACAAAGCTTGAACCTTAGAGAGTGCGCTCAAATATGTGACCCACTTTCAGCAATTTCTCCTAAAACCAATAACATAAAAAAATCAACAATCATTTGAAGCAAAATCTAAGAAACCACTCACTAAACATAGCTCTTAATCTAATCTTCAAATTATGCAAAGAGTTTAAATAACAAACCTCATCAAAGGCTGCACCGACCATTTGAAGACAAACGGGTAAACCTGAGGGACCTCCTTCGACTAATTTACATGGTAATACAATCGCAGGAAGCCCGCGAGATTCACATTGACCTACGACAATCTCATATCATACAAACTATGTATTCCGTAATGAAATTCCGGTAAAGAAAGATAACAAAACTTAGAAGCATTATACCGTCATAATGTCTCCAGCATACATTGCCAATGGATCATTTTTCTTTTCACCTATCTTGTATGCAGCAGATGAAGTTTATTGGGGCTTGATATGTAAATATCTATAATATGTTATATTTCCTATTCTATTAGGATATTGTTTCTTGTATAGCAAGTCTAGAATATTCTCTTCCAGAGGAAACCAGAATCGTTGCAGCGCCAACTTCCGATGTATCGCTGTCACCGTTTTACCTCCATCCTTCCGATGGACCTGGAAATCTGATTACAACAGTGCAATTACGAGGGGCGAATTATGAGGATTGGTCCAAGCATGTGCGGAATGCCTTGCAGACAAAGAGTAAATTAGGTTTCATCGATGGAACCATAGTGAAACCAATGACTGCGGTAGAGATCGAGCAGTGGGAAGTCGTTAATTCCATGCTCGTCGCATGGATCATGAACACCATCAAACCGACTCTCAAGACATCGGTATCAATGGTTGAAGAGGTAAAAATTTTGTGGGATGATCTAAAATTACAGTTTTCGGCAGGGAATGGACCTCGGATCGGTGAGCTTCGAGCTGAGATAGCAAATTGTCGACAACAAGGAGACACTGTGATGGTGTATTTTGGGAAGCTCAAGAAGATGTGGGATGAACTTGCAGTTTACAAGCCGATACGATCGTGTTCGTGTGGAGAGATGGCAAAGCAATTGGACGAAGATCGTGATGAGGAACGCACCAATACGTTTCTCAATGGATTAGACTCTGTGCGATTTGGAACGGTGCGCTCTACGATCACAAGTATTGAGCCAATGCCCAAATTGTCTCAAGTGTATCAACGTATCATACGAGAAGAACGTCAACAAAGCATTACGCCAAACCGGGACGAACGAACAGATCCGGTTGGCTTTGTTGCTTATGTTGGGAACCAAGCTCGTCCTTCTTCCATTCCAGATCGTGCAAAGGATGTTACTTGCACACACTGTGGCACAGTGGCGGAGCTAAAACTTTTTATTACCGGGGGCAAAAAATATATACTTAGAAAAATATAGTTTATAAATTGCTAAAAACCTCTATAAATATATTTTATCTTTACTCATAGATTGAAACCTTTTTTATCATGGTTTCATTTGTTACATCTTTAAAATTTTTTAATAAAATTACACTAAAAAAAATATATCAACATGGCATATTTATTCTTTTTAAATAAAATTACACCAATTTTTAAAATTTCATGGTGGGCAACTGCCCCTCCCACTCTTAACCTGCCTCCGCCCCTGCTGTGGCAAGTATGGCCACGCGATATCCGACTGCTTCCAAATACATAGATTTCTGGAACGGTGGGGTGAGAGAGGCCGTAATCAAGGAAGAGGAGGAGCTCGTGGTGGTAGAACATGCCGTGGAGGTGGCATGGCTAGTGGATTCATGGGTCGCGGTCAAGGAATTGCACCTGCTGGTCGAGCTCATGCTGTTCATGTTGGAACAAAAAGAGAGGCGTTCGATCGCAGTACTTTACCAAATATGACGGATGATCAATGGACTGCGGTGGTGAAGTTTCTCAATACGAAACAGCCTGACTCAGTAGACACCTTGACTGGTAAGAAAGATAACGTTGAATTTATCATTGACACATGAGCCTCCCACCATATGACGTGGAAGTTAGACCTTTTGAGCAATATTGTTGACATTTTTCCATGCTCAATTGGACTACCGGATGGAGATAGAGCCCTTGCTATCAAACAAGGGGATATTTGTTTAGGAGGAGATTTGTGGCTTCGGGGAGTATTATATTCACCAGATCTCAAATGCTCCTTGATTTCAGTGGCTAAGTTGCTTAAATCGACAAAGGGATCGATTATATTTACTGAAGAATTATGTGTTTTGCAGGACCGTACTTCGAAGACGCTGATTGGAGCGGGTGAAGAGTGCGGAGGGGTCTATGTTTTTCGTGGTGTCATGGGTGCTCAAGCTCAGGCGGCAACTAGTTTGGGAGCAAGAGATCTATGGCATCGTCGCTTAGGACATCCATCTAATAGAGTTTTATCGCTTTTATTGAGTCATGTTGACGTTGGGAAACCTGCTGAGACAGAAGTTATTTATGATCCGTGTTTTCGGGCTAAACAAACCCGCGATTGTTTTCAAGAGAGTTCTAATAAAGCTACCGGGTTATTTGCTTTGATTCACTGTGACGTTTGGGGAGCTTATCGTACCATCTTTTCCTCTGGTGCTGCGTATTTTCTTACTATTGTCGACGACTTTTCGGGCGCAGTTTGGATTTATCTCTTAAAAGAGAAACGAGAACTAGCATATTCTCTAAAACGGTTTTGTGCTATGGTTGAGCGGCGATTTGACAAGAAGGTTCGAGTGGTACGAAGTGACAATATGGAACTGGATTTATGTGCTTAAAGCCATTTTTCGAGGATAATGGCATTTTACACTAGACGTCTTGTGTGTATACGCCACAACAAAACGGCCGTGTGGAGAGAAAACACCGCCATATTCTGGAATGTTTCGCGCTCACTTATGTTCCAGGTTAGTTTACCCGTTCATTTTTGGGGAGAATGTGTTCTAGCTGCTGCACATCTCATTAATCGGACACCATCAATTCTCATCCATGGTAAGACGCCATATGAGTTATTATATGGTTCAGCTCCATATTTTGAGCGACTAAGGGTCTTTGGATGTTTGTGTTTTGCTCATAAGAAATCTAGTGATAAAGATAAATTTGGAGAAAGAAGTCGAAAATGTATTTTTGTGGGATATCCGTATGGCCAAAAAGGATGGCGACTGTTCGACATTGAGAAAGAAGAGTACTTCGTCTCTCGCGACGTCGTATTTTATGAGCAGGAATTTCCTTTTGCTTCGCTTCCTGCTACCAATTTGGAAACTTCACCGGCGTTGCCACATTCTGGTGTTGGGACCGATGACTTTCTTGATACATCACCGCCGATGCCACTTGTTTTTTCCGTGCAAGAAGTGACTCCATTGGAACTCGCATAGGACAGGGGGAGTTCCCCGAGACTTGTAGAAGACAGGGGGAGTTCGAGTATTGTAGATGATGAGCTACACGGTATTGTAGATGATGAGCTACACGGTATTGTAGATGATGAGCTACACAGTGTAGCGGTAGCAGATGAGCCACCGGCTACTGTAGTGACTGATGTAGATTCTGCTTCGGTTATTCTTCCTCGGGAAGAGTTGGGTATAGGAATGCGATAAAAGACTCAATCGAAGCGATTAAATAATTTTGAACTCTATGCGGCAACTTGTGCCACAGACCCCTCGCACCACACCTCGACATCAGCATCTTCTCCTCCAGGTACGGTTCTCTATCTGATATCGAACTATGTCACATGTGATCGTTTTTCAGATCAGTACAAAGCATTCCTCGCCGCTGTAATGGCCGCAGTTGCACCAAAGACGTATGCAGAGGCTGTAAAATTGAAAGTTTATCGAGATGCCATGGGCGTTAAAATTACGGCTCTTGAATTGAATTATACGTGGTATATAACAGATCTTCCCCCTGGTAAGAAGCCTCTTGGCTGCCGATGGGTATTCACGATTAAACATAATTATGATGGTTCAATCGAGCGTTATAAAGCACGTCTTGTCATACGTGGTGATCGTCAGATTGCTGGAAAAGATTATGAAGAAACGTTTGCACCGGTTGCAAAGATGACTACAATACGAATGTTTCTTACAGTCGCGGCTGCAAAGAAATGGGAGGTCCATCAAATGGATGTACATAATGCATTTCTCCATGGAGATTTAGAAGAAGAGGTATAAATGACATTACCTCCGGGTTTTCAATCTTCAGGCAAAAATAAGGTATGTCGACTTCGGAAATCTTTATACGGATTACGTCAGGCTCCGCGTTGTTGGTTTGCCAAGCTTACGACAGCCTTACTTGGGTATGGTTTCGCTCAGACATACTCCGACTATTCGTTGTTTTATTTAGCTCGCGGAGATATGCGATTATATGTACTTGTCTATGTTGATGATCTGTTGATTGGTGGAAATGATCCTGATGCTATTTCTCGATTCAAGGGATATATGGAAGACGAAGAAGCAGGAAATTGTCTCATTATCTTCGGCGGAAGCCGAATATAGAGCAATGCGCTATACGACGTGCGAGTTGAAGTGGGATCGTGAATTGTTATCATGTTTTGATATTAAACATGATGGTCCTATGTCACTTTTTGTGGTAGTCAAGCAGCATTTCATATTGCGGCTAATCCAGTTTTTCATGAGCGGACCAAACACATCGAGGCGGATTGCCACTTTGTACGTGATGCAATCAATGCAGGTCTTATCGCAACATTCAAGGTTCATACTTCCGCCCAGCTTGCAGACATACTTACGAAGGCCCTTAGGTCACCGCAATTTAGTTATCTTCTTTGCAAGTTGGGCATTCGGGATCTTCATGCGCCAACTTGAGGGAGAGTATTGGGGCTTGATATGTAAATATCTATTATATGTTATATTTCCTATTCTCTTAGGATATTATCTCTTGTATAGCAAGTCTAGAATATTCTCTTCTAGGGCATACGAGCTTGTATATATACTCTGGTTAAGATTAATGCGAACGGAACTTTCTCACCACCATCGTTGTTAGAGTTGCTGGAGAAATAAGGATATCGTTATGTTCTAACGCGGCTTTGAAGTCCTTCCGAATAAGTGTTCTAACCTACAAAAAAAAACAGATTTTTCAATCAAAACCAGGTTAATTTCTATTGACTGCTTGAAGTTACGGGTTACCTGTTGAGCTCGCTTGTAGTATGCATCGTAGTAACCCGCAGAGAGTGCATACGTTCCCATTAAAATTCTCATTTTCACCTAGAAAACAAAAATTGTCTTTGATTATTGCAAAACGATGGAGTAAAATTGAGAATTTTGTTTATGAAATCAATACCTCCCCGCCAAATCCTTCTCCACGAGAACATTCACACAGCTTATTGAGCTCGTCAGCCATTACTTGATTCCTATATCTTCATTTTTCATCACAAGATTTTTTTTTTTTTTGATGTATAGATCATATATATGCCTGATGCAATAAAATTGTGAATCAAGTCATATCACCATGTTTACCTGATACCATTCATAACGTGATAAATTCGAAGATGATTCAGATGAGGCAATCACATCAAGTAAGCTGGTAGTCCAAGAGAGAAAGAAGGAGGAGAGACCTGTAAAAATGGTAACATAAATTGATTTCAGATGAGACAATCACATCGTTTAATCAAGCAAATGGCCTCAAATACCCCCAATTTATAAGTAGGGCGCCCATAATATACGCATTGGCTATCTGTTGAAATACTAAACTACCTCTCATAAGCTGAAAGAGCACAAGACATCAACAGATTATGGATGAAAGGGCACTTACCAAAGTCCAAAGTCCAAAGTCAATGCCAGACAAGGGCAAGTCTCAGTGTGTCCAATAATATCGTTTCGGACTGCATGTATTGCCAACCTCAACAAGTCATGATTTTCATTGAGAAAGCACGATGTGACAATCAATGTAACCTACCTATAATTCATCATATGGATGAGTTAAAGAAACAAAGGCATGGACACGTCGAAATTTCAAATAAAATCATCGGGAGATCACTACATTAGCAGAGAGAGAATTGAGCGATTGTTTGCAGCCGCAAGACATCATAATTCATATGTAAGTAAATGTCCATTGACTTCGAGATCCAACTAAAATAAATAGAACTACATACCTGATGTTTAAGTACAATATGGAATGGTCAGTGCATGAGCTGTTTTGGTGTTTGCAACATTGAAACCGCCTGCAAGAGCGGTTCTGAAAATATCAGTCTCTTTGATTGGTTCTTCTCCAAATTCAGAATTTCCGTGTTTTATGATGAAAATGATTACAAGATGCAGTTGACTAACATGGCTGGTTTGAAGGATATGATGATGCTTGCTAAAGATGCAAATCCTGGCACTGAGCAGAAAACCTCCAAGTAAAAAAATTATCGGTTTCTTCCTTCAGCTCATTCTTCTCTGTGGTTACCTACACACAACACCAGTTCCCATTTAAATAAAAAAAATAAAAAAATAAAAAAATTATTAAACCATTGAGACAAACATCTTAAAAGAGATATTGTTTCAAGCAATCAAAGTGAACATAGGAACAGTCCGGGCTCTTACCCTTCGCGAGAGGGGCGACCTAGGTCCACGCCCAAATTGTTTTTTTTTAAATGTTTTAAAATTTTATTAAAAAAACTCTAATCTATTCTTTTTTTTTTATGGCAGACCATTGATCTATTATTATCTATATAAATAAATAAATAAGTAAGGTCCGTATATATATCTATGTGATTAACAAAATGAGCTCATAATTTAAACTTACTTTGGCATTCTAAAATATCACATATTTACGGTTTATTAGATTTTTATGCTTTTAAAACATAACACATCATAAAAAATATTAAATAAAAAACCAGTAAAAACAAAACATTAATACACATTAACTTCTTTTTTACCATGTTTACTTTTCACACAATATTTTGACAAGCTAATATTTCTCAGTCCACCAAAACTTTTTATGTCTTTCATTCGTATTAAAAACATTTCCACACTCTATTTGCGGCAATCGCCAATAATGTATGCACTTCATATTTTTCTTTCTCTAAAACTATATTGCCTCATAGAGTCCCAACTAGTGCTTTTGACTACATAAACTTTATCTTGCAAATTTAAGAAAGAGACATAACACATACTTTCGAAGAGGCTTCCAATTTAGTATAGATTTTGTTACGTTTTGCTTCTCTTATTTGGTAACTTCATTTTGTTTTTGCTCAAGTATTTTTCTCTCATCATAAATAGATCGTTCTAAAATTGAAAAACTTTGGCATTTGAAATTTTTACAAATGCAAAATGTTTTGCAAATTTAAGAAAGAGACATAACACATACTTTCGAAGAGGCTTCCAATTTAGTATAGATTTTGTTACGTTTTGCTTCTCTTATTTGGTAACTTCATTTTGTTTTTGCTCAAGTATTTTTCTCTCATCATAAATAGATCGTTCTAAAATTGAAAAACTTTGGCATTTGAAATTTTTACAAATGCAAAATGTTTTGCATAACCAAATATATCCAATTCGTCTCTAATTTCACTATGGAGTCAGCGGTTTTGATCAACCGTATGAGTTTTTATGGAAGAAAAAAATTAAAAAAATGATCATTTCGTCTTTAGTTTTGTTGTAGACTATGTTCTCGAAGTTTTTTAGATTTTTATTTTTAAGAGAAAGATTGAGATTTTATCAAAATGAGTTATGGGCAAAATACCATATTATCTTATATATGTGTAATTGACTATGAACAAAATAACGTATAATCAATATTTTTCTTCTAAGCTTAAATATGTTTATTGATTATTTAATTGCAGTTTTGCAGAAAAGAAAAGGCACACAAGTTCCTTCTCCAGATGGTTCTCAATGCCTCATGAGTTGTTTCTCCATAATGAATCTATCAAACATGAGAAAAAACTATCGTCCAATGTAAAAGTCTAAAACATGTATCAATATTTTGTTTGTAGTATAACATGTATTTAAATCTTTTAAATGTCTAACATTATTGATTTTAAACATATATTAAAATTAATTTTCAAAAGATTTTTTGAAACGTTTAAAATTTTGTAAATTTAATTTATCAACGAATTTATGTCTCTTTAATTTAATTATGTTTATGGTAAGCTTTTACACAAATGATTATGAATAAATAATGGTGTACTATATATATATATTTCACTGGTATTCTCTTCCTCTTCCTCTACTTTTGCTTTATACTTGTATTAATTTCCTATAATAACTTTTTTTGCTGTACGATATAAACCCAATATCAAATTAGTTTTAATTTCAACAAATCACACTACTCAATGCATACATTTTTATAACATCAGTTCAAACTAATGTATTAAACATATGAGTATATTTTTTAAAAAAATTAATAATTTGCTTGTTTATAGATCTAGATGGATACTAAGTTTGTTTGGAAACATGTATATATAATAATAATTTGTTTGTCATTTGATCTAAGATCGATTATTGGTTTTTTTTTTAATGTATAGAAGATTAGGCAAAGAGTTGAGAACAGACTCACAAGTCCTCTGTTCATGTTCATGATGAACCACTTAGAAATAGCATCAAACCCTTTAAGCAGAGCAGAAAATAGAAAGGTAAAAGACAGAAAGACAAGGGAGCAGATAATTTACGAAATGTTAAAAAAAATCGTAAGGAAAACGTCGATGCACAAGTCAGCATTTCTGTATTTGAGTTCAGGTGTTTTGGCAAGGATGAGAAGTTGAGGCACAATACAAATGATGCAAAATTGTATGAATAACTTTTATGGCATATATCTTACCAAAGATACTAGATACCATACCATGGTATGTCTACTCCTGAGGAACATCCTGGTTCCTAGCAACTAGCCATATTTTGCCACATCAAAGTCATTGGATACCAAAGATACAAGAAGACTCGCGTAGAATATTAAGATGTCAAGTCACCAAGATCGCGTTAGTCCTCCAAAAGTTGTGCCATACAATCTGCCCTGCAAGTCTACGAAAACGAGAATATACAAAATGACACACGTATAAACGGAAACACTAGAGTGTATAATAATACACACCAGCCATTAGCAGCAGCAGGCAAAGTTCAGACACGAGGCATGCAGCTGCTAGAAACCTGAAGCAAACAAGCCCATAACATCAATTGTTCAATACTCATATTGAAAACATACAAAATTATCCAGTTACTTAATAGTAACTTTTGAACATCAGGTGTCAGCTGCAAATTCTCGCACACCTATATTTCCAAACTAACAAGGAAATTGAACATTGTGAAGGTATAAAGAGCAACAAAAAGAAGCATCATTTAATCAAGCAAATGGCTTCAAATACCCAATTCGCACATAATATACGCATTGGCTATCTGTTGCAATACTAAGACCATCTCCATCGGTTGAGACACTTCAAAGGTGTCTCAAAAAAAAAAAAAAAAATTTAATTTTTTTTTTTAATTAAATA
The DNA here is from genome assembly GCA_030161315.1 of Eutrema japonicum. Lineage (NCBI taxonomy): Eukaryota > Viridiplantae > Streptophyta > Magnoliopsida > Brassicales > Brassicaceae > Eutrema > Eutrema japonicum. The sequence continues at coordinate 47,295,749 of BSQW01000013.1, forward strand.
ATGAAATTAAAAAAAAAAATTAAACCACTCCTAGTGTGACACATCAGCGTCGAGTGTCTAAACTTTTTTCCAAAGTGTCTCGCTAGAGACACGATGTCTCTCTCTCTCTTTCTCTCTGTCTTACTTTTTCAATTTTTTTTATTTTTTTAAAGTTAAGACACCCTCATTTTTGCACCGATGGAGGTGCTCTAAATGTACTGATTTAACTGTATCAAATCCTTTAAATGTGCTGATTTTATGGCTATATGGGTTTTTAATTTAATTTTATTATTTAATTATTTTTTAATTGATATACCCACGTTTTTATACTATGATAACGGTAATTAGAATCTTAGACGGAATTAATATTTCCGTTAACGGAGTTAAATATTCCGTTTGAAAAAATGACGGCGCGTAATCGGGATTCACCTTGAAAGTTTTATCTACTAAAATTTGTAGGTTGAGAGTTTATACTGTTAGTTAAAAACTTTGGAGGTATAAAGTGTTAGTTGCTGCCATTTTAGAGGTTTTTTATGCGATTTTTCCGAGTAACATATTTCACATGACATATACAATATGTTAAATAAAAAAGTCAAGAATTTCACACATGTATGTTGACGATTTTATTCATCAATTAAAAAAAAAGAGTCTGTGCAGCAAAACGACACCGTGTAGATGCCCTGCTCACTATTTTCCTTCCTTCGTCTGTCAACCGTCCGATTTTCCGGTCTTCGAGTAAACCCCCGAGAAAACCCACGTGTCGCTCATCTGCTTTCTTATCATCTGTGCCGCGTAGTAGGGTATCTTTTGCGGACAAGAACGCTTGAGTCGTTGATCTACGAACGCCAAACAATCCATCAAGCTCTCTCTCGCCGACCCTTTTAAATCGTACGCTTGGGATCTTCTCCACAAACTCTTACCATGCGGATCATCCACACCTGATAAACACAGAGCTCTAGTAGCATCACTAATGGCGGACTCAGCTTTCTTCAACAACAAGCAACACTGAGCTCTGTTGCTATACAACACAACCCTATCTCGTATCATATCCAACGGACACAAATCAATCCCCACTGTATAAATCTCCATCGCTTCTTTTACAAAACCCATCAAAAACTTCTTCTTCCCTTGTTTCTTCAACGATTTCACCATCTTTCTTCTCTCTTCAAGCTCTGTTTCACTCATAAGCTTCTCCTTCTTCTTCCTCTCTACTTTAACCTCCCAAAGATTCTCTATGCATCTCTGAGTCTCCTCGCTATTCATTTTCAAGCCACTATACTTAATCTTGTGATAATCTTGTAAAACTATCTGAGCTACTCTGTCTCCAACAACCTTATCCTCTGCCAAATCCACTAAACAATGCCCTAAAACATCAATAACTCGATACCTAACATTCGAATCTTTAAGAAGCAATAAAAGGGTATCTAAAGCCATTTCTTTCCAATCATCAGACGATCTCGAAAGATCGCAAAGTCTCTCAATCACTTCTCTAACCTCACTTACTTTGTTTCTTCCCAACTCTGATTTACACAGAGTCTTTATCAACCCAATTCCTCCTGGAGACTTCCGGTTTGCTAGCCCGTTCCACATTTCACTCACTTTCTTCAAGAAACCTCCCTCGCAGATTCGATCAATCGACTTACCTCGCGATGCGAAACAATTCAATAGATATAAAGACCAACATTGTAGCTGAATCCCCCATTCCTCTGCTTTTTGATTCTCTGTCTCTAACCCACCTAGCCCTCTCGTCAACAAATCGCTTTGATACTTCAACCTCAAACTATCTTCAACACCAAGAAAGCTTCTGTGAACATTCTTCAAACAATTACTAGCAATTTCCATCGAAAGCTTCACGATTTCTTCTTCGAACAAAGAAACCGCTTCAAAGCTCCTCTCATAGCTAGCTAAATTACCAAGTGCTCGAGCCGCGGCTCTCTGCTCAACCCAACTGATTTTCCCTCTAAGAAGCTCCAACAAAGCAGGAACAACAAAGACTCTTGAATCAACCGCTCTTGCAGCCAAATCTTCCTTGTTCATAACATATGTTCCGATGATATGAGCTGCATAATAAGGAATGAATATGTTCTGGTCTTTGAGAAGCCAGGCTCTGTTTTTGATTGATTTCTGTATAAGTTTTGACATACACTCGAACAAACCGAGTGATAGGAACTCAGGATCGTCAGGCTCGGACATGGCTATGTTCCACAAACCACTCAAGACCAAGACATGGTCTTTTGACTCGGTACGAGGAATCTCTTTGAAAATTGCGGCGAGTTTCGATCTTCGAAGAAAAGGGTTCGTCTCTTTCATGCTGCAGAAAAAACAGGATGGATTTGTGCATTGTGGTTCATCGAATTTGAGCATTTTCTTCTTCTTTTTTCTTTGATTTGCCTTCTGGTTTTTTGAAGGAGAAAACTAATAAATCTTGAAAGAGAAGAAGACACTAACCATACAATTATGTATGCTTTAGACCAAAAGACCAAATAATTTATCTCTTTTGGATGAATTAGTATTTAATTTGAACTCAAAAGAAAACGAATACTAATAAATATTCGCCGGCGTGGAAAGTTTATGGCGGCTCCTCTTTTTAGCCTTTATCTTTCCACTTCAAGTTCCAAGATTAGTATAGTTAATAATAAGTGATTAAGTTCTAACAAAGTGAATTAAAATACTAATACTATACATCAAGGATCGTGTTCTTTACCCGAAATTAGGTATATATAAAATAACAAAAGATTTGTGTTCACACTAATTCTAGATATGTGATAGATAATAACGATATTGGTTTTGACATTTTAATGTGATCATCTATAGTCCAAATTTAATAAATCATTTCATGTCCAGTTAGGAGATCTCAGAGATTATGAAATTGAGTTGAATGAGAAGTTAACATTTGTATATATTTCCTTATCGTTAAATAGTTAGATTTTATATTATTAAATATGTAAAGAACTTGGTAATCAAGTTATGACTTTGTATAAATAACTTTATTGGCCAAATCAATAAAACCGAGAGAAACTATTATATTTCTAAAGTTTCCTCTAAATTCTATCATGGTATCAGAGTGATAGTTAAATCATATAAATTTTTGGTTTTGTTCGATCCTTGACCGCTTCTTGCCATCTGAGATTTTCTTTCTTCTACAATTTTTTCTCTTATCTATGACCCTCTTCTTTGTTTATTTTGACTTTCGAAAAAAAAAAATCGTAATTTGCTATTTTTCTTTCCCAGAAATTCTGTTTTTCGTTCTTTGATTTTGTTTTGATCTCTAATGTTTTCTCCTCTTCTTCTTAAAATTAAAAAAAAAAACAACAACGTGAAAGAGATGTAACAAAAATGGTGGACATGTCAGGAAATCTACCTATTTAACGATAAGGAAATATATACAAATGTTAACTTCTCATTCAACTCAATCTCGTAATCTCTGAGATCTCCTAACATGTCCACCATTTTTGTTACATCTAAGACTTTCTCATGTAGATGCTCTAGGAAGCACATAATAATTTAGATTCAAACACACAAACTCATAACCTACAAAATTTGTCAAAAAAAATACAAAAATAAAGCTTTAAGTTTATTTCTTAATTTAATCCCACGTAAGGTACTAAATTGATAAGATGAATGATCTATGTTTCGTTCAACCATCACAATTATAAGTACCAAACAATGGTAAATCTAGTGAAACTATGGTATGAGTTATGAAACTCATAAACTTTCTTTGGAATACCAAACTAAGTTTGATGCTTAGATATCTGATACTTTTCAAGATAAGAATGGAAAGGTTAATTTAAAGTCCGAGTACGACATTACGCTTGTGGATACTTAATTATTTGTTTGTGTTGTGTTACATTACACAAGATTTTGAATGCGTAAGAGAATAGAAATGAAAAGGAAAGAAGTGAAGTTGGATGTACGTACGAACGGTCCCCTCAAGAAGAAAGCCAATGAGAGTGAAGTAACTGTCCCATACGAAAAAGGTTATGTCGTCGTCTACAAATAATATCAAAGTGTTGTTTGTGTCTCAAGAAAATGCGGCTGCCGACAAAGCCTCTCTTTAAACTCATTTAATCATCACTAATATTTGGTCTTTACAGGTAAACTTAATTATCACTAACCTGATTCATCTTCCATGTTAATTAATTTATTTCTTTTCCAAGATTCGCAAATCAAGAAAGATCCTTTTTAGGCAAAAAAAAAAGAAACACTTCAGAGTTCAGGCTAAGTTCTCAACTTGACATGTGTATCTGTCGGAGAAACTCAATATTTAACTATTTATTAAAGAAACAAAAAAACAAGGTTTTAGTTTAATCACGCTCACTTAATCCGCGTGCTTTATGTGTTTTGATTCTTGTGCACAATCACATGAATTCTCCACAAGAAAAGCTCTCAAAAGATTTTGAATTTATGAATCAGAAAGGGTCTCATGATATAGAACTAGGAAAATTGCCTATGATAAGATTCTAAGTCACTTAGCTATGCACAAACTCTGAAACCTATTGTGGTCTCATAATTCTCAAAAAGCCAAATGCAAAGAGTTAGTAGAGAGAATGAACAGAATATACCAATATTACTACTTTCGGAGAGCTTTATGGATATGGGTTTTGGCTGATCAAGCAGGAGGATAAGGCTCTGAACACAGAGAAAGAGAGAGAGAGCTTCAGTGAGAGGTTTTATGCCTCTTAGCGACCGGTGTAGTATCTTCTTCTTCATCTGCTTCGTCTGACGGAGGCACGCCTGTAATCTCATTCATTAGATTCCTGAAATAATCAAGCTTGTCTTCGTCCGTTTCTGCTTCATCATCATTCATCTCTGGATCATCCATCAGCAGCTGGACAACAACCATTCAAAGCTTTGATACTCTTTTTTTTTTCTCAACTCCAAACAAACATTATAATAGGAAAATGTTAAAAACAATTCTTACATCTTCAAGGATAGTATGAAATCTTAAGCCTCCAGTTGAAAGTGGAGAGTTGTTATTCAAACATTGCCCATCGATTTGAACGAGAGGAGCTTGAGGTATCAATAAATCTTCGGTATGATCAGCAGATATACGTTGCCTTCCAATTTGCACAGTTGCTTCTCTCTGATTATGAGCTGCTGTATGAGGCAACAACGGTTCTTCTACAAGAGCTTGTTGCTTACCAGTTTGTACCGTAAAGTCACTTCGATATCGAGCTATTTTCCGAGGCATCAATGATGTATGAGCAGTCTGAGATTCGCACATCAACTGATCAACACGCTTCCTCAATCTTTTTGCTTTATCTTGCGCCTCATCAATCTTACACAGAATCTTTGCTAAGAAATCATCAGAACAATCTAACTCAGAAACAAGACAATCATCTTCAATTTCATCTTCCTTGCCCGTAGCTTTCCGGCCTGTACCAAAATCTAACATAATATTAAAGATTTAGTGCTAAAGTCCCCCTTTTTTTACCCAAACATCTAATTTTAAGAAACTGGAACAATGTGTATAGATCTCACCTGGATCAGGATACTGAGCCTTAACAGTTGCTGGCTTCCGTTTTTCTGAACACCAAAGTTAGATCACAAAGTTAGACCGTTGTAGTCGAGATCAAAAGAAAGTTGAAAGAAGCAAAGAAAGCTGCAATGTCGATACCCGAATAAGAGAAAACATTATGGCTAGACATATAAGCTGCAACATCTGTTGTCTCTTCCACTCGATTCCTTATTCCTCTCTTATAAACATTCATCCTCTGAGTTTGGTCTTGAAAAGGAATCGATCTCCCATCAAGGCCTTCAAATTTCGACTTCTCCAGATCAAACTGTTTAGTCTCATAGTAACTTTCAACTTCTTTCTCATACTGTCTTGCTTGAGACTCAATTGCTTTAACCTTGAGCTCTAACCACTTACATCGCCACATCAAAGGCTGACAAAACCGCCTCCAGTCATCCGTCAGCTTCTTCTTCCTCAAACCCAAAAAGTCAGTCCCATCAACACAAGTTTCAGGCAATGGATAATCTTTGCTCAACATCGATTGGGCTTCAAAACCAGAACCATCATCATCATCATCATCACGAGCACACATTGAATCACCAAAAGAACTCGAAGAGGATTGACACAAAACCTCTTCTTCCTCTTGAAACTCATCCATCTGATCTCCACACTCCAAGATATCAACTTTTAAATCTTCCGATTGTTGATTTGCAGAACAATCTGAGATATCCATTTCAGATCTTGGCTTTGATTTAAGCGACATAAAAGCCCTTCCCCACCACACAAAAAAAGCCTTCAACTTTTTGTTCTTGCTACAATCGAAAAACAAAACAAGAGACATTGAGTATGAAAAAAAGCAGTCAACTTTGTTCTGCTATAATCGAAAACAAATCGATAGAGACAATAAGATTAGACACAAGTAAGAAAAAGCATTCAACTTTGATGCGAAATCTAATTTGATAAAGCGGTGAAATTTGATCTTACAAGACTAAGTGGTTCAATCCTATAACAACCCAACAACAACAAAAAAGAGAGGAAATTTGATGAATCAGAATCTGTTAGCGTAAATCCAAATTTCTTGGAGAGCCTTAAACCCAAAACCCTGGGAGATGGAGAGAGAGAGAAAGAGTCAAGAAACAGAGAAGAGAGAGTTTATTCACCTAACTATCTCGAGAAATTGACTGGCCTCTTCTCTACTCGAATCCAAAAAAGAAAAAGAGGTTTTTAATCCAAAAAAATAAATATTATTTTTGTTATGTAAAATAATTTTTAAAAGAGCTTATTTTCCAAATTTAATTTATTCAATATCCTCTTTCTTTTTTTGGTATCTTTCTTTTTTCCTTTTCTTCTTTTTTTTTTCCGATTCTCAAATGATTTTCTACGATCCTCTCGTCTTCGTTTTTGGAGCAAGAGAAATTAATAATATCGATATCTTTTGTTATTTATATCCTCAAGATTAATTGGGAAAGCACAACTTCGGCTCCAAGTCATTTGACTCTATGAATATTGGGAGTGTTCGGACAAAACACCATGTGGTTGATAATGTAAGTCACAATTCACGTCAATCAAAAAGTTGACATCTAAAATTAAAAAATTAAAATAAAAAGTTGATAGCGGAAAAAATTAATTTTGACGGAAAAAACTCTATTGATTTAAATAAAAAAACTCTATAAATTTCCACACTTATTCCAGTTATAATGTAAAATATGTTATTAATTTTGACGGAAAAAATTAATGTATAATATTTACTTAAGTTTAAAAGGTAAATTTTAGATTAAAAATAAATGTTAAAAATATGTGAAACCAAAACGATAATTTGGTGATACTGATGATGCTAAATATATGAGGTTTTTGGGATGTATTTTTAATTTGATTTTAGCAATAAATATTTTATTGTAAAATATCAAACAAATTATTAAAATTTTAATAATTATTTAGTTATGTTTTGTAATTAATTTATGAAAAATAATTGATCATTAACAAATTAATCTATTTTTATTTATAAAATATTTATTCTGCATCGTTTTTTACATTTTTACCATTCACACATTTGGATTGCACTGCATGTTGTTTTTTTTAACCATTCATATATTGTATCGCACTGCTTGTTCCGAAATAACCGCGCTTGTTTCGCATGATACGTTTTTTCCAATCACACCGTACTAAAACCACATCGCACCTCCTAAACTACTTGTCTCGCACCGCTTAAATCGTTTTCACCATTCGAAACCTCAATTAAAAAATAGTTCCAATTTTAAGTTTCAAAATATCCGGAGACTCTCTCTCTTCTCGCACCTCTATATTTGAGAGAGAGAGAAAGAGTTATCTTCTCTTTGATGACTCCGATTTTGGTTAAGGTATATTGATTTGTTGTTATTTGGTTGTAAATTTGGCATCTCGTCCTCTGATTTTGGTTATTTCCAAAAACAAATTACAACTAATAAATTATATGCGTAACTACACCAATTAAGATATAATACATGGTGACATGCACCATCTATCTAATTATGTATGATGACATACATATTTGTTCGATCTAGATTAAATATCTTAAAAATTGTATATGATAGGGTCAAAATACAATTTATACAAACTAATTTTACCCAATTACTCGAATTATAGAACTTGATCTGTTCTCTAATAAAACCAATTGTTATCATCCTCAAAGCCAACATTCGTTCGATGGTTAACCTAATCGATTTACTAAACACTCGACATTAAGATTTATAGGCTTGTGTCTTAATTATGCATGGTGACATATCTAGCCATCTTGTTGTTATGTAACTTGTTTTGAACCCTTTTATGGCTTTAAGACATTGCATAGTAGAAGAACATAACTAAGGGTATGAATGGGCGACGCGGACCAATGGTGGGATGGACGGTCCAGCAAAAAAGTTTCCATTCATAACAATTTGTAAAGTGCGGGAGATAAAACATAATAAAGTGCGGGAGATAAAAAATATTAAAATTTGGTAATGTTTTCTCCGTCCGCATAGTGCGGCCCAACAACACCCAAATATGTGTGTTTTAGGTACGGTCCATTTAAAAAAAAAACAAAAATCAAAAAAAAATTATGAAAAAAATTCTATGGATAAATTTTATTGACTTATACATTATTATATGAACAAAAAAAAATTGGCTTGTCGAAATGTTAAAAAATAAATAATCAAAGTTTAATAATTATTATATCCGCACCGCACTTGTGATATTCACCATTCAAATATTGTCACACACCGTTTGTTTCCCACTACCCGCACTAGTTCCGCATGATGCGTTTTTCCGCACGAACCGCACTTGAACCGTACCGCACCCCTTAATCCGCTTGTCCCGCACCGCCCAATCTACTGTCACCATTCGAAACCTAAGTGTTGAAATCTTGTTATAAATCAACCAAGTCGTTTTCTTTAATGAATTTGGCGAACCTAGTTATACGTCTAAATCCATCGACACACTTTTGTTCATGCCAGTGAACTAGATTAAAAAACAGTTGAAATCTTGAATAAAGACTATATATCTATCTACCGTTTCTAGAAACAAAAACTATTAAGAAAGTATGAAACTTAGTTCAGAATTTAACTGAACCAGACCAACATTGAGTCTAGTAAATAAAATTAATTAGGATTCAACCCGCGTTAGAAAATTGTTTCAAAATTAAAAAAAAAAAAAATCTGAATTTTATAATATGTATAAATAATGATTATATATAGAACTGTGAACTAACATGTCTACTTAACCCATTATGCAATGAACTAAAATATTATTTGGGCTAACCCGCAAAAACCTATAATCTTGAAAACATAATTCTAATATGCACCGCTTAATGACTATGGTTTTTATGGTCAGTCCATATACTCTTAAAAAACAATTTTCTCATGTCTAATTCTTTATAAAATTAGTAAAATATTTTTCAAATTTTTGTTTTGATATATATTCAAATAAAATATAATAATCATAGTGAAAATATTGCAAGATCTCAAATATATTTTCTTTGATAATATTGCAATATGTATAAATTGATTATTATTTGATAATATAATATCATAATAATTAAAAAATTAAATAGTAAATAACTTTTTTAATGGAAAATAATTACTTTTCATATTCTCATCAATAATTTTAAAATACAATTATATTATTTTCTATTTTTATTATTTTTTCTTATTTGTAATGCCATAATATATAATAACTTACAAAATAAACTTCTTAAATAATAATATAGAGATACGCATGGTTCAGAGGAAATCAGCAACCGTTTAATAAAAAGAAAAGAAAAAAACAACCCAAACAAACTAACTAGTCAAACCTCTATTCTTTGTTTGTAACTAGATATTTAGTTTGAAAAATTCTGCTAACATATGCACAGCAAATAATTCGATTTACATTATGTTTTTTTCAATTAAATATTAAACTGAAAAGAAAGCAAAAATCGATTGAACGCATTGTGAGTGATGAGATACAAAAAGAAAACATAGTAAAAACTGATGAAAAATATATAAAATTAGTTTCATATAACAAAAAGTTGGCATTATTCACTAAGCAGTAAAGATCATCATAAGGTACTACTAGTTCTTTATATAGGTTGCAGTTCTTGCTCAGCGACTATGGTGGCTTCATCATCGACAGGTTTATATGGATTCGATGTTTGTTTGCGTTTCCACATAGACCAAACTCCATAAGCTAATAACCCAACAATTACAGTGATGCTCCCAACTGCTGTCACGACAATGATGTTTCTCATCTGCCACCTTGTCCTAAAACCGAAGGAAAATAAGACTCTTCTTTTGAGACAAATGGAGTGACAATCGATTTGGTGGTTAAAAATAAATGGCGTATGTACCGTTTTCTTTGAGGCTCGAGATTGTAATTGACAAGCTGATAGTTTCCGAACATGTCAGGTAGCTGGATTTGATGATTGGTAAACCGAGAAACTATACTCTACGAGAAGCATAGTGGAGATTCAAGTAAGAGAATAAAAATCGAGCAATGTAAGGAGAAGTTTACTGTAGAATCAAATACCGTAGCTGTGTCATTTGAAAATAAACTAGAAGTTTCAGTAGGGACGACAACTATTCTGACGAGAGAGTTGTTTCCTTTGGAGGTGAGATTCGATAAATAGACCTGTGAGGGATTACTCAATATTAGCAAAAACATTGTTTAAGGGTTACCAAGTTACTGTGTGTTTGTCAATTTGGCTCACCTGTGAAGATTTGACATCGAGCTCCTTGGAGAACAACTTGGAGAGCTCTTCAATGCGAGGTTTCAGATATGACGTATTTACTGTTAGTTGAATATCAAGGTTTATTTGACCAATTTGAATCTCCCCTGATGGAAATATGTACCACGCACAAAACATTAGGACATGAAAACAGGTTCTTCTTTTGTTGCATTTTCTTGGACAAAAGAGTTTAGATGAAATCTACAGCTGTCACTAACCTGGGAGATTGCTTGATGTATTGAGAGATGGTTTTGAATCATTTGAAGGCAAAATGGCAGGTGGTGGTGCACCGTCGATATGAAGCCTATCCGATAACTGTGAACAATTGGTTCTCCAGAATCCGACCTTAGAATTCTCACGATCATACACAACAAGTGTGTTGCGAACCACAATTCCTGATAATAAAAGATAATTCGTTACCAATAAACCGTTTGGCATACAAAATGAAAGTAGCCAAAAAGAAGAAGAAAAAAACGGAGAAATGGTATTATATTTACCTCCTAAAAGAGTTGTATGATCTTTTCCATTTGGGAATACACCGAGACAATATGCGCCGTGCACCTTGGAATGCTTTTATTGAACAAAAAGTGATCACATCAGCTACTACTTTGTAGCTAAACGAACACTAGACAGACAGACTAATAAATACCGCAGAATAATGTTGCTTATACCTACTATAATATTAGCTATAGAGAGAGAATGGAGCTTCATATGAGGTTAAGGAGTAAATTACTTACTCGGAACAAGTAATTTTCAGGGGACAACAGCCATGATTGCCCACTCTTGAATATCATCTCGACTGATGGGAATATTTTTGAAAGTCCTGAGATATCGTTACTTGAGCATAACCCATCTAACTGTCAGTAACTTCCCTTGATTGAAAGGTTTGAAATAGGTCACAAGCTTAAAAGACATAATACCTTGAAGCAACATGGAAGCAGGTATCTTTAAAATTTGGATCAGGGCCATCAATCTGCTTTAATGGGGAAATTTCTCTCATAACCTACAATACAACGAGATAAGATCCCAATGTAAGAAAAACCGGAAACTGAACCAAGTATAAACAATTCTCAGAACAGTTATGAGGTATAAAATTAAAAACTCTTACAGCTTCCTCAAATGCTGCAAATGCTGCATCTGGGAGATAAGCATACGTTGTACCACTGTCTAAAACGGCGCCATGTTCTCCGTCAAAGACTTTTGAGTTTAGTGACAACTGCTTCCCAGCAACACGTATCCCCGTCAAATCTATATTGTAATATGGACTGTCGCCATCCCGAAACTAGAGTAAATGTGTGAAAGGTATTAAACGTAACTGTTAGGATTATACAAAATCCATTCGGCAATCAGACAGAGCAGTCCTTAGAACATACCTACGATCCGGGTCCGAGTCAGTGAATATCATATCAGCTGGGTAAGTGAAACCCCCAAGAACCATTGAACCTCCACCGACATCCATCCCTCCATAACACAACCCGAAAGAGTTGCTTATCAAACCTTTATCTACCAACTGATCAACAAGACTGAGATCCCCCTGGCCTAATCCGATAATGCCATCAGCGCGTTGGCTGTAAAGGTCACCGGTTTCCACGGTCTCACAACCGAAAACAGCTCGATGAGGTGTCAGCTGGCTTTCATTGCCAAACGATATAAGATCTTCACCAAGCACACCTTTACTACTGCTGTGTTCCGCATACTCTCTCTCATAAACACATTGTTCCTTATCATCATCACAGTTACAGTCCATGTTACACTTCACAGGCTGATAGGTGCTAGACATTTCCGGCTGAAATTTTGGGTCCTGATTATCAAAAACAACAAGCACATATCAGAAACGATTCAAGATTCCAGCTACTTGCAGTGTCCATGGACAATACTAGCCTCAAAAAGGGAAGATTTTTGAGGGGCATGATGATGACATATGAGCTATATGAAAAAGGGTTTTCGGATTGAGCACAGTACCTGGTGTTTGCCACACTGTTCACAGTCAGAACAAGGAACATAAGTAACAGTGCTCCCAGAATCCACTATAAGAGCAAACATCTGTGGTGGCGTACCAATCCAAAGCCGCGTCGTATAATACCTACAAATTGACAAGAAATTCTACACGGAATCAGATCGAAAGATCTGAAAATGAAGAAGTAAACCGCGTCGAACGAATGTCGTTACTCGTTGAGAAGAAGATCGTCGTAGAGTCTCATGCGAGAGTGAGGCAGTGATTTTGAGTCGACCTTGTGGAGTTTCCGATGGTGAATAGAGACAGATCTCGAAGAATTAGCTTGAGAGAGAAACAACGGGAACACCATGGGACGGCGTGATCCAGCGCCGGGAAGAGATTGGTGGAGGATGTTTTCACCAGCCGCATTTGAACAGGGAAGACAGAAATAATAGATTAGGAATGAGAGCGTCGCGCCGATCGACGCCAGCGCCATCTAATCGCCGGCAGAATTCTCCGATGTGACCGTATCGCCGGAGCAAATGCGAGGGGAATACAAAAGCCGAGAGAGTGAGGAGAGAAGAAGAGGGGAAAAAGTCAAACGTCAGATCTACGGAACCATAAGCCGCTTTTGCTTTGAGACAAAAAAAAAAAAAAAAAAAAAAAACCAGCAACATAAAACAAAAACGACGTAATTCTCTGTTTATAAGACTTTTTTTTTTTTTTTTCAATCTCGTTCTTCCCACGCACAATCACACACAAACAACGCAGACAATCTGTTAAGTTTCATGGGCTTCCAATTCAAGAAATGCTCGTATATACCCAGTAGATATTACTTTTATAAATTCGGTATACCACCGATTTAGATTTCTGAACCGTAAGACTGCTCTTTTTATTTATTTTGTTTTACTTTTTAACATAGATGTACAAAAGTTTATTTATATTCGGTAGAAAGTTAAAGAGCAATTGCAAACTCTGATATTTCGATACGGTTTGTTTTGATTTGTCAGGTATTAATCAAGATTTTGCAAGGATTTTCGAAAAAAGATCTCAGTTGAAATTCTAATTGAAGACATAAAAATTTGAACTTCCAAATACCACCATTCAAATTTTCTTCATGTATGTGAAAGTCGAAACTCGCACAACTAAATCTTGTAAAAGAATTTAGAGGGAACATAATATTCTGAGTATGAAATTTAAGAACAAAATCCAAATATGGTTTTTATTGCTGGTTTGATAAGTTATATATTCTGTTTTTTTTGGTGTTCTTTTTAAAATAATGCTATTGGACAAAATAATAATAAAAAAAAATTGATATAAATGATGGCAAAATAATAACACTATACATTATTTAGTTGGCAACAATTGGAATTAATATAATTATTAAAATTTTGCTTACTAATTTGCTAGTTTATAAATAACAACATTACAAATAGATTTTTCCTATTGTTTTAATCAAAAACATATATACAATTTTTGTACGAAATTTTTAAATAACTAATCAACTAAATAATATATATTCTCAATAGAATTTTAACCATTGATAAAATCATAAGTATCTATGATTAATGACACTTTTAGCATGTTATTTATCGGTTTACAAACTGAGAATAATATTGTTAATAGACTAACGAAATCGAACCATTCGGATACTTCGATTTGTGCACTTTCGTTTCACTCCCCCATTCCTAAATTTAAAAATTAATGACAGACAAACGAAATCGAACCATTCGGGCCTGCACTGTCGTTCTCCTAAAAAAAAAAAAATGTTAATCGAGAATGAGTAGTGTGTAACACACATGACACTCTTCATGGAAGAGATCTTTAGCTTTTCAGCCTCTTAAGAAACACCAACACGTCAAGGACCAGTAAGCTCTATCTCACACACAATTAACAATCAGATGGATGATTTGTGCTTATTATATATTAGAATACATCTTTGGTAACTACCGATGTGGGACTTTATATCAATTCGGCTTTGCTATTTCAAATAAACCGTGAGTTATGAACCGGTTTAAACCGTTAAGTTAGTACTTTTGCATATGTAAGATTTGGGGAAAAGAATATTTCCTTCTTCTTCCAATCTCTCTGACTCTCTCCATCGTCAACTTATGTGGGGTTTACGTCACAAGCGTCTCTCTTCCGCCTCTGCTCTTTCAATCAGAAACTTCTGATGCAGCTTTGACGAAGCTATATATATCTCATTTGTTAAGGAGAATACAGAAAAATGTGATACTGTATCCCGTGTCTCCTCTTGAGGCGGAGCTTTCAACAGCATCTTTGGTAGGCAGAGATGATCTAGAGGTCTCGGATCCAGATTCTAATTGGAGAATCAATGAACTTGGTAAATTTCTTTACAGCTTCTTCCTAGATAAGCTCAACTGTTTTGCCTTTTCTAGTTCTTTGTGACTTTCTGCATCACTTCTTTTCTTACCTCAGTGCTTCCCACCACACTGGAAGATCTTCTTGCCCGCCTTTGCTCTGCTGGAGGGTATTAACACTTTTTTTAATTGTGTCCACAAGGCATATTATTATGATGTTTTACAGAAACAAAATACTAGTAGTGTATATAACATAAACTATGTGGCAGGTATATATATGTGGCTATAGCAAACTTCCCATTTCGTAGACAAGCTATGTGAATAAAGTTGAAAGTGGAAACTATTTAGAATTAACCTTAGACTAACATTATATATAAAAAGCTTGTTCGTAGGTTCTTTGTTAGCTCTCTAATCAAAATCATCATAGCTTTAACTTACTGATCAAAGAAGAAGAAATACACCTACAAAACACATCCGATGCCCAAAAACTTATTCACAATATGAAGAAAAAATGTCTCACTATACATCTATCTAAAAGCTCTAAACCTTCAATTATAATACAAATAACTTAATTAGTTTTCTCTAAAGTCGAAACATGTAAACCCACACCCAAAAATCAAATGTCTAAACCTTCTAAAGAAAAAGGCCACGATCATAATACATTAAACATTTTCGAGAAAAAAACAAACAAAAAATTAATTAAACATTTTAGAGAAAAAACAAGGGATTACTGCAAAAAAAACCTGTAACCTTTATTGTTTTTGCAAGAATACTCTTTAGCTTTGGAAAATGCAGGTCAATCCCCTCACCTCCAAAGTTACCCGCAAAACAGCCCTTGGCCATATCAATGACGTGGCACCGTTACTACTCATCAATAAAAACAATAAATATATATATATATATATATATATATATATATATTTTTTATTTTTTTTGTCAACTACCCTTCTATTAATACAAGTTTGGCGGAAAAGGGTTTTTTCAGGTAAACGGGATTTGACGTTTTAGACGGGAAAACGGGATTTTACGTATTTGACGGGTAAACGGAATTTTATGTTTTTGACATGAAAACGGGATTTTATGTTTTTTTGCGGGAAAACGGAATTTTACGTTTTTGATAGGAAAACGGGATTTTGCGGGTGTATGCCGTTTTACGACAAGACCTCGTAAAGACCAAATTGCTTCAGTTGAGGATTTTCTTTTTAAATAATACAGAACCACAAAAGTGTATGCCGTTTTACGTGTAAAAAAACAAAACGGCAAGAACGACGTCAAGTTTTGTTAAATGTGAGTCAAGACGACGTCGTTTTTACTCACATTTAACAAAACTTGACAAACTTCTTGCCGTTTTTTTTTACACGTAAAACGGCTTCTTCTCCTCCTCAGAAAATTTTCAAGTGAGGTGTATAGAAGCTGCGCATTTTCTCGGATCCCAAACCATTTTATGATGAATTTGACGAACCTTGTTCTAAGTCTAAATCCATTGACACACTTTTGTTCATGCCAGTGAAATAGATTAAAAACAGTTGAAATTTTGAATAAAGACCATATATGCATCTACCATTTCTAGAAACAAAAACTATTAAGAAAGTATGAAACCTAGTTCATAAAATTCATACGCATGGTTCAGTAGTTCAAAGCAAAAGGAAAACAACAACCATTTAATAAAAAGAAAAAAATACAACAAACTAACTAGTTGAATCTGTTTCTTCTCCATCGAATCCGACTTGTGTCTTGTTTCGAAAATCCAGGAATCCTAACTAAGCTAGGAACGTAGTTGCGTAAATTAGGCCAACGAACTTCCGTTTCATTGGCTTTAATTGCTTGGAAATCCTTGTCGTTGATGACTCTGTTAATAGTTATTCCATGGTTGCCACTAGAAGTTATGACGAGCCTATTGTTTTTGTCGAAAAAATAATTTGTCGATAGGAGGCTGAGATGTGGATATAACAGCGGAAAATGTGGTATGTCCACGACCACCAACTTGGTCCAAGAAGGTAGCATGAGCCAATGCTTCACCCATATGCATATCTTCCTTGTTTTGTGATATTGCTCTAATGATTTTGATTAGAGCTATGATGATTTTGATTAGAGAGCTAACAAAGAACTTCCCATTTCGTAGACAAGCTATGTGAATAAAGTTGAAAGTGGAAACTATTTAGAATTAACCTTAGACTAACATTATATATAAAAAGCTTGTTCGTAGGTTCTTTGTTAGCTCTCTAATCAAAATCATCATAGCTTTAACTTACTGATCAAAGAAGAATAAATACACCTACAAAACACATCCGATGCCCAAAAACTCCTCTCAATTCATGTATCTAATCACTTATTCACAATATGAAGAAAAAATGTCTCACTATACATCTATCTAAAAGCTCTAAACCTTCAATTATAATACAAATAACTTAATTAGTTTTCTCTAAAGTCGAAACATGTAAACCCACACCCAAAAATCAAATGTCTAAACCTTCTAAAGAAAAAGGCCACGATCATAATACATTAAACATTTTCGAGAAAAAAACAAACAAAAAATTAATTAAACATTTTAGAGAAAAAACAAGGGATTACTGCAAAAAAAACCTGTAACCTTTATTTTTTTTGCAAGAATACTCTTTAGCTTTGGAAAATGCAGGTCAATCCCCTCACCTCCAAAGTTACCCGCAAAACAGCCCTTGGCCATATCAATGATGTGGCACCGTTACTACTCATCAATAAAAACAATATATATATATATATATATTTTTTTTTTGTCAACTACCCTTCTATTAATACAAGTTTGGCAGAAAAAGGTTTTTTCAGGTAAACGGGATTTGACGTTTTAGACGGGAAAACGGGATTTTACATATTTAACGGGTAAACGGAATTTTATGTTTTTGACATGAAAACGGGATTTTATGTTTTTTTTGCGGGAAAACGGAATTTTACGTTTTTGATAGGAAAACGGGATTTTGCGGGTGTATGCCGTTTTACGACAAGACCTCGTAAAGACCAAATTGCTTCAGTTGAGGATTTTCTTTTTAAATAATACAGAACCACAAAAGTGTATGCCGTTTTACGTGTAAAAAAACAAAACGGCAAGAACGACGTCAAGTTTTGTTAAATGTGAGTCAAGACGACGTCGTTTTTACTCACATTTAACAAAACTTGACAAACTTCTTGCCGTTTTTTTTACACGTAAAACGGCTTCTTCTCCTCCTCAGTAAATTTTCAAGTGAGGTGTATAGAAGCTGCGCATTTTCTCGGATACCAAACCATTTTATGATGAATTTGACGAACCTTGTTCTAAGTCTAAATCCATTGACACACTTTTGTTCATGCCAGTGAACTAGATTAAAAAACAGTTGAAATTTTGAATAAAGACCATATATGCATCTACCATTTCTAGAAACAAAAACTATTAAGAAAGTATGAAACCTAGTTCATAAAATTCATACGCATGGTTCAGTAGTTCAAAGCAAAAGGAAAACAACAACCATTTAATAAAAAGAAAAAAATACAACAAACTAACTAGTTGAATCTGTTTCTTCTCCATCGAATCCGACTTGTGTCTTGTTTCGAAAATCCAGGAATCCTAACTAAGCTAGGAACGTAGTTGCGTAAATTAGGCCAACGAACTTCCGTTTCATTGGCTTTAATTGCTTGGAAATCCTTGTCGTTGATGACTCTGTTAATAGTTATTCCATGGTTGCCACTAGAAGTTATGACGAGCCTATTGTTTTTGTCGAAAAAATAATTTGTCGATAGGAGGCTGAGATGTGGACATAACAGCGGAAAATGTGGTATGTCCACGACCACCAACTTGGTCCAAGAAGGTAGCATGAGCCAATGCTTCACCCATATGCATATCTTCCTTGTTTTGTGACATTGCTCTAACACCGAAAGCCGATCTCCATTATAAATCTCTAGTGCAATAGGATTCAACTCATCATACCTGAATGGTAGGTGGTCTATGGGATGAAACCTTTCTTTGGAAAAATCAAAGCTTTGTACGAAAGCCGTATGATCTTCCCGAAGACCAATCCAATAAGGAGTTCCTCTCAAAGAGAGAATCGACAATGGTACTCTGAGGGCCCAATCAAAACTGATCATATCTATAACCTCCCATGTTTTAGATGCGACTTGGCAGACCTCAACTCTTTGAGGTCTATTAGTTCTGGTATTGCTAGAAGCACATCGAAACCTTAAGATCCTGTAATTACAATGGCTGAGGTATCCAAGGCTGTAAGCATCATCGAAACTGTGAAAGTCGCTGCCGCATTTGATCCATGTCGTTTCCTTCAGTAAGGGGTTCCAAACCAAAAGCTAGTTGTCCATGACACACAACAAAATACCGTCGCAATGAACAATATTGTACACCCTAATTAGTCCGTCTGGTCGAACTTTTGAAAGGGTAAGGTCTTGGATGATTAAAGACGACACGTTTTGCTGCTCCTCAATGCCCACGGCAGAAATCTTAGGACCCCAATCTTTGACTATAAACCGATGTTCACCGCTATAGCTGTTGTGCATACGAGACAGGTTCTTCTTGATGACTCTCCCCTCCAAAATCAGACTGTTCCAAGGCTTGCATACACATCTCAACCTCGCAAGATCTCTCAATGGAACTCTCGAGAGGATTTCCTCTTCCAAATCATATGATTGTCAAAAGAGAGATACACGATTTATAACCGTATCATATATATACACACAAAAGCAACTGGAACTACTGACTTTTGTAGTAGTTACCAAATAGCAATTAACCGACTGGTTTAGAGGTAATATTCCAAAAACAGAGCACATAAACTTCAAACTTTGGCAAATATATATATATATATATATATATATATATGTGTGTGTGTCTGTGTCTATACACGCTAAATATTAGCCAGAGTTTCCTTCCTATACAAGCTACATATTAGTCAGAGTTTCCTTCCTATCCAACTGATTCTAATATATTTTCACCTAACAGTCTCAAACCAAATCTCAAAAAGTATTGTTCAAAATTAAAAAAAATCTCAAAAAGTAGATTAACACATTAACATACCAAGAGACGACAATAAACTAGAAATTGGATGAATAGAATTACTTGCAATTTATAAATTTCAGTGATAATTAATTTCCTTTTCTTTTATAGTTACCAAAGAGCAATTCCATATATATTTATTTATATTAGCTATAAAATGCACGTTACTGTCAGAGTCGGCAAAGGTGAATGATCGATAAGTAGCTAGTACGTACGCAATGAATGGTTGTGATTGGATTTTACCTTTTCGTTAAATACATTTCCCAAGTTTTTATTTTCCTTTTTCATCATCTTGTTAATAAAAACAAATAAACATATATTCATCTCATATGTTAAATTTCCAAAAACTATACTTCGAAACCAAAATACTAAGCAAATTACATTTCAAAGTCTTTTAAGAAACTATAAGTTGAAGCAAAACCAAAAACCCAGAAACGAAAAGTCAAAAAAACTAGAAGAAACACACACACACACACAAACAATAAGTTACTAGATTCTACCCCGTACGTCCGTACGAGAATTTTTCTTTCTTTTGTTTACCAAATTTTGTAATATATATTTTTGTATTTAGATATAATTTGTTTTATAGATATAATTTTTCTAATAAGTGACAAAGATTTATTTTTGTGTTTAGATATAGTTTGTTTTTGTAGATTTAAGTTTTTCTATTATTAAATATGACCGTGATTATAAAAACCTAATTCTAACTCGTCCATTCATACTAATCCGAGAATGACCGCGATTATAAAAACATAATTCTAACCCGCCCGTTCATATTACCGTATAATATAAATATTTACTAATTTCAAATATTTAAAATTTTAGGCTGGTTGATTATGATAAAAATATACAATAACATATCGTTTATCATATCCGTCATTATGAGAATATTATTTAAATTTGAATATTTAAATTAAATCTAAATTAATATCCGGTTTATTATTTTTGTAAAGAAACAACTGGTTTTGTGATTTTTGATAATTAATCTAACATAGATTTAAGGAAATCCAAACTAATCTAAATTAAAATTTGAATTTTTGGAATTATTTTTAAATATAAATTAAAATAATTTTTTTTATTAATATTTTACTAAATTGACTTGTTTAGCAACTTGAATAGTAGTTATCCAAGTAAAGAATAGTCTAATATGAATGTTTTCATGTTAATATACAAAAATGTGTCTGTTTTAATTTTACTTGTGGTAGAATTCTTAATTTTGAATTTGAATAGAATAACCATTTCTGGTTTAGATTTTATGATAATGATTTTTTTAATAAATCTTTATCAATATAAAATAATATTAACATAATCTGGACAATCTTACCAAGATTAATTATATTTGCATTTCGAATTTAATTCTAAATTAACAATTCCTAAAATTGTGTGATTCATAAAAATATTAATCATTTTATATATGTAAATAACAAATATGGAATTTGTATTAGTAAAATATTAAATTTTGAATTTAATGTAGATTTTCTCATTGAATATAATTTAATATGTCCAATACAAAAATGTGTCTGTTTTATTTGATTAAATTTATAGGTTGTGCAAATCTAATTAATAATATATTCATTTTCAGTTTGAAAAATATTCAATTATAAATCTGATTGTATTAATAAGATTTAAATTTAGAAGTAAACATATTTTGTTATTAATTCTGACTATTTTGTTTGTAATTGTTGATGAAATCTCAGAAAATCTACATTAAATTCAAAATTTAATGGGATAATCTCAAAAATATAACTTTGGAGACAGCACAATTCAAAACTACAATTAGACGTTGTGTATTTTCAAAAATACACCCTATGCTAAAGTGAAAGACAAACTTAACCCTGAGTAACAAACACACACTCTCGTCGATTTCTTTCTCATCTCTTCCGACCAAAAAAAATAAAAAATTTGTTCATCTCTGCGATTTCTTTCTGAAGATTCGATTCCGATCACCACGGCTTGAGGTTTCTCGTCAATTCAAGTCTCCTACAGTCTAATCAAGTAAATAAACTATCTATGTCTCTCAGTTTCTTCGATTAATTAGGTCAAGATGTAACCAGTAATTTCTGGAACTATGGTTTCTTTCTTTCGGGACGCTTTCATCATCGATTTTTGTTCAGAACATGTTCTTGAGCTCATTTTGTTTGGATTTTTGAATTTTCTGGTGATTTTCGTTTGTAGATTCAAAGTGTCAGCCATACTTTTTCATTATTAAATTCAAGATTTTGTGTTCAGAGCGTGAGATTTTTGATAGGCTAGTTTTGAGGAAAAAAGTTTATAAGTATATTTAAAATACCTTGTAAAGGTCTTAATTTCACTTGGTCTTGGCTTAAATGGGTATTGCATCAAAAAAGAGAAATTCATATATTAGGTCGAGATTTTTAGTTGGGTATGAGGAAACATGAAGAGGGGAAATCATGATATTGTTGTTTTCAATATGATTCTGGATAAACTGGTTGTGTTTTGATCAATTGGTTTACAAACCTTTATAAAGAGCTTGCTTTTTCAGTTTTTACAGAGATATGAACATCAATGATTTCTACGCAACATACAAATTACCCGGGAGATCTATCAACCAGGAACCGAGCCTGATACTATATCAACGATCATGCAGCATTCCAATTTATCATTAGTAGATAAAGTCTCAAGTCTTTTGGGGTATGAGGCGTTTTCTGTGATTGAAGCTTCCTTTCTCAACCCTATAGTTAGACTAGCAAGGAGAAAAGACATCCAATTCTCTGGGAAGCTGTTCCATGTCTTGATGCAGAGAAGGATTTTGACTAGCGGGGAAGATCTTTGATTTGCATTTGCTGACCAACCTATGCATTTTTCTTTGAAAGAATATTTCCTCACAACATGATTACCTTGTGAGACAGAGGAAAAAAGAGTAATGACTCAAGTCACGAAAAAATACCCAACCAAACCCTATATGTGGATGTTGGGAAAAGAGGATAATTACACAGTGAAGGACTTCCTGAGCCTTCTGTCAACGAAAATGGCCAATATGTCACATCTTGAAAAACATATCTCTAGGAGCAGTTATCTTAGTTGAGGGGATAGTGATAGCTGACAATCCAACTATAAAAATCCCTCGAGATAGGTTAATGTCTGCATTGAATTTTGATACTTACTCCTCTTATCCATTAGGAAAGAAAGGGTATGAAGTTCTCTCAGCTAGTGTGCGCAGGATGAACACAACAACTTGGTCAAAAGGGCAGTATGAAGTAAAAGGATTTGCCATGGTAATCACCTTGTGGGATCTGTCTGTAATACCAGAGCTAGGTCACACATTTGCGCAACAATGTGACACAACCTCCACTTCTGATCCCTGGTGCATGAAATGGAAGTTGACTCGGGCTCCACGAATAGCTGAAGTTATTGGAGTTGAGGGGATGAAAAACGTAAGTGGTTTTTGGTTTTCTAATTTGTTTAAAAGCCCTTATAAATGAATAGTTTTTGGTGTTTTGATTTGTTTAAAAACCCTTATAAATGGTTTCTGGTTTATAAATTTCCTCTGCTTTTGTTTTATCTTCGCAGGTTTTGGTCAAACCTATCGTTGGAGACCCAAATGAATACATACATTTGGCTCCACCAACAAATCCTGATGACAAAGACTTTGAAGGGGTTATTGAACTAGTAAAGCAAGGATATCGAATGAAGAGAAACGACTGGCTCCAGGAATGGGTAAATGTATTTGTTGCATCATATGAAATTGGAAATCTGCATAGCATAAACAATCAGCCAAACAATCCGCCTTCTCCTCCACCTTCTCTCTCTGACAGCCAAAAAATTGACATGCTACTAAAGATAGTTTGAGGTTTGAAGAAAGACGTGGAGATAATCAAGAAGGCTTTGGGTGTTAACACATAAGGGGATGGAAAAGAAGAGGAAGTAAGTGAAAGAAAGCTATTAAGTACAAATATCTGAAATTTTGATTGATTCTTGGGATTATTATTGATAATCTTATATCATTCATTCTTTTGCAGGCCAAGAAAGATCACTATCATAATGGCTTTAGTGATGGTGGAAAGACTAAAGATCTTGGAGATGGTGAAAAGACTGGAGATCCTGGAGATGGTGGAAAGACTGAAGATCTTGGAGATGGTGAAAAGACTGAAGATCCTGGAGATGGTGCAAATAGATATGTTGGTGATGATGATTCACATGATGGTGAAGAAACAGACACAGAAGAAATTCGTCCTGAAGGGCTTACAGATTATAGCTACGGTGGAGATGATGAAAATACACAAAATAATGGTGATGCAACTAATGTAACCGAGCTTGTAGAAGGTGAAGGAGGTAGCGGTGAAAAAGGAAAAGCACATGTACATGCTAAAAGAGTACTTTGTAAAAATCAATGTTATATGTTTTTGAGTATAATTGGAAAATAATATATGAACATATACTTTTATAGGAAACATCGCCTAGTACACATTTTTCTACTCCGAATTTCAATCTTCTTTCACAGGAGAGTCGTGAAAACAAGATAGATGAAGTCATGAGAGATGAGAGCATTGGAAAAGGAAAAGAAGTGTGTGAGACAAACAATGAAAAGGTAATTTACAAGGTTTTATAAATAAAGAAAAGATATGTAGTGTCTTATTTGTAAACTCATGCTAAGCGTCCTGTTTTATCATATTTTTGTTGAAGATGTAACAAATCCTCAAGTTTCTCAAGTGGGTGCATAAGGTTTTATGAAACCGAAGAAAAGAGCTGCACAAAAAAAAATGGAGGTTAACCTTTTCTGTCTTATTATTTACAAGGCTTTATAAATAAAACATATGTAAACCAATGCTAGGCGTTTGATATGATCAGGTTATCGATGAAGAAGTGCCCAACCCTCAAATTTCTCAAGTGGTGCATCTCAAATTTCAATGAAACAGAAAAAGATAGTCAATGAGGTTAACTGATTATAATAAGATCATCAACTTTTTGTATTTTCGAATCCTTTTTTGAAATGATTTTATCAGTTAGCATATTAAAAATGATTTATATGGTTTTAAAACTAGCATATAAAACCATATAAATTCAATTATAACACTCAATATCCAATAATGTAGCTTCGGCCGAGTATTTATCAAGCATTTATATGATGGAGTTAGTTGTTTGTTGTTCTTATCACGTTTACAAGGTTTTATAAATTACAAACTAAATTGTTTTGAAAAAAATTATATGGTTTTATGTAGTTTTAAAATTATTTATATGATTTTAAAACTAGCATATAAAACCATATAAATTCAATTATAACACCCAATATCCAATAATATAGTTTTGGCCGAGTATTTATCAAGCATTTTAAAACCATACATTAGTACTCAAGATAAACACGTATAAAGCATTTGATGGAGTTTGATGTTTGTTGTTCTTATCAGGTTTACAAACTAAATTGTTTTGAAAGGATTTATATGGTTTTATATAGTTTTAAAATGATTTATATGGTTTTGTATAGTTTTAAAACTAGCATATAAAACCATATAAATTTAATTATAACACCCAATATCCAAATAATGTAGCTTCTGCTGAGTATTTATCAACCCTTGGCATGAGGGAATGGGTCGTCTCATGGCATGATTTCCATCTTAGTCTTTGTGTCACTAAGTCTAGTAATTTATAAACCCTCCTGATGTTCAACCAAATCAAATTATCGGAAGGGTTTATAAGGTCTTATAAATGGATTTATAAATATGTATGGAATTACAAGGATTTATAAATGGGTTTACCCAATTAGCTTCTCTTAGCCATATTATCAAACACCTTATGAGCAATGGCTTTCATTCACCTACTCATCTCTCTTCTCGTCTGCGTTAACTTCACTTATGTCGTCCCTGACCCAACAACATAAGAGCTAATCAACGGAATCTGCAAACAAACAATCGATTTCAAATTCTCCAATCGCGTATAGATCCTGCAATAGCTTTGCTCTTAATCAAATTCTCCAATCACGTATTTAAAATTCACCCCCTTACATTACGTTCTTACTCTACAATCAAGGAATTAAAAAAATCATGCAATAGCTTTGCTCTTAATCGCACAGTTTCGTTCCCGTTTTTATTCATATACAATCCATAATCCAATTGATACAAGATGAAAGACACGAAGTAATTATAATCCTTTTTAATTCCCAAAACTCAAGAGATATTCTGTATTTTTAGGCATCCAAACAATTTGAAGTAAACAACACAAAACGGAGAAGAGAAATACAAGAGAGAATGAGAGGATGATCAAAGAGTACTCATTGACTTGCGCGCCAGCATCTAAGCCACTTATGGAACACCCAAAATCGATTTAGGGTCCATTCTTCCTCGCTCAATTGACGAGAGGAAGGATTAGGTGGCTAGTGATCGAAATCGATTGACGAGGGTGAATTAGGTGAAGATCATGGGGTGTGACGTCGATGTTTTGGCAACGGCGAGCGACAGTGAGAAACGGTGAGCAAAATCATACCGACGAGATTTTTGATTGCAAAAGAATCAATTGAAGGCAACGGATTCGCCGGAAGAGTATTCTTCAGATCTGAGTTCCGGCGAACTCAACAAATTCCGATGACAGCTGTAACGATGCACCGACCAAACCTTTACAACAACAAAAATTGGCACCGATTTAGCAAGTTTAAGGGTATAATGGTCAACAATTTATTAAATGAGAGTAGTTTTGAATAAATTTTTAGTTGATTGTAGTTTTGTAAATTGAGATCTAGATGGTGGTATTTTTTAAAAGTTTCCTAATTTAATATTATCTTTCAATGAAAATTGTTAATTTTGATGTAAAATTAATATATCTATATATATAAAGTTAGTTTTTCTCACTTCTCATGAAGACACATCATCTTCCACCTAAACAACAAACATTAAAACAAAAAAACACACACACATAAAACAAAATATCCAAAAAAAAAACCCAAACATAAAACAAAAAAATCCAAAATATACATAAATCGATGATGTCAATTTGAGTAATTATCCGCGGGTCCCGCCCCGTTATACCGCCGCCGGTCGGGTGCGGGTCGAAAAATTTTAATTTTTTTTTTATTATTTATTATTTAAATATTTGCTGGATATCCGCGGGTACCCGCGAATTCAAGCGAGGTGGATGCGGGTCGGAAAAAAAAATTAACCCGTGCGGGTGATATGCTCAATTTAATACCCTAAAGTACTAAAGCAGTTGTAATAGTATAGCTAGGGGTCGAACCACAGAAGACTCACAGAAACGCACAATAGATTCTATAGTGTCGAATTACGCTAAGCCAAACAGTTGTAATTAAAAGCAGTGCAGAAATTAAAGGAGTTGTAAATCAATTGAGAAATATAGGCTCAGGGTTTTTCTCAGGAAATCAATGAATGCAGATAAACTAACTAACAGGATTCAGATTTAGCGCAGTTCTTGAACTCAAATCACTAAAATATAGCTAACCAACTCTCGTTGCGAAAACTATCTAAATCTAAATCCCAAGAATTCCAAATCTCTTTGCGAATCCTAAATTCTAAATCAGCTTTAATATCAGGTTTGATATGTTCACAAATCAATTAAACCAAATCTCTTTGCGAATAATCAATTTGCTCACCTAGGTTCTATCAGGTAATTAATCGCACTCTCGTGCCTAATCAATTATCCTAAGATCTAAGTTCCAGATTCGTCAACCTAGAATTAGCTATGAACACAACCTAAGGTGAAGAACTAATTCAGATGGTGAATCCTAAACAGATAATTAACCTAGCATTCAAAGAAATCCTTTATGAGAAAACCCTAAACCTAAAGTGGATCTACTCAGACATGGCAATTGAATCAAAAGACATGTTTGAATAAATCATCAATAGAGTAGGAAGAAGGGTTTAGAGATCTGATCTCGGACGAAGGGAGATTCAGACTTGTCTCTCTAAAACCAAAGTAAAATCAAACTATAAAATAAAGCATAAAAAGGCATCAAAAGGCATTCCTAAACAGGTGGCTGAAAACTCCTATTTATAACCTAAAACACGATCTGGGGTCTTCTTGTAATTATTAAAGACTTCTGGGCACTTTTGCAATTCCTCAAGTCTTGGAAAACTCGCGGGTTGTGTCTTGCTGCGCTGAGTGTCGATCGATACCAAGGGGTATCGATCGATGCTCGACGTGAATTCAGGTTCTCAGCGACACGATCTTTAGCTCTGCTACAAACTGCTCCAGAAAGCTCCAATACTTCCAATAATCCTCCAAACGTGCTATGACCTGTAAAAGACTCTAAAAAGACTCCAAAATACTATAAAGACTCTATAAAAAGGACTTATATCATGGCTTAAATAGGGTAAAAACCATGATATATCAACTCCCCCAGACTTAGCCTTTTGCTTGCCCTCAAGCAAATAGAAGACTAAACCAGAAAAAGAGGTTTGAAAACGTAGAGACTCACCTATTCCTGAACCATCGAAAAGACCCTTTTCCCAAGTACCCAAATGTCACCTGATCAGCTTTCGATCTAACCACCATGTACTTCTCCGTAGACATTTGCAGCTTTTCCAGACTCCACACAAAATCCCACAGCATTGTTCAAGTAAAGCCCTCATCGCCAGTTTCATCTCTGCAGCTAATATTTAAGAACCTTCTAGACTCTTTACCAGACAATATCTTGACAAAGGAACCACCCTTTTTCACACTTTTTGTATCAATTTCTCTCCTCCAGACTTATTTCTTATTATATCCTTATTATTATTTTTTATTTTCAGCTTAGCATATACATATCAAGGTAGGAGACGCGAGTATTGATGGTGTTTGCCACCAAATCCCCGGTTCTTCCCTCTCTATGTATCAAAGGATGTAGGCGAATAATGGCATCATAGGAAAATCCTAGCCTCGCTTCCAATCCTTTGTGTGATCATCCCCTCTTAAGTAGAATAATGGGATCGCTGGAAATTTTCCTAACCCTCTACTCAGAAGAAAATCATTTCAATCTTTTATGCTCTTAATCTATCAACTTGTTTCAGGGGAGAGAGATACCATAATTCTAAACACACGGGTTCCTTTATCAGATATGAATGATGAATCAAGCTCTATGAACACTAACCACATTGATGAAGTGCAAAAATTTGGCTCAGGCTTCAGAAGAACTCTGCTGGAGACATGGATGTTTTCTAGTCAACTGGTCAGCCTTTGGATTTTTCATTAGTCGATCTAGAACTGATCCTGTAACACTGTGCACTCAAAAACAAAATCAAATCAATAGGTTCAAGCACAGGATCATCATCTCCAACAAATTTTGACTCAATAAAACAGTTTTGACTCGATAAATTGACTGACTCTAAGAAAAACGAAAACAATGTCAGCAGACACCTCCCCCAGACTTGAACAACACTGTCCTCAGTGTTATCTAGCCTAGAGTCAGTGAAAGAAACAAAGAAAAAGGATAGAACGAAGAGAAACAAGAAATTACCATTCTGGAACAGTCGGTGTCGATCGACACACGGCATGGTATCGATCGATACCATGCTTAGATCGACTTTGTGAATTTTCATCCGCGATTGGTGTCGATCGATACCATAGGGATATCGATCGATGCTTAGGCGATTTCGAGTTGCTCCTTGTTCATCCTGACACAGACTCAAAACAAACGAAAATAAAAATAAAAACGAATCAAAAACAGACTCACCAGTGGGTTGCCTCCCACCAAGCGCTCGTTTAACGTCAATAGCTTGACTGTAACGCCCTTCAGGCTGGATAAGAGTGAGAGCTTGCACCAAAACAGGCTCCATCACTTGACATTACTAGCTTCAGAGTTCTGCTTAGCATGCTGTCCACAAATTCCTGCCCTTTCTCTTTCAGCTCAGAAGTAAGAAGGACTCTGGCCTTGGAGAATGGCTTCAAGGCTCCCTTGCATTTGACCTTGTAATCAATCGAATTCCCATCACACTTCTGAGGAATCAGAGTGACATGGGGATTCTCGACCTTTTTGTTCTTGGCCTTCTTCTTCTTTGTTGCCTTAGTCTTCTTCTTGGGGATGTTGGGCGGTTCAGCTGGAACGTCTGTGACAGTAGGCTCATCAGGAGGCTCTTCCAGAAGATCAATTGCTAGCGACTCTCCTGTGATAACCTTGATGCTAGAGGCATGTGTGGGAGCACTCCTAGGTGGAATGACATCATAGTAGACATCACCGTCAATGTAAGAGAAAGATAGTCTCTTATTAGGTGTGTCTATGATCGCGCCTGCAGTAGCCATGAACGGTCGTCCCAGGAGTATAGGCATACGAGATATCGCACCCATCTCCACAACCTGAAAATCAGTAGGCACCAGACAGTCTCCTACTTGGACTAGCAAACCATGCATAGTACCGTGTGGAAGCGAGGTGGAGTTGTTCGCGAATGTGATAGATGCCTCTGGTGATCGAATATCAGCTCCTAACCGCTCTGCAATTGCCCTTGAGATGACATTGACACTAGCCCCTGAGTCGACAAGAGACTCTTTGAAATTAACTCCTGAGATGGAGCATGGAACAGCGAATTTCCCTGGGTCTTCCCTCTGTGTCAATTTCCGCGGTTGTAGTGAATTGCCAACTCTTTCTCCGATCACCTCAGGTGTTTTCATAACTTCTGGTCCGTTCTGAGAGGGGTATCGATCGACACCAGGTAGGGTATCGATCGATGCCATGCGATTTGAATCGTTTCTGACAGGTACATCTTCATCAGAAAGAAGCTCCACGTTCGGGTTATCCAGCATATACTGTAGTCTAGCAATCTCCCATTCCTCCCTTGTCAGCTTAGGAACCATAGGATAAGGCATCCTGGTTACATACACTCGTTCTGCAACGACCTTAGGCACCACAGTCGAAGTTTCAACTGTTTCCTCAGAAATCGCCCCGGTATCGACCGATACCAATGGGGTATCGATCGATACACGGGTTTTCGAATCCATTCGAGCAGATGTCTGGGCTGGTATCGATCGATACTGGGGAGTATCGATCGATGCTTGTGCGATTTCAGGAATGGCTTCGAGATTTTCTGCACTTGAGGAGATTGCATTGACGTGTGAATGAACCGTCTTTCCCTTAGAATTTGCTGCAGTCTGAGCTACTTGCGTCTCCAGCATCCTGTGGCTCGTATTTAGTGCCTCGATCCTTCCACTCAAATCGGTGTACATGGTGTCCATCTTACCATTGAAGGTGGCTGTCATCTTCTCCTGCCCTTGAACCAGGTGTTCAAGCATAGCCTCAATCTTACTCTCAGGAGCTTTGGGTGGTGGGGATTGGTACCCTCCTTGCTGAGCATTGTTGGTGAAGTTTCGATTGGAGTTGTATCCGAATCGCTGACCCTGAAAACCAGAACCACCAATGTAGTTAACATCTTCCACTTCATTCTCAGCAGCGAAGTGGACGGCCTTTGTTGTCTTTCCCAGCAGAAGACTGTGCATAGAATCCAGCTGAGCCTTCACTTCAGCGATCTGCGACCCATCCTGATTACCAGCCAGCCTCTTGCGCTCGAAATCTGCGCTCTTGGTGCTACTACTAGAGGCAAAGTTCTCAATCAACACAATAGCATCCTCAGGATATCTGGTGTTGAAATTACCATTGCTCGAAGAGTCCATACCCATCTGATATCTCCAATCTACTCCTCTGAAGAAGATACCCAGCAGCTGCACATCAGAGTATCCATGATGTGGACAATCTCTCTGGTACGATCTGAATCTTGTCCAAGCAGCCTTGAACGCCTCAGTAGGTCCTTGAGAAAAAGTGGAGATCTTATTCCTCAGATCTTCAGATCTTCCGTCATCATAGAAGTTAATCAGGAAGGCTCTCTTGGTGTCCTCCCAATTAGTTAGCGATCCAGGAGATAGCTGCCTCAGCCAGTAAGTAGCTTCTCCACCCAGAGAGTAGGGGAAAAGCTTGCAGAAGAGATAGTCGTAGGACACTCCATTGCTCTTGATGCTAGTGACCAAGTCCTCGAATTTCTCTACATGGTCCATTGGATGTTCATGAGGAAGACCATGGAAGAGATGCTGTCCTACTAGAGTGTAGTAAGCAGGTTTCAGCTCGAAGTCATTCCTCTCAAACGCAGGAGGACGAATTGCTGAACGATTGGCGAAAAACTGGTCAGGCCTGTTGCATTCACCAATCGTCCTTCCACGATTAACCACAGCATTCCCTGCGTTGGCGCGCCCAGCTGGCGCGACAATCTCAACAACCGCAGCAGGGACAACGATGTTACCGGCTTCATCAAGTCGCTGCCCTCTCTCATTACACACGTGACCCTCTTGGTCTCTCAGAATTCCAGCTTCATCAGCTCTTAAAACCACTGGGTTGTTCATCCCTGATGTTTGCTTGGTCTTTCTGTTTGTGCGTTCCACAAACGCTAGCTGTTCCAATGACAGTTCAACTAGCTGTGTGCTCTTGTTGCTTCTGGTTTCACGAACAGGCATACACCTGCAAACAAAACACTAGGCAAAGCACGTAAGTAACCAGAAAAATACGTTGAGTATCGATCGATACCAAGTGGTGTCGACCGATACCAACAAAAGAAGACGACGGGTATCGACCGATACTACAGAGTATCGATCGATACCGACGAACTTAGTCGAAATTCTAAACTAAAATCTAATGGCGAATTTGAGTCCCCGGCAACGGCGCCAAAATTGATATGCTCAATTTAATACCCTAAAGTACTAAAGCAGTTGTAATAGTATAGCTAGGGGTCGAACCACAGAAGACTCACAGAAACGCACAATAGATTCTATAGTGTCGAATTACGCTAAGCCAAACAGTTGTAATTAAAAGCAGTGCAGAAATTAAAGGAGTTGTAAATCAATTGAGAAATATAGGCTCAGGGTTTTTCTCAGGAAATCAATGAATGCAGATAAACTAACTAACAGGATTCAGATTTAGCGCAGTTCTTGAACTCAAATCACTAAAATATAGCTAACCAACTCTCGTTGCGAAAACTATCTAAATCTAAATCCCAAGAATTCCAAATCTCTTTGCGAATCCTAAATTCTAAATCAGCTTTAATATCAGGTTTGATATGTTCACAAATCAATTAAACCAAATCTCTTTGCGAATAATCAATTTGCTCACCTAGGTTCTATCAGGTAATTAATCGCACTCTCGTGCCTAATCAATTATCCTAAGATCTAAGTTCCAGATTCGTCAACCTAGAATTAGCTATGAACACAACCTAAGGTGAAGAACTAATTCAGATGGTGAATCCTAAACAGATAATTAACCTAGCATTCAAAGAAATCCTTTATGAGAAAACCCTAAACCTAAAGTGGATCTACTCAGACATGGCAATTGAATCAAAAGACATGTTTGAATAAATCATCAATAGAGTAGGAAGAAGGGTTTAGAGATCTGATCTCGGACGAAGGGAGATTCAGACTTGTCTCTCTAAAACCAAAGTAAAATCAAACTATAAAATAAAGCATAAAAAGGCATCAAAAGGCATTCCTAAACAGGTGGCTGAAAACTCCTATTTATAACCTAAAACACGATCTGGGGTCTTCTTGTAATTATTAAAGACTTCTGGGCACTTTTGCAATTCCTCAAGTCTTGGAAAACTCGCGGGTTGTGTCTTGCTGCGCTGAGTGTCGATCGATACCAAGGGGTATCGATCGATGCTCGACGTGAATTCAGGTTCTCAGCGACACGATCTTTAGCTCTGCTACAAACTGCTCCAGAAAGCTCCAATACTTCCAATAATCCTCCAAACGTGCTATGACCTGTAAAAGACTCTAAAAAGACTCCAAAATACTATAAAGACTCTATAAAAAGGACTTATATCATGGCTTAAATAGGGTAAAAACCATGATATATCAGCGGGACGGATCTAGCGGGGCAAGTTTGAACCGCTTGACATGCCTAATTAGAATCCAACATTAAACACAGTTAAAAATAATATAAAAATGAAAAATAAAATAAAATAAGGAACCACCCAATATTAAACTGTTAGAAACTGTTCTATTAACTTCAAAACCAATAAAATAAAATACTATTACACAATCAAAACAAAATTTTTAAAAAAATGTGGACCACGCCCGCCATTGTATCTATACATCCAACATTTTTTTTTTAAAAAAACAGAAAATTATCTTAAAACTAAAATTTTAAAACTAGCCCAAATTCCTTCATTCCTTAATATTAAAGAGAAATGTATTCTACAAGAGTTTCAACAAATAAGTTTTAAATAACACAAATGAAAAAACAAAAATTATGCAAAGAAAAATTTAAATTGTTAAGATCTTCCCTTAAAAAAACCAACTAATTGCATGAAATTGACCAAAAAAGGTAAAAAATAAGTAAAAACTAGATTCTACCCCGTGCGTCCGCACGAGAATTTTTCTTTTTTTTTTGTTTACCAAATTTTGTAATATATATTTTTTGTATTTAGATATAATTTGTTTTATAGATATAATTTTTCTAATAAGTGACAAAGATTTATTTATGTGTTTAGATATAGTTTGTTTTTGTAAATTTAAGTTTTTCTAATATTAAATTTGACCGTGATTATAAAAACATAATTCTAACTCGTCCATTCATATTAATCCGAGAAAGACCGTGATTATAAAAACATAATTCTAACCCGCCCGTTCATATTACCGTATAATATAAATATTTAAATTTTTAGGCTGATTGATTATGATAAAAATATACAATAACATATAGTTTATCATGTCCGTCATTATGAGAATATTATTTAAATTTGAATATTTAAATTAAATATAAATTAATATCCGGTATTATGAGAATATTATTTAAATTTGAATATTTAAATTAAATCTAAATTAATATCAGGTTTATTATTTTTGTAAATAAACAACTGGTTTTATGATTTTTGATAATTAATCTAACATATATTTAAGGAAATCCAAACTAATCTAAATTAAAATTTGAATTTTTGGAATTATTTTTAAATATAAATTAAAATAATTTTTTTATTAATATTGTACTAAATTGACTTGTTTGGCAACTTGAATAGTAGTTATTCATAAAAGAATAACCTAATATGAAGATTTTCATGTTTGGACACAAAAAATGAATCTGTTTTAATTTTACTTGTGGTAGAATTCTTAATTTTGAATTTGAATAGAATAACCATTTCTGGTTTAAACTTTAAGATAATAATTTTTTAATAAATCTTTATTAATATAAAAGAATATTAACATAACCTGGACAATCTTACCAAGATTAATTAGATTTGCATTTCGAATTTAATTCTAAATTAACAATTTCTAAAATTGAGTGATTCTTAAAATATTAATCATTTTATATATGTAAATAACAAATATTGAATCTGTATTAGTAACTGAATGTTGACCATATGCATGATCAAATTTATGGTTGTGCAAATCTAATTAATAATATATTCATTTTTTAGTTTGGAAAATATTCAATTATAAATATGATTGTATTAATAAGATTTAAATTTAGAAGTAAATATATTTTGTTATTAATTATGAATATTTTGTTTGTAACTGTTGATAAAATCTTAGAAAATCTACATTAAATTCAAAATTTAATATTATCTTTCAATGAAAATTGTTAATTTTGAATATGTAACATTAAAAAAACTTGATTATTAAAATATTTTGCATAATCTAAATTAAAAAAATTCAAAATAACTAATATTATTTTTGTAACAAAATAATAATAAAAATTTAAATTATTTTTGAAAATTTAATTTACATATTTTGAAATAATCGATTTTATTTATAATTTTAAAATTTTAATTTAATTTTTGACATAGTCTGAATTTTTCTAATTATGAATTAAAATTAATATATATATATATATATATATATATAATAAGATTAATTAATTAATTAAACTAATATTTAATTGAATAAGATTAATTAAATAAATTTTTAATTGAACAAAGTTATTCTGTTTGGAAACAGGGATAGTTATAGACAAAAATCTAAAAATTAAAAGTTATCCAGGATATGAATATATTTATATTGATATTTTCTTGTTTGGACACAAAATAGCAGTCTGTTTTAATATATTAGATTGTTAATTTTGAATATGTATCATTCAAAAAATGATTATTAAATTATTTGGCATAATCGAAATTCAAAAATTCAAAATAACTAATACTATTTTGTAATAAAATAATAATAAGAATTTAAATTATTTTGGAAATATTTAATTTACATATTTTTGAAATAATCGATTTTATTTATAATTTTAAATATTTAATTTATGGCATAATCTGAATTTTTATAATTACGAATTAAAATTAATGTATATATATATAATGAGATTAATTAATTAAATTAATCAATCTTTAATTGAATCATATTAATTAAATGAATTTTTAATTGAACAAAATTCAAATGTTTGGAAACAGAGAATAGTTATCCACAAAAATTTAAAGTTTAAAAGTTATCCAGGATAAGAATATATTTATTTTCATTTTTTCTTGCTTGAACATAAAATAGCACTCTGCTTTAATATATTAGATGTGTACTATCCACTAAACAAATACATATAAAATCATAAATTTAAGAAATTAAAAAAATAAACCAAAAAATAAAAAATACAGATATTTTAAGTTGATAGAGACAATTCAATTAATTACCAGATTCAAAAATTAAAATAATAGACAATAAAAATTGTTTAGAAAAATTGTTTACAACGCTCTCGCTTTACAACGGATCACACCATAGTATATATATAATGAGATTAATTAATTAAATTAATTAATTTTTATTTGAATCAGATTAATTAAATTAATTTTTAATTGAACAAAATTCAACTGTTTGGAAACAATGAATAATTATCCACAAAAATCTAAAGTTTAAAAGTTATCCGGGATAAGAATAGATTTATTTTCATTTTAACATGTTTGGACAGAAAATAGTACTATATTTTAATAGAAAAGAAGATTTTAGGAGCCAACCCCGTCGATATAGCAAGCCCCCAAATCAGATCAATTGCACAAAACTGGTCTCCTTCCTCTCTCCCACTCGCTAGGGTTTTCAGAGAAAATACATATAAAATGCGAATGCTTTTTGAGCCCACTCCCGGCCCATCTAAATCTTTGTACTTGTTACAAGAGATGTACACCCATTTGCTATTGTTATTGGTATTCGGTTAATTGGTTCGGTTCGGTTCGGTTTAGGTTTTCGGTTTTAATGTATTAGATCTTATTTGTGATTAAATTATATTTCAGTTTTTTCGGGTTTTATAAATAATAACCAAATTAAAATCACTTTTGTGTAATTTTGATTATTTCGGATAATACGATTAATTTTAAATAAGAATAAAAAGTTTGACGATTGTGAAAAAATATTTAACCAAAAAAATGAACAAAGAAAAAAGAAGAAATATTTTCTAGATTATTACGGTTGTTAAAATCATCTCCAAAATCATAGTTTTGCCTTTGTTTTTCACTTCCTACTCGACAAAAGAAAAAAAAAATCAATGACTTAGTGATTCAATTCACGTTCGAAGAGAGAGCAGTCTATGGATACATGACAATAAGTTACTTTTCCCTAAGTATAAAAATTCACACGATAAACTACTCTGATTTGGCTAAACATTTCAGTTCTATATTAATTTAGTTTCACGTGCTAATTATGCGTTTCTTAACAATGGAAGATCAAAAATATTTTTTTTCATATTTTCCAAAGAAGACATCATGGTTTAAAAGATTCAACTTACCCATTCACTCCAAAAAAACCAATATAAAATAACTTGGTTTCGTAATAGCAAATTATATGGTATGTAGACATACCTTATATGGGTTGGGTTTTAATTCGATTACCCAATCGGTTAATTTGGTATTCGGTTAATAAACAGAATCGAAAACCGAATAAATTCAATAATGTGCCCATTTGGGTTATTCGGGTTATCCAAAACCAAACCAAATAACGTTATTCGGTTAGGTTCGGTTCGGGAAATATGCACAGCCCTAAATTGACAACTCTGCTCTACATCCAGGTTAGAGATGTCAAACGGGCCGGTTCGCGCTCAACGGTCCAGTCCGCGCTCAACGTGCCTGGCTTGCGACTGACAATTATTTTAATGAATTGCGATGTGCGTCCCGCTAGGACCGCGGGAAAATAAACTATATGCAAACCCGCCCCGCTAAGACCCGCGGACAAACGCGCTGATCGCGGGGCCAATATGTAATGATAACATATTTTAAATTTTCAAATATATTTGTCTCTATTGTTGATTCATAAATCACACAAGGAGTTTAAACAGAGAACTTTGATCGGAAACTCATTTTATTGATTGAATTCGGCGTTACAACAGAGTTTCGAAGAAAAATAACCAAGGAGACTAAAGAACTTCAGATCGGTGCTTGATGAAGCTCTCTCTCTGTTCTTCTGTCTCTCAGATGATTGTGGATGCCTTCTTCGAGCTTGCCTCCTCCCTATTTATAGGACTTTGAGTCGGTTGTTTAAGAGAATATTTCCCTTTTCCAAGTTCGATTAGGAAAGGAAATATTCCGAATCCCATCCGAGATAAGGAAATCTTCTGTATATCTCGGAGGTCGGTTTCTATCATGTTATATCGGATTGGGCCCTCGTTGGGCCATTAATTTCGGTAATAAAAATGAGCGGGCTTGTCTTGGGCTTTTAGAGTTCGGCCCGATAAACCCAGGTCCGTCTCCCTTTTGTCCGAACCATCGTAAACCGATATCGAACTTGGTATCGATACCGATCTCGGTTCGAACCGAGTTAAACCAGGGGAGTGCTAAATCCCCCTCTAACAATTGGTCCCCCCCTCAGTTCGGCGAATGAGTTTTTCGGAGTTCGGCAAGGTTTCTAGGAGTATTCTTTAGGTCGGTTAGAATCGAGATCGGTATGGTTCGTTCGATATTTCCTGCTTTGTGGATCCAAGTTCGGTAAATTTCTCTCGGGATTTTGAGTCCGGAATTTTTCGAGTTCGGGATTTCCTGCCTTGTGCATATTTTCGCATTGATTCTGAACTTTAGAGCTCGGTGGATTTTTCTCGGGAAAAGGGGTGTCGATTCGTTTTCTTCAGTCGCAGAATTCGAGGAGTCGTCATCATTACACTTTTCCTTATAAATAGCGCTCTATCCTTCCCCATTCTTCACTTCTTCCTTGCTTTCAAAAAGGTATTTTCACTTTCTCTCTCTAGCTCTCTCCCTTCTCTCTAGAATTATTTATTTTTCCGTTCTCCTATCATCTCTTCCGCCGTGATTTCTCCGATTTGCTCGAAGATCTTCAAGTTCTTCATTATGTTCTTCACCGATTTCTTCTTTTCAATCGAGATGAGTTCGAAAACTTCTTCCTCTTCTGTTAATGACCGAACTCCACCACCGAAGCTACCCGGTCTTGAGTTATTTATTGATAGCTATGATTCGAGTTCGGACGGTCTGAGCAATGTTCGGCAGGAACTGATCAGGCGCACTTCTCTACATGCTGTTGCCAGACCGAGCAGTCCAAGAGTCGTCATCCAGGTCCCTCACATTATTGATGAGGATGAGCCCGACGAAGGGATTGCTGAATCGGGTGATCAAGTTCGGGTGGATCGGGAGTTTGCAGCTCGGCTTGCGGAGGGCGAAGATGTAGCTCGCCTAGACGATCAGGCTGCCTTATCAGCAGTTTGTTAAGGTGATGAAGACGATATCACCTTGATGACAGCCAGACGAGTGGTTGAAAGGCCTTAGAACATCGAGCCGTCTCGTTTTAAGAGAGAAACGGTTTAGGATACCTTGGAGCGATGCAACGCTCCGGACGATCTGGTTTTCAAGATTCCAAAGATTATCGATCGTCATTGGGATGCCCCTGAAGGTTACATATGCGTTTATGAGGAGTATTTTTGAAGCTTCGGTCTTCAGTTCCCTCTCCCGGAGCTCCTTTACAAGTACTACAAGAGGCGATATGTCGCGATCTCCCAACTCATGTCGGCCACGGTAATCAACATCATGGGTTTCCGTGCTCTTGGGGAGGAGCGCGGTAGTCCCATCACGGTCAAGATCTTTAAGAGGCAGTTTCAGGTGAATTTGTCGAAGACCAGGCCTTGGTTTTTGTCGGCTAACGCAAAACTGGAGTATGATCTTGTTACCGGGAATAAGCCGAGCAAGGTCAACAACTGGAGTTCCCAATACTTCTATGATAAGATTGACGAATCTTCTATTGAGCGTCCGGACGGGAGCTACCGAACTCAGTGGAGGACTCCTATCGGTAGATATTGGTTTCTCGATCTTTATCCTTTGTTTTGTTTTGCCTAAGTTATATTTCTTTTTTTTAGATCGTCACGTACCGGGCTTCCTTATCACCACACCCGGTTTCACCTTTGTTCACGCGAAGCAGTTAAGTGCAGCTGGGAAAGCTCGGTGGCCTGAAGCATACCAGGAAAAACTTGACTTGGAATCATACTAATAAACCCCTCTCTTCAAACACATTTCTCTCTCTCAAAAGGGCGAAAGGACAAACCCCTCTCTTCAAAACCACCGTCGCAGTTCCCGGCGGCGGTCACCCTCCTTTTCCGATGAGGAATAAGAAAAAATCCCCGCCTGCCATTGCCACAAAGATCCGTTCAAACCTTGGTCCCGGTTTCCCTTCGATTTCCTCTCCGGCGGAGTTTCCGTCAGAGGACTGTTCCCTCCATGGGAGCCCTCCGACTTCTGTGAAGTCTGCTCCTGCTGCTGCAGAATCCCCGGTGACGGGTCCTGCAACAAGCAAATCTCTGGCCGCTGCTTCAGATCCGGCCTCTCAAGAGGCAGGCTCAAAGATTCAGCCCCAAAAGGCAAAAGATTTATCTGCTGCGAAGCCATCTTGGAGAGAGATATTCAAAGGCCCCTCTCACAGAATGTCAAAAAAAGGGGTCCCATTCCTGTTGGAGTCGGGCGAATTGTGTGTGAAAATTCCAAACTCAGTTATCCAGGATAATCAAAGTAAATGGGAGCCTTTCATCATGGGCCAGTTCCACGGAAATATGCCCTCTCATGGTGCTCTTCACGCAATTTTGAACGGAATTTGGAGCTCCAAGCAACGTGATATCTCAATCTCAAAGCTGGGACCGAAAACTGTTTTAATCAAAATACCTAGCTCAGCAACAAGGAGCAGAGTTCTGAGTCAAGGGATGTGGCATATTGAAGGTCAAACAATGTTTGTTGCAGACTATTCGCCAGGCTTAACTCCTTCGATGCCTGAGCTCTCGGAAGCCCCGGTGTGGTTGGAACTTAGAGGAGTCCCGCCTCAGTTCTTCAACGAAGAAGGCCTGGAACACGTTGCGGGGTTGGTTGGTGATCCATTGTTTCTCCACCCCCACACAGCAAACTTGGTAAATGTTGAAGTGGCCAAAGTTTTCACCATCATAAAATTGACAGAGCCTATTCCTGAAGCAGTTAACGCTCAGTTCGAAAATGGGGAGGTCCACAGAGTTGAAGTGTATTGCCCATGGCTCCCTCCGATCTGCAGCCACTGCCAAGAGATGGGTCACAGTATCAGGCGCTGCCCAACAGCTCCTATCACTTGTGTATCTTGCAAGTACTCAGCTCATGAGGGGGATTCTTGTCCTCGTGCAAAGAAATCCAACCCTGCGAAGGTTTCTAACCACATTCCGCAAGTCGCTGCGATAGGGAATGAGAAAGGATCGTTGGGTGAAGCTTCCATTTCAAAAAAGAAAAGGATCTCTACAAAATCAAAGAAGAACAAACTGGCGCCAACTCAAATTGAAGTTTTTCCTGAAGTACGAAGTAAAGAGAAATATTTGATTGGTCCTCAGAATGGGAAACCTTCTCAGGCAGATCTGGTTAGGAAGTCTTTTGGTAAAGGAAAACGAAAATCTGCTCAAATGATCACTTGTATTGTGAAGCATCCTTACTCTTCAGAAGATGTGGCTATCTCCTTCATATACGCACTAAACTGCAAGTACGAGAGGAGAGCTCTTTGGGAGGAAATATGCGGTCTTGCAAATGATCCAATTATTGCGTCCAAGCCTTGGGCAGCTCTAGGAGACTTTAACCAAACTCTCAATCTCTTGGAGAACTCTCAAGGAGGCACTAGAATCTCTAGAGGAATGGCTGAGTTCAGAGAGTGTGTGAGAAATGCTGGATTGTTTGATCTCTCTTTCAGGGGGAACCAATTCACATGTTGGAATAAGCAGGAGCTAAATCCCATTGCAAAAAAGCTCGATAGGGTTCTGATCAATGACAAGTGGCAGCTGGCTCTCCCCTTATCCTTTGGTCATTTTGGAGATTTAGACGTTTCAGATCATTGCCCAGCTGTAATAGCTTTTGGTTCCTCTAATCCATCTAAGAAGTCATTCAAAGTGTCTCACTTCCTTCTGCAACACAGAGACTTTATCCCAAGAGTTTATGCTCATTGGCATAACACTCAAGTCTATGGTACGTCCATGTTCATTCTATCGAAGAAGCTGAAATCCCTAAAAGCTGTCCTCAAAGACATCAACAGAGAACACTTCTCAGACCTTGAAAATCGAGTGAAAGATGCGCACGAGCTCTTGTTGGCCCAGCAAAGCAACCTCCTCTCTAATCCCTCTCCCTTTTAGGCTTGTTTGGAGAAGGCAGCTCATAAGAAATGGATGACCCTTGCCCTGGCTGAGGAAAGGTTCATTCATCAGAGATCTAGAGTCAAATGGATGAAATTTGGAGATGGTAACTCTGCATTTTTCCATAGAATGGTTGCTGCTAGGAGATCCGCAAATCAAGTCCACTACTTGATTGATCTAATGGGGCAGAGGCTGGAAAAATCTGAGGATATCCAATCTCATTGTGTTGATTTCTTTGAAGAGCTTCTTGGTGGAGAGTCATCGGTGTTGTCTTGTGAGGATAAGGATTTTATCAGCTTATTAACCCCTTTTCGATGTTCAGAAGCAGCAAAGGTGATGCTGGTAGCAACTGTTTCAGCTGAGGATGTCAAATCAGAAGCTTTTAATCTTCCGAGAAATAAATCTCCGGGGCCTGATGGTTATACTGGAGAGTTCTTTAGGAAGAGCTGGGACATAATTGGGGCTGATGTTATAAATGTTGTCCAAGAGTTTTTTTATCTCGGGACAAATTCTCAAGCAATGGAACTCAACGGCCATCACTTTAGCTCCAAAGGTTCAAGGTGTTGAGCAACCGGGTGATTTTAGACCTATCTCCTGCTGTAACGTGGTCTATAAAAGCATCTCAAAGATTTTAGCCCGGAGACTGCAGCTTCTTCTTCCAAATATGATCTCTCCGTCGCAGTCTGCTTTTTTTAAAGATAGATTATTGGTGGAAAACGTATTGCTGGCGACTGAACTGGTGCAGGGATTCAACAGAAAAAATGTTACTCCAAGAGGTCTCTTAAAGGTAGATATTCGTAAAGCTTTTGACTCGGTAAGCTGGGATTTTATTCTTCAGATCTTTGAAGCAGCGGATTTCCCAGAGGTGTTTACTAACTGGATAAAGCAGTGTATCTCCACTACCTCATTTTCTATAAATGTAAATGGGGAGCTTTGTGGCTATTTCAAAGGAAAGAGAGGATTGAGACAAGGAGATCCTCTGTCTCCTTCTCTTTTTGTTATTGCTATGGAAACTCTTGCTTGCCTCTTAACCTCTAAATTTGAAGATTGATCGATAGGCTATCATCCGCTTGCTAGAAACCCAAAAATAACTCATCTATCATTCGCATATGACTTGATGATTTTCTTTGATGGTTCGGTGACTTCTCTGCAGGGAATCTCAGCTGCATTGGACAGTTTCGAGCATCTATCTGGTTTGGGCCTTAATAAACAAAAAACAGCCATATTCCATGCGGGGATGACCCTGGAGGAAGCCTCAGTACTGAACAGTTCAGGCTTCCACTGTGGCTCATTGCCCATCAGATACCTGGGGTTACCTCTCCAGAGCAGAAAGTTACGCAACTCTGAGTACTCTCCTCTTCTAGACAAGATCCGTGATAAATTCACGAGTTGGACTGCAAAGTGTTTGTCGTATTCAGGGAGGAAAGAACTTATTTCTTTAGTCATTTATAGTCTGGTAAACTTCTGGCTATCAGCCTTTGTTCTGCCAAAACGATGCCTAAAAGCAATTGAGAAGTTGTGTAAAAGCTTTCTTTGGAATGGGGACATTTCAAAGAGACCTTATTCTAAAGTTTCTTGGAGTTCTGTTTGTCTTCCTAAGGATGAGGGAGGGTTG
Organism: Eutrema japonicum; assembly: GCA_030161315.1. Classification (NCBI taxonomy): domain Eukaryota; kingdom Viridiplantae; phylum Streptophyta; class Magnoliopsida; order Brassicales; family Brassicaceae; genus Eutrema; species Eutrema japonicum. The sequence continues at coordinate 47,339,716 of BSQW01000013.1, forward strand.
GGGCTGAGGAATTTTATGGTTTGGAACAAAGCTCTGAATCTGAGATTGGTTTGGCTGCTTTTTTGCAACAATGGCTCTCTTTGGGTTGCTTGGAATAGAGAGCACAGGCTGAAACGCTCGAATTTCTGGTTAATTAAAGAAAAAAGATCCCACTCTTGGATATGGAAGTCTATGCTATCCCTGAGACCTTTGGCAAAGCAATTCATTGGCTGCGTCATTGGGACAGGTACTTTGGCTACTTTCTGGTTTGATAGTTGGCTCCCTCACGGTCCTCTAATTGAGTTTATTGGCTCTGAAGGACCTCGCAGAATTGGGATTCCTATTGAATCAACAGTGTCCCAGGCTGCGAGTGATTTGACAGGTTGGAGACTTCCATCAATCCGGTCTAGAAGTGTTGAGATTAAAGCTCTTCGAGTCTCGCTCCTCGCAACAGCGCCTCCTTCCTCGGGAAGAGAACCTGATTCTTTAACTTGGGGTGCGGAAGGTATGAGAGACAACAAATTTTCCACTAAGAGGACTTGGGAAATTCTCAGGCCTTCTGCTCAGCACGTGTCGTGGTTCAAATCAGTCTGGTTCAAGCATTTTGTTCCAAAGCATGCCTTCCATTTTTGGACAGCAAACTTGGATAGATTACCAACGAGAACAAGAATGATGAACTGGGGAATAAACACTCCAATTACTTGCTGCCTCTGTAACTCTCATCCAGAAACCAGAGATCACTTATTCCTGCACTGTGATTTCTCAAATCAGGTATGGAGAATGGTTTTGCCTCGACTCAGCTCAGCAAATTTGATACTTGGGAATTGGCAAGTGCTTATCACCTGGATGAGGTCTCACTCTCAGCTTGCCTCCAGAACTCTGAAATGCATAATTTCCCAAGCAACGGTGTATCTTCTTTGGAAAGAAAGAAACAGTAGGATTCACAACAACACTTCCATCCCGGTGGAAGTTGTCATCAACCAGATAGACCGCACCACTCGTGATGCCCTCCTTGCTAGACTCTCAAAAAGACGATGCCAAGGTTTGTTATCTCAATGGTTCACCCATGCTTAGTCTCTCTTGCTAGCAAATTCCTTCTCTTGTAATAGCTTTCTCTGGCTTTTTATATTTTTTTTTGGGCCCTGAAGCTGCTTGATTTTAAAGCTCTGTAATTATACTCTGTTCCTCTATGGCAATATATTCAAATTTTATCAAAAAAAAAAACTTGACTTGAAAGCCAAACGAGCTCTTAAAGGTACATGACGGTAAATTTTCCTTTGTAATTTCACGATTGCTTCTCTGGTGATGATCATATATTTACTTCTCTTTCTTCTTTATATAGCAAATCCTTCTCGCCGACGAAAAATGAAACTTGACGACATCCCACACCTGACCGCCGAGATGGACGGTGAAGAAGAGAACATCGAAGTCCCGCCTGCTGTTCAGGATGGGTAAACTACTGCCGACGTGGAAATCGTCGAAGAACAGGCTCCGGGTGAGGAAACGGTTCCTGCTGAAAGGCGCGCTTCTCCAGTGGATGTGGTGTAGATGAGGAGAAGGAAGAAGAAGGGCACGAGGCCAGCGAAGCAAGCTGTTGAGGTCGGTGCGGGGAATGCCGAACCTCAAAGAGTCGAAAACGACACGGTGGTTATATCGGACCGCTCCGCTGCATCAAAGAGGCAGCGAACTTCTGGGGCCACGGCCCATTCTGTCAGTTTCGGTTATGAAAAGAATGAGCCGATGACGAATGATGCAGAGGCTTGCGCCGATCTGTATTGCCAACTGAACTTCAACTCGGAGGTGCTTCCTCCAGTCGAGGATCTTTTCCAGTCCAAACCTTACAAGAAGCTGGCTCAGACTACTGCTGAAGTAAATAAGTTTTCTGAATTCGGATGATGATTTTTTTTATCTTTTATCATGACGGGCCTTTTCCTTCTTCAGATGGTGGCTCAAACGAATGAGCTCGTCGGCCAAAGGGTGCTTAAGGCTGGCGTGCAGGCCGTGGAGCTTCGCAAGGCGTTACTTGTTGAGCAAGAGAGGACGAGGGCTGGCGATTTCGCGGTTGCCGAGCTGACAAGGGAGATTGCCGTGTTGAAGGCTTCTAAGGCCGAGCTCGCTAAGGAGAGAGATGCCCTTGCTCATACTTTGTTTCGGGAGACATCTCGTCTGCAAGCTGGTCGTACTCAGCAGACTATGAAAAGGAAGGAGGTCACCGAGAAATTCCAGGTTCGGCTTCAGAAGGTCAAGGATCATTTGGCGGCTCTAGACCGGGTTAAAAAACCGTTCCTTGCTGTTAATCAAGCTCAAGGGATTCTCGGCTTCTGCGGTCGTCTCGAGGCGAAACACGGTATCATCATCCCGCCATCTTGTATTGAGAGACTCAAGAAAATCAAAGCCACGAAGTTGGCGGAATACGAGACAGTTGATCTCTACGAGCTTGCCGAGGAAGATCTGGTTGTGTCGCCTTTCATCGAGCCGATTCATCCGGAGATCTCTCTCCCAATAGGCACCGAGGTCCCGGAGGGTATCGACATGTTTGGTTCTAACCGGGCTGCGATGTCTAGGTTATTTGTGGCGCTTTTGCCTTGTAATTTTTTGTTTTTTAGCCAATGAGGCTTATAACTCGACCTTTTGGACCGGAGGGTTTTTATAGTCCGGTATCCACTAGTTCTCGTATGACGTTTTTCATAATAATGATTATGATTTGCCTTAATCGTTTTTTTTGGAATATTTATTTGATTGAATCTCGGCTTGTTTGAAGTCGTCAATCTATACGAACTTCTCAAGTCTGCCGTACACAAAATGGTGCCGTAAACAGTATGGTCTTAGCCAGGGTGAAGAGTACGGACTTAATTCTACGATTTATTTGAAATCGGCGGTCTGTTTAACATATCGGCTTATGCTTTGCGATTGTTGAGGAATCGGCTTGAAATTTCGCGATTGTTGAGAAACCGGCTTAGAATTTCGCGATTGCTGAGAAATCAGCTTAGATTTTGCGAGGAATGGCGTTCGGCTTTACCTTTGGAGCTCGACATAAGAGTACGTGAACAGCTCATCTTAAGATACTCCAAGATTTTCTCAGATCGAATCCGAGTGTGCGAGACAAACTCGGCTTATTTACCTCAAATGATTTGAGAATAAGTTGAATGCGAGACTGGTCTCGGCTTTATACATGGAAGGTGTTTTATCCATAGCTCCATGAGGATCCATGCGAGCAATAGCTCGGCTTAATTTGATTTTATCGATCGTCTGGCCATGACGTCGATGTGGGAACCGTGATGGTTGAAAGTGATTTCTGGAGTTCGGCGAACTGTTCGAAGTTCGGTTTTCGATGGTACGACTTTTGAGAGTTCGGTGAATTGTTCAAACTTTTGGAGTTCGGCGAACTTGTTTAAAGTTCGATTTTTGATGGTACGAATTTTTAGAATTCAGCGGACTGTTTAAAGTTCGGCTTTCGATGATACGAATTTTTAGAATTCGGCGGACTGTTTAAAGTTCGGCATTCGATGATACGAATTTTTAGAATTCGGCGGACTATTTAAAGTTTGGCTTTTGATGATACGAAATTTTAGAATTCGGCGGACTGTTTAAAATTCGGCTTTCGATGATACGAATTTTTAGAATTCGGCGGACTGTTTAAAGTTCGGCTTTTGATGATACGAATTTTTAGAATTCGGCGGACTGTTTAAAGTTCGACTTTTGCCTTGGATAAAATTTTATTAAAGTAACAGCTGAACCCGAGGTGGGCTGCCTACGTACCCTCGAAAGAAGGATCAAGCCATTCGTAGTTCATATTACATCATTGTTGAAATCGAGCATAAAGGGGCTCGGTGATCCCTTTTTTTTTGGCGCTTCTAGTAGTAGTAGCGTTTGAGATTCATCAAGTTCCATGATCGCGGGATCGGTGTTCCGTCCAATCTCATGAGTTCGTACACTCCGGGCTTGATGACCCTCATGATCTGATAGGGTCCTTCCCAGTTAGTGCCGAGTTTTCCTGTGTTCTTCTCTTCGGTGCCTTCGAAGACTTTTCGTAAGACGAGATCGCCATCTTCAAAGTGGCGTCCGTGAACTTTTTTGTTGTAGTAGCGTGCTGCCAAATTTTGATAATTTTGGATGCGAAGCAAAGCTTGATCGCGTTGCTCTTCGAGTGTGTCGAGGTTGATTTCATCGTTTAGACCAGGATTTTCCACGAGCATAGTCCTGCGTATTGTTAGAGTGTTTAGTTCGGCGGGACAGAGAGCTTCGACGCCGTAAGCCAGGTAGAAAGGGGATTGTCCGGTTGATTGTCTTGGAGTGGTGCGATAAGACCATAAGACTCCATCAAGTTCGTCAGCCCATCGCCCTTTTCTGATATCCAAACGTTTTTTAAGTCCGTCAATGATAGTTTTGTTCGTTGATTCGGCCTGCCATTGCTTTTAGGATATCTTGGTGTGGAGAAACTTAGTCGAATTTTTCACTTGGCACAGAAATTGCCGAACAATGTTGAGATAAATTGCGGCCCGTTATCGGTGATGATTTCGTATGGGACTCCGTGTCGGCATATGACATTTTTCCAGACGGATTTCTTGACGTCGAGGGCATGGATTTCGAGGTATGATTCGGCTTCGACCCATTTGGTAAAGTAGTTGGTCATAACGAGGATGAATTTTTTCTGTGTGGTGGTACGTCGCAAAGGACCGATTATGTCCATTCTCCAGCGCATGAACGGGTATGGGGCTGTTGATGTAGTTAGCAGTTCGGGTGGGAGATGTATCATCGATCCGTGCCTTTGACATTTTTCGCACTTGGCTACGAATTTATCACAATCTGCTTGCATGGTTGGCCAGTAGTAGCTCACCTTTTTTTATCTTTAGGGTCAAGGAGCGTCCTTCGGCATGGTTTCTGCCATCGCCTTCGTGTATCATTTTCATGACCTCGTGAATATCGTAGTCTGACACGCATTTGAGAAGGACGCCTGCAGCACTCCAACGGAATAGTCCATCACGGATAAGTATGTATCGGGCGGCTCGCATTTTAAGTCGCCGGGCTGCCCATCTGTCTGCTGGGACTATCCCGTCGATGATATATATTTTGATTTCTTGTACCAATCTGTGGGTGTAAGCTCGCTTAAGGAATTGATGTTTATTGGAGCATGAAGGCCCTCTGATGGTTCATCGGTTTCGTCGTCGGAGTGGTTTTGTGTCGGCTCGACTATGTGTTCATCGTCTGTTATCTGCGTTTGCTTTTGTCTTCGTGAGACGAGCTCGGCTGCGTGGTAATCTTCGTAATTATGCATGCGAGTGGTGATATTGCATTCTTCTATCTTTACAATGCTCGGCTCGGGTATACTTTCGACTGGTATAGTCCTTTTGAGATGAGGATCCGAACTTGATGCCAACGCGGCAAGTGCGTCGGCCGGAGCGTTTTCCCCCCTTGGGATTTTGGTGAGATCAAAGTATTCCAACTCGGTGGCGAGTTTTTTCACGAGTTTGAGGTACGCGTCCATTCCATCGTTCTTTGCCTCATACTCTCCGTTGAATTGGCTGGCGACGAGCTGCGAGTCGCAATAGGCACGTATGCGAGTTGCGCCGATGGCTTTGGCTAAGCGGATTCCGGCGAGTAATGCTTCGTACTCGGCTGCGTTATTTGACGCGTTGATTGCAAGACGGAATGATTGTTCCAAGATTTCTCCGGTTGGAGACTGAATTTGTATGCCTACTCCCGACCCTCGATGGGATGATGATCCGTCCACGTGGACGATCCATTGTTCGGTAGCTATAACGTCAGTATCGACGAACTCTTGTGGTAGCTCGATAAGAAAGTCGGCGAGGACTTGCGACTTGAGGCTTGTCCGATTCTTATAATTGATAGCATATTCGCTGAGCTCGATTGCCCATTTGGCGAGTCGACCGGATTGGTTTGGACTGTGTAAGATTGTTCTGAGTGGCTGATCGGTTTAGATGGTAATAGAGTGTGATTGAAAATACGGTCTAATTTTCGGAGCAGCAATGATGACGGCGAGAGCAAGTTTTTCTAGGGTTGGATAATGGCTCTCGGCGCCACCGAGTGATTTCTTATGTAGAAGATTGGTTTCTGCTCGCGTCTGTCTTCCCGAACGAGAACTCTGCTAACCGCCGAGGTTGAAATTGCGATGTAAAGATAGAGAGTTTCACCATCCTCGAGTTTGGCTAAGATCGGTGGAGTGGACAGGTATTCCTTGAGTTGCTTGAACGCTTCTTCGCATTGGCCGTCCCATTCCAGGTGCTTGTTACCGCGTAGCAGCTGATAGAAGGGGAGACACTTGTCGGTCGATCGTGAGATGAATCTGTTAAGTGCGGCTATGCGGCCGGTCAACCGTTGGACTTCTCTTTTTGTTGTCGGGGATGGAAGATCGAGGATTGCGGAGATCTGTTTAGGATTAGCCTCGATTCCTCTTTGAGTGACGATATATCCGAGGAACTCTCCTGATGTCACTCCAAACGTACACTTAGTTGGATTGAGCTTCATTCCGTACTCGTTTAATATGTCAAAATACGTGTTGAGATGTCTGATATGATCCTTAGCGACGAACGATTTGACGAGCATATCGTCGATATAAACTTCCATGGTTTTGTCCGAGCTGGCTAGCGAACATGCGGTTGACGAGTCTTTGGTATGTTGCTCCGGCGTTCTTCAGGCCGAATGGCATGACTTTGTAGCAGTAGATGTCGCGATCGGTGATGAAAGAAGTTTTCTCGCGATCGCCTGGATGCATGAGTATCTGGTTATAGCCCGAGAATGCATCCATGAAAGAGAAGAGTTCATTCCTGGCTGTAGCTTCGACGAGTCTATCGATATGTGGGAGTGGGAAGCTGTCTTTTAGGCAGACTTTGTTGAGATCGGTAAAATCAACGCAGATTCTCCACTTTCTGTTTTTCTTTTTAACGACGACTAGGTTTGCCAGCCAGTCCGGATATCGAACTTCCGTAATTGACCCTGCTCCAAGCAACCGTTTGACCACGTCGTTGACGGCCAGGGCCTTCTCGGGTCCGAGCTTGCGCTGTTTCTGCTTGATTGGTTTGAAGGTGGAATCGATGTTGAGTTCTTGACTTGTGATCTTTGGATCGATCCCGGGCATGTCGTTGATTGACCAGGCGAAGGTTGATACGTTCCTTTTGAGAAAGCGGACTAGGTCATACTTGATTTCTTCATCAAGTTCGGCTCCGATTCCGACACATTTGTCGGGTTTGAGTTCGCCGATGTTGACTTGAATAATTGTTTCTCGTCTCGGCATATCGGAGTTATTAACGGTTTTCTTCGTGTCAATTACGCACGTGCGGGGTGCTGTTTTCAACTTGCACTCGTTGATATAGCAAGTTTGGGACACTTGGACGCCTCTGAGAGTGAAGACTCCGGATGGTGTTGGAAATTTTAAGCATTGGTGATAAGTCGAGACGACATTGTAGATGGCGGGTTAATCCAGGACTATGAATTTGACCATATGCATGATCCCACCGACGTAAACTGGAATTTTTACCGTTCCCGCGGTCATGGTCTGCTCGCTTGAAAATCCTGTTAGTGGTTCGATATTCGGTTTGATCTGAGCATCCGGGAAGTCCAAGTTTCTAAGTGTTTCTCTGAATATTACGTTAACCAAACTTCCGGTGTCAATGAGGACTCGTCCGACGGCGACATCTCCGATAAGTATTTCGACGACTAGTGGGTCGTTATGCGGCATGTGCAGCCCTTCAGTATCGGCTTCAGAGAAGGTTATCGGCACTCCGCTTGTTGTAGCTCAGTTTTTACGATGTGCGGCCAATGCCTCTCTGATGTACTCTTTAATTTCCCGGACGGAATAGTTGCAATATTCCAATGCTCCCATGATCATGTTGACGCGTTTCCGAACTTGGGGGGTGTGTTGGTTTTCCGTTTGTCCCTTCCGATCTCGTTTTTGTTGACCTATGTCGGCGGCGTCTATTGCTTGCTCGGGATCTTTGTTCGGTTTGTCATTGTCACGACGTCGTTTTCCGCTGTTGTTGCGGCGGGGTCTGTTCGTAGGTCGGAACCCCCCTTCTACCGGGACCTCCCCTTTCTTGTATTTCATCAGCAAGAAGTCCTGGAGATGCCGGCAGTCTTCGGGGGTATGACCCTCACGATTATGAAAGTGGCAGAACGGTCCGGACTCGTTGTCGGACTCTTTTGAGTCGTCTGATCGGATCCATGTGTTCCATGGTTGTGATTGGAGGGTATTGACCGGTTGCCTCGGAGGGGCGTACTGCTTTTCCTTGACGAAGAGTTGCTTTGGAGAAGCGTACTGCTTATCCTTTGCGGCTTCCTCCTCTTGCTCGAGGATGTTGATGTGCGACTTGTGCATGACATCTTCCAAGGATTTCGGCCAGTTTCGTTTGATTTCTTTGTGAAAGTCGGACCGATACCAGGTTGCTTTGTAAAGGGCCTCTATCGCGGCTTCATCGTCGATTGTGCAATGAGATACCACTTCTTTGAAGCGGTTCATGAAATTACGTAGAGGTTCGTCGCTTTTCTGCTCGAGTACCCAGAGGTCGGCATTTTTTGTTTTCTGTTTCATGAACATGGTAAAGCGTTTGAGGAATTTTGTTGTAAGCTCATTGTAGTTGTTGATTGTGTTCGCATCGAGTTGTGAGAACCAGTCGAGTGCCGTTCCACAAAGATTTTCCACGAATAGCTGACACATGGCCGCGTCTTTGTCTTCCTTGTTAAAGAAGCGAAAGCAGTTCATCATGATTACGAACGAGGTTAGAAAGTGACGCGAGTCGGTGTATCTGTCGTATGGGGTAATCTTAACTCTCTCCAGGCATCGGACTGGAATATTGATGACCTGATCTGTGAACGGTGTCTTTTGTGTTTCCTGGACAACTCGATCGATCTTTGGTGCTGAGCTCGTAGCTTGATGGACTTTGGATCGGATATCTTTAGGCTGAGCTCGGACATCCTCGAACTCCATGCCTATGGATTCTTGATTGGTGATGCGGGTTCCCGGACTGGCCGTGGACCTTCTCGTTGGTAGGTCTGCCGTGTTTGGATTTCGGGCACCGTTCAGCTCGGGTAAGAGGTGCCGACGGAGATCGTTTTCAGGAGTGATTGTGTTCTAGTCGAATATTCCGATCTGGTTTCTGATTTCGGCTTGTGAAGCTAGCAGAGATTCGAACCGCTCTTCGTTCTTCTTAGAGATTTCCGCGAGTTGAGCCACCATGGCCTCTAGGAGCGTGGTTGGATTGGCTAACGTCAGAGTTGTTGGCGTGACCCAGGAGGGTTCGGAGGACTGTCCTCTCCGGTAGGTAAATTCGGAAGGTTTCCTCTGGTAGGTAACAGATCGGTATCCTTCGGGATGGTCCCGTTGTTTGTTTGATCGACATCATCGATGATGACTGCTGGAGTTTCTAATGGGTTCGTCATTGCCGAACTCAATCAATCGAGATCTGAAAGTTCTGTTTTATTTTCTCTCCCCACAGTCGACGCCAATTGTTAATTCGTAAATCACACAAGGAGTTTAAATAGAGAAATTTGATCGGAAACTCGTTTTATTGATTGAATTCGGCGTTACAACAGAGTTTCGATGAAAAATAACTAAGGAGACTAAAGAACTTGAGATCGGTGCTTGATGAAGCTCTCTCTCTGTTCTTCTGTCTCTCAGATGATTGTGGATGCCTTCTTCGAGCTTGCCTCATCCCTATTTATAGGATTTTGAGTCGGTTGTTTAAGAGAATATTTCCCTTTTCCAAGTTCGTTTAGGAAAGGAAATATTCCGAATCCCATCCAAGATAAGGAAATCTTCTGTATATCTCGGAGGTCGGTTTCTATCCTGTTATATCGGATTGGGCCCTCGTTGGGCCATTAATTTCGGTAATAAAAATGAGTGAGCTTGTCTTGGGCTTTTAGAGTTTGGCCCGATAAACCCAGGTCCGTCTCCCTTTTGTCTGAACCATCGTAAACCGATATCGAACTTGATACCGATACCGATCTCGGTTCGAACCAAGTTAAACAGGGGAGTGCTAAATCCCTTCTAACATCTATGATTTAAGGTTTTTTCACTTTTTAAATATGTTATTTTGTATTATATTCAATTTGAACTTCATTCTATAAAACTAAATCAACCAACGAATCTCTTTACTAAAAATATTGGTTTAAATGGTATTGACAAGCTGATGATTAACATTCCGATATGAATTAAAATTTTACTCAAGTTGTAAATATTTCAACGAAAAAAATATCATTTACAGATAGTACACATTATCAAAATTTATAAAGAAAACGAACAATAAAAGTAGAGGACCGTTTGTCTCAAATTTTTGGTTTGGAATATAATTATTCAAAGTGATTGGGAACGTACACATCAGAATATATATTATTTTCTATTTATTATTAACTATATAAGTACTCGCATAAATGCGAGTTTATAATTTAATATTTTATAATCCGTTAAAAAAACTAAAAAAAAATTGAAAACAAAATTAGATCACCCGTAAAAATATATAATACATAAATTTAAAAACAAAGTTTCCGATAAAATAAATATATACTTTGAGTGAAAAATTTGGTGAAACATATGCACTAAATATCTTTTAATACGATTATTGGCTAATTGGATTTTTTATGGAAATTTCTTTTACACATGTCAAAATCTGATCAATTGACTTGACCCGTGACGCAATCAGATTTTTCTCTTTACGTAACATGAACTTTTTCTTTACGTAATTGGTTCGGTTCGATTCGGGTTTTTCGGTTTTAATGTATTAGGTCCCGTTCAGGATTAAATTCTATTTCGGTTCAGTATTCTGTTTTTTTTTTGTTTTAGAAATTATAACCAAATTAGAATCACTTTTGTGTAATTTTGATTATTGAGAAATTTTAAAAAACACCACCTTCACTACCTCACTTTCCAAAAATACAATCAACTAAAAATTTAATCAAAACTACCATCATTTAATAAACTATTGATCATTTTGCCCTTATACCTTGCTAAATCACAACATCCTTCATATTGGGGTTCTGCAATCTCGCCGGAGTTCAGATCGAAGAAGACTCCGGCGAATATGTCATCTATGATTGAATATTTTGCGTTCAAGAGACGGAGATTGACCGACCGTAGTGATCGTCCATGTTTTCTAGGTATTGGGAGAAAATTCTTACATCTCAATTTGGTGATGACGATCTCTTTTTAGATTTGATGATGAGATTTTAGTTTTTGAAGATCATGATGTATGCGCAATTGAGAATTTCTTTGTTGGATTCTTCGTCGATATAGAGATTGTATTTGATTTTAGGTTTTGGAGATGACGATGTCATTGAGAAATATCTTTCTTCAATAAATTTATATGGCTTTATAAATCATGTTTTATATATCAGGTGACAATTATTGAGCTTTGCCGGTTTCTGGGTTCACTAACCCTTGAAAGTCTGTGCGATTATAGAGGTCATTGAGAATTTTTTTTGTTGAATTGTAAGGATTGTATTTGATTTCATGCTTTGGAGATAACGATGTCATTGATAAAAAAAATTTGTTGAGTAAATTTATATGGCCTTATAAATCATGTTTTGTATATCAAGTGAAAATTATTGAGCTTTGCACTTTTGGGTTCAATAACCCTTGAAAGTCTTTGTGATTATAGAGGCCATTAAGATTTTTCTTTGTTGATTTCTTAGTCGATGTAATGATAGTATTTTATTTTAGTTTTTGGAGATAACGATGTCATTGAGAAATTTCTTTGTTCAATAAATTTACACTACAAGAAAAGTTGTCTATTGCCAGATTTTTGCCACAATCTTTTCGTGGCAATTATTTTTACCACAAATTTATAACAAATTTACCAAGAAAAAACGATTTTTAAAATTTTGCTGCATTTTGTGGCAAATTTGAAGCAAATTCGTGTCAAATTTGCCACGTTGACAAATATCGTGGTATTTCGTGGTAATTATTGAGCTTGCTTATGGGTTCAATAACCCATTGAAAGAGGTTTGATATTAAGACGAATAGTTTTAAATATTTGGTTTTTGGATATTTCTTGTTGACTTCCTAGGCTCTGTCACATTCAGCTTCTCCTTCTCTGAGCCTCTAGCTTCATTAGGCTTCGTTTCATCATATAACTCAATGAATATGTGAACCGCCAACTCAGTGAAATGAACCTTCAATCATAAAAAACTCATCAACCCCCAATAAAACTGTATCTAAAACTGTAAAAATGTGTGATGATGCATGATGCCCGATATAGGTTAGAATACTGCATAATGCCCGATATAACATTTGGTCCAGTTCCAGGTACATAGATCCTTTCAAGTAATTTGTATGTTGCGTAGAAATCATTGCTTTCCATATCTGTAAAAACTGAAAAAAGTAAGCTTTTTATAAAGGTTTGTAGACTAATTAGTTTTAAAACTCATACAAATTAGTAGATATGCTAAATATAACACATAACAGTTGGATCAAAACACAATCGGTCTACATCATATTCAGAACAACAATCTCATGATTTCTCATACATGCTAACGATTCTAACACATAAGAATTACACTACAAGAAAACTTGCCTTTTACAACGGTCATATTCGTCGTAAAACAGGATTTGGGACGGATTATCGACGATTGCCAAATCGTCGTAAAATGATCGTCGTTAATCGAGATTCGTCGTAAAAACTGGGACGTATATAAATCGTCGTAAAAAGTCGTACAAGATACGTCGCAAATGTTACATCGAATTTACAACCAAATTGAAATCGTTGGTATATAGTCGTAATATTACGACGACTTTACATCGAATTAGCAAATTTTTGTATCGGCAATTCGTCGTAAATCCATCGTAATGTGTAGATGTAAATCCGTCGGTAACCCGATGTAAATAGGCGTCGATGTAAAATCGTCGTAAAAATAGATCGATGTAAAATCGTCGTAAAAACAGGCTTTCGAGACTAAGCATCTGAGACCATACAAGCTACAATGGCTCAATGATGCAACGGAGCTCAAGGCGACCAAGCAAGTGACTGTTCTGTTTAGTGTGGGGAGATATCAAGACCAAGTGCTTTGTGATGTGGTGCCAATGCAAGCTGGCCATCTATTACTTGGCAGACCATGGCAATTTGAGAAGGCAACTATGCACAATGGGAGAACCAACTACTATAGCTTCACCCATTCGGATCGTAAGTTCAACTTAGCTCCTCTAAATCCATCAGAAGTTCATGAACTTCAAAGCGTGATGAACAAAGAGACTAAGTCCTCTAAATCTTCTTTGTACATTACTACTGGTGGATTAAACTGTGTCATGAGTTCCAATGGCACTATATTACTAATGACCTACAAAGAATGTTTAAGCACAGGTTCTATGGAGTTGGAGCTCCCCCCGGAGATCAATGCCGTGCTAGACAACTATCGGGACATCTTCCCTGAGGAGATTCCTCATGGCTTGCCACTTCTAAGGGGCATAGAGCACCAGATCGATCTTGTCCCATGCTTACCTTTGCCAAACAAGGCAGCATACCGGATGAATCCGCAAGAAACTAAGGAGTTGGAGAAACAGGTGCAAGAACTCATGGACAAATGATACATCCGAGAGTCCCTTAGTCCTTGTGCTGTGCCAGTTCTATTAGTGCCAAAGAAAGATGGGAGCTAGAGAATGTATGTAGATTTCCGAGCAATCAACAACATAACTATCAAGTACCGGCACCCCATTCCACGTCTAGACGATATTCTTGATGTATATGGGCCTCCCCGAACGGATTTGTGGCTCATAGAAACAGGCTTTTGCCTTTATTCAAGAACGCCTAAACAACCGAATTAACTCTTGGTCATCAAAGTTTCTATCAAAAGGAGGGAAGGAAATCCTTATTAAATCGGTTCCTTAACCTCTCCCGACCTATGTCATGTCATGTTTCCTTCTATCCCAAGAGATTATTAATAAACTCAAAGGCGTTATCTCAAAATTCTGGTGGAGTACCAAGCAAAATAATCGGGGCTTACATTGGATATCATGGGACAAAGTATGTATCCCCATTGATAAAGGCGGTCTGGGTTTTCGTGATCTCAAGAACTTTAATATCGCACTCCTTGCGAAGCAATTATGGCGTCTTATCCAATTCTCGTCTTCACTCCTCGCCCGAGTTCTAAAAGGAAGATATTTTCGATACTCAACCCCAATGGAAGTGGGAAAAGCAAACTCCCCTTCTTATAGGTGGCATAGCATTATGGCTTCTCATAGTATCCTCCAAGCCGGTCTAAAGAAATCGATAGGATCTGAGTTTAATACGAAAGTATGGCATGACAATTGGATCCCAGTAATTCTTTCTAGATCAGCCTCAGATAATGGCATCGTATACAGAGACCCGCTTCTCTATGTTGGACACCTGATTGACCAGAATACCAAGGAATGGAGATTGGAGACTTTGCAGAACCTAATCGCCCCTGAAGACATCCTGTTAATACGGAGTATAAAGCCAAGCCGAGGCTATAAGGCAGATGTGTTATGTTGGAATCATACAAAGTCTGGAATATACTCGGTAAAATCAGGTTATGCACTCGCAATTCAGCTGAAGGAGGAAGAAGGCCTGCAACAGATCCTCGAGCCCAGTATTACACCTCTAAAAAGAAAAGTCTGGACTTTGAAAACACCAAGGAAGATCAAACATTTCCTGGGGGCATGCAGTCTCGGGGTGTGTTCCCGTTTGTAGCAACCTGGCAGATCGTCACTGCGGCACGGACAGGTTTTATCCGAGATGTGGAGCGGAGGTGGAATCTATAAATCACCTCCTCTTCGAATGTCCCCCAGTAATCCAGACATGGGCACTTTCAGAGATCCCATCCAGTCCATGCTTTTTCCCGAGTGATTCTCTATACAGAAATTTTTGATTATCTCATTTGGCGTGCAAAGGAAGGAGGCGTAATGGAAAAATATCTAGAGGCTTTCCCGTGGATAATCTGGTATATTTGGAAGGCCAGAAATGACAAAACCTTTAATGGCAAGGATGTCTCTCCCGTCGACACCCTTCAACTCGCCACCCATGAAACATAAATTTGGAAAGTTGCACAAGTGGCCTCACCCTAAGGAGTTGAGAGAAGTGGTCCAAGACCTCGATGCCAAACAGATGCCTCATGGGCATTCGATGATGCCCTGTTTGGGGGTGGTTGTGTAATCGAGCTAGAGAACGGACGAAGAACTTTCGGCGCCTTTGCGAAGGAAAGAACTTTATCCCCCTTCATGCCGAATTTAATACCTTATTATGGGCCATGAAGACCGTCTTGCAGCTAGGAGTACTAGCAATGAATTTTGAATCAGATTGCCTACAGATAGTTAAGGTGATCAATGAAGAGGAAGAATGGCATGCTTTGGCCTCAGAAATCGATGAGTTCAATCATTTACGTTCTACTTTTGTTTATTTTGATATTTCCTTTATTCTTCGTGTTCTCAATGTCCGTGCTGATTCCCTTGCAAAAAAGACTCGAACCCGAGGTATTGTCTTTTCCCATGTAGACTCTTCGATTCCGATTTGGATGGCCTCCGAAACCACCCTATTCGAATCATCGTAATAATATATGGAGCTTTTGACATCCAAAAAAAAAAACACGAAATTTACTGACAACCTATAGAAATTCTTCTAGAATCTTATAAATGTCGCAGGCTATGTTGCTTCAGTAAAATGTACATAGATTGTTGAATGATTCTTACATGAAGATTTATATAAACATGAAATTCTTTAACAATCTATAGAAATACTTGTATGTAGAATATTTCTTTTTATCCTACTTTTGTTGATTTGGACAGTGTATACATGTCAAAAGGTCCACTAATCACGAGTTAAGTTGAGAAATCCAATAAGTTATTAGTTACTACTAGTCTTGGGCATTCGGGTCTTCAAGTCGGGTCGGATCATATAATTTGGGTTTCAAGTCTTTCGGATAGAAAAGAATTGGACCCATACGGGTCCCGGAAAAATTTCGGTTCGGGTCGGTTCGGGTCTTCTCAGGTTCGGGTCTTCTCAGGTTCGGGTCGGATCTGCGATTTATAATTAGAACCGATTAGGAACCGAAAATTGTTTCGGGTTCGGGTCGGGTTTATACCCGAAACCCGAATTAAAGTATAATAAGCAAAAAAAAAAAAAGACAAAAAACTCTAGCCGAACGGGTCTCGGGTATTAAAAAAAATTCGGGTCTTTCGGGTAGGGAAGACAAAAAACCCTAGCAGAATATTAAAAAAAAAAAAAATTAAAAACCATATGTGTGTTCAGGTCTTTCGGATACCCGAACGGATCTCAGGTAAAACCCGACCCCAACCGAAACCCGAATCAAATTTGAAGAGAAATCATTCGGTTTATTGTGAAGAACCGAACCCGAACCAAACCATGTTTTTCGGGTCGGTTCGGGTCCGGTTGGGTCGGGTTTGATGCCTAGGGCTAGTTACTACATTGTATTGGCAATCACATTGTATTGGCAATCACATTGTATTATCCAAAAGAGAATGTGTTATTGCCAATACACTGTTGGATTTATGAGATTTGACCTGCTCCGATTGTATTGCCAATACACTGTTAAATTGTCGAATATTTATGAGTTAAGTTAAGAAACACATTCTCATTTTGAGATACTACATTCACTTGAGATTTTAATCGATGATCATCAAATAAAAGAGATTTGATTTAAGATTATTCCATCGAAGTTTTTATTATCCAATTTAATTCCTCTGTACATTTTTTTTCTTTATTTTTTCATTTCACCACAACCCAAAATTGAAATGCTCTTCAAATCCTCAAATGGATTCGATATCCCCTAACTCTCAACTACTCAACCTTGGGTGTTATTCCACTATCCCTGAAACCTCCGACGATGAATCCACCACCGCTGCTATTTTTCTGCATCTCCGCCATGTAACTCCTCACTTCCGTCTTTATCATCTCCTGCACCACCGTCATAAACTCAGCTCTACGTCCCACCACGACTGCTTCTCCTACATCGATTTTCATTTGGCTCTCAAATCGCGGAAACAGCAAAGTGCTGTGGCTCGAGCTCGTGTTCTTTGACTCCTGGCTGACGTCAGATCCGGGCAGTGACAGGCTCAGTGATGTCGCCGGATCCTCCGACGACGAAGACGTTTCTACCGGCGGGACCGTGAACCCGCCGGACACCGGCATTGGCTTGAAAAGCTGAGCAGCAACCGGAGACCGCGGAGATGGAATCGTGCTGGAGTCACTGACGTCGATTCCGATGGGACTCTCCGGGCTCATATACAATCCAGTGTCCACCGGAGGAGCAGACTCAGAGCTCAAAGATCTCCTCTTCTTCGGCCGATCCTGATCCTGATCCTGATCCTCCTCCACTAAGTTAACATCTCCCCCTCCCCCTCCGCCGCATTTCCGCTTGAGCGTCGAGTTCCAGTGGTTTTTCACGGCGTTATCCGTACGGCCGTTGAGAAGACGAGCGATCGTCGCCCATTTGTTACCGAACTTGGCTCGAGCGGAGACGATCGTCTCGTCTTCCTCTGGCGAGAACGGCCGATGCTCCACCTCCGGAGATAACTGATTACACCAACGTAATCGACACGATTTTCCAGATCGACCTGGAACCGATTTGCTAATAGCCGACCAGTTCCTCGGTCCGTATTTCTCCACCATCCTCCTTAGCTGCTCGTCTTCTTCTTGGCTCCACGGACCTTTAACCCGATCTGCCATTGAATCAAATCAGATCTTTCAAGAGAGGTTTTTCGAAAGCTCAAGGGAGAAGAAGGTCGAGAAACTGAAGAGAGGAAGAAAAGGTATATTTATACAGGGAAAGAAAGATTAGGGGAAAGTAACCGGTAACCGGTAACCGGTTGAGACGGTGGAGAAAGTCATGGCCCCATGGGCACCGCTTCTTCCACGCAAGCGGTTTTGAAAGTTTTGGGATACAGCTGTAGGTGAACACGTGTCATGATCTCGATGCGTCTATGTGTCTTTTTTTCTGTTACGATGGAGCGTGTGATACAGTCGAGGGTGTTAAAAGCAAGAGAGAAGTGAGGTCACGCGAGTGATAAGCGCGTGGGTTAATGTGGGAAGTTAAAGCGACAAAATCACGGAAACTTACAAGGAAAGCTCTGATATTATTCGCACAATCTGAGGTGAAAATTTTAGAAAGTTGTTTTAATTTTTGGGTTTGAAATTAAAAATATCTGAAAATAAAGACGAATAACGGTTAGGTTTGGCCGTTTGGGTAAAGACAGTTTTTTATGCATTTCTGACTTTTTGACTGGATAAGCCAGCCTGTATACCAATATATTTTTCTTTTTGAATATACAAAACGCCTTTTTTTTTATTTTGAAACTACATAAGTTTTGATACATATAATGGACCAGGCAATAATAATAATGCCAGAATAAACGCGATCAAACAAAATTGTGATTGCAGTTTTTTGTTTTTAATTAGTAGTTATCCAATATTAACTAAATTTTTTTTTTTAAAACTACTTAGACTGGCTTTCGACCCAAAAAAACAAAAACTACTTTTAGTTTGGCTAAAAGAATTTCTCTAACTGTCTTGAATGATGAAATTATTGAACTTCTCTTAATTCTTTTAGTTTATATTTTTAACTGAAACAAAAAAAAAAATCAAACGGCCTAATGCTACAATTTTGGGATATAATTTTGTCAGTTTTAATGAAAACAGTTTTTTTTGGGTTAAATGGTAGAGAAAATTCCATAAAAATACCCTAATTTTATTTCGATAAGTTTTTTAATACCTGAATTATTTTTGTACTCAGTTTAATACTCTAACTATTTGTTTTACCCATTTTAAATATCAAACTACAAACCGTGTGTACATTTTACAACCCCACGTTAACAGAGATATACGAAACTATACACGGTTTGAAACAATGTTTATATTTAATAATAAAATATTAATAAATAAAAAAGATTACATTCAATTTTCAAAAAATTCCAAAAAAAAATCCAAAAATAGAAAATTAAGAAACAATAATTTTAAATAAAAATATATTATATTTTAGCTTTTGAATTTGTGAACTAAAATTTTCTAAAAACTCAAAAAAATAAAAAAATTCTCAAATTTTTTTAAAAATTCAAAAATCCATGAATAACATCACATTTAAAAAAAAACCTTAATAAATATTATTGGTCTTCGTTAGACTTCATAAAATAATCACGTTTTGCCGGACACATCACAGTTAGACTTCCGAAAAACAACACCAAAGTGTAGAGTCTAACATTTTCTTATATACTAGGTATTTAGTCCGCATAAGAGATTTCATCAAATAATCATATTAGTTCGATTATTAAATTTGTTATCGATAATAATTCGAACACAAATATAATAACAATGTTACTTATGTAAACTTGATACCTCCGATTTGGATCTCCGAACCGTTCTAGGTATCTAGGCTGTTGACAAAAAAAAAACAATGTAAAGCATATGATTAACCAAAAATAATAATAACAAATAATATTTATTTGTAGAAACTAACGAAGACCAATAATATTTATTAAGGTTTTTTTTAACTGTGGTGTGTTATTCATGGGTTTTTGAATTTTTATAAATTTTTGAGAATTTGTTTGGATTTTTGTATTTTTGAGTTTTTAGGTCAAAAATTCAAAAACTAAAATATAATATATTTTTATTTAAAATTTAAAATTATTGTTTCTTAACTTTTGATTTTTTGAAATTTTTTTCTATTTTTCGATTTTTTTATTTTATTTTGAAAATTTAATGTAAAATTTTGTTTTTTAATATTTTATTATTAAATATAATTATATTTTAAACCGTGTATATGTCCGTATATATCTGTTAATCGAGATGTTGTAAAACGAACACACGGTTCACAGTTTGAGATTTAAAATGGGCAAACAAAATAATTTAGATATTTTATTGGATACAAAAATAATTCGGGTATTAAAAAGCTTATCGGAATAAAGTTAGAGTATTTTTATTGTATTAAACCAAAGATTTGAAGTGATTTTAAGTTATAATGACTTTTTAGATGATTTGAGTGAATTTAGAGGAATTGTTATGATTTGTTATTAAAATTTTCTGCAATCTCATTTAAAACCATAGGATTTGGATATTAGTATTTTTAACTAAGAAACTCATCCAAAATTCCTTATGTCATTAAAATTATAATACTTTAAAATATTTCTAATAACAAATAGGGGTGTCAAATTGGTTGATCCAAACCAAACCAATCCATTAACTCATTAACTCATTACTAAACGAGTTATGGTTTTATCCAACTCATTAAACAAATGGTTTAGATCAAACCATTAACTCATTATGTTAATGAGTTAATGGTTTTAATGAGTTTACCCATTAAATATTGAATTCAACTTGAAAACCAAATCCTTTTACCGATATAATCTTATAACATAACATTCACTGAAGCAAAACAACTTTATCAAGAGGGGAAGACCAAAAAAAAAGAGGCAAGCAAGATCAGATTGTTGAAACGAGTCTACTTGATCTTCTTCTTAGGCCTCAACTGGTTGGTATGGCCACACTTCTTCTTCCTACAGTTCACAGCCCTTGGATGAAGACGAGCATAACACCTAATCACAGATTTGGAATTACATTAGTATAATCACTTAACTAAAAAACTTTGTATAATATTAGGACATCAAAATCAGACTATATAAGGGCTGAAGTACCTCCAAAAGTGGGTTTAAAGTACTAATACGACCAAATACCTGCTAAGACTAGATACGTAGAAACCTTGTCTCAGTGCCTCCTTGCAGATATGAGAACCAAGATAACCATTTCGGCATTTCCTCCCAAAACCAATAGCTACATTCAAGGACAAAACAATCTTAAAACCATGTTCGTAAAGGGAAACGTAATTAAGATGATAACATCGTAAACGTAATTAAGTCCGAATCAGAGACCTAAACATCGTAAAACAATGTTCCTTAGGGAATTAAGATGATACTGAAATTTGGGTAAGCGATTAATTTTTTTTTTTTAAACTGAGGACTCGTCAGAATCGCGATCTGAAAACTCATTTCATTCTTTGTCTGAAGACAATACACAAAGGATTTTTTTTCCTTGCGGGTCGGTTCCTCTGAGATCGGCTATGAAACGAGATCAATGGTGCGTAGATATAACAAATAAAATAAACGATGGAGATCAAACAGACGAACCACTGACGGTGTCGGTGGAGGGGCAGCAAGCAACCTCTCTAAGGTTTTCTTAGATCGCCCAACGAAACGCGAAAAATGCCCTAAAAAAATCTCAATCCCAATCTCTCTTTTCCGTAGAAGAGAAACAAACTCCGGCTGTAACATCCCTAATTCAATTTTGAGGTTGAAATTGAATAATTAGAAGTTTGGGGTTAATTTCGCGTAAAATCAATTGTTCTGGGTGGGTTTAATTGATAACTTTGGGAGTTTGGGGTCAAAAAAAAAAGGGATCCCACACACATATGTTTATATGTGCGTATGTATCTCCCTCTCCAACCTTGTGCAATTAACCTAGCCGTCACGATTGAGAAAGCTCGAGTGAGTGACCGCCGTGAGCCAAGCCGGGACGCGACCTCCTCTCCTCCACGGTAAGAAACCTCTCTCTCTCCGTAGTTAGTTCATACGGTCGGGATTGTGGATCGGGATTGTGGATCGGGTTTAGACCGCGGTGAGCTTCGGTGGTGAGCTCCGGTGTGGGCTTGGAGTCGGGATGGTGGATCGGGGCTGGGCCGTGGTGAAGTCCGGTGGTGAGCTCCGGTGGGGCGTCGTTGCTCCGATGGGAAGTCGACGAAGTCGACTACCGGTTTTGACCGGTTTACCAAGCGTATCGTGTTGTTTTCGTTGATTGTTCTTTTTTTTAATTATTTTATTATTTTTTATTTCTAGGTGGTTTAATAGAAGGTTATTCATCCCGGGGAGTTCTAGAAAATTGCTGAATTTTCTCGTGAAACTTTCTGTGCGGGAATAAGGTGAGTGCAGGACCATAGGCGTAATTAAATAATTTTGATAATTGGTGTGATTTCGTGATTATAGGCCGTTTACGATCTCGGAGGGTCTAGATCGAGTGTTTCATGAAATGTTTGATTTATTCGGTATTTTCGTGATAGTCTATATTAATTATCTTAATTATTTGTTAGCCTGTAGATGGGAGGATTGTCTCACTAAGTATTTATCGAAATACTTATGCATCTCTTATATTTTAATTGATGCAGGAAAAGAGAAAGTGTGACCGTGGGATCAGGGCGAGGAAGAGGGGGTGATCTAGACTTGTCGTTTATTTGATTATTTTATTTAATAATTTATGATCTTGATTAGTCGGATTTATAATCTTGAACCGGAAATTGTTTGGTGAGGTTTAGTTATTATTATTTATGGGAATTTTAATAATTAATTGCAAAAAAAAAATGGGTGCGGTTGTTTCAATTTGGTATCAGAGCGTTTACGGTTCTAGGACGGTTTTAAAAAAAAAAAAATTTCCGCTATTAGAACTGTCTATGGGAGTTAGTCAATTGTTGAGCTCGAAGTTCTAGATCATCCTCTTCGAGCCTTCAATGAGATTCCACGGTAAGACTCGTGTTTGTTTTACTATTGCTGTTGTCAATTAGTAACAAGTGGTTATTGCAGATGGTTGATTCTGATAGCGTTGGGCAAGGTCTCAGAGGTCGGGGTGGTCGCGGCGGCCGTGGTCGGGGCGGCAGAACAGGCCGTGGCGGCAGAGGTGGTAGAGGTGGTAGAGGTGGCAGAGCAGCTGCGAATGTGACGCAGAGTGTCACGGTGGAGCAGGGGGCGTATGATCACGCCGAGGGGGAAGGTCAGTCGGAGCCAGCGGCCGTGTATGGTGCGATGCCGGCGCCGGGTGGTGCTCAGGCGGGTGCGGGCCCGAACCCGATGGCGGCTGTTTTGGGCATGTTGGCCCAGCTCTTGGAGAGGTTACCTGGTGTGGTACCGGCTCCAGCTCCAGTGGCGCCACAGGGGGTTGCCGCGATGCCGGGTGTTGTTGCTCCGGGAGTTCCGGGAGTGGTTGCTGAGGCCGAGCCAGTGGTTCCGTCGTACCTGAGGGTGATGGAGCATATGCAGAGGTTGGGCACCAAGTTTTTCAGTGGTGGTGCTCGACCGATTGAGTCTGATGAGTGGAGGTCCAGGTTGGAGAGGAACTTCCAGTCGATCAGATGCCCTGAGGAGTATAGGGTTGACTTGGCGGTGCATTATCTGGAGGGAGATGCACATGAGTGGTGGCAGGGTGTTGCTGCGAGGAGGGCGGAAGTAGTGTTGTCTTGGGACGAGTTCCGGAGGGAGTTCGATCTCAAGTATTTTCCGCGGGAGGCTCGCGACAGGTTACAGGCGGAGTTTCTGTACTTGTCACAGGGGATTCGTTCGGTCCGAGAGTACGAGGCCGAGTTTAACCGGCTGAAGCGGTTTGCTGGTCGGGGTGCAGATACCGAGTATGAGTAGATTGGTGCTTTCATGCGAGGTATGCGTATCGATCTCAGGAATCGGTGCATAGTCCGCAAGTTCGAGTCGGTATCCGAACTGGTGGAGTGTGCAGCGCAGCTTGAGGAGGGGATGAGGCAGGAGGCTAGTTTAAAGGCTGCAGTACCAGAGGCTCCGCGACGGCCTCAAAGTCAGAGTGTTGCTCCGAGCAAGGGCGGTAGGTCTGGTCAGCAGCAGGGACAGAAGAGGAAGTGGGAGGATACTTCCAGGGAAGCGGGTTCTGGGCCACGTTGTTTCGGGTGCGGAGCCCATGGACATCGCGTGGCGGATTGTTCTCGAGGGGGCCCGGTGTGCTTTCATTGCAAGGAACCCGGTCACCTCAGGAAGGATTGTCCGAAGTTGGCTCAGCCATTTGTGAGGATCGAGGCACCGCCTCCGAAACGGGCCGCAGTGGCACCGAGGGTGTTCACCATAGGCGCGGAGTCAGGCGAGGCGAGCGGCAGCAGACCGATTACTGGTTAGTTACCTTAACTATGTTCTTGTTTGATTGTAATTCAGTTACTCGCTCTGTAATTGGTGTTTGCTATTTGCCGTGAATCCTTTTCGTGCTTAGGGACCCTTAATGTGGCTGGGGTAGAGTCACATGTGTTGTTTGACTCCGGGGCGTCCCACAGTTTTGCCACACCGGATTGGGTGTCGGGGAGCGGTATCCAAGAGGTGTTTGGGGACCACTCGGGTGTGGTGAGAGTTGCTGGGGGTCGCTTGTTGAGGACTCAGGGCTGTGTGGAGAATGTCGACATTCTTATCGCCGGAGAGCTGATGCCAGCGGATTTGATAGTGTGCCCAGTGGAACTCTATGACATCATTTTGGGTATGGACTGGCTGGGAAAGTTCAAGGCTCATTTGGATTGTCACCGGGGTCGTGTGGTTTTCGAGCATGCTAACAGAAGACTGGTTTATCAGGGAGTGAGACCGGTGCCGGGAGGCATCGTCGTTTCCGCGGTTCAAGCGGAGCGCTTGATCGAACAGGGTTGTGAGGCCTACTTGGCTACCATTTCGATACCTGGTGAGGTTGGGGAGTCAGCGGTGCGGGATATTGAGGTGGTCTGGGAGTTCGAGGATGTGTTCCAGCAGTTGAGCGGGTTACCACCATCCAGGTCGGATCCTTTTACCATTGAGTTAGAGCCGGGGACGACCCCGTTGTCTAAGGCTCCTTACAGGATGGCTCCAGCGGAGATGGCTGAGCTTAAGAAGCAGCTCGAGGAGTTGTTGGAAAAAGGGTTTCATTAGACCGAGCAGTTCTCCGTGGGGTGCACCGGTACTGTTCGTCAAGAAGAAGGATGGGAGCTTCCGGTTGTGCATTGATTTTCGGGGGCTGAACCGGGTTACTGTGAAGAACAAGTACCCATTACCGAGGATCGATGAGTTGTTAGATCAGTTGCAGGGTGCTTCGTGGTTCTCTAAGATTGATTTGGCATCGGGTTATCATCAGATCCCGATAGCGGAGTCGGACATCAGGAAGACGGCTTTCAGGACGAGATACGGGCACTACGAGTTTGTGGTGATGCCGTTTGGGTTGACGAATGCACCGGCTGCGTTTATGAGGTTGATGAACGGCGTGTTCCAGGAGTATCTGGATGAGTTCGTCATCATTTTTATCGACGATATTCTAGTGTATTCGAAGAGTCCTGAGGAGCACATGGTTCACCTGAGGAAAGTTCTGGAGAAGCTACGGGAGCAGAAGTTGTTCGCTAAGCTGAGCAAGTGTAGTTTCTGGCAGCGGGAGATCGGATTTCTGGGGCACGTCGTATCTGATCGTGGTGTTTCAGTGGATCCGGAGAAGATTCGCTCGATTGAGGAGTGGCCGAGACCGAAGAATGCCTCGGAGATTCGCAGTTTTCTGGGTCTGGCGGGTTATTACAGGAGGTTCGTCAAGGGGTTTGCTAGTATGGCGCAGGCCATGACCAAGTTGACCGGGAAGGACGTTCCTTTCGTGTGGTCGGACCAGTGTGAGGAGAGCTTTGTGAAGCTCAAGGAGATGCTGGTGAGTACTCCGGTGTTAGCCTTGCCTAAGCAGGATGAGCCATATGTTGTGTTCACAGACGCGTCCAGGCTGGGGCTCGGTTGTGTATTGATGCAGCAGGGTAAGGTAATCGCATATGCTTCCAGGCAGCTGAGGAAACATGAATGCAATTATCCTACTCACGATCTTGAGATGGCTGCAGTGGTGTTTGCATTGAAGATCTGGAGGTCTTATCTGTATGGCGGTAAGGTTCAGGTGTTCACAGACCACAAAAGTCTAAAGTACATCTTTACCCAGCCGGAACTGAATCTGCGACAGAGGCGATGGATGGAGCTTGTTGCGGATTATGATCTGGAGATAGCTTACCATCCCGGTAAAGCGAATCTTGTAGCCGATGCTTTGAGCAGGAAGCGGGTTATTTTAGACACTGAGCGAGATACCGAGGCGTTGGTAGGCATGGTGAGTGCCCTGAGACTGTGTGCTGTGTCTGAGGAACCTGAGCCGTTGGGTTTAGAGGCGGTGGATCAGGCGGACATTCTGACTAGGGTGCGGGTAGCACAGCAGTTGGATGCGGAATTAATGCAGGCTGGCAGGGCAGAGCGGTCTGAGTATGAGTTATCCAGCAATGGAACGATCCTTTTGAGAGGTAGGGTGTGTGTACCGAAGGACGAAGTGCTGAGGCAGGAAATCCTGAGGGAAGCACATCAGAGCCGTTTCTCTATTCATCCCGGAGCTACCAAGATGTACCGTGACCTCAAACGGTATTACCAGTGGGTAGGGATGAAGAAGGATGTTGCCAACTGGGTTGCGGGGTGTGATACCTGTCAGTTGGTGAAGGCTGAGCATCAGGTTCCGAGCGGGTTGTTGAGGAGTTTACCCATTCCGGAGTGGAAGTGGGACATGATCACCATGGATTTCGTGGTGGGTCTGCCGGTTTCGCGAACCAATGACGCTATTTGGGTCATCGTCGATAGGTTGACCAAGTCTGCGCACTTCTTGGCCATAAAAAAAAAAAAAGGACCGACGGTGCGGAAGTGTTGGCCAAGAGGTACGTCAGGGAGATTGTGAAGCTGCATGGGGTACCGGTGAGTATAGTGTCAGATCGAGATCCGAAGTTCTCCTCGCTGTTCTGGGGCGCTTTCCAGAAGGAGATGGGCACTAAGGTACACATGAGTACAGCTTATCATCCCCAGACCGATGGGCAGTCGGAGAGGACTATCCAGACGTTGGAGGATCTGTTGAGGATGTGTGTGTTGGACTGGGGTGGACATTGGGCGGATCATCTGAATCTAGTGGAGTTTGCGTACAATAACAGCTACCAGGCTAGTATCGGCATGTCACCATTTGAGGCGT
This sequence comes from Eutrema japonicum, assembly GCA_030161315.1. Classification (NCBI taxonomy): domain Eukaryota; kingdom Viridiplantae; phylum Streptophyta; class Magnoliopsida; order Brassicales; family Brassicaceae; genus Eutrema; species Eutrema japonicum. The sequence continues at coordinate 47,366,409 of BSQW01000013.1, forward strand.
TGTATGGTAGGCCTTGCAGGACCCCGTTATGTTGGACACAAGTGGGGGAGAGGAGCCTGTTGGGAGCTGACTTTGTGCAGGAGACGACTGAGAAGGTCCGGATTGTGAAGTTGAACATGAAGGAAGCTCAAGATCGTCAGAAAAGCTACGCAGATCGGCGTAGGAAGGAGCTGGAGTTCGCAGTTGGCGATTTGGTCTACCTGAAAATAGCCATGTTGAGGGGTCCGAACAGGTCCATTTCCGAGACGAAGTTGAGTCCGCGATATATGGGTCCCGTCAGGGTGCTGGAGCGGGTCGGACCGGTGGCTTATCGGTTAGAGTTGCCGGAGTCTATGCAGGCATTTCACAAGGTGTTCCACGTGTCGATGCTGAAGAAATGTTTGCACAAGGATGATCAGGTGGTCACGGGGGTGCCATCAGATTTGACACCGAGCATGGTGGTGGAGGCGAGGCCTCTGAGAGTCCTAGATCGTCGGGTGAGAGTGATCAGGAGGAAGAAGGTTCCTGAGGTGCAGGTGCTGTGGGACTGCAATGGAGCCGAGGAGGTGACTTGGGAGCCGGAAGCGAAGTTGAAGCGCAAATTTCCCAAGTGGTTCGGCAAACTGGAGGGTTAGCCGGGTTGTTTCCATATCGTTGTAACCATGGTGTTGGGATTTTGGGAGTTATTGCGTTGTTGTACTCGTTTATTTTTATGGTGTTATAATTAATCGATGTATTTTGGAGTTTTTGACTATTCAATAAAAAGGTGTTTTCATTTAATGTGTTGAGTGGTGGGTTTACTAGGGGATTAGTAGACAGGTTGGCGGGCTACTAGTGGTAGTGGTCCGATAGCGGGGGTGCGGATACTAGGTTTTTGGTAGCCGCATAAGGCTGATAGTTCCGGATTGGTTTGGCACGGGGTGGTGGCCCCATATAGCGGCATCGGAGTGCACTGGTGAGTCACTGCCGAGTGTACCTGGCCGGTTGGGTTTCGATGTGATTCCTGATTGGTGAGACAGGTCACTAGAGAGATTGCCGTTGTCTGGCTCTCTATGCGTTAGACGGACCGATCCATGGTGTTGGGTCGTGAAGTCGTTGTACTCCCGGGTGTTGGAGTGGTTGGCCAAACCAAGTAGGGAACTATGGCACTATGGTGTTGAGCCGTGATACCGTTGTTGGTAGAGTTGGAAGAGCGGTCGTGCGACGCTGAGTTGGAATAGCGGTTGTGCTATGTTGTGGATGTTCGTTGGACGTTAGATTCGAGGACGAATCTATGTTAGTGGGGGAGAATTGTAACATCCCTAATTCAATTTTGAGGTTGAAATTGAATAATTAGAAGTTTGGGGTTAATTTCGCGTAAAATCAATTGTTCTGGGTGGGTTTAATTGATAACTTTGGGAGTTTGGGGTCAAAAAAAAAGGGATCCCACACACATATGTTTATATGTGCGTATGTATCTCCCTCTCCAACCTTGTGCAATTAACCTAGCCGTCACGATTGAGAAAGCTCGAGTGAGTGACCGCCGTGAGCCAAGCCGGGACGCGACCTCCTCTCCTCCACGGTAAGAAACCTCTCTCTCTCCGTAGTTAGTTCATACGGTCGGGATTGTGGATCGGGATTGTGGATCGGGTTTAGACCGCGGTGAGCTTCGGTGGTGAGCTCCGGTGTGGGCTTGGAGTCGGGATGGTGGATCGGGGCTGGGCCGTGGTGAAGTCCGGTGGTGAGCTCCGGTGGGGCGTCGTTGCTCCGATGGGAAGTCGACGAAGTCGACTACCGGTTTTGACCGGTTTACCAAGCGTATCGTGTTGTTTTCGTTGATTGTTCTTTTTTTTAATTATTTTATTATTTTTTATTTCTAGGTGGTTTAATAGAAGGTTATTCATCCCGGGGAGTTCTAGAAAATTGCTGAATTTTCTCGTGAAACTTTCTGTGCGGGAATAAGGTGAGTGCAGGACCATAGGCGTAATTAAATAATTTTGATAATTGGTGTGATTTCGTGATTATAGGCCGTTTACGATCTCGGAGGGTCTAGATCGAGTGTTTCATGAAATGTTTGATTTATTCGGTATTTTCGTGATAGTCTATATTAATTATCTTAATTATTTGTTAGCCTGTAGATGGGAGGATTGTCTCACTAAGTATTTATCGAAATACTTATGCATCTCTTATATTTTAATTGATGCAGGAAAAGAGAAAGTGTGACCGTGGGATCAGGGCGAGGAAGAGGGGGTGATCTAGACTTGTCGTTTATTTGATTATTTTATTTAATAATTTATGATCTTGATTAGTCGGATTTATAATCTTGAACCGGAAATTGTTTGGTGAGGTTTAGTTATTATTATTTATGGGAATTTTAATAATTAATTGCAAAAAAAAAAATGGGTGCGGTTGTTTCACCGGCGAGGAAAAAGTAAAACGGAGAACACATTTCGAAAAGGCGGCTCAATCGTGAGAAACCGACGGCGACGGAGGCGGATCGAAGATCTGGTCGCTTGGTCAATTTCGTAGAAGGGTTTAACGAGGAGAGCGAGAGGGAGGGAGGAGAGAAATAATCTGGTGGTTGAGAAACAAATTGGTTTGGTTATGGGTAAACCATTAACCCATATTAACTCAACTCATTAAAACCAATAACCATTAAAACCAATAACCCATTATAATCCAAATTTTCAACTCATTGAATTAATGGATTGGTTTGGTTTGGATCAACTCATTACATTTAAACCATTATGACACCCCTAATAACAATAGATTTGAAAATATTATTTAAAATCACTAATTCAATAACATTAAATTTTAAAAAACATTTATAAATTTTACAACCAATAATACTGATTTTAAAAGATATTTTTAAAAATTCATGCTTGAATAACATAGATTTTGTCATCATAACACAAATCAATTCAATACACCATTTTAGTGATGAAATGGGGTTCGAAATAAATGTACACGTTGATGTCAATTAAAAACCATATATACGAGAAAGGAAAGATAAATTTCATAATTCGAATTTATATTCTGTTTCATAAACTTGTTACAAAGAAACGGCCACAAAAGATAAAAGTGAGTGGTCGGAATTTGTTTTGTTTTTTCTTTTTCAAATTGAAGTTTGATGACATGGCGAAAAACGACAAAGAGAGTTGGCCAATTGAAATGTGAAATCATCACTTCCCAATTTTATTATTATTAATTAGAGCAAAAATCCAGCCTGTAATCTTCAACAAACAACTAACTGTCGTCCATTGAGCTAACTGCCACGTGTCTGTTTTTTGGACTCTTTTGGAAAGATGTGTAACTGTCTCTAACGTTAGTAACGCACTTTGGGTCCTCAACGTCATTTGCACCTTCCCTCGAACGGTTTCACAACTATTTATTATATTCGTTACATCTGATTTTATTATATGATAAAAAAGGTAATACAATAAGTTTATCATCCAACATATATTTTCCGTTTTTTTTTCATTAATGTCAAATTAGTTATAAACAATAAAAAACGATTTTATGTCAATCATAGACGGATTTTTAACCATTTATGATAGAATTAATAATTATTGAATTACAAAACTAACAAAAACCTTGAATTTTGACGTTTTTCCTAAGCTTATGCAGATTAAGAACATCGGCCATCCTGTCATATTCCTGTATAGTGTGGTGATATAAATTTAAGATGTATGATGTTGAATTTTAATCGTATGTGAGAGTTAATTACGGGACAAAGTTGTTTTCATAAAAAAAAAAGTTGTTTTCATAGCATTTATTTGATAATGTCTTTTCGATTCTTTTGTAGTTAAGTTTAGTAACCACTAACCAATTTTTTCTTAACGGTTGGTCCTTTCTTAATAAAACTTAACACAATTAAGTATAGAGTTCTCTAATAATCATATGGGTATATATCTCTTAAGCATCGACACCTGAAAATCCACTATAAAAACTTGAGTACAGAAAATTCTCGATTGAGAGAATACAAGATTGATTAAAGAAGTCTAATTAAGGAAGAAGAAGACAACAACGTCACAAGTTGTTACGCATCATCTCTCCGTAAAACGACTTGATCTTTAGAGTTTGAACCAACACCTTTTTCCGAACCCTAGCTTCTTTTTGCATCTTTGGGTTTAATCCACTTTAGCTCACTGATATTGCTTAACTAATAGATTTGACCAAATCCACCTAAATCATGAACCATGTTATCACAAGAGAAATTAACTAAAAATGTTTGATGTGTTACGAAGCGTACTTTAGATGTACACCTAGTTAGATTTCAAATATGCACGTGAACAGAGATGTGGAATTATTATTATTCCAATAATTCTATGTATATTGAAAATTTGTAATTAAAATATTGGTAATATGTTGTTGTCAAAAGGAACAAAGACGGTGCACGATGCGAATATAAATATATATTGCAAGACCTAATTAATAATTAAATGATATTATTTGCTGTTTGTTGTTACGGCCATGCTTCGATTGTCGGGTTTGTTCCTCTAATTTTCAACTACTTTTTTTTTCTGTAATGTTTCGCTTAAATAAAATCGTTCAATATATTTTAAATAACAATACTGTTTATAACTAACAGAAAGATAATACAAACATACGGTCGTAAATTAGTCGGTGTGTGAGAGGAAATTGTAAACTAGGCTATAACATATATATATACGCGTTAATATTTGCAACTTGTGATTAATTATTCGAACGAACTTGTAGGTAACATTGCTCGTATTATTATAACATGGATAAACTGCATGTAGTCGGGATATATAGAAATGATATTTAAGGATATTTTTGTTTTTCATAATTGGTTCAAACAAAAATCATTCGATATTTAAACTCAGATGTGGAATCCTTGAACATACACTACAAGAAAGCACGCTAGAACCGACGACAAAATCCGTCGGTATCCCGTCGGAAACGGCCATTTCCGACGGGTTTCCGACGGATTTTGCCCGTCCGTTCTATCTCGTTGGAAAAGAAAATCCGTCTGAAATCCTTCGGCAATTTCTGAGAAATTTCCGACGGCCTATTTACCGACGGATATCCGACGACTTGTCCGTCGAGCATAATTCCGACGATAATCCGAGGGATATTCCGTCGGTGAATTTCCGACGGAGTGGGTTCTCAAACCGTTGGAAATTTCCGACGGTAATATTTTGTAATGTTTTTTAATATTTATTATATATATATAATTAATATTTATTAAATTATATATTAATTAAATTAAATAAATTAAATGATATTTAAAAACGAAAATTAATTATGTAAATAAAATCTTACAAAACATAAATATTTAAAAGTTTAAGAAAGTTGAAATTACATTAAAAAAACATAATCAAAATAGATCCGGCGGCATGTCCGGAAACTTCTTCTTGAAGAAATCCGCCCACTTCGTTTGCTTGTCCTCCAATATTGTGACCTTCGCCGTGAGCTCTTCGTTTTGCCGGATAAAGTCTTCATCCATCGAGAAACCGGCCGAAGAAGAAGCGGATTGGGTCGCAACCTTACCCAACCCCGGCCGACGACCTTTCCTAACCGGTACCTCCTACAAAAACAATTCAAAAACTTTAGATTTTCAATTAAAAAATAATTATCTAAATTAAAATTACCATAAGTTTTACTTACCGAGAGGACTAGCTCGTTAAGCTCGGCCCGAGTGACTTCGTTGGATCCAGTGTAATCGTCCTGCGATCTCTGGGTGAGCAAATCGTCTTTCGCCCTCTTCACGGTTTCGATGACCTCCCTAACTTCTGGATCTTGAATTTGGCCCGTCTTCTTGTTGGTGTGCGTCCTCTCCATCAATGCAAGGTGATCGGGCTCTTCGCCCAATTCTTCCGTCTACAAAATAAATAAAATGGTTAAAGAAAACTGTTTTTTTATTAAAAAACAACTAAAAACCGAAAAAGTACGTACCATTTCTTCGGCCGTTGTCAAGTAGCTCTTTGCCCCGTTGTTGTGAACGGCTTCTCCTTTCCCGTTCCGTTGACTCCTCCGGTTCTTGGTGTGAGTCTCATATACAGTTATGGTCTTCGGCAATTGCCAGTACGGCTCGTACCCCTTGTACAATTCCTCGTTCAAACCTTTCGGCTTATCTTTCCCCTTCTTCCAAGCCTTCTTCCAGTCGCAGATGTGGCGAGAGAATTGCTTTGAAGCCTCCTTGTGAAATTCTACCTCGACCGTCTTCGTGAGCGTAGGCTTCCAATTAAACTCTTGTTACAAAAGAAATAGAAATAAACTTTGTTAATAAAATCTCAAAATATAATACAAACAAGTAATTAAATTATCACTTACCGCAAAGGTACGAAACCACATATCTTGTTCAACCGACGGCATATCGGCATATGTCGGGTACGGGTGTTTGAGGAGGTTGTGCAACATCCTCAAAACCGACTTGCTGATGCCATTCCCGGAGAATCCAAACCTATGAAAAAACAAATTAAAATTCGATAATAAATGAAAAAAAAAATTATTTAAGAAAAGAAATAGTATTACCAAGTAGATCTCTGGATGCAGCGTTTCGGGTCGAAAACTTTGAGTAATTCTCGTCCCGGCTGTTTGAACGAGCTCCTCGACGGTCATGATCGTCGGTTGACCTACACTCTTTTCATCGAGAGCAGGTGAATGCGCCGTAGGCGGGACAATATCCGGGCTCGGATTTGAGGTAGCGGGCCTCCGCCCTCCTTATCTCGAACCGCCGGCATGGTCACTAGCGAATTGCCCGTAAGACCTACTACAATAAAAACCGAATCATTTCAAAAAATATCAAAATAATCATAAATATTTTGTAAGAAAATCAATACATTTAAAAAACATAAAATAAATACATTTAAAAACACATATAAAATACTTATATACATATATTAAAAATTGTAAAAAAGTTTTACAAAAATAAATACATATATAAAAATTTGTAAATTTTTTTTATAAAATAAATTTAAGAAAAACGTTTTTACAATATATATGTATTGAAAACTTTTTTCCAAACTTTATTTATTAAAAATATTTTACAAAAACATTTTATAATATTCTATTTATAAATATATTTTCAAAAAATACATATATATAACAAAAATGTTTTTCATATATATAAATTTTTTAAAAAATGTTTTATAAAATACATATATACAAAAAACATTTTTTATTCATATATATAAATTTTACAAATCATTTTTATATATATAAATTTTGTAAAAACGTTTTTCATATATATAAATTATGTAAAAACGTTTTTAAAAATACATATATATAAAAAAATATTTTTTCATAGATATAAATTTTACAAAACGTTTTTCAAATATACTTTTCATATAAATAAAATTTGAAAAACCTTTTTTATATATATAATTATCAAAAACATTTTTTAAAATTTATAAATAATTAACCTAAGCTAACAACCTAATCTAAATCCACATGCAACAATCTAACATTACACAAAACGAAAATCCACAAATAAACCTAAATCTAATTCCACAAATCAATCTAAATCTAAAAAACATAAATCCAAAAATCTAAATACACATCTATATATACAAAGAATTTAGGGTTTCTTACATAGTGGAAGAGGAGGTTGAACGGCGGCGAAGGAGAGGCGGCGAGAATTTCCGGCGATGTTGACCGGCGGCGGCGGCGGAGGAGAGGTGGAAGAAGAAGAAGAGTATGTGAAGAAGATGAGAGAAGAAGAAGAGAGAAAGAAGAGAAAGGAGAGAAGAAGAAGAGAGAAAGAAGAGAAAGGAGAGAAGAAGATTTACGGAGAGAAGAACAGAGAAGAGAAAGGAGAGAAGAACAGAGAGAAGAGAATGAAAGAGAAGAATAAGATTTCGTCGATATAATTAATTTCCGAGATTTCTGACGGACCTCGCCGTCGGTTTTCCGTCGGAAATCGTAAATATTTATCCGTCTCAATTTTCGATGAATTTCGTTACGCGATTTAATTTCCCGGACAAAAATTAATAAATCCGTCGGAAGGGTTTAGGGTTTAAAAATGGAAAATTTGATAAATTTTAATGTTTAATAACCATTAGTGTTACATACTTATAAGAAAAACTTTTAAAAACCAATCAAAACAAATTATTTAGGATTTTATAAAAATCGATCGATGAATGATATCAAGCATTCATAAAAACACATAGAACATCTAAGGACATTTAAGTTTTTGCTCTGGATTTTAACTAAATAGTTTAAAACGTATGATTTTTAAAAACATTTCACATAAACTAGTGTATATTTGTTAGTTCTACATCTACGAAGACCTAACCACTTCAAAAACGTGCAAATTTGAGGTTTTAAACCCTGAACCGACGGATTTCCGACGGATTTAAGGATTTAGGGAATCAGTTTTAGCCGAGGCATTTGAAAATGTCTCGTCTAAAACTGAAAATCCCTAAAGCCGTCGGAAATCCGTCGGAAATTTCCGAGGGATTTCCGATGGAATTAAAGATTTTCAGTTTTAGCCGAAACATTTTCGAACGCCTCGACTAAAACTGATATAAGGATTTAAGGATTCAGTTTTAGCTGAGGCATTCGAAAATGTCTCAGCTAAAACTGAAAATCCCTAAAGCCGTCGGAAATTCGTCGGAAATTTCCAAGGGATTTCCGACGGATTTAAGGATTTTCAGTTTTAGCCGAGATATTTTCGAATGCCTCGGCTAAAACTTGCCCGGGGATTAACTATTTTAGCCGGGGGTTAACGTTTTTGCCAGGGGGATTAATGTTTTTAGCCGGAGGGTTTACGGTTTTAGTCGGGGGGGTTTACGGTTTTAGCCGGGGGGATTTACGGTTAGTAGCTAGAAAAGTTGGAAGTTTCTTCATTAATGCTCTGTGCGACCATAGAACCCTCGACTCTAGAAAGATTTTTCACCTTCTTCTTTAGGTGGAACATATACCGCTCAAAAGGGTACATCCATTGGTATTGAACAGGCCCACCAAGTGCTGTTTCTCGAGGGAGATGTATAGGAAGATGTTCCATAACATCAAAAAAGGCAAGAGGAAATATTTTCTCGAGGTTGCAAAGGAGAACCGGGATGTTTTCCCCTAGATTTTGGATTCCGGCTGATGTAAGTGATCTCGTGCATAGATCCAGGAAGAAAGTACCGATCCCTGCATATATAGTACACATACAAAATTAAATAACTTCCGTTTAATAATCACAAATATACAATCACCATACGTAATAGTGTAAATGTATATATACCTGCAATAGCTCCATGGACGTTTATAGGAAGAAGACATTCAAATGCAAATGGAATGAGGCGATGCATGACAACATGACAATCATGACTCTTCATCCTAGAAAACTTCCCTTCTGAACTATCGACGCAATTACGAAGGTTAGATGCGTATCCGTCTGGTTTAGGACCAAAACCAGAACTTTTAGTTTAGCATCACTTCAAATTTTAGTGTTTTTTTTTTTTGCTATACAACACTAGGGTTCAGTAAATTATCCGTTAAATCCATTTGATTCTTAATTATTCGTTTTGATTCAAAAACAATTAAATATTTCAATACAAAACATATATAAAATATAGTATATGTTGCAAAACAATACAAATCACAAACACATAAAAAGTTTAGATATTCGTAAAGAAGACAAATGTTAAAATATATGTCGGAGGTTATTTGTCCATTTTCGTGAAATAATCAACCAACGCGCGTGACACGTAAATATGAAGCTAGTCAGCCTGGCGCGTATGGCATAGCTCGAACCAGGAACGTACCTTGTCAAGTAACATTTGTAAATACTTTCCATCGTATGGAGAGGGAGACTTCCTTCTCTTGATACAGTAACTTAAATTCAAGCTATTAAATCATCAATTGACATAATGAGTCCAAAGATTATTCCGATCCTCTTACTCAAACCCTCCTAGATCTTGAATTCATTTTTAATGGTGGCTAGGGGTGTCAAAATAGTTCATTTTTTTTAATAATAATGGATTGATGGGTCAAATAGATCATTAGTCAAATAAATCAATTTGTAATGGATCAATAGATCAAATGGATAACCCATTTGACCCATTGGTGACTATGAAAATTTACATCAACTTGACTCACAAAGATCTTTCTAAACAACATATTGAAACTTGAACCGTGGGTTCCTTGTAACCATAATTTAATCATTCTTTATCACCATAATTCATTGTTTTATAACCAGTTTCGGGGTCTAAATCTAATTTAAGCGTCACAAAATCTTCGAAATAACTCGTTTTGAATGTACTCTGACTGTTTGTTTATGTTACCGGTCCATCTCCACGGAGATAGTCAGTGGCGGAGGCAGTACAGAAGGAGAGCGTCAAGTGACCCATGTGAAATTTGTAAAACTAAGGTTATTTTTGTAAATTGATCCTAGTCTAAAATAATTTTTGACCCTTATTAAATTTATTTTAACTATAATCCATTAATTTTGACCTTTATTAAATTTATCTAGATGCCTTTAGATTTGTGAAGCTGAGATCTTTTGATCATCAACTTGACATCTACCTTGATAATGTGCAAAAGGATAAAAGGTTTGCTAACCTAGATTGTCTTGGTGATCTGGCTCGTTATTGGTGGAGAAAAAAAACATCTTTCTCATCTTTTGGCTTATCGTCTTTTGAAGCTATGTTTGATTTTTTCGGTTGCGACCACGACCGTTGAAAGATGCTTCTCTGCAATGAATATTGTGAAGATGATATCACGTAATAGTATTGGTGATGATTTTTTAAACGGTTGTCTAGTTTATTTTATTGAAAAATAAGTATTTGATATAGTGACAAACGAAACAGTGATAAAGTGATACCAAGATATGAGTGAGCGTATAGTACATTTTTAAGATTTTTATGATATTTTATTTTTTGGTGAATTTTCTGCAATTATTTCTAGATCGAAAAAATATTATGACTCCGATAAATATTTGTTTTTGCTCCGCCACTGAAAATAGTTGAAGATATATTATATATATAATCTCAATAGAATGAGATTGGAGATGCTTCATTCTTATTTTGTATATTTTTGAAATGCATTGATGATTAAATTAAAAAAAGTACCCAATAAATGTAAATTTAAATTAATTCCATAAATCACGTCATATCAATTCTTGTTCATAAATCACGTCATATTAAATCTTTCACATTTTCATTTTCTCTTTATTTTGTTTTCAAAAGTTTTAAATAGGATTTTAAATGAAGGTGCTTTTAATTCTTGTTATATTTCAAGTTAAAAACACGGTTTCCTTTTTTCTTCTTTTCACCATATTAATCTTTTAAGTGATTTCACATATTTATTCATTTGTTAGTTTGTTTTTTTTTCGAGTCAACGTCTGCTATATCTTTTTTGAAAAAAAATTGGGTAACATTGTCCCCATATAATCTCTATAACTCTTAATGAAAAGAAATTGGAGAGAAATTGGAGATATCTCTTCTCCTCTTATTCTCCTTCTAAGAGCATCCGCATCGGTAAACTATAGTCGGTTCTTAACAAAAAAAAAATTGAAAAATGCAATTTTAAAGGAAAAAGGCGTTGAACCGTCTCAGTGTGGTGAGACGAGTGAGACGGTTCTACCGGTCAGGTGTCATCACCTCACTGGACCGCTCAACGCAAGAGTTTAATGTAAAAAAAAAAACACATTAATGGCAGTGAGTTGGTATAACTACAACTTCAAAACTTAAGTCAGTTGATCTACCTACAACTTAAAAACTTAAGTCACATGATCTAACCTTTAAACCTGAACTAACGCAAGTACTAAAATTGTAACTACAACTTTAAATCTTTAAAACGTAACCTACAAGTTTAAAAATTGAAAGCAGTGATTGATACTTCTTGTTGGTGATACCTAACCCCAATTAAATCACATTAATGGCAGTGAGTTGGTCTATATAATGACCAAGTTTATCTCCTAACTAAAACTGTAAACTATAGAAAATATGGGTTCTAGTGATCACGTTAGTTCTTCCCAATCTTTTATTGACCTCTTGTACAACCAACAAGATCTTAATCATCAAACACTTTCCCCTCAAACTGAAACTGATTCACCTAGAGAAACAAGGCATAGATGTAGCCTTCCCGAAGAAAAGGTCCTTGTTAGTGCTTGGTTAAACACTAGCAATGATTTTGTCATTGGTAATGAGCAGAAAGGGGGGACGTTTTGGAATAGAGTTGCAGCTAATTATGCTGCATCTCCTTCCGTAGCAAACCTCCCAATTAGAGAAAGCAACCACTGTAAGCAAAAGTGGTCTAAGATTAATGAGTCTGTCAGTAAGTTTACAGGTTGTTACGACTACGCATCACGCGAACATAGGTCTGGGAAACAGAGGATGATGTGCTAGAGCTGGCATACAAGTTGTACTATCAAGATCAGAGAGTCAAGTTCAATCTTGAGCATGCTTTGAGACTGCTCAAAAATGATCAAAAGTGGTGCAGTTTGGTTTCTTTAAAAACCAATCAAAACAGCAAAAGAAGTAAGGGAGCATAGGGTTTAGCTTGCAACACAAGTACTCAGGTAGAAGATGAACCAATAGTGAGGCCAATGGGTGTTAAAGCAGCTAAGGCGAAAGGGAAGAAGAGGGTTAAGGCAGAGGAGAGTGATGGCAGTAGTGTGAAGGAGTTTGAGCAAATGTGGGCTATTAAGGAGAAGGATATGGCAATCACGGAGAGAATTTCTAAGCAGAAGATTCTAGACAGTCTAATTCTCAAGGAAAAGCTAACTGATAATGAAATTATCCTCAAGGACAAGCTAATCTTCGACATGTTCTCATGAACAAGTAAGTCTCTCCATATTTTTTACTTTTATTAACACTCTTTAGTCATTGCTTTTATTAACACTCTGTGACTATTCTTTTTTTCATGTGCAGGATAGTAGTTTGTGTGAAAGGAGCACATTTGTGTGTGTGTGTGTGTCGGCTAATATGGAGTTATGATATGTACTTGAAGTTGTGATTTGTAGTTGAAGTAATGGTAGGTAGTTGGAGTTATTATGTGTTGTTGTGTCGGTTTTTTATATAATGTTTCACTTCTTCTTGTTAGGAATCAGTTCTTGTATGAAACTTCTTGAAACCAAAAAACCATTCCAAGATCAATAAACCATTCCAAAACCAAGAAACCAAGAATCCAAGAAACCATTCCAAAACCAAGTAACTTGATTTAACTTATATTTCTATAAACATTCTACTTGTATTTAACTTCTATTTCACTTCTAATCCACTTCTATTTCACTTGATTTAATTTGCAAATCTCTTCTAAATTATAATCATTTCAAATCTTTTTACTTTATTATGAACTCTTTCTATAGTTTTAAGTGCATTTAAAATATAAGAAATAAATAATTCATCGTATGTTTTGTATGCTACATATATAACTTATGGGTTTACAATGTTACGGCTTAATAGTACTAGTCGTAAATGTATTTAGTTTTTCTTTCTGAGATTTTATATATTTTCACATTCATTTTATATAAAGAAGGCAAACTTTCAATTTCCACCTAGGTACGAATTCGAAGGAAAAAGCTGGTTTATTTTTTACATTTGTAATAATTTTTACTTTCTTTTGATAAATATAGGTCAATATGTCGTCGGATCCGGAAAGTTTGGATCAAAACTTTGATGGAAAGTTTGAACATATTTTTGAACAAAGGTTTGAAAATTGTGTCGAGCGTTCCAAAAACCGTGAAGGGGCAAAAAAATCAAAGAAAAACGAGTTTATATAGAACGAGGCCGCGAAGAAGGACATGTTCGTCTATGAAATGATTACTTTAGTGAGCAGGCAATTTATGGGGACCGCCTATTTCGTCGACGTTTTAGAATGAACAAGCGACTGTTCATACATATTGTTGATAGATTGTCCAGTGAGGTGCCCTTCTTCCAACATAGACAAGATGGAACCGGGAGGTTCGGTATGTCTGCCTTACAAAAATGTACAGCCGCCATTCGTCAAATGGCATATGGTGTTGCCGCTGATGCGGTAGACGAATATCTCCGGATGGGTGAAACCACTGCGAGGTACTGTTTACAAAATTTTGTGGAAGGAATTACACATTTGTTCGAAGATGAGTACCTGAGAAGGCCTACGCCTGAGGATCTTCAACGATTACTCAATATTGGAGAGTTTCGGGGATTTCCCGGGATGATAGGTAGCATTGATTGTATGCATTGGAAGTGGAAGAATTGTCCCACGGCTTGGAAAGGACAGTTTTCACGTGGACATGGAAAACCAACTATCGTTTTAGAGGCCGTGGCTTCACAAGATCTCTGGATTTGGCACGTTTTTTTTGGAGCTCCGGGGACCTGTAACGATCTCAATGTTCTTGACCGCTCACCAGTTTTTAATGATATATTAGAAGGTCGAGCTCCAAAGATTAGTTACTTTGTCAATGGACATCAATACCATATGGCTTACTATCTGACATATGGTATTTATCCGAAATGGGCGACTTTCATCCAATCTATATCTCGGCCACAAGGTGACAAAGCATCATTATTTTCTAATTATCAAGAAGATGTCAGAAAAGATGTCGAGCGGGCTTTTGGAGTCTTGAAAGCTCGGTTTGCTATTGTTCGAAACCCAGCTCTAAGTTGGGATAAGGCAAGAATAGGCAAGATAATGAAAGCTTGTATCATATTGCACAATATGATAGTAGAAGACGAACGAGACCAGTGCACTCAATATGATTTATCAGATTTCAGACAAGGAGAAGGAAGCGGGAAGTCACAAGTAGACTACACCTATTCTACAGAGACATCCACAAATGTGAACAATATGATGGCAAATAGAGCTCAACTTCGTGAAGAAAGAATTCACCAACAATTGAAATATGATTTGGTTGAGCATATTTGGCATAAGTTTGGCACAACAGAAGACTAAGACCGATTTATTTATGTTTTGAATCATGTTTTATGTGTTTTTTTAATTCTACGTTTTTACGGATTGTACTCTTTATTATTTAGTTGTAATATTATCATTTTCTTCCATTCTGAAAAATTTTAATTTAAAAAAAAAAATTTAGAAACCCTTCGGGTCTCAGCATTGCATACATAAATTTTTGCAGTTTCTAATTGAGTCTCTTACAATAAAATAATAAAAAAATTATTACTTAAAAATTAGTTTAGAGACCAATTTGGTATCAAAGATGCGGATGCTCTAATCTCTTAAATTGTTTTTTTTTAAATAATAAAAAACAAAAACAAAAAATAAAAAAACGACCGTTCGACACTCCCTCCTCCACCTCCACCTCCGGCGACGTCACATTCGCCGCCGTTGCACCGCCGGAGCTCCATTGTGTCCAAAATAGAGGTTTTGTTGCATTGAATCATGGATGTAAATTTTGGGGATTTTGAGGAAATTAGGGATTTAGAGAAATTTGGAGATTTTGGGGAAATTTGGGTGTTTAACGAATGTTTCTGGGTTGAATATGACTCTATATTGGCTAACAAATGCATTACATTGGTTGAATCGTAGTGAATTGTAAATTTTTGAAATCTGAAAACGAACTGGATCTGGGTGGAGAGAGTTCGAGTTCGATCTGAGTTGAGTTGGGGATGATATTATAATAATATAAATTCTAAAAAATTCGGAATCAGGATTTTCTAATATCCGCAAATATTCAAATCTATTAAAAAGCAAAAATATTATAATAATATAAATTCTAAAAAATTTAAAACATTAAATCACAAAATAAAATTTAACATAAATATTATATACACTTAATATTATTTTATAATTTTATTTGGATACAAAAATATTTAACTGGTTTCTCATGGTTTCTTAGTCTTATTGGACAAGACTCTAATTATAGAATTTAGTGTTTATAATTTATGCATTTATTTGTTTTCTAAATAAAATCAAGAATATTGTGTAATCGTTGTTTTGGACAAACTTTTAGAATTTGTTAGTTAATTTCAAGTGGGTTATAGGGAAAAAGCAATGCGTTTTGATGGTTAGAAATCATTGTTTAAGCAGCGAACAAGGATTCGTTCAACAAAAGATACTCGCAAGAGCTTTCACAAGCTCGAATTGCAACTCCAATCTTTTGATGGGTATGCAAGAATGCATGTTATGAGAGGCAAATTGTAGTATCCCAAAATGATCACGTGTTCAAACCAATCATTGAGAGGACGAATGGGTGAAGTCTTCCCAAAGCTCTCCAACACTGAAGTGAGGAAGTAGACACCAAAATTGGCCAAAAAATCGAAACTATGAAGCAGACAGTGAAAGTTAGGTTAAATCATAGCAAAATGTGGTATGTAGTTCAATTTATCGCGTTGAAAAATGAGAGATGGAGAGTATGATTCTTATAAAAAAATAGATAGAGAGTGAGATAAAGTGAGAGAGAGATTATGAGTGCATCTTGGAAACATGTTAGATGATTTCAGAATGAAATTGATGTAGATGAATGGAAATTAATAGGTTAATCATACTAAAATTATGTATGCAGTTTTATCGCGTTCATATTTGAGAGAGAGAGTGAGATTCTTATAAATAAATAAAAAGATAGAGAGTGAGATAAAATGAGAAAAATATTATGAGTGCATCTTGAAAATATGTTAGATGATTTCAGAATGAGATTGATGTAGATAAATGAAAATTTGATCCATATTTCAAAATAAAAAAGTATATATAACAATTATTCTTTAACGCAAGTTTTAAATTGTATTTATTATATGTTTTAAACCCATCAAATACTAGATATACTAAATTATTATTATAAATTGTTTTTGTAAAATACTAAATTTAATTAAAAATGTTGTTATTACCATATATTTTTTAACTACATCAACAAATAAATATATAATATACTTTGCGAGAGGCGGATAACCCATTAGTTTCAAATATAGCCGCTTATTCGCCGACTAAAGACTTTCCGTACATATCAACTACACGTGTCGGGTTTTTCTTTTGAGACACGCACGTGTATACCACTCACATGCACGTGTGCATCTAAACCGGTAAATGGTTTAATCGGTCAGAATCCAGTAGCATAAAAATGATTTATGAATGGGCCGTCTCGCTAACTTTCGGCCCAAAATGTGTCGCTAAATCACGTCATCTTAAATTCTCTAGAAACCAACGGTCAAATATTGATTTTTGTTTTCGATAATGTTGGCGATCTTTATTTTTAGGTAGCTGATCACATGGAAATATCATTGGTGCTTAGTTGCAGGCTTGATTCGAGAGTTAGGGTTTAAAATTCACTAATGATTTTGAAAGTTCGAATTTTTTTAGGCTTTCAGCTTTTGTTTATTTGTATGTGGGCTCGTGAGATTTACATTTATTGTTGAATAATTGCAATTTCTACCCACCAATAATTGCAAAATTGGTTCTCTATCCTGAATACTATTCAATATTTACTGTTCATAAGCAAACATCTAATTTATCTTTTTCTTTTCTAACTAATTACATATTTTCCTTACACTCTCTTCAACCACTATCCGATGAAGGAAGAAGGAAAAAACAAAAACAAAAAAAGAAGAAAAAGAAAAGAAGAAGAAGAGGAAGGACAGTGGAGGATGGTAAGGTTGAGGTGTAGGTTGGTGATAGTGTTCCTGCTCCGACGGACTCTGTTGTTGTTGCTCCGATGAAAAAGACGGTTTGCAGTCGTGTAGTGTCCCGACAATTCACCGGTGAGATAATACATATATTATCCAGAAAATTAATATGTTAGCACGTTATAAATACCGACTATTTTTGTTAGCACGCTATAAGTATCGGCTATTCTTGTTAGCATGTTAGCACGTCCACATACTAATGGTTAATACGATAAACATAAATTATCATGATAATATACTAATTAGGGTTTAGAGTTTAGGGATTAGGTTTAGGGTTTAGGAATTATTGTTTAGGGTTTATTGTTGGTTTAGAATTTAGGGTTTATGGCTTTAGCATTACAAGTATCGAATATTATTGTTAGCACGTTATAAATATCATATATTATTATTAGCACGTTACAAGTATCGGATATTATTGTTAGCATGTTATATGATAATGGGGTTAACACGGTAAATATAAAATTATCGCTATAACATAATAAGTAGCATGTTAATTAAATTATTATCCCGTGAATAATAGTGTCTTCAACATTTGGTGAACAATGTTGGATGAACAGTATCAGGTATACTATGTCGGAAAAAAATTCAGATCATTGGCAGTTTGTGTAAATAAGCAAAATAAAAAGGATATTAATGGGTTAACAAAATTTTATCTTTGCTAGCTACCTAATTTTTAAATTACCATTGCTATAAACTTAATTTTTCAGTTATCCATGTATATTGAGTTAAATAACTCTTTATTGTTTTGTCTTCTTAGCTGATAGGTTTAGACTCCGAATGGAAAAAACGGATCAGGCGGATCAAACGGATCCAAAGGTTCAAAATATAATGTTGAATGTTAAAAACGGATAACAAGTGATCCAAAATATTGTACATATTTATAATAATTTAAATTAAATTTAAAATTGTGATTATACTTAGAATATAATTATATTAATAATGTAAACAAAATTGTTTATAATTTTTGAAATAACAAATAAAAAATATTTACTTTAACATTATATATTATGTCAAATGGGAGGATATAATTTTTGTAAATGTGGTATAAAAAATAAAATGAAAATTATAAAGTAAGGGAGATTTGAAGAGAAGTAATATTGCTGTGTTTTTAAAGTGTTTCAAGTGTTCAAAGTGGATATTAAATTTTCTTTGGAAATATGAACCATAAGCGTTTCATCATTTTTTAATTATTTTAAAACAAATAATGCAACACAATCACTTTATATTGTTTGTTTTGTTTTAAAAAATATTTTATTAATAACCAAATTACAATCACTTTATAATGTTGAATCGGAAAAATTCGATAGTTCATCTTTTTAAACAGTACGGCCGCTTTTGTTCCACTCTCTATTCAAAGCGTTAGGCTCCGTATAGAGAAAGTGGATTAGGCAGTGCTGATCAAGCGGTTCAAGCGAATCGGGCAGATCACGTGCGGATCAGGCGGATCAGGCAGAACAAGTGCGGATCAAGCGGTTCAAAATATATGATTGAATGGAAAAAACGTTACATAACGTATATTTGAATTAAATATATATGTAATAAATATTGTTATGGTTATAAATATGTATAATATATAATACATAAAATTACTTCAAATACAATACACCGGTGAGAAACAAAAAAATTAAGATCATGTATTTTGATTTGTCCATAACATATTTGCAATATGTTCTATGGTCGGTTCTTTTGGGTTTCGAATAGTTCGGATATAGACATTTGAGAACCATTCATGAACCGAAAATAAAATTGGTTCGGATACCTTCCGGTTTGGTTCAATATGAATAGTTAATGTCTAACCCGAATAAAATTGGTCCGGGTACCTTGACAAATATAACTAAGGATTATTGGATCTTTTGAATATTTTAGATATTTTGGTATAAACATAACTAATATATTCGGTTAATAATTATAATTTTGGGTAGTTTGGTTCTTTCAAATTTAAATATAACTAATATTTTTGGATATATAATTGTATGGTTTGATTCGGTGTCTTCCATTTTGGTTTGGTTCAGTTTTGTTCTTTGGTTCCGGGTAATTTTCTAAACCTAGTACGTAACATGTATTTGAATAAAAAATATTTTGAAACACATCTAAAATAAATTTTAGATACCATGTGGGTTTGAGTTATTTATATAAAGTTTTTTCACATTTTAAAAATTAAAAAATGAGAACTGAAATGATCCACTCCAATATGCTGTGTATTTGAGGAGGTCCTACTGTTTATATTGGAACTTAAATTTTACTCACAAAAATGAAACGCAATCGGTACTTTAATTGTTTTATTATTTTAATACAAAAAACGCATTACAATAAACTTCAACATTGAATAGAGAACAAAGATGGTTCGTCTGTATCCTACATTAAACCGTGTTATTCCCATCACTCCATTCAAAGCCTTAGGCTTTGAATGGAGAGTGGAACAAAAACAGTCGTACTGTTTAAAAGGATGAACCATCTAATTTTTTCCATTCAACATTATAAAGTCATTGTATTGCATTACTTGTTTTAAAATAATAAAAAAGGATGGAACGCTTACGGTTCATATTTCTAAAGAAATTTTAAGATCCACTTTGAACAGTATGAACACTTCAAAAACACAACAATATGATGTGTTTAACAGCGGTTCTTCATTTATTTATTTATTTATTTTGAAATTTTTGTATATTTGATAATATCTTTGTATATTTGGCTTTTGTGTCAAAAGAGGGTGAACTACTTACGGTTAAACTAGGCATGAACATTCGGTTACTCGGATCGGGTTCGGGTTATGTATTTCAGTTTATGGATATTTCGGGTCAAGGGTTTAAATACCGATCATATATTTTTGAAATTTGGATCGGGTTCGATTCAGTACCCTCTGGGTTTGGGTCGGCTCATGTGTTTGATTGAAGAACCAAAATTTTGTCGGGTACAATTTGGTTCGTACCCAAAAGTATTCAAAATTCCCGAAAAATTCGTATAAACACGAAAATATATACGTAATATAAAAAAATACACATGAAAAACCCAAAATAACTAATATATTCGGTTTATAATTGTAATTTGGGTTATATCAATTCTCTATATATAATTAATATTTTGGGTATATAATTATACTTCAGATATTTTGAGTATCCATTTGGTTCTCGGTTCGGTTTCCGTCTTCGGATATAGGAGTTTAGGATCCGCTCGAGTATTTTGTTGGTTTCCGTTCGGTTTGGTACCTCCTAATTCGGTTCGGTTCTTCGGTTCCACGTATTTTGCTCAGGCTTAGGTTAAACACACTAGAATAATGGAGTATTACATCCACTACCACACTTCAAAAATAATTATTGGCTAAAAAAAAGAAAGTTCTTGAAATTAATTAATTATTACTTCTCTTCTCCCTTACTTTATAATTCTCATTTTACTTTTATACCACATTTAGAAAGTTTATATCCTCCCATTTGACATAATTTATAATTTTAAAGTAAATATTTTTATTTGTTATTTCTAAATTTAGAAACAATTTTGTTTACATTATTCAGATAATTATATTATAAATATAATAGTAATTTTCAATTTAATTTAAATTATTATAAATATATACAATATTTTGGACAGTTTGTTATCCGCTTTCACCATTCAATATTATATTTTGAACCGCTAGATCCGCTTGATCCGCACTTATTCTGCATGATCCGTTTGATCCGCACTTGTTCCGCATGATCCGCTTGAACCGTTTGATCCGCACCGCCTGGTTCGCTTTCTCCATTCGGAGCCTTAGTATAACTCAAAAGACCCTGGAGTAATAAAGAGACCATATGTTGGATTTTCCAAGGACTCATATTTATTATTGATGATTACAACTTTGGTTTTTGTAACGAAATCGATAATGCGATGTTTCCACTGGTTGCTGATGTTAAGAAGTTTTAATTGATTTTAAGTTGTATACATCAAATATTTGAGGTGTAGAGTCGCTCGTCTGCTATTTGTTTCCACCATAGATTTCTCTCCTAGGATTTTGTCGTTCTTTCTGTTTGTTTCCATCTTCGCCGTTCTTTTGTTCCGATTATTCGGCTTGTAACCTGTTCCGATGCCCAATTTTCGGAAGTTTAATAATAATAATTTAAAAAAAAAAATATATCGAATATTTGATTAATCTTTGGAACGTTATAGAACTTTTTCATATGCATGTGTCTGTAACATCAGAGGATGTTTGTCTTGGGGAAAGATTTATTCCTAACATTTTATGATTTATGTCTTAACTGTTTAGAATTAGTTTTTTTTTCTTTCTTGAAAGTATTGATATTAAATCAAGTGGTGGTGGTGGGTGGTTTCTAGGAGAAGTCGCCATGTTGGTCTAAGTCAAGGATCGACTTCCCATAAACGCGGAATTATCAAACAATTTCTCATTTGACCACCCGAAGTACGTAGGACAATACTAGGTAGAAAAAAAAATGGATGTATGCCCGAGTCTTAGAAAGATTAGTCTGGGCTCTAGCATGTCACCCTTCCCGATTATCAAAAAAAGAAAATATTGATATTAAGTTTTCTAGAGTGCAATGGAGATACTACTTCCAAGAAACACATAAGAGCGTCCGCATCGCTAAGCCTATAGCCGATTCTTAACAAAAAAAAAATTGAAAAATGCAATTTTAAAGGAAAAAGGCGTTGAACCGTCTCAGTGTGGTGAGACGCTTGAGACGTTTCTACCGGTCACGTGTCATCACCTCACTGGACCGCTCAATGCAAGAGTTTAATGTAAAAAAAAATCATTTTTCAGTTTCTTCTTTTCTTCTCTCCTCTTCTCGACGAAGCGATTTCATCACCGGTGAATCGATCGTTGATGGCTCTTCTCCTCTCTTCAATCTTCTTCCTAATTGATCCACTCTCTTCTCCCTCTTCTCTCTCTACTATTTCTCTTCTGTCTTTGGCGATTACCCTTCTCTGTCTCTTCTCGTGCTGGTTTGTTTCGCCGGCGATTCGAACGGGATTCACCTTCTCCTTTGTCTCATCTTGTTCCTCACCGACCCCTTCTCCTCTCTCTATATTATTCCTCATCGATCCGTTCATGATTTGGCTTTAAATCCGTTCATAATTTGGGGAATTTCTATAGTAGAAGTCTAAACTTGGCTTTAGAACATTGTGGGTTTGTAAATGTAGCGTAATTTTGCTGGAATTTGAAACCTTTTTTGAATTTGAATCTCTGTTGTTTTTGATATTTGGATTTAGCCCATTTGTGATTTTGTGGTGTTGATGAGATTCTTATTTCAATTTTTGCACATATACTAAGTTTAGATTGATTACATGCAGAGAAGTGGATGATCTAAATCAATTATTGGCGTGTGATTCTACAGTATGTGCAAATGAATCTGTATTGGCGTGTGATTCTACAAATCTCTTCTAAGGTATTCCTAATTCTGATCTCAAAATGGTAGTAATTTATTAGTGTGTGATTCTAGTTGACTGATTAGTTATATGTTCCATCTCAAACTGATTGTAACATGGTAGAGTATCCGAATTCATTTAGGTTAGTATTTTGTGAAGTATATTTGTGTATGTTCTAAAATCACATTATCTAAAACTTGTAAAAGGATGAAACTTCAATTAGTTAACTCATTTAAAAGACTACTGCCTAAAACTGAAACTTGTCTTAATGGTGATGAGACTTCTAACCTAAAACTGAAACTTGTCTTAAACATATAATGGTCTCTTTTAGTCGAACTTAAACGTAACCTACAAGTTTAAAAATTGAAAGCAGTGATTGATACTTCTTGTTGGTGATACCTAACCCCAATTAAATCACATTAATGGCAGTGAGTTGGTCTATATAATGACCAAGTTTATCTCCTAACTAAAACTGTAAACTATAGAAAATATGGGTTCTAGTGATCACGTTAGTTCTTCCCAATCTTTTATTGACCTCTTGTACAACCAACAAGATCTTAATCATCAAACACTTTCCCCTCAAACTGAAACTGATTCACCTAGAGAAACAAGGCATAGATGGAGCCTTCCCGAAGAAAAGGTCCTTGTTAGTGCTTGGTTAAACACTAGCAAGGATTCTGTCATTGGTAATGAGCAGAAAGGGGGGACGTTTTGGAATAGAGTTGCAGCTTATTATGCTGCATCTCCTTCCGTAGCAAACCTCCCAATTAGAGAAAGCAACCACTGTAAGCAAAAGTGGTCTAAGATTAATGAGTCTGTCAGTAAGTTTGCAGGTTGTTACGACTACGCATCACGCGAACATAGGTCTGGGGAAACAGAGGATGATGTGCTAGAACTGGCATACAAGTTGTACTATCAAGATCAGAGAGTCAAGTTCAATCTTGAGCATGCTTGGAGACTGCTCAAGAATGATCAAAAGTGGTGCAGTTTGGTTTCTTTAAAAACCAATCAAAACAGCAAAAGAAGTAAGGGAGCAGAGGGTTTAGCTTGCAACACAAGTACTCAGGTAGAAGATGAACCAATAGTGAGGCCAATGGGTGTTAAAGCAGCTAAGGCGAAAGGGAAGAAGAGGGTTAAGGCAGAGGAGAGTGATGGCAGTAGTGTGAAGGAGTTTGAGCAAATGTGGGCTATTAAGGAGAAGGATATGGCAATCAAGGAGAGAATTTCTAAGCAGAAGATTCTAGACAGTCTAATTCTCAAGGAAAAGCTAACTGATAATGAAATTATCCTCAAGGACAAGCTAATCTTCGACATGTTGTAATGAACAAGTAAGTCTCTCCATATTTTTTACTTTTATTAACACTCTTTAGTCATTGCTTTTATTAACACTCTGTGACTATTCTTTTTTTTCATGTGCAGGATAGTAGTTTGTGTGAAGGGAGCACATTTGTGTGTGTGTGTGTGTCGGCTAATATGGAGTTATGATATGTACTTGAAGTTGTGATTTGTAATTGAAGTAATGGTAGGTAGTTGGAGTTATTATGTGTTGTTGTGTCGGCTAAAATGGAGTTATGATATGTACTTGAAGTTGTGATTTGTAGTTGAAGTAATGGTATGTAGTTGGAGTTATGATATGTACTTGAAGTTGTGATTTGTAGTTGAAGTAATGGTATGTAGTTGGAGTTATTATGTGTTGTTGTCTCGGTTTTTTATATAATGTTTCACTTCTTCTTGTTAGGAATCAGTTCTTGTATGAAATTTCTTGAAACCAAAAAACGATTCCAAGATCAATAAACCATTCCAAAACCAAGAATCCAAGAAACCATTCCAAAACCAAGTAACTTGATTTAACTTCTATTTCTATAAACATTCTACTTGTATTTAACTTCTATTTCACTTCTAATCCACTTCTATTTCACTTGATTTAATTTGCAAATCTCTTCTAAATTATAATCATTTCAAATCTTTTTACTTTATTATGAACTCTTTCTATAGTTTTAAGTGCATTTAAAATATAAGAAATAAATAATTCATCGTATGTTTTGTATGCTACATATATAACTTATGGGTTTACAATGTTACGGCTTAATAGTACTAGTCGTAAATGGATTTAGTTTTTCTTTCTGAGATTTTCACATTCATTGTATATAAAGAAGGCAAACTTTCAATTTTCACCTAGGTACGAATTCGAAGGAAAAAGTTGGTTTAATTTTTACATTTGTAATAATTTTTACTTTCTTTTGATAAATATAGGTCAATATGTCGTCGGATCCGGAAAGTTTGGATCAAAACTTTGATGGAAAGTTTGAACATATTTTTGAACAAAGGTTTGAAAATTGTGTCGAGCGTTCCAGAAACCGTGAAGGGGCAAAAAAATCAAAGAAAAAACGAGCTTATATAGAACGAGGCCGCGAGGAAGGACATGTTCGTCTATGGAATGATTACTTTAGTGAGCAGGCAATTTACGGGGACCGCCTATTTCGTCGACGTTTTAGAATGAACAAGCGACTGTTCATACATATTGTTGATAGATTGTCCAGTGAGGTGCCCTTCTTCCAACATAGACAAGATGGTACCGGGAGGTTCGGTATGTCTGCCTTACAAAAATGTACAGCCGCCATTCGTCAAATGGCATATGGTGTTGCCGCTGATGCGGTAGACGAATATCTCCGGATGGGTGAAACCACTGCGAGGTACTGTTTACAAAATTTTGTGGAAGGAATTACACATTTGTTCGGAGATGAGTACCTGAGAAGGCCTACGCCTGAGGATCTTCAACGATTACTCAATATTGGAGAGTTTCGGGGATTTCCCGGGATGATAGGTAGCATTGATTGTATGCATTGGGAGTGGAAGAATTGTCCCACGGCTTGGAAAGGACAGTTTTCACGTGGACATGGAAAACCAACTATCGTTTTAGAGGCTGTGGCTTCACAAGATCTCTGGATTTGGCACGCTTTTTTTGGAGCTCCGGGGACCTGTAACGATCTCAATGTTCTTGACCGCTCACCAGTATTTGATGATATATTAGAAGGTCGAGCTCCAAAGATTAGTTACTTTGTCAATGGACATCAATACCATATGGCTTACTATCTGACAGATGGTATTTATCCGAAATGGGCGACTTTCATCCAATCTATATCTCGGCCACAAGGTGACAAAGCATCATTATTTGCTAATTATCAAGAAGCTGTCAGAAAAGATGTCGAGCGGGCTTTTGGAGTCTTGCAAGCTCGGTTTGCTATTGTTCGAAACCCAGCTCTAAGTTGGGATAAGGCAAGAATAGGCAAGATAATGAAAGCTTGTATCATATTGCACAATATGATAGTAGAAGACGAACGAGACCAGTGCACTCAATATGATTTATCAGATTTCGGACAAGGAGAAGGAAGCGGGAAGTCACAAGTAGACTACACCTATTCTACAGAGACATCCACAAATGTGAACAATATGATGGCAAATAGAGCTCAACTTCGTGAAGAAAGAATTCACCAACTATTGAAATATGATTTGGTTGAGCATATTTGGCATAAGTTTGGCACAACAGAAGGCTAATACCGATTTATTTATGTTTTGAATCATGTTTTATGTGTTTTTTTAATTCTACGTTTTTACGGATTGTACTCTTTATTATTTAGTTGTAATATTATCATTTTCTTCCATTCTGAAAAATTTTAATTTTAAAAAAAAAAATTTAGAAACCCTTCGGGTCTCAGCATTGCAGACATAAATTTTTGCAGTTTCTAATTGAGTCTCTTACAATAAAATAATAAAAATTTTCTTACTTAAAAATTAGTTTAGAGACCAATTTAGTATCAAAGATGCGGATGCTCTAAGGTCTCTGAGACCACAGAACAAATAGTCCTTCTGAGGTTTGATTTTGGGTTTGTTTGGTTTTGGTACATTCACTCCTTTTCAACCAAAAAGCTTATGTTTCCTTTTCTTTTCTTTTTTTTATTTCTTTTCCTTTTTGAATCTCTTCAATGCTATTTGGTCCTCTGTAACAACAAGACTCTTCATGGAAGGTATTTTATTTAATGTTTTGACATGACATAGCAATGGCCATATAAAATAAAGTGATATGTGTACCGTATCTTATGTGTATGTGTATATCTCCACACAGTTTTTGCTTTTCACAACAACTGAAAAGAAACAAGTACTTAAACTAACCCAATTGTTTGGTCTCTCTGTATCTCCTTTCAAATCAAACCTCAAAAAAAAAAAAATGGAAACAATAAATAAATATTTTGGAGAAGCCAACAATGCTTAAGAAGATAGAGTTTATTTGATTCTCAAAACCATTAGTTGTCCAACCAACTATCTAGTTGTCTCTTCAATTCAAAGGACAATTTCCTCAAATCTGTACCAAGTAAATAACCAATAATGTCTGTGATTTTTCAGACAAGGACAAGCAGTATAGTGGTAATGTTGGTGCTTATGAAAGATCCTAAAAAGAATAACCAAGTTTCTTCTAGTCTTTGATTGCTATTTTTCTATGACAATTGCATAAGGATGTATATAAGGTGAAAATATATCATTATTCATGATTCAACCATAAAACAAGCAGATCATAAGGAATCTTTTAATGTAAACAAAATATATCTGTTTTTTTGTTTTCCGATAATGAAATACTTGAAAAGTACACCATTTGAAACCGCCCATAAACACACACAAGCGAGTAAAACGCATAATGTTTCTGCCTTACCATAGCCGATAATATGTGAAACAGGGGAAACAGATTTTATGTGTCTAAATCGACAGATTTTCTGTTTTTATCGGTTGTTGAAATTATTAGCGAGGACTAGTAGCACTGAACACATCGAGAAACATTCTGTTTATTGAAGACAGCCTCATCTGCTGTTCCTGCACTCTTCTCCTCTTGAACAAAGGCTCTGGAGAAGATGATGATGACACTGAAGCAGAGGCAGACACAATCCAAGACTCATTTGAGCTGTCAGAGCTGAATGGTGCATCGAATACACCTATCGGACTAGCGGCTTGCATCCAGTTCATCATCCTTTTCTTGCTTGGACTGTGATCTAACACTAACTCATAGCATTTATTTACTTTCTCCTGTTTAAGTAAAAATGATAATGGAATCAGTTCTTGATCTTTACACTTATTACATTGGCATTTACTGATCCAAGATAAGTACTTTTGACTGAGAGTAATACTCTACCACATACCGAATTAACTTTGAGAAGAGTCATGAGCTGAGATTCGTATTCAGCTTCGTCACACGTCTTGAGATCTCTAATGACAGAGACCATTATTGCAGTAGCTAACACAGAAGGGCTATAACTCAGAAACCTCGAATCTGAAAAACCAAGAACTTGGAATTTAGCACCAAGGAATCCCAATAGATCCAACGAAAAATCATGTGATCTAACGGAAGCATTACCAGGAACAATGGAGAGCAACAGAGATTCACATCTACTCAGGAACTCCAATTGCTGGTGAGATTTAGAGCTGTATCGACGGATAATGTGATCGAAAAACGAGATTGGAGTCACAGGATGCATCCTCCATTGAAGAGTAGAAAGAATCAGAAGCTCCATCCTCTGTATGGTTTTAGCCTCAAAGACAAATCTTGCCTCTTCCACCTTGAAACAACACAAAAGATGAAACTCAGTCTTAAAATCGGCATTTCAACGAACACTCAAGCGACATTACACAAATTGAGTCTGGGAAAGTGACTTACTTGGAGATCTAAGAGCAATGGAACTCGGATCTCTTCAACTTTAGCAGCCAAAGACAAACAAGACACAGCTGTAAGCTGAGACATCCATGGCTTATCAGTCTGAAACTTCCGGCTTGTAATAAACCTATCGAAGTAGTTCACAGCAAGAAGAGCCGTCAACGAATTAAACCCATAATGAGATTTCACTCTAAAGATCCAATCAAGAGCCTTTTCACGACACAAAACCAGAAACTCATCATCTAAGATTCCGTCGCAAAGACACGGTTTTAACTCTTCCTCTTTCGAAATCAAAGCCAATAACTCGTCGTCATCCCAAAACATATCGTGATCGGGAAAACCCAGATGAAAAAACGGAAACTTTACAACACTCTCGCATAAATCTCCCTCATCAAACCAACTACTCTCTTCCTCACAGAAAAGCATACAATACGGTGCGTTTTGAATCTCTTCCTCTTCTTCTAAAGCCATCTTCCTCTTCGGAGAAGAAGAGATTGTAAAATTCCTTTGTTCATTCTGCCATTAGAGCTCTCCTCTATTGTCTCTCTCTCTGGATTCTACTGTGAAGAGAAAAAGGAGTGAAGACAAATGCCAAGAAAGTGAAAGGTTTTATCTCACGCTTGTCCTCTTTTTTTCATTTTTATTTTTCTTTCAAGATTTTGTTATTATTTTCTTTCTTTCTCTCTCTCTCTTTTTTTTTTTTGTCTTTTATTATTCGGATGTTTGGCGCGCGAGAAAATTGATGAAACCGTACTTCTTCTTTGTTTTTATTCTCAGAAGTGGAAAAATGTATTAATTTATTTGTTTTTCCTCAAAATACTGTATAAATTGAATTAATTAAGGATAAATTAGTTATAATGGTTGGATTTTTTAATTTAAAGAGGTAGCTCGCGATACGTATTATTACGAAAAGATGAACTCACGCGCCTATAACTTGTGTAATACACGCTCTTACTCCCTGTTCGTCCGATGCGACTAATAGTTGCTCTCATATGGAGCGTGTGATTTACGCGATCTTGAGGTGGTGTTGGAGTTTTCTGTGGTGGATAATTCGTTGACCATTAATTAGTTTTGTCACCTTTCGGTTTTGAGCATCGATGATTACAAGTAAACATTAGTGATTGTATAATATAGTTAAAATATATTTAGATTATTTCACCCGAATGCGTTCTTCAGATTTATGAAAACTTTAAAAAATAGTAATGTGTGAAATCATTGTTTTTTTTTCAATTGAAAAACAAGATTTTGGATAAGTATTAGGTCTTTCAATAAAGTAAAAATGTTTGAAACATAATAGTGTTGCTCGTTTGCCTATTGTTGCCCCTTTTGATGAGAGATATGAACAAGAGGCTTCGAGAAAACTAGTGTTTTCTGAATTATATGAAGCAGGAGGTTGATGCTTCGACCAAACGATGTTCGTTTATTTATCGCATGAGGCTGTGGTAAGACACAACGATATACGTTTGAAATTTTTGGACACTAAAAAAATTCAGCATTGCGATGAGAATTATTACAATAAATCGCAGCAATCAGCCACGCGACTATCAAACAAACAATAACCGATGTATTTGACCGTATATTGAAATCGCAGACAAACGAACAAGGGTCTATATACAAAATTTATGAGTATACATATCCACCCCGTCAATTAAATATGGCATACGGAAGGGGATGATTCAAATTGATATAATAATCATATAAAATCACTCGTGGGGTCACATATGTCAGAAAAAACCACGTGGACGAATGAGAAGCTTTATATGGTCAACGAGCTGACATAAACATTTGAAAAAGCAAACATAAACAATATCTAAATAAATAATATTTTTAAAATGCCTCGCTCTGTTAAAAACGCTCGCTCTTTTATATATATAATTTTTTATTAAACTACTTTATTATTTTCTTTATGTATCCTATAAAGGTCTTTTCTAAATATAATAGTTTGATCTTGATGAACATTTCTATTTAAATTCTTGCTGCTTTATATGCTAATACTAAGACTGAGGCCAATTAAAACGCAAATGTATTCGTTGTACTATTAAAAAAGTTGTACCAAACTTTAAAGTTCAAGATACATAAATGCAACTCATATAAAATAATACATTTATATAATTGAGTCTATATATGAAGTTGAATGGAGTATTAGTTAGTACAAAAACAAAAATAATAAAAGTAGTACAATAAAAAATAAAATAAAAATTTCGTAAGCTAAAAAACATAGTGAATGTAATGAGACTGTTGTTACGTTTACTGCGTTCCTAACGCTCCTAGACGCGGTTAACAAAGCAAGTATTTTATTTTACTTTTAACAGACATATTCAGGATCTTTATCGATAGTGAAAGAAAGCAATGTGTGGTAAAAAAAGAAGAATTAAAAATGAAAAAGCAAAGGAAAGACAAATAAATAAGGGAATGGGGAAAAGTAAATCACGAGAGGAAGCGAAGGCCATTGGTAACAAGCGGAGTCTGAGATTTGTACAAAGTTTAATAGTGACTTCTCACTACCACATTTCATATCTCTCTTTCAAAAAAAACAAAAAAAACAAACTTCTTATCATCTCTTGTAAATGCATTCTGTTCGTCATCCCTCCCTTTGTTTTGATTGATATGTCATGTAATTGCCGAATAATTCTACAATCTGTAAAAAAATAAAATAACCAATCACGCAACCTTCAAAAAAATTTAATTGAAGTTTCATTAGTATGTTGACATTTTTAAATTTGTTAGTAAAATATAACATTTTTTTTATTGTTCAACCCAAATTTACCGATATACAATACGGCGTGTACGATAATAGACGGTACAATCGAATTTTCACTCATAAATGCTATTTTTTACTACACTTTCAAAAAGTGATAAAAAACTAATGAATCTTAAATTAAGTAACAATACATATAATTATGTCAACATTTTAATGATAATAATTTTTAATTTTGACTGACTTAAAATTATGCAGTTTTTCTTTATTAATCACTTTTTCATAAAACTGATTTAGACTTTTTAATATGTTATACTAACAATAAAAGAATCGTTGATATTCTGTTTTTCATTTAAGTTTAATAATTATGTATATCTTTATCTTTTTATAACATCACTAATATTAATACTCTATGTATTTATATGTGTTTTGTTATGCTTGTTTTTTAGGTATATTAAATTTCGGTATATATCTACACTTATTAAATAACACTGTCTTTATATTTCTTTACGGAGAGAATTAATATTTTCATTTGCAAATGTTTGTTGAATGTATTAATGACATAAAAGAAGAAAAACTTCAAATGTTGGACAAGTTTTCTTATAAAACAAAAGGAGTATAAAATTAGAAAGAATAAACAAAAAACAGGTTGTAATCTAGAGGAGACAAGATTATAATAATAATGGTCCAAGAAATCGGACGATAACCTTTTATTTAATGGTCAAACAAGCTGGAAGACAAGTGAGAGGAGTCTTTTGGTTTACCATTTTTATGATAAGTACTAATCACAATAGAATAAAATAAAATAAAAAAACAAAACAAGTTGATTAGATTATGAGGATGTGTGTGTAAGTAGGCCTGGGATTATTATCCGGTATTATCCGATCCAGTATCTGCTCCGATCCGATCCGAAAAAACGGATATCCGGTGGTTCGGATACGGATACGGATAATAATATAACGAATATCCCGGATACGGATACGGATACGGATAATGGTCAAAATTAAATCCGGATATCCGGTATCCGTATATCATAATTACGATTACACCCTTCAACGTAAATATCATCTTCTAAATTCCCAAATTTCGCAAACCATTTTCCACTTCTTTCATCCCTGAAAGATTTTTCGCCATGTCTGGTTACCCTCCATCGAGTTACGGTTATGGCGGAAACCCACCACCGCCTCAACCTTACGGATCCTCCGGCACCAATCCTCCACCGCACGGATCCTCACCGTACGCTGTTCCGTACGGCGCGCAGCCTCCACCGTCATCCGCGCCATACGGTGCACCACCGTCCTCCGCGCCATACGGTGCACCACCGTCCGCCCCGTACGCGTCTCCTCCTGGAGATCATAAGCCGCATAAAGAAAAACCTCAGGGCGCTTACGGATCTCCCGTTGGTTATGGGGATACGTCGGGGCATGGAGGGTACGGAGCTCCTCCTCCTCCACAAGCTTCTTATGGAAGCCCGTTTGCGTCTCTGGTACCGTCGGCGTTTCCTCCGGGAACGGATCCGAACATCGTGGCTTGCTTCCAGGCCGCGGATCGGGACAATAGCGGCTTCATCGACGACAAGGAGCTTCAGGGGGCTCTCTCTTCGTACAATCAGAGCTTCAGCATAAGAACTGTTCATGTCCTGATGTATCTCTTCACCAACAGCAACGTCAGGAAGATCGGTGAGTTTGTAGACTGTTCAAATTGATCCGAAATTCTCCCCAATTTCATCAAGAAAATTTTGTTGATTATAGTCTTCCATTTTGCTAAATCTTGGTCATAGTGGTCATAATGGTCAAAATTAAATCCAGGTAATCAACTTTCGGATCGGATCCGGATATCCACGGATATCCGGTATTTTTAAGGATATCCTAAAACCGGATATTCGACAGATACGGATACGGATACGGATAGTAAAACTGTATATCCGACAAATACGGATATGGATACGGATACCTTCAAAAAACAGAATATCCGTATCCGTCCCAGGCCTATGTGTAAGTGTTGTGTTGTGTTTGATTAGATCGAAGAAGTTTTTTGGGTCATAATTAATAATGGCGTCTTGTCTGCCAGAAACCAACGCCGTACGCTAACCCTCTTTTATTAGTAGTATTTAATTAAGTATAAGTGTACACATAGTATTAATAATTTATACTAATAAACTTATTTGATTCTTAGGTGTCACCCATTTACTGTTAAATGTATTGCCTAGCTTTGCTCCTATTCCTTATAGTGTTTTGTGCATTTCTGTTTCTTTAAGAAGTTCTATGCTTTTGGTCTAGTTTCTTTTTCGGTCAAATAACATAACACGTTGTAACACAAGGCTTGTTCATACTGTCTCACTTCCATGTTCTTTTTTTTTTTTTCCTCCTAAACTCTAATCAGCTCCGATAGAAACGCACCGAGGTGTTCATTCATTCATTTTTTTTTATAAAGTCACTTCCATGTTCATACTCGTGTAAATTAAAAATCTATAAAATATACACTGATTTTCTTTTCACTCATTATTATTCTTTTCTTTTATTCGATTTTTGTTTGCTTATCAATTTGGTATCTTTCTGTCTTCTAACCATAATTTTGTGGTTTTGATTTGATTAATGATTGAGTCGTGAAATGTTGAAATGAGTTATGTAATGTACCTTTCTGGATAAAAAAAATAATCACTACATATCATGAAGTTGCATGTGAGTATATTGTTTGCATATCATTTTAAATTTAAAGATATATTTGCTACCAAAATATAGACAGCTTCTGTATAAAGAAACAACATTAGAAAAGGTTACATTTTGCGAAATATAAATCATTGAAATCTATATTTCGTTATTTAATTTGTATTTATAGAAAACATACAATTTGTTTAATAAAGTAAATTTGCATTTTCGTCAATTTTAGTTCATTGAGTTTCAAAATTCACTGTTCCATTGCATTGCTATTTGGTGAGTAAGCACTAAGCATTATAAGATGTTAGATTGTTAGGTAACATAATAATTTTTTTTTTGTTTGCTCTAATCCACATAAATTTGGTAGTAGTATAATATCCATCCATATTTTCATGATTTTCCATCATTATTGGTACGCTCTCATTATTACATAATTTAACATCATTACCACCAACCTAATTACTAGTACCAGTTCATAATTTATAGATATAGTATTAAGATAAAAATACAAATTGTCTACGAATGTCAGAATTCCTTTGAAATCTCAGCATATTTTAAGAGTCAAACCTGAAAAGTAAGCCGTTTATAAAGCTCGTCACTGTTCTTGCTATTATTGTTTTTTTTTCGGTTGGAAAAAAAGAGACAGCCTCACTATAGAGCTATTTCCGGGTTGTCAAATAACTACGGAAGTCCATCGATAATAATTTCACAAAGATATGCAAAAATAAAAGAATACAAAACAATATCGTAAAAAAAAAACGAAACATGTGATTTCTTACTTTGCTACAAATTAAAACATTTATTTCCCTTTTCGAAGGAAAAAAGGAAATTTAAATGGTAAAAAGTAAAAATAAAAAAAACAGGCTGGTTATGGGCCATGTCTTTATAATATCTAAATTTATATTGTATACTGTATAGATCAATTATTCAAAATAGTACAATTTTAATTTTTTGTTATAAACTTATCATTATTAGTTAAAATTGGCAATAATAACACAAATTTAATATTAAAATGACTTAAAATTATTTTCTAATAGGAAAAAGTTGAACCCTAAATAGAAAATAGTCAACCCAATCATAATATTTTAATTTTATTTTGAATTTAGTTTAGGTAAAGATGTAATTTTACATAATTATTTGTGTTATTTTTAGAATTTTAAATTTGATGTGCTATATTTAGAATAAAAAAATAATTTTGTGCTATTTTTGGATATTTTTCTATTATATATAATAATAAAAAAATTAATCAAATTGTAACTTCACGACAGAGGTACAGCTGAAGCATGGGTGAATTTCTAAAGCGACGAAAAATGAAATTTAAATTTCTAAAGTTACAGCTGCCATCCGTTTTCTGTAAATAGTAGTAACATTTTACAATGAACTAGAGAAACAAATTTAATTTCTTTTTTCTCCCAATTTATTTATGGTCAATGTTCATACATACATGGATGTGAATGTTCCTCTCTGAATTATTCCGAAGGAATCGTCCAAAAGTGTTTTTTGGAGTAAAATTTGTGGAATGTGTATATTTTTTGGAGTAAAATAAAATAACATAGATATTATCACATGTTAGAAAAAGCATATCTATTCATATTGAAGTATCAACAATTGATTAGAAATTTGATCTGATCTCCACTAGAATTGTAGATCTCTCTTTTTTTCCTTGGAGATTTGTATATCATTAGTTTGTCGTCGAATTGTATACTATATGGGAGATCTCGCCAATTTTTTATAATTCAATCAAAAATCAAATTACTATATTAATACCAACCTCGTGCTTTTTAATATTTATTTCACTTTCGATGGCTCAAGAATCTAAGCAAGATGTGGAGAGAGTGATTAAACCTAGTCTAGTGTATTCCAGCAAAAGCCACCCAACTTCCCAAAAGTTTTCACATATGTTCTTGCCACAAATACTATATTTGTTCTATTTTCTTCTCCATTTTATGAAATTCTATTTATATTTTGTATCCCGTGATAAATAAAATTTTGACATTTCCATGTTTGCCGTAATCATGAGAAATAAAATTCTATTTCTTCTCCATATCTGAATGTCGAGTTTTCCGTAATGTAGTATTTGCATCCCAAACCGAAACTATTGGGACTTTAGGATAGAAGAAGCAAATAAACGATGGTTTTGATATCGACAATGGCACTTTTTTTTTAACCAATTAGTGAATATTCAGGCCCATTGATATAAAGCCTTAAAAATGTTTTTGGGCTTTTATTTTGAAACAGCCTTAAAACAATTAAATGTACGAGGTCTCAAAGTGAAGTTACCAGTTCTAGTTCTAGTTGATTACATCTTTCTAAAAAGGGTTTTGCATATCAAAACAAAACAAAAAAACCCGCTTCTGTATTATTTCTTGTTTCTTTGTTACTTACAATTAGTTTTCAATTTTTCATGCCTTAAAAGTAACTTTGATAATCTGCTTCTGCAATTCAGAGAGTTTTGAATTCCCTGATAGATCCAATACAATTAGCATTGGAATATACGATTTAGCTGAAGGAATAAAGTTGAAAGTTCAGCGCAATTCGGGGCTGCCACATATCTTTTTAATATTATTATTACGCATCAACGACATCTTTACATGCGCGGACAAGACTACCAAGTAGCGGCAGAACCGAGGTACCAGTTCGAATTCATCAGTTGTTGCAGGGCCCCCAATCTTTACTGTCGTGCCCAGCCGTGTAAAGACAGCGTTTATAAGCCCAACGTGCACAACCAAGACAGTGAACACATTCTAGAAGAGGGCAACAACCAAATAGAATCGACATGAACAGATTCGATTCATACAGAGTTTATAACACCACACCATTATCATCATAGAGCTATGAAGCAAAGCCATAAGGATTAATGATCAAACCAAGAAATTCCAAAATGCGAGAAAAAACTTACGGATTTGAACACACTTTAAAATCATAGCACCAATAACGCAAGATTTGAACATTGATTTTAAAATCATAGAACCAATAATACGAAATTTGAACATGAATTTTAAAATCACAGAACCAAAACACAAAATTTGGTT
Source organism: Eutrema japonicum (assembly GCA_030161315.1). Lineage (NCBI taxonomy): Eukaryota > Viridiplantae > Streptophyta > Magnoliopsida > Brassicales > Brassicaceae > Eutrema > Eutrema japonicum. The sequence goes on from BSQW01000013.1 coordinate 47,403,314, forward strand.
TGGATTTGCAAATCCACTAAAACCCATGAACCAATAAACACCCCTTAAATTGTTTATTAAAATTAAAATAATTTCACTTCAATCTAATAAGAAACTCTATTATCATCTTTTAAAAAGCAGTTAACTTCTGAAACCATGAAGTGAAACTCTATTATTCTCTCACTGTCGTGCCCAATGTAAAAGAAAATTTATGTGGTACCACATCCACATAGTATTCTGATTCATAAGAATAAGTATCAGCTTCGAACACGAGGTGACATGAATTTGAAGCCATGACCTCACTAGCCAACTCCTTAAATTTACCTCTAAGGGTGATATGCATAAGGAGAGGCGTTTGGCTGAAGTTAGAGATACCAAAATGTTCTCATTCTTTATATCAGAAACGTCAGTGATTTTGGCCTCCACCAGCCCAAGTATTTCAAAGAAGGGGAATTTATGACATAGCCTCCATCCCCCTGTCCTCGGAAATCATCTTCTATGGTTAGTCTCTGTAATGATGGCACCGCAATAGTGAAAGTCTCCCCAGCAATATATATCGATACTTTGTCTCACAACCAAATCTTGAAGAGTAGGGCAGCCACATAAAAGGTTGGAAACAGATTCTTCGTTTTTGAACTCCACACGGTCAAGGTGCAGCTCTCTAAGAGATTTGAAACAAACCCGAGAAGGAAGGTCTAGAATTAAACACTCGAGTGTATTGCTACAGCTACACAAAACACTCGGAAATTTGACTAACCCTTCTTCATCACACGATTCATACCAAAGATCTGCAAACAATCTCTGAAAATGTATGCTGCTCACTTTTGTGAATTTCAGAATCAAACTCGAGATGTGGTACCATCTTCCAAAGAGATCTCCACCGTTTAGACAAAGCACTCGTGGCTATGACAGTTTCTGTTGGAAGTGAAGATAATATCTGCAAAAGCAAAGCTTCAGGTAATTCGCTGATTCTGTCTTCTTTTACAGCATCTTGATTTCTCAGGCCGATTTTGCTGTCGACAAATCAAATAACAAAAGATGATAATTTTAGGGTTCGAAGAATTAGAGCTCGATCTTTTACAGCTAAGAAAACCATCAACGAAACATACCAATTTCGTTCCATTTTCGTTAATCCTTGAGATTATGCCCTGCGAAAGATCCAAACGCAGACGCAAAAACACCAACACAGCCCCAACACACGAATTCGGCTAAAGCTTAGATATGATAATGGTGACGATTCAGCTTCAAAACGATTCAATTGTGTTTGATTAGTAAAATGATCAGCGAGTCACAAACCGCTAAGAGCATCTGCAATGGTGAGTGTCTCAAAAAGAGTATCTCAACAAACTAATATTAGTATTTTAATAGATTTTGATTTTAACAGAGTAGTAACAAAGACAATGCATAGGATCTGGAACAGAAAGAAGACGACGAGTGAAGAGAAAGAAGACGACGAGTGTGAGAAAATCAGACCGGTCGGTTTCAAATCGAACCGAATCCAACATCCTCTGTTTTAACTTTTAACTCGGAAGACACTTTAGTGGAAAAAATGATTTTTTTTTTTGGATCCAATAATTACAACTTCATTAAATTGCCATATCCAATATATTAAAACGGAGACATTTTTTTATGTCAAAATAAGAAAAAATGCATATAAATTTTTTTTTCTAGATAACTACTATTCTTTTCAGGGATAATTACTATTCTTTTTATTTTTTCTAGATAACTACTATATTTTAATAATCAAATTTTTTTAAATGATACAGATTCAAAATTAACAATTTGCATTGAAAGATAATCTTAAATTTTGAATTTAATGTAGATTTTCTGAGATTTCATTAATAGTTACAAACAAAATATTCGAAATTAATAACAAATTATATTTACTTTTAAATTTAAATCTTATTAATTAATTAATACACTCAGATTTATAATTGAATATTTTTCAAACTGAAAAAGAAATTCTAGGAATGACTTCCTCGTTTTTATTCGACCGTTGGAATGAAACATTCAGAATTGTGCTGGCGATATCATCATCTATAAGGAATTAAGGATGCACTACTATCTGTGAAGATGCACTGTAAACTTGTGTAGCCTAGAGAGACAATAATTTTACAGATACATTCAGTAAAGTCATATTCACTTCCATTTATAACCCCATGACTTGATTTCAATCTGCATAAAAGTTCTGCGGAGAAGCTTGTAAGAATCTGAAACACATGGCTGATTGCAGAATCAAATTCATCACCAGCTGCCTCTGGTGGCTGATGGTGGTGGGGGTGGTGGTAGGTTAGCTGCGTTTAAGACAAAGCTAGGGTTACTTGCAAGTATTAGGAGCTTTGTGGCTTCCACATTCAGGAGATGGTCTCAAAGTGAAGCTACTAATTCTAGTTCTAGTTGATTACATCTTTCTAAAAAGGGTTTTGCATATCAAAACAAAAAAAACCCGCAAATGTAAACTCATTTTAGTTTCAACCACGTTAGGTGGTAGCCACTGGCTTTTACCATCACCAAGCGGTCAAAAGAGTCGGGGAACAGAAACTTGGTTGGGCGATCCCAAACCGGAGACCAACTTTGGTTTGCCTTTCTGATGCAGCGCATCCTTCAAAGATGGGCCTTAACAAACACGTCTCGAGCCTATTACGTGTTTGACAGGAGTTCGTAACTATCTTTATTTATTTTCGGTTTTCTTATTGTAAGGATAATTCTAAATCCTTGTTCGGTTAGGATTCTTTATTCATTGGCTTTATCTCATAGCTTAGTATTTATAGGGAATTTGCAATATCTTGTAGGAGGACTTTTGATTGAATAAATTATTGAACCCAAGAGCTTTTTACAAGCACTAAGAGGAGTACTCTTGCCTATCGCCTTAACCGAAATCCTCTTCGTTTAAGACACTCTGATTTCGTCGCGAGTCCTCCTTGAGCTCTTGCTGTCGATCTCTCTTACCTAAGCTTCCGCTCTCTATCAGTTGGTATCAGAATCGGAACGTTCCTGCTTTTGGATCGCCGACTATGCCACCGAAGAAAAACACAGTTGGAGGAAACAACGCCGACATGGGTGCCCCCGCACCTACGGCTGATTGGGCCGAGCTTCGGAATACTCTTCTCGCGATGCAGGAGAATATCCAAGCTTCTATTCATGCCTCCATTCACGAGATGGGAGAGATGTTGGTCACTCGGCTGGCGGAGCGACACCACCCCCGCGATGACCGTGCTGCTCAAAACCCTTTCGCTCGTGAGGCTGATAATGATGATGATGACGACGGAGAAGATGACGTCCACCGCTGTGGTCGTCGTGTCCAACACAGAGATCCTCGCCGTCACGATCGCGATGACCGTGACGACAGATGGGAATCTGGTTTTCGAGTTGATATCCCGGAATTCCATGGCAGTAGTCAAGGGGATGATCTTCTTGATTGGGTGGTCTCAGTAGAGGAAGTTTTGGATTTTAAGCAAGTGCCGGATGATCGTCGTGTGCCTTTAGTGGCGATGAGATTTCGAGGACACGCTGCGTCTTGGTGGAAACAAATTAAATCCACACGAACCCGCACCGGCAAGGAACCGATTCGGTCTTGGGAAAAATTGAAGAAGCATCTCAAGCAAACATTCCTCCCGCACAATTACGAGCGTACTATGTACAATCGTCTCCAAAACCTGAAACAAGGAAGTCGGAATGTTGACGAATACGCAGCAGAGTTTTCGTTACTCTTGACGCGCAATGAGCTCTATGATAGTCAAATTCAGCTCGTGTCCCGCTTCATTGGAGGTCTCCGTCCACAATTACAAACTGCGCTAGCCCAGTTCGATCCGTCAACAATCAGCGAAGCTCACAGGCGAGCAGCAACGTTTGAACACCAGCTTCGTTCCACAAGCTGGACATCATCGGGAGCTCGATCTAGAAACCACGACCCAAGTACAGGCACAACACCACCCCCAGTGAAAGACAACCCCGAGGGTGTTGCGACGTCTAACCGCTCACCGGCAACGCCGGAGGAACTCGCATTGCGTCGTTCGACACGCCCAAATGCGTTGCGATGTTACTCTTGTGGGGAACAAGGTCATCGACAGACCGCTTGCCCACACCAGTCTCGTCGGGGACTCATTGTGGATAGCACCACAGATGACATGAGGCCTGTATATGACTCGCAGAATGACGAGGATGACCATGAAACAGAGACCGTTGCGGTTACTCCAGGTGACACGGGGCGTGCACTAGTCCTCTACCGCACGTGTCTAACCCCACGTCGTCAAGATGATCGATGGCTTCGCACCAACATCTTCAAATCAACGTGCACTATTAAAGGGCGTATTTGTAGCTACATCATCGATTCAGGGAGTTGTCGTAACGTCATTTCGGATGTTGCAGCAGATAAACTTGGCATTCTGCGTGAAGACCATCCAGCACCGTACACTCTGGGCTGGTTACAAGAGGGCGTTAGTGTGCGTATTACTCAACGAGCTCTGGTCGCCTTTTCTATAGGCCCGCACTACCGTGACCGTACATACTGCGACGTCGCACCGATGGATATTAGCCATTTGTTGTTGGGACGACCGTGGGAGTTCGATCGTAAGATCATACACGACGGAGCCCAAAATACGTACACCTTCATTTGGGAAACACACCAGATCTTATTAGTGCCGTCTCGCGAACTGTCTCTACCACCACCACCACCGGCGAAAGAGTTACCATCAGCCACACGTCCTTCTATTCCACCGCGACAGGCGGGTCTCATTTGCTCTTTTGCTGCATTTGAGGAAGAACTGCGTACGGAGGGAGTTGCGTTTGCGTTACTACCGGCCTCACGCTCTCTCAGTTCGTCTTCCATACCCATTTCGGAGTTGACATCGGTCATTGATGAATTCGCAGACGTGTTTCCGTCCGAGCTTCCAACAGGTCTACCCCCGTTACGAGAGATACAACACAACATCGATCTCGTACCCGGCGCAACCCTACCCAATCGTCCTCATTATCGTATGAGTCCTCATGAACACGAAGAACTCAGACGTCAGGTGGAGGATCTGTTACGCAAAGGCCATATACGAGAGAGCCTTAGTCCCTGCGCTGTCCCGGCCCTATTAATCCCAAAGAAAGACGGTTCATGGCGTATGTGTGTGGACAGTCGCGCCATCAATAAAATCACCGTACGCTACCGTTTTCCAATACCACGACTGGATGACTTGCTGGACCAGATTGGGGCTGCGACTATTTTCTCAAAAATCGACTTAAAGAGTGGATACCATCAGATTCGTATTCGACCAGGGGACGAGTGGAAGACCGCGTTCAAGACAAGAGAAGGCTTGTTTGAGTGGCTGGTTATGCCATTTGGGATGTCTAACGCCCCTAGTACGTTTATGCGTATAATGAACCAGGCTTTGCGACCCCTAATCGGGAAGAGTGTTGTCGTATATTTCGATGACATCTTGATTTTCAGCTCATCTAGGGACGGGCACGAGCGACATCTTCGAGAAGTGCTGCTCATTTTACGGGAACAAAAGCTTTTTGCCGCACGACAGAAGTGTGAGTTTGGTGTGTCGGAGGTACTTTTTTTGGGATATGTGATCTCGTCCAAAGGTCTCTCGGTGGATCTTTCCAAGGTGGAGGCTGTCCGCTCATGGCCGGTCCCGCGCACCATCTCGGAAGTACGTAGCTTCCATGGCCTCGCATCGTTCTATCGGCGTTTTGTCAACCATTTCAGCACCATCATGGCTCCAATCACGAGTTGCATGAAAGCTGGGAAATTTGAGTGGACCCAGGAAGCAACCACGGCGTTTGAACTTATCAAAGAAAAGTTGACGACGGCTCCTATTTTGGTTCTACCTGACTTCTCTTTGACATTTGAGCTCCATTGTGACGCATCAAAACTGGGCATTGGCGCCGTATTAAGCCAACAAAATCGTCCTATTGCTTACTATAGCGAAAAATTGGCGGGATCACGGAGTCGTTACAGCACGTACGATGTAGAGTTCTACGCAATTGTGCAAGCTATTCGTCATTGGCGTCATTATTTGGTCCATCGTGAATTCGTCCTCTTCACCGATCACGATGCTCTGCGTCATTTGGACAGCCAAGCCAAAGTCTCATCTCGTCACGCCTCGTGGATCTCTTATTTGCAACAGTTCACCTTTTCCATTCGTCATCAATCGGGTAAAACCAATAAGGTCGCTGATGCTCTGAGTCGTAGGCACAATCTGTTGACGACATTACACACGTCGGTATTGGGATTCTCTACGTTTGCAGATCTCTACCCTCAAGACAGTTTCTTCGGCCGCATATATGCTGATGCATTGAACGGGTTAAGTGACAACTACACCAGACACGATGGATTCCTTTTCAACGATTCACGGATTTGTGTTCCCGATTGCAGTCTTCGAACACAAATCATTGGTGAATTGCACAACGAAGGTCACGTGGGTCGGGATAGAACTTTGCAGCTGGTGACAGATTCTTACTTCTGGCCTTCGTTACGTCGGGATGTTGTTCGTTTTGTTGAACGATGTCGTGTCTGTCAACAGTCGAAGGGGAGAGCGTCCAATGCTGGCCTTTATTTGCCTCTGCCGATTCCAACACAGCCATGGTCTGACATTAGTATGGACTTTGTCCTCGGGCTTCCACGCACACAGCGAGGTCATGACTCAATCTTCGTTGTCGTTGATCGTTTCTCGAAGATGGCTCACTTTATTGCGTGTAAGAAGACCACGGACGCAGTCAGTGTGGCTATTCTGTTCTTTCGCGAGATTTATCGTCTACACGGTCTCCCGTCCTCTATTGTCTCTGACCGTGATACACGGTTCCTTAGCCACTTTTGGCGGTCGCTTTGGAAGCTCCTCGGCACGAACCTGGACATGAGCACGGCCTATCACCCTCAAACGGATGGACAGACGGAAGTGACTAATCGCTCCCTTGGTAACCTCTTACGTTGTTTAGTGGGTGATAATCTTAAGTCATGGGATACTAAATTATGTCAAGCGGAGTTTGCTCACAATCATGCGGTGAATCGCAGCGTGGGCTTATCTCCTTTTCGTGTAGTCTATGGCGTGCTCCCTCGTTGCCCGTTGGACCTGACTACACTACCGGATAGGTCGCGTTTTCATGGTGAGGCCGTTGATCTTGTCGAGAGACTTCAAGATATTCATCGCATGGCTCGATCCAATTTGGAAACATCCGTTTCAAAGTATAAATCGGCTGCTGATGCTAAACGTCGTGAGGTTCTTTTCGACCCCGGGGATTTGGTTTGGGTCATCCTCACAAAAGACCGTTTCCCGGCTGGAGAATACAACAAACTGAAGGCAAAGAAGATTGGCCCAATAGAGATCGTCGCACGCATCAATCCCAACGCCTATAAGGTTCGTTTACCAGCTCATCTACACACGCATGATGTCTTCAATGTCAAACACTTGTCTCCATTTCATGGCGACAACGACCCGACAGATTCGTGGACGAATCCTCTCCCACCCGGAGAGACCTGATGCAGCGCATCCTTCAAAGATGGGCCTTAACAAACACGTCTCGAGCCTATTACGTGTTTGACAGGAGTTCGTAACTATCTTTATTTATTTTCGGTTTTCTTATTGTAAGGATAATTCTAAATCCTTGTTCGGTTAGGATTCTTTATTCATTGGCTTTATCTCATAGCTTAGTATTTATAGGGAATTTGCAATATCTTGTAGGAGGACTTTTGATTGAATAAATTATTGAACCCAAGAGCTTTTTACAAGCACTAAGAGGAGTACTCTTGCCTATCGCCTTAACCGAAATCCTCTTCGTTTAAGACACTCTGATTTCGTCGCGAGTCCTCCTTGAGCTCTTGCTGTCGATCTCTCTTACCTAAGCTTCCGCTCTCTATCACTTTCGGACCAGTTGCAGTTATTTTGTGGGCGTATCCACAAATTACTAAACTTCGTTTATTATCGCAAGCTCAAGTTTTCAATCAGTATATAAAAATATGCAATCAATTCATTTAGATTGTTTATAAAATCAAAATAATAAAGATTACATTTCTTTTAAAAAGCCGTTAGTTTCTGAAAAAATGAAGTGAAACTCTATTATTCTTTCTCTATCGTGCCCAATGTAAAAGAAAACTTATGTGGTACATCCACTCTACCAGAGTGTCCTGATTTATAAGAATACGTATCAGCTTCGAACACGAGGTGACATGAATTTGAAGCCATGACCTCACTAGCCAACTCCTTGAGCATCTCACGTCTCTTTTCCAACTTCGTGTGGAGATTGTTGCTTTCTTCAAGCGTCTTGCGTTCTTTAGGATGTATGTGGCCACTTCTTTATCATCTTCTCGTTGCCATTCGTATGTTGTCCACACGAATGTTTCAAGATGGAACAACAAACATTCCGGTACACATTTCGGTCCTGTCCACCAAACAATCTTTATCACTACCCTGCCTTGGCTGAGGTCAATACAATTAATGTAATCTTTAAGATCATCCAAATACCTCAAAGTGGAGCACTAGGAAAAAAAAGAAAGAGAGAAGGTATTTGACTAATGAAATGGCTTACGCCGATGAGCTTGAGCATTTGTAATTGAGAAGAATCATCGAGCATGTGCGAAAGTAGATTCCACCACTCTCTTTCATATGTACTCAACTCCAAAGATAGAAGCTGATAGAAGATAATACCAGTAGGATACTTCATCTGTGCATGAGGCAACATTAGTACACAAAACAGTGTTAGCTTATTTGCAGAGAAAACCACCACGAGAATCTCAAAATCTTCAATTTACTATGCTTAAAGAGAGGCATTTGGCCTGAAGTTAGAGATTCAAGAATCTTCTCATTGGTTATATCAGAAATGTCAGTGAGTTTGGCCTCCACCAGCTCTCTGATAAATGGATCATCATCTGATCAATCATTCAATAACCTACTCTCTTTTCACAGGTTTATCCAAGGGATATCTATGCATTCGGCCTCATAGCATGGACAGGGAACGACGTGTTGAACAGAAGGTATGAACAAGATAATCCATATGCATGTCACCAAATACACATACATCCCTATTGATATGATATATATACCATGGAAACTGCAGGCTGAGATTGATAGCAGAATCCAAAGGATATCGACTCGATGACACTGGACTATTCCCGGCTACTCACAGCTCAAGTGGTAACAGGGTAAGGGAGAAAATAGAATTAGTGATATATATATTTTGAAAGTGAATGAGTGATTATTTTGAACCTGTGATGATTATGATTCTTTGTCAGGGTGGTAGAGCAAGTGCAAGCCACGGAGAAACAAGTTTTGGACTTCCTGGGGTTTCCTTGGCTCGAGCCACACGAGAGGAATCTCTAGGTAAACTCAGAAAGCCTTTGGTTCAGTTATCTTGCTACCAAAACAAATCTTTTTCAATTTGCTACTTATGAATATGTTCTTTTTGTAATTACATGTCTATGGACAGTTTACTTATGATATAAATGCATCTCATATTTCTATCTTACGAAATAAGATTTCAGTTTAAATTTTTGCTTTTCCTTGTGACCACTTCAATTTAATTTACCTTAATTATAAATAACTAATTACACGTGTCATATAAAGCTTGTATAAAGTGGGGAAACAAGAGTCCCACATCGGAAACACAGACTAAAAATAGCTAGTTTATATATGGGCAAAATGCATCAGTGGTCACGACCTTACTTGAACAGGATATGTTCTATAGGCCAGTACCTCTGTATCCTTGATTTCTAAGGAGACAGGCCCTCAAACCTGGCTGATGAATAATGGCCGTGCGATTTGAGTGTGATTGACGGCTACGATTCTCTTCGGAGTCTCCGATCTGTAGAGGATCGCTACCTAGTCTGGTCTTGACCTAGCTACTAGGGTGGTCGCATGGTTGTCTGACAGGTTCCTTTTTTTGGCATTCTCAATCAGACAACACTCAAGACCATTGAACCCTCGGACGTTCAAGTATTTCAAAGAAGGAGCATTTATCACATAACCTCCATCCCTCTCTATCAGGTGCTCTTCTTCTATGGTTAATCTCTGTAATGATGGCACCGAAATAGTGAAAGTTTCCACAACCAAATCTTGAAGACAGTCTTATTCTTTTAGACCTTTCTTCTCGAGTTTGGTGCAGCTCTCTAAGCGATTTGAAACAAACCCCGAGAAGGAAGGTCTAAAAGAATTGAACCCGACCTCGAGTGTATTGTTACAGCTACACAAAACACTCGGAAATCTGACTGACCCTTCTTCCTCATAGTAAAGATCCAGTACCAATTTACGCACACGGTGTGAAAATGCCATTCCAATTTCAACCCATATTCCAATATCCTCGACTTTAGTGGAAAAAAAAAGGGAACTGATTTTGTTTGTCCATAATTGCAAATTCATTAGACGTAAAAGTAAATCCCGTGTAATACAAGAGTCAACCATCGACATACACAGTTTTCTTATCAGTAAGTGTATCTAAGCTAATTCCAATAGCTAACGACAAGATGCTTTTCGTAAGCTGCTTCTGTTTTTTGGGATTAGAAGTTGCTGCCAAAGCCTTTTCATAAGCACGCAGATCATCGGGAGTGACAGCAACACCTGTCGTGGAGCTGAATTCAAGGTAGCAGACATCTTCGAAAGATAAACTACAAAGGAATTGATAAGCTGCTTTATATGTCTGAATTCCATCCACCATATATTCTCCATGAGTGCCACCGCAACGTAATTAGCATCAATGGATGTGTAGAACGTGTCCCCAATGGTTACAGAAAAATGCAGTACACGGTATCCGCTATCACGAATAGCTTTCAGCTAATTTTGAATATCAGATGTGCGTCCTTTACTAGAATAAGTAAATAAACCCTTTGCTGGCTTACGGCTCCGAAATCCTTGGAGGCTCTGTAACTCGACTTCCGATATCTTCATTGCTGCTTTGAGTTTTGTGGGCAAAGTTTGATATACAGCAGGAGACGACAGAGAATTTATATAAAGAAGCTCCTGAAGCAAGTCCTTGAATATCACGTGAAGTTGAAAATGAACTTCGGAACTACCACCAGCGAACTCATGTGCCTACGCAGAATACTTTCCAAAGCAATACTCTGGCTCTTCATAGCAGCTGCATACTGAAAAGGCGTTGAAGGACCCGATATATTCTTAATAAGCATGATCGTTCTGGAGGATATTTTTGTACTGGCATTGATGGGCTTGACCAAACAAAAGAGCCTCCGCTGGTACTTGCAAAACTCATCTTTATCAAGGGAAAGTTTTGTTCCAGGAATGACTTCCTCGTTCTTATTTGACCGTTGGAATGAAACATCCAGAATTGTGCTGGCGATATCATCATCTATAAGGCGTAAAAACTCCCTTTTTCCGCCATCTATTGACAATCTCGCTGGCTGATACGTTTCCACTTGGCTTAGGAGCCTTAGGATCTGAGATTAAATACTCCATCAACTCCAGCCAGAAGAACAGTGACTCAAAGTGGAGACCGAACTTATAGTGTTGGAAAAATCCAAGCATCTGTTTCAGATAACGAGCTAGGGCACCACTATTCGTGATGATGCACTGTAAATTTGTGAAGCCTAGAGAGACCATAATTTTACAGATACGTTCAGTAAAGTCATATTCACTTCCATTCATAACCCCAGAACTTGATTAGAGTTGGCGCTGTAGACCGTAACTTAAAGGTATATCTCATGTTAGATTCTTGAATCTATGTTATATTAGTGTGTTTGTTTTTTTCGTAATCGACATGTTTTATGTTTCATTGACTCGGGTTATTAAATGTTCATCAGGTGATTCTTGACAAATTTGTGAAACCGGACAAACCTGTTGTTGACTATAGGACAGTTATTACTGGAGTTACCGCAGAAGATATTGAAAAAGCTACCTTCTCTGTGGTAGATATTCAGGTATACCATGCAGATGATTATTTTATTTTCTTATTCAACGACACCACTTAGTGATTATGATAATTTTTGTGAATTTTGCAGAAAGAATTTCAGCCCTTTCTTTCTAAGGGTACTATCTTGGTAGGTCACAGTTTGAGCAAAGATTTGAAAGGTAAGTAACATGTTCACAGTATGACTGAGTGAGTATCGATTTTGTTAAATTTTACTGATTTTTAGTAACAAATCCATTGTTATTTTGATCCTAGTGTGTTGAAGATAGATCATCCCAAAGTAATCGATACAGCTCTTGTTTTCAAGTTTTCCAATGCACGAAAGTCCAGAAAACCGTCTCTTAATGACCTTTGCAAGGTAAGTAATTCACATAGAAAAACATTTATTTTGTTTTGAATTGAATGTAAAATGTATACAAACCAAAAAACATTTTTACATTAGAAAAACATTCTTCGTTAATGTTTTCTTTAAAATTGAATTTTTACAGGCTGTTTTTGGTAACGAAGTCCGTAAGGAAGGTGTATCTCATGATTGCTTACACGACGCTGCAGCTACGATGAAACTTGCACTTGCTTTAATAGAGAAAAGAGTTGACACAACAGTTTCACCATCTAAAGAGGTTATTTTTTTATAAAAAATATGGATTTACCAAAATTATCATAAATTTCAAGAATCACGATGTCTGCAATATTATTTCACAGATGCTGGATGCAGAGAAATCAAGACTCTTTCTTCATGGAATCCCTCACTACGTGACATCTGAAAAACTGAACCTTATTCTCGCTGGAGAGTTTCATTCCAGAAAGTTTATTCTTGATGTTAAGGTTGAAAATAAAAACAATGGGGTTTGAGTTTCTCTCTTTATGGTTCCCTAAACACTGAATCATTCTCTGACCTTTGCATTTTTTTCGTTTGGCAGCCAGCAAAATCACTGAGTGGTTACTACTGTGCAATTGTTGTTTTTGATAGTTCTGAAGAAGCTAACAATGCATTTGAAAACGTTGATGGAGTCCGAGAGACGGTAACTTTTTAATATCTGCTTTTTGTTAAATATCGGAAACTCTGTTTGAAAATGAGTTTAAAAATTATGTTTTTTTTTCTTTTCAGGATTCATTCGGGTTGCCACAAAAAATGATTGTCATTCAGAATTTGGGAGCTTATTTTAAAGTCCGTAAAATGGTTTAAGATGTAACCTATGGTTTTAAGTTATCTATTTTGTATCGCATTATTATAATTTAGGAAGAAAACTTTCTTCTATGCTTTATATTTTGGTATTTTGTTCGATATTTAAATAAATTCAACCGTTTCCCTGTTATTCTGATAATCAAAGGCAAAGCTAGTTTATTATCACAAAATTTAACCTTTGTGATGATAATTTGATGGAAATTGAATAGTATTTGGAGCCAAAGTTGATAGAAAAATTCTATTATTTTGGTTTATATTTGCAATTTCATTAACATTGATGACTATCATGTGTTTTTTTTCCTCTATAAACTGTTACAGTTTTTTTTAGAAGCTATATAGAATCTGTTTTACTTGTGTGTATATGATAAGTGATAAAACCTGAATTTTGAAGCTCAGTCGCTTTCGTAGTCTAATCCAGTAAGGGCAGTTGATTAGGCGTAACCCTCTAGCTTTTGTAGTTGTTAAGGTTGAAAATTATAACAATGAGAGAGAGTTTCTCTCTTTATGGGACCCTAACACCGAAGAAATTAAACAATTTAATAGTATGTCAATTACATACCAAAAAATCGAAGTCCGATAACCGTTTCCAAAACTATTTACGGTATATGTTCCACAAGGTATATATTTACTTTATCGGAAAATTTGTTTCTAAATTTATATATTATTTATTTTATAAAGAAAGAGTATTATTTATTTTTATAGGTGATTTAATTTAATTTTGTTTTTAATATTTTTTTCACGGATGTTCAAATATTTAATTATAAACCTGCATATATGCGGGTTCTAATCTAGTTTTAATATAAGAATTGAAAACGATGGCAAAACTAGTATTGTTAATGTTAAGAACAAAACATGACTTTTCGTAAGAGACCAAAGCTGAAACTATAGGAGAATGGAAGACAAAGGAGTAATGCAACTTCATTAGAAACTTAGTGTCTTCATGTGGTTACTTGGATGCTATATAGAAACAGAGTAGATACAGAATCTGATTTACTTTCATAGTCTTCTTCCTCATCTCCAAAGGAGAAGACCGATAACTTTAATATCACTAACAGCTAATGCATCGCTAGTATTATGAAGTTGGAACGTTTTATTTGATTATTACTAATGATCACTGAAAAAGTAAAAGAAGTTTTATTCTCCAAAAAATGTGAAGTTGGAACGTTTTGTTTAATTCCAAAAATCAAAGAACTCTCAAAATAACATCAGTTACGAATCATTTAGGTAAATTTTCGAGATTATGTAGCTGTTGGAAGTTGGAACGTTTTATTTAAAAAATAAACATACAAAAAAATGGTTTCAGTTTCCAAAAAAAAATTGTGATGTTCTTTAAAAACCCCAACTCTGTTTCTTCTTCTTACTCAAAACATTAAACAGCACTTATGGATCAAAAACTAGCCACCACCGAGAAGGAAGTTCGTACCTTTTTTTTTTGAATAATTTTGCTGTGTTTGGATTCTAGTTCGTTTCTGTTTTTGAGGTCGAGTTACATTCTATGCATGTAATATCTTACATGCACGTTAAAAAAATTCCGATTAGGTGGTTGAAGAGTTGGTGAAGCTAGCGCAGGTTCGAGGTCTACGAGGAGAAAATGGAGGATGGAATGAATTTTCAGATGCTTACGACAAAAGATTTAAATCACCAAATGACTCTTCGAGTAGTTCCCATGACATGATGGTTGCTTTTCTCTCAACCTTTAAGAAGAAAGAAGATTTGCAGGTTTTTATTTCCACCTTTTTTTGCTGAGTATTAGAGTTTTAGTTTAACCACTGCTTTTTTCTTTTCTTTTTTAGGTTCTGCAATATCAAGCGAATCGTCTTCTGGTTGCAAAGTTGAAGCAAGAGACTCCGGACACTCCTGAGCATGTGAGGCAAAGATTTGTTGGAAATCAAATAAAAAAACATGTTTTGAGGATGTTAATATACAAGTTTGCTAGTAATGTGTTTGAAGTGAGCTTTTAACTTTTGTTTTTTTTTGGCTGTACAGAGGCTAGTTCGATTGACCATGAAGCATCCGGAATACTCTGTTGAATATTCATTTATCCGGCATAAGGTTTATTTCCTCTCCTGGAATCCGGAATACTCTGTTGACCATGGATCTTGCCGTTTAATGTACCGAAATTTTTATGTTTTTATAAGATTTTCGAAATTGCTAAGCAGGACTGGTTAGTATCCGATGTTGGAATGAAGATGGCGGAGGTGATGAACTCAACCGAAATGGTAGCTGTTGATTGTGAGATGGTACTTTGTGCTGATGGTACTGAGGGTTTGGTTAGAGTTGGCGCTGTAGACCGTGATTTAAAGGTATTGCTTAGTGTTAGAGATTCTTGATTCTTTTCTTTTCGGCAATCGACCTGTTTCCTTGACTCTGGTGATCAAATTTTCATGTCTTAGGTGATTCTTGACAAATTTGTGAAACCGGGCAAACCTATTGTTGACTATAGGACAGTTATTACTGGAGTCACTGCACAAGATATCGAAAAAGCTAGTCTCTCTGTGGAAGATATTCAGGTATACAGTGTAGATTATTTCTCTTGATTTTCTGTTTCTTTTTCAATGACACTTATGTTATTGTTTTTTTCAGAAAGAATTGCAGCCCTTACTTTCCAAGGGTACTATTTTGGTAGGTCACAGTTTGAGCAAAGATTTGGAAGGTAAATAAAATGTTCACAGTGTTGATTTTTGTTTATTTTATTGGTTGTTACTAATGTATTGTTAATTTTGATTCCAGTGTTGAAGATAGATCATCCCAAAGTAATTGATACAGCTCTTGTTTTCAAGTTTTCCAATGCACGAATGGGTAGAAAACCTTCACTGAATGACCTTTGCAAGGTAAGTAATTTACATTAGAAAAACATTCTTCACATACTTTCTTTGTTAATGCTTCTTTGAAATTAATATTTTACAGGCTATATTTGGTAACGAAGTCCGAAAGGATGGCGTTTCTCATGATTGTGTACACGACGCAGCAGCTACTATGAAAATTGCACTTGCTTTTATAGAGAATAGAGTTGACACAACAGTTTCACCATCTAAAGAGGTTTTTAAAAAAAATAAAATAGATGGATTTACCAAACTTATCATAATATTTCAAGAATCACGATGTCTGCAATTATTTTCACAGATGCTGGAGGCTGAGAAAGCAAGACTCTTTCTTCATGGAATCCCTCACAATGTGACATCTGAAAGACTTAACTTTGTTCTCGCTAGAGAGTTTCATTCCAGAAAGTTTGTACTTGATGTTAAGGTTGAAAATTAAAACAACGAGGGAGAGTTTCTCTTTAAACACCGAATCATTCTCTGACCTTTGCATTTTTTTCGTTTGGCAGCCAGCAAAATCACTGAGTGGTTACTACTGTGCAATTGTTGTTTTTGATAGTTCTGAAGAAGCCAACAAAGCATTTGAAAACGTTGATGGAAACCAAGAGACGGTATTTTTGAATATCCTGCTTTTTGTTAAAGATCCGAAACTCTGTTTTAGAACGAGTTTATGATTTATGTTTTTTGTTTTTTGTTTTTCAGGATTCATTGGGTTTGCCACAAAAAGTGCTTCGTAATCCGAGGACGGGATCAACAGGCTATTTTAAAGTCCGTAAAATGGTTTAAAGATGAATGATGTAACCTATCACCTATGTTTTGGTATTTTGTTCGGTATTTAATAAAAGTTTTTAATGTTTCTCGGTTATTCCAATAATTAACGGCAGAAAGAATCTTTGTGATGATAATCTAAAGGAAGATAAAAGAAAAATTGCAATTGCAGACTTAGAAATAAAGTTATCGCCAACCATAAACGCAATCGGGAAATAATAAAAAATTTCATTATTTTGGTTTATAATTTGCAATTTCATTAAAAAATAAAGTCTTCATGTTTTTTTTTTCCTATATAAACTGTTACAGTTATTTTGTAGAAGCTATTTAGAAACAGAGGCAATAAAGAATCTGCTTTACTTGTGTATAAACTGATAAAACCTGAATTTTCAAGCTCAGTCGCTTTCGTAGTCTTCTTCCTCATCTCCAAAGGAGAAAACCGATGCATCTGCAGCGATATCTTTGATATCACTAACTGCTAATGACTCATTCGGTACTGGATTATAAAGACCAGAGGACGATGAACTTGTTACACTTCTGTTTTCAGAATGGTCATCGGTCTTTGGTTGCTCATTGATCTGATGAGGTTTACTAGTTGTGTGCATCGAGCCTGCGGTTTTCCCAGTAGTTGAATTATACTCTATGTGTTTCGAGTTTCCTTCCTCTTCCCCATCACTGTCGGAGAATACATCATCATCTTTGTTCTGTTTAGACTTGATTTTGCCTGAATCAGCACCGGAGCTGCTTTGAGGTTGTTGTTCAGTGGAGTAAGAAGAATTAGGTTTGGGTTTTGTAGGTTGAGAGTTGTCGGATTCTCTCATTACAATCTCCACATGGAACCCCGGGGCAGGTAGTTTTCGCTGCAATAACGTCAACAGGATCAAGTTTAATGGATAGCAAGCACGCTTGTTTCTCAGATTATTAAGGTTAATAACACATTCTGTTTTACCTTTTCAAAGCCATCAAAGCCGATACCTTTCAGCATTGTTCTCTTATCAGTCAGTGTAGTATTTAGCCAACTGCGTGTAGAAAACAGAGAAAGTTAGTGAAATTGGTCGATTTTGGAAGATGTGAGCAGGCACTGTGAAGGAAGAGAGTTTACTAGTAGAAATCTCCATCGCTGTCTTGAAAGTGGATTTTGAAGTCACCGGCTAATTCTGTTAGACCAGCTTCACCTGGTATTGCAAAGACAACAACACCTTTTTTCGGTGCCTTTATCCAAAAATCTTCAGGCTACATCACACAAAAACAGGTTTATATGTCAAACAAATCGTTGTTATGTAGATAATAACAACAGGAGAGAGAAAGAGAGGGAGAGAGAGAGAAGAACCAAGGAGAACAATGCCTACCCCCAAATCCTTGGTTTTCTGATGTTTCTTTGTTGAGAAAAGTATATATGTTCGATAGAAAAAAAACAGAGCATCTATCACACGTATGCGGAAATACAAGAGACAAGAAGAAATTAGCTCTGTACCATTGTGGTTGGAGATGGTAATGGCAGGTCTAATCCAGTAAGGGCAGTTGATTAGGCTAAACCCTCTGAGCATCCATCTACATAAATGTTTGTTGGCTGGTTAGGGATAACTATATATCACCGCGATCAAATTAACTGATTGGTCAGATATTTATGAAGTTTACCTTCGTTCAGGTGGAACTTTCCCGCCAAACTGATTTTGAATACGTTCGTAGTACTTGACATATCGCTGAAGGAAACAGGTAAGTTTGTTTAATAGGATGAGGCAGAATTGAACAAGCACATAATAAGATTGGTATGAGCTCATGACTTACAATCTGACTTGGGAGAACAAGAGCTTTCCCGTCAAGACATCTCTTTTGGTTATAGTACTCAATAGCTTCCTCAGCTGTAGGAAAGAACTGCAAAGGAGTAACCAGTCAGATCAGTCACAGGAGTCTTACAGAGAAGGAATGTGTGCACCGGCCAAGACTTTGCTTTTAAGTCTCACCTTGAGATATAGCAGAAGACAGCAAATCATTAATCCGGTTCTTGCCATTCCGGCTTTACAATGAACTACCACTACATTTTGGATGTCTTCCTTCAGCCATGTGTATGCACTTTGACAAAATGATGGTATTAATTGAATTGGAGGACAATTATGGTCATCAAATGGGAAAGATGCAACCTGAAATAACGGAAAGCATACATGTTATGAAGCAAACGCTATAAGAGGTCTATAAACACTAGGTTATGGAGATGGTCATATGAATGGCTGAGCGAAAAGACATAATAAAATTTTTATATACACCCTTGGACTAGTCTTTGAATTTACAACATGAACATACGCCGCACAACCAAACCTTCTGAGATGTTTCAAACTTGGCTTTGTTCCTGACCATAACTCTTCTGGTAACTTGAACTCCACTGACGAATTTGGTGACCTGTTAATAAAATATACAGCTGTGGATGCTGCTTCAGCCCAAAATTCTTCTCCCAAACCACTCTCAGCTAACATGCACCGGACCTTCTCCATTATGGTTCTATTCATCCTTTCAGAGACACCATTCTGTTGTGGAGTATACGTACATGTTCTGTGCCTGTTCACACCATCAGCTTTGCATAAGCCATCAAACTGATTGTTGCAAAATTCCAGCCCATTATCTGTCCTTAAGCATTTCAACTTCTTTTCAGTCTGATTTTCAACAAACTGTTTCCAATCTTTGAATCTCTGGAACGCTTCATCTTTTGTCCTCAAGAAATATATCTACACTTTCCTTGAATAATCATCAACAAATGGGATGAAATACTGGTTTCCAGCCAGACTTGGTGTCACGGATGGTGCACCCCATAGGTCTGAGTGTACATACTCAAGGACCCCTTTTGTTGTATGCTGACCTTTTGGAAAACTTTGTTTGTGTGATTTTCCTAGCACACAATTCTCACAGAACCCCAGAGTCTGAACTTCTTTCTTCTGCAAATAGCCTTCTTTTACTAACACCTCCATGTTCTTTTGACTCATATGGCCCAGAATGGAATGCCATTTCTTTGTAGAATCAGAACTTGAGCTTGCTGAGCAGGATTCACCTTTGACCACCTCTCCATCTAGATAATAAAGTCCATTTCTGTATTTTCCAGATATGACTACTTTGCCATTTTTCCAGAACTTGATCATGAAATCCTCTCCTTCATACTTACAACCTGTCTTCTCTAAACAGCCATAGGAAATCAAGTTCTTGCTCATTGTGGGCATGTACTTGACATCTGATAGGATCACCACAGAACCATTTGGTCTGTTTATCCTGACTTTCCCTTTTCCTTTTATTTTGCTGTAAGTATTATTGCCCATGAGAACCTTTCCTCCGTTGAATTCTTCTAGATCAAACAATAGGTTCTTGTTTGGAGTAATATGATAGCAACTGCCTGAGTCCAGCACCCAATCGTCTTCATTATACTGCATACTCACCGTAAGAACCATAGGCTCATTACTCTTTTCAGCCACATTAACTGACCCTTGCTGTTTCTTCTTACCCTTTTCTGGGCACTCTCTTTTCCAGTGACCTTCTTTGCCACATAAGAAACAACTTCCCTTGTCTTTGTGCTTGTTCTTGGACTTTGATCTGTGTTTCCCTTTGAAATTCCCTTTTCCAGAATTTTCATTTCTTTTCTCAGTTCTTCCACGTTCAGCTACATACAAGCTATCTCCCTCGGCTCTTTGTTTCCCAAGTACGCCTTTCTGCTTGAGTTCCACCTCTTTTGCATGGGCCCCTTCTGTCACATCATTCAATGTCAAAGTATCCTTTCCACTTCCATACTTCAATGTGTGAACCAGCTGCTCATACTTAGGTGGCAGGCCAGTCAGTACCTGAATAGCCTGATCCTCATCTGAGATAGTGATATTTAGACTTTCTAAATCATCAACCAGTTTGAGAAACTCATTTAGATTCTCCTCCATACTCTTGCCCTCCTCCATTCTGTAAGAGGCAAACTGTTGCTTTAGGTAAATCCGATTTGGAAGTGACTTTTTCTGGTAGTCTTTTTCTAGAGCTTTCCAAACTGCAAGTGCTGTCGTTTCTTTGAAAACTTTTCTTAGAATCATGTTTGACAAACACATACATATAAGGTTTTTGCACTTCTTTTCCTTCTCGTTCCTTAAAGGATCTTGTGTAGCAGCTTCACCTTCCTTCCCTTTACCTTTGCTGCTTTGAGCTGCCCATTCCTCAGTCAGAACCTCATCTAACTTTAGCAACTCTAGTTGGCTTAGAACCTTGAATTTCCATAATCCAAAATCCATTTGCCCATCAAATTTTTCAACATCAAGTTTTGGTGCCATTTCCATCTTCTGCATAATCTTCTTGTGTCTCTAATGCTGCAGACTGAGGAAACCTTACAACCGATGGTGAACTACCAAACTCCAACAATCTTGGCTGAAACCAACTGATTCAATACTCGACACACAGATACAGAGATAAGTTTCGAACCTTAATCCCTGATCTTCTTGCTGAATTTTGTTGATCCCTTTGCCTTGCTGTTCTTGAAGTCTGGGAACAATGCTTCTTAGAATAGAGAGTAACCCACGGTCTTTGCTCAACCTTGAGCTCTGATACCACTTGTAAGGGATTTGATCTTGCAAGACTATTAATCCGTGAGTTACTTTGCGGAATTGAAATCTCTAATCTAAGAACACAAGCAATGTTTACCCGGTTCACTCTTGTGAGCTAGGTCCGGGGGAGTATCTGCACTGCCTCGGAATCCACTATCTAGCCAAAAACACATTGGCCGTGGTTCGATTACAACCAATGCTCACCTTCTGCGTGTTCCTTCTTTCTCAGGTAATGATCGAGGAAACACACAAAGGATCTTGTATCGGAATCAATGGAGGAATCGAGTTAGCAACCCAGAAGAAACTCGAGCTCACGAAGCTTCAAGACGAAGAACCTCTCTTTCTCTCCTTCTCTCCTCTGTTCTTGCTCTAGATCTTTTCTTCTTTCTTTTTCCATTGTAACTGACTCTTATTGATGACGACGATGACTTAGCTTATATTAGTTTCCGTCTAATAATCTTCGGTCCACCAATGTTACTTGCTTGGGCTTTTTGGTTTAAGCCCAATGGTTTAGACCCAATCCGAAACCCACATCTCCACCGTTTAGACAAAGCACTCGTGGCTATGACAGTTTCTGTTGGAAGTGAAGATAATATCTGCAAAATCAAAGCTTCAGGTAATTCGCTGATTCTGTCTTCTTTTACAGCATCTTGATTTCTCAGGCCGATTTTGCTGTCGACAAATCAAATAACAAGAGATGATAATTTTAGGGTTCGAAGAATTAGAGCTCGATCTTTTACAGCTAAGAAAACCATCAACGAAACATACCAATTTCGTTCCATTTTCGTTAATCCTTGAGATTATGCCCTGCGAAAGATCCAAACGCAGACGCAAAAACACCAACACAGCCCCAACACACGAATTCGGCTAAAGCTTAGATATGATAATGGTGACGATTCAGCTTCAAAACGATTCAATTGTGTTTGATTAGTAAAACGATCTGCGAGTCACAAACCGCTAAGAGCATCTGCAATGGTGAGTGTCTCAAAAAGAGTATCTCAACAAACTAATATTAGTATCTTAATAGATTTTGATTTTAACAGAGTAGTAACAAAGACAATGCATAGGATCTGGAACAGAAAGAAGACGACGAGTGTGAGAAAATCAGACTGGTCGGTTTCAAATCGAACCGAATCCAACATCCTCTGTTTTAACTTTTAACTCGGAAGACACTTTAGTGGAAAAAATGATTTGTTTTTTTTTTGGGTCCAATAATTACAACTTCATTAAATTGCCATATCCAATATATTAAAACGGAGACATTTTTTTTTATGTCAAAATAAGAAAAAATGTATATAAATTTTTTTTTTTAGATAACTACTATTCTTTTCAGGGATAATTACTATTCTTTTCAGGGATAATTACTATTCTTTTTATTTTTTTTCTAGATAACTACTATATTTTAATAATCAAATTTTTTTAAATGATACATATTCAAAATTAACAATTTGCATTGAAAGATAATCTTAAATTTTGAATTTAATGTAGATTTTCTGAGATTTCATTAATAGTTACAAACAAAATATTCGAAATTAATAACAAATTATATTTACTTTTAAATTTAAATCTTATTAATTAATTAATACACTCAGATTTATAATTGAATATTTTTCAAACTGAAAAAGAAATTCTAGGAAGGACTTCCTCGTTTTTATTCGACCGTTGGAATGAAACATTCAGAATTGTGCTGGCGATATCATCATCTATAAGGAATTAAGGATGCACTACTATCTGTGAAGATGCACTGTAAACTTGTGTAGCCTAGAGAGACAATAATTTTACAGATACATTCAGTAAAGTCATATTCACTTCCATTTATAACCCCATGACTTGATTTCAATCTGCATAAAAGTTCTGCGGAGAAGCTTGTAAGAATCTGAAACACATGGCTGATTGCAGAATCAAATTCATCACCAGCTGCCTCTGGTGGCTGATGGTGGTGGGGGTGGTGGTAGGTTAGCTGCGTTTAAGACAAAGCTAGGGTTACTTGCAAGTATTAGGAGCTTTGTGGCTTCCACATTCAGGAGATGGTCTCAAAGTGAAGCTACTAATTCTAGTTCTAGTTGATTACATCTTTCTAAAAAGGGTTTTGCATATCAAAACAAAAAAAACCCGCAAATGTAAACTCATTTTAGTTTCAACCACGTTAGGTGGTAGCCACTGGCTTTTACCATCACCAAGCGGTCAAAAGAGTCGGGGAACAGAAACTTGGTTGGGCGATCCCAAACCGGAGACCAACTTTGGTTTGCCTTTCGGACCAGTTGCAGTTATTTTGTGGGCGTATCCACAAATTACTAAACTTCGTTTATTATCGCAAGCTCAAGTTTTCAATCAGTATATAAAAATATGCAATCAATTCATTTAGATTGTTTATAAAATCAAAATAATAAAGATTACATTTCTTTTAAAAAGCCGTTAGTTTCTGAAAAAATGAAGTGAAACTCTATTATTCTTTCTCTATCGTGCCCAATGTAAAAGAAAACTTATGTGGTACATCCACTCTACCAGAGTGTCCTGATTTATAAGAATACGTATCAGCTTCGAACACGAGGTGACATGAATTTGAAGCCATGACCTCACTAGCCAACTCCTTGAGCATCTCACGTCTCTTTTCCAACTTCGTGTGGAGATTGTTGCTTTCTTCAAGCGTCTTGCGTTCTTTAGGATGTATGTGGCCACTTCTTTATCATCTTCTCGTTGCCATTCGTATGTTGTCCACACGAATGTTTCAAGATGGAACAACAAACATTCCGGTACACATTTCGGTCCTGTCCACCAAACAATCTTTATCACTACCCTGCCTTGGCTGAGGTCAATACAATTAATGTAATCTTTAAGATCATCCAAATACCTCAAAGTGGAGCACTAGGAAAAAAAAGAAAGAGAGAAGGTATTTGACTAATGAAATGGCTTACGCCGATGAGCTTGAGCATTTGTAATTGAGAAGAATCATCGAGCATGTGCGAAAGTAGATTCCACCACTCTCTTTCATATGTACTCAACTCCAAAGATAGAAGCTGATAGAAGATAATACCAGTAGGATACTTCATCTGTGCATGAGGCAACATTAGTACACAAAACAGTGTTAGCTTATTTGCAGAGAAAACCACCACGAGAATCTCAAAATCTTCAATTTACTATGCTTAAAGAGAGGCATTTGGCCTGAAGTTAGAGATTCAAGAATCTTCTCATTGGTTATATCAGAAATGTCAGTGAGTTTGGCCTCCACCAGCTCTCTGATAAATGGATCATCATCTGATCAATCATTCAATAACCTACTCTCTTTTCACAGGTTTATCCAAGGGATATCTATGCATTCGGCCTCATAGCATGGACAGGGAACGACGTGTTGAACAGAAGGTATGAACAAGATAATCCATATGCATGTCACCAAATACACATACATCCCTATTGATATGATATATATACCATGGAAACTGCAGGCTGAGATTGATAGCAGAATCCAAAGGATATCGACTCGATGACACTGGACTATTCCCGGCTACTCACAGCTCAAGTGGTAACAGGGTAAGGGAGAAAATAGAATTAGTGATATATATATTTTGAAAGTGAATGAGTGATTATTTTGAACCTGTGATGATTATGATTCTTTGTCAGGGTGGTAGAGCAAGTGCAAGCCACGGAGAAACAAGTTTTGGACTTCCTGGGGTTTCCTTGGCTCGAGCCACACGAGAGGAATCTCTAGGTAAACTCAGAAAGCCTTTGGTTCAGTTATCTTGCTACCAAAACAAATCTTTTTCAATTTGCTACTTATGAATATGTTCTTTTTGTAATTACATGTCTATGGACAGTTTACTTATGATATAAATGCATCTCATATTTCTATCTTACGAAATAAGATTTCAGTTTAAATTTTTGCTTTTCCTTGTGACCACTTCAATTTAATTTACCTTAATTATAAATAACTAATTACACGTGTCATATAAAGCTTGTATAAAGTGGGGAAACAAGAGTCCCACATCGGAAACACAGACTAAAAATAGCTAGTTTATATATGGGCAAAATGCATCAGTGGTCACGACCTTACTTGAACAGGATATGTTCTATAGGCCAGTACCTCTGTATCCTTGATTTCTAAGGAGACAGGCCCTCAAACCTGGCTGATGAATAATGGCCGTGCGATTTGAGTGTGATTGACGGCTACGATTCTCTTCGGAGTCTCCGATCTGTAGAGGATCGCTACCTAGTCTGGTCTTGACCTAGCTACTAGGGTGGTCGCATGGTTGTCTGACAGGTTCCTTTTTTTGGCATTCTCAATCAGACAACACTCAAGACCATTGAACCCTCGGACGTTCAAGTATTTCAAAGAAGGAGCATTTATCACATAACCTCCATCCCTCTCTATCAGGTGCTCTTCTTCTATGGTTAATCTCTGTAATGATGGCACCGAAATAGTGAAAGTTTCCACAACCAAATCTTGAAGACAGTCTTATTCTTTTAGACCTTTCTTCTCGAGTTTGGTGCAGCTCTCTAAGCGATTTGAAACAAACCCCGAGAAGGAAGGTCTAAAAGAATTGAACCCGACCTCGAGTGTATTGTTACAGCTACACAAAACACTCGGAAATCTGACTGACCCTTCTTCCTCATAGTAAAGATCCAGTACCAATTTACGCACACGGTGTGAAAATGCCATTCCAATTTCAACCCATATTCCAATATCCTCGACTTTAGTGGAAAAAAAAAGGGAACTGATTTTGTTTGTCCATAATTGCAAATTCATTAGACGTAAAAGTAAATCCCGTGTAATACAAGAGTCAACCATCGACATACACAGTTTTCTTATCAGTAAGTGTATCTAAGCTAATTCCAATAGCTAACGACAAGATGCTTTTCGTAAGCTGCTTCTGTTTTTTGGGATTAGAAGTTGCTGCCAAAGCCTTTTCATAAGCACGCAGATCATCGGGAGTGACAGCAACACCTGTCGTGGAGCTGAATTCAAGGTAGCAGACATCTTCGAAAGATAAACTACAAAGGAATTGATAAGCTGCTTTATATGTCTGAATTCCATCCACCATATATTCTCCATGAGTGCCACCGCAACGTAATTAGCATCAATGGATGTGTAGAACGTGTCCCCAATGGTTACAGAAAAATGCAGTACACGGTATCCGCTATCACGAATAGCTTTCAGCTAATTTTGAATATCAGATGTGCGTCCTTTACTAGAATAAGTAAATAAACCCTTTGCTGGCTTACGGCTCCGAAATCCTTGGAGGCTCTGTAACTCGACTTCCGATATCTTCATTGCTGCTTTGAGTTTTGTGGGCAAAGTTTGATATACAGCAGGAGACGACAGAGAATTTATATAAAGAAGCTCCTGAAGCAAGTCCTTGAATATCACGTGAAGTTGAAAATGAACTTCGGAACTACCACCAGCGAACTCATGTGCCTACGCAGAATACTTTCCAAAGCAATACTCTGGCTCTTCATAGCAGCTGCATACTGAAAAGGCGTTGAAGGACCCGATATATTCTTAATAAGCATGATCGTTCTGGAGGATATTTTTGTACTGGCATTGATGGGCTTGACCAAACAAAAGAGCCTCCGCTGGTACTTGCAAAACTCATCTTTATCAAGGGAAAGTTTTGTTCCAGGAATGACTTCCTCGTTCTTATTTGACCGTTGGAATGAAACATCCAGAATTGTGCTGGCGATATCATCATCTATAAGGCGTAAAAACTCCCTTTTTCCGCCATCTATTGACAATCTCGCTGGCTGATACGTTTCCACTTGGCTTAGGAGCCTTAGGATCTGAGATTAAATACTCCATCAACTCCAGCCAGAAGAACAGTGACTCAAAGTGGAGACCGAACTTATAGTGTTGGAAAAATCCAAGCATCTGTTTCAGATAACGAGCTAGGGCACCACTATTCGTGATGATGCACTGTAAATTTGTGAAGCCTAGAGAGACCATAATTTTACAGATACGTTCAGTAAAGTCATATTCACTTCCATTCATAACCCCAGAACTTGATTAGAGTTGGCGCTGTAGACCGTAACTTAAAGGTATATCTCATGTTAGATTCTTGAATCTATGTTATATTAGTGTGTTTGTTTTTTTCGTAATCGACATGTTTTATGTTTCATTGACTCGGGTTATTAAATGTTCATCAGGTGATTCTTGACAAATTTGTGAAACCGGACAAACCTGTTGTTGACTATAGGACAGTTATTACTGGAGTTACCGCAGAAGATATTGAAAAAGCTACCTTCTCTGTGGTAGATATTCAGGTATACCATGCAGATGATTATTTTATTTTCTTATTCAACGACACCACTTAGTGATTATGATAATTTTTGTGAATTTTGCAGAAAGAATTTCAGCCCTTTCTTTCTAAGGGTACTATCTTGGTAGGTCACAGTTTGAGCAAAGATTTGAAAGGTAAGTAACATGTTCACAGTATGACTGAGTGAGTATCGATTTTGTTAAATTTTACTGATTTTTAGTAACAAATCCATTGTTATTTTGATCCTAGTGTGTTGAAGATAGATCATCCCAAAGTAATCGATACAGCTCTTGTTTTCAAGTTTTCCAATGCACGAAAGTCCAGAAAACCGTCTCTTAATGACCTTTGCAAGGTAAGTAATTCACATAGAAAAACATTTATTTTGTTTTGAATTGAATGTAAAATGTATACAAACCAAAAAACATTTTTACATTAGAAAAACATTCTTCGTTAATGTTTTCTTTAAAATTGAATTTTTACAGGCTGTTTTTGGTAACGAAGTCCGTAAGGAAGGTGTATCTCATGATTGCTTACACGACGCTGCAGCTACGATGAAACTTGCACTTGCTTTAATAGAGAAAAGAGTTGACACAACAGTTTCACCATCTAAAGAGGTTATTTTTTTATAAAAAATATGGATTTACCAAAATTATCATAAATTTCAAGAATCACGATGTCTGCAATATTATTTCACAGATGCTGGATGCAGAGAAATCAAGACTCTTTCTTCATGGAATCCCTCACTACGTGACATCTGAAAAACTGAACCTTATTCTCGCTGGAGAGTTTCATTCCAGAAAGTTTATTCTTGATGTTAAGGTTGAAAATAAAAACAATGGGGTTTGAGTTTCTCTCTTTATGGTTCCCTAAACACTGAATCATTCTCTGACCTTTGCATTTTTTTCGTTTGGCAGCCAGCAAAATCACTGAGTGGTTACTACTGTGCAATTGTTGTTTTTGATAGTTCTGAAGAAGCTAACAATGCATTTGAAAACGTTGATGGAGTCCGAGAGACGGTAACTTTTTAATATCTGCTTTTTGTTAAATATCGGAAACTCTGTTTGAAAATGAGTTTAAAAATTATGTTTTTTTTTCTTTTCAGGATTCATTCGGGTTGCCACAAAAAATGATTGTCATTCAGAATTTGGGAGCTTATTTTAAAGTCCGTAAAATGGTTTAAGATGTAACCTATGGTTTTAAGTTATCTATTTTGTATCGCATTATTATAATTTAGGAAGAAAACTTTCTTCTATGCTTTATATTTTGGTATTTTGTTCGATATTTAAATAAATTCAACCGTTTCCCTGTTATTCTGATAATCAAAGGCAAAGCTAGTTTATTATCACAAAATTTAACCTTTGTGATGATAATTTGATGGAAATTGAATAGTATTTGGAGCCAAAGTTGATAGAAAAATTCTATTATTTTGGTTTATATTTGCAATTTCATTAACATTGATGACTATCATGTGTTTTTTTTCCTCTATAAACTGTTACAGTTTTTTTTAGAAGCTATATAGAATCTGTTTTACTTGTGTGTATATGATAAGTGATAAAACCTGAATTTTGAAGCTCAGTCGCTTTCGTAGTCTAATCCAGTAAGGGCAGTTGATTAGGCGTAACCCTCTAGCTTTTGTAGTTGTTAAGGTTGAAAATTATAACAATGAGAGAGAGTTTCTCTCTTTATGGGACCCTAACACCGAAGAAATTAAACAATTTAATAGTATGTCAATTACATACCAAAAAATCGAAGTCCGATAACCGTTTCCAAAACTATTTACGGTATATGTTCCACAAGGTATATATTTACTTTATCGGAAAATTTGTTTCTAAATTTATATATTATTTATTTTATAAAGAAAGAGTATTATTTATTTTTATAGGTGATTTAATTTAATTTTGTTTTTAATATTTTTTTCACGGATGTTCAAATATTTAATTATAAACCTGCATATATGCGGGTTCTAATCTAGTTTTAATATAAGAATTGAAAACGATGGCAAAACTAGTATTGTTAATGTTAAGAACAAAACATGACTTTTCGTAAGAGACCAAAGCTGAAACTATAGGAGAATGGAAGACAAAGGAGTAATGCAACTTCATTAGAAACTTAGTGTCTTCATGTGGTTACTTGGATGCTATATAGAAACAGAGTAGATACAGAATCTGATTTACTTTCATAGTCTTCTTCCTCATCTCCAAAGGAGAAGACCGATAACTTTAATATCACTAACAGCTAATGCATCGCTAGTATTATGAAGTTGGAACGTTTTATTTGATTATTACTAATGATCACTGAAAAAGTAAAAGAAGTTTTATTCTCCAAAAAATGTGAAGTTGGAACGTTTTGTTTAATTCCAAAAATCAAAGAACTCTCAAAATAACATCAGTTACGAATCATTTAGGTAAATTTTCGAGATTATGTAGCTGTTGGAAGTTGGAACGTTTTATTTAAAAAATAAACATACAAAAAAATGGTTTCAGTTTCCAAAAAAAAATTGTGATGTTCTTTAAAAACCCCAACTCTGTTTCTTCTTCTTACTCAAAACATTAAACAGCACTTATGGATCAAAAACTAGCCACCACCGAGAAGGAAGTTCGTACCTTTTTTTTTTGAATAATTTTGCTGTGTTTGGATTCTAGTTCGTTTCTGTTTTTGAGGTCGAGTTACATTCTATGCATGTAATATCTTACATGCACGTTAAAAAAATTCCGATTAGGTGGTTGAAGAGTTGGTGAAGCTAGCGCAGGTTCGAGGTCTACGAGGAGAAAATGGAGGATGGAATGAATTTTCAGATGCTTACGACAAAAGATTTAAATCACCAAATGACTCTTCGAGTAGTTCCCATGACATGATGGTTGCTTTTCTCTCAACCTTTAAGAAGAAAGAAGATTTGCAGGTTTTTATTTCCACCTTTTTTTGCTGAGTATTAGAGTTTTAGTTTAACCACTGCTTTTTTCTTTTCTTTTTTAGGTTCTGCAATATCAAGCGAATCGTCTTCTGGTTGCAAAGTTGAAGCAAGAGACTCCGGACACTCCTGAGCATGTGAGGCAAAGATTTGTTGGAAATCAAATAAAAAAACATGTTTTGAGGATGTTAATATACAAGTTTGCTAGTAATGTGTTTGAAGTGAGCTTTTAACTTTTGTTTTTTTTTGGCTGTACAGAGGCTAGTTCGATTGACCATGAAGCATCCGGAATACTCTGTTGAATATTCATTTATCCGGCATAAGGTTTATTTCCTCTCCTGGAATCCGGAATACTCTGTTGACCATGGATCTTGCCGTTTAATGTACCGAAATTTTTATGTTTTTATAAGATTTTCGAAATTGCTAAGCAGGACTGGTTAGTATCCGATGTTGGAATGAAGATGGCTGAGGTGATGAACTCAACCGAAATGGTAGCTGTTGATTGTGAGATGGTACTTTGTGCTGATGGTACTGAGGGTTTGGTTAGAGTTGGCGCTGTAGACCGTGATTTAAAGGTATTGCTTAGTGTTAGAGATTCTTGATTCTTTTCTTTTCGGCAATCGACCTGTTTCCTTGACTCTGGTGATCAAATTTTCATGTCTTAGGTGATTCTTGACAAATTTGTGAAACCGGGCAAACCTATTGTTGACTATAGGACAGTTATTACTGGAGTCACTGCACAAGATATCGAAAAAGCTAGTCTCTCTGTGGAAGATATTCAGGTATACAGTGTAGATTATTTCTCTTGATTTTCTGTTTCTTTTTCAATGACACTTATGTTATTGTTTTTTTCAGAAAGAATTGCAGCCCTTACTTTCCAAGGGTACTATTTTGGTAGGTCACAGTTTGAGCAAAGATTTGGAAGGTAAATAAAATGTTCACAGTGTTGATTTTTGTTTATTTTATTGGTTGTTACTAATGTATTGTTAATTTTGATTCCAGTGTTGAAGATAGATCATCCCAAAGTAATTGATACAGCTCTTGTTTTCAAGTTTTCCAATGCACGAATGGGTAGAAAACCTTCACTGAATGACCTTTGCAAGGTAAGTAATTTACATTAGAAAAACATTCTTCACATACTTTCTTTGTTAATGCTTCTTTGAAATTAATATTTTACAGGCTATATTTGGTAACGAAGTCCGAAAGGATGGCGTTTCTCATGATTGTGTACACGACGCAGCAGCTACTATGAAAATTGCACTTGCTTTTATAGAGAATAGAGTTGACACAACAGTTTCACCATCTAAAGAGGTTTTTAAAAAAAATAAAATAGATGGATTTACCAAACTTATCATAATATTTCAAGAATCACGATGTCTGCAATTATTTTCACAGATGCTGGAGGCTGAGAAAGCAAGACTCTTTCTTCATGGAATCCCTCACAATGTGACATCTGAAAGACTTAACTTTGTTCTCGCTAGAGAGTTTCATTCCAGAAAGTTTGTACTTGATGTTAAGGTTGAAAATTAAAACAACGAGGGAGAGTTTCTCTTTAAACACCGAATCATTCTCTGACCTTTGCATTTTTTTCGTTTGGCAGCCAGCAAAATCACTGAGTGGTTACTACTGTGCAATTGTTGTTTTTG
Organism: Eutrema japonicum; assembly: GCA_030161315.1. NCBI lineage: Eukaryota > Viridiplantae > Streptophyta > Magnoliopsida > Brassicales > Brassicaceae > Eutrema > Eutrema japonicum. Next base: position 47,435,265 of record BSQW01000013.1, read on the forward strand.
ATAGTTCTGAAGAAGCCAACAAAGCATTTGAAAACGTTGATGGAAACCAAGAGACGGTATTTTTGAATATCCTGCTTTTTGTTAAAGATCCGAAACTCTGTTTTAGAACGAGTTTATGATTTATGTTTTTTGTTTTTTGTTTTTCAGGATTCATTGGGTTTGCCACAAAAAGTGCTTCGTAATCCGAGGACGGGATCAACAGGCTATTTTAAAGTCCGTAAAATGGTTTAAAGATGAATGATGTAACCTATCACCTATGTTTTGGTATTTTGTTCGGTATTTAATAAAAGTTTTTAATGTTTCTCGGTTATTCCAATAATTAACGGCAGAAAGAATCTTTGTGATGATAATCTAAAGGAAGATAAAAGAAAAATTGCAATTGCAGACTTAGAAATAAAGTTATCGCCAACCATAAACGCAATCGGGAAATAATAAAAAATTTCATTATTTTGGTTTATAATTTGCAATTTCATTAAAAAATAAAGTCTTCATGTTTTTTTTTTCCTATATAAACTGTTACAGTTATTTTGTAGAAGCTATTTAGAAACAGAGGCAATAAAGAATCTGCTTTACTTGTGTATAAACTGATAAAACCTGAATTTTCAAGCTCAGTCGCTTTCGTAGTCTTCTTCCTCATCTCCAAAGGAGAAAACCGATGCATCTGCAGCGATATCTTTGATATCACTAACTGCTAATGACTCATTCGGTACTGGATTATAAAGACCAGAGGACGATGAACTTGTTACACTTCTGTTTTCAGAATGGTCATCGGTCTTTGGTTGCTCATTGATCTGATGAGGTTTACTAGTTGTGTGCATCGAGCCTGCGGTTTTCCCAGTAGTTGAATTATACTCTATGTGTTTCGAGTTTCCTTCCTCTTCCCCATCACTGTCGGAGAATACATCATCATCTTTGTTCTGTTTAGACTTGATTTTGCCTGAATCAGCACCGGAGCTGCTTTGAGGTTGTTGTTCAGTGGAGTAAGAAGAATCAGGTTTGGGTTTTGTAGGTTGAGAGTTGTCGGATTCTCTCATTACAATCTCCACATGGAACCCCGGGGCAGGTAGTTTTCGCTGCAATAACGTCAACAGGATCAAGTTTAATGGATAGCAAGCACGCTTGTTTCTCAGATTATTAAGGTTAATAACACATTCTGTTTTACCTTTTCAAAGCCATCAAAGTCGATACCTTTCAGCATTGTTCTCTTATCAGTCAGTGTAGTATTTAGCCAACTGCGTGTAGAAAACAGAGAAAGTTAGTGAAATTGGTCGATTTTGGAAGATGTGAGCAGGCACTGTGAAGGAAGAGAGTTTACCAGTAGAAATCTCCATCGCTGTCTTGAAAGTGGATTTTGAAGTCACCGGCTAATTCTGTTAGACCAGCTTCACCTGGTATTGCAAAGACAACAACACCTTTTTTCGGTGCCTTTATCCAAAAATCTTCAGGCTACAGCACACAAAAACAGGTTTATATGTCAAACAAATCGTTGTTATGTAGATAATAACAACATGAGAGAGAAAGAGAGGGAGAGAGAGAGAAGAACCAAGGAGAACAATGCCTACCCCCAAATCCTTGGTTTTCTGATGTTTCTTTGTTGAGAAAAGTATATCTGTTCGATAGAAAAAAAACAGAACATCTATCACACGTATGCGGAAATACAAGAGACAAGAAGAAATTAGCTCTGTACCATTGTGGTTGGAGATGGTAATGGCAGGTCTAATCCAGTAAGGGCAGTTGATTAGGCTAAACCCTCTGAGCATCCATCTACATAAATGTTTGTTGGCTGGTTAGGGATAACTATATATCACCGCGATCAAATTAACTGATTGGTCAGATATTTATGAAGTTTACCTTCGTTCAGGTGGAACTTTCCCGCCAAACTGATTTTGAATACGTTCGTAGTACTTGACATATCGCTGAAGGAAACAGGTAAGTTTGTTTAATAGGATGAGGCAGAATTGAACAAGCACATAATAAGATTGGTATGAGCTCATGACTTACAATCTGACTTGGGAGAACAAGAGCTTTCCCGTCAAGACATCTCTTTTGGTTATAGTACTCAATAGCTTCCTCAGCTGTAGGAAAGAACTGCAAAGGAGTAACCAGTCAGATCAGTCACAGGAGTCTTACAGAGAAGGAATGTGTGCACCGGCCAAGACTTTGCTTTTAAGTCTCACCTTGAGATATAGCAGAAGACAGCAAATCATTAATCCGGTTCTTGCCATTCCGGCTTTACAATGAACTACCACTACATTTTGGATGTCTTCCTTCAGCCATGTGTATGCACTTTGACAAAATGATGGTATTAATTGAATTGGAGGACAATTATGGTCATCAAATGGGAAAGATGCAACCTGAAATAACGGAAAGCATACATGTTATGAAGCAAACGCTATAAGAGGTCTATAAACACTAGGTTATGGAGATGGTCATATGAATGGCTGAGCGAAAAGACATAATAAAATTTTTATATACACCCTTGGACTAGTCTTTGAATTTACAACATGAACATACGCCGCACAACCAAACCTTCTGAGATGTTTCAAACTTGGCTTTGTTCCTGACCATAACTCTTCTGGTAACTTGAACTCCACTGACGAATTTGGTGACCTGTTAATAAAATATACAGCTGTGGATGCTGCTTCAGCCCAAAATTCTTCTCCCAAACCACTCTCAGCTAACATGCACCGGACCTTCTCCATTATGGTTCTATTCATCCTTTCAGAGACACCATTCTGTTGTGGAGTATACGTACATGTTCTGTGCCTGTTCACACCATCAGCTTTGCATAAGCCATCAAACTGATTGTTGCAAAATTCCAGCCCATTATCTGTCCTTAAGCATTTCAACTTCTTTTCAGTCTGATTTTCAACAAACTGTTTCCAATCTTTGAATCTCTGGAACGCTTCATCTTTTGTCCTCAAGAAATATATCTACACTTTCCTTGAATAATCATCAACAAATGGGATGAAATACTGGTTTCCAGCCAGATTTGGTGTCACGGATGGTGCACCCCATAGGTCTGAGTGTACATACTCAAGGACCCCTTTTGTTGTATGCTGACCTTTTGGAAAACTTTGTTTGTGTGATTTTCCTAGCACACAATTCTCACAGAACCCCAGAGTCTGAACTTCTTTCTTCTGCAAATAGCCTTCTTTTACTAACACCTCCATGTTCTTTTGACTCATATGGCCCAGACTGGAATGCCATTTCTTTGTAGAATCAGAACTTGAGCTTGCTGAGCAGGATTCACCTTTGACCACCTCTCCATCTAGATAATAAAGTCCATTTCTGTATTTTCCAGATATGACTACTTTGCCATTTTTCCAGAACTTGATCATGAAATCCTCTCCTTCATACTTACAACCTGTCTTCTCTAAACAGCCATAGGAAATCAAGTTCTTGCTCATTGTGGGCATGTACTTGACATCTGATAGGATCACCACAGAACCATTTGGTCTGTTTATCCTGACTTTCCCTTTTCCTTTTATTTTGCTGTAAGTATTATTGCCCATGAGAACCTTTCCTCCGTTGAATTCTTCTAGATCAAACAATAGGTTCTTGTTTGGAGTAATATGATAGCAACTGCCTGAGTCCAGCACCCAATCGTCTTCATTATACTGCATACTCACCGTAAGAACCATAGGCTCATTACTCTTTTCAGCCACATTAACTGACCCTTGCTGTTTCTTCTTACCCTTTTCTGGGCACTCTCTTTTCCAGTGACCTTCTTTGCCACATAAGAAACAACTTCCCTTGTCTTTGTGCTTGTTCTTGGACTTTGATCTGTGTTTCCCTTTGAAATTCCCTTTTCCAGAATTTTCATTTCTTTTCTCAGTTCTTCCACGTTCAGCTACATACAAGCTATCTCCCTCGGCTCTTTGTTTCCCAAGTAAGCCTTTCTGCTTGAGTTCCACCTCTTTTGCATGGGCCCCTTCTGTCACATCATTCAATGTCAAAGTATCCTTTCCACTTCCATACTTCAATGTGTGAACCAGCTGCTCATACTTAGGTGGCAGGCCAGTCAGTACCTGAATAGCCTGATCCTCATCTGAGATAGTGATATTTAGACTTTCTAAATCATCAACCAGTTTGAGAAACTCATTTAGATTCTCCTCCATACTCTTGCCCTCCTCCATTCTGTAAGAGGCAAACTGTTGCTTTAGGTAAATCCGATTTGGAAGTGACTTTTTCTGGTAGTCTTTTTCTAGAGCTTTCCAAACTGCAAGTGCTGTCGTTTCTTTGAAAACTTTTCTTAGAATCATGTTTGACAAACACATACATATAAGGTTTTTGCACTTCTTTTCCTTCTCGTTCCTTAAAGGATCTTGTGTAGCAGCTTCACCTTCCTTCCCTTTACCTTTGCTGCTTTGAGCTGCCCATTCCTCAGTCAGAACCTCATCTAACTTTAGCAACTCCAGTTGGCTTAGAACCTTGAATTTCCATAATCCAAAATCCATTTGCCCATCAAATTTTTCAACATCAAGTTTTGGTGCCATTTCCATCTTCTGCATAATCTTCTTGTGTCTCTAATGCTGCAGACTGAGGAAACCTTACAACCGATGGTGAACTACCAAACTCCAACAATCTTGGCTGAAACCAACTGATTCAATACTCGACACACAGATACAGAGATAAGTTTCGAACCTTAATCCCTGATCTTCTTGCTGAATTTTGTTGATCCCTTTGCCTTGCTGTTCTTGAAGTCTGGGAACAATGCTTCTTAGAATAGAGAGTAACCCACGGTCTTTGCTCAACCTTGAGCTCTGATACCACTTGTAAGGGATTTGATCTTGCAAGACTATTAATCCGTGAGTTACTTTGCGGAATTGAAATCTCTAATCTAAGAACACAAGCAATGTTTACCCGGTTCACTCTTGTGAGCTAGGTCCGGGGGAGTATCTGCACTGCCTCGGAATCCACTATCTAGCCAAAAACACATTGGCCGTGGTTCGATTACAACCAATGCTCACCTTCTGCGTGTTCCTTCTTTCTCAGGTAATGATCGAGGAAACACACAAATGATCTTGTATCGGAATCAATGGAGGAATCGAGTTAGCAACCCAGAAGAAACTCGAGCTCACGAAGCTTCAAGACGAAGAACCTCTCTTTCTCTCCTTCTCTCCTCTGTTCTTGCTCTAGATCTTTTCTTCTTTCTTTTTCCATTGTAACTGACTCTTATTGATGACGACGATGACTTAGCTTATATTAGTTTCCGTCTAATAATCTTCGGTCCACTAATGTTACTTGCTTGGGCTTTTTGGTTTAAGCCCAATGGTTTAGACCCAATACGAAACCCACATCTCCACCGTTTAGACAAAGCACTCGTGGCTATGACAGTTTCTGTTGGAAGTGAAGATAATATCTGCAAAAGCAAAGCTTCAGGTAATTCGCTGATTCTGTCTTCTTTTACAGCATCTTGATTTCTCAGGCCGATTTTGCTGTCGACAAATCAAATAACAAAAGATGATAATTTTAGGGTTCGAAGAATTAGAGCTCGATCTTTTACAGCTAAGAAAACCATCAACGAAACATACCAATTTCGTTCCATTTTCGTTAATCCTTGAGATTATGCCCTGCGAAAGATCCAAACGCAGACGCAAAAACACCAACACAGCCCCAACACACGAATTCGGCTAAAGCTTAGATATGATAATGGTGACGATTCAGCTTCAAAACGATTCAATTGTGTTTGATTAGTAAAATGATCTGCGAGTCACAAACCGCTAAGAGCATCTGCAATGGTGAGTGTCTCAAAAAGAGTATCTCAACAAACTAATATTAGTATCTTAATAGATTTTGATTTTAACAGAGTAGTAACAAAGACAATGCATAGGATCTGGAACAGAAAGAAGACGACGAGTGTGAGAAAATCAGACTGGTCGGTTTCAAATCGAACCGAATCCAACATCCTCTGTTTTAACTTTTAACTCGGAAGACACTTTAGTGGAAAAAATGATTTGTTTTTTTTTTGGGTCCAATAATTACAACTTCATTAAATTGCCATATCCAATATATTAAAACGGAGACATTTTTTTTTATGTCAAAATAAGAAAAAATGTATATAATTTTTTTTTTTTAGATAACTACTATTCTTTTCAGGGATAATTACTATTCTTTTCAGGGATAATTACTATTCTTTTTATTTTTTTTCTAGATAACTACTATATTTTAATAATCAAATTTTTTTAAATGATACATATTCAAAATTAACAATTTGCATTGAAAGATAATCTTAAATTTTGAATTTAATGTAGATTTTCTGAGATTTCATTAATAGTTACAAACAAAATATTCGAAATTAATAACAAATTATATTTACTTTTAAATTTAAATCTTATTAATTAATTAATACACTCAGATTTATAATTGAATATTTTTCAAACTGAAAAAGAAATTCTAGGAAGGACTTCCTCGTTTTTATTCGACCGTTGGAATGAAACATTCAGAATTGTGCTGGCGATATCATCATCTATAAGGAATTAAGGATGCACTACTATCTGTGAAGATGCACTGTAAACTTGTGTAGCCTAGAGAGACAATAATTTTACAGATACATTCAGTAAAGTCATATTCACTTCCATTTATAACCCCATGACTTGATTTCAATCTGCATAAAAGTTCTGCGGAGAAGCTTGTAAGAATCTGAAACACATGGCTGATTGCAGAATCAAATTCATCACCAGCTGCCTCTGGTGGCTGATGGTGGTGGGGGTGGTGGTAGGTTAGCTGCGTTTAAGACAAAGCTAGGGTTACTTGCAAGTATTAGGAGCTTTGTGGCTTCCACATTCAGGAGATGGTCTCAAAGTGAAGCTACTAATTCTAGTTCTAGTTGATTACATCTTTCTAAAAAGGGTTTTGCATATCAAAACAAAAAAAACCCGCAAATGTAAACTCATTTTAGTTTCAACCACGTTAGGTGGTAGCCACTGGCTTTTACCATCACCAAGCGGTCAAAAGAGTCGGGGAACAGAAACTTGGTTGGGCGATCCCAAACCGGAGACCAACTTTGGTTTGCCTTTCGGACCAGTTGCAGTTATTTTGTGGGCGTATCCACAAATTACTAAACTTCGTTTATTATCGCAAGCTCAAGTTTTCAATCAGTATATAAAAATATGCAATCAATTCATTTAGATTGTTTATAAAATCAAAATAATAAAGATTACATTTCTTTTAAAAAGCCGTTAGTTTCTGAAAAAATGAAGTGAAACTCTATTATTCTTTCTCTATCGTGCCCAATGTAAAAGAAAACTTATGTGGTACATCCACTCTACCAGAGTGTCCTGATTTATAAGAATACGTATCAGCTTCGAACACGAGGTGACATGAATTTGAAGCCATGACCTCACTAGCCAACTCCTTGAGCATCTCACGTCTCTTTTCCAACTTCGTGTGGAGATTGTTGCTTTCTTCAAGCGTCTTGCGTTCTTTAGGATGTATGTGGCCACTTCTTTATCATCTTCTCGTTGCCATTCGTATGTTGTCCACACGAATGTTTCAAGATGGAACAACAAACATTCCGGTACACATTTCGGTCCTGTCCACCAAACAATCTTTATCACTACCCTGCCTTGGCTGAGGTCAATACAATTAATGTAATCTTTAAGATCATCCAAATACCTCAAAGTGGAGCACTAGGAAAAAAAAGAAAGAGAGAAGGTATTTGACTAATGAAATGGCTTACGCCGATGAGCTTGAGCATTTGTAATTGAGAAGAATCATCGAGCATGTGCGAAAGTAGATTCCACCACTCTCTTTCATATGTACTCAACTCCAAAGATAGAAGCTGATAGAAGATAATACCAGTAGGATACTTCATCTGTGCATGAGGCAACATTAGTACACAAAACAGTGTTAGCTTATTTGCAGAGAAAACCACCACGAGAATCTCAAAATCTTCAATTTACTATGCTTAAAGAGAGGCATTTGGCCTGAAGTTAGAGATTCAAGAATCTTCTCATTGGTTATATCAGAAATGTCAGTGAGTTTGGCCTCCACCAGCTCTCTGATAAATGGATCATCATCTGATCAATCATTCAATAACCTACTCTCTTTTCACAGGTTTATCCAAGGGATATCTATGCATTCGGCCTCATAGCATGGACAGGGAACGACGTGTTGAACAGAAGGTATGAACAAGATAATCCATATGCATGTCACCAAATACACATACATCCCTATTGATATGATATATATACCATGGAAACTGCAGGCTGAGATTGATAGCAGAATCCAAAGGATATCGACTCGATGACACTGGACTATTCCCGGCTACTCACAGCTCAAGTGGTAACAGGGTAAGGGAGAAAATAGAATTAGTGATATATATATTTTGAAAGTGAATGAGTGATTATTTTGAACCTGTGATGATTATGATTCTTTGTCAGGGTGGTAGAGCAAGTGCAAGCCACGGAGAAACAAGTTTTGGACTTCCTGGGGTTTCCTTGGCTCGAGCCACACGAGAGGAATCTCTAGGTAAACTCAGAAAGCCTTTGGTTCAGTTATCTTGCTACCAAAACAAATCTTTTTCAATTTGCTACTTATGAATATGTTCTTTTTGTAATTACATGTCTATGGACAGTTTACTTATGATATAAATGCATCTCATATTTCTATCTTACGAAATAAGATTTCAGTTTAAATTTTTGCTTTTCCTTGTGACCACTTCAATTTAATTTACCTTAATTATAAATAACTAATTACACGTGTCATATAAAGCTTGTATAAAGTGGGGAAACAAGAGTCCCACATCGGAAACACAGACTAAAAATAGCTAGTTTATATATGGGCAAAATGCATCAGTGGTCACGACCTTACTTGAACAGGATATGTTCTATAGGCCAGTACCTCTGTATCCTTGATTTCTAAGGAGACAGGCCCTCAAACCTGGCTGATGAATAATGGCCGTGCGATGTGAGTGTGATTGACGGCTACGATTCTCTTCGGAGTCTCCGATCTGTAGAGGATCGCTACCTAGTCTGGTCTTGACCTAGCTACTAGGGTGGTCGCATGGTTGTCTGACAGGTTCCTTTTTTTGGCATTCTCAATCAGACAACACTCAAGACCATTGAACCCTCGGACGTTCAAGTATTTCAAAGAAGGAGCATTTATCACATAACCTCCATCCCTCTCTATCAGGTGCTCTTCTTCTATGGTTAATCTCTGTAATGATGGCACCGAAATAGTGAAAGTTTCCACAACCAAATCTTGAAGACAGTCTTATTCTTTTAGACCTTTCTTCTCGAGTTTGGTGCAGCTCTCTAAGCGATTTGAAACAAACCCCGAGAAGGAAGGTCTAAAAGAATTGAACCCGACCTCGAGTGTATTGTTACAGCTACACAAAACACTCGGAAATCTGACTGACCCTTCTTCCTCATAGTAAAGATCCAGTACCAATTTACGCACACGGTGTGAAAATGCCATTCCAATTTCAACCCATATTCCAATATCCTCGACTTTAGTGGAAAAAAAAAGGGAACTGATTTTGTTTGTCCATAATTGCAAATTCATTAGACGTAAAAGTAAATCCCGTGTAATACAAGAGTCAACCATCGACATACACAGTTTTCTTATCAGTAAGTGTATCTAAGCTAATTCCAATAGCTAACGACAAGATGCTTTTCGTAAGCTGCTTCTGTTTTTTGGGATTAGAAGTTGCTGCCAAAGCCTTTTCATAAGCACGCAGATCATCGGGAGTGACAGCAACACCTGTCGTGGAGCTGAATTCAAGGTAGCAGACATCTTCGAAAGATAAACTACAAAGGAATTGATAAGCTGCTTTATATGTCTGAATTCCATCCACCATATATTCTCCATGAGTGCCACCGCAACGTAATTAGCATCAATGGATGTGTAGAACGTGTCCCCAATGGTTACAGAAAAATGCAGTACACGGTATCCGCTATCACGAATAGCTTTCAGCTAATTTTGAATATCAGATGTGCGTCCTTTACTAGAATAAGTAAATAAACCCTTTGCTGGCTTACGGCTCCGAAATCCTTGGAGGCTCTGTAACTCGACTTCCGATATCTTCATTGCTGCTTTGAGTTTTGTGGGCAAAGTTTGATATACAGCAGGAGACGACAGAGAATTTATATAAAGAAGCTCCTGAAGCAAGTCCTTGAATATCACGTGAAGTTGAAAATGAACTTCGGAACTACCACCAGCGAACTCATGTGCCTACGCAGAATACTTTCCAAAGCAATACTCTGGCTCTTCATAGCAGCTGCATACTGAAAAGGCGTTGAAGGACCCGATATATTCTTAATAAGCATGATCGTTCTGGAGGATATTTTTGTACTGGCAATGATGGGCTTGACCAAACAAAAGAGCCTCCGCTGGTACTTGCAAAACTCATCTTTATCAAGGGAAAGTTTTGTTCCAGGAATGACTTCCTCGTTCTTATTTGACCGTTGGAATGAAACATCCAGAATTGTGCTGGCGATATCATCATCTATAAGGCGTAAAAACTCCCTTTTTCCGCCATCTATTGACAATCTCGCTGGCTGATACGTTTCCACTTGGCTTAGGAGCCTTAGGATCTGAGATTAAATACTCCATCAACTCCAGCCAGAAGAACAGTGACTCAAAGTGGAGACCGAACTTATAGTGTTGGAAAAATCCAAGCATCTGTTTCAGATAACGAGCTAGGGCACCACTATTCGTGATGATGCACTGTAAATTTGTGAAGCCTAGAGAGACCATAATTTTACAGATACGTTCAGTAAAGTCATATTCACTTCCATTCATAACCCCAGAACTTGATTAGAGTTGGCGCTGTAGACCGTAACTTAAAGGTATATCTCATGTTAGATTCTTGAATCTATGTTATATTAGTGTGTTTGTTTTTTTCGTAATCGACATGTTTTATGTTTCATTGACTCGGGTTATTAAATGTTCATCAGGTGATTCTTGACAAATTTGTGAAACCGGACAAACCTGTTGTTGACTATAGGACAGTTATTACTGGAGTTACCGCAGAAGATATTGAAAAAGCTACCTTCTCTGTGGTAGATATTCAGGTATACCATGCAGATGATTATTTTATTTTCTTATTCAACGACACCACTTAGTGATTATGATAATTTTTGTGAATTTTGCAGAAAGAATTTCAGCCCTTTCTTTCTAAGGGTACTATCTTGGTAGGTCACAGTTTGAGCAAAGATTTGAAAGGTAAGTAACATGTTCACAGTATGACTGAGTGAGTATCGATTTTGTTAAATTTTACTGATTTTTAGTAACAAATCCATTGTTATTTTGATCCTAGTGTGTTGAAGATAGATCATCCCAAAGTAATCGATACAGCTCTTGTTTTCAAGTTTTCCAATGCACGAAAGTCCAGAAAACCGTCTCTTAATGACCTTTGCAAGGTAAGTAATTCACATAGAAAAACATTTATTTTGTTTTGAATTGAATGTAAAATGTATACAAACCAAAAAACATTTTTACATTAGAAAAACATTCTTCGTTAATGTTTTCTTTAAAATTGAATTTTTACAGGCTGTTTTTGGTAACGAAGTCCGTAAGGAAGGTGTATCTCATGATTGCTTACACGACGCTGCAGCTACGATGAAACTTGCACTTGCTTTAATAGAGAAAAGAGTTGACACAACAGTTTCACCATCTAAAGAGGTTATTTTTTTATAAAAAATATGGATTTACCAAAATTATCATAAATTTCAAGAATCACGATGTCTGCAATATTATTTCACAGATGCTGGATGCAGAGAAATCAAGACTCTTTCTTCATGGAATCCCTCACTACGTGACATCTGAAAAACTGAACCTTATTCTCGCTGGAGAGTTTCATTCCAGAAAGTTTATTCTTGATGTTAAGGTTGAAAATAAAAACAATGGGGTTTGAGTTTCTCTCTTTATGGTTCCCTAAACACTGAATCATTCTCTGACCTTTGCATTTTTTTCGTTTGGCAGCCAGCAAAATCACTGAGTGGTTACTACTGTGCAATTGTTGTTTTTGATAGTTCTGAAGAAGCTAACAATGCATTTGAAAACGTTGATGGAGTCCGAGAGACGGTAACTTTTTAATATCTGCTTTTTGTTAAATATCGGAAACTCTGTTTGAAAATGAGTTTAAAAATTATGTTTTTTTTTCTTTTCAGGATTCATTCGGGTTGCCACAAAAAATGATTGTCATTCAGAATTTGGGAGCTTATTTTAAAGTCCGTAAAATGGTTTAAGATGTAACCTATGGTTTTAAGTTATCTATTTTGTATCGCATTATTATAATTTAGGAAGAAAACTTTCTTCTATGCTTTATATTTTGGTATTTTGTTCGATATTTAAATAAATTCAACCGTTTCCCTGTTATTCTGATAATCAAAGGCAAAGCTAGTTTATTATCACAAAATTTAACCTTTGTGATGATAATTTGATGGAAATTGAATAGTATTTGGAGCCAAAGTTGATAGAAAAATTCTATTATTTTGGTTTATATTTGCAATTTCATTAACATTGATGACTATCATGTGTTTTTTTTCCTCTATAAACTGTTACAGTTTTTTTTAGAAGCTATATAGAATCTGTTTTACTTGTGTGTATATGATAAGTGATAAAACCTGAATTTTGAAGCTCAGTCGCTTTCGTAGTCTAATCCAGTAAGGGCAGTTGATTAGGCGTAACCCTCTAGCTTTTGTAGTTGTTAAGGTTGAAAATTATAACAATGAGAGAGAGTTTCTCTCTTTATGGGACCCTAACACCGAAGAAATTAAACAATTTAATAGTATGTCAATTACATACCAAAAAATCGAAGTCCGATAACCGTTTCCAAAACTATTTACGGTATATGTTCCACAAGGTATATATTTACTTTATCGGAAAATTTGTTTCTAAATTTATATATTATTTATTTTATAAAGAAAGAGTATTATTTATTTTTATAGGTGATTTAATTTAATTTTGTTTTTAATATTTTTTTCACGGATGTTCAAATATTTAATTATAAACCTGCATATATGCGGGTTCTAATCTAGTTTTAATATAAGAATTGAAAACGATGGCAAAACTAGTATTGTTAATGTTAAGAACAAAACATGACTTTTCGTAAGAGACCAAAGCTGAAACTATAGGAGAATGGAAGACAAAGGAGTAATGCAACTTCATTAGAAACTTAGTGTCTTCATGTGGTTACTTGGATGCTATATAGAAACAGAGTAGATACAGAATCTGATTTACTTTCATAGTCTTCTTCCTCATCTCCAAAGGAGAAGACCGATAACTTTAATATCACTAACAGCTAATGCATCGCTAGTATTATGAAGTTGGAACGTTTTATTTGATTATTACTAATGATCACTGAAAAAGTAAAAGAAGTTTTATTCTCCAAAAAATGTGAAGTTGGAACGTTTTGTTTAATTCCAAAAATCAAAGAACTCTCAAAATAACATCAGTTACGAATCATTTAGGTAAATTTTCGAGATTATGTAGCTGTTGGAAGTTGGAACGTTTTATTTAAAAAATAAACATACAAAAAAAATGGTTTCAGTTTCCAAAAAAAAATTGTGATGTTCTTTAAAAACCCCAACTCTGTTTCTTCTTCTTACTCAAAACATTAAACAGCACTTATGGATCAAAAACTAGCCACCACCGAGAAGGAAGTTCGTACCTTTTTTTTTTGAATAATTTTGCTGTGTTTGGATTCTAGTTCGTTTCTGTTTTTGAGGTCGAGTTACATTCTATGCATGTAATATCTTACATGCACGTTAAAAAAATTCCGATTAGGTGGTTGAAGAGTTGGTGAAGCTAGCGCAGGTTCGAGGTCTACGAGGAGAAAATGGAGGATGGAATGAATTTTCAGATGCTTACGACAAAAGATTTAAATCACCAAATGACTCTTCGAGTAGTTCCCATGACATGATGGTTGCTTTTCTCTCAACCTTTAAGAAGAAAGAAGATTTGCAGGTTTTTATTTCCACCTTTTTTTGCTGAGTATTAGAGTTTTAGTTTAACCACTGCTTTTTTCTTTTCTTTTTTAGGTTCTGCAATATCAAGCGAATCGTCTTCTGGTTGCAAAGTTGAAGCAAGAGACTCCGGACACTCCTGAGCATGTGAGGCAAAGATTTGTTGGAAATCAAATAAAAAAACATGTTTTGAGGATGTTAATATACAAGTTTGCTAGTAATGTGTTTGAAGTGAGCTTTTAACTTTTGTTTTTTTTTGGCTGTACAGAGGCTAGTTTGATTGACCATGAAGCATCCGGAATACTCTGTTGAATATTCATTTATCCGGCATAAGGTTTATTTCCTCTCCTGGAATCCGGAATACTCTGTTGACCATGGATCTTGCCGTTTAATGTACCGAAATTTTTATGTTTTTATAAGATTTTCGAAATTGCTAAGCAGGACTGGTTAGTATCCGATGTTGGAATGAAGATGGCGGAGGTGATGAACTCAACCGAAATGGTAGCTGTTGATTGTGAGATGGTACTTTGTGCTGATGGTACTGAGGGTTTGGTTAGAGTTGGCGCTGTAGACCGTGATTTAAAGGTATTGCTTAGTGTTAGAGATTCTTGATTCTTTTCTTTTCGGCAATCGACCTGTTTCCTTGACTCTGGTGATCAAATTTTCATGTCTTAGGTGATTCTTGACAAATTTGTGAAACCGGGCAAACCTATTGTTGACTATAGGACAGTTATTACTGGAGTCACTGCACAAGATATCGAAAAAGCTAGTCTCTCTGTGGAAGATATTCAGGTATACAGTGTAGATTATTTCTCTTGATTTTCTGTTTCTTTTTCAATGACACTTATGTTATTGTTTTTTTCAGAAAGAATTGCAGCCCTTACTTTCCAAGGGTACTATTTTGGTAGGTCACAGTTTGAGCAAAGATTTGGAAGGTAAATAAAATGTTCACAGTGTTGATTTTTGTTTATTTTATTGGTTGTTACTAATGTATTGTTAATTTTGATTCCAGTGTTGAAGATAGATCATCCCAAAGTAATTGATACAGCTCTTGTTTTCAAGTTTTCCAATGCACGAATGGGTAGAAAACCTTCACTGAATGACCTTTGCAAGGTAAGTAATTTACATTAGAAAAACATTCTTCACATACTTTCTTTGTTAATGCTTCTTTGAAATTAATATTTTACAGGCTATATTTGGTAACGAAGTCCGAAAGGATGGCGTTTCTCATGATTGTGTACACGACGCAGCAGCTACTATGAAAATTGCACTTGCTTTTATAGAGAATAGAGTTGACACAACAGTTTCACCATCTAAAGAGGTTTTTAAAAAAAATAAAATAGATGGATTTACCAAACTTATCATAATATTTCAAGAATCACGATGTCTGCAATTATTTTCACAGATGCTGGAGGCTGAGAAAGCAAGACTCTTTCTTCATGGAATCCCTCACAATGTGACATCTGAAAGACTTAACTTTGTTCTCGCTAGAGAGTTTCATTCCAGAAAGTTTGTACTTGATGTTAAGGTTGAAAATTAAAACAACGAGGGAGAGTTTCTCTTTAAACACCGAATCATTCTCTGACCTTTGCATTTTTTTCGTTTGGCAGCCAGCAAAATCACTGAGTGGTTACTACTGTGCAATTGTTGTTTTTGATAGTTCTGAAGAAGCCAACAAAGCATTTGAAAACGTTGATGGAAACCAAGAGACGGTATTTTTGAATATCCTGCTTTTTGTTAAAGATCCGAAACTCTGTTTTAGAACGAGTTTATGATTTATGTTTTTTGTTTTTTGTTTTTCAGGATTCATTGGGTTTGCCACAAAAAGTGCTTCGTAATCCGAGGACGGGATCAACAGGCTATTTTAAAGTCCGTAAAATGGTTTAAAGATGAATGATGTAACCTATCACCTATGTTTTGGTATTTTGTTCGGTATTTAATAAAAGTTTTTAATGTTTCTCGGTTATTCCAATAATTAACGGCAGAAAGAATCTTTGTGATGATAATCTAAAGGAAGATAAAAGAAAAATTGCAATTGCAGACTTAGAAATAAAGTTATCGCCAACCATAAACGCAATCGGGAAATAATAAAAAATTTCATTATTTTGGTTTATAATTTGCAATTTCATTAAAAAATAAAGTCTTCATGTTTTTTTTTTCCTATATAAACTGTTACAGTTATTTTGTAGAAGCTATTTAGAAACAGAGGCAATAAAGAATCTGCTTTACTTGTGTATAAACTGATAAAACCTGAATTTTCAAGCTCAGTCGCTTTCGTAGTCTTCTTCCTCATCTCCAAAGGAGAAAACCGATGCATCTGCAGCGATATCTTTGATATCACTAACTGCTAATGACTCATTCGGTACTGGATTATAAAGACCAGAGGACGATGAACTTGTTACACTTCTGTTTTCAGAATGGTCATCGGTCTTTGGTTGCTCATTGATCTGATGAGGTTTACTAGTTGTGTGCATCGAGCCTGCGGTTTTCCCAGTAGTTGAATTATACTCTATGTGTTTCGAGTTTCCTTCCTCTTCCCCATCACTGTCGGAGAATACATCATCATCTTTGTTCTGTTTAGACTTGATTTTGCCTGAATCAGCACCGGAGCTGCTTTGAGGTTGTTGTTCAGTGGAGTAAGAAGAATCAGGTTTGGGTTTTGTAGGTTGAGAGTTGTCGGATTCTCTCATTACAATCTCCACATGGAACCCCGGGGCAGGTAGTTTTCGCTGCAATAACGTCAACAGGATCAAGTTTAATGGATAGCAAGCACGCTTGTTTCTCAGATTATTAAGGTTAATAACACATTCTGTTTTACCTTTTCAAAGCCATCAAAGTCGATACCTTTCAGCATTGTTCTCTTATCAGTCAGTGTAGTATTTAGCCAACTGCGTGTAGAAAACAGAGAAAGTTAGTGAAATTGGTCGATTTTGGAAGATGTGAGCAGGCACTGTGAAGGAAGAGAGTTTACCAGTAGAAATCTCCATCGCTGTCTTGAAAGTGGATTTTGAAGTCACCGGCTAATTCTGTTAGACCAGCTTCACCTGGTATTGCAAAGACAACAACACCTTTTTTCGGTGCCTTTATCCAAAAATCTTCAGGCTACAGCACACAAAAACAGGTTTATATGTCAAACAAATCGTTGTTATGTAGATAATAACAACAGGAGAGAGAAAGAGAGGGAGAGAGAGAGAAGAACCAAGGAGAACAATGCCTACCCCCAAATCCTTGGTTTTCTGATGTTTCTTTGTTGAGAAAAGTATATCTGTTCGATAGAAAAAAAACAGAGCATCTATCACACGTATGCGGAAATACAAGAGACAAGAAGAAATTAGCTCTGTACCATTGTGGTTGGAGATGGTAATGGCAGGTCTAATCCAGTAAGGGCAGTTGATTAGGCTAAACCCTCTGAGCATCCATCTACATAAATGTTTGTTGGCTGGTTAGGGATAACTATATATCACCGCGATCAAATTAACTGATTGGTCAGATATTTATGAAGTTTACCTTCGTTCAGGTGGAACTTTCCCGCCAAACTGATTTTGAATACGTTCGTAGTACTTGACATATCGCTGAAGGAAACAGGTAAGTTTGTTTAATAGGATGAGGCAGAATTGAACAAGCACATAATAAGATTGGTATGAGCTCATGACTTACAATCTGACTTGGGAGAACAAGAGCTTTCCCGTCAAGACATCTCTTTTGGTTATAGTACTCAATAGCTTCCTCAGCTGTAGGAAAGAACTGCAAAGGAGTAACCAGTCAGATCAGTCACAGGAGTCTTACAGAGAAGGAATGTGTGCACCGGCCAAGACTTTGCTTTTAAGTCTCACCTTGAGATATAGCAGAAGACAGCAAATCATTAATCCGGTTCTTGCCATTCCGGCTTTACAATGAACTACCACTACATTTTGGATGTCTTCCTTCAGCCATGTGTATGCACTTTGACAAAATGATGGTATTAATTGAATTGGAGGACAATTATGGTCATCAAATGGGAAAGATGCAACCTGAAATAACGGAAAGCATACATGTTATGAAGCAAACGCTATAAGAGGTCTATAAACACTAGGTTATGGAGATGGTCATATGAATGGCTGAGCGAAAAGACATAATAAAATTTTTATATACACCCTTGGACTAGTCTTTGAATTTACAACATGAACATACGCCGCACAACCAAACCTTCTGAGATGTTTCAAACTTGGCTTTGTTCCTGACCATAACTCTTCTGGTAACTTGAACTCCACTGACGAATTTGGTGACCTGTTAATAAAATATACAGCTGTGGATGCTGCTTCAGCCCAAAATTCTTCTCCCAAACCACTCTCAGCTAACATGCACCGGACCTTCTCCATTATGGTTCTATTCATCCTTTCAGAGACACCATTCTGTTGTGGAGTATACGTACATGTTCTGTGCCTGTTCACACCATCAGCTTTGCATAAGCCATCAAACTGATTGTTGCAAAATTCCAGCCCATTATCTGTCCTTAAGCATTTCAACTTCTTTTCAGTCTGATTTTCAACAAACTGTTTCCAATCTTTGAATCTCTGGAACGCTTCATCTTTTGTCCTCAAGAAATATATCTACACTTTCCTTGAATAATCATCAACAAATGGGATGAAATACTGGTTTCCAGCCAGACTTGGTGTCACGGATGGTGCACCCCATAGGTCTGAGTGTACATACTCAAGGACCCCTTTTGTTGTATGCTGACCTTTTGGAAAACTTTGTTTGTGTGATTTTCCTAGCACACAATTCTCACAGAACCCCAGAGTCTGAACTTCTTTCTTCTGCAAATAGCCTTCTTTTACTAACACCTCCATGTTCTTTTGACTCATATGGCCCAGAATGGAATGCCATTTCTTTGTAGAATCAGAACTTGAGCTTGCTGAGCAGGATTCACCTTTGACCACCTCTCCATCTAGATAATAAAGTCCATTTCTGTATTTTCCAGATATGACTACTTTGCCATTTTTCCAGAACTTGATCATGAAATCCTCTCCTTCATACTTACAACCTGTCTTCTCTAAACAGCCATAGGAAATCAAGTTCTTGCTCATTGTGGGCATGTACTTGACATCTGATAGGATCACCACAGAACCATTTGGTCTGTTTATCCTGACTTTCCCTTTTCCTTTTATTTTGCTGTAAGTATTATTGCCCATGAGAACCTTTCCTCCGTTGAATTCTTCTAGATCAAACAATAGGTTCTTGTTTGGAGTAATATGATAGCAACTGCCTGAGTCCAGCACCCAATCGTCTTCATTATACTGCATACTCACCGTAAGAACCATAGGCTCATTACTCTTTTCAGCCACATTAACTGACCCTTGCTGTTTCTTCTTACCCTTTTCTGGGCACTCTCTTTTCCAGTGACCTTCTTTGCCACATAAGAAACAACTTCCCTTGTCTTTGTGCTTGTTCTTGGACTTTGATCTGTGTTTCCCTTTGAAATTCCCTTTTCCATAATTTTCATTTCTTTTCTCAGTTCTTCCACGTTCAGCTACATACAAGCTATCTCCCTCGGCTCTTTGTTTCCCAAGTAAGCCTTTCTGCTTGAGTTCTACCTCTTTTGCATGGGCCCCTTCTGTCACATCATTCAATGTCAAAGTATCCTTTCCACTTCCATACTTCAATGTGTGAACCAGCTGCTCATACTTAGGTGGCAGGCCAGTCAGTACCTGAATAGCCTGATCCTCATCTGAGATAGTGATATTTAGACTTTCTAAATCATCAACCAGTTTGAGAAACTCATTTAGATTCTCCTCCATACTCTTGCCCTCCTCCATTCTGTAAGAGGCAAACTGTTGCTTTAGGTAAATCCGATTTGGAAGTGACTTTTTCTGGTAGTCTTTTTCTAGAGCTTTCCAAACTGCAAGTGCTGTCGTTTCTTTGAAAACTTTTCTTAGAATCATGTTTGACAAACACATACAGATAAGGTTTTTGCACTTCTTTTCCTTCTCGTTCCTTAAAGGATCTTGTGTAGCAGCTTCACCTTCCTTCCCTTTACCTTTGCTGCTTTGAGCTGCCCATTCCTCAGTCAGAACCTCATCTAACTTTAGCAACTCCAGTTGGCTTAGAACCTTGAATTTCCATAATCCAAAATCCATTTGCCCATCAAATTTTTCAACATCAAGTTTTGGTGCCATTTCCATCTTCTGCATAATCTTCTTGTGTCTCTAATGCTGCAGACTGAGGAAACCTTACAACCGATGGTGAACTACCAAACTCCAACAATCTTGGCTGAAACCAACTGATTCAATACTCGACACACAGATACAGAGATAAGTTTCGAACCTTAATCCCTGATCTTCTTGCTGAATTTTGTTGATCCCTTTGCCTTGCTGTTCTTGAAGTCTGGGAACAATGCTTCTTAGAATAGAGAGTAACCCACGGTCTTTGCTCAACCTTGAGCTCTGATACCACTTGTAAGGGATTTGATATTGCAAGACTATTAATCCGTGAGTTACTTTGCGGAATTGAAATCTCTAATCTAAGAACACAAGCAATGTTTACCCGGTTCACTCTTGTGAGCTAGGTCCGGGGGAGTATCTGCACTGCCTCGGAATCCACTATCTAGCCAAAAACACATTGGCCGTGGTTCGATTACAACCAATGCTCACCTTCTGCGTGTTCCTTCTTTCTCAGGTAATGATCGAGGAAACACACAAATGATCTTGTATCGGAATCAATGGAGGAATCGAGTTAGCAACCCAGAAGAAACTCGAGCTCACGAAGCTTCAAGACGAAGAACCTCTCTTTCTCTCCTTCTCTCCTCTGTTCTTGCTCTAGATCTTTTCTTCTTTCTTTTTCCATTGTAACTGACTCTTATTGATGACGACGATGACTTAGCTTATATTAGTTTCCGTCTAATAATCTTCGGTCCACCAATGTTACTTGCTTGGGCTTTTTGGTTTAAGCCCAATGGTTTAGACCCAATACGAAACCCACATCTCCACCGTTTAGACAAAGCACTCGTGGCTATGACAGTTTCTGTTGGAAGTGAAGATAATATCTGCAAAAGCAAAGCTTCAGGTAATTCGCTGATTCTGTCTTCTTTTACAGCATCTTGATTTCTCAGGCCGATTTTGCTGTCGACAAATCAAATAACAAAAGATGATAATTTTAGGGTTCGAAGAATTAGAGCTCGATCTTTTACAGCTAAGAAAACCATCAACGAAACATACCAATTTCGTTCCATTTTCGTTAATCCTTGAGATTATGCCATGCGAAAGATCCAAACGCAGACGCAAAAACACCAACACAGCCCCAACACACGAATTCGGCTAAAGCTTAGATATGATAATGGTGACGATTCAGCTTCAAAACGATTCAATTGTGTTTGATTAGTAAAATGATCTGCGAGTCACAAACCGCTAAGAGCATCTGCAATGGTGAGTGTCTCAAAAAGAGTATCTCAACAAACTAATATTAGTATCTTAATAGATTTTGATTTTAACAGAGTAGTAACAAAGACAATGCATAGGATCTGGAACAGAAAGAAGACGACGAGTGTGAGAAAATCAGACTGGTCGGTTTCAAATCGAACCGAATCCAACATCCTCTGTTTTAACTTTTAACTCGGAAGACACTTTAGTGGAAAAAATGATTTGTTTTTTTTTTGGGTCCAATAATTACAACTTCATTAAATTGCCATATCCAATATATTAAAACGGAGACATTTTTTTTTATGTCAAAATAAGAAAAAATGTATATAAATTTTTTTTTTTAGATAACTACTATTCTTTTCAGGGATAATTACTATTCTTTTCAGGGATAATTACTATTCTTTTTATTTTTTTTCTAGATAACTACTATATTTTAATAATCAAATTTTTTTAAATGATACAGATTCAAAATTAACAATTTGCATTGAAAGATAATCTTAAATTTTGAATTTAATGTAGATTTTCTGAGATTTCATTAATAGTTACAAACAAAATATTCGAAATTAATAACAAATTATATTTACTTTTAAATTTAAATCTTATTAATTAATTAATACACTCAGATTTATAATTGAATATTTTTCAAACTGAAAAAGAAATTCTAGGAAGGACTTCCTCGTTTTTATTCGACCGTTGGAATGAAACATTCAGAATTGTGCTGGCGATATCATCATCTATAAGGAATTAAGGATGCACTACTATCTGTGAAGATGCACTGTAAACTTGTGTAGCCTAGAGAGACAATAATTTTACAGATACATTCAGTAAAGTCATATTCACTTCCATTTATAACCCCATGACTTGATTTCAATCTGCATAAAAGTTCTGCGGAGAAGCTTGTAAGAATCTGAAACACATGGCTGATTGCAGAATCAAATTCATCACCAGCTGCCTCTGGTGGCTGATGGTGGTGGGGGTGGTGGTAGGTTAGCTGCGTTTAAGACAAAGCTAGGGTTACTTGCAAGTATTAGGAGCTTTGTGGCTTCCACATTCAGGAGATGGTCTCAAAGTGAAGCTACTAATTCTAGTTCTAGTTGATTACATCTTTCTAAAAAAGGGTTTTGCATATCAAAACAAAAAAAACCCGCAAATGTAAACTCATTTTAGTTTCAACCACGTTAGGTGGTAGCCACTGGCTTTTACCATCACCAAGCGGTCAAAAGAGTCGGGGAACAGAAACTTGGTTGGGCGATCCCAAACCGGAGACCAACTTTGGTTTGCCTTTCGGACCAGTTGCAGTTATTTTGTGGGCGTATCCACAAATTACTAAACTTCGTTTATTATCGCAAGCTCAAGTTTTCAATCAGTATATAAAAATATGCAATCAATTCATTTAGATTGTTTATAAAATCAAAATAATAAAGATTACATTTCTTTTAAAAAGCCGTTAGTTTCTGAAAAAATGAAGTGAAACTCTATTATTCTTTCTCTATCGTGCCCAATGTAAAAGAAAACTTATGTGGTACATCCACTCTACCAGAGTGTCCTGATTTATAAGAATACGTATCAGCTTCGAACACGAGGTGACATGAATTTGAAGCCATGACCTCACTAGCCAACTCCTTGAGCATCTCACGTCTCTTTTCCAACTTCGTGTGGAGATTGTTGCTTTCTTCAAGCGTCTTGCGTTCTTTAGGATGTATGTGGCCACTTCTTTATCATCTTCTCGTTGCCATTCGTATGTTGTCCACACGAATGTTTCAAGATGGAACAACAAACATTCCGGTACACATTTCGGTCCTGTCCACCAAACAATCTTTATCACTACCCTGCCTTGGCTGAGGTCAATACAATTAATGTAATCTTTAAGATCATCCAAATACCTCAAAGTGGAGCACTAGGAAAAAAAAGAAAGAGAGAAGGTATTTGACTAATGAAATGGCTTACGCCGATGAGCTTGAGCATTTGTAATTGAGAAGAATCATCGAGCATGTGCGAAAGTAGATTCCACCACTCTCTTTCATATGTACTCAACTCCAAAGATAGAAGCTGATAGAAGATAATACCAGTAGGATACTTCATCTGTGCATGAGGCAACATTAGTACACAAAACAGTGTTAGCTTATTTGCAGAGAAAACCACCACGAGAATCTCAAAATCTTCAATTTACTATGCTTAAAGAGAGGCATTTGGCCTGAAGTTAGAGATTCAAGAATCTTCTCATTGGTTATATCAGAAATGTCAGTGAGTTTGGCCTCCACCAGCTCTCTGATAAATGGATCATCATCTGATCAATCATTCAATAACCTACTCTCTTTTCACAGGTTTATCCAAGGGATATCTATGCATTCGGCCTCATAGCATGGACAGGGAACGACGTGTTGAACAGAAGGTATGAACAAGATAATCCATATGCATGTCACCAAATACACATACATCCCTATTGATATGATATATATACCATGGAAACTGCAGGCTGAGATTGATAGCAGAATCCAAAGGATATCGACTCGATGACACTGGACTATTCCCGGCTACTCACAGCTCAAGTGGTAACAGGGTAAGGGAGAAAATAGAATTAGTGATATATATATTTTGAAAGTGAATGAGTGATTATTTTGAACCTGTGATGATTATGATTCTTTGTCAGGGTGGTAGAGCAAGTGCAAGCCACGGAGAAACAAGTTTTGGACTTCCTGGGGTTTCCTTGGCTCGAGCCACACGAGAGGAATCTCTAGGTAAACTCAGAAAGCCTTTGGTTCAGTTATCTTGCTACCAAAACAAATCTTTTTCAATTTGCTACTTATGAATATGTTCTTTTTGTAATTACATGTCTATGGACAGTTTACTTATGATATAAATGCATCTCATATTTCTATCTTACGAAATAAGATTTCAGTTTAAATTTTTGCTTTTCCTTGTGACCACTTCAATTTAATTTACCTTAATTATAAATAACTAATTACACGTGTCATATAAAGCTTGTATAAAGTGGGGAAACAAGAGTCCCACATCGGAAACACAGACTAAAAATAGCTAGTTTATATATGGGCAAAATGCATCAGTGGTCACGACCTTACTTGAACAGGATATGTTCTATAGGCCAGTACCTCTGTATCCTTGATTTCTAAGGAGACAGGCCCTCAAACCTGGCTGATGAATAATGGCCGTGCGATTTGAGTGTGATTGACGGCTACGATTCTCTTCGGAGTCTCCGATCTGTAGAGGATCGCTACCTAGTCTGGTCTTGACCTAGCTACTAGGGTGGTCGCATGGTTGTCTGACAGGTTCCTTTTTTTGGCATTCTCAATCAGACAACACTCAAGACCATTGAACCCTCGGACGTTCAAGTATTTCAAAGAAGGAGCATTTATCACATAACCTCCATCCCTCTCTATCAGGTGCTCTTCTTCTATGGTTAATCTCTGTAATGATGGCACCGAAATAGTGAAAGTTTCCACAACCAAATCTTGAAGACAGTCTTATTCTTTTAGACCTTTCTTCTCGAGTTTGGTGCAGCTCTCTAAGCGATTTGAAACAAACCCCGAGAAGGAAGGTCTAAAAGAATTGAACCCGACCTCGAGTGTATTGTTACAGCTACACAAAACACTCGGAAATCTGACTGACCCTTCTTCCTCATAGTAAAGATCCAGTACCAATTTACGCACACGGTGTGAAAATGCCATTCCAATTTCAACCCATATTCCAATATCCTCGACTTTAGTGGAAAAAAAAAGGGAACTGATTTTGTTTGTCCATAATTGCAAATTCATTAGACGTAAAAGTAAATCCCGTGTAATACAAGAGTCAACCATCGACATACACAGTTTTCTTATCAGTAAGTGTATCTAAGCTAATTCCAATAGCTAACGACAAGATGCTTTTCGTAAGCTGCTTCTGTTTTTTGGGATTAGAAGTTGCTGCCAAAGCCTTTTCATAAGCACGCAGATCATCGGGAGTGACAGCAACACCTGTCGTGGAGCTGAATTCAAGGTAGCAGACATCTTCGAAAGATAAACTACAAAGGAATTGATAAGCTGCTTTATATGTCTGAATTCCATCCACCATATATTCTCCATGAGTGCCACCGCAACGTAATTAGCATCAATGGATGTGTAGAACGTGTCCCCAATGGTTACAGAAAAATGCAGTACACGGTATCCGCTATCACGAATAGCTTTCAGCTAATTTTGAATATCAGATGTGCGTCCTTTACTAGAATAAGTAAATAAACCCTTTGCTGGCTTACGGCTCCGAAATCCTTGGAGGCTCTGTAACTCGACTTCCGATATCTTCATTGCTGCTTTGAGTTTTGTGGGCAAAGTTTGATATACAGCAGGAGACGACAGAGAATTTATATAAAGAAGCTCCTGAAGCAAGTCCTTGAATATCACGTGAAGTTGAAAATGAACTTCGGAACTACCACCAGCGAACTCATGTGCCTACGCAGAATACTTTCCAAAGCAATACTCTGGCTCTTCATAGCAGCTGCATACTGAAAAGGCGTTGAAGGACCCGATATATTCTTAATAAGCATGATCGTTCTGGAGGATATTTTTGTACTGGCATTGATGGGCTTGACCAAACAAAAGAGCCTCCGCTGGTACTTGCAAAACTCATCTTTATCAAGGGAAAGTTTTGTTCCAGGAATGACTTCCTCGTTCTTATTTGACCGTTGGAATGAAACATCCAGAATTGTGCTGGCGATATCATCATCTATAAGGCGTAAAAACTCCCTTTTTCCGCCATCTATTGACAATCTCGCTGGCTGATACGTTTCCACTTGGCTTAGGAGCCTTAGGATCTGAGATTAAATACTCCATCAACTCCAGCCAGAAGAACAGTGACTCAAAGTGGAGACCGAACTTATAGTGTTGGAAAAATCCAAGCATCTGTTTCAGATAACGAGCTAGGGCACCACTATTCGTGATGATGCACTGTAAATTTGTGAAGCCTAGAGAGACCATAATTTTACAGATACGTTCAGTAAAGTCATATTCACTTCCATTCATAACCCCAGAACTTGATTAGAGTTGGCGCTGTAGACCGTAACTTAAAGGTATATCTCATGTTAGATTCTTGAATCTATGTTATATTAGTGTGTTTGTTTTTTTCGTAATCGACATGTTTTATGTTTCATTGACTCGGGTTATTAAATGTTCATCAGGTGATTCTTGACAAATTTGTGAAACCGGACAAACCTGTTGTTGACTATAGGACAGTTATTACTGGAGTTACCGCAGAAGATATTGAAAAAGCTACCTTCTCTGTGGTAGATATTCAGGTATACCATGCAGATGATTATTTTATTTTCTTATTCAACGACACCACTTAGTGATTATGATAATTTTTGTGAATTTTGCAGAAAGAATTTCAGCCCTTTCTTTCTAAGGGTACTATCTTGGTAGGTCACAGTTTGAGCAAAGATTTGAAAGGTAAGTAACATGTTCACAGTATGACTGAGTGAGTATCGATTTTGTTAAATTTTACTGATTTTTAGTAACAAATCCATTGTTATTTTGATCCTAGTGTGTTGAAGATAGATCATCCCAAAGTAATCGATACAGCTCTTGTTTTCAAGTTTTCCAATGCACGAAAGTCCAGAAAACCGTCTCTTAATGACCTTTGCAAGGTAAGTAATTCACATAGAAAAACATTTATTTTGTTTTGAATTGAATGTAAAATGTATACAAACCAAAAAACATTTTTACATTAGAAAAACATTCTTCGTTAATGTTTTCTTTAAAGTTGAATTTTTACAGGCTGTTTTTGGTAACGAAGTCCGTAAGGAAGGTGTATCTCATGATTGCGTACACGACGCTGCAGCTACGATGAAACTTGCACTTGCTTTAATAGAGAAAAGAGTTGACACAACAGTTTCACCATCTAAAGAGGTTATTTTTTTATAAAAAATATGGATTTACCAAAATTATCATAAATTTCAAGAATCACGATGTCTGCAATATTATTTCACAGATGCTGGATGCAGAGAAATCAAGACTCTTTCTTCATGGAATCCCTCACTACGTGACATCTGAAAAACTGAACCTTATTCTCGCTGGAGAGTTTCATTCCAGAAAGTTTATTCTTGATGTTAAGGTTGAAAATAAAAACAATGGGGTTTGAGTTTCTCTCTTTATGGTTCCCTAAACACTGAATCATTCTCTGACCTTTGCATTTTTTTCGTTTGGCAGCCAGCAAAATCACTGAGTGGTTACTACTGTGCAATTGTTGTTTTTGATAGTTCTGAAGAAGCTAACAATGCATTTGAAAACGTTGATGGAGTCCGAGAGACGGTAACTTTTTAATATCTGCTTTTTGTTAAATATCGGAAACTCTGTTTGAAAATGAGTTTAAAAATTATGTTTTTTTTTCTTTTCAGGATTCATTCGGGTTGCCACAAAAAATGATTGTCATTCAGAATTTGGGAGCTTATTTTAAAGTCCGTAAAATGGTTTAAGATGTAACCTATGGTTTTAAGTTATCTATTTTGTATCGCATTATTATAATTTAGGAAGAAAACTTTCTTCTATGCTTTATATTTTGGTATTTTGTTCGATATTTAAATAAATTCAACCGTTTCCCTGTTATTCTGATAATCAAAGGCAAAGCTAGTTTATTATCACAAAATTTAACCTTTGTGATGATAATTTGATGGAAATTGAATAGTATTTGGAGCCAAAGTTGATAGAAAAATTCTATTATTTTGGTTTATATTTGCAATTTCATTAACATTGATGACTATCATGTGTTTTTTTTCCTCTATAAACTGTTACAGTTTTTTTTAGAAGCTATATAGAATCTGTTTTACTTGTGTGTATATGATAAGTGATAAAACCTGAATTTTGAAGCTCAGTCGCTTTCGTAGTCTAATCCAGTAAGGGCAGTTGATTAGGCGTAACCCTCTAGCTTTTGTAGTTGTTAAGGTTGAAAATTATAACAATGAGAGAGAGTTTCTCTCTTTATGGGACCCTAACACCGAAGAAATTAAACAATTTAATAGTATGTCAATTACATACCAAAAAATCGAAGTCCGATAACCGTTTCCAAAACTATTTACGGTATATGTTCCACAAGGTATATATTTACTTTATCGGAAAATTTGTTTCTAAATTTATATATTATTTATTTTATAAAGAAAGAGTATTATTTATTTTTATAGGTGATTTAATTTAATTTTGTTTTTAATATTTTTTTCACGGATGTTCAAATATTTAATTATAAACCTGCATATATGCGGGTTCTAATCTAGTTTTAATATAAGAATTGAAAACGATGGCAAAACTAGTATTGTTAATGTTAAGAACAAAACATGACTTTTCGTAAGAGACCAAAGCTGAAACTATAGGAGAATGGAAGACAAAGGAGTAATGCAACTTCATTAGAAACTTAGTGTCTTCATGTGGTTACTTGGATGCTATATAGAAACAGAGTAGATACAGAATCTGATTTACTTTCATAGTCTTCTTCCTCATCTCCAAAGGAGAAGACCGATAACTTTAATATCACTAACAGCTAATGCATCGCTAGTATTATGAAGTTGGAACGTTTTATTTGATTATTACTAATGATCACTGAAAAAGTAAAAGAAGTTTTATTCTCCAAAAAATGTGAAGTTGGAACGTTTTGTTTAATTCCAAAAATCAAAGAACTCTCAAAATAACATCAGTTACGAATCATTTAGGTAAATTTTCGAGATTATGTAGCTGTTGGAAGTTGGAACGTTTTATTTAAAAAATAAACATACAAAAAAAATGGTTTCAGTTTCCAAAAAAAAATTGTGATGTTCTTTAAAAACCCCAACTCTGTTTCTTCTTCTTACTCAAAACATTAAACAGCACTTATGGATCAAAAACTAGCCACCACCGAGAAGGAAGTTCGTACCTTTTTTTTTTGAATAATTTTGCTGTGTTTGGATTCTAGTTCGTTTCTGTTTTTGAGGTCGAGTTACATTCTATGCATGTAATATCTTACATGCACGTTAAAAAAATTCCGATTAGGTGGTTGAAGAGTTGGTGAAGCTAGCGCAGGTTCGAGGTCTACGAGGAGAAAATGGAGGATGGAATGAATTTTCAGATGCTTACGACAAAAGATTTAAATCACCAAATGACTCTTCGAGTAGTTCCCATGACATGATGGTTGCTTTTCTCTCAACCTTTAAGAAGAAAGAAGATTTGCAGGTTTTTATTTCCACCTTTTTTTGCTGAGTATTAGAGTTTTAGTTTAACCACTGCTTTTTTCTTTTCTTTTTTAGGTTCTGCAATATCAAGCGAATCGTCTTCTGGTTGCAAAGTTGAAGCAAGAGACTCCGGACACTCCTGAGCATGTGAGGCAAAGATTTGTTGGAAATCAAATAAAAAAACATGTTTTGAGGATGTTAATATACAAGTTTGCTAGTAATGTGTTTGAAGTGAGCTTTTAACTTTTGTTTTTTTTTGGCTGTACAGAGGCTAGTTCGATTGACCATGAAGCATCCGGAATACTCTGTTGAATATTCATTTATCCGGCATAAGGTTTATTTCCTCTCCTGGAATCCGGAATACTCTGTTGACCATGGATCTTGCCGTTTAATGTACCGAAATTTTTATGTTTTTATAAGATTTTCGAAATTGCTAAGCAGGACTGGTTAGTATCCGATGTTGGAATGAAGATGGCGGAGGTGATGAACTCAACCGAAATGGTAGCTGTTGATTGTGAGATGGTACTTTGTGCTGATGGTACTGAGGGTTTGGTTAGAGTTGGCGCTGTAGACCGTGATTTAAAGGTATTGCTTAGTGTTAGAGATTCTTGATTCTTTTCTTTTCGGCAATCGACCTGTTTCCTTGACTCTGGTGATCAAATTTTCATGTCTTAGGTGATTCTTGACAAATTTGTGAAACCGGGCAAACCTATTGTTGACTATAGGACAGTTATTACTGGAGTCACTGCACAAGATATCGAAAAAGCTAGTCTCTCTGTGGAAGATATTCAGGTATACAGTGTAGATTATTTCTCTTGATTTTCTGTTTCTTTTTCAATGACACTTATGTTATTGTTTTTTTCAGAAAGAATTGCAGCCCTTACTTTCCAAGGGTACTATTTTGGTAGGTCACAGTTTGAGCAAAGATTTGGAAGGTAAATAAAATGTTCACAGTGTTGATTTTTGTTTATTTTATTGGTTGTTACTAATGTATTGTTAATTTTGATTCCAGTGTTGAAGATAGATCATCCCAAAGTAATTGATACAGCTCTTGTTTTCAAGTTTTCCAATGCACGAATGGGTAGAAAACCTTCACTGAATGACCTTTGCAAGGTAAGTAATTTACATTAGAAAAACATTCTTCACATACTTTCTTTGTTAATGCTTCTTTGAAATTAATATTTTACAGGCTATATTTGGTAACGAAGTCCGAAAGGATGGCGTTTCTCATGATTGTGTACACGACGCAGCAGCTACTATGAAAATTGCACTTGCTTTTATAGAGAATAGAGTTGACACAACAGTTTCACCATCTAAAGAGGTTTTTTTAAAAAATAAAATAGATGGATTTACCAAACTTATCATAATATTTCAAGAATCACGATGTCTGCAATTATTTTCACAGATGCTGGAGGCTGAGAAAGCAAGACTCTTTCTTCATGGAATCCCTCACAATGTGACATCTGAAAGACTTAACTTTGTTCTCGCTAGAGAGTTTCATTCCAGAAAGTTTGTACTTGATGTTAAGGTTGAAAATTAAAACAACGAGGGAGAGTTTCTCTTTAAACACCGAATCATTCTCTGACCTTTGCATTTTTTTCGTTTGGCAGCCAGCAAAATCACTGAGTGGTTACTACTGTGCAATTGTTGTTTTTGATAGTTCTGAAGAAGCCAACAAAGCATTTGAAAACGTTGATGGAAACCAAGAGACGGTATTTTTGAATATCCTGCTTTTTGTTAAAGATCCGAAACTCTGTTTTAGAACGAGTTTATGATTTATGTTTTTTGTTTTTTGTTTTTCAGGATTCATTGGGTTTGCCACAAAAAGTGCTTCGTAATCCGAGGACGGGATCAACAGGCTATTTTAAAGTCCGTAAAATGGTTTAAAGATGAATGATGTAACCTATCACCTATGTTTTGGTATTTTGTTCGGTATTTAATAAAAGTTTTTAATGTTTCTCGGTTATTCCAATAATTAACGGCAGAAAGAATCTTTGTGATGATAATCTAAAGGAAGATAAAAGAAAAATTGCAATTGCAGACTTAGAAATAAAGTTATCGCCAACCATAAACGCAATCGGGAAATAATAAAAAATTTCATTATTTTGGTTTATAATTTGCAATTTCATTAAAAAATAAAGTCTTCATGTTTTTTTTTTCCTATATAAACTGTTACAGTTATTTTGTAGAAGCTATTTAGAAACAGAGGCAATAAAGAATCTGCTTTACTTGTGTATAAACTGATAAAACCTGAATTTTCAAGCTCAGTCGCTTTCGTAGTCTTCTTCCTCATCTCCAAAGGAGAAAACCGATGCATCTGCAGCGATATCTTTGATATCACTAACTGCTAATGACTCATTCGGTACTGGATTATAAAGACCAGAGGACGATGAACTTGTTACACTTCTGTTTTCAGAATGGTCATCGGTCTTTGGTTGCTCATTGATCTGATGAGGTTTACTAGTTGTGTGCATCGAGCCTGCGGTTTTCCCAGTAGTTGAATTATACTCTATGTGTTTCGAGTTTCCTTCCTCTTCCCCATCACTGTCGGAGAATACATCATCATCTTTGTTCTGTTTAGACTTGATTTTGCCTGAATCAGCACCGGAGCTGCTTTGAGGTTGTTGTTCAGTGGAGTAAGAAGAATCAGGTTTGGGTTTTGTAGGTTGAGAGTTGTCGGATTCTCTCATTACAATCTCCACATGGAACCCCGGGGCAGGTAGTTTTCGCTGCAATAACGTCAACAGGATCAAGTTTAATGGATAGCAAGCACGCTTGTTTCTCAGATTATTAAGGTTAATAACACATTCTGTTTTACCTTTTCAAAGCCATCAAAGTCGATACCTTTCAGCATTGTTCTCTTATCAGTCAGTGTAGTATTTAGCCAACTGCGTGTAGAAAACAGAGAAAGTTAGT
This sequence comes from Eutrema japonicum, assembly GCA_030161315.1. NCBI lineage: Eukaryota > Viridiplantae > Streptophyta > Magnoliopsida > Brassicales > Brassicaceae > Eutrema > Eutrema japonicum. The sequence continues at coordinate 47,467,670 of BSQW01000013.1, forward strand.
GAAATTGGTCGATTTTGGAAGATGTGAGCAGGCACTGTGAAGGAAGAGAGTTTACCAGTAGAAATCTCCATCGCTGTCTTGAAAGTGGATTTTGAAGTCACCGGCTAATTCTGTTAGACCAGCTTCACCTGGTATTGCAAAGACAACAACACCTTTTTTCGGTGCCTTTATCCAAAAATCTTCAGGCTACAGCACACAAAAACAGGTTTATATGTCAAACAAATCGTTGTTATGTAGATAATAACAACAGGAGAGAGAAAGAGAGGGAGAGAGAGAGAAGAACCAAGGAGAACAATGCCTACCCCCAAATCCTTGGTTTTCTGATGTTTCTTTGTTGAGAAAAGTATATCTGTTCGATAGAAAAAAAACAGAGCATCTATCACACGTATGCGGAAATACAAGAGACAAGAAGAAATTAGCTCTGTACCATTGTGGTTGGAGATGGTAATGGCAGGTCTAATCCAGTAAGGGCAGTTGATTAGGCTAAACCCTCTGAGCATCCATCTACATAAATGTTTGTTGGCTGGTTAGGGATAACTATATATCACCGCGATCAAATTAACTGATTGGTCAGATATTTATGAAGTTTACCTTCGTTCAGGTGGAACTTTCCCGCCAAACTGATTTTGAATACGTTCGTAGTACTTGACATATCGCTGAAGGAAACAGGTAAGTTTGTTTAATAGGATGAGGCAGAATTGAACAAGCACATAATAAGATTGGTATGAGCTCATGACTTACAATCTGACTTGGGAGAACAAGAGCTTTCCCGTCAAGACATCTCTTTTGGTTATAGTACTCAATAGCTTCCTCAGCTGTAGGAAAGAACTGCAAAGGAGTAACCAGTCAGATCAGTCACAGGAGTCTTACAGAGAAGGAATGTGTGCACCGGCCAAGACTTTGCTTTTAAGTCTCACCTTGAGATATAGCAGAAGACAGCAAATCATTAATCCGGTTCTTGCCATTCCGGCTTTACAATGAACTACCACTACATTTTGGATGTCTTCCTTCAGCCATGTGTATGCACTTTGACAAAATGATGGTATTAATTGAATTGGAGGACAATTATGGTCATCAAATGGGAAAGATGCAACCTGAAATAACGGAAAGCAGACATGTTATGAAGCAAACGCTATAAGAGGTCTATATACACTAGGTTTGAAAACAAGGGCAACGACAGAAACTGTAAGGCCTGAGATAGCAAGTGAGTATATACCTTCCCCTCAAATCTTGAAGCATCGTACAATCTCTCTGAACAAAGGTTGTAGACCTTATATTTCTCCTGCATATTGAGAACAAGGTTTAGAGATCTGGCGTGCACCGACACGATCAAACATAAGCCAAGCAACCACTACATGTCTGGGCTGCAGTGTCTAATCAAATCCAACTGGTATGAATCATATAAGAATTGGTCGAGTTGTCAGAAACTCATACGGTTTAAGAGGCCTTCCAGTCTGTGTCAATGGTTACCTTGTGATGAGTTTCAAAAAACTTGATCACCTCTTCCATGTGATTGCGATATAGTCCCTGTATATGACATTTGCCAATGAGAAACTCAAGGCCGAGAGAAGAAAAGAACTAGCTGGAGAACTTATAAATCAGACCAGGACAAGCTTGTGTACCTCGAAAAATCCGAAAAGCCCAGAGCTTATATCACCAGCAGGGAACCCCATTGCGATTATATTCTCAGTTATATATGTCATGTCCAAATCGAATTCCCCCTCCTGAAGCAAGACCAGGTGCCATGTAAAACAGATATGTAAGTGATACCGATCCAGGCCCTTATATATACTAGAATCTAGCGGATGCATTACACTGGAAAGCATGAAAAGCTCATATAAAAAGATGGAAATACTAGTTTTGGGAAAACATTTTGCACCAGCCACTACAAAAGGGTAGTGTTACTGCAACTCTAATGCGCATCACTACTGTTTCAAGAATCTAACAAAAGAAGGAAGACAAGATTACTACACCTGGTATCTCCTTTTGTTCTGAGAGACAATGTGGCGTGCTTTCACCTGCATTGCTTTTACAGCACCACGAGATGAATCGACCACAGCTTTTGTGAGCGACTCAAGAGCACCACCAACTTGTATGTTTGGTGGGTCACCGACCTCGTCAGACCCTTTCGTTGGCAAATGCAGACCAAGCTCAGAGGTGAATCTTGTGAAAGCTGACATCCCAGAATCTGTAGCATTTGGATCCTGCTGCGGGAATTTAAAACTTTTGGCCCAAGAAGAAAGACCAGAAGAAGAAAATAGAGATGGCGGTGATTCACGTGGGGAGGAATCTGGCGGGCATGGAACTATATCCTGTGTTTTACTCGAAGGATCAGCCCCGGAAGATATAACAGGTGTTTGAGTATCAACCTTTCTAGTTGAAGCTTCTGTACTAATGGAGTCTTCATGAGTTTCTCCTCCAGAGCTCACGGGATCTTCTTCAACGCCCATAACCTTTTCAGAAGGTTCAGAATTACAAGGAATAGATACATCTTTCTCCATAGGTATAGCTGGAGATTGAGATGAAGAACCAGCAGGAACAGTGTCCATTTACTCAGACAATGATTAGCCTACTTGACGAGCGAACACCAACCTAATAACAAAGGAAAGTTCACGTTTGAGTATAAGCCCACACCTGGAAGAACACAGAAACGACTCCAATTATCACAATATCCATATCTGTAGTATATGAAAATGTGTATACACACGCTTGTGTGAGCATAAACAAAATCTAGCTAAACCTATCGGCTAAATTCGCTTCTAGAATGATCTGAAAGAGCTCTGACCACGAAAAAAATTGCTTCGAAGGAAAAGGAAGCTAAGGCCGTACTAGTGCATTGCAATAATCCAATAGTTTCGCAAATTCGAGCTACGGTCACATCCATTTTCACACATCTCTCAACGCCACGGAGTCGTAGAAATAGATCTAAAATCAGAAAAGCGAGAGAAATCATCTAGCACAAACAGATCAAGAGGCGTCAAATGAAGCTAGACTTCCAAATTCGACAAGCATTTGGCCGGGGGAAAAAAAAAAAAAAAACGAGGCTAGACATTGGTTACCGGAGAATGCGGGACGCTTAGCTTCGAGTTTTCTCGGAGATTCAAAGAATGGAAGAAGATGGAAGAAGCAGATTCGTGTTGATTCAGAGCAGCGTACGAAATTTCCGATGAAAGTGCGGAGATTAACGATCAATTCCCGTCTGCTACGTCGGCCTTTTATCATCCTTGCCGGTCAGAATATGTTTTCTCTTTCGTACATTGGGCCTTTAAATGGGCCTATTGGGCTGAAATGTACTCCTACCAATTGCTTTGTCTCATTTAAAATATATCTAAGCAAATTCTTCTTTAAAATTTAAAACTTAACATCATCCCTAAATATTTTTTTAGTTCATCTACATTATAATTTTAGTAGAGTTTTTGTTTTTTTTGATCTAATTTATATAACTAGAAATATTTCATTAGAATTTATCATTTGTTTTATATAATGTTAACGGCACATTCTTTTTCCTAAATGATATTTTTGGTTTTTTTGTGGCTGTTCTGTTTTTATTCTATGTAAGCAACATATATATTGAAAAATGTGTAATCATACCAATCAATATTTTTTTCTTTAAAAAAAAGTATACCATAGCTTTTCAAAACCTAATTAGTGTTACAATATCACTGTTTCTTAGCTTGAAATAAAGATAATACAAAAAAAAAATCCTTTTTAATAAAAGAGTAAGCTATAAGAATAATGAAAGTTAGGAAGGTGGCTTGTAATAAGCATAGGCAGCAAAAAAACTTTGAGACAATGTGAGGACTAGTAGAATAACTGCAGCACAGAAAGAGACAATTGCCCATGGATTATTGAAGTACTTGTGTTTCAAGGCCGCCCTCCAAGCATTCCACTTGTGATTGTAATAACGGTTAACCTCAATCGATAACCGAGACAGATAACTATCTTCTGTGTCAAAAACAACTTCTTCACATAACCGGTTAAACAAATTCGCAACTTCAGAATCGCTCCCTAGCCAATGTTCGATAATACCGCAGTAGTGTAAGTAGCTAACATCTTCGTGAGAATCTATTAGATTGTCCATGAAGATTATGTAGGATGTGATGTCGTTTCTCGAGTCAACATGGCATTGCTCGAAAGCTATAAGATTTAAGAAAAGAGATTTGGTACCTACAAAAAAAAAAGTGTATTCGTTTTATTATCTTAACTTTTGGCTTGTGTAAAAGAAAAACACTCTTTCCCATTGTTTAAATCATTGTGAAATAGTCAATAGGGAATAATTGATGACATTTCCTTACTTTAAGCAATCGATATATGATGAGATAAGTTGTACATTTCTTTACTTCTCATTCATGATGGTACGTTCACATTATGATCCTAACTAATATATTCTCTATCAATGCATATGATATAAACGAGAGATGTATAAAAATATGAAAATTTTAAAGGGTTTGAGGCAGGAATTTACAAATAAAAAGAGTGGAAAACGAGAACGTACCATCATGAATGAGAAGTCTCGGTATCTCTAGGTAACCGTTTTTGAATTGAATATCCCAAAACCGGTCGGTTTTCCTTCTCCTGAACTTAATACCGGCCTCCCTTAGTTCCGTCACGCAATGTATAAGTTGTTGTCGGCGCTTGTCCGCCACGCGCGTATTCCGAGTCCATCGCTTTCTCGATAACCTCGACTCTGGTGTAGGACTAGACCGGAGCAGACTTCGACGGAAAACATCTAGACAGTGCAACTCGCCCATATCGGCGAATGGGTCAAAGGCTTCTCTTGCCAGTGAGTTCTCGAGTTTTGACTTGTTGGTTTTGGTCAACGGTTCGTCCGTTGGCATTAGTGGATCAAAGAACCGAATTGCCAATTGCGCCACTAAACCGGTTTGGTTCCGTGTGCCCAGTTGTAGCTCTAATAACCGGTTTAGCACGAACAGGGGAAGTTGATTTTCCAGCATTATCATGTCACGTTGAATCGAATGCATCGATCCTCTCATTGCAAAAACCGGGTCATTACGTGCATATCTACACACACGCTAAGAGGAATTTTTTTCAAAATCAATTTGATCGAAACCGGAAATATTCAACAATTAAAAATCAGGCTTACCCGAGTTCTGTGAATCCTTCAACGGCTCCTCTGAAGAGCTCAAGCACAAAACAACCATCAAGAACAAGCATTTCGATAAAGTCGTTACTGCTCAAACCAAAGGGACCTTCGTAGCAAGCTCGAGCCTTTTCTTCTAGCTCTCTCATTGCGTCAATATACATTTTAATGGTTTGGTTCGTACGTTTCAAGATTCTACTGACCGCACGCCATTTGTGACGATCCATCGACCGGAGCCGTTTCTTACCATGGTGGTACGGACCAAGCGAGACAGTCTGAGGGAAATACGATTTGTTATCGTTTTCTTGCAAGTAATATGGAACTCTGTAGATACAGAGCTTTCCCCAGATCGTCATGTCGTCGGCTCTATGCGCTTGCTCGAGCTTGTCTGCGATTGAGATCACCCAATCATCTTGTGTCTCTCTCGGGTTCTCTTTGGTTACCTCGGACGGAGTTTGCCCGTGGTTATGATTGTTCTGGTCTTGATCGGATCTGGTGATTTCGGGTAAACCGGGAGTGTTTTGATCTTGATTAACCGGTTCGGATCCTTGGTTCTCTGTTTCGAGTTTTTCGCGGATCTTGAGGGTTAGTAAGTACCAGCTCAACATGTCTTTGTAGAAGACAGCCACCATTTTTTTAATTGGTTGAAGCTTTTTTCAGGAGAATGAGAGAGAGAGGAAGATAGTATTTGTGAAATATCAGAAGCGTTTATCAAAAGAAGAAATATCAGAAGCAGCTATATGTAAATGTAAATGATTTGAAGGCTGAAGCTATATATAATTGGTTACTTATTGTACTTATGGACCCAACTGATGATCTGTAATGACAACAACCATAATTAGATGCATCTTTTGAAAAATAACAACCACACACACACACAAACACACATTAATAATCTTGAAAAATAAATTAATTGGAACCCTGCGGCGTGAAGAGAGGTGTTCTTTTATTTGAATTACGAATAATCAACAGATTCAAACCCACCTAAGATATTATGTAGGATTGTGTATAATTATTTTAAAGGTAATAATGTATTATGTACAATAAAACGAGTATTTACGAGTCAGATAATTATCCGGATACGGGGCATATACATGCAAGAGGCTCTATGAACTCGTTGCTCATATACATGCAAGTCGTTGAGCTAGATAAGATAAGTTATCTTGACAATATAGGGAAATTTTAAAGATAGAATCACAAAACAACAACGACTTTAAGCAAGATTCCATGTTCTTCTGCGCAGAGTTTAGATTTGTCTATCCCTTCATTCTAGCGCCAAACTGTCATAATTGGAAATACAACCGTCAACTATTTTTTAGGTATTTATATTCCTCTTAGTGTCGACTTCATCACGGTTTTTAATGCATTATGATATTTTCTTATATTGCTTTTTCGACTACAAGTTTTTTTTTTTTTGTCAAACCTTTTCAACTACAAATTTTTGTTAGGAAAAAGTTATAAAAAAGAAAAGAAATGGTGAGAGCATAACGGAACATGTCCATTAGGACCATTACACATGCTAGTGAGGAACATAGCACGACATCACCATTTTCCGAATAAATGATGTTTGCTTTAACAAACTTGATCAAATCTATTGGCTGGGACACGTTTTATTTGTTTAGTTTGTTAGTCAAACTCTTATAATATGATATGATTGTATTTATAGTAAATTCTTGTAATATTGTATGGAGGATACTAGTCCATTAGTGGTCCGATAGTCTGATCATGTAAACTCTCTAACGAACCACCTCGATTTTTTTCCAAAACAATGAAAATATTAAAAAATTATTTTTAAAAATTGAAAATTTTATAATATTTTATTTAAAAAAATTCTTACGGAGATCACACAATCATTTTTGTTCTTCTCCAATAACAAAGTATAATTAAACTTGAGGATGACAATTAAAAATATAAATATAAATAAAACAAAAGCTGGATTGAACAATCTTCCCTTGTTCGAACATATGGCTTCAAAAGCATAGTGAAGTCAATTTTTTATTTCACTTTTTTCCAATACAATAGAAGCATACTGTGAAGAAAAATACACAATGTTGGGCAAAAAAAGTAAAACAAACATTCCGAGTTGAAACAAAGAAACTGTCGAATACTAATACAAATTAAGGTGGCTTAAAATAAGGATAAGCACTGAAATAACTCTGAAATAACGTGAGAAATAGCAGGACAAGTGCAGCAAAGAAAGAGAAATATGCCCAAGGATTGTTGAAGTACTTGTGTTCCAAGATTGCCTTCAGAACATTCCATTTTCGGCTATAATTACGGTCAACCTTGTTCGACAATTGAGATAAATAACTATTTTGAGGATCGAAAGCTACTTCTTGACATAGCCGGTTGAACAAATCCGCAACTTCAGAATCACTTCCTAGCCAATGCTCGATAATACCACAGTGTTGGAACGTGTTTGAGCACGTCTCCCACAAATCAATTTGTATCGGGGAGGTTCGGGGATTTTCTGTTAAGGTAGAGCCGGTTGCGTTCCGGTCGGCAAATGAGGAGGAAGAGATGATTTATAGCTGTGCCCGGAGGGCTGCCTACGTACCCCGGATTGGGGATCAAGCCATTCGTAGTTCGTTGCTGAGGCGGGTAGGAGAGAACTGGAGAGCGGAGAGCTGCGGAGAGCTGCGGAGAGCTGCACCGAGAGCTGGGAGAGCTGCGGAGAGCTGCGGAGAGCTGCAGAGAGCGGAGAGCTGGGAGAGCTGGGAAAGCTGGGAGAGCTGGGAGAGCTGCGGAGAGCTGGGAGAGCTGCCTAGCTGGGAGAGCTGCCGAGCTGGGAGAGCTGGGAGAGCTGCAGAGAGCTGGGAGAGCTGCCGAGCTGGGAGAGCTGCCGAGCTGGGAGAACTGCCGAGAGCTGGGAGAGCTGCCGAGCTGGGAGAGCTGCCGAGCTGGGAGACCTGCCGAGCTGGGAGACCTGCCAAGCTGGGAGAGCTGCAGAGATCTGGGAGAGCTGCCGAGCTGGGAGACCTGCCGAGCTGGGAGAGCTGGGAGAGCTGCAGAGAGCTTGGAGAGAGCTCCTTTTAGAGAGGAAAAGTTATTTAGAGAGAGAGAATGAGAGTTTTTTTGTCTGTCTGATAATGAATACCAAAAGGGGTATTTATAGTGGGAGTTGAGCAGGCAGCTCTCCGGTTTTTGGGGACGACGTGATGGTTTGTGAACAGTACCCGTCATGTCGTGAACAGTACATGACAGGTCGTGAACAGTACCCGTCACGTCGTGAACAGTGCCGAGCAGGTCGGGAACAGTAACCGGCATGTCGTGAACAGTACACGGCACGTCGTGAACAGTACCGGGCAGGTCGGGGACAGTACCGTATCTGCATAGTGGATGTTGGGCTTTTGGTGTTGGGCCTTTTGCTTTGGAATGGGCTAAAAAATGGGGTGTGCTCATCACCACACCCACAATAGCCCTCCACCAAGTTCGGCGAATGAGTGTCGAAGTCGGCGGACGAAACAAGTCTTAGCTCGGTATATGTTAACCTGCGAGTAAGGGTGAACTTGATTAGAATTAAAAAAAATTATGTGCAAGTGCGAGACTAGGCTCGGCACTTGTTGATCGTGTTGTTTGCGAGATGAGCTCGGCTTTGCTGACTCTTAAGCTTAAGTACGAGGCTGGGCTCGGCACTTATCTTGTCGAGTGTTTGCGAGATGAGCTCGGCTTTGCTGACTCTTAAGCTTAAGTACAAGGCTGGGCTCGGCACTTATCTTGTCGAGTGTTTGCGAGATGAGCTCGGCTTTGCTGACTCTTAAGCTTAAGTACGAGGTTAGGCTCGATACTTATCTTGTCGAGTGTTTGCAGGATGAGCTCGGCTCAAGGAGAATGAAAAGAGTAAAAAATAAAATATGCTTGGAACTTATCTGTATGCAGCTGTTCGGAGATGAGGGCGATGTTCCCGACATTTGCCGAGCTACTCTTTGCGTGTAGAAAAATCCTCAAACTCCCCTCCCTCTAGCGCCAATTGTTGGAACGTGTTTGAGCACGTCTCCCAAAAATCAATTTGTATCGGGGAGGTTCGGGGATTTTCTGTTAAGGTAGAGCCGGTTGCGTTCCGGTCGGCAAATGAGGAGGAAGAGGTGATTTATAGCTGTGCCCGGAGGGCTGCCTACGTACCCCGGATTGGGGATCAAGCCATTCGTAGTTCGTTGCTGAGGCGGGTAGGAGAGAACTGGAGAGCGGAGAGTTGCGGAGAGCTGCGGAGAGCTGCACCGAGAGCTGGGAGAGCTGCGGAGAGCTGCATAGAGCGGAGAGCTGGTAGAGCTGGGAAAGCTGGGAGAGATGGGAGAGCTGCAGAGAGCTGGGAGAGCTGCCTAGCTGGGAGAGCTTCCGAGCTGGGAGAGCTGCCGAGCTGGGAGAGCTGCCGAGCTGGGAGAGCTGCCGAGCTGGGAGAGCTGCCGAGCTGGGAGAGCTGGGAGAGCTGCAGAGAGCTGGGAGAGCTGCCGAGATGGGAGAGCTGCCGAGCTGGGAGAGCTGCCGAGCTGGGAGAGCTGCCGAGCTGGGAGAGCTGCCGAGAGCTGGGAGAGCTGCCGAGCTGGGAGAGCTGCCGAGCTGGGAGAGCTGGGAGAGCTGCAGAGAGCTGGGAGAGCGGCCGAGCTGTGAGAGCTGCCGAGCTGGTAGAGCTGGGAGAGCTGCAGAGAGCTGGGGAGAGCTTGGAGAGAGCTCCTTTTAGAGAGGGAAAGTTATTTAGAGAGAGAGAATGAGAGTTTTTTTGTCTGTCTGATAATGAATACCAAAGGGGGTATTTATAGTGGGAGTTGAGCAGGCAGCTCTCCGGTTTTTGGGGACGACGTGATGGTTCGTGAACAGTACACGTCATGTCGTGAACAGTGCATGGCAGGTCGTGAACAGTACCCGGCACGTCGTGAACAGTGCCGAGCAGGTCGGGAACAGTAACCGGCATGTCGTGAACAGTACACGGCACGTCGTGAACAGTACCGGGCTGGTCGAGGACAGTACCGTATCTACATAGTGGATGTTGGGCTTTTGGTGTTGGACCTTTTACTTTGGAATGGAAAAATGGGGTGTGCTCATCACCACACCCACACACGAGGTTTGTGGAGAATCTATTAGATTATCCATGAAGATTATGTAGGATGTTATGTCGTTGCTCGTGTCGATATGGCACTGTTCGAAAGCTATAAGATTCGAGAAGAGAGATTTGGTACCTACAAAACACGAGGCAATGGTGTTTTTGTAAGATTAAGGAGTTATTGGATTCTAGAAAAAAAATTGTGTTTTTCATCTTACATTTTTGCCATTGCTTAAATCACTATGGTTTGGTGTATAAGGACTAATTGATGATTATTTTTTTTCACATTAGCAACTTGAACACAAAACCAATATATGTCACCAAATTTTGTTTTGATTTTTTTTTAGAGAATAAAAATAGATCCAGTTATAGAGTGTTTAAACGAGATTTATGTGTAAAAATACGATTTATAACCAAATTGCATTAGCCCAGTGATAAGGAATGTTTATGTGGACTTTCCCCACTTGGATTCGAGTTATCTTGGCCATAGTGGATTTAACATGATTTCATCTGGCCTATGGAAATTAGTCGGATGTGTAACAAACTTTAAATTACCCCATATTAATCAAAAAAAAGTATTTAAAATGTGAACCATGACATATATTATAGTCTATTGTTTATAGTAGTAGTGCGTCGCACGGAAACAGGGATCTATCGCGTCAATGCATGTGTCACCATGCATCAAAATTTAAATCCACTAGAATGCAGATTATTGAAAAGAAAAAAAATAGAAATGTAAACTTATTTACCGTCATGGATAAGTAGTTTGGGTATCTCTAGATAACCATTTTTGAATCTTATATCCCAAAACCGGTCGGTTTTTCTTGTCCTGAATTTTATACCGGCCTCTCTTAATTCAGTCACGCAATGTATCAGTTGTTGTTGGCGCTTATCCGCCACACGCGTTTTCCACGACCATCTCCTTCGTGATAACCTCGGCTCTGGTTTGGTACTAGGCCGAAGCAGACTTCGACGGAAAACATCCAGACAGTGCAACTCGTCCTTGTCCTTGTCCGCAATTGGGTTAAAGAATTTATCGTTTCCCATTAGGTTTTTGTGATTTGTCTGGTCGGTTTTGGTCGACGTTTCGTCTGTTGGCATTAGTGGGTCGAAGAACCGAACTGCCAAGTTTGCCACTAAACCAGTTTGGTTCCGTTGACCAAGCTGTAGCTCTAATAACCGGTCGAGAACAAACAAAGGAAGTTGATTTTCCAGCATCACCATGTCACGTTGAATAGAATGCATCGATCCTCGCATAGCAAAAACTGGATCGTTGCGATCGTATCTACGTCCAAACATCAAAACAAAACAAAAAGAAATCACAAGAAAAAAATCAAAGTCAACAACTTAGAGAACCGGATATCAAATTCAAACTGATTTTAGCAAGTATATGAGATAACCGGGGGAAAAAATCAAAAATTGAATCACGCTTACCCGAGTTCCGAGAATCCTTCATCAGCTCCTCTGAAGAGTTCAAGAACAAAACAACCATCAAGAACCAATATTTCCGTGAACTTGTTACTACTCAAACCAATGGGACCTTCGTAGCAAGCACGAGCCCTCTCCTCGAGCTCTTTCATGGCATCGATATACATTTCGATGCCTTGCTTGGTGCGTGCCATGATCATATTGACTGCCCGCCACTTGTGACGGTCCATAGGTAGGAGATGTTTGTTGCCATGGTGGTATGGACCAAGCGAGACGGTCTGAGGGAAGTAGGACTTGTTGTCGTTCTCTTGAAGGTAATGTGGAACTCTATAGATACATAGCCTTTCCCAGCTAGTTGTGGCGTCTTCTCTAAGTGCTTGTTCCATCTTGTCTTTAATCGAAATCACCCATTCTTCTCGAGTCTCTTCAGGTTGCCGGTTTCGGGTTTGGAGTTTTTGGCGCATCACGAGGGTGAGAAAGTACCAGGTCAACATGTCTTTTTGGATCGAAGATATGCCTTGGTTGATGAAAGAGAGCAATGGTGGATAAATTTTTCTTCTTTTGACAAAATGCCGCGCGCCAAGGAAGAATCGGTTTAAATGATGGCGGTGGCGGTGGTGGTGGTGGATTTTTGCTTCTTCTTTTGAAGAAATATCGCTGAGGAGGAATCGATCTAAATGTTGGTGGTGGTGGTGGTGGTGGTGGTGGTAAGATAAGAATGCTCACCATTTTTGTTGGTTGAAGCGTTTTCAAAAGATTAAGTGAGAAAAATGTCAAAAGCAAAGATGTACCAACATAATAGATCTCTGCACTGCAAAACAGAATTGTACACACATTAATAAGTTTGAATATATATATATAATCAAACACATACATTAACTAGAAGTTTGACAAACTTTAAATTTGCTGGTTAATTAATGCCATGACTGGTCACGTTTGGTTTGTTTTTGTTTTACAAACTCTTATAAAAATACTAGAAAAGACTTGTTCGTTACTAGCTCCATTATGATGGATATAACGACGAATTTCTCAAGATAAAATTCAGAGTCTCGGCGGTGGTGATATGATTAATTTAAGAGAAAATTACCTATAATAAATTTTAAAAGTAGTGATATTACTAGAATAACTTTTACAAAAGTTTCATTAACTAAAATAACTTTTAAAAGTTGTTAAAAGATTTTTAAGTATAGTTTTTCATTTTAATAACAAAATTGCCATTTTCATTTTTTTAAATAGCTAAAATATTAATTATTAATTTAAAAAAAAATTAAATAAATAAATCTTACATCTCCACGACTCTCTCTCTCTTTTCTTCTACTTTTTTTTGTTCTCTCTCTCTCCTCTCCCTCTTCTTCTTCCTCTTCTCTCTCTCCTCCGCCAACGGATTTCAGTGATGGTGAGTGGATTTCCGGCGTTGATTCCGACTGCTCCACCGCCGTCTTCCACCAGATCTGCTTCCCAGAGCCAACATCTTCGGCCAAGGCAACGACACGGCTAAAAGCGGCTCCCCAACAACGGATCGTCGTCGTTTGCTCTGCCGGGAACTCTGGACCGACGGATGGTACGGTTACGAACGTGGCACCGCCGCCAAACACGTGCTCGTCGAACTTTCGAACATTTTTTCATTGGATTAATCGCTTTTTGGTTAATATGCTGCTTCATGAGGTACGCTCACCACTTGTTCGATAAAATGTCACTAATGATGGTAGATTTATTAGTAGATTTTCATTTGCGGTAGATTTGTTTAATACATTGCGGTAGATTTTTTTAAGATGTTATGGTAGACTTGTTTAAAATCTTGATGGTAGACTTGTTTAAAATCTTGACGGTAGACTTGTTTGATACGTTGTAGTAGACTTGTTTGATACGTTTTGGTAGACTTTTACTAATTTATGATAGACTTATTTTCTGGTTTGTTTCGTCTCGTCTCACTGTCGGTTTAGTAAAGCTTCAGGTCGAGGGATTTGTAGCTTCGTTGATTTGAGTTGCAGAGATACATATCGGGATTCGTCAAGTTGTAGATCCACCAGATCTGCTATGTCGCCTCTTTCCGGCAAAAACACGTTTGATTCCCGACACACGATATGGTAGACTTATTTTTAAAGATTTGGTATATTTGTTTAATACGTTTGTGGTAGATTTGTTTAATACGTTGCGGTAGACTTGTTTAATACGTTGCGGTAGACTTGTTTAATACGTTTCGGTAGACTTGTTTAAAACGTTGTGGTAGACTTGTTTAAATTCTTGATGATAGACTTGTTTAATACATTGTGGTAGACTTGTTTGATACGTTGTAGACTTATTATCTAGAATTTTTTTTCTTCTTCTCCAGTATGCGACGGGCGACGAACGACGGGTCTGAAGAGTAAATGGGCGATGCGACGAAAGGAAAGTTGGGATTTGTTTATCAAAAAATGTGTGTGTAGATTTGTTTACTTGAATAATGGTAAATTTGTTTACTTGGTGGCCGGTTTAATTTTAGGGTTTTGTAGATTTATTTGAATGGTGGCCGATTTGCTTGTAAACGTTGTTGGTCCCGACAGATCTGCTTTGTCGCCTCCTTCCGGCGAAAACGTGGTTGATTCCCGACATACGATATGGTAGACTTATTTTCAATGATTTGGTAGATTTTTTTAATACGTTTGTGGTAGACTTGTTTAATATGTTGTGGTAGACTTGTTTAATACGTTGTGGTAGATCTATTTAAAATCTTGATGGTAGACTTGTTTAATACGTTGTGGTCGACTTGTTTGATATGTTGTGGTAGACATGTTTGATACGTTGTGGTAGACTTCTTTCCTGCGTTGAAACTACACCTCTGTGAGATCCCCACTTCATCTTTGAGAGGCGTGATCCCCACTTTCTGTCCTATCGTGTACTTACTTTCATCATCAAATCACAAACAAAAAACAACTCTATCAGGAGGAAAGTTTTAAAGAAGAAAAAGAATGTGTGACAAGGTTTCAACACGTACGTGGCTTGATAAGGTTTTGGTTTCGAGGGTATAGTTGTTGGATGTTTGACAAAGTCTGAAGATGAATAAATCAAGCGTGTTTTTAGGAGCTTGAATAAGTATTTTCTGTTGAAGTTTCTTTCCGTTTTTCATTCATGAAGTTTCTCTCTAATCGTTGTAAGGCTTCTATAAAAGCCAGTGTACTCATCTTAGTTCAATAACATGAAATCATTCAGACTACACTTCATATATTGAAAGCAAACTTATAGTTCTAGTTCATTTAATAGTCAATTCACAACATACAACTCTACCACGAAGAAATCTCTTTCCTTGCCATATCTGCATATATCCCCAAGATTTGATACTGGTTCTTTTTTTTTTGCATACTTCAAGATTTACCAACTTGGAGTATTAGATTTGCGGGTGTCACTCATCCCAGTGGTGAAATCGTTAAATACGTTGCGGTACTTGTTTAATATGTTGTGGTAGATTTGTTTGAAATTTTGATGATAACCAAAGTTGATCACTTCTTAGTATTCTTCCCACGATATTGTAGACTTGTTTCATTACGATTTGGCAGACTTGTTGCATACGATATGGTATACTTGTTTCATACGATATGGTAGACTTGTTTCATATGATGTGTGTTTTGATATTGATGCCTCTAATAACATTTTAATATGGACTACCATGGTTGAAGATGATGAAGAAGAACAAAAATTGCAAGATAAAAGTTGTCGGAACTATCGTGATGAAGAAGAGAGGATGTTGAAGATCTTGAAAAAATATTGTGATGAAGAAGAGAGGATGTTGAAGATCTTCAACATCTTGGAAAATACTTCATGGTTTTTCTGGGTTGGCGGCGCAACCCTAGATGAAGGTGGGTGCATGGTTTTTTTTGCAAATCTGAAGATCTTTGGCGGGCAAAATCGTCATTTGATAATCTCCAGTTTTAATAAGTCTACCGTCAATAAAATTGAACAATATCTGATATATCTACCAAATTCAGATATATCTACCAACTTTAGATAAATCTACCAACTTATGATAAGTCTACCAATTTCGTGTATCCAAAAAGTTTATATATGTCTACCGTTTTATAAATAAATCTACTTACTTTTAATAAAACTACCGTCATTAAAAATAAATCTACCGTTTTAAGAATAAGTCTACCACGACAATATTAGTCTCCCGTCATTACAATAAATCTACCGTCAGCAAAAAAATGAACCATCCGATGATAAGTCTGCCGCCATTACAAATAAGTCTACCGCGGAGGAGATAAATCTACCATCAAAGGAAATAAATATACCAATTTGGTCAAATGTCTACCAAAAAGTTAACCGAACACTCGTTAAATCTACCAACTCTTAACAAATCTACCGTAATTAAAAATAAATCTACCAAAAGATTAATAAATCTACCGCCCAAAAACATATCTACCACCTCGTAAAAATATGTCTACCGAAATAAGTCTACCGTCCCGAAATAAGTCTATCGGCTGAAAAATAAGTCTAGCGGTCGAAAAATAAGTCTAGCGGTCGAAAAATAAATCTACCGGCCAAAAAATAAGTCTACTAACAATAATTAAATCTACCGTCAAAGAACGATAGACTTGTTTATCTGAGCGCGCTGATGTGGATTAAAAATAGTAATGGCAATATCGTAATTACGTTTTTGTCAACAAATGCCAAAATGTCAAAATCAGTACCCTAAGTTATTCTAGTAATTTAGAAAAATTTGCATTGTTTTAATAATTAAAACATTCTTTAAAGTTAGTTTAGTTATTCTCCCTTAATTTATTATGTTTTGTTTCTTGGTCTTTTGAGTTTATGAGACAAATGCCCAAAACTTCTTGGTAATCTAAAAGCTCGTTGTAATAAGTTCTTGTGATATATTTTTAGGAGTGAGCTTGAAACACCCAAACTCTTATATATTTTTTTTAAAAAGCAAACTTTGTAACTACAAAATCTTTGCATTATTGCAACAAAAAAATCCGTTACAAAATTGCAAATTTCCCTAGAAAGTCGTGAGTTGAGAGGGAATTGTAAAGGATTTGGTCTGTTGCAAAACGTCCGATGAAAATTGAATTCCGTCACCAACGGATGATTGGACTAGTGGTTTTAGCACAGGGGTTGGTCCCATGAGTTTCCTAGAAGAGATGTTTTACGCCGCGTCATTGGTATTAGCAAATGCTGGTTGGTCCCATGAGCTCCTTAGTTCGAATCCCGTTGGAAGAGATACTTTACGCCGCGTCATTGATATTAACAAAGGCTGGTCCCAGACCTAAGAAGATTAGTGGGCTTAGGCCCGGAGCCCTCCTGATTAAAAAAAAAAAAAATTGAATTCCGTTTCAAATACACTTCACGCTAATTTGCAAAAACTATGCAACAGATTTTTAAGATAAAAGTTTGCAACATAAAATACGTCGAAAATCAGTTGCGAGTAGAACTTGTTGTCTAATGCCTCTAGTAAATATAACTTTTGCATCCGACATTGATCGTATGTTGCGGATAGAACTATTTGTCATAGAATCGTTTGTAGTAAATCATAATATGTAATACAATAATATCAAAAGAGCTTTACTGATGATGACGTAAAAACGATAGCAAACAAAAAATCTCGTAACAATTTATGTTCCCTTACAATAATAAAGTTCATCAAAACATTGTTTTGGTTAATTAAGTACAACATACCCTAGGGTCACAATTAAATAAAAATATAAGTGATACCAAATTCTATATTTGAACAATCTTCACTAGTTTTGACATATGGCTTCAAAAAGTGAGTGAAAATCAATATTTAATTGGAATATTACAATGGAAGAGTAGAGTGAAGAAGATAAGACATTCCAAGTTGAATGAAAGAAACTATGGAATAATAAAGAAAATTAAGGTGGTTTAAAATAAGGAAAAGCAGTAAAAAAACTCTGAAATAATGTGAGAATTAGCAGAAAAACTGCAGCAAAGAGAGAGAAATATGCCCATGGATTGTTGAAATACTTGTGTTTCAAGATCGCTTTCATAGAATTACACTTTCGGCTGTAGTTACGGTCGACCTTATTCGACAATTCAGATAAATAACTATTTTGGAGATCGAAAGCCACTTCTTGACATAACCGGTTGAACAAATCCGCAACTTCAGAATCATTTCCTAACCAGTGTTCAATGATACCACAGTAGTGCAAATAGCTAACATCTTCGGCAGAATCTATTAAATTGTCCATAAAGATTATATATGTAGGATGTTATGTCGTTGTTTGAGTCGATATGGCATTGCTCAAAAGCTATAAGATTCGAGAAGAGAGATTTGGTACCTACAACAAATACGAGAGACCATATGGTATTTTTATAAGTTTAAGGAATTATGGGGGTTCTCTAGAAAAAGTGCATGTTCTTAAAGTCATATTCCGAATTGGTCAAATAGGGAATAGTATGATGACAGTTTAATAATCTATTTACTTTAGCTACTTGTGGAGAAGAACTGAACAAAAAAAGTCATACAAAAATTTAGTTTTGGTTATTTTTTTAGAAAACAATTCACGTTGGAGTGTAAAATATGATTAGAAAAACCATTTATATGCAGATGGTTATCACATTGTGTAACATATGTTCTTTATCAACAGTTATAAGAGATAGGTGTAAAAGAAGGAAAAACGTGTGAACTTACCGTCATGGATAAGTAGTTTGGGTATCTCCAGATAACCGTTTTTGAACCTAATATCCCAAAACCGGTCGGTTTTCCTTCTCTTGAATTTAATACCGGCCTCTCTTAGTTCCGTCACGCAGTGTATTAGTTGTTGCTGGCGATTATCCGCCACACGCTTTTTCCACGACCATCTTGTTCTCGATAGCCTCGGCTCCGGTTTTAGACTAGGCCGGAGCAAACTTCGACGGAAAAGATCTAGACAATGCAACTCTTCCTTGTCCTTGTCAGCAATTGGGTTAAAAAAATTACCGTTTTCTAGCGAGTTCTCGATTTCTAGTTGGTCGGTTTTGTTGAAACGGGTATGAGCACGTCTCCTACAAATCAATTTGTATCGGGGAGGTTCGGGGATTTTCTGTTAAGATAGAGCCGGTTGCGTTCCGGTCGGCAAATGAGGAGGAGGAGGTGACTTATAGCTGTGCCCGGAGGGCTGCCTACGTACCCTGGATTGGGGATCAAGCCATTCGTAGTTCGTTGCTGAGGCGGGTATGAGAGAACTGGAGAGCTGAGAGCTAGTCAGGTCGACTGTCAGGTCGGGTCATCGGTCGACGGTCGACCGTAAGGTCGGGTCGCTGGTCGACCGTAAGGTCGGGTCGTCGGTCGACTGTCAGGTCGGGTCGTCGGTCGACTGTCAGGTCGGCCGTCAAGTCGGGTCGTTGGTCGGCCGTCAGGTCGGGTCGCCAGGTCCGGTCGCCAGGTAGGGTCGTCGGTCGACTGTCAGGTCGACCGTCAGGTCGGGTCGTCGGTCGACCGTCAGGTCGGGTCGTCGGTCGACTGTCAGGTCGGTCGTCAGGTCGGGTCGTCAGGTCGGGTCGTCGGTCGACCGTCAGGTCGGGTCGTCGGTCGACCGTCAGGTCGGGTCGTCGGTCGACCGTCAGGTCGGGTCGTCGGTCGACCGTCAGGTCGGGTCGTCGGTCGACCGTCAGGTCGGGTCGTCGGTCGACCGTCAGGTCGGGTTGTCGGTCGTCGGTCGACTGTCAGGTCGGATTAGTGGGCTTAGGCCCGGAGCCCTCCTGATTAAAAAAAAAAAAATTGAATTCCGTTTCAAATACACTTCACGCTAATTTGCAAAAACTATGCAACAGATTTTTAAGATAAAAGTTTGCAACATAAAATACGTCGAAAATCAGTTGCGAGTAGAACTTGTTGTCTAATGCCTCTAGTAAATATAACTTTTGCATCCGACATTGATCGTATGTTGCGGATAGAACTATTTGTCATAGAATCGTTTGTAGTAAATCATAATATGTAATACAATAATATCAAAAGAGCTTTACTGATGATGACGTAAAAACGATAGCAAACAAAAAATCTCGTAACAATTTATGTTCCCTTACAATAATAAAGTTCATCAAAACATTGTTTTGGTTAATTAAGTACAACATACCCTAGGGTCACAATTAAATAAAAATATAAGTGATACCAAATTCTATATTTGAACAATCTTCACTAGTTTTGACATATGGCTTCAAAAAGTGAGTGAAAATCAATATTTAATTGGAATATTACAATGGAAGAGTAGAGTGAAGAAGATAAGACATTCCAAGTTGAATGAAAGAAACTATGGAATAATAAAGAAAATTAAGGTGGTTTAAAATAAGGAAAAGCAGTAAAAAAACTCTGAAATAATGTGAGAATTAGCAGAAAAACTGCAGCAAAGAGAGAGAAATATGCCCATGGATTGTTGAAATACTTGTGTTTCAAGATCGCTTTCATAGAATTACACTTTCGGCTGTAGTTACGGTCGACCTTATTCGACAATTCAGATAAATAACTATTTTGGAGATCGAAAGCCACTTCTTGACATAACCGGTTGAACAAATCCGCAACTTCAGAATCATTTCCTAACCAGTGTTCAATGATACCACAGTAGTGCAAATAGCTAACATCTTCGGCAGAATCTATTAAATTGTCCATAAAGATTATATATGTAGGATGTTATGTCGTTGTTTGAGTCGATATGGCATTGCTCAAAAGCTATAAGATTCGAGAAGAGAGATTTGGTACCTACAACAAATACGAGAGACCATATGGTATTTTTATAAGTTTAAGGAATTATGGGGGTTCTCTAGAAAAAGTGCATGTTCTTAAAGTCATATTCCGAATTGGTCAAATAGGGAATAGTATGATGACAGTTTAATAATCTATTTACTTTAGCTACTTGTGGAGAAGAACTGAACAAAAAAAGTCATACAAAAATTTAGTTTTGGTTATTTTTTTAGAAAACAATTCACGTTGGAGTGTAAAATATGATTAGAAAAACCATTTATATGCAGATGGTTATCACATTGTGTAACATATGTTCTTTATCAACAGTTATAAGAGATAGGTGTAAAAGAAGGAAAAACGTGTGAACTTACCGTCATGGATAAGTAGTTTGGGTATCTCCAGATAACCGTTTTTGAACCTAATATCCCAAAACCGGTCGGTTTTCCTTCTCTTGAATTTAATACCGGCCTCTCTTAGTTCCGTCACGCAGTGTATTAGTTGTTGCTGGCGATTATCCGCCACACGCTTTTTCCACGACCATCTTGTTCTCGATAGCCTCGGCTCCGGTTTTAGACTAGGCCGGAGCAAACTTCGACGGAAAAGATCTAGACAATGCAACTCTTCCTTGTCCTTGTCAGCAATTGGGTTAAAAAAATTACCGTTTTCTAGCGAGTTCTCGATTTCTAGTTGGTCGGTTTTGTTGAAACGGGTATGAGCACGTCTCCTACAAATCAATTTGTATCGGGGAGGTTCAGGGATTTTCTGTTAAGATAGAGCCGGTTGCGTTCCGGTCGGCAAATGAGGAGGAGGAGGTGACTTATAGCTGTGCCCGGAGGGCTGCCTACATACCCTGGATTGGGGATCAAGCCATTCGTAGTTCGTTGCTGAGGCGGGTATGAGAGAACTGGAGAGCTGAGAGCTAGTCAGGTCGACTGTCAGGTCGGGTCATCGGTCGACGGTCGACCGTAAGGTCGGGTCGCTGGTCGACCGTAAGGTCGGGTCGTCGGTCGACTGTCAGGTCGGGTCGTCGGTCGACTGTCAGGTCGGCCGTCAAGTCGGGTCGTTGGTCGGCCGTCAGGTCGGGTCGCCAGGTCCGGTCGCCAGGTAGGGTCGTCGGTCGACTGTCAGGTCGACCGTCAGGTCGGGTCGTCGGTCGACCGTCAGGTCGGGTCGTCGGTCGACTGTCAGGTCGGTCGTCAGGTCGGGTCGTCAGGTCGGGTCGTCGGTCGACCGTCAGGTCGGGTCGTCGGTCGACCGTCAGGTCGGGTCGTCGGTCGACCGTCAGGTCGGGTTGTCGGTCGTCGGTCGACTGTCAGGTCGGATCGCCGGGCCGTCAGGTCGGGTCACCAGGTCGGGTCGTCGGTCGATCGTCAGGTCGGGTCGTCGGTCATCGGTCGACCGTCAGGTCGGGTCGTCGGTCGACCGTCAGGTCGGGTTGTCGGGAGAGCTGGGAGCTCATCAGAGCTGCGGAGAGCTGCAGAGAGCGGAGAGCTTGGAGAGCTGCGGAGAGCTGGGAGAGCTGCAGAGAGCTGGGGAGAACTGGGAGAGCTGCAGAGAGCTGGGGAGAGCTGCACCGAGCTGAGAGAGCTGCGGAGAGCTGGGAGAGCTGCACCGAGCTGGGAGAGCTGCCGAGAGCTGCCGAGTGCTCCTTTTAGAGAGGAAAAGTTATTTAGAGAGAGAGGATCAGAGTTTTTTGTGTCTTGATAATGAATACCAAATGAGGTATTTATAGTGGGAGTTGAGCAGACAGCTCTCCGGTTTTTAGGGACGACGTGATGGTTCGTGAACAGTACCCATCACGTCGTGAACAGTGCCGAGCAGGTCGGGAACAGTAACCGGCATGTCGGGAACAGTAACCGGCAGGTCGGGAACAGTAACCGGCAGGTCGGGAACAGTAACCGGCAGGTCGTGAACAGTAACCGGCACGTCGTGAACAGTACCGAGCAGGTTGGGAACAGTACCGTATCTGCATAGTGGATGTTGGGCCTTTGATGTTGGGCCTTTTGCTTTGGAATGAGCTAAAAAATGGGGTGTGCTCATCACCACACCCACAATAGCCCTCCCCCAAGTTCGGCGAACGAGTGTCGAAGTCGGCTGACGAAACAAGTCTCAGCTCGGTATATGTTAACCTGCAAGTAAGGGTGAACTTGATTAGAGTTAAAAATTTATGTGCAAGTGCGAGACTAGGCTCGGCACTTGTTGATCGTGTTGTTTGCGAGATGAGCTCGGCTTTGCTGACTCAAGCTTAAGTACGAGGCTGGGCTCGGCACTTATCTTGTCGAGTGTTTGCGAGATGAGCTCGGCTTTGCTGACTCTTAAGCTTAAGTACGAGGGTAGGCTCGGTACTTATCTTGTCGAGTGTTTGCGAGATGAGCTCGGCTTTGCTGACTCTTAAGCTTAAGTACGAGGCTAGGCTCGGTAGTTATCTTGTCGAGTGTTTGCGAGATGAGCTCGGCTTTGCTGACTCTTAAGCTTAAGTACGAGGCTAGGCTCGGTACTTATCTTGTCGAGTGTTTGCGAGATGAGCTCGGCTCAAGGAGAATGAAAAAAGTAAAAAACAAAAATAAGCTTGGCACTTATCTGTATGGAGTTGTTCGGAGATGAGGGCGATGTTCCCGACATTTGCCGAGCTACTCTTTGCGTGTAGAAAAATCCTCAAACGCCCCTCCTTCTAGCGCCAATTGTTGAAACGGGTATGAGCACGTCTCCTACAAATCAATTTGTATCGGGGAGGTTCGGGGATTTTCTGTTAAGATAGAGCCGGTTGCGTTCCGGTCGGCAAATGAGGAGGAGGAGGTGATTTATAGCTGTGCCCGGAGGGCTGCCTACGTACCCTGGATTGGGGATCAAGCCATTCGTAGTTCGTTGCTGAGGCGGGTATGAGAGAACTGGAGAGCTGAGAGCTAGTCAGGTCGACTGTCAGGTCGGGTCATCGGTCGACGGTCGGCCGTCAAGTCGGGTCGTTGGTCGGCCGTCAGGTCGGGTCGCCAGGTCCGGTCGCCAGGTCGGGTCGTCGGTCGACTGTCAGGTCGACCGTCAGGTCGGGTCGTCGGTCGACCGTCAGGTCGGGTCGTCGGTCGACCGTCAGGTCGGGTCGTCGGTCGACTGTCAGGTCGGTCGTCAGGTCGGGTCGACCGTCAGGTCGGGTCGTCGGTCGACCGTCAGGTCGGGTCGTCGGTCGACCGTCAGGTCGGGTTGTCGGTCGTCGGTCGACTGTCAGGTCGGATCGCCGGGCCGTCAGGTCGGGTCACCAGGTCGGGTCGTCGGTCGATCGTCAGGTCGGGTCATCGGTCATCGGTCGACCGTCAGGTCGGGTCGTCGGTCGACCGTCAGGTCGGGTTGTCGGGAGAGCTGGGAGCTCATCAGAGCTGCGGAGAGCTGCGGAGAGCTGCAGAGAGCGGAGAGCTGGGAGAGCTGCACCGAGCTAGGAGAGCCGCCGAGAGCTGCCGATTGCTCCTTTTAGAGAGGGAAAGTTATTTAGAGAGAGAGGATCAGAGTTTTTTGTGTCTTGATAATGAATACCAAATGGGGTATTTATAGTGGGAGTTGAGCAGACAGCTCTCCGGTTTTTAGGGACGACGTGATGGTTCGTGAACTGTACCCGTCACGTCGTGAACAGTGCCGAGCAGGTCGGGAACAGTAACCGGCATATCGGGAACAGTAACCGGCAGGTCGTGAACAGTAACCGGCACGTCGTGAACAGTGCCGAGCAGGTCGGGAACAGTACCGTATCTGCATAGTGGATGTTGGGCCTTTGATATTGGGCATTTTGCTTTGAAATGAGCTAAAAAATGGGGTGTGCTCATCACCACACCCACAGGTTTTGGTTGATGACTTATCGGTTGGCATTAGCGGGTTGAAGAACCGAATTGCTAATTGCGCCACTAAACCGGTTTGGTTTTGTGTACCAAGTTGTAGCTGTAATAACCGGTTGAGTACGAACAAAGGAAGTTGATTTTCCAGCATTACCATGTCACGTTGAATTGAATGCATCGATCCTCTCATCGCAAAGACCGGATCGTTACGACCATATCTACCCAACACCTAAATAAATCAAAGACATAATCTGATACAGATCGGTTTAGCAAGTATATGAGATAACTGAAAAAAGACAGAAATATGATAAATTAGGTTTTACTTATGGATATTATTTTTTATAAAAAACGAACCAAAATCCGGTTAAACACCCCTAATCAAGCTTACCCGAGTGCCAAGAATCCTTTATCGTTATTGGCTCCCCTGAAAAGCTCAAGAACAAAACAACCATCAAGAACCATCATTTCTGTGAACTTGTTACTGCTCGAACAAAGAGGACCTTCGTAACAAGCACGAGCCTTCTCCTCAAGCTCTTTCATGGCGTCAATATACATTTCAATGTGGTGCTTAGTGCGTTTCATGACCATATTGACCGCACGCCATTTGTGATGTTCCATGGGCACTAGATGTTCTTTGCCATGGTGGTACGGACCAAGCGAGACGGTTTGAGGGAAATAGGACTTCTCATCGTTTTCTTGGAGGTACTGTGGAACTCTATAGATACAGAGTTTGTCCCAACTAGTTGTTGCGTCGTCTCTAAGTGCTTGATCCATCCTGTCTTTGATCGAAATCACCCATTCTTCTCGTGTCTCTTCGGGTTTCTGGTTTCGGGTTTGGAGTTTTCGGCGCATCATGAGGGTGACCAAGTACCAGAACATGTATTTGGGGTACAACTTTTTTCTTCTTCTACTTATTATTAAGTACCGTAGAGGAAGAATCGGTCCAAATGGTGTTGACGGTGGTGGTAGCGGTGGTGGTGGCGGTGGTTGTGACCGTGGCGGAAGCGGTGGCCGTGGCCATTGTTGATCCCACGGATCACTAAGTGTGTTTAAAGAATGATTAGGAGACGTGAGGTGAGATTTTCGTTAATAGAGCAATTTAACCACAATTAAGACAGGTCGGGAGAAATATGAGTAGGCCGGGGGCCGTGTTTCGTTTTATTGATGAAAGAGAAGCAAACGCTTTTGAATTACGAACTGGTTCCGAAGGACGTCCAGTTCGGCGTTCTAAAGTGTTGTCTCGTTACAAAGATAGAGAGGTCGGGTGGCTTGTGGTAGGTGAGAGAGTAAAAATCCCAGTCCCTCTCATTAATGACATATGAGGGGGTATATATAGTCGGGGTCGGCTTCCTGCTCCCCGGGATCTCGGGCCACGTGTCGTCTACGGCCTCTTTTGCGGGTAAGGTGGCCTAGGAGGCGTGTCCCGGCTTTCGAGGAGAGAGGTCATGATGAGCTCGGCGTGGCGTGTTGCAGAGCAATGCACTGTTTCACCAACTCTGCTCCACCTGCTCCCTCCTGCCCTTGTCAGCTCTGCAGGGTTGGTGGGACGTCGGGTCGAAGGCACGTCCCTACGCGGGTAGGGTACTGCCTTACCAACTCCCACGCGCCTACTCTTCTGACACTTCCTGCTCTGGCGGGGCATCAGCGCGGGCCCGGGGTACGTTGCTTTCAGGTCGGCTACCGAGCTGAAGAGTGGTCTTGCAGGTCGGTGATATTAAGTCCGGTGACCGCACCGAAGAACGGCCTTTCCTAAGATGGGCCTAACTAATTGGGGGTGCTAGGCCCACCTCCAACAATAGGCTCTCCCCCAGTTCGGTGTCGCGAGGCGAAGTGAGCGTGCCGAAGTTGATCTAATGTTAGTGCGGCGCATCTTAGGACGGTTTTTCCGTGCTCAACTGTATTTGCCTTTTCCGAAAAATCCGCAGAAGGTTGGCGCGTATCCGCCACGCGGGGGATCGAAAGGTTGCCTCGTTTTTCGCGCGAGATGCCCACGCGCGGCGTGTGACAGACGCTTCGTGGTTATCGAGGCACCCCCTGCTTTTTGGCGTGGGAGATCGAGGAGTCGTCATCATTAGGTTTTTTGGGCAGCCGTGCTTCTTTTGACACGCGTCCAGGCGTCGCTTCACTGTCCCCCTTCCTCTATTTAAACATTCTTCCTCCTACTGTTAAAACCTTCTGCGCATACTCTTAAGGTAACCTCCTTTCTCCGATTTCCTCCTTCTCTTCCTACTTTCTTCCTGTCTTTTCGATTTCCTCCTCTCCGTGTAATGGCTCCGATGTTAGACGGTATCAGAGTTGAGTCGAGCGAAGAATCGGCGTCCCGTGGTGGCGGTAACGATTCTCCGAATTCCTCCTCCGGTGATTCCGAACATGCCTCTTCTCCGCGACGAGGGGCAGACAGTGGGGAACAGTTGGCCCCCTCGACTTCGGGGGCCGCCCCGTTGCTCCCGGGGACCCATCTCCGGCCGAAGACGGTGGTTAGATCCTCTGGCGGTCGCGGTGTTGGCCAAGCTGAGGGTAGAACCGGGCATCTGGGCGACCGTGGTGGTCGTCAGGGCGGCCGTGGAGGCGGAGCTCGAGTGGCCAGGGTGAGGTCCCCCCTGGTCCCCTACGAGCAGGGAGGGTCACCGACCTGGAGCACAGCGGAGTCGGTGACCCTCCTGGGGAATCTGTGTGGTTTTTCCGCCGGCGTTGAGCTCAGGGTACCCAGGGCGGAGGAGCGCCCGTGGACTCCTCGGCCGGGCTTCGTCTGCTTGTACGAGTCGTTCTTCCAGAAGTGCGGCTTGCGCCTTCCTCTCCCCGAGCTGTTCGTCCAGTATTGCCGGGCGCGGGGCTTGGCCTTCTCGCAGGTCTGCCCGTCCACGGTCCAGGGGATGATCGTGCTGCTGACCTTGGGGCACGAATGCGACATGGAGGTGACGTTGCCTATGTTCGAGGCGTTCACCCAGCAGAAGGCAAACCCCGGGATTCCTGGGACCTTCTATGCCGCTTTCAAGCCCGCGGCGAACGTTCTGGAGGCACCCAGCTCGGGGTCTAGGGCGAGCAAGCTGTCGAAGGTCGAGGACTGGTCTCGCAGCTACTTCTACGTACGGGCTACCGCCGTGGCTGGGCTCGATCCGTTGGCGAGATACACCCGGGATTGGAATTTTTCCCCGGGTAGGGATTTGCAGGTCGAGCTGACTTCTCCTCTTTGGTTGTCTGACTGATGATTTTTTTTTTTTTGTCTTGCTCTTCAGGCCCTCACTCCTCCGGATTCAAGCTACCGGACTACACAGGTCTACTTGCCGTGCTCAGGACAGTGCGTCGGAGAGAGTTGAAGTCCTTCACCGCTGCGAGAATCGAAGCTGCAATGACCGGAGGTGGTTTCTTTTTTTTTTTTTTTTTTTTTTTTTTTTTTTGCCGAACTAACGGTTCATCCTTCGCAGGTAGAGCAAGGTTTGCCAATCCGCAGTACGCGGACTCGTATGTTGCACCGCCGCCGCTGATACCCGAGGTGCCGGTCAGGCGAGACCCGGCACCACGGGTAGCAGGGGATTCCTCCGCGGCGACTCCCTTGAAGAGGAGGGAAGACCGGGCTGCTGGTGGGGAGACCGGCAGAAAGACGAGGAGGACGGGAGAGTCCTCTTCCGGAGGTCGGGAGGTCATCCGGCCTACACTGCCCGGGCCGGAGCCCGGGGTGCCTGTGGCCGTCGTGCCGGCAGGGGGGGTCGATGAGACCCGGGCCCAAGGGGGCGATGGGGTCGGCGAGACGATCGTCGTCGTGGAGGATCCTGCTGCTGTGCAGGAGGCCGAGGGTCGCAGCGTCGAAGTGGGCGGCGCCTCGGGAGGTTCCGACGATGGGCCTCGGGACTACAGCTTCTCCTTTACCCACGAGGATGGAAGCAGCCAGGTCATCGTCGATCCGGACGAGTGCGCCGAGCTGGCGCAGGCCATGATGTTCGGGCAGAGTCCGCACTTTGTCCCGCTGGAGATGGCGGAGGCCGATACCTTCCGCCAGGTGGCGCGATCCGCAGCGCGGGTAAGCCTTTGTTCTGATCTAACTGCTTTTAGCTGGACTTGTTGTGCGTCTTTGCTAACGACTTGTTTAATGCAGACGATGGCCCTTAGTGCCTTTCTGGCGGAGGCCTATGAGAAGAGGCTCGCCGAGCAGGCCGCCTCGATTAACTTCCTCCAGGGGTGCCGGGAGTCCAGCTCGCAGATCCAGTCTACCCGTCTCAACGGGCTCGAGAAGGAGCTGAGAGATGAGAATGCCCGATCTGCGGCGTTGGAAGAGGAGGCGGTGGGGTTAAGAGCCCGGGCGGTCGAGGTGGCCAGTCTGCAGTCTGCACTAGAGGCCGAAAGGGACCGTGCTGCAGCTGGGTGGGATCGGGCGTCGGGGCTCGAGGAGGAGAACGGGCTCCTGAAGGGGGAGCGGGAGACACTCCGCTCCAGGGTGAAGGGGCTGGAATCTGCCATAGGCCGGGCCAAGGTGGCCGTGGCTGCGGAGAGCGATCGGGTGTCAGCCCGGTGGGACGCGCGGAACCGGAAGTGGTCCGCGAAGATGGAGAAGATCCGCGCCCACCTGGACGGGCGCCGCCGGGCCTTAGAGCCTCACCTTCTGTACAGCCAGGTGACCGGCGTAAAGGCCTGCCTCAAGAGGATGGAAGCAGAGGACGGGGTGTCGGTACCGTTCTACCGGTATCAGAAGCTGGACGTGGACGAGGCGGCATTCGGTGCCGTACTGGACGGGATGGACTTTCCGGATTTGACCCCGGAGGATCTGGAAATCCCTCTGGACCGTGCTCACGGCGTTCTGCTTGAGCACATTATACCCGTCGCTCCCTCTAGCACCCCCGTGGTGGATCTGGCCCTGGAGGCTCCGCCGGCTGCTGAGGACGTTCTTGCGGTTGCTGAGACCGTCCAAGCAGATCCCTCGATCCCGTCTGCTGACGAGGGAGTCCCCGAAGCTGCTGGGATTGTGCAAGCAGATCCCTCGGTCCTGTCTGCCGTTGAGGCCGGTACGGACGCGCCGTCCGGTGAGACCGGAACCGACGTGCCACCCGGTGGAGCCGTGGTTGGGGAAGAGGGGGCTGGGCAGCCCTTCCTTGGTGAGTACGGGACCAACGCGAGGATGGTGGCCCCGGCTGATTTAGATGGTACCCGTGCTGACGGGAGTGAAGACCGACCGGCCGATGCGGCCTTGTAAAAACTTTTTCCTTTTTGTTTTCTTCTTTTTGTAGAGACTGGGCCGTAGGCCGTTTCTTTTTGTAAGGACTGGGCCGTAGGCCGTTTATGTAATGACTAGGCCGTGGGCCCTTTTAATGATGACAAGGCCGTTGGCCCTTTCTTTCTTCTTTGTAAGTGCCGTTTCGAGGCTGTTGTAATGACTAGGCCGTGGGCCCTTTTTAATAATATCGAGGCCGTCGGCCCTCTTTTTTTTTTTTTTTTTGTATAAGTGCCATTTCGAGGCTTTTTTGATTGGTAGAGTAGGTCGTAGACCGTACTCTGTCAAGTAAGCAGGTCGTGGACCGTGCTCTTGTATTGGGTGCGAGGTAATCTCGGCTTAAGGCACTTATTGCTTGTGTACCTTGTTTTTTTGGTGCGGGTAGCGAGCCCGGCTTTAGAGACACTTAATGCTTGTGTGTCTAGTAGAGGTGCGGGCCCTGGGGCCCGGCTTTGGCACTTATAACTTGTGTGCCGGGGAGAGCGAGCACCGGAGCTCGGTCCCCTTTTTTTTTGTAGTGCGAGCATTTGGAGCCCGGCTACCTTTTTTTTTTTTTGTAGTGCGAGCGTTTGGGGCTCGGCTTGTTTTTTTTTTTTGTAGTGCGAGCGTTTGGAGCTCGGCTTCTTTCTCTTTTTTTTTTTTGTAGTGCGAGCATTTGGAGCCCGGCTTCGTTTTTTTTTTTTGTAGTGCGAGCGTTTGGAGCTCGGCTTATGTTTTTTTTTTTTTTTTTTTTTTTTTTTTTTGTGAGTAGCTCGGGAGCGTCTTCCTTTGTAAAAAAGGTTTTATTAGGTTGATAGCTTAGCCCTGGTTAGGGGTTGCCTACGTACCCTTTAGTATAAGGGATCAAGCCAGTCGTAGTTCGATTGTTTACAAAAGCGGAGAGCGGAATGGAGGCCGGGGGCTTAATAGTAGAAGCGCTTGAGGTTGATCGAGTTCCATGAGCGCGGGATGGCGTCGCCGTTCATCGTGACTAGCTCGTAGACGCCGGGTTTTACGACCTTGGAGATAAGGTAGGGGCCCTCCCAATTGGCACCGAGCTTGCCTGCGTTTAGCTCGGCGGTGTTTTCGAAGACCTTGCGGAGGACCAGGTCGCCCTCGGCGAAGAACCGGCCTTGAACCTTCTTGTTGTAATATTTGGAGGCGAGCTGCTGGTAGTTCTGGATTCGGAGTAGGGAATGGTCCCGCTGCTCTTCAAGGAAATCCAGCTCGCTGAGTAGGATGGCGTTGTTCAGTGCGGGTTGCTGGGTGAGCATAGTGCGGCGAGGAGTGGGGAGCCCGACTTCGGATGGGGCCATTGCTTCCATGCCGTGGGAGAGGTTGAACGGTGTTCGGCCAGTCGATGTCTTTGGTGTTGTGCGGTGGGACCAGAGGATTCCATCGAGCTCGTCGGCCCAGGACCCTTTCTTGTTATCTAGTCGCTTTTTCAGGCCGTCGAGGATGGTCTTGTTGGTGGCCTCGGCTTGTCCGTTCCCCTGGGGGTACCTCGGAGTGGACTTACTTAGTCTGATTTTCCACTTCGCGCAGAAGTCTTCGAAGAGGGCCGATGTGGACTGGGCACCGTTGTCGGTGACGATCTCGTACGGGAGCCCGTGCCGGCAGATGATGAACTTCCAGACGAACTTTCGGACGTCCTCTGCCTTGATCTTGGCGTATGATTCGGCCTCGACCCATTTGGTGAAGTAGTCGGTCATGACTAAGAGGAAGCGCTTTTGGCGAGATCGGGGAAGGGGCCCGACTATGTCCATGGCCCATCGCATGAAGGGGTAGGGTGCCACCGCAGTGGCGAGGAGCTCGGTTGGACAGTGAATGAGGGGACCGTGGCGCTGGCACTTCTCGCACCGCGCTGCGAATTTTTCGCAGTCTTGGAGCATTGTCGGCCAGTAGTGGCCTTGGTTCCGTATTCTCAGGGCGAGAGCCCGGCCACCGGAATGGTTTCCATCGGCGCATTCGTGCATTTCCTTCATCACGTCGATGGTTTCCTGCCCGTGGAGGCAGGCGAGCAGGGTTCCCGAAGCGCTCCATCGGAACAGATTGCCGTCCAGCATCGTATATTGGGCACACTTCTTTCTTAGCCGCCGGGCGGCCCATCGGTCTGGGGGGTGAATGCCGTCTGCGATGTATTGCAGTAGGTCGACTCGCCAGTCTGGCAGTTCGGGCTCGACCGGGGGTGGTGGTAGAACTTCGGGAGGTGGTGCTCCTTCGTCCGCGGCCTGGGGGTTGATCAAGTAGGCCCCCTTTGGCAGCTCGATGCTGGGGAAATCGATGATATCGACCGGGATCACTCGTCGTTGGGCCGGGGCCGAGGTGGATCCTAGCGCGGCGAGGGCATCTGCGGAAGTGTTATCGCCTCGGGGGATCTTTGTCAGGGTGAACTCGGCAAAGTCTGCGGCCAAGCCTTGGGTCACCGTGAGGTAGGCATCCATGCGATCGTTCTTGGTCTCGTACTCCCCGCTGAACTGATTAGCGACGAGCTGGGAGTCGCAGTAAGCCCGGATTTTCTTCGCACCGACCTCCTTTGCTAGGCGCAGGCCGGCGATCAGAGCTTCGTATTCTGCCTCGTTGTTTGATACCGGGAAGGCCAGGCGGAAAGACTGCTCGAGGATCTCCTTGGTTGGGGTTTCGAGGCGTATGCCAACGCCGGACCCGTGCTTGGAAGCCGATCCGTCGACATGCAGAGTCCACACCTCGGGCACTTCGCTGACTGCCAGCTCGGGTGCCAACTCGACTAGGAAATCGGCCAGGGCCTGAGATTTGATCGCGGTCCGACCTCGGTACTCGATTTCATACTCGCTCAGCTCAACGGCCCACTTCATTATCCGGCCCGATCGGCTCGGGCTGTGGAGGATGGTTCTGAGGGGGTAGGTGCTTAGGACGGCAATCGCATGGGATTGAAAGTAAGGCCGGAGCTTTCTAGCTGCGACGACCACTGCCAAGGCGAGCTTCTCCAGAGTCGGGTACCTGCTCTCCGCGTCGTCAAGGGATTTGCTGATGTAGGAGATGGGTTTTTGGTCACCCCGGTCTTCCCGCACTAGCACGCCGCTGACTGCTGACGTGGAGATGGCGACGTAGAGGTAGAGGATTTCGCCTTCTTCTGGCTTGGACAGGACGGGGGGAGTGGATATGTACTCCTTCAGCTGTCGGAGGGCGTCCTCGCATTTGTCGTCCCACTCAAACCGCTTGTTAGCCCGGAGCAGTTGGTAGAACGGGAGACACTTGTCGGTAGAGCGGGAGATGAATCGATTTAGTGCGGCGGTTCTCCCGGTGAGTCGTTGTACTTGACGCGTGCTCTCCGGGGATTTGAGCTCGATGATAGCTCGGATCTGCTTGGGGTCGGCCTCGATCCCGCGCTGGGTGATGATGTACCCGAGGAATTCGCCCGATGTGACGCCGAAGGAACACTTGGCCGGGTTCAGCTTCATGTTGTATTCGTTCAGCGTTCGGAAGCAGGACCGGAGGTGAGTGACGTGGTCGGTTGCCACCAGAGACTTCACCAGCATGTCATCTATGTATACCTCCATAGTGCGGCCTATTTGGTCGGCGAACATCCGGTTGACGAGCCGTTGGTAGGTGGCCCCGGCGTTTTTTAGTCCGAAGGGCATTACCTTGTAGCAGTAAATGCCTCGGTCCGTGATGAACGCGGTCTTCTCCTGATCATCGGGGTGCATGGGGATTTGGTTATACCCCAAGAAGGCATCCATGAAGGAGAGTAGCTCGTTTCCTGCGGTGGCTTCGACGACCTGGTCGATTCGGGGGAGGGGGAAGCTGTCCTTAGGGCATGCCTTATTGAGGTCGGTGAAATCCACGCAGACCCTCCATTTTCCGCTCTTCTTCTTGACTACCACTGGGTTGGCTAACCAGTCCGGGTATCTCACCTCGGTGATCGAGCCGGCCGCGGTGAGCCTCTCTACCTCATCATTGACCGCTTGGGCGCGCTCCGGGCCAAGCTTCCGCCGCTTCTGCTTGACCGGCCTGCAGGTTGGATCCACGTTGAGCTCGTGGCTGCACGTGTTCGGGTCAATGTCGGGCATGTCGCCAGTTGACCAGGCGAATGTGGAGACGTTCTGCCCTAGGAACTCGACCAGCTCTTGCTTGATGCTCTCGTCGAGGTCGGTGCCGATGCCGACGCAGCGGGCGGGGTCGCGTGGGTCGATGTTGACCTGGGTGACAAGGTCCCGCCCGGGGAGGTCCTGGGCGCCGAGCTCGCCGGGCTGAAGCGCATTGATGGCCAAGCAGGCCGGCGCGGCGCGGCGCAGCTTGTGCTCGATGGCGAAGCAGGCGCGGGAGACCCTCTGGTTACTCCTAAGAGTGTATGTGCCGGCCTGGTTGGGGAACTTGAGGCACTGATGGTACGTCGACGTGACCGCCTTCATCGAGTGCAGCCAGGGGGTTCCAAGGATGATGTTGTAGATCGGGGTGGTGTCGAAGACCACGAACTTGACGATTTTCGTCACCCGACCTACGTAGACCGGCAATTCGATGGTGCCGATTCCGTTGACGGTGTCCCCGGCGAAGCCGGTTAGCGGGATGGAGTGCAGCTTGATCTCGACCCCGTTCAGGTTCATCCTGGCGAGGGTATCCTTGAAGATGAGGTCGACCGAGCTGCCCGTATCGACGAGGACTCGGTTAACGTCGCAGTCGGCTACGCGGACTTGTACGACGAGGGGGTCGTTGTGGGGCTGGTGGACCCCGGCCGCATCGGCCTCAGTGAAACATATCCCCCTCTTGCTCGTGTCCTGGGCGTCGATCTCCGGCCCGGAGTGCCACTTCAGGGATGCGTCGGTCCTCCTCTCGTGACGCTTGATGGACCGCACTGAGTCGTTACACGAGAGGAGGCCTCCCATGATCATCCCTATCAGAGTGCGGGCCGGGGGAGGCGATCTACCTGTTTCCCGGTCTCGCGAGGGAGATCGTCGCCGCCGGTCGTCGTTCTGGGCGCGGTGGTAGGGCCTAGTCCGGTTATCCTCGCGACCTTGGTTGTCGCGGGGTTGATCGTGATCGCCGTCCCGAGCATGCGGTCGCAACCGCTCTGGGACGCTGATTTCTCCCCGCTGAAATTGTTTCAGCAGGACCTCTTGGAGGGCGCGGCAGTGAGAGGTCGGATGCCCCTTTCGCCGGTGGAAGTCGCAGAAGGCCGTCCTGTCGTAGGGCTCATCTGGTCGGAACTCCCTATCGCTCGGCTCGTCGGGACGCCGATCCTGCTGGTGGGGATCCCGTACGTATTTGTTCCAAGGCAACCCTGGCGCGGGGCCGGTGGGAAATATGGGACCGCGCAGACGGGGGCCGGAGGGCGGTCCGCTGACCAGGAATGCGGCGGCCTGCTTTCCCTTGCTGCGCTGGTACTCGTCATCGTAGTGTTGACGAGGCTCCTGGTACCTTTCCTGAGGCCGCTCCTTTGGGACCGGGGCCTTGTGAGGGGTGCTGTTTCTCGACTCAGCCGCCTTCTCCTCCTCGAGCTCGACGAAGAGTCCAGCGCGGTGCAAGGCGTCTTCCAGGGAGCGCGGCCTGTTAAGCTTCATGTCGTCTTTGAAGGCCGAATCGGCCCGCAGTCCCTTTCTCAGAGCGGGGAGCTCTGACTCGTCAGTCACGTTGCTCTGGGAGGCCGTGGCCTTGAAGCGCTCGATGAAGGACCTGAGCGATTCCTTTGCTCCCTGGTTCATTGCCCAGAGGTCCGCGCTGGATGCGGACTGGCGGATGTAGATGGAGTAATGCTCGAGGAAGGTGGTCGACAGGTCCCTGAAGCTGTCGATGGAGTGCGTCTTTAGCCGAGAGAACCACATGAGGGCCGGGCCGGTGAGGTTCTCCACGAAAAGCTGGCAGTGAGCGGCTTCGCGCTCGTCTGGTGAGAAGTGGGCGCGGCCCATGGCGATGGTGAACGCCGTCAGATACTGGGCCGGGTCGGTGGTGCCCGCGTAGGGCTGTAGCTTGAGCTTTCCGAGGTGCTGGAGTGGGACGGAGGCGATCCGGCGGGTGAACGGCGTGTTCTGCGTCTCTCTGAGGACGCGATCGATTTCCGGGGCCGCGCTGGTGGCTTGGTGGATTTTGGAGGACATCGCACGGATGGTCTCCTTCATAGCCTCGAACTCCGCGTCTCTTGAGCGCTCCGCGCTGGATCGGAGATGGTGGGCTTCGTCGCCCGGGTGGCTTCCTACGGCCGGGACGAAACGTCCGTCCGGCCCTTCGGATCCAGACGGCGAGTCGCTCGGTCGGCTTGTCCGGAAGCGGGGGGTTTCTTCCCGAGAGACCGGTTCTCTGGGATGGACGTCGGGGTACCCGACATTGTCCGACCGGTCACGGGAGGCCCCTAACGTGGCGAACCGTTGGTCGGTGGCTCGCGTTAGCTCATCGATCCGGGCGAGCAGGGTCTGCATCACGACGGACGGCGTGGGCTGGTCTTCCGATGCTCGTGGCGCGTTGTGGGCGGCGGAACCGTCAGAATGAGCGGGTGCTGAAGCCGGGGGCGGGGCCCTAGAGAATTGCTCTCGAGGAATCGCCTGGTTGGCAGCTGCTCGGGCTGACGACGGAATGGTCGCCGTCGTTCGAGTCGTTGGCGGGGCCGTTGTCGGGGCCTGGGCCGTTGTTTGGGTCGGAGTGTCCTGGTCTGACAACACTCTTGGGGTCGGAATTGCCATCTTGGGGGCGGTGGTGGTTGAACTGCTCCGTGCGTATAGAAGAATATCTTCCCCCTCCTTCTAGCGCCAATTGTTGATCCCACGGATCACTAAGTGTGTTTAAAGAATGATTAGGAGACGTGAGGTGAGATTTTCGTTAATAGGGCAATTTAACCACAATTAAGACAGGTCGGGAGAAATATGAGTAGGCCGGGGGCCGTGTTTCGTTTTATTGATGAAAGAGAAGCAAACGCTTTTGAATTACGAACTGGTTCCGAAGGACGTCCAGTTCGGCGTTCTAAAGTGTTGTCTCGTTACAAAGATAGAGAGGTCGGGTGGCTTGTGGTAGGTGAGAGAGTAAAAATCCCAGTCCCTCTCATTAATGACATATGAGGGGTATATATAGTCGGGGTCGGCTTCCTGCTCCCCGGGATCTCGGGCCACGTGTCGTCTACGGCCTCTTTTGCGGGTAAGGTTGCCTAGGAGGCGTGTCCCGGCTTTCGAGGAGAGAGGTCATGATGAGCTCGGCGTGGCGTGTTGCAGAGCAATGCACTGTTTCACCAACTCTGCTCCACCTGCTCCCTCCTGCCCTTGTCAGCTCTGCAGGGTTGGTGGGACGTCGGGTCGAAGGCACGTCCCTACGCGGGTAGGGTACTGCCTTACCAACTCCCACGTGCCTACTCTTCTGACACTTCCTGCTCTGGCGGGGCATCAGCGCGGACCCGGGGTACGTTGCTTTCAGGTCGGCTACCGAGCTGAAGAGTGGTCTTGCAGGTCGGTGATATTAAGTCCGGTGACCGCACCGAAGAACGGCATTTCCTAAGATGGGCCTAACTAATTGGGGGTGCTAGGCCCACCTCCAACAGCCATGATGGTGGTGGTGGTGGTGGTGGAGCAATAGGCACTGGTTGACTTCTTGTTAGTCTTTGGATAAAATTTCCAGCAAACTGAGAAGTAATGGGGCCAAATGATGGTGGTGGTGGTGGTGTTGGTGGTTGTCGATTAGTAAGATTCACCATTTTTTTTTTTTGGTTGAATCTTTTTCAGAAGATTTGAGAGTGTGACAGAAATTGTCAAAAGTAAAGAGTAACAACTGAATTAAAGTTGTGATGGGTTGCTAATATTTATGGAGATCTGTAATCACAACTACCATAACTGTTATCAATAATACATCTGTGCAGAAGATAAGAAGTCTGACAATGTAATTAATACTCATGTAATTAACAAACTATTACAACTACCATAACTATTATCAATAATACATCTGTGCAGAAAATAAGAAGTCTGATAATGCCTTGACGGGCCATGTTTTGTTTGTTATTTCTTCTACAAACTATTACTAAAAGACTATAAAAGTCTTGTGACAAATTATCGTAATATAGTAATATATATTAATGAAGTGAGACATTGAAACATTCAAACTTTTTATTTAAGAAAATAAAATACTCAAATAATTGAGATTTGAAATATCCAAACTCTTATTAATAAACATATATTTTTTTTCCACGATGTCAACAGCAGAGCAAGTTTATACTTTTATACTAGCATTTTTTGAATGTCTCGAGTCAACCAGACTTATACAGCTGTAATTAACATCCTCTATGTATTAAAACTTTCAAAATTCGGCCAAAAGCACTAACTATCAGAAAAATACCATTTAAATCTTCAACTTTTGTTGACTCTGCCAAAAAAAGTATGGTGTTAAGTCCATAGACGGAACGGATTAACGGGGTTACAATTCTGTTAAAATTCAAGGTTAACTCATACGACGTTGTTTTAAAATCCAATTTCGTTGACTCGGCCAAAAAGAGCACGACGTTAAGTCCGTAAACGGAATGGATTAACGTGGTTACAATACCGTTAAAACTCAAGGTTAGCTCATACGACGTCGTTGGAGGTGAGATTTTCCGATGTCGATAAATCTAGTTTTTTGTTTTTGTTTTACTTTTGGATTTTAAAACGACGTGTTTTACTAATTCATTTTTCGGTTCGGTTACGTATCGGTTCAATTCCAAAATTTAAGAACTGGTAAATACCCAAAACTTTTCAGATCTTAATCGGTTCGGGAATTTATTACCCGAAATACCTAAAATATATCCAAAATATCAAAAATATACCTGAAACTCCAAAAAACTAAAGAAAATATATCCGAAATACCAAAAATATACCAAAAAACATGGAAAAAAAAACTAAAGAAAATATACCGGTAATACCTAAAATTTACCCTAAAACCTGTAATATATTTAATATTTTTGGGTATATAATTATAATTCAGATAATTCGGGTACATGATAGGGTATCGGTTCGGTTTCGGGTGTTATCTGATTTCCACGGGTATCAATACGAAGGAACCATTGGGTATTTTTGGCATAACCGAAGCTAAACCTAACCGATTATTTTGGGTCGGTTCCGGTTCCGGTTTTTATGCCCAGGGCTAAAATAACCCACCTAATTACGCATCGATGCCCAGGGCTAAAATAACCCATCGGGTATTTTTTTTTTTTAACGCTCAATCCCACCAGTTAGCTCTATACCGCTGTCTTTCGAATGTGATTCACATCAACCAAATATATTTTATGTGCAAGAGAAGCTTCCACCATTTACTCTATTTCAAACGCAACATAGACATGAACGCTTTATTTTCGAACGAAATTGTCATTAGACATAATTTTTTCACTGAAACTTCAAAACTTTGAATAATAAAGAGA
The DNA here is from genome assembly GCA_030161315.1 of Eutrema japonicum. Classification (NCBI taxonomy): domain Eukaryota; kingdom Viridiplantae; phylum Streptophyta; class Magnoliopsida; order Brassicales; family Brassicaceae; genus Eutrema; species Eutrema japonicum. The sequence continues at coordinate 47,506,218 of BSQW01000013.1, forward strand.
CTTTAAATAAAATCCATTGTCTTCGAGCTTTTTCTTTAATTTGCTTCAACATTATAGCTCATTTCTCGTCTTCTTCAACTAATCAGTCAAAATCAAAGAAAATTGGAAATCATTCGAACATAAACGTACCTAATTGTTTGTCTTTAGCTAAGAAATCAAAGCTCTCATCAACAAACGATATTGAACGTATATTCACGAATTCAATGTCACCAATTACTAAATTCCTTGAAGATCAACTTCTTCCTTACCACCAACCTTCAATCGTCTCCTTTCTTCTATACGCTTTTATATTTGTCCGTCTTGTATTCATTATTTTTATCACCTCTCTTCCTCTTATTCTCTTTGAATCCAAGTCACTTTCTATAACATTCTAATTTGTTTATTTATCAATACAATTGGCGTCAGAATCTAAAATGTTGTGATATAGAAAAAAATGTAAAATGGTGATCCACAAGACAAAATATAAAATGATGTTCTACAAGACAAAATCAACAATAATTTAAGGTAACTACGACGATAACTATTAATTTATTAACATTATGGAGATGAACGGGCATCAAGAGTTTCACCAGGTTTTAAAACTATTGGTCAAAATAAATAAATGCTCACATTAATGTTTACAACTATTAATCTATTTTTTATCTGAAATTTGATGTGTCACAAAGAAAAATGATGATGTGTCATGGAGATTGGTGCTGAGTTGTCACACTCTTGTGAGGCACATTCACTCTTTATATAATAGATATCACTCATTTACTAACTGAATATTTTTATACATTAATACATATTTACATTTTTTATATCTTTTATATAACGTGCTAAAATATCTTATAATAAAAGTACCAAATTTTGGTTTATGCCATAATATTTTATATAGAGTGAATTTAATGAATAGCCTTGGTTAAACACTTAATTAAATATCTAGTTATGATAAATTAAAATTAGATATTTAGGAAAGAGAAAAAAAAATAAACCAAAAATATCTTCAACATTTTAAATAATTATACAAAATGCTATTGACCTGAAAACCTTTTTTCCGACAACGTAACCCGATGACACTGTTCATCAACCGTCCATTGACATTGTTCATCCAGAGTCGGCGACACTATTCACCACTAGAAAATGTAAAACCGTATATGTTTTTAGTGGATAACTATTTGATTAAGATGTTAACTAATATGATATCGCGATAAGTTTATGGTTATCCGATAACTATAGTCTATAGAATGTTAACGTGATACATGTAACAAAAATATATAACAGTTGTAATATCCGATAATCAATACAAATAACTATATAATGTTAACATGTTAAAGTAATATCCTATAATATAATGTAATGTGCTAACAATAATATTCGATACTTGTAAAGTGCTAACAATATTATCCTATACTTGTAACGTGCTAACATAATTAACAACGACACATATCACGATCTCGTGAGTAAAAATTATACTACGTATCACGCTGATGTTGAAGCGTTCGGCTTTATATTATAAGATAATAGATTGCCAATATTTATCTGGCTAATCAAAAAAATTTGAGAATCAACAACAAAAATAAATATAGTCATGTTCCCATTGCGTCACAAATCACATGTGTATGGATTGATATTACACAGACGTACGGAAGTTTACAAGCCAAACCTAAAGGTGAAGTTGATGATTCTACAAAGAAGGTGAGAGAGATCTCTGTTTCATTACATTGCAAAGTTGGTCTGGACTTTTCTTACCAGATGCTCTCCGTAGACAGCTCTTTTGAAAACTTGGGATTCTCCTCTCCCTGCAGGGTACTTCTGTTTACAGATATCTAATGGCTCGACGACCGCGTCGAAATTAGTCTGTTGCAGACAAGATTCAAATACATGAATGTGGAGTACCAGAGGAAAACACAAAGAGTGTTAGAAAGTTAGCAACCTCATAGAAGAATGCAACGCAGACACGGTATTGAGGAGAGTTATTGATCACTCTATGAAGGGTGGATTCGTATACTCCGTTTGAAAGTATCTGCATATATGATTCCTCAGAAGGTTCTCAAATGGATAATCAAGAAAGAGAAGTGAGAGTAGGCAGAATAAAACCTTTAACATGTCGCCAATGTTGCAGACAAATGATCCAGGGATGGGAATGGCTGATATCCAATCGCCGCCCAAGTTTCTCACCTTTTCAAAGTTAAAATTTCTTTAGAGAGACAAGACCTCTTTCTTCACATAAACATAGAAAACAATAACAATACCTGGAGAGCAGTTTTGTCATCATCTTGATTTACAAGAGTTAACAAGCCTGCAGAGAAGAGTGTTCCTCATTGAGAAAGAACTATGAAGATAGAATCAGAAATGCAACTTGACTTCACCTCAGGGTTTAAAGCTTAATTACCATAGTCAGTGTGAGCTCCACTGGAACCAGAGCAGCGTGGTAAGAGGATATTCGGACAAGGTGAGTTACTCGAGCTGATAATAAGAAAAGGGAATCGTTGCAAACAGACGAAAAAAAGTTACCATCCGATATCATTTTCGGGCTGGCCATTTGTGAACGGGGGACCTGGATAGCCAATAAGACGCATCACCCAAAAAGGCTCTCCAGCAATCTTTCCTTCAAACTCATATGGTGATCCACCAAGAGCTAATGAAATTCCCCTCAAGATATTTCTAGAAAGATCTGGAAACCATGGAAAGGAAATAAGTAACTAAGAATTTTTCCTGAGAAAATAAAGCACATTAAGAGAAACAGAAAAGGGTAAAAACACCTGTGCAGAGCTTGATATATTCATCCATCAGCTCTTTGAACTCTGGAGTATTCTCTGGCCTTCACCACAAAAACAAAAACAACAAAAATAGAAATGGTCAGAACTCAGAAGACGAAGCAACATAAACCCGATAAGAAATCGAATATAGATTACCACTGATTTGGCCCTTCCATAGCTTTGCCTATATCTCCATACTTACCCTGCTTAAACTCTCTGTAAAACTGTCCATAAGAGAATAATACACATCAGGAAATCAATCACATGGCTAGTGCCTAGTGGACGCACATACTTACATCAATGGCTTCGTGAATATCAGGTTTCCCCTTAGTTACATTTTCTCCAATTCTCTGATATCCTCTGTTTTACAGAACATCTCGATGAATGATCCTCGGAAACGACACTAGAGATTATTCGAATCTTAGAAAGCGTTTGTATTTACATACAAACCTGTATCCAGCTGCTAGAGTCATCTTGATCTTAAGTTTCTCTTCGTGAGGAAGCTTGAAGAACTCACGTGTGATCTCTCTGACTTTCTTGATAAGATCGTCCGAAATTCCATGCCCTATCTGCTCTCCCCAAATACAAAACCAGCTATTTTTCAAAAAAGAAGAACTCAATTTCGACAATAAAGCTATCAGAATTAAACTCAATTTTGGTACCACGTAGAAGAATCCGGCGTCCCGACAAGCTCTATCAAGTTGCCGGATAACATCAACAACTCCGGGATCCTCCGTCATGTCGGGATCATCACACTTGAGCAGTAGAGGAGATATGTCTGCAAGAACATCGAATTTTGAGTGAAGAATTGAATCAGAGTAAGGAGAATAGAATTTAGGGTTTCGTTAGTACCGATGACTGGTAAGGATTTGAAGTCCGTTGCCATCTTGTTTGCTCTTTCTTTCTCTCTCTCTCTCTCTCTCTGCTTCAGAATCTATCTGATCTTATTTTATTGGTAAATGGAGAATCTATCTGATCTTAAGAGGATCTCTTTTTTAAAAGCAAAAAGACTTGCGAGATTTATGATTTAAGATTTCCCAATGTGGATTAACGCACTATTTAAAACACTAAAAGTTTGTGATACTTTGTTTGCGAGATTTATGATTTATGATACTTTGTTTTATTAATCTAAGAATTCAAGATTCTTTATTTTTAAAGATTCAAATCATTCGATTGATCCTTTTGGTGCTTATTCAAAAAATAATCAATAGCGATTTAAATAATCTGAGTTTTAAATTTAATAAATTATGATTCCGTGATAATATCTTTTTAAAAATTGTTTTAAAGAATTTTATAATATATCTAACTAATGGTTATATATAAAACTGTCAACCCGGACTAACATATGTATTTAACATATTTTGCAATGAACTAAAATATTATTCGGGCTAATCCACAAAACCTATAATCTTGGAAACATAACTATAATATGCACCGTTTAATGAATATGGTTTTTGTGGTCAGTTCACAAACTCTTTAAAAAATCAATTTTTCGTGTATAACTCTTTATAATTTTTTCGTGTATAACTTTTTATAAAATTAGTAAAAAAAAATTCAAAATTTTTTTTGATATATATTCAAATAAAATATAATAATCATATTCAAAAGTATTGAAAGATCTTGAATATATTTTGGATGTTAAATATAATAAATCAATATAATGATTTTGGATGGATTTTAGAAAATTGTTATTATATTTTAGTAAAAGAAAAAATTTTAACACTGATTTATTATTTTATTACAAATTATAAAACCGTTCTACATGCACCACGCTGTAGTATAAAACTTATTCTATATATACCCTAGACTTTTCACCTCTTTTCTACATACCCAAACAAATTTATTATTTACTAAGCATCATGAATTTTGCATTCTCTTATAATTACAACATACCGACTAGAAATTATGATTGAGTTTAATAAACCGGTAATCGCGTTTTAAAAAACCACAATTCAGATAATCCAACCCTCAACCCCTAATCCGATCCCCTCACCCGACTTTTTGAGAGAGAGAGAGAGAGAGGACCTTACCAAATAGAAAAAGTTATGGAAGAAGCGAAGATGAGACACAATGATAGGAAGCGAAGATGAGACACAATGAGAGAAAGCGATGATATTGAGAGAAAGAGAGAAACAAGTCTTTAGATTTTTTCCCCAAATCGATTTGTTTATTTCATTAAGTCGGGTTAGGAGTTAAACGGTCGGATTATCTTTATCGTGGTTTTTAAAAATGTGATTACCAGTTTATTAAGTTGAATCATAATTTCTAGTCGATATGTTATAATTATAAGAGAATGCAAACTTCGTGTTTAGTAAAAAAACAAATTTATTTGGGAATTATAGAAAATAGACGAAAAGTTTATGATGTATATCAAAAAGCTATATAATAGAAATAGTGTATCAGAGTCAACCCAACAAATCATGAAAAAACTTTATTTTTACAAACTTCGCGTAGCAAATGCATGTGATGCCTCTCATTTCTTAGACAAGGAAGAAGTAGAACGTTTCTTACGATCACTACAAAACTGCGTGCTGTTTTTATCCATTTTATCCAACACGTAGTGCGCAAGCAAATCGTTAGACTCAACAAGATTCTCTCTGCACAAGAACTCATCTCCACAAAGCCTCTCAACGTCTCTGTAATAATCGTGCACGAACACATGAGTCTTCGGATTCCCGCCTTTTTTACTCCGGGCAAGAACCGCCGCCGTGAAAATCGACGACATCCTTCCCGGTCCTTCGTGAGCGTCTCCACGTGGCCCGTCCACAAAGATTACATCCCAATCGACATCGTAGACGTGATTCGGCAAATCGTTTAGACCTAATTTACAATCGGAGAAGAGGAGATTCTGCACGGGACGACACTCGTTTCCCGCCGCTTCTTTCGCCGCCGCTACGAGCTCTCCGGCCTCGTGAGCTTTCGTAGTGTATTGAACATCGAAAACGTCGATCTCCGGGTGGATTTCTTCGAAGTAAGTGTAAGAATCAGAAGAACTCTCTGAAATTCTGTATATTTTCTGATTAGGGTTTTACAAAGGAGACAATTCTCTATATATACAGAGGTAAAATAATCTTAACTATATAAGGCCCAATACATATATACCCAATAAGCCTATATCTCTTAATACCCCTCCTCAAGTTGGAGCATGGAGATCTCGAATGCCCAACTTGCACAAAATATCTTGAAAATGACGACCTCCAAGTGCTTTAGTGAAGACATCCGCCAATTGTTGAGTAGTAGAAACATGATGTGTCTGAATGATTCCAGCTACGATATCATCTCTAATGAAGTGGCAATCAAGCTCCACATGTTTCGTCCTCTCATGAAACACAGGATTCGCTGCAATATGAAGCGCAGACTGACTATCACAATACAAATCCATTGGACCAGAATGTGCAATACCCATCGTGGTCAATACACTCTTGATCCACTTTCACCGCCACAACCATAGCTCGGTACTCTGCTTCTGCCGAAGAGAGAGATACTACATCCTGCTTCTTTGACTTCCACGATACAGGTGAATTCCCCAACTGTATCAACCATCCACTTAAAGATCTCCTCGTGATTGGACATCCCGCCCAATCCGAATCACACCAAGCTGTAAGATGAAAATTACAGTCCGCTTTCAACAAAATTCCCATTCTAGGACACCCCTTCAAGTAACGAACTACTCGTAAAGCAGCCCGCCAATGATCCTCTCTTGGCTCACGCATAAACTGAGACAAGATGTGAACAGAATACGCAAGATCTGGTCTTGTCGCAGCCAAATAAATCAACCTTCCAACGATTTTGCGATACTTCTCCGGGTCAGTGAGTATCTCTGACGTCGACCTTCCCAACTGATGATTCTGCTCCATCGGAAACTCTACCGGCCTACCACCAAGCAAACCAACATCAGCAATAATATCCAGAGCGTACTTCCTCTGTGATAAATATATCCCCTATGCGTTTCGCGCAACTTCCAATCCAAGAAAATACTTCAATTTTCCCAAATCCTTCATATGAAAGCAATTACTCAGATATGTTTTGAACTTCTGTATCACTCCTGGAGAGCTCCCTGTTATCACAAGATCATCCACATATACGAGAACATGCAAGTGAACTTTACCACGAACTAACGAGAAAAGAGAGTAATCTGCCTTACTCTGTGTAAAACCATAGCTCAACAGTGCCGTCGAAAGTTTCGCGAACCAGCATCTCGGAGCTTGTTTCAAACCATACAATGACTTGCGCAATCGACATACCATTCCCTTCTTCGAGCTACCAAAACCCTGAGGTACTCTCATAAACACCTCTTCTTCCAAATCTCCATGAAGAAACGCATTGTGCACATCCATCTGATGTAACTCCCAATTTTTCCCAGCTGCAACTTGCAGAACCAATCGAACTGTGCTCATCTTTGCCACAGGAGCAAATGTATCAGAATAATCAATCCCTTCTTTCTGACGATTTCCACAAGCTACAAGCCTCGCTTTATACCTTTCAATCGAGCCATCAGCATTATACTTGATCGTGTAAACCCATTTACACTCAATGACATGCTTACCTGGTGGTAATTGTTCAATCAACCAGGTTTGATTTCGTTCCTGAGCCTCAATCTCCAGTCTCATAGCTTTTCTCCATCGCGGATCTTCCATAGCCTCAGCAAATGTTTTCGGCACAACTCCTTCTGTTATACTACACATGAACGCTCTGTGTGACATAGAGAACCTCTCACAGCTCACAAAATTCTCAATCCCATAATCATTAATCAATTCCTGACTCACAGCAGACGCATTCATTGCAAATGTCGTATTGCACACAAAATCTTGTAACTTGGCTGGAGCTTGTTTCTGTCGCATTCCGCGTCCCAAAATTTCTGTTGCTGCAGGTTGATCCACTAGGTGTCGATCGATACTGGCTGGTATCGGTCGACACTCATCGACATTCTCAGACTGTGTAACTGATTCAGGGTCAGTCTGTGGCCCTGTAATTCCCAACATATCACGTATTCCTGCTGATATAGCTTGCATATCTTCTTCTCCAACCTTGTCTGACACAACTGGAGTCTGTGTCACTGTATCTCTTGTCAAAACATGACTTATATCATCAAATCCAACACTATCATCCCCAAATAACGTCCTTAGATCAGAATTAGGTGGCTCATCCACCTGATCTTTTTGCTCCAAATATGGGAATCGTTCCTCAATGAAGGTGACATCCCGTGAGACAAAGACTTCACGTGTCTCCAAATCAAAAAGATTCCACCCCTTCTTCGCATAAGGGTACCCCAGGAATACACATTTCCTGCTTCTACTCGCAAACTTATCTCCATGCCGTTTCTGATTATGAGCATATGCTAAACATCCAAACACTCGTATCTCACTATAAGCAGGGACTTTTCCAAATATAATCTCGTACGGGCTCTTACCATTGTGTAACATAGACGGCGTACGATTGATTAGATATGCAGCACTCGAAGCACAATAACCCCAAAGTTCTATTGGTAGATTTGCCTGAAATCTCAACGCTCTTGCCACATTCAATATATGACGGTGTTTTCGCTCCACTCGCCCATTTTGTTGAGGAGTTCCTACACATGAAGTTTGATGAATTATCCCAGATGCGCGAAAATACTCCTTCATCACTATGAATTCACTCCCATTATCGCTTCGCACGATTTTCACCTGCTTCTCAAACTGTCGCTGGATAAGAGCAAAGAAATCGATCATTGTTTTCTGAACTTGTGTTTTATCACGAAGAAGAAAGACCCACACAGCTCTGGAATAATCATCCACAATAGTTAAGAAATACGAAGATCCACACAAACTCTGTGTTCGATATGGCCCCCAGAGATCGCAATGAACCATCTCGAAACACTCCTTACTCTTCTCCGTACTCTCAGGAAAGACATTACGACATTGCTTTGCTCGGAAGCAAACATCGCAATCAGAGACACCACCACTCTTTTGATCCACTTCTGGCAATTTCTTAATCACCTTTTCAGAAGCATGTCCCATTCTTCGATGCCAAAGTTCCAGAGACCCCACCTTACTAACCTTCGCCACATTCACACTTTTATGAGTACCTTGAAGAAAATACAACCCATCTTTCCTTTCACCCATTGCGATCGGAATCTGCAAAGCAATATCTTTCAACACACACAACTGCTTCGAGAACCACACAATGCAATTCATCTCATCAATAACTTGTGACACAGAGATGAGATTGCACTTAAGTTCCTTGACGAAGAGCACATGTGTCAAAGTACACTTCTCTGTCAATACCACACTTCCTACTCTATCAGCAGCAACCACATTTCCATTAGGCAGACCCACCCAACATGGTGAGATCGGATGCACATCGAACATGTCCCTCAATGTACCTGTCATATGGTGCGATGCACCACTATCAATAATCCACTCATCTATATATCTCGTACCAATAACACTGTTTGAAGATTCTGTATTTGGCTCTATCATACTCAATAGCCGATCCCACTGTTCTTTCTTCAGTCCTGTCATAGCATGAGTCGACACAACATGTGTGTGTGCAACCCTAGTATTGTGTCTACATGAAGCGCCTTCCGCAGCCTCGTCTTTCATCATATCCAAAGGGCCTTCCGCACCTACAATCTGCTCAAAACCAAACTTTTTCAAAGAAACGCATTCCGCAGATCCTGTTTTCTCAACTCCCATCTTCTCCATTATCACAAATAAACAACTCAATTGAATATTAATTTGTCACCAAACCCTAACCTCGACGACGACCGTGCAAAATTCGTGCAAAATCGCGTGTCTGATTTTCGTGCAAAAAACCGTGCAGAAAATTGATCTCGTGCAAAAACTGTGAAGAAATCGATCCCGTGCAAAAACTGTGCAGAAATCGATCCCGTGCAAAAACCGTTCAAAAATCAATCTTGTGCAAAAACTGTGCAGAAATCGATCCCGTACAAAAATCTATCCCGTGCAAAATCCGTGCAGAATAACTTGTCTCTGATACCATGTAAGAATCAGAAGAACTCTCTGAAATTCTGTATATTTTCTGATTAGGGTTTTACAAAGGAGACAATTCTCTATATATACAGAGGTAAAATAATCTTAACTATATAAGGCCCAATACATATATACCCAATAAGCCTATATCTCTTAATAGTAAGCCGCGTAGTATCGGTTTTCTTCGACGAAGACCGTGCGGCCGTTGTGGTTTAGCGATTTCCAGAGGAGGGTCTCGTGTGTGAGTCCGAAGACGAGGAGATTACACGGCAGAGCGCAGCGGCGGAGGACGTCGGAGATCGATTTCATCTCGCCGTAGGACAAGTGGAAACTGTCGTTGGATCTTGAAGCGTAGTGAAGCAATGCGTTGATGGCGCTTGTGGGTAGATTGGAGTTGGATATGGTCGTCGGAGATGTTGATCCTGCAGCGGATGTTACGACGGCGGCTACGGCGGCGGCGACGGAGGCGTTTTTGGAAGGGATTGTGTCTCTAGCGTAAAGGAGAGTGAGGAGGAACACGATGGTGAAGAAAGAGACAAATGCGAGAAGCCATAAACGAGTTGTGCTCGTTTGTTTTTGGATGTATGGATGAAGAAGGATGAGTTTCGTGTACGTGTTCCCTGATCCGCTTTTCATTGTTTTTGCTTCTTCTTCTTCTACTTCCTCTGTTTTCTTCTTCTGAAGAATTTCAGAGGAGGAAGACGATTGCAGGATGATTTAAGATTTCTCAAAGGGAGAAAAATGGGATTGATTTAAAAGGAAGTGAGTAGTGAGTAGTTTTCATGAAATGTGAACTATAAGCAAAAAAAAAAAAAAAATTGTATTAACATAGTAGAGCATTGAAACAAAAATTATGATAATTTTTATAGTTTTCACCCAAAAATCGAACTATAAGTTTTCACCAAAAAATCAAACTAAAAAAAATTGTATTAACATAGTATCGATTTTCTTCGACTAAGTTTTTCTTTCTCGTGATTAATGTAACGAACCTGGATAAACTTTTTTGGTTTAAGAAGAAGTTTTGTTTAAAAGTATGAAGTTTTGGACTCGAGAAGTAATATGTAAATGTATTTTTTCTAGATAAAATTTCAAAACTTAAAGATATCTTCAAAACAACAAAATTCAATCGTAATCAAAGTTTTCACGTTTTTTACGGAGAAAAAGTTTTCACGGTTCGATTTTTGGTGAAATAAAAACATGAAACCTTTTTTCGGTAAAAACGTGAAAACTTTGATTACGATTGAAATTTTTTGTTTTAAAAATCTTTAAATTTTGAAATTTTATCTAGAAGAAATACATTTCATATTATTTCTCGAGTCCAAAACTTCATACTTTTAAACAAAACTTCTTCTTAAACCAAAAAAGTTTATCCATGTTCTTTACATTAATTACGAGAAATTTTTTTAACTTAGTTTCGCCGGATTCTTTACATTTTCGTAACAGTTTATCTTTTTCATTGAAGAAATTAGTTTCATATGTTTTTTTGGTTGTATGATTTTGGTTTTTCAAATGTCTCATTTTCATAGGGATTTTGTCTCCAGAATTTTTTTGTTTATCCAAGATACATCTTTAAACTTTACCTTAATTACGACCAAAAAAAACTTTAGCTTATAATTATATAATAGGGATGGATTATGGTGTACATATATATACTTTTTACTGATTGAGCAGTATTTATATTGTTGGCTATAACAGTAGTCTTTTTTTTTTTTTGATAAACATTTGAATTTATAATAAAATGAGATTGTTTGTAAATATACAAAAACAACTTAGCGACAGGCGACAGCCTATTCCTTGCCAAAAAAAGATAAAAAAAAACAAGAGAGAAACTACAATGTAACCGAGACGAGTTGGTTCTAGTCTTTTGTTCTAGCCATGGGTGAGCCAAATCTGCATAAGGTCACCATAGTCTTTGCGATTCCTTCTGCCTAGGATCACGTCTCTGATTAAGCGATCAATGACCTTGAAGATAGCATAAAGCGTGGATAATGTTGCATTGTGAAGTCTATTGTTGTGCTCCGTCCAAATCCCGTAAATTGTAATTATTGGTTCGATCAAATACAAGATTCTTTTTTAATAGCGATACAAAAACAAGATTCTAACAAGTCGTGACTGTATTACATAATGTTTTCCCATTAGATTTTATATCATTTATAACGAGGGTGTGTGAGGTTGTTGTATTGTATGTATAGGTGTAAGAGTTTTGGTCATTGCGAGAGACACCAGATCTAATTACAGACCAAAAGTCCCTGTCTCCTATTGCTTTTGTTTAGCTCTTAAGGAAACAGCCAAAAACTACGAGATAAAAACACGCGCACAAAACATGAAAATAATTGTTTAGCAAAAAAAAAACATGAAAATAATTAACAGAATATTAATATAAATTATAAATACTTTCTACGTTTTCTTTGATTATTAGCCACGGTTGGATTGGGACATTAAGTTCATTCCAATACACAATAGATGATTTTGTTTGAAAACAAACATATATTACAACTTCACAAGTGACAAATGAACTGAAAAAGTGTATGTGTGTGTTTTTCTTGTGACTCGAGTTTAAGAAACACTCTGAGTATATCAGCATGTGTTGAGAAACTCTTAACAATGAAGAAGGTTTCGCAAAAGACACTAATCATAAAAAAGTTTTGAAAACGCAGCTTCACAGAAAAGCTCTCGATCGAGTTTGAAAACAAGACAACCCCACGTAGTTTTACATAGTACGGAAGTGATGATGAACAAATATTTCGTAGGCTCGTGATCTAAAGTAGAGAGGAGGCAACTCTGGTGCTCACCCTTAATCTAATGTGTGTATCCTACTTTGGTTTAAAAGGAACATATGTATCTAAATCAGGATCGTTTCTAGGCATGTGCGAGGAGTGCATTTGCACCGAACCATTGATAAACTAACAAAAGGATTCGTGTATTTAAGGGCCCAAAATAATTTTAAAACAAATTTTACATGTAATTAGGGTTCATATTTCAAATATTGCACATGGACCATAATTTTTTTTGTTATTTTTGAGCCGGGCCTGCAGATCTAAATTTAAGACCATCTCCAATGGTTGAATCTCTTAAAGGGTTCTTAACAATTTTTTACTATTAAATTTAATAATAAATTAAATTAAGAACCTTATTTTAGTTTTGCAAATATTTTTCTTTCCAATGGAGGAATCATCAGCTAGAGACGAGAAAGAGAGCGTCCCAGAAGTTGCTTCCTGACACGTGGAGGAGCAGAGAAAGCGTCCACACAAAAAAAAAATCTTGCCAATAGCTTTCTAACACGTGGCCGTAAGAACCGGAGCATCTGCAGCGGAGACACGGGTGATGGGTGTCTTCCGCTTTAATTTTTTTTTTTTTTTTTTTAAATTAATTTTTTATTATCGCGACGAATCACGTCGCGACACGTCATCACTTTTGGAAAGACACAAGATCTTGCGGAAGACACAATTTTGCTCGGGTCTTTACTGTTTTGCTGAGATTTAATATTTTTTAATTTTAAGACACTCAATTATTTGTGCGATGGAGATGGTCTTAAAAGCCTTAAACGGTTCTAAACAAATATTGGCTTTTATTTTTTTTAATTTTTTTAAAAAAACCCTTAAAACCTCACCCCTGAACCTTCGATGGAGTTGCTCTAAGGTGGTTGTACCAATGGGAAAAATAGTTGTTGATAAAAAAGAAAACATAACAAAACTATTGGATTTTGTCATTTGAGATGCTTTTCGATCGCCAACATGCAACGTAAACAATATCAAACTAGTTAGTTCTACTCGTAGAAATCTTGTGTACGTTTTCAGTCGAGTAACTAAAGTCATGTAAAAGGAAGGGCATATGCGCAATCTTCTTTGTTTGTTTAAGTCGAGCGTTCCATTATAGGCAGTTGCACTATTAAGCAATTCACGCATTACTTGCACGATTATGAAAAACAAAGTTCTAAATAAATTTTGGAACAAGCTTTAAACTTTACATGGTGTTTTGCATATATATATCGACAATATGCATTATGTGGGATTGAACAGTACTAGTGCAAACACACCAACACACGAATATTTTAATTAAGATACATGTTCTAGTCAACTCTATAGAAAGTTTAATTTGTTAGTTGTGAGACAAAATGAAAAAAAAAACTATAGTTCAAATAAAACAGAATTTAGTTATATAAACGGATGAACTAGGACAGACCAGCACGAAAATGTGGGTTTTATGCTTCGGCCTCTCTCCCTCGTCTAGAGTCTTTGCTTTAGACAATCAATGTGGAGTTTCCTTCCGGAAGGCATTTTGTCTTGCCGGTTTTCATGAGTTTATGGAAAACTTCCATTATTTCTCCAATTTTCTTTCCAAAAGTTTAACAACTGAATATCCTTTGCTTAATTCTGTAAAGCTCCAAGGTATTTTGTTAGGGTTCTTCACCCAAACAAAGGCGCCGCTTACAAGTTATCCTGCAAAATCTCCACGAAAACGTAAGAAGTGTTCACACAAATCAATATTTCTGCTACTCATGGACGGATTACTTGACCACGCTCTAAGTTCGATGACTCTGGAGGAGGACGTACCGATTCTTCTGCCTGAAGATGAGAGCTTTAGTGCAGTGCATGTTAATGCGCGAAACCGAATCGGCAGGCTTTTGAATCCAGATTGCCAGAATATGGCAAGGATGCTACGAACGATGCCGAATGAAAGCTTCAAATTCATCTTTGAATCGGAAACTGACATGAATACAATAATGAATGATGGGTTTTGGACTTTTGACGACTGGGAAATGTTTTAGATCGTTGGGTGGAGAACCCACCGTCTAATTTTCTACAAACAGCACCGATGTGGATCAGAATCAAGAACATACCAGTGAATTACTTTACACTGAACACAATCAATACGGTTGCAGATGCGATAGGACATGTGAAGGAAACTCTTTTTGATCCAGAAAGATCTATTATGCAAGCTTTTGTTCGCGTACTGGTCAGTATTGATCTTTCCAGCCAGTACGAGATACAAAGTCGATCACTTTGCCAAAGGGCGGTGGTGTGGCCACTGTGGAAATCGTATATGAGAAGATTCGGAAGAAGTGCTTTCACTACTTGAGGCTTACACATGAGAAATAAAGGTGCCCATTACTTCAAAATCAGAGAAACAGAGGTGGAAATACAACTCATGGGCAACCAGACACAAGAAATTCACTCGAACCAGCTGGGTTTCTGCCGAGACAGCACTACACAAACTTGGTTGAGCAAATTATGCCTCTACTAGCTCCAAATATTCCCCCAGGTTTTACTCCTATATCAAATGTGGTGGTGCCCGATGTTTTTGAGCAGATGAAGATATACATGAGTTGCCCAGACCCAGAAGAACGTATGATAAGGGAGCAGAGAATGAAGATGACCCTGGATGATCTCTAAAAAAACCCAGATGCTCAAAGATCAATTTTGCGCCTTGAAGCTCCTCCGGTTATATCCACGGATCTCGACAAGGATAAAAGAGTTGTTTTTGATTATCGTAATAATGATATGAATCAGAGGGAATGAATACATGAGCCAGCCATCCCAGAGGGAGATAATCATACTAATGAAAGAGGGAAGCAGTGCACCTCGAGGAATGTAGAGGAGAAAGAAAAGGCGACAGTAACAACCACGGAAGTAGTACAGAGCTCAAAGACTGAAAAGGAAAAGGAGACAGCAGTTATGGAGGGTCAAGGTAATATGGAGGGCACCGACACTTTCATCCCCATCACCACACCCACATGCTTTACCCTGGGATACACCGAAGCTAGCTCTTCAGGTATAAGTGGAAAAAGCAGAACCTCTAAAAAACAGTCATCTTCGTGGTCCAGGAAGAAGAGGGTTATTAACAAACCAATGATTCTGTCAAGTACATATCACAAAGACACAGAGGAGAATGAAACAGAACTACCAGCAAAATGATATGCTCAATTTAATACCCTAAGATACTAAAGCAGTTGTTGTAGTAAGTGTAGGGGTCGAACCACAAAGACTCACAGAGATCACACAATAAATTATGAAGTGTCGAATTACGCTAAGCCAGATAGATGTAATTAAAAACAGTGCAGAAATTAAACGAGATGTAAATCAATTGGGAAATATAGGCTCAGGGTTTTTCTCAGGAAATCAGTGAATGCAGACTAACTAACTAACATGATTCAGATTTAGTGCAGTTCTTGAACTCAAATCACTAAAATATAGCTAACCAACTCTCGTTGCGAAAACTATCTAAATCTAAATCCTAGGAATTCCAAATCTCTTTGCGAATCCTAAAGTCTAAATCAGCTTTAACAACAGGTTTGATATGTTCACAAATCAATTAAACCAAATCTCTTTGCGAATAATCAATTTGCTCACCTAGGTTCTATCAGGTAATTAATTGCACTCTCGTACCTAATCAATTATCCTAAGATTTATATTCTAGGTAGCTAATCTAGAACAAGATATGAACACAACCTAAGCGAAGAACTATAATTCAGATGGTGAATCCTAAAAGATATTTAACCTAGCATTCAAAGAAAACCCTTATGAGAAAACCCTAAACCTAAGGTGGATCTACTCAGACATGGAGAATGAAACAATCAACATGTTTGAATAAATCATCAATAGAATAGAAAGAAGGGTTTAGAGATCTGATCTCGGACGAAGGGAGATTCAGACTTGTCTCTCTAAAACCAAAGTAAAATCAAACACAGAAAATAAAAGCATCGCCTAAACAGGTGGCTGAAAAATCCTATTTATAACCTAAATCACGATTTGGGCTTTCTTGTAATTATCAAAGTCTTCTGGGTGCTTTTGCAATTCTCCAAGACTTCATAATTAGTCGCGGCCCATGAAATCTCGATGAGTGTCGATCGATACCAGGGGGTATCGATCGATGCTCGGTGCTCAGATCGGGCTCTTAGTCATCAGACTTCAGTCTCGCTCCAGAATGCTCCAGAAAAGCTCCAATAATTCCAATTAAGCTCCAGACGTGCTATAACCTGTGAAAGACTCTAAAAGACTCCAAAACACAAGAAAAGACTCTATAAAAGGACTTATATCATGGCCTAAATAGGGTAAAAACCATGATATATCAACTCCCCCAGACTTAGCCTTTTGCTTGCCCTCAAGCAAATAAAAGACTAAACCAGAAAAAGAGGTTTGAAAACGTAGAGACTCACCTGTTCCTGAACCATCGAAAAGACCATTTTCCCAAGTACCCAAATGTCACCTGATCAGCTTTCGATCTAACCACCATGTACTTCTCCGTAGACATTTGCAGCTTTTCCAGACTCCACACAAAATCCCACAGCATTATTCAAGTAAAGCCCTCATCGCCAGTTTCATCTCTGCAGCTAATTTTTAAGAACCTTCTAGACTCTTTACCAGACAATATCTTGACAAAGGAACCACCCTTTTCACACTTCTTTTGTATCAATTTCTCTCCTCCAGACTTATTTCTTATTATATCCTTATTATTATTTTTTATTTTCAGCTTAGCATATACATATCAAGGTAGGAGACGCGAGTATTGATGGTGTTTGCCACCAAATCCCCGGTTCTTCCCTCTCTATGTATCAAAGGATGTAGGCGAATAATGGCATCATAGGAAAATCCTAGCCTCGCTTCCAATCCTTTGTGTGATCATCCCCTCTTAAGTAGAATAATGGGATCGCTGGAAATTTTCCTAACCCTCTACTCAGAAGAAAATCATTTCAATCTTTTATGCTCTTAATCTATCAACTTATTTCAGGGGAGAGAGATACCATAATTCTAAACACACGGGTTCCTTTATCAGATATGAATGATGAATCAAGCTCTATGAACACTAACCACATTGATGAAGTGCAAAAATTTGGCTCAGGCTTCAGAAGAACTCTGCTGGAGACATGGATGTTTTCTAGTCAACTGGTCAGCCTTTGGATTTTTCATTAGTCGATCTAGAACTGATCCTGTAACACTGTGCACTCAAAAACAAAATCAAATCAATAGGTTCAAGCACAGGATCATCATCTCCAACAAATTTTGACTCGATAAAACGACTGACTCTAAGAAAAACGAAAACAATGTCAGCAGACACCTCCCCCAGACTTGAACAACACTGTCCTCAGTGTTATCTAGCCTAGAGTCAGTGAAAGAAACAAAGAAAAAGGATAGAACGAAGAGAAACAAGAAATTACCATTCTGGAACAGTCGGTGTCGAACGACACACGGCATGGTATCGATCGATACCATGCTTAGATCGACTTTGTGAATTTTCATCCGCGATTGGTGTCGATCGATACCATAGGGGTATCGATCGATGCTTAGGCGATTTCGAGTTGCTCCTTGTTCATCCTGACACAGACTAAAAACAAACGAAAATAAAAATAAAAACGAATCAAAAACAGACTCACCAGTGGGTTGCCTCCCACCAAGCGCTCGTTTAACGTCAATAGCTTGACTGTAACGCCCTTCAGGCTGGATAAGAGTGAGAGCTTGCACCAAAACAGGCTCCATCACTTGACATTACTAGCTTCAAAGTTCTGCTTAGCATGCTGTCCACAAACTCCTGCCCTTTCTCTTTCAGCTCAGAAGTAAGAAGGACTCTTGCCTTAGAGAATGGCTTCAAGGCTCCTTTGCATTTGACCTTGTACTCAATCGAATCTCCATTACACTTATGAGGTATCAAAGTGACATGGGGATTCTCAACTTTGTTGCTCTTGGCCTTCTTCTTTGTTGCCTTAGTTTTCTTGGCAACTTCTTTGGGGGTGCTGGGCGGTTCACCTGGAACATCTGCGACAGTAGGCTCATCAGGAGGCTCTTCCAAAATATCAATCGCTAGCGACTCTCCTGTGACAACCTCGATGCTAGACACATGTGTGGGAGCACTCCTAGGGGGAATGACACCATAATAGACCCCTCTGTCAATGTAAGAGAAAGAGATTCTCTTATTAGGTGTGTCTATGATCGCGCCTGCAGTAGCCATGAACGGTCGTCCCAAAAGGATAGGCATACGAGATATTGCACCCATCTCTACAACCTGAAAATTAGTAGGAACTAGACAGTCTCCTACTTTGACCAGCAAACCATGGATAGTACCGTGTGGAAGCGAGGTGGAGTTGTTCGCGAATGTGATAGATGCCTCTGGTGATCGAATATCAGCTCCTAACCGCTCTGCAATTGCCCTTGAGATGACATTGACACTAGCCCCTGAGTCGACAAGAGACTCTTTGAACTCAACTCCAGAGATAGAGCATGGAACTACAAATTTCCCTGGATCCTCCCTTGGAGTCAACTGTCTCAGTGGAGGTGGACCTCTAGCCTTAATGAAGAGTGCCTTAATCTCTTCCTCAGTTTCTCTGCAATCCTTGAAGTGACTTAGCAGAGGACGGCACTCTAGGGCTTCTTCAAAGGTTGAATCAGGGGAAATCCTTCTTACCATCTTCTCAAAGCCACGCAGCTGCTTTGGAGAGATGGGATCTCTGAGGTGTTTAGGTACAGGATTCTCCTTCTTGGGCTTGCGAGCTCTTTTCTCAGCTCGTTCCTTAGCTATCGCTGCCTGACACTTCGTTTCATAGTCTTCCCAAAATTGGGCGATATTGAACCGTGCTGCTGCTACTTGAGGCTCCTTGGTCGAAATATCATGTGTCTCCTCAGAAATTGCCTTGGTATCGACCGATACCAGTGGGGTATCGATCGATACACGGGTTTTGGAAATGTCCCGTTTCAGAATTGTAACCGGCATCGATCGACACCTGGGGGTATCGATCGATGCTCTGGCGATTTCAGAATCCTCTTCGTAGTTCTCTGCACTTGAGGAGATCGCATTGACGTGTGCATGAACCGATTTTCCCTTGGAATTTGCTGCAGTCTGAGCTACTTGAGTTTCCAGCATCCTGTGACTCGTATTTAGTGCCTCGATCCTTCCACTCAAATCGGTGTACATGGTGTCCATCTTACCATTGAAGGTGGCTGTCATCTTCTCCTGCCCTTGAACCAGGTGTTCAAGCATAGCCTCAATCTTACTCTCAGGAGCTTTGGGTGGTGGGGATTGGTACCCTCCTTGCTGAGCATTGTTGGTGAAGTTTCGATTGGAGTTGTATCCGAATCGCTGACCCTGAAAACCAGAACCACCTATGTAGTTAACATCTTCCACCTCATTCTCAGTAGCAAAGTGGACGGCCTTTGTTGTCCTTCCCAGCAGAAGACTGTGCATAGAATCCAGCTGAGCTTTCACTTCAGCAATCTGTGACCCATCCATGTTACCAGCCAGCTTCTTGCGCTCGAAGTCTGCGCTCTTGGTGCTACTACTAGATGCAAAGTTCTCAATCAACACAATAGCATCCTCAGGATATCTGGTGTTGAAATTACCATTGCTCGAAGAGTCCAGACCCATCTGATATCTCCAATCTACTCCTCTGAAGAAGATACCCAACAGCTGCACATTAGAGTATCCATGATGTGGACAATCTCTCTGATACGATCTGAATCTTGTCCAAGCAGCCTTGAACGCCTCAGTAGGTCCTTGAGAAAAAGTGGATATCTTATTTCTCAGATCTTCAGATCGCCCGTCATCATAGAAGTTAATCAGGAAGGCTCTCTTGGTGTCCTCCCAATTAGTTAGCGATCCAGGAGATAGCTGCCTCAGCCAGTAAGTAGCTTCTCCACCCAGAGAGTAGGGGAAGAGCTTGCAGAAGAGATAGTCGTAGGACACTCCATTGCTCTTGATGCTAGTGACCAAGTCCTCGAATTTCTCTACATGGTCCATTGGATGTTCATGAGGAAGACCATGGAAGAGATGCTGTCCTACTAGAGTGTAGTAAGCAGGTTTCAGCTCGAAGTCATTCCTCTCATAAGCAGGAGGACGAATCGCTGACCGATTGGCGAAAAACTGCTCTGGCCTGTTGTACTCACCAATTGTCTGAGCTCGAACACCTGCAGCATTGCCAACGTTGCCGCGCCCAGCTGGCACAACAATCTCAATAACAGGAGCAGGGACAACGATGTTTCCAGCTTCATCAAGTCGTTGCCCTCTCTCATTACACACATGACCCTCTTGGTCTCTCAGAATTCCAGCTTCATCAGCTCTTAAAACCACTGGGTTGTTCATCCCTGATGTTTGCTTGGTCTTTCTGTTTGTGCGTTCCACAAGCGCTAGCTGTTCCAGTGATAGTCCAACTAGCTGAGTGCTCTTGTTGCTCCTGGTTTCACGAACAGGCATACACCTGCAAGGAAAACACTAGGCAAAGCACGTAAGTAACCAGAAAAATACGTTGAGTATCGATCGATACCAAGTGGTGTCGATCGATACCAAAAAGGAAGTCGCCGGAGTATCGACCGATACTAGTGAGTATCGATCGATACCGACGAACTTAGTCGAAATTCTAAACTAAAATCTAATGGCGAAATTGAGTCCCCGGCAACGGCGCCAAAATTGATATGCTCAATTTAATACCCTAAGATACTAAAGCAGTTGTTGTAGTAAGTGTAGGGGTCGAACCACAAAGACTCACAGAGATCACACAATAAATTATGAAGTGTCGAATTACGCTAAGCCAGATAGATGTAATTAAAAACAGTGCAGAAATTAAACGAGATGTAAATCAATTGGGAAATATAGGCTCAGGGTTTTTCTCAGGAAATCAGTGAATGCAGACTAACTAACTAACAGGATTCAGATTTAGTGCAGTTCTTGAACTCAAATCACTAAAATATAGCTAACCAACTCTCGTTGCGAAAACTATCTAAATCTAAATCCTAGGAATTCCAAATCTCTTTGCGAATCCTAAAGTCTAAATCAGCTTTAACAACAGGTTTGATATGTTCACAAATCAATTAAACCAAATCTCTTTGCGAATAATCAATTTGCTCACCTAGGTTCTATCAGGTAATTAATTGCACTCTCGTACCTAATCAATTATCCTAAGATTTATATTCTAGGTAGCTAATCTAGAACAAGATATGAACACAACCTAAGCGAAGAACTATAATTCAGATGGTGAATCCTAAAAGATATTTAACCTAGCATTCAAAGAAAACCCTTATGGGAAAACCCTAAACCTAAGGTGGATCTACTCAGACATGGAGAATGAAACAATCAACATGTTTGAATAAATCATCAATAGAATAGAAAGAAGGGTTTAGAGATCTGATCTCGGACGAAGGGAGATTCAGACTTGTCTCTCTAAAACCAAAGTAAAATCAAACACAGAAAATAAAAGCATCGCCTAAACAGGTGGCTGAAAAATCCTATTTATAACCTAAATCACGATTTGGGCTTTCTTGTAATTATCAAAGTCTTCTGGGTGCTTTTGCAATTCTCCAAGACTTCATAATTAGTCGCGGCCCATGAAATCTCGATGAGTGTCGATCGATACCAGGGGGTATCGATCGATGCTCGGTGCTCAGATCGGGCTCTTAGTCATCAGACTTCAGTCTCGCTCCAGAATGCTCCAGAAAAGCTCCAATAATTCCAATTAAGCTCCAGACGTGCTATAACCTGTGAAAGACTCTAAAAGACTCCAAAACACAAGAAAAGACTCTATAAAAGGACTTATATCATGGCCTAAATAGGGTAAAAACCATGATATATCACAAAACAAAAAGCTGGAGGCAATTCAGAGGTCGTGTCCAAGCTATCCAAAACAACTGAGGGTTTGATGGTTCACCATAAACCATCCAATTCTCATTGACGACGCTCAGTTGGAACTGTCAAGGGTTGAGAAACAACTTGACAGTTCGACGCCTAAAGGAAATGGTGCATGAACATTTTCCGGATTTTAGGTTTCTCCTAGAGACTAAAAACTCTAGTGATCACGTGCTGAGGTTACATAGATCGTTGGGTTACGACCATATTCATTTGGTAAATCCAATAGGTCTTAGTGCATGGAGGATTGGAACTGTTATGGAAGAATACACATTATGTGGATATTCTTCAGTCGAATAATCGGGTGATTGACACAAAAGTGAAGTGTGGTACCCTGGAGTTCTTCATAACTTTTGTGTATGGCGACCCGGTTCGGAATCGGAGAAGCGTGGTGAGGGATATGTTAACAGCGTTGGGAAGTAACAGAGATGCGACATGGTTTCTAATCGGGGATTTTAACGAAATCGTGAATAACAATAAAAAGGTCGGAGGGCCAATACGACATGAATCAAGTTTCTATGCCTTCAGGTCTTTCATTCGATATTGTCGAATTAAAGAAACACCATGTTCTGGAAATCGACTATCATGCGGTGGATGAAGAGAAATTGTTGACTCTAATGGTAGGAAGGAAAAAGTCTGGATTCAGTGCCGACTGGACAGAGCTTTCGGTAATGCAGAGTGGTTCCGCTTGTTCCCGAGAACACATACAAAGTATTTTAAGCGATGGGATCGGACCACATGCCGATTTTAACGAGACCAGCTGGGTCTATTGGGAGTCGCAGAGGACGGTTCAGGTTTGACAAACGCTGGTGTTCGAAACCTGAAGTACGAGAAGTAATACGACGGGGATGGAATATGCATCCGGGGAAAGCCATGGGCGTTCGGATGTCCATTCGGGTTCGGTTCGGTTTATTCGGTTGTTCGGTTATTCGGGTGTAGAGGTCTAGGGTCCATTAAGATATTATTGATGTTCGGTTCGGGTTCGGTTCGGATGTGTTCGGGTTCGGTTCGGTTTCCTAAGTGTATGTAAAATCTGATTGTAACCCAAATATCAATGGATTCGGTTTCGGTTCAGTTTTTTCCAACCGAAGTACCTGTTTGCGACTAAAGTAACCAAAAATCCGAAGTAATACATAGCAAGTTCATCAAATATGGTAATAAAAAGAGAGTACTAATTCATGATTCCAAGTCCAAACAACCTTAAAGATCATAACCTAAAGAGATAAAACATAAAAGAGAGAAGGAAGATCCAAAACAAATGTAAACCAAGATTCAAACAATGAAACAAAGTCTGTTCAAAAGAGATATAACATACAAAAAAAGAACCAATATCCAAACCATGATAGAAAACAAAGCCTGTGACATCAAAGAAGGCTTAATCTTCAGAATAAGAGAGAACCAAGAGGCAAGAACCTTCAGAATCAGACATGTGGATGTGACATCAAACAAGGGTTACAAAAAAGCTTATTGAAAGCAAGACAGAATTAAGACAATTGAAACAATGTAAAAACAAATGACAAGGAAGAAAAACGAATGAGCTGATCCAATTGGGGTAATTTACCTTGAATCCGAGACAAAAGCAAAGTCATTTAGTCTTCATCATGAGTTAATCTTTCAAACTCTGCAAAAAAAAAAAACAGATTATTAAACAAGTTAAACATCTAATAAGGAATTAAATTAGCATATAATACAAGATAAGA
The DNA here is from genome assembly GCA_030161315.1 of Eutrema japonicum. Taxonomy (NCBI): domain Eukaryota; kingdom Viridiplantae; phylum Streptophyta; class Magnoliopsida; order Brassicales; family Brassicaceae; genus Eutrema; species Eutrema japonicum. Next base: position 47,530,236 of record BSQW01000013.1, read on the forward strand.
AAATGTACCTTGCTGAAGCTTATCTTCATACTCAACTTCATCAATTATTTGTTGATTTGTAAGCACCTTTGATTTAAATTGAATGTCTTGTTTCATCCAGTGCTCTGTACACATCAGAACTTCAATCATATAGTGAGTTAGACAACTCCTATATGGGTCAATGATTCTACCACTAGTGCTAAATGCACTCTCAGATGCAACAGAAGAGACTTGCATTGCAAGAACATCACGAGCAACCTCAGATAAAACTGGATACTTGCCACTGTTGAGTCTCCAAAACGAGAGTACATCGTACTCTATTCCAGGCATCAATATAGGATTCTCAACATTATCCTTCAGATATATATCCAACTCATCTCTTGTGTCTCGAACTCCTATCTGATGTAGCAACTCATCGTATTGACAATCAATATTTCTATAACCCAATTCTGGTTCCACCACTTCCATTCTTTCTCCACCTTGATCTTGAGTATTATGAGTAGGCTGAGATTACTGACCTTGAGACTGACCTTGAGATTGATTTTGAGACTGACCTTGAGACTGGCCTTGAGACTGTTGGAACTGAGAATCTCTCATGTATCTGCCACTGTACTCTTCAAACAAACTTTTAAGAAGATCATTGACATTATTATACATGTACTTACTGTCTAGAGTATCTTTCCCATACAGCTCATCAAAACACATCTTAGCGTACTGCATCTTCTTCCTAGGATCAAACACAGTCGCCACTATCAACATCTTATTGATGTTCTTCATACCGTCCCAATACTTATCAAGTTTACTCAACATTTCATCTGCCTTTACATTCAACTGAGTCTTAAAACTGTTACTCAGATCTTTCAAATTGGTGGCTATGGTCACTATCTGACCAAAACACTTGTGTGAATTCAAAGAAGAAGAAGCTGAGACTACCAATGTTGCGTTATAGAAGATGATAAGGAACTTGGCTAACCTTTCAACTTTTGTCCAATCAGTCCATTGTGGAGGCCCAATCCTTTTAGTTCCATTGTTAAACTCCAAGAAGTGGTCATTGTAGAGCTTGTATTCTGTCTCCATCTTAGCAAGTGCTGCCTTGAGCTTAAGTGCCTTTGTTATCATCAAATAGGTTGAATTCCATCTAGTTTTTACATCCAATGGCAAACTTCCTCTTGTCATTTTAGCAGAATCAACCCTCTGTTCAAATGAATTTAACCTATTTGTGTTGGATCTAACATACAAGACACCATTACGGATGGCTTCTACACTCTCAGTTATGTAATCTAATCCTTCCTTTGCAATCAAGTTAATAATATGAACACAACATCTCATATGCATAAAGTCGCCATCTAACACAAAGGAATCAGGAGATACTAAAGAGAAAGAAGCATGAAACTTCCTCAAAGCAGAACAATATATCGGCTGTTCCATTGTCCACAGTCACACAAAAAACCTTTTCTATTCCCCACTCAGCTAAGCAATCTAGAAGAAAATTTGATATTGTCTGACCTTTGTGATCCGAGACGAATTTGAAGCCTATGATCAGCTTCTTCAATCGCTAATATGCATCAATATAATGTGCAGTGATGACCATATAACTAGCACCTGCGGATATGAAGATTGTACAAATGAGATTAGATATGAAAATTAACTTATTGTGTGTAAATAAGAACAATTACCTGTTGTAGAAGCCACCCAAATGTCAGTTGTAAGTGATACTCTTTGCTTATTAGTTAAAAAACATTCCTTCAAAGCTGCTTTCCTTTTTACGTACATTGAAACAATGTCTCTTGTTGCTGTCCTTCTTGAATGAGGCTTGTACATGTTTATCTTGCAGTCAAAACAAATAAAATAGAATCAAAAACCCAAATAAATAGACAAATAAGCGTTTAATCAAAGAAACCAACCTTGTTGCAGAAGTTTTTCCAAGCCACACTTTCAATGAAAGCCAATGGCAATTCCCCTAGCACAAGCATCTCATTTGATGCTTCCCTAAAAACCTCCTTAGTCACTTTTGAATCCTTCAGACCTCCTTCTTCATTAATTATTAGTTGAATATTGGCTTCACCCTCTACCCATGCCTTGTATTGCTTGCAGATTAGAAGATGAGTTATAAGGTTTGAAGTCCCTGACTTTGGATTACATGAGTATTCATGCTTGCAGTAGTTGCAGATAAACTTGTTACGATTATGTGATCTTCTTGTGTAATGCGACCATACGTTGGACCTTGTTGGAAGGAACTTCTTTTTAGGCTGAGAAGTTGCTTCACTTGCATCATGATCTGAAGTTACTTTCCGTTTCCCTCGATCATCTTGTTGTTGATTGTCGTTTTGATTGTTATTTTGGTTTGAAGGTGATGAATCCATCTGAAAACAATACACAACAGAGGCATATTGAAAGTTAGAACATGAAATTAACAAAGAAGATAACAAGAGAATAACATATAACAATCCAAACAAAAGAACATATACAATACGCAAATATCAAGTTTGTATACAGAACATATACATATACAATTTCTCCCAAAGAACATATACATTGTATCCTTACAAATATTCATATACAAGTTTGTATATTTGTTTCTGTAATTTTTCAGACTCATCTGTTTCTTAATCCTTCAAAGATTATGCACAGATAATAAAAGAATCTAATCCAATCAATGACAGTTCATAAAGAACGTTGAAAATTCACCAGAATCAGAAACATAATGCAGAATGGGCCACCATGACGAGGAGAAGAGAGCTCAAAGACACTGCCAACAAAAGGAACAAAAAGTTGCCATATACGAACTAAAGGAACACGCATCAAATTCAGAATTACACACGCACTAAACAATTTCCCCCAAAGAACATATACAATACGCAAATATCAAAATAGAAATCCCTAAAATTAGCTCGAACAAATCAATAGGTAAAGAGAGATGAAGCAACAAAGTCATACCTGAGTTCGATTCCTAGAAATCTCAGAAGGAGGAGAAGGAAAGCTCGAAGAAGATGCAGGATCCAGAGTGATTTGTTTTTATTTTTTTGGGTTTTAGTAGTTGGGAAAGGAAAATCGATGAAGAAGCTCAATCGACAGTGTATATGCCCTACTGGTTATAATCGATGGTTTGGTTATTGTTCAGTTATCTGGTTTTAACCGAACCGAACCCAAACCCGAAGTAACCTGAGATTAAAACCCGATCGGTTATATCACTACAACCGAAGTAGTATATGGTTCGGTTTATTCGGTTCGGGTTCGGATATGGACTTCGATTATTGATATTATGGCCAGGGCTATCCAGGACAGCGTAAAGTTTCATATAGTATCTCAGATTGCAGGAAAGAGCTGGCAAAGTGGAAACGATAATCAACATGCAACTCAAAAATCCAACTACAGAGACTGCAAAATGAGCTAGATGCCCAAAGCTCAAAAACATTGCCAGATTCTGATAAGATGAGAGAATTACGAGCTGAGTTGATCAAAACTACTCGAGAGGAAGAAGAATACTAGAAACTCAGGAGCAAGGAAACATGGTTATAGGTTGGGGATAACAACACGAGGATTTTTCACTGTAGTGTTAAAGCCCGTAGAATGATGAATACCATCAATTCCTTACTCGATGAATATAATCGTGAGCAGCACTCAGAGGAGGTAAATGGAGATATTGCGGTTAGTTATTTCACCAAGCTCTTCAGCTCTTCAAATCCATAAGATTTGGAAGAACTTTTACTGGAGATGGAGACGAAAGCAACGCCCAAAATGAATGCAGAATTAGTCAAGCTGGTATCAAACCAATAGGTCAGGAAAGCAGTGAGAGAAATCAAAGGAGATAGCGCGGCTGGCGCTGATGGAATGACAAGAAAATTATTCCAACACTTTTGGGGGATTGCTGGTCCGCAAATAACGTTGGAAGTCAAGAAATGTTTTGAGACTGGTAGCCTACCGCAAGACTGGAATTTTACACAGATTTGTCTATTACCGAAGATCCCTAATCCGAATAAAATGACCGATCTTCGGCCCATCAGCCTGTGCTCAGTCACGTATAAGATTATCTCAAAGATTCTATGTTCACGGTTGAAGCACTTCCTTCCAGAACTGGTATCGAAAACTCAAGGAGCCTTTGTGGCTGGGCGTCTCATCTCAGATAATCTTCTCATTGCACATGAAATGATCCATGGTCTTCGTACTAACCCAAATTGCAAGGAATACTTCATTGCCAAAAAAACAGACATGTCTAAAGCATACGATCGGGTGGAATGGAAGTTTTTGGAAGAACTATTCGGTAGAATGGGTTTTGATAACAAGTGGACAGGCTGGATTATGGAATGTGCGCATTCGGTTTCATACACGGTCCTATTGAATGGACAAACGCATGGATATATTAAGCCGGAGAGGGGGATACGGCAAGGGGATCCATTATCTCCTTTCCTTTTCATCTTGTGAGAGCAGAATCTCACAACCTCAATTCTCAGCGTGCATGTTGTATGTTCCTGAAAAATAACTTAGAAGATTTTGAGAGAAAAGTTGTATATTGCTTTGATTGCTAAGAATTCGGTCCCCTTACAACGTGGCTGGTCTTTCAAACTTATACCTGTTGAAAATATAACTGCCTAATCATTATACACCTTGATTACAGAATTGAATTTGCAATCTTTTGTCTTTAATTATGAAATAAATGTGTTTGACCAAGTTCGAACTTGATCAAGTGCATGCTCCTGTCTTCGTACGAGCTCCCCTTTTTTACTCTTGCTCGGTTCTCCCAGCTTGTTGTCTTGCTCCATCTTACGACCTCGCTTGCTTCAGCTCGTGAACAATCTTACGAGACCTCTCCATGGGCCGAGCTTTCTTTGTCTAGCCCGTTTATTCGTCTTGGACCTTGAATGCAGATTTTGGGCCCAACAATTAGATACTTTTTATAATTTATTAAACTATTTTTTTAACTTACATATACTTGTTATGATATGTCTAATGCTTGCTATTTGTATTAACTAGCATTTAATATGTATATATATTTATCAGGAATCATTTGTTCTTTTCCTCATTTTGTAAAACGGTTTTTGACGGAATATTGAGTTCTGGTGATCCTATTTTCTGTTTTTATTATGTTTACAATTTCTTTTCTTCTTATTTGAGAATTTAATTCAAGAGCATTTCTGTGAATACTAGAACATATATATATATATACTTATATTGTAATTGCTGTTACGTTTTTTAATTGATGTTATATATTTAGATTCATCTTTAACTCTTTTTTTTAAGGAACTAGCTCTTCATTGTAATCTGAATTTGATTAAAGTAATTGCATTGCTGATCGAGAGTGAATGCATGGATCCAAACCGTGATAGAAAATTAATGAGAATTGATCCAAACCGTGAAACAAAATTTTAGGATCTATCACAAGGTTAATTCTAAATGGGATATGCTCTTTAGAGAAATTTAAATTTGTAAGATTTTAACAAACTCATGGATGAGTGATTTGGATTTTAAAGAGGTAAACAAAACTACAAATATCAATGCTCGAAAATAAGCATTCATGCATGCCAACATAATGATTAAGGAATGCTTACAGGAGCTTTCTAAATCTAGGATAATGACCACGAGTTGTTTATTGGTATGTGAAAATGATTGTTACGAGAGGTAGATTGCGCTATCATGGAAAGATAACATGTTCAGTATAATCTTAAAGACAACAAAAGGGGAAAATCTTCTAAAATATTATCCAACGCTCAAATCAGATACAAGACCGCATAACTAGCCGGAGAAACGAGAAGCGAGAGAGAGAAAATGGATATTAGGTTTAAACCAAAGTAAAATGTGGTTTATATTTTAATATGTCGTCTGGGTGAAATTAAAAAGAGCTAGAGGAATGGGGACCTATCGAAAAGAGGTCGAACGCTTCAAAAACCATATAATGTTTATATTTCAATATGTCATCTTGGTGAAATTAAAAAGAGATAGAGGAATGGGGATCTGTCGAAAAAAGGTCGAATGCTTCAAAAACCATATAATGTCAAATGAATGGACATCTAACCCATACAAGTATGAGTTATTTTCTAATTAGTGTATGCATTTTATAATAGTTAGTTGATACATGTTCGTAAATCGGGTTGTTCGACGATTGGATCATGTCGTATTAAGCTAAGGAGATTAGCTCTATCGTGATTTATGTGAATATGACTTAACGGTGATAGCTTTGTCAGTATGTCGAATTATCTTATAACCACGTTACATGAACATAGACCTATCGAAAAAAGTCAAACGCTTCAAAAACCATATAATGTTTATATTTCAATATGTCGTCTTGGTGAAATTAAAAAGAGATAGAAGAATGGAGACATGTCAAAAAAGGTCGAATGCTTCAAAAACCATATAATGTCAAATGAACGGACATCTAACCCATACAAGTATGAGTTGTATTCTTATTAGCGTAGACATTTTATAAGAGTTAGTTGATTCATGTTCGTAAATTGGGTTGTTGGGCGATTAATGGATCTTATCGTATTAAGCTAAGAAGCATTTGATGATTAGCTCTATCGTGTTTTATGTGAATATGATTTAACGGTGATAGCTTTGTCAATATCGAATTTTCTTATAAGCACGTTAGTAAATAATAATATAAAATTTCGCGTGAAGCGCGGTCACCAACCAGTACCTTATAAACCATATGTTTTTTTGTTTGGAATAACTAGGAGATTTCAGATCAAAGCCCATACATCCCCCAAATTCGTGACCAGAACATTTTATATGTTCAGTCTCAAACATCATTCGATTAAGTAAGTTTTATGCTTTACCGTTGATACTTTTTCAATTGAGCTAACGACACTTGATTATAAACCTATGTTTTTGACAACTATTTATAAAAATTCGGATATTTGTGTTGTGACATAAAAAGTTCTATAATTGCCAATGCCCGTCAATTTTCATAGATGGTAGAACTCAGATCATGTGTGTAAGAGTATTTCTAATCAACGTCATGAAACATATGGCAACGTTAACGTCAATTATAAACCATATGTTTTGATCCACAATATAAATATTCTATTACTACCCACTAAAACAAATTACAGGCGTGGCACAAGATTACATATTGAAATGCTTTCCGAATAATAATAACTGACAGATGCTCTGCTCCGTAACACAAACACACACAAAATGACACTCTTCTTCTACTCTCTCCTCCTCCTCTTCCTTCTCCTCCGTATCTCCGCCGGCAACCCTCTCCCGCCGACGAACTACTTCAACTCCTTCTTACCGTCCGATGCCGTTGCGCTACTCTCCTTCAAATCAACCGCCGATCTCGACGACAAGCTTTTATACTCCCTCACCGAGCCTTACGACTACTGTCAATGGCGCGGCGTCGAGTGCTCTCAGGATCGCGTCGTTCGTCTCGTTCTCGAAGGCATCGGACTCCGGGGACGTTTCTCTCCGGAGACTCTCAGTCGTCTTGACCAGCTCCGAGTTCTTAGCCTCGAGAATAACTCGCTCTCTGGCTCGATTCCTGATCTATCTCCTCTCGTCAATCTCAAATGGCTACTCCTAAGCAGGAACGGTTTCTCTGGTACTCTCCCTCCTTCGATTCTCTCGCTTCGCCGGTTAATCGTGCTCGATCTCTCTTACAACAACTTCTCCGGTTCGATTCCGTCTGAGATCAATGCACTGAGTCGACTCAGATCCTTAAATCTCGAGTTTAATAGATTCACTGGCACACTCCCGCCGCTGAATCAGTCGTATATGACGTCGTTTAACGTTTCCGGCAACAATCTCAGTGGAGCGGTGCCGGTAACGGCGACTCTGTCGCGATTCAACGCGTCGTCGTTCTGGTCAAACCCTGGGCTCTGCGGTGAGATCATCAACAGATCCTGCGGTTCACGCTCTTCACCTTTCTTCGACTCGCCGAAACCGAACGCCACGTCATCATCTTCTTCGTCGCAATCGCCGAATGACCAAACGACTCAGACCGCGCAGAACGGTGAAGCAGCGATGACTATTCCGGCGCCGGTGGATTCATCAGCGAATAGAAAGGGCAAAAGTGGATGGTTGGTCCTCGGTTTCACCATTGGCCTCGCGTCGCTGATAGTCCTCGGTCTCTGCCTCGTCGTGTTCTCGCTGGTTAGGAAAAAACGGAGAGACGACGATGACGTGATGACGTTTCAACCGAATCGGAAAGGAGATAATACGTTCACGCAACCACCAACCGAATCTCTCACCACACGAGCCGTTCCAATCTCAAATTCAAATTTCAAATCTCAGAAGCGCGAAGAGGAAATCAAAGTTCAAATTCCGCCGCAGAAGAGAGTCCCAAGAAGCGGAGATCTGATTTTCTGCGGCGACGTTAACGGGGGAGAAGCCATGTACACACTAGACCAGCTGATGAGAGCTTCGGCGGAGCTTTTAGGAAGAGGATCGGTAGGGACGACGTATAAGGCGGTGATGGTTAACCAGATGATCGTGACGGTGAAGAGATTTGGTCCGTCGAAAACAGCGATTACCTCCGATTTGGCGTTTGAGAATCACATGGAGATGGTGGGTAAACTCAGGCACCCGAATCTCGTGCCGATTAAAGCTTATTTCCAGTCAAACGGAGAGAGACTTGTCATCTACGACTACCAACCTAACGGAAGTCTCTTCAATCTTGTTCACGGTAAGGTTTCATCATCTTCTCCCTAATTTTTACTTATGTTAGGGTTTTAGCTGTACTCACTGAGTCACCACCGAGTTGTTGATTTTAATCACCAAAATATTCTGTTGGTCTCCATCAGAACTGAGGTGACAAGAGAGGTATTTGTTGATAGAGACCTTTTAGTCTTGGTTATAAAGCAGAAACCTTTGCTGCAGGTTTATCAACTCTAGACTTGATTGACCACATAGAGACGATGGTGGAGTTTATTATTAAATATCTTTTGTCCTTTTCGAATAACTCTAGGTAGAAGACAGAATCTCTATGCTGCATTCACGTGAAACTCCAGTGATTTTGTCAGGAATTTGTGTGTTTATCTAGGAGTTGTGTTCGTGAGTGTCGCGTATTTTACTCGTCTATGATTGGAAGTACGTATGAACTTTATTTATTATGGGGAAAAAAGTTTAAAAATACACAAACTCTATATAATTTGGACGTTTAATACACGAGCTATTTTGACTCAAAAAAAATACAAAAACTAACATTGGCATCTATTTTAATACGCAAACTATCAATCACTCTTTTTAATACTTAAATTATTAAATTTTGTATATTTTACAACATTTATATTTTGAAAACCCGATTTTGTCCTCTTTTATTTACCAAATTCGATTTATTTTATCAAAAAATAAAAATAAATAATTTATAAAAATAAAAATAATTATTATCTTCCTTGTTGTAATCCCTTCTTCTCTCACACACGAGTTCGAGCATGTCGATTTCTTATCAGGTTTATCCATTTTCTCCACTCTCTTCTCTTCTCTTCTCTTCGCCTTTTTCGTTTTCTCTTCTATGTGAAACTCTCCTCGCGCGGTGACTCAATTGATTTCTGAAAATTCCTTATGCGATTTTTGCTTCTTTTTTTCGTTGTTGCAGAGGGGAAATCTGTTCAGATTTTGTATGTGACAACCATTGTCAGGGGAAAATTTTGAATTTAAAATTGTTTACTTGTGAATTCAGATGAGTCAAATTTAGAATTGCGACTTTTTATTAGATGTCGTCTAGTTTTATTTCGGTTCTCTCGGGGTAGTGTGTGTGACTGATTTTGCTTCCCTTGGTGATGCTCGAACTTGTGTTTTTTTGTTATGTTGCTTTCTTTACTTTGAGATTTTCTGGGTTTTTGAAATTCTCCTTTGACAGATCAATAGGAAGAGAAGCAATTGCTGTATAAACCAATCGGCTAACTTTTTTTTTTGTCCGCGACGACCACTGAGATTGTAAGAGAAAACAAATCCCTCCAAAATCCATCATTTCCTCCATCTCCGCCTCCTCTAAATCTATCAAAATTTCCATTACCCCCTCCTTTGCCGCTTTGAATCGACGGAAGGGACAAAACTCGAGGATCTGACCCATCTCTTGATGTGAAACCCTAACAAGGAAACAGAGAAGGGAAAGAGAAATGAAGAAGAATCAGATATCGATCGTTTGGAATTGGAACCCTAAAGCGAGGAATGTGAGAGGAGAAACTGAAAGGGAATAAAGTGATTGGGGCAGAGTTTCTGTATTTTGAGAGAAGAAGGGATTCCAACAAGGAGAATGTGAGGGGAGAAAGTTTATTTTTATAAATTATTAATTTTGTTCTTTTTTATAAAATAAATCGAATTTGATAAATAAAAGAGGACAAAATCGGGTTTTTAAAATATAAATGTTGTAAAATACACGTAATTTAATAGTTTATGTATTAAAAAAAGAGTGATTGATAGTTTGCGTATTAAAATAGATGTCAATGTTAGTCTGTGTATTTTTTTGGGTGTCAAAATAGTTCGTGTATTAAACGTCCAAATTATGTAGAGTTCATGTATTTTTTGATAGAGACCTTTTAGTCTTGGTTATAAAGCAGAAACCTTTGCTGCAGGTTTATCAACTCTAGACTTGATTGACCACATAGAGACGATGGTGGAGTTTATTATTAAATATCTTTTGTCCTTTTCGAATAACTCTAGGTAGAAGACAGAATCTCTATGCTGCATTCACGTGAAACTCCAGTGATTTTGTCAGGAATTTGTGTGTTTATCTAGGAGTTGTGTTCGTGAGTGTCGCGTATTTTACTCGTCTATGATTGGAAGTACGTATGAACTTTATTTATTATGGGGAAAAAAGTTTAAAAATACACAAACTCTATATAATTTGGACGTTTAATACACGAGTTATTTTGACTCAAAAAAAATACAAAAACTAACATTGGCATCTATTTTAATACGCAAACTATCAATCACTCTTTTTAATACTTAAATTATTAAATTTTGTATATTTTACAACATTTATATTTTGAAAACCCGATTTTGTCCTCTTTTATTTACCAAATTCGATTTATTTTATCAAAAAATAAAAATAAATAATTTATAAAAATAAAAATAATTATTATCTTCCTTGTTGTAATCCCTTCTTCTCTCACACACGAGTTCGAGCATGTCGATTTCTTATCAGGTTTATCCATTTTCTCCACTCTCTTCTCTTCTCTTCTCTTCGCCTTTTTCGTTTTCTCTTCTATGTGAAACTCTCCTCGCGCGGTGACTCAATTGATTTCTGAAAATTCCTTATGCGATTTTTGCTTCTTTTTTTCGTTGTTGCAGAGGGGAAATCTGTTCAGATTTTGTATGTGACAACCATTGTCAGGGGAAAATTTTGAATTTAAAATTGTTTACTTGTGAATTCAGATGAGTCAAATTTAGAATTGCGACTTTTTATTAGATGTCGTCTAGTTTTATTTCGGTTCTCTCGGGGTAGTGTGTGTGACTGATTTTGCTTCCCTTGGTGATGCTCGAACTTGTGTTTTTTTGTTATGTTGCTTTCTTTACTTTGAGATTTTCTGGGTTTTTGAAATTCTCCTTTGACAGATCAATAGGAAGAGAAGCAATTGCTGTATAAACCAATCGGCTAACTTTTTTTTTTGTCCGCGACGACCACTGAGATTGTAAGAGAAAACAAATCCCTCCAAAATCCATCATTTCCTCCATCTCCGCCTCCTCTAAATCTATCAAAATTTCCATTACCCCCTCCTTTGCCGCTTTGAATCGACGGAAGGGACAAAACTCGAGGATCTGACCCATCTCTTGATGTGAAACCCTAACAAGGAAACAGAGAAGGGAAAGAGAAATGAAGAAGAATCAGATATCGATCGTTTGGAATTGGAACCCTAAAGCGAGGAATGTGAGAGGAGAAACTGAAAGGGAATAAAGTGATTGGGGCAGAGTTTCTGTATTTTGAGAGAAGAAGGGATTCCAACAAGGAGAATGTGAGGGGAGAAAGTTTATTTTTATAAATTATTAATTTTGTTCTTTTTTATAAAATAAATCGAATTTGATAAATAAAAGAGGACAAAATCGGGTTTTTAAAATATAAATGTTGTAAAATACACGTAATTTAATAGTTTATGTATTAAAAAAAGAGTGATTGATAGTTTGCGTATTAAAATAGATGTCAATGTTAGTCTGTGTATTTTTTTGGGTGTCAAAATAGTTCGTGTATTAAACGTCCAAATTATGTAGAGTTCATGTATTTTTAAGCTTTTTTCCCTTTATTATGATAGGAAAGTTTTTTTTTCTTTTTCATTTCCATTATTTGTTTCTGAATCGACTAGCTAATGACTGGTTTAGTCTTCTTGACCTCATTATGTTTTCCATAAAAATCCAGGTTCAAGAACATCAAAGGCAAAGCCATTACATTGGACATCATGTTTAAAGATAGCAGAAGATGTAGCTCAAGGACTAGACGACATTCACCAGTCATCTGCTCAATTCCATGGAAACCTCAAGTCCACTAACATCCTCCTCGGTCACGACTTCGAAGCTTGTCTCACAGATTACTGTCTCAGTGTCTTAACAGACTCCTCTGTCCCTCCCAGCGACCCTGACATCGCTTCCTACAAAGCACCAGAGATCAGGAAATCAACAGACAGTCCCACATCCAAATGCGATGTATACTCGTTCGGAGTCTTCCTCTTAGAGCTATTGACCGGTAAAACCGCTTCGAGGCAACCGTTTATGGCAGAGAACGATATGTTGGACTGGGTAAGAGCAATGAGGCAAGAAGAGGAAATGACAAATGAAGAGAATGGGCTTGAGATGCTGACTGAAACGGCTTGTCTTTGCCGTGTGACATCGCCAGAGCAAAGGCCGACGATGAGAGAAGTGATCAAAATGATTCAAGATATAAAGGAGAGTGTGGTAATGACTGAAGAGAATGATAAATTCCGGCAGTCGTAGTGTTTTTGATCAATTGTGCGTTTTTGAGAGGGTTTCTATGATGTTTGTTTTTGAAATTTTGGAAAACCTCCAAATCTATTAACAAAAAGGAAAAAAAGGCTCGTCTATACAGATGTATTACGGGTCAACCTAAGTACAGCGTTAGGCACCTTGAAAAATCTCAGTGTCGATTCCACGAGTGATCATCATGAGTCTTAGACATGAAGAGCATAGTGGTCTCATCGTTATGCTTTATGCACTCAGAGAGTTTCCATGGTTTCTGCCATTTCCATTTAAACTGCAGCAGCCATTGATGGTGACTTCTCTTCCACTTCCACAGCTTCCCACTCTGTCCCATTTTCTTCATTGCTTTCATCTTTCTATTCTCTTCTAGTAAAGCCGCTGACTCTCTCACCGAGACGTTGACTATACCCGGGGCAGCATATTTGAGATGCTTTGTTGCTCGATGATATGAAGATGGAGACGATGCATCGCTAGCGTTATTATATCCATAGTGCTTTGATGAGCTTCTTGAAGTTACCTGCAAGAAGTGAAGTTTTGCATATCTTTTCAGGAGATTTTCCCACAAAAGGAGTTTCGGAATTCAATTTTTTTAAAAAGAAGGATCGGATCTAAAAACCGAGGATGATGATGAAGAAGCTAGAGCAATGGACAATGTTTGCTCCCTTGTCTTTTTCTCTTTAAGGATCTCTCGATTCTGGACTTCGGTTAGTTGTAATAAGCAAAGGAGGTCATTGAGTTGTTCCTTCTTCTCTTTGATGTCTAAGTCTTTCTCCCAGTTTTTGCACCTGTTTCATGTTTAAGCAAAGACAACATCAACCTTCCATGTCTGAGAAAGAGGCATCCTTTCGTTCCAAAGTTGGTCTTCTTACTGAGTTTTTTTTCTATTAAGATATAAGAGTTGTTACCTTGCTTCAGCAGCCGAATTGAACACATATTGAAGCAAACACTTGGCATCAGTCATGGACTGAACGTGGTTCCACCGAGTCTTAGCATGTAGGCTTTGCTCTCTTTCCTCTTCTTCTAAGAGCTGAGAGGCCATGGCTGTGAGAGCATTTGAGGAAACATCCAACATGCTCTCAAGAGAAGCTACTCTCTCCAATCTTGTGTTTGGTGACAAAAATCTGACGCATGGAGAAAGATTTATAAACAGGTCAGAAAGTGAATCAATCAACTCTCCCAAGTAACTAAGTCATTTCATCCAATGTTGTACCTGAACTGTCCGTTTTTCTCTTGATGGGGGCTTGAGGCGAAGTCCATCTCTCTTTTCAAGGAGGTTAACTCTTCAGCCAATGCAGCTCGTCTATATGCAACCAGAGTAGATTATTGATTAGAAAATTTTCTGGGAGAAAGAAGTCTGCAGCTAACAACATGACTGAAACAGAGTTTTAAGGACCCCCACACTTGGATTTGCGTTTCATATTGGAAACGAACTTGATGTACTTTTGTCATAACCTCTATCTCGTGATCAAGCCATTTCTGAAGAGTTTTTTCGTTCATCTGCAAAGAGTACGAAAGGAAACAGTTGATACTTGTGCAGGATGGCGGGATCCATATCTAAATTACGAGTTCTTATTACCTGTCTAGTTGATGATTGACCATTGGCAGTCACTGGAAAAGAAAGCAAAGGATTATGAACAAAACAAGAATCAAGAAAGTATGTTTCGGATAATTTATGTAACCTGATATATCACGTAGTGTAGACTTGCGGGCTTCTAGCAGCTCTTTAAGTCTTTTGGTAGCCATTGCTGCTTCCTCTGTTTTTCTCTGAAGAACCTGCAAGGCATTAACATGCATTTTCTCCCAAATTGGATAATTCTTCGAAGTGTTTCTATTGAGCGGGAAAAAGAAATGTATCTCGTACGACTCCTACCATTTTCTGACGTCGATTGAGAGCTTCCAGATTGAGCCTTTCATGATCAGTCTTCCTACCTTCTTTCTTAAGCTACCCAAAAACAATTAAAGGGTGCAACTTGATGATATAACTAAAGTCAAATTTTTTGAAGGACAATAAAGAGATGATGAAGTGGATGGAGATAAAATTACCTGCAACAATTCTTTCTCTTGAGAAGCTTTCCATTGCCGGAATTGTTCAGCTTCTTGTTTCATCTTCTGTTGTAGTTGAACCTGGATAACAAAAAAAAACAGAACAAGAGACAAAAATGTAGATCTAGATTAGGTGATATAGAAAGAAAAAAAAAACCGATAGCTATAGTTGAACAAAACGCAACCTTCTGAGCCTTAATGCATTGTATTTCAGCTTGTAAACGCTTTTCTGCATCTTCACTCTTTTGCTTTTGTTTTAAGGCCTCAACTTGGTTTTCTTGTTTCTTCTTAAGACTTGAAATCTGTGTCTCGAGTGCTTTTAACTTTTGTGCATGTGTATCTCTTGCAACCTGTGCTTGTCTATCAGAACTAGCAGCAAGTTCCTCAACTTCAGCCAACAATAGATCTCTCTCAACCTGTATACATTACTCATGGCTCGGGTATTGAAACTTACGTAAAATATCAAACGAGAAAAATTAGAATGTTTTATCTCACCTGTACAGTTCTTTTCTCTTTCTCAAGTTCCATCATTTTCTTCTCAAAGTGTTGTCTGATAGTTTCAGTTCCAACCCCATATATTTTCATCTCGGACTGCAAATACAAAAAACCATAAAATTATCAAAATAATCCAACCTTTATGAATAGGTATAGAAAAAACTTCAGTTGAGTAATGACTAAACCTCTTTCTCCTCCAGACGTTTACTTAATTCATTTAATTCGTTTCCCATGTTATTCTGCCTAAGTGCATGTTCCCACTCTTTTGCTGCTCCATCAATATCTTCAGAAAAGATTGCAAGATGAAATGAGGGTAGGAGAATGCAGAGTGCATTTCATGATATAAGTTTTCAGAGAAGCCAGTGTCCAAAACCTAATGTTGCTTCACTCATTTCATAATCTGAATCCATACTTTCGAATCCCCTTTTGAGACCATCATCTTTTGTAAGACTTACACCATCTTCCTGAGTATATGATCAAGTGAACAAATCTTGTATTTCAAAAGTGAAGAAAACTGCCAGATCAACCTATCCTGATTCCCTAATGTATACAGAAATTACCTGTGTATTAATATTGCAATAGTCAAGAGTAGTTCTCTTGCTGCCATACATGTGAAGTTCTCGAGAAAGCTCCTCATTGGCAGTCTCTAGCTTCATGATTTTCTCTCGCATAAACTTTAAAATGCAACTATATACTATTATTGATGAGTAGTTTATAAACCTTTTGATGAATTTCAGCAGAAGATATATATATATACCTGCACTTCCTCTGATGGGGTTTCCCCACGAGCACACAGTGCAGCTTGTAGATATTGTAATTGTTGACGCATCTTTTGCATCTCACTACATATTAAGTCTTTATTGGCCTGTGAAACAAAATAAAGGAGTCTGCCCTGTTAGCCTGTTGTAAGTAACAAGCTCATCTAAGGTAGTTCCTCGGTACTTACAACAGGCTTATTCTGGATATTCCGAGCACGATTTGCATATTTGAGCGTGTTAAGAGTTTCTTCAGCATTGATGTCAGCAGGACTGATGCAAGCTACAAGAATAACATCAACAGAGAGAGATTTAAATTTGCGAAAGGATAAGAGATTTCCAGGGAATTAACTCATACAACTTAGAAGTTTACCTATCATGACTGTTTTACTATTTCCACCAAGAGAATCCTGCAAGTTAAGGACATCTTTAATAGAAAATTTGTCACATGAATCATATATGACTGAAAATTAGTTAATAATATTCATTCTTCAAGAATCCGTACAGATATTTTACACGCCAATAAAGATAATACGCTGTTAGAAATTTTATGCATATAGTAAAAATGAGAACCTCTACATATTAGGATCTAGAAGTGCATAGATAGAAATGAACCTGCAATAACCGAGTAAGCTTACTATCACGGTAGGGAACATGAGCACCTTCTTTTCGCTTTTTCTCATCCCCAAGTGCACTGATGACATTGCCAAGCGCAAGAAGGCCCCTATTGATGTGTATTCCTGTTTCAGCGAACAAAGAAGAAGTGGGATTTTAAGATGCAAGTCAACGTCTCAAAAAGATGTAAGATGGGAAGTCAGTTTTCCAAACCTTCTTTCAGTCGAACACCGCCTGAACCTGTCCGTTTAGCTCTTTCAGATCCAGCAAGATCTACCAGATGAAGCTTGGCACAACAATACTCCTCCCCCATGTCCTCATCTACAGAGTCTTTAACCGCTGAGATCGCAGGGATTTTGCGCATCTGTTCTAAGGTGATGGTGAAGATGGCATGTGACCGACTTTTGATATTACACATAACAAAGCCATGCTAATATATTAGGATGCATTCTGTATAATTATTATATAAGATAAAGTTTTGGTCTTATTAAGGATATATAATCAGGAAAAAAATAATGGAAGAACTGTTTATGATGCCTCTTTTTACCATTTCTAATCTTCTCATGAATGCTCGTTTTTTGTCAATGTTCAGGACATCTACGTTCTAATAGTAGCTAAACATCATTAACAGTAAACGTAAGCTATGGCATTACGTTCTAATAGTGGCTAAACATCATTAACTGCAGATCTACGTTCTACTACTGGTTAATCTTTTTGCTTCTTATGGAAGGTTTGGTCTCAAGCCTGGGTATAGAGATTCTCACCTAGACTGATTATTCATATTTGTGCTCCCAGTTGCCCTGGTTAGAGATCCTTGCTCTAGACAGGAAGCCATTTCTTCTTTACTAGCTATGGGAACTTCAGTTGCACCGGATAGTGTTATTACCCCGTTTGGCGATTCGCGTATCTGGACAGGCGACTTACTAGCAACAACTTTTCCAGGGGTTCCATTGGCTAGTTTGTTAAATGGCACACTATCCAGCAAATCCAGAACTTCTTCTTTTAGAATCTACAGATGAAGGCAAGACAGACTGAGTTCTACGCTTATTCATGGATAGACTAGTCTCATCTGTTAGAATGTGAAGAGGAAAAAGTTATGAGAGATATCTATGAGAAACTAATCGGATGATACCTCGATGAAAGAGACATGTAACTGAAACCCCATTTGGTGCTTTACTGAATCAACTTTGTTGAACAGAGCACTCATAACTTGAGGAATCAACCCATTGCTTGTACCATCTTTGGAAGCAGTCCCCATGGTGTATGTTTTTCCAGATCCTGTCTGCATCATTTGTGTAACTCAAATGAAGAAAAAACAAAAACAAAAAAAAGCAGAAACCATGTCCCAAATTTAGAAACTATTATTGTATACCTGACCATAAGCGAGTACAGTAGCATTGTAACCATGGAACAAACCATCAACAAGAGGAGCAACACATTCTTCAAACATCAAGGAAGATGGAGAAGCATTACTCCCATAAACGTGATCAAACGTGAAGGAATGTGTTCCCATTTTCACCTGATTTTCAAACAAGAACCTTTCAACATCAGCTACAGTACAACAACACAACAATGTTCATTAACTTATCAGTAACAACAACACAGACTTCACTTGCATTATTATTATTTATATAATATGGTAAAAACAAAATGTAGACACTGTTTTATAAGAAGAAGAAATAAAATTAAATGATTGTGTCAGAGATGGATCCGGATCGAGGAAAAGCGTGAAACGACGACGGCATTGAACACCGTCGGGAAAATTAAAAAAAAAACGTAAACGACGAAGCGGAGACGAAACTGAGTTCCGTTTAGTCTCACATTCACGATCGAGAAATTTCACCTGAGGCGTTACCGGACAAACGGAAACGCATTCGCTGCAACCCTGAGATATCTCGTCTCCGATCAAAGGACGAACGTTAACCGCCACTTTCACGCAACAGCTCTCCGGCGACGGTAAGGAAGAATGTAAGTCCATGGAGAAATCTCCTAATTAAGAAAGAGTGTGGAATAAGAATCTCAGGAATCAGAGTCTCAAATTTCTTTCTTCTTCTTCGGAATGAAAACGAAGAATCAGAGTCGCTTCCCCGGGAGAAGGAGAAACGGAGAAGAAAAAGTGAGAGGAGGAAGAAGCTACTCCACTGCTCTGGCTTGGGGTATACGAGGTATCTTTATATTTCCTTTTTTGCCCTCATCGAAATCACAATTTTACCTTTTTTACCCTCCACGTCAGCTTCTTCTTCTCCACTTTCTACTAAATAAGAGATTTTATTATACTCAGATCTGTCTACACTCTTTTTTTTTTTTTTTTTTTTTTTTTTGTCAACAACCTTGATATCAAACCCTATTCGGAGAACCAAATCGGGGTATCAAGTTTACATAATTGAAATCTGATGGATAGACTCGTGCACCTCGTGCTAACTTGTCTGCCACTATGTTGCTCGTGCGTGAGATTTGTGTGATAGAGAAAAAAGTGAAAAACTCCTTGCTCCTCGTGAACTCCTCCAACTGTAGCGTAAAAGCCGGCCACTCCTTCGGTGTAGACACCATCTTCACCAATTCTGAGCAGTCTGTAGCAAAGGCTATCGCCGTCTTGTGGTTTGCAATCATGCAATGCATCGCCCAGATGAGCGCTTCCAATTCCACGTGTAGCGGTGATAGACTTCTTCGTAGATTACGGGATCCCATAATCTTTCCTTCAATTCCTTCCTGAAAACAATACCATCCTAAACCAGAGAATTTATCCCCTTCCTTCCATGACCCGTCGATATAGCATGTAAGGCCGTTGTATTCATTTTGTTCATTTAGTCCCGTATTGAGCCCCGGTTGTTGGGAAGGTATGTGAGGTTCACTATTTTGTGCCGCTTCCCAAGTTGCCATTTCTGTTTCCGCTGTCCTTAGAATCTCCTGTGGATTTCGATCCACATTTGAGAACACCTTGTCATTCCTTGCTTTCCAAATATTCCACACAATCCATGGAAACATTAAATTCATTTCCTCTTCCGGGAGTCTCCAAAAGAGATGATCAAAATTTGTAAAAACCGAGGTCATCGGGAAAACTCCCGGGGCCGATGGAATATGGGAGAGTGCCCATGTTTGTAGCGCTGGTGGGCATTCAAACAATACATGGTTAATCGATTCCCCCTCCACACCACACCTAGCACATTGCGTGTCACAATTTATTCCTCTAGCGCGGAGGTTCGCTGTGACTGGCAGACACCCCGAGATTGCTTGCCATATAAAATGTTGCAATTTCGGTGGACAAGTCAATTTCCATGAATGTGCTTGTAAATTCTTTATATCTGGACCGTAGAAGTAGTTGTCGCCGTTGTCTGTGGTTTGTTGGGCAACCTGATATCCCGACTTTACTGTATATTTTCCTGATTTCGTATAGTGCCAACCAGGCTTATCTGGTCGATATATATTACTGATGTGTATTCCGTGTATAAGTGCCACATCTGCCGGTTCGATGATTGCGTTTATCAATTCCAGATTCCACGTTTGTGTTGCTGGATCAACCAAATGATTGACCCTGAGATTTGGGTAATAATTGTACCCTTTGCATATTGCTGACCTCGGGGGAGAGGATGGTATCCATGGGTCATTCCATACTGATATGGTGCCTCCTGAACCAACTCTTTTAATAAGCCCTTTTGTAACCAGAGATCTAGCCGAAGTGATACTCCTCCATCCAAAGGACGGGGAGTACGACTTAATAGGGTCTAAAGGGTCTGTGTTCCGATAGTACCGCCCCTTAAAAACCCGTGCGAATAGCGATTCCGGTTGTTCTATTAATCGCCATAGCTGTTTTGCTAGTAATGCTGTGTTGAATTCCTCTATTGATCGAAAACCAATTCCGCCGTCTAATTTATTCCGGCACATCTTCTTCCAAGCCATCCAATGCATTCCTTTCTGTTGACCGTCTGAGCTCCACCAGAATCGCGCTGCCGCACTGGTTAGTTTTGCAGTAATAGACTTGGGTAACCTAAAACATGACATGACAAAAGTCGGCATAGCCGTGGCTACCGATTTAAGTAGAACCTCTTTACCTCCTTTAGACAGGAGTCTGGATGTCCACCCGTTGACTCTATCATTGTGTCTTTCGACAACAAAGTTGAAAATCTTACATTTTGCCCCTCCGAGACTTTCCGGCAGACCCAGATAAGTACCCATCCCTCCCATATTTTGGATTCCTAGCAAATGTTTTAACTCGTCCTGTACCGCTTCTGGAACCGTGTATCCAAAATTTAATGAAGATTTTGAAAAATTAATTTGTTGCCCTGAGACCATCTCGTATTGCTTGAGTATATGTAATATAGTGTGACACTCTTGTACCGTAGCCTTGCAGAAGAAAAGACTATCGTCCGCAAAGAGTAGGTGTGAAATCGCTGGACCTGCCCTCGCTACCTTTAGCCCCGTGAGCGATTTCTCCCTTTCTGCTTTCCGTATGTTGGCTATCAGGACCTCCGTGCAGAGAATGAACAAGTACGGAGATAAAGGGTCGCCTTGCCGCAATCCTCTGAAGGGCGTTATTTGTCCTTTGGGATTGCCGTTGATGAGTACTTTATATTGTACCGATTGTATGCACCACATCATCCATGAAATCCACTTTTCCGCGAAACCAAATTTCCTCAATAGGTGTTCAATGAAAGTCCATTCAACTCGATCGTAAGCTTTGCTCATATCCGTCTTGATTGCCATGAACTTACTTTTGCAAGATTTATTGGTTCGTAGTCCGTGAAACATCTCCTGGGCAATCAAAATATTATCCGATATCAGTCGCCCAGATACGAAGGCTGATTGAGTCTCTGAAATCAAATCCGGAAGCAAATTCTTTAACCTCTGACATAACACTTTCGAGATGATCTTATACCCCACATTGCACAAACTTATAGGTCTTAATTCCGTCATACGTGTTGGTCTTCCCGTCTTTGGTATTAGACATATATTTGTCATGTTCAACCTTTGATCAAAAGATCCCGTTGCTAAGAAACCGTTAACCAGCTCTACTACATCTGCCTTTATTATATGCCATGATCGCTGAAAGAATAGAGCCGTCATTCCGTCCGGGCCCGGAGCCTTCTCTGGATGCATCATGAAAAGTGCTCGACGAACTTCCTCTTCCGTGGCCATTGCCGTTAGCATATCGTTATTTTGTTCTGAAACTAATGCTGGGATCTCCCTAAGGGCCTCCTCAAAATCTGTCGGTGAAGTGGATGTGAAAAGTTCCTCGAAATAGTTTACCGCAACTTGTTCGACATCTTTGTCCGAGGTAACCCAAGCTCCTGATTTATCGTGGAGTCCCGTGATTCGATTTCTCGCCCTGCGTTGCTTAACTTGCGCGTGGTAAAATTTTGTATTTCTGTCCCCCACCGTTGCCCATAAGGTTCGACTCTTCTGTTGCCAGAATAATTCCTCATCCAGGTAAGCCTCTTTCAGTTTCCTCGTGATATCCATGAGTTCCTCGTTTGTACTATTGTCATCGTTTTGGATTTCCTCTAATGCTTGTTGTAAATCTCTGATTTTTTCTTTGCCATATGGCAAATTATTTTTCCGCCATTTGGATATTTCTCTTCGGCAATTCTGTATTTTCTCTATAAAAGGAGTCCCGCTTCCCGCTGTGTTAATTTCCCAGCCCTTGGCTATTGTTTCCATAAGACCATCTCGACCAATCCACCTTTTATCGAACCGAAACTGACCCCGTTTCCTGGGTATTTTATCCTCTATAGTGGCGACAATCGGCCTATGATCCGATCCAACCATTGCTAAATATTCTACAAAGGAATGGGAAAATATCTCATGCCAATCCTCATTTGCTAGGGCTCTATCCAGTCGGCATCGCACAATTTTCGAGTTTCGTCTTCCGCGCCAAGACAATGTATTACCCAAACATTGAAATTCCAGAAAACCGCAGTGTTGTATCATCAGGTTAAATGAAACAAAGGAGGAAGCGGATCTTAAATTCCCTCCTTGTTTCTCGTTATTCCCCGTTATTTCATTTAGATCCCCTATTATAAACCAAGGATTCGCTCTTGTTAGACTCGCCCGTGTTAACCGTTCCCAAACTTGGTCTCTTTTCTTTGGTACCGGATCACCATATATAAATGATAAGAATACTTTTTTCCCTTGTATTGTTGCCTCGATATCAATTATTCGATTACTTGAGTATAAAACCGTAACATTGAACGAATCATCATAATATAAAGCTAGTCCTCCGCTCGCACCACACGGCTCAACCGTGAACAATTTATTATATCCGAAATGAAGCTGAAATTTTTGCATAAAAGAATACTCTTGTTTAGTTTCTGAGAGAAACAAAAATTCGGGTTTATGTTTCTTCCACACCTCTCTAAGATAACCTATTGTATACTTACTCCCAAGTCCCTGGCAATTCCAACTAAGAATTCTCATGGATTAATCTATATGTAAGGTTTAGGAAGCTTCCCCTCTAGGATTGAAGATCCAATTGGAAGCACGAGACCTGATCCATCCTCTAGACAGGCCGAAGGAATACCGCTATCCTTCCCATTTAATTCCGCTCTCATAACGGGAGAAAAATTCTTTTTTAGTAAAAAATAGATCTCTAGATAGTTATTGGTAATAAAATTGAAAACTCCATTGGAACGACACTGTACAACCGAATTCACAATAATATGTCCCAAAAAAACCTGAAAAAAATACCAAAACCTAAATCCAGACAGATTCACCGGATTGCTCTCTTTATCCTGGAAAACCGAGAGCCCAAGGGAGTATCGTCGCACCCCCGTAAGATCTTGGTGCACCTTATTCTCTTGCTCGATGAAATTAGAGATCCCAATCCATACTGTAAAGCCTAGCGGCATACGATTTCCTGGTTCTTCTTCTGAGATGCTCGTACCGCAAAAAATTTCGTCCTTGTACATCCTTGAATGAGTCCGAAATCGAGACTTTAGCTGCTTGAAATGATTCTCGTGATATGTTAAATCAAATCTCGTTGACATCGAATCCGATCTCCTTTCATTACTCAGAAAACCGTTCCACGTCCTCTTCCGCAACCACCAAGACCATTGTGAGTTCCATAATAACATATGTAGATCTGCCTCAAAGTTCCATTCATAATTATCCATAAGGTAATATCTGCAAATGAAGATCCATCGTACTGTCCGTTTTTTATTTTGTTTTTTCCCTTCTTCTTTTGTGGCCAATACTTTTAGTACAAATACCGTCGAGGATTCACCATTGATAACAGGAAGTAAGTTTCCGTCATCAGCATACCCTCTTGACATCCCGTTGGCCCGTCTAAAAACCCTTAAACAACGCCGGTAATTACCCATTCCTCGGACCTGGGGCACACATGCCTCCAAATTTGGCCCGTCTTGGTCCAAAATTGAACACCATTGATTCTCTTCTACGATTAACAAGAGAAGACCTGAGTGAGTTCCTAAGATGAGAAGAAATTCAAAATCATAATTATAAAGAAGAACCATACAGCCATACAAGTCACCGAATATCACCGTAGCTTCATTACTAAAAACAAAGAAAAACTGAAAACATAACAAAACCGAAACAAAAGATTGTTTTTTATTCCAAAAATGACATACTATCCTCCCCTGCTTTCGTGATAACCGCGAGTAGCACTCATGCCCCTTGTCCCACAAAGCTGCTGAAAACCAGAGCATACTCTTCATTTTTGTGGTTCCGAGTTTGATGCCTTGGGATCAGGTTTTGATTTCGATGCCGGTCTACCGATGGCCTGATGCTCAGCCCCGAAACGTCCCGAGGGTCTTGGGACTGCCTTCTTCTTTGGAGATATCATGCCCTGTAAAAATCTTTTTTTTGAACCTGCACCCCTCAATGAGTTCTTCGACTTAAGCACCTGGTTTCGCTTAACCGAAGTAGACCCATCCCCATCGGTCACCTTTTCCTCCTTCTCCATCCTTGAATTCTCCACATCCGCCATGGCATCCTCCGTTTCACTCAAAAGATCATCATCTTCTTCATCAATCCTTGGCAACACTGCAACATTAACTTCCCCTGCAACATTAACTTCCCCTAAGTCCATATCCTCAGCAGATTCCTCTAAAACCTCATTCTCAATTCCGGGCAGCTCTACATCTACTACCTCATCCAAGCGTTCCGTAGTTAATTCATCTACCACCTCCAAGGTACTAGAGAGTTCCACCGACGGTACGAGAGTTTTAGAAGATTTACCTCCTGAGCTTGCCACCGTTAACAGCTCGGAGTCATCATTTTCAAACATAAGACCCCTCCGAACTGCTTTGCCTCTGCTCGATGCTGCTTCAGCATTTTTCCCCGAGGATCCATCGTCAGTTGGAGCCCGTTCCGCTCGGGATTTACCGCCATGATAAGCATCCAGCATTTTCTGTTCATGAATGGATAGTCCATTCCCCACATCCGAAGACCTCAATTCTTGCAAACCTGAGGTTGCCATCGCGTGCCTTTAGTGTTGCTCCTTTGGCAGTAAATAGGCCGATGAGGAAGTGGTATTTGAGTCTCTGTTTTTGAATCTTCTGTCCCCCTTCCAATTACCGATTCTGTGTTCCTTGTCATTGTAATTACTAGCCCCCGCATCTCTATGATCCGGAGCCTTGCCCTTCCCCTTACCCTGTCCATTTTGGTGTTTCCCGGAAGTTGTGCTTTGTTGCTGAACCAGGTTGTCACCCAGACCGCGCGATGCCGCAGCCTTGTAGCTCACCATATTGAACCCATTTTTCGGTTCCTCCGGGAAATACTCAAGGTCTTCTGTCCGTCCTGCCCTACGAGGGCACAAGGACTGATCGTGGCAAAGGCTAAAGCAGCTCCTGCAATATCCAAACAGCCTCTCATACCTCAACGTAATGACTGTCTCTTCACCTCCGTGAAATTCGACCGAGGTTTCGAAGCATAATGGTTGAAAGCCATCCATGATCACCTGTACCCTGCCATTATCGAGATCCACCTCCTTTACCTCACCGAGAGCTTCACCGATACTACGAAACGTCTGATCAGCCCAGTAGTGGAGGGGAATTCCCATAACACGGATCCAGAACTTGATGGCGGAAGGGTACTTGCTGTCCACCACAGGTTCCCAACGGACCAGAGATACCATCCAATAATCGAAATGGAACGGCTCCATCTTCAGTATCTCCGCAATGTCTTCTTCTCTGTCAAAATCAAATTGAAACCGACCCATTCCCAAATCGGCCGCAACTACTCGGTCCTCCACATTCAGGATTCGTGGGAGCATGTGGAGGAGTACCTTCATGTCCTGCTTCTTAGGATTCATACACCTTCCAATCAACGTTTTTGCATAACCCGCTATGAGTTCCGAGTTATCAAAGTGAGGTACCCGGATCTTCAGTCTTTTCAAACTCGTTTCCACCTTCATCTCTGAACCATCTCTCTTGACCAGTTGACTTTGAGACATACTGCTGAGGGAGAGGAAGAGAGCAAGCACCGAAACTTTGGATTGCTGAAAAGGTGAGTTGTAAGGGTCACACCTTTGACAACCACATTTATACCCAAAACCTCTGGTAATCCTTTGCGAAATCTCCGCCATCAGAAAAGGGAAGACCACCTTGATGTGTATCCCATAATTGATATTCATAATCTGGTATTAATTTCTTGTGTCTCTCCCGGGACATATCTTCTGGAGATTACGCGATGCCACTGCGATGTCCCCCTGATTTGAAGTAATACTTGGTCTCGTGACCTTCCCCAGATCTCTATGAAACGCCGGGAAGGCCGCGTAACACTGAATCCGAATCAGAAAAAGGCGGTCTTGTTTTCCGTTTGGTCGCGATTGATTGACAACCTGCCTTGCAGCTTTGGCAAGTGTATCAGAGATACCAACTTGTGCCTTAAGTTCCCCCATTGACCATAGATTGATTTGTGAGATCTCTGACTCCATCTTCGAATCCCATCGGATCCTCACAAGAATCCGTACAGATCGTATCTCAGTGCTTATCTCCGATTCGGAGATCTGGAATTCCCCGGATCCAGAAGGAGCAGATCCGCTATCCCGGAATCGACGTCGAGACCGTACGAAACCGTATTCAAAACCGTAGTAAAAGCCAAAACCGAAACCCGCATCATTATCTATGGAAAACCAATAACTGGTCCATAGATCCTTTGTCCCATCGTTGTTTTCCGTAACCGAGACCGAAGATATCGTGAGATTTGCCCAGAGCCATTGAGGATCTGAACCCATCCTCATGAAACGAAACGAACACTCTTTTTTTTTATCATATTAAAATGTTTGTGTTCCACAAAAAAGAAAGAAGAACTGTTTTTAGAGAAATTAAATTATTAATGGTTGGTTCGTGTAAATAAGACAAAAATCGATGGTTCCAAAGCTGACCATTTAATAGGAAACAAAAGAAATTGTAGTTTCCATCGTCTGGTTACCCAAAAGACAAAAATCTATTAAATACTTGAAGAGTCAAGACATTCGCTTCTGGTCCTTCTTCTGCGCGGGAAAATCCCAACAGTAAATGAATTAAAAATAAAATAAAATAAAATAAAATAAAACTTATGTGCTGTAAAATAGAGAGAGATTCTTTTCCCAATCTGTGTGGACCACAATACGCTCCTGTTGGGCCTTTATTGAGCCCTACCTCACATGTCTCTCTGCATGCCTCATTTAGTTTCGTTTATATCAGTTTTTATCCACTTTTATTTTCGTAGACGAATCAATTATGTGTGTGAACATATCTCTATAATATTATTTAAAAATACATTTTTAAAAATGAATTTTGATTTGTAAATTATTATATAAAATATCATTACAAATAATAAAGAATAATTAAAATAGGAAAATATATAATAATCTTTTAAAATTATTGATTAGAATATGAAAAATATATATTTTGCATTAAATAAGTTATTTATTATTTTATTTCTTAATTATTTTTAATATTATATATTTTAAAATAATAATCAATTCATATATATTCAAAGAAAAAAAATCTATTCAAAATCTTATTATATTTTTCATATAATTTATTATATTTTATTTGAATATATATCAAAACAGAAGATGAAAAATATTTTACTAATTTTATAAAAAGTTAGACACAAGAAAAATATTTTTTTTAAAGAGTTCGTAGAATAACTATAGTCATTTAACGGTGCATATTAGAGTTGTGTTTTTAAGATTATAAGTTTTTGCGGATTATCCCGAATAGGTTAAATAGACAAATTATTACAAATTGACAACTTTATCTATAATCATTAGTTAGCTATATTGTAAAATTCAGATAAAATCAATTTTTTTTAATTTCAAAATAATTTAAAAAAAATAAAATTACTCCGCGCTATAATTAGCGCGGGTTAAATCCTAATAACTTATGAAATAGCATATTTTTAGTCGATAATTTGTATTCAGTATAATTCTCCAGAGTCGAGACTATTGATATATATTGTTGTTTATAATAGTTATCTTCATATGATAATTTTTTTTGGTCCGAAAATAAATTAATGGTATAAGTGTAAAGTTAACTTCTATCGCCCTTTTTTTTTTTTTGTGACTCAGGGTAAATCTCAGGTCCATGGAGAAATCCAGACTAATATCTGGGGGGAAGAAGGTAACCCACGGATAGGCCCCTCCCCGGGTTTTCAAATGGGTCATAAGCAAGGATCCATATCCGTGTGGGTGTCTAGAAGCAATGTGTTTTTATTTCTCGCAGCAGGTGGATCGAATTCGGAACGTGGTTGCGTCCAAAGCCCGTCTCCTTACCACTAGACTACAAGGTCCCGGACTCTATAGTCCTTTTTCTGGTTGAAGTTATGATTAATCATGATAAACGCTTTGAAACATGTCTATTTTCTCACGCCCCCTCCACTAATTTCATTTATAATGAATTAGCCAAAAATATCCACTTTTTAGATGGAAGTTTCTTTGTTTTTGGTAAAATGAATGAAAGTAATTCCTTGAGATTTAAGAAATAAAATTTGATGTCATTCGATGGAAGATTTTCTATATTTAATGGAAGATTTTCTATATTTCTCTCTATAATTTTAATTATTCTGTATTACATCATTCGATGCTAAAATATATGTATTTTTGCACCAAACTTTGATATAGCTTCTAATGTTGGTTCCCATTAGATGCTTATTTTTCAAGTTTTGGGTTTATCTAACGAAATTAAGAATGCTGGTGCATTTTATAATGCATTTGCATGTATGTACCAAATTTTTATTACTATTTATTTGTTGTTAGAATAATGTATAATGTTTCTAACGTGATATATCTATATATATAAAGTTAGCTTTGTTCTTTTCTCATGAAAACACATCATCATCTACATGTATGCCACATCATTTTGATATTTAATATTTTAATTTAATTAATTAAAAATTTGATATACATATTAACTATACATTTTATTAAATTATGCAAGCAATTTGAAAGGTCATTTTCATATTTATATCATGAAAACTTAAAAAAAATCAACCAAAGTTTTTGAAAGAATAATAGATTTAAAAATTTGAGTTTTATTAATATATTACACACTTTATTATAGTTACAAAGTTAAATTTTTATATCGAAAATATGTTTACTGAATGGATATGATTTGATCCAAACTAATAGTATACAATATATATAATATTAATATAACATATATCATTCACATATATGCCATATCATTTTGATATTTAGGGTATGAATAGACAACGCGTTCTATCAGCGGGATGAGAACATTATTACAAATTTCTCCATTCAGTTAAAAAAACAAATGTGCGGGACGTATTGGTTACCTAAACCGCACTTATAATCTTTTTTGTGTGTTCTATTTTATATATGTACCGCACATACTTCAATTATGATGTGGTTAGAGAGCGTTTCTGTTTTCGTATATAGATGTGTATATATACATATACTATATATAACTTTTTAAGGTTAGAAAACTTTGAAATTAATTATGTGTGTTAATTTTATTAAATAACATAACTTTATTCAAAACAAAAATTGTTCTAGCCGCTAACAAAATTAAAATAATAGTTAGAATTATATAGTTATTATAAACATGTGGACCACTGTATGTTATTTTTTTCACCATTTATATATTGTTCCGCACTACTTGATCCACCATTCATATAATTATTATGCATTTGTTCCACATAATACGTTTCTTCTAACCGCACCGCGCTAAAACCGCACCGCATCTCCTAAACCGCTTGTCCCGCACCGCTCAATCCGATGTCACCATTCGAACCCTTAATTTTCATAATTTAATTAGTTAAAACTTTGATATACATATTAACTATACATTTTACTAAATTATGCAAGGAATTTGAAAGATCATTTTCATATTCATAGCGTGAAAACTTAAAAAATCAACAAAATTTATTGAAAGAATAATAGATTTAAAATTTTAGTTTTACTAAATATTACACACTTTATTATAGTTACAAGGTTAAAGATTTATATCAAAAATATGTTTAGTGAATGGATATTACTTGATCCAAACTAATAGTATACAATATTAATTTAATATATCACAAATATATAGAGAGTTTTTAAAAAAAAAAACAGAATATCTAATAAATAAAAAGTAAACTCATTATCGTTTAATAATGCATATTATAGTAACTTTGTTAAATAAATTATATATAAGAAAATCTATTTTTTAAAAAAAATAAGTACATAATTTAAAATAATATAAATAAAACATTATGTAGTTTAGATATTTGGATAACATGATTTATTTGGTCTTTAAATATAGATAAGATATGAAAGTTCCAAACAAACATGATTATTTGTAAATAATATAGAAATGATTGACCGTAGTTATTGAAGTGATTGACTATCACTTATATTTTCATTTTAATGAAGATGGAAATAAGAGAAACAATTAGTTAAGTTTCAAATAAAATATTAGGATTACAATCTATAAGCAATAGTTTGTTTTACTAAAAATGAATAAAAAGTTCTCATAAATAAATTAAACTATTATAAAACTTAAAAAATAAAAACTCACGTATCACACACTTTTTTTTATATAAAGTTGAATCTCATCGGGCTTACCATTTATCAATAGCCTTATGTGTTGGCTAAATTTCCATTATTGTTATAATTAAATTCATTATTTTATCAAGATACATAATCTAACACATTCTTGAATAAACAAATTCTAAAACGGTTAAATCTGAATTTGTGTGACATGCAATACATTAATAGATTTTAAATCAACAAAAATTGATCAATTGTTAATTCTATTATTGATGTAATGGGCATACCCCTTATCAATAGCCTTATGTGTTGGCTAAATTTCTACCTTTCTCTCCAATTATAAATGGAAATCAATTTCAAAAAAATAAAAGAAAAATAGACTTAGGAATCACAAACATATTGCATACATAAATAGGGTTAAAATCATACATGAAACACTCCAAAAATAATAACTTCACATGAAACAAAACAAAAAATTTATTATGCAACTTTAAAATGTAAATATATTCCTTTTAAAAAACCCAACTAATTGCATAAAATTAATCAACAAAGAAAAAGAGGTAAAAATGCGTACCATCCAATAAATAAACACATAGATGATCATAAATTAAATAAAAACAAAAAGAACAAATACACAGATCTTAAGATGATAAAGATAATTAAATTAACTACGAGATCAAAAAAAAATACCATTAGATTAAAAAAAATTTACCACGTCCGCGCGGATCACACCTTTTTGCTTGAAATTGAAAGTTAAATCTCACCGGCGATGAAGGAAGATATTGGAGAAGACGAGGGTTTTAGAGGAGTGGGTAATATTTTTTTACAGGATAATCCTATTCATAAGAAGTCTCTCTCTCTCTCAAAATGTTTGGATCGACGCTTGACCACATATTTCTTACACTTTTCCAATTCGGCCCATATTACCTCAAATGTTCACATTAACCCATACATCTACGATGACTTTGATAATATATTAGTGATAGAAATTTAATCGTTTTTCAAATTAAATTAGATTTATTTTGTAGTCACCAACTCTGGATCATCGAAGATGAATAATAGCAAATTCTGAACATTTTATTAGTATTCGGTTTTAGGTAAAAATAGATAAAAATACAAGGACCTATTTCAAAGTTTTTTTTTTAATAAGTTCGGAGAATTCTAAATTCACAAAACTATTCGAAGTAACTTTCGGAGTATACAAAACTAACCCGATTTCAAAGTATTTATTTTATTAGTATTCACTTTGGTTAAACAAAATATACAATTCTCTAAAGTTTAAAATGACAAAAACTTAACTTTTAAAAACTAACTAATTGAATAAATAGTCAACCAAAGAAAAAAAAACAAATTGTGGATCACCCACTAAACAAATACATAAATAAACATAAAATTAAAATAAAAAAAACTTAAGAATAAACAATCCAAATTTCTTAAGCTAATAGAGACAAATCCATTAACAATCATACTAATAAAACTAAAATAATATTATACCAATTTTTTAATAAAAAATTGTATTCAAGTCCGCGCGGATCACACACTAATATAATTATATATTTTTGTTTTGTCGCTATGACGACCCGCATGCATGATTTTTTTAATCACTAGATAAAAAATGTACTTTCTTAAACAAATCACGTAAGCTGGCTAGCTTATCCAATTAGGTTTCTAAATAATACTATAACATGACGATAATTAAATTAAAATTTGATTCCTCTAATGGTCAAAATTTTAAAATATACGTACGCATCATATCTAGAGATGTGCTTGATCAGCTTCATAATATATCTCCATGTTCTTTGTTTTGATATGATACTATGGTAGATGACCTTTGCATGGAAGTACGTTTAAACTGATGCACGACAGCACAAGAAAGCTAAATTTTGACTGTATACCCAATTGGGCAGTGGTTATGAATTATAGTGATTAACACATCAATTACTTAACGTGTATACATCGGTGTAACACTCAGAGCCAGCCCTGAGTTTTGCAGGGCCACAATTCAAAAAAAAAAATTGGCCGGATTTTGGCCAGAAACCTCCAAATCTAATCAGAAACCTGCAAAAAAAATATAAAAAAAATCCAGATTTTGGGGCTGAAATCAGTTAAAAAAAAATTATGGGCCACAAGCCTATGCTTGGTTGACTTGTGTCGAATGCCGGCTCTGGTAACACTTTAAGATCGAACCAAAGAGATTAAGAGTAACCATGATACTATTGGGCTAACTATCTCATTTACCTCGTGGAATGGATTTTGCCTTTAGCTTAATCTTATCAAATAAATCACATATCTCATTTACCTCGTCGAATTGATTTAACATCAAATTATCATTATTAGGACTAGGAGAGATATCTCTTCATACCGCACAACTAATTACCGTATTCTGAATATTCCTACTTTGTCTCAAGCTAAGCTTTAAATAAGTGTAACTGTGTAAGTTAGTTAATTTGATCTATATAATTATTGTATCATGCAAAGTAATCCACAATTCTTGAATGTTGTCGAAGAACCTCACGTGGACAAAATCAACCATGATACTATTGGACTAACTAGAGTCCACTCAAAAGCTCATTTTATTTTCAAATCTACCTTCAGAGGCCCAATACGAGAGCAACCGTTCCTATATGTTAGCCGCTGGTTATATTTTTTTTTCTCTTTAATTCTTGTAAGATCTAGAGCTGTATAATTCGTTGGTACTCCGATAATGAGCATCATTTATCGTAAAGCTAATCAATTATATAAAATTGGCGGTTACAAAAAGGAAAAAAAAAAGTATATAAAGTTGGCAAAATGTACATGAAACATTGTTAAATAGATTTTGGAGAAGGGGTTTTGTTAATAAGATTGGTAAACATGACCAAAGTAGTGTTTTTAAATGCATGGCTATCACGCCCACATGGATGTGGTCCGGGGTAGAAACATGGATGTGGTCCGGGGTAGAAAGAACTGTGTGGGGTGTTACTCCATTTTATCCGGGTTCGATCCCTTTTGAAAACAAAAACATATCTATATGGGAAGTCTGGTCATGTGCTTCGGCTCAGACAATTACTTACTATTCCGATAACATCTGATCCGACTATCTCCTAACATTAATCGAAAAATACTAAATTCGGGACTGACCAAATCAGCCGATAGAATATATATATAAAAAAAATCTTAATTCACTTTATAAACTATCTATTTTATCCTTCATCGTTAATGAGACTGTAAATTAAATATGTAGTTTATTAATTAATGATCGACGACCCTGAATACTAGGGGTGGGCACGAAGCAAATACTTGAATTTTTAATGTATTTGTGATCCGCTCCGCTCCGTCCGAATATTTGGTTTTGTGATTTGCTTCGATCCGAAAATTTATGGATATCCGGAAATTCGGATATCCGAAATTTTTTATAGATATCCGCGGCTATTTGCTCCGCTCCGTGAAAAATAAAAAAAATCTTAATAAACCCATTTTGGGCTGATACTTAGCAAAAATTGATTAGTAAGTTCATTCTGTCAAATTTTTTTTATGGGTTAAATTAACCAGAATGAATGTGTCTCAAGAGAAAAATATTTATATACATAATTACATATATGAATATATAGTTATAAACATACGGAGCAGAACGGATATCCGTTATTTTTCAAAATGATATTTGTGATTTGCTTCGTTTTTTATGGATACTATATTTTACTATTTGTTTTGCTCCGAAACTTTACGGATATCCAAATTTTTCGAATCGAATCTGCACGAATACCGAATCGAAGCGGATTTAACGAATATTTTGCCCAACCCTACTAAATACTACAAACGGTGATAGTTTAGTTGGTTTGGAATGGATATATGCCTTATTTGACTTTGAGTTTGACCTCGTTTAGCCACCTAATCATGATGAAACTTACAAACTAAATGCGTAAACCTGGTTGTTGGACCTCTTAAAAATTAATCTGAACTTAAAAAGTATGAGATCACTTTTGGATTTATCAAAAAAAAAAAAATACTACAAACCTTATAAATTCGGGCTACATTATTTTTTGTAATTATTACTATAAACACAATAGAAATGAGCCGCCCTCGTGTAAACATAATATGAGCATAACGTAGCAGCGTACGTTAAGTCCAAAAATGGATCCCACAATAATGAAATCGGAAGAAAAAGGAAACTGTCGAAATTGTCCCTAATACTATCACTGTGCAGAGAAAGTTCCAAAGCGGTATCACGTGGAAAGCAGAGGGACAAAAGGGACAATAAGCAATACGTGTCATCATTTACGTAAACCTAAAGTCAATTCTTAACGCTATCCAGCCACCGACTACCGACCAAGGGTCCCACTTTTTTGTTCTCATCATTTGCTTCTTCCCGCGTATATATGACGTGTATACGTACGTACGCATATAACATTTATATAAGATCATATAATATTTACGTCACTATCGAGAAAACATATTTTATTTATGTATGAATGACCATTCGATTTTTTTCATTTTTTTTGTTCTTATCTTAAATTTCGAATCTGGCTCGGTTTTAATGTAATAACTCAGCGTGAAGTGCCTGCTGTAACGTGTAATCTATATATAGTTTTGTGGAGATGATTATTAATCGATGAACTAATTTGGTCTCATCATTTTCGTTAAAATTTGATTCTCTGATTATCCTTATCATTAGGAGTTTGATGTTATTGTTTGAGCTTTTGCTCTGTTTTTGATTTTGTAAGAGAACATCTATGTTTCCCTTGGTTTAATAAGAATCTCATACGTCATAAAAAGAAGAAGATTATCTCTGATTTAGGATTCTATTTTTTCAATTCTTTATGTTATATTAAAATACTATAGAATTTAAAGTTTTATTAGATATTTTTTTCATATTCCAAAGAATTCAGTATCGACCTTTTATTTTCTTATTTCCAAGTTGGTTATATAATATGTAAAAAGTTGATCCAAAAAATACTCCACGACTCTTCTGGGGCCAATCAGAGACATACACCTTTTCTCATCCGATATTTATACTATCTTTTAGCCTAATCTTTTATATTTTTAATGTTTTTAATAGCCTAAACAAAAATTTTGTGGTTCAGTGGTAAGAAGAATCGTGTCGGATGTTATCCCATGTCACTTGGATTCGATCCATTTTAGAAACAAAAACACTTTTATGTGGGAAGTTTGGGATTAAACTTCGGCCCAAACAATTTATCTGATAGTTCGGTAACAAGCAATTTAGCTACTTTTGTCATTAATCGAAAAATATTCTAAATTCGGAACATGCAGTGGTGGCCCCATCACTCGATAAAATATATCAAAAAAAAAGAAGCAAAATTTCAACTATAAAATCACACGAGTCGTCTTGTATCTTGGAATTTTCTCCTCTAACTACAACTGCAATCTCTCTTTCTCTACATATTATTTATCTATCCTTGATCATGTAAGAGAGTCTCTTGTGATCAATAAATCAGATAGTTCCCCTAAACCCACTTCGAACGTCGTCATCGTCTTTGCAAACGTACGAATCTCCATGGACGGCGAAGAAGCATCAGGCGACGTGTCAGGCGCAATGAAGAGAGAAAGACCATACAAAGGGATAAGGATGAGGAAATGGGGAAAATGGGTGGCGGAGATTCGAGAACCAAACAAGCGTTCAAGGCTATGGCTCGGCTCTTACTCTACTCCCGAAGCAGCTGCGCGTGCGTACGACACGGCGGTGTTTTACCTCAGAGGACCAACCGCTACCCTCAATTTCCCGGAGCTTTTGCCGTGCACCGAGATATACTACGCCGAGGACATGCCGTCGGCCACGATAAGAAAAAAGGCGACGGAGGTCGGAGCTCGTGTAGACGCGACTCGTAAGGTGGTGCAGAACAACAAACGCCGCCGCGTTTTTAGTCAAAAGGGAGATTATGACGGCGGGTTATTGGAGCGGGTTGACTTGAACAAGTTACCCGACCCGGAAAATCCGGATGATGATACGGTGAGAAAATAGATCGAGAAAGCCAAATGATCGAAAAATAAAATATCTTATAACGGCAGCTAGCTGTTGCTACCGTACGCCGGGGGATGTGTTATATGATAACCGTGGTTATAGAGTGAATCCTCTGTTTCATCCTTGTATTGAAAATTTATCCCGAATATTCTGTACATAATTCTTACTTTTTTTTTACTAGCTAATTATGATTTTCGTGTTAATTTCAATCAATTGTTTGATACACACTAGAATATCAACTCAACGAATGTCTAATCTGCATATCAAAATCACATCACGCTATTTAAAGTTCAAGAATATACAAAAGAAGTTCGTGTGTGGTAAGGTGTCCAAGCCATAGGATAAGGTAGCTCGAGAGATTCGTTCTTTAATTCGTGCCAAGATGGTAGGATTAGATAGGATAGTTATAGTTCGGAATCAAGCTCGTTCTTCCGTGGATTCTTTTTTGTCTACTTAATTCGTGTTTGTCCAATTTTAGGAATTTAATGATGATTGTTCATGTTGGTCTATCACGAACTTATTACACAAACTATAATAATATATTTTGTACTTATGTATACTTTACAAGCAAATTATTTATGGACAAGTTTTAGGATCAGAGTGGGGCCTGAGATTTTCTCGGCTAGAAGCGTGAAATTTTTTTTGACTCCTGAACATATTTTTTTGGCGCCAAGCGTCGAAAAAAAAACAAAAAACGAACAAAAAAACAAAAAACGTTGGCTCAAAGAGTCGAACTCGCGACCCACTATAACACATCTCTACTGTAAACGATCTTTGCTAAATTAGGATGCTAGGTTTTGATGGACAAAAATTTATATATCAAAACAGTATAGACAACTTTTGATAGACAAGTACTAAAAAATCCAAATTCTAGTATCGTTTTAGAAAAGTGGTAGATTCACGAGAATTTCTATATAAAAAAAAAATTATCTCGCGCTAGCGCACAGGTGAAAATAAAAGATTCACTGTTTTGCAACAGAACTTATATTTATCCACAAAAGGAATAGCTTAAAATGAAGGTATTTCTGTCTGGACACAAAAAGTCACTCTATTTTAATAGATTAGATTGTTTTTATTTGAATTTTAGAATATGTATAACTCATGATTATATATAGAGTTGTCAAATATAATAATTTGTCTATTTAACCCGTTTTGCAGTGGACTAAAATATTATTCGGAGTAATCCGTAAAACCTATAATCTTGAAAACATAACTCTATTATGCACCGTTTAATGACTATAGTTTTTGTGGTTAGTTCACGAACTCTTAAAAAATCAATTTTCTTGTGTCTAACTTTTCATAAAATTAATAATTTTTTTTTTTAACTTTTATTTTGATTTAAATTCAAATAAAATATAATAAACTATAGTGAAAAATATATCAAAATTTTGAATAGATTTGTTTTTCTTTGAATATATATGGATTGATTATTATTTTAAAATACATAGTATATAACATCTTTAATGTAAAATAAATATTTTCCATATTCTTATCACTAATTATAAAAGATAATTATATCATTTTCTATTTCAATTATTATTTGTTATTTGTAATGACATTTCATGTAATAACTTACAAAACAAAGTTCATTTTCAAAACTGTCTTCTTAAATAATAATATAGAGACGTTGAGATCGTTGACGAATGAAGACTATATATAGAACTTATGCCAGAGGATTGGGTTCGAAATGTCAAGATCCCAAAATGTATTGGTGGAAGTAGAATGGCTGGTGATTCTATAATTATCTCAAGCTCTCTTAGGTTTGAAGTGTATGATAACGATTTCGGTTGGGGCAGACCGATCGCAGCTCAAGCTGGACCGGGGATCGAAGATGGAAGTAATCATGCGACCTTATGGTCTGGTGTACTTGCGAGTTTATTGGCTGATGATGAACTTTTTGAGAATGTGACCATTACATGATTGTTTGGTCGAGAAATAAAACATATCTTTTGCCAAAATGCTTGTAATTCTGTTTAAGACATGGGTAGTATAGAGAACATAATTTCTCACCCATAAATTTGTTTGATATTTATGAAAATCAAGAATTTGCATACTTAATGTCAAAACCACTATCACGAAATTTGGTTAGGTTAATTTATACTAGTCTTTGTGAATTATCTACCACGCCATAATTAAACTTTTTTGGAAGTAGCAAAATGTTATTGATTTTGGGTGGTTTTCACACAGTCAATTAATAACCTTAGTGCACACTACTGCAATCATAACAATATATCGACGTAGTACTTTAGGATCGAATCCACATAGACCAAATGCAACACTACGAGAATGCATGATGAAAGTAAATTTAAGACGAATGATGTTTGCTTGTGGTTTATAACTTCCAAAACTAAGAATGATGAATGAAACGATATAAATTCAATAAAAGAAAGCGCTAGGCCTTTAGGTAATTCGCAGGAAATCCAGATTCACTAAACAGATTATCAATTAGGGAATGAATTAAGAACCGTTCTCGAACTCAAACATGAATGTCTAGCTAGCCCACTGTCGTGGTACTAACTACTATGCCTATCAACCTAAGAATTGAAACTGTCGTTTGACCTTAAATTCTAGGCAAGCATTAAAGTTCAGGTTTGATTAGTTCACAAATCGTCTTAGCATCAGCTTTCGTTGGCTAAGGACGATTTGCGCATCTATGTTCTATCAGAAAATCTAAAGCACTTTTGATGAATAGATTAATCCTAAAATCATAAACTAGGTGATCAATCTAATTTAAGCCTTAATTCCAACAATAGATGAAGAACTCTATGTAATTCCCTAATCTAACATATCCGTTTCAGTGATTCATGGAGAATCCCTTGAAACCCTAAAAACCTAACAGGAAGATTACTCAGACATAATTGCAGAGAAAACACAAAGAGATGAAAAGGAATTCATAACAAATAGAAATAAAATCCAAAATGATTCAGAAATCTTCTCCGGTATGAAGTTGAGATTCGTCTCCCTCAAATCTCCCAAGAACAAACCCAGAAGTTCTCTGATGAATCCAATAAAGCGTACCCTAAACAATGGCTGAAAATTAAGTAAAAACAGGTCTAAAGTCATTCTCCACGAAACCCTAGGTAAAACCGGGTCAAAATAAGTGAAAACTGTAATTTTCTTTTATTTTTCGCGTCACTAAACCGGTCGGTTTATGTTAGACCGTCTTCACAAAAACTGGCGTAACTTTTGATCGCACCGTTGGAATGACCTCAAACCACTTCCAAATGAAAGCTGATCCATTGCTCTATCTTGTATCAAAATTTGACCTCGATCCATCGGTGGTAATCCTTCAACGAATGCCAAACCTCTGACGTTTCTGCATGATCATGCATCTTCATATGCTCATTTTCACCCAAAACGGCTCATTTTCTCACAAAGTCACCTAAAACTTGAAAAGACTCGATAAAGGACTAAAAGACTCTAAAAAGACACTTTGACTCAACAAAAGACACAAAAACAAATGTTAGAAACCGGTAAAAACACAGTTTATCAACTCCCCCAGACTTAATCTTTTGCTTGCCCTCAAGCAAACAGAAAACCAAGAACAAGGAAGAGGTTTGAAAACACGGAGATTCACATTTTCTTTAGAACTCTGCAATGACCATCATCTTAGCGATCCACATATTGCTTAACCAACTTCAAATCAAACCACCATGTACTTCTCCGTGGGCATTGCAGCTTTCCCAGATTCACCAAATTATCTCAAAAAATGATTCAAAAGCTATCATTGCTGGGTCTCACCGAAAGATCATAGTGCCAAGGACCTTCTAGACTCTTTCCCTTTCGATATCATGACAAGACAACTACACAACTTTGGTACTCTTTCTCTCCCCCAGACTTATTCTTTTCTCATTCTCTTTTTCGCAGGGTTAATGGCTGATGGAACGCGATAACTGATGGTTTTTGCCACCGAATCCCCGGTTCATTTTAGTGCCACCCTTTTATTCTAAGTTGTAGGCGAATAATGGTATCACGGGAAATTTTTCTAACCTCGCTTCCAACCTTAGTGTGATCATCTCTTTCGAAGTAAAATAATGGGGTCGATGGAAATTTTCCTATCCCTTTACTCGAAAGAAAATCATTTCATCTTTTCTGCTTATCTAACAAATGAGGGGGAGAATTACCATATTTTCACACTGATTGTCTTTGTCAGATACGAAATAGGAGTCAAGCCATGAAGACACCAATCACAACGATGAGGTAAAAGGAAGAGCTCAGAATCTAGCTCAGGCCATTGAATTCCTGTAGAGACATGGATGCCTCTGATGAACTGGTCAGCCCTTGTATTTTTCATTAGTCTGATCTGAAGCTAAATTCTGCAACAATGTTCACTTAGATGAAAGTCAGAACAACAAATCCAAGAAAGTGATCATAATCTCCAACAAATTTTGACTCAATAAAACGACTCAAGAAAAACACCAAAATGACTCAAGAAAGAAATCAAAAGAAAGAAAACAACGTTAGTAACGACAAAGACCCTCCCCCAGACTTACTTCACACCGTCTCGGTTTGAAAATAAACCAGAGAAAAGTAAAACAGACTAAAAGAAAAAATCAATATTTTTTTTTTCGAAAAACCTTAAACAAAGAGAAACAAAACCAAAAATCAACTGCAAATGGACAAAGAAAAGAGTAGTATGTACACGTACCAGTGGGTTGCCTCCCACCAAGCGTTTATTTAAAGTCGTTAGCTTGACTTCGGTCTCAGATGTTAATCATGAGAATCAAATGGCTGGGCCAATGCACCTTTGGTTCTTCTCCTGCTAGGACAAGAAACAAAATGTGCAACATGGCACGCAACTATCCAGGGCAAAGAGACAAAACTCACATCAAGGGATGTTACTACGAATGTAGCATATATCTTGAAATTTTCCTTGATGGTGAGATGCTCATGAGGATCAAATGCATTTGATGGAAAAATAAAGTCAACTTCTGGTTTAAACGAGTTAATCACAAAATAATCAACTTCATCTCCATCAATCATGTAAAACACAATATCCTCTTTCCTAGAATCTATTTCAATCTTGGGGTTTTCTATCTCATTCAAGATCTTATCTACATCAACCACATCCCCTAGGTAAGATTTTTCAAGAAGATATCTAGATTCCTCAGGCATTGAAAGATTAAACTCGAGATCATGAACATTCAAAGCAGATAGATAGTTAATATCAAAACACACTTTATGGTAATCTCTAGCAAGATTTTCTACTCTTAAGGTATCTAGTCTTTGGGACTCACATATTAAATCATAACATTCATCAATGAGCACATGAGTATGCAAACTAGAAGCTACATCTTCAATGCAAGGCAAGTGACTATCCTCATAATCATAGATTTCAAAGGTTGAGTCAAAAATACCTTCTAGCTGGCATGGTGGAACCCAATAAATTACCTCTTAAAGTGCATGAGCTACCATTATCTCAGACATTGTGAGTTCCCTTCCTTCAAGTGATGCCCACTGTGATATGAGATTCAACCGGATCATAGCTGCTATGACACTCCTTTTCATCGTTCGATTCTCTTCATGATGCTTATCCAACTCAACTTTTTGTTCTGGTGTGAGTATACTTTCATCAAATGGTGGCTCCACGTATGGCTCATCTTGAGTGTATTCATCAAATGTGGCATCCTCTTCTTGTGGCCAATCATTGTAGTCCATGACCATCAACTATAAGAAACAAAAATAATAAAATAAAAAGTTAGTAAAAGCTAGTGTCTTAGTCTGAACTCTCGTCCAAGACTCGTAGGCAACATTTTTGATCCCCGACAACGGCGCCAAATTGATTTTGGGTGGTTTTCACACAGTCAATTAATAACCTAAGTGCATAGTACTGCAATCATAACAGTATATCAATGTAGTACTTTAGGATCGAATCCACAGAGACCAAATGCAACACTACGAGAATGCAGGATGAAAGTAAATCTAAGACGAATGATGTTTGTGGTTTTATGAATGAACTAAAACTAAGACTAAGAAAGCGAATGAAAGGATGTAAATTCAATAAGAGAAAACGCTAGGCCTTTAGGTAATTCGCAGGAAATCCATATTCACTAAACAGATTATCAATTAGGGAATGAATTAAGAACCGTTCTCGAACTCAAACATGAATGTCTAGCTAGCCCACTGTCGTGGTACT
Source organism: Eutrema japonicum (assembly GCA_030161315.1). NCBI lineage: Eukaryota > Viridiplantae > Streptophyta > Magnoliopsida > Brassicales > Brassicaceae > Eutrema > Eutrema japonicum. The sequence continues at coordinate 47,573,015 of BSQW01000013.1, forward strand.
AACTACTATGCATATCAACCTAAGAATCTAAACTGTCGTTTGACCTTAAAAGTCTAGGCAAGCATTAAAGTTCATGTTTGATTAGTTCACAAATCGCCTTAACATCAGCTTTCGTTGGCTAAGGACGATTTGCTCATCTATGTTCTATCAGGAAACCTAAATCACTTTTGATGTTTAGGTTAATCCTAAGATCAGAAACTAGGTGATCAATCTAGTCTAAGCCTTAAATTCAACAATAGATGAAGAACTCTATGTAATTCCCTAATCTAACAGATCCGTTTCAGTGATTCGTGGAGAATCCCTTGAAACACTAAAAACCTAACATGAAGATTACTCAGACATAATTGTAGAGAAAACATAGAGAGATGAAAAGAAATTCATAATCAAAATAAAAGAGAAATCCAAAAGGGTTCAGAAATTCTTCTCAAAAGATGATGAGTTAGAGATTCGTCTCCCACAGCTTACAGAGCCAAAGCCAAAATTCTCTGATGAATAAAATAAAGCGTACAAAAAAAAACCTAAAAAATGTTGTTTTTAAGTTGCCGGTCGAAACGGGTCGAAATCAGGTGAAATTGGGCCGAAACAGGGAAAATCGGACCAGATATGCGAATTTTAGGGGCTGGATCGATTGATCCAGTGGTGGGATCGATCGATCCCGGGGGCGACAAGCGGTCGATCTGGCCTTCTGATCGGTCTGGACAAAGGCGTTTCGAGGGTTCGATCGATCCCAGGGGGGATCGATCGATCCAGTCTTTAATTTCTGGGATTTTCGCCTTTTTTCGCTTTTTGGTCCAAACTTCATCCTGAAATGTCTCTTGACTTTAAATGACTCGAAATAGACTAAAACGACTCGATAGAGACTCAAAAACGATTAAAAATAAGAGTTAGAATGCGTTAAAAATGCAACACATCAGTATTTCCAATAAAAAATCCGTCGATGTAGTTCTAATGTGGCATCCTCTTCTTGTGGCCAATCATTGTAGTGCAGGATGACAGAGACCAATCATTGGCCAATCATCCATCGATCGATCCACAAAAAAAAAAAATTGACTTTTTTCTTTTAGTCTGTTTTACTTTTCTCTGGTTTATTTTCACACCGAGACGGTGTGAAGTACGTCTGGGGGGTCTTTGTCGTTACTAACGTTGTTTTCTTTCTTTTGATTTCTTTCTTGAGTCATTTTGGTGTTTTTCTTGAGTCGTTTTATTGACTCGAAATAGACTAAGAATCTATTTTTGTAGTTACTTACTAGTTTTATCTATGTGTGTGTTCTCAGGTGTATGACTAGAAGCGAGGGTTCTAGAAATCTACTTCAGGTGAACAACGAGGAACTCGCAAGGATAGAACGAGAAAGCAACAGGAGAAGGAGAGAAATGGCCAACTTACCAGGGAACCGTGATCTCCTGAACCCACTCGTCGAAGATGATAATCAGATTGAGTATGATGCAGAGGGGAACCCCATAAACCCTATTCTCAATGCTGATGATGATGTCATCGAACTTGGCGATGATGATGCTGTTGCTGCCCAAAGGCAAACTGAGGAACTGCAGAGGCAAGCCGCTGCAGCACAGCAGAGATTCTTGCAAGCTCATAATGCTGCACGCCAAAGGAATGCTGCAAATAAGAGGAATGCTTGACAACCTCCTCCTCGCCAAGCAATTGGTGCTATTGACACTCCTCATGCTTTTTACCAAGAGAGGGCTGCTATTCGCCCACCGCTTATCCAGAGGCAGAATTTTGAGATAAAGCCTCAGATAATCTCTCTTGTCAAGCATAACCTGTTCTATGGGAAAGCTACTGAAAATCCCATGGACCACATTGAGACGTTTGAGGAGATCTGCAGCACGACTAGTGCCAATGGAGTTCCTGCTGATTATATGAAATGCAAACTCTTCTCATTCTCTTTGAGTGATAGAGCTCTGCGATGGCTTAAGTCTCTTGCTCCTGGTTCTCTGACCACTTGGGAAGCAACCAGATCAGCATTCCTGTATCACTTCTACACTAGGTCCAAGACAGCTTATCTCAGGATCAAGATCACTCAGTTCCATCAGAATGGAGGTGAATCTTTCAATGAAGCTTGGGAACGATTCAGAGAATATCTGCGTGAGTGCCCCCACCATGGTTATTCAGATGAGCAAGTGCTGAATATTTTCTACGATGGAGTCGATTGGGACTTTAAAAACTCTCTGAACGCTGCGAGTAATGGTGATTTTTCAACAAAGGGTTCAACCAGAACTACAAGAATCATCCAAACCTGTCATACAGGAGCACTAATGTTGAAAATCCTCAGGATAAGGTTTATCCACAGCAAAATCCGGGCGCACAAAATTTTCTGCAGAAAACGTTCGTACAAAATCCTGGCGTCAGTATCTTTTACAAAGGATTTCAGCAGATTGGCGTGCAAAACCAGTGGCATAAGCCATTTGCACAGGGTTTCCAGCAGAAAACGTTTGTGCAAAATCAGGGGCAGAATAATTTTTAGAACCAAGGTGGTTTCCAGCAGAAACAGCAACCCCTAATCCTCAGAACAACCAGGAGTCTAAGCTTGAATCAATGATGCAACAGCTGATGATGAATCAGCAGAAAACAGCTAACGAGATGAACGTCAAAGTAGGAGAGATGTATCAGGATCTTAACAGCAAAATCGAGACTATTCAGACTCATGTGAAGCAGCTTGAAACTCAGGTGGCCCAGACAGCAGATGCAATTAAGAGACCTACTGGAGTTCTTCCAAGAAAAGGTGAACATAATCCACGAAATGAGTTTATCCAAGCAATCACGCTGAGAAGTGGGAAAGAGATTGAAACTGTGACTAATTCTGAAAAGAACAAGAAGATTCCTGAGATCATATATGTTGAAGGTGATGGTACAGCACAGAAGACAAATACTTCATCTACACCTCAGGTAGTCATTGACGAACCTGAAACTCTGCCGGAGCGTGTCCATGTACCCAAGGTTCCTTATCCTAGGCGCCTTAAGAAGACGCAGAGAGATCTTGAGCAAGCAAAATGTAAGTCTCTTGTGAATGAGCTTTCTGTGAGACTACCTTTTGTTGACGCAGTACAGATGGTCCCTGCTTTGAAGAAATATATGAAGGACATGGTTGCCAATAAAATCACGAGCGAGGAATGTGTGATGATGATCACAGAGGAGTACAGCGCCTTGTTGCAAGGTAGAATGCCTAAGAAACTGGGTGATCCTGGAAGATTTGTGCTCGCTGTACAGATTGGATCACTGACCTTTGAACGCTCTCTCTGCGATTCGGGGGCTAGTGTGAATCCCATGCCTTACTCTGTTGCTAAAGGTCTTGGCCTCACAAAGTTCAAACCAACTAGAGTCTCTTTGGTGTTTGCTGATCGCTCTGTGAAACTCCCGCTGGGTATTCTTGAGGACTTGCCGGTGAAGATTGGTAATGGGTACATTCCTGCAGACTTTGTAGTCCTTGAGCTAGACGCAGAACCAAAAGATCCTCTCATCTTGGGAAGACCCTTCTTGGCTACCGCTGGAGCCATTATTGATGTACGGAAAGGCAAGATTGATCTTCATTTGGGTGATTTGGTAATGAAGTTCACAGTGGATAAGTTGCTGAAGAAACCGACGATAGATGGGCATACATTCTGGGTTGACTGCATTTCTGAGGCCACTGAAGGAGTGACAGACGAGTTGCTGGTAGATGATCCTCTGGAGATCGCTTTGACTCAATCCGAGAGTGAGTTTGGGTACTTGAGCGAGGATACAGCTGATTACGCCAAAATGCTTGACTCCAGCGCTAGAGTGGAGAATATGGTAGCTTTCGTCGCACTTGATGGAGCTGCAGAGCAATCCTCCATTGCCGAGCCACCTGCGCGGACCATCAAATCATGGAGCGAGATGAAAGCTCCAAAACTCGAGCTCAAACCACTTTCCGCTGGGCTAAGGTACGCGTTTCTTGGTCCTAACTCAACATATCCTGTCATCATCAATGCTGAGTTGAATAATGCTGAGACTGCCTTGCTTTTGTGCGAACTGAGAAAATATCGTAAAACATTAGGCTATTCCCTAGATGACATCACAGGAATCTCACCAAATCTTTGCATGCATAGGATACATCTAGAAGATGAATCGAGGACTTCTATAGAACATCAGAGACGGTTAAACCCGAATCTAAAAGATGTTGTAAAAAAAGAGATAATGAAACTTCTAGAAGCTGGTATCATATACCCTATCTCTGATAGTGCATGGGTGAGTCCTGTGCATGTAGTACCGAAGAAAGGTGGTGTGACAGTAGTTAAGAACGATAGGAATGAGTTGATCCCAACTAGGACTGTCACTGGTCATAGGATGTGCATAGATTACAGGAAATTGAATGCTGCGACTCGCAAAGATCATTTTCCTCTGCCTTTTATTGATCAAATGCTTGAGAGATTGGCTAACCACTCGTACTGCTTTTTTCTAGATGGTTATTCTGGTTTCTTTCAGATTCCGATTTATCTAGATTATCAGGAAAAGACCACATTCACATGTCCCTATGGCACTTTTGCTTATCGCAGAATGCCGTTTGGTTTTTCAATGCGCCAGCCACGTTCCAGCGCTATATGATGTCAATCTTCACAGACATGATCGAGGAGATAATGGAGGTTTTCATGGACGATTTTTCTGTCTATGGATCCTCATTTTCTGTTTGTCTTTCTAATTTGTGCATGGTACTTAGACGCTGTGAGGAGAAGTATTTGGTTATGAACTGGGAGAAATGCCATTTCGTGGTGAAAGATGGGATTGTCTTGGGACACATGATCTCAGAGAACGGGATCGAAGTTGACAGAGCTAAAATCGAAGTTATGACATGCCTGCAGCCACCAAATTCTGTCAAAGGAATCAGAAGTTTTCTTGGACATGCTGGTTTCTACAGAAGGTTCATCAAGGACTTCTCAAAGATTACTAGACCTCTTACAAGGCTGCTCTGCAAATATGTGAAGTTCGACTTTGATACTGAGTGCTTGGAAGCTTTCCATACACTCAAAGGAACACTTGTGAGCGCACCCATTGTGCAACCACCAGACTGGGAATTGCCTTTCGAGGTGATGTATGATGCCAGTGACTATGATGTAGGAGATGTTTTGGGACAGCGAAAGGACAAGAGGCTGCATGTCATTTACTATGCTAGCAGAACTCTTGATGATGCTCAATGCAAGTATGCCACTACGGAGAAAGAGCTTCTTGCAGTTGTCTACGCTTGTGAGAAATTCAGAACTTATCTTGTGGGATCCAAGGTCATCGTCCACACCGACCATGCTGCCTTGAGGTATATATTCTCTAAGAAATATACCAAGCCTAGATTGTTGCGATGGATGCTCTTTCTGCAGGAATTTGACATCGATGTTAAGGATAAGAAGGGGATCGAAAATGGAGTTGCAGATCACCTGTCCAGACTGCGCGTAGAAGAGGGAATACCTATCAATGATTTTCTCCCTGTGGAGAACATTTATGCAATAGATGTCATGCTTGCTCAAGACGCATAATTTCCTTGGTTTGGTGAAATTGCCAATTACTTGGCTGCAGAGGTGAAACCAGATAGTTTTACCGGATACAACAAGAAGAAATTTTTGCGCGACATCAGACACTACTTCTGGGATGAGCCTTAACTCTACAAGCAGTGCTCCGATGGTATCTTTAGACGGTGTGTTTTTCAAGAAGAGATTCCTGGTATTCTTTTCCATTGCCATGGATCTAACTACGCAGGCTAGTTTTTGGTGGCCAACCATGTTTCAGGATGCTCGTGCTTTTGTTTCTAATTGTGATGCCTGTCAAAGGCAAGGAAACATTAGCAAGAGGAATGAGATGCCTCAGAATTTCATACTAGAGGTTGAGGTTTTTGACTGCTGGGGAATCGACTTCATGGGTCCATTTCCATCTTCCTATGGGAATAAGTACATCCTTGTTGCTGTGGAATACATTTCCAAGGGGGTCGAAGCAATGGCCAGTCTTACGAACGACTCTAAGGTGGTTCTTAAGATGTTCAAATCTGTGATATTACCAAGGTTTGGAGTGCCAAGAGTGGTAATAAGCGATGGTGGATCTTATTTCATCAACAAAGTCTTTGAGAATCTCTTGAAGAAGAATGGTGTAAAGCACAAGGTCAGCACCCCTTATCATCCTCAGGCGAGTGGCCAGGTCGAGATTTCAAACAGAGAAATCAAGAGTATCCTCCAAAAGACTGTGAACACTACAAGAAAAGATTGGGCTGTAAAACTTGATGATGCTCTTTGGGGGTACATGACTACGTACAAGACACCCCTTGGTACCACCCCATTCCATCTTGTCTATGGGAAACCATGTCACCTTCCTGTCGAGCTCGAGTACAAAGCAGCATGGGCTGTGAAGTCGTTGAATTTCGACATCAAACCTGCATATGAGAGGAGGATGATTCAGCTGAACGAGTTGGATGAGATTCGTCACTAAGCGTATGAAAACTCAAAGATCTACAAGGAGCGAACAAAAGCCTATCATGACAAGAAGATCATTCCAAGAAACTTCTATGCCAATGATAAGGTTTTACTGGTCTGGACCTTTCACCATCAAAGAAGTAAGGCCATACAGAGCTGTTGTGTTGCTGGACACTACAGGAGGTGAATTTGTGGTAAATGGTCAGCGCCTAAAACCATATCTTCCTGACACGAAACTCACTGAAGGAGACTCCATTCCTCTCAGTGAACCACCTATAGCCTGAAGGGCTTCAAATTCAAGCTCGTGACTCAAAACAAGCGCTTGGTGGGAGGCAACCCACTGGTACGTGTACATACTACTCTTTTCTTTGTTCCTTTGTAGTTAATTTTTTAGTTTTGTTTCTCCTTGTTTCAGGTTTTCCCCTAAAAAAAAAAAGGGTCGAGTGCACGATCGATCGATCCCTGCCTTGGATCGATCGATCCCCGAGATCGCTCATATCTGGAACGACCTTTCTCCTCTGATCGATCGATCTGCCCCCAAAAATTTTGACTGGATCGATCGATCCAGCCCAGGTAAGGATTTCTGGTTTAATTTTCGGCCAAAACCGGTTATCTCCACTTAAATCAAACCGGTTCTCACGATTTTAAACCCTTGCCCACGATTTGTTTGGATCAAAACTTCATATTCTCCAAAAAAAATTTCAAAACCCGTTTTTGAGAGATTTCAAGAACTTTATACTTCAAATCTCCATAACTCCCTTGATTCTCCACGGTTTTTGACGATTCTTGGGTCCATTCCACTCGATTTTTCGAGCTCCATCTGATTATCCTATCGCCATTCTCGATCGGCGAAGGTATGGCACTCGAAAAATCCTCTTTTCTCTCCGAAAATTCTAGGGTTCAATTTGTGGACATTCAATTTCGAATTTATTGCTTGTTCTTGGTTTGCTTTGGGCTTTCCACACATGCTTTAGACCGATTTTGAGTTTGGTCTACTTTATACACCCTTGAATTTGTGTGATTGGATAGATTAGAGATTTTGTGATTTTGGAAATTTTGGGAAATTTGAAATTACCCTAGATGTTGAGATTGGTGATTCTATACGTGGATATGACCGTGAATTTGATGAATTTGATGATGCATTAACTCGATTTCGCGCTTGAATTGCCAAAATCATCACTTTGTCAAATTTTCGATTTTGATGGTTTGTCTTACTTGTCTTCTTGTTCACCTTGCAGAAAATGCGTACTACAACCCGTTCCAAGAAGAAGGAAGCGAAGTCAACAAAACCGGCACCCCGATTTCGGACTGGTTAAGACGCTGGCACCTCCTCAAGCACAGCTCCAGCGTTTGCTTCACCATGGCCACGTCCTGAAAAGACCAGATTTGAAGGCGGCTATCTGAATCGGATTGAGGGCTGTACACCAGACGATCTCTCCAAGAACACCCGTTACCAAAGCAAAGAGTTGGGCGACGCCTGGGACCACTTTGACTCTCTCTTCTACAACCGGTTTCTCACCGTTCAGATGATGCCTACGAGGATGATTTGTCCCACTACTTTGGACAACATGGGCATACGCCAGGATTTAGACAGCATTCTGAGCAAGATTGGGCTGGGGAACATTGCCTCGCAGGCGCATCCAATCTATCCCGATTTGGTACGCTAACTACTCTCGACGGTCAGGCTTAATTTCACTAACCCGAAGTTCGAGCAGGTCTCAGGAGCTTCATTGACATTTTTTTCTAGCGGAGTACTCTATGAAATCGCGATCGAAGACCTCTGCAAGCTCTACGGTTTCGAACATCGGAATACTAGAGTCAGGTTTCCCACTGATTTCCCTCATCAGGCTAGCCTTTGGGAAGTCATCGCTTCAGGACCTTGTCAGTCCAAGTATGCAAAGCAGACATCAATTCGGAACCCTGCCATCCGGGTTGTTGCTAAGATCATCAGTGAGATCCTATTTGCAAAGAATGAGGCAGGTGCGGTGCGGTCTGACGAGATGTTGTTACTTCATTATGGGCTGTGTGACAAGATGTCTGCGGATCATCAACGTAAGTACGAGAGCATTGACAATATGAACCTGGGGATCGTATTTTCTCGCACTATGGTAGCCAAGAAGATGCAATTCTTGTCAAACCAGTTACAGAGGGAGGCCATTGGGAGTGTGCTTACTCATCTCTTCAGGCACCTTAGGATCCATGTAGATGGCTACGAGTGCTAGGATACACCTGCTTACTTGGACTTAAAGCGTCTGAAATCTTGCACCATCCTCAAGGCCAACTACATTTATGAGTTCTGCGACTGCGAAGGTCGCCTCCTACACTGCCAGCTACCACAGCCGGATATTACCGCAATGACTGGTCCCTACAACATCGAGTTTCTACCACCACCTGAGCGACTATGCCCAGACCCAGCGCCTAAATCCCAACGCAGAGGATCATCACCCAGACCCTACCCCAGACCCCGCTGCTCCGACAGAGTTCCTGCTTCCTCCAGACTACAGTGAGTACCACCTACCTCCTTGCCCGACCGAGGTAAATACTGAAATGAGGTGGGACTATATCACCACCGCACTGCAGAAGAACAACACAATGCTGACGAGAATTTGGGGAGAACTTTCTCAGATACCGGTTCTGCGTAGGCCATTTTGTTTTTCTCTTGAATCATTTTGATGTTTCTTGAGTGAGTTTATGTTTTATTGAGTCAAAACTTGTTGGAGATTATGATCATTTTCTTGGAATTTCTGTTATTTTCTACGTTTAAGTGAACATTGTTGCAGAATTTAGCTTCAGATCAGACTAATGAAAAATCCAAGGGCTGACCAGTTCATCAGAGGCATCCATGTCTCTACAGGAATTCAATGGCCTGAGCTAGTTTCTGAGCTCTTCCTTTTACCTCATCGTTAGGAATTGGTGTCTTCAGGACTTGACTCCTCATTCGTATCTGACAAAGACAATCAGTGTGAAAATATGGTAATTCTCCCCCTCATTTGTTAGATAAGCAGAAAAGATGAAATGATTTTCTTTCGAGTAAAGGGATAGGAAAATTTCCATTGACCCCATTATTTTACTTCGAAAGAGATGATCACACTAAGGTTGGAAGCGAGGTTAGGAAAATTTCCCGTGATACCATTATTCGCCTACACCTTAGAATGAAAGGGTGGCACTAAAATGAACCGGGGATTCGGTGGCAAAAAACAATCAGTACTCGCGTTCCATCAGCCATTAACCCTGCGAAAAAAGAGAATGAGAAAAGAATAAGTCTGGGGAGAGAAAGATACCAAAGTTGTGTAATTGTCTTATCATGATATCGAAAGGGAAATAGTCTAGAAGGTCCTTAGCACCATTATCTTTCAATGAGACCCAGCGATGATGGCCTTTGAGTTATTCTGTGAGATAATGCTGTGAATTTGGGAAAGCTGCAATGCCCGCGGAGAAGTACATGGTGGTTTGATTTGAAGTTAGTTAGGCAACATGTGGATCGCTAAGATAATGGTGACTGCAGAGTTCTAGAGAAAAGGTGAATCTCCGTGTTTTCAAACCTCTTCCTTGTTCTTGGTTTCTATGTTTGCTTGAAGTCTAGGGGAGTTGATGTGTTGCGTTTTTAAGGCATTCTAACTCTTATTTTGAATCGTTTTTGAGTCTCTATCGAGTCGTTTTAGTACATTTCGAGTCATTTCAGGTCAGGAGATATTTCAGGATGAAGTTTGGACCAAGAATCGAAAAAGGCGGAAATCCCAGAAATTAAAGACTGGATCGATCGATCCCCCCTGGGATCGATCGATCCCTCGAAACGCCTTTGTCCAGACCGATCAGAAGGCCAGATCGACCACTTGTCGCGCCTGGGATCGATCGATCCCACCACTGGATCGATCGATCCAGCCCCTAAAATTCGCAGATCTGGTCCGATTTTCCCTGTTTCGGCCCAATTTCACCTGATTTCGACCTATTTCGATCGGCAACTTAAAAACAACATTTTTAAGGTTTTTTTTTGTATGCTTTATTTTATTCATCAGAGAATTTTGGCTTTGGCTCTGTAAGCTGTGGGAGACGAATCTCTAACTCATCATCTTTTGAGAAGAATTTCTGAACCCTTTTGGATTTATCTTTTATTTTGATTATGAATATCTTTTCATCTCTCTGTGTTTTCTCTGCAATTATGTCTGAGTAATCTTCCTGTTAGGTTTTTAGGGTTTCAAGGTATTCTCCACGAATCACTGAAACGGATCTGTTAGATTAGGAAATTACAAAGAGTTCTTCATCTATTGTTGAATTTAAGGCTTAGACTAGATTGATCACCTAGTTTATGATCTTATGATTAACCTAAACATCAAAAGTGATTTAGGTTTCCTGATAGAACATAGATGAGCAAATCGTCCTTAGCCTAGACTTTTAAGGTCAAACGACAGTTTAGATTCTTAGTTTGATAGGCATAGTAGTTAGTACCACGACAGTGGGCTAGCTAGACATTCATGTTTGAGTTCGAGAACGGTTCTTAATTCATTCCCTAATTGATAATCTGTTTAGTGAATCTGGATTTCCTGCGAATTACCTAAAGGCCTAGCGTTTTCTCTTATTGAATTTACATCATTTCATTCGTATTCTTAGTCTTAGTTTTAGTTCATTCATAAAACCACAAACATCATTCGTCTTCGATTTACTTTCCTCCTGCATTCTCGTAGTGTTTCACTTGATCTCTGTGGATTCGATCCTAAAGTATTACATCGATATACCGTTACGATTGCGGTAGTGTGCACTTTAGTTATTAATTGATTGTGTGAAAACCACTTAAATCAATTTGAATCTAAGACTAAATGCAACACTACGAGAATGCAGGATGAAAGTAAATCTAAGACGAATGATTTTTGCTTGTGGTTTGTAACTTCCAAAACTAAGAATGATGAATGAAATGATATAAATTCAATAAAAGAAAGCGCTAGGCCTTTAGGTAATTCGCAGGAAATCTTGATTCACTCACTACACCAAAACAAGGTTTTTGCTACTGATTGTTTCTACTGATTAGGCAGTCGGTAAATTAACCGACTGTTTCGCTACTGATTTCCGACGGAATTGTGACTATTTTGAAACAGTCGGACATCAGTAGGTATTTAGTGACTAAAAATATCAATCGTTAATTAGTAGTAGTTTTACGACTGATTAGTGACTGAATTGTAGTCGGAAACATGCAATAGCTAATCAGTAGTAATTTTTGCGACTCATTTGCTACTGAATTCGGTGGGTCGTAGAACAGTAGCAAATCAGTAGCAAAATAGTAGCAAAAAGGAGTTGTAAATCACGTGGAATTCATTTGGTGGTTGGTGTACCTAATTTGATTTGCAGTCGGTAATCAGTAGGGAATCAGTCGGGAAATTTTCAATATATTTGCGAAACTCGAATTTTCTTGTCACAATTGTAGAAATACAAAGCAAAGAAAAAGTTTATAAACACAAATCAAAGAGATCGGTTTCTCAACTTAGAATGTCAGGAAATTACAATTATGGTAATTTCCGGGAGTGGATGTATAATAGGTTCGATGAAGCGACGGGAAAAATATCTCGGCAGAGTTCACAGCGGGGGTGGATCAATTCGTGGCATTTGCAAATAGCCAGCCTTTAGCGCAGAGAAATCGCGGTATGTTTCACTGCCCTTGTCTTGTTTGCGAGAATGAAAAATTTATCCCGGGTACAAGAGTTTTGAGACATTTGTATAGTAGAGGATTTATGCCAGATTATTATATTTGGTATAATCATGGTGAAGAACTGGATGTGGATTTAGGAACGAGTTATGTTGATAGGACAAATGTAAGTGGGAGTGAAGATGTGGGTAATGTAGTAGAAGATAGATATGTGGATATGGTGAATGATGCGTTTCGTGATAACGTGAGTTTTGATAACTACTATCATCATGATGTTAGTTATCAGAATGTAGAAGAACCGGTACGTAATCATTCAAAAAAATTCTACGACTTGTTAGATGGAGCGAATACTCCATTATACGATGGTTGTCGTGAAAGTCAGTCGCAGTTATCCTTAGCTGCTCGAATCATGCAAAATATGGCAGATCATAATATGAGTGAAAAGTTAGTGGATTCGGTATGCGGAATCTTGACAGATTATTTACCAGAAGGAAACCAGGCACCCTGTTCACATTACGAGACAGATAAACTGATGCGCAATTTGGGGCTCCCATGTCATGCAATTGATGTTTGCATTAACAATTGTATGATCTTCTGGAAAGATGATTATCGGTTAGATGAGTGTCGCTTTTGTAATTCAAAAAGATGGATGCCGAACGAGCAAAACCGTAGGACCAATGTACCATATAGTCGTATGTGGTATATGCCTATTGCTGACAGATTAAAGAGAATGTATCAGAGCGAGAAGATAGCAGCGGCAATGAGATGGCATGCCGAGCACGAAGCAAATGAGGAAGAAATGTGTCATCCGTCTGATGGGGCGGAGTGGAAATATTTTCAAGATAAACATCCCCAGTTTGCCGAAGAACCCTGAAACGTTTATCTTAGATTGTGTACATATGGGTTCAATCCATTTAGCATGTCAAAAAATCATTCATTGTGGCCCGTGATCTTGACTCCGTATAATTTACCCCCTGGTATGTGCATGAATACAGAGTACTTGTTTCTAACAATTATGAATTATGGGCCAAATCATCCTCGAGGTAGTCTCGATATCTTCCTCCGACCTCTCATTGATGAATTAAAATAACTGTGGTCTACTGGAGTCGATGCATACGATGTCTCGTTGAATCAAAATTTTAAACTAAGAGCAGTGTTGTTGTGGACGATAAGCGACTTTCCGGCGTATGGCATGTTATCAGGATGGACCACCCATGGCAAATTGTCTTGTCCAATTTGCATGAAAGATACACAGTATTTTTATCTTAAGCATGGAAGAAAGACGTGTTGGTTCGATTGTTACCGAAGATTTATTCCTCATGATCATCCTGTAAGGAAGAATACAAAAGACTTTTTGAAGAAGAGAAACGCTAAGAAAGACTATCCACCAGAGTCTTTGACCAGTGAGCAAATTTATTTATACCGGTTGAAATGTGTAAAGCCACGGAAAACAGAGGATGTTGGTGGCAACGGTCACGATAAGAAAAAACCTGGATTTGGGAAAGAGCATAACTGGCACAAAGAAAGCATATTCTGGGAATTGCCGTACTGGAGGGAGCTCACTATTCAACATAATCTCGATCTGATGCATATAGGGAAGAATTTGTTTGACAACATCATGAATACTCTTATGCGTGTGAAGGGTAAATCGAAAGACACCATCCCGTCAAGATTGGATATAGAAGAATTATGTTCTCGGCCACACTTACATATTGATGATGAGGGTAGAGCCCCTTTTCCTGAATACTCATTGACAGACGAAGCCAGAAGAAGCTTATTGGAATGTGTAAAAAATTCGGTAAAATTCCCATATGGTTATGCTTCAGACTTAGCTAGTTGTGCTGATATGGCGAATGAAAAGTTTTCTGGGATGAAGAGTCATGACTTTCATGTTTTTATGGAGCGGCTACTTCCATTTATCTTTGCAGAACTACTAGACCAGAACGTCCACACTGCGTTATCAGGTACTAATTACTTAAAAACTGAGGAAAATAAATCACCTAAATATGATTATGGTAATTTATATTAACCATTTGCTGTTTCAATTTGTATCGTAGGGGTTGGAGCATTTTTCCGTGACTTATGTTCAAGAACTTTGCAGAAAAGTCGCATCCAAATTCTTAAACAAAACATAGTTTTAATCATATGCAATTTGGAAAAAATCTTTCCACCATCCTTTTTCGACGTGATGGAGCACCTACCTATACATCTCCCCTACGAAGTTGAATTAGGAGGCCCCGTGCAATACAGGTGGATGTACCCTTCTGAAAGGTTTTTCAAAAAGTTGAAAGGGAAAGCAAAGAACCAAAGATATGTAGCAGGATCGATTGTTCAATCATATCTAAGGGAGGAGGTATCTTATTTCACAGAGCACTATTTTCCCTCGAGTATACAAACGAAATCAAGGTAAAAGCTATAACTATTCGCATGTTCACTAATCCATTTGGTATACACCTCGTAGCTTTTATAAAATGATTTTCACTACTTTGGTTAGGTCAAGGCGATTTGCTGAAGGTGAAGTCCCCGAATATCATTTCGATGGAGTCCCCGCTATATTTACTCACGTAGGTCGGCCTAGTGGCGAAATGGAGGAAATCTGGCTTCCAGATAAAGACTACCGATGCGCACATGCATATGTTTTGCGAAATTGTGGTTCTTTCGAGCCACTTGAGAGGTATAAGTTAGAATGTCTTTAACTTAAAATGTTTTGTAGTCCATACTCGATTTCTCATATATTTTTATGGTGTTACATAGTTTCTTCGAAGATTATATTAGTACACAATATCCGGACCTCTCTGAGAAAGAAATCCTGGCGAAAAGAGCTGAAGAATTTCCTTCATGAATCAAATAATATGTTAGTCTATAAATGTTTGATATTTAATTTCACTATTGGTACTTCAATATATTTTATATTGACTTTTTATATGCAGGTTACTTACTAGAAGGCCACAACTCCATTTCCAACGTGGGTGCACGACATAATTCATGGACCCCTGAAAAGGGCCAAAACTTGGCCATCTACTATACAAGAGGATATTTGTTTCATACCCAGAATCACAGCGCGGGAAGAAAGACACGTAACTATGGTGTATGTGTTACTGGAGAGAATTACATCAATGCAGCTGACAGAGCTGATTTCCACGGTATCTTAACTTATATCATAGAACTCGAGTATGAGGGGGTGGTTAATTTGAAAATCACACTTTTTAAGTGTATGTGGTACGACCCTGTGATCGGTAGAGGCACTCGGAGAGGCAATTGTGGCATTGTAGACATTCTTCCATCGAAAAGATACAATAAATACGAACCATTTATTCTGGGTACGTTCGCTCGTATATCTCCCCAGCCTGTTTATCACTTTCTCGATACCCTTTATATATATGTCGGATTTTATACATTGATAATGCACAGCCTCTCAAGCGGATCAAGTTTGTTATATCCCGTATCCATACAAGAAGAAACCAAAGAAAGTGTGGCACAATGTTGTTAAAGTTAACCCGAGGGGAAATATTTCAGGAGAATATGTAGACGCGGAACCTACTCTTTTACAACAACAAACTGATGATCATGTAGTGATGACTACAATTGAAGATCTCGTAGTCGAGAATTCACTAGCAGGAGTAAACCCAGTACATCTCGATTACGATGTTGGCGATGCGGAACGAGATGACGAATTCCAGTGTAACTTATCTGATTCTGATGACGAAGATGCAGAAGGTGTAGTACCGTACTAATTATAAGAAGATTATATGGTACCGATGTTATTTATTGCTTTATTATGTTATGTGATATCTTAAGTTTTGTAATTTGTAATGGCTTTAATTACCTTTGCAAGGGTCGGACTTTGGCTAATAAATTTGAGAAGTTTTTAAAATTAAGCAAAAACAACACAATCTTGCTCTAAATAAGTTGCCGAAATATTAGCAATAACATATCTAACTTACACAATCTTGCTCTAATTAAGTTGCCGAAATATTAGCAAAAGCATCCTGCTACTCCACGGACAAACACATTAACAGGCACTGCAATGGAAATGTCACCGTCATATTGCCAAGACTTCAAGTAATCGAACAGTACACAATCATTCTAGCTTTAGCAATAACATATCTAACTTACACAATCATACTAGCCTTAACTATGCCACCAACAACGAGAGCTAGCAAACACCCAATAAGAACAATAATAACTAACTTCAGGAAGCTTGATTTGGCTTCATTATAACGATCCTCAAACCTCTTCCCAAACTCGTCTTCATCAATCCCCAACCTACGCACCACATTCATCTCTTTGAGCTCGGTTTCAAGACATCCTATTCTACAATCCACTCGTTGTAAATAATCAATAATTGTCTGATCAACCCACTTGAACACATGCTCATCATTTTTTAGCTGCATAAAACTCATTTTCCCATTTTATGAAGACCACCATAAATAATTGCAATCTGAAAACATATACATTATATCTAAACCAATGCTCACCTTGAGTTGTACAGCATAAACACACCGGTAGTATCGCCGGAATGGATTCGGTTCAGATCGTGCAATTTTGGACACGATTCTCTGCCCACACCAACACATTTTTGGAAAGCCAAATACTTTTCCTCTTCCCCAGGGACCCCTTGATGTTCCACTCGAACTTCCAGAAGAGTCACCCATGTTGAATCATAGACGAAAAAAAGATATAGAGAGTGGATTTTTCAGGGTTTTGCGATTTAGGGTTCTTAACTTGCTTCGATTTGGGGATTTTAAGACAAAGAGATTTTACGACAAAGATAATTCATGGTTTCGCGAGTTAATGAAGACAAATGAAAAGAATTAGATAAATAAAAGCGTTGTTGGCTAAATCCCGAATGAGTTACCAAGCCTAGCGGTAACGCGCACCACACATCAGACCAGGGTTCGAGTCTCGTGGTGCAGGGTTATTCTCGAACCCATTTTGTTTAATTTTAATCGGGTTTGGACACGAGTCATGACTGTGTAATGTAAAGGATGAGTAATGTAAAGGTGTCACGAGTCATGACTGTGTAAGAGAAGAAAAAACGATTCGCTTTCTTTTCAACTCTGAATCGTCAGTCGGTCAAGATTCTCATAATAAAATACCTTGAAAATAACAAACACCTTCTCGTGACACAATCGACATCAATATCTTTTCTTTTCCTTTTCGGTTTCATTAAGCAAAGCGAAATCATAACTTCCTGCTTGTAGCAGTTTCCTTTGAACTTCCTGCTAAGCAAAGCAAAATCATAACTTTCCTTTTAATTTCAACTTCAAAAATGGCTTCTCAGGCAATATCGATGCAACTCAAAGCAATCCGCCGGAATCCATCGCCGTTTTTCACCGCAGGTAAGTAGTTTGGATTTGGTAGAACGATTTAACAATTGTTTTCTTCTTTATAGTAATGTTTTTGTTCCATTTTTGCCTAGGACCATGTGGTGATGACGATCACCATTGGGAAGCAATTCTCAGGGGGCCTGAAGACACACCTTATGAAGGAGGAGTCTTCAAACTCGACATTTTCTTCAGTCCAGAATATCCTATCAGACCTCCGAAGGTAAGTAGTCTGAAATTTTGCTTTATTTTTGATTTTGATTCCTGATGTTTCTTAATCGTACCTGAAAGTGGATACTCAATCAAAATTGCTCTTTCTTTTCAGAGACAACTCTTTTTCTATTTCCCTTGTTTCATATTTCATTTCTCACCGGTACTTAGTTTCAGCTTCATCCAGTTCCTGAAATCTAATTTAAAATTATTCATTTTCATAACTAAACATATTCGTGGACAATTGGATTCATAGCTGACTTGTGACTTCATTAGCTTTAGTCATTTCAATTTGTACATTCGCATGTTCTGTTTCTCAGTATGTCTCATGTCTTAATCAAGAAACTTATATGGTGAACCGTGTTCATAAAATATTTCGATTTACTTGTATGGTTTTGCAGATCCTTTTCAAGACCAAGGTGTTTCACCCAAACGTTGATGACTATGGGCACATCTTCCACAAACTGTTGACGATTGACCATTACAATCCTTTCTATACCATCTCCCGTGTAAGAAAAGCCTTACGATTACTTGTGTATTGAAAAACAAACAATAGAGTAATCACTTGATAATGTTAATTTTTGTGCTAAACAGCTTCTCACTTGCATTTAAGAGATGTTGGCTGAGCCATTCATAAGTGAAGATGACCATGTGGAGAAGGAGATTGCCAGGCTCTACACAGAGGATATGACGGTTTTTGAATCTAGAGCGCTTTCCTGGACTCTGGAGCATGCTGCCGATTAGAGAATGCCTGGACTCTGGTTTTTTACTTTAAACTTCTGTTATGTGTATGTTATGTGTTTGAACTTAATTTAGTTTGTACTTGTGTTAAGACTCTGGTTTTGCGATTAAGTTATGTTACCTTGCTTCCACTCTCTACAAAAACAAGATTTATGGAGCGGCTACTTTCATGGCTTTGCGATTTAGGGTTCTTAACTTGCTTCGATTTGAGGAAATTAAGACAAAGGGATTTTACGACAAAGATAATTCAGGGTTTCGCGAATTAATGAAGACAAAGGTAAAAAGTTAGATAAATAAAAGCGTTGTTGAATAAATCACGAATGAGTTACCTAGCCTAGCGGTAACGCGCACCACACATAGGACCAGGGTTCGAGTCTCGTGGTGCGGGGTTATTCTCAAACCCATTTTTTTATTTTAATCGGGTCTTAAATTTGTTAATGTTTGGTTATTCTCAAACCCAAATTTTTAAAATTTAATGGGGCCTGGAATCGGATCCTAATCGGGTCTTAAATTGGTTAATGACCCTAAAATCTAAACCCTAATCTCTAAACCCTAAACCTAAACGCTAAACCCTAAACCCTAAACCCTAAACCCATGTTATCTCGACGTCTACCTTGCTCAATAACTTGCATTTCTCGCAATTAGAGTTTTTAAACATGGTGTTCGTAAGATTTGATTCATAGGAGAATTTGTTGATTAGTGGAAAAAGATGGTTTTGTTAACAAGAAACACTAAAACCTAAACCCTAAATCCTAAATCGCCCTAAACCCGAGGGTAAACTGATGATCATGTAATGCTGACTACAATTGAAGATCTTGTAGTCGAGAATTCACTACCAGGAGTAATCATCGAGTACGAGATGTCGGCGATGCATAACTTATTATTTCAATATCAAATTATGTTAATTATGAAAAATTATACTTATTTAATGTTTTATAATGTTATTTAAGGTTAATTATGAAGAAATTAAATTTATTTTGTGTATTATAATGTTATTTAAGGTTAACTATGAAAAATTTATTAAAACATTTGCTACTAAATACCTACTGATTTCCGACTGATTGGGCCAAAAAAACCAAAAATTTCGACTCTATTCACCCGGGAAAATATACCGCCAAACATTTTGGCCCATATTTGTTTTCAACTCCAAAACACATTCGCCTTATTGCTTCATTTCTTCTCTCTATTCTCTTACCTTTCGCGTAAACCCTAATCGCATCGTCTTCCTCGATTCGTTGGCTAGATCTCTGATATGCTCAATTTAATACCCTAAGATACTAAAGCAGTTGTTGTAGTAAGTGTAGGGGTCGAACCACAAAGACTCACAGAGATCACACAATAAATTATGAAGTGTCGAATTACGCTAAGCCAGATAGATGTAATTAAAAACAGTGCAGAAATTAAACGAGATGTAAATCAATTGGGAAATATAGGCTCAGGGTTTTTCTCAGGAAATCAGTGAATGCAGACTAACTAACTAACAGGATTCAGATTTAGTGCAGTTCTTGAACTCAAATCACTAAAATATAGCTAACCAACTCTCGTTGCGAAAACTATCTAAATCTAAATCCTAGGAATTCCAAATCTCTTTGCGAATCCTAAAGTCTAAATCAGCTTTAACAACAGGTTTGATATGTTCACAAATCAATTAAACCAAATCTCTTTGCGAATAATCAATTTGTTCACCTAGGTTCTATCAGGTAATTAATTGCACTCTCGTACCTAATCAATTATCCTAAGATTTATATTCTAGGTAGCTAATCTAGAACAAGATATGAACACAACCTAAGCGAAGAACTATAATTCAGATGGTGAATCCTAATAAATATTTAACCTAGCATTCAAAGAAAACCCTTATGAGAAAACCCTAAACCTAAGGTGGATCTACTCAGACATGGAGAATGAAACAATCAACATGTTTGAATAAATCATCAATAGAATAGAAAGAAGGGTTTAGAGATCTGATCTCGGACGAAGGGAGATTCAGACTTGTCTCTCTAAAACCAAAGTAAAATCAAACACAGAAAATAAAAGCATAGCCTAAACAGGTGGCTGAAAACCCTAAATATAGACTAAAAACACGTTCTGGGCTTTCTGGTAAGTATTAAAGTCTTCTGGGCCAAGTTGCAGGGTCTTTAGGCTTCTAAAAAGTCGTGTTTCCTATTTTCCCGAGCAGTATCGATCGATACTAGGTAGTATCGGTCGATACTCATCCTATGCGTCGACTCCTCTGCTCGACAGACTAGACAGTCTTCACGAAAACTGGCATAACTTTAGATCGCACCGTTGGAATGGCTTCAAACCACTTCCAAATGAAAGTTAATTCATTGATCTATCTTGTGTCCAAATTTGAGCTCAATCCATCGGTGGGAAGGTCTTAAACGAATGCCAAACTTCTGACGTCTCTGCATGACTCTGCATCTCGATATGCTCCAGAATGCTCCAAAATGCTCCAAACGTACCTAAACCTGTAAAAGACTCTAAAAGACTCCAAAATACTATAAAGACTCTATAAAAAGGACTTATATCATGGCTTAAATAGGGTAAAAACCATGATATATCAACTCCCCCAGACTTAGCCTTTTGCTTGCCCTCAAGCAAATAGAAGACTAAACCAGAAAAAGAGGTTTGAAAACGTAGAGACTCACCTGTTCCTGAACCATCGAAAAGACCCTTTTCCCAAGTACCCAAATGTCACCTGATCAGCTTTCGATCTAACCACCATGTACTTCTCCGTAGACATTTGCAGCTTTTCCAGACTCCACACAAAATCCCACAGCATTATTCAAGTAAAGCCCTCATCGCCAGTTTCATCTCTGCAGCTAATTTTTAAGAACCTTCTAGACTCTTTACCAGACAATATCTTGACAAAGGAACCACCCTTTTCACACTTCTTTTGTATCAATTTCTCTCCTCCAGACTTATTTCTTATTATATCCTTATTATTATTTTTTATTTTCAGCTTAGCATATACATATCAAGGTAGGAGACGCGAGTATTGATGGTGTTTGCCACCAAATCCCCGGTTCTTCCCTCTCTATGTATCAAAGGATGTAGGCGAATAATGGCATCATAGGAAAATCCTAGCCTCGCTTCCAATCCTTTGTGTGATCATCCCCTCTTAAGTAGAATAATGGGATCGCTGGAAATTTTCCTAACCCTCTACTCAGAAGAAAATCATTTCAATCTTTTATGCTCTTAATCTATCAACTTATTTCAGGGGAGAGAGATACCATAATTCTAAACACACGGGTTCCTTTATCAGATATGAATGATGAATCAAGCTCTATGAACACTAACCACATTGATGAAGTGCAAAAATTTGGCTCAGGCTTCAGAAGAACTCTGCTGGAGACATGGATGTTTTCTAGTCAACTGGTCAGCCTTTGGATTTTTCATTAGTCGATCTAGAACTGATCCTGTAACACTGTGCACTCAAAAACAAAATCAAATCAATAGGTTCAAGCACAGGATCATCATCTCCAACAAATTTTGACTCAATAAAACAGTTTTGACTCGATAAAACGACTGACTCTAAGAAAAACGAAAACAATGTCAGCAGACACCTCCCCCAGACTTGAACAACACTGTCCTCAGTGTTATCTAGCCTAGAGTCAGTGAAAGAAACAAAGAAAAAGGATAGAACGAAGAGAAACAAGAAATTACCTTCCTGGAATACCGAGTGTCGATCGACACACGGCATGGTATCGATCGATACCATGCTTAGATCGACTTTGTGAATTTTCATCCGCGATTGGTGTCGATCGATACCATAGGGGTATCGATCGATGCTTAGGCGATTTCGAGTTGCTCCTTGTTCATCCTGACACAGACTCAAAACAAACGAAAATAAAAATAAAAACGAATCAAAAACAGACTCACCAGTGGGTTGCCTCCCACCAAGCGCTCGTTTAACGTCAATAGCTTGACTGTAACGCCCTTCAGGCTGGATAAGAGTGAGAGCTTGCACCAAAACAGGCTCCATCACTTGACATTACTAGCTTCAAAGTTCTGCTTAGCATGCTGTCCACAAACTCCTGCCCTTTCCCTTTCAGCTCAGAAGTAAGAAGGACTCTTGCCTTAGAGAATGGCTTCAAGGCTCCTTTGCATTTGACCTTGTACTCAATCGAATCTCCATTACACTTCTGAGGTATCAAAGTGACATGGGGATTCTCAACTTTGTTGCTCTTGGCCTTCTTCTTTGTTGCCTTAGTTTTCTTGGCAACTTCTTTGGGGGTGCTGGGCGGTTCACCTGGAACATCTGCGACAGTAGGCTCATCAGGAGGCTCTTCCAAAATATCAATCGCTAGCGACTCTCCTGTGACAACCTCGATGCTAGACACATGTGTGGGAGCACTCCTAGGGGGAATGACACCATAATAGACCCCTCTGTCAATGTAAGAGAAAGAGATTCTCTTATTAGGTGTGTCTATGATCGCGCCTGCAGTAGCCATGAACGGTCGTCCCAAAAGGATAGGCATACGAGATATTGCACCCATCTCTACAACCTGAAAATTAGTAGGAACTAGACAGTCTCCTACTTTGACCAGCAAACCATGGATAGTACCGTGTGGAAGCAAGGTGGAGTTGTTCGCGAATGTGATAGATGCCTCTGGTGATCGAATATCAGCTCCTAACCGCTCTGCAATTGCCCTTGAGATGACATTGACACTAGCCCCTGAGTCGACAAGAGACTCTTTGAACTCAACTCCAGAGATAGAGCATGGAACTACAAATTTCCCTGGATCCTCCCTTGGGGTCAACTGTCTCAGTGGAGGTGGACCTCTAGCCTTAATGAGGAGTGCCTTAATCTCTTCCTCAGTTTCTCTGCAATCCTTGAAGTGACTTAGCAGAGGACGGCACTCTAGGGCTTCTTCGAAGGTTGAATCAGGGGAAATCCTTCTTACCATCTTCTCAAAGCCACGCAGCTGCTTTGGAGAGATGGGATCTCTGAGGTGTTTAGGTACAGGATTCTCCTTCTTGGGCTTGCGAGCTCTTTTCTCAGCTCGTTCCTTAGCTATCGCTGCCTGACACTTCGTTTCATAGTCTTCCCAAAATTGGGCGATACTGAACCGTGCTGCTGCTACTTGAGGCTCCTTGGTCGAAATATCATGTGTCTCCTCAGAAATTGCCTTGGTATCGACCGATACCAGTGGGGTATCGATCGATACACGGGTTTTGGAAGTGTCCCGTTTCAGAATTGTAACCGGCATCGATCGACACCTGGGGGTATCGATCGATGCTCTGGCGATTTCAGAATCCTCTTCGTAATTCTCTGCACTTGAGGAGATCGCATTGACGTGTGCATGAACCGATTTTCCCTTGGAATTTGCTGCAGTCTGAGCTACTTGAGTTTCCAGCATCCTGTGACTTGTATTTAGTGCCTCGATCCTTCCACTCAAATCGGTGTACATGGTGTCCATCTTACCATTGAAGGTGGCTGTCATCTTCTCCTGCCCTTGAACCAGGTGTTCAAGCATAGCCTCAATCTTACTCTCAGGAGCTTTGGGTGGTGGGGATTGGTACCCTCCTTGCTGAGCATTGTTGGTGAAGTTTCGATTGGAGTTGTATCCGAATCGCTGACCCTGAAAACCAGAACCACCTATGTAGTTAACATCTTCCACCTCATTCTCAGTAGCAAAGTGGACGGCCTTTGTTGTCCTTCCCAGCAGAAGACTGTGCATAGAATCCAGCTGAGCTTTCACTTCAGCGATCTGTGACCCATCCATGTTACCAGCCAGCTTCTTGCGCTCGAAGTCTGCGCTCTTGGTGCTACTACTAGATGCAAAGTTCTCAATCAACACAATAGCATCCTCAGGATATCTGGTGTTGAAATTACCATTGCTCGAAGAGTCCAGACCCATCTGATATCTCCAATCTACTCCTCTGAAGAAGATACCCAACAGCTGCACATCAGAGTATCCATGATGTGGACAATCTCTCTGATACGATCTGAATCTTGTCCAAGCAGCCTTGAACGCCTCAGTAGGTCCTTGAGAAAAAGTGGATATCTTATTTCTCAGATCTTCAGATCGCCCGTCATCATAGAAGTTAATCAGGAAGGCTCTCTTGGTGTCCTCCCAATTAGTTAGCGATCCAGGAGATAGCTGCCTCAGCCAGTAAGTAGCTTCTCCACCCAGAGAGTAGGGGAAGAGCTTGCAGAAGAGATAGTCGTAGGACACTCCATTGCTCTTGATGCTAGTGACCAAGTCCTCGAATTTCTCTACATGGTCCATTGGATGTTCATGAGGAAGACCATGGAAGAGATGCTGTCCTACTAGAGTGTAGTAAGCAGGTTTCAGCTCGAAGTCATTCCTCTCATAAGCAGGAGGACGAATCGCTGACCGATTGGCGAAAAACTGCTCTGGCCTGTTGTACTCACCAATTGTCTGAGCTCGAACACCTGCAGCATTGCCAACGTTGCCGCGCCCAGCTGGCACAACAATCTCAATAACAGGAGCAGGGACAACGATGTTTCCAGCTTCATCAAGTCGTTGCCCTCTCTCATTACACACATGACCCTCTTGGTCTCTCAGAATTCCAGCTTCATCAGCTCTTAAAACCACTGGGTTGTTCATCCCTGATGTTTGCTTGGTCTTTCTGTTTGTGCGTTCCACAAGCGCTAGCTGTTCCAGTGATAGTCCAACTAGCTGAGTGCTCTTGTTGCTCCTGGTTTCACGAACAGGCATACACCTGCAAGGAAAACACTAGGCAAAGCACGTAAGTAACCAGAAAAATACGTTGAGTATCGATCGATACCAAGTGGTGTCGATCGATACCAAAAAAGAAGTCGCCGGAGTATCGACCGATACTAGTGAGTATCGATCGATACCGACGAACTTAGTCGAAATTCTAAACTAAAATCTAATGGCGAAATTGAGTCCCCGGCAACGGCGCCAAAATTGATATGCTCAATTTAATACCCTAAGATACTAAAGCAGTTGTTGTAGTAAGTGTAGGGGTCGAACCACAAAGACTCACAGAGATCACACAATAAATTATGAAGTGTCGAATTACGCTAAGCCAGATAGATGTAATTAAAAACAGTGCAGAAATTAAACGAGATGTAAATCAATTGGGAAATATAGGCTCAAGGTTTTTCTCAGGAAATCAGTGAATGCAGACTAACTAACTAACAGGATTCAGATTTAGTGCAGTTCTTGAACTCAAATCACTAAAATATAGCTAACCAACTCTCGTTGCGAAAACTATCTAAATCTAAATCCTAGGAATTCCAAATCTCTTTGCGAATCCTAAAGTCTAAATCAGCTTTAACAACAGGTTTGATATGTTCACAAATCAATTAAACCAAATCTCTTTGCGAATAATCAATTTGTTCACCTAGGTTCTATCAGGTAATTAATTGCACTCTCGTACCTAATCAATTATCCTAAGATTTATATTCTAGGTAGCTAATCTAGAACAAGATATGAACACAACCTAAGCGAAGAACTATAATTCAGATGGTGAATCCTAAAAGATATTTAACCTAGCATTCAAAGAAAACCCTTATGAGAAAACCCTAAACCTAAGGTGGATCTACTCAGACATGGAGAATGAAACAATCAACATGTTTGAATAAATCATCAATAGAATAGAAAGAAGGGTTTAGAGATCTGATCTCGGACGAAGGGAGATTCAGACTTGTCTCTCTAAAACCAAAGTAAAATCAAACACAGAAAATAAAAGCATAGCCTAAACAGGTGGCTGAAAACCCTAAATATAGACTAAAAACACGTTCTGGGCTTTCTGGTAAGTATTAAAGTCTTCTGGGCCAAGTTGCAGGGTCTTTAGGCTTCTAAAAAGTCGTGTTTCCTATTTTCCCGAGCAGTATCGATCGATACTAGGTAGTATCGGTCGATACTCATCCTATGCGTCGACTCCTCTGCTCGACAGACTAGACAGTCTTCACGAAAACTGGCATAACTTTAGATCGCACCGTTGGAATGGCTTCAAACCACTTCCAAATGAAAGTTAATTCATTGATCTATCTTGTGTCCAAATTTGAGCTCAATCCATCGGTGGGAAGGTCTTAAACGAATGCCAAACTTCTGACGTCTCTGCATGACTCTGCATCTCGATATGCTCCAGAATGCTCCAAAATGCTCCAAACGTACCTAAACCTGTAAAAGACTCTAAAAGACTCCAAAATACTATAAAGACTCTATAAAAAGGACTTATATCATGGCTTAAATAGGGTAAAAACCATGATATATCAACTCCCCCAGACTTAGCCTTTTGCTTGCCCTCAAGCAAATAGAAGACTAAACCAGAAAAAGAGGTTTGAAAACGTAGAGACTCACCTGTTCCTGAACCATCGAAAAGACCCTTTTCCCAAGTACCCAAATGTCACCTGATCAGCTTTCGATCTAACCACCATGTACTTCTCCGTAGACATTTGCAGCTTTTCCAGACTCCACACAAAATCCCACAGCATTATTCAAGTAAAGCCCTCATCGCCAGTTTCATCTCTGCAGCTAATTTTTAAGAACCTTCTAGACTCTTTACCAGACAATATCTTGACAAAGGAACCACCCTTTTCACACTTCTTTTGTATCAATTTCTCTCCTCCAGACTTATTTCTTATTATATCCTTATTATTATTTTTTATTTTCAGCTTAGCATATACATATCAAGGTAGGAGACGCGAGTATTGATGGTGTTTGCCACCAAATCCCCGGTTCTTCCCTCTCTATGTATCAAAGGATGTAGGCGAATAATGGCATCATAGGAAAATCCTAGCCTCGCTTCCAATCCTTTGTGTGATCATCCCCTCTTAAGTAGAATAATGGGATCGCTGGAAATTTTCCTAACCCTCTACTCAGAAGAAAATCATTTCAATCTTTTATGCTCTTAATCTATCAACTTATTTCAGGGGAGAGAGATACCATAATTCTAAACACACGGGTTCCTTTATCAGATATGAATGATGAATCAAGCTCTATGAACACTAACCACATTGATGAAGTGCAAAAATTTGGCTCAGGCTTCAGAAGAACTCTGCTGGAGACATGGATGTTTTCTAGTCAACTGGTCAGCCTTTGGATTTTTCATTAGTCGATCTAGAACTGATCCTGTAACACTGTGCACTCAAAAACAAAATCAAATCAATAGGTTCAAGCACAGGATCATCATCTCCAACAAATTTTGACTCAATAAAACAGTTTTGACTCGATAAAACGACTGACTCTAAGAAAAACGAAAACAATGTCAGCAGACACCTCCCCCAGACTTGAACAACACTGTCCTCAGTGTTATCTAGCCTAGAGTCAGTGAAAGAAACAAAGAAAAAGGATAGAACGAAGAGAAACAAGAAATTACCTTCCTGGAATACCGAGTGTCGATCGACACACGGCATGGTATCGATCGATACCATGCTTAGATCGACTTTGTGAATTTTCATCCGCGATTGGTGTCGATCGATACCATAGGGGTATCGATCGATGCTTAGGCGATTTCGAGTTGCTCCTTGTTCATCCTGACACAGACTCAAAACAAACGAAAATAAAAATAAAAACGAATCAAAAACAGACTCACCAGTGGGTTGCCTCCCACCAAGCGCTCGTTTAACGTCAATAGCTTGACTGTAACGCCCTTCAGGCTGGATAAGAGTGAGAGCTTGCACCAAAACAGGCTCCATCACTTGACATTACTAGCTTCAAAGTTCTGCTTAGCATGCTGTCCACAAACTCATGCCCTTTCTCTTTCAGCTCAGAAGTAAGAAGGACTCTTGCCTTAGAGAATGGCTTCAAGGCTCCTTTGCATTTGACCTTGTACTCAATCGAATCTCCATTACACTTCTGAGGTATCAAAGTGACATGGGGATTCTCAACTTTGTTGCTCTTGGCCTTCTTCTTTGTTGCCTTAGTTTTCTTGGCAACTTCTTTGGGGGTGCTGGGCGGTTCACCTGGAACATCTGCGACAGTAGGCTCATCAGGAGGCTCTTCCAAAATATCAATCGCTAGCGACTCTCCTGTGACAACCTCGATGCTAGACACATGTGTGGGAGCACTCCTAGGGGGAATGACACCATAATAGACCCCTCTGTCAATGTAAGAGAAAGAGATTCTCTTATTAGGTGTGTCTATGATCGCGCCTGCAGTAGCCATGAACGGTCGTCCCAAAAGGATAGGCATACGAGATATTGCACCCATCTCTACAACCTGAAAATTAGTAGGAACTAGACAGTCTCCTACTTTGACCAGCAAACCATGGATAGTACCGTGTGGAAGCAAGGTGGAGTTGTTCGCGAATGTGATAGATGCCTCTGGTGATCGAATATCAGCTCCTAACCGCTCTGCAATTGCCCTTGAGATGACATTGACACTAGCCCCTGAGTCGACAAGAGACTCTTTGAACTCAACTCCAGAGATAGAGCATGGAACTACAAATTTCCCTGGATCCTCCCTTGGGGTCAACTGTCTCAGTGGAGGTGGACCTCTAGCCTTAATGAGGAGTGCCTTAATCTCTTCCTCAGTTTCTCTGCAATCCTTGAAGTGACTTAGCAGAGGACGGCACTCTAGGGCTTCTTCGAAGGTTGAATCAGGGGAAATCCTTCTTACCATCTTCTCAAAGCCACGCAGCTGCTTTGGAGAGATGGGATCTCTGAGGTGTTTAGGTACAGGATTCTCCTTCTTAGACTAACTAACTAACAGGATTCAGATTTAGTGCAGTTCTTGAACTCAAATCACTAAAATATAGCTAACCAACTCTCGTTGCGAAAACTATCTAAATCTAAATCCTAGGAATTCCAAATCTCTTTGCGAATCCTAAAGTCTAAATCAGCTTTAACAACAGGTTTGATATGTTCACAAATCAATTAAACCAAATCTCTTTGCGAATAATCAATTTGCTCACCTAGGTTCTATCAGGTAATTAATTGCACTCTCGTACCTAATCAAATATCCTAAGATTTATATTCTAGGTAGCTAATCTAGAACAAGATATGAACACAACCTAAGCGAAGAACTATAATTCAGATGGTGAATCCTAAAAGATATTTAACCTAGCATTCAAAGAAAACCCTTATGAGAAAACCCTAAACCTAAGGTGGATCTACTCAGACATGGAGAATGAAACAATCAACATGTTTGAATAAATCATCAATAGAATAGAAAGAAGGGTTTAGAGATCTGATCTCGGACGAAGGGAGATTCAGACT
Organism: Eutrema japonicum; assembly: GCA_030161315.1. Classification (NCBI taxonomy): domain Eukaryota; kingdom Viridiplantae; phylum Streptophyta; class Magnoliopsida; order Brassicales; family Brassicaceae; genus Eutrema; species Eutrema japonicum. Next base: position 47,602,509 of record BSQW01000013.1, read on the forward strand.
TGTCTCTCTAAAACCAAAGTAAAATCAAACACAGAAAATAAAAGCATAGCCTAAACAGGTGGCTGAAAACCCTAAATATAGACTAAAAACACGTTCTGGGCTTTCTGGTAAGTATTAAAGTCTTCTGGGCCAAGTTGCAGGGTCTTTAGGCTTCTAAAAAGTCGTGTTTCCTATTTTCCCGAGCAGTATCGATCGATACTAGGTAGTATCGGTCGATACTCATCCTATGCGTCGACTCCTCTGCTCGACAGACTAGACAGTCTTCACGAAAACTGGCATAACTTTCGATCGCACCGTTGGAATGGCTTCAAACCACTTCCAAATGAAAGCTAATTCATTGATCTATCTTGTGTCCAAATTTGAGCTCAATCCATCGGTGGGAAGGTCTTAAACGAATGCCAAACTTCTGACGTCTCTGCATGACTCTGCATCTCGATATGCTCCAGAATGCTCCAAAATGCTCCAAACGTACCTAAACCTGTAAAAGACTCTAAAAGACTCCAAAATACTATAAAGACTCTATAAAAAGGACTTATATCATGGCTTAAATAGGGTAAAAACCATGATATATCAATCTCCTTCATCTAAGCTCTGTCTATCTCACTCTCCGATCCTCACACACATTTTTCTCCCAAATAACAAACCCTAATACACTCTCCTATTCCTCGCTTATCTCTCGAAATCCCTAATTCATCGTCTCCTGTTGCGATTGGTGGAAAGAGGAAGCGAGTTCTAGTGAAACCAACAACGTCGAGATCCAGACCGGCCAGTCTGCCCACTCGGTATGATTTCGCTCCAAAACCGACATCAGAAACTGTCCCGCCGGTTCTCCCCAACAACAATCGTCCGTCTGTGAAAGATTACCCTCCACCGAGGACGCTCTTTCCGAGCTCAAATACTCCACTGCGTCCATCGTCTGCGAATCCACCCGCTCCATCGTCTGCAAATCCACATTCTTGATCATCTCATTCTGCTCAACCTCCACTGCCTGCATCGTCTGCGAATCCACATGCACCTGTTTATTCTGTTAATCGAGCAGCTCCAACGGTTCAAGATCCATCTGAAGCGCCTCAAGTTCAACAAGGTCAATCGCCTCCATATCTACCAGATCATTCTCATCACAGTTCTCAAGCCCAAAATTCTCACAACCCAGTAGAAGAAGCAGATGTCGAAGTTCCGATAGAGCCTAATCTCTCCCAAGACCATATGGAGGCTCTGAACTCTCTGCTACTTGCGCCAAGGCCGAAGCAAATCACCATCCTCGATCCCGACCTCGTTCAGCTTAATTCAACATGGTAATTTATTGCTTTCTTTGTTTGTGCTTTCACTACTTTGCGTTCAGGCATGAATTCACGAAACATAAAGAAATCAAAACATTAATACCGCTTACTCATTTTAATTTGTTTATGTTCCGTAAACATTATGATACTCTAGCAATTTAATAAATTAATACCGCTGACTTATACGTTTGATAGTATATGTAGTATAAATGTAACTCACTAAACTAACCTTTGGCTTGATATCTTAAGGCTACCCTTTCTAAATAGATGGCAAGGTGAAGACATATACATTTTGCTTAGTGAAACTTTAAAACTTAGCTACCATTTTTCTGTGAAATGTTTATCTTAATACAACTGTTCATACTTTCTCTTGAGTTTCTTTACATTTTGTTAAGAGTTTCTCTCTTAACTCTTACTTTCATTATAGATAATCTGAAGCTTTTTTCTGTTTTTGTAGGTTTGGTTTTGATCGATCCTCACTGACCAGGCAGGTTACAAAGTGTTTCACTAATAAGTTTGATGGCCCCTACTACAGTTTATCCTGTGTGCCTAGGGAAAGAGTAGAACGATGGTTCGTTGAATTCGCGGTAACATTCTCTCCCATGTAACACCTAACTTATGTGTAATACGTGTATGTGCTTTATATAGACCAATACCAATCTTTCTCTTTTGTTTGTAGAAAAAACACATATGGGATCCATCTTTAACAGGTTTGGTTAAGGGGCATTTCGAAGCCATACTTCAACTTCGCTTGAAAGACATGGTGAGCACTGCAAGGGGTAATGATGAGCAACCTAGATGGATGACTGATAAGATATGGGAAGAAATGAAAGCACACTGGAGCACTGAAGAACAAATAACAAATAGTGCAACGACCTCAGTAGCTCGGATGTCTGAACGAAAAGGTCTCGGGCATCACAAACACGCCTCTGGACAGAAGTCTTACCGAAAAATCGAACAAGAAATGGTAAGTCACTTGAAACTATAAGTTTGCTTCAATCTGTGATAAATGGTGGTATTTTGTTATTGCTTTTCAAGTTGACTGAGATGGTTTAAATCTGATTGAGTGTTGCATTCAAGTTTAAATCTGATTGAGTATTGATTGACTGTTGCATTTGCGTTGACTGAGTTAGTTTACTGTTTATAAATTTTCCATATCAGGTTGAGGAATTAGGCAGACCAGTGAGTTTCGGTGAGATTTTCATCATGGCTAATACGAAGAAAGATGGAACCTTTACAGATAAAAAAGTAGAGCAAGTTGCTGAGCTCTATATGCAGAAAAAGCAAGAGAAGTTTTCTAACCTCGAGTCTGGGACCACAGAGATTTCTGATGGTCGTCATCCAACGCTATCCATTGAAGAGGATAACGAGATTTTTATTCAGGTTAAGTGCTTCCTTCACTAATTTGTTATATTTTGGATTTTGATTGATGATATAGTGTTTGGTATTAATTTGCTTTCTTTTATTTTGGCAGTCTACGTTCAAAAACGATAGAGGAGACATGTTTGGCATTGGAAGCCTCAAGAATCATCTCAAGGGAAAGGGAAAACACATGGAAACCTCTACTTCTTTCCACCAGATGCAACAACATCTTGAAGCGGCTCAAAAGAAATTGGAGGACCAAGCTGCTCATATAGCCCAGCAAGAAGCAGATAATGCTCGACTTGTAGCTGCTCAAAAGGCCCACACCGCTGAGCTTACGATTGTGAACAAGTTCTTCAAAACCGACACCCGATTCCTCACATTCCTTGCCCAAGAAACTCATGCTGATGGTCCATCCTCTCCTCTCCACAGCTTAAGCTAACTTCTTTCTCCCTTCTTTATATCACTTGAAACTTTAAATTTATGTTATGTTTTGCAAATGGGAGTTGCCTTTCCATTTGTTTTAGAGCTTGAAATTTGTGTTACTTTGTAATTTCGGTTTTATGGTGTATGGATTTGTGTTCTTCAATTTGTTTTACTTTACTTTTGTTTTGAGGCATGTTTAAATTAAAATTAACAAACCAATTAGTCAATAAATTAAATCAAACAAAGCTAAACCAAATCAGGAATTCAAAAATCTAGTAGTATGTATTCAGTAGCAAATCAGTCGTACAAACAAACACAAATCAGTCGCAAGATAGTCGGCAAACCGACGTAAATTATGCCAATATACATAATATAGATGCTCAGATCAGTCGTAAATTAGTAGCTGCAATAGTAGGTAATCACTCGCAATTCAGTAGTCAAATTTAACGACTGATTACCCACTATGGATGTAGTAGCAAAATTAAAGTCACTATTCAGTCACTTATCAGTCGTAACATTTTGCTACTGATTAGCGACTACATCTGTCGTAGCAAAATTAAGTCACTATTTAGTCACTAATCAGTCGGACAATATTGGTACTGATTAACGACTGAATAGTGACCGCCTAATACAAGTCGTAAATCAGTCGTGAATTAGTAGCAAAATCGCTACTGATTTTTTTGCGACGAGACCTTTAGCTACCACAGAAATCAGTAATAAATCAGTCGTAACGGGGTGTTTTGCTACTGATTTCCGACTCTTTTTGCAGTAGTAAAAACTCGGTTTTCTTGTAGTGACTAAACAGATTATCAATTAGAGAATGAATTAAGAACGTTCTCAAACTCAAACATGAATGTCTAGCTAGCCCACTGTCGTGGTACTAACTACTATGCCTATCAACCTAAGAATCTAAACTGTCGTTTGACCTTAAATTCTAGGCAAGCATTAAAGTTCATGTTTGATTAGTTCACAAATCGCCTTAGCATCAGCTTTCGTTGGCTAAGGACGATTTGCTCATCTATGTTCTATCAGTAAATCTAAAGCACTTTTGATGAATAGATTAATCCTAAAATCATAAACTAGGTGATCAATCTAGTCTAAGCCTTAATTCCAACAATAAATGAAGAACTCTATGTAATTCCCTAATCTAACAGATCCGTTTCAGTGATTCATGGAGAATCCCTTGAAACCCTAAAAACCTAACAGGAAGATTACTCAGACATAATTGCAGAGAAAACACAGAGAGATGAAAAGGAATTCATAATCAAATAGAAATAAAATCCAAAAGGGTTCAGAAATCTTCTCCGGTATGAAGTTGAGATTCGTCTCCCTCAAATCTCCCAAGAACAAACCCAGAAGTTCTCTGATGAATCCAATAAAGCGTACCCTAAACAATGGCTGAAAAATAAGTATAAATAGGTCTAGAGTCATTCTCCACGAATCCCTAGGTAAAACCGGGTCAAAATAAGTGAAAACCGAAATTTCCTTTTATTTTTCGCGTCACTAAACCGGTCGGTTTATGTTGGACCATCTTCACGAAAACTGGTGTAACTTTTGATCTCACCGTTGGAATGACCTCAAACTACTTCCAAATGAAAGCTGATCTATTGTTCTATCTTGTATCAAAATTTGAGCTCGATCCATCGGTGACAAGTCCTTCAACGAATGCCAAATGTCTAACGTCTCTGCATGATCATGCATATTCATATGCTCATTTTCACCCAAAACGGCTCATTTTCTCACAAAGTCACCTAAAACCTGAAAAGACTCGATAAAGGACTAAAAGACTCTAAAATGATACTTTGACTCAACAAAAGACACAAAAACAAATGTTAGAAACCAGTAAAAACACAGTTTATCAGTTATCATTCTCAAAAAGATATTACAATACTTTGGCATAAAGTATTGTAGTTTCCCATCTCTCATAACTTTTATTAGATACATTCCCCATTCATGTTTAGTGTAATCCTAATAGATTCGAGCACCATCTTGAAATCTTTGGTACTGATATTTTGGTAATATATAGGTTCAGTGGCACTAATTTTTGTAAAGATTTACAACTTACATAACCTTTAGTTTCACTATCATTCTCACAAGAGGTTACAATAATTTGGGGCTAAAGTATTTATAGATTCTGAAAGCACGATAAAGACTAAAGAGGTTTGCATCAATCTGGATTATGGAAGTGAATTTGAGCTTGGAGTCAGATGAAATTTGGACACCACTATTGTCGCCACAGGTTGGGTTGTGTAAACGGCTAAGATGTAAACATCAATACTATACGTTCTTAAAAATAGTAATTAATTATAGTGAAATTAATAAATTATTAGAACCAAAACTAGGTAAGAAACAAAATGTTAGGGAAGACTTACTGGATCAATGATTTGGATTTCGGATTTTAGGAATTTTCAAGGAAATTGAAAGATTTGAGATTATTTAAGCAAATTTTGCAGAATTACTGTTACAAAATTCAGTAGGTACTGCAAAATTATTTGGATTACTATTCATATGTTTGATTGATAAATTTAAGCAATTACCTGTGTTTTCCTTCCTTTTTTTCTTATTTAATTTCATTTATGGGAATCGTCCCTAAACGACATTTATGGTGGATTCAGTAAAACTAATTAATTTGCCAAACCAGTTTCTTTGTTTGTCTTAACTAGGGATGTTATCATGGTTAAACCCACCCCATTTAGAGCGCCAAAAGGTAATACTTTCAATACTCAGAAGCATCAATTTACGCGATGACAACAACATGGAACCCGAAGGAGTATCGATTGAGAAGGTGTTAGCTTCTCACATATTATATTCAAGCGTACAGATAATTGAAAAGTTTTTGGACGACTTGGAGGAGAAAGGACCAAAGGGAATGGCTTTAGCTACGGTGCGTAGGTCAGAGCGATTATTGTTTACTGATGATGATTATAAGTCCTTCATGGAACCAAGGGACTATCAGGAGCTCGTGATGATATATAGAGGTAGAGGTGAAAAGCAAGACCTTCGTCGTTTGTGGAACTTATATAGCTAAAAAGGACACAACATTGTTTGACCAAAGAAAACTTGTGATGAAAGAAACCGAGGAGATGGTGAACGACATGGTTAAAGATCATAATGAATAGGAGGAGGAGGAGAAGAAGAGGGCAATGGAGGTGAGGCGAAACGGGTGGGACCCAAAGAAGGATCTTGTTTTATCTGCGTACGCATGTGTTCAGTACGTGGAAGGTCGGAGAGACAGTGAGAGTGCGGCTGATGTTTTGAGATTGTTGGGGAAGCAAGAACCCGCAAGATCATGTTATGGATAATGATAGATTAAGTCGGCAGATGGTGGATGGAGGCAATGAGAGGAGGAGGATACTTTGGTGGAGTTCGATGAGAAAGAAAAAAACTGCAAACGGGAAAATTTGTAATTTGATTTGGTTTCGGTTTAGTTTTTAATCTAAGATTCAGTCCAGTTTGAACTAAAAAACAAATTATTATAAAAAAGTATCTATAACGATTTAATTATATTATTCGTGCAAGATTTTCGTTAACCATCTCACGATCACGTCTAGAAATAAACAATCAATCCCTTTTTAACCATCAACAAAAATAGAGGGTTAAAAGTTTTTTTGTTTTTGTTTTTTGATCGAAAGGTTTACAACAATGATCAGTCCTTGAAATAGTTATTGAAATGAATATTTGGAGTGATTTGAGTTTTAATAAGATTTTAGATGATTTTGATGATTTTTGGTGAATTTAAAAAAGTTATGATTTAGTTTAAAATTCTCCACAATCTCACATAAAACCATGGAATTTGGGTCTTTGTATTTTTATCTAGAAACTCCTCTAACTCCTCTAAAATCTATTGAAGTCATTAAAATATGAATACTCAAAACATTTTCACTAACATTGAATTTTAAGAGATATTTACAAATCATATATCCAATAACACTGAATTTTAAAAAAGTTTCAAAAAATTCATGTTTAAATAATATAAAAAATTTCATTTAAATTCATATCAATCTAAATGTTCAGTTCAATACAGCACTAATATGTTCTATAGAGAGATATAGAAGACTCTAAAAAAATATCTCAATCCATGTGATCTTTCTTCAATCCCTATGATCTCTCTATATGGTCTACCTAAAAAACACAATGATCTACTCTCACCGCAATAATTTTGGACATGGTCCCTTATCAACAGTGCATGGGGTCAAGCTCTGAATTTGAAATATATGGTGGGAAAATAGATCGAAAAATAAAATATCTTACAACGGCAGCTGTTGCTACCGTACGCCGGGGATTGTGTTATGATGATAAGCGTGGTTATAGAGTGAATCCTCTGTTTCATCCTTGTATTGAAAATTTATCCCGAATATTCTGTACATAATTTTAAAAGGGAGATTATGACGGCGGGTTATTGGAGCGGGTTGACTTGAACAAGTTACCCGACCCGGAAAATCCGGATGATGATACGGTGAGAAAATAGATCGAGAAAGCCAAATGATCGAAAAATAAAATATCTTATAACGGCAGCTAGCTGTTGCTACCGTACGCCGGGGGATGTGTTATATGATAACCGTGGTTATAGAGTGAATCCTCTGTTTCATCCTTGTATTGAAAATTTATCCCGAATATTCTGTACATAATTCTTACTTTTTTTTTACTAGCTAATTATGATTTTCGTGTTAATTTCAATCAATTGTTTGATACACACTAGAATATCAACTCAACGAATGTTTTTAATCTGCATATCATAATCACATCACGCTATTTAAAGTTCATGAATGTACAAAAGAAGTTTGTTGTAAGGTTGGATCCAAATTAGTCGTTGAAAGATAATATTTTTTTTTTTTTATTGACCACTGAATTTCAAAAAAAAAAATATCATTTTAAAAAGGTAGATTCACGAGATTTTCTAAAAAAAAAGAACGTACAAAGATTAAGAAACCCAAATCATTTTAATCCTTGGAGCATCTCTAACGGCAACTCTTAACTTTTTTGATGGGGTTCTTAACCCAAACAAAAATAAAAAATTATGAACAGTGTAAGAACCGGTTCTTAAGGGGATATTACACTGATCTTAGCCACGTGTCAACCCTTAATTCGCCGGTTTTTTTTTGCCAGATTTTTTTTTTACTTTTTTTTACTTTTTCTTAACTTTAACTTAAAAAAAATATTTTTAATTTTTTTTAAAAATTTTTTTTTTCATAACTTCAACTTTAAAATTCTAAACTTTTTTTTACTTATTAATGAATTAGAATTTTTACATATTAAATTTTTTTTTTAAGATTCTAAAATTCTAAACTTTTTCTTCCTGAAGCTTCGACAATATTTTGTATGTTTTAAAATTCATGAAATGCAATATAATTTTGGTTTTATAAAATATAATATGTTTAAAATTTTTTACAAAAGAAATTAAACTTAAGAAAATGAATAATAAAAAATTAATTTTTTTTTAAGAACTCCTAATGAGGTTTACCATTGAAAGTAAAAAAACTTAAGGAGTTCTAAATTTTTAAATAATCAAAATTTATGATTAAAAAATTGGTAAAAACTCCATGATGGGGTTCACCATTAAAGATGATCTTAGTTCCTTACGTACTTAGGATATGATTTGCTTTGTGCTAATTGGTAAGTGGGTAGTATTTTAGAGAGGCCGAGTCTTATTTTTCTTTCACAGCTTCACACTAGAGACGAAAAAATGGCAGGAGGATTAGTTTTGATCTCATCGAGCATTGTTCGACCCGTAAACATTTGCCGTTTGGGTCGGACAAAGATCTCCATCTTACTCCATTTTATCTTAGCCTTCTTCATATCGATTATCCTCAAAGAGGTCTCTCTTTCTCAAACCCGATCCCGATTTCCATCTCATCTCTCGACTAAAGGCCTCTCTCTCGATTGCCTTAGAGATCTACTTCCCTTTCGCGGGTAGTCTTGTCAAAGTAGAGAATCTAGAAGACAGTACGGTGTCGTTTCTCATAGACTGCGATGGCTCTGGCGCTAGATTTCGCCATGCCGAAGCTAAATATGTTTCGGTGAGTGATCTTCTTCAACCTCGTGGTTCTGTTCCCGATTTCATCAAGCACTTCTTTCCCGCTGACGATTTCAAGAGCTGTGATGGCGTTTCAGAGCCCTTGCTTGCTTTACAAGTCACCGAGTTGAAGGATGGAGTCTTCATAAGTTTTTGTTACAACCACTTGGTGGCAAACGGTGTTTCGATGTGGAGTTTCTTCCACACTTGGTCCAAGATTTGCTCGAGTAGTTCAGCTTCAGAGCATCAGCCTCTTGTTCTCAATGGATGGTTCCTCGACGGGATCGATTACCCGATACATATTCCGGTTTCAGAGGCGGAGAGGCCACCACCAAGCCGTGAACCTTCTTTGGTGCCCGTTACGAAAGATTGGGGTTTTCACTTCACAAAGAAGAATATTTCAGATCTCAAAGCTAAAGCCAACGGTGAGGTTGGCTCCAGTGACTTAAAACTCTCATGTCTTCAAGTGGTTTTGGCGCATATGTGGCGATCAATCATCAGACACAGTGGTTTAAGCCGAGAAAGAGAGACGCATTGCAAAGTCGCCGTGGACTTGAGACAGAGGCTGAATCCTCCGCTTGAGAAAGAGTGTTTTGGGAATATGACGTATCTTTCGCCAGCTATAGCCACCGTGGGAGAGCTGCTGGATCGTGGCCTGGGGTGGGCTGCTCTGCAAATATATAAATTAGTGAGCTCGCAAACAAATGAAAACTGTAAAACTTTTGCAGAGGATTGGGTTAGAAATGTAAACAACTTAAAATCAGGCATTGGAAGTAGAATGGCTGGTGATACTATAGTTGTCTCAAGCTCACCCCGGTTCCAAGTGTACAACAACGATTTCGGTTGGGGGAAACCGATTGCCGTTCGAGCTGGACCGGGCAATATTATCATTGGCAAACTTGTGCTTTTTCCGGGAATCGATGAAGGAAGTGTTGATGTTTAGGCGACCCTATGGTGTGATGTACTAGTGAATCTACTAGCCGATGTCGAATTTCTTAGAGATTAATGTCAGTGACTACTATGGTCTGATGTATGATCGATTCGGTTAAGAAATAAAACAGTTGAATGCGACATACTTTTTCTTGAAATGCATTATATTGATCTACAAAGCACAAATAACATCAACACAAAAAGTGTATAAAGCAGAAACAAAACGAACCTGTGATTAAGAGCAAGCTGTTGGAGAGACCAAATGATTACATAGAAGCTGCCTGTAATGCTCGAATGGTACATCATCTTCTTCGATTAAACGCTCTAATATTTCACTATATTTAGGTTACGTGAAGCTGTATCTCACAATCGTTTCCTAGCTTTGATATATCATGGTTTTTACCTGTTTTAAGCCATGATATAAGTCCTTTTATTAGAGTCTTTCTAGTATTTTGGAGTTCTTTTCAGGTTTTAGGTACGTTTGGAGCATTATTGGAAATAATGAAGCATTTTGGAGCATCTTGGAGCCAAGCAGAGATCCTGTAGCTGAGACACCGATTTGATGCATGAGTATCGATCGATACTCTGATGGTATCGATCGATACCCTTCGAAGAGACAGAAGGATCGCGACTTTTATGAAGATTTAAGAAACTGCAAATTGCCCCAGAATACTTTATTATTTACAAGAAGCCCCAATATGTGACTTAGGTTATTTATTAGGATTTACAACCACTTTGATGGATATGCTTTATTAACTTTGGTTTTGTGAGAGAGCTTTGGAAGGGAGACAAGTCTGAAACTATGTTCGTCCGAGGGAAGATTTCGAACCCTTGTTTTACTCTCTTATTTACTATTTATTCAAGGATTTATTCAGTCATGTTTATTGCTTCAATTTCCATGTCTGAGTAGATCTCCTGTTAGGTTTAGGGTTCTCATAAGGGATTTCTTTGAATGCTAGGTTGATTAGTTGTTTAGGGTTCATAATCTGAATTAGTTCTTCACCATAGGTTGTTCTCATAGCTAATTCTGGATTGATCACCTAGAACTTAGATCTTAGGTTAATCGATTGGGAACGAGAGTGCAATTGAGAAACCTGATAGAACTTAGGGTGAGCAAAATAACTATTCGCAATGAGATTTGGTTTAGTTGTTTTGTGAACAAATCAAACTTGAACTAAAAGTTGGTTTAAACTTTAGGATTCGCAAAGAGATTTGGAATTCTAGGATTTAGACTTAGATAATTCTCGCAACGAGAGTTGGTTAATTATACTTTAGTGATTTGAATTCAAGAACCGTGCGTAACCTGAACCATGATTTGTTAGTTTATCTGCATTCATTGATTTCCTGAGAAATACCCTGAACCTATATTTCTTCCATCGAATTTACAACAATTTAATTTACGTATTTGCATTCAATTTCATTGATCACTTAGCTTAATTTTCATCTATACAATCTATTGTGTGTTTCCTTGAGTCTCTGTGGATTCGATCCCTAAGTATTACAATCGAAAAAGCTTTAGTACTTTTAGGGTATTAATTTGAGCTTATCAAATTTGGCGCCGTTGCCAGGGACTCAATTCGTCATTAGATTTTAGTTTGAGAATTTCGACTAAGTTCGCCGCAGTATCGATCGATACTATAGTGGTATCGGTCGATACATGTCGTGACTTTCTGTGTTACTTACGTTCTTGACTTTTGTTTTCAGGTGTATGCCTATTCGCGAAACCAGAAGGAACAAGAGCACTCAGCTAGTTGATCTGTCAAACGAGCAGCTAGCACTTTTGGAACGCACAAACAGAAGAGCAAAGAAGCCAGCAGAGATGAACAACAATCCAGTGGTTTTGGTTCAAGATGGAGCTGGTACTTACAGAGACCAAGAGGGCCAATTGTGCAATGAGAGAGGGCAACGATTGGATGGAGAGGGGAACATCATCCCACCTGCTCCTGTTGTCGAGGAGATTGTCGCTGGGAGCGCGAATGCAGGGAATGTTGTGGCTAATCGTGGTAGAACAATTTGTGAGTACAACAGGCCTGATCAGTTTTATGCCAATCGATCAGCGATTCGCCCTTCTGCTTTTCAGAGGAATGACTTTGAGCTGAAACCTGCATACTACACTCTTGTGGGTCAGCACCCTTTTCATGGTCTTTCCAATGAACATCCCATTGATCATATTGAGAGGTTCGAGGATTTGGTCACTAGCATCAAGAGCAATGGAGTGTCCTACGATTACCTTTTCTGTAAGCTTTTCCCATATTCTTTAGGTGGAGATGCGACTTACTGGCTGAAGCAGTTACCTCCTGGATCACTGACTACCTGGGAAGAGACTAAGACTGCTTTCCTGAATAACTTATATGATGATGCATGATACGAGGATCTTAGGAACAAGATCTCCCAGTTTTCTCAAGGCCCTACTGAGGCGTTCAAGGCTGCTTGGACGAGATTCAGATTATATCAGAGAGATTGTCCACATCACGGGTACTCTGATGTTCAGCTGATGGGGTTCTTCTTCAGAGGAATTGATTGGAGGTATCCGATGGCTTTGGATACTTCGAGCAATGGAAACTTCAACACCAGGTATCCTGAAGATGCTTATGTGCTGATTGAGAACTTGGCGTCTAGCAATAGCACCAAGAATGCAGACTTTGAGCGCAAGAAGCAAGCTAGTAGCATGGAAGGTTCACAGATTGCTGAGGTTCAAACCAAGTTAGATTCTATTTACAATCTTATGATGGACAAGACAACGAAGGCTGTTCACTTTGCTGAAGATGTTGAGGTGTTCGCATGTTCGCATGTTCTTTCCACCAATTTCCTTCCTTCCATTTATTTATTCGTTTCTTATATTTACTTGAATATTCTAGACAAATTTGTATAGATTAACACAATTTGATTCATTTTCTTAGTTTTCTAGCACATTCTCGAAGTACCAACTATGAGTTAACACTTTTGTATGTGAATTGTCTGTCGTACCTCTCGCCTTAAAAACACATGTCCATTTTTTTTTTATGTCGTACGGCCTCTGGTCTGGGAGTAATTCCAAACCCAAACAGAAATTCCCCACTTGATTAAGTGTTAATGTGATAATTTCGATCTCGTGGAGAATCGATCCTTAGCCTGGACCAGCAGGACGACTCTTCCCACGGAAAGGAAACCATTCCACTACAATCACTTGTTAACATGTCCATTGTATTTTTAAATTTTTATAAAAAATAATTTATTAAATTTAAATATTTTATGAAAATAGAAATCTATAAATTATAAATTTATATGATGAAATTCTTTATAAAAAAATACTTTCACGAAAATGGAAATTTATAAATGTCAAAATAATAATTTAAAATTATTGAGTTGTAAATATTGTTTAGATTATAAATTAAAATTAATATGGTTAAGATTAAGACTAAAAATATGATTAGAGTAAAGCATGAGTATAAAAAATATAATTAAAACATATATATCATTTACAACAAAAGTATTTAGAAATGTATAATGAAAAACACACATCTATATATATAAAGTTAGCTTGGCTCTCTTCTCATGATGCCACCTCACCTTCCACCTAAACAATAAACATTAAAAAAAACTACACACACATAAAACAAAAGATCAAAAAAAAAACTCAAACATAAAACAAAATTTCTAAAATATACATAAATCGGTTCTATCAATTTGAGTCATTATCCGCAGGTCCCGCCCCGTTTAACCCGCCGCAGGTCGGGTTCGGGTCGAGAAATTTTAAGTTTTTATTATTTATTATTTAAATATTTGCGAGTTACCCGCCGGTATCCGCGAATTCAATCGGAGCGGGTGCGGGTCAAACAAAAAATTTAACCTATGCAGGGCGGATCTAGCGGGGCAAGTTTGACCCACTTGACAGGCCTAATTAGAATCCAACATGAAACATGATTAAAAAGAATGATGTTAAAAAAAATACACGATTAAAAAATAATATAAAATGGAAAATAAAATAAAATAAGAGACCACCCAATATTACACTGTTAGAAACAGTTCTATTAACTCCAAAACCAAGAAAGTAAAATACTATTACACAATAAAAAAAAAATTAAAAAAAAATGTGGACCACGCCCGCACATAGTATCTTTACATCCAACATATTTTTTTAAAAAACTTTATCTAACTAAAATTTTAAAAGTTGCCCAAATTCCTTCATTCATTTATATTATAGGGAAACGTATTCTACAAGGGCTTCAACAAATAGGTTTTAGATAAAACAAAAGAAAAAACAAAAATTATGCAAAGAAAACTTTAAATTGTTAAGATCTTCCCTAAAAAACCCAACTAATTGCATGAAATTGACCAACAAAGAAAAAAAAAGTAAAAATGTGTACTATCCACTAAACAAATACATATAAAATCATAAATTTAAGAAAATAAGAAAATAAACCAATAAATAAAAAATACACATATTTTAAGCTGATAGAGACAATTCAATTAACTACCAGATTAAAAAAAATAAAATAATAGACAATAAAAATTGTTTAGAAAAATTGATTACAACGTCCGTGAGTAGCGCGGATCACACCCTAATATAGTTATAAATAAGTTTAAATAGGTCTAAATGGGTTTAAATAGATAAGAACAACTCTGATGAATCTAAACATGTAATCTTATTAGACCTCAAAAATTAAATGAATTTAAACGGGTATGGATCTAAATGGGGTGGGTTTATCCATATTAGCATCCCTAGGTGTCATCAAGCTGTCTCTCACAAACCTTTTCTAGCTTCTTCACCAAAGAGCCGAAGAAGAATTAAACAACAACAATCTCCATTTTCCATTACCAAGACGCATCACAAATTTCAGTTTTAAAAGAACAAAACATATCACACGAATGAAACAGAGATCCCTTAATACTCGTACGAATGAAAATACTAACTAAATGTTGGCGAAGTAGGAATATAATATAATTATCGCCCCTTCGCTTTCTAACGAGTTTTAAAACATTTTTAGCTGTTTAGCACTAAACAGCCTTTCACTAATTGAGATTAACACTTCATCTACTTTTAATAATGTAAGACGCACATGTTGAAAGAGACAAAAAGTTTTTAAACAGTATAAAAGTCGTAAAATTATTGAAATAAATGGAAACTTGTTGGTCGATCAACAACATGTAATAAATAAAATGACAGACAACTTGTAAGATGATCTTGCTCACAACTTGTATGTGAAGATGTGAACATAATGAGCAAGGTTGAAGAACTAACCCAAGGTTAATGAAGATTGAAGATGGGTTGAGTTAAACATGGGGGACCACAAGAAGAAGAAGCATTTGCATTAAATGGGCTTTTGTCTTCTTGTGATTTCAAAGGCATTAGGTTTGAGGTGTCTCCTTATATATAAAGTAGAGGTAGACATGAGAGAGAAGGATGGTGAGCAATGTAGCCACACAAAGTAGTTAGAAGGATGAGATAAACCTAGTGAAAGTATAAGCTTTAGATGGGTTTTCTCATGTGTTACAGCAAGTGACACAGGAAGTGACACAGAGTGAGTTCTTGAGTGTGAATCACTTGTAATGTGGTCTCCTTCTAGTGGATTCCGAGCAACAGTCTCGGGGAGATGTAGCGACCCTTGTTAATGGGCGTGAACTCCTTAAATTGTGTGTGTGCTCCCTTCTCCCTTCTCTTTCTCTCTATACTCTGTTTTGTGCTACTTTCTGTTATAGTCTCTGCAGTATGTCAGCAACTGCTTCAGGTCTTGGTTTGTTGGGGTCTATGCTCTGTAAAGGTGACGCCTTTGAGCCTCTGGATTCTCAACAGAGTGGTATCAGAGCCAAGGTTCTGTGTTTCGTGGTTCTCTCAAGCCAAGAATCATGCTTTGACAAGCAGTGAAGTGGAAGAGGTTGTTCGTCATAGAGGCTGTGTTTTGTGGAAGCAGGAACTCGTGGCTTAGGTGGAGATTCTAGGCATGAGTGAAGCTTTGAGGATGACTGAGATTTCAGTAAGGAAAGTCTCAGATCTAGAAGAAGCAAAACCAGAAAGAGAGAAAGAAGATCCAGATCTGTAGAGAAAAGGATCTAGAGAAAGAAGGAAAGTGAAGAAAAGGAGGAAAGGTTGGATCTTTGGAAGGCTGGGGCAGTAAGGCTCATTTACCTTAAGCATCCACGTTCTTTTCTTTGGTAGAGCTTGGTTGTGGGAGACAAGACATGTCTCAGGTGAAGCAACAAAATCAGGAGCTCTTGGTAAATGGTGCAGAGGAGATGAAGTTGCTGTAAGGTTCTTCATTGGTGAGCATCATTTGTGTTTTCTCAGGTGTTGAGAAAGGGAGACTTGATTGTCTCAGGCTGAAAGCCAAGCTATATCTCTTGGTGAACAGCACGAATCAGAGGGGAAGGAGTTGTAAGACTCATTCTGGTGAAGCAAGAAACATCTCATTCGAAGCATGTCATGCATCAAGAAGGTTTGAGCAATTGCAGGTTTTCTGTTGAAACTGCAGGGTTTCTGATGCAGTTGCTGGTGCAGTCTTCTGATGCAGTTGCAGAGTTACAGTTACAGCTACAGGGTTTCGGGTTTGATTGCAGGGTCTTCTGGTTCAGTTGCTGGGTTTTTCTGGTGCAGCTACAGGTGTTCTGGTTCAGCTACAGGTTTTCTGTCATAGTTGCAGGGTTACTGTTGTAGCTACAGGGTCATCTGATGCAGTTGCAGGTTTACTGGTTCAGCTACAGGTTTTCTGTTCCAGTTACAGAGTTAGTAACAAGGAGCAACAGAAGAAGCAAAGGAGAAGCTTTGGTTATGGTGTGTAACTGAGTGTGGAATTGAGATGTGATATTGCGGGTACTACAAGGAGTGATTCAGAACAGAAGTTTGAATCGGATGAGGTGATTTCAAGGTTATAAAATCAGGTTGCCTCTAAGCTCTTCAAGGTACAAGTTCTGCAGCATAGTGAGAAGAATTTTCAGATTACTCACAAGTGGAAGTGTTACAAACACAAGGGAAATTCAGAGATAGAAGCAGGTTGCATATGATCGAAAATAGATGCTCTTGATCATTGCTGAAGAAGCCGGTTAAAGGTTGGTGTAAGCTGAAGGTCTTTTACAAGAATCAGCTGGAATTTGATTGTGTAACACACGAGTTCAAGTTGTGTGACTCAAAGTGTGTACATCAGAATCGAAACATCAACTTCAAGACTCAAGTTTGGGACTAATTAAGTCTGATTCCGCTGCGATCACAAGGTATCTTGTGATGCTCTGTATTGAAGTTTTCAGGTTGCTTTAGTTCTGCATATTATTGGCATTAAAAGCTTGTTGCAACACAAAAGGTTTTGTACTAGTTTTGCTATGGATTGGTCAAGATTCAGTGATGTGTATCATGCTGTTTTTTGGGGGTTAATTCAGTGCGGCAAAGACAGGTTCAGGCTGTGAGATTGTGTTCAAGCTCTGGTGTCTATGGCTGTTTGAGTATCAGTAAGGGTATTCTGGATTCAGTCTAAAGGGTGTTGCAGGATGGTTATGAAGCAATTGAAGTGTTCTGTTTTGGTTAAAGACAGAAACGGTTATGAAGAATTCAGTGGCTTTTGGTTGAGTTTTGAAAGTGTTTTCTGCTGCAGGTTCTGTCTCAGGTTTTGTCTCAGTAGGTAGCTATCTGTTCAGTGAATATGAGAGTCTATGGTTGGTGGATTTTTCAGAGAACGTGAAGCTACAAGGTTGTTGTTTCAGAGGGAATGCAGTGAGGTTATATGTCTTTGTTGTAGTCTGAAATGTTATGTGGAAACAGAAGGAGTAACACTCAGCTAGTGTGAGTTTGAGTGTTGGCCGAAAGGTGGTTGAGCTATTGTTTTAGGAGTGTATGCTCTTGACATGGAGTCAGTAGCACATATTCATGTTTGTGCAGATTTGTGTTGTGTCTAACACATGGAAATTCTGCTGAAGTGAATCTGTGAGAACAAGGTGTTCTTGTCTCAGGTGGAGCATCGTTTTACAGGAAATTCTCAGAGAATATCTTGCATTTGGTTCAGATCTTCAAGCATTGAAGAATCTGATGGTCTTAAAGCCTAAGACATTGGAGACGTCATGTGTCATGAGGAATGTCTTTCAATGTTTGTTGTGCAACAAGATATACTACAATCGAGTATCGAAAGTCTTCCTAGCTAAGGGAGTTAGGCGGCGTGTTCTGTTTATTTCAGCGGTACAAGATCAGTATGTGTTGTGTTTTGGCTGCAAGAGAATGCTAAGTTATGGTTTGTGGTTTCTGTGATGGAAGCGTGGTTTGATGGTGTATCAGCATAAGTTGTTGCATTGTTATATCATGGTGAATGCTCTAAGTAAAGAAGAGACAGTGTTGTTGAAGCTCAGTAAGGTTCTTTGGTGGGTCTTCGGGTACAGGAATCAGTTTGGAGTGGCTGCAAGAAGAAAGGGATTGTGTCACAAGTTCTGACACACATTCTGAAGCAAGGTGCCAGGGTAATTCATCTGATACATCAGAACGTGTGAGTGGATCAAAGAAACAGTGAATAGTGATTTGACTCGGATTGGTGAAGATGAGCTTTCAAAGACAGAGTAACATCCAAATGGTTATGGTTCCTGGTGGAGCAGTTTAATTTTTGGATGTTGTTTCGGGTGTCTAGCTCAAACTGATCTGAGTATGGTTAGCTCAAAACAGGAGAGTTAACAGGATGCACAATTCATTGTTTAACATGATTCATGGAAGTTCAGTGTGCAAAGAAGACAAGGAAGCCAAGAACGGGTTATTATCAACGGGTATTCAGCTGAAGCAGGTTGTAATCTGATGGTAAAAGGCAGTTTACAGGTTTGGTTTTGAAGCTGATTGTTGGTAAGGAGTCTCAGAAATGAACTGCAGGTTTCATAACAGAGTTGCAGGAGTTGCAGGTTTCTGGAATAATTTCAGAGAAGGCACATGTGGGTTTGAGATGAAGACATTGAAGTGGTTCAGTGGGTTCTCTAAAGGAGAAACAGAAAGAGACAAGTGCATGTGATGCAGGTTTTGTCTCAAGGCTGTTGATTTCATGAATGTGAAGGTGTTGTGTATCTAGCTTGATATACAACTCATCTCAAAGCTGGTGTTAGCAACGAAAAGGAGTCCTAGAGAGGATGCAAGTGCAGAGAAGCAAGCTGCATTTGGAAGACAATAAAGAAGAAGTCTAAGTTGTCTTGGTTGCATCATGAGGAGATTACATAAGTATCTACTCAGGGGAAGTCTCTTACAGAGATTGTCATTGATGCAAGACCTAATTCGTTTGGGTGGAGTCTGCATACAAGTAAAGGTATTGCAGGGTTCTGTTACAGCAAGAAATGCATCAGGCGAGATGCATCAGGAAGTACATCACAGGTTCATAGTTGATGTGAAGGTTGTTGTCAGAAGTTGTTTCAGGCATAACACAGGTTATGTGGGTTGATCTCAGGTCATACAGTGGTTCGTAAGAGGCTGTTGAGATTGTTACAAGGTTGAATAAGAAGGGTTTCAGGTTTTTGAAGCAAAGTTGGTTCAGTTTTTCTGCATTTGATTCAAGAGTTTGGTTCTTATCTCAGTGCACATGAGTTTGAACTCAAAGGCTAGCAAAGGAATCTGGTTTTGCAGGAAGGATAATTGTTTGTTCAGTCACTGCAACAGGTCTATGGTTTGGACAGAAGCTGTAGAAGATACTGTGTGATTGAAGAAGTCATAAGTGGTGAAGCTTGTGGGGTTTTCTGTTGAGTTAACAGGTTGGAGGGGTTTCTGAACTTGTTAATGGAGTTTGCTGAGCGGTTGTATCAGGTATTCAAGTTTTGAATGCGTCAGGAAGTGTCACAGAAGAGTTGAGCTAAATACAAGATTGTATTGAAGCTGGTTTTCACATTTCTAAGTGAGCTGAAGATGTGCTGATGGCTCAGGTTCAGCATTGTGAGTAGTCACTGCTGAAGTGCATTGACGGGATGTTAAATGCAACAAGGATCAAGCTGGTTTATGGAGTTTAAACGGCTAAGGATCAAGGCTGAGTAAGTATACTCATGAACCGAGACTGGAATCCAGGGAACTAGAAGTGTGTACTCTCTCTCTCAAGCATGTGCATGTTGTTTGTGTGATCATCAGGTTCACAGGTGGAGAATTGTGAATATGTGAACATAATGAGCAAGGTTGAAGAACTAACCCAAGGTTAATGAAGATTGAAGATGGGTTGAGTTAAGCATGGGGGACCACAAGAAGAAGAAGCATTTGCATTAAATGGGCTTTTGTCTTCTTGTGATTTCAAAGACATTAGGTTTGAGGTGTCTCCTTATATATAAAGTAGAGGTAGACATGAGAGAGAAGGATGGTGAGCAATGTAGCCACACAAAGTAGTTAGAAGGATGAGATAAACCTAGTGAAAGTATAAGCTTTAGATGGGTTTTCTCATGTGTTACAACGAGTGACACAGGAAGTGACACAGGAAGTGACACAGGAAGTGACACAGAGTGAGTTCTTGAGTGTGAATCACTTGTAATGTGTTCTCCTTCTAGTGGATTCCGAGCAACAATCTCGGGGAGATGTAGCGACCTTTGTTAATGGGCGTGAACTCCTTAAATTGTGTGTGTGCTCCCTTCTCCCTTCTCTTTCTCTCTATACTCTGTTTTGTGCTATTTTCTGTTACAGTCTCTGCAGTATGCTAGCAACTGCTTCACGTCTTGATTTGTTGGGGTCTATGCTCTGTAAAGGTGACGCCTTTAAGCCTCTGGATTCTCAACATTGTATATATCCACCCTTTTGACATCAGATTGGAAACCAAAGTGACTGTAATTTCCTCGACCATTGTTTTCTTCTTTTGACCAAAAAATGGCAGATGTGACCGTGATTTTCTACTTCCCCTTTGCTGGTCGTCTTGTCAAAGTGGAAAATCTTGAAGACAACACGGTGTCGTTTTTCATAGAATGCGAGGATAGCTCCGGTACCAGATTCGTCCACGCCGAATCCAAATATTTATCGGTGAGTGATCTTCTTCAACCTCATGGCTCCATCTTAAACTCTCATCTCTTCAATGACTCTGTTTTCATGAGTCATTTCTTTCACGCTAACGACATTAAAAGCATCGATGGCCTCTCCGAGCCCTTACTTGCGTTGCAAGTCACGGAGATGAAAGATGGCGTCTTCATCAGTTTTGGATACAACCACATGGTTGCCGATGGAGCTTCCTTCTGGAATTTCTTCAGTACTTGGTCCAAGATTTGCTCGAATGATTCTGATCATCAGAAGAAGAATCTTAGCCCTCTTGTTCTCAAAGGATGGTTCCTCGACAGGATCGATTACCCGATTCATATTCCGGCTTTGGAGACGGAGATGCAACCTCCAGGCTCAGAAATATCTCCGGTGGTTCCCACTACAAAAGGGAGAGTTTTTCACTTCACAAAGAGGAATATTTCAGATCTCAAAGCTAAAGCCAACGGCGAAGTTGGCTCGAATGACCTGATTATCTCGTCCTTACAAGCGCTTTTGGCACATTTGTGGAGGTCAATTATGAGACACAGTGGTATGAGTCGAGAAGAAGAGACTCGTTGCAAACTAGTGGTGGATTTGAGGCAGAGGTTGAACCCTCCACTTCAGAAAGAGTGTTTTGGGAATGTGGTCCATCTCGGCATAGCCACAGCCACCGCCGGGGACTTGCTGGATCATGGGCTGGGCTGGGCTGCTTTGCAAATAAATAAAATGGTGAGATCGCAAACGGATGAAAAGTATAAATCTTTTGCAGAGAATTGGGTTAGAAATGGTAAGATCCCAAAAAAATTTGGAAGTGAAATGGTCATTAGTGATTCTATGCTTGTCGGAAGTTCTCCCTGGTTCCAAGTGTATGATAACGACTTTGGTTGGGGCAAACCGATCGCTGCTCACGCTGGACCGGGCAATAGTATCAATGGCAGACTCGCGCTTTTTAGGGGGATTGAAGATGGAAGTATTGATGTTCATGCGACCTTATGGTCGGACGTACTTGTGAATCTATTATTGGCTGATGTTGAATTTCTGGAGAATGTGACAATTACATGATTGTATGGTTGGTTAAATGTCAAATAATAAAGAAGCATAAAGTGACAAAGAATTTGCTAGTATTATTAATAGTTACCTAAATTCATGTAGGGTGATACAATCATGGCTGAGCTTGAACCTGAGCTTGTAGCTGAGCTTGATCTAGAAGATATTGACAAGGTCAACATAGCAGTAGCTGAACCAAAACTCCATCAAATGCACCACACAAGTCACAAACAGTTCAATACGGATATATGTGTCTTTCTTGAGCATATAAATTCAACCACGAGGATTCAGCAAATGAAACCACTTGGAGAATTTTCTCAACTCACATAAAGCACTCCTCGAAGTGGAATCAGATCAATCCGAATCCAGAAGAAGGATTTATGCAATTTGCAAATCGGGTGATTTCCAACTTACCCGATTTGGACAGATACGCCTTGTTTGGAGGTTTCCAACCAAACCAAAAGGAGTTAGGCTACAAATCAACATATTCTACAATCTTGATCCATCAGAGGTTCATGGAGAGTTGGAATCAAGTCGATACCATTTTTCGTTTGGGAGATATTCAAGTTCAAACCCAACGGATCCTCGACTTGTTTCATTTCGGAGCTGTAACTTCACAACGGATATTCTGTCCAAGATGCTGCGTTTTGGACACCCTCTATGTCATCCAGGATGTTCCCAGGAAACTCACATATTCCTTGAAATCGTCAAGATACAAGAAGATTCAACATGTTCTGAACTTCCGTTGGACCGAGCTCCCGCACATCGTCTTCAACATGAACCAAGCTCAACACCCGCATTCCATCTACAATATGGTCCAAGTTCATCATGGGTTTTTGAGGTTCGGTCCAAGGTGTATGTCCTTGTACTCTTTTTCCTCCTTTTGGGTTTGTCCCAATGGGTTTACCAAAAGAGGTTTTAATGATGTTTGGGCTTACATCTCACATTTTTGGCCCAACTTCTTCCATGATGTGCAAAGATCATCATCACCATCATCATCCACGAAAATGGGAGGCTAAGGGGCATTCAAACAAGACCTTAATGGAGTCAAAGAGTCAATGGTCTTAGTCTTAGGTTTAATTAGACTTTGTTATTTCCCATGCATTGTTTTCCGTACTTTCTATCTTCACCCCTTCACATTCTCTCCCTATATAAACTCATGTAATCCTTTCATTTTATTCATTCACCTTTTTATATAAAATTTCTTCGAGAACTTTCTCTCTTGTTCCTTTGGAACTTTCGATCTCTTTGGTGGTTAGCCAATGAAATCAAATCGATCATTGGGTGGTTAGCCTCTTGATCACAAACCGATCACTAGGTGGTTAGCCTTGTGTTCACCGATTCTTTGGTGGTTAGCCGACGAGTCACAACCGATCCTTAGGTGGTTAGCCAACGGATCAAAATCCAGGTTTACCTTGTGCCGTTCATAGCACTTGACGCAGCCGTTCATACCCCCGCCTTATCCAATTCTTTCCGCGAATTTGGATCCAAGGATTATCCGTTCTTCTACCGATCTCGAGTGTGCAAATCTTTGGGAAACCGTATCAAGTGGTATCAGAGCCACGCTCTTGATTATCGGTAACATCTATCCATTTTCTATCTCTTCATATTCTTCTTCATTTTCCATCTATCTTTTGTATTAAACCAAAATAACCATTGGTTGTGAAATTCTTCTCTATCTATCTTGTTTCATTACACTTGATTGATCGATTTGGTTGTTTGTGCTAATATCAAATTTTTCGATTTAGTTCCTTAAGAACCGAGGAGAAATTCTAGTGTGTGTGTGAGGATATTGCGAGAGTTGTGTGAAACAAATCGAGTGAAACACTTGTGAGGATTTTTACTAACATGTTTATTTTTTTGTGAGGAAAAATGTCTGATGAAAGAAAAACCGGTACTTCACGGTCGAGAAGAGAACGAGATGCCGCCATGGATCGCAAGGTGGATGCCATAACTCAATTACTAAATGAGATGATGAATCGCATGGCCACTCTCGAGGTGAGGACGCCGAGAAGGGAGGAGCTTGATTCCGCACCAATTTATGACGACTATGATGAGGAGGAGCTTGATTCCGCACCTATCTATGACGATGATGAGGAACATGCGGTTGAGGGAGAGCTACTTGTAGCTAGGTGTGTTCTTCTTTCTCAAGAAGGAAAGCACTGTGAGTGAATCCCTAAACACTACTCACCAAAATGAAAAAGAGAGTCTGAGAGAAACCAAGCTAAAGGCCTTTGAGAGCAAACCCGTGAGAAATTCAAATTTTCTTGTGAGAATCGATGAGGTTAAGAGTTCTTTGTCGTCAAAACAACTTTTGATTATTTTTGACTATAAAGAAGCTTTTATTAGCTTGACTAATCTTACACCGGTGCTGCCGAGTGAAGTGACTATTATTTTGCAGGGTTATAAAGATATTTTCCATGAAGACAACTCAAGAAGTTTCCCACCGATCCAAGGAAATGAGCATCATATTGTCTTTGATCCCGGAGCACCCTTTGAGGCACTTTCCTATGTCATCCTGTGCAAACAAAGTAAGAAAAACGTGGTGACTAATGACATGTATAGGAGGTATGAATTACTTTCTATTCCTAAAGCTAAGTTGCTAGATTTTGAACATAACAAGGAGCATTACGTTTCATATTCTGATTTTGAAGATGTGTTTCAATCTTGTGAAAAATTGGCACATAGGAAGTTCTTTAATTATGGAGATTTTGTTTTTGACAAGGCTAAGTTGTGTGATTGATAAGCTCAAATTAATACCCTAAAAGTACTAAAGCTTTGTAGATTGTAATACTTAAGGATCGAATCCACAGAGACTCAAGGAAATACACAATAGATTGTATAGATGAAAATTAAGCTAAGTGATCAATGCAATTGAAAGCAATACGTAAATTAAAAAAGTTGTAATTCGATGGAGGAAAGATATTATCAAGGTATTTCTCAGGAAATCAATGAATGCAAATAAACTAACTAGTCAGGGTTCAGGTTGCGCACGGTTCTTGAACTCAAATCACTAAAGTATAATTGACCAACTCTCGTTGCGAGAATTATCTAAGCCTAAAACCTAGAATTCCAAATCTCTTTGCGAATCCTAAGGTCTAAACCAGCTTTTAGTTCAAGTTTGATTTGTTCACAAAAAAACTAAACCAAATCTCTTTGCGAATAGTTATTTTGCTCACCCTAAGTTCTATCAGGTTTCTCAATTGGACTCTCGTGCCAAATCGATTAACCTAAGATATAAGTTCCAGATTCGTCAACCTAGAATTAGCTATGAGAACAACCTAAGGTGAAGAACTAATTCAGATTATGAACCCTAAACAACTAATCAACCTAGCATTCAAAGAAATCCCTTATGAGAACCCTAAACCTAACAGAAGATCTACTCTGACATGGAGAATGAAACAATCAACATAACTGAATAGATCATTAAATTAAACAATAAGAAAAGAGTAACAAGAGGGTTCGAAATCTTCTCTCAGGTGAACAGAGTTCTGACTTGTCTACCTCACCAAGATCTCTCTCCAAACCAAAGTAAAATAAAGCGTAGCTCACCAAAGTGGTTGTAAATCCTAATAAATAACCTAAGTCCGTTTTGGGGCTCCTTGTAAATAATAAAGTCTTCTGGGGCAATTTGCAGTTTCTTAAATCTTGGAAAAGTCGTGATCCTTCTGTCTCTTCGACGGGTATCGATCGATACCATAAGTGTATCGATCGATAAATCGGTATCTTAGCTACAGGATCTCTGCTTGGCTCCAAAATGCTCCAAAATGCTTCAGTATTTCCAATAATGGTCCAAACGTACCTAAAACCTGAAAAGACTCTAAAAAACTCCAAAATACTAGAAAGACTCTAATAAAAGGACTTATATCATGGCCTAAAACGGGTAAAAACCATGATATATCAACTCCCCCAGACTTAGCATTTGCTTGCCCTCAAACAAAACATAAAACTAAACCAGAGAAAGAGGTTGGAAAACACGGAGACTCACATGTTCATGAAACATTGCAATGACATTTTTCCTTAGTACTCCACATATCACCTAACCAGTTCCAAATCTAACCACCATGTACTTATCCGTAGGCATTCGCAACTTCCCAGACTACACACATTATTTCACAGCATTACCCAATAAAGCCCTCATCGCCAGTTTCATTGCTGTGAATAATACCAAGTACCTTCTAGATTCTTTTCCATACAAAATCATGACAAGGAACCATTCAATTTCACACTTTCTAGTATTATTTTCTCTCCACAAGACTTATTTCTTATTATATTCTCGCATATGCTTATTAAGGTTCGAGACGCGAGTATTGATGGTGTTTGCCACCGAATCCCCGGTTCTTCCCTTAAAAGTAATCAAAGGTGTAGGCGAATAATGGTATCACAGGAAATTTTCCTAACCTCGCTACCACCTTTGTGTGATCATTTCCTCTGAAGTAGAATAATGAGATCGCTGGAAATTTTCCTAACCCTCTACTCAGAAGAAAATCATTTCATCTTTTAATGCATTTTATTTATTAACTTGTAACAGGGGAGAGAAATACCATTACTTTAAACACATGGATTCCTTTGTCAGATATAAATGAGGAATCAAGCTCTATGGACATCAGTCACATTAATGAAGTGCAAAAATCTTGGCTCAGGCTTTAAAGAACTTTGCTGGAAACATGGGTGTCTTCTAGTTAACTGGTCAGCCTTTGGATTTTTCATTAGTCGATCTAATACTGATTCTGTAGCAATGGTCACTTAAAATCAAAGCCAGAATAATAGATTCAAGAAAAAGATCACAGTCTCCAACCAATTTTGACTCAATAAAACAAAGTTTGACTCAAAAACGACTGACTCTAAGAAAAACAAAAACAATGTCAGCGACTACCTCCCCCAGACTTGAACAACACTGTCCCCAATGTTATCTAGCCTAAGGTTAGTGACAGAAACAAAAGAACACAGTAGGATTGTGAGGAAAAAGAAGTTTACCGATCTGGGACAGGTGTATCGACCGACACACGGCCTGGCATCGATCGATACCAGGCTTAAGTCGACACGATGAACTCTTCGCAAACTCACTAGTGGGTTGCCTCCCACCAAGCGCTCGTTTAATGTCATTAGCTTGACCGTACCGCCGTTCAGGCACTGGGTGCATCATCCAGAGGCATTATGTGTCCTTCTGGAATCTCGGTGCTCCAAAAATAGTGTTTCACCCTTTATCCATTGACAGTGAACTCTTCGCCTGAAGGATTTGTAAGGACAAGTGCACCATGTGGTCTAACCTCCTTGACTGTGGAAGGACCTGACCAACGAGAACGTAATTTACCAGGAAACAAATGCAAACGAGAGTTATACAGAAGTACCTGATCATTGGGTTCAAAGTGTCTGGTGAGGATATTTTTGTCGTGATACGCCTTGGTTCTCTCCTTGTACAGCTTTGAGTTTTCATAGGCATGATGCCTAATCTCATCCAGCTCATTCAGCTGAATCAATCGCCTCTCAGCACCAGACTTGATGTCGAAATTCACCAGCTTTGTAGCCCAGGCTGCCTTATGCTCGATTTCCACCGGAAGATGACACGCTTTCCCATATAGCAAGTGAAACGGTGTAGTCTCAAGTGGTGTCTTGAAAGCAGTCCTATATGCCCACAGTGCGTCATCCAACTTCGTAGACCAATCCTTCCTAGTGGTACCCACAATCTTCTCCAAAATCTCCTTGATTTGCCTGTTGGAGACCTCAACTTTCCCACTAGTCTGAGGATGATAAGGAGTAGCTACACGATGATTCACACCATGCTTCTTCAGCATCCTCTCGAAAACCTTGTTAATAAAGTGAGAGCCACCATCACTTATAACAATTCGAGGTACTCCAAATCGAGGAAAAATGATGGTCTTAAACAGCTTAAGGACCACTGAAGAATCGTTGGTGGGACTAGCAATCGCTTCGACCCACTTGGAGACATAGTCTACAGCAACCAAGATGTACTTGTTCTTGTATGACGAAGGGAAAGGACCCATAAAATCGATGCCCCAACAATCAAAAATCTCAACCTCGAGGATGAAATTTTGTGGCATCTCGTGTCTCTTACTGATCTTCCCTCTCCTCTGACACACATCGCACTGCGAAACGAAGGTATGAGTATCCTTAAACATAGTAGGCCACCAGAAACCTGCTTGAAGAATCTTGGACACTATCTTGAAAGTAGCAAAGTGTCCAGCATACTCAGATCCAAGACAATGAAACAGAACACTAGGTACCTCTGATTCAGCAATGCATCTCCGGTAGACACCATCAGAACAGTGTTTGTACAGGTAGGGGTCATCCCAAAAGAATCGCCATATGTCACGCAGAAACTTCTTCTTGTCATATTTTTTGAGGTGCTTTGGCTCCGCATCTGCAGCGAGATAGTTGGCGATATCAGCTTACCACGGTTGATCAGAATCAGCTGCAGTGACTAGATACTCTTCAGAAGCACTAAGGCGTTCAACAGTCAAAACAGGTTCAGAAATCGCAGGGCATCGACCGATACTAGGTGAGTGTCGATCGATACCAAAACCTGCAATTCGTGGGAATTGCTGAGTTTCGGCAAAACCCATTCGAAACTCAGTTTCAATGAAGTAAATGGACTCTTCCGGTAGTTTATCATCAGTAGGGACGTCTGCATCGATCCGAATTCTCGAAAGATGGTCAGCGACCCCGTTCTCTATTCCTTTCTTGTCCTTTACCTCGATGTCGAAACCCTGTAGCACCTTGCACAATTTATACCTCTGTAGCACCTTGCACAAATTATCCAAACAGTCCTTGAATGATGATCCATACACTGAAAAATCATCCATGAACACCTCCATAAAGTTCTCAATCATGTCTGTGAAGATATATATCATAAATCTCTGAAAAGTGGTCGGAGCGTTACATAATCAAAATGGCATTCTCCTGTATGCGAATGTGCCATATGGACATGTAAAAGTCGTCTTCCCTTGGTCATCCGGATGAATAGGAATCTGGAAGAAACCTGAATATCCATCGAGAAAACAGTAGTAGGGATGACTAGCCAACCTTTCTAACATCTGGTCAATGAATGGCAATGGGAAGTGATATTTCTTTGTGGCTGCATTCAACTTCCTATAGTCAATGCACATTCGATGCCCAGTGATAGTCCTAGTAGGAATCATCTCATCCTTCTCATTCTTCACCACATCTATCCCTCCTTTCTTAGGAATAACGTGCACTGGACTGACCCAAGAGCTATCTGAAATAGCATAGATGACACCAGCTTTCAAAAGCTTCATCACCTACTTTTTGACTACTTCCTTCAGGTTCGGATTCAGCCTCCTCTGATGCTCAATTGAAGCCTTTGACTCATCCTCAAGATGAATCCTATGCATACACAGGTCCAGTGATATACTTGAAATGTCATCAAGAGAATAGCCAAGAGCTTTGCGATACTTGCGCAGCAGTAAGGCAATCTCTGAGTTGTTCAAAGAAGCATTAATAATTACTGGGTATGTGGAATTAGGACCAAGAAAACCATACCTCAGATTTGCTGGAAGTGGCTTGAGTTCCACCTTAGGAGCATTTTCCTCGTTCCAATCTCCGAGCTCAGTAACATGCTTAGAGCTTTCGGCCAACCCCCTTTCTGGTCGCAGGATATCGATCGATACTAAGGGAGTATCGATCGATACAGACGATGTTGAATCGAGTAATTTCGAGTATCCAGCAGTATCATCACACGAATAAACCTCTGACTCAACTGAACAGACCAATGCTCTCTCCAGTGGATCTTCAGGATGCATCTCCAGGAAGTACTCTTCAGCTATGTCACTGAAGGTGTCGACAAAGAAAGTCCCATCGATGGTTGGTCTCTTTATCATCTTCTCCATGTTGAAAGTCATGACCAAATCAAAAATGTTGAGAGCAATCATCCCTTTTCTGCAATCAATCAAAGCACCAGCTGTTGCAAGGAATGGTCTGCCTAGGATAAGAGTATCCTTAGGCTCAACATCATACTCCAGGACGATGAAATCAGTTGGGATCAAGCAATTCTCAATCTTAATAGGAACATCTTCGAGTAATCCATATGGAAGTCTAACTGAGCGATCAGCAAGTATCAGGGAGATTCTTGTGGTTGTGAAGTCTGTCATCCCTATCCTTTTAGAAACTGAGTATGGCATGAGGTTGACACTTGAGCCAATGTCACAAAGAGAACGCTCAAATCTGTTTGTGAATATTGTACAATCCAACACAAAACTCCCTGGATCTGGTAGCTTCTTTGGGATCCTGTTGGTCAGGATTGCACTGCACTCATGAGTAATCATCAAGCATCTTTCTTCAAGGTTCACATTGCTAGGCACCATCCTCTTGACATATCTCTTGAAAGCTGGAGAAGTCTTGATAGCATCGATGAAAGGAAGTTCCACAATCAATTTATCCATAATTGCCTTGCATCTAGAGTCTTCTACCTCCTTCTTAGTCTTCCCAGTAGCCCTGGGATAAGGTATCCACGGTTTGTAAACTCTCTCTGCAACTACATTAGGTACTTCCTTCGAAACCTTAGGTGTTGAATTGATTGCAGGATCAGTATCGACCGATACAGGGGTGATATCGATCGATACAAGGGGCTTTGAGTTATCCCGTGAAAGTATCTTGACCGGTGTCGATCGATGCTGGCTAGTGTCGATCGATACTGGGGCGATTTCAGAATCTTCATCGTCAAGATCAACGAAATTTCCTGCAATTTGGCCAATTTTTACTCATGGGTTGACCTCTTTTCCACTCCTCAAGGTGATTGCATTGATGTGAGCCTTTGGGTTTTCTCCTTTCCTTGGAAGAAACCCTTCTTGCCTTTTTCACAGCCTCTGAAGTCTGAGCAACCTGAAGTTCCAGCTTCTTCTTCTGAATATTAATAGCGTCGATCCTTCCACTCAGATCATTGTACATGCCATCAATCTTCCCATTGAAATCCACAGTTATCTTCTGCTGTCCTTGAATAAGCTGTTCGAACATAGACTCGATCTTGCTATCTGGGAGCTAAGCAGGTATATGTTGATAAAATGAATTCCCATAGTTCCTGGTATACCCACTGTTCTGAGATGGTTTCTGGACAAACTGACTTGAACCTCCTTGCTGAGAATTGTTGTTGAAGTTTCGGTTGTTGTTGAATTGATTCCTCTGATCTTGAAAACCAGAACCACCAATGTAGTTAACATCCTCTACTTCATCGTCATTGAATACCTCAACATCTTCAACAAAGTGAACAGTCTTTGTTGTCTTGCCCATCAAAAGATTGTGCATAGAATCTAACTTGGCTTGAACCTCAGCAATCTGTGAACCGTCCATGCTACCAGCCTGCTTTTTGCGTTCAAAGTCTGCATTCTTGGTGCTATTGCTAGACGCCAAGTTCTCAATCAGCACATAAACATCTTCAGGATACCTGGTGTTGAAGTTTCCATTGCTCGAAGCATCCAAGGCCATCTGATACCTCCAATCAATGCCTCTATAGAAGAACCCCATCAGCTGAACATCAGAGTACCCGTGATGTGGACAATCTCTCTGATATTATATGAATCTCGTCCAAGCAGCCTTGAACGCCTCAGTATGGCCTTGAGAAAACTGGGAGATCTTGTTCATAAGATCTTCGGATCATGCATCATCATAGAAATTATTCAGGAAAGCAGTCTTAGTCTCTTCCCAGGTAGTCAGTGATCCAGGAGGTAACTGCTTCAGCCAGTAAGTCGCATCTCCACCTAAAGAATAAGGGAAAAGCTTGCAGAAAAGGTAATCATATGACACTCTATTGCTCTTGATACTAGTGACCAAATCCTCGAACCTCTCAATATGATCCATGCGATGTTCATTGGAAAGACCATGAAAAGGGTGCTGACCCACAAGAGTGTAGTATGCAGGTTTCAGCTCAAAGTTATTCCTCTGAAAATCAGGAGGGCGAATCGCAGATCGATTGGCATAAAACTGATCAGGCATGTTGTACTCACCAATTGTTCTACCACGAATAGGCATACACCTGAAAACAAAAATCAAGACCGTAAGTAACACAGAAAGTTACGACAGGTATCGACCGATACCACTAGAGTATCGATCGATACTGCGGCGAACTTAGTCAAAATTTTCAAACTAAAATCGAATGGCGAATTGAGTCCCCGGCAACGGCGCCAAATTTGATAAGCTCAAATTAATACCCTAAAAGTACTAAAGCTTTGTCGATTGTAATACTTAGGGATCGAATCCACAGAGACTCAAGGAAACACACAATAGATTGTATAGATGAAAATTAAGCTAAGTGATCAATGTAATTGAAAACAATACGTAAATTAAACAAGTTGTAATTCGATGGAGGAAAGATAGGTTCAGGGTATATCTCAGAAAATCAATTAATGCAAATAAACTAACTAGTCAATTATACTTTAGTGATTTGAAAACTCAAATCACTAAAGTATAATTGACCAACTCTCGTTGCGAGAATTATCTAAGCCTAAAACCTAGAATTCCAAATCTCTTTGCGAATCCTAAGGTCTAAACCAGCTTTTAGTTCAAGTTTGATTTGTTCATAAAACAACTAAACCAAATCTCTTTGCGAATAGTTATTTTTCTCACCCTAAGTTCTATCAGGTTTCTCAATTGGACTCTCGTGCCAAATCGATTAACCTAAGATCTAAGCTCTCTCACAAAACCAAAGTAAAATAAAGCATAGCCATCAAAGTGGCTGTAAATCCTAATAAATAAAATAAGTCACGTTTTGGGGCTTCTTGTAAATAATAAAGTCTTCTGGGGCAATTTGCAGTTTCTTAAATCTTGGAAAAGTCGCGATCCTTCTGTCTCTTCGATGGGTATCGATCGATGCCATAAGTGTATCGATCGATACTCGGGAGATAAATCGGTATCTCATGTACATGATCTCTGTTTGGCTCCAAAATGTTTCAGTATTTCCAATAATGCTCCAAACGTACCTAAAACCTGAAAAGACTCTAAAAGACTCCAAAATACTAGAAAGACTCTAATAAAAGGACTTATATCATGGCCTAAAACGGGTAAAAACCATGATATATCAGTGATCTAAATCGAACTTTGAGAACTTCTATGATTGTTGGTAGATTCTCTAAGATAGCACACTTGAACTCTTGCCTTAAATCTAAAAGAATTTTGCTTGTCTTGAGATCTTTCCTAGAGATTTTTGGTATAGTTCACCTTGATGACATTCTGGTCTACAACAAAATATTTGATAAGCAGGTTGATCATTTGAAGCTTGTCGTGGATGGTTTAGAATAGAAATCGATTTCTAGATTGAAGAAGTATACCTTTTGCACATATGATTTTGTGTTTCGAGTCTTTGTTGTGAAAGCACAGGGTATACAAACACAAGGAATGAAAACTCATGCGCCAGCAACGTGGTTATCTAACTTGTGACTACTGAAGTTTACCATCCAAGTTGATTGTGATCCATGGAAGCATTTGAGAAATGAGCAGTATGCTAAGCGAGCTAATGAGAGGCAGCATAACATGGTTTTTGAGCCCGATGACTGGATTTGGTTTCTTATGAGCAAGGACCAAAGAAAATCCAAAATAATGCCAAGAAGTGACGACCCACTTCAATTCCAGGAGCTGATCACTAATGATGCATACAAGATATGCTTGCAAGGTGAGTATAATCTAAGTCCAAGCTTCAACGTTTCTAACTTAATCCCTTTTATTGCTGATGGTCCAGATTTGAGGACAAATCATTTTCAAATGGAGGGAGATGATACGATCATGGCTGAGCTTGAACCTGAGCTTGTAGCTGAGCTTGATCCAGAGGATATTGACAAGGTCAACATAGCAGCAGCTGAACCAAAACTCCATCAAATGCACCACACAAGTCACAAACGGTTCAATACGGATACATGTGTCTTTCTTGGAGCATATAAATTCAACCACGAGGATTCAGCAAATGAGACCACTTGGAGAATTTTATTAACTCACATAAAGCACTCCTCGAAGTAGAATCATATCAATCCGAATCCAGAAGAAGGAGTTATGCAATTTGCAAATCGGGTGATTCCCAACTTACCCGATTTGGACAGATAGGCCTTGTTTGGAGGTTTCCAACCAAACCAATAGGAGTTAGGCTACTAATAAACCTTTTCTACAATATTGATCCATCAGAGGTTCATGGAGAGTTGGAATCAAGTCGATACCATTTTTCGTTTGGGAGATATTCAAGTTCGAACCCAACGGATCCTCGACTTGTTTCATTTCGGAGCTGTAACTTCACAACGGATATTCTGTCCAAGATGCTGCGTTTTGGACACCCTCTCTGTCATCCAGGATGTTCCCAGGAAGCTCACCTATTCCTTGAAACCGTCAAGATACAAGAAGATTCAACATGTTCCGAACTTCCGTTGGACCGAGCTCCCGCACATCGTCTTCAACATGAACCAAGCTCAACACCCGGACTCCATCTACAACATGGTCCGAGTTCATCATGGGTTTTTGAGGTTCGGCCCAAGGTGTATATCCTTGTACTCTTTTTATCTCCTTTTGGGTTTGTCCCAATGGGTTTACCAAAAGAGGTTTTAATGAGGCTTGGGCTTACATCTCACATTTTTGGCCCAACTTATTCCATGATGTGCAAAGATCATCATCACCATCATCATCCACGAAAATGGGAGGCTAAGGGGCATTCAAACAAGACCTTAATGGAGTCAAAGAGTCAATGGTCTTAGTCTTAGGTTTAATTAGACTTTGTTATTTTCCATGTATTGTTTTTCGTACTTTCTATCTTCACCCCTTCACATTCTCTCCCTATATAAACTCATGTAATCCTTTCATTTTATTCATTCACCTTTTTATATAAAATTTCTTTGAGAAGTTTATCTCTTGTTCCTTTGGAACTTTCGATCTCTTTAGTGGTTAGCCAATGAAATCAAATCTATCATTGGGTGGTTAGCCTCTTGATCACAAACCGATCACTAGGTGGTTAACCTTGTGTTCACCGATTCTTTGGTGGTTAGCCGACGAGTCACAACCGATCCTTAGGTGGTTAGCCACCGGATCAAAACCTAGATTTATCTTGTGCCGTTCATAGCACTTGACGCAGCCGTTCATACCCCCGCTTTGTCCAATTCTTTCCGCGAATTTGGATCCAAGGATTATCCGTTCTTCTACCGATCTCGAGTGTGCAAATCTTTGGAAAATCGTATCATAGAGCAAAGAATTTGCTAGTCTATTACTAATCAAAGTTGATGCTATATGCTTCTAAGTGCGTCCACATAGGATTTTAAACGACCGGTTAAAATATGCTAAATCCGTATTTTATTTAAATTTTAAATAATGTCAACAATTCCAAAACAAATCGTGTCTCTTAAAATGGAAATAAATATCAAAAGAGCTAAATTAACAAAAGAACAAAAAATCAAAAATCAAAATAAATATCAAAATAGCTAAATGAACAAAAGAAAAAATCATTTAAAAGGAAATTAACTTGATATCTATGCTAATTTTATGGACAATCAGCATAAAAATCTCAACAAAAAAAGAAAATTATATGTCAAAATAAAATCTATTATTACTAATAAAAGTTGATACTATATGCTTCTAAAGATGTCCACATAGAATTTTAAATGACCAATTAAAATATGTCAAATCAGCATTTTATTTAAATCTTAAATAATGTCAAAAATTTCAAAAAAAATCGTCTCTTAAAATGGAAATAATTAACAAAAAATCTAAATTAACAAAAGAAAAAATCATTTAAAAAGCTTAACTATGATAACTATTAACAAAAGAAAAATCATTTAAAATCATTTAAAATGGAAATCATTAACAAAAGAAAAAATCTAACAAAAGAAAAATCATTTGATAACTATTAACAAAAGAAATTGTTAATTTACATTTAAAAATCTAAATTAACAAAAGAAAAAATCATTTAAAAATCATTTGATATCTATGATAATTCTATGAAAAATCAATATAAAAAGCTTAACTAACAAAAAAACAAAAAAAGAAATTACATGCCAAAAAACCGTGTCTCTTAAAATGAAAATAAATATCAGAATAGCTAAATTAACAAAATCAAAAATCAAAAATAAAAATAAATATCAAAAGAGCTAAATTGACAAAAGAAAAAAATATTTAAAAGGAAATGAACTTGATATTTATGCTAACTCTATGGAAAATCAAAATAAAATTTATTACTAATAAAAGTTGATGCTATATGCCTCTAAGGTTATTGATTTTGCCTACTTAATTATCTTCTTGATCAAAGCTATGTTCTGATGGAATAAAAATAAAATAAAAGAACGGCATGAGAAAGAATTCACTCATGGATTGAGAAAAACGATTATAATGAAGGAAAAATGACTATGTGTAAACCAATCTTCTAAAATATAAAATAATGTTTGTTACTTCAATATTATTTGCAATGCTCCCTAAGTATGAGAATTAAATCCTCATCGCTTAGGTTTATGATCTCATCGAATAACCATTGAAAAGTTATCACAACCAATATGTCACTAGACAAAATTTCAGCTTCTATCTCTCCAGCCTATAAGGTACAATCATTGAATAATCATTTAAAAGTTATAACAACCAATATGCTACCTAACAAAAGTTCGGTCTTTACATCTTCAAGATAAAACTGACAAAAAATGTCGATCTTTGTGATTTTAAATTAGTTTCAAAATTTATTTCATATTCATCTATTGTCTTAATTTCAAAATTAAAGCTGTCATGAATGTGAAAGCAAGAGTTGTGTTTATTAGTTTTTTTCAATTTAGTAGATTAAATCAGAAATTTGTATTGGTTAAATTAGCTAAGGAAAGAGAATAAATTTATAATTTTTTTGTTGTTTGCATAGAAAACATATATAACGAAGATGAAACTGAAAATGATTAAAAAAACTTATTTTCTTGATTTAAAGAAGTGGTGTATAATATTTTATCTTCGTGTCAATACTATGGTTATTAAAATAGCATTTGATTATTTTGTTACACTTTTAGTTGGCTTTGATATAATAACTTATAAATATTCGACCGTATAATACATTTTTCAAATGGGACATATATAGATTCAAAACAAGACCGTTGAAACTCACAAACTATATTTAATTAATGAGATTATAACTACAATATTTTAAATATATATTATTATAATCAGCATTATAAATAAAATAATATCTCAATAAATATAATTGCTCGCATATGATTTTTATCAAAATATTATTAAAAACAATACCCACGATACAATACCCACGTGTAATGCGAATTCTTGCATCTACAAAATTATGTACATAATTTTTTTATATACTAAATTACCAATGCAAATAAAAAAAAATTGCCAATGCAAGCAATGCAAACATAAGTTTGTCTTAATTAGTAAAACATTTTTTCTTCTTGCCGCCTTGATTGGTATAATTGATAGTAGAACAATAGCATTAAACAGCAGAAGCAATATGTTGTTGAACATGTATGCTTTGACTAATGTAGTGATTGGCAGAATTGTAAAAGACTATATATAAAATTATTTAATATATTTATTCGTAAGCACTAGATCTATAGTTATATTTATAATATAATTTTTAATAAATTTTTTCATATTTCAATTATATTTATTATATTATATATTTTTTTTAAAAAATATTTAAAAAATAATAAAATAATGGTAAATAATGGTTTTAAAAGTATAAAATTTACACTTTAATATAAACATAAATTTTTGATATTATTTAACAAAATAAATTAATTATATAAAATTATTTTAATTTTTTGATATTTTATAGGTTAATGATTTACCAAAAACTTCATATGAAAGCATAGAAGATGAGCATTTGCAGAGCATCTGGAGCTTCTAAATGTTTTCCTAAATGCTTTGTTGATTGGTTGATAAAAAACTTAATTTTTTTTAAATGTTCTACCAATCAAGGCCTTAATTAGTAAACTTATTGGACAGTTTTGAATCCATAACAACTACATGATTAATTGGTAGATAAATAAAACAAAGTACTGATTTGTAAGAAAACTCATCGTCACTTTCAAAACTTTATAAGCAGTTAAAAGAACAGGTTATATTTAATTTGACAAGTTCGGAACTTTTTGGATCATCTATGCAAACAACGAAGCTGGCTCATCCATTGCAACACAAGTTTCAGCTAAGATTTTCTATATTTAGAGTATTCTTTTCTTTGTGCCCGTGCGTTAACCTTAGAGTAACTATGAATCATACATTTTTAATATCTGAATTAGATTCTATTATGTTCCCGCTTTCCATATCTCATTAACCACAAATTGCGCACAAAAGCTTAGAATGGAAACTCTTAACCGTGAGAGTTAAAGAGAGTAATGTGCGACTTTAATTGAAAGACATGATCTGCTGTAGACTTTTTTTGATCCACCACCTTTTTATATAGGAATATAGGTACTTTTTTGGATTAAAAACAAAAAAGAGTACATGATCCGAGGTCGAGGAAAATAGAAAGTGTGTGTTCCTTTCGCATGATTAAGGATCTAGGAAATCAACAAGTTGGAAAAAAAACTTCGTAAATCGTTGTTTTTAGTTTAAAAATGTATACGTAGAGAAGAATCGGAGCACAAAAAATGAAATCTAATTCAAAGATCATAAAAGTTATATTGTTCTAAGTCAGCTGAGTATGACAACCACAAAAGTAGGTACAATTTACAAGAATAAAAAATGAATTTGGAGGTTTGTTCTTCGCTAGAGAATCCGCATATGAATGATGTTGTAAAACGATTTATTTTCGGGATCGTAACGTATAGTGAACTTGGATAATGATTAGATCGTACTCAAAAGTACTTTTTTAAAGAGTATTTCGACTCTTCTCAAGTTTTGGGTTACACGAAATCTCTTCTAGGATACGATAATCAAAGTTCTCTCTTGTTCTAGGCTAAGATCCAAGAGAAACAAATAAAGATTTTGTGTTTTGTTTTTGTGTTTTCACCAAAGATTTTGACGTGAGTCTGTTTTCTTTCTCTCGTTATCTTATACTTTTTGAGGCAAAGGAACAAAGTATTTATAAAGTCCAACGGTTGTCACGTACGTTTGCACCCGTACGTGTAACATTGTAACAGTAATTAACCATAAACCAATAGTTACAATGGCTCATAATTAATATTACCGTTGATACACTTAAAACTCCAACATTCCTCCCCCATTTAAGTGTACTCTTTTGATTTACGAAATCAACAACACAAAAACCAAACTCATGCATAAATGTAAATGTCCTAAGGATTGAATTTACATATTAGTGATATTACACATTCCAAATGCCCGAAAATCAGGATGTCCTACAGATTGAATCCTTTCAACTCATTTGGGTACATGAAGATAATACACACACGAATTTACACATTACTCTAAGTGTTTATCCTTGACACTATTATAAGCCATGTGTCCTTATCCTTTCATGAGCATATACAAATCTAAGTCCTAGCTTCTTGAAGCGGCTA
This sequence comes from Eutrema japonicum, assembly GCA_030161315.1. Classification (NCBI taxonomy): domain Eukaryota; kingdom Viridiplantae; phylum Streptophyta; class Magnoliopsida; order Brassicales; family Brassicaceae; genus Eutrema; species Eutrema japonicum. The sequence goes on from BSQW01000013.1 coordinate 47,641,905, forward strand.
CACTTCACACCCATATAGGTAGCCTGCAAAATGCAATTTTTCAAAAGATCTATTAAAAAGAAAACTTTAACCTAACCCTCTCTTGCAGGTCTAAGCACTTACTTTGTGATGATATAAACAAGTGCTTCAATCTCTAAGTGTGGGCTTTCCACATTGAATTCAGCCTATAATGTCATATTATAGGGGAATTGGGTATCCCTCCAGTTATCCCACCATTAAAGATTTAACTGGACTTTAATCCCATCCCCTTAGCCGACTTGGTCACCAAGCCCCTAGCTAGTACTTTTGTCAAGTGATCTGCTAGATTTTGTTGAGACCGAACAAACTCTATGGTAATCACCTCATGAGTGATCAACTCACGTACCGCGCTATGTCTAACGCCTAGGTGTCGCGATTTACCATTATACATTTGGCTATAAGCCTTAGCCAAAGTAGCTTGACTATCACAATGGATAGAAATCGGTGATACCGGTTTCGGCCACAATGGAATCTCGGAGACTAAGTTTCTTAACCACTCCGCCTCTCTCCCCGCAGCCGCTAACGCTACAAATTCTTATTCCATTGTCGAACTTGTAATACAAGTTTGTTTCTTAGATGCCCATGAAATGGCACCTCCTCCAAGTAAGAACACCCAACCACTTGTAGAAGAATGATCTTCCACGTTGGTGATCCAACTTGCATCCGAATATCCTTCCATGAAGGTGGTAACTTGTCGATGATGCTCGACACCGAAATGGATTCATCCATCTTCATGTTGTGTTGAGTGTATTGTCCTAGGATGCGAAGTAATTCATTGTATTGCTCCATAACCGGCCTAGAATCGCACATCTTATAATTATTAAAATTACTCACAAAGAACTTCTTACTAGAAGCATCCTCGACCATGTACTTCGACTCCAACACATCCCATAATTCTTTTGCGGATTCGACATTTTGATAGACATCAAAGAGAGGATCAGACATACCGTTGAGAATATGGCCATGACATATGTAGTCATCGTTCTCCCATTTAAGTTGCTTCCTTGTCTCCTCCACGGACTCGTTTTCGGCATTCTCCGACACGGTGGGCATTGGCATACTTAGAACGTACACCACATTGAGTGTTGTGAGGAGAAAGTGCATCTTCTTTTGCCATCTTCGAAAATCAACTCCTTCAAACTTATCTAATTTTCCAAACTTTGACGTCATCTCACGCACCGAAACATTAGCCATTGTTCACGGAAAATACTCTTTAAGAATGTTGTAAAACTTTGTATTTCCGGGATCGTAACGTATAGTGAACTTGGATAATGATTGAATCGTACTCAAAAGCATTTTCCTTAAAGAGTATTTCGACCCTTTTCAAGCCTTGGATTACACGAAATCCCTTCTAGGATACGACAATCAAAGTTCTCTCTTGTTCTAGGCTAATTAACATCCAAGAGAAACAAATAGAGATTTTGTGTTTTGTTTTTTTGTTTTCACCAAAGATTTTATCAATCTTTGGTCTCGTGAATATGTTTTCTTTCTCTCGTTAGCTTATACTTTTTGAGGCAAATGAACAAAGTATTTATAAGTCCAACGGTTGTCACATACGTTTGCAACCGTACGTGTAACATTATAACTGTAATTAACCATAAACTAATAGTTACAATGTTTCATAATATTACCGTTAATACACTTAAAACTCCAACAAATGATGTTTGTTCGCTTCGTATGTTGAAAAAGATATTTTGTAATCAGGGCCGGTTCTGGGGACACCCAGATGAAACATAGACAAATTATTACAAATCGACAACTTTATCTATAATCATTAGTTAATTATATTATAAAATTCAGATTAATTTTAAAAAATAAAAAATAAAAACAATTTCTTTTAAAAAATATTACTCCGCGCTATAATTAGCGCGAGTTAAATCCTAGTGATTCTTTATTTTGATGTGTGTTGTAAGGCTATTTAGTCTATTGGGCTTTTGGCTTTGTTACAGTTTTATCTTTCATGTCTTTAATAGAAAATCTTTTAGCAAAAAAAAACAAAAAAAAAAAAACTCTCGGATGAAATGTTTAATTCGTGTATACATCGATATAATTTCAAAATTTCTTCTTGTTTTCGACAATCAATAACAAAAGTAATGGTTTCCAGGGTGTGAAAATGATTTATAACTATATAAAGAAGAAAAATCTGCAAGATCAATCTGATAAAAAGACAATAATATAGAGGTAATTATTTTTCAAGACATATGTCTTGTTGGTTTATTACAAATGGAAAACAAATTATTTAGAATAGTCCTTTGGATATGAGACTATTAATAGTCGAAAAAGGTTTACAATTGTACTGAGGTCGAAAAAGGCTTATTTGTACTGAGGAGCAAGTTCACCGTCCTTGACAATGTAATTCTGGGCAGGGAAGTCTTCCTCCTTAAAGTATTTGTCCAGCATGTCTTTTGTCCCCGCTGCATATCGTAGCTGGTTTTTTTTCAACAAATGAAATGTTTTAGTAATTAACTACTATTCTACAAATTGATCCAACAATATATATATTTTTTAATATATGAGAAAAACTTGCATCCGAATATCCTTCCATGAAGATAGTAACTTGTCGATGATGTTCAACACCGAAATGGATTCATCCATCTTCATGTTGTGTTGAGTGTATTGGCCTAGGATGCGAAATAATTCATTGTATTGCTCCATAACCGGCTTAGAATCGCCTATCTTGTAATTATTAAAATTACTCACAAGGAACTTCTTACTAGAAGCATCCTCGACCATGTACTTCGACTCCAACACATCCCATAATTCTTTTGCGGATTCGACATTTTGATAGACATCAAAGAGAGGATCGGACATACCGTTGAGAATGTGGCCACGACATATGTAGTCATCGTTCTCCCATTTAAGTTGCTTCCTTGTCTTCTCCACAGACTTGTTTTCGGCATTCTCCGACACGGTAGGCATTGGCATACTTAGAACGTACACCACATTGAGTGTTGTGAGGAGAAAGTGCATCTTCTTTTGCCATCTTCGAAAATCAACTCCTTCAAACTTATCTAATTTTCCAAACTTTGACGTGATCTCACGCACCGAAACATTAGCCATTGTTCACGGAAAATACTCTTTAAGAATGTTGTAAAACATTGTATTTCCGGGATCGTAACGTATAGTGAACTTGGATAATGATTGAATCGTACTCAAAAGCACTTTCCTTAAAGAGTATTTCGACCCTTTTCAAGCCTTGGATTACATGAAATCCCTTCTAGAATACGACAATCAAAGTTCCCTCTTGTTCTAGGCTAAGATCCAAGAGAAAAAAATAGAGATTTTGTGTTTTGTTTTTTTGTTTTCACCAAAGATTTTATCAATCTTTGGTCTCGTGAATATGTTTTCTTTCTCTCGTTAGCTTATACTTTTTGAGGCAAAGGAACAAAATATTTATAAAGTCCAACGGTTGTCACGTACGTTTGCAACCGTACGTGTAACATTATAACTGTAATTCACCATAAACTAATAGTTACAATGGTTCATAATATTACCGTTAATACACTTAAAACTCCAACAAATGATGTTTGTTCGCTTCGTATGTTGAAAAATATATTTTGTAATCAGGGCCGGTTCTGGGGACACCCAGATGAAACATAGGTCTCTAACCCCCCCCCCCCCAATTTTACGAATTAATATATGAATATTTGGTTCCTAAATTACAAAAAAAAAATATTAAAATTGTCTTTGCCCCATATTTCTGGGATTGCCATGATTGTAATTTTTTTTTTATATACCATGATTGTAATATGTTATCAATCATATGCAATAGCGGACCTATTAAGGGAGATACGGGTTCATATGATACCCTATATAATTGAATTTTCTTTATAATGTTTTTAGATTTGTTAGCAATGACACCGGTCTAAATTTTCCATTGACCCCATAAAATAATTATTTTTCCAGTCCAATTTAGTTATTTTGACTCCACAGAACAAATTAAAAATCTCAGCCCATACTATACACTTAGAGAAGCCCATTTAGTTTTTAACCTTTTCATTTATCTTAATATTTTTTAAACAATTAAACATAATTTTGTTTTTGGCAAACAAACAACCTAATAGGCTCAAATGACTATATATTTGGTTTTAAGAACATGAATTCTTCTTACTTACATTAATTATTATAAATTTATAAACAAGAGATAACAAACCGAAAGATGTTTATTTTTTTGATGATTTTCTATATTTATATTAAAGATATTTTTTTAAAAAGATATTTTTTGATTCAAGTAAAATAAATTTCTACATTGACTCCGGTAAAAAAAAAATCTAGGTCCACCACTGATCCATATGTAGCTATTGGCTACCCTTTTTGGTTGCAGGAGCTATTCGTATGGGAAAGCTCCTTTATCTATGTATAGTTGTGCTTGGATTATCACCTCAAATACCACTATGTGGAAATTTTTAACCATGAGTACCATAACTTAATCACAATACCTCTCTCTTTAAGTGAAACGACGAAAATACCCTTGAGCTGTTTTAAATGAAATATCACCGCCAGTATTACCCAGTATTACTCAGTATTACCATTACTATACCCAGTATTACTACCAGTATTATTCAGTATTACCCCCAGTATTACCCCAGTATTACCCCAGTATTACCTAGTTATACCACGTAGAGGGGATTCGAACCACGGTCACGCGCGCGCAAGTGACGCGCGTGGAGCTCGCAACCACTGCGCTCCCGTGTTTTTCGTTGTCCTCTTACCAATTTAATTCTATTTAATCTTTAAAACCATTCATTAAGGATAAAATCGACATTTCACTACACAGGGAGATTTGTGATTAAACTGTCACGATAGTGGTATATGAGACGATGATTCGTTGTGCTTGCTGTATTTTGATTGTAATGATCATGATCTTTTGTTGTATGGTTTTTCGTCATAATATATAAAGCAGTTCAGATGAAAAAAAAAAAAAAAAATATATATATATATATATATATATATATATATATATTCAATAAACGGTCACAAATTTACGCGTACACACCTGAATACTGTAACCCCTCTAAGGGCATCATTAACGCACAAACTCAAATGGGTTTCTTAACCATTAGTTTAATATTAAAGTGGGTCAAGAAATTTAGGTAAGAGATCCTCATTTTTTTGTATGTCCAATGGCAGAACCCCATAAGGGTTCTTAAAAAAAAAAAACCGATCTAATTCAATTCAGAAAAATGTTTACATTGACACTGCTTATATATGCAGAGCACATTTCCGGTTTACAACAACATAACCGAGATTTCTATTCTACTCTAATAGAAAATAATCAAACCCAGCTAAACAAGAAAATAATCAAACCGAGGAAAGAGGGGAAAGAGAAGAAATCCCTTACCTTCGCGTCGTCACAGAGTTTTCGATCTTCCGATGCAGATGACCCAATGCCGTCACTGGCCGGAACTGTCGACGATGCCGAGGCCGAAAGTGAAGAGTTGTCGCCTTCGACGGAGAGAACTAGGAACAAATTTTGGTTTTTTTCTCTCCAAATTGTAGAACTACTCACAATTGGCCACGTATCATATAAGAACCGTATCTTACGTCTCCAAATAAGAGACGTCTCTTAACTATTTTAATCTTTTTTGAATAAATATATTGACAAATAAGCTAAGAGACTACCTTAAGACACCGCGATAATCGTGGTCTAACTCTAATGGGCCTATTTTCCAGTTGACAGTGATCTCCTTACGGGATGTAAACATCGTCGTATTGGCTGTGAAAAACGAGCTTATTGAGATGAGAACGAGAAAAATCTGGTTTTAATTGATGCATTTGCATTTTGCACAGAAGAAAAGAAAAGAAAAATGAAGCATAATATTCATTATTAAATTCAAGTAAGCCGTCGTGTGGTAGCCACGGGAAAATCTTACCCTCAAAACACCAATTTTTCTCTCTTTTATTTTTCTTTTTCTAATTACTTATTTTTGATGGATGGTTTTGATCACATGCTTCTATGTATTAACGAGGTATTGATTTCTCGAGATTTTGATAGAATACGAAAAATACTATTAAATGATATCGAAGACTACAATGAATTGTTCATATAAACAAATGCATTACACAAAAAGAATATGAATAAGAATCGTTAAATTTTGATCAAACTAGGTTATACAAAAAAAAAGCCCTAGCCTTTTGCCAGCAACTCTGTTTTTCCCCCTGTTTCTCTATCACTCCCGTCCCCGTACAGTGACCCAGCCCTCGGCGACAGACCAATCAGGGATCGATTCACAAACCAGACTCTCAAATCTCTCCACCGGAGAATCCAACTGCTGATATTGCGTGTGTGAATCCGACGAGATAGATTCCCAATCGGGAAATCCGAAAGGGCATCTTGGCGACGTCGACAATTCTTCTTCTTCTTCTTCTTTTTCGTCCTTCACATTCACAACGAATTCTTCTTTTTGATCATCGTCACAATCAACGGCTACGAACGAATGGTTTAGAAGCATCGCAGCCGTCCATCTTTTCTCGGGATCTTTAACGAAACACTTGGACAAGAAGTCTTTTCCTTCTTCCGACAACTCCTCTGGAATCTTCGGCAACTCGTCGCTGACACCGATTCGTAACAAAAGCGACATGAAGTGTGATCCTTCTTCGAAACTCCATGCCGTTTTTCCGCTAAACATCTCAACTACGGCGCATCCTAACGCCCACACGTCAGCCGCTGATCCGTACTCGTTATCGTTAACGGATTCCGGCGCCATATATAACGGCGTCCCTCTAATCTCCACTCCTTTTGACGCCGTTAAATCTCTGTTAACCCTCCTCGCCAAACCGAAATCCGCAATCTTAACGGCGCCGTCGCCGAATAACAGAATATTCCCGAGTTTTATATCGCAGTGAGCGAACCAGTTCGAGTGGATGTGACGTAACCCACGGAGCACGGATCCCGTGTGGCGGCGCACGGTGGATTCCGGTAAACCCTCACCGTTTAATTTCTTCAGTTGAGTCGCCAAGCTTCCTCTCGAAGCATACTCCAATAACAAGTTGTGAAACTCCTCGCCTTTCTCCACCGTTTGATCCACGCCGAAACACCGTACGATCTCAGGGCAATCTCCGAGTGAATCCAACACTGATTTCTCGTTCGCGATTGCGGCGGCGCCGTAAGAATCCGACGATTTCACGGCTAAAAGAGCTGGTAGTTCGCCGATATTCGACGGCGTCGCTAGACTGACAGTAGAAAAAGTTCCGTATCCGATTGTTTCTCCACGAACCCACAGCTCCATTGAAAAACAGAAGAACTCGGAAGCGAATCTCTGAGAGATATTGAGAGGATTGTGAAGAAAGGTTTCCTTTTTATAGACACGAACTTTGGTTTAGGGTGAAAATTTCCTTTTTTTAAAGATTCAGAATTGGAAAAAATATGATTTGAAGTGTTTGGAAGATACAGAGCACGTAGCTCGTGACGGTTAATTGTGCCTCATGGCCCAACTCCCACATTATATATATAGACTCGATTTTTATTTTTGATTTTTTTTCAATAGTAATAATTATTTTTCAAAGTTCGAATTTTTGGGATTAAATAATGCACGTGATAAGAGAGGAGGATATTTGATATTTCCTCTGAAAATTAAATTAGATAACAAAATATTTATCTTCACTTGACCGTCAATTAAGTTATTAACCAATCTATGACGATCAATATTATTTATATCAGAACATAGTTAGATATTCTCGTTGACAATATAAGGTTATAAAAAATGCAAGTTGGGTTTTTTTTGGTCAATCCAAGAATCAAATTCTTCTCCATCTGGTAACGTTTTAACATTTTTCTCCTCGTATTTTCGCCTTTCTTTTTCAACAATGAAAGATAACAAGAATTGCCTATTCTCATAGCAGCTGCATTTTGCATGTTTATTTTCAAATACCATAATGTGTCCAATATATAAAAATAATGAAACTGATATTGATAGATGAAAAAAATGCTGAATACAATGAAGTTGTCACATGTGAATTTGTACTATAGTTTATATTTTATTGTCTTTTACCAATTTCAATAGCTTTTTTTTTTTTTGTTAAAGACCAATTCCAATAACAATTCAACCGATTTTGATGCTTCGATATATGACTTTATCCGACAACTCTTCCACTCATTATTCTTCTTGCTAATATTTTAAAATTCACAAACTATACGATATATTTAACTTTTATCTTAATAAAATGCTTAATATAGAAGTTTTCGCATCAACTTGCTTGGCCCAGCCAAGTTTAAGTCGTAGTGGGCATGATTGCATGAGAATCATAGAAAAGTAATACGTACTCTTGTTATTGTTTTTCCATATATACTATCCCTTTTTGTTTATCAAATTCATAGAAAAATGTTCAATGTTCTAAAAATCTTACTACAAGTACAATTTTGTTACAATGATATGGGTATAAACTATTATGTTATAGAATCGTGTATTGATATTGATACAGAGAGCTTTGTTATATACACATAGAGAGTTTTACAAAGAAAGACAATATACAAAACTAATGATAACATGCATAATTAAAGGGATTATAACGTATATATCAACATATATTTTCTATACATATAAAATTTCTTACACAACCCCTCAAGATAGACGGGGATAAGCGAGTATGATCTTGACTAAAAACGATTCTGGATAAAGGCTTTGTAAGAGCATCGACCAACTAGTCCGTAGAGGAAACATGAGAGACCCATAGCTAACATATTTGAATCACTACAAGAAAATAGGTGGAAATCCGACGGAAATTCCGACGGCAATAATTCCGTCGGAAATTTCCGACGACTTTCCGACGGATTTCCGACTAACTTCTCATCCGTCGGAAATCCGTCGGAATTCTGTCGGAAATATTAACCCGTCGGAAATCCGTCGGAATTTCCGTCGGACACTTTTCGACAGATTTCCGACGACTTTTTGACGCATTCTGATGTTGCCGACGGATTTCCGACGACGTTCATCCGTCGGAAATTTCCGACGGATTTCCGACGGAGTGCCGACGGGTTTCCGACGGATATCCGACAGATGCCGATAGATGCCGACATGGTTGCCGACATCGATAATATCTACTTTATATCCGTCGGAAATCCGTCGGAAAATGGACAAAATTTTCCTTATAAAAACGTTTCCACCCTTCATTTATAATCACAACAAAAAAAAATCTCTGTTATCTAATTCCTTACGAAAATGTCTTCTTCAAATCCTTATAATTATTTTCGATCATGGATGGACAAGCCTCATCAAATTCCGGACACGGGCCTAGTTACGGAGGAATTCAAAAAAGGTCTACAGGAATTCATGGCATTTGCGGGTATGCAGAAGAAAGCAAAAAAAACCGGTAAAATCTATTGCCCTTGTACCAATTGTGGGAATCGTAGATTTATCGTGATAGATGAAGTATGGTCACATTTGTATTGTCATGGGTTTATGTCGGGTTACAAGATTTGGTATTATCATGGAGAAAATGATACAATGGTGGATAATTATGCTAGTACTAGTGAACATTATATTGGGGATAACACTAGCTTAGAAGAACCCGCAATGGAAGAACAAAGTACTGTAGGTCATGTTCAGATGGTGAACGATGCATTTCGTGAAAATATACCATCGGTTGCTGAGTATGGAGATAGGGGAGAAGAACCTAATTTAGAAGCTCGGAGATTCTTTGATATGTTAGACGCTGCTAAACATCCGTTATATGATGGGTGTAGAGGTGAACATTCCCCTTTATCAACTGCAACAAGGATGATGGGTATAAAGACGGATTTCAATTTGAGTGAGGAGTGCGTGGATGCAATCGCTGATTTTGTGAAAGAAATTTTGCCAGAAGATAATCTTGCACCGGCATCATACTATGAGATACAGAAACTTGTTCAAGGTCTAGGATTGTCGTATCAGATGATAGATGTATGCATAGACAATTGTATGCTCTACTGGAGAGAGGACGCAGATCGTACGACATGTCGTTTTTGTTGCAAACCTCGGTATAAGGAAACAGGTGGAAGAGTGCCAGTGCCATATAAACGGATGTGGTATTTACCGTTAATAGAGAGATTGAAGAGGTTATATCAGTCAGAGCGCACAGCAGGAGCAATGAGATGGCATGCAGAGCATAAAACAGATGGACAAATCGCCCATCCGTCAGATGCAGGAGCATGGAAACATTTTCAATCCATTTATCCCAGCTTTGCGTTTGAGGCAAGGAACGTATACCTTGGATTATGTACCGATGGTTTCAGCCCTTTTGGGAAGCACGGCAGAAAATATTCTTTGTGGCCAGTAATTGTAACACCTTACAATTTGCCGCCATCTTTGTGCATGCGAAGGGAGTTCTTGTTCCTTAGCATTCTCGTTCCTGGACCAGAGCATCCGAAGAGATCACTTGATGTGTTTTTGCAACCATTGATTTATGAGCTGCGAATGTTATGGGACCAAGGTATTGAAGCGTTTGATGTTTCTTGTCACCAAAATTTCATCATGCGGTCGGTACTTTTGTGGACTATTAGCGATTTTCCAGCATATGGCATGTTATCAGGATGGACAACGCACGGAAGGTTATTGTGCCCGTACTGTCAAGATAACACTAATGCGTTCCAATTGAAGCACGGACGGAAAACGTCTTGGTTTGATTGTCATAGGCGATACCTACCTAGCGATCATCCTTATCGTCGGAGCACCACATTGTTTAGGAAGAACCGGAATGTATTTGACGGTCCTCCTCCTGAGTTAGATGGTGAGTATTTGTTGACTCAGTTTAGAGATTTTGGTGCAGAGAGGACCGTTGATTGTGGTGGTAACGGACATCATCCTGTTGATGGTTGTGGCAACGTTCATAATTGGCACAAGAGGAGCATTTTCTGGGATTTGCCTTATTGGAAGAACCATCTTTTGAGGCATAATTTGGATGTCATGCATATTGAGAAGAATTTTTTCGACAACATTATGAACACCGTTCTCAATGTCAAAGGGAAGACGAAGGACAATCTGAAGTCTAGATTGGACTTGCCAGACATTTGTTCTCGTAGAGCACTACATGTGACAGAGAACGGGAAGCCTCCGGTCCCGGCTTTTCGTTTCGATGAACCTTCAAAGGCCGAGTTTTTTTACTGGATTACCGAAAGTGTTAGATTCCCGGACGGATACGCATCTAACCTTCGGAACTGCGTTGATCATGGAGAAGGGAAGTTTACTGGGATGAAGAGTCATGATTGTCATGTGGTGATGCAGCGCCTCCTTCCATTTGCCTTTGCATGTCTTCTACCACGTAATGTCCACGAAGCAATTGCAGGTACAATCATGAAATTATTTATTTACTACTTTATACAATATATACTTCATTATTTAATTATTCATTTGTTATCCATATATTGCAGGGATTGGTGCCTTTTTCCGAGATATATGTTCTCGCTCTCTTACATCAGACGGTATCCGAAATCTTGGGGCTAATATACATGTAATCCTTTGCAATTTGGAGAAGATATTTCCTCCTTCATTCTTTGATGTTATGGAACATTTAACAATTCATCTCCCTCGAGAAGCAGAGCTTGGGGGCCCGGTTCAGTACCGTTGGATGTATCCTTTCGAACGGTATATGTTACATCTAAAGAAGAAGGTGAAAAATTTGAGTAGAGTGGAGGGTTCTATCGTCGCACAGACCATCAATGAAGAAATCTCACATTTTGCCGAGTCCTACTTTCCATCACAAGTCAAAACAAAGAGTCGTAGAGCAGCTCGACATGATGACGGAGGCGTCCTACCTTTCTATCCGGTCGATGTACCTCATATATTTTTACAGATTGGACGACTTAGTGGAAAAGGCAAGAAGAGGAGACTTTCACCACAAGAGCGAGAGCATTTGCATATGTATATTCTCACAAACTGCGACGGAGTTGATGAATATGAGAGGTATTATATATTGAACATAATTATTAATTACGTATTGGGTTTTTGATTATATATATATATGTACTAACGTGATAATTGTTTCAATCTCACAGGATGTATATGGCTTATCAACGTTTTGCATTTCCTGACAAAACAGAGGACGAGCTAATCGAGCTCAAACAGGAAGAGTTCGGACGTTGGTTAAGAGATTATGTAAGTCTTTTAATTGCCTTGTTTTTAGCAATCATCATATGTAATGAAAGATTTAATTATTTGAAGTATTTTTATTTTAATTGTGCAGGTGACGACAGAGAAGGCTAACGGACAAACATTTCCCACGTGGTTAGAAGAAATTGTGAGATTTCCACTAGCAACCGTGCAGTCACATGTGATGTATAGCACACGGGGGTACGCTTTTAAGATTCTTCGAGATGATAGGAGTGCGACAACTTCAGATTACGGTGTATCAACTCAGTCAGGTGATCTTGTATACTATGGTGTCGTACGTGAGATTTTCGATGTTCAGTACCCGGGAATGCTCGGTCTAAGATGTGTTGCATTTTTATGCGACTGGAACGACCCATTAGTAGGAAGCGGTGTGCGACACGACCAATTTGGTGTTACATCATTACATAGCAGAAGAAAACTCCAGAGATACGAGCCATTTGTACTTGCATCACAAGCAGACCAGGTTTGTATTTCTTTTACGTTAATTTTTAATTAAGTTTTGTTGCATTCCCGTGGTTAAATTTGTACATGGTGTAGGTATGCTACATTCCCTATCCGCGGGTGACAAACAAGCAAGACCCGTGGGTTACAGTCACATCGATAAACCCGAGAGGTAGAGTTCATGGGATGTCTGATCATGAACCCCTCCAACAAAGCTCCGTAGGTTTGGGTTCAATCGAGCATTCCCTTGAGGTCGACCTTGTCGTTGATTTCACCATACAGTCAGACGATCGAGTATTTGAGGATTCAGAAGAAGAATTTGACGAATTTGGGGAACCTTCCGATTCAGGAGAATCAGATTACTCATCATCGGATTGACAGTAGTTTTAATTATAAAATTTGCACCGTAAAATATGTACATATATTTGAACTAGAATTGTAATGTGTAATATATCAGTTATGTCGAAGTTTTATAAAGTTAGACATTTGATTAAGTGTAACAAAATCGGAATTTTGCAACAAAAAAAATATTATAACTTCTATATAAATTCTATATAACCTATTTTATATACATCATACAAGTGTTTGTAAACTTTTGCCACAAAAAAAACCTATACCCTATACCCTAAACAAGATTTTTAAATATCCGTCGGAAATCCGTCGGAAATTTCGGACGGATTTCCGACGGATTGAGTTGAATCTGGGTTATATCCGAGGGATTGATTTTTCAGCCGATGCAACTGAATCCGTCGGAAATCCGTCGGAAATTTCCGACGGTTTTCCGACGGATTGAGTTGAATCCGTCGGAAATTTCCGACGGATTTCCGACGGATTCAGTTGCATCGGCTGAAAAATCAATCCCTCGGATATAACCCAGATTCAACTCAATCCGTCGGAAATCCGTCGGAAATTTCCGACGGATTTCCGACGGATTCAGTTGCATCGGCTGAAAAATCAATACCTCGGATATAACCCAGATTCAACTCAATCCGTCGGAAATCCGTCGGAAATTTCCGACGGATTTCCGACGGATTCAGTTGCATCGGCTGAAAAATCAATCCCTCGGATATAACCCAGATTCAACTCAATCCGTCGGAAATCCGTCGGAAATTTCCGACGGATTTCCGACGGATATTTAAAAATCTTGTTTAGGGTATAGGGTATAGGTTTTTTTTGTGGCAAAAGTTTACAAACACTTGTATGATGTATATAAAATAGGTTAACCTTGTATATACATCAAGAAAATGTGTTATATAGATTTTAAAAATTTTGATGGAAGTGTTTGTATAAGTTATAGTATAAGATATAGTTGATTTATGTGAAACGATATGTTTTGATGTTGTATAATTTTTAAACTAATGCAAACTCTTTAATATTGATGAACTTAATATATTTATTGAATGAAACATGTAAATAACATGTCCCTAAATCATATAAAGAAACCCTAAACCCTAAACCCCAAATATACCCTAAATCCGTCGGAAATCCGTCGGAAATTTCCGACGGATTTCCGACGGATATGAAAAACTAGACACGTGCTTGTTGACTGACCAATCGACAAGCATGCAAGGAATATACCTTATCCGTCGGAAATCCGTCGGAAATTTCCGACGGATTTCCGACGGATATGAAAAATTAGACACGTGCTTGTTGACTGACTAATCGAGAATCTTTATCTTCTCCAATCCGTCGGAAATCTCCGACGGATTTCCGACGGACATTGATATTTTCGAGGAGACCGCGGGAATATCAACCGCGTAAATGAAATTATTTTTCAAAATCCGACGGATTTCCGACGGATTTCCGACGGCCATCGAATTATATCGACGAAACGTAAGTTTTTTTCCTTATTTCTCTCATCTTCCTCTCTCTCTTCCGTCGCTTCTTCTTCCTCTTCTCTCAAAATTTCCCTAAACGAAAATCTCTTCTTCTCCCTCTTATCTTCTTCTTCTTCACAATTTCAGTTTTTATCTTCAATTCCTCAATTTTTCTCCAACAAAACCATGTAAGTTTAATTAATTCCTTTAATTTTGTTTTATATCATTTTAGTTTTAGGGAATATATTAGTTAGGTTGTTAGAATTTTATTTATGTGAATTGTTAAGTGGTTATAACAGAATTTGTTATTTAGAATAATATTAGTGTTATGGTTTATGTGTTTAGATTGTTGATTTAGAATTGTTAGATCTAGATATTGTTTGAATTTTTAAAAATATTTGTATATATTAAAATCGTTTTTAAAATATTGTTTAAGTAATAAAAACGTTTAGAATATTGTTTAAGTAATAAAAATCGTTTTAAAAATATTTTTATATATTAAAAACGTTTTTAATATATTTGTTAAGTAATAAAAACGTTTTCATAATATTTGTATATATTAAAATTGTTTATAAAATTTTTTTTAGTAATAAAAACGTTTTTATAATATGTGTATATATTAAAATCATTTATAATATTTAAGTTGATGTTAAAATATTTTTTTAATTTGAAAAACATTTTTATAATATGTGTATATATTAAAATCTTTTATAATATTTTATAACTAATAAAAACGTTTTTAAAATATTTCTATATATTTAAGTTGATGTTAAAATATTTTTTTAATAATAAAAACCTTTTTCAAATATTATTTTAGAAATAAAATTGTTTTAAATATTTTTTATAGTAATAAAACGTTTTCTAAATATTTTTATATATTAAAACTGATTTTAAAATATTTTAGCAAATTTTGAAAATTTTTGAAATATTTGAATTTTTAGTAAACTTTGAATTTTTCGAAAAATTTGAATTTCCAGAAAATTTGAATTTTTCCTAAATTTTTTTCCGGAAATTTCAAAAAAATTTGTAACTTTTGAATTTATTGTTAATTTACTAACAATTTTACCGTTTTCCGCAGGGATCACGACGAAGTTCTTCAGTTGGGAGGCGGCAACCAAGGACGCCGTTCTCGGGGTTCTCGGTGTACGCCTCCTCCGGGACCAACGAGCTCGGGAACTCACATCCCTGATTCCCAGCAATCCGCTGCTCGGAGCCACCTTGAGATCGAGGAGCTAGTCCGGCAGCCTAACCGGGGCCATTGCATTCGACTCGACCCGAAGTTTGAGGACGGCACTTGGTAAGAAAATTTGTGTACATTATTTCAATTTATTTAGATTTTTAAACTTAACATATTTATATATTTTCATAATGTTTTCAGGTTTAAGCTGTCGACTCAGATCACCAAGTCGATATTACGGATGCTCCACAACATGTTGGACAAACCGTACGAGAAGTATTCGGACATGCCTGCCGAGGAGAAAGACGTGTGGCACCGGACTTTCGCGGTACGTTCTTTATTGATATATTATTTATTTTGAATTTCATTTTGTCAATTTTTCTTTTTGATATGTAACAAATTTTTAAAAAAAATTGTAGCAAGAGTTCACGTGGGACTCTCATCATACGCGCAAAGTCATTGACACATTCGACAAGTATGCCGCAAACTCGTACTCGAAGCACATGTACGAGTGGAAACAGAAGTGGAAGCAGAACAAAGACAAGCCGAAGGACCTTGACGACGACGTCTGGAAAGGCTTCTGTGAGTACTGGAGTAGGCCTGCAACAAAAAAGACCTCCGAGCAACAGTCGAAGAACCGAAATAGCCAACGAGGCGGGAAAGGGGTCTACATCCACAACGCAGGCGCAAAGACCATCGAACGGGAAGCGATGGAAATGGTAAGTTTAATTTAAATTTTTTATTGTTAATTCTGTTTTTTATATTTATTTAACTTAACAAATTTTCGCAGGCGAGAGCATCTGGTTCCGAACCCGATTATCTTCAACTCATCGAGAATAGACACACCAACAAGAAAACCGGTCAGATACAGGACTTGGGGATGCGGGATGTTGTCGAGAAGAGCAAGAAGACGAAGCTGGACCGTGAACTATCATCGCAGCTCACTATCGAAGGATCGTCGTCCTCGAACTCTTTGTCCCGGGAAGAGATAAACCAGATTGTACTTGAGGTAAGTTTTAATTTCATTTCGTTTTTTTTTTTCGTTATTTATTTATTATCGGTTTTAATTATTCGCAGCAAACCCGGCAAGTGAAAGGTCGATTCGCTGGGTTAGGCACCCTTCCGACCCAGGAATCTTCTTCCTCGTTTCCTCGTTATCCTTCGGAGTACCGGGTAGAAATCGAGAGGCTCACCCAAACGGTGAAAGACCGTGACCAGCAGGTTGAAGAGCTACGGACGGAGCAACAGACTACCACCAAGAAGCTCTCCTGCTTGGAGAAGATGATGGAAAAATGCTTCCCGCATATGTTTCGGGATAATAATCCCGACGACGGAGATTCTCCAACCGTCTAAATATTTGCTTTTAATGCTTTTTTTTTGAACAATTTATTTTAATGTGTAATGACTTTTTTTAATTTTGTTTAATGAATTTATATATTTATTATTTCTATTTTTAATTTATATTTCAAATTTCTATAATTTTAATATATAAATTTCCAAAAAATAAATAATTAAATAAAATTCAAAATACCAATTCCGTCGGAAAACCGTCGGAATAAGTTCCTGTAACATCCCGATTTCTTGTATATGCGGAGAGGCTTATAAGAATTGATTTGGCTACCTATGACACCAAAGTGCACTTAGCTTTTCCGATCACTTGCCCGAAAGAACTCCAGAGTTAAGCGTGCTTGAGCTGGAGTAGTTTAAGGATGGGTGACATTCCGGGAAGTTATTCGCGGTATCGTGTGAGTGAGGACAAAACACGGGGAAAGATCACGTGGTGATTGCAGGGTCAGTAAACAAGTATTACAAGCCTCACGGATTAACGCACCGGCCGTCGGACAAGGGTGGGGCCCACGGGCCGAGAGAAGGCATGGGGCCCACAGGTATGGGTGGTCGGGCGTTATAGTTACCGTCGTAAATCCTTCGGAACCTATTTCCGACGAAGAACCGACGGACTTCCGAGACAACTTCCGATCAAATTATCCGTCGTAACTCCGTCGGAAATCCGTCAGAAATATCTTCCGACGGATTTACGACGGACTTCCGACAAATTCATTCGATAATCATCCGTCGGTAATATATCCGTCGGAAATCCGTCGGAAATTTCCGACGGATTTCCGACGGCATTTACGACTGAATACCCGTCGGAGTATCCGTCGGAAATGCTGTCGGTAATCTATCCGTCGGAAATTTCCGACGGATTTCCGACGGCATTTACGACTGAATATCCGTCGGAGTATCCGTCGGAAGTCCGTCGAATATCCGTCGGAACGGACGCGGTCGGAAATCCGTCGGAAATGTCTGACGGCTTTCCGACGGATACCATATTTCCGACGAACTGTAACCGACAGCTTAAATCCGTCGGAAATCCGTCGGAAAAGGCCCTTTCCGACGGATTTCTGACGGTTTTGGCCGTCGGAAATACCCCTGTTTTCTTGTAGTGAATGTAGTTGCGGACGAAATGATAATCCAATGCTAAATGCTTCATTCTTGAGTGAAATACAGGATTGGCGGCTAAGTATGTTGCACTGATATTATCACAATATATCATTGGAGGTGTAGTATAAGTAACTTCAAGCTCGGCGTGTCACGTCCATTGATCGCATCAACTTATGGCTTGTACTCTTCACTAAGACCCGCAAGTATTCTTTCCGTAAGATCCTCGGGATCCATTGGTATGCCGAGGATGGCAAGATCATCAGCTTCAGATTTGATGATCCGAAGATATTCACTGATCGTCTTTGAGCCTTTGACACACGGTTGGATCTGAAACTTCAATTGACGAATGTGACCACGAGAAGCATTTCCGAAGGTATTAGCCAACGTGGACCACACTTAATTGGTTGTGTTGGCGCTAGAGACCACCGACTGAAACGACATGGAGATCGCACCAATCATTGAGTTGTGTAGCAGGCTATCTTGACGTTTCCATGGAGCATAAGCATGATTCGGTGAGGAGATCCCATCAAGTATCACCGTCGATGGCAGAGCTATGTTAGTGTCGTCAATAAAATTCTGAAGTTCGTGACCTTCAAGTAAGGCACGTACTTGTCTGCTCCACATGAGATAATTCAGAGTTGTGAGTTTTGTAAAACTCGACATGTTGACGGAGAGGGTGCTCTCCGGATCTTGAGTGTTAAACATTGAGGTACGTTTTGCGGTGGAATAAGACATTATGAATAAGAAATAGAGAAGCTAAAAGAGCAGAGACAGATAATTTTTTGTTTGATTCGAGACAGAGAAAGAGATCGAAGAAAGAAGAACAAGAAGAAGAACAAAGGAGAGGAGATGGCAAAAAATTTGAACGTCTACTGCTTTGATACCATATTAGGTTATGAAATCGTATATTGATACAGAGAACTCTGTTATACACATAGGGATGTCAATTGGGTTGGCCCGGCCCGGTCCGAAACCTGTAAAGTCCGCATATATTTGAGCTCGGTCCGAAAAAAAACCGGGCCTATATTCTAAATTCTGGCCCGGCCCGGACAGGGCTCTAGGGTTAGGGATGTCAATCGAGCTAGCTCGGCCCGGCCCGAAACCCGTAAAGCCCGCATATATTTGAGCTCTGCCCGGCCCGGCCCGAAAAAAAATCGGGCCTATATTCCAAAGCCCGGCCCGGCCCGGACAGGGCTTTCCGGGCTTTTTCAGGCTTTTCTTTACAAACACAAGAATTCACAATTCTAAAATAAATAATTAAAACAAAATATTTATAAAAAATAAATCTAAATTGAAATGTATTATATCAAATCCAATTAAATTTAAAAGCAAAATTTTGACAAAAAAACAAATAAAATTCAAATAAATTATATTACCAAATAAAACATAAAATCAAAACAATTCAAATCTAGGTAGTAGAGTTTAGATTAGAATATCACTCACCGTATTCTAAATCTTCATCACCATTAAGAGGTACATATAAAAAATAATAATAATAATATTAAGTTTTGACATATATAAATCATATAGAAATGTCATTGAAAGTCTATAGAAAATGATTCTAAAAAATGAAGTAAATATGGATGAATGATAATGGTAACTGGATCACGAAATGTATAGAAAATATGTCAAATAATTATTTTTAGAAAGATAAATGTTGAAATAAAATCCCTAACTAATTAAAATGTAAAGTTCCGGGCTTTTCGGGCTAGTCCGAGCCCGTTCGTGCTAAGCCCAAAAAACACACTAGCCCGAAAGGCCTGATTTTTTTTCTGGCTTATATTTCTAGGTCCGAGCCCGCTATTTTTTAGGGCCGGGCCGGGCCGACCCTTGGATTTTGGCCCTAATTAACACCCCTATCTAGGGTTTTTCAGGCTTTTTCGAGCTTTTTTTTACAAAAATAATAATTCACAATTCTCAAATGAAAAGTAATTAAAACAAAATATTTATCAAAATAAATTTAAATTGAAATGTATTATATCAAATCCAATTAAATTTAAAAGCAAAAGTTTGACAAAAAGTAAATAAAATTCAAATAAATTGTATTATTAAATAAAACATAAAATCAAAACACTTCAAATCTATGTAGTAGAGTTTAAATTAGAATATCATTCATCGTTTTCTAAATCCTCATCACCATCAAGAGGTACAGATTAAAAAAAAAGTAAAATAATATTAAGCTTTAGAGGTATAAATTAATCATATAGAAATGTTATTGAAAGTCTATAGATAAAGATTTTAAATATATGAAGTAAATATGGATGAATGATTATGGTACCTGGATCACGAAATGTAAACACATCCAACCAAGTGCATGTACAAATCAGTGTTTCAACGTTTCTTGGTAAAAGATGATTTCTATATTTATCTAAGACATACGCACCAATACTAAATGTAGACTCTGATGCCACTGTAGTTATCAGAATGCTTAGAACATCACATGCCATACGAGTTAACTCACCATAACGTTGTGACTGACACTTTCACCATTATAAAACATTCATGTCTTCATAAAAAGTCAGTTCCAATATATCGCCTTCTAAATATAGAGTCAATTTATACTTTCATTCTTCTATAATGGTATATTTTTTTATACGCTTTGAAATATGATAAGCGAACCCAAATTTAATAAGATATATATAATCAAATAGTTTCGGGTTTTTCGCACTACAAAAAAACAGTGTTTTAACGACTACAAATGGCGACTAAATAAATAGCATAATTAAAAGGATTCAAACGTATACTTTCTATAGATATAATATTTCCTACATAAACTATGTTAAGATATTGTTCCAAAACATTAGGCAATAACAATGATATTTTTTACCAAGAAATTTCGAATCTAAGCCTATAATATATTCGGGCCAGGAATCTAAGCAGAATAAATCTCCTTCTAAATACCGATGCTGGATTCAGGATTTTTTTTTTTCTTGCTAAAACTGAATTCAGGATCTTTCTGATATACAATTTTTTTTTGGATAGTCATATATATAACACGCCGGTTAAGTTAGAAATTAGGTTAATATTGTTTATTAATAGTAGCTTTTATAATATGTAGGTCAACAATGGTTCAACTTTATGATACAAGTCTAATAGAATCTATTACGGTAAATAATAATTAACATCGAAAATTTTGAGTTGAAACATATAATATGTCTCTCTATCATAACTTCGTGAGGCTCCGTTTAAATAGAAACCGTCCATAGCTTCGTGAGGCTTCGTGATTATGAAACTAAAGCAAAACCCATTTGTCACGAAAATAAATAACCTTTCTTGTCTTTTTTTTATTAGAAGGTTGAAGATTGTTGTCATGAAATAAATTGCGGCGCACCTATTACTCTACAATATAAAAGTATTGATTAATAAAGTGTATCCGAGAAAAAGGCAAAGAAGTGCTTCACAGTGAAGTTGTTTCTTTACTTTCTTTATTGTCGGAATCAGACTGAACGAAGTCTTCGATTCTTAAACAGAGTAACAGACTTTCGCAAGTTGCGGCTCTTAGACCATGATTATCGCAGGTTTTAATGTTGGTTTCTTAAAAATATTTTGTATTAATTTAATCTAAAATGAATGAAAATCGTAAGAAACGTCTTCTAATTAAGAGATGGTAAAAAACGTTTTTTATCGAAATGTGTTCATCTGTGATTAGAGATACAATTTGAAACAAAAAAAAATGGTTTCTCTCATATTTTTTATCGACACAACTTTTTTTTCGTTCTTTCCGTCGAAGGCGACGACTATTCGCGTTCCTCTTCGGCATCCCGCAACAGTTCCGGCGAGTCACGGCGACGAGAATCATCTCCGGTTACCTGATTTGAGCGGTGTGATGGCGTCTGGGATCGACAGAGGAGGTGGATCCTTGTCGGAGGTGTATAGTAGTGCGAAAAGGATTCTACTCAGGGCTCGTGACAGAATCGAAAAGTTGGAGAGGTTTGAGTTCAGTGCTCCGATGGATTCTTCCGACCTGTCATCCGCCGTAAAAAGAGACATTACTTATATATATAGTTTTTTAAGAACTCCATAGAGGTTCTTGCATTGGAGATAAAAAAATATTTGAGTCTCTTAACTAAGTCTCTTAATCAAGTTTAATATTAAAAAATTGGCTAAGATATCCATTTGGGTTTCACCAATAATCATGCTCTTAACACTATTTCCAATGGAAGACTCTTCGAGTTTTTGATTGGATTTTTAATCCAAAAAAAAAAAATGAACAGTGTAAGAATTTAAAGGGTTTTTATACTGTTTTTAGCTACGTGTCAATCTTTAATTTGTCGGATTTTTTGTTTTTTACTTTTTTTAACTTTAACTTAAAAAAAAAGATTTTTAACTTTTTAAAAAAAAAAAATTTTTTATAATTTAAACTTTAAAATTATAAACTTTTTTTACATATTAATGAATTAGAATTTTTATATATTAGAATTTTTTTTTTAAGAATCTTTAATGAGGTTCACCATTTGAGGTACAAAAATTTATAAAATTTTAAATTTCTAAATAAATCAAAATTTATAATTAAAAAATTGATAAGAACATCATGATAGATTCACAATTAGAGATGGTTTAAGTTTTCAATTTAGTAAGATTATTAAAAACA
This sequence comes from Eutrema japonicum, assembly GCA_030161315.1. NCBI lineage: Eukaryota > Viridiplantae > Streptophyta > Magnoliopsida > Brassicales > Brassicaceae > Eutrema > Eutrema japonicum. The sequence continues at coordinate 47,664,474 of BSQW01000013.1, forward strand.
AATATCATGATTTTTTCAATATACTAATAATAATCTAAAAAGATAAATAGAACCTGACGATAACGAACGCACGAAACTCGAGACGCAGTATATATATATCCTTATCCGTCACCGTCCCATGTTGGCATGTTCTTTCTACCAATTTTCTTCCCTCCATTTATTTATTCGTTTCTCAGATTTTCTTGAATATTCTTTTGTTTTTCTTAGGCTTCTGCAAATATCTTCCTCGAGAATTGATAGTATTTGTTTTGTACAAGCTCAATCTAGAGGCTACGTCGTAGTTTAGGTCATGATTTTAGATCATTTTTTTAAAGATTTTTGATGAACCATAAAATTAATTTTAAATTAATAAGTTAATAAATTTTAATTTTAAAATTTAAAATCCATTTTTATAAAGCCAAAAAAAAATATATACTTATCTTTTTTTTATATTAAATTATTTTTTTTTCTTTTAATAATTTTCAAATTAAATTAAAATTAAAATTAAATTTTAAAATTTTTATATTTTATATTTTATAAAGTGCTATATTTTTTTTTTTTATCTCGAACCACCATTTTTGTTAAACCGGTCATGGTTTTCTGTATCAATGGATAAAGATCTTGCGACTTGCGACTCGTTTTTTTTTTCTTTCTTTTTTTGGTTTTGATACCATGAACCAATCACACACTGCAAATTTTCTTTTCTTTTATTTATTTTTCCTTTCGGCTACTTTTATCGTAGTTTATACTTTTTCCCTATCTGCTTAGAATTATTTATGTTATTTTTTTTTTGTTAAAGCAGAATTATTTATGTTGTAATAACAACAAAGAAGATTTCAATGATTCTTCTGTATCCTACACATTATAGAGTCTTCAACTCGTTGCTTGGTATTAACGCATGACATTGTTATTTCCAGTCGTTTTAAAAACTAATTTGTAATCGCTATCTAAAACTTTTAGATTCACAAACTGTTTAAAAACAAATAATTAGAAAGAACAAAGTGGTATAGTCAACATAAAATCGCATTTAGATATCTATCTAGAATAATCAAAATTAAAGAGGACATTTTTTCTTCTAAATTTGAATGTTTTGAGTTATTGGAGAGATAACCAACATGTGCTAAAAGATTTATCTTCATGATATGTGATATATCAATATAATTGCATCAGAATCGGTTTCAAACATTGGAGCCCATGTATTGACTCTATACCGAAATCGTCTCCTTCCCAAAAATATATAAACTTTACTCTGGTTTCGCAATCAGTTGCACAACTTTACCGAATTAAAAAAAAAAGTCTTATAAATTCAAAATTATTTGATAGGTAAGTGCTTTTTTATTAACTAGTTCACACATAAAATTATAAAATTGTAGGTACCACGAAAAAAAACGACGATACTGACCAAAAAAATGCTAGAAAAACGGTGAATAATTCAGGAGTAGGAAAATTCATTCGTGCCATGAAACAATATAATGGTATATCTTTTGGTTTGTTAGTTTACTTAGCTCCTACCACACAACCACTACAAGAAATCTGTCGAATGGCCAGGGCAAATATCGTGGCTATAAGGCAATATCCGTGGCTATTCTACAAATCGCCACGGACGGCCACAAATATTTTTTCGTTGGTATTTGATCGTTGCTATAGCCAAAACGTGGCCGTTTGTGGCACGGTGCGACAACATAGCCACAAATTATAGTCGTGGCCACTCCTTGGCAATTGTTCAACGGAAAAGCTAGGGAATTATCCCTGGCTATTTTGCAACGAAAACTATGTGGCTTTTATCAATGACCATTCGCCACGATCTGGTTTTGAACAGTTCTTGTCTATTTGCCACGGATCGGCTACTAATATTTCCTAGCAAGTTAGCCACGGCATAGCCATGAACTTTTCTCTAGTGGTTTGCCACGAATGAGATATGTGTGTATTTCGTGGCCATATGTACCAAAATAAATGTGGCTAAATTATTATTGTGGCATGAAAACTGCCACGTTTAATCCGTGGTAAATCTATAAAATTTGTTTAATAATTATTTTGTAATTATAAATTAAAAAAAACTAATTGTTGAGAATTAGAATTTAAATTTAAAACACATTAATAACTGAAATTCTTAAATTAGAATAACTGAAACTTTTTCATACTAAAGTCTACATGAGTTTCAGTTTCAAACCTACATCAGGTTAACTTACAAAAAGATCATTAGTTCAACCTACATCAGTGATTTACAAAAAAGAGCATTCCATCAACCTACATATTGCCGTTAATAATTTATAATCAAAATAAACATTGCAACTTCAAAAGGCTAATGGTTGAGATCATTATCAAAATACCCATCAAAAGACTGAGGTTCCATGTCTGCCAAATTGATCGGACTGGTTGCAAGGGGAACTTGTGCATGACGGTTTGTAGACGGTGACTGACGCTCCGGAGTAGCTACACGCGTCGGCTCTGCAATATTTGTTGTTGTCGTTGTAGCTTTGAGAACAACAGACGGATCAATCCCGTTAGCCTCCAAAAGCCTTCGTGATGCTTCCATAATAGCAGCTATGTCTGTGGCCATGGACTTCATGTTGCCTTCAATCGACGTCACCCTTGTCTCCAAATTCATTGTGCGCGGGATGGCAGTAGAGGAAGACGGAATCGAATCACCGTAATAACGATGAGCAGATCCGAGTCCGTAAATACGCCCTTTGTAGGACGTAACAACCTGTAATAAAAAGATAATAATTAAAATCAGATGACAATAAAAAAGGGCATAAAGATATAATTAAAGGATATATATAAAGTTTTTAGTAAACTAAAAATGTGCAAAGACACTTACCTCATAAAACAGCCTATTAAGTTGTTCAGGCAATGTTGTTGCTGCCGTAGACCCTTCGTCACTGACTGCCTCTTGACCAGATTGAATCTCTGCTTGTTGGGTTGCTATACACTCTACTTCTTCTACAATCTTCTTTGCTCGACCGTCTGCAAATGTGCCATCTTTTCTAGTGTGTGTCTTTCGCACAAGTTCTGGCAATGATGGTTCAATCCCACCATTTGCAACCATCTAAAACATATATGTAAAGATAATGAATTACTAAGAGATTTGATAGTTATATAACTATAAATGATAAAATTAAAAACTTGAAATGAAAACTAAAATGTAGATTGCTTACCATATCGTACTTGATTTTGATGAATGGTGTTGAGCCAGCAGTGTGTACATGTTGACCGAGACCACCTTGATCTGAACAGCGACTTTCAGATGCCGACTTGCTTTTTTTCGCTTTTTCAATCCCTCAATACGTTTGCAAAGTATCCCAATCCTGAAGACTCATGAATGGTGGCATCTTACCACTCCGCTTTCTCCTGCTGGTGTAGTTAGAGATCAATGACATCATAGTTAGTCTCCATGATGAATGCACCACATCGTCGTGAACATCATCCCAATAATACTTTTGCTACAATGAAAAAAACAAATAATGCAATTAGTTAATAGACATAAAAATGTTAAGCATTACAAAAATAAAATAAAACTCTTACCACAAAGTCTCCCCACCACGTTCTTTTCATCTCTTCTGAGACCATGCTGAAATTGTGCCATGCTCCCTTCCAATCAGAAGTGTAGATCGATGTGCAATCATCAGTTAGACACTTGTCGATCTTAAACCTTCAATTCAAGAAACAAATAGAATATAATAACATGACAATATTAGTAAAACCTATATTTGAATAACTAACTAATTAAACTAACCAACGTCCATTGTTTTCTTTCTCTGGATGTATAAGAGGCATCTGGACCCGGGATGGTGAAGCCAACAACTCTGCAATGCTGACTTCTGGGTAGCGTCGGGTTCGTGGTTGACGTGGTTGACGTGCAGCAGGTGCAACAGGAGGCGCATCAGGTGCAACAGGAGGCGCAGCAGGTGCAACAGGAGGCGCAACAGGTGCAACAGGAGGCGCAGCAGGTGCAACAGGCACATCAGGCGCAGCAGGAGGTGCAGCAGAACCGGCAACACCATTAGAGGTCGTTGCCCTTCGTCCAACACCTCGGAGAGCTCTTGCAGGCTGCTGTTGAAAGAGGCGACTTTGCATATTGATCTGCATTTTAACAAATACAATCATAAAAGGTTATATACAAACAAAAAAAGTCTAAGATCACTACTCAAAGACCACAAGCTTTGCAAAGCATTATATTCTCTGAGAATCACCTAAGAATAGGTTTTCCCAAGATGAATCATAAATGCCATTTTACCATTTCAATAGATATATCTCAATTAATTGCTTTATAGAAGAATTCGTGTGGGTTGCGTACACTCTCTAAAAACATAGTCAAGCACAATTAAACTCAAACTAGGCTTACACAAACCAAAAATTCATGCACAATTCAAACAGAGAATAAATACTCTCTTCTCATTTCTTCTCTTCAAAACAAACGAGCATAGATAAAAAATCAACAAATTAAATATAGCAAAGCACACAAGTGGACACACAGAAAAACGGGAAGAACATGCTATCATGTACAAAGAATCCAAACAGCGAACTTTGGATAGATTACCTTTTCCAAAATGGAGGTTTGAACGAGATTGGTGAAATCCAGTAGAAAAGTCTGAAAAAAGAACCCAAAGGTCGAACTTGAGAGAGAGGTAGAGAGAGAGAGAGAGAGAGAGAGAGAGAGAGAGAGAGAGAGAGAGAGAGAGATAGAGGAGGAGAGCTTACCCAAAAGCGAAATGGCTTGGAGAGAATCACAAACACGGGAAATCGCAGAGAGAATCACAATAAACTGAAAATCTAGAGTTTTCCTAAGGAAAAAGTGACTTATAAATGAAGGGTTTTTGTTCAAGATAATAAACAAAGCCACAATTTTTCGTGGCCCAAAGATGGCCTTTTTATAAAATTTATCTGTTTTATCGCACCAAATATTTTTTCCCACGGTTTTTTAAAATTTTCAGATATATTTTTGAAAATTTTTAACTTAGCCACCGATATAACCTAGCAAATTCGTGGCTACTAAAAAATAATTCGCTAATTAATGGCGGGAAATGATGGCCACAGAGTTTTCATGGCTAAACCGTGGCAGTGTTGATAAAAAAAATGGATGAAAATTTTTCTAAGTGTTGTACGCTCTTATTTTTCTGAATTTTGTAGGTTGTGTTAAGTGTGAATTTTGATACTCTGATAATTAAAATATATATATGATTATGATGATCATACATATTAGAAGTATCTTACAATATGAAACAACATTTTATAAAAACCAAAAAGCAATATATATATATATAACTCTAAAAATCAGTCAGTCTGAGTCTGATTCTTCACGGATTAAATCATCATTGTTATCATCATCAACATTTGAATCTGAGTCATCATCATCATCTTTATCATCATCATCCAACGGTTCTGGTATTATTGCTGGATCGTCCAACTGCAAATCATCATTTGTCTCCGGTTCAATCGTGTGGATGGTAACTTTAATAATGCCATTTCTAACGACAACTTGATTATGACTATCATCTTGCAATGCGGTTTGTGCGACTTCAGTACTATCGCGATATCCCCGAGGAAGAACCTTTGTAGATGCCCACCATTCTTCATGGCTTTGTCTAATACGCGGATAAGGAATGTAACAAACTTGATATGTTTGTTCCGGCAAGATAAAAGGATCATACTTCTGATATTCTCTACGAGGACAAACATCGACAATACCAGATGCATGTCTCCTCATTCCAAATCCAATAGTCTGGTCGAACCAAGTGCATTTAAAAATCATTGCTTTTAATCCAACAACGCCATGATACTCAATCTTGAAAATCTCTTCGATGAGACCAAAAAACTCCGACTCTTCTGTTCCTCGGACACATACGCCATAATTCATCTTTCTTGTTTTGACCATGGGTGAACGTATGAAAATTGTATCCCCGCGTGAAGTAAATTGGCCAAGATGTGTATTGACGCTTTGGGCCTTGTACAAATTCAAGCATCCATAAAGGTGGCGTATAATCTCGGCTACTATCATTTATCTGCAAAAATTATAAACATTATTAGTTACCTTAATTATATATATATATATATATATACTCATAGCTTACATAGTCTCGACACCATTTAGAGTAATGTTGTTCTTTAGCGGTCGTCATGTCGGTTGCAGTGATATTTGGTTGCATTAGAGTCATATACTCTTCGAACATCCTGCATATATATTTTTATATTTATATAAAAGTATATTAATTATTTATATGTACGTAATTATATATTTATATATATACCTCTCATATGGTGCAAGCTCTTCGCAATTTATCATTAGGAATGTCTGAAGGATATGCATGTCTACATCATTTAACCAAGCACGAACAGCTTTTCCACCAACACGTCCGACGGGTTGAAACATGGAGGGAACATCGGGGTAAATGTAGGTGAATTGTAAGCCAACATCAGTTGAGGGATCATGGAGACCTTGTGACGCAATATAATTGGATGTGAAGTAAGAGATCTCCTCGTTTATACATTGTGCCACTATTGATCCTCCAATGCGTGCTTTGTTATTTGCTTTCTTTTTTAGATGGTACATAAATCTCTCGAACGGATACATCCACTGGAATTGTACTGGTCCACCTAATGCTGCTTCATCTGGAAGGTGAACTGGAAGATGTTCCATTACATCAAAAAACGATGGAGGGAAAATTTTCTCCAAATTGAAAATTTTGACAGCAATGTTTGCTTTCATAGTATGAACATCTTCGGTCTTCAATGTCTTTCCAGCAATATCTCGAAAGAAAAGTGCAATATCTGTTTGAAAATAAATGCCACAAATGTATGAATTATAGATTAGTTAATTTTGATTCAATTATAAAAATAGAATTTAAAATTTCAAATGGTATACATATAATTATTATTATTACCTGAAATCGCTGTGTGAGCGGCTTTTGGAAGCAACTCTTGAAATGCGATGGGAAGTAGGGCTTGCATAATAACATGGCAATCATGATTTTTCAATCCCGAAAACTTCTGCGTATCTTCTTCAACACATCTCGAAAATTTGGAAGAATATTCATCTGGGAACTTAACATTCGTTTTCAACCAACGTAGAAATTTCCTTTTTCCTTCCTTTGATAATCTAAAAATAGGAACTGGAGCTTTTCCTTGAAGAAGCTATAACTCTGGACGTTTGCATATTGTTGCCAAATCCATCCTTGATTTGACATTGTCTTTCGTCTTTCCAGGAACATTCAAAATGGTGTTCATGAGATTGTCAAAGAAATTCTTCTCGATATGCATGAAATCAAGTTTGTGTCTAAGAAGAAGATCTTCCCAATAAGGCAAATCCCAAAATATGCTTTTCTTAACCCAATTATGGTAGTCACCATAGCCTGTAATAGAGCGAGATGGTTTGTTATGTCCGTTACCTCCACAGTCGACAGTTCTGCAAACCCCTTCAATGTTGTGATTCGCTCATATAAAATTTCCTCTCCATTCAACCAACGAGGTGGCTCATCGAATACGGTTTTACTTTTAGTAAAAGCTTTGATGTTATTACGGTAAGGATGATCTGGAGGCAAGAAAGGCCTATGGCAATCAAACCAACTGTGTTTCCTACCATTCGGTAACCAAAAAGCTTTCGTCTCTTCAAGGCAATATGGACAAGATAAGCGACCATGCGTCGTCCATCCAGACAACATTCCATATGCTGGAAAATCGCTTATAGTCCACATCAAAACGACCCGCATCTTAAAATTTTGTTTCAACGAGACATCGTAAGCGTTTGAACCATTTATCCACAACTCCTTCAACTCTTCAATCAACGGTTGCATATAAATATCCAAGCTTTTTTCGGATGCTTAGGGCCAGGGACTAACATCGAGAGAAAAAAATATTCTCTCTTCATACACATTCCTGGAGGCAGATTATATGGAGTAACTATAACATGCCACACCGAATGCGACTGACCATTCATGCCAATTGGATTAAATCCATCCGTAGATAACCCCAAATTAACATTTCTACGTTCCGAAGCAAATTGAGGATATACCTGCTGAAAATGTTTCCATGCAGCTCCATCGGAAGGATGATGCATCTCTCCTTCTGGAGACATATGTTCTGCATGCCATCTCATATGTTCAGCTGTAGCCTCGGATAGATACAGACGCTTCAACCGATCGGCAATTGGCAAATAAAACATCCGTTGCTTGGGGATTTTTTTTCCTGCTCCAACTCTTGGTTCATACCTATCTTTCTTGCAAAAACGGCATTTTTCCAGTTTGCTATCTTCGCCTCTCCAAAATAGCATGAAATTGTCCTCACATACGTCAATCTTGTGAAACGGCAACCCCAATGACCTCAACAACTGTTTCGTTTTGTAGTACGAATTTGGAGCTCTATTACCCAGCGGTAGAACATCTATGAATGTCTGCAAAATTTCATCCACACACAGCTCTGGCAGATTATACTTGGTCTTTATGTTCATCACTGGAGAAGAAAGATAAAGCTCAGAAATCCCTTCCGCACACCCTTCGTAAAGGGGTTGATCTGCAGCCTCTAACATCTGGAAAAATCTTTTTGCATCGTCACATGGCTCTTCTGGTACAATTGTTGTAGTTTCCTCTTCAAAATTTCCGATCGGGGCCGGATCACCGTGATGTTCCTCCTGGACGTAATTAGGACTGTAAGAGTATTGTTGATCCCAATTTTCAGTTTCCACCGCTGCATGACTCGTGGATGCTTCATCTCCTTCATAGCATTGTTCTCCATGACTCGTCCATACGAAATAGTTTTTCGTAAATCCCTTCATATATAAGTGACTCGCCACGTTATCTATGTCCGCCCTCTTTTGATTTTTGCATTTGGCGCAAGGACACAAGATTGTCCCTTGTTTGATATATTAACTTTGTTGACGGACAAATTCGAAAAACGTTTCCAACCCTGTAACAAACTCATTTGATACACAATTTCTCTCACGCTCTAATCTTTTCTCTGTAAACGGTTTTGGTATGAGAGTTTTTATTCAATGTAAAAATGAGAGATGTTCAATGGTATATATAAAACTTCATGACGCTAGGGATTCGCCATGGAATATCTGTGGCCATGTGATTAATATTCTCTCGTTTCACGGACGGATGGGATTACACTACTGGCCACGGCAGATCTCTGGCCATTCTGTGGCCATATCGAATATATTAGTTGCACCTAGTCTTTTCGACATGACTATACGAAATTGACAGTTTGCCAGTGAATAATTGTGGCCAATTCGTGGCAATATAGATATTTAAAGTGGCCAAAAATCGTGTCTAATATATGTGGTGAAAACCTTCGTTGCCAGGGATTAAATGTGGCTACGTTGTGGCTAATTCGCCAGGGACAAGCTACGGTGAAAATCGTGGCTGATGTATCTCTAGCAAGGGCTTAAATGTGGCTACGTTGTGGCTAAAAGCAAAGGCATAGCCAGAAATATTTCCGTGGCCAATTTGTCACGAATTGCCCATGTTTTAGCCACGGTTTAGCTGAAAAATTATAAGTGTGGCCAATTGTGGCAAAATTGTGGCTAATTGGTGGCTACGGAAAATATCCTTGGCCTAATCCGTGGCTAAAAACTAGATTTCTTGTAGTGAACGTACTCGTTTAATTAAATAAATACACATTTACATTGAAAAAAATACATACGTAAACACAAAAACATACGAAAGAAAATAGATAATTATGGAAGTATTTAAGAAATGTGAAATGTGAAATTTCAAAAATAGCAACGGAGAAAAAAAAGTTTCAATCTCTTGCTTAGTTACTTAATATAACAATAGATGTCTATATATAGATGTTTAAGGAAATATTCATCCTTTCGGGGACAAATCTCTTACAAAACATGTAGAGACGTGAAGATCCAAAAAATACGATGGAGGGATGTTTTTCGATGGCACTCTGACGTCCAAGTCAAAAAATGTATAAAGAAAGACTACAGAGTGGTGAATCGGACCACGGAATGAGTGATCGGAAAACGGGGTAAAATAAGGTGCCTATTGGGTCTTTACAAAAATATGGAGCCACACCGGGCTTTAGACGGTGAACTTTTTTATGGTAAAAGAAAGGAAAACAAGAGTTTGGGTGAGGGAACTCCACGGTTTAAGAGCAACCGTGGAGATGACCGGAGAATGGTCGAAAAGGAGACTGATAGTCTCAAAAAGAAGAAAAACTAAGTGTTTAAAAGTAGGAAGCACACATATCTCACATCAATCTATAAGAAAGCATAAAAAAGTGTTAACCCCTTTTTCGTTAGAGGAAAATGAATATTTATAAAGTTTTATCTGACTCGGGTTAATTAGTATACCGGGTCGGATCCTGGATTGTCCGATTATTAGGTCAGGTTCGGATCTAGTCCTAGGTCCAAGCAAAGCCCTTTTAACCCATGGAATCATACCTATAAAAAATCATAAACAATACGTGACAATACATAATTTGACCACGTAGAAAAAACCGTATTTATCACAAACAATATATAAAATATCAATAGAATATATTACATAATGTAGTTGTCAATGAGCAACAGATCTGTACACATTCATGCAGTAGATAACACGATTACTTTTTATGATTATGATTATCTAATGAAATATAAATTAATTTTAATAGGTGTAGACGTCATATTAGCTCAAACATTATATTGATTAGAGTAGAACCATGTTGTTGTTTTGTTTACATAGATTCAACGGCCACAATATTGCATTAAAAAAACTATATTCTAAACTCGTACATTTATGTTAGATCAATTTTTTTAATATATGAAATATTAAATGAAGAATAAAAATTAATTTAAATATTATTGATTCAAATATATTTAATTTATAATAAATTTAATAAATATTTAGCAATAAATTATTTGAAAACAAATTCCAAAATTGCTATTTGAATTTTTTTGGATAAGCTGACAAGTAATAGCACCACGTGATTCTGAAGAAACGGTAAACCAAATGCCCATAATTAATTGTTTATTGACAAACTAAAAAAAGAAGTCAAGAGGCTCGTGGTCGGTATTTTTGTCATTGTGAGTGGGAGACCTTAGGTTCGAATCCCTAAAAATATTTTCCTAGCTCACACAGGCGTAGTCGAGTGGTCGGTCGGAGGAGGACGGTTAGGTAAAGGGTACACTCCCACCCGAATTCGATTCTCCCCTGGCGCAGATGCTCGAAATAAGGTCACAAACGTGTGTGGATACTGGCACTGGGCTTCGGCCCAGTTGAAAACCTGTGAGGAGGCTTTGTCAGTTGGGCCAACTCACTCTAGGCAATAGTCGGAATGCGCGAAGTCTTACTGGTTTGACATGTGGTAGCCAATCTCTATCTCTCCAGTAGAATGTCGACCCGATAGCCAAGGTTATAAAAAAAAAAAAAAAAAAAGAAGAAGTGGATTCGATTTTTCCAAAACTAATCTATAGTGACAGGGGTCCTTTTAAAGATACGCATATATAATTCAAAGTTTCCGAATATAATGTTTTGTGGCAAAAAAAGTTTCCGAATATTCCTTGGAATCCGTAATATGCATGACCCCAAATCAAACCTAAACTAATATATATATATAGTCAATTTTATCAGATAGATGGAATAGGGTTTGAGAACACTGTATGCATGATCCACTTCATTGACTGAGCAGATAAATCTAGAATTAGGTCGTCTTATGCCAAACCCAAATTGGGCGGCTGAAACCAAGTGCATGAACATCAATTTAAACATGTTTTTTCGTTTCTATAATAATACTCCGTTTTATAATAAACGTCACTTTAAATTTTTAGATTTTCAATGCAAATTTTGGCACAAAATACTTAATTTAACTTCAGTTTTAATGAAGAATTCCAAGAATTATTATATATTTGAAAGGTATAATTGAATTTTTAATATATTTTATTAATTTGTATGTAAAGTGTCAAAATGACAATTATTATAAAACAGAGGTAGTAATGTTGTCAAAGGCCAACGTTTTTTTTGTTATTTTGGAAGTTTCACACACAAAAAAGCCCTCTCTAGACTATTCATGACAAGAAGATCTTTTCATTGATTGAATGGCTAGTTCAGTTTCAATCAAACGAATATCTGAAAAAAAACAAGTCATGAGATTGTATTGATTTTTTGGACTATTCAGAGCTAATGGGCTTTAATATAAGATAATAATTCCGAGCATCAGAACCATTTATTGTGGCCTAGTAATATCTCAATGTTAAAAGAGGCCCATGGAACGGTTTTTAATCACTCAAATTCATGTGACGCAGACCATACCACAAACAAAATAAAAAATAAATGTGACAAACATGAGAACGTTTTTTGCCAACAGAGTCTGAAATTATCAACGCAAGGCTTAACCGCTTACTTACAATTATACATGGGGGAAACTACCATTTTACAAAATACAAGTAATTTAAGAAGTGAACCAAAAAAAAAAAAATTAAGAAATAGAGAAAGAAGACGAAGAAGAGAGGTGATTGTGCTAAAGATGTGAAGTGAGAGTGTGACCAAATGTACAGTTTTTGGCTTTCAAATTAATGCTCCATTTATGGCCAGCGTCAGGCCCAAAAATTCTGGATCATTTGGACTGGTTTAAATGGTAAATGGTTCAGCTGGTCTAACTCGATGGATTGAATGAATTAGGGCTGGGCAAAAAATCCGGATCCGAAAATTCGAACCGGTACCGAACCGAAAATACTCGAACCGAACCCGATCCGAATTTTTAAAATACTCGATCGGATCCTAAATTCTTATAACCGAAGAACCAAACCCGAACCGAGAACCGAATGGGTATCCGAAATATCCAAAGTGTAATTATATACCCAAATATATTAATTATATTTAAACTTGATATAACTCAAATACCTTAAATTACAACTATAAACCTGAATATATTAATTATTTTTTGGGTATTTCGGGTATTTTAGTTATATTTCGATATTATGGGTATATCGAATACACCTATTTTGTTTTTTTTTCTGAAATTTTCGGGTATTTTGGATACTTTTGGTTTGAAATTATATTGGTTTTATTGAAATGAATATTCATGTTTTTTGTGTTTTGTCTCGGATTTCGGGTTCTTCAGGTATTATGGATACTTTTGGATCCGGATCCGAACATATCCAAAAAAAATCGGATCTTAAAAAAAAATACCCAAACCGAACCCAATCCGAATTTTTTAAATATTTGATCGGTACCTAAATCCCTAAATCCGAAATACCTGACTCGAACCCGATCTGAGGATTCAAACGCCCACCCCTAGAATGAACTGTGGTTTTCAAAATGAGTAAACGACAGTAAAACAACACATTGCCCTCAGTAATAAAGCCCAACAAATTGAAGAACTCGAAAATCAATATAAAACCCTCAACGGGGAAAAAATGAACTCATCCGCTCGAAGAGATATGTCAACCTCTTTATCAAAGCCTACGAAAGGCTCAAAAATAAATAAAAAAGGCTCAAAAACAACACATTGCCCTCAACAATAAAGTCCAACCCCCTTTTCAGCCTCTTGGCGTTTTTTGCCAAGTCTATCATTTATCTCTTTCGTCACAATCCCTTGTTCCTTCGAGCAATTTGTGAGTTCAACATCGACAGATAACATCGCCTTAACTAGGGATAAAGATGCTTCAACATCGACTCCGTACTTAGCTAGAAAGCTAAACGTGTATTTAACAAGTTTCACAAGTCTATTGGAACGTTCTTCTCCTTTTCATTTCCATTGTTCTTTACCTTCTCTAATTTCTCTAACATGTGGATAAAAAACTCTATAAAAGATAAGGCAAGCTTTCACAAAAAGGTTCAAGCATGGCTGATTTCATTGGACTGAAGTATAAGTTTCCTTGCATGTTTCTAAACACTTCATTGCTTCATACTCAGCCCATTTAGGTAAAGTTTTCTAAAACAATTTCCTTACAGAAACAAAATAGATTGAGAAATGTCATTTTGATTTCTAACTGATATATCATGGTTCTTACCCCTTTTTATCCATGATATAAGTTCTTTTTATAGAGTCTTTCTAGTGTTTTCGTAGTCTTTTAGAGTCATTTCAGGTTTTAGCACGTTTAGAGCATAATTGGAGATATTGGAGCATTCTGGAGCTTTTTGGAGCAAAGCAGAGATCGTGTAGTTGAGGCACCCGAATCGAAGCCCGAGCATCGACCGATAGACTTATGGTATCGATCGATGCCGACTGCAGACAGACACGAATCGCGATTGCAGAAAGGAGATTGGAGATTTTGCTTTCAAGCCCAGAAGATTTTATTATTTACAACAAAGCCCAAAATGTGTTTTAGGAGTATTAATTAGGTTTTTCAGCCACTTTGGCTATGACGCTTGATTCTACTTTGGTTTTGAGAGAGAGCTTTGTGAGGGAGACAAGTCAGAACTTTGTTCATCCGAGAGAAGATTTCGAACCCTCTTGTTACTCTTTTCTAATTGTTTAATTTAATGATCTATTCAGTTATGTTAATTGTTTTATTCTCCATGTCTGAGTAGATCCATCTTAGGTTTAAAGTTTTCTCAAAGGGATTTCTCCGATTTCTGGTAATTGATTAGTTAGGATCCCATGTCATATTTTTCTGCATGAAAAACAAAAATAATTACATATTTTATACAATTAAATTAAATATATATTTAAATATAATTAAAATAATTATGGGAAAAAAATTATTTTTTCATACGTACCGCAAACATCTTGAACCATGTCTCCTTGACGTGTGGCGGGAGCTGGGTAAAATTGGTATGAGGCTCGATAAAATATGACTTGATGATTTCAGAAATGGTGCGTCCAACTTTGGACTCAACTCCAAACCTGAAACAAAAAGTAAAAAAATTATAAATTGTTAGAAAGAAATATAAATATGAAATAATAAATGTAAAATATATATATATATATATATTACCATTCCGACCCGTCAGTATGATCCGGATCTAATCTCTTAAGCCTATGACGGCCCGACTGTGCAAGCAAATCAAGAACCGTCATGTGTGCATATGGGGCCGGGGCACGGCCTCCAGGTTGCGGAATCTGAGGTGGTTGTGGCAGCGGAGCACTCTGTGTTTGCGTCGCAGGGACGAAATCCGTCTCCGTAGCCTCAGAAGACACGGACAATCCGGTACCCGATGTATCACCAATCTCTCTCAAAAACTGAGCGTAATGTGAACGACGATCCCTCATCTGCATAAAAATGAAAAACAATTACTATCTATAAACACTCGGGAAGTCTGCTATTTTTCCTAATTTGATTCCGTTTCTACCGACCTAAATAATTCCATTCCTATCTATACTAACTAAAATTAAAAACATAAAAAAAAAAATTACCTTTTTCGCAAGGTATTCGGGAGAAGGCGAGCAAGAAGAAGAGAGAAAATTGTGAGAGTGAATAAAGAAAACCTGAGCGTGTGTTTATATAGAATTAGTGGTCGGGCCTAAATCGTCGCAATCAGACCGTCGCTAATTCGTCGCTAATTTTGCAACGATTTTGTGAGGAATATTAATTTCTTGTATTTCCCACATGCGGGAGTTTAATTTACCGACACGCGGTAAATTAAATTCATATTTTATGACGAGTCGTCGCTAAATAGTCGCAAATTTTGCAACGAATTAGTGAGGAAATTTGTAAAATCTGTTTTAGGGTTTAGGGTATAGGTACAAAAACTGTAACGTCGATTGCAACATTCCAGAAACAACTTTACATGTTTACAGTAAACCAAATATCATGAAATTATCTATAAGTTCATCGAGATTGAAGAATGAGTAAAACATAGAGTTTGCGTACATGTTAGATTATTAATACAATGATTCAGTTTGTGGATATTACTGTGATTGATCGAGTTTTCATTTCCGAACAATTCTCTAAAGTCAAAATCTATTTCATTGAGAGATGCATAATACAATGAGATGTTAATAGGTTAGGGTTTAAGGTTTAGGGTAAAGGGTTTAGGGCATTATGACGAATCGTGGCTAATTCGTCACAAATTTTGCATCGATTTTGTGACAATCACAGTTTGCGACGAATTAGCGACGATTTGTCAAAACTCGTGGAGAAATCGTCGCTAATTTTGCAACGATTTTGTGACAATCACATTTAGCGACGATTTAGCGACAATTTCTATGAAATCCCCTAAACCCCAAACTTTATCCCATCTCCGATCAACGCTCAAATATCCGCCGTAGTTGGGGAAATTAATAAATTACAAGACACGTAGACACATATGTCTCATAATTTATTAATCGCCGCACCTACGACGGAAAATGAGTGGAGATCGGAGATGGGATCAAGTTTGGGGTTTAGGGCATTTCATAGAAATCAGATCACTTAAATTTCACAATAATTACTCGATCACAATATTATATTAATACATTAAATTCACAATAATTACTAGCTAGCGCGGTCACTCTGATTCATTTTCGGACTAAGACACATCCGTTTCTTGATCATCTGGTTCATCACTTTCTTCGAACTCATCTTCCTCATCTTGTTCCTCTGTATCGTCTGGGAGATATTCAACTTGCATGTTTTGAGGATCTATCAGAAGGATGTCATCAGTGCTCTCATTTAGTTCTGGCATATCAGAGCAATGATCTTGCTGCATTGGTAGATCCTCAACCCCCACAATTCGACCCCTTGGAGAAACTTTTATAACTGATCACCATGAGATACGGGTGGTGCGAACTCGCGGATATGGAACAAAGCTGACTTGTTCTGCTTGTGATGCTAGGATAAATGGCTCATACTTATTGTAACGTCGCGATTGGTTGACATCTACTGCCCCAAATTTGTTTTTAAGGACGCCTCGATCAACTGTTGGATCGACCCAGTCGCATTTGAACATAACGCATTTTAAACCTAAGCAACCGGGGTACTCAACTTCAATTATGTCTTGCAACACTCCATAAAAATCTATTTCGCCCCGCACACATACCCCGTAGTTGGCAGTAGCTCTTTGATTTCCGTATTTGAATGTATGAAATATATATCCGCGTGTGCAATACATGGGTGCACACGTTATCTTCGATATGGGGCCTTTGATTAACTCATGGAACAAGAGTGGATATGCGATATCCCCATACTCGACCTATATCATTAATTAATTTACAAAAGTAATCAAAATATGTATTAGGTTAATTGTCCAAGTTAGTAATTAATCATATCACTTAAATTTTTACGTACTTGCGTCTTTAACCACGGGGCAAAATGTTGATCTTTACGCTTGTTTATTTTATCGTCTGAGATTCACTCAATGACTTCTCGGACCTGTCTAACAAATTCACTGCATACAAAAGTATTTACAATTGTAATTAAGATACATATCGTATTTGGTATAAAGCTAGCATATAATTTAGCCATATATATGTATATATGTTTATACACTTACGTCTCAAATTGACTAACTTCTTCGCAATTTAAGAGGATATACGTTTGTGCACTATGATGGTATTTTTCATTGGTAAACCAAACTAACTTCAATCTTCCACATAATCGACCGATTGAAGAAAAGATATATGGGGCACCTTCATTAGCATATGTTCGGCCTACACCTCCATCATCATATCGCCGTGCTGCCCTTTTCCGTGTGCGAACCTTCGAGCCAAAATAGTACCCCGTTAAGTGAAAAGTTCTTCTGTTAAACTTCCTGCTATTATTGAGCCTTCAACTTTGGCTAGATTTTTAGCCTTCCGCTTCAAATGTCCCATGAATCGCTCGAATGGGTACAACCATCGATAGTGCACAGGTCCCCCAAGTTCTGATTCGTGAGGGAGATGAATAGGTTGATGTTCCATAACATCAAAGAAGGCTGGGAGAAATATTTTCTCCATGTTGCACAACAAAATAGGTATACTAGTATCAAGTTGTGCAATAACATCTTCTGACAAAGTGTGGGTACAAAGATCCCGAAAAAAATGCTCAAATGCGTACAATAACAATCACATGATATATAAGGTAATAATGTTAATTTTCTATTATATATATATATATATATTAATTATATAAAATCTTAAATTCGCAATATGTGATTAATTTAAATTTATATACCTGCAATTGCTTCGTGTACATTTCCTGGTAGAAGTTCAGCAAATGCGAAAGGAAGTAGTCTTTGCATAAAGACGTGACAGTCATGACTCTTCATCCCGGAAAACTTTTGTCCTTTCTCAACACATTTATCTAGATTAGATACGTATCCGTCCGGGAACTTCACATCAGATGTCGCCCATTTGAACAAAGCTGACTTTTCTTCCGCACTCAATCGAAATATGGGGACAGGTGCTTTCCCATTACTTGTAATATGTAACTCATTCCGACAACAAAGATCAGGCAAGTCTAACCTTGACTTACCGATGTCTTTAGTCCTTCCACGCACGTTTCTCACTGTATGCATGATGTTATCAAAAACGTTTTTCTCAATGTGCATGACATCCAAATTGTGTCTAAGTAAATGATCCTTCCAATACGTAAGCTTCCAGAATATGCTTTTCTTATGCCAATTGTGATGCTCCCCATATCCATCCGGCATATTAGCTGGAGTGTGCCAATTTCCACCACGATTGACTGTTTCCAATGCACCATAATGATCAATTTCTGCTTCTAGATCTTCCCCGGAAATATAAACAGGAGGAGGAACACGAACAGCTTTGTTCTTTCTAAACAACCGCTTATTTCTTCGATATGCAAGGTGAATCGGTAGAAATCGGCGGTGACAATCAAACTAACTTGTTTTCCGACCATGTTTTAATTGAAACGCATATGTCCGATTAAGATAGTATGGACAAGACAATCACTCATGCGTAGTCCAACCTGATAACATCCCGTAAGCAGGAAAGTCTCTTATTGTCCACATAAGCACCGCACGCATTGTAAACTTTGTTTTCCTTGCAAAATCATATGTCCGAACCCCGATATACCACAACTGCTCCAATTCCTCTATCAGAGGCTGCAAAAACACATCAAGGGAACGCTTCAGATGCTTCGGACCTGGTACTAAAATACTCAAGAATAAAAATTCCCTTTGCATGCACATATATGGAGGAAGGTTGTAAGGCGTTAGGATTACTGGCCATAAAGAATATTGCCTGCCAGACATACCAAATAGACTAAATCCATCTGTGCAAAGACCAAGATACACATTACGTTTCTCTCTAGGAAAGTCTGGATGTACCGTCTTAAAGTGTTTCCATGCTTTTGCATCTGAAGGATGAGTAACCTCCACATATGTCTGCAAATGATCTGCATGCCATCTCATCGATGTAGCTGTCCTCTAAGACTGATACATTCTTTTTAATCTATCAGTTATTGGAAGGTACCACATCCGCTGGAATGGTACCTTACTCCGACCAGTACCTTGCGTCTTATATCTTGGCTTATGGCAAAATCGACATTCCTGCAACTTATCATCATCTTTCCAAAAAAACATGCATTTGTCAACACAGACATCTATCATCTCAGAAGGCAATCCAAGACTATAAACCAGCTTCTGTATCTCATAGTAAGTTTCAGCAGCTAAATTGTCCGCTGGCAAATACTCTTTAATCAAATCAGCCTAGTCATCCATGCAAACCTCAGCTAAGTTATTATCAGTTTTAATAGTCATCATCCTAGCCGCCAATGACAATTTAGAATGTCCTTCTCTACATCCATCGTAGATTGGCTGATTTGCAGCATCTAGCATATCATAATTTTTTTTTGCATCTAGATTAGGTTCCTCATCATGATGATCATGTGCAAATGTACTTACAGTTTCATGAAATGCATCCGTAACCATGTCATGAATCCTATCATTATCTTCACCATACTGCTCCGCATGATCATCAAATTAATTAAAATTATTTGACTCACCAAAATTCGATGCTTGATAATTGCTACTACTACTAGCTGCATTTCCCCCATGACCCTCTCCATGATAATACCATATATAGTAATGCGGCATAAACCCTCTATTTAATATATCCGACCACACCTTCGAGATAATGATAAATTTCCTATTCAAGCATCTGACACAAGGACAGTACATCTTACCACTGATAATCGTATTATGTATACTTCCTGCCTGATGCATGAATCCCTCCACCCCATCAATGAACTCCTTTGTTAGCGATCCCTCCGAATCAAGACGATTATACATCCATCTTCTAATTTCATATATTGACATTTTTTTTTGGTCAGAAAGAAGTAAATGTTTCTGAATATGAAATTTTTATTATGAAGTTGGCAACTATATATAGATTTTTATTTTCGTTACCATCGAATTACCTACGATTTAACATCGATTTTACAACGATTCTAAACATGTTTACATCGATTTTACAACGACTTTAAACATGTTTACCTAACCGTACACCGTGAACTTAAACGTGCTCACCTAACTCATTAATCGTCGGGAAATCGATGTAAAGTTCAACTTATAATAATCCTTGATAATTCATCGGTAATTTTACAACGATATTACAACGTTTTATATAAACCTCGGTAAATCGTCGCTAAGTTACAACGATTTTACGACGATTTTGATAATCGTCGTAACTTCGTCGGTAATCGTCGGTAAATCGTCGCTAATTAACGACGATTTTACAACGAAACTTTTCATCCCAATTTTGCGACGATTTTACGACGACTTTATTAATCGTCGTAAAGTCGTCGTAAAAATGATTTGAATTTGCGACGAAATTAAATCGTTGCAAAAAATCGATGCTAAAACAGTTTTTTCTTGTAGTGGAATGACAGACTTCCAATCTACAAGGATTTCGCTGGTACTTGCTGATCGCTTAGTGCGACTTCTAGAGGAACTACTCGAAGATGTCCCAATCAAGATTGGGAATTGCCTGATCCCGATAGATTTCATCGTCCTGGAATACGATGATGAGCCTAAGGATCCTCTTATCCTGGGCAGACCATTCCTTGCAACTGCTAGAGCTTTGATTGATTGCAAGAATAGACATATCGCTTTCAACATCGGTGACTTGGTTATGTCGTTCAACATGGAAAAGATAATGAAGAGACCAAACATCGATGGGCAGATTTTCTTTGTGGATACATTCAGCGACATATCTGAGGAGTATTTCTTGGAGATGCACCCTGAGGATCCACTGGAGAGAACATTGGTGTGCTCTGATGACTCAGATGAGTTTCTGAGCGATGCTGCTGCTGGGTACGCTAAGATGCTCGATTTGACTGATGCAGTATCGATCGATATCCACTGTATCGATCGATACCAGGCGTGTGCGATAGATGAGTTTGCCAAAACTCCTAAGAATGCTGGTGAGCTTGGTGATTGGAGTGAAGAGAAAGCTCCTAAGATTGAACTCAAGCCACTTCCAGCCGAATTGAGGTATGTTTTTCTTGGTCCAAATTCCACATACCATGTGATTGTTAATGCTTCCTTGAACAACGCAGAGATTACCTTACTGCTGAGCAAGCTGCGCAAGTATCGCAAAGCTCTCGGCTATTCTCTTAATGACATTTCAGGTATCTCTCCAGATTTATGCATGCACATGATTCACCTGGAAGATGAGTCAAAGTCTTCGATTGAGTGTCAGAGGAGGCTGAATCCGAACCTGAAGGAAGTGGTCATGAAGGAGGTGATGAAGCTGTTGGAAGTACAGATTATCTACGCCATCTCAGATAGTTCTTGAGTTAATCCAGTTCACGTTGTGCCTAAGAAAGGAGGTATAACTGTGGTGAAGAACGAGAAGGATGAGCTGATCCCTACGAGGACAATCACTGGTCATAGGATGTGTATTGACTATAGGAAGCTGAATGCGGCCACAAGGAAAGATCACTTCCCACTGTCATTCATCGACCTGATGCTGGAAAGGTTAGCGAGTCACCCATACTACTGTTTTTTTGATGGGTACTTAGGCTTTTTCCAGATTCATATACATCCAGAGGACCAGGGAAAGACGACCTTTACATGTCCTTATGGCACATTCGCCTACAGAAGAATGCCATTTGAATTATGTGACGCTTCAGCGACCCTTTAGAGATGTATGATGTCGATTTTCACAGACATGATTGAGGAGTTTATGGAAGTGTTCATGGATGAATTTTCAGTGTATGGATCGTCATTCAAGGATTGTCTGGATAACTTGTGCAAGGTGCTTCAGCGATGCGAGGAGAAGCACTTGGTTCTTAATTGGGAGAAGTAGCACTTCATAGTACAAGATGGCATCGTTCTTGGGCATAGAGTTTCCAAGGCAGGGATCGAAGTTGACAAAGCCAAGATTCAGGTCATGACAAGCCTTCAGCCGTCGCGGTCTGTCTCTGAGATTCGAAGCTTCCTTGGTCATGCTGAGTTTTACAGGAGGTTCATCAAGGATTTCTCTAAGCTTGCACGCCCACTTACCGCCCTCTTGTGCAAGGAAGTCAAATTTGATTTCACACCTGATTGTTTTGCGGCCTTCGAGGAGATTAAGAAGGCATTGGTGAGTGCTCCTATTGTCCAACAACCTGATTGGAGTTTACCTTTTGAGGTTATGTGCGATGCGAGTGGCTTTGCTGTTGGAGCTGTGTTGGATCAGAGGAAAGACAAGAAGCTCCATGCTATTTATTATGCCAGCAGGACGTTGGATGATGCTCATCGAAATTACAGCACCACTAAGAAGGAGTTACTTGTGTTTGTCTTCTCTTTTGAGAAATTTCAATCCTACTTGATTGGGAGCAAGGTTATTGTTCACACCGACCATGCTGCTCTCAAATACTTGCTGAAGAACAAGGACCTCAAGCCTCGTCTTTGCCGATGGGTACTTTTGCTCCAAGGGTTCGATATCGAGATCAAGGACAAGAAGAGAGTTAAGAATGGAATTGCTGACCACCTATTGCGAATAAAGATCCATGAAGACGTGCCCATTGATGATTTCTTGTCAGAGGAGCGTATCCACTTCATTGAGACTCAGCTTCACGATGTCTGTACCGAAAATCTGAAATTTTCGCGAGTGCAGACCTTGCGTATCGACCGATACTCACCCAGTATCGATCGATACCCGTCACCATTTGGACCTGTTTTGCCTATGGACTACATCGATTTGTCTGAGGAATATCTAGCCGCTGTCTCTGACCCCGATCGACCATGGTATGCTAATATAGCTAATTACCTTGCTGCAGATATTGAGCCGAAGCATCTCAAGAAGTATGAGAAAAAGAATTTTATGCGCGAGATGAGGCGATTCTTCTGGGATGAGTTTTACCTTTACAAGCACTGCTCAGATGTTATATACAAAAGGTGTGTTGTCGAGTCTGAGGTGCATGAGATCCTTTTTCATTGTCATGGGTCTGAGTATGGTGGACACTTCACCACTTTCAAGACTTTGTCCAAGGTTGTTCAAGCAGGCTTCTGGTGGCCTACCATGTTTAGGGATGCTCACGCGTTTATTTCACAGTGTGATGTCTGCCAGAGGAGAGGGAAGATCAGCAAGAGACTTGAGATGCCCCAGAATTTCATCCTTGATGTTGAAGTTTTCGATTGCTGGGGCATAGATCTCATGGGTCCTTTTCCCTCATCACAAGGGAACAAATATATATTGGTTGCTGTGGACTATGTTTCCAAGTGGGTGGAAGCGATTGCCAGCAAAACCAATGACTATTCAGTGGTTCTTAAGCTGTTTAAAACCATTATTTTCTCTCGAATTGTTATAAGTGAAGGTGGCACTCACTTTATCAACAAAGTTTTCGAGAAGCATGGTGTGAATCATTGTGTGGCTACTCCATATCACCCTCAGTCTAGTGGGAAGGTCGAAGTCTCCAACAGACAAATCAAGGAGATTTTGGAAATGACAGTGGGCACAACTAGGAAGGATTGGTCTGCGAAGCTGGATGACGCTCTATGGGCCTACAGGACTGCTTTCAAGACACTTCGAGCCCAATGACCTGATACTTCTGTATAACTCTCGTTTACAATTGTTTCCTGGAAAATTGCGTTCTCGTTGGTCATGTCCTTTCACGATCAAGGAAGTCAGACCACACGGTGCAGTTGTCCAGCTGAGTACATCAGGCGAGGATTCACTGTCAATGGACAGAGGGTGAAACACTATTGGGCGAAAGCCGAGATTCCAAGAGGACACATGGTGCCTCTGGATGATGCACCCACCGCCTAATCGTCCGTAAAGTCAAGCTAGTGACGTAAAACAAGCACTTGGTGGGAGGCAACCCACTGGTGAGTCTGTACATATTTCTTTTATTTCTTTTTTTTTGGTTTTGTGTCTTGTGTTTTCGTGTGAATCAGATGAAAAAGGCATGTGTCGACCGATACAATCACTGGTATCGATCGACACCAGGATAAACAGACGTTGCATCGACCAATGGTACTTGTATCGATCGATACCAGTAATGGTATCGGTCGATACCCAACTCGCATGTAACTTCTCTGATTTTCACGTCTCCACTCAGCTGTTTTGGTTTCTTTTACCGATTCTAGACTAGATAACATTGGGGACATTGTTGTTTAAGTCTGGGGGAGGTAGTTGCTGACAGCGTGTTTGTTTTTCTTAGAGTCAGTCGTTTTTGAGTCAAAAATCGTTTTATTGAGTCAAAACCTGTTGGAGATTATGATCTTCTTCTTGAATCTATTGTTCTGGCCTTGCTTCTAAGTGACCATTGTTACAGAATCAGTTCTGGATCTGACTAATGAAAAATCTAAAGGTTGAGCAGTTAACTAGAAGACGCCCATGTTTCCAGCAGAATCCTTTAAAGCCTGAGATAATTCTTTGCACTTCATCGATATGATTGATGTTCACAGAGCTTGATTCCTCATTCATATCTGACAAAGGAACCCATGTGTAGAAAGTAATGGTATTCCTCTCCCTTGTTATAAGTAAAAACATAAAAAGATGAAATAATTTTCTTCTGAATAGAGGGTTAGGAAAATTTCCAGCGATCCCATTATTCTACTTGGAAGAAATGATCACACAAAGGTTGGAAGCGAGGTTAGGAAAATTTCCTGTGATACCATTATTCGCCTACACCTTTGATTACATAAAGAGGGGAAGAACCGGGGATTCGGTGGCAAACACCATCAATACTCGCGTCTCAAAACTTAATATGTATATGCGAATCTAAAAAAAAAAAAAAAGAGAAGAACATGATGAGAAAGAAGTCTGGGGGAGAGAAAACAATACCAAAAGTGTGAAAATTGGGTGGTTCTTTTGTCATAATATTGTATGGGAAATAGTCTAGAAGGTTCTTGGCATAGATTACAGCGATGAAACTGGCATTGAGGGCTTTATTGAACAATGCTGTGAGATAATGTGTGGAGTCTGGGAAGCTGCGAATGTCTACGGAGAAGTACATGGTGGTTAGATCTGGAGCTAGTTAGGTGATATCTGGAAAGCTTAGGAAAAGGGTCATTGTGATGGTTCTGGAACATATAGGTCTCCGTGTTTTCAAACCTCCTTCTCTGATTTAGTTTTATGTTTTGATTGAGGGCAAGCAAAGCCTAAGCCTGGGAGAGTTGATATATCATGGTTTTTACCCCTCTTTAGCCATGATATAAGTCCTTTTTATAGAGTCTTTCTAGTGTTTTCGTAGTCTTTTACAGTATTTTCAGGTTTTAGCACGTTTGGAGCACAATTGGAGATATTAGAGCATTATGGAGCTTTTTGGAGCAAAGCAGAGAACGTGTAGCTGAGGCACCCGAATCGAAGCCCGAGCATCGACCAATACACTTATGGAATCGATCGATGCCGACTACAGAGAGACACGAATCGCGATTGCAGAAAGGAGATTGTAGATTTTGCTTTCAAGCCCATAAGACTTTATTATTTACAACAAAGCCCAAAACGTGTTTTAGGAGTATTAATTACGTTTTTCAGCCACTTTGGCTATGTTGCTTGATTCTACTTTGGTTTTGCGACAGAGCTTTGTGAGGGAGACAAGTCAGAACTCTGTTCGTCCGAGAGAAGATTTCGAACCCTCTTGTTACTCATTTCTTATTGTTTAATTTAATGATCTATTCAGTTATGTTGATTGTTTCATTCTCCATGTCTGTGTATATCCATCTTAGGTTTAGAGTTTTCTCATAGGGATTTCTCCGATTTCCGGTAATTAATTAGTTAGGATTCACAATCTGAATTAGTTCTTCACCATAGGTTGTTCTCAAAGTTAATTCTAGCCTGATCACCTAGAACTTAGATCTTAGGTTAATCAATTAGACACGACAGTGCAATTGAGAAATCTGATAGAACGTTTGGTGAGCAAATTAATTATTCGCAAAGAGATTTGGTTTAGTTGATTTGTGAACATATAAAACTCGATATTAAGGCTGATTTATTCCTAGAAATTTGCAAAGAGATTTGGGATTTTGAAGTTTAGATTTAGATAATTCTCGCAACGACAATTGGTTAATTATAACTTAGTGATTTGAGTTCAAGAATCGCGCTAAATTCTGAATCCTGACTGATTGGTTATCTGCAGTCATAGATTTCCTGAGAAATACCATGGGCCTATATTCTCCCCATCGATTTTACAATCTCTTTTATTGTTATTTGCTTTTTGTTTCACTGAATTGATTAGTTTGATTCGAAACTATTTGGTCTATTGTGTGATTTTTTTGAGTCTTTGTGGTTCGACCCCTAAATATATTGCAACTACAGCTTAGTATTTTTAAGTTATTATATTTGAGTTTATCCCTAACACGAGAGCATAACCGCCATTGGTTTTACACCACTTGTTGGTAGATGAAATTGAGACACAAAAGTTGGTTAATAATTGCACAATTATCGAACAGTGGTATGGAAATAGAATATATGTGCGCTCATAATATCTTTGAACGCCGAATTAAGTTGCAGAGGAAAAACACTCCTAGGCGGAAATTCAATCCTAACATCTCTGAATGGATTGAACAATCTAATTAAATTGATCATTGATAAGCTAGAGAAGGAGGCGATATTGTAAAAAGGGTTTTCTGTATTTCAATATAAGCAATTACATGAGCTTATATACTAATAAGAAGATATCTAGTTTCCTAAACAAGGAGATACGAAATAATAACAAATTGATATGATGGAATAACATCCGCAACACCCTCCCTCAAGCTAGAGCGTGAACATCGTGAATGCCTAACTTGCGAAGAAAAACCTGAAATTCCTTGCGACCCAGCGCTTTCGTCAAAATGTCCGCTAATTGATCTTGAGAACGAACATATGTTGTAGAAATTTTACCCGCAACAATGGCCTCTCGTATGAAATGACAATCGTTTTCCACATGCTTCGTACGCTCATGTTGGACTGGATTTTCAGAAAGAGCAATAGCAGACTTGCTATCAGAATACACACGCATCGGCTGATCATGAGTTACACCTAGATCGCACAATACCTTCTTGAGCCAAAATAGCTCTTTCGTCAAAAACATCGTAGCTCTATACTCAGCTTCCGCCGATGAGAGAATAAATGTTGGTTGCTTTTTCGATGACCATGAGATTGGTGAGTTTCCGAGCTGCACAAAATAGCCGGTTAAAGATCTCCTGGTGAGAGGACAGGCCGCCCAATCTGAATCACACCAGCCATGGAGTTGCAAATCGGATGTTTTGGCAAGTAAAACACCTTGACCTGGGTTTGATTTCAAGTATCGGACTACTCGCAACGCAGCCTCCCATTGATCTTCTCTCGGTTTTTTCATATATTGTGCCAATGTATGAACACAATATGATAATTCTGGCCTAGTAACAGCCAAGTAAATGAGCCTTCCTATGAGCCGACGATACTCCCTTGGATTCTGAAGCAACGGTGACTGTGACAAGGATAATTTATGGTTTTGTTCCATTGGAAAATAAGCTGGTTTTGCTCCAAGAAGTTCAGCTTTTGTGAGTATGTCCAAGACATATTTCCGTTGAGATAAATAGAAACCTTGTTCATTCCTAGCAACCTCAATCCCAAGAAAGTATTTGAGAACGCCGAGATCCTTCATATGAAAACAATTGGAGAGATAATCTTTGAAAATTGCTATCTCAACAGGACAGCTTCCCGAGATAACTAAGTCGTCGACATAGACGAGGACATGAACAAACACACCGTTGTTGTTGTAGCTAAATAGGGAGTAATCTGATAACGACTGTTTAAAACCATATGTTTGTAAAGCCGTCGATAACTTTGCAAACCAGCATCTCGGGGCCTGTTTCAATCCGTATAATGATTTATGAAGACGACATACCTTAGATGAATCAGCCGAAAGAAAACCTTGTGGCATTTTCATATATACTTCCTCCGTTAAGTCCCCATGAAAAAACGTGTTATGTACATCCATTTGATGTACATGCCAGTTCCTAGCTGCAGCAACACTAATAACCAAACGAATTGTACCCATTTTGACAACATACGCAAATGTTTCATCATAATCCACACCTTCTTCTTGACGGTTTCCTAAGACCACCAATCTCGCTTTAAATCGTTGAATTGTCCCATCATATCGATATTTGATAGTGTAAACCCATTTGTTCCCAATTGCCGTGTTCTTGGGCGGTAGATCTTCAATTGTCCACGTACCATTTTTCTCTAGAGCAGCAATTCCATTTCCAAAGGCGTCTCTCCAAACTTTATCTTTCATAGCCAAGTGGTATGTGCGAGGAATCGTACCTGATGTAATCGCAGCTAGGTATACCGTGTGTGTCGCAGAGAAACGATGACAGTCCACATAGTTCTCGATTGGATACACAGAGGGAGAAGTCGGTTCCACTGTCACCGTGTTGGTTTGAAATTGCTTCAACTTCGCCGGTTTAATTTTCCGACGGTGGCCTCTTCCAAGAATTTCGATCGGTTCCGGCGGTGGTTTAACCAGCGGTGGTCCGGCTGGAGGTTCGTCGAATTCTATGATGATGTTCTCAGCTTCAATGATCGGCGTCGTAGTTTCAGGAAGAGATGATGAATTTGGCAACGATGTGTTTGTATTATAATGTCCAATTGTTTCTGGGCCTGTTGGAGTTATAGGTTGTGGCCCATTAATTTCCAACAAGTCCAAAAAAAGGGGTTGTTGTTTGTTGACTCAATAGCCCATTATCACCATCTTCTTCATCGTTTCTATTTGTGAGAAACGGAAACACAGTTTCTTCAAAAATCACATCCCGTGAGACGAAAAATACATTCTCTTCCAAATCGTATAGCCTCCAACCTTTTTGACCATGTGGATAGCCAACAAAAACGCACCGTCTTGTTCTTGATTCAAACTTATCACCTTTATGATTTTGGTTATGTGCATAACACAATGAACCAAACACACGCAACTGAGCATAACCCAGAACAGAGTTGTAGATTACTTGATGAGGCGTCTGGCCGTTCAGAACTACAGTCGGTGTTCTATTAATGAGATAGCCTGCTGTCAAAATACACTATCCCCAAAAACGTATCGGTAAATATGATTGAAACCGCAAAGCTCTCGCGACGTTCAAAATGTGGCAATGTTTTCTCTCTACCCTTCTGTTCTGATGCGGAGTCCCCACACACGAGGTCTCATGATGAATTCCATGTTGTAGAAAGTAATCTCGCATACATAGAAACTCCGTTCCATTATCACTCCTCAACGTTTTTACCTTTGTCTCAAATTGTCGTTCAACTAGCGCGGGAAAATGACGCAAATGTTTCTGCATTTCGCTCTTTTCAACCATCAAATAGATCCACACACCTCGAGAAAAATCATCTACGATAGTCAAAAAATAACGAGCATCTGAGTGAGATGGGGTTCGGTAAGGTCCCCATACGTCACAATGTATAAGTTGAAAAATGGCTGAACTTTTATTTTGACTCAAAGGAAAGGATTCACGTGTCTGTTTCGCTTTCATACATGTGTCACACATTGTATTAGAAACCTCACTACTAACTGAAAACTCAATATTTGGAAGCAAATTAACGACTTTTGCTGAAGCGTGTCCCAACCGCTTATGCCAGAGATCAAACGAGCTTTCCACGTTTGTATGTAACGCCACAGCAGACTCCATACTCCAAAAATAAAAACTTCCAGACTCTCTTTTACCAACTCCAATCACCATCCTCGTAGTGCGGTCCTGAATCACAAGAAAGTGATCAGCAATTTGTACGACACAATGATTTTCATCCATCATTTGTCCAACAGAGATCAAATCAGATTTCAATTCTTCCACATAAAACACAGATTTCAGAATCATGTTTCCTAGATGTACTGTTCCTTCTCTAACAGCCACTCGTTTATTCCCATCAGCAAGTATAATCAGAATTGGAGATATTTTCCGCAAATTCGTCAACAGATCTAGCTTCCCTGTCATATGGTGCGATGCACCGGTATCTAAGATCCAAGAAAAATTAGAACACGTACCCGTCAAAGTTTCAGATGTACTGGCTTTTGCAGCGTATGTCTCATCCCTTTTTCCAGCATTGAGAATCTTTGTAACACTGCGCCATTGCTTGTCCGTGAGGCCGCTCACTGCATTCCGATCACGGTCTGTGACCACATGATTTACGTGTTCCTGAGATGAACTGCCAATCGTAACAGCATTAGCAAAGGAAGAAGGCGGATTTCAGGATTGACCTCCATTAAAACTCGATACTGGCCTTCCTCGTCCTCCTCCTAAAGATCCTTGTGTATTGGACCTTCCTCTTGGCCGATCACCCCACCACTCTGGAGAGCCAACGATGAGGAAGCAGTTTTCTGGAGAGAGTCCGCCGCGGTTACAGTGCTTGCAGATCCCAAGATTGCGCTGCAAATGCTGTGACTTCATGTCTCTCTTCTTTAATTCGATGATTGTTAATCACATCTTCTTCCTGCCTTACGATGTTGTAGACGTCTTCCAAACCAGGGAGAGGCACACGAGATATCAAGGAGGAGCGTATGGTGTGAAAATATGTGTCATCGAGTCCAAACAAAAATTGTTGAACCATGTCATCTTCTCTATCTTTCTCTTGCTGTGTGCCTAAATTGCAGTCACATTTTCCACACTTTCAAGTTCGAAGTGGTCGGTAATTGTTTACGTTATCCCAAATCTTGTTAAGTTTACCGTAATAAGCTTCCACTGTCATTCCTTGCTGCTTGCAACACGCAAAATCTGCTTTCATCTTCTGATTTCTCGGTCCATTAGAGACAGAGAATCTCTTTCTGATATGTTCCCACAAGTCTCTAGCCACATCACGGTGGGAGATGTTCGTCAACAGCTTTGGATCGATGGTCATCTTCATCCAGGACACGAGCAGAGCGTTGATAGTTAACCAATCTTCTAGATCTAGTGAGTCTTCTGCAGGTTGAGGGATGGATCCATCAAGGAATCCAAACTTTTTTCTTGAACGCAGCGCCGTTCTGAATCCGCACGCCCATTCATCGTAATTATTTGATTTTAAAATCTGATGAGAGATGATCGCTCCGGAGTTATCCGCTGCCGTTAAATCATATGGCGAAATCGTTCTCCTTAATTACTACTTTTGTCATCACTCGTATTTGATCTGATTGTTTTGGTTAAAAAAAAAAGCTTTGGTCAAGCTTTGATACCATGATAAGCGAGAGAATGAGGCGATATTGTAAAAAGGGTTTTCTATATTTCAATAGAAGCAATTACATGAACTTATATACTAAGAAGAAGATATCTAGTTTCCTAAACAAGGAGATACAAAATAATAACAAATTGATATGATAGAATAATATCCGCAACAATCATCATGATTTGGTGAAACTTTTGATATTGCTTCTTAGAGACTAGATATTCCGGCGATAACCAACTCAAACTATACATGAATTATAAGTACTCGACTGAGGCGAACATAGACTTTTTCCGCATGTTAACAAACAAGAAGCAAGTTCTGATTCAGAATCGAATAAAACATTTAGACTTCATTAGTGAGGAAATAAAAGGAAAAAATTGAAGAACTCGGAAACAAAATAAAAATGAGGACGAAAATGAACTTGTCCGTTCGAAGACAAACGACCTCCTTCTCAAAGCGTTCGAAAGGCTCGAAAAAGGAAGAAAGCATATGGTTCCCATTTTCCTTCTTCATCTAAATATATATTCATTTTGATGGGATTTAACCCATTTATTTTAGGGGCAATTGTTAAAATCATACAGAATGACAAAAAAAATTGTTAGAATATTACAAAGTTTGGGAAAATTGTAAAAATAGTCTTTTTGAAAAAAGTTTTTAGGGTTTAGGGCCCTAAACCCAAATCAGTTCAATTGTTTTTTGAAAAACAATTTTTGACAATTTTCCCAAACTTTGTACTATTTTGACAATTTTGTCGTCATTTTGTACTGTTTTGGACCATTACCACTTTATTTTTCATCTTACCTTTCTCGTTGTTTAGCCACGCAAAACCGTTTTCAACCGACCGATTAGCTGTGATTTTACTTTCCATCGTAAAATTACTTATAAATGTCAAAAATTAATCGTTAAAGAGCCTTATATGGCCGATTTTATGCGATGTTTCAAGATCGGCGAAGTTGCTTCATAGTTTAGGACCATAACTTTGTCTTCTTCTATGTCTAACCTCAAATCTTGAAAACATTTTTCACATGTACAGTTCTATATAATGACCATTTTGTTATCTATGATTCATACATGCACATTATTATATCTGAATTCAGATCCCGATACATCAAGGATAATTGCACTACGCCACAACCCACTCAGTTACATGTCTCAGCCAATGATGATTTGATAAATATATGCCATTTGTTATCAGAAAATATATATACGCCATTTGAATATATCACTATAGCTAGCCAGCTTCGAGTTTTTTTTTATATGATGGGCAATATGGTGTGCACGGCCTATGGACTATGGTTATATTGGTTGTGAGCTTAAAGGGCCTATCTATGTGAAATGGCTCTTTATTTGGGTTTACCTTGGGACACACTAATATACGTACAACTCTTTCAGGTCTAAAGTTGGTTTTGTTTTTTTTTTAGAATTGAAAAGTTGATTTTGTTATAAGTTCACAAATCAAAAACTTGGTTTTGTTGTATAAAATACTTCTTTAAGTGGTTTTGTTGTATAAAATACTTCTTTAAGTTATGATGTCTGAGTTTGTCCATCTTCTATATGATGAATAGTAGATTCAAATTCCGAGAAATCTATAGAAAGACAATAAAAAAATCATTTAGGGATCAAATGGTCAGCACAAAAAAGGATCATATGGTTTGATATACATATATCCAAAATATGAAAGTTGTTTATACATACATCAAGCCAGTAATGAAGATATATAATATGCCTTTGTAGTATAATAACTTTGTTAAAAAAACACATTTTTCAAAACAAGAAGAACTTAACATATAATTTTACACAACTAATTTTATATTCCTCTGTTTTTATTAATTATAAATTTTATGGGCAGTAAAATTTGAGCTCATTATAAAAACAAATACTATATGATAATTTAGTTTGTACACTACTTTTTTCTTGTTTCATAGAAAATTCGTTTTATATTTAAAAAAAAAACAAAATTAAAGAGTCTTAATTCAAAAAAAGCAATATAAATGAATATAACTTTTTATAATACATATTCTAATATATGTGTAAAACTTTAAAGCAATACTTAATTTGAAATATTATTTACGCTATTCTAAAAATATTCTTATTAAACGTTGTCCAAAAAACTTCCTGTATCTAGAAAGTTTTTTTTTTTTTTTGAATATTTTCATCTGTATCTAGAAAGTTGGCTCGCAAAATCATACACATATGCAACAAAAACGTACTACAACAAAGTACGATATGACATACATTACACACTTGTTGTTACATTGGAAACAAGACAAGTCAACAATTTTCACAACACATAAAACCTAACTATATGTCTAAAAGCTAAAATATGTCTCGTTGATCAGAGCTAGATATTAACTTCACTAGCAATGATAATTATATAATACTATAGTTAATTATTATTTACAACCCAAAAGTCTGACTTTTTAATTAACCATCCAAAACATTATCGAAATCCGGAAAGATAAAAAAAACGTTAAATAAAAATACTATCATAATTTCATAATATTAAATTCCACTCCTCCCTAGAATATTTCTTCCCTTCTTATTAATAATATATATGAAATACATAAAAAAAAAAAAATCATCATCTAAGAATCTGTGCATTTCCAAGCATCTGGTGATGATCAGACCGCATAGTCCCACACCCTTTTCCTCCATATCCTCCACCAACACCCGTCGGTGCTGACGTCATTCCTCCGCCGTTAACCACCACATGCTCCTCCAGCGACTGCACCTGTTTCTTGAGAAACTTAACGTAATGGATAGCTTCATCGAGCATCGACGCCGTATCCATCTTGGTCCCGCCGGGGACAAGCCGTTGAAGAATCCTAATCCGTTCGCTTATCCTCTCCCTTCGATGTCGAGCCGCCACGCTCTGTGGATCTTTAGAGATCCTCACGTTCTTTCTCTTCGGTGGCTTCACGGCTTCCGGATCAATATGTATCGGCTGCATCACGGCTATTCGAAAGATCATCTCTCGCATCGCCGCCATGTTAGCGTTGTCGCCGCCTCCTACACTTATATCCGGGAGAGATGATGACGTGGAGGGGGCATACCGGAAATTTAAACCGGGTTGGTGGTGAGTGATGGTTGTTGGGTCAAGTAGTGGGAGATGGGTATGGGAGGGGCTGAAGAAGAAAGGATGGGTGTTGGACTCGGAGAGCATCATGATGTTATGGGAATTAGGGCTAGGGTTTGGGTTAGAGAAGTGATCAGGATGCTTCTCCATTTGCTGCGTCATCATGTTCATTAGTATGTCGGAGTTATCCATTTTCTTCAACTTTTGGTTTGGGATTTATAGGTTTTCTTTTCTCTTTGAGAGAGATATGGAGAAGCTGGTGAGATAAGGTATGGAGGAAGGAGAAGGATCTGACAAAGCTTGAAATTTTGTATGTCTGAATCACAGAAGAGGCGTGATGATGATGGAAGAGAGATGGAGAGTTATATATGTGTGAAAATGCAAGCTGTTACTGTCAATCAGAGATTCAGCATTATAACAGGAAGTGAGGGATATATATAGCAGTTTGTGACCCATATATCCTTATTCTCTAACTTATTATTACATATAATATAAAGATATATCATATATGCATAAATTATATACACTATGTGACAGTAAGGATTGTTTCCTTTCTTCTGTTTTTCCACCCTCCTAATTTTTTACTCACGGACACAAATATATGTATGTATACTACTAGCTAGCTGTTGAAAAATGTTTTCTTGCTTTAACATGGATGTTCCAACCTTCCATGCATTGAATATTTATATTTCTTTTGCGCATGACATTTTGTTTAACTATATATATAATATAGTATATAGTTTAGGAGATAACAAAGATATTATTTACAGTAAATGTTTCCAATATTATTTTTGTATAAATCAGTTGGTGTTATATATATTGACTTTGTCCGAGAACATATAACAACTCGGTAGCATAAGAATTTTCTTATATCAGTAAAACCTATGATATCGAATGGTGAAAGAAAATAATAGCACCAATGAGTAAACCAAAAACTAAAAAATATATATATATATATATATATATATATTTTAGCTGATGAATGAAAAATTCATGCATTTACTATAAGAGTCATATTGACCGTCGATTGGCAAAACAATTAATATCCTTTGTCTGGATCGACGGTCTCGATCTTTTTAGTGAAGTAAATGTGTCACAAATTGGTGAGATGTCGGACCCACGAGTCGTGAACAAGGCTCTTCTGGAGTCTGGACAAATCAAGGTGCATGAATTTACCTATTTCCACAATTATAATTTGTTCAGTTGTAAAACGTATATATTTGTTTCGAATCTTTGTGGGTCTGTTCGTTTATCAGCCGTTTGGTTTCGATTTGTGGTCAGACGTTGTGGTCAGATATAACTATTGTTATCCGTTTAATAGCCGTGCGGCTAGTCGCTGCCACTGATCGCAACGAAATGTTGAATATTTACAGCGTCCATAAATTTCGAACGCATATCACAGCGTCTAACCGTAACCACAGCTGCAGGAGACTGCGTCTGATAAACGAACACTGTTTGGCCACAACCGCAACCTCCTGCAGCTGGCAAACGAACATACCCTATGATAGAATATGGAAACAATATCTCACATATCAAGTCACCTCCTCTAATTGCTCCCTTAATTAATACTAGATATTCTTACCGTTGTATAGAGATCCCTCTACTCATGTATATAATCTCAATACTCTGCATCAATACACATATCGATTATCATAACTAATATGGTATCAGAGCCCAATAGGTTTTAACCTATCAATTTTTTTTCCCCTTCTTTCTTCTTCCGCCGCTTCTTCCGTCGCCCTCCTCTCGTTCCCTTTTTTTTTTCTTCTCTTGATCGCTCTTCTCTTTCTTTGAGTTTATTTCTCTATATTACTCATGGCTTCCGATTCCACTGCGGAACGCACATCTGTGTTCAACACACAAGATCCGTAGAGTACGCTATTGTCTGTGGACATGTCGAGTGTTCTCAGGCTCACAAATCATAATTACCTCATGTGGTGTCGTCAAGTGATGGCTTTGCTAGAGGGTCATGAACTTCACCAGTTTATTGATGGCTCTACCGATTCCCCAGCCCCTACGATGGTCGTTAATGACGTCTCTATTCCCAATCCACTCTACGCTCCTTGGAGACGACAAGACCGTCTTCTGTATAGCGCAATCAATGGGACAATCTCGCACTCTATCCAATCCTTAATCTCCACAGCGACTACGACAAAGGACGTTTGGGACAACCTTGCTGCAGCGTTTGCGAATCCCACTCGTGGACACATCAGTTAGCTCAAATATCATATCACGACATGCGTTAAATGCACAAAATCGATCAGTGAGTACCTGCGCATGATGAAAGCCAAATATGACGATCTTGCACTTCTTGGGAAGCCTATGGACTCCGAAGATCTCACGGAACATGTCTTTGATGGGCTCAGTGAAGACTACAAGCCTGAGATTGACGCCATTCATGGACGAGAAAATGCGATCTCTTACACTGAGTTGTATGAGCGCCTGGTGAATTGCGAAGCTCTGATTCTCTGCAATGAATCTCCATCTACTGTCCCTATTGTGGCTAATGCGGCTGATACTCGGTCTCGTCAGCAACATCGATCAACCAATTACAATCAGAATCGCAACACCAACACCTCATCCTCTCCTGCTCGTGTCATCGGTCACAACAACACCAATCAGAATCGATTTTCGAAGCCATATCTTGGCAGGTGTCAGGCATGTGGTGTACACGGCCATAGTGCCAAATTTTGCCCCGACTTTCGCATGATCAGAGGCTCCTCCTCTGCTCCGCTGTGGCAGCAACAGTCCCCGCAACAATCCTCAAACTTCCAGCCGTGGCAACAACCACCGCATTTCTAGCCTTGGCAGCCTCAAGCTAATGCAGCTATGCTCTCTGATTCTTCCACCTGGCTTGTTGATTCGGGGGCCTCGCACCACATGACGTCGGACTTGGGAAATCTCTCTGCTCACAATCCGTATGGTAGTGGTGATGATGTGCTTCTTGGTGATGGTTCGGCATTACCAATTACGCACTCTGGTTCTTTCTCCTTTCCCTCTTATACACGTCCTTTACATCTAAATAATGTTTTATGTGTACCGTCGCTTGATAAAAATCTCATCTCTGTTTTTCAACTCTGTAAAACTAATGGTGTTGCGGTTACATTTACACCAACCTATTTTCAGGTCAGGGATTTACAAACGGGGGTTCTTCGTCTGGAAGGCAAGCCTGAGGATGGTACTTATGCGTGGCCCAAATCATCACCCTCAACCCCCATCTCTTGCTTTTGCCTCCACCGTTAAAGCTAGCTTATCCGACTGGCATTCCCGTTTAGGACATCCCGCTTTATCGATTCTTCAAAAATTAGTTTTTCAATTTCATTTACCAATTTCTTCAAATATTTTGATGGCTCAGCCATGCTATTCTTGCTCTATTAATAAAATGCACAAGTTGCCTTTTACAAAATCTACTCTAATTTCTTCAAAACCTCTTGATATTGTCTTTTCTAATGTTTGGAGATCACCTCTTATTTCTATGGATGGATTTAAGTACTACGTTATTTTTGTTGATAATTTTACGAGATACACTTGGTTATATCCTTTGAAACAAAAATCTCAAATTTACAAAGTTTTCATAACGTTCAAAAATTTGGTTGAAAATAGATTTCAATCCAAGTTAAGAACTCTATATACCGACAATGGGGGTAAATATATTAGTCTTAGGACATTCCTGTCTAGTCACGGTATATCACATATGACCAGCCCACCTCATACGCCCGAGCATAATGGTATTGCCGAAAGACGTCATCGACACATTGTTGAGACGGGCTTAGCATTTATGTCTCAGGCTTCGATACAAAAGTCTTATTGGACTTATGCATTTGGTGCGGTTGTTTACCTTATTAATCGTATGCCAACACCAACTCTTGACTTTAAAACCCCCTTTTCAAAACTTATATGGTCATGATCCGAATTATCAAAAATTACGTGTTTTTGGATGTTTGTGCTTTCCATGGTTAAGACCTTATACATCTCATAAATTAGATGCTCTATCGACACCTTGTGTCTTTCTTGGGTACTCCATTTCACAAAACGCCTACTTCTGTCTTGATAGAACTACTTTTTGAATTTATACGTCTCGTCATGTCGACGAAACAGGTTTTCCCTTCTCCATTAAGTTTCCGATTGAAATCTCTGAGATATCTGCTAATCCCGAGCCCGAATCTTCGTCATATCCCTTAGTCACTATTTTCCCTCAACTACTTCCTCCAGTACTTCCTCTCGCTTCCACGACCTCACCAGACGAGAGTTCCCCTGTTTTAACGCCATCGAATTCATCTTCTTCTGTTTCAGGTTCAGAATCTGCAGGTTCTCCATCTTTAATCCATGGATCGGACGTTCCCTCGCCTCCTCCATCTCCCCAGCCAGAAGTACAGGCACCAGCTTCACCTCCTCCGCCAGCTTCGACACGGACAAGCAATCATACCCGGAAACCAGTTCAAAAACTGAATCTTCACACCACCATCTCCCAAGCGCCTGAAGCCATTCAGCGAACCGTCGCTGAAGCTCTAAAGAGTCCTCATTGGCGTAAAGCCATGAGTGACGAAATCAATTCGCATATCAACAATCATACATGGAATCTTGTTCGATCAACTAACGCTCATAATGTTGTTGGTTGCAGGTGGGTGTTTACGATCAAACGATTGTCCGACGGGACCATTGAAAGATATAAGGCTCGCCTTGTTGCTAAAGGTAACAATCAACGACCTGGAATTGACTACCACGACATATTTAGTCTGGTGATATATCATGGTTTTTACCCTGTTTAAGCCATGATATAAGTCCGTTTTATCAAGTCTTTATTCTATTATAGAGTCTTTTAGAGTCTTTTACAGGTTTTAGCACATTTGGAGCATTATTGGAGATATTGGAGTTTTATGGAACATTCTGGAGCAAAACTGAACTCTGGTGACTAAGTGCCCGATCAAAGCGTCAAGCATCGATCGATACCCCCTGGTATCGATCGACACCCATCGAGCAGATCACGACACGCGACTTTTAATGAAGTTTGAAGAATTGCAAAACTTGCCCAGAAGACTTTAATATTTACAAGAAGACCCCAATTCGTGTTTAGACTATTAAATTAGGTTTTACAGCCACTTTGGCTGTGTGCTTTTCATTAAGATTATTTTGAGGATTTCAGAAAGAGCTTGAGAGAGAGGAGACAAGTCAGAACTCTGTTCGTCCGAGAGAAGATTTCGAACCTCTGTTTTATTCTCTACTCTTATTTATTCTATTGATGATTTATTCAGTTATGTTGATTGTTTCAATTTCCATGTCTGGGTAGATCTCTTGTTAGGTTCAGGGTTCTCAATAGGGTTTTCTCTGAATGCTAGATTGATTTGTTATTAGGATTCACTATCTGAATTGATTCTTCGCCATAGGTTGTTTGCAAAGCTAATTCTAGATTGATCACCTAGAACTTAGATCTTAGGATAATTTATTAGGCGCGAGAGTGCGATTAATTACCTGACAGAACCTAGGGTGAGCAAAATAACTATTCGCAAAGAGATTTGGTTTAGTTGTTTTGTGAACAAATCAAACTTGATAATAAAAGCTGGTTTAGACTTTAGGATTCGCAAAGATATTTGGAATTCCTAAGATTTAGACTTAGATAGTTTTCGCAACGAGAGTTGGTTAGCTATATCTTAGTGATTTGAGTTCAAGAACCGTACTAAATCTGAATCCTGTTAGTTAATTTATCTGCATTTAGTGATTCTCTGATAAATACTCTGAACCTATCTTTCTCCAATTGATTTCACAACCGTTCTAACTTGCATTATGTTTTCAATACCATTAATCACTTAGCGTAATTCTCACATCTTTAATCTATTGTGTGTTTCTGTGAGTCCTTGTGTTCGACCCCTAGCTATACTATAACTACTGCTTTAGTATCTAAATAGGGTATTAATTTGAGCATATCAAATTTGGCGCCGTTGCCGGAGACTCAATTCGCCATTAGATTTTAGTTTGAGAATTTCGACTAAGTTCGTCGGTATCGGTCGATGCTACCTAGTATCGGTCGATACTCGTCGTTCTCTTTTTGTTGATATCGATCGACACCACCCAGTATCGGTCGATACTCAACGTGTTTTTTTTTGTTACTTTCGTGCCTTACTTAGTGTGTTTCAGGTGTGAATTTGGAACGTGCAAACAGGAAAGCAAAGAAGCCAGCAGAGATGAACAACACGATGATTCTGATTCAGGATGCTGCTGGAGCTTTGAGAGACCAAGAGGGTCAGTTGTGCAACGAGAGAGGACAACGTCTGGATGGAAGGGGAACATCATTCCCGCTTCTCCTGTTGCTGTTGGGATTGTCGCTGGGAACGCAAATGCTGAGAATGTTGTGGTTAATCGTGGCAGAACGATTGGTGAGTGCAACAGACCTGATCAGTTCTATGCAAATCGATCAGCGATTCGTCCTCTACCTTACCAGAGGAATGATTTTGAGCTGAAACCTGCATACTACACTCTTGTAGGACAGCACCCTTTTCATGGTCTTTTCAGCGAACATCCCATGGATCATATTGAGAGGTTCGAGGACTTGGTCACTAGCATCAAGAGAAATGGAGTGTCCTACGATTACCTCTTCTGCAAACTTTTCCCATACTCACTTGGTGGAGAAACGACTTACTGGCTGAAACAGTTACCTCCTGGATCACTGACTACTTGGGAAGAGACTAAGACTGCCTTCCTGAACAACTTCTATGATGATGCACGATCTGAGGATCTCAGGAACAAGATTTCTCAGTTCTCTCAAGGTCCAAAAGAGGCACTCAAGGCCGCTTGGATTCGTTTCAGGTCATATCAGAGAGATTGTCCGCACCATGGGTTCACTCAGGTTCAGCTGTTGGGTACTTTCTACAGAGGAATTGATCGGATGTATCAGATGTCCTTAGATGCTGCGAGCAATGGAAATTTCTACACGAGATATCCTGACGATGCCTATGTGCTTATTGAAAACTTGGTTTCTAGCAATAGTGCCAAGAATGCAGACATGGAGCGCAGGAGGCAAGCTGGTAACTTGGAGTGCAGACAGATTGCTGAGGTGAATGCTAAGTTAGATTCAATGCACAATTTGTTGATGGGCAAACAGCAGAAGGCTGCTCATCTTGCTGAAAATGATGAAGTGGAATATGTTAACTACATTGATGGAGTTGGATCTCATGATCAAAGGTATCAACGACCACCCACACCACCCAGAACTTCTGAGAGCAAGATTGAATCTATGTTTGAACAGCTTCTTCAAGGACAGCAGAAGCTGACTGTGGAATTCAATGGGAAAATGGATGTCCTGTATACTGATTTGAGTGGAAGGATCGACGCTATTAATATTCAGCAGAAGATGCTGGAAACTCAGGTAGCTCAGACTGCAGCAACTGTCAAGGAACTGTTGGTTCATTCACAGAACGAAGAGATTTCGGAAATCACCTATGTGTCGACCGATACCCTCTTGTATCGATCGACACCCGTTCAAGAATCTGTCAAGGACGTCTCGAAGGAGCAAGCATCGATCAACACACTCCCTGTATCGATCGATACCAACCCAGATACTGCAAAGGAGCCGCGTATGAGTATTGACAGACTTCAAAAGCCCAAGAAGCTGAATCCTATTCCTCAACACCTCCGAGCCACCATCACTCCAAAGCAGCTTCTTGGCTTTGAGAAGATGGTACGAAGAATTCCACACACACTGACTTTTGAAGAAGCTCTAGAGTACATGCCCTTGCTGAGTCACTTCCGAGATTTCAGAGAAACTTAGGACGAGATTAAGGCACTCTTCCTCAAAGCCAGAAGCAAGTCTCTACCGCTGCGGCAGTTGACCAAGAGGGAAGACCCAAGAATATTCTATGTTCCATGCTCCATGCTCCATCTCTGGAGTTGAATTCAAAGAGTCTCTCGTTGACTCAGGGGCTAGCGTCAATGTCATGTCAAGGGCAATTGCAGAAAGATTGGGAGCTGATATTCGACCTCCAAAGGCATCTATCACATACGCAGACTGTTCCACCTCACTTCCCTATGGTACAATCCCTG
The DNA here is from genome assembly GCA_030161315.1 of Eutrema japonicum. NCBI lineage: Eukaryota > Viridiplantae > Streptophyta > Magnoliopsida > Brassicales > Brassicaceae > Eutrema > Eutrema japonicum. The sequence goes on from BSQW01000013.1 coordinate 47,706,940, forward strand.
ATTTGCTGGTTAACATAGGAGACTGTCTGGTTCCTACTGATTTTCAGGTTGTGGAGATGAGCACACAATCTGGTATGCATTTGATTCTTGGAAGACCGTTCATGGCTACGGCTGGTGCCATTATGGACACACCCAGCAAGCACATCTCGTTCTCATACATTGACAAGGAGGTGTACTACAAAGCCATCCCTAGAGGAACTCCCGCACATATCTCTTGCATCACCGTTGTTCCAGGAGAGACGTTGGTAGTTGATCTTTTGGAAGAGCCTCCTGACGGACCTAATACCATCGACGTTCTAGATAGTCCTTCTGTCATCACCAAGAAAGACGTCAAAACAGCTAAGGCAGAGAAGAAGGTGAAGACCAAAGGAGTAAAAAGTTTTCCCCATGTGACTTTAACTCCTCAGAAGTGCGATGGAGATTCAATTGAATATAAGGTGAAGTGCAAGTAAACCTCGAAACCATTCTCTAAAGCTAGAGTCATTCTTACTTCGGAGCTGAAAGAGAAAGGAAAGGAGGCTGTGGAGAGCATGATGAGCAGAACTCTGAAGCTGGAGATGTCAAATTGTGGAGCTTGTTTCAGCGCAAGTTCTCATTCTTCTCCGGACTGATCGTCCGTACATTCAAGCTAATGACATAAAACGAGCGCTTGGTGGGAGGCAACCCACTGGTGAGTCTGTACATACTTTTTTATTTTATTTTTATTTTTCGTTTTTGAGTATGTTTCAGGATAAACAAGGAGCACAACGAAATCGCCTGAGTTTCGAACGATACCCTTGGGTATCGGTCGACACCCTACGCGAATAAGAAGGACATGTGTTGATTTAAGCTTGGTATCGACCGATACCAAGCTGTGTGTCGATCGATACTCAATGTTCCAGCACGGTAACTTCTTGTTTATCATATTTCCATTCAGTTCATTTGTTTTCTTTCACCAAATCTAGTCTAGATAACACTGGGGACATTGTTTTTTTAAGTCTGGGGGAGGTAGTCGCTGACTTTGTTTTTGTTTTTCTTAGAGTCAGTCCGTTTTTGAGTCATTCGTTGTTTTATTGAGTCAAAACTTTGTCTGAGACTGTGGTATTTTTCTTGAATCTATTGAGCTGACCTTGCTTCTAAGTGACCATTGTTACAGAATCAGCTCTAGATCGACTAATGAAAAATCCAAAGGCTGACCAGTTAACCAGAAGACACTCATGTTTCCAGCAAAGTTCCTTAAAGCCTGAGCCAAATTTTTGCACTTCATCGATGTGGTTAGTATCGATAAAGCTTGATTCCTCATTCGTATCTGACAAAAGAACCCATGTGTTTGAAGTAATGGTATTTCTCTCCCTGTTACAAGGTAAAAATAAGATGCATTAAAAGATGAAATGATTTTCTTCTGAGTAGAGGGTTAGGAAAATTTCATGCGATCCCATTATTCTACTTCAGAGGAAATGATCACACAAATGTGGAAGCGAGGTTAGAAAATTTCCTGTGATACCGTTATTCGCCTACACCTTTGATTACTTTTGAGGGAAGAATCGGGGATTCGGTGGCAAACACCATCAATACTCGCGTCTCGAACCTTAATATGTACATGCAAGAGATATAATAAGAAATAAGTCTGGGGGAGAGAAATAATATCAAAAAGTGTGAGAAAGGGTGGTTCCTTGTCATGATATTGTATGGGAAAGAATCTAGAAGGTTCTTGATATTAATCCACAGCGATGAAACTGGCGAGGATGGCTTGATCGAACGATGCTGTAAGATAATGTGTGTGGTCTGGGAAGCTGCGAATATCTACGAAGAAATACATGGTGGTTAGATCAAAAAGCTGGTTAGGTAACATTTGGGTGCTTAGGAAATTGGTCATTTTAATGTTTCATGAACAGGTGAGTCTCTACGTTTTCAAACCTCTTTCTCTGGTTTAGTCTTCTATTTGCTTGAGGGCAAGAAAAGGCTAAGTCTGGGGGAGTTGATATATCATGGTTTTTACCCTGTTTAAGCCATGATATAAGTCCATTTTATCCAGTCTTTATTCTATTATAGAGTCTTTTAGAGTCTTTTACAGGTTTTAGCACATTTGAAACATTATTGGAGATATTGGAGTTTTATGGAGCATTTTGGAGCAAAACTGAAGTTTGGTGACTAAGTGCCCGATCAAAGCGTCAAGCATCGATCGATACCCCCTGGTATCGATCGACACCCATCGAGCAGATCACGACACGCGACTTTTAATGAAGTTTGAAGAATTGCAAAACTTGCCCAGAAGACTTTAATATTTACAAGAAGACCCCAATTCGTGTTTAGACTATTAAATTAGGTTTTACAGCCACTTTGGCTGTGTGCTTTTCATTAAGATTATTTTGAGGATTTCAGAGAGAGCTTGAGAGAGAGGAGACAAGTCAGAACTCTGTTCGTCCGAGAGAAGATTTCGAACCTCTGTTTTATTCTCTACTCTTATTTATTCTATTGATGATTTATTCAGTTATGTTGATTGTTTCAATTTCCATGTCTGGGTAGATCTCTTGTTAGGTTCAGGGTTTTCAATAGGGTTTTCTCTGAATGCTAGATTGATTTGTTATTAGGATTCCCTATCTGAATTGATTCTTCGCCATAGGTTGTTTGCAAAGCTAATTCTAGGTTGATCACCTAGAACTTAGATCTTAGGATAATTGATTAGGCCCGAGAGTGCGATTAATTATCTGACAGAACCTAGGGTGAGCAAAATAACTATTCGCAAAGAGATTTGGTTTAGTTGTTTTGTGAACAAATCAAACTTGATAATAAAAGCTGGTTTAGACTTTAGGATTCGCAAAGAGATTTGGAATTCATAGGATTTAGACTTAGATAGTTTTCGCAACGAGAGTTGGTTAGCTATATCTTAGTGATTTGAGTTCAGGAACCGTACTAAATCTGAATCATGTTAGTTAATTTATCTGCATTTAGTGATTCCCTGAGAAATACTCTGAACCTATCTTTCTCCAATTGATTTCACAACCGTTTTAACTTGCATTCTGTTTTCAATACCATCAATCACTTAGCGTAATTCTCACATCTTTAATCTATTGTGTGTTTCTGTGAGTCCTTGTGTTCGACCCCTAGCTATACTATAACTACTGCTCTAGTATCTAAATAGGGTATTAATTTGAGCATATCAAATTTGGCGCCAGATTTATCATCCGGTCATCAAGCCAGCGACGATTTGCACCGTCCTCAGCACCGCCGTGTCGCATGATTTGCCTATGCGACAACTTGATGTCAACAATGCCTTTCTTCAAGGTCACCTTCGAGATGAAGTCTATATTACACAACCGCCTCGTTTTCAAGACAATGATAACCCGCACGCGATCTGCAAACTTCACAAAGCTATCTACGGCCTCAAACAAGCTCCAAGAGCTTGGTACAACGAATTGCGCACGTTTCTTCTTCAATCTGGGTTTACGAACTCCGTTGATGATGCCTTCATGTTCATCTATAAGACAAACAATATCCTCCTCTACATGCTGGTTTATGTCGACGACATCATCGTCACGGGCAATAGTCCATCTCACGTTTCCCGGTTTATCGCTTCTCTCTCTCAACGTTTTTCTCTTAAAGATTTGGGTGATTTATCTTATTTTTTAGGAATTGAAGTAACTCGTACGAAAGCCGGAGTACATCTAACACAACGTCGCTATATTGCAGATTTACTACACAAGGCAAACATGACGGATGCAAAACAGGTTTCAACGCCAATGGAGGCAAACTCCTCGCTCACACTTCTCTCGGGTATTGCCTTGGATGATGCAACGGAATACCGAACAATCGTGGGAAATCTTCAATACCTCTCTCTCACAAGACCAGATATCTCATTCTCCGTCAATAAGCTATCCCAATTCATGCACCGTCCAACCACATAACATTGGTCCGCCATTAAGTGTATCCTTCGCTACCTCTCCGGCACGATGATCAACGGCATCTATCAACACGCAACCAACAAACCAGACCTTCATGCATTCACGGATGCTGATTAGGCGGGCAATAAAGACGACTACACATCCACAAGTGCATACATTGTCTGTCTCGGCAGCCATCCCATTGCTTGGTCTTCAAAGAAACAAACCGGCGTCGCCCGTTCCTCTACCGAGGCTGAATATCGCTCCTTAGCCCCAACCACCTCTGAAATATGTTGGATTTCATCTCTCTTATCAGAACTTGGCATCAATGTCACACCAAAGCCTGTCATCTACTGTGATAACATCGGAGCTACATACTTGGCAGCAAATCCGGTTTTCCATTCTCGAATGAAGCATATCGCTATGGATTACCCCTTCGTACGCCAGTTCGATCAATCCGGTCAGCTGCGAATATCTCATGTCACATCTACAGATCAGTTGGCCGATGCTCTCACAAAGCCACTCTCCCGAGCTCGCTTCCAAACTCTCTCCGTCAAGATCGGACTCTCTTCGGGCCGTCCGTCTTGAGGGGGTGTGATAGAATATGGAAACAATATCTCACATATCAAGTCACCTCCTCTAATTGCTCTCTTAGTTAATACTAAATATTCTTACCGTTGTATAGAAATCCCTCTACTCATGTATATAACCTCAATACTCTGCATCAATACACATCGATTATCATAACTAATACCCTATATCTAAACTTTTTTGTTTGGGTTCAAATTGTATCTAAACTTTATACTATTTTTTATATACATGATTGTTAACTACCCCACATCCACATGAAATATGTCAGAAACCAGTGAACCCATCTATTTCGCCGGGATCTGTTCAGCCGCCGGCGAAATATTACCTCGATTTGGATCCAATATTTTCTAGTAACTTAGATTGATGTTATAACTTTTCCAATAACAATTGAAGAAGACGTGAATATAGATAAAATGTATACGCCTCATTATATAGTAGTAGTGTAATATTATGAAAGAATGTTATAGACTGATATAATAATCGCATCTCAATTGGTTGGTATATGGCACGCTTATCAAAGCCGATCGGCAAGGACTTATTGCGATCTTCTTTCTTTTTTGTTTTAAAAAGTTTACGTGATCATAGTGTTTTTTTGACCCCCAAACAAAAAAAAGTAAAACACATAAAAAATGATAAAAATTACTAGTGAATCAGGAAGCACTTTCAATAAAACAATTTAATAAATGAGTCTTGCCTTAAAAATGCATAAGTCCAAAGACATACAAACTTCACTATCTTTCAATCAAGATTAATGTCTGGCTTTATTTATACAAAATCACAGTCTTTTTTCTTTTCACATAAATACATAATAGAAAATCACATCTTTTTTGACGTCACATTTAATACATTTAACAATTACTTTTGTTTGTTTGTTAGTTAATTAAACTATAACGTTGATTTTTTTCTTCTTCTTCTTCTTCCATATAATTAGACTAAAATAGACAGACACAGTAAGTTGCTTCGGACTTGGTTTTACCCTCTTTTGTTGACACTGAAACATGTAAGAAAGCCAACGAAACGATGACGTTTCGCTGCCCTCACTTTTTTCAATTAAGAAACCAGCTGCTTTGAAAATAACAAACATAGATGCTATTTTCCCTTTTTCACCTTTTTACTTGAACAAAGTCACTGTAACAATTAAACACTGAATCTAAATTTCTTAACCAAGATTCGAAGTCTTGTTCGTACTCTTTTTTTTTTGTCTATCGAGGATTTTCATTTTGATTTTTCGTAGTATTTTTTATTGATCCTGTTTTCTCAAAAGCGGCCATGCCATTCATTACGTTATTGATTGATAAATGCCGTTAAAATCGAGAGTGATAATGCTTTGGTTCTGAACTCAAAAAAATAAAAAAAAATAAAAGAGAGAGTTAGAGCTGTCGAGATAATTTTGCTGATTATGGTTGATTTTGCGGATTAAAGGTTTAATGTTAATTTTCGGATCTATGTGACCGTGAGAACACAGGGTTAGAAACACACAAAATGACTAGTTAAGTGGCTCTTAGAGCTGTAAAGATTTTAAATTTAGTTACAGCTTTTAAAGGCAATATATATATATATATATATATATATATATATATATATATATATATTGTTTTGAATCCAATCTCTCGTGAAATATTTTATACTAGTTTATAAGATCACACAGTCCAAGTTTTATGTTTTTCTTCTTGTTTTATTCTTTGTTTTCTAGAGTTACTACTGTCGAGATAAATCTTCTGAAAGATTATGATTTGTTTGTTCGGCATTTTCCTTATGTATTTGTTCGTGGATATGATTTCTAAACAAATATTTGTAATTAAAGATCATATCTGATGTGAAAGTGAAAACTAGAGGTGACCAATCCAAGTTTTGGGTTGGGGTTTTTAGGTGTTTGTTTGGGTTTTGGTTATTTGGTTTGAGAATTATTTGATCAAATTCGATTTATATAAAATTTAGATCAAGCTTTTTAGGTTTTAGATCAGGTTTAAGTTTTTTGGATCGTAAATAATTTGACCAAAATAAACTTATATCTAATTTTATTTGGATTGTTTAGATTTTGTATTAGGTTTGGTTATTGAATGTTTATAAAAAATTAAAATTTACAATAACATCTAAAATAAATTTTTAACGCTAATTATAATAAATAAAATCTAGAAATAAAACAAAAAATTTATCCTTGATATACTATATAAATAATATATCTAAAACTAAGATTGGATTTTATTTGGATTTTTTTAGTTATCTACATACTAATCCAAATAACACAAATTCAAATTAGTAAAAATTATTAGATCAAAATATATTTTTATAGAAATTTATATCTAAACTAATTGAAGTTTTTTGGATTGGATTTAGTTGGATTGGATTTGATTGCTTAGATTGACCACCCCACCCCTTTGTGAAACCTCCAAAATAATAGTATGAAACTTACAAAATAGCTAGGCTTTAGTATATTGGTAATTAATTTCTTCTGACTTTTTCTTGAGTCTGATTTATATGTTTAAAAATAACATTGTCGTCCTCTTATTTGGTTGAGTATGGGCGTACTATATTAAAATAACAAACATTGGGATCTTCTAAACAAGATATAGCATAAAATTCTCAATTTAGTTATTTTATTTTTATTCGTTGATTAACTAAATTGGGGTAGGTTGCCTCCTAAGGCAAGGTAGTGATACAGCTGTGTTCATGTCCCAAGCATCATCTATGCCCGTTGCTCCTTATTAACACCACAATTAATTTATATCACGATTTCCGACAAAATTAAAATACTACTCCGTAATTAAAACATTCACAGTTGAAAAATGAATACTAGTCATTTTGTTAATACCGTAAAAAAAATATAGTCCAAACATAACTGATAGTGTCTGATATATTTCGACTCGATCATTATACAATAACCTTGATATTAGGTTTTATGGATCACTTTCTTATAGTATCTTATAATTTTTTGAACAAGTGCTCTGTATTGTCCTGACACATTTCTATCTTTTCCTTCTTTTTTTCATTATTATATTGTTCATATATAGGAAAATATGAATTATTCTACTTTCTTCGCATTATCTTTTCTTCAATGCTCTTTTTATTTTAAATTTGTTTTTATTATGTCTCTCCAATCTCTCTTTTTATTCGGATAAATTCTCATGTTCTCTGTGACAGGATAAAGTTCATGCCCCCCTCTTTAATTATTGCAATTATTGTTATATTTATATTACTGTATCTATTTCACTATATTTGGTGGCTTTCTTATGGAATTCCCATCTTCTTCAACTTTCTATAGACAAACTTCTGTTACAATACTCACCAGCTTTATCAATGCATAAGTTCATACAGATTAAGATGACAAGGATTAACGTTAACTTAATTACAATACTGGATTAATCCAACTACACTGAAGACAAACTTCTATTTTCTGTGGCTGCGGAGGTTTCCGGTTCTTCTGCGAGACTGTAGTATCCTTTTCGTTCCTTTTACAGTTTTTTTTATCTCTGCTTTAGATTTGTTCTTATGTTTGTATTTTACTCATGTTGTTGTAATCTTCCACCTGCAATTTATATTGAAAACCTTCGTGCAAAAATAAAAAAACATATAAAAAAGAACAAATTATGCATGGAGAGGCACAAAAAGGTCAAAACCTAGAAGATGGGAGCCTCCGTAATCGGGAGAAATAAAAATTAAAACAATTTTAATATACGAAATAATTAAGACAATTTGATAAAGATTTTTTTTTCTGGTAGAAAAATATAAACAATTTGTGTCAAATAAGGAAATATTATGGGATGAAAAAGAGTAGATCACAGTGTCCTTTTATTGGATCTCCTCTCTTTTATTTGCTTGTTTCTTGTTTTTAGTAGATTTTTGGTATTTGGTACATTCTTTGACTCTTGTTTTTTTATCACCCATCCATGTCCCTTGTGCTATATTAAATGTACTCAATTTATAGTGCACCTCACAAGACATTTTGTCTATGATAAATGTATCATCTAGGATAATATATATATCTTTGTTTTCATTATTGAATATACAAATACCTCTGGATGATTTGAAAGATTCATGCAGAATGGTTTTTCTGCCATATATAGAGGTCATGTAAGAGTCTCAAAGGTTACGTTTTTTTTTTGTTTTATCTCAAAGGTTACGTTAGTTATGCTATGATGAATTCTTTCATTTCCGGTCAGTTAATAGACATAATTTGTTTTTTTTAACTAATGGAATTAATATATTTTAAAATACAAATTAAAAATACTTCTTTTAATAATAATTGAAATTCTTTATAAAAAAAAGTTGTAGCAAAATAATAATAATAATACTATTACATAAGATATTTGATATATACGATATATCACTATGTAACTGTGGCACTAAAACCCCATATAAAATACATTATAATTCGGAATGAACTATTAATAAATTACTGCGTTTGGCAAATAAAATTCCAATAACCATTGCATTACATATTATTCAAAACTAAAGAAAGCCCGGTTAGGGAGAAGGACCGACGTGCAACATCATTATTACATATAAATAAACTAAAGTGTTAAGATTTAAATGGGCCTGAAAGCTTATGTGGCCCATTCATAATACAGGCCTATAGCTTTTAAGTCCACTGGTAATTAATTTTTTTGAATTTTGCTAATGTTGTTGCATACTTGTAGTTGCATCATGACGGTGTGATTGAGTTTAACTGGTTTCTAATTTTTATCATCCAATCATTTTTTATATAAATCAAGAAGAGAAATAAAAGCCGCAAATGCTTATTCCTTATATGTTTACATATATTATATATTTAATTTAAACAAAAAGACGCAAAATGTTTACATCCAATCATTTTGTATTGATTGCTTATGCTAATATAAATATTTTTTTAATAATTTAAATTCAGCATAAAATATATTTTTTACAAAAAAAAATTATCGGTAATTTTTAAAGTAACAGTCAGTCTCTACAGTTTTTATTACCAAACAGATTTTTATTATTTTTCTAAGTAACAACTACGGCTTTAACAGCTAAAAGTTTTTAAAACCAAAAGTCTACAGTCAAAGCCAAAAGTAACAGCTCTTACCAAGCATATGCCCGTTATATTTTAAATTATTCTTAATACCCTATTTATTTAAATTATAAAGAATATATAAATTTCGTTATATGATAGTTAACGTTAGTTTCCTTTTTTTTTTTTTAATAACCACTAGTTTCCATTTTTTTTCTCCCCTTTCTAGTTATGGTTTTGACTTTCCAAACGTAGAGTTTCGCCATTTCGGCATGTTTATTTAAGGGAGAATTGTAAGTTTATAGCAAAAAATGAGAATTATTGTCCTATTAGTACTTATTGAAAGATTATTGTCCCTATAATATTTATATTAAGGGTAATCCAGTTTTACCCTTTAAAATAATAATAATCAATATTTTAAAAAATTAAAATAAAATTTAAAATAAAAAGGGTATTGATAACAAAAAAGAAACAGTTTGCGACTTAAAAAAAAAGAAAAAAAAAATCTTGAAGAAGATATCGTGAAAAAAAAAATTGAAAAACGTGAGTTCAAAATAATTTCTGAAAAAAAAACTAAAGGATTACAACAACAAAAAAGAAAAAAACGTTTTCAAAAAGGGAAAAGAAAAAAAAGATTACACAAAAAATAAGGAAAAACGATTTAAAAAAAGAAAAAATATATATTTTCTGAAGATTTTCAGTTGTGTTGTCCTAGATTTTCTCTCAAATTTTGTTAACCGCTTGGTAAAATATGTATTCTACATTCAGTAGAATCAAGATAAAATGGTAGAACTTCTATTCTACAACAAAGTAGAATATAGAGAAAATGGTAGAACTTCTATTCTACAAAAGTAGAATATAGAGAAAATGGTAGAATGCGAATTCTACAATTGGTAGAATAAATACAACACTGTAGATAACAGATTCTATAGGGACAGTAGAATGCAAAACAAATAGTAGAATACATATTCTATACTTGGTAGATTTTAGAGAAAATACTAGAAACCAAATTCTACAATTAGTAAAACATGAAAATAAATATTTTAAAAAAAAATTGTTTTTCCTAAGATAAATTACACAATATATATTACTTACCTTATATGGATTTTTGGAATTTTTAAAGTAAGTATAAATATTTATTTGGCATTTTTTATATTTAATAAAAAGTATTTTAGTCTAAAAGTGGCAAAACTCAAATAAGTACTAAGGGGACAATAGTTCCCATTTTTGCTCTAAATTTACAATTATTCATTTATTTAAAGAGTTTTAGGGTTTTCTAAGGTCCCCATTGTATTTGATTGACATAAGAATAGATTAAAATAGTATTCTTCTCGTAATTGTCTCTGTTTTGGTATTTTCATATGAGATCCACACGGACCACATTATTGGCAAAAAAAGGCTAAAATCCTTCACGTACGTACGGTTGCAGATGAACGAAGAAGTGTGGGAGCAGATTTTTCGGATTTTCCATAAACCGGAGAAACCAGGCCAACCGTTGAGATATCCTTGCCCTTGTCGTGGCTCCATATCAAGTATGTCCACGCCAAGTGATTACTCTAGTTTAGATAGCTGCGAGGGGTTATCTAGTTTTATTTTTAGTTTTTTAACATGGATTTGTGGCTGAAATATGTCAAAAACAACTTTTCTTTTAATGAGGGGAATATGCTTTTTCTGATAGATTAGATATCTACAGTTAGGGACCAAAATCATGGATAGGTCTAGCTCGTATAGAACAAAACCATCCAAAATCCGGATGTGGCGTGTAAAATCTGTCGTTTTCCTTTGCACTTATAAGTTTAAATCAGAATCGGGCCGGGTCTAATACAGATTAGGCGAGGTCGGATATGTCCATTGTAACATTCCTAGCTAGAGATTTTCAAAGCACGTGTATAAGCCAAGAGCAGTCATTGTTCGGATGAGTCTTTGCTTATTGTGTGACTAATGATTATGTATGTACTCTTTAATTTGAAGATATGTAGGTGGAAATACCAGTTTTGACGAGTTTATTCCAAAAACGCCAACAAGACCAATATGTGTCTTCACCAAAGATATGTAAGTGACTAGGCCAATTAGTCGGCAACTAGTCTCTAATTGGACAATGTCAATTTGTTTGTTCTCTTAATTAATTAGTGTTTTACTGATTGTGTTTTTAGTTTATAAAACATTTGATAAGTATAAGTATCCGTATATATACGGATTTGTAATTTAATATTTTATAATCAGTTAAAAAAATTAAAAATGAAAAAACAAAATTAGATTACATGTGAAAATATATAATACATAAACTAAAAAACAAAGTTTATGATGAAATAAATATATACCCTAAAAAAAAAATTGGTGAAGAAATGTAGTAAATAGTTTTTGATACGATTATTGAACTTTTAATTATTTGGTGTGTAATAGACATACTATAAAATTGTGGTTTATATAGATGTGAGGAATTAGAATTATTTTTCTATATGATTAATTTTCATAATCTAAATGGAAAACTAAGGAATGTTTTTTTTTCCTTTTTATATTAATTTTGCCTTTTAGGATAATTTTTTTTAGTAACTTTACATTTTAAGATTATAAATCAATTATTAAATTTTCAGATTTTTGAGGTTTTTTATTAATCGATTTAATTTTTTTCCAACTTTGACTTGACACGTGTCGCGATTAGGTGAATTAACAAACATTCAGTTTTATATTATAAGATTTCTTATTCTAAATTGAAATATTATTTTAAAAATAAAAAATTGGCTTTTGTTCATTTTCTTTTTATGATTGTTATCTATTGTTTAATTTTCTTATTCTAATCTGAAATATGGTTTTATTTTTTCTATTTTAAAAAAACTTTGGTTTTCATTTATAGTTTTTGTTTAATTTCCTTAATCAAAACACAACTACTATTTTTTTCCTAATATCTTTAAGATTATAGTTTTTGTCTATTTTTTTCCTAATACCTTTTAAGATTTCTAAAATTTGAATTTTACTGTTAATATTATGTGTTAAAACATAATTGTAATTTTATTAAAGACATGTAAAAATATAATTGGAAATTTATTAAACATATGCCAAAATCTAATCGATTAACTTAACACGTTTAAAATATAATTGAAAATTTATTAAACATGTGTCAAAATATAATTATAAATTTATTAAACACATGTCAAAATCTAATCGATTAACTTAACACGTTTCGTTGTCATGCAAATTTTGAAACATTCTGCTTTATATAATAAATAAAATTGGGAATGTATAAAAAATTCATATGAAATCTAAACATATAAGAAATCAGGTACTTTGAAAAAATATATGATTAATTTCAAAAACTTATGAAATAAATATATACTTTGAAGAAAAAAATTGGTGAAACATATGGAGTAAATACTCTTGGACATGATTATTGGATTTTTAATTTTAATGTGTCAAAGTATATATTTATCTTTTGTAAATATTTAAGAACACATTCAAATTGAATAAAATATTATGCGGTTTATATTTTAGCTAAACAAAATAAAATATTTTATTTTTGCAGTTTATAAGATAGTTTTGATTGATTTTTTGAGTTTTAGAAGTCATGATTTGCTTTTTTTTTTTTTTTTTTTTACACGTTATTAGATTTTATTAAGCATAGGTAGAAACCAAATTGAAATACAAAGGTGGGATACCGATATCAAACAAAGCCCGATTTTCGAGTGCCAAATTGAAACAAGATTACAAGGAAACCCAAAGCAAACAAACTCGCGATTCCAAGCAAAGCAAAAAATCGATAAACCTGAAAAAAGAACCTCACACCAACTTAACAGATTTTTCTTCCCCTATAGAGCCTTGAAAGACACAAATCGAGGATGACTTCGCCGGTCAAGCCATCGATATTCCTCATAGTAATGAAACCTTCCAATTGTAGCATTCCTAAACTTCACATTCCGACAAGACATAGCAGATGCGAACTTCAAAAATTTCCTCAAACAATCTCCCGGAAACGGCGAGGTCGAAGGCTTCGACTTCTAAAACGCCTAGATAGAAGCTTTTGAACAAAGGTCAGATCTCGACCAGATCTGTGGGGAAAAGACAAGGAGAGAACGCGAACCAAACCGGATAGCACCAAACTCAAACAAGCCGAGAGAGGCAAAAGATCGAACCGGATAGGACCAAAGCAACTCCACCGAGGAAGAGAGAATCTGCAAGCTTAGATTCAAGGCACCAAATTCCCAGCCGATTTATGTACCTGAACAGAACGGGACGAGCGCAGGTGGGCCACCGTGAGCTGAAACGAGAAGACAAAGATGGGGAGGCTTGAGGAGAGAGAGCTAGCGGAACCAAATCGACATCGTTTGCAGCAAAGCACACCGTCGTTCACCAATGAACCGGCGACACCGAGAAGAAACAATCACCACGCGGAAAAACCAAGGCCCGAACACAAACCTCTGAACTAAATACCGGCCTGAAAGAAGGACAATCACCACCAAGGAAGGGGCGCCGCCGCCTCGCCACCACCGGAGACAACCGACAGAGACAAACCGAAGCTATGAAGAACCGACGAACCCTAACCCAAGTCCAAAAACACCCACCGAAATCACCTCTCAAGCTCCTTGAACCCAGATCTAACAGCAAAACAAAATAACAAGAAAGATCTGGAAGACAAATAGGAAGAGAAGAGGAAAAACGAGATCTGGATGAGATTTGGTTGTTTAGAATTTGAATAAGAGAACTAAAAGATGAAATTACATATTTTAAAATTAAAAATGTGTAGATTGTTATATAGAGCTTGGTTTTGGTCGTATATTAATAATTTTTTTTTGTTAAGTTTTTTTGTCATAATGGAAATGATTATAAATTTTTAAGTTTGGTTGTATATTGGTAATTTTTCTTTTAAGTTTAGAGTATATTTATAATTTATATTTTTTAAGTTTGGTCGTGTTATAAATTTTTAAGTTTTTTTGTTATTTTCCTTTATTGTAATTTTTTTTTTTTTAAGATTATCTTTTTAATTTATCTTTTTTACATTTTTTAAATTTGGTCGTGATATAAACTTTTAAGTTTTTTTGTCACTTTCCTTTATTGTAAGTTTTTTTTACTTATTCTAGTTTTTTTCTTTTTTTAAATTGCATTTGTTAGTTTAACATTTTTAATATTTACTTTAATTCATTTTTTTACTTTTTAATTAAATTGATACATGTCAAGATCTAAATTATCCGTGACAAATATAACGATATCGTGATTGATAATTATCCTACGTGTCACGCTAAAGATCCAGCTTTCCATAATAAGATGATATATATATATATATATATATATATATATATTTCAATGATTTCTTCTTAGGGGCACTTTAATTTTAGGGAATGGTGAATTTTAGATGTTCTTATCTTCAAATAAAAATTATAGCTTAAGCAGTAATAAAAACTATCACCGGACGATTAATGGGCTTAATTAACCATTAAATCGAATGATTTTACATGTTTTTTTTTGTGTTGAGTGGATTAATCAGTATACTAACTATATGACATGTTTATCTAAAATCAAATAGGTTTTTGAGACTCGATCCATTTTTAGAACACACTAAAATAAATGGACTTATTATCACAAGAATTGGTATAATTAGTGGTTGAGCTATGCTTCTTGTTGTGTATAATGGTAATCTTCTATATATTTGGGTTATGGATTGTTAACATCTCTCTGTTTGTGGTTGACAAACGTAAGAGTATCTCAAGAAAGATTTCTGAAGAGTGAAGATTATAGTGAAGCTAATGTCAAAACTGCTGCGGCTGTCATTTGTGAAAGATGTGAGAAAATCCAGAGATTAGAAGACTCCGAACCAAGAAGAGTCTTTTGAGTTCAATGAAACATAGAGTTTTAGAAGATATTGTGGGCAATCATTTTTAGTAAAGATTGTTATGCAGTTATACTACATTTAAGGTGATTTAGTGCAAATCAATGCTCTCTGACATTATAGAAAGTACTTCTAAGACTTTTGGTTTCATGGATTCTTACCTTATTGTCTTGGACCAAACTTGTGGTTGCCCCCACAGAGCAAGCAGTAGTCATAAGTTTGTACTTTGTAGAGTTGTATTTATTTTTCTCACTTTATTAAAAAAATATATGAAAAACTCTACCTATAGCGATGAATATAATACATCTTTCTATCTCTTTTTTTTGTTCAACTTCATAGAATCTATAAAAAAACTGTGCCTGTTTAAGAGCAATTTTAAAATTAAAATTTTCGAAGGAAATATATATAAATAAGGTGAAAAGTAGGGATGTTAATATGGGCCTTAAACCCTGTATTTTGTAATATGGCTAAAAACGGACAAGTTATAATTAATCATTGGGTTTACAAGGTTAAATTTTTGTTCTTCTACAAATGGGTTATCCATTAGTCCAATAACTTTTAATAAAAACTTAAACACCAAAATGAAATGTTTAAACCAAAATCAAATTTCTCTAAAACGTAATTTTGTATTTTTCTGCCCAAAATGTGATTCTGCATTTTTCGCAAAAAAATGATTTTAGACTTTTCCGCCAAAAACGTGATTCCGCGTTTTTCCACCAAAAAATGTGATTATGCATGTTTCTGCTAAAAACATGATTATGCATTTTCCCATAAAAAACATGATTTTGCATTTTCTCGCCAAAAACATGATTTCGCATTTTCCCTCCAAAAATGTGATTCCACGTTTTCTACCCAAAAAAGTGATTTCACATTTTCCCGACAAAAACATGATTCCGCATTTTTCTGACAAAAACGTGATTTCGCGTTATTCGACCAAAAATGTGATTCCGTTTTTTTCAGCAAAAAAGTGATTCCACATTTTTCCGACAAAAACGCAATTCCGCAGTTTTCCCGCCATTTTTTTAAATTGTTTTTTTAATATTATATTTTAAAGCGTAAAATATAAATTAGAGTTAACTTTTACATAAATATTTGAGTGAAAATTTAATATATAAATCTAAAACATAAACTAATATTATATGCTTGTTTTTAAGGGAAAAAACATTGCAGGGCTGGACTAACCCTGGTTTAACCTGTTTTTGTATAGATTACAGAGCTAAAACAGGTTAGAGCTTACACATGGCTGAACTTATAAAATACATGGTTGAAGTGTTATGAATAATTATATGGATGACTATTATAAAATCCATACTCTAAGAGATTCTAGAATATTTTAAATTTACTTATTCCTCAAATATTTATATACATATATATATATTTTTATTATTCATAGAATAAATAAGACACAATATTTTTTTCTCTGTTTTATTCACAACTAGGATTTAATCCGCGCTATAATTAGCGCGGAGTTTTTTTTTAAAAAAAAATTGGTTTGAAATTTAAGAAAATTGCCTTTATCTGAATTTTAGAATATAGTTAACTAATGAATATAGATAAAAACTGTCAATTTTTAATAATTTGTCTATTTAACCCATTTTACAGTGAACTAAAATATTATTCGGGATAATCCGCAAAAACATAACTCTAATATGCACCGTTAAATGAATCTAGTCTTTGTGGCTATTCTACGAACTCTTTCAAAAAATAGTTTTGTTGTGTCTAACTTTTTATAAAATTAGTAAAATATTTTTCAGCTTTTGTTTTGATATATATATTCAAATAAAATATAATAAATTATAGTGAAAATACTAAGATTTTGGATAGAGTTTTTTTTTTGAATATATATGAATTGATTATTATTTTAAAATATATAATAAAAATAATTAAGAAATGAAATAATAAATAACTTATTTAATGTAAAATATATATTTTCTATATTCTAGTTAATAATTTAAAAAAATTATTATATTATTTCTCATTTCAATTATTCTTTATTATTTGTAATAAAATTTTATGTAATAATTTACAAAATAAACTTCATTTTTAAAAATATTTTCTTAAATAATATTACCGAGATACGTAACATATCAAGCGGACCGAACCATCCCTTAAGTCGATACACGGACAACACCTCTTCTTCTCTCACCGTTCGTCTGCTCCACGGCCCACCACATGTCCATACGCATATGTCTAATCAACGGCTCAGATTTGATCTGACATGTCATGTGTGAATTAAAAGACGGATTGGGAGGAACGTGATGGGCGGTGGGATCTGCACGTGATCAGAGGAGCAACGGTCAGATAATCCGGTGGTTCTTTATAGTGGTAGCAGTTAGGGGTGGGCATTTTAACCGAACCGAACCGAACCAACCGAACCAAACCGAACTCAAACCGATAAACCAATGTATTTTTGTTAATTAGTTAATTAATAATATTAAAAATAATAACACATATAGTTTTATATTAATGCTATAAGCCTATAATGACTCATATAAGAGATGAATAAACATTGATTTGTATAATTAACTTATATTTAAGTTTTTTGCTTGTTGTAGATTCATTTTAGTGGCATGAGAGAGACGAAACCATAATTTGTTTTATTTGTTTAATTTTGATTAAGTAGAATAATTTCAGTTTGGTTTTAAAATTTTAGGGAATGATTTTTTTTATGACTTCGTTTTGTTTACGTTTCGTTAGGATTCTTGTTTTTATAAGTTGATTTTTTTTAAACCGAACTAAAACCAAACCAAAGTACAACCGAACCGAACTAAACCCAAACCGAACACAAACCGAACCAAACTTATTTCGGTTGAGTTCGGCTAGAGTTTTATTCAACCCGAATCAACCGAACCGAACCCGAACCGAACCCGAAATTAAACCGAAATGCCCACCCCTAGTAGCAGTGACCGTTTTTATCAAATCATTATGGACCGACAATATCATACATACAAAACAAATATTATTTTTAAGTACGATACTACATTCATATGAGTCACCTCTCATATAATCTTGAATAAAACATAAAGTTGTTATAATCTCGTTCGTATGTAAATATATTACAGTTACGTAAGTGCATATGTGTAAGGATTGACTATTTGACTTTCTACTTTAAGGAAAAATAGTTACTAAATTAATAGTGAGTTTTAAGATATGAGTTACTTTAATTTGTTTTTGGTTCAGATCATATAGATCAGAACGGGTTGAAGTCTGTTTGACTATCTATCGTATGCTTTTTTTTAAAGGAAAATGTGTTCGTCCTCTTTATGTGACATATTTAAAATTGTACAAAAAGGTTTGGTGTATGTACAATAATAATAACAGCAATGTTAGTAGAGGTGGGCGGATCTGGATATCCGGGAATTTCAGGATATTTGAATCCGGATCCGAGTTTTAACTATCTGGATCTGGATCCGTTGTTTCCGGATATCCGCCCTAGAAATTAAGATATCCGTCGGATATCCGGATCCGGATCCGAAAAAAAAAAATGTAATTAGAATAAAATATTAAAATAAAGATAAATTAAAAAAATTATATATATATTTTAAAGAAAATAAATAAATTTTGATATTTAAAAAAAAAAAAAAATTAATATATAAAATCTCAATATATTTAATATTTTATTAATAAAATATTATTTGAATATATTTAAAGGAACCGGATCCGGATCCGAGATTTTACTATCCGGATCCGGATCCGGCCCCTCCGTTTTTTCGGATTGGATCTCAACGAATCCCGGATCGGATCTCGGATCCTGGATAATATGTTCCACCCCTAAATGTTAGGACATATAAATTATTATTGTTCGGAAGAATAATGATTGCAGCAACAGTCCTTTTACTGGTAAAGGTTGGTTATGATCACTGATCACAACATTTTAATCCCTGAGTGTACTACATAGCTGTAGACTGTCTGATACATCTCATCTAACCCAATTATTTTCTGGATTATTAAGTGTTTGGTACCGTACACATCTTTTTATTTGGCTATTCCTTAATAATATGAGCTCTAATAATATCTCCAATAATTGTCCAAATTAATTCTAATATATTATTTTGTTTACTTATTTTTTTTGTTTTAACACGATATTCGGAGAGTTTTACAAAAATTGATACTTTATAGAAGTTTTATTAGTTTTTTTTTAACATTTTCCTAAAATATTGTTAAAAATATCACTTCATGTAATATACATGAAAATTTAGCTTTTATACAATACGGCGTGTACGTCTGTGGACGATACACGTGAAGGTAGAATAAGGGAATTTTTATCATTTGTTCGCTAAAGAACAAAAAAAAAATTAAAAATACTAAAATACTAAAATATTAAGTAAAGTATAAATAAATACCATTTTTTCAAATTCTCAACGACTAAAAACAAAATTTCCAATAACCTTTTTCCACTTTTTCTATTTGTCTTGCGATTTTTTCCACTTTTTTTATTTATTTGTCAATTGAAATCACATAAATACGGTTTAGGCGTTTACTCTAAAATTCATAAACATAGCCAAAACAATTGAAAATCTAGATCGCGAAATGTTGACTCAGAAATTCCATAAAATTTTTAAGATCTCTCGCAGTTAAGAAGAAATTAATATTTTATGCAGAAATCTTATTGTATTAATGGTGGATTATGAACTAAAACTCATATTAATTTCTGAACTTTGATGAATTTGGTGTGTTTTTTTCGCCATTTAAAACATTTATATTAGCAAATCATAACTGAAATTATAGTAAAAAAATCATGATCCCTAAATTATATAATGAATTTTTAAACTACTAAATCACCATATATTGATTTATAAATTAGTTGATAAGAGAGAGAGAGAGAGAGAGAGAAAACTCGTTATTATACAATCACTTTTCTCATATTTCAAAAAACAAAGTTCTAAAATGAAGTGAAACAGTATGTTATACAAGCAATTGATTAATCTTTGCTCAACCCCTATGAAGAATTTTTTTTTTTTTTTGATAAGCTGGAGTATCTAAAGGTTTACTAGGCCCAAGACTAATCTTCAGCGGCATAACAACAAGGGTACACGACATCAATTTGCTGATTTAAACGTGGAAGGGTGGCCAAAAAGATTCGAACTCAGAGTAGTAGGGCACATACCTATATTATTGGAATTCCCAAACCACTAAGATACAATCTATTGGTTCTCCTACGAAGACATCAAATAATTTTAAAAAAAATTCATAAACACTCTATAGTTTAGAAAATTTTATCCATTACTTTTTTCCCTGCAGATTCTCTGTTCTTAAACAGTTTTCTCATCACTAGTTTTTTTTTTTTTTTCTTAGGAGAAAAATTCACGAAAGATGCGTATGAAACTAATAACGTGGTTTAGTAATCATTTCATAGTTCTTCTTAGAGCATGATCAACGCAGATTTCTTAAGCAAGTGCTTAAGAATTTTTAACATTTAAATAAATAGAAATTGGTTTATTTGAAGAAGCATCGACGCTTATTTTAGCGTTTTAAGATGCGTTGCTTAATGCCACGTGGCATGGTCCGATTGACCCGAATTAAAAAAAAAAAAATCATGAAAGATGGCGAGATTTTTTTTTTTTGAGTCACTGAACCATCATCTTTTCGTCTATGAATATGATCGACGGATTCGCAACCGCTACAGCCAAACGCTTCCTCTGCTCCGTCAACAGTCCGCTCTCCCCGGCGACTCCCACCATCGCGTCCTTGATCTCCTCCAGCTCGATCGTCTCCAGAACTTGTTTCACGAATCTCTGCAACGGATTTTCAGGCGATTTCATCCCTTATATACACAGTATTTACATAAACACACATATATTTACATAAACACATACATATTTACATGAACACATATTTACAATATACAAAGATATGTATATTCGGATATGTAAATATGTGTTCATGTAAATATGTGTTCATGTAAATATGTATGTGCTTAGGTAAACATGTGTGTGTTTATGTAAATATGTATTCATGTAAATATGTATGTGTTTATGTAAATATGTGTGTGTTTATGTAAATATGTGTGTATATCACAAGATATTCTGATCTGAGCAAGCTGTTCATGTACAAAATTAAAAAAATCGATGTGGTTGTGATGAATGCTTCTTAGATACATGTCAAGTCGATGTGGTTGTGATTAATGCTATCTTTTTTTTCTTTTAAAATGTTATGTTTTTATGTCAACTATGTTTAATTAAAAAAATAAACTCTATTTAAAATAAAACAAAATTATAATTTCTAAATATAATTTGGTTGAGCACATATGGGAAAAATTTGGAGATAGGCAAGATGTCGATAGAGTGTTCATTTCCGTTTATGATTTCTAAATATATGTTGAAAATGTTTTATTGTCAAGTATGTTTCAAATTTCATTTAATCCAATATATTTTATGTTTTATTCATAAATAAAATTAAAACTTACAATAAAATAATTAAAATAATTTTTTATTCTTAAGCACCCCTAAATAGAATTCTCCCATTGGAGTAGAGAAAACAAAAAACTCTTAACAAAAGTGTTTAAAACAACTTTAATAATTAAATATATGCTAAGCACCCCCATAAGCACTCTAGCATTGATCATGCTCTTAACGTCGTTCGATATCGTACAAAGGTAATAAAAGACAGCGTTGCGTTAAGAAAACGACGTCGGCTTTTGCCATCGTTCGCGGGACCCATTAAACGTTATTTTGCGTTTTTGTTTGGGAAAGTCTTCACACGTGCGTGCGCGTTGGTGCTTCTTTCCGAAGATTTTAGAGATATTCCACAAATGAACCTCAAATAAAAGTAATTAATCTAAATATCATCCCGGGAAAAAAAATATCTTTAATTAACCCTTTCCCCAATTAATTTTTGTAGAAAAACCACGGCCTTAATGTACAATTCCAGGTTTATTTATAGTATTCAGTATATTTTGCTTGCCACGGTCCCCAATTTTAAATTTTGTTTCTAATAACAAAAAAAATAATGCATAATTACACATTTTTAAACCTTTTGAAAAAGTAAAAAATTATTGCTGTATTTGTTTTTAATAAAAGGAAAAGAATCTCGATCGGGGGAGTAATTTGTATTATCATGACCGAGAAACCGACTCCGCAAGTTTCCCGATTCGTTTGACGACCTCAGGAGATAGCTTCTTCACCGGTTTCATCTCCTTCTCCGGTCTAAAATCAAAACCGAGAGCGTCCGATACTTCCTCGGAGCTCCATCCAGCTTTTCGGAGCGACTCCGAGAACCGACCCGCTTTCAAAAGCAACGCATCTAAAACCGCTTGATTGTCTAAAATTACCATTTCGCCCTCAAAGAAACCAGATGCCGATACGTGGACGATATCGTCTACGTCGGATTCGCTCCACCCGCCTCCTCTTAAAACCGACCCGATCCGGTTCACGTACTCGTCGACCCATTTCGGCGTCTCCGTTCTCGGTAAGTCTAAGTATCTCTCCGGCGATGAAGAGTGTGACGACGACATCGAAGAAGCCGAGTTTCTCCGGCGACGATCCACCGCCGCGTCACTCCAAAACTCCACCCATCTAGGTGTACCCGAACCCTGAACCCGACTCGAATCTAAGCTCATTCTGGAGAAATTCGACGAGGACGACGACGATGACCCGGCGGATTTCTCGCTCACCGAACGCTGCTTAGTGAGAATAGCCGGACACGAGTCGGATCCTCTGAACACAGACTCACGCTCGAAAAAATCGGATAGATCCGACCCGCAACAGAAAATCCGGGTCTCGTCGATGTAGAAAACCGGGTTACCCGCTAAAGACGGGCTACAAGGAATAAAGCAGTGATCGAAAATGGGTATCATCAAAGGAGCTCTTTTGAGAGCGTTTCTCGCGACCCGTAAAGCCTTTTCCGGGTCGGATGGTCTCGGGCCCCAAGATTTGCTCCAGAGCGTGTTTCTCGCGATCTGAAACGACACGGCGGCGATTGGAAGATCGATCATGGCTCGGAGATGGAGACGAGCTCCGGGAGAACGCCAGTCTGGAAATCCGGCGCCGACTGGTAAACCGGCGGTGAGAACGGCACGGAGATCCGGTGGGAAGGCGAATGCAAACTCGGCTTCCGCTCGGGCGAATTCGGCGTCGGTTAGACCCGGTTGGACTTGGATCCCCGAAGTGTGTAAGTGTGAAACTACTTGGTCGGCGAGAGATGAGAAGGAGACGAGGCTGTTCCTGACGGTTGGAGTCGTTGGTGCGGAGGCGCGAGCTGAGAGACGGCGGAGACCCGCCGCGTGTGCCGGACGGAGACCGGTCATTCTCCGATCAACGTCGACCATTTTCGTTTGTGTTTTTTTTTTGGGAAAGAACAAAAATTTGGGTAGTAAGAGTTCTGGAAAAGAGTAAGCTTTATGAGTTATGGGGTTTCAGATGGCGAACTGAAAAAGATGATATGCGAGAGAGAAAGAGAGAAGCTTTTGTTTGATCAAAGTAAGGAGCTTCTTTTATTTATAGCAAGTTTTATTGGTGGGTCCTACTAATTGTCTTTCCTATTTATTTGGTTTTATAATTTAGTATTTTGTGAAATATTGAAATAGTTCGATTTGTAAGAATCTCTCATTAGTGTGACTTCATCGACTGGACTAATTTGATGATTAAAGTCTCTGATATTTTCTTCGTTGAGATTCTTTAATTATCTAAATCAGCATCAGATACCTTTCTGATCGGTTTAAAACTTTTGTTTTAGTTCTCTTTCACGGCTCTGATTTTCTTGGAAACACGTAGGACCCATGCATAAATTATGGATACAAGCAAGGTTAATAAAAATCAGATTATCACATTAATCAAACATTATATAGAGTCGGTTCATAAAAACCGACTATCATCAGTCCGGTTTATAATCGACCTCGGTCGGATTAGAGGTATGTTTCGGATTTAGAAGCATTGTAGATGTACTGAACAAAGATTGAAATATATATCATATCCACTCCACCACGTTGCATCAAATCATGTTCCTCATTTCATTAGGGACAGGATCAATATTAATCACTGTTTGAATTTGATTTGGATTTCTCCACTTAATCATAATTTTTGCGGTGGGTTTAATAGTATATAAACTAGCATATTAATCCTACATCACTATAGGAGGAATCTGAGGTTTAGCTGGTGAACTCATCTTCTTTGTGTTTCTTTTAAAGGATTTTTAGAGGAAAAAAATTATGTATTTTTTGTATGATATTCTAGTTCGGTTTCTCGTTTTTTTTTGCTCTGTTTTGAGTTGAGAAATTACTTGTTTTTATTGTTTTTTTTCTGTAATCTCTGTTTTAAGGTCCCTCTTGTTTAGGTTTTAGTCTTCGGAAATTCGATGAATTCGTCGGTTTTGTCACTGAAAAGTTTATGGTTTTATAGTTTTTTTCTTTGTTGTATGTTAGTATTCCAAAAATCGGACTTTTGTTTATCGGAAAAGTGTTCCTGTCGATTAAACATCATATCCCACTCATGTATTCCATCCTTGTATTTCACTTTGGTTTCTATCATATTTAATAAAAAGATAAAATTATCAGATGAAAAAAAAAGCATATTAATCCTACATCATACCAAGACATCATTTATCATGAAATGGATCAGAGTATTTTGTTTCTTTCTAAAAAACCCGTACTTGAAAATCCAAAGAAAAAAACAGTACAGATGCATCTTACGCGTGAATTGTAGTTGTAAAGTTGAAAATTCCACCGCTTGTTTTTCTGATTTTATGGTAAGACTTTTTACTAGTTTTTACGTATCTTATCTATATAGTTGTGATTTAATTTAATGCGATAGTGAATCTATGACCGTTGAGGCATAATCTTTGGGGGTAAGCAATAAAAACTGTCACGCGACTCGGGAATCTCACATGCCAATACCAATATGGCAAGGATTCTTTAGAGAAAAAAATGTTTCGAGTGTTAGATCGAAAAAGCATAAGTTTAAATAATCATTTTTATAGTACTACAATTTTCAATATAAATTTTGTGGACATAATTTCAAATTTACATCAGTGTATAAACACAGTAGTTTGTGTATTCATTTTCTAACGTCGTCGAAGCTGCCTATTATTAAAAGCATTAACTTCAAATAAACGGTCACTTTGTCAGCTTAACCACATTAGGTTTCAGGAAGAAAAAAAAGTCACATGTTTTTTTTTAACTTTTGGAATACTCTCGGGCCCAAATAGATTCAAATTAATCTTCTGAATAAAAGTGATATAGCCTATTTTTAATATTTTAGGCCATAGTTAATGTGATAATTCCGTTATCGAGGAGAAACAATCTTTGATCTGGACCAGCATGGCGACTCTTCCAACGGAGAGGAAACCACTCCACTAAAAAAATCACATGTTAGGTATTGTTTTTTTCTTTTCACTTTTTTAAACCCTAGCTATATTTTTTTAGGGTCAAATTTTATGCGTAAATTCGGAATATGATCAAATTTCCATGAATCATTTGTCAAATATAATATGTTAACGGGTCAACGGCATAGACTTCTGCATACCGTACGTGGCCTCCTTAATTAATGGAGTACTAAAGGAGTTTATTATGTTGTTTCCAGAGATTAATTAACTTGTAAATTACATTTGTTTGATGTTCACACTCGCAAATGATACAAAATCTACTTAACGTAATTAAGCTACTTCCATCTGAACAAATAAAATAGCATCCAAACCAACGCACTTGTTCTTATTAAATATTACCAGTGTGTATCTACAAAAAATATTATATTTTAAACCCTACGTACATCTTTAACAAACAAAAAAAAATCCCTAAGTAAAATATACGTTTATAATTGATGGCGAAATTATATCAGAATGTTTTTCTAATTTTGCATGAATATATATACCATTTATACAATCCTACAAAATCGTAAATGCTGTTCACTCATTCAGAAAATTCAATAATGAAATTTAATATCGTATAATTATTAGTTATTTTATTATCTAAAATAAGAATAATAATAAGAGATCTCAAGCTAAGAGCATGTCCAATGGTGAGGTTCTAAAAATGGGTATCTAAACTTTTTAGAACCTCACCTTTTAGAACCCTAACATTTTGTATGTTAATTTTTAGAATCTGTATCTAAAAGTTCTAACTTTAGAACCCTTCTCTCTTCTTTTTAGAACCTCTCCAATATTTATCAATTATATATCATTATAATTTTTTAGAACTCTTTTATTTAGAACCCCCATTGAACATGCTCTAACTAGCTAAGTAACTTCTATGCCACTCCACTTGCTCAGTCCAGTTATAATTGTGTCCGACCCGATTCCAAAGTTTTAATTATTTATCTATTTTTATATATTACTCAGCGTTTGGTGGCTTCATACCATCTAACATTAATAAATGTACAAGTTCGCTGAAACATTGTTAATATTATGCTATTTACTGCTGAATCGACAAGATTTTTCTGTTGATTTATTTGACGGAATACATCAACATAGTGGTTATCATCTTGATAGTCGTCGATCATCAACCTATATTATAAAAAACAAATTCCAAAAATATGAATTTCAACCTTAGATCAGAAAAGAAGCTGGATCAGATCTGTAGGTAATATAACTTATAAGAGATTTTGGTATTATCATCGATGACAAGACAATCAAGTATTTTATTTATTAAAATTGACCATTTTTTCGTCGATACATGAACTATATATTATGTAACGATGTGAAAGGTTGGACTTAGGTATGGGTAAGAGTTAATGAAATGTTCTCATAAGGTCAAGAGTATTTGTTGTCAGGGTGTGGAGCTTTTGGAACATTTACAAGTTAGATGTTTAATTGTAGCTGAAGCTGTGCGACATTTTGTAGGGTCCATTTGTCCCAACCACATAATCTTAACATCTTTTAATGATTTGTTGTAGGAGATATAAGGGAGGTGCCATTTTTTTTTTTGCGACTAGTTCATTGATTAATTTAGGAATATGTATGTTTGTTGTCGATTTACTGAATTAATAAGAGTCAATTCAAAAATTGGATTTTTGTTTTTGTCCAATTTTTGTTTTATTTGCAGAATAATATGTGGTTTACTATGTAAAGGTGAAGCCATCTATTTATATATTTATGACATAGATTGAAATGAGACATAATATATCTCATGTTTGGGTTGTATTTGTATATTTATGACATAGATTGAAACGAGACATAATATATCTCATATTTTGAACGACAAACGAATTACAAAATAATAAGGTCTAGTTGACTATCCCAAATTAAGTATAGATCAAACCTCTTATTTAGCACGACAAATGATAAGGTCAAACATGTTCGACGTCACGTGATGTTCCATGTATATTTGACATATATGTCGACGAAATTTATGGCAATATCCTTGAATTTAAAGTGTCGTTACAAAATGTCGTTATCGTTTAGACAATTTTGGTCAGTTTTGTGTGGCTTCGACTCTAATCGACCGTTGCTAGTCCCCACTCGATCACAACTATCGATCAGTCAATTTGATCCAACATCTTTGGTTTGGTTCAATGTCTTCTTATGCAAAATGTCAAATCTCTTGTTGTGATCGATGGGTTAGTTTTCGTAATTGATTTTTCTTGTTGGTTGATGTTAAGAGAACATAGGACGTCGCTCAAGTTTGGTGTATAATATAAATAAAAAGACCAAAAAATATCTTTAATGAAATCATAATTAAAAATAAAGCAGTGGCAAAAAGACATTTTACCAGACCAAAGTACAATTTTATAATTAACCTGATTACACTGTTCGAGATAGATTTTTGGGATTTTTGTTATAAATTTTTTTTTATAATTAACCTGAACACAAATACTTGTGATGTTTCCATTTTTTATAAGGCCACAAATTTTTTTTTTACTTATTATTTTTATATTAATTTATTATTATTATTTTTTTCCAATAATTTTTAAATTAAATTAGAATTATGTCTTAAAACTTTTATTTTATACATTTTACAAATGGTCACATTTTTTTTTTTTTTCGGACCATCATTTTTGTTGAACCGGACCTGTGCGGGTTTTATGTTTGCACTTGGATTGATGGAGAAATGAGTGTGATCTCGAGATTAGCATGGTCATAGAACATATAGTTGTATAAGATTATGTGAAAGATGTATTCATTATACCATATTTTAAAGCGGTAATTGTGACAATAGTTTAAACCAACAAACATTTAAAAATAATGTATATTGATTTTATCGGAATTGAAGGTGAGCCAGACGAATATAATAACAAAATACACAAAGAAGGCATATATTATTTCATTGATAGACTAGTATTATATATACTAAAATATCATAACCAATAAAAATGCTATATAATTAAATAACTTCAAAGAGGGTTAAAAGCTTCCGCATGTGCTTAATACCTTATTATACCTTCCACCATAACCTGTTTTACAAATAATTAAGAGAACAAGTAGACCGTATTATATTTGCATAAAGGTACATCAAGTTGCTATCTAAAAAAATTAAAATAGATTTACACAACAAAATACACTACTTATGTTCTTACCAAACATAATTACAATCTATTACAGTTGGTATTCTGAACTAATTAAAAATCCGATTAGTGAAAATAAATATAATAACAAAATCACAAAGAAGGCCTATATTATCTCAATGATAGACTAGTATATCAATATATTCTAAAGTATCATAAGCAATAAAAATATTATATAATTAGATAAATTCAAGGACGGTTAAAGCTCCCCCATGTGCTTAATAAGTTAATATATACCTCGTTAGTTATTACCTTCCACATTAATAACATATTTTACGAATAATTATGAGAACACCTAGACAGTAATATCATATGTGCATAGGTATATCAGGTTGTTAAATTAAAAAGATATACACAAACAATGCACATCATTCCTGTTCTTATCAAATATCATTACAATCTATTAATTACAGCTAGTGGTCTGAATGCAATTAAAATTCAAGTGAATTTTTTTTTTAAGAGGATTTACTGAACACATATAAAATGAAATGTAAAAATCATAAGAAACTAGATTTATCTGACCGGCATTTAGCACAAGCATTAGCTTTTGATATAATTATTTTAAGTTATGAACTATGATCACTGAATAACAAATATTATTTGTAATATATTATTTGTTATCATGAAGTCGTCCGTAGAACTGTTCATATATGTTACATGTCGTAGTTATTTTGTGTGTTAAATATAAAGAGGTCCATCATAGATGTAATGTAATATAGATAGAATTGTTTGTTATGGATCCGTATGTTGCAGAGAGAATTACCAATTACCATCGTGAATCATCTATCAAATCGTTTATCGTAATTACAAGTACTGCAAATAGTTAGATTTCATTGATCATCATTTATAATAAAATAAAAATTAAATATCTATAATAATGATGTAAAGGATAATTTTTTTAAAAAATGTTGATAGTATTAAAGATATTATTATCTTTATTAGGCTTTTGGTCTATTTTTAGTTTTCAATTATATTGATAAAGACTGCCAAAATTGTTTTGTTCTTAAATGTAAAGGAGAGTGACTATGATCGATAACACATAAAACAACGATCCATAATTTACTTTGTAAAAAATTTGCTTTTGTTTAGCCTTTTTTTTGTTGTTTAGCCAAAATTCAAACTTCTGTTTTCGTAAAATGACATTTAAATTATAAAGTAAAAATTGCTCAGAATAACATTAATTTTTCATGTAATTATTAGATTAAAACTTTTAGAATTGAGTTGACTAGAATAACACAACTCTTTTATCAAAAGACATAAAACCCCTATTTGAGTTACTTATTCACAAAAATGTCATTTTGATTTATTTTTTTCAGAAAATAAAATAAAAATATAAAACTCAACAAAATTTCAGAAAATCCTAATATTTTATTTGTTCACTCCTACGTTTTTCTCCGTCGCCGACTCCAATAACTCCACCTCCAGCGACTCCTCCTCCTCTTGTCTCTTCTCCTCTTCCAATCTCTTCTCCACCACATGCATCTCCACCACCAGTCTCTTCTCCACCATATGCATCTCCTCCTCCTCCCGTCGCATCTCCTCCTCCGGCAACTCCTCCTCCTGTCGCCTCTCCGCCACCATCTATGAGAGCTGTGTCGTTGTTCCGCCGTCCTAGGTAAGATTTGTTTCTCTCAGATCTGTATTTTGTGTGTGTTTCTTTGTTGCTTTAACGTTCGATTCAAATTCATCTTTTGTTGTCATCTGTGTTTGCGACAAACAAATAAGTATGCGACAAACAAATAAGTCTGCGATACAGACTTATCGTGTATGTCGCAGACTAATCGTGTATGTCGCATACTTATTATTTATGTCGCAGATTATGTATGTCGCAGACTTATTGTGTATGTCGCAGATCTATTGTGTATGTCGCAGACTTATTGTGTATGTCGCAGACTTATTGTGTATGTCACAGATTATGTATATCGCAGACTTATTGTGTATGTCGCAGACTTATTGTGTATGTCGCAAACTTATTGTATATGTTGCAGACTTATTGTGTATATCACAGACTTATTGTGTATGTCACAGATTATGTATTTCGCAGACTTATTGTATATGTCGCAGACTTATTGTGTATGTCACATATTATGTATATCGCAGACTTATTGTGTATGTCACCAAGTCCGAGAAGGAAAGACAGAAAAAGGGAAAAACAGATTTAAGATCTTACAACAAGTCCGAAAATGACAAAAATTCCGAGAAGGAACGATTGTCTTACTTTGCATTTGTCTTGATTGAAACAGACCACAACAAGTCCGAAAATAGATGCTAAATAAAGGTCTTACAACAAATTCAAAAAGACTCTTAAAACATGTCCTAAAATAGACCATCAACTAGTCATAAAACACACCACAAAGTAGATAAGTAGCATCCATAAAGAGACCAAACGGATCCAAAAAACCAGCAGCCGCAAACACATCTTCAATTCTAAAGCTGAGTGAGAACTTCTTGTGAAGATTCAACCTGAGATGATTCTTCACCTAAAGAAGCCTGGAAAAATCAAAGAATAGAGAGACATAATTCTGCAACACATTGAATAAGTTTGCAACATTGAATAAGTCTGCAACTCATTGAATAAGGCTGCAACGACCAACACATTGAAAGTCTAGGACAAACAGATTCGTTAAGTCTGCAACACATTCAATAAGTCTGCATAACATAACAAGTATGCAACAAACAAAGTGTTATTTTAGTCAGAAAACAAGTCTGCAACACAGTCTAATAAGTCTGCAGTTTTTAATGCCACATAAGCAATTTACAAATAAGTCTGCGACGTTAAGCATTAAATCTGCGACATTGTAAATAAATATGCGACAAGCGATGTTATTTCAGTAAGACCTTTTAAGTGTCGCAGACTTAGTCTTCTGTCGCAGATTTTCCAAAAGTCTGCAACAAAGCATTTAAGTCTGCAACAAACAGCTGCAGATTTTTTATAAGTCTGCAAAATAAGTCTGCAAATGAACATAAGTCTGCGACAAAGGGAATAAATCTGCGTAATAAGTCTGCAATCAAAACAAGTCTGTGCAGTCTTAGACCATCTCCAATGGGGGTTCTTAAAGGAGAGGTTCTTAAAATTTTAGAATGACAAATAATAATAAATATTAGAGAGGTTCTTAACTTTAAAAAAAAGGTTCTTAAAGTTCTTATTTAAGAACTTTTTTAGGGGTTCTTAACTAGAAGTTCTTAAAATTTATAATTAAAATATTGGTAAGAACCCCATGAGGGGTTCTACCATTGGTGATGCTCTGCGTCGAAAAGTTTGCAACACGTATAATAAGTCTGCAGATGTGCGCAGACTTAATAAGTCTGCAACATTGAAAAATAAATATGCATATTAAGTCTGCATAACAAGTCTACAGATTAAGTCTGCATAACAAGTCTGTGCAGACTTATCGATTTATTAAGTCTGCAACAAAGGTCTGCAGACTTCATCTGAAAACCGCAGTGGTATTTTTGTAAATAACTCAAATTTTTGCTTACGTAGAAATAATTTCGTAATGACAGTGTCGTAATAATATTTTTCATAACAAGAGCAAATAAGGGTATAATGAGCTTAAAACACACTTTCTCCTTCCCATTAAATATATGTTAGTCTAGTCCTTAGCCAATTTATTTGTGTCATTCTAGTTTTTTTTCCCAATTATAAAACACAACGACACGATTCTTGTTTCCCCCCCCCCCCCCCTCTTTTTCACAACACATTTCTTGTTTTTCCCCGGATTACTAATCCTAACTTATAATATTAAAATAGACTATTCTATTTAAAGTAGAAAAAACTTTATTCCTTGATTCACTACCACCTTTTCATTAACCATTCACACTTTGTTTTTCTTTCCCTTTTATATATCTATCTATAGACTAATAAGCACTCGTGTGGTTGATATAATCCTATCTCTTCTTTTTAAATCGATTCTTGGTGTAGGTTATAGGAAGGCTATAAAGAAGCATGCGTGCGTGCGGTGGCGAGGAATAAAGTAAGTTTCTCATTGTTTTCTGATTATTGTTTTAGGTTCGCCAAACTGATTTTGCAGTCTGCGTTTTTTTCCTCTATATATACAGATGAATATTGTAACTTCTGGGCATCCCAAAAAGAGATTATACATTGACATAAGAACGAGTTTAGTTGTATGGTGAAATCACATTAAAAAAGTAACATGAGTTATTTTTTATATAGGATATAAATTTAGGATATGAATGGTGAAAAAAAGCAATGTGAAATGGACAAAAAGAATAAAATGTTGTTAGTTTAGAATATGCATAATAAGCCGAAGAAGCGATCCAAACGAATAGAACAAAGTTGAATAATAAGTATTGAATTTTTATTATTTTGTTTCCTTTTAAAAATTTTGAATGACCGAAACAATACTTTTGTCAGCTAGAATTGTATTAGTCGATAAAATCAATTCGGATATAATTATTTTTAAAAAAAATCGGAATTTTCAAGTTCTCAACCGGACTTAAACCATTTTTAGTTTTGGCTGCTATTGAAATCAAAGGCCAATTGTTTTATCCAACAGCTTCACATTTTGTTGTGTCGTTGTTAAAAACTTAAAAACTTTTTTTTAGGGTCGCGTTCTCAAAACCTTAATATATACATTTTCATAATATAAAATCATATATAATATTCTCTCTAAAGGTGATGTTTTAAGAGTTTTTTTGTTTTCAAATAAGTGATGTTTTCAGTTTTTAATACAAAATTAAATATTTGTTTTTTTTTATTATTTTTAAATATTTGTATTCTGCATATTGTTTTCTTATTGGTTGAATTGTGTTTAAATGGATAATAAATGATGTTTTTATTATAAAAAAAAATGAATCATTAATCTGTGTACAAAAACCTTAAATGTCACTTATATTAGAATAGATTGAGTAAGAATTATAACTGTTAGAGAAGGCCTATGCAATGCGGCTCATCAAACTCTAACGAGTAAAGATCATCCA
The DNA here is from genome assembly GCA_030161315.1 of Eutrema japonicum. Taxonomy (NCBI): domain Eukaryota; kingdom Viridiplantae; phylum Streptophyta; class Magnoliopsida; order Brassicales; family Brassicaceae; genus Eutrema; species Eutrema japonicum. The sequence continues at coordinate 47,740,549 of BSQW01000013.1, forward strand.
CTCCACCACCCTCACATTGAATTTGACGTTTTTATGATTGGCTATATATGTTTTGAGGTGGAACATAATGAGTCTGCTAAGTTTGGTTCACTGCCTAATCTTGGACAGTTTATGGTTCAACAACTAGTTTCCGCTCCCTTTACTTAGTTCAAGCAGTAAAGTATCATTTAAGCACGGTTAGTTGAACCGGCTATAAAGCGAATTTTTTTTAATAAAGTGGACATTGATGATTTACATGTTGAAGATTCCAACATGTATTTTTCAACATTTGAGAAGATTGGAGCAAAACCCTATACAAAAGTTACTGGAATCAATCTCTTTGGTCTCTGCTAATCTTATCATGTATAAAGTACAAAAAATCCATGTATTAGTCTAAATATAATCCCAAATGTTATAGTTTATCAAATATGTAAAGATGAGCAAGGGGATATTACTTTACTTATTATAGTAGACAGCTATATGTATGGTTTAATGCTATATATGTACATAGTTTATTGGGCCATAAAAAGCTAATTGGGCCAGAAGATTATAGGAATCCTCCTAAACTAAACTGTTAAATCCTCGTCGTTTGCTATAATCTTATTTTTTTTGTTTTGTCATCTATAAATTTTTTTATTAAACTAACTTTGAAAAGTACAAAGCCGGCAAGAATAAAATCATTCCAGAGACTAAGCTGACGAGTTTATAAAACTCATAGAAACTAAAGCACTATAAAATGGAGCCAAACAAACTTGATAATATACAAAATCTGAAAACCAAACACTCAGCCAAATTAGGAAACACAAACCAACATAAAAACAAAGGAATGATGAAAAAATGCAAATGAACCATAGCACTAGGGCTAAGCTGCTGGACCGAAACGTTCTCACGACCAAACTCAAAGAATCTGAAAATGCTGAAGTTGAGTTGAAAACCATGAACCTCGAAAAGAATCCAAATCACAAAGAGCCTTCAAGACCTGAAGATCCGACGAATGCATTAAACCGAGCATAATCTTCGGCCGTACGGGCATAAAGGAACACATGATCGAAAAAGAACAGAGCACAATAACAAAACCACCACGACTGAAGGAACCAAAATTCGCACATATCGTATATCGGTGAATTCAGTTTAGGGTTCAGGAGAATTATTTTTATTAGATTTATAGCTGTGCCATTGAAAGCTGCCTACGTATCCTTTAAAGGGATCAAACCAAAACGTAGTTTTTGTTACAAAGGATGTTTGTGATTCCTAAGATTCGAGGGATTGTGAGATTGTTATTATGAATACGGGTTCCCCTATTTATAAGTCTTGAAGTCCTTAACTCTTCCTTTTTCTTCTTGACTTTGTATTGGCAATTGTCTTTTTTCCTTTAAGCCGATAAGGATAATCTCCTTTCTTTCCGAGATTTCTTTTTTCCAATAAAAGGAAATCTTTTTTTATCAAATAAAAGGAAACTTCCTTTAATTTCGTAGATCGATTTTGATGGGCCTTGAAATCGATTGTTGGACTGATTTAAATTCAAACCGGATTAAACCGAGGGAGTGCTAAATCCCCCTCTAACAACGATCACTCCAAATAATTGATGCAATTGAAAAGAACTAAGCTAAAAGTAAAAATACCTTGATCTCCAATTGGGGACACTCCAAAGAGGATCAACAACGATATAATCTAAAACGATATATTTTTTCTCGAAAGGATTTATTACTTTTAGATTATATACGATGATGATGATGTTTATTTAAGGTCGTTTAGCTACATGAACCCAAAAGTATTTTGACAAAAGAACCAACTAGTGTATTTAAAATACAGTAAAGTAATCCACTAAAAGATTTTCTATAAGATTGTTCACTCGTGGAATGTCCTTTATTCTATTAATAAAAGGAAGAATATCCAAATTTTCTAAGGTCAATTAGATTATATTCTATTTATTGTTAATTCCAGGTAAATTACTTAATATAATAAAATACTAAAAATCCAGGTCATCATGACTTGGGCCGGCCCAATTTCCCTCCTTTATAACTTAAATCCTCAACAAACCTTTCTCTCTCCCTTAACTTTCCACTTAATTTTACCAAAATACCAGCCATTGAGCCTGAAACACGCCGCCCACCGCCGCACACCCCCTCGCCTGGGGTGGTGCGTCGCCTCCACGCGCCTCCGTCTAATTCTCTACTGAAACAACACTCGTGGTCTCCGGATCTCATCCGCGAGGAAGCTTGGTCAAAGCGCCGCGATATCTCCTGCCGCGGCCGCCGCGGGAAGAGCTTGACGGACGAAGACCTCGACGAGCTCAAAGCCAGCCTCGAGCTCGGGTTCGGATTCGGATCCCCCGAGATCGCCGATCCGAGATTGTCGAACACGCTTCCCGCCTTGGAGCTCTACTTCGCCGTCCAGAAAAGCTACAACGACGCCGTTTCTAACAAATCCGCAACGTCGTCTTCTTCCCTCTCCGACGGCGATACCAGTCCCCACACAGTATACCGAACCAGTATGTATAAATCTATATATATATACACACCAGTATGTATAGATCTGCGTTACTTAATTATGAAATTTGGTGAAAACAGGCGATGATCCGCAGACGGTGAAGACGAAGCTGAAGCAGTGGGCGAGAGTGGTGGCGTGCACCGTGAACCAATCGCCTCCGAGATGAAAAATTGACGGCGTTAATTTAAACGTCTCTGTTAAAACGTGATCGTAAATTGAAACGGCCAAACAGTCGTGGAGCCCATTCATCATTGTGATATTTACACACACTGCACAATAGTATCAAATGTTATATTTTGGACCCAACTTGTCTGCAGATTTACATTATTGTAAAACATATATATTATACCTGATTTGATTTTCTGTTGGTTTATAATTTTACATTGACAAACACAGCACAATTTGCAAAGAATATTCTTAGATTTTGTTGTATTCACCTTTTTTTTTCTTTTTCTTTTCTGAATAACATGCATCATCCACGCTTGCATCCTACTACTAAGTGATGAGAAAATGAATCAAAGGTATTAAGTGAGGCAAGTCTATGTTTGTCTAAGGCAGTGGAACTATCTTAATTATGTATTAGTTGTATATTTAGAAATTATACAACTATGTGGACTTGGGTGACTTTGTCTAAACCAAGTTGAAATAGAATGTCTATATGTACTTCTTCATCTGGGTTCGAGTTGTCTTGGTCACCAGATACGTGTGAAAATTTTTTAGTGTAAACCCCGACTGTTGGACCGTTAGAGATTAGTCTGGGCCTAAAAAACCTAGAATTACTCCATCACCTTAGCTCTAAACAATTTTTTTTTTTTTTTTTTTTTGAGATGCAAGAAAAAGATTCATGTATTGACTTAAACAAACCACTTTCTAACCATATATGCCATGTTCGAAGATGTACATAGAATAACATATCTAACTAGGACGGTCATGCCGGTTGCCAAAAGTCTTAACGGTCTTCTAGGACCACCTAGTTTACCAACGCTCTTGACAAAATTCCGTTAGGATAATTTTGAGTTGAGACCAAAGCTTAATTTAAACATAACACATTTGGCTTTAAATCTTTTTAAGCAAAACAATTTACATAAGACATGATTAACACAAATTCTTTGGTTCTAAATTAATAACTTTATAAAATCACATTCCCAGGTTAAATATTTTTAAATATAATTTAAACCCCTTTGTATAATTAAAACTTATATATATATCTAAAGAGATAATTGCATGATTAGTACTTGCTTTATTAAACTTGCTTGAAATATAAACGATTCAAAAAACAATGGTTGGAAATACATCAAAGAGAGTATGAAAGTTTAAGGATAGTTTTTGTTTTGAGTGATTTCTCACCAAAATTTCCCCTGCGCGACTTCTACAAATGCCTATTTATAAAAGAGAGCTGCTGATGGTATTAATTTTTCTACGTATCATGGGTGATTTTTCCTTAGTGATACGCGTCTTCAATATTGATGTTGTATATTGCTGAGTAATCTGCATATAATCGATGATTTTGTCTCCATGATGGCCTTGAAATGGTGCAACTTTTCTTGTTGTGAATCTTTGTTTTTGTTGATAATCTTGATGAGTCTTGTTTCTTGAGAAGATTTGGTTCGTATCTTCAATTTGTCTAGGTTTGTGTTTAACGATCGGCGATTACTTGGGATCAAATAAGGGTTTCAAGATCTGTTGAGCCTGATGTCGGAATCAAGGCTTGAAGATTTTTATGAGAAAATTGATTATCTCTTTTCCATATAAACTCTTACTATATCTTGTGAAGAGTTGAGATTTTTGTTTCTAGTAATTTGAGCCGTCTCGTGTTGGTTTCTCTACGGAAATGATTCCTATTTTGGAGATTTATTAATGTTTGTTTGAATATTTTGCATCGATCGATGTTTACGCAGTCGAGAAGTCATCATTGGTTATCAGGGGAGAAGAGGCAAAAAGATCTATGAAGCTTTTGAGATATTTGACACTGAGGGATCTGTCACCATTGATGCTTAATGTTGATGAGTTTGTTCATATGATAACTGCTAAGATTGTTGAAAGAGACACAGAAAGAAGAGCTGACATGACAAAAATGTATTTACTCTAGAGTTGTTGCTTCATTCCATCTTAATTTTTCTAGAAAAAAACCAATTTTGCATCTAGCTAGGTTTTTTAACTCACACGTGCTGATTTTGATAAGACAATAATGTTGACAAGAGATACAAGCAGGGGGAAAACATTGGATCCGTGAATTGGGTATCCAACAACGGTGGCTACACCGAAAACCTTACGGGGAATATTTTTGACCCAAACATAATTTAAAAAGCTAATAATAATCATATACCAAAGTCCCATAGAATAAAAACCCCAAACGAGAGACAAAATCTAATTATCTAATTGTGAAAAAAAGGGGTAGTAAACGCTAATGGATTTATGGGAAAATTGAAAAACAAAATCCAGATCTCCTCCTTGCGAAGCCAAAGCTGCTTGGGTTATTGGAATGTGTTTATATATATCTTAACAGACCTGGATGATGATCATATTGAAGGCGAAGTGGTTGCGGTGGAGGAAGCAGAGGCGTTGCTATTACACGTCTGCTTAGCCACATATATCTGCTTCACCTTTGTGTTGTTTAGGAAGCCTCTCTCTCTAGCCATGGCCTGGTTTCTCCCATGGAAGCCCAACCTCCGGTTATGCTGGAGTTGATGTTGATGGTGGTGGCTGGACCCACCAACATGCTGGGACGGCGTGTTCTTCTCTTGGGAGGATTGTTGTTGTTGTGGCTTGAAGGTAGGACCAGCTGGATTCTGAGTGTTGCTGGTGTTGGGATCAGACAAGGTGGTGGTCGGCTTTGGCGGTGAAGCACAAGTGGTGGAACCGTAAGAGTTCGAGGAGTCCATCACTGTATCTGCGACTGTGGATGTTTGGATATTGGGGTATCTGTTAGGAGGAGGAAGCATGTTGTTGTTGAACTGAGATGATGGAAGATTAGAGCCATCTACTGCTTCCTGCTGTTTCTGGATATGCATTGTTGGAGGACCCGAAAATGGCATGTAAGGCCACCGTGCTCGAACAGGCATCTCCTGAGAAGAAGACTGACCACACCAATAAAATAAATATGACGATCCTTGGATTCTGCTACTTAGCATTTGCTGAGATGACTAAGAGACAGATGGACCAAATACCTGGAAAGGGGATGGTTCAAACATGGCGAGAGGAGAAGGCATAGGGAGGTGTTGAAGAGACGCAGGCACAATGTTACATTGCATGGAGGCCACATTTGGATTGTTTACATCACCATCTCCTCCAACCGGAGAAGGAGACACAATTGGGTTGTGTTTCCAATCTGGTTGTTTTCCAGATGGGACGTAAGTTGTGCCCATGAAACTCAACCCTCCAAACTGTCCAACAGGTGCAAAGTGGTTATAAACGAACATGTGAGGAGGGCCTTGAACGCCAGGAATAGCTCCAGGTGGGGTTAGGAAAGGACCCGTGAAACCGGCAGGAGGAGCATAGAAGGAATCTACTCCTGAATGACCCTGCTGCTGCCATGTCGTAGGAGGACCAGACACTGTTCCTGGACCTTTCTGGGACTGTGATTGGTTTGCTCCCACGTCATGGTGCGGGCCAAAAGCAAAGATGGGTCCTCTTAACATGGGGTTCACATCATAGAACGGAAAATGAGGAGGGCCTGGAGGAAAGTGAGTGATCATTTGGTTTGAGTTGTGTGGACTTGGTAATGGTGGCCACAGAGTGATTGGGGTGTCAACTGAAAGATCTGCTGGCAGAGAAACAATGAGAGACTCTTCAGCTTTTGAGAGACTAGGCTGCCCACCAACAGTGCCTGCCAAAGCGAAAGAAATGATTGCAGACAACAAATAACTATTTGGGAATATGCATAAACCCGACAGAAAGTGAATATTACCACTTGCTGCTCCACCATCTAACTCTGTTCCTCTGTAAATTTTAGTTTCATCAGGTAATACAGAGCCAGTACCCAAGGCATTCCCACCGGTTTCATCATTAGTTATGGCTGCAACAGCAATCGCTGAAGCAGCAGCTTCTGCTTCTGCTTCTGCTTCACAAATCTCCATGCCAGCGGATGTCGGATTTCGATGTTTATTATCCTTTTCAAAATATAAAGAGCTATCATTCTCCGTACGCCCACCACTGGGAGGGATAACAGTGGAAGATGTAACTGCGCCTGATACAGAAGAAAATTTGCATCATTTAAATGCAAATAAGAGTCACTTCACAGTGACAATCGAGGTGTCTAGGCCATCAGCTCACCAAATTGGATTTTGCCCTCGGCAAGCAATGACTTTACTGTCTTCGGAACGACAGACGCTGATTTTGGATTTGGCCCACTAATTCGGTTGGCACCATTCTCAATAGAAACACATGAAAGAAGAGATACGGGTTTCATGGCTTCATCAAGCTGACTCTGGGTTAGGGCCATAACCTACAAGGCAATACCAAAAAGGCTTCAGATAATCACATAGAAGTAACCCCTGACTAACACATAGAAGCATGAGTTAAAAACAATTTTGATATTTATCCGTGATGATTTTCTTTGTCACATGTTCTTACAGCTTCATGTTTTCAGTAAACCATTCTATCAATTCATATAAAGAAAGTCTGAGATGCGGAATGGAACACAGCTGTTTTAGATAAGGGAAAGGCAAGAATTTTGCAGAAACATTTTTTGTTGGATGTCTGTTTCTGATTTTTGCAGAAACATAAACCCAAGTGAAAACACGTTAATAAAACCTCAAATAATATCTACTCACCGGCTGATCAGTGAGTTTGCTACCCCAAGTCCCCAAAGACGTTTGAATATTATCTAGAACCTTATTCTTGTTGCTGAATACGAAACTTGACGCTGGATTCTGATCATTTCTAGGTATAACTGGAAGAGCCCTACTTGCCTGAGGGGACCTGCCAAATGAAATAGAAGGTAAAAAAACATAAACAGCGGGGAGCTATCTCTGCAAACACACTTAATGCATTTCAATTGATCAAATAGAGGAAAGTACTTGCTGCTCCCAGATTTTTCATCAGCATGGGAATCTGTTTTCGGGGAAGGTGTGCCAATTGGGGCTAGCGGCTGTCTGTTGGAGACAGGATTAAACTGCTTATTGTTCGCAACTCGGCTAGCTGGTGGGCTTCTGTTGGACCTGGCAACAGCAGTACTGTTCTGCAAAGTTGAACGGGGTTTTCGGGATGCCTGTAAGAAAAAAATATTCACTTTATTGAGAACTACCTCAGACTAGGTAACAACTACGAGAAGAGTTGAGGATTTAGATTGCATCAGAACCTTGGATGCCTGGGACTTTTCCTTGATTTCTTTTTCCCTCTGTTCACGACGATCATTAAGCATTTGCCTTTTTGATCTTACCTCAATAAAATCATCATCATCACTAGGAGCTTCAATGCCATGTTGCTCGAAGACACGAACGATTCCACTCTGCAAAGGTGCATCAATTTCTTTATCAGATATCATATTCCTTTTAAGGTTTGCCTGTGCAGAATTTGGAATGAGTGGATTCTTCACGACAGTATCTTTCCCAGGTCTACTCTCAAATGAACCCCCAGTATTGGTTTTCTGCACAGCATTCAAACCAGACACTGAGCTATCTGGGGCTTGTTTCTGGGACTTGTTGGACACAACATACTTTCTACTCCCGTTTCTTGTGGAACTTTGTGCCCTTCCATTGCCATTTGGATTCTCCTCGAAAGATGGCCAGTTTGATTCCCGAACTCTAAATTCAACCCTCTGACGTCGATATCTTCTATAACCCCCAGAATCTGCCCGAGAAACCTCAGCAGTGCCTGATGAGCGCAAGCCAGAATTTCTAACTGCAGTTGTGTCAGTTTGGCCTTGGAATCCTGATTGTCTATCAGCTAAATTTGATTTTCCATGACTCGTTTTTCGAGAGGGTAATTCTAACCTACCAGGCAACTCTCCTTGCTTTTGAGGTGACACAGCAACCTCAATGCTCGCTCTTGCTGGAGAGACATTAGCATTCTTCAGTTTGCCCCCATCAGAAACATCCATTGGTCTCCTAAGCACACTGATCTGAGGGTTTGAGACAGAGGCTGCATTTCTAGCTACCAGATTAGCCGAATTTCCTTGACCAAGCTGAACAGTCGCCAAGGATCTAGGATTTTGATTTAAAGCATTCGCCTGGACAGCTGAATGAGGTGGCGGTGGCAGCACCCCTTGGGATATTGGGGATGGATATCGTAGTTGACCAAACTGAATGATAGGAGACTGGGGCTGTTGGATATGTGCAAGCGAGGAGCCATATTGGGGATGAAGAGGAAGAGGCATTTGGATGGAACCAATCTGTATGGCAGGGAAAGGAGAAGGTATCAGTGACGGACCAGAAAACAAGCCAAACTGAAACTTAATAAGCTCCTCCATCTGTGCTGAAGTAGAAGGTACAGGTGGAATAGCTGTCTGAAGAGGTGATGGATGCAGACCAATGCTGTGAGGCGGTGCGACCAGAGTCTGAAGAGGTGATGGATGAGTATAAACGGTAGAGTTACTCGTGGAGTCCACTTTATTGGCCAACTCAAATGACCGGCGACCACTATTTGGCTGAATTGTCAAGTTCTGCATTGTGGTTTCAGTATCCTGGAGGCTCTTAGATGTATTATGCCTGCTCACTGGATCAGAAATTTCAACAGATTGGGCGGCTTGTTCACCACGGCTCGTCTCAATAGAAGCTCTTTCACCATCTAAAGAATTGACAGAGTGCTGAGGAAGTGGAAATGCTGCTTCGGAATTCTGTTGACATTTTTCAAAGTCATCGCTGGGTATTTCCACCTCCACTCCTTCATTAAAGCCTAAGACTAGGTTAGAGTCTTTATCCTGGAGATGCATTTCTTCCAACTCTTGGGCAAGATCTATGCTCTCCCCATGTATTTTATCCTCCTCTTGATATCCATCTTCATCTTCGTCGTATTCTTCTTGCTCCTGCAGCCGCTCATTACTGTCAAGAGTCCACTCTTCATTATCCCAACAAGATACAGAGCTTGTAGCAATCATCAAATTATCCTTTGCAGCATCACTAGAGATAATTGGCACTCCCCCCTTAGCTAGTAAACTAGCATCTTCTCCCTTTCTGGAAGCAGCTAAGACAGATGAATCTGCTGATTCATCCAAGTCATCATGAGAGAGATGAACAGGGGAATCAGGTGGGCTGGTAACAGAAAGTGAAGACTGAGAGTCACATCTTCCAGTCAGCTTGCTATCGAACCGATGATCATCCATACCACTTCCGGACATCACATGATGATCTTGAAGATCCCCTATATAACTGGCTAGAACAGTCGAATTAGTCCCATCTGTATGGCTGTACTTCATCCCTCCAACAGAAGTTGAGGAACCAGGATTCTCAACCTCGCTTCTAAAAGACGACTTCTGCCTAGACTCCTGAGAAGGGGGAAGAACACGTGGCTGCCTTACTGAATACCTTGGTCTTCCAAAAGGGTAATAGTCATCCCCCTCAGGATTCTGATACAACTTTTCAGGATAAGGAGCGTAGGGACCACGGCGTGGACGGCCTTGGCTTTGTCCCCATCCCGGATCACCATATTGCTCTCCAAAACTTTCACGAGATTCAGATTCCATCCCATAATTCCTACCATTGGGCCTTCCATCTCCAGGTATTCTCCAACTCTGATCAACTGAATGCTCTGGGAATCCCGGTTTGAAGTAGGAACTGCCACTGAGATATCCAGTTGTCCCGAAGAACTCCTCCTTGGGAAAACCTCCACATGCATCTCTCTGCGGGCTATGTGGAACATTCTCCATGTTTTGCGGAATAAACCTTGAATTGCCTCCACTATCAATATCTTCCTTTCTCCAAGTTGGCTTTTGTCTATAAGGGAACCCAAAAGAACCATCTCTAGAAAATTGAGGCGCGGCATTGCTCTCAAATGATCTAGTGGGTACTGATACATCTGAGGCTGATGACGTAGTAATTCTATCCACCATCCTTTCACTGTCTTCCCAATCAACAACATCTGCAGATTCTTTCTCTTTAACAGTATCTAAGAATTTATCCTCTGAAATAGTTGAAGAGCTGCTGCAACCTTTGGCAGCTTCAGCCTGTCTCCTGGAAATCTTTTCTTCCAGCTCGAGAAGCTTTTGCTTAGCAGCCTGCTTCCTCCTTTCTTCCTCCATGATCAACTTATGTTTCTCCTCTTCTTTTGATTTTCTCAACTCTTCTGCCCTCCTTGCAGCCTCTAATCTCTCCTGCTCGTTTCTGAAAGCAGCTTCTCTGGCCTCTTCTTCTAATCTTCTCTGCCGCTCATCTTGTTCGCGAGCCAGACGCAGTCTCTCTTCTTCTTCTGTCCGAGCTAGTTCAATCACCCTTTCCTGTTCCTCGATGATCCGCCTGCGTTCCTCTTCCTGCATCTTTTGAACTCGCTCCAGTTCAGCCTCAAATGATTCCCGGACAGGATCATGAAACTCTGTTTGCTTAAAAGCCTCTTTCTTTTTCTTAGCAACACCAAGTACTGGGAATGGATCATGGACATCAAAACCAGAGTCGCCAAAGTCTTTCATAAAAGGATCTTCAACATGAGGTTTGTCACTCTTGAATAAGGGGCGTTTATCCCTGCAAGAAGTATATATTGAGATCATATATTAATAAAATTTGTCACAAGAAGTAAACAAATCTCTAGAAGCAGAGCCATACTAGAATGAATTAGCTGCATACCTATTTTGATGATCAATTCCATACCCATCCCGGGTAAAAGTTCCCCTGTTGCCCGAGTTATCCATATTATTATTCCATGGTTGTCTTCCTCCATGTTGATATGGAGCCTCTCTAGCTCCAGTATTATTCCAAACATTTTCCCTTGATGCTGACAAGACGTAGTTACTTTTCTTAACAGCTTCTCTGCCCCTACTAGACGGCCTTGCTCCATAAATACTTTTACTATTATTTGCAACCTCATCTTGGTGCGGTGCAGAGACTCTCCAAACATTGGCCTCCCTTCCTCCTCCACTGACTGGTCTCACTTGAGTCGATGAGGATTTTGCAATATCATTTTCACGCTGTCCTGATTTGTCAAAAAGATTAGGAGCAGCATGCTTCTGGGGCAAGACATGAGGCCTCGGAAGATCATAACCCCTATCCCAATATGGTTCATTCTTTGAATAACTATGATCCCTGTCCCGATCTCTTAAGCCATGACTTGTGTCACGCTCATCATCAGCCCAATCAGATCGTGGGGTCAAACGAACAATAGGCAGTGGCCCTGGAAAATACTCTTTTTTCCTCACCTGTTCAGATGAATGTAAACCATCTGCGAAAATGGGACTCTCGCTGAGCTCATTACCGAGCCGGCAACGCGCAGACTGGTTTTGAGGTCTCATATCTACAAGTGAATTGCCCATACCAGAGACACCTCTCGGCTCTTTTGAAAACTCTTCACCTGCAGCTTGCTTCTGTTTCTGATTGAGGCCCTCCTTCTGTTTCTGCCCATACACAGAAGCTGAAGGCAGAGAAGCCTTCAGCGACGGGAAATCTTCACCCCTCAAAGTTGCAACTTTCTCTACAGGATGATAAGCCCGTACCACCGGTTCAGCTGCACCAGCCCGAGAAGCAAGGGGCATATTCAACCCATTGGTCCCCCTGGTAACACCTTCAACAGTATGGTTGGCACCATCACCATCTTGCAAAGCAGATGTAGTGGCAGGCTTACTCCATCCCATTCCGGACGAAGCAGGTCTAGCTCCACTCCCAGAGACTCCTCCACCAGAATGAAAGCTAGAACCAGATGAATCAACTCGCTCATGCTCCTTACGGAGTGAAGGAAGGTTCAAGGGGGGTGGAACAGATAGCTTCGGCCCAGCATTCTGTGAGCTTCTTGGCCGTGAAAGGACCACCATACTTCCTCCTCCACCACCACCGCCATATCCACCGACTCTCCCCCGGTTTGCCCCATAACCTCCAGATTGATTATACTGATGATGAGGTTGATACCCATAAGACTTGTTCAGATTCACAGACGCGTACTTGTTTCCTTCTCCATGATTAGCCATATCCCGCTTCCGCCGATCACTGAACATCGCCAACGCATCAAACCCTAAACTTAGATCTGGTTCCCCAGTCAAATTCGTGCGCAGTCTATATTGCCTCAGATCTACTACAGTGACGAATGATCAAAATGGAAAACCAATCGAAGAATCTCCCCTGATCAAAATACAAAAACAACAATCAATTCCAGATTCGATCCTTGATAAACCAGGCGTCGAACAAACGCGGAGCTAGGGAGGAGGAAAGAAGAAAAAATCAAAGTTGATGGAATCGACGAATTAGGGTTTCCCTTTAAATCAGCTCAAAGCGACCGACTAGGTTACCTCCGGCAATGGTGGGCGTGTGATATCGACGACGGTGGCTAACGTGCGCTGCGGTGAGACGACGAAGCGCGAGGGTAACGAATCGTCGGAGAGAAAGCCCTACCCCTACTACTGCCTCTTTGTCGGAGATAAAACAAAAAACAAAAAACAAAAAAAAAATACAGCAAAACCAAAAAAAAAAAAAAAAAAAAAGAGCTGAGGCACGAGAGATAAACCAGGACAAGCTTTTACTCATTTTATGTTTTGAACCCATATTAAAATAAACATCTCTTTTTACCCCCATTATTCTGAATTAAGATCATTATTACCCAATTCTCTGCCATCATCAATCAGTCAACTTTGTGTTTCGTAACGATGAATTTGGTTCTTGTGCAAACTGTTGATTCAAACATGACAAAAAAAACTTGAACTAGACAACATAAAGAAAGACATATTATTTATTTTGCGATTCATATGGGTTCGTTACAAATTTTGTTAAAACACAAATCAAAAATAAACCCTAGCTACTTTATACTTTCCAATCGATGTTGAAAATCTTTGACGGTCCTCCAAGCAAAACCCTTTGAGAATCTCTTCAATTTGCAAGAATGGTCTTCTAGTGATTAATGTTGGTACCAGATCGCGATCTGCGACGTCTGGCCCACTAAAAGCCCAATACAAACATACCTTTTAAACCCAGGAAGATGGCGCACTCCACACCTCGGGCGCGAGATCAGACCTCAACGACGTGCGATCTAATTGAACGAAGTCAGCGACCGTTCTGAGATACGGGGTGCACGTGACGACGTGATATCCGGAATCGGTTTGGATCGAGAGCTATATAAAAAGAGGTCGCAATCTAGGTTTAGAGGGACAGTTCCTTTCGGCTAAAAAATCATCACTTGTAAAATCTTTCTGAGATTTCTCTGCTTGTAAAAGAGCTTTATTGATTCAATACTAAATCCAATTCGTCGAGTTTAGTTCCATATTTACATTTGATTCAAAGATAGAAACTAGCCCATCAAATCCTTCTCCCTAAATCATACAAAAAACTAGGTGTGCGATCCCGCATCAACAATTAACAACGGACTTGGACTCAGACCGGATTTTAGGGTTACCGTTCTTGGAGAGGAACTGAAGAGCGCGAAAGGCATCAGTTTTGGTGATAAGCCGAGGAGTTAGAGGCAAGCTTCGCATAATCCTGAGAACTTCGACGCATCTTATGGCTTCAGGAGAGGCGACGTAAAACCCTTTGTCTCTTGAAACATGAGCGGCTCTTGTAGCTACGCTAATCAGTTCTTCAAGCTCTTTCCTTTTGACCATTCTTCTTTTCTGCTTCTTTTCTTCACATCTTTCGTAACTTGTGGTGGAAAATCATCGGAAAAAGCCATCGTTCCTAAGGAAAAAACAACAGAGAAGAACGAGAAAGAGGCAATGATCGAGTAGTGTTGCGAGAGAGGAGACCACTATTTGACTATATAGAGTTTAGATGGGATTGGGTTTCGGAAAAAAGAAATAACGAGAAATAGGATTAACATTTTATTTTATTTTTGGTTGGGAAAAAGGAAATAACGAGAAAAAGATAAAAAAAAAAAAATACGTCCGTTGGTAATCTTAATTGTTCGAGATCATCGGTCACAAAATTTCTTTTTTTTTCTGTTCTGCTCAACAAATACATGTAGCTTGGGGGGCAAGTCTAAAAGCCCATTAAACTAACAATCCTGGCCCAATTATCACATAGCGAGGAAGATAGTTTTGTGAAATCGGGGATACGATATGCGTTTGTGATTGCGATTGTGTTTGCAATAACAATCAAATTGCGTTTGAAATTGCGTTTGCGTTTTGATCACCGGAGATGTCGAAATCAGGATCTTCGGTGTTGACGTCGTCTTCTGTTGAATCGTGTGTCTAGGGTTTCTTTTTCTGGTGATTGTTAAAGAGGATAAACGTAAGGAGAATTATTACCTTTTATGCAGGGTGATTCATGGCTTTTACTATAAGAAGAATATTTATTTACACAAAAAAGTAATTATTGTTCATTGCTTTTGTCAAGAAAACTTAAGAGAAACCCACTCACAATCCGACGAGCTATTGGATTTGGAATCTGTCGACACAAACGTCCGTCGATGTAAGCAACGATACCTGAAGCCACGAAATTGCCAATACCAGCTTTCCACATAAACTTCATCTTCTTCTTCTTCTTATTGTCACTAAGTACTGGTACGATTGCAGTACTGGAACCAGTGTCATTAGTCTCGGCATCTGCTTCTTCTTTCTTTGGCCCTACACCTGAAATGAACTTAGTCGCGTGCTGTCTGAGTATGCGAATTGCAAAGCTCACGAAGAGATGTTCACATAATGTCATCACCGTTGGTCCGATCTTCCATTCCTGGTCGTATTGAGATATTCACATCACTCAGGGTCCATCAAAATCAAACACAAGAGCATAAACCAAAACCCCCCCAAGTCCGATTGCTACTCATGCAGGGAAAAAAAGGATTTGAGTTTAACCTTATCTCCATGGAGACGGCGACGAGGACGAGAGCTTGAAGGATCTCCTTTGAGCAATCCCCTACTTTCCAGAAAATCTTTAACACGGTCTATCATCTCATCTATGAGAGAACTGCTTGGTGGGAGATTTTTCAGGAACACCTATTAAGTTTATATGTCTCATCCGTCAGGGAAATAGGAAGCTCATGATTTCTGGTTGGTATGAATGTCTTTTTGAGAAATTATGAAAATTGGTTTCCATTTTTTTGGAATGGGCAAAGCAAATCTAAGTTAGAGAGATATTGCTTTCGCGATTGTTTACCTGATCGTCAATGACTTTGACTCTGAGATACTCTTGTCTATACATTGTATCCAACATAGCTTGAAGGTATCCTTCGATATATAACTGCAAGGAGTGAATATGAGCATACATAACCAAATCTCACAAGAATGTGTGACAATGATTCTAAGAATTTGAAGATATTAGTAAATGTGACGGGAAGCTATTCTTTGTAGGTTTAACAAGTTACAGAAGACCGTGATCCTTCTATCATAAACTGAAAAACTCAGGAGATGGACATGTAAAAAGCTCTATGCTTCTATCCTTCTATGATCCTTCGTTTTTTTCTTCTTTCAGTTTCTCTTTTCTACTCTATAGAATTGAAAAAAGTTAATTTGAAAGTACTAAGACAAGGTTGTGAGATATCACCTCATCAATACCGGGACTACGATCAAGCTTAATTGTTCTATCAGGGCCCCCTTCCATCAAAGCTGTTCCTATCACCGAAGGTTCCATCGCCAGTTTAAGGATTCCATGGTGGAAACCGCTAACCTGTGAGAAGAGACAGAGAGATGATAAAAAAAAAAGACCATGTTTAGCCTCACTGATCATTAGTATGAAAGGAGATAAGTCCTCACCAGTCCATCAAGACCTTTCATTTCTGCACCCCTCAGAACAGAGTCTGAGATTTCAGTGAGAGCAACGAAGATGACATTGGATCCAGCTGTTCTTAGCTGCAACATGGTAGTTCCATAAGAGGTTTAATGAAAAAAACTATGAAATTCATGATCGATATACTATATGGTACGTACAGTTTTCCCAAGATCACCAAAGTAACGTCTTGTCCCTGACAATCCTTTGTTGTCAATAAATTTGCTTAGGAGTTTGAAGGTGCCTACAACAGATATAAGCAAACGATTATTTCCACCTTAATTGAGATATAATGCATATAGATGCCAAAAATGAAGGAAATGATACCAGAAATGCTCATCGCTTACCCACTGTCAAACCAGGGACGTTCACCAAGCCTCGAGAAGGATCAAAAAAGGCATCAAGAGAGGACGATGAAAAATCATCAAACATGGATGCAAAAGCTGGCGGAAGTAATGGACTGCCCTTGGCAATGTAGATTGCTCTCATTGCATACCTAGAAAGCAGTTATCCAAGTTGATAATGTCCAAAAACAGAGGGTAGTGTACTTAGGAACTTTTAACATACAAACAAAAGATGATACCATGAGTAATGTTTTACACATCGGAGAAGTAGTTCGCGAACCGTTATCAAAGCATGAGTGACCAGCACACCATTTAGCTCTACAACCATATTTTTTATCTGTGGAACCTACAGAAAACAAAGTGCCCAACAAGCATTAGCTCATGAAAATGATTTGCATGCGAATACACGCAAAACAGCAAATTAATAAGATATGAAAAATTATGATACCCATACCTTAACAACACTATGCAGCAATGACCTCAGAGTTTCTTGAGCGGAATTATAGCTCGAATATGAGCTCCCAGGAACAAAATTAGCAATTATCTAATTGAAAAGATGAGAAACGGATGTAGTATTTTAAACACAGCATAGAGTAGAGATTGAAAAAGAAAACGACTAGAATAACTGTTAGAGCACACCTTTACTGGGTGAATTTCAAAATGGTCAAAATAATATTGACTACTTTGCGTATTTGTACTGAGAGACGATCTCCAAAATGCCACAACTCTCATCAAAGTCTCTTCGTCTAGGTTCAAATTGACTGGCTGCACGTAAGACATAAGAATATTAAATCCAACAGCATAAGCAGGCATAGATGTCCATAAAATCAATTTTGAAGAGTCAGAAGTTGACTCTGGATATTCTATTTCGGACTCATTAATTTAGACAGGGTGAGGAGAAAAAAATAAGGAGAATTTCGAAGAGAGTGACACAGTAACCGCCAGATACCTGCAAAACTATTGAGGAGTGCTTGACTTGTGTGACGCTGGAACCACTTGATACTAGAACAAATACACATTTGAACAGACAACCATTTCCGTCACTGGAATCTGATTGATGCTGACGAAGCATGGCTGCAAAGGGTGCCCCTGCCCATTTGTGATCCACATTCAGAGCCTGCAGTATCCAAAGACAAAAGCCCTGTCTTATTTCTGCAACCAGAAAACCAAGCCAACCTATTGCACTTCATAGAAGTATACCTCTATACATAATTGGTTAAATTTCTGTTGGTCAGTGAACATGGATTGTAGACCAAAATTCTCTAGTCTTGCCACTAGAATCGGAGAATAAGTCAGGACAGTTTTCTCCTCTGCATTCTGCATGTACATTTTAACACAGAATCATTTCTAGGAGGCAAAGGAGGTCGACGCAAACTAATGCAGGAATAGCTATATAATACAGATATGATGGTGCAAAAGAGTGACGCACAGGACAAACTTACTTGCTTTACTTTTTCAAGTAAGTGGATTCCTAAATGGGTTATCCGGAACTGAATTTTTGAACGAGAATGGAATACTGAGTCTTCTTTAAGGCTTTTTGAAACTTCACAAATGCGAATGACTCGAGTCAGACCATCTGCATATACTTCATATCCGACCTTTACCATCGGTATGCTACTCAATTGCTCGTAGGCCGTTTTATGATCTTTGGCCTTCTTTTCCAACATTAAGTGGGAGGCTATGCTTCTGTGTTGAGTTGCCTTGAAAAGGGGTTTCCATGGACGAACCTTATCTAAGCTGACTTCACGCAGAGGTATCATGCCTGAAAAAATAAAATTGCAGATTTTTGGTCAATCGAAATACCTATGAGTGCTCAGTAGATTGATAACATGGAATAAACTGCTAATTTTTGTTTTTTCCTAGTAAATCTAAGACGTTATGGAAGTTGATGATTTATATGCAGGAAAAAAGTTGGAAGCCAACTATTACCATCTACTATCACTACAAGCTTGTGAGGAAGGGTCATATCATCCCATGCATAATCAGCCCCACATCCAGGTCCAAGTACTTCAATCTCCGATGAATCCTGCAATTAACAAGCAAAGGGCACTGAATGATGCACAAAATTTGAAAAAGAAAAAAAAAACACATATGTAGCGACTAGCGATGACAACAAGTAGATGTAGCCAACCTTTTGGTAGTAAGTGAGAGATGCAAACAAGAAATTCTCAATTCGATATGGTGGTGGGGTATTTGGTGGTTTTTGGAAACGCACAGAAAGAGTTGAACCTTCTTCAGTAACATTTACAGATGCGAATTCAATTGCGCCTCTGCCTGTTTCACCTGACTGCTTTCTGAACTTGAGGAAAAAACATCCAATTGAAGTGATGCATAATGGACCTGACCAACTGCAGTTTGCTTTGTTCAGCCGAAACTGAATGAATGTCAATGGATTAGCATTGTCACTTCCGTGCTTTCTGATAAAATTTTCGAATAGATGAAGTTCTTTCCTCTGAGTAGTTTCTTCCTGCAATCGTAAGGCTGCTCTTTGCTTGCTTTTGATGGTGAATATGCCTACAGAGTCATCCTTCCCAGAAAACCAACAGTGATAAAAAGAAAAGTAAATAAATCATGTTTCTGAGATGAAAGCAACAAAAAATAAAAAGGAGACACAACCAGAACCTGAAAATAGCGTTGGCGGATGTTGATGGTCTCTTCCGATTCATTGATTACAAGATGTCTCGGAACAAAAGTCACAATCCGTGATGGAACAAGCATTTTACTTGAGATTGATTTAACTGACAACCCAAACCTTGTTATATACCGAAATCCAGACTCATCTTTTGTTCCCAAACTAATTTCTGTAAGTCCTGATAAAGCATCCAGATCCAACACTGCTTCAGTTGCCCCATGACCATCAGCCAATATAACACTAACCTTGCGAGATCTGGCCAAACAAGGTGTTGAAGTAGTTTATAAAAAGAGATTGGGTGGAAATAACTATGCACTGAGCATGGATAGCCTACCTTAAAAACCATGATCCCTCTGTCTTTTGGGGCAAATACAATCCAAACTCAGGGGGGACAATGTGATCAAGTTTCTCCAGATCTTCCCTGCATTTGTTTACTTTAATATGTAAATAGCCATCACCAGGTTAAAAGATATCTTGATTTATATTGATATACCTCGATAGAGGCTTTTGACCAGGGGGATAGAAGAACAAGGTGCAGTCTGAGTCGTTCTTAAGATTGTACGACGTGAAAACAGCTGCCTGCACCAACCAGAAATATATATATTTTTAAGTAAAAGAAATCCGGAAGGAAACAGAATTCAAGATAAAATCATGACCTCCAGTATGCCTCTTTTCCCTAAAGACAATCTCAAGGAAGCACAGTATTTTCCATCGGCGAAATCAAGACCAACATCCAAAGACTCTGCATCATTCTTCTGTTTCTGTAACTTCTTCACCCACTGACCACTATTGACTGGTTTGCAGCTCGTTTGGGAAGCAATGAGAGTAACTCTAAAGTATATCATGTCAGGATTCGCATAGAAATCCATTGTTTTTCCACTCTGTATCGTTGCATGCTTGCCAATGCTGTGTCTCTCCAGCGAGGTGAACTGATCTGCGAGCGAGATAATAATGTTAGATGCAGAAATATAGGTTATTTAAAAAGCACATAATTTTCTGCAGTTACCAGTCTCTGTCAAATTAATGGCTGCTTCGGAGGACAGGAAGTTGGACACATGCACGGTGGGCAAAAGAAAAATTTCCTTCTGCTCTCGCAATGCAATACATGCATTCCGTTTCTCAAACGCATCAGAGGATATATCAGGCCGTATGATAGATACTTCCCTCCCAATGGTATGGATCAGAAAATGCACCTTGCCAACACACTGGCTTTCAGATGTGACAGAACAATATGCAGTAGTCAAGGAGACGTTCACTGATTTGATAGATAAAGCCCTTTTAACTCCATAACTTAATTTATCAAAAATTCCTGTTAGGCGTACCGCCTTCCCTCCTTCAAGCTCTTCAGACCATTCACTTGCCACTGACTTCTCACTTTCAAACAAAGTTTCCAAAGATTCAGGTCTGAAAGAGAGTGAATAATTACCTGCCATTCAGTTTGCGAAACCAATCAGAATGCCACTAATAACAAATTAACAATCACTGTGTTTAATCATCCTGGAAACTAGACTATTGATATTACCTGCAGAACTAAAGTAGAGAAATATAGGGACTTAAAGTCATTGAACACGTAAAAAAAAAAATTGATGGAAACCTAGTTGCATAAGTTATTGTGATGAGGGGACACTTCAACCTTACTCGAAAGTTCAAGTTATGCAAATAGGTTTCCATCAAGTTACTGTAGCAAGAAACCAAAATCCTGCCAGAAAAACCTACCAACAGCTAAGGATGTTAATGCCTTCTTCTGATCTCCCGATAAGCTTATGGCATTAAATGCTCCCACTGAATCATCAATTGAACCACCAGGCTTCAGAGGTACAGAAGCAAAATCATCTCTCTTCTGCTTAGATCGTTGGAAACGTATCTCCATCGGAAGACTAGTTTCGTTATGAATCCTTGTCAAAGGAGAAACTGAGATCGATAAACCATCCTACAGGTTATAATCAAATGCAAAAGATAAAGGAAAAATTGCATCCATTGGTTGATATTATATGATCTTATCGAAAACCTTGAGAAGCAGCTTACGACATACCTCAAATCCCTTCTTAATATCAACAACAACAAATGGTCCAGGGTGGCTCCTTGAATCTATAAAACATATATAAAGTTCAGCAGTAGCTGCAACATATGCTTATTCAGGTGGAAAATCCATGAACAGATAGAAGGTGTGAAAAGCATCAAAGTACCTTGGAGTGATACTATCCTTGTTCTCCAAGCTAGTGTTCTGGCTTCTAACAAAGAAACGTTAATAGAAGAAGTTATGAAATTTCCAGAAGATAACTGGACCGCAACCACTGGAAAAGCTTCTGGTTGATGGTTCATTGAATGCCTTTGAAAGACATTACACACGATTAGGGATTTGCCATCCACTTTGTTATGCAAAATTTCTATACAGGAGTGAACGTATTTCTCCACTCTCAGTTAGTTCAAAAAGGTTATTCTTAATTTAGTACTTTTCTTTTGCACCTTATGTGTAAAAGAAGTATGCACTACACTAATCGGAAAAATGGGAAAGAAAATTATTTGAGCAATCTAGTCAAGAGAGTGCCAAAGACTGTCAGCATTCACCACGAAGCATAAACACATGCATCTTCCTGTTGCAGAATAGAACAAGGCATTCAGGGACCAAGGAGTTACCGAAGAAAAATCGAAGCAGTTTGCTTCCTACCAACTGTGGCAGTCTGTTTCTCATTGAAACGGCAAGTAAGGTCAAGGCCAGAGAGGTTTTCTATCTGAAAAGACAAACAAAAAATATCATGGTTCCTCTATAGAACAGGTGTATATCGAGGAAAAAGGTACGAAAACTATAAAAGCATTGGACAGAAATCAGGGAAACGATAACCTTGCAACAATTGGCAAGAATAACGGAGGTTTTCACAGAAAATGGACCAGCAAACTCCAGTTTTCCAAGCACAAAAAGGAGCATATCCAATGACAGCTCGGTTAAAAAGACCTCCAACTGCACATGTGAAGGGAAATATATGTAACGAGTTATATAGCTCCAAGACATCATGAAAAATGCAGTAAGAAGCTTTGAGTACCTTGCCAATTCTGCAGTATATATGGCTAGGTACTTTGTGCATAGTATTTTTAAGATCCTGGGTCTGAAAAGTTGAACGGTAGAAAGCACTAACTTCAACTGGATGAATAAAATCCCGCCTATTCCAAAAGAAAAAATAAACAATTGCTGGAGGGAATTCTATATAGGCGAGGAAAATGCATAAATCAGGAAATACACATCTTAAGAACCCAGGGGAAGAGAACTTCTCACCATTGGTTTGTCTGAGCATCGAAGTACAGCACTAAAATGTTTGATGTGCTCATAATCCTGGCTTTAGAAGATAACATTTGTAGAGTTAGCTGAGTGATATTGACTGAACCACGAAACAGGGGAAATTTGTCCCTGGTTTCTGAAAGTTCATGAACAATGGTCAGAGATACGCCATCAATTGTTACGGTAATAGAAGGGGGGGAAGAGTTCATCACAGATTGCGTTTCAGACTCATGGATCTCAGGAGGTACCATAGATGTACTATTACGAATCGCCAAAGTTTCACGAAACACTTTAAACTTGAATGGATTCCCTGGCTTCCGGACAAATTCTGGAAAACCATCGATAAATGCAACGGCTGAATCACTCTTCTTGTTGACAAGGTAAAATGTATCTTTGACCAATTTACGGTAGGTCTCCCAGTCAATGTCACCCTTATAATTTTCGGATTCGCCAACAGATGCCCGGAAGAGTGTTGGTGCATTGTCATGAAGTCCACATACGTTAACAATATCTGAGCTTGAATGATAGTTTAACCGTAATGGCTCTCCTTTATTGTTTTTGGCATATAAAGATGTCAAGGAGAACCATAAGATGGATGAATTCCATCCTTGATGGCGGTGGTAGGTGACCTGCACATGAATTCAAAATTTAGGGGATATCATCTCACTAAAAAAGCAGGCGAAACAAATAAAAAAGGCAGCTAGCCTTTTATTCTGAAAACCAAAGAATACTAATTACTTTCTATCTCTTGTTGTTGTTCTAATATTGTACTGTACATACCCTGAAAAGAGCTCTATCTCCGACCAGAGAATAATGAAGGGTACCAGTCACAACACACTTGTCCCCTCTATCTTCCACTGTGAAGAACATATGTTGGTGTATATCTTGAATAGCAACAATCGCTCCTATACATACATCAATTTTCCATTAGGAGAAAACCCAAAAGTTTTATGAATGACTAAAATATTAATATTACCTACTTACCATCAGGAACTACAGACTCAAAACTTCTTTCAGGTTCACTGTTGAACGAAGGCCTTTCCAAAGAAGAATGTGTGCTTTCTCCTCCAGGTAAGGCAGAAAAGGATGAAAGCATTGAAAGGACCATCTGACGTAACAGCACATGATAGGCCAGCAAACATGAGTATTAGCAACTATAGGAATGTGAACACAAAAGGAGTATTTCAAAACCGTTTACATATGAATTCCAAGCCTGATAACTATACCACAAAGAATGATACCTGCAATTCTGACAGAGAAATGGTTATATCAAATCCCAGAACAGAACAACCACCTTCCCAGGCCTGGCTAAACTGGTGACCGGGATTTTCTCCCTTCTTAGCAGATGCAGAGACACGTAGGTCTTCCAAAATATAGTTTTTATAGCGAGAGTGAAATTCTTCCTGTAAATTGCTGTTTGTAGAGAATTCTCTTAGACCATTAAAATCTCCTGAAACACTTGTGCCTTCACCGGAACTGATTACATCCCTTTGCTGAAATGATGTTTCGGGAGGAGCACCAGACAGAAAAGAAGAAGATTCACTAAATGGTGGGGAAGAAAATTGAGTAATATTTATATCCTTTTCCACGCTCTCAAGAATCTTAGAAATAATTGATAGGCGAGAAACTTCACAAAGAAACTTCTGTTCTCTGCCTGCCGAATCAAGGGAACTGTGGAGAGTGATCTCCAGAACAATTTCCCTTATACCTCCTACAAAATCAAGCAATTATAATTTCTTTGGAAAGTCAATTATGTATTTAGGTAGCATACACGTTGTACAAGTGGATAAAGATAGTATAACTTACCATATTCATCAACACAGACAAAACCCAGTGCAAACTGGGTTACATCTATAGAAAACGCTTCTGCGAGGTACCATTTTGATTGTTGAGAAGGAGTACTAACTTCACTAACACCTGAATCAGCTTCTACTTTCTCAAGAACTGGCGCAGAAGATTGAATTATTGACATCTTACTTGAAATGAAATAAAGGTACGCAGAGTAACCATGAATTAACCCGATCAAGGCATCTGGTTCAAGGACAAAAAGACCACCCTGCCAGCAACATAGCGAGTTATGTCATGCACCATACAGAGCTAGTCAATATGTAAATAAAGCAAATGGTGTTTATTATTTACCTCGACTCTACATGATATTGACTGAAATTTTCTCCCAATAGAGACCGATGTTACAAAGTTACTTGACCGACGAACTTCAACCAACACATTTTTTGTTGAGCACCTAGCTATAAGTAAGTCAGTCAATGCTAAATCGATGTGTATCCAACGGGTCGAGTTGGACAGTGAAGAGTCTGAAGCAGAGTCCAACTGGTCCACTTCTCTCTGAACCTGAACTCTATCTGTAGTAGGTTCATTTGCTGTTGATGCATTTCCTGCAGAATCATCAGCCATACGACAGGCATCCCCTAGAGCTGATGGGCTTGAGCAATCCATACACACACTCAATATGCAGCTAGAAAGACATGCTTCAAACAAGATATCATGTGACCTGAGCGGCATAGATTCTGTAATAAAGTTGCCAGAACTCTTCCATATATTATCCCTGTATCTGAAGAGTATAGATTGGAGTTCACACAAATCAACATTGATTAAAAACTTATGTTCTTCACAAGATAGTTCAGCGCATGCTTCCTGGACAGAAGACCAGATTCTAGAATCAGCTAGCTCCATAGGCTTCTCAAAATTTTCGTCTGCTGCAGGAACATCAAATATCACATCTATAGCCTTCACCTTAATGCTCGCTTTAACCGCAAAAAGAGTTTTGCAAAAAGTCTTCTCGATCTCATGTTCCACATGCACTGCATCAGACCTAAGAAATTCTTGTCCCAGTGAATGACCCGCAGAGCTAGAGCCGCTCATACCACGGGATAGCCCAGAAACTAAGCTTAGAAGCATCTGGTACAAAATAACAAAACTTACTTGAATGCTTTTTTATAACCTAAAAGGTAAATTAGGATCTTGATGCTATTCAGATGTTAAGCTCGGAATCTTATATCATAGAAGCATAAGGACAGGTTCATTTAGATTGAGGAGCTCATAAGAATTTGAGCATCATGTCCAACGCTAAGAAAGCCTAGAAGGATCGTTTCTGACACAACGCCAAAAATTATAAAGAAAATCCGCATATTGTCTAACATCATATATAAAAATCTTTTAGGCATCTTGATAATATCTGTTGGCAACAAGTCTATATCCAGAAATTAATCACTTGGGTTAGAAGAGTAATTACGTTAGAGCCTTTTTTATCAAGTGTTCTACGGACAAAGATTACTCCATGACACTATGTAAGCAAGGACAAAAGGCACACATTTTGAAAAGGGATATGATAATCATGCTTCCGACTATCTGAGCCTTAGATGAACTTACCAAAACAAATATAAACTAATGCGGTAGGAAACTAATTTTCCAAATACTATGCAGATTTAAAGACATGAAAAGTGAAAACTGCCAAGAAAGCCTCTCTTACCTGAAAATAAGCATTTAGGTCATCCGGTTTTGATACAATAGTCAGTCCCAGCACCAATACATCCAAACCAGTTGAGAAATCGATAATAGCTTCGCTAAAGGAATAAACATGCTCTCTGCAATAGATTGCAGTTCTCTCAGATTCAGATGGAATTCCATAAAATGTAATTGATGGCTGCTACCAATCACAATACTTGATTGCATAATGAAGTCATGGAATATTGAAAGAGTGATTCTCAGAAGGAAAGTAAACATATTCACATAAAAAGAATACAGAAATATAAATATAAAAACCTATGGAAAGAAGAAACTGATAATTAGCTGCCACACAAAGCATGATTATCCTCTTTTCTTTGATGTAGAGTCACTAGAGTTTGGAAATATCTTATGGACATACACTAACTAGTTCAACGAAGCTCCTAAGCTCAGTCCTATAACTTCGGAAGGAGATGCAGCTAAGTATCAATCTTCAGAGCTAAATGATGTGATCAAACAATTCCCATATGACATGACAACCAAAACATGTATCAAGCAGGGAGATAAAGACAATGTTAAGCTTAGTCTAACACATATGTAGCAATAAAAGGCAAAACACCAATGATTAAAAGGGATTAATTTAATATAAGAAGAAAGCCCACACCTTAAGGATGAAAAGCAGATAGTTACGGGTCTCAATACAAAAACTTGACTCCATTTCTGTTCTGCCATTTTGCAGAAAGAACAATCAAAACCAGAAAACCCTAAGTGTGAGGACAGAGAATTTAATCCTTGAGAAACATATTTTTCATAACTTGGAATCACAGTATCACTTAGCCCCAGCTCCTGACCCGAAGGCCTATCTGATCTTGTGTTGTCAGGCCCTTGAAACACCCCTAATGGCACCACGTCAGATTTTGAAGTCGGCCAGACGACAAACTCAAAATCATGGAAATCAAATAAAAGAAGATCTTTCTGCCCAATTAAAGCATCTACTTCTTCAGCCTTCTCCACCAATAATTTGACCTGGGGGCCACCAACAAGTATGCCAACCTGAATCTGTCTCTCTGGATGAACACTTTTCAAAGACAGTTCAATAATGCGTCTGTAGATCCCATATCCATCATAACTAGCCATTTCAGAATCAAATCCACCTGATACCAAAGAACTTGAATGAACCCCTCCAGTAACTTCGTCTACAAATAAGCTCTGAGACTGTTGTGTCTGCCAAATAAGCAGAGCCATTGAAAACAACGATGAATATTCTAAAACAATATCCAACTTTCCCAATACCATGCTGCATTTCCAGAGCCCAGAATCTTGGTTACCAGCATCCTGATATGCCATGCAGTTTTTAATATCAACGAGTAGACAAGGGTTATCAGAAACTTTTAAAGTACTTTTATCCAACTTCAAGCAATTGCTGTTCCAGTTCGACCACATTTCTCTCAAAAGATTTTGTAGATGCAGAATGCCCTCATGACGATCATTGCCATGATTGTTACCTGTTTTAGAAAGTAGGATTGGCTGTGCTGGGTCCATCTCTAGGATAGTTTTCACATCTTCACGCATATGCTTCTTATTTCTTTCAGCAGAACTACTGGGATATTTTGTAGATCTCATGAAACGACTGGTTTTTCTAAAACTAGAGGACTCAACCTTCAGTTTCCCACAGGAAGCAGATAAACACTGAGTAAGACAGCCAACAGTATGCATTACCAAAAACTCATCAACCGAAAGGCAAAGAATGACAACATTTGAGTCTGTGTGTCCATTACTGTCTTTCGATGTCATAAAACTTGAAATCATTTTCTCTGGATAAAATGTGATAGAAAGTTTCCCAAAATTGACAACTGCATGAAACTCTAGAGATACCCGCTCGGAATCATCTTCATTGTTCCTATCAGTTTGTAGTTCTTGGGTCAACAGTTTCTTTGACGAGAGAAAGCGGGATATAGACCAGAATGTTCTACTAATAAGTGTCCAGATATAAGCTAAAACCCAGGTGATCTTACACAAACAACTGAAGTGGCCATATAGGGAAGTTTCGTCATAATTATCACTAGCATTCTGAGAATTCAGGCAAGTTCTGTATCTGGCTACTCTCCGCGCCCGTGCGATTGCTTCGGCAGGGAGTTCTTTCTCAATATTACATATCATCTCCCATTTACGTCTTGCAGATACAGAATACCTTTTGTTTTCTGAAACTTTCCAAAGTGATGATTTCTCTGGTATTTTCCTGGAGTACCCAGCTAAGGATAGCAAATACTCATAAGCATTCACATATCGCATCCAGAGGATAACAGCACTAACTAAATTCTGGAATGAAAAAGTGTGAGGTGAGATCATCAAGCCAGTTCCGCGAGCAGCTACTTTCCACAGATAGCGCCCATTTCTGACAGAATTGCTATCTTGGGATGATAACTTCGCCAATCCCATAAAAACCGGAAGATCAGTGGGTCTAAACGAGAAGCTTAATTCTGTAATGCGGACGATCAGATCAGTAAGTTGAAGATTATGCAGCGTAATCAACATGACAAGACTGTCAAACGCACAAAGGTCAGTGGTATCATTATTCCTCTTATATCCAATCTTGAAACCGTAGCCACTCAGTGTTAAGGAACAACGGCTCAAAGGGAATAAAACTGCAGCAGCAGCACCCCTTAATAAACTAAGGTTTCCAGAATTCTCCGTATCGCTCCTCAGCTCGTTGATTTCCAAAACACAACACAAGTCACTCGAACCAGGTAGACAAACTTGGACATTAATACCATGTATCTGAATACGGAAATGCCTGAGAACAAGATTCGAGAAGGAAGTCTTGAGCTTATTTTTCTGGGAACTGCCATCCAGCATCCTTTCCAAAATCTCATGTAAGAAGCATCCCTGCGATGTAGATTCAGCAAACACATAGTTACAATTACGATCAACCAAACCAATCCCAGAGTCAATGAAAGATTTGGGGAAAATAGATTCCTTCATTCCCACAGTAGCAAAATTGGCAAGGCATTGTAAAAGAAAAATCAAATTAACAAGTGTACCTCGGGATCAATAGACGACAGAACTTTTCTTATCTCATTCGCTAAAGTTTCACGTGATGCTCGCATCCTTCTCGAGCTTCCTTCCTCCGTCCCTCTAAGGAAAAAAAAAAAAAACCGATAAACCCTAACGAACTATTGACTTCGAAACCCAATACACGAAATAACAATTGAGCGATGGGATTAGGTTACCTGGCCGACAATCTGACATGAACACCGCGAATTTCGATCTGAATGGCCGGAGCTGACCAAACGGACAAGTGAAAAACCAGGTGGTCGACAGTAAATCCTTGGAATGAAAAACTAGATCCATCGAGGAGTTGATTAAGCTGAGAAACATCGAATCGAAAATTCCGTAATGTGAGGAGAGTATCAGTAAGCCCTAATTTGACCTGAAGGTCAGGTTCTTCCCGAGAAAAAGGCCGCAACAGAGTACGAAGTCTCCGTCGGACGAAATCGCAAAGGAACGTCATGCGAATTCAATTCAAATAGATTCCTCCATTAACGAACGAGTTCGAAGATCTCCTTATCAGGCAGAGCGGGAAAGCAAGAGGATAAAGACGACGTCAGGAACAAACGGGCGTTCACCTCGAATACCACTCTGCTGAGAGGTTTTAATCTCAAATCTCCTAGTTATAAATGTAACGAGTAAGTTACAAAAAAAACCAGACCAAAATCATGATATTTACTGTTTTGATCGGATAGCACACATGTGGGTTTGATTTGATTACACCTGATTCGTTTTTTTTTTCTTTAAAATTCATAAATCGAGTCTGCAAATTTCATAAATTGATTACACTCGATTACCCACTGCAGAATTCGGGAAAACTGAGGAATTCTCCCCCAAATCTCTTCCCCTCCCCGCATTCACTTCCTTCACTCAGACAATGGTGGAAACCCGACGGTCGAAGAGAAGTTTACGAAACCCTAATAGCGGCGCAAAGGAGGCGAAAGTACCGGAGAATCCGAAGAAGGACGAGAATCCGGTGAAAGCGAAGGTTTATGTGGGGAATAAGAAGAATCCTGAAAAGAGGGCGGCGAAGAAGAATTCTGAAAAGAGGGCGGCGAAGAAGATAAAGATCGGCCCAAAAGAGGATTCGCATGCGGCGGAGACGGTGGTTCCGACGGCGGAGGAAGGTTCATCTTCGGTTCCGGAGACGGTGGTCGAAGCTTCTACTTCGAAAGTGAAGGTTTATGCGAAGAAGAAGAAGAATCTGGTGGTTCCTCATGTGGTTCCTCCGGTGGTCGAAGCTTCTACTCCGGTGGTTCCTCCGGTGGTCGAAGCTTCTACTCCGGTGGTTCCTTCGGTTCCTCCGGTGGTGAATGCTTCATCTTCGCTTCCTCTGGTGGCCGTTACGAGTGGTGGGTGTACGAATCAGGATGAAGAAGAAGAGAAGGAGTCTGAAGAAGAAGAAGAAGAAGAAGAAGAAGAGAGCGGTGAAGAAGACGAAGAAGAAGGAGATGCAGCAGCCAAGTGCAAGGAGATAGCCAATGACTCGAGTGGAGAATCAACTGAAGCAACTGAATCTGAATATGAATCGGAGAGTGAGGTAAGAAGCAATAGGGAAAACTAGTAGAAATAGGGAATAATGTGTAGGAAAAACTAGTAATACTTGGAGCAATAGGACAACTAGGGAATACTTGGTAACTCTATTTGGTATATTCGTGATACTTGTGATAAATAGGATAACTGTGGACTACTTAGTAAAACTATATTAGTATAACTTTGGAAAACTTGGTAAAAATGTAGCTGTAGAACTTGGTAAAACTATAGTAGTAACTCTAGGAAAACTTGGTAAATATGTATGGCATAATTCTTGTATAACTGAGTGAAGTTGATTGTTATTTTGCAGATCGAGAAGAGGTTGATGGCACTAAAACCAAAGAGTTTGTACCTCCCTACTAGCAGCTATCATCATCCTGTGAAGGTAGGGACACGGTGCTATCTCAAAGACGTGTTCAAAACGCTTGACGGCCTGAACCCGCCCCTGACCAAAAGAGAGAGGGAATGGTTTGTCTCGTATCCTCAGTTCAAACACCTGTTCCACATGCCTAAGGACCATAACCACAAGGTTCAGGGCATGTGGATGCTTGTGTTGCGAACAGCCGAGATCCTGAAGACGAAGAAAGTTTGGTTCGTTGTAAATGGAGTTCATGTGCGTTATGGCCTCAGGGAACACGCGTTGATCTCGGGTTTGAACTGCCGAAACTATCCTCTTGGATATAAGGAAATGGGTAATATGAATTTCATCACGCGTCATTTCGGTACGGGAACGGTGAGGTAGGAAGATGTGAAAGCAAAGTTTGAAGAAATGGGAGTTGGTAATGACATATTGAAGATGGATGTGTTGTTCTTCCTTTCGAGTATAGTTTGAGCACAAACGAAGACTGGAGATGGTGCACCCGACGTTTTGGAAGTGTTTAAAAGGGCTGTGGATGATCTTGACTATTGTAGGACATTTCCTTGGGGGAGATTTTCTTACGACTTCATGGTGAAGGAGATCATGCACACGGTGGAACATTTTCAAGCCAAAGGGGGGGGGGGGGGGGGGGGTGAAGGCAGGGACACAGTGGCCCATTCCTGGATTATGTATTCCTTTGGAGGTAAGTAAAATGATTATGAGAATGTTGATGTTTCTTTAATTCAAAGTAAGTCTTACAACTCATAATTGTTTTGTAGCTACTAGCGTTTGAGGCGATTCCTCAATTGGGAAAGCGATTTAGGGAGAGTGTCCCAGAAGCAGACTCGATGTGTCCGAGGATGTGCAAGTCGAAGTTCAAGAAAGGATATATGAAAGGCTTTCCGATTGAAGCAATCAATGAAGAACTTGGTACTACTAAGGTAAGTTGTACCTTGCATCTAAACATTTATTTAAGTTGGAAACATTTATTTGAGTTGGAAACATTTATTTGATTCCTTCACAGCAGGACATTGACAGCCTCGTTTTAATCAGTCTGAGAGAGAAAATTAATCTATTGGATCAAATCTTAGAGGAAGTCGAGGATCGTGATGAAGATGATCTCGTGGTTGATAGTTGGATCAATCGCCTGGCTGGAGGTTACACTATCTTCTTTGAAGACCTGTTTGATCAAGACGTTGCTGCGCGTGCCAAAAATGATAAGGAGATGGAAGGAGTAGAGGCCCCACCGGTGCAAACACCTCCAACCGAATTGGCCGAGATCTTGAAGAGCATAAAAGAGATTCAGGAGAAGGTGAATGGATTTGTTGCAAGATTGGTTGTGGTGGAAGCATCTATGGAAGAGTAGAGAGCGAGGAATGGATAGATGTTGGTTGTTTCTCTCCCTTTTGGTTGTTTGTTGAACTTATTTCTCGGTTATTTGTTGGACATAGAACTTGGTGTTGTTTTAAACTTTTGTGGTGGTTTGTAGATAGATCTTATGTTGATATTGGTAAAACTATGTTGGTTTAAACTTTTGTGGTGGTTTGTAGATCTTATGTTGATATTGGTAAAACTATTTTGGTAATACTTGGTAAAACTATGTTTGTAATGCTTGGTAATACTTAGTAATACTATGTTGATAATTCTTGGTAATACTATGTTGGTAATACTTCGTAATACTTGGTAAAACAAGATTCTCATAAACAAAGCCATTGATAAGATTAGCTGAGCAAACATAATGTCTTATACAAAATAGAAAGGAAGTTTTGGGATTACATAATATGTCTTATACAACATTTTAGATAATAGGTCTTAAACAACTACTTAAATCTCATTTTGCATTTCTTCAATATTCTCGCTCTGCTCTTCAACCTTCCGAATTAGCTTCGAAATCTCTTGCTCGACACCAAAAACCCACGGCTGGCGAAGGTGGAGTCCATCATCCTAGCTAGCCCTGGGCATAATATCCAGATCCGAAAAAATTAACCGAAACCGATCTGAAAAAGAGGAACCGAACCCGAACCGAAACCATTAAAATATCCGAACGGATCCTAGATTCCTATATCCGAAGAACCGAAACCGAACTCAAACCGAACCGAAAACCGAATGGATACCCGAAATATCCAAAATACAATTATATATCCAAAATATTAATTATATTTAGACTTGATAACCAGAAATTATAATTATAAATCCGAAGATATGAGTTATTTTTATACCAAAATGATTGAGAGTCCCAAAATAACCAAAATATACGAAGTTTTTAGTTAGATTTGTTAAGTTTTGTCCAAATTTTATTTAAATTTAACAAATTTTATTCAAATTTAACCAATTTTTATTTTATTTTTATGATTTTTCGGATATCCGAAACCGAACCGAATTCGAATGGATCCGAACCTAACCCGAACCGAAATTATAAAATATCCGAATGGATAATTAATCTTAAACCCGAAAATCTGAAAATCTGAATGGATTCGAACCGAATCCGATCGGATATCTGAATGCCGAGGGCTAATCCTAGCAATGAACATTCAAATAGTTTTACCTAGTTTTACTAGTTATCCGTCGAAGAACATTCAAATATTACCTAATTTAACTAGTATTCCCCAGAAAAAACCTAGAAATGAAATTTTACCTTAAATTCGTTGCAGGTGAAGTACCTACTGCCCGGTAAAGTGTCGAAATCATTCCGAAACTTTGGCTGTGTAGAGACATTTGCTTGATTTGTCCACTACAGGGGCATTTCGTTGGAATCCCATATTGGGCGTCGGCGATGAAGCCAAGCATGTCGAAATGCTCCTTCATCCGCTTCATCTCCTTACTACGCCTCCTCTCCTCCTCGTATGGTTCAACGCAGAAATTGTCTGTGTGGTGATAGCTACTTCCCATTTCGATTTCAGATTTCGTGAAGTAAGGAAGAGAAAAGGAGAGAGAGAAGAGAGAGAGAGAAGAGAGAGAGAGAAGAGAGAGGGAGAGAGAGAGTTGCGATTTCAATTTTTGGAGACAAAAGAAATCTTGGCAAAAACATTGGTCAAAGTTGAAACCTTGGCAAAAAAATTGAAAAATTGGATTTTTTTTTTGAAATTTTTGAAATTTCAAATTTCAAATTTTCCTCTAAATATTTGGTCATCGTTGTCCAGAGGATACTAGTATTACGAGTTTGGGTCATAGTTGTACTTGTGCTGGTTTTATGTTTATCTAGTATTACTTGCCCTTAAGATATGTTTTACTAGTTTTACAGAATAGATAAGTGTTTAGACATATAGTTCTGATTGTTTTATGTAGTCATTTGCGTCAAATCAGTATTTAGGTTAGTAGGTCTTCCTAAACTGACTATGACTATGTAAATGCTTTTAAAACTACAAGGACAATGTTGTGTAACTGTTTCCACAACAACTCATAAAAAGATGGGAATTTAATATTTTCCCTTTTTAATGCTACTCTCTTGATGTTATAACATTTTATTCGACACCAAATATCATTTCAAATATTTTATGCATATAAAAATTATCCACATTCGACGTACTATTGGCAAAAGTTTGAAGTAGTTATTGTAGTTATAACAAAGTTTGAAGTAGTTATATTTTGCCTCCGCAGTACGTTGCACTGCGTTTTAACATTTGTTAGCCACCTCTACAACCCAAACAAGTCGGTTGAATAATTACGTGCACCTTGTAGATAAAGTATAGTGATACCGAGTTATACCTAGTTGTTTCTACCAGAACATAATCTCTGAAGATAAAGTATAGTGATATCGAGTTATACCTAGTTGTTTCTAACAGAACATAATCTCTGAAGATAAAGTATAGTGATACCGAGTTATACCTAGTTGTTTTACAGAACAAAAGCTAACAAAGATCACAAGTTCTTATCTCCAAATAAAATCCAGGGTAGTGTTCTTCGACGCCTTTTATTCGGTGTCCTTCGATGACGCCTTTCTCCTGCTGATGGAAACCTCGTCACTCTCCTCCTACCCTTGTTTATCTTGCGATCCGGAGGTAGGATTTGCTTCTCTTTGATGTAATCGGGGACAATCCATGCATACATATCCGGGACAACATAAATGGACCTGTGATAAGCCAATGCCCACAACTCCGTCCAATAATATTTCGAACACAACTCATGGACTTCTATTTGGGTATCACGACAACTAACTCCACTACCATTTTTCCTGAATGAGATGTATGCTGCTAGTACGTGGAGACAAGTATACTTCTGAATATCGAAAAATCTACAAGAGCAACTCTTCCTTTCCAAGTTCACCAAATAAACCTTAGTATCAATATCAACGACTTCGTATTCGAGCTTGTAACTGTTTACCTCCCTCACGGTTAATTTCTTAGCAGTAGCCCAGTTATCATGCAAGAAGTTCTCAACCAAAGGCACCAGTTTATTATCAACATGTCCTGACACGGCCTCTTTCCTATGCTCGTTAAACCAATCAGAAAACTTTGCAATGATAGTATCCAGCATGGGTATTAAGGAGTACTTCCTCGCGTTGTTTAAAGTGTTGTTCAGAGATTCCGCAGAATTGCTCGTGTCTAGGTTGTATCGGGCACCGGGAAAAAAATATCTTGACCATTTTTCCTTCACGGTGCTTTCCTCCACATACTTCGCCGCAGAAGGAAATCTCCTCTTAAAGATGTTGTAACGACTGTAGAACTCAGCCTCTGTGTGAGTCCAACCGCACTCCTGGAATCTGAAAGCCACTACGGATTTGTTTGCATTATAAGCATTACCTTTCACGTTTTGGGTCAAATGCCATAAACAATACCCATGCTGAGCTTGTGGGAACACGTTTGCTATTGCGTTGATGAGGCTTGGATTTCTATCACTCACAAATACCAATTCAGAGGAGTCCCCTAGGTTGCCTAAAACGCTTTTCAACATCTCGAAAAACCATGTCCAACTCGCATTGTTCTCACCGTCGAGTACACCGAACGCTATGGGATAAATGTGACGATTAGGATCTTGAGAAACGGCGAAAACTAGTACTCCACCATATCCGTTCTTCAAGAAAGTTGCATCCACAATTACCACTTTCCCCATGCATGCAAACCCTTCAATGCTAGCTCCCAAAGCTACGAATAGATACTTGAATTTTCCCGCCTCATCCAGTTTCACACTAGTTATCGTTCCAGGATTGACCTCCTCTAAGACGTACAAATAATGATACAACATCTTGTACCCATCTTCTAGACTACCACGCATATCACAAACCGCTTGATTTTTCACTCTCAACGCCGTCGAGTATGATATTTCTACACCATATTCTTGCCTAACTAGTTTCCTGATGACATTAGGCCTTGGAGTTTCGAGTTTCCCGGGATATTTCTCACTCAAATAAGATGAAACTAGCTGTGCTGAGCCTCTCCTCTTATCAACGCTTGCACTCTGATCAGCCCGGTTACATGTGTGCATCTTCGTATACGTTCTAATCGAGAACATATCCGTGTTATCAATCCTTGCTGCTCGTAGACCCCAACTATATCTTTGTATAGAACATTTAACTATCCACCGCGTTCTATCAGAATGTTTTATAACATAATCAAAAGAGTTAAGAAATGACAATTTCTGGACTAACTCTATAACCGCCTTCTTATCTCGGAATTCTTGACGCACACTCACACCAAAACCGTCTTCCCATGGAGCTACAAACTGACTACCTTCAACAACGGGTGCTTCCTCATAATATTCATCACGCATACCCGATGTATTCATACTGTTATACTCCAATACATCATCATCATCCTCTCTCACCTCCTCTTCTTCATTTGCTTGTCCGTTGTCTACGTACAACGTCAAGGCATTAGGTTCTATTTTATCATCACTTCGATGGTCATAGTTCATACCATACGAGCTTTTCCCCGCTATCGACTGTTGCGAGGGCAACTCCGGTCTAGTCATGACCTCCACATTCAAAACTGGTCTACGGTTCTCTTTATCAACGGTCATTACATAACCAGCAATATCTTCATCATCATCAATACTCAAATGTTCTTCACATCTAACCACCATAGGAAAGTAACTCAATTCCAATCTAACCTTACTTTCATCTAACGTATGCTTCTTGTATAGCCTACCTTCTACCTTCTCCAAAGTTATCTCCTCTTTCAACACTACACTATAAATGCGCCCCTGCCATTTATAATAGATGCAGACGATGTTGCTCATTCTATCCTGTGAAAACAACACCAAACAACTCAATATATACTTATAGTTGTATCCAGTTTTACACTAGTTGTCCACGGTATTACGAAGTTGTCCTCCGTTATACCACCATTTTAATTAATATATGATTATTCACAATGATACCTAGTTGTCCCTAGTTCTCCTCGCGCAGGAACACAAATTTATTCGATTTCGGGTTCCAATCTGCATACAATCCACAACGACTCTACCTCTAAAATGTATTTCTACTCAATTTAAAGTCTCAATCGACCCAGAATCATTGCTAAACAACAATGTGCAAACTCATCAATTGAATCTCAAATCTTCAATGCAATGGAGCTCAATGAGAGTTCAATGGAGTTCAATGGAGATCGAGAGAGAAGCACAAACCTCGCTGGAGATCGACGGACTCGCGACGGAGGCAATGACTGTTGGCCGGAGACACGACGGCGCCGACGTCGGAGCTGGATTCCTACCGCGTCGAGTTTTCCGTTTTTTTTTTTTTTTTTCTTTTGATCAAACTGAATTTGGCTGGGTTTGGATCAAACTTGGGTAGGATATTTGGCTGGATTTGGATAGGGTAAATTTATTAGAGTAGTGTTGTTTTTTTTTTTTCTCATAGTGATATACGAAGTGATGTTTCGGAACAAACCCTTAGAGACACGTGTTCTTACTTCAGCCCAGGCGATGAAACTGTTCTTTGCCGTTTTCTTCTTAACCAATGGGACTACCTGTAGTTTCCACGAGCACCACCACCAACAAAAGAATAATAATCAGTTTTAATTAATTGCAAATTATGCAATTAGATAGATTCGGAAACAAACAAAAATACATTAAAATTTCCTTTTTGTCGAAAAAAACAAGAAAATTTAAAATTTCCTTTTTTTAACAAATAAACTATTAACCTTTCCTTTTACTTGCGAAATCCGTTTCCTTACTGGAATTTGCTGATACAAGACTTACATATAACATCATAAACAAGAAATCAGAGAAAATAATCACATCTAAGTAAAACAAAAACCCTAAATATTCCGATAATGGAAGGCTTACCTGGGCATCTCCTAGACAAGGTTCTCTTCGGGATAGATCTTAGAGCATTATTATTGGGAGAAACCCAAATAGGTTTCTTAATTAATATTTAATTATAAATTTGAAGTTAAGAAACTCTGTTAAGAAACTTCTATTTTTGCTGTTTTATTGGTAGAATCCTATTAGGGGTTCTTAAAAAAAATTAATAATTTTGTTTTATTTTAAATAGAGTTTATTTTTTAATTAAACATAATTGACATAAAAACATAACATTTTAAACATAGATTTTGAAAAAAAATGCAAAAGAACGCTCAATTTGGTTTTTTTTTCTGATCTTGTCTATGAATAGCTTCATGTTCACCCACCGAATGATTCCAATTCATTAATATGTAAAAAAAAAGTTTAATATGTAAAGATTCAAATTCATTATGTAAAGATTCTAATTCATTAATATGTAAAAAAAGTTTAGAATTTTAAAGTTGAAGTTAAGAAAAAGTTTTTTAAAAAAAAGGTAAGAATTTTTTTTAAAGTTAAAGTTAAGAAAAAGTAAAAAAAAAAAAAAATTTGGCAAAAAAAAAACATCGGCGAATTAGGAATTGACACGTGGCTAAGAACAGTGTAAGAACCCCCTTAAGAACCGGTTCTTAAAACTCTTATTTAAGAACCGGTTCTTACACTGTTCATAATTTTATTTATTTATTTATTTTTTTTTTGGGTTAAGAACCCCCTTAAGAGCCCCCAATAATGATGCTCTTAGATCTCTGGCGATTATGCGATGCACAAATAGATCCCTCAAATCGCATATATACGACCCGTATTTTGAATCTGAGTACTTTTCTTGGATCGGATCCGGTTTGCTTCATATCTCCCGCTATGGCTCATTTAGTGTTCCCTGCTACCGCCCTAATCACGGCGATTCTAGGTCACTGAGAATCGAATATAACTTAAAGGAGTGTCATGTTTTGGGCTCTTGTGATATGATTCCGGACACGGAGGTCCAACCTGAGGCATTGCATGTACCGGAAGGAGCAATCACCCGCGCAAAGGCACGGAAATTGGCGGAAGCAGTTCGGAGCTTACTTGGCGAAATCCGGATCAAGGAGGATCAACTTACGCACCCGATCCTTAACTCCGTATCAACGAGTTCTTCTTGAGGTTCGTCCCGTTGAGTAAGTTGTGTTGTACTCTTTTTCCTGTTACGGTTTTGTCCCAATGGGTTTTCCGTAAGAGGTTTTAACGAGGCAACCGGCTTACTCCGCTAACGGTCCGTTTCCGAAAGAGAACTCCGCGGGGATTTTTCCGAGGGATTTTCCAAGGGATTTCACGAGGGAATTTGCTGCAGATTTTCGGTGGAATTCCAAGGGGCATTCTCGCTAGTCTCCCTTCATTTAATTTCAGTCTTTAGTCAAATTCTTGTAATTTGTTTCTTGTAATTTTCGAGGCAAATGATTACTCACTTTGACTCACCCCTTCCCCTTCATTCTCTTCTTTATATAAACTCCCCCTTTGTAATCGCAAATCATCAAGTAATTTTATCAATCTTTTTCTCTCTTCATTGTCGAGTTCTTACTCTTCCTTTTTCGTTTCAATAGAAGGTTTTATTCTTTGAAACAAATCGATTAAACCGTAGAGTGTTCCGCGACTCTACGACGTGATCTTCGATCCGTTGATCGTGAGCGTTCTTCGCGCAAAGCTGGGGCATAAGGATTTTCGACTTAACCGTCACGCCTTATCATCCGCTTTCCAGAATTCTCCCATCGGCGTTGCCACCGCCTCGTTTCTTAGAATTCTCGAAGGATTGG
Organism: Eutrema japonicum; assembly: GCA_030161315.1. NCBI lineage: Eukaryota > Viridiplantae > Streptophyta > Magnoliopsida > Brassicales > Brassicaceae > Eutrema > Eutrema japonicum. The sequence goes on from BSQW01000013.1 coordinate 47,780,434, forward strand.
GCCTAAGGATTTTCGGAGTCAAATCCACGCCTTAGCATCTTTTCTCTTGAATCCTTCGAAGTCAAGGATTATCCGATCATCACCTTTAGACGAGCAAGCCGGTCCTTAGTCGATTCGTATCATCTTGCTATGGCCTTCTTCTACTCTTCATCGATGATCTTCTATGCGTCGCAAATCCCCTTACGAAGAAGTTTCGATTCTTGAATCACTCTTCGGCCATGAGTTGCGCTTGGGTAATGAATCGTCCAGAAGTTTTTCTTCAGGACAAGACAAAGCACATCGGGTTCGCAGTTAATCAAATTGATCGAACCACCCAGAGTTTCAAAATCGTCCACATGATGGTTGAGGGTGTAAAATCCGGTAAAAGGATGTATTGGTTTGAGATTAACGCCGGAAATTCATGGAGACGTTCGAAAACGAAGATTACTTGCCCCCCAAGCCTTCTCGATTACCGTATGCAAAAACCTGTTTACTTCGACGGATCTCTTCACTGGCTAAGAGAAGACGGAAGCATCGTAGCTTTCAACCCTGAAACAGAGAAAGCACGACTGATTCCGATCAAATTCCCCCAAGGATTGAGTCGGAAAACGCTCTTCGCCGATGGGGGTATTAGCCTAACTTTGATATCGGCCACGGAGGAAGTCATTCACGTTTATGCCCTCGAGAATATTCTCAGTGATCCCAAGTGGGTCCTCGTTACGCAGATCCGGAACAAAGTGCTGGACGAAAAGAGGCTTGATTATTGGAAGGTAGAGGCTTACGACGGGAAGTGTTTAGTGCTGAGAGAGAGAGAGTATAGGAAGAAGAAAGAAGTGTTTCGTGTGTACGACTTGAGAACTAACAAGTGGGTAGTTATGGGTTCGGTCCCAGTGTGGTTCGATGCAAATCCAGATATTTTTGAGTTTACACCGTCCTTGTCTTCTGTGGTAGGACTTGATGAGATAATATTGCCTTGTGATGATGATAAGCGCATCTCCTCTCTAAGCTCCATTATGGGACTGGTTGGTGGAATCTCATCAGAAAAAGTGCAAAAGCAACTTAGAAAAAGATCGGTTGAAGCAGAAGAGAAGAAATTAATGTTGGTGAAGAAGAAGACGAAGCCTTCGTCTAGGTTTTTGTATGAGCAAAGAGCCAACAAGAAAAGAAGAGTGTAGACAAATTCGTATCACAATGTGTCTTTTTGTTAATGAACATGCATTTTATGTTTTATTCTTCACTACTTTTATCATGTTTTTGTATGCTACTTGAAAGTTTGCTTAAAATATCTCAATATCCATCTTTAAAAAAAAACAAGATTGCTCAAAATATCCAATTTACCAAAATAAATGGTTCCAATTTTTAATAAACTATATATAGAATAGTTTCCATATAGACAACGAAAAGCCTAAAATTTTATTTTCCTCGGCGATGTTGTAATTGGAAACAACGAAAAGCCTAAATTTTTGCAAATGCATCATAAGGTTTCGAGCAGAGACGGCAATAGCCAGAAATTTACAAAACTAAAGAACGTAGAAACTGCTACAGATCCTGACATTTATGACATCACCTACGTCGATGTTTCTCCCTCTGAAGGCTCATCTTCTCCTCTATCCAAATCGCCATGGGCCGTACAAGTCGACCCCACCGACGTAGAACCGCCGGCGAAATCTACGGCGTCGCACCACACCGAAGAATATAATAACTACTCTCCGAATATCCTCATGGGTTCTCTGGTCCGTGAAGAAGGCCATATCTATTCCTTAGCTACATCAGGGGATTTACTCTACACCGGATCTGATTCCAAAAACATCAGAGTTTGGAAAAACCACCTCGAATTCTCGAGTTTCAAATCCAACAGCGGGCTGGTGAAGGCGATCGTGCTCGCCGGAGACAAAATCTTCACGGGACATCAAGACGGGAAGATCCGCGTGTGGAAAGCCTCGTCGAAAGATTCCAACATCTTCCGTCGCGTCGGTACGATGCCGAACCTCCGAGATTACATCAGAAACACGATCGCGCCTTCCTCTTACTTCAATCTCACGAGGCGGAATCGAACCAGCACCAGCGCGCAAGGGTTTCGGCACCTGGACGCGATCTCGTGCTTAGCCTTGAGCGAAGACAAGAGGCTTTTGTACTCTGGGTCGTGGGACAAAACGTTTAAAGTGTGGAGAGTCTCGGATCTGAGATGTTTGGAATCGGTGAACGCTCACGAGGACGCTGTAAACGCCGTCGTTTCCGGTTTCGACGGTTTGGTGTTCACCGGATCTGCAGACGGGACGGTTAAAGTGTGGAGGAGAGAGGATCAAGCCAAGGAGACGAAGCATTTCTTCTCTGAGACGCTTTTGAAACAAGACTGCGCCGTTACGGCGATTGCGGTTGATCAAAGCGCCACGTTAGTTTACTGCGGCTCATCTGACGGAACCGTTAACTTCTGGGAACGAGATAACAGTATGAAAAACGCCGGCGTTTTGAAAGGGCATAAACTCGCCGTCCTCTGCCTCGTCGCGGCGGGGAACTTGTTGTTCAGCGGCTCCGCCGATCTCGGGATTCGCGTTTGGAGGAGGCCAGAACGCGGCGGAGGAGGCGGCCTGCACGTGTGTATCTCGGTTTTGACGGGACACGCAGGTCCGGTCAAGTGTTTGGCGGTAGAGAGAGATCAAGAATCAGCTTCCGGTGAGAGACGGTGGATTGTGTATAGTGGGAGTTTAGATAGGTCGGTGAAGATGTGGCGTGTGTCGGAGAATTTGCCGCCGATGGAATACCGGTCGCCGGATCCGTTTGGCGGTCCTTCTGGATTAACGGTGGCTCCTAGTTTCTCGGCTCAAGGGAGAATTAGCCCCAAAAAATAGCTGCTTTCTTTTTTGTACGTTTATGTACGTAAATATATTAACCAGATTGATCCAACCATCTTCAAGCATTTTCATGTAGCTCCGGTTCACCTTAACCGTAATTTTGAGTATATGTTTGGACAAACAACTTTTTGATATCTTAATGTGACTCATATAACCAAAATATCTAATGATGAATTATATAATGTCTATTTGCATCTCTCACATTGAATGCTACGGAAGATATTCATTAGTATTTTTTTTTATCTTTGGATCATAAATCTGAAGTAGATTTACTATATGCTCTTCTTCATATGAATCTTAATTACCTAATTAACTTTACCTTTAACCGGAGCAATCACAAGCCATATAATGAGAGATAGAAATATGTGTGGTGGTTTTGTTGTATAATAACTCGTGTATTTTAAAAACTAGGACTTAACCCGCGCTAATTATAGCGCGGATAGTTTTTGTAAAAAAAACTGTTTTGAAATTTAAGAAAATTGATTTTATCTGAATTTTACAATATGGCTAACTAATGATCATATATGAAGCTGTCAATTTGTAATCATTTATCTATTTAGTCCGTTTTTCAGTAAAATAAAATATTATTTGGGCTAACCCGTTATAATTTTGAAAACATAAATCTAATATGTACCGTTAAATGACTCTGGTTTTTGTGATTACTTTACGAACTCTTTAAGAAAATAGTTTTCTTGTGTCTAACTTTTTATAAAATTAGTAAAATATTTTTCAATTTTTATTTTGATATATATTCAAATAAAATATAATAAATTATAGTGAAAAATATAGCAAGAATTTGAATAGATTTGTTTTTTGAATATATATGGATTGATTATTATTTTAAAATATATAGTATTAAAGATAATTAAGAAATTAAATAATTAATAATATTTTTAATGCAAAATATATACTTTCAATATTCTAATCAATAATTTTAAAAGACTATTATATCATTTCCTATTTCAACTATTTTTTGTTATTTGTAATGACATTTCATGTAATAACTTACAAAATAAAGTTCATTTTTAAAAATGTCTTCTTAAATAATATTATAAAAATATCTTTTTAAATAATATTATAGAGATGTAATATAAAGCTTTTAAAATTTTCAGCTTTTCATTTATGTTTCCAACAAAACTCAAATATGACCTCTAGAAAATCATCATATTTTTTAGCCTTTCATTTATTGTATGTAGAAATAAATACACGTAATTTCTCATCTTTAGGAAGAAATTTGTAAACATACTATTCATATCATCTAGTGAAAGTAAGATATCGTTGCTCTCTTTTAAGATCATTTGATATTCTTCTCGGATATTACGAACTACTTTAACATTCATTTTGTCACTTAGTTCCGAGTCTTCGGTAATTTTAACATCATTTGATATTCTTTTCCGATCTTCTAACGATGTTTATCCATATTTTAACTCATTTGTTGTTATTTTTGTGCTCATTTTAAATATTTACGAATATGGAAAATAAACATGTACAAACTTATATGCATAATGTTTTGCCATCCTCAAACGATGTAAAATGTAAATAGAAATTATTTATTTTGTAATTGTTCGTAATACATTACTGGAAATATAAAATATTATTGTATACATAAGCTTAAATTTCATTTTTCCTTATCAAAATTAAAGAACTTTTCTATAACTGTATATATTAATGTTCATTATATCAATTTTTTTTTATTCAAAAACTCATAAACACGTTCTAAAGTTTCAGTGCTGTCAATTTTATGAATAATTTTTATGCTAGTAAGGAAATGATTTATTCATTAACAATACAATATATCATATTTTTGTATTAGTAGTCTACTGATTTTTAACATATTAAAATAGTAATGATATAATTCGATTCTCAATATTTCTATTTCTATTCTTCCAATCTCTATGCATTTTTTTAGATTTATATAATTATATATGTGATTTCTTATTTTTAACATTTCTATTTTTATTCATCCAATCTCTATGCATTTAATATTTTTATTTTATGTTATTGTTTATTATTTTGTGTATTTTTTATTTAATTATAAGAATATAAAAATATATAAATTAATTGAGTCATTTAATTTTAGTTTTTAATGCATATTTTTTTTGATGATGTGGACACCTTAAGAGAAGAGAAAACTCTCCTATTATATATATAGATTTCAGATCGGATAGGACGGGAACAACTCAAAAGTTTGTAAAACCCAAAGGTTCCCAACATATGAGCTAGTGTTTGTGCCAAGTTCTATCTACCAAAATTTGTCGGCTTGATTTGGACTTAACTCCTATCAATTAACCCTTCGCGATCATTCTTAACATGCAAAATGATATCCTCCTCACAATCTTATGATTAAATTCCATCTGCATCTGCATCCGTATCATCTTTCATCATGCATCTTGTATCTGATGATTGCTATGTTAGATTCTATAGATACTTGTGGACTTGCGTTTCAGACATTGTGGTTTTACGATGTTTAAAACTGTATAATACCTCCACTGATTGAAAATCTCTCTATTTTGGCATTAGCGTTTGTCTCTTAGTGTTACAATCTTTTATTGGTTCTGTCAAAGTCAATCTATTTTTATGATGCATATTTCTTCATTTCCTTGCCTTACTTTCTTGCTTGAACCCTTTTTCTGTGATTGATATTAAGATCAAGAAATTGGTATTACTTTCAATTTTATCATCCCCATTCCTGGTAACTATGTACGCAGAATACTAACATGTGACATATGTTTTTTGATCTTTGCTATAAAACTTTCCCTTACGCTTTGGTTTAAAGATTTTTCAGAATTGCTTCCAACAAAAATTGGTATCAAAACCGCAATTTGCTTGTTAGGCTTCAAAAGTTGTTAATCCTCTAGTAATGGATCAACAATAGTATGCGTTCTATTAGGCACCATAAGTTCTCCACAATCGCCATTGTTTATGAGAAAATCAAATCATAGGAAGAGAAAGAAAAAAAGAAAGAGAATCTCAAAAATAATCTCACACTAAGTCTTTAAGTAAGATCACATCACATTTGAATTCGGATCTAAGTAATCTCTGAGTGGCTTTGTTTTGGATCTGAAGCTGAACAAAACTGTATATGGATTGTAAACCCTGTATATATAACTTTTAATTTATAATTGAACATCAATGTCGTTGTAGTATAGTGGTAAGTATTCCCGCCTGTCACGCGGGTGACCCGGGTTCGATCCCCGGCAACGGCGAGTTTTTGTTATTTTTTTATATTAAATTTACATTTTCAATGATAAATGAAGTTAATTTTGCATTTAAATAGCGTTTAGATATCCTCTGTTTTTATTGGTTCCGATAGTCGAATTAAAAACACTAATGGCCGAGGTTGTAGTTAGCCCAATTATATAATAAGCCCAAACGACTGTTAGTATTTTTTAGCAGGTTGGAATTTTCCCAATTAGGATAAGAAAAAAATCAATTCGTGCAATAACATAATCTTGAAGCATGATGTATAGTGTTAATAGTAGATACCAAAACAAGTGTATTTTAATTTCAAACTTTCTAAACCATAAACCACCACAATATTGGTGTCCTAACTTTCTCTGTTTTTGTAATAATAATTTTAAAAAATTGGAAACATGTTGACCATAAAAAAAAAAGCTTTTGTTTGTTAAACAACCCAGTTTTAAATCTAACACATAAGGTTGCTTCTCATAGCTTCTTTACCAGTCAGAAGAGTTATCTATAAAAACTGATATTCTTTGTCAAAAGAACACAAAATCAATATTTAGAAACCATTTCATGACTATGAAGAAAGCTATTTTCTTCGTATTGTTCTTCTTTGGATCAAGATTTTCAAAAGTAGCTAACGCAGGAGACCAAAACGCCTTAGCCGCAACATTTGTCTTCGGCGATTCGTTGGTGGACGCGGGAAATAACAATTACTTGCAAACGTTGTCTAGAGCCAATAGTCCTCCTAATGGCATCGATTTCAAACCATCCCGTGGAAGTCCAACCGGCCGGTTTACCAATGGCCGTACCATAGCTGACATCGTTGGTAATTGGATAATCACGTTCACCCAAAATATAAATTTTTTTTTTTAATCTTTATAATGATTATGCTAATGTTTGTTTTTTGTTGTCTCTATAGGAGAAAAGTTAGGACAACCAAACTATGCAGTTCCATATTTGGCACCAAATGCAAAAGGTGAAGCATTGTTAAATGGTGTGAATTACGCATCTGGTGGTGGTGGAATTCTCAATGCTACTGGCAGTGTATTTGTAAGTCTCTTTGTCTTCATGCAGACATTATCTGTCGTATATTATGTGGCATAACCGTTTGGTTGGTAAGAAAAGTTTACATTAAATTCGTGTTAATAATTTTTACAAATACCTGTTAAATTTAGTTTTTCCACTCGAAATTTTTGCATGAATGTGTACACGGATATGCAGATAGACTGTTGTATATATCTTACGGTTAAAAAATTACGATTTTGCAGGTGAATCGGTTAGGAATGGATATACAAGTCGATTACTATAGCATTACAAGACATCAATTTGATCAGCTTTTGGGTGAAGATAAAGCTAGAGATTACATCAGAAAGAGATCCATATTCTCTATAGTCATTGGCTCAAATGATTTTCTCAACAACTATCTAGTCCCTTTTGTTGCGGCTCAAGCAAGATTAACACAAACCCCCGAAACTTTTGTTGAGGACATGATAAACCATCTTCGTGACCAACTCAAGGTATGCTACAAAGATTATGAAATAAATATTTTTCTAGTCTTTCTGGATGTTAATTAAGGTATTTTTCGGAATGGAATATTAGAGATTATACGCATTGGACGCTCGTAAATTCGTAGTGGGGAATGTTGCTCCGATCGGGTGTATACCGTACCAGAAATCGATAAATCAACTGAATGATAAGCAGTGTGTGGATTTAGCAAACAAACTGGCTCTTCAGTACAATGCTCGTCTCAAAGATCTATTGTTGGTGGAATTGAAAGATAGTCTTAAAGACGCACACTTTGTGTATGCAAATGTCTATGATTTAGTCATGGACCTCATCGTCAATTACAAAGACTATGGTAAGAATATATACATTTAAGGCCCATGGGCTGTTAAACATCCAATGGCCACTTAACTGCTGTGTTATTATTATTTTTAAATCTTAGTTAGTATTCTAAGATTTTCTATCAAATCTTATATCATACTGATTAGGACCCGCATATATGCGGGTTTATAATAACATATTTTATAACCTAAGAAAAAAAAAATTTACTCATAAAAATAAATAATATATAAATTAGGAAACTATAAATATATACATTTAAGGAAGACTTTGTTCTGACACGTGTCACGATCAGATGGGTTAACAACTTTGAAACATTCAGTTTTATATAATAAGATAATAATGTATTTTAGTTTTGAAAAAAAATTACCATCTTTGTTGGTAATATGTGTATCAGAATATTATAGTTTTAGGGTGTTTATATTTGAAACCTAGTCTGGTTGTTAGGTTTTAACTTTGGTAATAAAAGTTTTTCTTTTATAGAAAGCATGATGATTATAAGTTGAATTATGAATTCAGTTTGTTAGGATTCTGATTTTGGGATTTTCATTTCGGTTCAATTCCAATATGGATATTGTTGTTATGAACAAAACAAAAAACGATACTATGTAGGGTTTAGGACGGCTAGTGAGGCGTGCTGTGGGACGGGAGGGAGACTGGCGGGGATATTGCCATGTGGACCAACGTCGAGCCTTTGTACGGACCGGTCAAAGCATGTGTTTTGGGACCCTTACCATCCTAGTGAAGCTGCTAATCTCCTCATTGCTGACAAATTACTCTACGGCGACTCCAATTTCGTTACTCCCTTTAATCTCCTCCACCTTCGTGACCTTTGAGATTCTTTTTTTTTTTACTTACTTATTAAAAAAAAAAAGGGATTTCTATTCCGAGTTTGTGAGATTCTTTCTTTGTTTTTAACCCTTTTTTTTGGGGTTATATATGGTTATGTTACCGTTAAAAACATAATATCTTAGTTTATGTTTTGCTGATTTTAAAATTTTAGATGTTTGTATATTTGGAGTTGAATCATCTGGTTTAATTTCATTTATTTTCAAGTGCAACCAACTTTAGAGCCATGGTTCTTGGTTTTAGTGACTTTATCAGTTGATAATTTGCGGAGACTTTTTGTTTTTCTCTGTCTTGGAATTTACAAGTGTCAGATTAGATACTATTACACTCGTCTAAATCGTGTAAGAACTCTTTCACTTTGAACTTTAGTCCTAATAAATGAGTCTTTTGTTTCTTGGATAAGTAATTGTATACCAATATCTTAGCAAGAAAAGAAATTTGTATACGGCCTTAGACCAGAAATGTGATATTGTTCCAATTTAATGGAAGAATGAATCTATATTGAGCACACACACAAAAAAAGATTAGTTAAAGACTTAAAGTAAGAAAGAAGAAAGGAAACTTTGAAAAGCGAAAGGGAATAATCATCAGTTGTATACTTGTTGTAACTAAGTTAAAAAAAAAAAAACATTGGACCGTTGGGCTAAAGCGATCACAGATAAACACGGCGTGATGAAGAAAAAGACGAAATTAACCCTCTTTGATGCAGACAAAAACACCCTCGGATCGAAGGTTGAAAATCGGAATCAGAAAACAGAGAGGATTGAGGAAGAAAAAGACAAGAAGAAGAGAGAGGGAATAAGGATCAGGTGTCAGTAGTTTTGATCTGAAAGGACCGGACCGGACCGGACCCGAATAACCGACAACGAAAGGACGGCTGCAAAAACAAATAGGACACATCGTCCCATATGGCACAACACACAAACCATGCCTCTTTGCTCTCTCTCTCTCTATCTCTAAGTTTCATTGTTTTGGGTGTGAAAGCGACGAGAGAGAGAGAAGTCGTAGGAATGGATAGTGGTTCATGTGTGGGTCATATCATCTTCCTCCGGCTGCGCGTGCTTATCCACCTCCTTCGATCCGACCCGACAGCTTCACTCTTGTCTCTTTGACCCTTTTTTAGATTCTCTCTCTCTCTTCTTCGTTTTTGCTACTTATATACGTATTTGTAAGTTTGTTGTAACTCAATTTCCCTTTATATATATATGGACCAGACCAGTATGAAAACTTTAGTTCAAAGAAAACGTCGGATTTGTCATTTGTCTTAATCACGTTCTGGTTCTTGTAGGGTATTTTCTTGACGTTCTACTGCACAGTCGTTATTTTAAATTAAAAAATAAAAACATTTAAGAAGTCTAATAATAACAACAAAAAAAGAGTGAACGAGAAATGCGGAGAGAGACAGAATGATGGGAAGTGTTTGGGACAAGGCGTGATGAATTATAATTACACATTTCCTCTGATTGCGGACTCCTCCTATCTCTCTCTATCCTTTCCAATTCGGTCACATTTTTCCTTCTTCTAAATTCTTCAATTTTTGTTAGGGTGTTTTGCAAAAATTAACATTTTTTAAAAAATTACATAATTTTTTAACATTTAATTTATTATTCATATTTTTTAGTATTTTTATTATTATTCATGATAATTTAGTTCATATACAGTACAACATGTACATTTGTAGACGGTATACGGATAAACAGAAATATAAATATTTTCGTCATTTACGTACTAAAAGACAAAACAAAAAAATAAACAGATCATGTCCGGTTTTGGGCATGTGCCTAATGTCCAAATGCACATGACACTATATTTTATTTATTTTTTTTTTGTATTTTAGGACTCAAAATTTTATAATTTTACCAAATATGACCATTTTCTTTTGTATTTTAAAATCCAAAATTTTTTAAATTTACAAAATAGGATCCAATTTTTGGAAGAAAAAAATTCGAGTTCATAACTTTTTAGAAAAATAATTATTGTATATGGTCCATAAATTATTTGAACCGAGCCTGAAACAGATATTCTAGACCATATACTCATTTGCCATACTGGTAACACCATGTTGTTAATGTTTAAAGATACACATTAAAAAAAAACGAAATATTTCACTTTACCACACAAATAAATATAAACTATTGAAGATGACGTTGATTCTTCTATTGGACTATACTATACTATATACTTATACATAATATAGAAAGATCATGTATATAAATACTCAACTGTACAGATACATTCTAATTAATGAGAATAACAGAATTATTTATTCTGGTTTAATATAGTATCAGAGCAAATACTCTCTCACTTCTGCTAACTGATTTTCTTTCGTTTTCATGGCGATTTGAGCTTTGTTGAGCTTCGCCGATCTTCAATCTAGCTACAATGAGTGCTTCTTATCATCAATTGATCTTCAATTTCATCATTCATTTGATTATCTTGGAGATTGAAATCGTTTCTTTCATCTTCTCTCTTCTGATTTCATCTCTTTGAGCTTCGATTCCTGTTGTTTTCTTCGATCCACAACAATCATCTTCTTTGCGACCTCATATCTTGATTCGCGATGGCACCAACTGCAACGGATTCACCTCAATACTTGGATCAGTATGAAAATCCTTATTTTCTCCATAGTACGGATCACGCCGGTCTCGTTTTGGTCTCGAATCGTCTTACCTCCGGTGCAGAGTTTCATTCTTGGCGCCGATATGTGCGCATGGCTCTCAATGTGCGTAACAAACTTGGATTCATCGATGGTACAATTTCTAAACCCCCAGATTCTCATAGAAATGCTGGTTCTTGGTCTCGATGCAACGATATGGTAGCAACATGGCTAATGAATTCTGTGTCTAAGAAGATTAGTCAGAGCCTTCTGTTTATGTCTACTGCTGAACAAATATGGAAGAATCTTTTGTCTAGGTTTAAGCAGAATGATGTGCCTAGGGTCTATGAGATTGAACAAAGATTAATCAGCATTCAGCAGGGTTCTATGGACATAAGCACATATTATACAGAACTTGTTACTATATGGGAAGAGTACAAGAATTATGTAGAGCTTCCGGTATGTACTTGTGGAAAGTGCGAATGCAATGCAACTGCACTTTGGGAGACACTTCAACAACGTAGTCGTGTTACTAAGTTCTTGATGGGCCTGAATGAGGCATATGAATCAAGTAGACGACACATTCTGATGTTGAAACCAATTCCATCTATTGAAGATGTTTTGAACATGGTATCCCAAGATGAAAGGCAGAAGTCAACCAAACCAACTTCTAAGCTTGATAATGTTGTCTTCCAAAATTCTGCTCCTACAGAATCTCTAATACCTGACAGTCAACATTCTGCATTTGCTGCGATGGGGAATAACAACTATCGTCCCAAACAAAGACCCCTTTGCACATACTGTGGACAGCTTGGTCACATTATTCAGAAGTGCTTCAAGATCCATGGATATCCTCCAGGACATAGGTTCAACACCAATACTTCTGGCAATGGCCAATTCCGAGGTTCTGCTCCGGCTGGTTTTGTTCCTAGAGGACAGAATAACTTTCAGTCACCAGCTCAATTTCCACCTGCACAACAACAACAACATACTAAGAAGATAAATGCAGTGGCTAATGTAATGACTGGTTCTCAGTTCTATGTACCTCCACAAGCAACTAATGTTGTTAATCTCGACTTCAGTCAGATGGACCAGAATCAAGTTCACGGTCTTATTCAACAACTTCAGACTCATGTAAGGTCTTCAGAGCCTACGGTTCCTCTGGCTTCTATAACCGAGAATGGTCATATGGCTTCTTCATCTACATCTGGTACTATTTCATTTCCCTCTTCTTCTCTCCGTTTTGAAAATAATTCCCTGAATTTTCAACACCAGTGTCTCTCTTCTCTTTCCAACACACTCCTTAGTGGTGTTTGGATAATTGACACTGGAGCTACAACACATGTGTGCTCTGACTTGGCAATGTTTAGGGGACTTTCATCTGTGTCTGGTGTTACAGTCTCTCTACCAAATGGCATTAGAGAATCAATTACTCACACATGCACCATACATATTACATCCTCATTTGTGCTACATAATGTTTTGCATGTTCCATCTTTTAAATTCAACCTCATTAGTGTAAGTCGTTTAGTTAGAGATAATCATTGTTCATCTCACTTCTATATTGATCATTGTTTGATTCAGACATATACTCAGGGATTGACGATTGGTAGAGGGAATCTCATGCATGATCTGTATATCTTAGAGAATGATGTCACACATACAAACTTCTGTGGAACCTTGTCAGCTGATGGACTTCTTTGGCACCAATGCCTTGGACATCCCTCATCTGCCAAGTTACAACATATTCCTGGTATCCCATCTTTGTCTAAGTTTAGTTTGTCTTTCGATAGTCACTGTCCTGTATGTCCCTTAGCTACGCAAAAGCGTTTACCCTTTCTTTCACAAAATCATTTGTCACCATCACCATTTGATCTAATTTACTTAGATATTTGGGGTCCTTTTTCTATTGAGTCAATCGAAGGGTACAAGTATTTCTTCATATTGGTGGATGATTGCACTCGTGTAACCTGGATTTATATGCTAAAGAATAAAAGTGATGTTTCTAAAGTTTTCCCAGATTTTATTCACTATGTTAAGACTCAATATGGTGTAGATATCAAATCAATTAGAAGTGACAATGCACCTGAACTTGCTTTTACTAAAATAACACAAGATCATGGGATGATTCATCAATACTCTTGTGCATATACACCACAACAGAACTCTGTTGTTGAACGAAAACATCAACATTTATTAAATGTTGCAAGAGCTTTATTGTTTCAATCCAATGTCCCATTGATCTATTGGAGTGACTGCATATGCACTGCTGTGTTTCTTATCAATAGAACACCATCTCTACTTCTAGGAAAATTATCTCCTTATGAAGTTCTCAATAAGAAATCACATGATTACTCTCTTCTTAGGTCATTTGGTTGTTTGTGTTATGCATCAACATTGTCCAAAGATAGAACAAAATTCACTCCACGTGCTGCATCTTGTGTTTTTCTTGGTTATTCATCAGGATATAAGGGCTATAAGGTTCTGCATTTAGATACAAATATCATCTCTGTCTCTCGTAATGTAGTATTCCATGAAACTGTTTTCCCCTTTAAGACTGAGATCATTTCTCAACCTTCTGTTGATCTATTTTCTAAAACAATCATGCCATTACCTATCCCATCTGTTTTAGATTCAGCCATCCATATTCCTGATCTTATTAATAACCCATCTCATACATCTGTATCCCCGTCTTCTGCATCACCCCCTCATATATCATCATCATATGCACATATATCTGCATCCCACTATAGTGTCACATCTATACCACCTGAGACTGTCACACGCGACACAAGTCAGAGTCACCTGCTCAATGCTTGGCCAAAGCGTTCAGTTAAAACTCCAGGTTACTTATCTGATTTCCACTGCTCTCTTACTCAAATTTCTACTCTCCCTTATACTACTCCATATCCTCTATCTTCTATTCTTACTTACAACAATCTCAAACCACCCTATCAGTCCTATATTCTTTCTTACTCTCATGAAACAAAACCCACATCTTTTAAGCAAGCCATATTATCACCTCAATTTAAGAATGCCATGAATGAAGAACTTCAGGCTATGGAGATCAATAGAACATGGGATGTTGAGTCTCTGCCTCCGGGAAAGAATGTAGTGGGCTGCAAATGGGTTTACACCGTTAAATACAATGCCGATGGTAGCATTGAGAGATACAAAGCCCGGCTCATTGCCAAAGGCTTCACACAGCAAGAAGGAGTTGACTTTACTGACACTTTCTCACCAGTAGCAAAGCTTGCGAGTGTCAAACTAATTATCAGTTTGGCTGCTGTTAAAGGTTGGAGTCTCTCTCAAATGGACGTCTCGAATGCTTTTTTGCATAGTGACCTTGATGAAGAAATTTACATGAAGGGTATACACATGCTTCAGGTACCTTACCTCCAAACCCTGTGTGTTGTCTACGTAAGTGCTTGTATGGCTTGAAACAAGCATCAAGGAAATAGTATCATTGTCTTTCTGCTGTTATGCTCTCAGCTGGTTATATCCAGTCTTCGGCTGAAGAACAAATTGTTTGTGAAGACATCTGGTTGTCATTTCACTGTTGTCCTGGTGTATGTGGATGATATTATGATCACAAGCAATAGTGCTACTGAAGTCCAGAATCTCAAGGATGCACTGAACTCACATTTCAATATCAAAGATTTGGGTGTTTTAAGGTTCTTCTTGAGTCTTGAAATTGCAAGAAATTCAGCAGGTATCTCAGTTTGTCAAAGGAAATATGCCTTAAATCTCCTAGCTAATGCCAGATTACTTGGCTGCAAACCAAGCTCTGTTCCGATGGATCCCACTGTTAAGCTAAGAAAAACAACATGGACTGCCCTATCTGATCCTACTCCATACAAGGCATTAATTGGCCGCTTACTCTATTTGACAATCACCCGTCCATATATCACATTTGCTGTCCATTGTCTTAGTCAATTCATGTCATCTCCTACTGATACACACCTTCAAGCAGCTCACAAGATTCTGAAATATATAAAGAATAACCCTGGACAAGGTTTATTTTACTATGCGTCTTCCGATCTGTGTCTTAATGCCTGTGCATATGCGGATTGGGCTACTTGTCCGGATACAAGAAGATATATCACTGGCTATTGTGTTTATCTTGGTGAGTCTCTCATCACATGGAAATCGAAGAAACATGATGTTGTTAGCCGGAGTAGCACTGAAGCTGAATATAGAAGCATGGCTCATGCAGCTTGTGAACTATTATGGCTACAACAACTCCTCACAGATTTAAAGATCACAGTACACACTACTGCCAAACTCTTCTGTGATAATAAGTCTGCAATGCACATAGCCACAAATCTTGTCTTTCATGAAAGGACGAAACACATTGAGATTGATTGTCACACGGTTAGGGATCAAGTGAAGAAATGTTTTCTTAATCTGCTACATGTTCTCAGTGCCAATCAACATGCTGACATTCTCACAAAAGCACTTCATCCAGGTCCTTTTCACAGTCTTCTCAACCGAATGTCGACTTCAAACCTTTTCATTTCACCGATTGCTTCCCCTTCAAATGCTTGAAGGGGGTGTATTGGACTATACTATACTATATACTTGTACATAATATAGAAAGACCATATATATAAATACTCAACTGTACATATACATTTTAATTAAACAGAATTATTTATTCTTGTTTAATATCTTCTTATTCAAAACAAAATATTTATCAGAAATTATTGTTTTAACAAAATATATTTGGATATACAGATTTCTCTAATATTTCCATCCTTGTGATTTCTTCATCATTAAAAAAAGTGGTAAAAATCGGTCCAAAAAAAAATGGTAAATTTAATAGTGTTTAAAGTTCGGTGCGGTATTTTGTTTAAAGAAAAGATTATGCTTGTTTCGTCCCATGTTTAAACTTTGAATAATCGATTCCTCGAATCATATAATCTCATATATCTCTTTGTTGCATAGATTTGGTCTCGATGTAGCGTGATCCTTTTTTAATTAGCTATCAAATTGTTTAGTCATATATCGACTAAGATAGATTCTGATACGGTCGGTTGTCATAATCAAATCAAACATAATCATTTATAACGTGAATTTAATTAAGTAATTGATAGCATTTTAATTAGAAAT
The DNA here is from genome assembly GCA_030161315.1 of Eutrema japonicum. Lineage (NCBI taxonomy): Eukaryota > Viridiplantae > Streptophyta > Magnoliopsida > Brassicales > Brassicaceae > Eutrema > Eutrema japonicum. Next base: position 47,796,850 of record BSQW01000013.1, read on the forward strand.
CCCGCAAAACTTTTCTGTATAAACTTTGAATAAAATAAGCGACTGTCACCTGTCTATATACTTTGAATAAAATAGTAATCTAATAAAAAAGTGTTTCAAAAAAAAAGAAGAATAATCTTCCAAATAAACAAAAAAGGTTTTTCTGTACATTACTACAATATTGTCTTATCTTAGACAGTGAACGATGAAACAAAGATCAATTTTGTTGGACTTTAATTTCAAAAGCTGCGTGATGATCCCACAAAAGAACAATAATAATTTATTTCGTCTCAACATAAAGTAATATAATAAATCCAATTATCCGTTTTTTCATGTTTAATTTAACGAAGACGATAGAAAAACGTGTCCATTGTTTCCAACTTTCTGTAACATTCATTCGATTTTTTTATTTATTTATTATTTTTATTTTTGTTAAATTTTGAAATATTTCATATCCGAATTTACGCAATTATTTAAAAAAGAGCGCAGTTAAGTGACCAAAACAACTTGAAACCAGATAGAAAGAGTTTACATATACATCTCTTACCACCAATTGAAAAATACTTAGTTATGAGTTTAAAAAATATTGATGACAATTGTGTTATTGATTTGATTATTTTTTTTAATCGCCGCGCTTACGATTTTAAAAAATATTGTTCTTATGAGTTTAAATAAAAAACAAAAAATACATACGACGGAATACTGATGATATTTACGTATACGTACTCATTTTTAAAAAGAAGTTAATAAGAAAATACGATCGCTAAGTGTATAATAAATTTATCGTATTTAAGGATAAAAATAAAAATGATAATTGAAGAATTACTGGGAACTGGCCGTACATTGATAAGTTCAATAGTCTCCTACCTGTGTTGCCTACTGCGACCTATTCCTCTCTGTCTAGGCATTATCTCCGTATCATTTTGTTGTTATTCACATGTATTTGTTTTTCCACAAAAGATAAATTATGTCATTATTATTAGTTTTGACTGTTGTTTACTAATTCAAAACTTTAAACATAAAGGCAACCCCATTACTAAACCTTTTACATTATTAGGCAAACAAGTACAATAATAGTTTTTCATCTTCTTTTTTTTAATCAAAAATGATTTATAAGGTTGGTAAAGATTAGACTAAAATATGTATCATGATGTTTTCCTGATAATCTTAGAAGTTAGAACAACAATGGTAAATTATTATCTCGTTGAAGTTTTTGAAGAGAAGATATTCCGTTTTATCTCAATTTCATATACCTCAAACATGTCAATTAAAACGTTGGTGCAACACACTATTCACATAAGTAAAAGTGTTTTGGTAATATTCAAATATTGCGACGGCCGACGAACAACTATATTTTTCATGACGGCATTTAGGTGCGAATTTTTTGTTTTGTTTTCCTTAAACAATTTATATATAAAGTTAAGTAAGTGTTGTAACTAAAATATAACTAAGCTGTTAAAAAGAATCATTTAGACAGCAAACAATTGATTTAAAATGTAATAACCTCCCTAATACTATCACTCCATGTATATAAATCACCCCGCCGTTATTTTGAAATCCCCTATTAGGGGTTCTCTGGTTGTAGCCCCATCGAAACTTTAATTTTTAGGGAAAACCACATAGAACTTGCAATTCATGATTTTTCTCCATCTAAAGAGTTTGTATGGTCATTTCCCCATTTAAAATTTTAATTATGTTTTTTACTCCAATGACGTTAAATACTAACGATTACCCCGCCATTATTAGAATCAAAGATGTGAGATTTTTGTTTTATTCATTGTTAAAACTGAAAACTTTGAAAGAAGAGCCACCTACGTATGAAGACTGAAGAGAGCCGACTTAATAGTGTGTTAGGGAGGAAACAGAGCCATAACTGTTCACAATAATCCATTAGCCGACTTCAACAATTCCAAAGACAAAATAAAAACTTTCATAAAAAGACAAATTTTAAAGACGAGAGAGAGAGAGAGAGAGAGAGAGAGCGTGGCCTCTCTCTCTCTGTAATCAACCCAACACCCTCTGTAAAAAAAAGCCTGACTTTCTTCTCCATCCCCATTTTCTATCTGCGCATGTTTCCTCTTCTCTCTCCTCCATAAAAAAGCTAACAAAGTCCCCAAATCTCACTCCCTCGTAACCCAAAAAGTTTCAACCTTTTTAACCTTCACAACAACAACAAAAAAGCTCCAATCTTTCTTCATTCCCGCGTTTCCCTTTCTCAAAAAAACCCAATTTTTCTTTCTTCCCTTGTCGGTTATGACGACCTCTGACTCCGGCGAATCACGGCGGATAGCGATGAAACCTCACGGCGTGTTAACAGGGATTCCTCCGTCAACCGAGCAGCAAGAGCAACTCCCTTGTCCTCGCTGTGACTCAACCAACACCAAGTTCTGTTACTACAACAACTACAACTTCTCTCAGCCTCGTCACTTCTGCAAATCCTGTCGCCGTTACTGGACTCACGGCGGCACTCTCCGCGACATTCCCATCGGCGGTGGTTCTCGTAAAGCCGCGAAACGTTCCCGCACTTGCTCCTCCTCCGCCGTTAGCTCCGTCGTCTCTACCTCCAACGGAATCCGCAGCGTTCCGTTTCAAGCGACACCTGTTCTTTTCCCTCAATCGTCTATCTCTAACGGCGTTCACCACACCGTAACCGCTCCGCTTGAAAACGACGCAAAGGGAAGCGCTTTATCTCTCTGCGGCAGTTTCACCTCTCTCTTGAGCCAAAACGCCGCCGCAACGGCCACGCATGGATCCGGTACGGTTACTGGACTCGGCGGGTTCGGAATCGGAATCGGACCGGGTTTTGATGACGTCAGCTTTGGACTTGGAAGAGCGGTGTGGCCGTTTTCAACCGTGGGTGATGCTTCGACGACGAATGTGGTCGTAGGGAGTAACGGTGGTCATCACGCGGTTCCGATACCCGCCACGTGGCAGTTCGAGGGTTTAGAGAGCAGCAACGCCGGTGGATTCGCCTCCAGTGAGTACTTTGCGTGGCCGGATCTCTCCATCACAACACCAGGGAACTCACTCAAATGAAAAGACTTTTTCATAAAGCTTTCGTCTTTACCAGAGGGTTTCAGTTTCTTCCTTTTTTCAGCCTCTATTGGTTTTTTTTTTGTCAATCTTTAGTGGTCTTAGTGTGTCTGGTCTTTTTAGAATTTGTGTACTGAAACTAGAAAAACAGAGAAAGTTTGTGTTTTTTGGCTCTAAGATCTTTACTCTCTCTACTCTGTTATTACAGCTCTTGCACAAGTGATTTCGAATCGAAATGAGGATACTTGTTTACAACTTTTAATCTGAACAGACAAGTCTTGTAAAGAATGGATCTTGTTCATTAGATGATGATCTACACAACATATTACTCTTCAACCTGTTTAGTTCATCTTGAGCTTCATTTACTTCTGGGTTAGACTGGTCTCCAGAGGAGAAAACTTGTGTACTGTTGTTGTTCACTTCAATCCAGCTCAATCCTGGATCTTTAGCAGAAGCTAATCCCCTAATCTTCCTTCTCATCTCTGCAACATCTTCCCATCTCCCATACATCGCATAAAGATTCGATAGTAGAATGTGTGTTGCAGTGTCTTCTGGATCAAGTCTCAGGATCTGCTCAGCTGCGTATAGTCCCATCTGCAAGTTTCTTGTGTTAACACAGGCGCTTAGCAGAGTTCTCCAGAGCTCTGCTTGATTGTTATCCGGAAGACACTCCTCTATTAGTTCCACTGCTTCGTCTAGTAACCCAGCTTTTGATACCAAACTCACCATGCAAGAGTAGTGCTTAAACCCTGCTTTGATGCTCTTTTCCTTCATTTGGTTCCACAGGAACTTACCTTGCTGTGTCGATCCGCTGTGGCTGCAGGCTACTAATAAAGATAAGTATGTTACTGCATCAGGTGTGAGACCGTTTTCTACGATTTTTTCAAAGAAACTCAGAGCCTTTTCTACCATTCCATGCTGACTATAAGCTCCTAGCATTGAGTTCCAACACTTTAAATCTGGATTAAAAACAAGTACGAATATTGATTCTGCAGTGTCATATCTGCCGTTTTTGCTGTACATGTTTACTAGGGCTCCGCATACCGACATAACACTATCAAATCCTGTCTTCACGGCAAGAGAATGGAACACTTCACCTTGTCTTAGCATTGCCATGTCTGAACATGCTCCTAAGACACTGCTCAGGGAAAAACCATCAGTTCTATTTTTTTCTCTGTACATTTCAATGAAGAGTTGGACCGCGCACTCGCTATTTCCCACTCTAGATTGCCCTACAATCATCTCAGTCCACAGAACAATATCCCTTTCTGTGATCACACCAAACACCTTCTGAGCAGATTCAGCTTCCCCGTTCTTGAAGTACATGGACAAGAGTGTTGTTCCAACAAAAACACTCCTTTCATATCCTAATTTCGTTACTTGTCCATGGAGAAGCTTTCCATGAACGAATCTTTCTGGTTCCTCTGTTGCAGATATAACAGCAGAGAAAGTATATTCATCTGGCCGAGGTTTGGACCTTCTCTGTAACCTTCTATACATAAGAATTGCTCGCTCTCCAAAGCCGTTTTCTGAGCACCCCGAAATAATCGAGTTCCATGAAATCAAATTTGGGTTATGAATCCTCCCAAACACATAAACTGCTTCTTCCATGTCTCCACAACTGCAATACATGTCAAGAAGAGCATTTTCTACAGGTAGATCAGCTAAACTATCCGAGACTATTATCCGGGCATGGATTAGTTTCCCCAGTGAATAACTTCCCAATTTACTACAAGCATTCAGCACCATCGAATATGTGAACTGCGTTGGATCAACACCGGACATCAACATGCTTCTAAAGAGCATAAGCCCTTCTTCTATCTTATCATTTCTCAAGCTCCCAACTATCATTGTGTTCCAAGCCACGGCATCTCCACCATTCACACACTCGAAGATTCTCCTCGCAGAATCCAAGTCCCCGCAACTGGAATACATCCCCAAAACCGATGTCTGGACAACTACATTATCTGAATATCCAAGCTTTATAACCTGCGAATGTAATGATGATCCCATCAAAACATCCTTAAGCACAGCACATACCTGCACTAAGCTAGTGAAAGTCGAGCCATTGGGCCTCAATGAATCAAATGCCATATGGGTTATGAGACTAAATGCACAACTTGCATAATCCGGGTTCCGGGAATACGCCGAATAAAGCGCATTGTAAGACACCACATTTCTCTGAGGCATTTTGTCGAACACATTCCGCGCTTGTTCCAGGGAGCCGCACCTCACGTACATGGAGATGAGGTTGTTGTTCGCGTATGGAGATTCAGCCGTTCCGCCGCCGGTGAGGACTAGAGCGTGAAGCTGACGCGCCCGTTTTAGTGCGGTGATCGAAACGCATTTCCGTGTGAGTTCTACTACGGAAGAAGCTATTTCGTTTGGTGGCATAAACGCTACAAAGGGTTTTCTTCAGGTTTTTGCAAACGGTGCGTTTTCAATATACAATAGTCTCTTTTCATAAAAGAAAGCGACGACGTTTTGATCTGACCTCTTCGTCTCTGTATAACAAAAACGGCGAGAGAGAAGAGTCGTCGGAGAAAATGGCTACCGGAGATAGAGCTTCTCGTCTTCATATCATGATCGATCGTTGTGTCCGACGCTACGCTGTTAGTGTTCTTGTCCTCCGTTTTCGTTGTACATTCATTCTATGTGTTTTGTATAAACGCAACGCTCAATCAGTCGTTAACGGGGGCATGTAGGAAAGAGAAGTAGATTCTCCGACGAAGGAAATGGAGAAAGATCTGCTTCTTTCTCTATCGCAGGTAATTTTTTTGCCTTGGAAGCTCCGGTCTACTAACAGACGGCGCTGAGTTTGATTTACTCGGAAAAATGGTATTCCAGGTGTTGAGAGAAGTTCAATCTTGGATAATCGAAATTGGCCATGATGTGTCGGCGGTGAGTTCCTTGTGTGTAAGATTCTAAGGTTGGTTATTGCAGCTGTTTTGATTAGCTTCGTTCAACAGGAAGCGGGACTGCTGGCTGTTGATAACGAGGAGGAAACTGGTGCTGCTTCGTATGGTCCAGAATCCAAAGAGTATCTATACTTAGAAAGACTTGTGGCAGATCTTGTAAGTTCCTCATTCTTCCTTCACATAGAAACTTCTCTCTGCAATGATGCCATATTAAGGACAAGTTAGATTTGATTGTCATTGCATGTGATGGATAGGTTTTTATTTATAGTTATCTAAAGTATAGAAAAATTTGCACCTTTCATAGTTTAGGTTGTCTATGATTTGAAGTTGTTTGATCTGGTATCTCTGGGGTTTCTGGCAGGTTGGTTTGTTAGGTATGAAGAATGTGCATGTCCAACATCTGGCTGGAAACATTCTTGTGGAAGTATCCGAGTCACTGGTTGAATCTGTATGTTGCGTCTGCCTCACTCGAGATATTATAATGTAGTATCTTCCAGATCTCATACCCACTCATTTATTTTCCCAGGGAAGTCAGTGGGAGGAATTCATTCGCTTGCTTTGTGACTGTTTGCGCTTAGCAGTTATCTACAGTTGCCCAATTCCTGCTGTTTCTTCTCCAACTGTATTTGAGGGTTCGGATTTACATTACCTTGGCTCTGATGTTCTTAAAAGTGAGCTGGAAAAGGCTAACTGGTGCACGGTGTCTGATATCTTTCGAGTTCTTCGTAATATATTGAAGCGCTTGAGCCAAGAAGAAAATGAGGAAATTCTTGATGTATACTTGGAATCTGTCAACTCTACATTTGCGAAAATCCCTTGGTGCCGAGTGGACACTCATTTTTCTAATAGGCATTGTCATAATGGAACTCTAAGAAGCATTGCAAAGAGTGAGGGGGGAACCGTATTTCTTGGGAACTTTGTTCAGTTTCTCTGTTCCGTGGTTCAGCAGGTTCGGTTTGCAGAAGATTCTGATGCTTTTGGACCTACACATTTGATACTCCAAAAAACCATCGAGCTTGTTCCGGATCTCCTACGTTGGTGCCAACCAAAGTTAGAAAGTCAAAGTGGCACTTGCATGTCAAGATACCTAGTGCCCAAGTTGCTGGTACGTTATTTTGTCTTTTTATGAAATTACAAGTTCAGAGGACTGCTTTGCTTTGTTTCTCGTTATATCTTTGATAGTGTGTATCCTAAGCTGCTATCTCTCCCTTTGTGTAGGTTTTGATGATCAGACTTACTTATCAGTCCCATATAAAATGTACCATGCTTCTTTCATGGCTGCAATATTTGCAACACCATTTTCAAGGCTTTCTTGAACATACCCTAACTAGGTTTAAATCCGTCCAAGATAATTGTTTGGAAGGTTCTCCGTTTTTTGTGACTTTGTCTGATTGGAAGGTCAGTGAGACCCATTCCAGTCATTTGCAAAGGCTTTCTGTGTTTTTGTTCCTACGGTGCTCCTTCACTTTGCTTTATTCAAGAAGACATACCGACAAGGACTGTGAGTTTGAATGTAGAAAGAAAGGGATGGAAGATATGTTTAAATGGATTGAACAACAGATTCCAGGCGATACATTTTCTGGTCACAGAACTTATACCAAGAAGAGCGTTGACTTTTCTACATCCTTTGTCCGGCTGTTCATGCATGAGGTTTTATTGTATCCTTCTGTATATGCCATTTGTATGTGTGGTTTTAGTTTAACACCATACAGTAGATTTCTATTAAATCTCTTTTCTATTTAATTGTAGGATGACCTATTATTTAAAGTCCTCCTGCAATTGCTGTCTGTACCATTGGATGGAGAGCAAATGTAAGTACTAGTAGGGTAAAACATTGCCTTTCAGAGTTATACCAAATTCTGTGAGCTCTCTTATGAGCGTTTTTTTCCTTATAGGTTGTTTGATGGTGAAGGGCATTTTCTTCAAAATGAGGAACTAACTATACACTTCCGTTTATCAACCCTCTTCGATCCTGTAATCCTCTTCTGTATATTTCTTTCAGAGGTAATTTTAATAAAACATCCACATAAGGGGATCTGTTGTGCTATGTTCCATGAGAGCTTGGTTATTGTTATCATTGTTGTAATTCTTAATGCTACGCACCCTGTTTTCTATTGTCAGCTGCATTATGATCATCAAGTCCTTCTTGATTACCTTATATCTAAAGACATCGGGGCTAGCTGTGCAGAGTACCTGCTGAGGTTAGTCTTTTTCTCCTAAGTTATTTTTGTATCAACTGCTCCATCCCGAGTACTCTAGTCTTTGACTGCTTTCTATAGTTATTACCTAATGCTTATTCTAAACAAATACATCCCCACTGTATTTTCCTGGTAGATGCTTGCGCACAGTATGCGACTCGTGGACCCTGTTTGTGGAATTCCCATTTGAAGGAAATATAAACTTTTCATCTTCGAAGAGAAGGAAATTTCTGCTTGAGACTTCTGAGGTTGAAAAAACCCGGAAGTTACATCCCCAGGCTTTTGAAAATGCCAAAGACTGTCTGCTTTCTTTACACAATTCAATTGTGAAGCTACATCAGAAGAAACTATTTCCATACAACCCAGAAGCTCTTCTACGACGGTTAGTCTGTCATCGCTACAATAAACTCACCATATGCATATAATCACCTAATTAAACCTGTTCTATTTTGAGGCAGTTTGTCAAGGTTTCAAGAGCTCTGTCTACTCCACGAGTAATTTATCCGGACCAAAGGTAAATCAATTGCATACTCGATATGGATTCAAAATGACTATCATATGGAAATTCCATGCTTTATTTGCCTAATTTATTTAGGAAATTTCTCGAATTGTATACAATTCCTCAGGAGATTTCCAATTTGCTGTCAAGAAAAATGTGATGGTCCTTAGTTTGTGGGTTGGAGATTAATTAGGAAGTCAGGTTCAACAAGTAAGTAATTAATACTGTCTGTTTAGCTGATAGAGAAGTCTTTAACTTCTCAGTTTGGTGCTCCTCAGCTGAGATTCTCTGAGACAGAAGGATTAGATGCCAACACATGTAAACTAAGTGGCTCACATGTAGAATTGTATGTAAGTTCGAGAATCTCATGTCTAACATGAGTTCTGTTTCTGCAGAGAGATCCTACACTCTTGACTGTTGCAGGAGCTATAAACCAGAGAGCATTATGTTCTTGCCTCCACAATCCAAATCTGAAAGGTATAAGATACTCTGGTCAAGCTAGTGTGAAACTGCCCCAGCCAAATTAAGTAAGGAATGTAATGTAGAATATTAAGAATCACAAAATATTGAAGCTCTCTTTATACATATCATAAATATAATTGAAGCGTGAGAGATACACACACTCCAGAGCTAGCTTAACTTTTGGATTAACTCAATACACTGTTAATATTACATTTCAGTTGTATCTCGCTGCTATTCCCTGTAGCAGTTGAGAAAGCTGTTGAGGCTTAGTGAGCATAGCCATGTGACCAGCTTCTTCAATCACCTTCACTTCGTTAGGCTCGTAATTACTAATCATCCACTTCTGAATCTCCTCCGGAACCACATTGTCGCCTTCACAGACGATAAACACTCTCTTCCCAGATCCATAACTCTCCTTCGTCAGCAAACCTTCACCTTCCATTTCTTTTGGGTATAACCAGCTCGGTTTCACCAATGCCATGGCTAATTCTAGGTCCTGCAATCAGATGTTACCAGCAGTGATCACCTGATCTCGGATTGTGGACTTAACCCATATAATCTTTTCATGATCTTAACTGAATTGTATAGACTAATATGCGAAAATAATAATTATATAAATGTTTTTTTTGTTTTCCTTTTTCAAACTCATCAAACAGAAATGGATTTAAAAACTTACCTCTAACTGGCAATTACTGTATGCCTTCTCCTTCAAGAAACTATTACCGAACATAACTGAACTTGGCGGCTGTTCTGGTCCTTCCTCGAATGTAAACTCACAATCCATGGCGAATCCCTCAGGCAGTCTCTTGAAATACTGGAGACAAACAGAAAGTGACATGCGATTTTAAGATAAGATATAATTTCAAGAATATGGTCTCAATCAAGATAAGAACTATGAACTTTTTTTTTTCCCGGCGACCTCTTGAATGAGAACGGACGGAGGAGACTCATGGTGCGGCATATAAGCAGAGAGGAAGATTCCGACAGAGATTTTGGTCGGAAATCTTTCCATGGCGAGAGAGGTTCCAATGCCACCATAGCTATGACCAACAAGAACCACCTTCTCTTCCTCAGGAAGAGACTCCATGAAACTCATCAAAGGCTCTAGATACTCCGAGACAGAACGAACCTCGTCGAGTCGCCTCGTGTCGATCCCAGACCCACCAAGGTCAACAGCTGTCACGCCTTGACCATCGGCCTTGAGCTTTGCTGCTAGTTTGAACCAGCACCATGCTCCATGACATGATCCGTGGACAAGCACGAAGTGGTGGTGTTGTTGCATGTGCTGTGTTTGCATTTGATATATTGTTTGGTAAGTCATGTTATCTTTGTCTATTCGTGTGCATATATAGCCATTCTTCGGGTTGGTTTTACCGGTTGGACCGGTTCTAGTTGGGACTTTTTTAAATTGTTCATGATTCCAACAAGGCACAGAGTAATAAACGGAAACAAAATGAAAAACTCTTGGACGGTTAAAGATAAGCACGTGTGGTAATGCACAAAATGCAAGGCATTGTGAAATGATAATGATAAATCTGAAACTGTTCAACCTTTTTTTGTATCTCTCTCTTAAAATCTTATCAGTGTCAGATCTATTGTTAATAATAATGACACACCAGTGGGCAATTAAGCATGCCTTTGCAACTTTTCCGAGTCAACTTTGGTTGGTAGATCCTGGATTTTATACTTTGCATTGTATTTGTATTTTCATGTTTGGTATTCTGTTTGGGAGATTGAATTTTTATTTATCATTTAAATATGAAAGAAATCTTTGATTGGATATACTTTTACATTTTTTGCTTTTAAAAATAGGCATGTCTTGAGAGTTTTCAAATTTTCACACACATTTTCCTATTTTAACAATATATATAATAATAATAGTTTATTAATATATTTTCTGAATTTAGATATATTTACCCAAAAAAGAATCTAGATATATACACTTATAAATCTCTTCATTTTCACAAAATCCTAATCTATTTACAATTTTTATTAGTCTCATTTTTTGTTTAGTAGTATATAGTTACATTTTAGGATAACTTCACCAAATAACCATTCATATTTTTTTTATTAGGTAAATGACTAAGAATATTTTCCATTTGCAAAAGAAAACACAAAAAACGAGTGTATTTCCTTTTTTGTTCCATAAATAACATGTTTTTGATGGTTATCTACCTAATTAAGTTCCTCAAATATAATACCTAAATGACCATATATTGTATATATACTAGGTTTTAATCCGCGCTAATTATAGCGCGGAGTAATTTTGTTTAAGAAAATTATTTTGAAATTTAAGAAAATTGATTTTATCTGATATTTACAATATAGCCAACTAATGATTATAGATAAAACTGTCAATTTGTAATAATTTGTCTATTTAACCCATTTTGCAGCGAACTAAAATATTATTCGGACTAACCCGCAAAAACTTGTAATCTTGAAAACATAACTCTAATATGCACTGTTAAATGATTCTAGTTTTTGTGGTTAGTCTACGAACTATTAAAAAAATAGTTTTCTTGTGTCTAACTTTTTATATAAGTAGTAAAATATTTTTTAATTTTTGTTTTGATATATATTCAAATAAAATACAATAAACTATAGTGAAAAATATAGCAAGATTTTGAATAGATTTTGTTTTTGGAATATATATGAATTGATTATTATTTTAAAATATATATTATTAAAAATAATTAAGAAATTAAATAATAAATAACCCGTTTAATGTAAAATATATACTTTCCATATTCTAATCAATAATTTTAAAAGACTATTATATCCTTTTTTATATCAATTATTCTTTGTTATTTGTAATGGCATTTCATGTAATAACTTACAAAATAAAGTTCATTTTTAAAAATATCTTCTAAAATAATATTATAGAGATATAATCTAAAAGAATATTTTAAAAAGATAGACTGCAAATATAGTTCACAACTGGAAGAAAATCCAACAGTCCAAGTACAAGTTCTTGCCAAATCAAACTCTCAAAAGAAAATTACGGCAAAGAGTAAAAGAAGAAAAAAGCAATCATTCTTTGCGGAGAAGCATAAACGACAACCCAATTTTGGAAATTGTCTAAAAGCTTGAACGCACTAACAAAAAAAGAAAGAGAAAAGGAAAAACAAAGAATTGAAAGAGACAACACAAATAAATACTTTATCTATTAACAGTAACATGTCCCACATCTAGAAAGACAATATATCTATCAATGACCCCCCAGAAGAAGAGGTTTTAAGATGAAGACGCAAATTAAAGAACACTATGATTGGCAAGAGGAGTTAAACCGCTGATCAATTGTGCGATGAACGGTTCGAAGCATCCTCTTGGTCAATGTCATCTCAAAGACACCGAATCTGAGAAGCTGCACCAGTCAGTCAAACCATACAGAATGTTAAGTTAGGCTCTTGATGAATCAACATTGCACATTGAAGATGAATCACTTTCCACAATGAATATCACATGTTTACCTCAAGGGTCTACATACTTCAGAATGGTGAGACCTTTCCTATTTGGGACATCAAGTTTTGATGAATCGTTGTTCCCATTAAAACCGTCCTATTTTTTTTTGCTAAACCATTATGGTTGTTTACTTTTCCACTTCATAACATATATGTCACTGGCAACAACAACCACAATGGATCTCAATCCTAGCTTGATCATGTTGCATAACAACAACCTGAGTTGCAAACAAAAAAACCATAATGGATCACAAATACTAGAAAGTAGAATCAAAGTCTTTAAATTAAATTATTTTTATGTGCTTCAAGGCCCATATAGAATATTTTGTAGTTTTTTTCTCCACGCGTTCAAGGTGTTAGAAATGAAAAACTTGGACCCACGTCAGCGCGCAAGGGAGCAATTAAATGACCCATGAAAAACTTGAAAAAACCAATGAAAAACTTGGAAATATGAATCTTCAATGAGAATGATTATCTGATAGCTTTTCTTTTCTTTAATTCCATAATCACAGCAAGTTGGAAAAAATCAATCCAATTATGTTCTTTTCTCCAAAGACCAATTCCACACTGATTTGTTCATATACTAACCTCGTGCTATCAGGGGCAAAGACCAATTCCACACAATTCGTTCATATACTAACCTCGTGCTATCAGGGGCCGACGTACGTTGTACCAATATTTCTCTTCAATTTTGATTCATCATTCCTATTATTCCCATGAAAACCCATATGAATTCATGTATAAATAAACTTAGTTTTTTTTTTTTTTTTTAGTTGATAGATTTTTGGGGAACAATTTAATCTGATTATTATATAGAAAATAGAAGAGAACATGTGTCGTTTCAATTCAAGTTGATAGATTTTTTTTCTCCGACGTCGTTTTCATCGGCTGCTTCGTTAACCACGCCGTGATTGATGGAACGTTGTTGTGGAATTTTATTCCGATTCCATATCTTTCCATTATAGATGTAGTTGATAGAAATCTCATGATTTCTTTCGGTTTTATGATGCTATGCATTATCATTGACACTACAAGAAAACAGGCATTTTGCAACGATTTTTTGCGACGATTTTATTTCGTTGCAAATTGCAATCGTTTTTACGACGACTTTACGACGATTCTTAAAGACGTCGTAAAATCGTCGCAAACTTGGGACGAAAATTTTGGTTGTAAAATCGTCGCTAATTAGCGACGATTTTACAACGATTACCGACGACATTACGACGATAATCAAAATCGTCGTAAAATCGTTGTAACTTAGCGACGATTTACCGAGGTTTATATAAAACGTTATAATATCGTCGTAAAATTACCCACGAATTAGCAATGATTATTATAAGTTGAAATTTACATCGATTTCCCAACGATTAATCAGTTAGGTGAGCACGTTTTAAGTTCACGGTGTTCGGTTAGGTAAACATGTTTAATGTCGTTGTAAAGTCGATGTAAACATTTTTAGATTCGTTGTAAAATCGATGTGAAATCGATGTAAAATCGTGGGTAATTCGATGGTAATGAAAATAAAAATCTATATATAGTAGCCAACTTTATAATAAAAATTTCATATTCAAAAACATTTACTTCTTTCTGACCAACAAAAAATGTCAATATACGAAATTAGAAGATGGATGTATAATCGTCTTGATTCAGAGGGATCACTAACAAAGGAGTTCAGTGATGGGGTGGAGGGATTCATGCATCAGGCAGGAAGTATACATAATACGATTATCAGTGGTAAGATGTACTGTCCTTGTGCCAGATGCTTGAATAGGAAATTTATCATTATCTCGAAGGTGTGGTCGCATATATTAAATAGAGGGTTTATGCCGCATTACTATATATGGTATTATCATGGAGAGGGTCATGGGGGAAATGCAACTAGTAGTAGTAGCAATTATCAAGCATCGAATTTTGATGAGTCAAATAATTATAATCAATTTGATGATCATGCGGAGCAGCATGGTGAAGATAATGATAGGATTCATGACATGGTTACGGATGCATTTCATGAAACCGTAAGTACATTTGCACATGATCATCATGATGATGAGGAACCCAATCTAGATGCAAATTTTTTTTATGATATGCTAGATGCTGCAAATCAGCCACTCTACGATGGATGTAGAGAAGGACATTCTAAATTGTCGTTGGCGGCTAGGATGATGACTATTAAAACTGATCATAACTTAGCTGAGGTTTGCATGGATGATTGGGCTGATTTGATTAAAGAGTATTTGCCAGAGGACAATTTAGCTGCTGAAACTTACTATGTGATACAGAAACTGGTTTATAGTCTTGGGTTGCCTTCTGAGATGATAGATGTCTGTGTTGACAATTGCATGCTTTTTTGGAAAGATGATGATAAGTTGCAGGAATGTCGATTTTGCCATAAGCCAAGATATAAGCCGCAAGGTACTGGTCGGCGTAAGGTACCGTTCCAGCGGATGTGGTACCTTCCTATAACTGATAGATTAAAAAGAATGTATCAGTCTGAGAGGACAGCTGCATCGATGAGATGGCATGCAGATCATTTGCAAACAGATGAGGAGGTTACTCATCCTTCAGATGCAAAAGCGTGGAAACACTTTAAGACGGTACATCCAGACTTTGCTAGAGAGAAACGTAATGTGTATCTTGGTCTTTGCACAGATGGATTTAGTCCATTTGGTATGTCTGGTAGGCAATATTCTTTATGGCCAGTAATCCTAACGCCTTACAACCTTCCCCCAGATATGTGCATGCAAAGGGAATTTTTATTCTTGAGTATTTTAGTACCAGGTCCGAAGCATCCGAAGCGTTCCCTTGATGTGTTTTTGCAGCCTCTGATAGAGGAATTGGAGCAGTTGTGGTATACCGGGGTTCAGACATATGATTTTGCAAGGAAAATTTTTTTTACAATGCGTGCGGTGCTTATGTGGACAATAAGCGACTTCCCTGCTTACGGGATGTTATCAGGTTGGACTACGCATGAGCGATTGTCTTGTCCATATTGTCTCAATCGGACAGATGCGTTTCAATTGAAACATGGTAGGAAAACAAGTTGGTTTGATTGTCACCGCCGATTTCTACCGATTCATCATGCATATCGAAGAAATAAGCGGTTGTTTAGAAAGAACAAAACTGTTCGTGTTCCTCCTCCTGTTTATATTTCCGGGGAAGATCTAGAAGCAGAAATTGATCATTTTGGTGCATTGGAAACATTCAATCGTGGTGGAAATTGGCACACTCCAGCTAATATGCCGGATGGATATGGGGAACATCACAATTGGCATAAGAAAAGCATTTTCTGGAAGCTTCCATATTGGAAGGATCATTTGCTTAGACACAATTTGGATGTCATGCACATTGAGAAAAACTTTTTTGATAACATCATGCATACATTTTTAAACGTGCGTGGAAGGACTAAAGACAGCGGTAAGTCAAGGTTAGACTTGCCTGATCTTTGTTGTCGGAATGAGTTACATATTACAAGCAATGGGAAAGCACCTGTCCCCATATTTCGAGTGGAAGAAAAGTCAGCTTTGTTCAAATGGACGACATCTGATGTGAAGTTCCCGGATGGGTACGTATCTAATTTAGCTAAATGTGTTGAGAATGGCCAAAAGTTTTCCGGGATGAAGAGTCATGACTGTCACGTCTTTATGCAATGACTACTTCCTTTTGCATTTGCTGAACTTCTACCAGGAAATGTACACGAAACAATTGCAGGTATATAAATTTAAACTAATCACATATTAATTGCGAATTTAAGATTTTATATAATTAATATATATATATATATCTATATATATATATATATATGAAATGGAAAACTAACATTATTACCTTATATATCATGTGATTGTTATTGTAGGCATTGGAGGGTTTTTTCGGGATCTTTGTACCCGTACTTTGTCAGAAGATGTTATTGCACAACTTGATGCTAGTATTCCTATTTTGTTGTGCAACATGGAGAAAATATTTCCCCCAGCCTTTTTTGATGTTATGGAACATCTATCTATTCATCTACCTCACGAAGCAGAACTTGGGGGACCTGTGCAGTATCGATGGATGTACCCATTCGAGCGATTCATGGGACATTTGAAGCGGAAGGCTAAAAATCTAGCCAAAGTTGAAGGCTCAATAGTAGCAGGAAATTTAACAGAAGAAACTTCTCACTTCACGGGGTACTATTTTGGCTCGAAGGTTCGCACACGGAAAAGGGCAGCACGACGATATGATGATGGAGGTGTAGGCCGAACATATGCTAATGAAGGTGTCCCAGATATCTTTTCTTCAATCGGTCGATTATGTGGAAGAGTGAAGTCAGTTTGGTTTGCCAATGAAAAAGATCATCATAGTGCACAAACGTATATCCTATTAAATTGCGAAGAAGTTAGTCAATTTGAGACGTAAGTGTATAAACATACGTCTTATATATGGCTAAATTATATATATGCTAGCTTTATACCAATTACAAATACTTTTGTATGCAGTGAATTTGTTAGAAAAGTCCGAGAAGTCATTGAAGGAATCTCAGACGATGAAATTAACAAGCGTAAAGATCAACATTTTGCCCCATGGTTGAAGACGCAAGTACGTAAAATTTTAAGTGATCTGATTAATTACTAACTTGGACAATTAACCTAATACATATTTTGATTACTTTTTTAATTAAATTAATTAATGATATAGGTCGAGTATGGGGATACCGCATATCCACTCTGGTTCCATGAGTTAATAAAAGGCCCCATATCGAAGATAACGAGTGCACCCATGTATTGCACACGCGGATATATATTTCATACATTCAAATACGGAAATCAAAGAGCTACTGCCAACTACGGGGTATGTGTGCGGGGTGAAATAGATTTTTATGGAGTGTTGCAAGACATAATTGAAGTTGAGTACCCTGGTTGCTTAGGTTTGAAATGCGTTCTGTTCAAATGCGACTGGTTCGATTCAACAGTTGATCGAGGCGTCCGTAAGAATAAATTTGGGGCAGTAGATGTCAACCAATCACGACGTTACAATAAGTATGAGCCATTTATCCTAGCATCACAAGCAGAACAAGTCAGCTTTGTTCCATATCCGCGAGTTCGCACCACCCGTATCTCATGGTTATCAGTTATAAAAGTTTCTCCGAGGGGTCGAATTGTGGGGGTTGATGAGGAACTACCAATGCAGCAAGATCATTGCTATGATATGCCAGAACTAAATGAGAGCAATGAAGACATCCTTTTGATAGATCCTCAAAACAGGCAAGTTGAATATCTCCCAGACGATACAGAGGAAGAAAATGAGGAAGATGAGTTCGAAGAAAGTGATGAACCAGATGATCAAGAAACGGATGTGTACTACTCTTCGTCCGAAAATGAATCAGAGTGACCGCTAGCTAGTAATTATTGTGAATTTAATGTATTAATATAATATTATGATCGAGTAATTATTGTGAAATTTAAGTGATATGATTTCTATGAAATCTCCTAAACCCCAAACTAAATTTCATCTCCGATCTCCATTCATTTTCCGCCGTAGGTGCGGCTATTAATAAATTACGAGACATATGTTTCTATGTGTCATGTAATTTATTAATTGCCTCAACAACGGCGGGAAATGAGTGGTGATCGGAAATGGGATTTAGTTTGGGGTTTAGGGGATTTCAAAGGAATCGTCGCTAATTGTGATTGTCACTAATTCGTTGCAAACTTAGCGACGATTTAGCAACGAATTAATACAAATCGTGGCTAAATCGTCGCAAAATAAGAATGTTACAAAATCGATGCAAATATGCGACGATTTAGCCACGATTCGTCCATAAACCCTAAACCCTAAACCCTTTGCCCTAAACCCTAAACCCTAAACCCTAACATATTACCATCTCATTGTATTATGCATCTTTCAATGAAATTGATCGTGACTTTAGAGAATTGTCCGAAAATGAAAACTCGGTCAATCATAGTAATATCCACAAACTGAATCATTGTATTAATAATCTAACATATACGCAAACTATATGTTTTACTTATTTTTCAATATCGATGAACTTATTTATAATTTCATGAATTTGGATTTACAGTAAACATATAAAGTTGTTTCTGGAATGTTGCAATCGACGTTTCAATTTTGTACCTATACCCTAAACCCTAAAACAGATTTTACAAATATCCTCACTAATTCGTTGCAAACTTAGCGACGATTTAGCAACGAATTAATACAAATCGTGGCTAAATCGTCGCAAAATAAGAATGTTACAAAATCGATGCAAATTTGCGACTATTTAGCCACGATTCGTCCATAAACCCTAAACCCTAAACCCTTTGCCCTAAACCCTAAACCCTAACATATTACCATCTCATTGTATTATGCATCTTTCAATGAAATTGATCGTGACTATAGAGAATTGTCCGAAAATGAAAACTCGGTCAATCACAGTAATATCCACAAACTGAATCATTGTATTAATAATCTAACATATACGCAAACTATATGTTTTAATTATTTTTCAATATCGATGAACTTATTGATAATTTCATGAATTTGGATTTACAGTAAACATATAAAGTTGTTTCTGGAACGTTGCAATCGACGTTACAATTTTGTACCTATACCCTAAACCCTAAAACATATTTTACAAATATCCTCACTAATTCGTTGCAAACTTAGCGACGATTTAGCAACGAATTAATACAAATCGTGGCTAAATCGTCGCAAAATAAGAATGTTACAAAATCGATGCAAATTTGCGACGATTTAGCCACGATTCGTCCATAAACCCTAAACCCTAAACCCTTTGCCAAAAACCCTAAACTCTGAACCCTAAAATATTACCATCTCATTGTATTATGCATCTTTCAATGAAATTGATCGTGACTTTAGAGAATTGTCTGAAAATGAAAACTCGGTCAATCACAGTAATATCCACAAACTGAATCATTGTATTAATAATCTAACATATACGCAAACTATATGTTTTACTTATTTTTCAATATCGATGAAATTCATGAATTTGGATTTACAGTAAACATATAAAGTTGTTTCTGGAATGTTGCAATCGACGTTACAATTTTGTACCTATACCCTAAACCCTAAAACAGATTTTACAAATATCCTCACTAATTCGTGGCAAACTTAGCGACGATTTAGCAACGAATTAATACAAATCGTGGCTAAATCGTCGCAAAATAAGAATGTTACAAAATCGATGCAAATTTGCGACGATTTAGCCACGATTCGTCCATAAACCCTAAACCCTTTGCCCTAAACCCTAAACCCTAAACCCTAACATATTACCATCTCATTGTATTATGCATCTTTCAATGAAATTGATCGTGACTTTAGATAATTATCCGAAAATGAAAACTCGGTCAATCACAGTAATATCCACAAACTGAATCATTGTATTAATAATCTAACATATACGCAAACTATATGTTTTACTTATTTTTTAATATCGATGAATTTATTGATAATTTCATGAATTTGGATTTACAATAAACATGTACAGTTGTTTCTGGAATGTTGCAATCGACGTTACAATTTTGTACCTATACCCTAAACCCTAAACAGATTTTACAAATATCCTCACTAATTCGTTGCAAAATAAAATGTTACAAAATCGATGCAAAGTTGTGACGATTTAGCAACGAATTGTGAATAATCGTGGCTAAATCGTCGCAAACTATGAATGTCACAAAATCGATGCAGAGTTGCGACGATTTAGCAACGAATTAAGACTAATCGTGGCTAAATCGTCGCAAACTATGAATGTCACAAAATCTTTGCAAAGTAAGCGACGAATTAGCCACGGTTTGATTGCCTCGATGTAGCGACGATTCGTCGCTAAATCGACGCTAATTAGCGACGATTTAGCGACGACAACTAATCCTATATATACACGCTCAGAATTTCTTCATTCAGTTACAAACAAATCACAAACAAATCCTCCTAACTTCCTTGCGAAAAAAGGTAATTTTTTTTTTAATGTTTTAATTAATTAGTATAGATAAAAATGGAACAATTTAGGTCGGTAGAAACGGAATCAAATTAGAAAAAATAGCAGACTGCCCAGATGTTTATAGATAGTAATTTTTTTTCATTTTTATGCAGATGGGCCAGCGTCGTGCACATTACGCTCAGTTTTTGAGAGAGATTGGTGATGCTTCGGGTACTGGGTTTCCCGTGTCTTCTGAGGCTACAGAGACGGATTTCGTCCCTGTGACGCAAACACAGAGTGCTCCGCCGCCTCCACAACCACCTCAGATTCCGCAACCTGGAGGCCATGCCCCGGCCCCATATGCACACATGACGGTTCTTGATTTGCTTGCACAGCCGAGCCGTCATAGGCATAAAAGATTAGATCCGGATCATACTGACGGGTCGGAATGGTAATATATATAAATATATATTTTTACATTTATTATTACATATTTATAATTATTTCTAACAATTCAAAATTTTAAAATTTTTTGTTTCAGGTTTGGAGTTGAATCCAAAGTTGGACGCACCGTTTCCGACATCATCAAGTCCTATTTTATCGAGCCTCATACCAATTTTACCCAGCTTCCTCCACACGTCAAGGAGACATGGTTCAAGATGTTTGCGGTACGTATGGAAAAAATATTTTTTTCTCCCATAATTATTTTAATTATATTTAAATATATATTTAATTTAATTTTATAAAATATGTAATTATTTTTGTTTCTCATGCAGCAAAAATATCACTGGGATCTTTCGATTCATGGCGAGGTTGAAACTTTGTTTCTCGAGAGAGTGAAGTTTCGTATCCAAGGCGTGGTTGGTGAGTGGAAGAAAGCATGGAAGATTTCTGGGGATTTAGCAAAGCCCCTGCACATGGATAAAGCCGTTTGGGACGGCTTGGTGCGGTATTGGATGGATCCGAAGTCCATCATAACTGCTGAGAAGTGTTCGGCTTCCCGCAACACCGTTGATTCGGACGGGAAACTCAAGGCTCTGCCTCATACAGCTGGGCAAACACCTTTTGCGGGTGTTCTTCTACTGATGGTAATTAAATTTATTTATAATTAATTTAAATAAATTTACTTCGTCAATAACATAGTTTTTTTCTTTAGGCCGCCGAAGACGGAGGTGTACTCCCTCCGATGACCAAGGTTTTTGAGCGGACGCACTGGAAGAAGGATGGTTCCTTTGTTTCCGAGACTGCCGAGCACATCTTCAATGAGGTGACTTCCAAGGTCACCGAACGAGAGACACAACTCTCTCAACAGCTATCTCCAGGTGGTTCGTCGGTCATGTCTGGAGGGTTGACCACACCCGATATTGACCGGATCTTCGAGTAGATATATAGAATAGTTAGTACTTATTAATATTTAGTTTTTGATTTTTTAAAAATTTCTAATTGTAAATTTAAATATAGGTTGCCCCTAAGAGAAAGGGGAAGGTTGTCGGGATGGGATCTATTCGAGATGTCTCCGCTGCTTCTTCATATGCTCCGCGACGACGATCGCCAGAAGATGATCCAGTCGTGTTACGTGCCACGATTACAAGTCTTCAGGAGCGGGTTGAGACCGAGGCTACTCGGTCTACGGCATATCAGGCGAAGATTGCGAGTCTTCAGCAGCGGGTTGAACAGGATGCTACGCAGAATGACGAACTCTTCGACATCTTGGCAACAGGGAACCCGACAATGCAGGCCATGCTACGGGAAAAGCGAAGACTCCGAGCAGAGGCAGATGCAGCGGCAGCGGCAGAGGCAGCGGCAGCGGCAGAGGCAGGCACATCCGGTTCGTCGAGACGTCCCGAAGACGATGTGAATCTCGACGATTACGATATAGTTATTTAGATTTAGGATTTCGAATTCTAAACTTTGTTTTTTTTTTTAACCAATTATAATATTTTTTTTTTCTAATAAAATATTATTATATATTATTTTTAAAATTTTCATTTTATAATTTCGAAATTAATAAAATTTCAAAAATAATAATAAAAATCATATATAGAATCGTCGTTAATTCAATGGTAAACGATAGTCCTCGTTGATTCGTTGCTAAATTAATCTTTATAAAATCGTGGCTGATTTACAACGATTGTACGACGATTTATTAGCAACGATGTTTCGACGATTATTTAGCAACGATTTTATGACGATTAATTAGCAACGAATTAACGACGACAATTTTTTGCCATCGAATTAACAATGAAATATTTCCCTTCGAATTTCCATCGTTTTTACGACGTATTTATATTCGTCGTAATTTCAATGTAATATTTACGACGATTTTACTACGAAAATTTACCGACGATTTAGCGACGAATTTTTGTCCCTCGTACTTTCCCGACGAATTTACGACGATGTGTGGTTTGCGACGATCAGTTAACGACGATCTCGTTTTCGTCGCAAATTCGATTCAAACCCTCTTTTGCAACGATTTTACAACGATATCGTTCGTTGCAAAAAATGTGTTTTCTTGTAGTGTGATTTTGTCGATTCAACTTGAAATTAATTCAATAATAAGACGAGCCAACATATTGAAAATGCATGTTATGAATAATATCTCATAACATTAAATAATATATAAGAGGCATGTATCAATTTATTAATTGCCAATTAATTTTTAATATGCAATTGATTTAAAGAAAGAAAAAAATGACCAATAAGGAAGGATATGTGTCAGCCCTGGAGAGCATAGCTTCTCTCTTTATATGGTAGATTCCTATTTATATTTAGACAAAAACTATCATGTCAGCCCTGGAGAGCATCCCTTCTCTCTTTATATGGTAGATTCCTATTTATATTTAGACAAAAACTATCATTTTCTGTTTGATGTAATAGCATGCCAAAGTGTAATGTTGTTTTTTAGGTACAAGAGAAGAATCAAAGAGTTTGAAGCTTCATTGAGATGGATGGTAGATGTGGATGTTCGAGTCAATCAATGGCTCCATATTAAAGAACTCATGGCCAAAATGTCCGTTATGAACACCAAACTTGACGAAATCATGTGTCAACCAGCAGATCATATTATGTCTGTTGAAATCATATTATATCTGTTGAGAATGATAACAAACAGAAAATAGTCGTCGAAGCAGAAGATCGATCTTTGGAGACTAAATTGATGCTCAAATGATGGTTCAAAGCCGAAAATCGATACTCACCTTCAATGGAGGAGAAAACATAACAAAAAGCACGAAAATCGATTTTTTGAATTAGTTTTTGATGTAATGTGTGTGTCATAGGTCCAAAAATGAGAGGGAAAATATCAAATGTGAATATTTGATTGATATTTTTTTGTTGTTTTTTAAAAAGTATAGATCTTAATTAGTGTTAGTATATACGGTAAGTACTTATTTACCGAAAATTTTAGTATTTTCGTTTCTATCTCTATAATATTATTTAAGAAAACATTTTTTTTTAAATGAACATTTTTTATAAGTTATTACATATTATACCATTACAAATAAGAAAAGATAATTGAGATAGGAAAAAATATAAGTGTATTTTAAAATTATTGATGAGAATATGAAAATTATTTATTTATCATTAAAGATGTTATTTACTATTTAGTTTCTTAATTATTTTTAACATTATATATTTTTATAATAATAATCAATCCATATATATATTCAAAAAAAATATTCGAAATCTTGCTATATTTTTACTATAATTTATTATATTTAATTTGAATATATATCAAAATAAAAGTTAAAAAATATTTTACTAATTTTATAAAAAGTTAGACACAAGAAAATTGATTTTTTTTTTTAAAAATAGTTCGTGAACTAACCACAAAATTAGAGTCATTCAACGGTGCATATTAGAGTTATGCTTTCAAGATTATAGCTTTTGAGAGTTAACCCGAATAATATCTAAGTCCACTGCAAAACAGGTTAAATAGACAAATTATTCCGTTGACAACTCTATCTATAATTATGAGTTAGACATATTATAAAATTCAAATAAAAATATTTTTTTTAAAATTTCAAAACAATTTTTTAAAAAAAAAATTATTTCACGCTATAATTAGCGCTAGCACGGGTTAAGTGCTAGTTCACTAATATTACGTTGATCATATTTACAATAAAGCCAGAATTACATAAAGACTTTTGTATCAAGTCTGCTTTGTATAAAGACAAAAGAAGATTGTTACAACTTAAATATACAACTACTTGAGCTTTTTGTATATTTTTGCGCAATTCAATGATTAATTAGGTACAAAGTCAATCAATGAGACTGATTCTCTCAACAACTTGTACATAGATCCAAACATCTCCTTTTACCTATAAAGAAGGAGAGTGGACCAATACTAAGTCTAAGTCAATGTCTTCATAGAGCCCTTCAATTCCAAAACAACTTGTTTTGTTAACAAAAGACTCTTCCGTAGTTCCATGTGCATAGATTTCTCCATACATACACCTCGAGAAAGCTAAAGCTAATCTCAAGAAAAATGCCGGTTGGTGAGATTGTGGCAGGGGCTGCTCTTGGACTTGCTCTCCAAGTCCTTCACGAAGCCATCAAAAGAGCAAAAGATAGATCTTTAACCACGAGATGCATCTTGGACCGTCTCGATGCTACAATCTGTAGGATCATTCCGTTGGTGGTTCAAGTCGATAAGCTCAGCGAAGAAGTGGAACTAAGGAAAGTCATCGAAGATCTTAAGCATCTCCTTGAAAAGGCCGTTTCTCTTGTCGAGGCTTATGCGGAACTCCGACGTAGACACTTACTCAAGAAATCTAGGTTTGTGCGGGAAGGCTGTTAATCTATTATACAGGAAATGCATGAAAACCTTTTGGTTTATATGAAGTCGCCTTAGTTCTTAAATTAATAGTTTAGAAAAATATATTCTGTTTGTTATTATTTGATATTTACATACATATGGATACTACCATTATAAACCAGTACCGGTCCATGACCATGGGAGGCCCTACTAAAAAAAAAAGTGTCCTGTTTAGTAAAGAAAAAAAATTGAATTTTCAAAAAAAAAAAAAATTAGTAAAGAATTTTTGTTTTTTATAGTAAATGTGTCATAGGCGGTCGACTACCCCGTCTATGCCCCGGGCCGGGCCTGTTATAAACTTAGATTGATATCATGGTTAATTGGGGATGATGAATTGATATCTTTGTTAAATCTCATGGTTTTTAACACAAAATCAATTAGATCTCATCTCAATTTGCGATGTCAGATTTCTAACATTTTCGATCCA
The DNA here is from genome assembly GCA_030161315.1 of Eutrema japonicum. Lineage (NCBI taxonomy): Eukaryota > Viridiplantae > Streptophyta > Magnoliopsida > Brassicales > Brassicaceae > Eutrema > Eutrema japonicum. Next base: position 47,822,558 of record BSQW01000013.1, read on the forward strand.
ATTTTCTTTAGTTATAAAGTATGGATTTATTTCTTAGGGTTTTTGTTTCAGATTCAACTTCGATTTTCTACGAGTATACTTTTATTATAAGAGATTCCAAAAAAAATGTATGTTTGGCTCATTCCCAAATTTCATAAGTATACTTTGGCTCATTCCCTAACCTCTCAACATTAAATCTTATAAAAACCTATCATTTCTTAAACAAATAACTTGTGTTTTCTTTTTGTTTTGTTGATCTTTAGGTACAAGAGAAGAATCAAAGAGTTAGAAGCTTCATTAAGATGGATGGTAGATGTGGATGTTCAAGTCAATCAATGGCTAGATATCAAAGAACTCATGGCCAAGATGTCCGAAATGAACACTAAACTTGACGAAATCACGCGTCAACCATCAGGTTATCCTTGTTTCAAGAAGAATCATAACATACCACAAAGTACGAATCAAAATATAGTTGAAGAAATAGACCGACCCCTGGAGGAAAATGATGAATGTTCGAGCGATGGATCTAAACCGAAAATTGATATCCACCTTCGATGGAGTTCAAGAAAACAGAACAAAGATCGTGAGATCCGATTCACCTTGAAGTGATGATTCTTGATTTACCAACTGTATCCAAGGCAAATAAAATGTGATTATGTGAAATACGGTTAGTTTAAAATATGCAGAGTGTTATTCGTTTATGTAGTTTTATTGATTTGGAAATCTGTATAGAATTTATAAATCTTTGTAAAATTTATTGATTTTCAAATCTAGCATGTTGATTTTAATTAGTATTTGTAAATCCGTAGGTTTTCCTTCGGATTTGAGTATTTGTATTTTTAACATAGAAATCCTTCCAAATCCACTAAAATCTATTGTGAAATCAAATCCATAAATAAATCCGTAAGATTGAATAACACGTGATTTGAATTAGTATTTATATATCATTGAACCAATAACACAAGATTTGAATATGAATTTTAAAATCATAGAACCAATAACACTGGATTTGATTTTGATTTACAAATCCATTAAAATACACAAACCAATAACCCCAAGTTCGAGCGATGGATCTAAACCGCGCGATGGATCTAAACCGAAGTTTGATATCCACCTTCGATGGAGTTCAAGAAAACACAAAAAAGATCGTGAGATCCGATTCACCTTGAAGTGATGATTCTTGATTTACCAACTGTATCCAAGGCAAATAAAATGAATGATCAACTGTGATTATGTGAATTAGGGTTAGTTTAAAATGATCGAAATGGGATCATATACACAAATAATTTGTAGAATTCTCATTTTTCCTCAAATCTAATGTCATTGTATAAAATGTGTCAATAGTGATGAAACATATAAATAAATATATTACACATTACATATATATGTATGTGAATTCAAAGTTTGTAGAGAAAAAAACAACAAAGGGTCCAAAAATGAACATGGGAGAGGAACTAAGAGCATCATCAATGGTAGAAATCCATTTGAATTTCTTAACTAATATTTAATTATAAAGTTTAAGTTAAGAATTCTTGTTAAGAAACTTCTGTTTTTTCTAGCTCTAATGGTAGAACCCCGTTAGCAGTTCTTAATTTTTTTTTTTTTATAATAATTTTGTTTTATTTTAAATAGAGTTTATTTTTTTAATTAAATATAGTTGACATAAAAACATAACATTTTAAACATAGATTTTGAAAAAAAAATGCAAAAGAACGCTCAATTATTATTTTGATCACGTCCACATTTTTGCCATATATGATCAACCAAATCAGATTTCAATTGTTGATGCAGTTGTCTATCATGAATTCTAGTTCGAACACCCAACATATTGGCGAGATTTGTAGGCATATCTGTAGAATAAGTGAGATCCACATGTGCACTTCCGTTTCCTTCTCCTTGTTGGAATTCTGAAACATCAAATTGAGTTTATCCATCTTGTTCGTCTGAAAAAACTTTCACCCACAATGAACTTACGCGTAATCTTAATGACGGTTCAAGTTGTTGGCGGCATTAAAGCCAATAGCCTCGCTATACTCGCAGATGTGACTCATCTGAGTTGAATGTAGAAGAAACTTTGGTTTTGCGTAGAGACAAACGGAAATTAATAATTCACTTTCCTCCAAGGCCATTACCATTCATGCGTTGCACCTGTGAATTTCATTTCTGATAACACATATAAACGATCCTCTTCTTGGACACATACACATATTGAACACCAAGACTGTAATTTACGCAAAAATAATCTTTATATGGATTTTCTCTCTCGTGTCTTGTTGGAAATTACATTTAGATATGAATTCAGGCAAGTAATCAAAACAGAAACAGCTTTTACAACAAAACTGCTTTCTTTTTGGGTTCAAGAACTGGAGGGTCTGTGTCGATCCCCATGTTAGCTGCAGTTCCTGCAATGATTCTCATAGCAGATTCAATGGTCGTGCAGTTCAGATCGGGGAGCTTCTCTGCTGCAATTGTGCGTAGTTGGTCTATTGTTATCATCCCAACTTTATCTTGCTTCGGATCTTTCGATCCCTTCTCAACACCTCATATCATCGATCTATATCCATAAAACTAAGTCACAAAACATACACTTTACATGATTTTCTTGCCAATTATTCTATCTTTGATTTTCTTACTAAATCCTATTATCAAACACCAAATCCTTCAAAAACAACACGAATTAAACTTATATCTTGTACAAATATCAATTCCTAATATCAAACACTAAATCCTTCAAACAGATCAATCAATCTTCGATCCCTAAACAATTTCAGGAGAGAAATCGAACCAATATCAAAAAATAAAAACGATATACAAACTCGGATGCCTCCATACTCTTTGATTAAACAAATCCAGGAGAAAATAGAATCAAAATCAATGAATTAAAATAAAACCAGGAGAGACATCGCTTACCCTAGAAATCATCTGGGAGATCCTCAACCTCCGATGCCTCCATACTCTTTGTTTTCACGAAGAGGAATCAAAGAAGACATCGCCGTCAAGATCCCGGAGGATACATGCATGCGACGGAGATGGCGTCAGAGAAAACAAAGAGTCGTCGAAGGAGAAGAGAAAATGTTCGGGGAAGAAAGAGAGAGAAAGAAGATCATCATTTTTCTGGCCAATGCAAGGTTTACACGTGGAGTTAAGAGTCTTAAGTATCCCAAATAAGAGCAGGTTCTTAACCAAATTTGCATTTTAACTTTAATTTAATCAAAAAAAATCCTTAAAAAACTCTTTAAGAGCCTGCGATAATGATGGTCTAAGAACATCTCCAATGGTAAGAACCCCTCCAGGATTCTTACCAATTTTTTATTTATAAATTTTATCTAAGAACTCCACAACTTCATTAATTTGTTTTTTCTCTTCTAATGGTAGAAGCTCTGATGAAGTTTTTAATAAAAAAAAAATTATAAAAATTATTTTATCTTAAGAAGAGTTTATTTTCTTGAATAAAACATAAAATATATTGCAATGATTGAAATTTGAAACAACTTCATTAAAGTTGAAGTTAAGAAGAAGTTTTTTTTAAAAAAGTTAATTTTTTTTTTAAGTTAAAGTTAAAAAAAAAAAAAAAAAAAATCCGACGAATTATACATCGACACATGGCTAAGAACCAGCTCTTAAAGTTCTTATTTAATAATCGGTTCTTAACTTTTCTATTTAATTTAATATTTTTTTTGCATTAAAACCCCACCTAAGAACCCCCTAAGAACCTCTATTGGAGATGCTCTAAGACAAAACTCCAATGGTGTCTGAACAGTACGGATAAAACAAACTTTGTCCTCAAATCTCAGAGCATAAACTATCTCTCCGCTACTATCAACATCAATCTCAGATTCGGAATCAAAGTCATCCATGTCATCATCTAGGTCAAGATTGTCCGCAGTGTCGGATCTAGAAAATATAATCAGTGGGGGTAAAAATATAACATAATTAAAAAAAAAAATAGCAAGGTGGATTTTTGGACTTAAACCAGAAAAAACAGTGAGGGGGGCAATTTTCTTAAACAAGTACTAATAATATATATATATATATGAGTGGTGGCAGGCTGGCAGTTGCCACCTACTTGAGCCATGTAGATCCGCCCCTGATTGTCCACCATGAAATCATCGAGGCAACGGTTTCGAACAGCTGGAATCGTAGCCTCTGATATTATCTGCATTATAGTGTCAAGGCTCTGCATCGGCTGCTCTGGCTCTTGAAACTGACTACCCATTCTGTTCTCGTCCATTAGATCACCTGGAAGATTCTTCAAGAACCATTCATGAGATTTAATCTCCGGAATACTGATTCTCTGCCACATTAGATCTCTCAATTGGCTATTTAGAACTCAAAATGCTTTAAAGAACAGTTTTTTTTTTCAAGTGTAAGAATTTACTGTTGCAGGATCGGCCACCAAAATCCTTGATATAAGATGGCGACATTCTGGTGAGAGATGTAAGTCCTCAAGGATTGAGTATGTGACACTAAGTATTCTCTGTGAGACACCCTATCCCGGAGAAATCTTAATAAATAACTTGACTCGCACTCCACGCCAAATGATCTCTTAAACGAAACATGAAAAAGGGAAAGAGGGGTGAGTATTTTGGGAATACTCAGTGAGGGTGTGCTTTTGGAGCACACAAGATTCTTAGATACATCATTTAAATATAGCAATAACGAATATGCACAATATAAGCAATAGACACACACAACCTATATGTCTTTAGTAACAATACTACAAGTCATTAAACAATCATTTCTATATGAAATATTTCACATCACATCAATCATCCTAACAAGTATGCATCACATTCCCAAGGGTCGCAACCCAATGGTACTCAATCTCTTTTACATTCTGGACTCGTCAGCCCCATTTTTCATGGGTCCGCAACCTTAAACATTCTCATTAACATTCTTATCATTCGCATTCTTTGGTTGCGGCCCAACAAAGAAATACCGCTTCATGGCTCACGACCATGACCCCGACGACAAGAAATCGTGTACTAACACGCCTAGCAAACATCTACTTCACATAAATATGCATCAATCATCTTTCGCATGCAACAACCAACAATCATATCTAATACTTTTATTAAACATATACATTTTGCTATTTCAACTAACTCATCTTGGGAATCCACATCTAGTCCTCACCTTTGTCTAATAGAACCTGAGAAATGGTGATTGGAGAAGTAGCAGTCAAAGCGGTTGCGGTTGGGTAAACGCCTCTTCGGGAAACTACGATTGAAAGAGAAGTTTCCATAAATAGACTTTCTAAAAATGGAAATTCTCGAAAAAAGGAAACTTTCCTAAAATGGAATTAGGGTTTGAATGGCAGAAACGTAGCCGGAACGAAACCGCCGTAACTTTCGGGTCATACGTCGGAATGGAGACCGGAAGGTAGATCTGGAAAGATGAGTTGAAGAGCTTTACATTGGTATGTAGATTGCATCCTGGAGCTTTCTGGATCGCCGGCAAAACGCTTCACAAGGTTGCTGCTCGCGGATCCGATCTGCGCATATCTGTCTCGGGAAAACGTGTATAACGTACAAACGGTAAGTCCGAATGATAAAACGCTTGCGGCTATAGCTAGATATGAGAGTCAGGAACATGCTCACCAAGTGTCATGTTGATCCGATTCGATTTGCTCATCCGTTTCTCTTCTACGCCAGAACATGTCAGATCTGCCTTCTAGGAGGCTGCGGTGGCTTCTCCTTCGAGGTGGCACAACGGTGGCGGCTCCAGCGGGATTCCGGCAGGGCTTCGCCGCAGGAAATCTCTCTGATCTTCACCAAGTCATGGCTCTCACTTATATATAGGTGGAGAGTGAACCCTAGGTCTAATCGCAAAAAGTCAGAATTACCCTTAATGATCTTCTTGGGTTTCATACATCTGGGCTTATCTTCTTCTAGATATGGGCCACAAAATTAGGTCAACAAGACCTTATGATCCACTTTAAAAAGGCCTCAATACCCATTCCTTCTTATGGGATTTTTCTTAACACGAAACAGGTCCGGCGCTTCGTTTAATGCTCCTTTCGGCCCAACAATTTTTCATTCTTTGGCTCAACTTTTCTGTAGACCAACTTGAGATGAAATATGCTACGGTCCAAAAGGTTTAAACGCGGAAACTAAGAGCCCAAAACATAGCCTCATTTGCAAGCTAGGGTTTTCTTCTTCAGAAAGCTAGGCTTAAGGTTTTTTTGGGCGCACGCTTTAGGGTTCTCGCTTTAGGGTTTTAATCGAAAAAAAATAGGCCCAAAACCTCATTCATGGGATGTCACAAACTCCCCCACTTGAAATAAATTCGTCCTCAAATTTGCGGGTTGCTTCTCCCCCACTTGATTTTCAACCAGACTTTGGAGCATCCTCCCTTTTGATGTTTGATCGTGACATCCCAACGTCCACAACCTCGCGTTCATTTAATAATTGGCTACGACCCTTCGCTTTACTCTCTGGTGCTCCCTTCTTGCATCGACGTGCTCATGCATAGTTATGGTCCCATGAATTTCACTTGAATTCACTTGAATACTACGTCGCGAAGCGATTGTTGATCTAACTATGCACCTGTTAGAACTAGGAAAAAACTTAGATTATAATCTATCTAATACTTATACCCAACTAAGACACAGAGCAAAAACCACTGACCCTCCGGGTCGGAACCGGAGTGGCTTTGACCTAGGCTCTGATAATAAATTGAGACACCCTATCCCGGAGAAATCCTAATAAATAACTTGACTCGCACTCCACGCCAAATGATCTCTTAAACGAAACCTGAAAGGGGAAAGAGGGGTGAGTATTTTGGGAATACTCAGCAAGGGTGTGCTTTTGGAGCACACAAGATTCTTAGATACATCATTTGAATATAGCAATAATAAATATGCACAATATAAGCAATAGACACACACAACCTATATGTCTTTAGTAACAATACTACAAGTCATCAAACAATCATTTCTATATGCAATATTTCACATCACATCAATCATCCTAACAAGTATGCATCACATTCCCAAGGGTCGCAACCCAATGGTACTCTATCTCTTTCACATTCTGGACTCGTCAGCCCCATTTTTCATGGGTCCGCAACCTTAAACATTCTCATTAACATTCTTATCATTCTCATTCTTTGGTTGCGGACCAGCAAAGAAATACCGCTTCATGGCTCACGGCCATGACCCCGGCGACAAGAAATCGTGTACTAACACGCCTAGCAAACAGCTACTTCACATAAATATGCATCAATCATCTTTCGCATGCAACAACCAACAATCATATCTAATACTTTTATTAAACATATACATTTTCCTATTTCAACTAACTCATCTTGGGAATACACATCTAGTCCTCACCTTTGTCTAATAGAACCTGAGAAATGGTGATTGGAGAAGTAGTAGTCAAAGCGGTTGTGGTTGGGTAAACGCCTCTTCGGGAAACTACGATTGAAAGAGAAGTTTCCATAAATAGACTTTCTAAAAATGGAAATTCTCGAAAAAGGGAAACTTTCCTAAAATGGAATTAGGGTTTGAATGGCAGAAATATAGCCGGAACAAAACCGCCGTAACTTTCGGGTCATACGTCGGAATGGAGATCGGAAGGTAGATCTGGAAATATGAGTTGAAGAGCTTCACATCGGTATGTAGATCGCCTCGTGGAGCTTTCTGGATAGCCGGCAAAACGCTTCACAAGGTTGCTGCTTGCGGATCCGATCTGCGCATATATGTCTCGGGAAAACGTGTATAACTTACAAATGGTAACTCCGAATGATAAACCGCTTGCGGATATAGCTAGATATGAGAGTCAGGAACATGATCACCAAGTGTCATGTTGATCCGATTCGATTTGCTCATCCGTTTCTCTTTTACGCCAGAACAGGTTAGATCTGCCTTCTAGGAGGCTGCGGTGGCTTCTCCTTCGAGGTGGCTCAACGATGGTGGCTTCAGCGGGATTCCGGCAGGAATTCGCTGCAAGAAATCTCTCTGATCTTCACCAAGTCGTGGCTCTCACTTATATAGAGGTGGAGAGTGAACCCTAGGTCTAATCGCAAAAAGTCAGAATTACCCTTAATGATCTTCTTGGGTTTCATACATCTGGGCTTATCTTCTTCTAGATATGGGCCACGAAATTAGGTCAACAAAACCTTATGATCCACTTTAAAAAGGCCTCAATACCCATTCCTTCTTATGGGCTTTTTCTTAACCCGAAACAGGTCCGACGCTTCGTTTAATGCTCATTTCGGCCCAACACTTTTTCATTCTTTGGCTCAACTTTTCTGTAGACAAACTTGAGATGAAATAGGCTACGGTCCAAAAGGTTTAAACGCGGAAAATAAGAGCCCGAAACATTGCCTCATTTGCAAGCTAGGGGTTTTTTATTCAGAAAGTTAGGGTTAGGGTTTTTTGGGCGCACGCTTTAGGGTTCTCGCTTTAGAGTTTTAATCAAAAAAAAATAGGCCCCAAAACTCATTCCTGGGTTGTCACACTCTGCGTTTTAAAAAAGCAAACTCAAACAATCAAACTCAAAAAAAAAAATTTCTCAAAAAAAAAAAAAACTTGAAAAAAAAAGATTACCAATGAAAAACTTGGAAATATGAATCTTCAATGAGAATGATTCTCTGATAGATTTTCTTTTCTTTAATTCCATAATCACATCAAGTTGGAAAAAATCAATCCAAATATGTTCCTTTCTCCAAAGACCAATTCCACACAGATTCATTCATATACTAACCTCGTGCAATGGAGCTAAAGCTAATTGTGATGAATCACCTTGTACTTTAACCAAGCCTTGTAAAGAATCTTTAGAAATTGCCTCTTAGTGAGATTATCGCTGGGGCTGCTCTTGGACTTGCTCTCCAAATCCTTCACGAGGCCATTCAAAGAGAAAAAGATAGATCCTCAACCACAAGATGTATCTTGGACCATCTTGATGCTACAATCTTTAATTAGGATCACTCCATTGATCGCTAGGGTCGAGGAGCTCAGCGAAGAAGCCTATTAGACTAACAATATGTATATATATTTACCTAGATACGAGTATATCCAAAATAGAAAATATCACGATGTATATATGTGATTGTAACTTTGATGAATAACATAAGAGATTGCATCGTATTTCATGGTATCAGAGAGACAAGTTCCTCTGACCTAATTAAGCCACCGCCGCCGATTGCCATAGCTCCGCCGCCGTCGCTTGTCTACTCACTACCACCGCTTATCCAAGCAAGTGTGGGTTTTATTTTTCTATTTACTACTCGTACTACCGCCGCCGTGAAACACCATGTCTGGAGAAATCACCGCCGCGGCAACTGCCGCTACTACACCAAATCTGTATTCGCTCAACGCATCGGACAACCCTGGTGCTTTAATCTCTTCTGTTATATTGAAGGAAGACAACTATCCCGAATGGGCGACTGAATTGAAAAACTCTCTTTAGGCAAAACAGAAGCTCGGCTTCGTTGATGGGTCCATTCAGAAACCAACCGCTGAACCGGAATTGAGTCAATGGCTTGCTGCAAATTCCATGATCATCAAATGGATACGAACGGCTATTGATCCAAGAATCCAATCTACTGTCTCGTATGTATCCGAAGCTTCGGCTCTATGTGAAAGTCTTCGTGTTCGTTTCTCTGTCGGAAACGGAGTTCGGAAACAAGTCTTGAAGGATGAAATCGCTTTGTGCAAACAAGATAGTCAACCGATTCTCGAGTACTATGGACGCTTGACAAAACTATGGGAAGAATTGGCAAATTACAAAACTGGGCGAACATGTACGTGCGCTGCTGCACCCGATATCAAGAAAGAACGAGAGGATGATCAAGTTCATCAGTTTCTGTTTGGGCTCGATCTTCCTCGCTTCAGCAACATACGCTCCACCATAACGGGTGAAGATCCTTTGCCCAGCCTTAACCAAGTATACTCACGCTTGATTCGAGAAGAACAAAACCTCAATATTGCTCGTTCTAAAGAGATTGTGAAGACAGATGCTATCGAGTTTTTGGTAAAGTCAATTAGTCCACAAGTTGCTGCCGTCTCGTCACCGCAGTTTCGCGATCGCTCGAGTCTCTCATGTACTCACTGTCATCGCAAAGGACATGAGGTGAATGAGTGTTTTCTACTTCACGGGTATCCCGAGTGGTACTATGAGCAGAACCGTGGTGCTTGTCCCTCTAATAATGACAATTTCGCAACTGCTCATAGACCAACAGTTTAACGTGGAGGTCGCCATGCCCGTGCTACCGGTCGTGATCGCGGACGAGCTAACAATGCTCGTGTTGCATCTGATGGCGAACAAGGCCATGATCAGATTGCGCAACTAATTCAGCTCCTCCAAGCTCAACGCCCCAACACGTCATCGGAAAAATTGTCTGGTAAAATACATCTTACCGATGTTATTATTGATACTGGTGCGTCGCACCATATGACTGGCGACTGTTATCTTTTAGTGAACATGGTGGACGTCATCCCTGCTTCTGTGACTTTTCCCGACGGGAATCGTTCTCGAGCCACAAAGCGTGGATCTCTTTCGCTTAGCTCGGCCTATATTCTTAAAGATGTCTTATTTGTACCGGATTTTGACTGCACGCTGATTTCAGTTTCAAAATTGTTAAGACAAACCGGCTGCATCGCTATCTTTACTGATACATTCTGTTTCTTGCAGGACCGTTTTTCGAGGACTTTGATTGGAACGGGTGAAGAGCGTGAGGGAGTGTACTATTTCAGTGGAGTCTTGGCTGCTCGTGCGAACAAAGCTTCAAAGGGAACTACAACTAATGGAGCATTATGGCATCGTAGACTAGGACATCCTTCTACTAGTGTTTTGCTTTCTTTATCAGAATGTGATCAATCTCCTAGCGATGTTGGAGAGATCAAGAGTTGTGAGATTTGTTTTCGTGCCAAACAAACACGAGAGGTTTTTAATGATAACATTAATAAGGCTTTGGATTGCTTTTCACTTGTTCATTGCGATGTTTGGGGTCCGTATCGAACTCATTCAACCTGCGGAGCTGTTTATTTTCTTACATTAGTAGACGATTACTCTCGCTCCATTTGGACGTATCTAATGACAGCGAAGTCTGAAGTTCCTACTTTGATACGTAATTTTGTGCCATGTCGGAGAGGCAATTCGGTAAACCCATCAAAGCATTTCGTAGCGACAACGAGACAGAGTTTATGTGTCTTACTTCGTACTTTCAAGAACATGGCATTCTACATCAGACTTCATGTGTCGATACTCCCCAGCAAACACCGCCATATCCTCAACGTTGCTAGGGCATGTCTGTTTCAAAGCAATCTTCCTATCAGATTTTGGGGTGAAAGCATTCTTACCGCGACACACTTGATTAATCGCACACCTTCATCAGTGTTAAAAGGAAAAACTCCATACGAGCTACTCTTTGGACATCGACCATCTTATGATATGATTCGCATTTTCGGTTGCTTATGCTATGCTCACCATCGCGCCCGTGACAAAGATAAATTCGATACTCGCAGTCGCAAATGCGTATTTATCGGATATCCTTACGGGAAAAAAGGTTGGCGTCTTTATGATATCGAAAAAGACCAAATCTTTGTGTCTCGAGATGTTCATTTCCACGAAGACGTCTTTTCTTTTCAATCCTCGCTTCCGCAATCTTCTACGACTCCACCTCGTGTCATTCAAGTTGTCGATGATGACTGGCTCTCACCCTTACCCGTTGTTGTGAACCCCTCACCGATGCCACTCGTTGAGGCTGATATGTCACCACTTTCGGAAGTCGAACCTCCTTTGGTTTCCGATGAAGAGATACAAGATCTCAATAACGAACCTCCTACTCCTGGGTTATCTGAACCATTGGGACGTGGTCATCGTCCAAAGCGTCCCTCGGTACTACTAAAAGATTTCATGGTTAACAATGTACACTCCTCATCTCATGCTCCTTCACCCAGTTTCTCCAACTCAACGTCTTCGTCGACGGTTTCTGGTAAGACCCTCTATCCCAGCACTAAATACCTTTCTGATTCTGGTTTTTCAGCGAACCATATAGCATTCATGGCTGCTGTTCTTGACAGCACCGAACCAAGACATTTTCACGATGCTGTTAAAATAAAAGAATGGTGTGCAGCTATGCAAAAAGAGATTGAGGCACTTGAAGCGAACCATACATGGGATCTCACTGATTTGCCTCCCGGGAAGAAAGCCATAGGGAGCAAATGGGTTTTTAAGCTAAAGTTCAATGCCGATGGAACTCTAGAACGTCATAAAGCTCGGTTAGTGGTTATGGGTAATCGGCAAAAGGAGGGCACTGATTTTAATGAAACGTTTGCACCGGTCGCAAAGATGACCACTGTGCATTTCCTTCTAAGTGTGGATGCCGCAAAAGACTGGGAAGTGCATCAAATGGATGTATATAATGTTTTTTTACATGGGGATCTGGAAGAGGAGGTCTACATGAAGCTACCACCGGGTTTTCAGTCATTGGACCCGACAAAAGTGTGTCGTCTTCGGAAATCCTTGTACGGCTTAAAGCAGGCTCCGCGTTGTTGGTTCGCAAAGCTTTCGACGACTCTCAAACAATTTGGATTTAAATAGAGCTATGAAGACTATTCACTTTTTTTGTTGAACCGCGGAGGTACAATTCTACACGTCCTTGTGTACGTTGACGATTTTGTTGTCGCAGGGAACAATCTTGATGCCATCCAACATTTCAAAGTTCAGCTTAACGAGTGTTTTCACATGAAGGATCTCGGAAAATTGAAATATTTCGTGGGCATTGAGGTATCTCGGGGTTCCGATGGTTTTTGTCTCTCCCAACGTAAGTATGCGCTAGATATTATCTCCGAAGCCGGACTGTTGGGAGCTAAACCATCTCCAGTCCCTATGGAACTTAATCACAAATTGGGGTCAGCCACGGGTCCGAAGTTTGACGATCCCGAACAATATCGCCGACTTGTTGGACGATTTATCTATTTGACCTTAACGCGACCCGATTTGAGCTACGCTGTCCATATTCTCTCCCAATTTATGCAAATTTGCACATTGGGAGGCAGCGTTACGTCTTGCTCGATACCTCAAAGGATCACCGGCCCAAGGTATTCTTCTCAGTTCAGCTAGCGATCTCACCATCACCGCCTACTGCGATTCTGATTGGGCGGCATGCCCACGCACGCGACGTTTGCTCTTTGCTTATATTGTCTACTTGGGCTCCTCTCCTGTCTCTTGGAAGACAAAGAAACAAGACACGGTTTCTTGTTCGTCGGTTGAGGCCGAATATCGTGCCATGGCGTACACTCTTAAAGAATTGAAATGGTTAAAAGCTCTTCTCACCACTCTAGGTTTTGATCATTCTCATCCTATGCCATTGCATTGTGACAGTCAAGTAACCATACACATCGCTACAAACCCGGTTTTTTATGAGCGTACGAAGCATATAGAATCAGATTGCCATCAAGTACGTGACACGGTACAAGATGGTCTCATTACTACTACGCATATTTCGACAAAGGAACATGTCGCAGATATTTTCACCAAATCATTACCAAGACCCACATTTGAGAAATTGTTGTCCAAGTTAGGTGTTCGGATTTTCGAGTCACCAACATGACTTGAGGGGGGGGGGGGGTATTAGGCTAACAATATGTATATATATTTACCTAGATACGAGTATATCCAGAATAGGAAATATCGAGATGTATATATGTAATTGTAACTTTGATGAATAACATAAGAGATTGCATCGTATTTCAAAACCGGGGAATCTTTGATAAAAGTAATCGAATATCTTATCCTCTCGAGCAAGCCGTATTTCTTGTCGACGCTTATGTGGAGCTCAAACGTCGAAACTTACTAGGGAAATATAGGGTTGTGAAGATCATTTTGGTCATATATACATGAAATAGTGAAAGTTTTATTTTAGATTCAAGACAACTTCTATAAATCTCCCAACACATATTATATATTCCTAAATATATTTAGACAAAAACTATCATTTTCTGTTTGATATAATAACATGCCAAAGTGTAATGTTATTTTTTAGGTACAAGAGAAGAATCAAAGAGTTTGAAGCTTCATTGAGATGGATGGTAGATGTTCAAGTCAATCAATGGTTCCATATTAAAGAACTCATGGCCAAAATGTCCGTTATGAACACCAAACTTGACGAAATCATGTGTCAACCAATAGATCATACTATATCTGTTGAGAATGATAACAAACAGAAAACAGTCGTCGAAGCAGAAGATCGATATTCACCTTCAATGGAGGAGAAAACATAACAAAAAACACGAAAATCGATTTGTTTCACATTCACTTTTTGATGTAATGTGTGTGTCATAGGTCCAAAAATGAGAGGAAAAATATCAAATGTGAATATTTTTTTAAAAAAAGTATAGATCTTACCGCAAATTTTAGTATTCTCGTTTCTATTCACTAATAGTACGTTGATCATAGTTACAATAAAGCCAGAATTACATATGTATCAAGTCTGATTTGTATAAAGACAAAAGAAGATTTTTACAACTTAAATATACAACAACTTAAGCTTTTGTATATTTTTGCACTTAATTAGGTACAAAGTCAATCATTGAGATTGATTATCACTTCTTCTTCGTAATTTTATAATCACAACAACTTGCATATAGATCCAAACATCTCCTCACATCTAGAAGAAAGAGAGTGGACCGATGCTAAGTCTAAGTCAATGTCTCTTGTCTTCTAATGGTCTTCATAGAGTTTTTCAATTCCAAAACAACTCGTTAATTTTGTTAACAAAAGACTCTTCCATAGTCCCATGTGCATAGATTTCTCCATAAATACACCTCAAGATAGCTAAAGCTAATCTCAAGAAAAATGCCGGTTAGTGAGATTATGGCAGGGGCTGCTCTTAGTCTTGCTCTCCAACTCCTTCACGACGCCATCAAAAGAGCAAAAGATAGATATTCAACCACGAGATGCATCTTGGACCGTCTCGACGCTACAATCTTTAGGATCACTCCGTTGGTGGTTCAAGTAGATAAGCTCAGCGAAGAAGTGGAAGATTCTCCAAGGAAAGTCATCGAAGATCTTAAGCATCTCCTTGAAAAGGCCGTTTTTCTTGTCGAGGCTTATGCGAAACTCCGACGCAGAAACTTACTCAGGAAATATAGGTTTGTGCGAGAAGGCTGTTAATTTATAATACAGGAAATGCATGAAAGCCTTTTGGTTTATATGAAGCCTCGCCTTAGTTCTTAAATTAATAGTTTAGAAAAATATCTTCCTTTTTGTTACTATTTGATATTTACATACATATGGATACTACCATTATAAACTTAGATTGATATCATCTTTAATTGGGGATGATTAATTGATATCTTTGTTAAATTTCATGGTTTTTAACACAAAACCAATCGATAATAAGTGGATTGATCCATATCACTTATATATTAGTCTAGATCTCATCTCAATTTGCGATGTCAGATTTCTAACATTTTCGATCCAATTTTCTTTTTTTATAAAGTATAGATTGATTTCTTAGGATTTTTGTTTCAGATTCAACTTCTGATTTTCTACGAGTATACTTTTATTATAAGAGATTCCAAAAAAAAAATTGTATGTTTGGCTCATTCCCTGATCTCATAAGTATACTTTGGCTCATTCCCTAACCTCTTAACATTAAATAAATAAAAAAACTATCATTTCTTAAACAAATAACTTGTGTTTTGTTGATCTTTAGGTACAACAGAAGAATCAAAGAGTTAGAAGCTTCATTAAGATGGATGGTAGACGTGGATGTTCAAGTCAATCAATGGCTAGATATCAAAGGACTCATGGCCAAGATGTCCGAAATGAACACTAAACTTGACGAAATCACGCGTCAACCATCACGTTGTCCTTGTTTCAAGAAGAATCATAACATACCACAAAGTACGAATCAAAGTATAGTTGAAGAAATAGATCGACCCCCGAAGGAAAATGATGAATGTTCGAGCGATGGATCTAAACCGAAGTTTGATATCCACCTTCGATGGAGTTCAAGAAAACACAAAAAAGATCGTGAGATCCGATTCACCTTGAAGTGATGATTCTTGATTTACCAACTGTATCCAAGGCAAATAAAATGAATGATCAACTGTGATTATGTGAATTAGGGTTAGTTTAAAATGATCGAAATGGGATCATATACACAAATAATTTGTAGAATTCTCCTTTTTTCTCAAATCTAATGTCATTGTATAAAATGTGCCAATAGTGATGAAACATATAAATAAATATATTACACATTACATATATATGTATGTGAATCCAAAGTTTTTAGAGAAAAAACAACAAACGGTCCAAAAATGAACATGGGAGAGGAACTAAGACAAAACTCCGATGGTGTCTGAACAGTACGAAAAAAACAGACTTTGTCCTCAAATCTCAGAGAGCATAAACTATCTCTCCGCTACTATCAACATCAATCTCAGATTCGGAATCAAAGTCATCCATGTCATCATCTAGGTCAAGATTGTCCGCCATGAAATCATCGAGGCAACGGTTTCGAACTGCTGGAATCGTAGCCTCTGATATTATCTGCATTATAGTGTCAAGGCTCTGCATCGGCTGCTCTGGCTCTTGAAACTGACTACCCATTCTGTTCTCGTCCATTAGATCACCGGGAAGATTCTTCAAGAACCATTCATGAGATTTTATCTCCGGAATACTGATTCTCTGCCACATTAGATCTCTCAATTGGCTATTTAGAACTCAAAATGCTTTAAAGAACAGTTTTTTTTTTTCAAGTGTAAAACTTACTGTTGCAGGATCGGCCACGAAAATCCTCGATATCAGATGGCGACATTCTGGTGAGAGATGTAAGTCCTCAGGGATTGAGTATGTGACACTAAGTATTCTCTGCGTTTAAAAAAAGTAAACTCAAACAGTCAAAGTTTGAAAAAGAGGGTTAGTGGATGATGATGATAATTGAGATAGCAAGAACATTAAAGAACGTTACTTGTATTGTCTTTCGATAATCTCTTGGCTCTTCTGGATCCTCAAATGGATATGCTCCAACCAACATTACGTATAAGGTCACACCGCATGACCATACATCTGCAATCTGGGAATTGTAACAGCCGCGTAGTTCAGAGAACAACTCATAGAATATTTGTGGTATAAACATTCATGGATAAGCTGGTTTAACTCTAGACAGAGAAATTGGTCTCATGGCCTTACCTTGCCATCATACTCCTGTCGAAGAAGAATCTCTGGTGCAATGTATGCAGGAGTACCAACAGTTGACTTCGGTTGAGAATGAAGAACAGACGACTGAAGAAAAGGAATGCATAGTTTGGACAAAGTCAGAAAATCGATGGAGCAACAAATACTTCAAACAAGCTGAATGGAAGCAGTATGGAGCCAACATATGTATTATCCAGCACAAAAGAGCCAGTGAACATAAGCGATAAGAAGCACAACGAGGAATAGCAAGTTGCTCCCCGCTGTTTTGCTCAGGGCCATATTGTAACATGTATAAACTAGGAATTCAGAGAACAAACCTTCACAGAGATAGTACCTTGGAATATCCAAAATCACATATTTTCAAACGAGGGGCAGGACTTCCGTCCAACAATGTATTTTCCAGCTTCAGATCCCGATGGCATATTTGCTTCATAAGGAAATCAGCACAGAATAGAATCATTGAACTCTCTGAAGGAAACAAATGTAAACGAGAACAGTTCAAGTTGCAAGAACACTGCTCTGCATACCATTGCATGACAATAGCTAACTCCAGATATAAGCTGCTGAAAGAAGAACCGAGCCTGTACATTAACAACTCAAAGATCAGTAGTAGCACATCGAATAACTATATTATATCAGAATGCTTACCTCATCTTCACTAAACCGCCCTGCATTACATATCCTCTCATAAAGTTCTCCACCAGAAGCATACTCCATTACAATAGCCAGATGGCTAGGCGTCAAAATCACCTATAACATTATCAGAAACGCGAAAACTCTGAAACCAGAGAGAGGTATGTTCACAGACCAGAGGGAACTACGAAGGTGTTTAAATTTATTTACCTCTTTAAACCTGACAATATTAGGATGCCTCAACGACCTGTGGTTGATGATCTCCCTTTGAACATTTTCATCAATCTGTAACACAAAGATTGAATTCCAATCCAATCAATGTCTTCTTCACGTTGTTTTATAAGTTTACAACTTAAACGCATTTATTTGAAAGGCGTTGAACGAATATGGAAATGTCAAATCTTTACATTTAAAAGTCACAGCTTTTAAACGTATACATAAAAGCATTAATCATCGTATAAACCCATAAAAGGCTGGATCGAAAATCGAAAAGGAAGCTACTAAATCTGGAAACTAAACCGAAATCATAGGGGATCACAAGCCTATATATATATATATATATCAACTTTCATTCAAACAAAGAGAAAAGTGAAATCTTGAGTAAAGCAGATGATAAAAGCACACCTTGTCTCCTCTCTCGATGTACTTAACGGCAACAAGCTCCTTCGTAACCTTATCCGTCATGAGACGTGCAACACCGAAATTACCCGACCCAATATCCTTGACGAAGTCGTAACGATCGCTGTCGTGCATGATCGGCAAATCAACCGCCGGATCCATGTCCAGTTTCTCCCTCCTTTTTACCTCTCAATCAATCACATCAGGTAGCTAAAATCCGATACCGGAAGCTCAGGAGCCCTAAATCAATTTAAGAAGAAGAAGAAGAAGAATCTCTCAGTAGGTGGAATCTAGATGGAAAGAAAAAGCTTCGCGTGGAATTTCGCAAACGAGAAAATATCTGCGAAGTTATAATTTGGGGGAAAAAGATGGAACAACGAATGAGAAAGACAAAGACAATTATTGGTCGCTGGGACAGAGAGAGAGAACTTCGAAACGACAGCGTTTCGTTGGGTTTTTTTTCTGCTTTGATACGACAAAATGGAATCACTCGACTTGGCTTCATCCGTTATTTTTTTTTGTTTTTTTGATGACCGGAGAGGATTCCAAACCGAAGCCAGATTAATCTCCTTGAAATCCAAGTAAGCACCCGGATTTTTTTCCTACCTCATTTATAAAATATCTTTGGATGGTCAAGTGGAGTCGAAATCAGAAATCTTGCACTTGCAAATTACCACTAAGAGATCACCACTTAGTTATCCATTTTTTGTTGGCTTTTTTTTACTAATCTCTCTCCATTTTTGGTCAACCACTCAACATGTAAACACTATCCAGAATTTTTATTTCTTTACGTAAAATTGGATGAAATTCTTAAACCGAATCGAAATTTCAGAACCCGAACCAAAATTCCCAAATCCCAAACCACACAAAAATATAAAAAAATTCGAAAGGAAGAAAAATTCGTAGACCAAATTATATGATCTCGAATCAAACTGAATCCAGATTATATAAAACCGAAAAAGATGAAAAAGTAAATTACAAAATTTGCAATGCAGAAGAGTTGATTGAGCAACACTAAATAAATATTTGCATATTCTTAAATTGCGCATGCACCCACGGTGCAATTGTCCTACGTCCAAGGAAATGATTTCAAGTTAAATAATACTTATGGTTACTTTAATACAAACATCCGTTGTCGTACAGCGGTTAGGATATCTGGCTTTCACCCAAGAGATCCGGGTTCGATTCCCGACAACGGAGCTTTTTTAACTGAGTGCTGACTTTTCAAGCTCACACAAATTTGTCTTTGTCGTCCAAAATAGAGAGTTTTTTTAAAAAAATGAGAGCAAAAAGCATTTTATTTTATTTTAAAAAAGAAACGAGAAGTATTGGCATTTTATTGTAGTGTTGATGGGTTTCCTATGACTTTTAACAATAGTAACATGTTAACAACGGAGATTAGGCTCTAACTTCAAAAGATTAAAAAGCTATCAATCGTTTGCAGAATATTCTTTTTGGTTTTTACGTTTTAATATGCCAATTCCGAAACTCTACGTGTACATGATTGTGATTAGCTCATTAAACCATTTTTGCATACGACTACTACGCAAATCACCAAAAAACTTATACCAAAGAATAGTCGGATTCGAGTCTTAACCTTGTGCCACTAGTCACTAGAAGTATAATTAAACCACTTTTGTATAGTTTTAGAAAAGTACGAAAATTTCTAAAGTGTTCCACAAGCACATGACTCATCATTACTCAATCGAGGAGAAATATTAGTAGATTATGATAATGACACGAATCACTAAAAGCTAGACCAAAATTGGATAAATCGTATATTAGTCGCGTGGGGGCAGTTGAAGAATTAAATGAAGAAGAAGAGCATAAATTGAACAATAAACAAAGAGGGTCATAGCTAATTGATTTATTAAATTTTTTTCATAAGTTCAGACTGATTAGAAGGAAAAAAAAATGAAAATTAAACATCCGTACAAATTGAGAAATTTAGGTCCATTCGTTGATTATATACTAGATTGGTCTAATTTTAGCATTGCCATATATTTTACTAAAATAAATAGTGGAGACCTTTAACTTATATACTACAAAATGGTGTATATAGTGCACGAGTATACCAATCATGCATCTAAAGAAAATGCACTAACGTATTGAAAAATATAATCGTTCTAAATTGGAATAAATATATTTCTTTCTTGTTTTTGGTCAAAGGAGTGAATTTCAAAACATAGCATACTATAAATCGATAAATAGAGATAAGAAACAGTACAACAACACAAACAACTTGCTTCTTAGAGAAGACTAAATTAGCAACAACAAAGAAGGATTTAAAATTAATTGGGACTGTTGTAGAATCAAAGAAGCGATTGAGCTTAATCTTACCATAAAAACATTACAGAAAATAATAATCAAAGATAAGAGAGATAGAAATGAGAAACAAAACAGAGCACTCCAGAGTTTTACGAGTTCGGTAATGATCGGAGTTATCACAACTTACGTCTCACCTAGCCATTAGAATCGGTTTACAAAAAGAATCATCGGATTCGAGTATTAAACTTGTGTGCCACTAGAAACCACTTCTTGTATATTTTTAGAATAGTACAAATATTTCTAAAGTGTTTCCACATGCACATGACGCATCATTACTGAATCGAGGAAAATATTCGTAGAGTATGATAATGACACGAGAAACCAAAAGCTAGACCAAGACTGGTAAAAATCGTCTCTTAAGCGCGTGGGGCAGTTGAAACAGAGCAGAAAATGCGACTATAAAACAGAGTGAGTGGCTCACAATACAAACATCAGATTCAAGGTCAAAACAGAAGCTCCTACAACTACTAGAGCACGTGAAATTGTCTGCTTCAAGTGTCAAGGAAGATGACACATTGCTAGTACATGTCCTAATAAGAGAGTTCTGATTCTCTTAGACAATGGTGAGTATGAATTAGAGGATGAAAAGGAGATCTCAGATTCAACAGAAGAGCATGAAGAGTATGCTGCTAAAGGAGATCTTTTAATGATGAAGAAGATACTGAATGTGCAAGCTAAGACAGAAAAAGAAGCACAAAGAGAGAACTTGTTTCACACTAGATGTCATGTGCAAGACAAGGTGTGCAGCCTCATAATCGATGGAGGAAGCTGCACCAATGTAGCTAGCGAGTACATGGTTAACAAGCTCAGAATGACAGTAAAGAAGCATCCAAAGCCATACAATATGCATTGGCTCAATGATGAAGGTGAAATGCGTGTGAGCAGCCAAGTAATGGTTCCCATAACCATTGGGAAATATGAAGATGAAGTGATGTGTGACGTTCTGCCTATGGGAGCAAGTCACATTCTGTTGGGAAGGCCGTGGCAGTATGATAGACGCGTTACTCATGACGGCTCCACCAACAAGTATTCTTTCGAGTTCAAGGGCAGAAAGCACACTCTTGTGCCATTGACACTATTCGAGATTTACCAGGATCAAAATAATAAAGGAAAGCAGGCTGAGAACAACTCTTACAAGCAATCAAACTTTCTTGCCAAGGCTGGTAACATCCCAAGAACTTTATTCTCTCAATCATTTAGTCATAAATCTGTTTTTAACAAAACTCTTTTGAGTTTATTTAATACTACACCAGAGCTGCAGAGTGGAAGATCCCTTGTTTTGCAGGATTACAGAGATGAATATTCTAGAGAAAATCCAAAGGACTTGCTTCTCATCAGCGAAGCTGGAGGAACCCCTTGACCGATAGTTTGAGTTTGTGGAACAAGTTGTAGAGATCCCATACTTTCTAGTACTTGTGGAGAATCCCAGTAAGAAATAGCTTGAGTTGTTGGTGGAAGTGACCTAGACATATGGCAAAGAGCACCAGCAGCATTAGAATGATATATCATTGCTTTCTAAGCCAAAAACAGTGAATTATTTGCAAAGGATGAGAGTTGAGCAAAGGCACCGAATTTTAATTGAAGGAGATGATTTTTTCAACCATCTTGCACCTCTAGAAGAGAGTAATCGCAGCAGATTCTATTTTGGACAAGTAGATTGCGTTTTTCCTTTGAAAAATCCATTCGAAGGCCTTATCTTCAAAAACAAGAGTCTTGAGCTAAAGGAGCTTCTAAACAACCAAACTACTGCTGAAAAAGGTAAGTTTTCTCATTCTAACATGAATTTGAAGACTAATGGTCGTGCTCCTTTGTTGTTTAAACGAACAAGTACTGTTTTGCTTCAAAAACAACAAGACGGATCCAACGGAGATCAAATCGGACAAGGAGCGGGAATAAAGGCTAAAGAACACGGCACACTCCCAATTCCAACACATATCACTTCCAAAACCGAAAAGAGACGCTTGCAAGGTAAGTATTCGTTGTCTCTACGATCTGAAGATTCTAACTTAGCCTTGTTCTTGGCAGATTTGAGGACAAATCCTTTTCAACTGGGGGGAGGATGATGTGATACTAAGCAGCATCAAGAAGAAGCCACCTGAACCGGAGCTTGTAGCAGAGCATGAACGTGTAGGAAAGCTTGTAGCTAAGGGAACCGAGGGATCCGAGGGAAATCTAACTGAGGGATCCGAGGGAAGTCTAACCGAGGGATCCGAGGGAAACCCCGAACAAGAAGGCATTGGCGATTCAAAGACACATCTAACCACACCGGTTATGATTCAGGCCCAACAAAATCACTAGGTGGGGTTTGTGAATCATGTGTGTGCTCTTTTTCCATATCTTCGTGTTTGTCCCACTTGGTTTTACGAAGTTAGGTTTTTAACGAGGCCAAATGATCCACAATATTATTGACCCATCTTGTGATCTTCCTCAAGCCCAGCAAGGCCCATCACATCGGATTTCGACCATGAAGCAAGGCCCATTACCTTATTTTCGTTTTTATGCAAAGCCCACCTGTTTTAGGGTTTTTCCTTTTGTTGTTTTCATTTAAAAACCCTTGTTCTCCCTTGTTGCAACTCACCTTGGATTTAGGTCATCAAATATTTTCACTCTTTCTCTCTAACTTTGGCGACAAACTCTCTATCTCTCTTGAGATCGATTGTTGCTTATGCAACACCTTTTCGATTCTCTCTTATCTTCTCATCTCGTGTGCGACTCGTTGCTGCGAAGCAACATCTTTATCGCATCATCTCTCTCGAGCCAGCAATCTAACTCATCACTTCTATCTCTGTCTAAATCGAACCCAGCTTCCTTGTGTCGATCTAATGAGGTTCTTATTATAATATTGCGGCATAAACCCTCTGTTTAGTAAATGCTTACACACCGTCTCAATAACAATATATCTCGTATTCTTGCATTTACGACAAGGACAGAACATCTTTTCGTTTTCGAGGGTTGTTTGCATATTTCCGGCCTGATACATGAATATTTCAAGCCCCTCTTGGAATTCTTTCGTCAACGATCCCTCCGAATCCTTTTGCGTATACATCCATCTTCGTAGTTCGTATATGGACATTTTATAAAAATAGTTTTTGAAGTGTTTTTTTTTTTATAAGAGATTGTTTTTTTTATATAACTTTCGTTTGAAGTACGTTGTATTTATAGAATTACCAACGGATTTACATCAAAAATTTACATCGAAAATTTACATCGAATTTACATCGAATTTACATTTACAACGATTTTACATCGCATATACGACGGATTTACGACGAATATATGAGATGTAAATAATTAGGTGACCCTACTTAAAAACGTGCTCATCTACCTAGACATAATCGACGTAAACTTATCGTAATTTACATCGAATATAAGTCGTCGTAATGTCGACGTCCAGTTACGACGATATTACGACGACAAATATTTACGACGAAATTACATCGAATTCAAAATTCGTCGTAATGTCGTCGTAACCTCGATGTAAATTTATGACGGCCAAAATTCGATGTAAAATATCGTTGGTAATCGGCTGTTTTCTTGTAGTGTTCATCCAAAAAAAAAATATATATATATATATTTTAAAGTTGGTGGTTGCGAAAAAAAATTAGCGTTTAACGCAATTTTTATAAGAATCAGTCTTGTATGATAATGACACGAGAAACCAAAAGCTAGACCAAAACTGGTAAAAATCGTCTCTTAAGCGCGTGGGGCAGTTGAAGCAGAGCAGAGAATGCGACTATAAAACAGAGTGGCTCACAACACAAACATCAGAACTGAGAGAGATTCAATAGCAAAAAAAATCATTCTTTCAGAAAATGGGGATCGTAGCATTTCAATGGGGAGACAAACAACTGACGCTGCTGCAGAACAGAGACAATTTTGATTCCTGGCAAGTTTAATTTTTTCGGGTTTAATTTAATTATATAGCGGTAATAATATTGGATTGTTTGGTTGATGAGTGTTTTGATATATGTTAATATTGGAGTGGTTAAAAAAGGATGATAAGAGCGGCGGCTTGGGATGAAAATAACCAGATATTGAGAGGTTGGCTTGAACCGAACGGAGGGACATGGTTTGGTATCTCTAGAAACGGCCGAGTTGCTTTTCTTGTGGACGCAATGTTCCTTACCGATTTAAAAAGTTGCGTGATGCTTCCTGTTGAATTCTTGCAGGTTTGATTAATCTTTCTTCTTTACTCCTTTCTGTTTGTTTGTTTAAACTATATTTGGATATGGATCTCACGGGATTGCTTTGATTACAGAGCGAAATGAGTCCAGCGGACTTTGCAAGGGCAGTAGCTCAAGACCATTTGTTTAGTCTCGGGTCGGCCTATAGCCTAATTGTGGCAGACATAAATTCAAACTCGATGTTTTGTATCTCCAAAATGTCTATAAATGGGTTACTTACCACAGAGGCTGTTGGTTTTGGTGTGCATATCCTTTCCTTAAGCGGACTCGATTCCAACATATCTCCCAAGGTAAACTTGTAACAGGTTGAGTTGTTTAGGATATGATTTCATTTGTAAATCTTTTCATAAATAGTAGTGATGCCTTGATAATTTATGCAGGCTTTACGTATGAAAGACTTTTTTAATGAGATGATTGGTGAATACAAAAACAAAGAACTACCACCGCTTAAGGAGATTGCTGAGAGGTTTATGTATGATCCAGTCGAAGCTAAAGAAGGTGACAAACTGAGCGCATTTCTTGTCGACACGACAATCAAAGATTTATACAATGTTCTGCCGGTTATGAGAGAAGAAAGGCGCTATAGAACAACGAGTACAACAGCATTGGCCGTGAAACCCAATAAGGAAGTAATGTTTTATGAGAGGTATTTGGAGAATGGCGAATGGAAAGACCACGACTTCACTTTCAAGATCGACGCCTAGTTACATTCAACATCGTGCAGCATCCATATATATCCGAATATCTTATAGTTAACTAAATAATACTGTTGATGCTGTAATTAATTAACCTCCTCGTCGATTCAGGGAAACCTATTTCCTTTGGTCACGCTTTATCTAATCTAAGAACAATATGCATAAAATAAATAAATAAATAGTTTGGTTTTCTCAAACTTTCCTATGGCGTTCACTTTATATTTTCCATCTAATCAATTCAACTCGATTCAGCGTTTTGAGTTATTTTGTTCATAGTTTCTCTTCCACTTTAGCATTAATTCATGTATTTCTGAATTGGGTTACGGACTTTCTGTGAACCGTGAAACTTACTTTGTCAAAAAGCAAGTTGGATCCCATTGCATATTTTGTTATGACATGATTTCTGATCTCTTCTCTTTTGTCCTTAACTTTTAACTGATGTGTGTTCGGTTACTTGTTTGGCAAGAAACAAGCGTTGTAAGTCCTTGTGCTTTGAAAAAAAATAAAAATACAA
Organism: Eutrema japonicum; assembly: GCA_030161315.1. Taxonomy (NCBI): domain Eukaryota; kingdom Viridiplantae; phylum Streptophyta; class Magnoliopsida; order Brassicales; family Brassicaceae; genus Eutrema; species Eutrema japonicum. Next base: position 47,848,662 of record BSQW01000013.1, read on the forward strand.
AATGGTTTTTGTTTTTAAGAATGCCTATTTCTTTTTAGTTTTCAGCGTCAATCAAATATAAATTACATGATTAAATAATTAATAGCTTAATTATAATTTTGTATGAAATGGTGTTCGTGATATTCCTATCGTTATTGAAATTATAAAAAGGTATTTGAGAGCTAATATTTAATTTCATGGTACTCATTAGTCAAACCCACTTTCTTTCTTCTTTGTTATAACAGAAAAAAATAAAAACACTTTCTTTTCATCGAAATAATCATTTTTAGAAATAGAAAACAATCTACTTACTTATGGTTTCAATTAGTTTGCTAAATTAAGCAAACGGAATAGTTTGAATATGCACATATTATAAAGTTTTCAACGTTGGGACCCGCAACTGACTCATTTAAGTGGAGATAAATATATGAATGATGTCACAAAACGCTTCACCAAACCCTCATGCATTATGCCATTTCTAGTAAGAGACTGATGAACACAACAAACCCCTATTTCCAACGGAACGATCACTTTTGCTGACTCGTATTATTGACTTACAAATCATATACTACATATATCTAGTCCTCTATACAATTAATTTCTACCAGCTTAATTAACAGGTTTTTATCATTCTCTATATTTATCAAATGTAAAATGAATGTGTACAAACTCTATTCCCGTACGTGATATGAAGCAACATTAACATATAGTATGTGTCTCTTTTTTTTACAATCTTGTTGATTAAAGTAATGGCCCAATCGTGTGGCTCATCTCCACTATTTGTTGTTATTGCAATGCCCACCTCATCATCATCTCCTTGGTGGAGAGTCATGTGTTTCTCCGTCTACATTTCACTTTTTTCACTCTCCGATTTAAATACATGGAATATTTCTAAATCGATCCACATACACGTGACTCGTCATTACTCAATCAACACAAAGTTAGAGCAAAAGTGGAACGATTTAGAAATACTGAAACTGAAATTAATCTTCCATTTATACTTAGATTGTCACTTTTATAAACATTTCAACATAAACACGACTCCTCATTACTCAATAGAGGACACGAAGAGATTGTTTGTGTCTAAACTCTAACGGCTTATATCAAATTAATCATTTTTCCAAAATGATTAATTTCTCACATTATAATAATCAGTATTACATGAATAAACAAAACTTAAAATAATGTTGAGTCTTAAAGTTGTGCCACTAGAGTCTAGAAACTTCTTTTGTATCATTTTTAATTGTAAGTATGTTAGTTCTTAAATTCCACATGTCCGTCATGGTTATCAATTAAATGCTTTTTGCATATGAATATTACACATATATCACTAACCAAAAATTAGAAATATTTTAGTCTTCAATTTGTGCCACTAGAAACCTCTTTTATCATGTTTAGTAACCTAAGTCTTAAATTATCCCAGGTATACATAACTCATCATCATTACCCAATTGAGATGAATTTTAGTAGGGTATGATTATTAAGCAAATTAACGAGGCTAAACCAAATTTGGATGAATTCGACTATTGTATGGGGTGGCAGTTGAAAGCACACAGAGACGATTAACTTGAATTGCAAGCCTGCCATTAGATTACGAATAGAGAGAAGGTAAATACTAACTAGTCCAATAAATATTTCATAATTAAGTCTTAGACTACGTACGGACAATAAGAAAGAAAATTTAAATTTAAATTCACGTGCAAATTGACAAAGTACATAATATATGTCCATTTCGTTGATTATACTAGATTGGTGTAGTTTTGGCCCTATCTTTTTTTACTTATAGTAAAAAAAACTCGAGAAATTTGAGTGATGGATATTACAAATACTACAAATGGTACCAAAATTTCAGAACCCGAACCAAAATTCCCAAATCCCAAACCACACAAAAATATTAAAAAAAAATCGAATGGAAGAAAAATTCGTATACCAAATTATATGATCTCGAATCAAACTGAATCCAGATTATATAAAACCGAAAAAGATGAAAAAGTAAATTACAAAATTTACAATGCAGAAGAGTTGATTGAGCAACACTAAATAAATATTTGCATATTCTTAACTTAAGCGCATGCACCCACGGTGCAATTGTCCTACGTCCAAGGACCAACACTCTCTGTACAAAGTATTTCAAGTTAAATAATACTTATGGTTACTTTAATACAAAAATCCGTTGTCTTACAGCGGTTATGATATCTGGCTTTCACCCAAGAGATCCGGGTTCGATTCCCGAGTGCTGCTGACTTTTCAAGCTCACACAAATTTGTCTTTGTCGTCCAAAATAGAGTTTTTTTTTTAAAATGAGAGCAAAAAGCATTTTATTTTATTTTAAAAAAGAAACGAGAAGTATTGGACCTGAAGAAAATACTAATACTAATTCCTAAACAGATTTTGCGGCAGTATTTCATTTCATTTTTTGTTTGTTAAGCAGTATTTCATTTCTATAACGGGTAAGTAAACAGATTTTGCGATATTTACTTGAATGATCTCATGTATTCTTAATATTCTTCATATACCTCTATAATATTCTTCATTGATATTCATCTTCATCGTGTCATAAACTGGGTGTATTTGTTTCTTCATCTTTTCGCCTTCCTTAACGGATCTGAACGGTGAAAGTTCTACATACAGACACTGTCTATTCTGGTTGGACAGTTAAATATTACATATAAATAAAGAATGATTTCTTTTTGTTTACTTGGATATTTGATTTTTTTTTCTAAAACATATCAGTTCTTGTATTAGCAGATGGAACACTGTGCGTGTAAAGAGGCGAGGCAAAAATGTAGAAAATAGTATTTACTTGCTGGCGAACAAACCGGAGAAGTACGCTTGCTTTGTCTAAAGTGTTTGACGTGAGCAGTGTGGCTAGATCACTCAAGGATATTGATCCTAGCCAGAGGCAAGCTTCTGTTTCGAGGCAGAACCCCGTCTCCGGAACCGGTCTGGGGCTCCGTTGGTTTGATTCGCCTCCTCCAGGCTCGTCTTCATCAATACCAAACCGAGCTGATCAAGACCTTACAAGAGATCCATCATCTTCCAACTAGAAGATCACGTCTTTGAGGGCATAGAGTAATTACTTTGATTTGAATTGCTAGAGTTGTTTCGATTTGAGTTGTTTTATCTATATATGACATAGTTAACATGATGTTTTTTTTTTTTTCTTTCAAAAAAAAAACATTGACTTCCCAACTCTTGGGAACCGATTGTGTCTCTTCGATGATCGATCCTCACGTAAAGTGAAATATGATTATTTCCTCCATCCTTTATTACCGTTTGTAACCACAAAATCTTTTTGTATTTTACCATTTGTAACCACAAGACTCAATAACAGAGGATTCGTAGGGTTCAAATCTGTACATAATCTGTTAATCACAGAGAAGCTTCCTACTGTATCAGCGCCGGCTCAAAATTTTTGTAGGCCCTAGCCCCTAGGGCAAGATTCAAAAACAGGCCCTCTAACTAGGGATGTTAGTAAGGGTTTATATTTAAGGTTAGCCCTAACCCTTTTTAATATATTAAAGTTCTGGTCATTTTTTTTGATCAAAAATTCGCGGGTTCAAAACGGGTCCAGTAAGTAAAGTTAAAGGGTTTTAACAATTGGTCCTAATTTATGCAAGTTTTTTTTTCTTCTGTTTTAATAAAACGTTGTCGTTTCCATTGAAACGAAAAAATGTTTCTTCTTCTATTCTGCGAAATCCCCAAATCGTGTTTCAATCTTTTTCGATTACTTGCCCTAATATTCATCTTCTGATCTCAGAAATCTCATAAATCTCAGAAATCTCTAAATCTTTTGTGTTCTGTTATGATTTTGTGTTTACTAAAAACCCTTTAATTCAATTTAGAAGGAGAAGAAGAATATACGGTATGTTTCAATTTTAGAAGAAAAGACGTCTTAGGAGATTGGAATTTTTGGATTGTATCTCTGCTGTGCTGGAGAATCCACTCTCCAGATGAGTTTCTCCTTCAATAGTCTTAAGATTTGATTTTATTTTTTGGTTCGTTTTGGGAGATTGATATTTTATGATATTGCCTTCTAAAAGTTTGAAGCTTGATTTGTTTGAAGATGGAAATATTAGACTCTATGATTCATGAGTTTCAATACTCTAAATTCATTTTGGACTATTTGTCATACAATATGGATCAGCAGTCACTGGAAAATATTGATGTTCTAGATGCAGAAAATGAATACATAGAGATGGAGATGAACGATTAAGAAGAAACTCAAGGACAAACACAAAGTGTCACCCAACCATCTCAACGAACTCAACCGGTACGTAGCAAACGTGAAAGAGCTAAATGTTGGAAAGCTTTTACATCTGCAGGAGTAGAGGCTGGTGGAAAAGAAAGGGATATATGTCATTATTGTGGTATTAAGTTGATTATAGAAAAGACATATGGCACATCAACAATGAATCGTCATCTACTGATTTGCTCAGATAAGCCTAAGTCTGAGGATATGCCTAAGTATGATCACAAAACTGATCGAGAGATGACTTCTGAGATAATCATATTTCATGATTTACCTTTTAGGTATGTCGAATATGAAAAAGTTAGGGGTAAAGATAGATTTTTAAACCCGGATGCTCAGCATATTTGTAGACAAACGGCTAGACTTGATGTCTACAAGAGATTTGAGGTAGAAAGAGTTAAGCTGATAGAGGTTTTGGCAAAACAAAAAGGTCGGGTTTTTACACCAGATTTGTGGTCAGCCCGTACTGTCATGGGATACATTTGTGTAACTGCGCACTTTATAGATGATACATGGAGTTTAAACAATAAGATTTTGGCTTTCTATAATCTTAAACCTCCACATAGTGGAGAAGAGATTGCTAAGAAAATTTATGATTGCTTGAAGGAATTGGATCTGGATAAGAAAGTATTTAGTATCACACTGGATAATGCTAGTGCTAATAATAGTATGCAATCTATTCTTAAGCATCGTCTTCAAAGTGGTAATGGGCTGTTATGTGATGGGAAATTCTTGCATGTGAGATGTTGTGCGCATATTCTGAATCTCATAGTGAAAGTAGGGTTAGAACTAGCCAATAGTCTTTTGGAGAACATTCGAGACAGTGTTAAGTTTGTAAAATCAAGTGAGTCAAGGAAAGATTCATTTGCATTATGTGTTGACAGTGTTGGGATCACAAGTGGTTCTGGTTTGTCTTTAGATGTCCAAACTCGTTGGAACTCTACATATGAGATGCTTGCTCGAGCTTTAAAATTCAGAAAAGCATTTGCTATTTTGAATTTGTATGACAGAGGTTATAGTTGGTTGCCTTCAGAAGCAGAGTGGGATCTTGGTGAGAAAATTTGTGATCTCCTAAAGCCTTTAATACCATCACAACATATGTACTTTTCAGGAGTGAAATATCCTACAACCAATGTTTATTTCATTTAAGTCTGGAAAATTGAGTTGTTGTTGAAGAAGTATGCTAATTGTGATGATGTTGATGTGAGAGCAATGGTTCAGAAGATGCAAAGAAAGTTTGCTAAGCATTGGGATCAATACAGTGTTATTCTAGCTATGGGAGCTGTTTTAGATCCAAGATTAAAGTTACAGATACTAAAGTCAGCTTATGATAAAGTTGATCGCGTTACTTCAGAGCAGAAGGTTGCAGTTGTTAGGGAGAATCTGATTTTGCTTTATAAAGAATATCAGAATAAATCTGCAAGTTCGTTAAAGTCTTCAACAACACTCACTCCACATGAGCTTCTCACTGAATCACCACTTCAAGATGATTTTAATGATGTAAGTATGACAAACACAATAGAATGTTTTCACTATTTCTCATTCTAAATCATATATAACTGATTTTGTGTATATTTGTATATGACAAGATCTATTTGAGCTTGAAAGTAGCTTCAAGTCTAATTCAAAAAATACCAAATCAAATTTGGAAATCTATTTGGATGATCCCAAACTAGAGATGAAGACTTATACAGATATAGAAGTTCTAAGCTTTTGGAAAGAGAACCAACATAGGTATGGTGATTTAGCTTCCATGGCATCTGATTTTCTTAGTATCCCAATCACCACAGTAGCTTCAGAGTCAGCTTTCAGTGTTGGTGGTCGAGTCTTAAATCCTTTCTGAAACTGGCTTCTTCCCAAAAATGTTCAAGCATTGATTTTTACTCGCAACTGGTTACGTGGATTTGCAGAGTTTGAAGGTAAAGTTTCAATACATTATATGTCTTAGGTTGAGTTAACTAACTTGTATTCATCAAATTTTAGGTGATATTGAAGATTATTTTGATGATAAAGATAATGATATTACAAAGGTGGCAAGTAGCTCAGGAGTTGGAGATTCTAACACATGATGAGGAAGCCAAGTTTTAAATATTTTAAATCCACTTTGTTTCTTATTTTATTTCTTTATTTCAGAAAACCAAAATGTTTGCTTTTTTCTTTATGATTTATTAGTTGTGTGGTTCATGTCTTACTCTCAAAACTTTATTATAAATGTTGTTTCTTAAGTAAAAAAAAACATGACCACTTCAAAAAGGTCTCAAAAGGGTTTAACCCTATATTACAAATTTTATAGGGCTTAAAAAGGGTTAGGATTCATTTAGGACCGAGCTTTAAATAAGCAGGGCTGGGTTGGGTTTAAAAACCCTTATTAACATCCCTACCTCTAACATACAAAAAATATGTAATCATTTGGTATTTTCTTCATTATGTTCCTCCTTCCTTTTTCCTAGCTTACTAGGTAAGATCCGCGCGAGTTATTAAATAAATTCAATGTTTGTTTAGATACAAAAATCTATAGTATTTATATGGTATCTGAGATCCGCTTATGTATCTTAAAACATGTAATGATCGGGTTTTTTGTCAACTTAATGATTGTTTTTTCTATTTTATTCACATTTGTGATTTTTGTATAAAAATGCGCTTCACCCGTTAAATGATTAATAGCAATAATTTTTTTCTTACTTAAATAATCATATACATTATGAGACACTTATAATCTGTAATACATAAAATATTTTAAAACAACCAATGTATTTTATTTATAAAACTTTGTATGAAATGTTTTACAGTATTGTATATAACTTGTAAAGAATAATGATTTAGTTAAAGTTAATGAGACACCGAACATTTATTTTTTGATCTAGAAAATATATATATATATATATATATATATATATATATAATATTTACTCGATTAAGTTTTATATTTTGATCAGTTATCTTGAGAATATATATAATTTTAGTTGATATTTATGATATTCTAACTTTTGATCAAATAAAAATATTTATATTATTTTAAAAACTTCTTATATATCATTATTTCTATGTTTTTCTATTATATGAATGATGTGAAGATTTAATTTTTTACAAACATATAATCAAATAAAAATCAAAGGGAATATATAATTAAAAAAATAAATGTGCTGGTCTTTTGATTCTTTTGATTATGAATCTGGACATATATGTTTTTTTTTCAATTAGTAACGGTTATGAAAAATCTCAGTTTTTTTGGTCAAAAAACAAATAATTAAGATAAATAATGTAATGTAATTAGAAGAGAGAAAAAGTATAATCGATTATGGTAAGTTTTTTTTTGACAAATGGTTAGTGTAATACTTAATAGAAATATAATGGATTTTCTAACAATTTAATATAAGTGGCATATCATGTAAATATTCTAATAATTTAAACCTATTTTAAATATTTTTGAGAGTTTCTTTTGTGTTGACACATTAGCATGACATAGGTGTAAATAACATGTCAAATAAAGGTTATTTTCTAACCATGCTTCTCAATTAATATATAGGAGATTTGCAACCATTTGTTTCCTTAAAGACCTTCACACGTGGAAGCCCTTTAATCCAGTGATCGACTAAAGGTTAATTAATGTTTTTACACCAAAAATATGGGTTTCCAATTCCCAGAAGATGCGATTTCTGCAGATTATTAATAAAGATAAGGTTATAAGGAAATTTTCAGCGTGGTGCAAGGAGAGCCGTTCAGTGTGGGCCCAATCTGCGTGGATTCTTGTGGAACGGATATATTGTCAGTTGAAAAAAATATTCTTGTAATAGTTGTTCTAATCTGTAATAAATAAAAAAAAAAAAAAAAGAGATTTCAGACGGCAAAAAAAAAGACCTTCACACTATAATAAGTGTCTTCTTGAATCTGAAAAAAAAACGATACAAAATCATGAATAACAGTTTCAAAATCAATGCTCTATAATATATTATTTTCAATGCATAAAATAGCTAAACGATCTTTCTTGAGTCATCGAAGATCTTAAATAATTTTTCATTCCGCTGAAGCTACAGTCACGGGTGTAGTTAAAAGAATTTGATAAGCAATTGAAATATTCTGATAACAACCCACACTTTCAACAAATTCAAGAACTTCAATAGGTTCCAAAGACACATTGGGTAAAGTCGTTTAAAGAATTCTCAATTCAGAATAAAGATAATTTAAATCAACAATTGAAGAACTACCATGAGAAAAAGTTTTGTAAAATTCAAGAGAACAAATGAAAGTAGTATATGAATTACCTTAATTGAAGGTTGGCTTTATACATGATGTGTGCATGATGAACATGCTTACGAACATATAGAATCTACAAGTTTCATTTTTATGGGATTACTAAAATGTTCTAGAACTTGACCTTATAATTTAAATCTAGTAAAGTAAATTCTTGAAGATTTCATAATGCACAAGCAAAATTGCAAACCAGAGGTCGATAGCTCGACTGGAAAAGTACTATGGAGTAATCTAAGAAGTCACATGATTGAATGGCAACTCAGACAGGTAAAAATATTAAAAATTAGCCTGGGCATAGAGGGATGTACTGACTTCGACTCAGAACCTCCTGGTTATCCCACAAAAAAAAAAAAAAATTTCAACGCTGTTTTTACGAACCTCACGTGTAAATATAAATATAGCTCACATAAGATTCATATCTTGTGCCTGTGAACCAACAAATCACTTACACATGCATACGCGCATACAAAAGAAAAGGAACAAAAACAACTATTCCCACTATTAGAATATTATAGAACACACTTGACCAAACCATGTTGTTTTATGTAAAGGGTTAACATTATCATCAAAACTATTCCCACTATCATTAATTGATGTAAGCATAATTCATATCTTTGATGGTATCTTTTTGTCACGAGCCATTATCGCTCTCTGGTTGTGATGCGTCTGCGTCTCTGGCGTTTGCTGGATTTGAGCGGTATATATGTTCGGATGCATAACGGTGAGCCTCTTCAGCTAACTGTTGAGACGTGAAATCATCGCCATAATTAGCCACAGGCATCATCATAGGATTGTGATTCGAAATCGGAGGAGGTGGCTCAAGTGTCGGGACGATATTGTAAGAGGCGAGCTCGTTCCTTGCGACTTGGAGTTGGTCCTCAATGTCTTTAAGCTGACGTTGGAGGTTGTAAATGAGACGAGTGCAGCCATGTAACGGGTCAAGGAGACGAGCTTGTGCCTCGATAGAGAGCGAGTTCATGGCGTCTTCTCTCTGACCAGGGTGAAGCTCGTTGAGAATTGTAGCCACGTGGCTTGTTCCGAATACCTTGTGGACCGCTGCGTATTTGTCCTGTTTGCTCGCGGGGAAGTAAGGCGCAAACACGCAGGCTTGTGTGCATTTTCTCCTTATGTGCTTGCAAGCCGCGCATGGTGTCGGCATTCTTTCCATGTGAAATATAAATAATAAGAATCTGTGAAATAAGAAGATGAAATTATTAATTATACTTGTTTATTGTCCGTGAGTTGTTGAAAGCATGTAAATAGAGATCGTAAAAATAAATGTATTGAGGAAAGGTTCATGTTTTTGAGCCGCAATTAGGTTATTAAAGACGAAGCAACAAATTTTTTTTTGGCTAAATTGTAAATATTCATTAAAAACGAAATGTTTAGGCGTTACAAATTGAGTAAACAAATTAAAACGACCTAAAACCTTGGCTCCATGGAAAAAAAAGAATAAAAAAACATGGAAACAAATACAATCTGTACTTTGTCAGACACCGAAACTATGAAGCAACATGTAAGTAGTAGCGATAAGTAGTTTGAACACTCGAAAGAAAGATGAAATTGAAGCAAGGAAGGATAGAGAAAAACAAGAGTAAGGAGATGTCTACCTTGCAGATCAGAACCTGTTTCATCCGGTAGCCTGAAAAAGAGACTTTCCTCTAAGGAGTCGGAAGAGGTCCAAACAAAGACAGTCCTCAACGTCTATGGTTCGACGCTCAACTAACAAAACTTAGATCCGTCACTAAGACGGGGCTACACTAACTATCAAAGCCTAGAAGCGCTAGCTCGCTCAGCCAAGATGCTTTCCCGATGTCGGCGAGCAGAGCACCAAACAACCTGACAGCTCAAAAACCTTACTACCTCATGTGAAAGCAAGATAAACGGAACACAAAACCTAAGTTATGTGCAACCTCAAACAATCCACACCAAGAGAACACTTACTCCAAACCGAGCAAAACAAACAAACAAATTATATTGTGTTTCCAAGAAAAGAAAAAAAGTATAAATCTGTGGGCAAAGAAGATGAAATTATTCTTGTTTGTTTTAAGCAAGTTCTTAAATCAAGCAAATATGGATCGTAAATATAAATGAACCTAGGAAAGTTTATGTTCATTGTTATGGAGCCAAGGGTAGACATAAAAACCGAAACAAACCGAAATTCGGTTCTGTTTTTAACCTATTTCCCCTAAATTCAAACGGAATCCAAAATATGATTCTATATGGAATAGTGAAACAGGAAAAAGAAAAGTAAAGAAAAAATTGTGAATTCTGAATAGTACTTAATGAGATTAACCAACCAGAGTCGGGATGGTGTTGTGGGCACGTATTAAGAACGTTAGAGCATTATTATTGGGGGCTCTTAAGGGGGTTCTTAACCCAAAAAATAAATAAATAAATAAATAAAATTATGAACAGTGTAAGAACCGGTTCTTAAATAAGAGTTTTAAGAACCGGTTCTTAAGGGGGTTCTTACACTATTCTTAGCCACGTGTCAAAACCTAATTCGCCGATTTTTTTTTTTGCCAAATTTTTTTTTTAAACTTTTTCTTAACTTTAACTTAAAAAAAATTCTTACATTTTTTAAAAAAAATTTTCTTAACTTCAACTTTAAAATTCTAAACTTTTTTTTACATATTAATGAATTAGAATCTTTACATAATGAATTTGAATATTTACATATTAAACTTTTTTTTACATATTAATGAATTGGAATCATTCGGTGGGTGAACATGAAGCGATTCATAGACAAGATCATAAAAAACCAAATTGAGTGTTCTTTTGCATTTTTTTTCAAAATCTATGTTTAAAATGTTATGTTTTTATGTCAATTATGTTTAATTAAAAAATAAACTCTATTTAAAATAAAACAAAATTATTAATTTTTTTTAAGAACCCCTAATAGGATTCTACCAATAAAACAGCAAAAACAGAAGTTTCTTAACGGAGTTTCTTAACTTCAAATTTATAATTAAATATTAGTTAAGAAACCCATTTGGATTTCTCTCAATAATGATGCTCTTATAAGAGTCGTGGTTCAGTTATTATGGAATAGTGAAAACCTAACAACAAAAAATCGTTATTTGTGAATAATAATGAGATCAATTAACCAATAATTAAGAATGTGGAGACGGCGTTATCAGCTCATACATATGTATATGAAAACAAAACCTCAAATATAAGAAGATGAATTTTATAAGCGAAGAAGGTATTGTTCATAAAATTCATCTGTTAGAGAATGAAGTTTTTAATGAAAGAAGGTAGGTATGTTCATAAAAACCAAATCGTTAATTATTACAAGAAAGTAAAAAGTAAATTCAAAAGAGAATTTATAGCCTTACCTAAGCATTCCTGTTCTAAAAATCAAATCTCTCTTGTTTTTTTACTGCAAGTTTGCTTTGAAGGGAGGACCCAAAAATTGATTAACCGTAATCCCTTTGACTTTGACTTAGGTAAAAAAAATTCGCACGAAAATTTATTTATATTACAAAAGTAATCCAAGTTTATCCATAATTCTAAAAATTGAAAGAAAAAAAAACGAATCGTAATCGGGATTAAACCCCTGATATCAGTGGCGGATCTAGAATCTATTTTCATCGGGGGCAATGGTACATAAAATAATATACCAAGAGGGGCAAAAAAAAAAATCTTTAAGCAATTACAAAAAAAAAATAAAAATTTCATGGTGGGCAACTGTCCCTGACCTTCATCACCTGATTCCGCCCCTGCCTGATATTAGTAAATCAATACGAATAAAATTTAAAAATGTAGAATTGGTAATTATTTATTATATTAGGAATATTTCTATTGAACTCTATAAAAGTTTAAGCCCAACGACACGCTTTTCAAATAGCTAACTTATAGGGCCCAATGGGCTGAAGTTTATTTACCATATTCTTCGAATGGTGTTCGTCTCCGGAGGCTCATTTCTCGTCGCCGGATCTAAGCCATTGACCGATTTCAGCATCTCCCATGGCGGATTCAAGTTTCGAGTATGCTTCTTCGTCCTTCTCGTTCTTTACATCTCTGATCTTATAGTCTTAATGACGTCTAATGTTGGTTTTTCGTAGTTCCGTCGATCGCGATTATGCTGAGATTGTTGTTGTTCGTCATGGAGAAACATCTTGGAATGCGGAGAGAAAAATCCAGGTAATTTTTTTTAATTCAAATGCGTAATGGTTTTGTAGCTGTATCTTTGGCATCGAACTTGACCTAATCCCCCAAAAACAAATTCATGAATGTTAGTAAGGAAAATTTCGAAATCTTCATCTTGTTTCAGGTTTTTGGGAATCTTGATTGTTGATGAAGAAATATTGTTGATTGGTTGTTGTTGCAGGGTCATTTGGATGTTGAGTTAAACGATGCAGGAAGACAACAAGCAGAAAGAGTATGTGTTTTCACTTTTAACATTTGTGTTTTGATTCTTGCTGTAACCTTGAATGATGATGATGATGATGAACTTTTTATTTCCTTTTGAAAAAAAGGTCGCTGAGCGGTTATCAAAGGAGCCTAAGATATCTTATGTGTACTCATCTGACTTGAAGAGAGCCTTTGAGACTGCGCAGATAATCGCAGCTAAATGCGGCAAGCTTGAGGTATTAACCACAATTCCATTTTAAGTACATATAGCTAAAGTCTTCACCTTTGTGACCTTTCTGGTAGTTTAGGTTGTTGGCAGATAGACACACCATAGAGGTTCAAATGTGTGTGATGTTATGCAGGTACTTACTGATCGTGATTTGCGGGAAAGACATTTAGGTGATATGCAAGGTCTTGTGTATCAAGAAGCTTCAAAAATTCGCCCGGAAGCTTACAAGGCCTTTTCATCAAACCGCACAGATGTTGATATCCCAGTATGATAGTATTTCACCAAGAAAGCTTAGTATATTATGAATGACGATGATTGGTTTTTTGAATTCAACTAATCCTGCTCGTTTATATGAATGAAGGGTGGAGGAGAAAGCCTTGACAAACTTTATGATAGATGTACATCTGCATTACAGAGAATCGGCGACAAACATAAAGGTTTGATTCTTTCTCACAAATCATAATGTTCTTCAAAGTATTGTGTTTTTTACTTACTTGTTGTGGTGGTGATGAAGGTGAAAGAGTAGTAGTAGTGACACATGGAGGTGTAATACGATCTCTCTACGAAAGAGCTCGTCCAAGTGCACGGAAAGTTGAAAAGATTCTCAATACATCGGTCAATGTGTTCCGTTTATTCGACGGAGACAAATGGACAATCCAAGTTTGGGGCGATGTGACGCATTTGGACCAAACCGGTTTCTTACAATCCGGTTTTGGTGGTGACAGAACCTCTGGTTAGGGACTCAATACTCTTCCACTGAGGATTTCTGCAATTTAAATTTGACCCCATAAACTTTTAGGTTATCCTAAGTTGGGTCCTGCTATAGCCAAAGTAACTGAGAGAAATGATGATAAAAGTAATTTGCTGTGAATTTTCGTACAGTCAAAGGATATATGGTCCACTAATTAATAATTAATTACATTGAATCTCACGCCTCTGCTAAACTTTTTAAAAAAATCATAATTTTCTAGTAAAGAAACCAATTTTAGTTTTCAAAAATTAGTTTTCAATGAAACAAATTTCAATATCAATTTGGACTTTTGACCATTAATAAAAAAAATGATGCTTAGCCAAAAAAATGATGTCTTTTATTTTAAAATATATGTGACATTGAACACTGAAAAAAATCAATATTGGAAATAATAAGATTCTGGAGGGGGACCAAATCGTGGTGTCCCAAATAATCTCTATTTCAAGATACAAAGTGTTGGAGTTTGAGAATAGTAGAAACATTGAACAATGAGTGTTTAGTAACTTGACTGAACTCTAAACTAAAACCATTGGGATCATAAAAAATTGCCTTCTTCTTGGAGATTGAGAAAGAGTCATTGTATTTACGGAATTACCCCTCCTGAGTCACCTTTAATTTTGGCGCCATCACTATCAAAAAAGAAAAGAGAGAAAGGTACGTTGACTCTATTTGACCATTGGCCAAGTAACCTGGAGTCACCTGGAGCTCTCTCTGATTTTGGCGGCAATGGGTACGGGGTAAAATTGGAAAAAACATAAATAGGTGAACAAAGTAGAGATGTGTTATTTTCCTAATCTCCATGATTGTCATCATTAGGAATTTAGGAGTATCAGTATTGTGTTGTTGCTTTCTTTCATTGGATTTTTTTTCTACTGATGGTATGTTCATTTGTCGGCTGTAGGCAGTTGTAACTGTAGTTTGCGATTAGACGCAGTTGTTATTGTTCGTTTGGCAGTCACACGATTGGTCGTTGCGACTAATCGCAATGTAACGCTGAATATTTTCAGCGTCTACAAGTTTTGAGCGTAAATCGCAGCATGTAGTCGTAGCCGCAAGAAATTGTATATGGTAAACGAACACTGTTTGACTACAGCTGCAGTCGCAACTAAGGATGTTAATATAGGCTCAAACTCACAGGATTAGCCCGGGCCCTGTATAAAAAATTAAGCCCTAAACCCTGTATTTTATAATAGGGCTAAAAATGGCTGAATTTACAGGGTTAAGTTTTTTACATGGCTAAGTTTTTAATCCAATTTTTTTAAATAAAAACCTAAACAACACCAAAATCAAATGTGTAAACCAAAATCATTTTTTCCGCCAAAAACGTAAAACTTGTTTTCCCGCCAAAAACGTAAAATTTGGTTATCCCGCCAAAAAACGTAAAATTCCGTTTTCCCGCCAAAAATGTAAAATTTCGCTTTCCCGCCAAAAACGTGAAATCATGTTTTCCCACAAAAAACGTAAAATCTCGTTTCCCCGCCAAAAACGTAAAATCTCGTTTTCCCGCCAAAAACGAAAAATCACGTTTTCCCGCCAAAAAAGTAAAACCTCGTTTTCCCCGCCAAAAACGTAAAATCTCGTTTTCCCGCCAAAAACGTAAAATCTCGCTTTCCCGTCAAAAATGTAAAACCTCATTTTTTCCGCCAAAAACGTAAAATTCCGTTTTTCCGCCAAAAACGTAAAATCTCGTTTTTCCCGCTAAAACGTAAAATCCCGTTTTCCCGCCAAAAACGTGAAATCATGTTTTCCCACAAAAAACGTAAAATCTCGTTTTCCCGCCAAAACGTAAATTCTCGTTTTTCCGCCAAAAACGTAAAATTCCGTTTTTCCGCCAAAAACGTAAAACCTCACTTTTCCCGCCAAAAACATAAAATCTCGTTTTCCCGCCAAAAACGTAACATCTCGGTTTCCCGTCAAAAACTTAACATCTCGTTTTCCCGCCAAAAACGTAAAATCTCGTTTTCCCGCCAAAAACGTAAAATCTCGTTTTCCCGCCAAAAACGTAAAATTCTGTTTTTCCGCCAAAAATGTAAAATTCTGTTTTCCTGCCAAAAACGTAAAATTCCGTTTTCCCGCCAAAAACATAAAATCTCGTTTTCTCGCCAAAGACGTAAAATCGGTTTTTCCGCCAAAAACGTAAAATTCGGTTTTCTCGCCAAATAGTGAAATTATGTTTCCCGCCAAATACGTTAAATTTTGTTTTTTTCCAAAACATTAAATCTTGCTTTTCCACAAAAAACATAAAATATTATTTTCTGCCAAAAAATGTAAAAACTCGTTTTTGTTAGAGAATCAATCTCATATGTTTATCCAATTTTGACGGGAATGGAAAGTCAATTCTAGTGTCAACTTGCAGGTTTTTGTTTTTTTTATATTGAATTATTTCTTAAGGAAAAAACCATTTCAGGGTTGGGCTAACCCTGGTTTAGCCTATTTTTGTATAAATTACAGGGTTATAAGAGCATCATTAGTGGGAGTCTCTCGTAGAGTCTCTCATAATAAAATAATAATAAACTTTGAGAAACTCATTAAAGAGAATGACAAGAGTTTCTCAAATGAGAAACTTTGAGAAACTCATGAAAGACCCTATATGCCACATGTCTTCATCTAATTGGCTCAAAAAAAATTATAACTTAAAATTTAATCAAATAATTAAAATATATTTAAAATAATAATAATATATTATTGAGAGACTCTTTCATGAGAGACTCCCATTAATGATGCTCTAAAAGGGTCAGGGCTCACACAGGGTTGGGTTTATAACATTTATGATTGAGGTGGGCTGAAACCCTTAATTTAACATCCCTAGTCGCAACCTTTTGCGGCAGACAAACGAAAATATCATGACTATAAATATTATGAAAATAAATGATTTTTTTTATATATAACAAAAAGAGTGATTGTATTAACGATTTTTTTTTAATTATTATTATTGAAAAACTAAAAGACCAAAAAATAGGAGACAAACGTAAGAGTATTAACATTAAACCAAAAAAACAAACAAATGTAAGAGTAGAGCGGAATCGTGGAAGAGTAGAATAAAAAGGGTGGCCATAATTTTATCATTGCGGTGCACCATGCGATAAAATCATAATCTATATATATCACTTTACATATAATTTTCTTGCACCATATATCATAAGATTTTCGAAGTTGACTTCGGAATCTTTAGTGGAATAACGACTAGATTTATTTTATTATCCCGTCTTTTAATGAGGAGGCACAAAATTAAATAAAGGCTAAATGTCCATTCATTTTTATTTTTCTGGTCCATTCATATTCTTGGATCTTGTTAATTTTCTCTTTTTTTTATTATATCCTATGAACGATTTTTTATTAAAAGAAACAAATGATAGGTTCGTGGGATGTTAAACCTCGTGCCGCTAGTTAGTCACCTTGGCTATGTGATCTGCTCACGTATATTACACACTATTATCACATTTCTTGATCCTAAATTTTGGTTAAGGATTTATAATTATTATCACATATTGATCCTAAAATGTTAATAATCACAACTTTTTTAGATACACGTTAATCACGAAATACTCTATTTGTATATATACGGGAAATTGACTTTTTCAATAGTTCAACTATTCAAAAATATTAATTTTAGACCCGAATTTGTAATCGGAGCTAAAACATACGTCAACTTCTGAAATTGGGATTTTTCGACCTGAATTTGTAACCGGTGCTAAAACATACACCAACTTCTTAATAATTTGAATCTCATACTTAAACTTTTAATTTCGTGCTATAACATACATGAGATCAAACGCTCTTAAGGAATTGTGATGCGGTCATCAAACCAAAAGACGAAGACTACGAGCCCAAGATGATGCAGCTCAACTGGAATATATTCTCACCTCAACCAGAGCAGTATTCGAAGTGGAATCAGTCCAATCCGAGTTCAGATGAAGAAGTTATTCAACTTCCAAATCAAATTATTCCCAGCATATGCGATTCAGACATACGTGCGTTCAAAGAATTCTTCCAACCAAACCCGAAGGAATCAAGCACAAACCAAATTGTTCTGAAATTTTGATTCATCAGGGCAACCGGAAAAATTAGATTCACAACAACACTGATTCAAAGTTAAGAGATATGAATTTTACAAGTCAACCAATTTGCTCCATGCCTTACTGTGCATAATCTTATGATTTATAAAAGTCATATCTCTCAACTCCCTAAATAAGATTACTTGGCAAAAAACATATAAAAATATAAATAAACTCAAACGATTATCTTTGTCGCATATGTGTTTATCATTTATATAAATGGTAATTCTATTTATAGTGAAGATACACTATTTGAAAACGTAAACGAAATCAGAAGCTCAAACTCAAACAACGAATCTATAAATAGTCACTTTGTTTTTTGAACTCTGATTATTGGGAGAATTGATGAAAATAATCTAAAATTTGGTTTTTTTAACAAAATTAGACCCCTTATTTGAGTTAAACCAAAAGTAACCTATAGGGGTAGTAAAATTACAGTTATCTCCTCAATGACTAAACAAAAACTCAGACGTGTTTTTACGATTATAACCCTGAGACGCAGGCAGACTTCATATAGAAGTTTACATGTATACTTCTCATGAAATCTGCTCTGTAATTAGATTTTATATTTAAATAAAAATATATATATATTACGTTATAAAATTTTGAGGTTTTAAAATTTTATTATTCTCAATTATGATGTTTTAAAAATAAAAAATTCATAAAATTTGATCAGATTAACCAAGGAAATAATTTATAGGTTATAGTTGAATTATGGGTAGATTTCATATAGAAGTCTACATGTAGACTTCTCATGAAGTATGCTCTATAATTAATTTTTATATTTAAATAATAAAAAAATTATGTTATAAAATTATGAGGTTTTAAAAATTTATTATACTAAGTTATGATGTTTTAAAAATCAAAAATTCATAAAATTTGATCAGATTAACCAAGGAAATAATTTATAGGTTATAGTTAAATTATGAGTAGACTTCATATAGAAGTCTGCTAAACCGAAATCTATTGAAATAAATTTACCTAACCAAAATTTGTTGAAGTCTGTTGAACCGAAAATTATTAACCTAACCAAAATGTGTACCTCCTTATATAAAGGAACTTACGACTTGTAACCCTAATTTTGTTATAAAAAAAACTCTAGTCTCTCTCTAAGACGGCGCTCCCCTCTCTCGCATCTCTCGCCGTTAACCTCCACCGCCTCTCCATTCTTGCCGGTTGTCGTAGTGCTAAGCCGTCGTTCTTCTTCTTCTTTCTTTGTCTTCATCTCTTCTAACCCGTCTTCATCTCTTTCTCACTTATCCTATTATTGCAAATCTGAGGTCAGAGAGCAGAAGCATGTTTCTTTGAAGATGATGAACCATCGACGAGATCTGATTGGCCCTGGAAAAGCTTGACTGGATGCGGCGGTTTGCCTCTTCTGGATTACTTCCTCCGCGAAACGGTAGGCCTTCGTTCCTCTCTTTCACCTCTATACCGAGTATCGTCGGACATTTTCGTTCACTTATTGGGTTCACTCTTTCAGATATGTTGCCGGCGGATCTCTCGTTGGCAGCCGTTAAGTCGTCGACGCTCTCTGCCGTAGGACTGTTGGTAGACTTCGTCTGACACGTAAAGACTTCTTCGTAGACTTCTTTCAAAACTATGTAGACTTCATTGGTAGACTTCTTATTCAAACTAGTGGCCATTCGTAGACTTCGTTCAAAATTCTGTAGACTTCTTTCAAACTTCTGTAGACTTCATTAGTAGACTTCTTTAAATATTCGGTACACTTCTTATTCAAACTTGGTGGCCATTCGTAGACTTCTTTCAAAATTCTGTTTTGTTATTGTGCGCTTGGTTTGATTCAATTGGGAATTGGTTTAAGTGGATGATTTAATTGATGGATTGGTTTAATTTTCCGAGAAGAAGTGTTGTTGTCGTTTTGTGGTGGAATTATTATGGAATCATTTTTAATTGGATTTGTTTGGTCTGGTGAATTAAACTGGGAACGTTGATTAAACCATTAGACCCATGACCATGTTTTTGTCTTAAAATAGTTTACTTAACCAGGAAGTAGACTTCAAATAAGAACCCATCAAGGCAACAACTACAGAATCACCTCCTGCTGTTCACGGTAAGAAAACAGAATTCATTGAAATTCTTAGTTGTATAGGAGGCTGCATTCTTAATGCTGAATTTGATTTGATTGACTTGTATATAGGGCCAAGGAGCAGTGGAAAGACAGAAGAAGATGAAAATTTGTTTGTGAATCAAAAGAAGATGTATTGAAAATAGAAAGTGACGGTATAGACTGAAGTAGTGTTTAGTCTCAATGGGATGTGTTGGTGTGTACGAAAACCTCATTTTCTGTGTTATACAATTTGTTTTGATTTAAGGGCAAACAGTTAGAATTTTTGTAATACCAAATCTACTATCTCTTGTCTTGTTTTATTGATCATGTAATGCAAATTGAATATCACGTTTGACATAGTTCCCAAATCAGCTTGTAAACAATTATTAACAGAACATAGAAACAATTCATAGCAGAACTTAAAAACAATTTCTTAAGATATCATCTATAACAGACTTCTGTTACCTTACAACGTTACCAACATTTCGAGTTTTCGCCAAGTTTCCATCACTATAAGTCTATAAGGATAAAACACAAGTTTCCATCACTATAAGGATAAAACACATAAGTTTCTAACAAAATTGCAATTATAAAGAAGACTTCACCAGAAGTCTACATAAATATGCAAAAAGCCTAATCAAACAAAAAAATGAGTCTTTTATAATTATAACACATAAACAAGTCAAACTCATACAGAAGCAAAAACAAAAATACAAATGTAAGAACAAGAAAATCTAAAAAAAACATTATAAATATGCTAAAAATGTTTTTTTAACAAAATTATCTACATAGACTTCACTCTGAAGTCTGTCCTAGATAAATGAAGAAGACTTCTAAATGAAGTCTTCTATTACGAGCTAAATGCCTAACCTATCAACAAATTTGATTCACCCATAATTGTTTAGTTAAAACACATAAAATTCATACAACAGTAAAAGCACTAGTAAAAATACATACTAGAACAAAAAAAGCTCAAAGATTCGTTATAAATATGCTCTAAATGAGATTTACAAAAAACGTTATACAGTAGACTTCTATGAGAAGTTGACAAAGAAGACTTCATTTGAAGTCTACATAAATTCTTAGAAGTCTGCGTGTGAAGTCTACTGTGGAACAGGTTATTTTTGCATTTGACCAAATTGTTGACTTTATAAAAGTAGACTTCTTCATGAAGTCTGCTGAAAATAGGTTAATTTTTCATTTGACCAGAATCTCATCAGTACCGTTTGACTTTTAAAGTAGACTTAATTTAAAGTCTACGATGTTAAAGAAGACTTCTAATGAAGTCTACGTCGTTAGAGAAGACTTCAGACTGAAGTCTACTGAAAATGGGTCACTTTTGCAATTCAAATACTGAAAAATAAGGTTAGTTTTGAGTTTGACCAAAAATATTCATTGCAGACTTCGTTTGAAGTCTACTTCAGTTTTTGAAAAAATAGACTCCTTTTAAAGTCTACTCTAGATTTGTAGACTTCATCTCTAAAAAAAGATTTTTTTTTTTTAGTTTAAAATTTTTGTCAAACGCAAAACTAACTTTCATAAAAAGTCAAAATTTTGGTCAAATACCAAACTGACTTAAAAGAAGACTTCTCTTGAAGACTTCTCCAGAAAACTTCAGATGAAGTCTGTCATATAAAAGTCAAAGTTTGGTCAACTACAAAAGTAGCCTCTCTTTTTCGGAGACTTCATATGAAGTCTACGGGTGACTTTTTTGTTTTCAAAGGATAACTCACAGATTTCACCTGAAGTCTCCTTACAAAAACGAAAAATAGTCAATTGCAAAACTAACCTATGGTTGACTAGGAGACTTCAAATGAAGTCTACGATGAAGAGCAGCCTTCATTTGAAGTCTACTATCGCGAAACATATCTGAAAATTAACAAAAATCAAGTGAATAATTATCTAGATCCGGTTTGAGGATGTTTTGAGCTTCGTCGAGTGCCCAGAACACTGTGATTAACCAATATCAAAGAAGTCGAGTCCTTCTTATGCAATAGCTAGCCACCGAAACAAGCAAGATCTAAGAATTTGTAAATTTTGAAAACGAAAATGAGAGAGTTTGTTGGATGAAAATGGAGAAGAAATGGAAGATTATGAGGTTATGAGCATAAAGATTAGGAGTTAGAGCCAAAGAAATTGGTTGGAGAAGCATTTAGAGCTCGAAATTGGTTGTTCATGGTGGTTGAGAAAATTGAAGAAGATGGCAGTTTCATAAATAAGTGGATATCCAAAGGTGTTTTGTGTATTTTTCAGAATAAAGCAGACTTCAAAAGAAGTCTACTCATATTCTCAGAATGGCATTTTTGTGAATATCGCAAGTTGGAAGGGTGTAATGAATAAAAAATAGCATTTGTTGAGGAGAAGGAAAAAAGAGGTTATATTTGTGTGTGACCTCAAATTTTAGATTATTTTTGCAAATACCCCGATTATTAAGGGTTTCGGTTGAATGGGAGAGAAATAGAAAGAAAACATACCCAAACTGGTTACAAAATGATGTTAATTTTAACAGGGGAATTATGCGAATTCATCAAACACACCTATCATATAGGGATACATAATGAATATGTTTACCACTACGTGTGCATGCATTTAAAATTTTAATAATACGAATATAAGTGGGTAAAAAAGTGATAGCTAGGTTAGCTGCAAAATTTGAATTGGCTTCTCACGATGTCGGGTGCAACAAGCAACTAAGCAAAGTTTCATTTCATCATGACTGATCTCATACGAACATATACATATATAACATAATCATTAGTTGCAGTCTCACGTTGTATTGTCTTAGTTTATAATTTTAATTAATTACATGAAACCTCAAACTAGCCTTAGACATAATATCCAAATTTGAAAAACCGAACTGAAATTGATCCAGAAAAATCGGTTTAGTTCGGGTTCGGATCAATAAAAATACATGAATGGATCTGTAAACTAAGTAACTTCGAGTATTGGTTCGGATAATACTCGATACCCGAAGTAGTAACCGAAGTAACCAAACCTATATATTACCAAACCCGAGCCTATGGCTTTTCAGCTTCCCAATCGGGTTCGGGTTGGTTCGGATCATGTTATTGAAAGTTTTGCTATACAAAGTGTCTGATTTTCGGATAAACCGGATTGGTTTTAGGTATTTTGAC
The DNA here is from genome assembly GCA_030161315.1 of Eutrema japonicum. NCBI lineage: Eukaryota > Viridiplantae > Streptophyta > Magnoliopsida > Brassicales > Brassicaceae > Eutrema > Eutrema japonicum. The sequence continues at coordinate 47,871,743 of BSQW01000013.1, forward strand.
AGGTTCAGTTATGTTCAGGTACATTATAACCGATCCAATCCGAACCCAAAAATAATTTGGGTAAACATCGGTTCCTGATTAAAAGATCTGAACCAATCCAAACTCGATTGGAACCGATCCGAACCGACCAAAAAAATACAAAATAAAATGGGTCTTAAATCCTAAATCCGATAAACCTGATATCCGAAAGACTCGATCTGAACCGGAATGGATACCCGAACGCGCATGGCCACATCAAACATTTGAATCATAATTTTCCGCCTATAACGTAGCTGAGATTTGTTTAAATTGTCAAAATCTACGTGTAGTAGTTATATATGTTTGTGTTTCGTGTTCTACGTGAAAAAGGTTGTTGACCAATGACCATAACGAAATTGAATTGCAATGACGATTATATATTTTGGATCATGGAAGCATCGAACAGAGTCCCCACCACCACAAAATCCAAATGGCAATAGCGTTAATTAAGGAAGGAAGAAACCTACTTCTATATTCACTACTTATTAAAGTTTTAATAATTATATTGTTATTTAACGAGCTGGACCACCACACTCCTTCCTACTGGGTCCCACTTTACCCACCACAATCTCTATTCCTCCTTACGTCGATCTCCGATTATTATTACATCACATTTTCCTACACCTTCTCTCTTCTAATTTTTTTTTGTTTCTTGTTTCTTTACCCAAATTAAACAAAAATGTTATTTGGATGAGTATTTTAGAAATTCCGATTGACTGCTTTGGGATTACTGAACCAATGATAAATTCGTCGTTAATTCTGAGTTTCTTACATTCATTTACTCATTCTGTTTTATAAAAAGTGTGTATTTTTTTTATAAATATGATTATACGTTTTAAATTTAGCCTTTTAAATACAATTATGTCATATCTCATCACAACAAAAAAACCCAAAAAATCCATCAGTCTGAGCCCAATTAAACAAAACCCTAGAAAACGCTAGTATTATTTTCTATATAAGCTTTTGCAATAGAAAATCCTAGCATTGATCGACGACCAGAGGAGCCAGCCACCGACCACCACCATCGAGAAGCATCACCGCCGCCGACCGCCACCATGACGGGGAGGAGCCACCGCGAGTTCATCCCGAGCCGTTGTCTTCTCGATTATGTTGTTTATAGCCGTCGTTAAGAGTATATATGTTCTGTCTCTCTTTTCTCTAGTCCCTATACTAAAATCTCTAAGGTGAGGGTTAAATCTAGACTTTTTTCTATGTTATTTTGTTTTCTGTAAGCACTACGATGAGTCCATGTTGTTTTGGCGGTTTATGCGCTGTCACGAGCGCCCATACTTTTATCGTTTTCCCTACGCAGCGATTGGTTGCTATTTCCTGTCATATATGCCAAAATTGGTCAGGGATAAGGTCAATGTGTGACTCTACTCTAGTTCATATAAGAATTGGAGGGAAAACATATATAATCATGCATATATTTGAATAGATTTTACTTTTTTCCCGATATCCTTTTGAGGGATACCAGGTTGCTCTTACATTTTGGGTATTTATATCCGTTTATCTGTGAGTCTTACCTTTCCGAGTATTGCTACAAGGTTTATGTTGTCATTGGCGGGGAGTCAACTTGTACCTGTCCGGGTTACTCATTTCCCTACTACCGTGCTCTCCATGTTACATGGCACGAGTTAGCGGGTTCAGGAAAATGCAACCCTCTTCCACTCCAGGACCATTATTCGACTCCTTACTTCCCGCTCCCGCTAATCGAGAACGGTTTTGGGAGAAGGTTGTGGTTCACTTCATTATCCTAACATATCATAAGGTTCGATCACCATGTCTCGTAACCGCACCCCCTCTAAATAGTACATTTTTAGGTCAAGTGGACATCTAATCGAAGAGTGACACGTCATACAACATGCCTTAACATGTCCTATGGATCGATCACATAGCCTCGTAACCGCACCCTCTCGAAGTGGTGCACTTTTAGATTAAGTGACCATCTAGTCTATCATAACTCGTATCACCTTCTGATTCGCCCATCCGAGAAAACTATTTATCCCCAAAAATGTCGTATCATAATCGTGTTCAAACTAGATAGTATTATAGTTAATAAAAAACTGGTACCATCAAAATAACATTTAAACTAATTAGTATATCGAATTTTTTTTTTTTTTAAAGATAGATGAGTGAATTTTTTTAATTTTTTCCTTGTCACTTTTTGTGTGTGTTTTTTGTTAAAGACATTTGTTACCTTTTTATGTACATACAATCACAACAAATTCATATTGTTGACAAACAAAAAGATTCATTTTTGTATAATGGAAATAAAAAAACCAGGAATACTAGTCTAACTTCGAGTTGGTTTAATGGCTGGAAAAAACAAACGCTGACTCGAGTTAAATCCAATAGTACGAAATTATGGATGGTTAAGGTACTTAGGTTACTATTAGCGGCCTTACCAAAAAAGGTTTATCCGAATTGAAATCTTGTAAGAGTTGGCAGGATTTTAAATGCATCTGTATTTCTATAATAATACAATACCCTGTCGATGTCTATTAAATTGTCCAATTAATTCTCTTCTAAAATAACTTATATATTCAAATAAACTATAATCAATGAAGTTAGTTAGACTTTATTTTCATGATTGGGATAATACCAAAATTTATAATTCATTACAAAGTACATAAAAAACATTACATCACCGTAAGATTATTCACACAGTAATACTCTATTTAAAAATGGAAAATTTTCACCGAATTATCCTATTTGCTAGTTCGGTCTTTGTCTTTTTATAAACAAGTATTTAATAATTTTGTTAATACTACGATGTATTTATTCACTTGTAGCGTAAGCTGCGTAACGAATTACGCAATTAGTTTAGCGATTTAAAACACTAGTTAATTGTAATTAGTAGTTGTTCAATGTAATTTCTTTTAAAAAGCGAACGTATCGTCGTTTCTCTTTTTAACTCATTCTCTTGGATCCAAATCTTTCGCCATCGACAAAGGAGACAATTCCAAAGAAGAAGAAGCAAAAGAAAGAACAAAAAAAATCAGTTCCCAAAATATAAAATCGGGAGGAGAGAACAAAAAAAAAACTCCGTTTTTCGATTGCAAGATTTGAAATTTTGAATTTTGATTCCTGGGTTTGTTTGTCTTTCTCTCAGCTGTTTGATTTCGAAATGGTGCTCTTGAGATTTTGATCTGTGTGATGCGAGAGATTCTTGATGGGTCTCTGTACTTCGAAATCTCATCCTAGTCCGAATTCTCCAAATTCCGACCGAATTCCGGCCGGGAATAGTCCTCTTCCGGCATCAGAATCCGTCAAGCCTCCTCCTTCTTCAAGCTCCTCCGTCAATGGAGCAAACCCTAACGGCGACGGCGATCAGTGTGTAGCAAACAATGAGGGGAAGAAATCGCCGTTTTCCCCCTTCTACAGTCCGAGTCCCGCTCACTACTTCTTCTCCAAGAAGACTCCGGCGAGATCTCCGGCGACTAATAACGCCAGTGGAAACTCTACGCCGAAGCGATTCTTCATACGACCGTTTCCTCCTCCGTCTCCGGCTAAACACATCAGAGCTGTCCTCGCGAGACGACACGGCTCCGTGAAGCCGAATTCGGCGGCGATCCCTGAAGGTAGCGAAGCTGAAGGAGGCGGAGTGGGTTTGGATAAAAGCTTTGGATTCTCAAAGAGTTTCTCTAGCAAGTACGAGCTCGGTGATGAAGTTGGTCGTGGTCATTTTGGATACACTTGTGCTGCTAAGTTTAAAAAGGGCGATAACAAAGGACAACAAGTCGCTGTTAAGGTTATTCCCAAAGCAAAGGTTAGTGATTTTGATTGTTCCTTTTGGTTTTTAGTGACGAGATCTGATGATGCTTGCAGAATTATTCAATGTGATTTGTCACTGCAAAGCTTTTCAATTTCAGTTTGGTGTGAGATATATTGTTTGGATTGATTGTTTGTAATTTGTTGTGTAGATGACGACGGCTATTGCCATTGAAGATGTGAGAAGGGAAGTGAAGATATTGAGAGCTTTGTCTGGTCATAACAACCTTCCTCATTTCTATGATGCATACGAGGATCATGATAACGTCTATATAGTGATGGAGTAAGCTCTCTTTTGCTCACATTTTATTCCAAAATCAGCATTGGAGAGTCTTAACAAGTGTTTTGTTTTATCTTTGTTTGTTTTAGGCTATGTGAAGGAGGGGAGCTTTTGGATAGAATACTCTCAAGGTAAAGGGATACTACACTTTAGAAGTAGGATTGTTCGTTCTACTAGTTTCTGGATCGTTTTTTTATTGAACTCGCTGGTGTTTTATGTGCAGAGGTGGGAAGTACACGGAGGAGGATGCAAAGACTGTTATGATTCAAATATTGAATGTGGTTGCCTTTTGTCATCTCCAAGGTGTTGTACACCGTGATCTCAAACCCGAGGTGATAAAAACTCATTACTTCTCCTCCTTATACATTTCATGTTCATCGCGATCTTATTGAAGTTGACTTAAAACTCTTTGGATCAGAATTTCCTTTTTACTTCAAAAGAAGACACCTCTCAACTGAAGGCAATAGATTTCGGTTTGTCAGATTACGTGAGACCAGGTAAAGGCCTTAGATTATACGCCGTATGTATATTTAGATTCCAGAATCCAGAGACCAACCTTTGTTTATATACTTTGACAACTCCATTTGCAGATGAGAGGCTCAATGATATTGTTGGCAGTGCATACTATGTAGCACCTGAAGTTCTACATAGGTCTTACAGTACAGAAGCCGATATTTGGAGTGTTGGTGTGATTGTGTATATTCTATTGTGTGGAAGCCGACCGTTTTGGGCTAGGACGGAATCAGGAATCTTTCGTGCTGTTCTAAAAGCAGATCCGGGTTTCGACGACCCTCCTTGGCCTTTGTTATCTTCAGAGGCGAGAGATTTTGTGAAGCGGTTGCTAAACAAAGACCCGCGTAAAAGATTAACAGCTGCTCAAGCATTAAGTAAGTTTATAAAGCATACACAATATTTTGAATGTAAAAAGATAGTAATTTTTTCCATTGTTTCAGGTCATCCATGGATAAAGGACTCAAATGACGCGAAGGTTCCATTGGATATTCTGGTTTTCAAACTTATGAGAGCTTATTTACGATCATCGTCTCTCCGTAAAGCTGCATTAAGGGTGAGTGGATCAGTTTTTTCAGTATTTCTACTGAAATGGGCACTTCTGGTTTTGCTTACCATTCACCATTTTCTTGCAGGCCTTGTCGAAAACACTTACGGTTGATGAACTGTTTTATCTGAGGGAGCAGTTTGCTTTACTAGAACCTAGCAAGAACGGAACGATAAGTCTAGAAAACATCAAATCGGTAAGTTTTCTACCTTCGGTCGTGTTTTAGTTTATTCTCTGGTATGCGTTGGTTATTATCATGACACTGGCTCGAACTCTCTGTGTTAGGCTCTGATGAAAATGGCAACAGACGCAATGAAGGATTCGCGTATACCTGAATTCTTAGCACAAGTAAGAGCCTTATGTTGAACAATTTAATGTTTGAATCGCACACAATTTGACTTGGGAATTGCATCTTTTTGGACTATCTATAGCTGAGTGCTCTTCAATATAGAAGAATGGACTTTGAAGAGTTTTGTGCAGCGGCATTGAGTGTTCACCAGCTAGAAGCTCTTGATCGATGGGAACAACACGCTCGTTGTGCTTATGAGCTTTTCGAAAAGGAAGGAAACCGACCCATCATGATCGATGAACTCGCTTCGGTCCGTCCTTTTATTACACAATGTAGAGGAAATCTGTGTTAAATGAAGTCTTTGAAAATTGTTCTAATTAACTCATCGGTTAAACTTATTTCAGGAACTCGGTCTTGGTCCTTCTGTACCGGTTCATGCAGTGCTTCACGATTGGCTTAGGCATACCGATGGAAAGCTTAGTTTTCTGGGGTTTGTGAAATTGTTACATGGTGTGTCTAGCCGCACTATCAAAGCTCATTAGAAGGGTTTAGAAAGTTCCGAATATTTATGAGATTTGTCTGAGATCTCTTCTCTCCCCAAGAGCTTTGGACCAAATGAGTTATAATATGTGGCTTTGGTTTTTGTAATGAAAGCTGAGAAGAAGAAACAAAAAAAAGAGTGTAGCAAAAAAGAGAAGTGTGTGTTAGTTTGTAGAGGGGTTGAGGGCATTTTCCAAATTTGGTAACTTATGAAGATTGATGATGTTTATGACATTACTTCTAGATTTGGATTTTGACACAAATCTTACTCTCCGATTGTTTCTCTCTTTCTAATTTTTGATTATTAAACTTTTCCAAATATAATAGATTCTCTAACTTCTTCGAGTTTTATTCATTTAATCTTCGATTTTAAACATGATCAATTTAGATTTAATTTTTTGACATGTCGTAGCCTAAGCTAATGAATTATGTTAGTGTTGTTGTTGGATTGTATTACCATTCGGATTCAAATCCACATGTATATATTGATATATATATATATTTTTTTTTTGTTAAAATGTGAAATCATATTAATCAACAAAGAAAAAAAATATTTACATAGTTTTAGACTTGGTTGGCCAGAAATTAAATTGAGAAGGCTAGAAAGAAAAAATAGCCGGGAAGTCAAAAAGCAGAGCACGATAGAATAAAAATCAGAGAGATGAGCCATTCACGCCTCAGCGAGAAGGGAGAACACAGACTGAAGACCATCTTTGAAGCAGAGTGTTTGCAGGTGTATCTCGACCAACTACAAGGGAAGAGAGACGATTCCGGAGCTGAGTATCGACGGAACGAGCCAAGAGGAGTGGAGAATGTGGAGGTCGAAAATGACTTCGTCCATTTCTTTCTCGCTAGATTCCATAAATCACCGTTTGAAAACTCAGTTTCACCATTTCGTCGTCAATATATATATAATATATTGCAAATCAATAAAACTAACACAAAACCGGTCCTAATAATTGGCGGAGCCAGAAAATCTACTTATCCGGGTCATAAAAAAAATTTGGATGGACTCTACGATCACTTATGTTCTAGTTGATTGAAAAAAGAAACGAAGGAAAAGAAGCCAAATAGTTTTTAGGTTTTAACAAAATATACTAATCGTGGACCTTTATGGTCCATTAGTTTGAATAAAAATATGAAAATTAAATATTTAGAAATATGTGACAAATTTAATAGCTAGGTTTTTCTATAGGTAGTTTCGCTTTGGCAGTCTCAACTTTATATTATTTATTTTCACGGGTGGTCTAATTTGGTTTTTCATTTTTTCATTTATAGTTTCTTTTTCACGGGTCATAATATATTAAACTATAAATCCGCGTATACGCGGATCCTAATCTAGTTGTTTATAAACCATGTAACATCTTCTTTTTTTACCTGCCAATGATGAAATCATTTAACAAACTCTCTTTGTTCATCAACTCTATTATGGTATCAGAGCTTTTCTTCTGCTCATTTTGGTGATTTCATCTTTGTTTCTTCAATTTCTTTCGCATAATCATTTTTTGGCAAAGTTTGTGAAGAAAGGGGGAAAAATGATGCATATATGTTTGCAATTTATGTTTCATGCGAATTTCTCTGAAACCTGATGCATGTAATTCATTGTTTTAAACCGACTTTCTCATTGTTTACTCGCAACCAAAAGCCTTATTTTTGTCTTAGCTCTACTTTAATCTCACAAATTTGTAGTGTAATTTTGGTCTATGTGGATTCATTCGATACCTAAATACTAATGAGTAATGTCAATGTTTGTGCACTTGCATAGTTATTTTGGGTAAAACCTGAGTGTATCGGTTTCTCACAATCTAATGGTTCTCTAGGATTAGAGTCTTCAAATGAAACTGTGAATTTACTTGATGTTTAGGAGAAATGGTGTTTTCTCTTGTTGGTAGGTAATAGAAATGGTGCCTTGGTTTCGATGTTGCAATATCTTGAATTGATTGCTCTTTACAAAAGTGTTTCCCACTTTTGGTCTTGTCTTGTTGCTTGCAGGGTCTAGCTATGGTAATGCATAAGACTCGTGACTCCGGTGTCTTTGATATGCTCAAAGAAGATATGGAAGTTGCTAGACAAGGAAACCGAGTAACCGAAGAGAGAAACATACAAGTCTTGATCGGCCAAATGCATATTGTGAAGGTAAAACCGATCAATTGCAGAATTATCCTAAATTTCCTTCTTGTTTGTTTTGGTCCTTTTGAAAAATCTTTAAGTATACAGAGGAATAATGTGGATTGTTGTATGTACTTATGGAGATTGGTTTAAAACCTCAGGGTCAATTTGAAGAAGGTATAAAGATATTTCAACAGATGGTTAACGAGAACCCGGGAGATTTCGACCTTACCTTTGCCAGCTAAAGTTTATTGATGAAAGGAATGATCTTAAGTCATCTCTTACGTCAAAGAGTCTTTTTTTGTTTTTCTCTTTCAAAAATCCACAGTCGAATAAATCCTCACTGTATTGAATCAAATCTCATGATATTGATTAAAAAAAATAAATAATAATACTATGAGATTATCTTTTAATCTAATAATTTTAATCTAATGGCTACCAAAAACCAAATACAAAAAACCCAAAATAGGAGCCCACTTCACCAAATCCATTAACTCGAACTCGGGAGGAGGAAGCCTAATAGGAATATATTCCGGCTCTGGGACCATCTCTACGTGGAAAGGAGTTGCGATCTCATTCCAAAACAGAGCAGACATGTAAATCAGCTTTGTATCTCTCTAGATCTCTCCACACTTTCTCTAGCCTCTTGTACTCTTTCAGCATTTTCCTAACTTGTTTCACGTCCTGTCTGGATCCTCTGGCTATCTCCTGCATCCGCGCGACACCCGCCTGCTCTGGCTTTGGTCCATCAAGCTCTGCCACATTGTAATTAAAACTTTTGATCAATGTGAGAGACAAGAAATAGTTTTTGGTTACCGTTGTCTGTCATAGAGTCCATTATCGTCTTGAACCGCTTGATCTGCGTGGGGCTTAGTTGTCTCTTGTATGATGGAAGTCTAGAAAACATCTACAAAGAATTGGAAGAAACCTTACTAGTCAACTACTTGCTAGAACTTGAGACAACTAATAATTGAACATATAGAGATGAAATCATACCTTGTAAATTGGGCCCTGATAATATTCTTGCATTTTTCTCAATGTGTATTCACTCGTAGGATTTTGATTCTGATCTGGTGACAAAGAGTGTCAGAAATCATGAAATAAACAAGAGACCAAAATCAAAGTGGAGGAGTTTATTTGCATACCAAAGAGACGGTTGTGTTGATCATGCAGACTCATCTTCTTCCTCAAAGATTATTTGGGCAGAGGATCGAGTAAAAAAAAAACACTCTCTTTGCCTTTGCCTTTGCCTTTGCCTTTGCCTCTGTCTGTGTTTTTTGATCCTGTGTATTTGCTGTGTTCTTGATATTGAGATATTTTGCTCGATGTTAGGTTTGGTATTTGTAAATAATAAGAGACGATATTAAAAAATAAAAAGGCATGTTTAAAAAAAATTCAAGGTAATATTTAAATGAGAAAAAACCAATAAAAAAAAACTACACTTAACTAGAATATGAAAATCCAAAACATAAGGAAACATAGGAAAAACAAAGAAAATAGATGTAATCGAGCTACATCATCAAACCACATCAATTAAATAATATGGCATATTGATAACAATGAATTTGCCTTCCTTGAGATCTAACGAATGCTTCATAGTACTTCAACCAATCCCGAAATAAAATCTAGTGTTGTCAATACATTTCAGGGTAACTGTGTATAAATCGTCTTCAACCAAATCGTGGACTTGCACTTCGATACCGTTTTGCAAATTCGCATATGTAACGCCATTCGTCTTCGTGAAGACATACATTACTTGTTCTTTTCGTAATATCAAATTACCAAGAACATCAGTCTTTGTTAGCTCTTTTGATATGATCATAGTCGGGTCGAGTCGAAAGTTAGAAAAATAATTTATCTTGCTAAATTTTTAAACCGAATATGATTTTGAAAATAGAATAATACTTGTAAATTTCTCCATCTTCTTATATATAGGAGGCTTAACCTAAAAAGAAAGAAAAAATTCAAAAAAAAAATCGGAGACAATTGGAACCTTTCCGTTAACATTAATAGAAATTGTCTAAATCTTTAGTTTTTCCTAAAAACTCCAGAAATTGGAAGATAAATTAATAATTATTTCAGTCTATTGGCCCACTAAATATTCAAAATTACATTATTTTATAGAGTAAGAAAACCATATTTTATTTTATTTTATCAAATTCGACAATTATTTTCAAAATTTTCCCATTTCTCTCTCTCTCTGAGCGGAAGCTAATGGGCGTGAAGTATCTTTGGGATGCATTGGAGCCTTGCAAGAAGACTTACACACTCGATCATCTTCAGTGAGTTTGTTGCTTCGTTTCAATTTCACTTCTTCTCTTTAAAGTCTGGGTTTTTAAGAAAGTCTTGACGAGATGTATTGGGGAAATTGCTGCAGAAACAAAAGGGTATGCGTGGATCTCTCTTGTTGGATGGTGGAATTGCATAAAGTTAACCAATCGTATTGCGCCACTAAAGAAAAGGTTTATCTCCGGGGACTCTTTCATCGCCTCCGAGCCCTAATTTCCCTAAACTGCTCCGTCATTTTAGTCTCAGGTAATTCAGCGTTATTTCGCTGCTGGGTCTGTTGTTGAGTAATGGTTGTAGCACAAGCATAAGTCAGTTCTGAGTTATCTGTTTTGCCATCAATTTGTGTCATTTCGCTGCGGTGTCTGTTGTTTTGTATTGTTGAGTAATAGCACAAGCATAAGTCAGTTCTGAGTTATCGGATGCTTTGCTTTAAAGAATTGACTATGTGCCTCGTAATTGTAGATGGTTCAATTCCTGGGATCAAAGTACCATCTTACAGGCGTCGATTAAAATCAAGATTCGAGGTACAATGATGCCAAATGAGGCACTTGTGCTTTTATCCTTGCATATGATGCGGAGTTATTTTTTCGATTTAATGCTTTATTGGTTCAGCCAGGTCGCTGAAGATGCCGTTGAGCCTGGAAAAGAGACTTCACTCAAAAGAAATATGGGGTCCGAGTTCTCGTGTATGATTAAAGAGGCCAAAGTTATTGCTTCAACACTGGGGATACTTTGTTTAGACGGGTAAAAGTGAAAAACTTTACTCACTATGACACTTTGGTTTGAGTGTTTTGCTTTACTTATGCCAAGTTTGCAACTGTAAAATCATATTGATACACAGATTCTCTTCTCTTTCAAATGCAGGGTTGAGGAAGCTGAGGCACAATGTGCTCTGTTAAACTTGGAATCCTTATGTGTAAGAAACATTTCGCAGCTTTAGTTAGTTTCTTGCTCGTCATGCTCTTAACTCAATAGTCAATAATAATAAATTATGGTTTTCATGATCATCGATAGGACGCCTGTTTTAGCTCCGATTCAGATATTTTCCTTTTTGGCGCAAAAACTGTGTATAGAGAGATATGCCTTGGTGAGTGTAAGGAGACTCTTTAGCAGTCTTGGTGTTTTCTTTTTTCATCCGATTTTGTTAGTGGTATTAAATATGGCCTAATAATCTGCCAATGAACTAGGTGAGGGAGGTTACGTTGTTTGCTATGAGATGGAAGACATCAAGAACAAACTTGGGCTTGGACGGAACTCATTGGTAACTTAACGAGTCTCTTTTAGTCATTAGCTTTACATACTTAACCCTGAACTTTCATTTTCACGACGCTGCACCATTTTATTATAAGATCGGCAAAAGCATCACTGATTAATGCAGACTTGCAAAAGGTGGCCTCTGGTATTTTGACCTACAATGTTTTCTCGATAAACTCATGTGATGTAGATGCTATGTATATCTATGGTCCCCCCAGCAACATTGTAGTTTTATGGGATCAATTCCTTTTAGTTGCATTAGAAGACGAGAAAAACGGCTACTGAGTGTTGTCTATAATTTCGTTACATCATAACCTTTTTACCTGCTCTTAAGGTGTTTGCTATGTGTCATCATTTTACAAGGTCACTTATACTGTTATACAATAATTTATTCGGTGTGGTTCAAGATAGCTCTGGCGCTTCTGCTTGGCAGTGACTACTCTCTGGGAGTTCGTGGTATTCGTCAGGTGTGTTGATAACTGAAGCTCTTAAACCATTATCTAGTTTGCATATTATATAAAGAGTTGAGTTTTTAACAGACTTATGGTTGAGTTTCTTCTGTAAACAGGAGAAAGCTTGCGAGATTGTTAGATCTGTTGGAGAAAACGTTATCCTTGAAAAAGTTTCATCAGAAGGACTCTCCTTTGTGAAGAAGCCGAGAAATTCAAAGAAGCAAGTTAGGCCTCCTGTGTGCAGTAAGAAGGGGACCTTACCCTTAGTGGTTATAAATGGTATTTGAAGCAACAACTTCTTCAGTTATATGACATGATTTGCGTATGCAGTTAGTTGCTTTTGGTGTATTTCCAAGAAAATGTTTTTCTCATAGAAGTTCTTTCCGAAAACTTGGTTTTAGGAAGTAATCATGATCCAGAAGGACTGGAACAGATCAAAGAGGTGATTGATGCATTCATGAATCCCAAGTGCCACCCAGCAGACTCTAATACAGTTTCCAGGTTAATCCTTTTTTACATTTCTTTTGTTGTCAGTCCTGCAATGATAGTTCTGCTCCTAAATATACCTATGCACGTGCATATGTCCATCTTTTGTAGCAATCATCTGCCACAAGGAATCACCGGTTTTGTCCTGAATTAAGTCATTGTTTTGCAGTTTCTACATGTAAAGGTTGTAACTATTAGTGCTGCTTGTTTGTGTTAAACTGATAACTTAAAACAAACAAGAGAGCAAAAAGGAAATTGCAGATGGGATAAAATGCTTATAACAGGAATATCTGTTAACTCTGGAGATTAGTGATATAAATTTAAATTCTGGTTTTGCAGGGCTCTGGCTGAATTCTCTTTCCAGCGCACCAAGCTTCAGGAGATATGCCATCAGTTCTTTGAGTGGCCCCCTGAGAAAACAGGTATTACTTTGAATTTTATATGTGTTTCTATTACTTGTAGTTTGCATTTGCATTTGCAGACATTGTTCAGAGACAATTCTGGAACCTAAGTTCTTCTTTCTCTCTATCTTTCTTTTAGATGAATACATACTTCCTAAAATTGCTGAAAGAAATCTGAGAAGGTTCGCTATTCTGCAATCAAGATCAATTGAGGTTGGCGTTAACCTTCCTCTCCACAAGGTACCTTTCTTTCTCTCACTGCAAGCTATTTGCTATAGATTTTAGTTCCCCAGAATCATGTCTCGGGCTCTGGCTATTGAGTTCAGGAACCACGTGTAGTCAACCGTTGAAGCAACTGTACATATCGGGTTTTACGTTAGAATTTCTACGGTACATCATACAAGTTTACGGATTGGCAAGGGAAGTTGTTTTGATTCAGAGATAAAATTTTGTTATCTCAAAAGTTCGTCTTGGTTCTAGCGTTTTTTTTCCGGAGATATTGGTAAATATGAACTATTGGTTTCGTTTAGAGTTTAGAGAAAATTAGCAGCTTAAAGTTAACTGGCTTTCCCTTACATCATTCATTTGGAACTTAAACAAGAACTTGTCTTAACTCTTGCCAGAAACAAAATATTCTTCTGCAGCCGCAGGTGCCAGAGAAGTGCCCCGTGTCTGAAATCATAAAGACTCGCAAAGTACGGGGACGAGAATGTTTTGAAGTCTCATGGAATGACCTAGAAGGGTTAGAGACCTCCATTGTTCCTGCAGATCTTGTAGAAAGGTAATGATAATGATTATAATCTGAGACATTCACTATCATTTACTCAAGGCTGGAAAATAAAGTTGACTAGAGATCTGAAACTTCATAGATCTACTTATGCAGCCAAATGCTACTATTTATCTGTAGACCACCACAAAACTGGTTGGTTGGTTGTTTTACACTGAATAACTGGTCCTACAATTGGTTTTGCCTATTTCAGGGCTTGTCCTGAGAAGATCATAGAGTTCAAGGAGAAAATGGAAGCAAAGAAGAAGAAGCCGAAGCCAAAACAAAAACAACCTAAATCGATACAGAAAGAAACAAGTTCAACGACCAAATCTTCTTCTCTTATCGAACTCAGCCTCAAACTCCAGCACATTGTTCTCAATTCAACTTCTGTAGTAGCTACAAGCACCATAGAAGAAGCAGAGCAAGAGACAGAACAGCAAAACCCCAAGAAACATAATTACTTGTGTCTAATCGATTCTCCTGCTAAAGAAAACTCCAATACTAATTGGTCGGCCATGGATAGATTCGGTGTTGGCCCGAGTTCTTGTTCATTGTATCTGGAAACAGAAGTCATTGATCTGATAAGCCCTTGTCCAGAAGCTCGTTCACGGAGTATGTCAAGAAGTTATCAAGAGCAGAAGAGCCATGATCAAAAACTTGAGACTGTGATTGAGCTGAGTGATTCAGAGACAGATGATGAAGAACATTGCAGATAAAGCAGAGAGCTTAGGATGTTTCTTGAAAATATTAGGAAAGATATTATCCTCTGAACAAACGAGGACGATGACCATTTACGATGAACCGCAAATTATTGAACCGCAAAATCATTTTTTCCCCTCTCTTCACCATTTTTGCCAAAAAATGATTATGTGAAAGAAATTGAAGAAACAAAGATGAAATCACCAAAATGAGCAGAAGAAAAGCTCTGATGAACAAAGAGAGTTTGTTAAATGATTTCATCATTGGCAGTTAAAAAAAAAGAATATGTTACATGGTTTATAAACAACTAGATTAGGATTCGCATATACACGAGTTTATAGTTTAATAATTTATGACATGTGAAAAAGAAACTATAAATGAAAAAAATGAAAAATCAAATTAGACCACCCGTAAAAATAAATAATATAAGATTGAGACTGTCAACGCGAAACTACCTATAGAAAAGCCTAGCTATTTATTCATTTTGATTATCCTATTTTTTATTATATTTAATTAGTTTTTAATTCAAACTTGTCACATAATTCTAAATATTTAATTTTCATATTTTTATTCAAACTAATGGACCATATAGGTCCACAGATCCCTCCGACGAAGAAGCTTCTAGACTCTGGTATGGAATTTTATCGCTGTCGAACTCGATTCTCGTATGGTTCTTGAGTTTCTGAGCCACTTTCAAGAAACTTCTCATATGATGATTTTGTTTTGCTATAAGTTCTATTTCTCAGCCAAATCTGGGTTTTGAACAATTCCAAGTTTAGTTGTTTCATGCATTTTGTTGAATCTTTATAACGTGATATGTTGAAAATTTAATTTGCGGAATCCATTAAACTAATTGATTCTAATATGTTTAATGCATGGCCGACTTAACTAGGGCGATCGCCCCCGGGCCTATGCCAGTGTTTTTTTTTAAAAGTTTTGGTTTAGATATTTAATAATTTTTAATAAATATATATAAAATGAAATCAGTTTTACAATAAAAAAAATTTAGATATATATATTTTTCAATTTTCAGAACCAAATTTCTAAAAATCTCATATAAAATAGTTAAAAATGTGATATGTTTTAAAAAAAATTCAAACCAAGGGTTATATAGCGGTTTAAAAAATGTGATCTTTTTCCAAACGAAGTCCCTCTTTGCCATGTCATCGATACAACCAAAGGTTATATAGTGTGTTGACACAGACTTAATTGGGTTGACCTGCATTTTCGACAACCCTGAAGGTTGATTTGCAGAAAACCTTTTTATTTATGTAAATAGCTAAAAAAAAATTATTGCTTAAAGTATTGAGCCGGCCTTGGTTTAATGCTTCATTGATCGTTTAGAAAAAATCGCAGGTGGCTTGCAGGAAAGATGAACAAGTTGTTGGAATATGGGAGAAAAGCTATATTCTATGTGATGAAAGGAGAATCCGGAGTTACAAGTTGCAACTCGAAAAGTGTATCCAACCGTTTTTTTTTCTTTTTTTTTTGTGGTGATGCTTTTTCTTTTGATGAGCATTGAATTTGGAATTACCTTCATTGACCTGTTTTAGCTCACGAATGGTTTATTGCTTTTCATGAATTACTAATGGTGTACGTGAAAAGGATTATTGAGGCCTTGAGAAACTGGATTTTTTTTACCTGGTCAAGATGTTTAATAGAATTTAAACATAGAGTAAAAACTCAAATGATTATGCAGTAGAACAATTTTGATGAAATGGCTGATGGCTGAGAAATTATTTGGTTCTACTCGATCAACTTCTGCAAGGAGTTTCTCAATCTGACCATTCATTGATGTGAGCTTAGTGTTTGATGACTTACTTTTGTGTTAAAACGACATGTTTGTGTGGAGAAATTATAGAATACATGTTTATGCAGACAAATTATAGTTGACATGTTTGTGTGGACATGTTTCGTGGTACATACATGTTTTTCTATGAACATTTTGATTTTATTTGCATAGTATAGGTAGTCTCTTTGAGAGTTATGTGATGATAGATTGACCAGTTCCCTCTGCAGCAGAACCTGAAGTCGTATAACATATTGAAATCAATTTTTTGCAGTTGCGAGAATCAGGAGGAGCCGCAGATTCAGAAGCAATGTTCCAAAACTGAAGAAGGATTTACAAGCGGAGTTTAGTGTACTCTCAGAAATTTGTGGTTACGAAAGCGGAAGATGCTTTGTTTTAGATGATTTTGATTCATATAGGTTTTACAAATAAGTTGAAATGAAACTACAAAAAGTGTATTAAATCTTTTGATGTAACCATCTTAATCTCCATTCAGGAAAGAGGACGATGCTTGGTTGTAGATGATTTTGAATTCTATAGCTTTGACAAATATGTTCAAATGAAACTACTAAAAAAATTTCAAATCTTCTGAGGTCTTCGATTGTGTCCACGATATGTTGTCTATAATTTGTCATGTTCACATCATTTGTAAACCATACATTGTTCATGACACGTTGTCCACGATATGTAATTCACACTCACTAGTCCACATATATTTTATATTAACGTATACGCTAATATTTTTGGATAACGTGAGTGTGAACAACGTATCGTGGACAATGTATTGTGTACAACGTACAGTTTACAAGTGATGTGAATAGATGATTCGATTTGAAACACTAATCACGGCTAAATGATTCGATTTGAAACACTAATCACCATGAAGTATGAATATCCACCAGAAACAAATGATATAGTATTGAATTATGCAATTTACATCAAGAGTTATGTAATGTTGGCTATGGTCCTAAGAATCCAACAAAATCATGTATTGAACAAAAGCATGTATTAGACTATTGTAACTAAGTACACGATCTCATGTCCATGATATCTTGTTCTTCGAAGTGTTCAATACATTGTTCACCATCCACTGGAATCCATTCACGATCTCATGTCCACGATATCGTCTCCATTAGATCCGGTGATTCGTTTAGATACCTTCTCTGAGTTTTTCTTCTTCTACTATATAAGAATCAATTCACAACGAGCCCATCTCGATCACCCAATCAACCATCGAACTTAATCAGGCATTGATATTGACAGAACAACAGTGATTTAACAAAGGAACTATAGCCTCTGTACATCATCAAAATCTCAATTGCGTCTCTCAGAAGATCAAATTTCAGAGGATAGAAACAACAATTGGTCGATCAAAACATACGGCGAAAGAGTACATGTGCCTCCATCACCAACAATGACGAGCTTGAAGGTAGGATAATTGACGGTTCACTGGTTTGGTAGAACGGCGGTATTCTCACTCGTCGGAGCCGTTTTCTCCGATGAGATATAATCTCTTCGTCTGTTCTTGCCGTGTTGTTCATCGGATCTTTAGGCTTATCCGGCGTCATGGCGTAACGAGGGAACAATAGCTCAAACACCACTTTTTGTTTGTGAAGTTTGTTCTCAAATGCCACTTTCTAATAATTAATTTCATTTTGATTTTGTTTTAATATAAAAAATGAAGGAAATACCTTGCTTCGGGCCAAAATCACATCTGTCTCTCCAGGTGTCGAGTTATTCACCTCTACCCATGCTATTCAGCCATACCCTTTCCCTTTTAATGAAAAATGTGATATCCCCATCTTGCCCTTCTAATTTCGAAAATAGGACATTAAAAAAAGAATTGCTGACCAATGAGAATAAAGGGAATTTCATCCAATCAGAAGGTAAGTTTACAAATTTCGACCAATTAGAACAAAACAAATTTGGGCCAATCAGAAAGGAGAATTACAAATTTCGACCAATTAAAACAAAACAAATTTGGGCCAATCAAAAGATGAGAAAAGGAAAAAAAAACAATAAGGCGCCAAAAATTCCAGCTAATCAGGTGTCAGGAAAAAAAAACTTTTCTCTCAAAAACAGATTCGCAGAATTCATCACCCATTCATCGCGAGAGCTCTTCTTCTGGGAAACGACAACTCTTCTTCTACTTCTTCATCTGCCATTGAAGATTAGAAACGAGGTTAGTTTTTCTATTATATTAGTAGATCATCCCCTAGAAAACCTATGGGATAGAGGGGGATTTGAATTGAATTTACAAAATGAGGGGATATCAATTGAAATTATAAATTCGGGGGATTTCAATTCAAATTACAAATTCGGGGGATTTCAATTGAAATTACAAATTCTTAATTGAATTTATAGATTATCGTAGGTAGAATATAGTTTTTGCCCCGATTTCACCCAATTTGCTGTGATACAGGAAAACTGGAAATAATTGGTATTACTGAGGCAAGTGTACAACTGAGAGCTATTGGTATTACTGGATTCTAATGTAGTTTTTAATTTATATTCAGGAGACAATGATCACAAACATGCTTTTTGATTATGGATGATATTATTCAAAGTGTGGAGAAGAGGATAAATGGATTTCAAAAGAAGGTTGCATGTACGCTGTAATGTTTAAAACATCATGTTTGGAAGAGATAACTTACTCGGTGATAGTGGATAGGATATGCAAGAAGGTTGGGGTAGCTGAATCTACGACGAAGCTGAAACCGAGTTACATTCCAATTGTAGTGAAAACTCAGAGACGATTGTATATTTTGGATGATGAGGATGTCTCTGTCTATCTAACTACCTTGGATAAAGAGCAACACAAAAGTTTTTTGAATGTAGAGGTTGTAGAGGACAGCAAAGATGTTGATATAAATGAGTTGGGCGAGCAATTTTCAAGAGTAGAGAATGTAAGTTCATTTGGTGTGAATTACAGCGATAATGGTAGAGCTAATGTTGGCGTAAATGATGGTAATGGTGGAGTTAATGATGGTGTCATTGCTATTTACACAGGAAACTGTTCAACAGAACAACATCATAAGCCGATAGAGAATGCATATTGTGAGAATGTAGATGGAGAAAACGTAGATGGTGAGAATGCATCACGTGAAGATGGGGATAACGATGAAGATAACGGTCTGGAAAGTTCCCGAAGGCTTGAAATTGTTGAGTTTCAACATTTTGGAGAAGAACAACAGTTTGTAGATGCATGGGAAGATGGTATGGGTCTTAAAGTAGGCCAAGAATTTGCAAGTAAGCAGGAATTGATATATGTCATTGATAGAGCTTCACATCATAATTGTTTTGGGATCACTTTAAGTAAGTCGGATAAGAGTAGATATGTGGTAAAATGCGGTGAAGACGGTTGTAATTGGTATCTACGAGCTACGAAGGCTACGAATGCAACTTTGTTCACTGTTAGAGTGTACAAGAAGATACATACATGCTCTCGGGCTACTTCGAGTACAAGCATCAAACAAAGGAAAGGCACACCATGATTAGTTGCTGGTATTGTCTCTGAGTTGTATCCAGGTCAATTGGAACTCCCAGCTCCTAAAAGTATCATCTTTTTGGTTCAAGGAAACGCTAGTGTGAATGTGTCATACTCTACCGCATGGAGAGTGAAACAAAAAGCTCTGAGCTTGGTGCGTGGTAGTCCAGAAGAAAGTTATAATGATTTGTATTCATATTTGTACATGTTAGAGCAGGTCAATCCCGATACAAGAACAAGTGTTTTATTAAGTACGTATTCGTCGCTTTGGGAGCTTGCATTGAAGGGTTTCGAGCAATGAGGAAAGTGATCATTGTGGATGCAACTTTTCTGAAGAACCAACATGGGGGTGTGCTAATTTTTGCAACAGCTCATGATCCTAATCATCACCATTATCCCATTGCTTTTGCTGTAGTTGATGCTGAAAACAACGCGAATTGGAACTGGTTTTTCAATACGCTGAAAACAGTGATACCCGATAGTCCTGAATTTGTGTTTGTTTCGGACAGAAATGCAAGCCTCATCAAAGCAATAGGTGAGGTGTACCCGAGCTCTAAACATGGGTATTGCATCTTTCATTTGTCCCAGAATGTGAGATTGCACGTTAGAATGGACAAAGATGTTGTTGCAGAAAAATTCAGGGATTGCGCAAGGCTGTATACAGAGGCTGAGTTTCTAGAAGCATACAGTGAATTGCGGAATACTTATCCTAATGTAGGAAAGTATCTGGATGGTAGTGTAGATGAGGCGAAATGGGCAAGGTGTTATTTTTCAGGAGAAAGGTTCAACATAGACACCAGTAATTGTGTAAAGTCCATGAACAATACCTTTCTTAATGCGAGAAAGTACTCGTTATTACCTATGATTGATGCAATTGTTGCAAAATTGGCTGGGTGGTTTAACAAACATAGGAACGAGTCTGTTGCTGCATCGGACGCACATAAACTGGTCCCCTTTGTGGAGAACATAGTGCACGGTAGGGTAGCCATTGCGAGGAAGCTATCGGTGAGTGAGATAAACTTCTTTCACCTTGAATACAGTGTAATTGGACGTGATGGGAAGACTTATTTGGTGAACTTGAGAAGGAAAACTTGCGATTGCAAGTGTTTTGATACAGACAAGTATCCTTGTGTCTATGCAATAGCCGCTACAATTGTTTTCATGAAACAGCCAGGAAGAACAGAGGATATTCATGTAGAGAAATTGTACTCGAAGTATTATTTGATGGAGATGTGGGCATTGGCGTATTATAGGACGATATATCTGGTTCCGCATAAGTCCCAGTGGATTATTCCGGATCATATACAACAATTGTGTGCCTTAACCCCGGATTACAAAAAAAAGGGGTAGAAGGCATATAACCAGGCATCCATCGGTTGGAGAACGTCGCCGAAGGACGAGTAATAGGCCTGTGCGTGGCCAAGGTGAAGGCTTATTTAGCTATTTTAACTGCAGTAGGGATAGTAGGGATAGTAGCGAAGTTTAAATTGTTTACTAGACAATTTTGTAATATTAAAAAAATCGAAAATTGTCATGTTCTTGTCGTATATGACAGTCTGTTCTTTTTACTTGAATATTAAAAAAAAAACAAAAATACAGTAATTATACGAGTTTTATTAATCATATTTACTTAACGATACAAAAATTATTAATTGTCATTCACATATTTAATAAATGTTTTAGTACAATCTATTTCATAAACTTTACCATTTTGGAAAATAAATGTTTACAACATCTGATCAAATTGTATTGTTCCCATCAAGAACCTTATACTTCTATGGACACTTTGTTAATCTTAACCATCTTTTGAAGCGAAAGTTATTAAATAAGCAATTTATGAAATATTTTTCCATAAAAACGTTTTAAATTCACTCTAATTACAATAAATCTAGTATAAAATCAAAACTAATTACGTTTAGAAAGGGTATTACTAATTATAAGTTATAATCCGAAAAGTACAACTACATGTTGTCGAGTAAAACCAGAACATTATGTACTACTATGTGTTAAATCCCAGAATTTTTTATTCATGTAATTGCCAAGTGTCCATGTGTTATTGGAAGATAAGATTATGGCGGCGGCACGTGAGAAACGACTGCGATCAAATTCATGTAATTGCCAAGTCTCAATTTTTACCCCCAAAATTCAAAATTCTCAAATCTCAAATTCCAATTTCCCCCCTTTTTCCCCACCCAAACCCAAAACTCACAAAAATCCCGAAAATACTCATTTTTCCCGAAATCCCGAAAATACTCATTTCTCCCCGAAAATCAAAAAATCCCCCCTGAACGCAGAGAAGACGAAGAATACCGAGTATCAGCTCTTCCAAGAGATCAAGTCTGAGCCCTCCTCCTAAACGCAGTGAGAATTTTGGAATTCTGACTGCTTGTTTTTGTCGTGCGGCACCAACCATTGAAATTTCTTACACGAATCTGGATCCAGGAAGGAGATACTACAGCTGCGCCCTCAAATATGTAAGCAAAATTCTTATTTTCAGTTTATTTTTGTGTAACAAATGGTTATGGGCATCTTTTCATTTCGTGTAGACTCCATCCGGAGGATGCCATTTTTACAAATGGTGGGATGATGCAATAACAGAGGAGATCGGTGACATTCGGAGAGCCATTCGGAACGAGATGGCAGACCAAGAAAATTCCATTCGATACGACCTTAGGAGGGCTAAGCATGACCACGGTTACGGTTAATGCGGTTAAGGTTATTTAACCACCGGTTACGGTTAAATTTTTTTTTAACCTTAACCTTAACCGTTTAATATACGGTTAAAACGGTTACGGTTAAATACGAGTCCGGTTAATGCGGTTACGGTTAGATACGGTTACTGTTATCTGATGATAATAAATGGTTAATGTCATTATTTATAATTAAATAATTATAAATTTTATAAACTAGAATAATAATAAAAAATTATCTATTTTGACGAATGACGATGACCACTATGTTTACAGTTTTTTATTTAGCTCCATTATGAGATTTAGCTCTATTTGTTTTTGTTTTTTTTTTATATGTGAACTTTAAATTTGAAATTTTTTGTTTGCCTCACAAATTTTTTTGTAGTCGACAAACATATATCGAATATCTTAAACTATTAAAAAATAGTTACATGAAATGAGTATTAAGAGAAATCATAGAAAATATTTTAATTAATATTTCTATTTGTTAGATTTGCATTTGCTATTGGTAAATTGATTATATATAATTTTCTTTGAATTTTTAATTTTACAGAACTAATTATAATTATTAGTATATATAATTTTATTTTTAAAAAGGTTACGGTTAAAAATTTACGGTTTAACCTTGCAGTTAACCAACGGTTTTGATACGGTTACGGTTAATAATTTTTTTAACCATAACTAATATATTTTTACGGTTAACGGCTACGGTTTTTAACCGTCTGACACGGTTACGGTCTGGTTACGGTTTGAAAACGGTACGGTTACGGTTCCATTTTGGTCAAGCCTAAGGAGGGTTTGGACATGCCTTCAGCATGAAGCGGCCGGAATTAGAGACCTCCGAGAATCTATTAAAGAGCTGAAAGAATCTTATCACAGCCTTAGTAGCATCGTGTGTGACTCAATTGTGAATGAAATTAATCTGGCTTCAGATGCCTTTCACCGAAACGAGTTTTACAAGGAAGTGAAGGTGATGGTTACTCTCTCTGTTCTTGCCATTGTCTTCGTATCTTCAACCATCTACTTGTTTAAGTAGATAATATTAATCTTGATCTTATGTTGTTCATAACTTTTGTGAATCTTGATTTTCTGGATTTAGAATTGTTGTTCAAAATTTTCGAGTAGTTGAACCGAGAAACACCGAGTATTACCGACTTTTGGAAATTTTGAATTTTCGAGTAGTTGGACCTATAATTACCGAGTATTACACAATTTTGGAAATTTTGAATTTTGATTTTTCGAGTAGTTGGACCGAGAATTGCCGAGTATTACCCAATTTTAGAAATTTTGAATTTTCGAATAGTTGGACCGAAAATTACCGAGTATTACCCAATTTTGGAAATTTTGAATTTTCGAATAGTTGGGCCGAGAATTACCGAGTATTACCCAATTTTGGAAATTTTGAATTTTCGAATAGTTGGGCCGAGAATTACCGAGTATTACCCAATTTTGGAAATTTTGATTTTTCGAGTAGTTGGACCGACAATTACCGAGTATTATCCAATTTTGAATTTTGAATTTTCGAGTAGTTGGACCGAGAATTCCCGAGTATTACCTAATTTTGAATTTTTTTTATTTAAGAGTATTTGGAACGAGAATTTCCCAATTTATAAATTTCTTAATTTACGAGTAGTTGAACCGAGAATTACCGAATATTATCTCTGACTTGTCATATGTTTTGTTAATTTTTTAATTTACGTATAATTGTACCCATTTATTTGTACCTAGAGAACTATGAAATATTTATATATAAACAAAATTACATATAAATATATAAAAAAACATATAAACAAAAAAAAACATTAAAAATATAATATTAAACATAAAAAAAAAAACAAAAAACATAAACATAACATAAAAAAAAAACATAATATTAGTTTGTTTTTCGCCGTGGATTTAACCATGGCGTACTCCTTCGTCTGTCATTGTGTCTCACCATCATAGCGCTCCCTCTCCCCGCGATACATGAAGGCGATGTGTTCATCGAACACATCGCCTTCATTCACCTTAGGGTGAATGAGCATGTCCGCCAACGCCTCCAGGAGCTCATTCATCGACGACCCCATCGACCACCCGGTGGCCAGAAGTCAGGGGTGGAAGACGGCGCCTTTCACACTCACGTTAGGGTGGAATATCGGTGTGATGAAATAGACAGTGGGGGAGAACTGACCCCCTTCGTAAGGGCTGCTCGGGGGTCCGTTGAGGGTCGCCTCCCACTCTGCGAGGTCTTCCCCAACAGGGCCTGCGGCGAACCATGCGTTAGGGTTCTGCGTAATTTCTTTCAGGTGCCGCTTGATCCACACAGTCGCCATGAGAGATGAGAGAAAATAGATGAGAGATGAGAGATGAGAGAAGATAGATAAGAGATGATAATGAAAGATGAGAATAACGTGTATTTATAGAAGGGAAGGGAAAGGGCAAAGGTCGCCACGAAAGAGGAGTAGTTATGGCATGGTATTACTACTTCGAAGCGGTACAACTACCGCCCTTACCTTCATTTATTATTTCTACTGCATACAGATTTGACAGTTTTGACGCCACGAACAGCCACGTAAACCGAGTGGACATAATTAATTTAATTTAAGTAATTTCACAAAAACATTCCGTAAACCGACGCCTTGGGAACATGATAAACCTTATTCTCTCACCACTCCTTAATTGATGAAGTGGTTTACAACCACTTCGAATTTACTTACCCGAATTGAATTACTTAAAAATACCACCGCTTTCTTTTTTTAAATCTTTAATTACCATGATTTGACCGCCACTACATCATTGATTGCCACTACCCATCGATTATATACAATATAAGTTCCGTATATGACTATTTTATTTAATGTTTCTTGATTACTCAGATTATCCAAAAACATAATAAAGAGTCATTTCCAAAAACAAACCATGATTAAATTGAGAGAGAAGATAGAGGGAAAAAACAGTTCAACGCTTCCTCTGCCGAGTGATTGGGCCTGTCATCCTCGAAGCCTCCTCCTGTTTCCGTTTCCCAACACCCTCTTCTTCCTCAACAGGAGCAACAGCCGTAGCCTCGGCCTCTTTTGCTTGTCCCTACAAATACATCATAGTGTTACCGAACAATACCAAGTAATACATCATAGTGTTACCGAACAATATCAAGTAATACCGAAACCACATTTCAAAGTTAAATACCTCTTCTCTTCTCGTATGTCTAGTCACGTACGTCCTACCAATCATCTTCTCCTTCTCCTTCTCCTTCTCCTTCTCCTTCTCCTTCTCCTGCTCCTTCTCCTTCTCCTTCTCATTCTCAATTGCCACCTGACGTCTCCCTTCTTCACCTTCTTCTCCTACCTGCTCTCCTTGTCCTTCTCTTCTTGCCTCTTTCACGTATTCTTCAACGGAGTTGAGTCTTCTATCAATGCCATCCATGCGGTCCATGATTTGGAGAAACTGATAGTCCATACTTTTCTTCAAGTTCTGTAGCTGTTCCACAAATCCAACCGGAGCGACATTGACATTCTCCCTAGCCACATCACGATTATGGACCCTCTCCTTATCATCTCCTCGGGCAGCAACATCAATGCTGAATAGCTCTTTCCAGAATATCGGCTTCCCTTCGTCTATTAGACGCTTCGACCAACTATCAGGAACTACATCAGAGAAATCTGGCTCCTCATACTCCTCACCCACGATTCGAGCCATCATAATTTCCTCATCCAAGGATGGTTGCAAGATACTGTGAATGTCCTGTGAATATAAAAATTTACAATTTAAAAACAAGTAAATGCTACATAGATAATGGAAAACCTATAAGATGATTTTCAACCTTAGTATCACCAAGTGCTTCATATAATTCCGATAAAGGAAAACATTTGAGTGCGAATGGTCGCCACTTTTGTTTGCACATCCGAGGACAATCCCTCTCTGCTCTTCTAACATCTTCTCTGTATTTGTTCTTCAGATTTGGGACTGCCTCAAAAGCTAAAATCTACAAATAACACACCAAATTACAAATAAAATCATAAAAACAAGAAAAGGATTACTTACCTCCAACGGAGTAACAAAGCTTGGATATGTCCATGAATCTGTTTCGATGACCCCATTGAAATGCTTCATTGTATGATCAATTTCCTTCATATTCACTTCGAAGGAAAACTGCTCCCATGGGAATGTCCGACACGCTTCAAGATCGTTCACAATCCTAAGAAAAAACGGTTCCACAAAACGGTTCCAAGACCGGTCTTCGACTTTCCACTTATTATGCTAGTTAAGAAGTAGACGACACATATTTTCAAACGATCTGGACAAGCTCGCATCTTGCCAAGCTTTTATTCAATAGCAGCAATTGAGGGGACGGTTCCTTTCTTAAAATACCTCGATTTGAACTCATCATTTCCCATTCTCTCAAAGTCATCTTCTGGATACGGACGACAGTCTAATCCAGATAGGAGTGCATGTTCTCTGAGAGAATAGCGGATGAGAACACCATTAACAACAAACCAACATTCCTTCCTCTTATTTGTACTTGCCGTCCGAAGAAGAAGCAACCACATACCCATCACCTTATGATATGGGTCCCTATGCATGTGCCAAAAATGCTTGAACTGCGGATGCTCTGTAAACCACCTCAGCTCGTCAGGTTGAAGTCATATAGACTCCAATTTCTCCATTGTTTTGTGGATAAATCACCTTGTTGCCAACTTGATTACCTTGTTATATTCACTTGTATCGAAGAACATCCTCTCAGGTTGCAATGGCTGGTCTTCCTCCTCGATATACGTTGGCTTTCGCCACAGTGTTAACTGACTACCCTCACCATTCACTTCCGACGGTTCTGGAGGCGAGTTTGTATACATTTCCGGTACCGGATGAGTCTCAATTTCTTCGATAATAGCCATAACAGAAGTTCTACGAAGTTATAACACAACCATTAGCATCCGAAATCCAACTCTACACAAAAATCGAATTCCTTTGTTTCTACACAAAACTCGAATTCCCAAATTTCATATTCCATTCTACTCAATTTCGAATCTAGTTGAACGAAACACAGAAGAATAAGAGGAAGGACGAACCTGATTTAGAGACGGGAATTCGATTCTCCAGTAATCACTACCACTATCTTAGTTGTACATTTTAGTACCAAATAGGAGGGAAGAACTTTCGAATCGACACAAGTTTTTGGGAAAGATGTTGCTCGGGATTCGACAATTTTAGGTTTTAATTTTGGGTGTTACCCGATTTCAGCGATTTCAACCCAATAATCGCGGGTCTGGTGTAGAATTCGATCCGATTTTGCAGGTCTAGAGTGGTGTCGCGGGTGGAGGGTGGATATCGCGGGTTTGGGTGTGGATATAGCTGGTTGGGTTGGTAATTACCAAAGTTTTATAAGGGTGAGTAGTATTTTCTCGCTTTTTGATTTAAAAATAAATCAAAATGAAATTAGTTTTTATAACGGGGGCATATGTGAATAATGGTCTTCTGAAAAGGGCATCTCAACATCCCCCCCCCCCCCCCCCCCCCCCATTGCTTCTCCTCTTACATCTACAATATTACCAATCCAACCACAATTTACCCACCCAAATCCAAAGATCCGACCAAACCCACATATTTTATCCCCAAATAATTATATTATAAAAAAAAAAATCTCTGACTTCTTCTCTCAACTGCGTCGTATTTTCACAATTTTCCTGAGACTCATCACCACCAAATCGCCAATTCTCACCTTCTCTCCCGATCTATCATCGTCGCATCTTCGAAATCGGCGACGACTCCTGCTTTTACAAACTCGCTGTCTGTTGTCATGGCCTCTTCCACGCAAGAATTCTCCTCGAAAACTCTGATTTTGGTCTAGAACGTGAGCTCAGCCCCGATCAAAGCCTCAATAGATCGATCTGATACCTACGCCGACGGATCCGGCTCACAGCGATGGCGAGATTACGAAACCAATCGGATCTACTTTAGAAACGACTTCGTTTAAATCTCTCTATGATGACCTCTACACTGATACTCTCTCCGCTCCTCCCGAAGATTCCGTCAAGAAAGAAGAAGAAGAAATTGAAACAAGTGAGATCAGACCCGTACGCGGTCCTCCTCTAAGGAACAATGGAAGACTTGCCGATCTCTAGGATCTCATCTAGCTTACGGCGGTTGGAATCTCAGCCGAGAACAAGGCAACAAGCTCTTCACGAGCAGGTTTAGCGGTGATTATCTCTACATTTGCAATTGGCCTGGATGCATCCACGTCTAGAAAAACCGAAACTACATGTTGTTCAGAGGCGTTTTCAAGGATTTCAAAAGGTCTCGAGTGTGGAGAACGATAAACGACGGTAATCAGAGTAAGGTTTCGAGGTTGAAATGCGCATTTTTTTTGTGCGACGAGACTTGGGATCTACATTCGCCGTTTTGCTTGAGAAGAGTCTTTGGGTTTCACGATGATGAGCTTATGTCTGTGAGAATGGACATGTCTCTGGTGCTTGGACAACTTTACCTCTCTACATTTGAGGGATAATTAGAAAAAAGGTCTTTGATTCTTCTTCTCAAGTCTTTTATGATAATATGTATCTTTACCAAATTTCCGTGAATTGTTTGATGTTTGTAGGAAATGTGATCATTTGTGTTTTGTTTCTGGTTAATATTTTTACTTGAGGTAATATGTATTTCATATTTTGTCAAACAAATCTCCTTCGTTAGTTGACATTTTCCATTTTCCATTTTACAGGAGAGGCAAAAGGTAATATATGATGAACAGAAAAAAAGACATGGAGGAGAAAGAAGAGTCGGTGACATTTAACTATTTTACAGGAGGTGTGAGATGTTTCAGTTGTGTTGGCCTTTTCTCATTTTGGATTCAGAATAAATGTACATGATTCGCAGATTGGCTAAAGGGAAATTCAGGGTCTTGATGATGTATTTTGGTGTGAATACTATTTTTTATATGATTTATTTATACTAGCTGACAAACAAAATGATTTATTATATAAAATATTTCATTAGAACGTTTGATTGTAAGTTTTATTATTATTAATCAGATAAATTTTTGTGTTTATTAAATTTTTGTTGTTATAAAAAGAAACCATAACGTTTTTATTAATTTAAGTTTTCGGTACAACTGGATTTATTAGGTTCAACTAAGATCAAAATTAAACCATACAATTTGGTAAACTTATTATACTGTGTAAGTTATTCGGTACAATTGCATAAAACTATTATAACTATATAAACTAAAATTACAGTTAAAATATATTAAAAACATAATTAATAATTAAAAAAAATTATAATAAAAATTAAAAGAAAAAGGAGGTTGCCAAAATTTTAAAAAAAATTAAAAAGAAAATGAACCAATTGGAAAAAATAAGGAATATTTTAAATATTCAAAATATTAAAATCATCCCCACGTGTGTTATAGTATACCTTTGACGGCTATATATTTATTAAAGTTGGTGTGGTTTAAGCATAGTTGTTCCCTAGATGTACAGTTGTACACCAAACATCATAGTTGTACTTTTGGCGATATTTGTGTATTTTAAGTTTGACCTTAATATAAATGATTATGTTGTAGTTGTACACGTGATTTCCCACAGTTATGTACCATTTATGAGGTTTTCATAAGATAATTTGCACGAAATCGTATTTTCACCTCTTTTCCATCATAAGAGGTGAATATTAACAAAGTCTTCCTTATACTATAAGGAGTACTTCATGTGAGAAAAAGCATATGTATTAGGAAAATGTTTAATTCGTTTTTTATTGATTAATAATCGTTTCTTTATGTATTACGAATCCTTTCTATACCTTAATTTACCATTTTTAATATTAGTTAGATATTATATTAATAATTTTGATTGTATAATTATTTTGTTCGTAGTTGTACTAGTTGAACATGGTTGTACAAATTCGAGAAATACAACAACAAACATGTTCTTATTTGTACTTAGTTGAACCTGATTGTACAAATCCGAGAAATACTGATACATACATGTTCTTAGTTGTACTAGTTGAACCCGGTTGTAAAAATCCGAGTAATACAGCAACATACATATTTCTTCGCCCCGCTCTTGAAATTTGATCGACCCTCTGAATTTTTCCAAATCATCATTCGATAACTCCACATGCAAAACAAGTCGAAGTCCCTTTTTCTTCCGATGTCGTCAGATAAACAAAAACGTCCTCGTCATCTATAATATATGACTATCTCGCAGCATTAGATACACTATAACTCAATTTCACCTTCCTCGGAGTTAAATCTATTAACATCGAATAAGTTATCTCTTCCATGGATGCGGTCTTAAACGATATAGCGTATACGAAATTTATTGAAACCCATTCATTCTCTTCTGTATAGTACCCTCCATAGTCAAAATGGACGTTTCTGTGCCTCTTCCTCATCGCCTCCTGGAAATAGGATAAAAAACATAAATTACGAATTACACAATTTGTCAAATTTATTCTATTTGTACCAGTTGTCCTAATATATCTCAGTTATACCATTTGAACCAGTGGTCCTACTATCTCTCAGTTATACCATTTGAACCAGTTGTCCTACTATCTCTCAGTTATACCATTTGTTTCAATTGTCCTATGTCTGCAGATTTCCATATTTGGGATCGATTCTAAATCGGGGTTTCCTCTAAATTTACCACAAATTCAACACCATTCAACAGCTAAATTCGATAAATAACCTATGGAAATAGCTATTCTTCCCATTAAACATGATTACAAACCAAATGTGCTACCAAAACAACCAAATTTAATTTCAAATCCCTAAATCTGACAAATCCCCAAATCCCCTATCAATAAACTCACCAAACCCGATGAAAAAATGAGAAGAAACCGACGCCAACAAGAACGGAGAACTCGCCGGAGGGGACGGCGGACGTGGTTGAAGGAGCTCGGTTTGAGCAACAATGGCGAGGAAGAGGAGGAGCTCACGGGAAGAAGGTAAGCGCTTTTTTTTCCTTTTCTAGGTCTGTTTTGTTTTTTCGTTTAAAAAAAAACAAATATCATTATGGATATAATCAACATTCTACATACTGGATGACATGTAAATTAGTACGTGACATGGTAAAAAAATTTCTTTACAAAAGTGGCATCTGAGAAGTTCCCTCCGTAACGAGAGATAAGACTTTTTGTTAAGTCAGAGGGCATTATGGGATTATCAATTTATCTAAAGTGGTAAAAGTACCCCCAATAGTTAGAAGTGTGATACGAAAGTGTATGTAATTTAACTCATATATTCGTCGCCTAAAAGAGATACGAGAGAACAAAGTATTGAAGAAGAAAAAAAACAACTTATGGGATTAAACATGTGTTGTTTATAACAAGGGTAAACGACCTTGAAAATTTGTCACCTTCGTATGAGTGTTTTATGGGATTTGGGTTTGATTTGAAAACTCCAGATTCATGGTTTTTGTGAACAGTAAAATCCCTTTTGATGCCTTTTTTTTTTTTTTTTTTTTGAATCGATGCCTCTTGTTGTGTACTCATGAGACAATGGTTTATTGAGATCCAAATAATTTTATAATGTAAATTTCGATTTTTTCTGGGGAATTTTGATATTTTCTGGGGATTTTAAGGGTGAAGTAGAAGAAGAATAAGAACAAATTGGGTCGGGTTAGATTTCAGTTGGGTCAGTTTTTAAATTTGGTATGGTATTGGTATAAGTGGTTTAGCTTGTAAACTATTTAAACCGACGAATATGGGTAAATATGTTTTGAACTTTCGGATTGGAAGAAAATATGTTTTTAACTTTCAAATCAGGGGATATAAAACGAAAGTGAAACTTCGTGTGGATCTTACTAGGTAACACTTTTTCGAGAGAGAAATATAAATGCTACCCCATATATAAAGGTAAAATATAAATAATAATTTTGGTATGGTGCTTTTTGGGCTTTGGTGATTTTTGGGCTTTGACCCAAAGCTACTAATTCAAAATGTACACATAATTTTTCAAATAATATCTAATCCATTACAATAGAGTACTATTTTGTGTCCAAACAGGAAAAAATAAAAATAAATCTATTATTATCGTGGATAACTTTTATTCTTTTTGTGGATAACTACTATTTATATTGCCAAACATATATTTTTGATTAAATTAAAAATGAATTATTAATTATATTTGGTTCAATTAAAGAGTAGTTTAATTAATTAATCCAATTATATATATATATATATATATATATATATTAATTTTAATTCGTAATTATAAAATTCAGATTATGCAAAAAAATAAATTAAATATTTAAAATTATAAATAAAATCGATTATTATAAATTACATATTACAAAATAATTTAAAATTTTAATATTATTTTGTTACGAAAATAATATTACTTATTTTGAATTTTTGAATTTAGATTATGGCAAATATTTTAATAATCATTTTTTTTAAATGATACATATTCAAAATTAACAATTTGTATTGAAAGATAATCTTAAATTTTGAATTTAATAAAGATTTTCTTAGATTTCATCAACAGTTACAAACAAAATATTCGGAATTAATAACAAAATATGCTTACTTCTAAATTTAAATCTTATTAATACATTATAATTTATAATTGAATATTTTTCAAACTGAAAAATGAATATATTATTAATTAAATTTGCACAACCATAAATTCGATAACATTCAGTTACCAATACCAAAAAGATAATTCACATAAATAAAAGAATGATTATATTTTAAATATAAAATATTTATGATGATTTGTAAGTGTAAATGATATGATATTTAAGTTTATTATATAAAATATTTATGATTATGCTTTATTCACAAATTAATAACAAAACAATGGGTAAGAGTCCGAATGGATTATTTATGTATTAAAAATATATTTAAAATAAAATATAGAACTAAAAATATATATAACAAAACGGGTCAGAAAATTTATCTAATATATTAAAACAAAGTGTTATTTTGTGACCAAACAAGAAAAATGCATATAACTCTATTCTTTTTATGGATAACTTTTATTTTTTACCTGGATAACTATTATTCCAATTGCCAAACAGATATTTTTGATTAAAATAAAAAAAAATTAATTTTTAATTATATTTGGTTCAATTAATGAGTAGTTTAATTAATTAAACCGATTATATATATATATTAATTTTAATTCGTAATTAGAAAAATTCAAATTATTCAAAAAATTAAATTAAATATTTAAAATTATAAATAAAATCGATTATTATAAATTACATATTACAAAATAATTTAAATTTTTAATATTATTTTGTTACGAAAATAATATTACTTATTTTGAATTTTTGAATTTAGATTATGCCAAATATTTTAAAATTTTTTTTTTTAAATGATACAAATTCAAAATTAACAATTTGCAGTGAAAGATAATCTTAAAGTTTGAATTTAATGTAGATTTTTTTAGATTTCATCAGCATGTACAAACAAAATATTCGGAATTAATAACAAAATATGCTTAATTCTAAATTTAAATCTTATTAATACACTCGAATTTATAATTGAATATTTGTCAAACTGAAAAAGAGTATATTATTAATTAAATTTGCACAACCATAAATTCGATAACATACAGTTACCGATACCAAAAAAAGTTAATTCACATAAATAAAATAATAATTGTATTTTAAATATAAAATATTTATGATGATTTGAAGGTGTAAATGATATGATATTTATGTTGATTATAGAAAATATTTATGATTATAATTTATTCGCAAATTAATAACAAAACAATGGGTAAGAGTACGAATGGATAATTTATTTATTAAAAATACATTTAAAATAAAATATAGAACTGAAAATATATATAACAAAACGGGTCAGAAAATTTAGGCAGCTAAAATCACTAATTTTAAATCATACATGTCATACCAAAAATATATTTTTTGGTTACAAAATCGAAAACAAATAAAAAATAAAACTTTGTGGATTAAAACTTTAAAGTTGAATGCCCTCATTGTGGATTAAAATTTTAGAAAACTATATAATATATTTTATACAAAAAATAAATTTTTTAACACATCTCAAACTTTTACATCTACAAATACATTTTGTCGAAAAAATAAAACTAAACATCAGAAAACAAAATTTAAAACTTACCCCCGTTCTAAGGCGGATTAGAAAAAGATTATGTCAAAATAACGAACTCCCGTTACTTTTCATATTGAACTCCCGGTTTAAGATGGATTAGAAAAAACAAATTATATCTAAACACCAAAATAATTATGTGTCTCATATGACAAAAATTAAATATACAAAAATATACTTAAACACAAAAAATACACATTATATTATAAAATTTGATAAACAAATAAACATTCCCGTGCGGATGCACGGGTTTAGAATCTAGTAATGTTTTAAAATTTTCAAATAGTATTTACACTAATTGGTTTTATAGACAATTTTACAACGGACAAAGCTACCCGCTCCACAACGATCCACAATCACGATGAACGGCTCTACTCGCACCACACTGGAGATTTTCTTATAAGTTTGTCTATATTAATCTGTAGAAATTGCGTTATCTGGAAATCAAAACTCGGAGGAAGTGTAAAAGAATTAATGAACCCTTGGTCAACCAATTCTCTATGACCGGACTAAAGGGATTTCCACCATCAGATTAATTTATAAATCAGAAAAACGAAGTGCATAAGACTTCAAATTTTTATAGTGGGAAAAATGCCTGATAATAGAGAACTGATATGGTTTTAGGTTTAACGAAATCATTCTACTATCTGAGTTGTTCATGATCCTTCTCTAAAGTTTATACATAGGGGTGTCAAAATGGGTCATGGATCATAGGACAATCCAATTTGACACATAATTCATGACTCTAATGGGTCAATTTTTTTGACTCTAATGGGTTGATGGTCAAATGAATCATGGGTCAAATGGGTCATGGATCAATTTGTAATGGGTGGTCAAATGGGTGATCCGTCTGACCCATCATCATGACATCATCATACATAATTATGACATCATCACACATTATTATGACATCATCAAGACATTATTATGACATCATCATGACATCATAACAATATTACCTATAATACCATCATTTTTTTCTCAAAAAGCAATATTCCATCATTTTCCGCCAAAAATGTGATTTCATATTTTTTCGTCAAAAACGCGATTTCACATTTTCCCGCCAAAAACGCAATTTCTCATTTTCCTGCCAAAAACGCGATTTTACATTTTCCAGCCAAAAACACGATTTCACATTTTCCCGCCAAAAACACGATTTCACATTTTCCCGCCAAAAACGAGATTCCGCGTTTTCCCGCCAAAAACGCAATTCCGAGATTTCAAACCAAAAACGCGATTCCCCGTTTTCCCGCCAAAAAACGTGATTCCGCGTTTTCCCGCCAAAAAACGCGATTCCGCGTTTTCCTGCCAAAAAACGCGATTCCGCGTTTTCCCCCCCAAAAACGCGATTTCTGCGTTTTCCCGCCAAAAACGCGATTTCCGCGTTTTCCCGCAAAAAACGCGATTTCCGCGTTTTCCCGCCAAAAACGCGATTCCGCGTTTCGTGCCAAAAACGCGATTCTGCGTTTACCCGCCAAAAACGCGATTCCGCTTTTTCTCGCCAAAAATGTGATTCCGTGTTTTCCTGCCAAAAAACGCGATTCCACGAATTCATTAACAATTTACGATAATTAAAGAAAATTTGTCAATTTATAATATATATATATTATAATATTATTTATTATTTTTAATTTTCTCATTTTTGAAAGTATTAATAATATTTATTTAAATAAATATTTGTTTTTCGTAGATCACCCATTTTACCCATAACCCATCTAATTACATGGGTCATCCATGACTCATCACTCATGGGTCATGGATGATCTATGACCCATTTACATATGACCCATTAGAGTTATGGGTCATGGATCACTCATTTAACACATTTTGACACCCCTGTTTACACATAATCATTCAATAAATATGGTTATACGTTTTAAAATTTCTTCCAACCTGTATTATTTTATCACTATTTTTAGTAGAAACTTTTGCAATTCACATAGTAAACATCTTCTAAGGAAGGATCAAACTGTAATTAGTAGTTACTACAAACAAGCGGATCCAGTTGAAAAGTTTCGGAGCTCCGACTATCTTTGTGGCTTACGTAAAACAAAAAACAAAAACAAACTGCATTTTGAAATTCACATGGCGGACGAGAAGGAGATCATCGATATATATGTAGCTTGGAAGAAGAAGAAGAAGAAGAAGAACAAGAAGATGAGGAGAGTAGTGAAGACGAGGAAGAAGAAGAAGTAGATCGGAGTTTGAGGTATATAAGTATTTCGCGATGATATATATTTTCCGATTAATTGTAGTTTTTGATCGATTCTGGATTTATTCGATCAGTGGGGATGATAGTGAATGGAGCGAAGAAGATGATTCTACGGATTCGAATTCAGATTCAGATTTTGATGACGAAGACGAAGATGACGGCGAGGAAGAAGATCATGACGAGAATGAGGAAGACTCTCTTGTAGATAAAGTCACTCGCCTGCTCAAAGGTTTATCAATTTAGGGTTTATGAATCTTAATTTGTTCACACTTGCTTTTTCTTTTTTTGCATCAATTTCTTTATTCGTTTGTAACAATTCATTAATAAATTCGTTTCTGTATATAACGATAATCATTTTGTAGAAATATTTTGCTCTTAATTTTTGGGAAATCATTGTATTTGGAATGTGAAAATAGTTATACACTACAAGAAAACAGACAAATTCTGATGGATTTTCGACGCACGAAAGAGTCGTCGGAAATAGGCAATTACTTGCAGCCATTTTGTTTGTTCTATGTTCTTTCTTTTTTTCTTTTGTTGTTGCATTGTCCTAAGGGAAACAGCTCATCTTTGGCCAGCATTTTGTGTTTGCATCTATCTATCTGTCTCGCGGTTGTATATATCTCCTTCTTGTGATCTTACCGGCTTCTCCGGATATAAGATAGGAGCAGAGAAGCAGTTTATCTAATAAGATAATCTCTTGTTAAGGTAAATGATACTGTTACTAAACATGCTCTAATTAACTTGATGCCAGAGATGCCGAAATAAAATTTGTTTCGAAAAGGAGGATTTTGTTCTCTTCACACTTATATATAAGCTTCATAAGAGAGTTGTAACTTCTTTAATGTCCTATTTGTGGCCTAGTTTCGTTCCTTCATGCAAAACAATAACACATTAATGCCTAGCTTAATTAATGTGTAATCAAGGACCTCTCAGTGTGTAAAAAAAGTTTTAAGACTCTTATAGATATTCTGAAGTTCGTTTAGGAAGGTAAAAAAAGTTTCAAGACTCCTTATAGATATTCTCTTGATGATGATTACTGATTGTCATCAAAGTTTCACTCTCTTCTGTAAAAAAAAAAAAAAGGATTCGGAGAAGTTCCTCGACGTGACAACACTTACAGGATTTTTTATTTGTGATCGGATCTTATGCCCATTCACATGACTTGGATCCTTTCTTGTGTCCTGAATTTGAACACGGAGTCACTTGTACCCTTTTAAACTTAAACCACTAGAAAAATTCAAACCTTACCCGACAAGACCAATCATACCAAAAGTCACTCAAACTAAAAGCCAAATGTTATGATATGAGGTTGATAGATCATTCACACCAATCATAAACCAACCCTTTAAAGTTTAAAATACTTAATTACATTCCAAATGCAAGAATATATACGTACATATCAAATGATCACACATACGTACCATACGACTTAAAGGAACATTGAATAGAAACAGAAACCGGAAGATCAATCAAATCATACTTTAACTACTAGAATCTTGTGTTTGATGGTCGGATATCGAGTTCGTGAGTCCAAGCTCTTCGGTCTTGAACATGAAGGCTCCAATATGTTTGAGCCAATACATCAGGATCCATTCCCATCACTCCCGAGCTTTCGCCTTCTCCTTCTCCATCTTCGCCTCCACCGTTGAATGATTGCTCTGCGACCATTCCTCTAGGTGGGATGTTTATTTCTCTGAAGAAATAATTTTCCAGAGATTAGGTTTATATCCATTGGTTGTTCCAAACACACAAAAAAAAGATTTATATCTACCCAATACTATTTATTTTCGTTAGATACTCAAATGTTTAATGTCTTTACAGTGTGGACCGTTGTGGTGTGGGGACTCTATTAAAAGTTCTTCACTTTTTTCATCTTTGATTCGAGAAATAGACCGAATATATATAGGCTAATGATTCAAAGAATGGTTTCCATTTGCAAATGAATAAATAAGAAATGGAGCCACAAATGTGATATGTTTACTGTGAATCTCGAATCGTTTATAACTTTTTTGTGATAAAGTAGTTCGATAAAAAAACGTGTTTCTTTATTTGCGATTGTAAATAAATTCATTCTTTTTGAGGTAGAATCTTGTCGGTTTGGATCGGAATATTGCCGTTTGTGGAAGGTATAAAAAGTTAAAAACACCTTTTTGGACAGATATTGTGGTTCTAATTTCATCTTCTTTTCTTTTTTTCGATAGATAATTTGAAAACTTATATATATAATTGGAGGAAAATAATCATATAGTTACGTACCTTGGAGGTCCAACCACACCATCGATGATAACATGAGCCACATGTATTCCAAAAGCTTGATATTCTCTTGCTAAGCATTGAGAGAGTGCTCTCAACGCAAATTTCCCACAGCCTTTTTCAATTTCAAATATTCTTTAGTGCTATTTAACCCAAATAATTTAAATGGACAATAAGAATAAATATTTGAATTCTTGAGAAATTTACAGAGTTCGGAGAAACCAGCAACGCCATTCAATGACGCCGAGCAACCAGTGAAAAGTATAGTTCCTTTCCCTTTC
This sequence comes from Eutrema japonicum, assembly GCA_030161315.1. Classification (NCBI taxonomy): domain Eukaryota; kingdom Viridiplantae; phylum Streptophyta; class Magnoliopsida; order Brassicales; family Brassicaceae; genus Eutrema; species Eutrema japonicum. The sequence goes on from BSQW01000013.1 coordinate 47,910,917, forward strand.
TCCATCATCCCGGGAATTACCTTTTGGTATCAAATTTATACAAATCAAATCAAATATATAACCTTGTAAAAATAGAAAAAATTAAAAAAATGTCGAAATCACTCAATATTACATATACCCTACATGCTAATTAAAGCTTATTCACAGAAAATATAAAAAGTATTGTTTTTAATAAATTATACACTACTAGTACATCAACAAATGATTAAATCTACCAAAATTTTCAAAATGTCGAAATCAGTCAATATTACATGTACCCTACATGGTCCAGCTTACTCACAAAAAAATAAAAAAAACAGTATTTTAAAAATAAATTACATACACCTAGCTAGTAGACATCAACAAATTATTAAATCTATCCAAAACTTCTTTGTTAATTACGATCGAAATGATCTTATTTAATTTATTTTAACTAAAATATTAAAAGTCTAGTGTTTCTTTCATAACTGGATAAACGAAACACATACTACCATGATACCATATGTTCTAGGTTTCCTTGGCCATGACTAACAAGAACGAATCTTCAACTACTACCTAAGTTAGTTAACAACAAATATTAATTTTTGATCAAAAGAATCGCGATAAAAATTCAGAAAAAACGTCAGCAATTTCAATTGATGACAATAAGATTTTAATCCGTGCGTTCGCGTGGGATAAAGTTTTTTATAAATTAAAATTTGTAATATAGAAAATATGAAATGAGAATTAAAAAATAATTTAAATGATACAGAAATAGGAAATATATCATTACAATTAAAACAAGTTCAATTTATTAAAATAAATAAAAGGCGTTTGGAAACGAATTCTAAAAATACTTCTGTTTTAATAGTATAGATGATATATATACCTGCTGAGCGCAGAGAAATGCAGCAAAGACAGAGACCGCAAGCGAGGTTTGGAAAGATTGGAAAGGAATGTGGGTGAAAGAAGTTGGATGGTTACTTGTGTAAGAAGAAGAAGAATGATAAGCATTGTACACCAAAACCTCCACAAACCCTAAGGACAACACTCCTTCGAAGGCTTCTCTTACGCTTCTTTGATCCGCACAATCAATCCTTATAGCAAACACTTGCGCTTTCTCTTCTCTCGCTATTTCTTCCGCCACTCGAGATAACCTACCTGCACAATTTATCCGACCATATATACTGATTGTTTTGTGATTAATATAAGTTAATTAATGAAATAATTAGAGAAGAAATTAAGAGGAAAGTAATATAGTATTGAAATTTAAATAGAAACCAGTTAATAAATGTTTTCCTCATCAAAGAGGATGTAGAATGAAAGTGTAACTGTTTCTGCTACTTTTGGGGAAAAAATATTTTAGCTTAACTAAATTATTTTTTCACTCAAATGGTCCCTAAAAAGCTGGATTCAGCAAGACAATTATTTGTTCTATTATGTCTTACCAGTCAAATCAATAGTGATGTACTGATTCATGAACCCAAAATTTTGAAGAAAAAAAAATCTGAAAACTTTTTAACAAAATTTACATTCAATTTTCAAAATTAATGCACCTTTTGAATAGAAATTACATACGAAAGCAGATATAGACAGATAGATTGATCATGTGTGTGTGTGTGAAAACGTTAGTTGCATTGTATTTTTAAATCTAGCCAAAAAACTCATTCTGAAATAATTCCTTTTGATAAATAGTGAATGAAAATTCCGTGGGCACATAAAAAGAAAGAGCACATACATATATTCATATATATATATGGAAATCTGATGTGTATAATTGTTTGTATAGGTAGAGAGAAATGGATTCTAACAAGAAAAGCAAAAAAAGTAAAAAAGAGAGAGAAAAAGGGATCAAACCGAGATCACGGGCGAGAATGGCGACGGTGTAGCCTTCGTGTGCGAACTTACGAGCGACGGAGCGGCCAAGCTTTGGCCCGACGCCGACAACAGCCGCTATACCTTTTCCACCGGAGTTCGAACTCCCTACGTTTCTTATCATCGATTCTTAATGATCTTTAGATTCTTTCTATTCTTCACCTTCTCTTTATAGCAACTTCCCTCTGAATTGTGAATAAAAATAGAAAAATATGAAAAATAATAATTAACTAAGGAGAAAATAATATTTTAATTTGTTGACGTAAGGCTTCCCCCTTAACCTAGGCCAACCTGTAAGCTCTCTCTCTTTTTTTTTTTTTTTTAATGAAAACCTGTAAGCTCTCTTTCCTTCTGTATTTAATGAGATTGTGTTGAGAAAGGGAGAAATATTCTTGTGGACTACACACACACACACATGTAGACACATTTCTTTGTCATTTATATAATAAATAAATTCATCTACTTTAATAAAATAAACAGTTTCACTTTTCCATAATTTTAACAATATGAATATATATATATATATATATATATATATATATATATATACGTGTACCTTTATTAACGTATAGCGTCGAATTTTAAGACAAAGAGACATGTCATGTGGAAGAGATTGTACCAATTGGTTATTACTTGTTAGACTCCAAATATGTTTCGAAAAAGACTAAGGTGGGCTTTTGTAAATTAAGTTGTTGAGGATCCTATCTATTGGTCAAGATTAGGGATTGAGTTTCACTATATGCATTTTTTTGCATATAGTAGGCAAAAAAATGGTTTAAACTTTAAAATGGATCCTGGAATAATTTGGATTTCATCGCGTAGAAAACATAGAAAAACTTTGTGTGGTATATTGTAATAACGTTATACCGATGTTAGAATTTGATGCGCTGTTACTATGATTAACTTTATCCGATCATTGTGATAGAAAACCGATATTTTTAAAATATTTTTTTTTTTTTTTTTTGATGCCTTTCGGCCCCCGGGAGTAATCCCAAGCCCAAAGTCCCAGACTAATCTCCCGGGTGGGAGTGACACAGCCCACTTATAATGCCCCACTTGGCCAAGTGCTTGTCCTGGTAATTCCGCTCCCGCGGGGAATCGATCCCTGGCATAGACCAACAGGGCCGACACTCACCGCAAGAAGGGAACCACCCGACCACCAACAACTTGGTTGATATTTTTAAAATATTACGAAGCAGTTCATATGTATTTTAAAATTATATATCTAATCTATTAAAACAGAGTGCTATTTTGTGACCAAACAGGAAAAAATGAAAATAAATATATTCTTATCTTCTATAACTTTTAAACTTTAGATTTTTGTGGATAACTATTCTCTGTTTCAAAATAGTTAAATTTTGTTCAATAAAAAATTCATTTAATTAATATAATTCAATTAAAGATAAATTTATTTAATTAATTAATCTCATTATATATATATATATTAATTTTAATTTGTAATTATAAAAATTCAGACTATACGAGAAATTATATTAAATATTTAAAATTATAAATAAAATTGATTATTTCAAAAATATGTAAATTAAATATTTCAAAAATAATTAAAATTTTTATTATTATTTTGTTACGAAAATAATATTAGTTATTTTGAATTTTTGAATTTCGATTATGGCAAATAATTTAATAATCAAAATTATTTGAATGATACAAATTCAAAATTAACAATTTTCATTGAAAGATAATATTAAATTTTGAATTTAATGTAGATTTTCTGAGATTTCATCAACAGTTACAAACAAAATTGTCATAATTAATAACAAAATATGGTTACTTCTAAATTTGAATCTTATTAATACAATCAGATTTATAATTGAATATTTTTCAAACTGAAAAAGAATATATTATTAATTAAATTTGCACAACCATAAATTTGATCATGCATATGGACAACATTCGGTTACTAATACAGATTCAATATTTGTTATTTACATATATAAAATGATTAATATTTTAAGAATCACATAATTTAGAAATTGTTAATTTAATGCAAATCTAATTAATCTTGGTAAGATTGTCCAGATTCTGTTAATATTATTTTATATTAATAAATATTTATTAAAAAAATTATTATCATAAAATCTAAACCATAAATGGTTATTCTATTCAAATTCAAAATTAAGAATTCTACCACAAGTAAAATTAAAATAGATACATTTTTTGTGTCCAAACATGAAAACCTTCATATTAGGCTATTCCTTACTTGGATAACTACTATTCAATTTATATTTTTTTAAAAATTCCAAAAATTCAAAATTTAATTTATATTAGTTTGGATTTCCTTAAATATATGTTAGATTAATTATCAAAAATTACAAAACCAGTTGTTTCTTTACAAAAATAGTAAACCGGATATTAATTTAGATTTAATTTAAATATTAAAATTTAAATAATATTCTCATAATGACGGACATGATAAACGATATGTTATTGTATATTTTTTTATCATAATCAATCAGCCTCCTCAGTATCACATCTACTTTTCGCTGATGACAGTTTATTCTTCTGCAAAGCTACCAAGCAGGAATGTGAAACCATAATGCATATACTAGAACAATACAGGTCTGTGTCTGGGCAGCAAATTAATTTCGGTAAATCGTCTTTACAATTCGGTCATACGGTGACTGAGACGATACAAAATGAGGTCAAACAAACACTAGGAATCTCTAACATCTGCGGGATGAGAACATATTTAGGCCTTCCCGAAGCCTCGGCGGAGCCAAAAGTAAGATTTTCCATTTTGTCGCAGAGAGACAACAAACTCGAATTAATGGATGGACATCAAGGTTTCTATCCAAAGGGGGAAAGGAGGTATTAATTAAATCAGTGGTATCAGCAATGCCAGCATTCGTTATGTCATGTTTTCGATTACCCAAGTCCATAACCGCAAAATTAACAAGTGCGGCGGCACGGTTCTGGTGGAGTTCAAACGGAGAATCAAAAGAAATGCATTGGATAGCTTGGAAGAAACTATGTCGAAGTAAATCGGAGGGAGGCATGGACTTTCGAGAAATCGAGGATTTTAACACAACACTCTTGGCCAAACAGCTATGGAGGTTAATGGAGAAACCGGATTCTTTGTTCGCGCGGGTCTTCAAGGGTCGGTATTTTCGGAACTCATACCCTTTAGACCCCATCCGATCTTACTCACCATCATATGGATGGAGGAGTATCATCTCAGCTAGATCTCTGGTCAACAAAGAGCTAATAAAAAGAGCTGGATCAGGCTGTTCTATCTCAGTATGAAACGACCCGTGGATTCCAGCTTCTAAGCCGAGGTAAGCAATTTTTAAGGGGTACAATTATTACCTGAATCTAATGGTCAATCACCTGATTGACCCAGTAACTCAGACGTGGAATACAGCGCTACTGAATGTGATTATTGATCCAGCGGGCGTGACAATTATTCGGGGTTTGCATATAAGCAGCATATACAAACCATGCACTAATGGGTTGAATTACACCAAATCGGGGAGATATACGGTGAAGTCGGGCTATCAAATTGAACAATCAGAACCAAAATTCGGTCCCATTAACTCATATGGTCCGGATGTGACGAAGCTTCAGGCTCATTCCTGGCAACTGAAGTGTACTCCGAAATTACGACATTTTATTTGGCAAGCCTTATCAGGCTGCCTAGCGGTCACATCCAATATGCGAAGCAGAGGAATTGACAGTGACACACGATGTGCAAGGTGTGGAGCAGAAAATGAAACTATCAATCATGTCCTTTTTGAATGTCCTACATCATTACAAACATGGGCACTTTCGCAGATACCAACACCCCGGGTGTTTTTCCAATGTCATCGGCCTTTGCTAATTTTGATCATCTTTTTTGGAGACTTCCTCTAAATTCGGATATTAGTTTTCCATGGATTGCGTGGTACATTTGGAAACCGAGAAATGATAAGGTGTTCTCAAATATAGACAGATGTCCACAAGACATACTAAAGCAGGCGAAAGCTGAGGCCATAACCTGGGAATTGGCTCAGAGCAGTGACCATCATGTCATAATCCAAAACTTTACCCCTGCTCTGGTAACTCCGATATACGAAGGCTGGCGGTGTAATATAGATGGATCTTGGAAGGAGACAGAGAAGTTCTCCGGCATAGGTTGGTTTTGTTTTCAGGAAGGAGTCGAAGGGACTATAATGGGAGCAAGTAATCTGCGAAGAAGCATTTCCCCCCTACATGCAGAATTGGAAGCACTTATCTGGGCCATGCATTGTTTGCTCGCAAACCAGAAAACGGATATAGCTTTTACAACAGACTGCTCCGAGTTGGTGAACATGGTGTCTACACCAGAGGATTGGCCGGCATTTGCATTACACCTAGAGGATTGGCCGGCATTTGCATTACACCTAGAGGAATTCGTGAAGAGTAAGGAGGCGTTTTCTTTTTTTTCTCAATCTCACTCATCCCACGCGCGAAGAACACAAAGGCAGACATTCTAGCAAAAAGTGCTCGTGTCTACCCAGTGGATATTAATTATGTAAACTCGGTACCACCGGTTTGGATCTCCGAACCGTTATAGGTACTTAGGCTGTTGACAAAAAAAAAATAATAATAATAATCAATCAGCCTAAATTTTTAAATATTTGAAATTAGTAAATATTTATATTATACGGTAATATGAACGGGCGAGTTAGAATTATGTTTTTATAATCGCGGTCATTCTCGGATTAATAAGAATGGACGAGTTAGAATTATGTTTTTATGATCATGGTCATATTTAAGACTAGAAAAACTTAAATCTACAAAAACAAACTATATCTAAACACAAAAATAAATCTTTGTCACTCATTAGAAAAATTATATCTATAAAACAAATTATATCTATATACAATAAAAATTATATTACAAAATTTGGTAAAAAAAAAAAAAAATGTTCGTGCGGATGCACGGGGTAGAATATAGTAATCTATTAAAACAGAGTGCTATTTTGTGTCCAAACAGGAAAAAATGAAAATAAATATATTCATATTCTGGATAACTTTTAAACTTTAGATTTTTGTGGATAACTATTCCCTGTTTCCAAACAGTTGAATTTTGTTCAATTAAAAATTCATTTAATTAATCTTATTCAATTAAAGATTAATTTATTTAATTAATTAATCTCAATATATATATATATATTAATTTTAATTCGTAATTATAAAAATTCAAACTATGCCAGAAATTAAATTAAATATTTAAAATTATAAATAAAATCGATTATTTCAAAAATATGTAAATTAAATATTTCAAAAATAATTTAAAATTTTATTATTATTTTGTTACGAAAATAGTATTAGTTCTTTTGAATTTTTTAATTTCGATTTTGCTAAATAATTTAATAATCAAAATTTTTTGAATGATACAGAATCAAAATTAATTTTCATTGAAAAATAATATTAAATTTTGAATTTAATGTACATTTTCTGAGATTTCATCAACAATTACAAACAAAATAGTCAGAATTAATAACAAAATATGTTTACTTCTAAATTTAAATCTTATTAATACAATCAGATTTATAAATGAATATTTTTTAAACTGAAAAATGAATATATTATTAATTAAATTTGCATAACCATAAATTTGATCATGTATATGGACAACATTCGGTTATTAATACAAATTTAATATTTGTTATTTACATATATAAAATAATTAATATTTTAAGAATCACACAATTTTAGGAATTGTTAATTTAGAATTAAATTCGACATACAAATCTAATTAATATTGGTAAGATTGTCCAGATTATGTTAATATTCTTTTATATTAATAAAGATTTATCATCATAAAATCTAAACCAGAAATGGTTATTCTATTCAAATTCAAAATTAAGATTTTTACCACAAGTAAAATTAAAACAGATATATTTTTTGAGTCCAAACATGACAACCTTCATATTAGGCTATTTTTTACTTGGATAACTACTATTCAAGTTGCCAAACAAGTCAATTTAGAATAATATTAATTAAAAAATTATTTTAATTTATATTTAAAGATAATTCCAAAAATTTAAATTTAAATTTAGATTAGTTTGGATTTCCTTAGATATATGTTAGATTAATTATCAAAAATCACAAAACCAGTTGTTTCTTTACAAAAATAATAAACCGGATATTAATTTAGATTTAATTTAAATAATATTCTCATAATGACAGACATGATAAACGATATGTTATTGTATATTTTTATCATAATCAATCAGCCTAAAATTTTAAATATTTGAAATTAGTAAATATTTATATTATACGGTAATATGAACGGGCGGGTTAGATTTATGTTTTTATAATCGCAGTCATTCTCGGATTAATATGAATGGACGAGTTAAAATTATGTTTTTATAATCATGATCATATTTAATATTAGAAAAACTTAAATATACAAAAACAAACTATATTTAAACACAAAAATAAATCTTTGTCACTTATTAGAAAAATTATATCTATAAAATAAATTATATCTAAATATAAAAAATAATATAGTACAAAATTTGGTAAACAAAAAAAGAAAAAATTTCCGTGTGGACGCACGGGATAGAATCTAGTATATATTTAAATATATATATATATATATATATATATTAAATCCATTTGTTCTCCTTTATGGGGAATAATATTATTTCCCGTTTTGATTTTGTATAAAGATTTGGCTTTTATTTTTGTCTTGCAGTTGGAAATTTATGAGTTCTGTCTACAGCTCATCAGCATATCAAACATATACATACAAATATAACATATGCATGTTTCACCGAAGTTCATTTCTAGATATACATATATACACATATATGTACATGTATTTTAATACATATATATATATATATATATATTAAAAATGGCAATAAGAAGAAAAATGGGACCAGAAATGGCAATAGAAAGAAACTAACAAATTTTAGAAAGAAAAAAAAAACTAACAAATACAAATATTAAGTCATTAAATATATGGGACCCGAAATGGAGAAGGGAGTATCCCCTTATCCTCAATGATTGGTCTAATCTTTTCAATGTTTCCTCCATCCTCTTTAAAGTTTTAAGTCCCTTCGATCACCTTAATTTGAAAGTAGATACGTATACAAGAAGTACCTAACTGACTATATAATTGATAAACTCAAATATAATATTCTAAAGTACTAACAGTTTTGTCGATTGTAGTATTTAGGGGTCGAATCCACAGAAACTCAATAATCACACAATAGATTATATAGGTTCGAATTAAGCTAAGTAAATCAATGAAATAAAAAAGTAATAACGTAAATCAAAGGGTTGTAAATTCAATAGAGAGGAGATAGGTTTAGGGTATTTTTCAGGAAATCAGATAATGCAGATAAACTAATTAGTTAGGATTCAGGCTAAGCCCGGTTCTTGAACTCAAATCACTAAACTATAATTAACCAACTGTCGTTGCGAGAATTATCTAAGTCTAAACCTCAAAATTCCAAATTTCTTTGCAAATCCCAAAGACTAAACTAGCTTTAAGTCCAGGTTCGATATGTTCACAAAACAACTAAACCAAATCCCTTAGCAGATAGTTATTTTGCTCACCCTAAGTTCTATCAGATCATCAATTGCACTGTCGTGCCTAATCGATTAACCTAAGATCTAAGTTCCAGGTGATCAATCCAGAATTAGCCTTAAGAACAACCTATGGTGAATAACTAATTCAGATTATGAACCCTAACCAACTAATTAACCTAACATTCAAAGAGATCCTTTATTGAGAACCCTAAACCTAACAGGAGATCTACTCAGACATGGAGATTGAAACAAACAACATGATTGAATAAATCTATGAAAATAATAATAAAGGTGAAAGAAACAAGGGTTCGAAATCTTTTCTCGGACGAACAGAGTTTCAGACTTGTCTCCCTCAAAGCTCCCTCAACCAGAAAACCCAAGTAGAATAAAGCTTAGCCAAAACAAGTGGCTGAAAACCCTAATTATATCTTAAAACACGTTTTGGGGTTTCTTGTAAATATTAAAGACTTCTGTACCAGAGTGCAAATTCTTCAGACTTCCAAAAAATTCACGTTTCATTCTTCATAACGTCGGTGTCGACTGACACCAGGTGGTGTCGACTGACACAAGGACCTCAAATCGTCTGTATCGACCGACACCAGGTTGTATCGCTCGACACAAGGACCATAATGCTCTAAAATGCTACAATATCTCCAATTAAGCTCCAAACGTACCTAAACCTGTAAAGACTCGAAAAGACTCCAAAAATAATAGAAAGACTCTATAAATAAAACCTATATCAGGGTTAAAAGCGTGTAAAAACCATGATATATCAACTCCCCTAGACTTAGCCTTTGCTTGCCCTCAAGCAAACAGAAAGCTAAACAAGAGAAAGAGGTTTGAAAAACACGGAGACTCACCTGTTTTAGAAACATTTCAATGACCTTTCTTCTTAGTGCTCCACATATTACTTAACCAGTTCCAAATCTAACCACCATGTACTTCTCCGTAGACATTCGTAGCTCCCCAGAATCCACACATAATTTCGCAGCATTATCCATCAAAGCCCTCAGCGCCTGTTTCATCGCTGTAATCAATGCCAAAAACCTTCTAAACTCTTTCCCATACAATATCATGACAAAAGAACCACCCAATTTTCACACTTTTTGGTATTGTTTCCTCTCCCCCAGACTTATTTCACAACATGTTCTCTTGCATATACATATTAAGGTTTGAGACGCGAGTATTGATGGTGTTTGCCACCGAATCCCCGGTTCTTTCCTCAAAATGTATCAAATGTGTAGGCGAATAATGGTATCACATGAAATTTTCCTAACCTCACTTCCAACCTTTGTGTGATCATTTCTTTTCAAGTAAAATAATGGGATCGTTGGAAATTTTCCTAGCCCTCTACTGAGAAGAAAATCATTTCATCTTTCCATGCTTTTGTTTATTAACTTGTAACAAGGGAGAGGAATACCATTACTTTCTACACATGGGTTCCTTTGTCAGATATGAATGATGAATCAAGCTCTGTGAACATTGACCACCTCGATGAAGTGAAAAAATTAGCTCAGGAATTAAAGGATTATGCTGGAAACATGGGCGTCTTCTAGTTAACTGGTCAGCCTTTGGATTTTTCATTAGTCCGATCTAGAACTGATTCTGTAACAATGGTCACTTAGAAATGAAGTCAGAACAATAGATTCAAGAAAAATATCACAGTCTCCATCAGGTTTTGACTCCATAAAATGATTTTTGCTCAAAAACGACTGACTCTAAGAAAAACAAACACGCTGTCAGCAACTACCTCCCTCAGACTTAAACAACACTGTCCCCAGTGTTATCTAGTCTATAATCGATAAAAGGAATCATAAGAGCTGAGTGGAGGCGTGAAAATCAAAGAAGTTACCGGATTGGGGTAGGAGTGTCGACCGACACACAGCACCGGTATCGAGCGATACCAGGCTTAAGTTCGACACAGATAACTCTTTTCATCGATTTGATAAGCTCAACTCCTTTGCCGCGCAAGTGGTGTCGATCGATACCATTACTGGTATCGCTCGACACAACTCCTTTGTAACTGATTCACGCAAAACACAAGACACAAAACCAAAAGAAATAAAAGAACTTATGTACAGACTCACTAGTGGGTTGCTTTTTACGTCACTAGCTTGACTTTGGCTCATGTATTAGTCAGGATAAGAATGATAACTTGCTCCAAAACAAGCTCCATAACTAGACATCTCCAGCTTCAGAATTCTGCTCAACATACCATTCACAACATCCTTTCCTTTCTTTTTCAACTCTGAAGTGAGAATAGCTCTAACCTTAGAGAATGTTTTCGAAATTTCCTTGCACTTCACCTCATATTCAATCGAATCTCCATCACACTTCTGAGGGGTTAAAGTCATATAGGCATCACCCTTGACTCTTTTGCTCTTCACCTTCTTCTTTGCCTTAGCCGTTTTGATGTCTCTCTTCGTGATGATAGAAAGACCATCTAAAACGTCTATGACATTTGGCTCATCATAAGGCTCTTTCAAAATATCAACCATCAACGTCTCTCATGTAACAACGGTGATGCAGGAGACATGTTTGGGAGCTCTTCCAGAAGGAATGACTTTGTAGGAGACCTCTTTGTCAATGTATGAGAACGAGATTCTCTAACTGGGCATGTCTATAACTGCACCAAGTGTAGCCATGAACGGTCTTCCAAGAATTAAAGGTATATTAGAACTTTCGCTCATCTCCACAATCTGAAAATCAGTAGGAACCAGACAATCTCCTACTTTAACAAGCAAATCAGGGATGGTACCATATGGAATTGAGGTTGAAGAGTTCGCGAATGCGAGCGTCATCTTAGCAGATCTAATATCACCAATTCGCAACCTCTCTGCAATTGCCTTTGACATGACATTGACGCTAGACCCTGAATCAACGAGAGATTCTTTGAATTCAACTCCAGAAATAGAGCATGGAACCGAAAATTTTCATGGGTCTTCTCTCTTAGTCAACTGCTTCATTGGTGGTGGTGTGCTTCTTGCCTTGATGAAGAGTGCCTTGATTTCTTCCAGAGTTTCTCTGCAATCTCGGAAGTAACCAAGCAAAGGGCGGTTTTCCAAAGCTTCTTCAAAAGACATCGTATGGGGAATCCTCCTTACCATCTTCTCAAAAGCGAACAACTTCTCTGCAGTAATGGGATCTCTCAAATGTCTAGGTGGTTTAGGATATGGCACCTTAGGTTTGTTAACATTCTCCTTAACAATCTTCGGTTTTTTCACAATTTCTAGCTCAGTCTGCGAGGGGTGTCGACCGACACCAGATTGGTGTCAATCGACACAAGGCTTTTGTGTCTTCTCCACAGGTTGGTGTCGATCGATACTAATAGTGGTGTCACTCGACACAGGTTGGTGTCGATCGATACAAGTATTGGTGTCGATCGACACAGCCGTATCAGGCTCTAAATCACCTTCAACCTCTTCTAACTCCACGAATTTTTCTGCATTCAAACCCTTTTCTACCACTGCAGTGACCTCTTTAGCACTTTTTAAGGTTATTGCATTGACGTATTCATTCTGTGAATGAACCATCTTTCCCTTGACAGCTGCTGCAGTCGGAGCTATTTGAGTTTCCAGCATCTTCTTATGAGTGTTGAGAGCCTCAATTTTCCCAATCAGGTCCGTGTACATAGCATCGATCTTCCCATTGAAATCCACTGTCATCTTCTGCTGTCCCTGAAGAAGCTGTCCAAGCATAGATTTAACTTTGCTTTCAGGAGTTTTGGGTGGTGGAGATTGGTAGGACGAATTTCCATAGGTTCTAAAATCAGCTGGGCTGACTTCAGATTTGTACCCTCCTTGCTGAGCATCGTTGGTGAAGTTTCGGTTGTTATTATGGTGGTATTGATTTCTCTGACCTTGAAAACCAGAACCACCAATGTAGTTAACACCTTCCACTTCATCCTCATTGAAGTTCTCAACCTCATCAGCAAAATGAACACCCTTCATCGTCTTTCCCATCTAGAGATTGTGCACTGAATCCAACTTAGCTTGAACCTCAGCAATATGCGATCCATCCATACTCCCAGTCTGCTTTCTTCGCTCAAAGTTTGCATTCTTGGTACTATTACTAGATGCCAAGTTCTCAATAAGCACATAAGCATCGTCAGGATATCTGGTGTTGAAGTTTCCATTACTCGCAGCATCCAAAGTCATCTAGTACCTCCAATCAATCCCTCTGAAGAAAATACCCAGCAGTTGAATATTAGTGAACCCGTGATGTGGGCAATCCCTCTGATATGATCTGAATCTGGTCCAAGCAGCTTTAAATGCCTCAGTCGCTCCTTGAGAAAATTGGGAGATCTTATTCATGAGCTCCTCAGACCTTGCATCATCATAGAAATTATTCAAGAAGGCATTCTTAGTCTCCTCCCAGGTAGTCAGTGATCCAGGCGGCAACTGCTTAAGCAAATAAGCTGCATCTCCACCAAGAGAGTATGAGAAGAGCTTACAGAAGAGGAAATCATTGGACACTCCATTGTATTTGATGTTAGTAACCAAGTCCTCAAACCTCTCAATGTGATCCATGGGGTGTTCATGAGAAAGACCGTGAAAAGGATGCTGACCCACAAGAGTGTAGGTTTCAGCTCAAAGTCATTCCTCTGAAAAGCAAGAGGGCGAATCGCTGATCGATTGGCATAGAACTGATCATGCCTATTGTACTCACCAATCGTTCTACCAAGATTAACCACAGCATTCCCCACGTTATCGCGTGCAGCTGGCGCGGCCATCTCATCAACAACAACTATAGGGACAATGACGTTTCCATCTCCATCAAGTCGTTGCCCTCTCTCATTGCACAAATGACCCTCTTGGCCTCTCAAGGCTCCAGCATCATCACGAGTCAGTACCACTGGATTGTTCATCTCTGCTGGCTTCCTTGTTGTCATGTTTGTGCGTTCCAAGTTAGCTAGCTTCTTGTTGGAAAGATTAACTAGCTGAGTGCTCTTGTTTCTCCTAGTTTCGTGAGTATACATACACCTGAAACCTCTCAAGACAAGGCACGTAAGTAACAAAAATAAAAATAAAGTAAAATAAAACGATGAGTATCGACCGACACTGGCTGGTGTCGCTCAATACTATCGGACTTAGTCGAAATTCTTGACTAAAATCTAATGGCGAATTAAGAATCCCCGGCAACGGCGCCAAATTTGATAAGCTCAAATGTAATACACTAAAGTACTAACAGCTTTGTCGATTGTAGTATTTAGGGGTCGAATCCACAGAGACTCAAGAATCACACAATAGATTATATATGTTCGAATTAAGTTAAGTAAATCTATGAAATAAGAAAGTAATAACGTAAATCAAAGGGTTGTAAATTCAATAGAGAGGAGATAGGTTTAGGGTATTTCTCAGGAAATTAGAGAATGCAGATAAACTAATTAGTTAGGATTCAGGTTAAGCCCGGTTTTTGAACTCAAATCACTAAGTTATAATTAACCAACTGTCGGTGCGAGAATTATCTAAGTCTAAACCTCAGAATTCCAAATTTCTTTGCAAATCCCAAAGACTAAACTAGCTTTAAGTCAATGTTCGATATGTTCACAAAACAACTAAACAAAATCTCTTTGCATATAGTTATTTTGCTTAACCTAAGTTCTATCAGATCATCAATTGCACTGTCGTGCCTAATCGATTAACCTAAGATCTAATTTCCAGGTGATCATGTCCATAATTAGCCTTAAGAACAACCTATGGTGAAGAAATAATTCAGATTATGAACCCTAACCAACTAATTAACCTAACATTCAAAGATATCCTTTATTGAGAACCCTAAACCTAACATGAGATCTACTCAGACATGGAGATTGAAACAAACAACATGATTGAATAAATCTCTGAAAAAAATAATAAAGGAGAAAGAAAACAAGGGTTCGAAATCTTCTCTCGGACGAACAGAGTTTCAGACTTGTCTCCCTCAAAGCTCCCTCAACCAGAAAACCAAAGTAGAATAAAGCGTAGCCAAAAAAATTGGCTGAAAACCCTAATTATATCCTAAAACATGTTTTGGGTCTTCTTGTAAATATTAAAGACTTATGGACCAGAGTGCAAATTCTTCAGACTTCCAAAAAATTCATGTTTCCTTCTTCATAACGTCGGTGTCGACCGACACCAGGTGGTGTCGACCGACACAAGGACCTTAAATCGTCAGTATCGACCGACACCAGGTTGTATCGCTCGACACCAGGTTGTATCGCTCGACACAAAGACCAGAATGCTACAATATCTCCAATTAAGCTCCAAACGTACATAAATCTGTAAAGACTAGAAAAGACTCCAAAAATACTAGAAAGACTCTATAAATAAGACCTATATCAAGGTTAAAAACTACAAGAAAACAGGCTAGAACCGACGGCCAAATCCGTCGGAATCCCGTCGGAAATGGCCATTTTCGAGAGATTTCCGACGGATTTTGGCCGTCGGTTCTATTTCGTCGGAAAATAAAATCCCTCGAAAATCCCTCGGAAATTTTCGACGGATTTCCGACGGAGCAATTTACCGACGGCTTTTCCGAGGCACAATCCGTCGGGGATCATCCGACGGATTTCTGAGGACAAATTCGAGGGTAAAATCCGTCGGAATTAGTGAGGATCGATCGATCTAAAATTTTGATCGATGGATCCTCAGTCCGTCGGAAATCCCTTGGAATTTTCCGAGGGATTTCCGACGGATTAAATAATTAAAACAAAAATAAAAAAAAAATAATTTATTTAATTTGTAATATGTTTTAAAAATTAAATATTAATTAAATTAAATAATTTTAAACGTAAATAGAAAATTAATTATATAATTAAAATTTTTGAAAGTTGACAAATTACAAAAAAAAACATCGGATAAGACTTGAGTTGATATACCAGAATTACAAGTTGTCTTTGAGCTTCCTTCCCGATGAGCCTTAAAACCATACCCTCGGGTGCAATACATCGGATAAGACTTTGCAATAAACGTCGAGCCTTTTATCATCTCAACTAACCAGGTCGGAAACTCATTCCCGAGAGCAGTCATCTGACGAACCTGTTAAAATTTCAAGTGGACAATAATCGACACAATAATGTTTATATATATAAATTATTATTCTAATTTAATTATATAATAATAAATCATCATTTAACACTTACATGATATTTCAACCAATCACCAAAGTCATTCTGCTTGACGACATCAAGCTCATCCTCTGTGTAATTTGGATACCAATCGCATATTTGGGTCATGAATATCTTGTGCATGAACAGATGCGTTAGAAAATTATAATAACATTAGTAAACGTTGTTAACCCAAAAAAATTAACATTTAATTAGGTACCTCTCATATTCTAAAACGTCATCGCAATTTGTCAGAATATACATATGCAAGTACCTTTGCTCCTCCTCTAATAGTCGCCGATCCTTGCTTTTTCCACTTAGTCGTCCAATCTGAGTAAATATATCGGGAACATAGACAGGATAACTAACTCTGTTCCCTCTATCATCATGACGTGCGGGGCGTCTACTTTTTGTTTGGACTTGCGCTGGAAAGTAGTAGCTAGCAAAGTTGGAAGTTTCTTCATTAATGCTTTGTGCGACAATAGAACCCACGACTCTAGAAATATTTTTCACCCTCTTCTTTAGATGGAACATATACCGCTCAAAAGGGTACATCCATCGGTATTGAACAGGCCCACCAAGTGCTGCTTCTAGAGGGAGATGAATAGGAAGATGTTCCATAACATCAAAAAAGGCAGGAGGAAATATTTTCTCGAGGTTGCAAAGGAGAACCGGGATGTTTTCCCCTAGATTTCGGATTCCGGCTGATGTAAGTGATCTCGTGCATAGATCCCGGAAGAAAGCACTGATCCCTGCATATATAGTACACATACAAAATTAAATGATCCGTATAATTAATAATCACAAATATACAATCACCAACATACGTAATAGTGTAAATGTATGTATACCTGCAATAGCTCCATGGACATATATAAGAAGAAGACATTCAAATGCAAATGGAAGGAGGTGTTGCATGACAGCATGACAATCATGACTCTTCATCCCAGAAAACTTCCCTTATGAACTATCGACGAAATTACGAAGGTCAGATGCATATCCGTATGGGAATTTGACACCGTGCTTAATCCAATTGAAGAACTCCTCCTTTGAAGACGCATCCAACCGGAAAACAGGGGGATGTGATTTCTCG
Organism: Eutrema japonicum; assembly: GCA_030161315.1. Taxonomy (NCBI): domain Eukaryota; kingdom Viridiplantae; phylum Streptophyta; class Magnoliopsida; order Brassicales; family Brassicaceae; genus Eutrema; species Eutrema japonicum. The sequence continues at coordinate 47,928,456 of BSQW01000013.1, forward strand.
TTCGCCATTACATGCAACTCCTTACGGGAACAAATATCTGGCAAGTCCAATCTGGCCTTCAAACTATCTTTCGTCTTTCTTTGCACATTTAGAACAGTGTTCATGATGTTGTCGAAAAATTTCTTTTCAATGTGCATCACATCTAGATTATGGCGCAGCAAATGGTCTTTCCAATATGGCAAATCCCAGAAAATGCTCTTCTTGTGCCAATTGTGGTACTCACCACAACCGTTAACGGGATAATGCCCATTACCCCAGCATGAAACTGTTTTCTCGGCACCAAAGTCTCTGAACTGATTCATAATATAATTCCCATATACCTCAGGAGGTGGGCCATCGAAAACTTTTTTGTTCTTTCTAAACAATGTTGTGCTCCGACGATATGGATGATCATGCGGTAGAAATCGTCGATGACAATCAAACCAAGAAATCTTACGTCCGTTCTTCAATTGGAACGTATCAGTGTTATCTTGACAATACGGACACACCAACCTTCCATGCGTCGACCATCCAGATAGCATACCGTATGCTGGGAAATCACTTATGGTCCACATAAGTACCGCACGCATCATAAAATTCTGATGCATGGAAACATCGAACGCTTCAACACCATCTTTCCACAACATTTTCAACTCATTAATTAATGGCTGTAAGAAAATATCAAGCGATCTCTTAGGATGCTCTGGACCTGGGATGAGGATCATGAGGAACAAAAACTCTCGTTTCATGCACATAGATGGCGGTAAATTGTACGGTGTGACGATTACTGGCCACAACGAATATTTCCTCCCATGCTTTCCAAAAGGGTTGAATCCATCCGTAGATAACCCGAGGTATACGTTCCTTGGCTCACACGCAAAACTAGGATAAACCTCTAGAAAATGTTTCCATGCTTCTGCATCTGAAGGATGCGTTATCTCTCCAGCTGAGTTATGTTCTGCATGCCATCTCATAGGCCCTGCCGTGCGCTGGGATTGATATAACCTCTTCAACCTATCAGCTAGGGGAAGATACCACATCCGTTTATGTGGAACAGGTACTCTGCCTCATGTATCCTGATAGCGAGGTTTGTGACAAAAACGACACTTCAACCGGTTTTCATCCTTTCTCCAGTAGATCATACAGTTGTCGATGCACACACATATCATTTGATAAGGTAATCCAAGAGCAGCTACAAGCTTCTGAATCTCCTAGTATGAAACCGGTGAAATATTATCTTCAGGTAAGACATCTCTCACAAAATCAGCTATCGCATCAACACAATCTTCAGCCAAGTTGAAATCCGTCTTTATAGTCATCAACCTGCTTGCAGTTGAAAGAGGCGATATTACATCTCTACATCCTCTGTATAATGGATTCTTTGACACATCTAGCATATCAAAAAACTGCCGCGCTTCTGAATTTGGTTCCTCTATCATGTTACCATCCTCGACATGATGATACGATGCTATGTTTTCACGAAACGCATCATTCACCATCTGAGTGTAACCTGCGTTTACATCTACTTCCTGTGTTGGTTCCTCTAACCTAGTACCCGAAGTACTACCAAACTTATCTGATGTGCTACCATAGTATTGCACCATTGAATCGGTTTCTCCGTGGGTATACCAAATCTTGTAACCAGGTATAAATCCATTCCTATATAAGTGCTTCCTTACATCCCTAACTGAGATTAATCTATTATTCCGACATTTAGTACAAGGACAATACATTTTACCGTATTCCGATGTCATGCTATTGTTTGACGCAAAGTTCATGAACTCCTCCACACCTTGTGCGAACTCATCCGTTAATTCCCCCGTCGCGGGATCACGCATAGGCTGGTAATCCGTCGAAAAATCCCGACCAATTTCCGAGAGAAATCAATCCCTCGGAATACCTTTGTTATGCCCTCGATATTCCGACGGCATTCAAACCCGTCGGAAATACCGTCGGAAATCTGGGTGTTTTCTTGTAGTGAAAAACGGGTAAAAACCATGATATATCAATAATATGCGTGCATATTTGATACTTAGTATATAAAAGCTCAGATGTAAAAAAAACTTATGGTGTTTAAATGGTATTTAATCTGCTTTTCAGTTTGATTTTTTTTGTTTGTTTATTTTACAAGATTGTAATCAATATGAAATTGAGTCTAAAGCGAATCGATTTGGTTCTATTCCGTACATGGTCTTGGTGGTTGCGGTTAGAATTCATTTTTAATTTCTTATGGTACCTTAAAATAAAACTATTTTAACCAAACTAGAAGAAGTTTTTATTTTAGATCGAATCTCTTAGTTAATTTTTAATTTCTTATGGTACCCTAAAGCACATCGTGGAAAATTATTCGATAAAGTAACAAGTCCACAAAACATGTAGTGCTAAATCTGCGTGTCTTTACTACTCTCAAAAGTTTTTTTTTTTTTTAAAGAGCCTACTTTATTCATCTTCTTTTTTAAAAGAGATCATTTAGAATTACAATGAGATTTTAGCAAAAGATGAAACTAAGATTACAAACAAGACATATTTTTGAAACGAGTGTGAAGCAAAATATGAATCACATGAAGAATATGAAGTCACATAAAGAACTAGCATTTTGAAGCTGATGACGATTGCACAAGGAAAAAAAATAGTGAAGTCACCTTTGGATGAATTTAAACCAAATATAAATAAAAGATTCAGAGACTTGAGAAGATGACAGATTGTGCTTGGTTTCTTCTCGATCCAAGCCTAAAAGTTTTGCTCTAATAAGAAGCTGGATTTCTTTGACAATAACTTGAAAAGGTTTTGATGAAGCCGTATGCAAACGGGAGTTTCGTTATTTCAACAGAAAATAAACAACCACTTGGGAAATCAGATTGCTAATGAACTTAAGCTTTCCATTCCTTGACGACGATTTCACTCAGTCAACAATATCATCGGAGGGTGATGGATGAGAAATATTATGGTGAGTAAAGAAGGAGTTTTATACCTCAAGAAAATAAGAACAATCGAAGAAGAGGTGATGCTTGTATCCACAAAGAACCGTATTTAGCCGTTTATGAACAACCTTATGAAAGTAACATAATGTGTCAATGTCTGTTCATTCTCATCATATTCTCGTTAAAAAATGACTCTTTTAAGTTAAAATAAATAAGAGAGGAAAAATGTTTTTCTTCTGATTTCTATCGCACCGTCACCAGAAAACTTTTTTTTTATTATTTTTTTTTATTATTTACGTGTTCTTTTGAGGCGTGGGGATGAAGTCAATTACAAGCATTCATTCAAGAGGTCCCAAAGGAGTTGGTCAGTAGCTGTGTTTGGAGTTGAACAGATTCATTTTAAACATGTTTCTATTCTTGTATAGTTCGTACTATATCAACTATTCTAAAATATATTATTATTCAAAATGATTTAAACTATATTACCCACAAAATCAAACCATGTAATTTCAATTTCCTTGCATTTTAATAGAATATCTTTTAACCAAAAAAAAAAAAAATTGATTTGATACAGTATATCAGTCATTCTTTTCCTGCAATCTGCATATTCTCAACTACAAACAACTTAGTTAATTTCGATGACAAAAAAAGGATTATTTAATCTCTTTCTTTTTTGTCATGATATTTATCAAACTTATCATAATTTTTTTTTTTTAGTTCATCCGTTTTTACCAGAATTTTTTATTTATTTCACATAGAAAATATTGCTAAAATATATAAAAATTCTGAAATATTAATATTTGTATTATCTCTAAAGTCCTAAAATATAATGCTTGGAAAAAACCCCATAAAGTTAAAATATATCAAGGTGCAGGTTTGTCTACCTCACGGATGACCCGGGTAAAGCCCACAAGGGCCTATTATAGAACTTCTTAGCCTTATAATAATAATAGCCCATAGTTTACTTTCTGAACATAAAATTGATTAAAAACATCAAAGTAGTTTACGAATTAAACAATGGAAATAAATTTGTAGGTGCAGAGAAAACTAAAAAAAAAACTAAGAGTATTTTATTAATTTAAACGAAACAAACCCTAACAGAAACCTAAAAAAAATTGAAAAAAAGCGCTGTCAAAATAAAAATAAAATAAAAAAAGAAAGAAAATCCCAAACAGAGGAGACGCGTGAGAAAGATGCGCTTAGTTCTTCTTGGTGTGCTTGATGTGACAAGAGTATTGAAGAAGAGGAGTAAAGAAATGGCTCTTAAACATCATGTGAAGGTGGCCGTTACACTTCTTGTCCATATTCACAACGATCTCACAACACTCTTTGTCCAAAGCGAAATCGTTCTCTGCCCAACTCGAAAATATCTGCGAGAAACATTTCTCCGCCACCTTCGACTTACCTCCGGTCAAACACTTTTCTAATTCACCCGATTGCGACACGAGAACAGACTGGAATGGACCAGGTGGTCCCGGAAATCCGGGGATGTTGGGCAGTCCCGGGATGTATGGTATCCCCGGGAATCCAGGAATGCTTGGTATCCCCGGGATTCCTGGAATATTTGGTATTCCCGGGATGTTGGGGAGATTGGGGAACGGGCCAGGGGGTGAGGAGGAGCGTTGGGATCTGAAGAGGAGGAGCAAGCCCAACCAACCTTAGAGTCACCGAAGTTCTCATTGTTGTTGGCTAGATCGGATGGCTTAGGCCACGGTTTCTTTTGTAGTCCGATGGTTGGATGTGGCAGAGAGACGAGACATAGAAGAGCTACGATGACAATGACGGTCTTCATCATGGTTAAGGCGATGAGAACAAAGAATATTTCCAAGTGTAAACAATAAAAATTGGTGAAAAGGGATCCGTTTATATAGACCTTTTATTCGTTTATTTTGAAATAAAAAGATTATACAAAGAGATGATGATGGGATTTGCGTATACGTGATACGAATATCGTGTAGCAATTATCCATATAAAACTGAATTGTTGCACCTATTATCTCGTGAAAATAAGAAAATACTAATATATTTTTAAAATCACGTCGTTTAAATTTCACAATACAATTAAATATTTTATCAAATAAAAATCTGAACGATAAAAAAGATGAAAATATGCATATAATTTATTTTCTGAATCATTAGATACGTAGCTAGCCTAGAGGTATTGACGAAAAGAACGTCATATTTTTTTATTTAAAACATCAATTGAACGTCGTGTATATTATGTATTTGTTACGAAAAAAGATCTTTAGGTTAAAAGTTACTCCCTCTGTTTTAAAATATAGGTCGTTTTAGTATTGATTTATTGTTTCAAAATATAAGTCGTTTTCGATTTTCAATGTAATTTTTGCAAAACAATACCTATTTTAACCTCAAATTAAACTAATAAAATATTTAATAATTAAATTAGTTTTATATATAAAATTGTATAATAACATTTCATTTACCAATATCTCAAGAGTTAATTTTTATAATTAAATATTTATTCTTTCTTTTCCTAACATAGTTAACAACTTACGACAACTGTTTACATTCTAAAAACCAGTAGTAATCTTCAACGCGAGATTCATGGTCATCACTACTTGTTGGAATAGTGTTTAAATCAAATGAATGTTTTTGATTACTTGAAGGTGAAAAGTTTAAATAAAAAAAAGCCATGGATGATATAATGTTGCAAGTTGATGATGTTATTATATATGAACGTCAAACATTTTTGATAAATGAATATTATATATGCCCCCACTACCTTTTTCTTTGTTTGCTAAAATGAACTTCAAACATTTTATTTCCTCCAAATATATTTTTGTAGTCAACAAGTCAATATATATTTAATTCATTAAAAGTTATTAATTATGCATGAGATTGTGAGGAATGTTAAGAGACTATCGTAACATGTATGGAAGATTAAGTCACTAGAATAAAATAATTATGATAAATAATTAGAATAAAACTATGAATAAATTATATTAGTAAGGTTATTATGGTCAAATTACAAGTTTTCTTAATATGTGTAAAAAAACTAAAATGACCTATATTTTGAAACGGATGGAGTATTAAAAACTAAATATAGTAAATATCTTCAATTTGACTGAGGGATACTTTCTAGAATATACTAAAGGATATTTAAGAGTTTTTTTTTATATATTTAAGAGTTTGGATTACGTTTAGTTAACAAGTTATAAGGTAGCAGTTAAGTTAACCAACAAGTAATAATTGATTCTATCGTTAAGTTGCACTATATTTTTTTGAAATAAAAAATATTTTTTCGTCAATATATAATTAAACTGAATATAAATAAATATAAATATAACGTCAACAAAATAATATAAAAAGTGTGTTGTTTAAAAATAAAATTGGACATTAGCACATTGCACAATCTAAATAAATCAAAGACTTGAATATGAAAATTATGAAAAGAAAAATTTAACATCCATTTCTATTTGGCAGATTATAAGATTTAAGAAAAACAAAAAAAATTGGAGGAGGCATGCAACAAAATAAGATTTTCCATGCAAGAAGAAAACAATTAAATAAACTGAATTTATTTACGAAACAAAGCACGAATAAAAAGGATAAGACACATTCGATTCGTGATCTTAATAATTCTTTTCCCCGAATATTGGAGTAAATCCAAACAGAAGATCGCACTTTTTAAAAAAAAAACCTTTTAACCAAAAAAAAAATCGTACTCTTTTTGAATGAAGAATTTGGTATTTATTGTGGAATTAATCTAATTAAATACAAACTTATATATAATCTAAAAAAACCGATATACCAAAAGAGAGATTGCACCGGAATCGATATGATACAACAGTTTTCTTTCTTAACGATCTTTTCAAGTTAAAAACAAAAATATTTCTTTGATCTTGAACGTAATTGAATGTGATCGAAGTTATTGATAACTAAATGTTCTTTCTCATATGCGAACACAAATCAAACTACAAAGAAAAGAAAAGTAGGCCATATTTTTGTTGTATATCAAAAGAAGCGTCCATAAAATATAGACGACAACAATATTGCATGACTAAACGAACCCAAACAAGAACAAACCATCAAAGAAAAAGCCCTAATCAAGAAAATAAGAAGAAAAAAGAAAAGAAAAAAAAACTAGTAGGCGACATGACAAGTGGAACGAACAAGAGGAATAAAGAAAGGATCGGTGAAGAATCCCCAAATGACATTGTCGCATTCGTTTCTCATGTTGACGATAAGACTGCAACAATAGTCGCTGACTTGAAACAACCTCATGAAGAAACTGAACTCCATCTGCGCACGACACATCGTAACAGGTCCCATGTTTCTCATACAACTATTAATGTGTTCCCATGGATTCTGATGATGACGATGACTCTGATGATGCTCCGGAGGAGGTGGATTTGATGGCTGACTAGGAGATGATGACACATCATCACTTGGTGGCGAAGGAGATGGAGACTTCTTGGGAGTTGGAGGAGGAAGAGACGGTGTTCGCGGCGGCGGAGATGGAGACTTCTTGGGAGTTGGAGGCGGAAGAGACGGTGTAGGAGGCGGCGGAGACGTTTTGGGAGTTGGAAGCGGAGGAGACGGTGTTGGTGGCGGCGGAGATGTTTTTGGAGTCGGAGGAGAAGGTGTTGATGGAATTGACGGAGAAATAGAAATGGCTGGAGCAGATCCGTTGCTATAAGTACATTTCCAGACTTTGGAATCTCCATAGCTGAATTTATGGGAAGTTCTCCTAAACATATCGTTTCTGGAGACTTCCCACGGATTTGGCCAGAATCTCAGGTTTTTGCCGACGGTTGTGGTCGGAAAAGCGACGAGGCAGAGAAAAGCTGCTGCTGCGAGGACGATGGAGCTTTTCATGGTTTGTGTGGGGGAAAAAAGAGAAGACTTGTGATGAAGTGTATAAACAAATTGACGCACGACTATCGGCTTATATATATATGTAGAGAAGAAGAAAAGATTCAATATTTTTTTTTTTTTAGGTTAAAAATATTACGTATCTCGTTACTATTATCTCCTAAAAATTTAAAGTTATAGTAAATATTATGTCTAGAAATATCAAATCTCTATATTATTATTTAAAAAATCATTTAAGAACAGAACTTTATTTTGTAAATTATTATATATTATGTCATTACAAATAAGTAAACATAATTGAAATAAGAAAAATAATAATTATCTTTTAAAATCATTGACTAGATTCTACCCCGTGCGGGCACACGAGAATTTTTGTTTTTATCAAATTTAGTAATATTTTTGTTTTTGTATTTAAATATAATTTTTTTATAAATATAATTTTTTTAACAAGTGACAAATATTTATTTTTGTGTTTAGATATATTTTTTTGTAAATTTAATTGTTTCTAGTATGAAATATGACCATGATTATAAAAACATAATTCTAATCCGTCCGTTCATATTGATCCGAGAATGACCGCGATTATAAAAATATAATTATAATCCGCCCGTTCATATTACCGTATAATATAAATATTTACTAATTTCAAATATTTAAAATTTTACACTGATTGATTATGATAATAATATACAATAACATATCGTTTATCGTGTACGTCATTCTTATGAGAATATTATTTAAATTTGAATATTTAAATTAACTCTAAATTAATATCCGGTTTATTATTTTTGTAAAGAAACAATTGGTTTTGTGATTTTTGATAATTAATCTAACATATATTTAAAGAAACCCAAACTAATCTAAATTAAATTTATTATTATTATTATTTAAATTAAAATTTCTTCATTGATGAGAATATGAAAAGTATTATTATTTTGTTACGAAAATAATATTAATTATTTTGAATTTTTGAATTTCGATTATGCCAAATAATTTAATAATCAAATTTTTTTAAGTGATACATATTCAAAATTCAAAATTTAAGATTATCTTAAATTTTGAATTTAATGTAGATTTTCCGAGATTTCATCAACAGTTACAAACAAAATAGTCAGAATTAATAACAAAATATGTTTACTTCTAAATTTAAATCTTATTAATACAATCATATTTATAATTGAATATTTTTTCAAACAAAAAAATAAATATATTATTAATTAGATTTGCACAACCATAAATTTGATCATGCATATGGACAACATTCGGTTACTAATACAGATTCAATATTTGTTATTTACATATTTAAAATGATTAATATTTTAAAAATTATATAATTTTAGAAATTGTTAATTTAGAATTAAATTCGAAATGTAAATCTAATTAATCTTGGTAAGACTGTCCAGATTATGTTAATAATCTTTTATATTAATAAAGATTTATTAAAAAAATTATTATCATAAAATCTAAATCAGAAATGGTTATTCTATTCAAATTCAAAATTAAGAATTCTACCACAAATAAAATTAAACAGATACATTTTTTGTGTCCAAACATGAAAACCTTCATATTATGCTATTCTTTACTTGGATAACTACTATTCAAGTTGCTAAACAAGTCAATTTAGTACAATATTAATAAGGGCAATTCTACAAAATAGCACAAAAAACTTAAAGTTCAATAATTTAGCACCCAAGGGTGAAAATCCCAAAACTAGCATTCATTAAAAAGGAAAAAGACTCATTACCATTGAACAAATTTAAACACGCAATTAAAGAAAAAAGAAATTGTCGTCGTCTTCATCGCTTGACACCGGCAACAAACCCTTCTTCAGAAATCGGAATAGTCACCGGAGATAATCACCATCGGAAGCTTATAATCGCCGAAAAATAGAAATCTACATCTCCTCGGGCGTTTCCTGCGGAGGATTCTTATCCTCTTCTCTTTGTTCTTTTAGGAGGTGTCTGAAGCATTCTTATACCACTTTCCTCTCTCTCTTTCTGAACTCGATTGTTGTTCGTCAGATGATCACTGGATTAGGGTTTTCGTCTGCTTGCCTAATTAGATTTGGGAGGAATAGCTTTTTTCTTCTTTCTTATTACTTTATCTTTCTTTTCCAGATTCGAAGGATTTCACTGTTTTTTCTGGGATTTTATTTGTTTCCCGTCGATATAATCGATGTAGAATGCAGACACACTCATAAAGTATTTATGAACCATTTAGGAACATATATAACGTATTTAAGAAAGCCTTCCTAAATCAACATTCTACGTATTTAGAAACCATTTAAGAACATATATAACGTATTTAGGAAAGCATTCCTAAATGAACAAGAAACAGAAAAACTATAAAGACTATATTAACTGTTGATTTTCATGTGTAAATGAAGCATCAGAACATGTGTTGTTGTTTGCCTACACAAAGAAAGAAAGATACAAATGATAAAAAATGATCCTTTCTGGAAATGAAACGTATTTAGGAACCATTTATGAACATATATAATGTATTTAGGAAAGCCTTCCTAAATCAACATTTTACGTATTTAGGAACCATTTAGGAACATATATAACGTATTTAGGAAAGCCTTTCTAAATGAACAAGAAACAGAAAAACTATAAATGACTATATTAACTGTTGATTTTCATGCGTAAATGAAGCATCAGTTAATGTGTTGTTGTTTGCCTACACAAAGAAAGAAATATACAAATGATGAAAAATGATCCTTTCTGAAAATGAAACGTATTTAGGAACCATTTAGAAACATATATAACGTATTTAGGAAAACCTTCCTAAATCAACATTCTACGTACTTAGGAACCATTTAGGAACATATATAACGTATTTAGGAAAGCCTTCCTAAATGAACAAGAAACAGAAAAACTATAAAAGACTATATTAAATGTTGATTTTCATGCGTAAATGAAGCATCAAAACATGTGTTGTTGTTTGCCTACACAAAGAAAGAAAGATACAAATGATGAAAAATGATTATTTCTGGAAATGAAACGTATTTAGGAACCATTTAAGAACATATATAACGGATTTAGGAAAGCCTTCCTAAATGAACAAGAAACATAAAAACTATATTAACTGTTGATTGTCATGCGTAGATGAAGCATCAGAACCTTCTTAAACTTGCTATTTCTCACCATGTGTTGCCATGTGTTCTTGAGCTCCTCAATTCGAACCGGTTTGAGCAGATAGTCGCAGGCACCGTGCTTGACTCCTTTCATCACATACTTTGGATCGCTATGCGCATATAACACTGCAAGAATCAATCACCATGTCGAAGGTCAAAACTTTCACTCTAGTCTTTAGGAAACATGAAAAGAATCAAAGAATAACTAAAACAAGGTAGGGGTTGTTCATACTAATGACATGTAAGTCTATTTCAAGACCAACGAGCTCAAACTTGTTCTTGTTCTCCCTCAACAACTCCAGTGCAGTCTGTGTCACCTGTCCGAGCAATAAAATTTGTAATAATTCCCCAAAGTCTCATTTTTTACATAGCAAGAGACTCTTTCAATTTCAACCAACTCAAAATAAGTAAACTTTTCCACCAGTGAAACTTGTAATTTGTATAGTAGCAAACCCAGAGAATTGGTAGAACTTCAAATGGTAAATCTAACTAAATCTTAATTCGATTCCTCAAACCCATCTTTAAAAACATATAAATCTACAGAGGAATCAATTTATTGTGTTTGATAAAAAACGAAATTCGAGGCTAAATTTTGTAGCTTAAGTGGATAACCAAATCCAAACTCAAATCAAAATCTAAAAAAACATTTGCAGGAATTTTATAAACAAATTGCAGAAAAATAAGGAGGGAGAGATAAGGAACTGTGGTATTGGCAGCGATGAAGCAAAGTACATCGCAATCGCCGTCAATGAACGGAGTGAGATGGGAGAGAAGGGAGAGAGATGGTCGAAGGCGGAGATCTCGATGAGATACAGCGGAGAAGAGAGAGGCGTGAGGGATGATGAGTTTTGTTTTGGGCAAAATTGTTTTGGGCAAAATTGTCTTTTGCCTCTTTAATGAATGCTAAAAATGAGGCTTTTTTATTAAGATGCTATTTTGGTCAGAAAGTTTTCAAAAAGTGCCATTTTGAACAATTTCTCTATTAATAAAAAAAATTATTTTAATTTCTATTTAAAAACAATTCCAAAAATTCAAATTTTAATTTAGATTAGTTTGGATTTCCTTAAATATATGTTAGATTAATAAACCAGTTGTTTCTTTACAAAAATAATAAACTGGATATTAATTTAGATTTAATTTAAATATTCAAATTTAAATAATATTCTCATAATAACGAACATGATAAACGATATGTTATTATATATTTTTATCATAATCAATCACCCTAAAATTTTATATATTTGAAATTATGTTTATATTATACGGTAATATGAACGGGCAAGTTAGAATTATGTTTTTATAATCGCGGTCATATTTAATACTAGAAAAACTTAAATCTACAAAAACAAACTATATCTAAACACAAAAATAAATTTTTGTCACTTATTAGAAAAATTATATCTATAAAAAAAATTATATCTAAATACAAAAAATTATATTACAAAATTTGGTAAACAAAAAAAAAATATTCCCGTACGGACGCACGAGGTAAAATCTAGTTTTAGTTTATTGCAGAACTTCCAGAACATGTTAAGTAGACATGTTAATCCGAGTTGACAATTCTATTCCGATTTGAAAATTATATATATAATTATTAGTTAGTTAAACATATCATAAAATTTATATATATTTTTTAGTTTTTTAAATTTCAAAACAATTTTTTCACGCTTGATCGAAAATCCTAGTATTCCTAACAAACACGAAAAAAATATGTACACCTTAGTAGAATATTTCAGGCCCATTTATTAAACTTGTTAGAGCATCATTATTGCGAGAAACCCATTTGGGTTTCTTAAGTAATATTTAATTATAAATTTGAAGTTAAGAAACTCTGTTAAGAAACTTCTGTTTTTGCTGCTTTATTGGTAGAACCCTATTAGGGGTTCTTAAAAAAAAATTAATAATTTTGTTTTATTTTAAATAGAATTTATTTTTTAATTAAACATAGCTGACATAAAAACATAACATTTTAAACATAGATTTTGAGATCCACATGTGCACTTCCGTTTCCAAAATTATAAACATACTATATTTTATAAAACCAAAATTATATTGCATTTCATGAATTTTAAAACATACAAAATATTGCCGAAACTTCTTGAAGAAAAAGTTTAGAATTTTAGAATCTTAAAAAAAAAAATTTGATATGTAAAGATTTCAATTCATTAATATGTAAAAAATTCTAGAATTTTAAAGTTAAAGTTAAGAAAAAGTTATACACAAAAAGGTAAGAATTTTTTTTTAAGTTAAAATTAAGAAAAAGTTTTTAAAAAAAAAATCTGACAAAAAAAAAAAATCCGACGAATTAGAGGTTGACATGTGACTAAGAACAGAACCCCTTAAAAACCGGTTCTTAAAACTCTTATTTAAAAACCGATTTTTACACTGTTTATAATTTTTGTTTTTTTTTTTGGTTAAGAAACCCATCAAAAATCTCCAATAATGATGCTCTTAGGCTTATATAAAGCCCGAACTAATAAAACGGCGTAGTTTATGGATTAGACACACACTGGGCATCATAAAGGAGCACTCGAAGGATCCGACCCGGATAGAGAGAACCCGACCCATTTTTTGACATTTTGGTTCGATTTTCTTCTTCTTCCTCGACAGCTCGACCTTGTTACCTACTGGTTGATTTTTCTGATCTTCCCCTTCGATCTGGATCTTTTCCTAAAAACCTTCGTATATTGAGCGTTCGGATTTTAAGCAAATTAATGAACTCATAATCTCACACGGATCTACGAGCAGGTACAGCAAAAATGAACAGTAGAAGCTACTCGGCGAATTTTCCTTGTTTTTGAATTTCAGATCAGTAATCTTGTTACCAGCTCTCTCTGATCGATCTGGGATTCTGGATCGTAATCGTTCGTATGTTTGCAAGATGTGAAAATGGACTTTGTCTTTCAGGAAAATAGAGCAGTTATGGAGTGGGCAACGGTGCAGCATCTGGATCTGCGCCACGTTGGTCGCGGTGTCAGCAAGCCGCTTCAACCTCATACGGCGGCGTTTCATCCGACGCAGGCCGTTATCGCTGTCGCAGTCGGCTCTCACATCATGGGTGATTTTGATTCTCTTTGCTTTCCTCTTGTTGCATTTTACGTATGAAGATTCTTGTTACATAGTTGTGATGTTCGAATTTGAACCTATTGGTTGCAGAATTTGATGCATTAACGGGATGTAAAATAGCGTCTATAGACATTGGATCTCCAGCTGTTAGAATGTTGTATAGTCCTACTAGCAGCAATGCCGTGGTTGCCATTCTTGAGGTTAAAGCTTTTTAAAAACTTTTCCGTTTCAATTTGGAATTTCTTAGATCGTATACTGAATAATACTACTTTGAGCTCGGTGTTCAGGTTTGTAACTGCTTTATTCTTGGATCTTTTAGGATTGTACTATTAGGTCTTGTGATTTTGAAACGGAGCAGACTTGTGTCTTACACTCACCTGAGAAGAGGAGTGAGCACATTTCCTCCGATACAGAAGTTCATCTTGCAGTGACGCCACTCCAACCTGTTGTGTTTTTTGGATTCCCAAAACGAATGAGTGTGACAGGTTGGGTTCTCAGTTCCCTTAGTTCTCATATATTAGCAGATTTAGGTGTACTAAGTAGGTGTTATGTTTCTTTTTCTGATTGCGTTTTATTATTCTTTGCTGTAGTCGTTGGAACTGTTGAAGGTGGTAGAGCTCCGACAAAAATTAAGACAGACCTGAAGAAACCAATTGTGAACATTGCTTGCCATCCTCGACTTCCTGTCTTGGTATGATACAACATCCTCATTTTTCCAACTTAGTATGTGGAATTTGGTTTTGTTGCACACATGCTTAATTTCTTTGTTCAATGTCGTGCCTTTCAGTATGTAGCATATGCAGAGGGGTTGATACGAGCCTATAACATTCATACGTATGCTGTTCACTATACACTACAGCGTGAGTAGAAGAGGGTCTCACATTTCTCACTGTCTTCGTTCTTCTCGTTTGAGGTATCATGAGCATTGGCTTCCACTTACGACTTATCTTTGTTATCCTTGCAGTTGATAATACTATTAAACTCATCGGTGCCAGTGCGTTTGCTTTTCACCCGACACTAGAATGGATTTTTGTTGGTGATCGGAGGGGTACACTTTTAGCGTGGGATGTTTCAACTGAAAGACCTAATATGATTGGAATGTAAGTGAAAATTTCGTGCTTTCAGCTTTCTGTCAGCTGGCATTGGATTTCTATCACTTGTTTTTCGTTATAATTCATTCCTATTTGTTTTCTTATGATACAACTGCAGTACGCAAGTGGGTTCGCAACCCATCACTTCAATTTCTTGGCTTCCTATGTTGCGTGTACTCGTCACTGTGTCCAAGGATGGATCTCTTCATGTGTGGAAGACACGGGTTATAATAAATCCTAATAGGCCTTCGACACAAACTAACTTTTTCGAGCCTGCCGGTAAGCCTGATGTCTCTTAAAGTGGATCCACAGACGAGGAAATGTCTTTTCCTACCCAGTTTAGGAATAATTCACATGATTTAGTTTGGAAACTGTGTTTAAGCAGTGTAGCACTTCCTTGTTTTTTTTACAGCTATGGAATCTATAGACATTCCTAGAATTCTCTCTCAACAGGGTGGGGAAGCTGTTTACCCTTTACCGCGAATCAAAACTTTAGAAGTTCACCCAAAGCTGAACTTAGCAGCTTTGATTTTTGCAGTTAAGAATATTCATTTTACTTCCTACTGTCATTCCTCGCTTAGGTAGAAGTGTGGCTTCTGTCTCTCACATACTGGATTTTTATACAGAACATGGCGGGTAATGAGAATACTCAAAATCGAGCGGCTCAGACCAGGGAAGGAAGGAAGCAACTCTTTGCGGTTCTACAAAGTGCTAAGGGATCTTCAGGTGAATCTTGAGCATTAATTTAATTTGCCCATAACAAGCAATGCTCTTCTTAAGCTGTACGGATGTGTCTCTTGAAATCGATATCCTGCTTTCTAACATTTGTGGTGATTAACAGCTTCTGTTCTAAAGGAAAAGCTTTCATTGATGGGTTCTTCTGGAATTTTAGCCGAGCACCAACTCCAAGCTCTGCTACAAGAGCATCATCACAAGGGGTAGGTGGATAATAGTGTTGGAAAATTTCCTTGAAAAACTTACGATCATATGCTGGGAATATGCCATGAATTCCATACCAAATGACTCAAGCTTTCATATTTCATCTGCTTCATCTTTTATCTATTACTTTTCTGCAGCCAGAGTCAGCTAACAATTTCAGATATTGCACGGAAGGCATTCCTGTATAGTGTATGACTGCTTTACCTTTTTGTTTACACATTATGTTTGTTTATTATTTGGAACTATTTTTATTTAAGTCTATGACTTAATCCATACAGCATTTTATGGAGGGCCATGCCAAAACTGCTCCAATATCAAGGTTACCCCTTATTACCGTTGTGGATACGAAGGACCAACTTAAGGACATTCCTGTTTGCCAGGCATGTAACTGCTGTTTAGAACTTGTTCTCTGTAGTAGCTAATTTATGCCTGACTGATCGGATTCTTTTACAGCCATTCCATTTGGAGCTAAATTTCTTCAATAAGCCAAATAGGGTTCTTCATTACCCTGTGAGGGCCTTTTATATTGAGGGCCTTAACCTCATGGCACACAATCTCTGTTCTGGAACGGACAACATCTACAAGAAGCTGTACACATCGGTAATATCTGATATCATGTGATTTTCAATTGATTTATGGTTTATTTTTACTTACAGCCCTTTTTGATTTCAGATTCCCGGAAATGTGGAATATCACTCGAAACACATTGTTTACAGTCGTAAAAGACACCTCTTTCTGGTTGTCTATGAATTCAGTGGTGCTACAAATGAAGTTGTGCTTTACTGGGAAAATACAGGTTCTCAGCTTCCTAACAGCAAGGGAAGCACTGCTAAAGGTTTGTCTGATTATTGGATTCCCTTGCCGCTCTTAGTCTTAGAGAACTTCCTATCCCACCTCAGAATATTTAGTTTTTGAGAACATTAAATGGTATCAGACTGCATCCGATCATTTAGATATACCAGGTCTACAATGTATTCTATAAACCAGTAGGTGCTCTTTCCGCTGCGAGACTGATTGTGAGGGTCTAATGCTGTTTACCCTAGGGACTAACAATCAAGGAAGCTGAAGGTTTCCACAAATGCTCTGTTAACTTAAAAGAGATGCAAGTTTAGAATTATTTAAGGCGTTCATCCCTTTTGTCTTCCCGTGTTTCCAAGTGCGTAAACGAACAAGGGATGTTGAGAGTGTAAACCCGTATCTCGTATCAGATGTCTATCTCAAAGCTATCTCTTTGCTCTGCAGGTTGTGATGCTGCCTTTATCGGTCCAAATGACGACCAATTTGCAATTCTTGACGAGGATAAGACAGGACTGTCTATGTATATCCTCCCAAAACTTACCACAATGGAAGAGAATGAGAAGAATTTGTTATCTGAAGAGAACCAAACCAAGGAGGCAAATCCTTCTGCAATTCAGGGTCCACAACAATTTTTGTTTGAGACAGAAGTTGATCGTGTTTTTTCCACACCTATAGGTGATGCATCAGATAATCTAGTTCTTGAAAATTACTTAACATTGAGAGTATGCCAGCGCAAACTGATGCCACTTTTGATTACAGAGTCCACTCTGATGTTTGCTTGTAATGGAACTCAAATTGGGCTGGCAAAGTTGTTTCAAGGCTACCGTCTCTCAGCTTCAGATGGTCATTATATTGCAACACAAACACAAGGCGATGGACGAAAGTCAATCAAGTTGAAGAAATATGAAATAGCTCTTCAGGTATGAAATTCCCTACAAAACATGAATGACTTGCTGATTTCTGGTACATGCTCTGCTGCAAAATCGATTATAACTTAGTCCTGTTCAATAAAATTGTCCAATAAAAAAAAACTTTTGGTCTTTAATTTCTGATTCTGTGACCAGCCCATGCGGTCGTTTTACTCCTTACCCCGTTGTGGTTTGCATCTGGACAGTTCTCTCTTGAAATGAAAATGACTCGTGATGTTTGGTGTTAGCTTTTCTATTGCCGTCAAAAATTTAATGACTCCACAAGGGTCGATGATATACTTGTTCCTGAAATTATGGTCAATCAACTTTTGTCTTATGTAGAGATTTATAAAATATGTTTTAGATCTAGAAAGTATCTGCAATTGTATAAAGGACTAATTGTTGTCTCAAAATCTACAGGTTCAATGGCAAGAAACACCCAGAGGATATGTCGCAGGGATATTAACAACCCAAAGGGTGCTGATGGTGTCTGCAGATTTCGATATATTGGCAAGCAGTTCGGCAAAATATGATAGAGGACTACCATCAATATCCTGATGAAATTATCTTTCTTTCCTTTCAATTATGTGCATTATGTTAACACTATTTTGATGTGTGCTCATTGATTATTGAGATTAGCCTTGACTTATGCGAACTTTAGATCTCTTCTATGGGTTGGGCCTGCCCTACTATTTTCTACAACAACTGCTGTATGTTTGCTTGGCTGGGATGGGAAAGTGAGGACCATTCTTTCTATAAGTACACCATATGCAGGTAAGCAGATCTTGGTTCTCTAAATGTTTACGGCGAACTTACTCTATTTCATTCTCTTAAATTTAAATTTATTCTCTTCAACGCAGCCTTAGTTGGTGCCCTGAATGACCGCCTATTGCTCGCTAATCCCACTGATATAAATCCGAAGCAGAAAAAAGGAATTGAAATCAAGAGCTGTCTTGTTGGGCTACTTGAACCGCTTTTAATAGGATTTTCTACAATGCAACAAACATTTGAGCAGAAACTGGACCTTTCTGAAATATTGTATCAAATAACAACAAGGTTTTCCTCCTGTCCTTTTTTCTTTCTCGTACACGTTCGAATTTTTTTAAAGCATATTTAATATTGAATATTTTGGAATAGGTGTGCAGGATACATCAATGATTTTTTTTTGTCTCTTTCCCTAGCTAATCTTTATTGATTCCATTTCCATCTTTACTATATTAGCTTCCTTAGTTTGTTTAATATATTGGCTGCAGGTTTGATAGCTTGCGGATTACTCCAAGATCTCTTGATATTCTTGCTAGAAGCCCTCCAGTATGTGGAGATCTTGCTGTATCACTAGCTCAAGCAGGCCCACAGTTCAACCAGGTGAGTCGAATTTAGTAAATCTTATGACAGAAGTCTCTCTTGGAAGTCGTCTTCTTTTACTAAATTCTTCTGAACAAAATTTAGGTATTACGTTGTACATATGCAATCAAGGCTCTTCGGTTCTCTACCGCTTTGTCAGTTTTAAAGGACGAGTTCTTGCGTTCTAGAGACTATCCAAAATGTCCTCCGGCATCTCTTTTGTTCCAGAGGTTCCGGCAGCTTGGATATGCCTGTATCAAGTACGTAAACTTTCTTTGCAGGACATATATAACAGTTGAATTTCAACTCCATTTGCTATTGAACTAATACGTGTGGGAGTTTTTGTGCATCTTGAACTGGACCTTGAAAAGTTGATCTCAAGTACATTTACCCTATATGCGTCCCCATTTACTATCTATGGTTAGTTAGAACTTGGTTATAACACTTTTTGATCCTTGTACCTAAATTACTTCACTACGCTAGGTTCTTATGGAAATGTTATATGCAAGGTTCAGTCATCTAACTACTTTGGACATTTGTTACTGTAGATACGGTCAATTTGATAACGCAAAGGAAACTTTTGAAGTAATAGCCGACTACGAGAGCATGCTAGATCTTTTCATATGCCACCTCAACCCTAGTGCGATGCGGCGTCTTGCCCAGAAATTGGAAGAAGAAAGCGGAGATCCTGAGTTGAGACGATATTGTGAAAGGATTTTACGAGTACGGTCTACAGGATGGACCCAGGGGATTTTTGCTAATTTTGCAGCAGAGAGTATGGTTCCAAAAGGACCAGAATGGGGTGGTGGCAACTGGGAAATCAAGACTCCAACCGATATTAAGAGCATACCTCGATGGGAGCTAGCTGGGGAAGTAATGCCATACATGAAGAATGATGATGGAACCATCCCCTCAATAGTAGCGGATCATATTGGTGTTTACTTAGGTTGCGTCAAAGGCAGAGTTAATGTGGTGGAAATTAAAGAAGATAGCTTAGTTTCTAAACCTGGAGGGCTTCTTAGTTCCTTGGGTAAACCTGTATCAGATAAACCTTTGGCACTTCCTGCTGGTGAATCCAGTTCCTTGATGGGTCTGGAATCCCTAGGAAAACAAAACGTGGCTGATGAACAGGCGAAGGCTGCTGAGGAATTCAAGAAAACAATGTACGGAGCTGCTGGTGATGGCAGCAGCAGTGACGAGGAAGGTGTACCAAAAACTAAGAAGCTGCAAATTAGAATACGAGAAAAGCCAACATCTACTACTGTGGACGTCAATAAGCTTAAAGAAGCTACTAGAACGTTTAAACTTGGAGATGGGCTAGGCCTACCAATGAGTAGAACAAAATCAATCAGTGCTGGATCCCAGGATTTGGGTGAGATGTTAAGCCAGCCTTCTTCCTCAACAACTGCTCCGATTTCTGCATCTGCTCCTGTAGATCCTTTCGCGATGGGCTCATGGACTCAGCAACCTCAACCAGTGTCCCAACCAGCTCCATCTGGTACGGGTATGGGAGTTGTAGCTGGACCGATACCCGAAGACTTTTTCCAAAACACAATCCCATCTGTTGAGGTTGCCAAGACATTGCTTCCTCCTGGCACTTATCTTTCGAAAATGGACCAAATTGCTCAAGCTGCAAAGGGTGTACCAAATCAAGCAAATAATACTACTCTGCCTGATATTGGTCTTCCCGATGGTGGTGTTCCTCAGGCAAATCAACAACCTAGTGTACCATACCAGACCGTTGGACTTCCTGACGGCGGTGTTCCTCCACAGTTTCCTGGTCAGACTCAAGGGACACCACAGGTTCCCATTTCTACGCAGCCTCTTGATCTTAGCGTTCTTGGAGTTCCAAATACTGATTCTGGAAAGCCTCCTGGACAGCCTGCATCGCCTCCTGCTTCGGTTCGTCCTGGACAGGTGAGATTTATACATTCGCCTGTGATTTTTCCTGTGTGTTTGCATGCCAATCACAAATCATACTTGTTAATGTTTCTGGAATTGCATATAAAGATTAAAAACAACACTTAAAAGTGCTTAAAATCTCACTTTTGTTTTTCTCCCCTAACGATGATTACTCTGCTCAGATTCCACGTGGAGCTGCAGCTCCGGTTTGTTTCAAGACTGGACTTGCCCATCTTGAACAAAACCAGCTTCCAGATGCACTTTCTTGCTTCGATGAGGCATTCTTGGCTCTGGCTAAGGATCAATCACGTGGGGCTGATATCAAAGCTCAAGCCACAATCTGTGCTCAGTACAAGATAGCCGTAACTCTCCTCCGGGTAAACTAACTCTCATATTTCTCTCCTCTTTTTACCTGACAAGAAAGATTCTGCTCAAAGGTAAAATCATCTTATCAATGCTTCTTTCTTCTCCCTCCCATTTGCAGGAAATCTTACGGCTACAAAGAGTCCAAGGCGCGAGCGCATTAAGCGCAAAGGACGAAATGGCAAGACTTTCAAGGCATCTAGCTTCACTGCCTCTACTAGCAAAACACCGCATAAACTGCATTCGAACTGCAATCAAACGAAACATGGAAGTCCAAAACTATGGCTACTCAAAGCAGATGCTGGAACTGCTTCTCTCAAAGGCACCAGCGAGCAAGCAAGAAGAATTAAAAGGACTAGTCGATCTCTGTGTCCAGAGAGGCACGTCGAACAAATCCATCGACCCGCTTGAAGATCCGTCTCAGTTATGCTCAGCTACGCTCAGCAGATTATCAACCATTGGGTACGATGTTTGTGATCTCTGTGGCGCAAAGTTTGCTGCTCTTTCGTCGCCCGGTTGTATCATTTGTGGTATGGGAAGCATCAAACGGTCTGATGCACTAGCTGGACCCGCTCCTGTATCCACACCGTTTGGCTAAAGGTTATAGACATGATTACGGATGGTTTGATTAACATTAAGCAAATTTCGAACTGGATACATGTAAGAACATTCGATCGATTTTGTGGGGTTTGATTTCGGTTTATTCGTCTGTATATGATTTGTTTATTTGTATCTTCTTCTTTTTGTGGCTAATACAATTTGTAGCGTTACCTCTTATTTTTTCACCAGTTTTCTTTTGTTTAATTCTATTTTTAAACGAATATTGAAACGGTAACCTTTTTTAAAACAGAATATCAAGTTTTATCAAGCTAGCTTGGGAGTAAATAACGCACGTCCTTAATAATAATATATACACAACTCATTTACTAGATCCCAAGTTCCATCAACTTTGTAACACTCAGACAAACGCTGGTATATATTATACAGTTTAAAACAATTGTTTGTAGCATTCATTTGGCTTAATGTGTCCCAAATAAAAGTGGGTCAATTGCTCATAACATTCATTTGCCTAACGTCCACTAGACAAAAGATCGATTTAGGATGCACCAACTTCTCGGCCACGGCAACAAATTTTACACAAAAAAAAAATGAAAGTTTTAGGAATTAATTAGATACTAATCTTACCTTCACTACAAATGTGTTGTTTTCAATTAGATACTAAACTATAAATGGTATGCGTTTACATTATTTATTCCAATATTATTATCATCAAAAGAGATTCAAATAGTGAAAAGCGTAAAGTAGCGCTGTCCATTTTCCCAATCTGGAAATCTTTAGACCTTCCATTTATTCTAGTTTTGTTGACCTCGAAAACTCTTAACTCTTATTTATAATGTGTATAAAAAACTGCACGTATACCAAATATCTTCTAAAATGAATTGTTTTAGAATATCTCAGAGCATTCAGCAGCACTCATTTTCACGTGCTTTTGAATTATATATCTATTCAGCCCCGGTCCAAAGGCTAGACTGGCTAAACCATGACTTTGGACCACTTTTTTTATTAGTTTTTTTATGGGTCACAAAATTGATGTTTCTATTTTTTATAAAGCCACCAAATTTTTTTTTATACTTATGCTTTTTTATATCAAGTTATTTTATTTCTTTTTTTTCCAATGGTTTTCAAATTAAATTGGAATTATGCCTTAAAACTTTTATTTTATACATTTTACAAATTGCCATATTTTTTTTTCTTGATCTCGGACCGCCATTTTTGTTGGACCGGACCTGTATCTACCTCATGGTGGCAAACATTACGTACGATATAACAAATATTAGTTTTCGTCCGCCGCCGACGGTGTGTTTTACGCCCATCGTTGAAAATCTTCTTCTTTCTTCCCCCTCTTCCTTTCTCTTCCCATGGCTTCAAGCGACTCTCTTCTTTCCTTCAAGAAAGTTCCTTTAGATCCTCGATTGGAAGAAATCCCGCAGGATCTCCTAGCTGTTTCCTCTCATCTGTTTCTCCAAAATCAGCCTGGATCTATCTCGTTTTTTCTCATATGGGTCACGTTGCTCAACCCAGTAAATCTCATCAGCCAGTTTCTCAGATTAAATCGTCGGAATTAGCTGCTCCCGCTGCTATCTCTCCTCCGTCAACACATCCTATCTCTGCCGCTCAGACTATTCCGAGATCTTCGACTCAGCTCTGGTCTTCTCGTTTTAGTTCCTCGCTTCGAAATCTCAAACAAATGGCAGCTCCTACTCTTCTCGAGGATGGAACTCCAAGTTTTATTGCTTCTGAAGCTATTCTCCTTCATTCAGCTCAAATCTGGAAGAATTATCTTGTGGCTCACTTTCATGGGTCTCCTCCTCCACCGTCAAAGATTTTCTCCGATCTTAATCCAATTTGGGGAAGACAAGGTCGTATATCGGTCAAATCCAACACTTTCAGAACTTGCCTCATTCTGATTATGTGTGAAGTCACTAGGAAATGGGTTCTTGATGTTGAGTTTTGGCAATCGGAAATGTTGCTTTCTCTGTATCCTCTTGGTCTCCTGACACTGATTTTACTCCTGCTAAGTTGGTTTCAGCCCCAGTTTGGGTAGTGGTTCATAAAATTCCTCCTCAATTATACTCTATTGATGGCATCAGCACCATTGCCTCAGGTATTGGAGAGCCCTTGTATACAGACAAGCCTATTATCGAATTGGAACCTCGCACAGTTGTTAAGGTGAAGATAAGAGTGGTTCTGGACAGAAAACAGCCTCATTCGGTTTGTGTTAAAGATAAATTTGGGAACTCGATAATAGTATTTGCGGAATACCCTAGACTCCCTCCTAAATGCGAACATTGTAGTGGATTTGGAAATTCAGCTCTACGTTGCCCTGATTATATCTCTTTACCCATGGGAACTGCTCCTAATATTGGCCTAGACACCTCTTTGTTTTCCCCTGGGAAACTTGATAAAGGGAAAAGTCATGTTGTTGATCAGTTTGATCCTCCTATGGATCCCTCTTCTATAGGTATCTCTTTATTACCCCCCTGCAATTGATCCTCCCCCTAAGGCCTATTCTGCGAAGAAACCCTCTGCTTCAAGCAATGGGTGGACAATTGTCCGAAGTAAACGTTCTCCTCCATTTTTCCCTTCAAAGGATGCGACTCAGGATCAACCAGCTATCCCTTCTCTTAAAACTCGTTCCTTATCTCGTAAACCAAAGAGAAGAACAGTGGGTTTGAAAAGTCGTTCTAGCAGTTTGCCAATCTCTAGTTTTTCCTCAAAGGATAGCTCCCAAAGTTATCTCCCAGTTGCAACCAAATCTCGAGTAACCCCTTATCTAGGGACTAAGGATTCTATTGCAGGCCCTGTAATCTCCTTGAATTCAGCAGATTTTGAGGCCGAAGAAAAGCTCATTAAATCTGCGCAAGAACCGGTGAGGAAGCGACTTCTTGCTCAAGGTGCTGATACTTCTCAATTCATCTCAACCTCTTCAAAGAAGCGTTCGATGAAAAGATCTCAGCTTCAATTGCACCTCTTATCTCAGAGTGGAACATGAAGTGAAAAGTCAGCCACTCTACCTCCTAAAACCCATAAGCGGGTTCTGTTTCGGTATCTCGTGGGCGTTCGCTTTCGCGACCTGCTCACAAACCTTCTGCCTAAGTGCGTTAGCACATTTTTTGGAAGCCTTATGAAGTGTTTTAGTTGGAATGTAAGAGGCCTTAACGGTGATAATAGACTTCAGGCTGTCAAAAAATGGATTACTACTAACAATCCCATGGTTGGTAGTCTTTTGGAAAATCGTGTGAAACAACCGAATTTACAAGGAATATTGAACACTTATCTTCCGGGGTGGAGATATGATGATAATTACTCAGCGGAGGAGAACAATGGCCGAGTTATAGTAGTGTGGCACCCTTCTATCTCGGTAATTACCTATCTCAAATCAGATCAGCTAATGTTGTGTGGCGTACTCAATCCTGCAACAAATCAAGAGTTTACAGTTGCATTTATCTATGCAAGGAACATAATTACAGAACGCATGCCTCTATGGACTCTTATCAAAGACCTTACGTCATCAAATCTCCTCCGCAATTCTCCTTTTATTCTTATGGGGGACTTTAATCAAATGTTGTCCACAGAAGAATCATTTTCTCTATCCTCAACAGCATTATCATCGCAAGGCATTTCATAATTTCAGGAATGTTTTAGCGGCAGCAATATTTTTGATATTTCTGGCAGAGGTTGTCATTTTACTTAGACCAACAAATCTCCTACCAATCCTGCTGCGAGAAAACTGGATAGAGCGGTTATTAATGAAGCATGGCTAGATCAGTTTCCAAATTCTAATGTGATTTTTGATGTTCCTAGCGGCTCTGACCATAGTCCGTGTCTTCTATCCTTATCTGGTTCTTCGGAGAGAAGGAAAACTCACTTTACCTTTTTCTCCTTCTTCTCCACTCATTCAGATTTTGCATCTCTTATGAGGATAGCTTGGGAGAGTCCGATCAGACCTGCAGGACCATTATTCTCCATTTACCAAAGGCTAAGAGCGGCTAAACTCTGTTGTAAGTCTCTTAATCGGAGTTCTTTCAGTAATATCCAAGCCAGAACAAAAGAATCTCTTGACCTTATGGAATCAGTACAAAGACAATTGCTTACATCGCCTTCTCAGGCCTTGTTTGAGAAAGAAAAAGCAGCCAGAGACTCTTTTATGATTCTCTCAGTAGCAGAAGAAATTTTCTTCCTACAAAAGTCAAGAATAAGGTGGTTGAGTCATGGCGACAAGAACATTCCCTTCTTCTACAGATCTATTATGTTCAATCTATCCCGGAAATCTATCATCTTCGGGATAATCTCAACAATAAGATCTCAGACAAGGCTCTGATTCAGAGTATGGTCATTTATTATTATAAAGAACTTCTTGGCTCTCGGAATCCAAGTGTTTCGGCCTATTCAGTGGCTCAGATTAAAAGCTTGCACTCATTTCGCTGTGATGGGTCCTTGTCTTCTCGGCTAGCTGCAATCCCTTCCAACTCTGAAATAAGAGATACTTTGCTCTCCTTGCCCAGAAACAAAGCTCCTGGTCCTGATGGATTTACGGTGGAATTTTTCATAAGTTGTCGGGAGTTCGTGGGAGGAGACTTTATATCAGGAGTCAAAGATTTCTTTGTATCATCCCATCTTCATAGGCAGGTCAACTCCATCATTCTCGCTCTAGTGCCGAAATTTCCAGGAGCTGAAAGACTCTCAGAATTCAGACCTATTGCTTGTTGTAATACGGTCTACAAGGTAATCTCTCAAATCCTTGCAAACCGGCTCAAACTATTTACTCCTCTAGTTGTGCAACGCAATCAGGTTGGCTTTGTCAAAGGAAGACTTCTTTGTGAAAATGTTTTACTTGCTTCTGAGCTTGTAGCAGATTTTCACAAGTTTGGCCCAACTACAAGGGGTTGTCAACAGATAGATCTCACTAAGGCATATGATAATCTGGATTCGTCATTCATCCTAAATATCCTTGAAACTTTTGATTTGCCACCCATATTCATCAATTGGATTCGGATTTGTATATCCACTCCTCACTATTCTATCTCATTGAATGGTGAACTAGTGGGATATTTTGCAGGAATGAAAGGGATTAGACAAGGAGATCCTATCTCATCATCTCTTTTTGTCCTTGCTATGGACATTCTATCTAAAGATTTAGACATGGCTGTGAGGAACAATCTTATCAAGCCACACCCTTTATGTCTAGATCCCTTGATTACACATCTTAGCTTTGCGGATGATGTGCTGATATTCTTTGATGGTTCTGAGAGGTCTTTGGCAGGCATCATTAACATTCTTAGGAATTTTCAGATCGTTTCGGGATTATCAGTAAACCTGGCAAAGTCATGTCCCTATGTGGATGGTAACAATTTGGAATTGTCTCGCAGGCTGGCCTCTAGAGTTAGACTTTCTCAAGGCTCCCTTCCAGTGCACTACTTGGGGCTCCCTCTTATGCCTCATAAGCTAAGACCAATAGACTATCAGCCTCTTATTGACAAAGTTGTTGCAAGAATATCATGTTGGACTGTCCGCCATCTCTCTTTCGTAGGAAGACTCCAATTAATTCAGAATGTTCTGTTTAGTATCATCAATTTTTTGTCCACTATATTTCCCTTACCTAAGAGTTGTTTGGAGACCCTAGAACAAATTTGTAGTGCCTTCCTTTGGAACGGTGCACCAAATTCTGCTAGGAGTGCAAAAGTCGCTTGGAATTCTATCTGTACACCTAAAGAAAATGGCGGATTAGGTCTGAGGAGGTTGGAGCCGCTTAATCAGGTGTATGGCTTAAAACTAATATGGCTTTTGTTTGCTGGTGGAGGTTCTCTATGGGTTTCCTGGCTGAATAAACATGTCATCAAAGGAAGACTTTTTTGGGACTCAGATTTCAGTAGATCTGGCTGCTAGATTTGGAAGAGATTGATGAAGTTGAGGGCTCTGGCAAGACCTTATCTGGTATGCAAGGTAAGATCAGGAAGAACAACACTTTATTGGCACGAAAATTGGTCTTCTCTTGGGCCTCTAATTGATATGATTGGTCCTAATGGTCCCCTTGTTGCTGGAGTTTCAAATATGGCTACAGTTTCTGAGGTGTTCTCTAACGGACAATGGTTGATATCCACAAGACGCCACCCCATTCTCACCCTCCTTAGAGCTTGTCTACCTGTCCATCCTCCAAGCTTTGATCCATTGGAACCATATTTTCTCAACTTGTCTTAGACCTTGTCTTACTTTGGCAGAATAATAGTCATGAAGATCCATGTATTTTCTCAACTTCCAAAACTTGGCTATCCCTTCATCCATCTCTGCCTATGGTTCCTTGGCACCATTTTGTTTGGTTCAAGCAAGCTATCCCTAGACATGCTTTTTTGCTATGGATTATCATGCGTGCGCAAGACTTCCTACTAGAGATAGATTACTTCGGTGGGCTTTGAATGTTCCTGCAGTTTGCCTCCTCTGTGATGCTACGCCGGAAAGTACATCTCATATCTTCTTTGATTGTCCATTTTCTTTGGAAATCTGGACATATTTCTTTAGGCACGATGTCTTATCTCCTCCTTCGTCTGTTCATGGCCTTCTACAATGGGATCATGATATCCCCAACATCTCAAAGCTGAGGACTATTTGCAGATTAATTTCCACTCCATATCTTATTATCTTTGGAAGGAAAGGAACTCAAGATTGCATAATGTTGTGATTCGGCCTGCTCATTCTTTGGTAAAAGACATTCATAAGCTCTTACGAGCCAAGCTGGCTGGTCTAGACCGACAGAAAATTATCAATTCTCGCTTCACTATTGTTGCTCCATCCTTCTCGGAATCACACCTCTCCACTTGGTTTAAGTACATTCAGTTCTAACGTCCTTAAATAGTCTTGATGATCCTTGTTTCGGTTGTTTCAAAAGAGTTTCAATATTCATCTTTGTAATTTAAGTTTATAAATTCTCATCTTTGCTCTGTTGTAACACTCAAAATGATGCCCTTTTTGGAAATGATGAATGGAAATTAGTTTTAAGAAAAAAAATTAAAAAAAAATCATAATCAACAAAAACAAAACATACAAACTCATACAATATCAAGAGTTTCAGATGTTACGAACAATTATTAACCCTAGTTTTATTCATGATCTAGAATAATGAATCCATCATAAAACATTATAAATGGTGTATAAATTATATAAAATAATTTTAAATTTACGTATCGTAAAATAATGTAATAAATAAAGCTAGAAATTTCTTTTTAAGCTTTAGGCTCATCGTTCTTGACGGCATGACCAATTCCGGGGATATGTCCTGGTGTCGTGGGCTTGAAGTCATCTCCTTTCTTATGACCCATCCCGGGACTGTTTCCCGGAGAAGTTGGTGCGAAGTCGTCCGTAGTTCCGGTTTTAAAATGATCTTGGCCGTTCGTTTTCTGCAGCCTTCTTCCTTCCGTGGGCTTGAAGTCATCTTTAAACCCTTCAACATTTGCATTTCCTTCCTTATGCCCCACCCCGGGACTGTTTCCCGGAGAAGTTGGTGCGAAGTCGTCCGTAGTTCCGGTTGTAAAATGATCTTGACCGTTCGTTTTCTGCAGCCTTCTTCCTTCCGTGGGCTTGAAGTCATCTTTAAACCCTTCAACATTTGCATTTCCTTCCTTATGCCCCACCCCGGGACTGTTTCCCGGAGAAGTAGGTGCGAAATCGTCCGTAGTTCCGGTTTTGAAATGATCTTGACCGTTCGTTTTCTGCAGCCTTCTTCCTTCCGTGGGCTTGAAGTCATCTCGAGACCCTTCAACATTTGCATTACCTTTATTTTGTCTCATGCCAGGACTGTTTCCTGGAGAAGTAGGCACAAACTCATGCGTAGATCCAGCTTTGAAATGATATTGGCCATTTGTTTGCCTCAACTTTCTTGCTTCAGTGGTGATCGGTGCTTGGTCAAATATCATCGAGATGATGATAGCTGTCACAGTGATAGTGAATAGTTTCATGTTTCTTTTTTTTTCGGACTTAGAAATAAGGTTAAGGAGTTTGTATATATGAGTAACTGTGCTGGAATTTTGGAGTAAGAATGCCCCAAAGATATTGTATTTATAGTGCCATGAGATTGCTTGTGTTGCCGTTCATTGAATTTAACATTTGTGGACAGTGACCACATTGATTGATTGATTTTGGACCGTCTATTCACTAATTTAAGAATATTGATTATACTACAAAGTATTCATATAACTATACCAAGACCGCGTTCTGTTCTAAAATGAAATAACGTTCAAATTGATTTTTAGTATAATCATTTTTTTAACGTTCAAATTGATTAAATATGATTATACTATATAAAAAAAATAATTTCACTATCAATGTGACAAACAATTTTTTTTTTGATTAAATAAGTTTTTTTCCTTTATTTAGCTTCTGGGTTAAAAAATTAATAATCAGGGAGATGATAGATTGATAATGAAATTATTTTTTATGTGACAGCTAGAATTCGATCATAACATTCAAAATGTCGAGCATTGTTCATTTCAAAAAAAGGTCGAACATTATTATTTTACTAACAACTACTTTTTGTTCTTTACGAAAATATCATTATAACAAATTGTAAATTTATATAAAATAGTAAGAGTGACGATTTTGTGGGAGTTCTCCTTTTCTTATTTTTATTTTTTTTAAACAACAAGTGGGGCGCGCGTTCTAATTTTGTTGTTCGTGTTAATTAAAATAGAAATGATATAATAGACTATCAATGGTTCCTTTTTGGTTTGGAGATGGGTTTAATACGTTGCAGTGGGTTGGTCTTCAATTCTTCTCTTTGCGTGGTGTGTCTTGCTATAGGTCTGTAGATGATTTTGGCTTGATCTTTGATAAGATGGTCTAACGAATGTCCGTGTTAAGTGTTGTTGATCTTTCTGGGCGTATCTCTTGTCGGAATTAAGGGTTTTTATCTTTAAGTCTCGATCGGCTTGAACTATTAATTTTCTTGGAATAGCAATGATGGACCTAATTTATGTGCTCTGGTATAGTGTTGGTTATGCTTTCGTTTTTGCGGGTGTTGTTATCTTTGAGCTCGGTTAGTTGGTTTCGTCTCAAGGATCTATTCTTTTGAAGTAGCTACGGCGTCTACAGTTTCTATGGAAAAGATCTTGGGATTACTCCTGTTCAGAGCTTCAGTTTTAGAACTTAGGATTTCTAGTTTTTAGTCCTTCTGGTTGGTTTTTTTATACTTTAATTCATGTTTGTCTCCTTTGTTTTTGGGTTTGTTTTCCTCTTTTGGGTTTGTTTTAGATTATCTTAAGTTTTCAGAGATTTTCTTTTAATCTACCGAATGTTGTTTCCGAGGAATACGTTTATTCCGCCGACTTTTATTTCCGGCGAAGTTTTTTATCTCGGTCGGCGTTGTGTAAATCTTTGGATCGAATATGAATAAAGTTTTTTAGATGAAAAAAAAAAACAAAAAAACTATCAATGAATGATAAATATTGCATGTCTTAAAGGATATACCAAAATTGGTTGATTGCTATTTCTGTTGAAGGTGAAATCTAAAATATTACAAAAGTCGATCCTAAACCTCTCGTAGTGCTCCATTGTTGAATATAGAACACACACTGTACTATGAAATTGCAACGATCAATGTGGAAATAATTACACATTTTGCTTTGCAATTTATATTAATAATCTACATTAATCTTGAAATGAATTCAAAGACTAAGAAATGCCGCCCTTTAGCCACAATAGAAATGCATTTGAAACACGGTTATTTAATTTCACACGAGTTTAAAGAAACCTAATGCTTTGACAAAAGACATTTTTAATTGACTTTCTCCCCTTTAAAAAGTTGAATATAAAATTAAAAATTGTTATGAATTTAATATCTGGATGTCTATTATAAGGCCCATATTCTAGAAGGTTTTAGAATATTATAGGTTTACTTATTTTTCAAGTTCAATTTCTTCTCCAAGTCTTTGTAAACCTATATATACCTCTCTTTATTCATGGAATACAATCACAACAATTTCCTCTCTCTCTTTTATTCACAACACGTTATCAGCACGATAGTCTCTCGATCTATTTTTACCCAAAAATGTGAGATTTAATTTCTGGTTATATTTATGTTTATGTGTATATATTTTTCCGGGATGATAAGCGATGCCCTTTTTCTAAAACAATCGTTATGGTAGGCTATGCTTCCACGACCATGATCATATGGTAGATTCTGTCTCCTCATATCAAAGGATGGTTATCAATGCTTATCTAGAATAATGATTTTCGATCGTTTGATCTTTGTATTTTATTGATCTCTAAATCTACACAAATTTATTATAACTTGCAATATTTCTAAAACGGATTTTGCACGGTGATTTTCTGAAATTAATCTGAATACTGCTTTTCCACTAATTCGATTATGCCCAATCTATGCACGGCTAGATTTTACCATAGTTTTACTTTGATAAAGATTTCTAAAACGGGTTTTGCACGTGATATTCTGTCATTAATGTTGGAGGTGGGCCTAGCACCCCCAATTAGTTAGGCCCATCTTAGGAAAGGCCGTTCTTCGGTGCGGTCACCGGACTTAATATCACCGACCTGCAAGACCACTCTTCAGCTCGGTAGCCGACCTGAAAGCAACGTACCCCGGGCCCGCGCTGATGCTCAGCCAGAGCAGGAAGTGTCAGAAGAGTAGGCGCGTGGGAGTTGGTAAGGCAGTACCCTACCCGCGTAGGGACGTGCCTTCGACCCGACGTCCCACCAACCCTGCAGAGCTGACAAGGGCAGGAGGGAGCAGGTGGAGCAGAGTTGGTAAAACAGTGCATTGCTCTGCAACACGCCACGCCGAGCTCATCATGACCTCTCTCCTCGAAAGCCGGGACACGCCTCCTAGGCCACCTTACCCGCAAAAGAGGCCGTAAACGACACGTGGCCCGAGATCCCGGGGAGCAGGAAGCCGACCCCGACTATATATACCCCTCATATGTCATTAATGAGAGGGACTCTGATTTTTACCCTCTCACCTACCACAAGTTACCCGACCTCTCTATCTTTGTAACGAGACAACACTTTAGAACGCCGAACTGGACGTCCTTCGGAACCAGTTCGTAATTCAAAAGCGTTTGCTTCTCTTTCATCAATAAAACGAAACACGGCCCCCGGCCTACTCATATTTCTCCCGACCTGTCTCAATTGTGGTTAAATTGCTCTATTAACGAAAATCTCACCTCCCGTCTCCTAATCATTCTTTAAACACACTTAGTGATCCCCTGGATCAACAATTGGTTAGATCCTCTGGCGGCCGCCCTGACGACCACCACGGTCGCCCAGATGCCCGGTTCTACCCTCAGCTTGGCCAACACCGCGACCGCCAGAGGATCTAACCACCGTCTTCGGCCGGAGATGGGTCCCCGGGAGCAACGGGGCGGCCCCCGAAGTCGAGGGGGCCAACTGTTCCCCACTGTCTGCCCCTCGTCGCGGAGAAGAGGCATGTTCGGAATCACCGGAGGAGGAACTCGGAGAATCGTTACCGCCACCACGGGACGCCGATTCTTCGCTCGACTTAACTCTGATACCGTCTAACATCGGAGCCATTGCACGGAGAGGAGGAAATCGAAAAGACAGGAAGAAAGTAGGAAGAGAAGGAGGAAATCGGAGAAAGGAGGTTACCTTAAGAGTATGCGCAGAAGGTTTTAACAGTAGGAGGAAGAAGGTTTAAATAGAGGGAGGGGGACAGTGAAGCGACGCCTGGACGCGTGTCAAAAGAAGCACGGCTGCCCAAAAAACCTAATGATGACGACTCCTCGATCTCCCACGCCAAAAAGCAGGGGGTGCCTCGATAACCACGAAGCGTCTGTCACACGCCGCGCGTGGGCATCTCGCGCGAAAAACGAGGCAACCTTTCGATCCCCCGCGTGGCGGATACGTGCCAACCTCCTACGGATTTTTCGGAAAAGGCAAACACAGTTGAGCACGGAAAAACCGTCCTAAGATGCGCCGAACTAACATTAGATCAACTTCGGCACGCTCGCTTCGCCTCGCGACACCGAACTGGGGGAGGGCCTATTGTTGGAGGTGGGCCTAGCACCCCCAATTAGTTAGGCCCATCTTAGGAAAGGCCGTTCTTCGGTGCGGTCACCGGACTTAATATCACCGACCTGCAAGACCACTCTTCAGCTCGGTAGCCGACCTGAAAGCAACGTACCCCGGGCCCGCGCTGATGCCCCGCCAGAGCAGGAAGTGTCAGAAGAGTAGGCGCGTGGGAGTTGGTAAGGCAGTACCCTACCCGCGTAGGGACGTGCCTTCGACCCGACGTCCCACCAACCCTGCAGAGCTGACAAGGGCAGGAGGGAGCAGGTGGAGCAGAGTTGGTAAAACAGTGCATTGCTCTGCAACACGCCACGCCGAGCTCATCATGACCTCTCTCCTCGAAAGCCGGGACACGCCTCCTAGGCCACCTTACCCGCAAAAGAGGCCGTAAACGACACGTGGCCCGAGATCCCGGGGAGCAGGAAGCCGACCCCGACTATATATACCCCTCATATGTCATTAATGAGAGGGACTCTGATTTTTACCCTCTCACCTACCACAAGTTACCCGACCTCTCTATCTTTGTAACGAGACAACACTTTAGAACGCCGAACTGGACGTCCTTCGGAACCAGTTCGTAATTCAAAAGCGTTTGCTTCTCTTTCATCAATAAAACGAAACACGGCCCCCGGCCTACTCATATTTCTCCCGACCTGTCTCAATTGTGGTTAAATTGCTCTATTAACGAAAATCTCACCTCCCGTCTCCTAATCATTCTTTAAACACACTTAGTGATCCAGTGGATCAACAATTAAACTGAATATTGTTCATAAATCTGAATACTGTTTCTGCACTAACTCGTTTATGCACGATCTATGCACGGCTAGATTATAAAAGCATCATCGTTTATGTCCTATCTATGCATGGCTAGATTTTAGCATACTTTAATTAAGGATTTCTAAAACGAATTTTGCACACACAAATTAAAATCATGTTTGATCACGAAATTTGCACATTCCAGTAATATGATATTTTTTGATAAATTGATTGATTGATTGAAAACATAGTTTGATGACATGATAGTTATGAATCAATGAATGGTGATGAATTATTATGATATTATATGTGACTATTATCTTTGTTTCATGATTATATTTATGTGATATTGCCTATTTGTTGATATCAACATTGAGTATTTGACCTGAAAAGATCCACAAAAAAACTTTAGAGCAATCTAAAGAAAACGTATGATCACTAGAATGTGACATTACACTCATTATGATTGGTTGAATATAAAATTACATGACTTGAAGTCTGTAAGTGAGTCTAACTCAGCTATGTTCAGATATTATGCGAATATAATATCATTGATGCAGAGATGTTAAAAGACAATACTCTACACTTTGAGAAGTTTTATGAACTCGAGAAGTAATGTTGTCCTGAAGACACAATACTCTACACTTCTCAAAGTGTTATGAACTTGTATATTTTTCTAATCGAGGTTGAGCAAAATAATGAGTTATAAAGAGAAAAATCAGGATACACTCCTGATTTGCGATGGTCCATTCCTTGAAGCGAATGTGACATCCTATATGAGAAAGAAAAGACCACATGATTAACGTTGGCCGAATAAGTGGCTATGGAAGTGATCGCATACTTAGATGTGGATATGGATATGGTCAAGGTCAAGGTTGAGGCCAAAGAGTTTCATTTAAGAACTCAGATTCTCACTAGAAGTGAGAAAATAAAAATGGTTACATAGAAGAGATATTTCTCTCATGTGACGATGAAATAAGCTAGTGTGAGTACAATAAGAGATATTATAAAAGAATATCGAAAGCTCTGGAAGAGCATATATATATATATATATATATATATATATATATATATCTGCCTTATGTGAATGCAATTTGAAATCATTCGTATTCTCTTAAGTCTCAAAGGTCAAAAGGATCTAAGATATAATACAAAACCCAAGTTGGGTATGTAATTGATCCTAGAGTGAGATTCAATTCGAGATGGATGGACCTGAAGTTTTATCATCTCGAGGGGGAGAATTGAATAATCTCACAATTCATAATAAGTGGAACATCTAGAAGATCATGTTCACACTCATGTTCGATAAATCATGTGTAAAGATGATCTAGAAAATTTTATGATTTATCAAGTTGAGACAATGAGTGAAAAAAAAATATATATATATATATATATTGAATATCTTCACATCGTGAGTATTACTTAAGGCAATAAAAGTATTTTAGAGAAATTATATGCATTCTCTATTGGATTGTACTACACTAGCATATAAGATATAAATGTGTCTAGTAAACCAGAAGTTTACTGAAAATCTCATTGTTTTGGCATGACTGGTTAAGCCATTACAGTTCAATAATAATGCGAAAAAGATCCAGAAGATTCTTATGTGTTCGGCTTTCACTCTCCAATAAATTTGGACTACATGAGTTTTCTGGTACTTACACAAAGAGATATTTTGGACTGATCATCCACTGTATCTTCGTGAAAGTATTTGGTTAATTGATTAAGAGTGAAACCACATTGATTCACATTAAGCCAACGAAAGATGAGTTCTCCCCATGATTGGTTGTGGTCAGGAACCAGATGTTTTCCATCTAAAAGTTTTTGGATGAAATGTTGCTCCATCATATTGATCTAAGATGGGACCTCAAAGGAGGTTAGAAATATATGTTTGAATCTCCCTTGATGAGTAAATGTATTGAGCCATCAATAAGGGATAATGTTCGATATATGGACTGTAACTTCAGTGAGTCAGTCTTTCCAACATATAAGGGGGAGAAGAAAATAAACAACTGGAAAAGAAAATCAGTGAAAGAAATTATCTTGATCCTCATAAAGAATGTGCACTAGAAATTGAAAAATTTAGCAAATTGGATGCCAGAAGCATTTCCTAATCCTGATTGAGTGATACCAGTTGTGCTCCAATTAATATTGATGTCTCGGGGGGACAATATCAACTGCTATTGAGGTTAAAGATCGCATGAAGCGTGATAGACATGTTGGTTCCAATGATAAAAATCCTCGAAAAGAAAAAAGGAGCATATTATAATATGGCAAGATCGAGGAAGCAATCTCTAGAAGAGATATAGATATGACAAAGAAAGAAATCTAGGTACCTAGTAATGAAAAGAGATTTCAACTAGTTGACTCATGTCTGGAATAAATGGAACCAAAGAGCAAATCGACGTCGATAATATTTTGCTTGCAGTAAAGCAGTTGATGAGAATTGAGGATCATAAACCGCGGTAGAAGAAGGTTTATTGAAAAATGTACATAAAGTGATGATTGGCCAATCATGAAAAAAAAACGTAGAGGCATAATTAAAATCTCTTGCAGATAAGTATTTGGACCAGTAGTCCGTACATTTGAAAGTGTAAAACTATTAAGACATAAGTGGATCTTTATGCGAAATATGAATGAAAATATATGAAGAGATATACTCTCTTGTGGTGGATGCAACTATTTTCAGATCCCTTATGAGTCTTATAATGAGAGAAAGACTTGATTAGTCTCAAAGAATTTAAACTGTTAGAAGCAGCAAATTCTAATGAATATGTTTCATGGGGTATACTCTTAAAGTTGATATTATAAGATAACCGATATACTCATGTGTATTATCAAAAGATTAGGGATCAATGTGATCCTTGATTTGAACATAATCGAAACTCTTGAAGAGTTATCGGAAGTCAAAATTTGGAAGAAAACGACTTTAGAAAGATAACATTGTCTTTATGTATTCCAAATTGTAAATCTAAGGAAAGAGATGTTATCTCAAAAGATCCTTACATTATTTGAGATAAAGAATGCTCACATGTGACAATGTGATTGGTCTTGAAGTACCACACTTAAAATGCTATTTGAGTAGTTTATTGATCTCTTTCATGATTGAAAGATGTACTTTCATATAACAAGAAGGAGAGTCAAAACAATACCTTTTACAACAAGGAGCATGAATAGTATGTACAAGTATGTACAATATGAATGTTTAGAAGATTCTATGTAAAAGAAAATTTGGCATGAAGTCCAAATAGACGAAGAAAATATCTTCTATGTGAAAATGATGTTATGGACTAGAAATCCAATAAACTGAGAAATTATGATAATCATACGAATGTATTAACTAAGGTTATGCTTATATTAACTCCCTAAGGATGATATATATGATTGGATTGCATCTCTTAAAGAAGATGATTCCAGGGGGAGATATCTATGATTGAAATTCATCTCTTAAAGAAGATTGAAAAAGATGTGTGGTTATACTTGGTTGTACTCTTTTTCCTTATCATGGTTTTTATCCCACTGGGTTTTTCCATGACAAGGTTTTAACGAGGTAACAGAAAACACGTAGGTGATAGACACCTAAGGGGAATATAAATATGAAAGTCTATCACAATTCCAAAGATTATTGAGATCATCAGAAGAAAAGAGATTACCATATAGTGGAATATTTGAAGAAAGAATTTGAAATGAAAGATCTCGGAAAAATAATTTTTGTTTGAGATTGCTAAGTGAGCATCTAAAAGATGGAATTCTAGTGCATCAAACGACGCCCACAAAAAAGGTGCTTAAAAGGCTTTATATGGATGATGCACATCCCTTGAGTAACCTTATCATTTTAAGATCATTTGATATGTTAAAGGATCCCTTTCGTCCTAGGGAAGGAGATGAAGAAGTACTTGGTCCTGAAGTATCATACTTAAGTGCAATAGGGGCATTGATGTACCTTGCTAGTCATACGAGACATGACATATCATTTGCGGTAAATCTATTGGTAATGTTTAGCTCATGTCCAACTCGAAGGCATTGGAATGAGATTAAGCATATATTTCGTTACCTCAAAGGAACAAAAGACATGAGTCTATTCTCTTTTAACCCATCCAAAGGAGATTTGAGTGGTTTCGCAGATGTTGGATACTTGTATGATCCACATAATGCTCGATCTCAGACAGGATATGTATTCACATGTGGTGGTACCGCTATTTCCTGGCGTTCTATGAAGCAAACCATCACAACTACTTCTTCTAACCAGGCTGAGATTTTAGCTATTCACGAAGCTAGTCGAGAATACGTATGGTTAAGGTCTGTCCTTCAACATATACGAGAAGATTATGGTTTATCTAAAGGGAAAGAAGCTTCGGCGATTATGTACGAAGATAATGTTGCATGCATCGCTCAACTTAAGGAATGATACATCAAAGATGATAGAACAAAGCACATTCTACCAAAATTCTTCTTCACACATAACTTGCAGAAAAATGGCGATGTTTGTGTCCTACAGATTCGTCCAAGCGATAATTTGGCGGACTTATTTACCAAGGCGCTTCCAACTGCTACTTTCAGAAAGCAGGTTCATCTTATTGGATTACGCCGTCTCAAAGATCTAGACGGATGTACACATGAGGGGGAGTAAATGCGCGCTGCACTCTTTTTCCCTTAACTATGGTTTTTCCCATTGGGTTTTCCTAGTAAGGTTTTAAATGAGGCAGCATCTTACGCGATTTACTACTATTCCATTATAATGGACATCCAAGGGGGAGTGTTATGAATTTAATATCTGGATGCCCATTATAAGGCCCATATTCTAAAAGATTCTAGAATATTCTAGGTTTACTTATTCTCCAAATTCAACTTTTTCAAGTTTTGTAAACCTATATATACCTCTTTTTATTCATAGAATACAATCACAACAATTTCCTCTCTCTTTTATTCACAACAAAAATATGATTATATGCATTTTTGACTATTATTCCCATACCAACTGTTGAGATTTCTAATATACAAAGCGTTTTTTACATACGAAGTATAATAAAATGAGCAGTCACAAATACAAGATCTTCCACTACCCCCTCAAATATGTTGGCGCCCATCAATTTTGTGTTGTTGTATGAAAAGACTTCGCAGTGAGCCAATAGTATACTCTCTCAATAATATTCAGAGATTGTTACCTTTTAAAATTTTGTGTTTATTTATTTTTAATGCACGTGGAACATAAGTATAATATTATGAAATTATGTTTATTGTGGACTCAAAGTTTGAAATTTTAGGTTGAGTTGCGTCCGTCAGAATTTCATATATTCATACACTACAAAAAAAAACATACAATTTCCGTCAAAATCTTCCACTACTCTTTAAATCACATTTTTGATCATCCGTCAGAAATTTCTGACGGATTTCCGACGAATTTGTGAGATTATAGTTGTAAAACTTAGTTTAAACGAGATAAACGTGTTTAATACCAGACGTACACTAATCCGTCGGAAATTTTCAATGAATTTCCGATGGATGTTACTTAACAAAAAAAAATTTAGGTTTTCAAAAGGATGACAACATCCGTCTAATTTCAATCAGAAATCCACGGAAATATTCTGACGGATACTGTTTTTCGACGGATGTTAATGTCGTCCGAATTCTGTCAGAAATTTGTTAGAAATTACCGACGGAATTACGTCCATCAAAAATTCCATCGAAAAACACTATATTTTCTTGTAGTGATATGTGAAATTGGTAAACAATATATATGTAAGTCGTCCTAAAGAATATATATAGGTCATTGAATTTCCTAAAATGGTGTGGGATCATTATAATGGAATAGTAGTCATTTAACTGAATCTCATGAGCTAAGATGTTAGACTAATTTTTAAAACGATGATAATATATGTAATATGGAGAAAAATTCGATACTAGTCTTCAATTGAGGGGACGAAAATCGCTATATCAGAACCACTTGATTGACTTATTATATGTTTGTGGATGTTATTATTTTCCTTTTCAACTCGCATGTGCTTCTAAGAATATACCATTTCCAAATTAAATAATAATGACAAAAAAACACATTAAAAGAGGGAATCAAAAATAAACCAAAATACTGAAAAGCAAAGTGGTCAAATAGAATCACTAGAATAAAGTCAAAGGCACCATCACCGTCAACAAAACCACTATATGGCCCCTACCAGTCACTCACCACTCACTTATTTTTGTTTTTCGTTTTCACCTAACCCTTTTTTCATATGTAGGACATAAAGAATATATATCATGTTTTTTTTTTTATTATTCAGGGGTTTCCATCGATTGTTTAGGCCACAGGATTATTCTCCTGGGCTGCCACGGCTCGCCGTTACTGGACAGACAGGTTAAATGCTTGGGCCAAGGTCCATGAGAACCCATTTCAAGAACCCAAACCCGACTTCCCACACGTCGTTTCCCTAGTGCCATCGCCAAGAATTCATTTCCCCAAAGGGTCATGCTAGTTTCGAACCCGGGTTACGGGGCGTCCCTACAGTCTCCGACCGACCACTAGACTACGCCCGTGTGGGCATATATATATCATGTTAATTTAAGAGTTTGATCAATATTGTTAATTTCTTACTATTAAAGCATATACTTAAGAATGACCACGGTTACGGTTAAAGTTATTTAACCACCGGTTACGGTTAGAATTTTTTTAATCTTAACCTTAACCGTTTAATATACGGTTAAAACGGTTACGGTTAAATACGAGTCCGGTTAATACGGTTACGGTTAGATACGGTTACGGTTACCTGATGACAATAAATGGTTAATGTCATGATTTATAATTAAATAATTATAAATTTTATAAACTATAATAATAAAAAAATAAAAATTATCTATTTTGACGAATGACGATGACCGTGCGAACTTAGCTCTATTGTTAAAAGCAAAAAAAAATACAGTTTTTTTATTTAGCTCCATTATGAGATTTAGCTCTATTTTTTTTTTTTTTGTATATGTGAATTTTAAATTTGAATTTTTTTATAGAAATAAAACAACAAATAATTGAGCATTTATTGCTTCTTAATTCATGTGCAATATTCAGAAAATCAAATATTGTGAAACAGAGGGAGTATATTTCTTCATAAAACTGTTTTGTTAAAATATTTTTTATATTTGTTAGAAAAATATTAATTAGTCTAGCACGTTTAAGTTTTAATTAATATTTCTATTTGTTAGATTTGCATTTGCTATTGGTAAATTGATTATATATAATTTTCTTTGAATTTTTAATTTTACAGAACTAATTATAATTATTAGTATATATAATTTTATTTTTAAAACGGTTACGGTTTAACCTTGCAGTTAACCAACGGTTTTGATACGGTTACGGTTAATTAACGGTTACGGTTAATAGTTTTTTTAACCATAACTAATATATTTTTACGGTTAACGGTTTTTAACCGTCTGACACGGTTACAATCTGGTTACGGTTTGAAAACGGTACGGTTACGGTCCGAAATATGGTTACGGTTCCATTTTGGTCATGTCTACATATACTTAACTAGACATTCAAATCCCAAAATTTGATTCCTATGCGTATAAGCGTATTTCAACTCAATCTACTGAAGTTTGAGCATTTTTCTGGACGACATTAAAAAAGATTTCTAAAACAAAAAAAAACTATGATAATTATCATCATAATTTCCTTTTTGTTAAGTATAACTATATAACTTTATATTTTATGACAAAAATACATTTGCAATTTTTAAATCATGTACTAAATGATGTAGCCGAGATTAATCGTCCATTTTAGAAGTGTCGGCTCAATCATCGATAAGATCCGGTGCAGTAGAACCCAAAAAAAAGCATCTAATACACCCTTTTTTCTTGTTAAATTTTGTTGGACCCTTATAATCTTATATAGTGTAGAATTTTAAAATTTAGACCTTGAACCCACCTCCAACACATAGAGAGAGCCGGGCCTAATTAGAACTATTACCTATTTTATATATATATCTTGAAAACAAAAAAAAACTTAGTTTTGAAATCGAAGCATTACAGTATTGGTAGAAGAATGCGCATGCATATATATATACGGTACGATTGGTATTACGAGAATCAAAGTGATATAAAAAAATAAAAATGATAAAATATATTGAAATGAAATGTTGAAAAAGTGAAAGAAAGCTTTATAGTTTGGTTGGCTCCTGCACACAGGGAAGTTCCACGAAGGGCCCCACCGTAGCCTCCGCCACCCAGGCTTCTATTTATACATACAATCAAATAGTTCTAACAATTTTTTGCTTTCTTTGATTTTTATTTTAATCGTAAGCATT
This sequence comes from Eutrema japonicum, assembly GCA_030161315.1. Classification (NCBI taxonomy): domain Eukaryota; kingdom Viridiplantae; phylum Streptophyta; class Magnoliopsida; order Brassicales; family Brassicaceae; genus Eutrema; species Eutrema japonicum. Next base: position 47,971,373 of record BSQW01000013.1, read on the forward strand.
GAAAAAAATTAAATGTGGATCATAATCTCTACCAAGTATCAACATCTCTTTCATCTTTGTTAGAATGACATGTATGGCTGCATACACAAACTTGCATGATATGCATTTCCCATGCTTATATCGTTTAAATATGTTATACACTACAAGAAAACAGGGATATTTCCGACGGTCAAATCCGTCGGAAATCCGTCGGAAATGGTCTTTTCCGATGGATTTCCGACGGATTTAAGCTGTCGGTTACAGTTCATCGGAAATATGGTTTCCGACGGATTTGTGCCGTCGGAAAGCCGTCAGACATTTCCGACGGATTTCCGACCGCGTACGTTCCGACGGATACTCCGACGGATATTCAGTCGGAAATGCCGTCGGAAATCCGTCGGTAATTTCCGACGGACTTCCGACGGATTTGTGCCGTCGGAAAGCCGTCAGACATTTCCGACGGATTTCCGACCGCGTACGTTCCGACGGATTTCCGACGGATATATTACCGACAGAATTTCCGATGGATGGTGATCGAATGAATTTGTCGGAAGTCCGTCGGAAGATATTTCTGACGGATTTCCGACGGTAACTATTTTCGACGGAGTTACGACGGATAATTTGATCGGAAGTTGTCTCGGAAGTCCGTCGGTTCTTCGTCGGAAATAGGTTCCGACGGATTTACGACGGTAACTATAACGCCCCGACCACCCCTACATGTGGGCCCCATGCCTTCTCTCGGCCCATGGGCCCCATGCCTTCTCTCGGCCCGTGGGCCCCATGCCTTCTCTCGGCCCGTGGGCCCCACCCTTGTCCGACGGCTGGTGCGTTAGTCCGGGAGGCTTGTAATACTTGTTTACTGACCCTGCAATCACCACGTGATCTTTCCCCGTGTTTTGTCCTCACTCACACGATACCGCGAATCATTTCCCGGAAGGTCACCCATCCTTAGACTACTCCAGCTCAAGCACGCTTAACTCTGGAGTTCTTTCGGGCAAGTGATCGGAAAAGCTAAGTGCACTTTGGTGTCATAGATAGCCAAATCAATTCTTATAAGCCTCTCCGCATATACAAGAAATCGGGATGTTACAGTAACTTATTCCGACGGTTTTCCGACGGAATTGGTATTTTGAATTTTATTTAATTATTTATTTTTTGAAATTTATATATTAAAATTATATAAATTTGAAATATAAATTAAAAATAGAAATAATAAATATATAAATTCATTAAACAAAATTAAAAAATTCATTACACATTAAAATAAATTGTTCAAAAAAAAAGCATTAAAAGCAAATATTTAAACGGTTGGAGAATCTCCGTCGTCGGGATTATTATCCTGAAACATATGCGGGAAGCATTTTTCCATCATCTTCTCCAAGCAGGAGAGCTTCTTGTTGGTAGTCTGTTGCTCCGTCCGTAGCTCTTCAACCTGCTGGTCACGGTCTTTCACCGTTTGGGTGAGCCTCTCGATTTCTACCCGGTACTCCGAAGGATAACGAGGAAGCGAGGAAGAAGATTCCTGAGTCGGAAGGGTGCCTAACCCAGCGAATCGACCTTTCACTTGCCGGGTTTGCTGCGAATAATTAAAACCGATAATAAATAAATAACGAAAATAAAAAAAAACGAAATGAAATTAAAACTTACCTCAAGTACAATCTAGTTTATCTCTTCCCGGGACAAAGAGTTCGAGGACGTCGATCCTTCGATAGTGAGCTGCGATGATAGTTCACGGTCCAGCTTCGTCTTCTTGCTCTTCTCGACAACATCCCGCATCCTCAAGTCCTGTATCTGACCGGTTTTCTTGTTGGTGTGTCTATTCTCGATGAGTTGAAGATAATCGGGTTCGGAACCAGATTCTCTCGCCTGCGAAAATTTGTTAAGTTAAATAAATATAAAAAACAGAATTAACAATAAAAAATTTAAATTAAACTTACCATTTCCATCGCTTCCCGTTCGATGGTCTTTGCGCCCGCGTTGTGGATGTAGACCCCTTTCCCGCCTCGTTGGCTATTTCGGTTCTTCGACTGTTGCTCGGAGGTCTTTTTCGTCGCAGGCCTACTCCAGTACTCACAGAAGCCCTTCCAGACGTCGTCGTCAAGGTCCTTCGGCTTGTCTTTGTTGTGCTTCCACTTCTGCTTCCACTCGTACATGTGCTTCGAGTACGAGTTTGCGGCATACTTGTCGAATGTGTCAATGACCTTGCGCGTATGATGAGAGTCCCACGTGAACTCTTGCTACAATTTTTTAAAAAAATATGTTACATATCAAAAAGAAAAATTGACAAAATGAAATTCAAAATAAATAATATATCAATAAATAACTTACCGCGAAAGTCCGGTGCCACACGTCATTCTCCTCGGTAGGCATGTCCGAATACTTCTCGTACGGTTTGTCCAACATGTTGTGGAGCATCCGTAATATCGCCTTGGTGATCTGAGTCGACAGCTTAAACCTGAAAACATTATGAAAATATATAAATATGTTAAGTTTAAAAATCTAAATAAGTTGAAATAATGTACAAAAAAATTCTTACCAAGTGTCGTCCTCAAACTTCGGGTCGAGTCGAATGCAATGGCCCCAGTTAGGCTGCCGGACTAGCTCCTCGCACTACAAGAAAACTGCCATTTTACAACTAACAGAATCGTCGTAAATTGGTCGTAAAACATAGCTTACGACGGATTAGCGACGAATAACAATTCGTCGTAATATGATCGTCGTTAATCGGAAATCGTCGTAAATTGGTCGTAACATTAAGGAGGACTAAAAATTGTCGTAAAATCGTCGTATATTATTCGTCGTAAAATCGATGTAAATTTACATCGATTTTACGACGAATACATTACATCGATTTTACATCGAAACATTACATCGATTTTACATCGAATTATACAATTTTTTTTCGACAATCCGTCGTCAATTCGTCGTAATAGGATGAAATATTACATCGATTTTACATCGAATTATACAATTTTTGTTTTGACAATTCGTCGTAAATTCGTCGTAATAGGTAGCTGTAAATACGTTGGTAAATCGATGTAAAATATTCGATGTAAATTCATCGTAAATTATTGAACGATGTAAAATCGATGTAAATTTTGAGTCGATGTAAACTCGATGTAATACATATTTATATAATATATTATTTCTTTTTTCAATTAAAATTAAAAAAAAAATTAATAAAATTATATTTATAAATTAAAATTTTATAAATCTATTCAAAATTTAAAATAAAATTTAAAATACAAAATAAAATTCTTAATATAAACTATTCGGGAGCCTTCGCGGATCTAACCGATCTAAAGAATCATGCCCCGGTGACTGCAAAATATCTTCGACATTCAATTCCGCATACAACAACGGCGGTCGAGCACTTTCTTCTGGAGGCGGCGCTGGTTGGGAAAAAGAATCCGGAACAGCGGACGGTATCGCAGAAGATGACGGGAATTGCGAATTAGCACTCGGTCCCGTCTCGAGAAACTGCCGATAGTGTGTCTTACGTGGCGCCATATCTAAAAAAATATTTTAAAATAACTCAATTCCGATATAATATAATTCCATTCCTAACTAATAAGTCCAATCCTAACTAATAAAAATTACAATCCTAACTAACAATTCAAAATCCTCACAAACAATAATATAATTTAAAAAATCAAAAAATAATTTTTTTACTTTTTTCGTAGGTAGAGAGAGGTGAGAGCGTTTTAGAGAGAGAGTGAGTTTGTGTGAGATTGTGAGGGAGTAAAAATCTGGTCACGTATATATAGATTTTGTGGTCGTCGTAAAATCATTGGTAATTTACGACGATTTTACGACGATTCCGTCGTAAAATCGTCGTAATAGTAAAAATCAAAAATTCAACCTATTGAAATTTTTCCCCCACGCGGTAAATTAAATATTTCGATTTCCAACGGAATTACGACGGATTCGTCGTAAAATAGTTGTAATTTTTACAACGAATTTACGACGAATCCGTCGTAAATTCGTTGTAAAAGATTAAATCTATACCCTAAAACGTAAATCGCAATACACATATCCTGGAAGTAAGAACGAAGTATATTTGTGCATCTAATACTTCTAACTTTTAACAACAGATTCCATAACGACGATTGAATCTATATCGTCACCGATTTCCTTATCTTACATAATAATGTATAGCATTCGTTCTTATAAGTATATATTCGTAACATGCATGACTTAAATAATGTAAATAATTTTGTAAAAACTTAAACTTGTTTATACTATGATTAGAACTTACGTAAAACAAGATATAAGATAAAAAAACTAAACATGTAAATCAAACCCTAAACCCTAAATTTTAAGTATTACAACGAAATTACGACGGGTTCGTTGTAAAATCGTTGTAATTTTTACAACAAATTTACGACGAATCCTTTTTACAACGAATTTACGACGAATCCGTTGTAAATTCGTTGTAAAAGATTAAATCTATACCCTAAACCGTAAATCGCAATACACATATCCTGGAAGTAAGAGCGAAGTATATTTGTGCATCTAATACTTCTAATATTTAACAACAGATTCAATAGCGACGATTGAATCTATATCGTCACCAATTTCCTTATCTTACATAATAATGTATAGCATTCGTTCTTATAAGTATATTCGTAACATGCATGACTTAAATAATGTAAATGATTTTGTAAAAACTTAAACTTGTTTATACTATGATTAGAACTTACGTAAAACAAGATATATGATAAAAAAAACTAAACATGTAAATCAAACCCTAAACCCTAAATTTTAAGTATTACAACGAAATTACGACGGATTCGTTGTAAAATCGTTGTAATTTTTACAACGAATTTACGACGAATCCGTCGTAAATTCGTTGTAATAGATTAAATCTATACCCTAAACCGTAAATCGCAATACACATATCCTGGAAGTAAGAACGAAGTATATTTGTGCATCTAATACTTCTAATATTTAACAACATATTCAATAACGACGATTGAATCTATATCGTCGTCGATTTCCTTATCTTACATAATAATGTATAGCGTTCGTTCTTATAAGTATATATTCGTAACATGGATGACTTAAATCATGTAAATGATTTTGTAAAAACTTTAACTTGTTTATACTATGATTAGAACTTACGTAAAACAAGATATAAGATAAAAAAAAATCAAACATGTAAATCAAACCCTATACCCTAAATTTTAAGTATTACAACGAAATTACGACGGATTCGTCGTAAAATCGTTGTAATTTTTACAACGAATTTACGACGAATCCATCGTAATTTCATTGTAATAGATTAAATCTATATCCTAAACCCTAAATCACAATACACATATCCTGGAAGTAAGAACAAAGTATATTTGTGCATCTAATACCTTTAATATTTAACAACAGATTCAACAACGACGATTATACGATGGATTATCATGTTTATACTATGATTAGAAGTTATGTAAAACATGATATACATTGATAAACCAAACATGTAAATTAAAACTAAATCGTCGTAAATTCGTCGTAGTTTTACGACTATGTTACGACGTAAATAGTGACATCGGTATCACGACGATTTCACGTCGACTCTGAGAATTTGGTAAAACACGGTTTCTTATAGGTAACCTAATTATTTACATCAAATATTTTCGACGTAATTTCGTCGTATATTCGATGTAAAATCGTTGTAATGCTATTCGATGTAAAACCGTTGTAAATTTTCGTTGCAAATCCGTTGGTAATTTCTAGAAAATTTCTATAAATACCTTCCACAGCTTCAATGGTAACTCAAAAAAAAAATACACACTAAATATATACATATCCACATTTCCTTGGGTTCTTATGCTGATCATTGTGTTCCCACTTCTTGATGATCTTGCCAACAAAGAATCATGTGGGATCTTGTTTTCATGTAAAGACAGTTTTCATTACTACCATAGGTGAATGATTCATAGAATTGGACATCTATGTAAATCGTAATATAAGGATGTCCAATTCTATGTATCTTTCACTTATGGTAGTTGGTATTTATGAATGTAGAAAACTAGACCCCTAGAGTTCTTTGTTGGCCAGATCATCAGAAGTGGGAATACAACGGTCTGCTCCTTAACCCAAGACGACATTACGACGATATTACGTCGTAATATCAACGTAATATGCAGAAACCATATTCGTCGTAATATCGATGTAAAGTTACATCGATATTACGACGATTTATATTGTCGTCGTAATGTCGTCGTAAAATGGTCGTAATTTTACATCGAAATTACGACGACATATATTTACGACGATTTTACATCGAACACATATTTCATCGTAATGTCGTCGTAATGTCGATGTAAAGTTACATCGATTTAAAACGGTCGTAAATTTTCGTTGGAAATTGACAGTTTTCTTGTAGTGTCGATCTCAATGTGGCTCCGAGCAGCGGATTGCTGGGAATCAGGGATGTGAGTTCCCGAGCTCGTTGGTCCCGGAGGAGGCGTACACCGAGAACTCCGAGAACGGCGTCCTTGGTTGCCGCCTCCCAACTGAAGAACATCGTCGTGATCCCTGCGGAAAACGGTAAAATTGTTAGTAAATTAACAAAAAATTCAAAAGTTACCAAAATTTTTGAAATTTCAGCAAACAAAATTTAGGAAAAATTCAAATTTTCCGAAAAATTCAAAGTTTACTAAAATTCAAAATTTTCAAAAATTTTCAAAATTTGCTAAAATATTTTAAAATCAGTTTTAATATATAAAAATATTTAGAAAACGTTTTATTACTATAAAAAATATTTAAAACGATTTTATTTCTAAAATAATATTTGAAAAAGGTTTTTATTATTAAAAAATATTTTAACATCAACTTAAATATATAGAAATATTTTAAAAATGTTTTTATTAGTTAAAAAATACAATAAACGATTTTAATATATACACATATTATAAAAACGTTTTTATTATTAAAAAAATATTTTAACATCAACTTAAATATATAGAAATATTTTAAAAACGTTTTTATTAATTAAAAAATATTATAAACGATTTTAATATATATACATATTATAAAAACGTTTTTATTACTATAAAAAATTTTAAAAACAATTTTAATATATATAAATATTATGAAAACGTTTTTATTACTTAACAAATATATTAAAAACGTTTTTAATATATAAAAATATTGTCTAAACGTTTTTATTACTTAAACAATATTTTAAAAAATTCAAACAATATCTAGAAACGTTTTTAAAATATTTTTAGAAAATAAAACAAGATCTAAAAACGATTTTAATATTTTTAGAAAATAAAACAAGATCAAAAATTTGTTTTCTAGATCTAACAATTCTAAATCAACAATCTAAACACATAAACCCTAACACTAATATTATTCTAAATAACAAATTCTATTATAACTACTTAACAATTCACATAAATAGAATTCTAACAACCTAACTAATATATTCCCTAAAACTAACATGATATAAAAAAAAATTTTAAGGAATTGATTTAAACTTACATGGTTTTGTTGAAAAGGAGTTGATGAATTGAAGATTAAAATTGAAATTGTGAAGAAGAAGAAGAAGAAGAGAAGAGGGAGAAGAACAGATTTTCGGTAAGGAAGAAGAAGAGAGAAGAGGGAGAAGAAGCGACGGAAGAGAGAGAGGAAGAAGAGAGAAAGAAGGAAAAAAACTTACGTTTCGTCGATATAATTCGATGTCCGTCGGAAATCCGTCGGAATTCCATCGGATTTCGAAAAATAATTTCATTTACGCGGTTGATATTCCCGCGGTCTCGAAAAATAATCTCGAAAAATAATTGTACCTGCAATTGCTTCGTGGACATTACGTGGTAGAAGACATGCAAAGGCAAATGGAAGGAGGCGCTGCATTACCATATGACAATCATGACTCTTCATCCCAGTAAACTTCCCTTCTCCATGATCGACGCATTTCCGGAGGTTAGATGCGTATCCGTCCGGGAATCTAACACTTTCGGTAATCCAGTCAAAAAACTCGGCCTTTGAAGGTTCATCGAAACGAAAAGACGGGACCGGAGGCTTCCCGTTCCCTGTCACATGTAGTGCTCTACGAGAACAAATGTCTGGCAAGTCCAATCTAGACTTCAGATTGTCCTTCGTCTTCCCTTTGACATTGAGAACGGTGTTCATAATGTTGTCGAAAAAATTCTTCTCAATGTGCATGACATCCAGATTATGCCTCAAAAGATGGTTCTTCCAATAAGGCAAATCCCAGAAAATGCTCCTCTTGTGCCAATTATGAACGTTGCCACAACCATCAACAGGATGATGTCCGTTACCACCACAATCAACGGTCCTCTCTGCACCAAAATCTCTAAACTGAGTCAACAAATACTCACCATCTAACTCAGGAGGAGGACCGTCAAATACTTTCCGGTTCTTCCTAAACAATGTGGTGCTCCGACGATAAGAATGATCGCTAGGTAGGTATCGCCTATGACAATCAAACCAAGACGTTTTCCGTTCGTGCTTCAATTGGAACGCATCAGTGTTATCTTGACAGTACGGGCACGATAACCTTCCGTGCGTTGTCCATCCTGATAACATGCCATATGCTGGAAAATCGCTAATAGTCCACAAAAGTACCGACCGCATGATGAAATTTTGGTGACAAGAAACATCAAACGCTTCAATACCTTGGTCCCATAACATTCGCAGCTCATAAATCAATGGTTGCAAAAACACATCAAGTGATCTCTTCGGATGCTCTGGTCCAGGAACGAGAATGCTAAGGAACAAGAACTCCCTTCGCATGCACAAAGATGGCGACAAATTGTAAGGTGTTACAATTACTGGCCACAAAGAATATTTTCTGCCGTGCTTCCCAAAAGGGCTGAAACCATCGGTACATAATCCAAGGTATACGTTCCTTGCCTCAAACGCAAAGCTGGGATAAATGGATTGAAAATGTTTCCATGCTCCTGCATCTGACAGATGGGCGATTTGTCCATCTGTTGTATGCTCTGCATGCCATCTCATTGCTCCTACTGTGCGCTCTGACTGATATAACCTCTTCAATCTCTCTATTAACGGTAAATACCACATCCGTTTATATGGCACTGGCACTCTTCCACCTGTTTCCTTATACCGAGGTTTGCGACAAAAACGACATGTCGTACGATCTGCGTCCTCTCTCCAGTAGAGCATACAGTTGTCTATGCATACATCTATCATCTGATACGGCAATCCTAGACCTCGAACAAGTTTATGTATCTCATAGTATGATGCCGGTGCAAGATTATCTTCTGGCAAAATTTCTTTCACAAAATCAGCGATTGCATCCACGCACTCCTCACTCAAATTGAAATCCGTCTTTATACCCATCATCCTTGTTGCAGTTGATAAAGGGGAATGTTCACCTCTACACCCATCATATAACGGATGTTTAGCAGCGTCTAACATATCAAAGAATCTCCGAGCTTCTAAATTAGGTTCTTCTCCCCTATCTCCATACTCAGCAACCGATGGTATACTTTCACGAAATGCATCGTTCACCATCTGAACATGACCTACAGTACTTTGTTCTTCCATTGCGGGTTCTTCTAAGCTAGTGTTATCCCCAATATAATGTTCACTAGTACTAGCATAATTATCCACCATTGTATCATTTTCTCCATGATAATACCAAATCTTGTAACCCGACATAAACCCATGACAATACAAGTGTGACCATACTTCATCTATCACGATAAATCTACGATTCCCACAATTGGTACAAGGGCAATAGATTTTACCGGTTTTTTTTGCTTTCTTCTGCATACCCGCAAATGCCATGAATTCCTGTAGACCTTTTTTGAATTCCTCCGTAACTAGGCCCGTGTCCGGAATTTGATGAGGCTTGTCCATCCATGATCGAAAATAATTATAAGGATTTGAAGAAGACATTTTCGTAAGGAATTAGATAACAGAGATTTTTTTTTGTTGTGATTATAAATGAAGCGTGGAAACGTTTTTATAAGGAAAATTTTGTGCATTTTCCGACGGATTTCCGACGGATATAAAGTAGATATTATCGATGTCGGCAACCATGTCGGCAACCATGTCGGCAACCATGTCGGCATCTGTCGGAAATCCGTCGGAAATCCGTCGGCAATCCGTCGGAAATCCGTCGGAAATTTCTGATGGATGAACGTCGTCGGAAATCCGTCGGCAGTATGTCGGCAACATCAGAATTCGTCAAAAAGTCGTCGGAAATCTGTCGAAAAGTGTCCGACGGATTATTGTCGTCGGAAATCCGTCGGAAAGTCGTCGGAAATATCCGACGGAATTATTGCCGTCGGAAATACACCTGTTTTCTTGTAGTGATATCAAAAGATATATGTCACGATTTCTATAATAGCTGTTGAATTGATAGATTAGATTGTAGATGTTTTTGTTGAAGCGTTAGGTTTTAGAAGTCGTGGAATTAGGGTTCTCATTTATGAGACAAAGAAAATTAATAACGTAATTTAAAGTGTGGCTATAGACGATCTAAGAGAGAAATTATGTGAAAAAATACTGGTTTCGTGATAAAAAGGTCTATTGTGACTTCGGTGGAATTTAATTTTGAAATAAACTATACGATAAACCTCTTCATTATGAATTTTCTCTGGACAAAACACTGGGTTCGCAGTGAAGTTTCGTAAATAAAACTGCAGAGGTCTCTGTATTGCTTAATCTAATTCATGTGGAATTTAACTCGCACGTCGGCTTATTTTTTTTAAAAAAAAATCATGTGATTTAAATATTGGAACATAGCAGCAAATGCTTGATTAACGTATTTGCGAATGATATATATATTATAATGGAAGTTTCAAATCACTTATTCAGTTTTAATACGTAATCTATATACTAATTCGTGTTGCATTTACATAAATCATAGAGAAGGTCATTATTCCATTAAACTTCATGAAAGAATCAATTTATAAGGAATCACATGTCATTGTCATATATAAATTTGTAACACGCACATGCTGTTTCCCTCAACTAGGGATGTTAAAATGGGTCAAAATTTCGTAGGCCTAAATGAGCATGTTTATAAAAATTAGCCCGTTTAAGTCTGTTTATCATATAAGTTTAAACGAATTTAAACGGGCCAGTCCGTTTAGGCCCATTTAATAAACAGGTTTTGATATAGTTAAACGGACAGTCCGTTTAGTCCGTTTAAGTTTTTTTTTTTTAATAACGTAATACAAATATTATATAAATTGGTTATTACAAAAACTAATTTGTACACTAATTTTTTTTTTCAAAACGGATATTCTTATCATAGAAAAGTATATGCAAGGATTTTTTTATTGGTTATTAAAAAAACTAATTTGTAATTCGGTTTAACTTGAATAAAAACTTGGATCATACGATCTCTACCCAAAAATTGACTTGCATTAACATAAAATATTTTTAAAATATTATTTTAACCCACAAAATCCACAAGTTATGGTATATACATATATTTTTGTTTCATTTATATATTTTTATGCAAGTATATACATTTTTATGCAAGTATATATATTTTTTTTTAGATTTTGATTTTGAACTTTAATAAAAAAGTTGGATTTTTTTTTATATTAATTTTTTTTTTGATTTTTAAATTCAGTTATATTATAGTAAAAATATACCTAAATTTTAAAAACCATATATAAAGTATATATTATTATAACATAATAATTAGATTTATATAATTATTTTAAAAAAATATCTCAAATTTTAAACGGACCTAAACGGGTCTAAACGGGTCACACTAATTTTAACGGATCTAAACGGACGGACCTAAACGGACCAAAAAATAAACGGGCTAAAAAGTAAACGGACTTAAACGAGCCGGGCCCGCACATTTTAACATCCCTACACTCAACTTTCCAAACTTAAAATTGTGGCGGTTCAAAGGCATTCACTCTTGCTTTCTTTCTACTTTTTTCCCCATTTTTTGGTCTGCTATAAGCACTTTTCATTTAATTATATTATTTCGAAGCTTCTTTAGTTTCTTCCTGCACCAAAAGTGAATCTTTAGAAAGAAAGTGGAGATATTATTCTCTCTGATTGATCAATGGCATAATCTTAGTTTTCTTTTAAGATATTTTTGTTCACAAAACTAAAGAAGAGATCCATAATTAATAAATATGCCAATTATGCCGACAAAAAAAATGATTCTATTTCTATGATTTGATTATATTCTTACAATCGTTAAATGGATGTAAATTACTGACTGGAGTTGATTATAATACAACCTAGTGGCCTCGTAAACTCACCACATGCCATGTGGAGGTTGAAAAGGTGGTTAAATAGGCCATTAGACTAAAGATGGTAAAAACAACTCTCATGAAAACATTTATATCTCTTCTCCACCATAACTTAATATTATCCATGTTGGGCTTTTCTCGTCGACAAAATAAAATTTGTAAGTTTGTTTTTTTTGACATAAAATTTGTAATGCCACAGAACTCGAATATTTCAAAGAAGAAAATGAGATTCTGGATGGTCTTCTTGGGCCTATTTTTGGGGCCCATTTCATCTATGAAAATAAAGTCTAAGAATGTACATAAATATGAATAGAGGGGACCAAATAACAAAACTTAAATGAATTTTCACTGAACAATTTAGTTTATCTCTAAAATTAATAGAATTATGTTTTCAAGATTATATGTTTTACGGATTAACTCGAATAATATTTTAATCCACTGCTAAACATGTTAAATAGACAAATTATTCTGTTTGGCAATTCTATCTATAATAATGAGTTATGCGTATTATAAAATTTAAATAAAAACAATTTCTTTTAAAAAAAATTATTCCGCGCTATAATTAGCGTGGATTAAATTCTAGTTAACTCTAAAAACAACAAATTTTCCAGTCCCTATACAACCAATTGAGAATATTAAAGGAAAAGAAACAAAATCATTTATGTTCTAAAAGGAGGAGAAATGAAAGATCAACAAGTAGTTGAGCAGAAGAACCTAGAAAGTAGAAAGCTTCAAACAAGAAGACCCTTTTGCATTTTGCAAACTCTTTAGCTGAGTGTAGAAGAAAGTCTCTTTAGATGGCTAAAAACACTAATAATCTGCTCGTAGAAATTTCTCGTACTCGGTCCCGTTCAATGTCTTGTTTATATCTTCCCAATTCTTGATGTGATCTGACAAATCCCCTCTGTGTATTTTCACCTGTCTGCTTGACAAATCCTTCACAGGAATGTTCAAAAACTCTTGAACTTGTTTCAATTTCTGCATCAAACAAACCCCAACAGAATTATTCGAGATGAAGCAAAAGTAATATTTCTGATTCATAAAGTCTCCAAATTCGAATGTGTTAAAGAGTGTTTATAAGAGAACAAAACTTTGCTCTTAAAGTTCAAACCTTTGGATGTTATAAAACCTTAACGTTCGATTTGTTATGAGATCTTCATAGAAGACAACGATATGACGGGTGGTATTGAAATATTCTAAAGCCTTTGCAGCTAAATTCTCTGTTTCTTGTAAATCGTGGATCAACGATGTTGAGTTGATTACCGGCTTATACCTAGAAAGTGCATCTGCCTGCAGTGGAATTGTAAGGATCAAGAAACCAATCGAAATCAAGAATTCCAAAAACGAAACATCTGTATGCATATAATATAAACCTCTTCAGGAGAATGAACATGAGACTTGTGAGTTCCATTCAATAGCTTAGCATAACGGTCATAAGAATTTGCCAGCACAGAAACCATTCTTCTTAGAGGGTTCTTTCTGAATAGAAATATAGCCGAGACACCTCTTCGGTTAAAGTAATCTACTATTTCTTTATGGTTATCCAACAAACCCTGCACATAATCAGATCAAAAACTATAAAACAGAAAGTAAATGGTGAGGTAGTGATTGAAGTTTTCTTTTTTCTTTTTCAAGATTACCTGGTTAAGCATCCATTTGAATCCAGTTGCAGCAGAGCATTCGTTCTTCGAAGCGCTCGTAAGCCAATCGAGATTATAAACCCTATCGAGAGTCTGAATGATTGAAGAAATGTTTTTCCTTCGATCCAAAACCGATAAGATCTCACCGTTAGAACTCACATTGTTATGACTATTCAACAATGTTTCGAACCAACCGCTTCCAGATCTCTGCATCGACAATATCGCAAAGAACCTCACCGGATTATGCCCACATTCAGCTCTGTTTATGGAAAACCAAACAAAGATTTCAACAACAACAACAACAACAAAAAAGACAGTCCAAAGCACAGACAAGAACATAAATGATAATTACTTGTTACTTATCACAAATAATTACTTGTTACTTGAATCTGAAATACTTGATGTTTTGTTACTTGTCACAAATAATTACTTGTTACTTGAATCTGAAATACTTGATTGCTTAAACCTAAAATAGTTCTTGAAAATGAGATAAAACTAAAAATCATCATACAAAGAGTCACATGTTCAAATACTGAAATACATATTCAACATCTTAAAATCACATAATATAGATTCTTTAAAACCAAACAAGTAACAAGTATTTATGTTGATAAGTAACAAGTACCAAGTAACGGGACAAGTATTTAAAGAAAAAACGAAATTTGATACTTGTCCCGTATTTGCAAGTAATAAAATTTGTCTACTTGTTATCCGACTTGAAAAAACAAATACTTATTTTTTTAAAGCAAGTACGAGACAAGTAACGGGTACGGGACAAGTATCAAATAATTGTGCCCACCCCTAGCGAAAGAGTACTTGAGGTCCATGGAATCGAGGGCAGAGTGCAGACAAACTTTTTTTTTTGGTTGATGAAAATGTATTTGTTATGGGAATATATTAGTTTTGTTGACTGATGGATTTTGGTTGATTACGGGGTTTTTGCTACCAAAGCATCAACATTAGATTTGGTTGAGTGAGGAGTTTCTAGATCGAAGATACGTACGCTTCTCGATCCGAAACCTCGAAATATTATTTTTGTTGAGTCATGACATGAGTTTTGTAATTTTTCGAACTACTAGACTTTTTTTCTTTAAACGTTATAAGTGGCTGAAATATGGGTACCATAAATTAGATTGAAAAATAATAATTAGATATTGTTTGGTTTGGCCCAAAAAGAAACTGATGAGGTAAGCCGAGCAAAACAAGACTACAATGGAATTCTGTTACAAGAATAAAAGATTTTGATTGTTAACCCAGAAAACTGACGAAGGCCCAAATAGATGATCTCTAAAACCCATTTCTGTTTTTTTTGTTTGACTCGATAAAAAGTTAAAGCCCAATACGTTTTTTCTTTTTGCCATTAAAAAGCCCGATACATTATCCCGGAATTAGTAAAGCTGTTTCTTTCTTTTTTTGTAAAATTTACATTTTGAGAAAGCTTACGTATGAAAAAATTCAGGAAGAAACTCTATTGCGGGACTATTAATGGTATCTGAAAATCGAGAGATAATTTGGTATATATATCAGACTTCTTTTGTCGAAAATTGTGTACGAGTTTAAATTTGTTAGAAAAAATGATAATATGCGAATGAAAATTAAAAACCGAGAAAAGTCTGAAATAGATAAGCCAGTCGTCGTTAAAACTCAAGTCAGATTTTGATTAATTTTTAAAATATATATTCTTTATATAGCAAGTCAAATCACATTTTGTCGTTATGCCTTGTATCAAAACACATACAACTTAAATAATTAAATGTTGATGAGACATATGTACAAAACAATGGTATTTCAAATTTAGGAGTTTATATAATTTGTGAGAGGAAGAGAAAGAGCAACGAAGAGAACAAGGAGAGAGTCGTCCCTCTGTGAAAACGAAACCAACAAACTTATTATCATTTTGAAAATTTGCAAATGTATAATCATTTAATCAGTATACCACATTAATTGTATCTTCAAAAATTAATCCAAAACAAAAATATATACCGTACGTGGACCTGTGTGATTGGTGATATTTTGATATTGTGACAAAAGTTTTTATCAGTCTATAAATGCTATTAATCGGTAAAGTATAAGAAGAAGACGGCTAAAAAGAACGTTATTTTTATTTTATTTTTGTTAAAGGCTAAAAAAAAAGTTAGAAAGTAAAAGTTAGATGAGAGAAATGTATTTGAAACTTTGTTTTTGTGGAGAAACATAACAGGTTTTAGTTCTATGTGTAAGTAGAGTCAAAACAAAAAGATTCATGCTCTAGAAGAGCTTATTGACACCAAAAAAGAAATCTAAAGAAAATACCTCATAAGAGTTTTATTCAAGTGCATTAATGAAAAAGAAAAAGAAAGGGATTAAGATTGTCACCAAAAACACAAATAATTTTCGATTGATATTCATAAAATGAGATGAAGAGATTTGCACAAATTGCAACCCTCAAAGTTGCTTTTTTGATATTCATTACAAGACTATATATATGAATACGTACTCATCTTGGTAAGAACCTAATTACATGGATTTGTGAACTTGCATTGGGTCATAAATTTGGGTTTGTGTTGAAACTCTTAGACCATTTCCAACGGGAGATTTTGAGGGGTTCTTAAGGTTTTTAAGAAAAAAAAATGAAAAAGAGTTAAATACCTAAGAACCGATCCTTAGCTAAGGCTTTTTAGAGCCGGTTCTTAACGAGTCTCTTAGGACAGGTGTTGAGTCCTCATTGGTTTTTGCTAAAAAAAATTACGGGAAAATCTCTCTCCTTTTCTCGGCAATTTCTTGTCGAAATCAAAAACGATTTGGGGACGATTCGATCGCATCAATGGCGGAAGAGAAGAGTTTCAAGTATGTGATCGTCGGAGGTGGTGTTGCAGCCGTAAGTCTCTGTTCTTCTCGTTTCGCTTTTGATTTTCCGCACAATTGGTTTCTTATTATTGAATCATTGATTTGTTTTCATGTCTTACGAGGCTCGGGGAACTTGAGGATTGATTATTCCATGGAGGAAAAGAGGCAATCGGCTCTCATCGTTTCTAGAAATGGTGACGGCAGAGAATTGGATGATTTGGATGAAAGCGAAATCGAGAGAATTGGAGATAAAGACGAAGACGACGAGGAATTGATTGAAGGCCATCCTATTTCCTCTTCTTCCCTTGAGAGATTTGATGTTTTGGGTCTCGGCCAAGCCATGGTGAGTTTTTTTTGCTGCCTATGAATCGTTGAAGCACAATACATTTTATAGCTGTATCAAAGTAAGGTCATTAAAGTAGCTCTAGCTTCTTCTGCTTCTTATCCCTGAAGCCAAATGGAAAACTTTGAATATAGATGTTAATGCACATGCTCTGATTTTGGAGATTGAAGCTACTTTGAGTTGAGGTGTTGTTTAGTTTGTGTTTATATATGCTTTTCTCCTTCAGGTTTGTGAGAAGTCACTCACTTCTGCAACTGGTGGCCCCAATAGTCCACTGTCTTCAAGCTTCGTGAGCGCCAAAATACTGTCAAGCGGGTTTTTTATCCGTCCTTGTGATGGTGGTGGTTCCATTATTCACATTGTTGATCATGTTGATTTGGATGTAAGCATCTGATTAATAAAAACACATCAGGTCTCTTCAGAGTTTCCTAATTTATGTTGATTGCTAAGTCTCTTTGCTTTGGTAGGTTTCAAGTGTTCCTGAAGTCCTGAGGCCTCTCTATGAGTCTTCCAAAATTCTTGCTCAGAAAATGACCGTCGCTGTAAGTTCCATATAAACCTGACCTACCAGTGACCTGATTAGGCTCTGTGTTTCTGAGTTTTACTTCCACATTTCAGGCTCTGAGACATGTGAGGCAAATTGCTCAAGAGACTAGTGGAGAAGTTCAGTATAGTGGCGGTCGCCAGCCTGCAGTTTTAAGAACTTTCAGCCAAAGACTCTGCCGGTAATAAATTTCCTCGATAAGCTTAGTTTTACTGTCCCAAGCATTATTCTAATTGCTTTTCTTGAAATTCAGTGGTTTCAATGATGCTGTCAATGGTTTTGCGGATGATGGATGGTCTCCAATGAGTAGTGATGGAGCATAGGATATTACTATCATGATTAACTATTCCTCTGCTAAATTTGCTGGCTCTCAATACGGTAACTCGTTTCTTCCAAGTTTTGGAAGCGGTGTCCTCTGTGCCAAAGCTTCTATGTTGCTGCAGGTGCTTATATCATGATTTGACATTTACGAATAGACAAACGAATTGGTTTTTTCAATTTCTAATTCTCTTATTTATTTTCTGCGATGAGACAGACTTGGTCACCAAATTTGCCAATTGGTTGATTTCTTAGATGATAATTTTCATTGGAAAGATGATATATAACCTGATTTTGCTTGATGTGTCTGGAATTTGCCCAATGGAGCTAACAATTTTTTTTTAAAGAACCCTTAATGAAGTTCACCATTGGAGGTGAAAAAATTGATGGATTTCTTAATTTTTAAATCATCAAAATTTATTATTTAAAATTTTTTAAGAACCTCCTCTTGGGGTTTAGCATTGAAGATGCTCTTATGTGTGCTTCAATACTATGTACATCTAATGCTATATGAAACTTTTGATGTGGCAATAGATTATCAGCTCAAGAAATGTATTTGCATTGTTAGAGCATCATTATTGGGAGAAACCCTTTTGGGTTTCTTAACTAATATTTTATTATATAGTTTAAGTTAAGAAACTTTGTTAAGAAACTTGTGTTTTTGGGGCTTCAATGGTAGAACTCCATTAGGGGTTCTTAAAAAAAATTAATATTTATGTTTTATTAGAAATAAAGTTTAATTTTTGAATAAAACGTAATTAACAGAAAAATATTTATACTATTATATTGTTTTCTTATTAAATTAAATAAAAAGTTTGCGATATAGAAAAAATTCAGAACGACAACGCAATTGAAATAAATGAATAATCCAATACATTCTATAATAAGAGGTAACATAATTGTATTATGAAAATACAACATCTTGTTTGATGATTACAAAAGTTAGTATAAAATTGTAGAACACCACCTCTTCCAGAATCCGAAAAGCATATATGAACTAAAATAGCAGCATAGTAGCCAAAAGGATCAGTAACCCAAAAGTAATAAGACTAAAATTGAGAAATTAAACACATATAAAAGCATTTTAGAATTGTAGTAGAAGTCAAGATTCAATCAAAATCTAAAGATAAGGAACAATTGTTCAATCATGTTTTTCTAACCAAGAGCATCTTTAACAGTTCAATATATTTTAGAAGTGATAATTGTGATCAACCGCAATAAATGCTTAAATGCTTAAACAATAGCAGCAATGGTTTGAGTTGATTGCAGAGGTGTTAATATGATCAAAGTAGTGGATTTAAAAAGTTCCATACATAAATTATAATGTGGAAACGAAAAAGAAATCATTAAGCGAACCAACTTCATTAGATACATATTATTGTTCATTCTACATGTGAACATTCCTAGAGTAAAATAGCATTGTCGACCTATAGAAGCTATGGATGCATGACTAAACTCTAGTAAAACATGTGAAGAACATACCAGTTTTAAGTGAAATCCAGCTAACCAAATTACTTTTCGGTTCAGTTCAAATTGTCGTCCTTGTATTGCTTGAGACAGATGATGTTTTGTCAGTCAATATTTGTCAAAATTCCATACATGAAAGCACGAACAAAAGATATCAGCAGATAAAAAAGAGAGAGATAAATGATAGTCATTGCCACTCTTTGATACTAAAGCATAAAGTTATGATAACATGAGCATTCATATACGAAACTCTCAAAAGATGAAACATAGGTGAAATTAACAACAGAGATCAATGGCAAAATAGAGTTAAACATCACAATACTTTAATTTCGGGAATAGAAGCAAATTCCCCAGTCTATGCAAGTGACATTTCAACCTATATATAGAAAATTCTTCTTAAAGAGGTGATATCCATATGGATCACATTTGTTATCATATTTGCAAGGATATTGGGTGAAGTTACAGGAGCAGGATTTTTTGTGAAAGGTAACTCTGATTGATAACTAGAACCATTACCTTCCTATAACAGCAATGAACTTAAACACCTCAAATCAGTGAACAAAATACCAAATGTGATCCGATTATTTCTGAATTTCAAAGACATATTGAACAAAAAAATTGAAATCCAATCGAAAATACCTTAAACGCGAGTTATCCTTCCTGAGATTTGAAATTCACCGGCCCAATATTCTTCACAAATCCATCAAATCATTAAACGGAATCTACAAATCCTTGTTAGAATCAAGCTATCGCTTACCCTAGAAATCGTTTGGGAGATCCTCAACCTCCGATGCCTCCATACTCTTTGATTTCACGAAGAGGAATCAAACAAGACGTCGCCGTCAAGAGGCCGGAGGATACATGCATGCGACGGAGATGGCGTCGGAGAAAACAAAGAGTCGTCGAAGGAGAAGAGAAATTGCTCGGGGAAGAAAGAGAGAAGAAAGAAAATAATTTTCTTCTTCATTTTTCTGGCCAATGCAAACGTGACACGTGGGGATTAAGGGCCGATTCTTAAGTCTCCCAAATAAGAGCCGGTTCTTAGGAAAATTAGTATTTTATATTTAATTTAATCAATAAAATACCTAAGAAACTCTCTTAAAAATCTGCGTTAATGATGCTCTTATATCGACTGTTGGGGAAAGCTAGAACTATAAGAGTGAGAAGATAGACACGTGGTAGTAAATGAGGGGTTGGCGTCATACGTAAGTGTCCACGATGTAACCTCCAAGAGAGCGATGGACCATGAAGAAGAAGGGCACACACGTTAAGATCACTTCTTCTCCAAGTTCATTTACTCTTCCCTTACTGAAGAAACGACGCCGCATGAAATTTAATGTATTATGCTTTATTTACATGTAAATGTGATACTTTAACATGTAACTATCTTAATACGTAAAGTGTAATTCTACGTCTATAGAACAATCAAAACGCTGGTGCAAATAATTATTATATCCATGTTCCCGCGGTTAAAACTTTGACAATGACTGAAAATAAGTAACTATATATCCAATACAAAACCTTCTCCAATGATTGAATCTGCTATAGATACATTGATAAATACTGTAATCATGTTCTGTAATCTCTCGGCCATGAAAATATAACTACAGTATATATATATATATATATATATATATATATATATATATATGTTTGTGTGTGTGTGTGTGTATAGTACGATCTAATAACTTGTTTTTATATGAATCCAATCAATTGCTTTGACTAATCTATTCAAACAAGTTATCATATAGAACGGTCCAGTCTCCAGTGTATAGGAAAGTTTACGTATGGGTGGTGGCATGTTATCAATCGACTATGTATTAATCAATATGTATTCGATTGATTGGTCCACGTATATTAGCTGGTATCCAACTAGCATATATATTGTGTTTATTATACATATTCGATGTGTATAAATACGTGGATAGGGACATGCATTATGTAAGCGTATACGTAAATGTGTATGATTTTGGGGCCCTAGCTATATGTATAGCTTCTTAGAGCATGTCCAATGGCGAAGTTCTAAAAATGGGTATCTAAAATTTTTAGAACCTCACATTTTAGAACCCCAACATTTTGTATGTTAATTTTTAGAATCTGTATCTAAAAGTTCTAACTTTAGAACCCTTCTCTCTTCTTTTTAGAACCTCTCCAATATTTATCAATTATATATCATTATAATTTTTTAGAACTCTTCTATTTAGAACCCTCATTGAACCCTCATTTACATATATAAATAACTAAAACGTAGCTTGTCCTCTTCTGCTAGTCCACCATCAGGCCAAACGTAGCTTGTCCTCTTCTGCTAGTCCACCATCAGGCCAATTATCAATAGGTGTATATATTTATTACAATTTGGATACATCGTCTGTATCTTAACACTAGATGGTGTCGCTACATATAGGGTTTAATTAGAAATTGGTAACACAAAAATTGACAAACAAATTTCGGCCATACGTACTATTTGCGGCGGATTCCGCAAAAACCAATGAAGAAAAATTGTGGATTGGCAAACAAAAAAAAGGTTTTAATTGGCGAAATTTTGTTTAACTGAAAAGCTAACAAAATAATTTTTGTGGCAAATTCCGCTGGTCTTTTTTAGAATATATTTCCAATTTTACCAACTAACTCTAACTTATGTATTGGCACCAGTTTTTCTTATCCGACTTAATTGGCATAATCCATCAGTTTATGCTATAATTGGGTATTTATGTTATATATGCATATACCATGGTATGATATTGGACCCAAGTAGTCAATGACGCAATACATAGTTATAAATAGTTTATTTTAATTATCATACCATCTAGTTTTATAACATTTGCTTCCAATACAATGCTAAATATTATTCGAATGAAAGAATAATATTTCGAGTTTTTATCCATAGTATTTTTAAGGCAAACAATTAATGATACATATATGACTCCATAAAACATGACATGCTTCGTCTTTTGGATCTCATATCACTAAATTAAACTTTTTCATCAACTAGTGAAGTAACCACATTTTGATTAAAAGATAATATAGTATGCATATACGTTTCCAATAATGTTGATAGATTTGAAAGTTTTATTTGTTTTTATTACATAAGCAACGGTTGGCGCTGAAGAATACCACGTGAATAATGCATCTTTGCATGTCTCCGTCGGTTGATGCATAATCGAAGAAGAAAGATGAATCCACTTCAATTAAATTTTAAAAAGTTATTAAAAAAAACTTTAATGAGTCTCCCTTTCGGGAAGAGAGTCTTGTAGGGTAATTTGCAGCCTTGGGAAATCCAGAGGAAGAAAAAGAAAAAGTTCGACTTATAAAAGTGATCTGCTTTCTTTTCCACTATAATTGAGTTTGTTGAATAATATTTTTAAAGTACCCTTAAAATAAATCACTTTATTTCCTTTTTTATAGCTTAATTAGAAGAAAAACGTAACCTTTAATTATATAAAGTTGTCGTCAGCTTTCTTTGGCATATGAAGTTATAAACTGTATTTTATAAAATATATCTCTCCCCCTTGTTACTGGTTTTTATTTCACACCAATTTCATCAACTATATGTGTGGCGAAGTATATGATTTTTCAATAATTTATGACGGGGCATATATTATTAAAAATTCTAAATTATGAGTTTTAAAACTCCAATACGAACCTTTTTTCATTATTGAGGAGTTTTCTTTGGTCCATAGATTTTAATCGAACATTTTGATTATGACTTTTTCTTCTACTAATCAAAATGTTTTCAGATGTTGAATAAGAACATCTAACTGTAGCATTTTTGCATTATTTATGTTGCATGGAGTGAAGGATATTTTTTCCTAAAACTATAGAGTATAGATCTTTGTTTTCGAACGACTATGTAATGAATAGTTACATTACTTCTTGTTTTATATTAGCCAGTTAGGTCTAACTTCTTTTACTTAATACAATTTGATAATTTTCTTAAAATGTGCTTATCATAGCAAGTTTTTCGGCAAAGCTAGTTTCCAATCATTTCACTTTAGTTCACTAAAAGATAACTTCTACGTACAATACATCATTTTTAAAGCAAAAAATGTAACTAATTCTTTTTATTTTATTTTTAAAATTAAATCCGGGCTGATTTCTCAAAACTAAAGTGATGCAACTTTATTTCCAATTCTGTTTATTACTTTGATTTTTTTTTTTGGTGCAACTTTATTACTATGATTAGTTTGTAGTTTATCGACTTGATTATCGTTTTGTTTTGTCTCTTATTTCGAGTCGATCATGTTTTATGTTCAAATGATAATATGATAATATATAAAATACGATAAGAATTCTGTCTAATTTATAAAGGACAGACGTCAAAACAAAAACAAAAACAAAAACGTCAAAAAAGGTTTAAAAAAGGACAATATTGGATCGCATAAGCATATAATCAGATTGACAAATCATATTATCACATTTTAGCTTGATCCATTTAATTAAGGTTTAGTTCGGAATATTTAGCCTTGTTTTGGTCCACCCTCCAACCAGGTTGGACCAACCTCCACCAATTATCATTTTTTAAAAATATTTTTGTTTATACAATTCAACAGTGGTTGTTATTTGTGAATCATGTGATAGCTTCACAGTTAATATTGAACACGAAATTAACAACAAGATAATGTTTTTACATCAAATATGAAATTAAAGACTTTTTGTCTCAACTTAATACTTTATTACTCAACTCATAATTAATCATATACCGTTAAGCATATCAACCTCAATAAAAAACTTTAGCCATCTAATAATAGAATAAAAATGGAGAAACGGAAAGTTGCTTCGCGATTTGGTCTGCATAAACGTTTAAACACAAACTTGTCTGTATAATCGTTTAAACACAAACTTTTTAAAGCCCACACCATATTCTCCGTTTTGAATCAGTTTGTTGTAGTTTTATGTATTATATTGTATCCATTCATTGTGAATGGTTTATAAAGATGTCAATATCTTTTTGCTATAATCGAAAAGAAAAGAAAAAGATAGAAAATGTTTTGTAGACTTGTAGTCAATAGCGAACTAACATTTATACGTAATTACAAATTATGATCATGATAGACTTTATTCATTATAAATTTTCGTGCCCACACTATACATATCACACTAAAGATCCCATGTGCCCTTGTCTGCATTCACTTAGTCTTTTTCGTTTTATTGGATATATTTTTCCCTCTAGAAAAAAATATTTAGATGTGTCGCAAATTCACTTTTCATGATCGACCCAGTCTTTATATATTTGGATAAAATTTGGGGACATATCTTAAACTTAAAGTAATGTTTCTCGATATATATCATCACAATTTTCTAAAATTATCCATCAAAACTAATATTTGTTCACACATGGATTTTTTTTTAAGTTGTGGATCTATGGAATTTGTTAGTATTAAGATTTTAATTTTAATATTCAAAACGATTTTTTACAAACTGAATATTAACATAAATAGGCGAGCTCAAATTTTAATAAAATTATATGATGATTAAAGATGCCTTATATAAAATATTTAAAATAAAAAATGTCACCGTATATATTTCTCAGAAAGTATCACTTTAGAATATATACGAACAATATAAGATGCTAATTAGTCTTGCACTTATACAATTGGCAAGTAGATTCCACAATTTGCAATAGTTACGAGTTACGACTTACGAGAATAGTGCACAAAACTAGTATATATATAATATACATTGTTAGATTGGGTGAACAAAAAAGAGAGACAGTTAAGTGATGATTAGGCTCGTGGGCATATTATTTGATTGAATGGTATGATTGATATTGAGACACTGTATCGTGTGAATTATTTTTTCTTTTTTGGTATGGAGTATTATAAATTATGAAAACAATTATATGAATAATTTTATAATAGATAATTTTATTTGTCTATAATGACTCCTGACAGACAATTTTATATGCATCACATTTATGATGAATAATTTTAAGAGTTAACTATGTAGATATATATGGTTGATCATATGTTTAGGAATATAACAATGATAAACCGAAATTTAGTTCTCTCATGGAAAAAAAAATATTCTGACAGTTTTGCCCTTATTGCCAATTGTGGAAAACTAAAAGAAACATTTAATGTTTTGTCGGAGCACTGGTGATAAGATAAATATCAGAAGCATTTATTAGATAATACGATGTGCCGATAACATCATAACTATACTGGATAACACAATATCCAAATAGTAGACCCTAAACAATAACTATGTCATCATACGACTTAAATGTTAACTAGTACATTAGATATCTACCTCGTTAACTCAATTTTTAATAAAATCATTATATGTATGTTAATTGAATAATTGCCATTCGTAGCAACCAATAAACAAAAAATTAACTCTTAAATATTTATGCATCATACTTCATCGTTATACATATTATAAATCATAAACTCTAAACTCTAAATCCTAAACTCTAAACTCTAAATCCTAAACATTAAACTATAAACCCTAAAACCAAGACCTAATTTAGTAAGGTAACATTATTTTAACCGATAACATTATCCCGATAACTAGATATGAGTACAATTTCACGAGAGATGATGTCGAAATCCTAAACCCTTAACTCTAAACGCTAAATCCTAAAGACTAAAAAAAACCTTAATCCTAAACACTAAACCCATGCAATTACATGTTAAACGTATACAATTACATATAAATATGATATATTAATTGTAATTTTCTGATAATTACGTTATCCGATAAGTTAGATGTGAAAGTAACACACATAGAAATCAACATTCATATGCTAGTATTCTAAAATCCGATAACATTAAATAGATAACACGATTGTTCGATAACACCCTTAACAATAACTATATTATCCTATATGGGCCGATATTTGTTAGTCAGTATAGATGTATATTACATCAGCAAAATATATAATTTGAAAGTAACAAGAGGCAATAACCCTAATAAACATAATTTTTGTAAAATTCAAATACCAATTATCCAGATAGTACATATTAAGTAGAAAAAGTTAACCGTGAAACCACACAAGAAGGTTAATCGACAATGTAAATAGCACACATACAAGTTTTCGTAGTGTTCTAAAAGTGAGAGAATTCAGCCAAAAGCATGGATACCTATAAGAACATCTGCATTGGTGAGACACCCTCCTTAAAAAAATATTTTTATATTTTTAATTAAATAATTAAGTTTAAAAAAAAATTTGGACTAATAACAAATTGCCATGTGTGAATTGAGTGTCTCAATTTTTTGTTCCGGTGTCTCAAATGAGACACCATCAACTCTCTCTCTCTCTTGTTTTTTCCTTTTTTGAATTGTTTAATGGAGGGTGTCTCATTGAGACACCCCTAATGCATATGCTCTAAGGAAAGGAATTTTAGGGATGTTTTGGTTTTTCGATTGTGAACATAAGGCAATGAATAGTTTCCAATGTGTGTCTGTTAATGTTGGGTTTACTGTTTGCTACGAATTGCAATTATTCTAATTTTAATTTTCATATGCGAGACTATGATGAACAGTTATATTTACACCATACTGAAAATTTAACGTAAGTTTACTTTCACTAATCCATTATATAATAGGAGAGTTTTCTCTCAATCTAAACTATCCACATCATCACTACAATTCTCTATTAATGGACTCCACATATGTAAAATTTTCATATTCTAGAGTTTTTACTGTAATTTAGTACAACATTAATTTCTTTACCAACTCTCCTCTAATAACTAATTCATCAATATCTTCAAAAAAAAGAAAACAATACATCTCCAACACCATTAGTCTTCCCAACTTCCTTAAACACTATGATTTTAAACGTTACCACAATCTCTCAGCCTTGCAATAAAATCCTAGACACATCCACAAACAAACAAGGAAGATAATATGTTACAAA
Organism: Eutrema japonicum; assembly: GCA_030161315.1. Classification (NCBI taxonomy): domain Eukaryota; kingdom Viridiplantae; phylum Streptophyta; class Magnoliopsida; order Brassicales; family Brassicaceae; genus Eutrema; species Eutrema japonicum. Next base: position 47,998,572 of record BSQW01000013.1, read on the forward strand.
CATTGTCTACAAAGAAGCATTTTGTGATGTGCCATCGATTTCATGTACATAGTCAATTCAAAACAATATTAGTAACCAAATTAGTTTAGCATTGCCATATTTTAAATTTAAAAAGGAAAAAACAAAAGAATATGAATATGAAGCTGAACAATATGAGCTACCTGTCATGATTAGATGGTAATTATATTTAATAGTATACAACAATTTGTAAAAATCAGTTGTCAACCAAACTTATTCAATATTATGTGAACAACAACCATCTTACATTGGACATAAGTTCATTTTTACAAAATTCATTTATGCAGGCGAAAATGATGACATTCAAAACAATGAGGCCACTACTTTGGGACTCTGATTTCAAAAGAAAGAAAGAAGTTAACGACATATAGTTTCAGGCAAATATAGGTATTTTACAAATCAAAAGTGCTCATGCCTTAATACATATATATATATATATATATATATATACCATCATACATATTTGTTATTGATTCTTACCATCAATCTCAAATATATTTAATTACAAGAAGAAGTGAAAGAAAAGAAATGGCGTATATATGAGAAAGTTCGATATAAGCTGAAAAAAAAAGAAATGGCTTACATATGAGAAAGTCTGATACAAGCTGGAAAAAAACGGTTGACATATTATTGGAGGAAACAACCACAAACACTTCAAACAGAGTTCTCGAAATCCTTCTTTTTATTTGCCAAAGACGAGTTACAAACAATCTAAATACGCAATCTTTAGTTTTGAATTGAAAAAGGATTGTAATGTTGGATGCATTAATTGAAAAATGCAGACCGAGATTTTAGATGAGGAGTTCCACTCGATAATAGAATTTTGGCTCCTTTGATGAACTAATTTTGTTGAAAGGATGTTCGTTGATCGCAACAACTCCATCTGCAATCTCAACGCCACATATCTTGCAATCTTTCCCCTCATATAAATCCAAAACAACACGCAAATTTCTAATGTTGAACACACGAATCTGGTTTTGATAAGATCAATAAAGTTCCAAATTCAGAAATCAGACCTGGAGGTAGGTGCCATCATCGATGAGGGAGTGAAAATACCAGAAACATATGTGAGAACCGGAACCATGGCTAATGAAGGCGTTGAAGTCACGGCGGCTGACGAGGATCAGCTATGTGAGTGGGATTTGTTGGATTTTTAGAAGCGAGAGAGGATATGTTCTTCGGAATGGGGAACAAGGAAAAAAATCACAGATCTTTTTGTGAGCGGTCTTTCACGAATAAAGCAATACTTGGGCCAAAATATCTATTAGCATAAAGGCCCAAACATTAGAAAATATTCTTTAAAAACAACCTAAAACTATACGTACATAAAGAGATAATTTTAAACTCTCAAATATGTACTAAAATCATTTATAATCAAGTGTAAACGGTTTATTTAGTTAATATGTAGACGGGTTGATGAGGTTATAATTGGCCTCAGTATAAACTATAGATTCCGGAAAAGAAATATAATATTATACGTTCAACTAAATATGTAACTTATGAGAGATTTGAAATGGTGTTAAATAAAAATAATCTAAAACTGAAATTAGAATCACACAGTAGTGAAAAACAACATATAAACACATGGAAAAAAAATTCAACATAAATTAACAAGGTAATTAAGAGAAATCCGTTGTTATATATAAAAACTAATAAGGAGAAAAAACAAAACACACGTACATACACACAATGCAACTATAAATATAAACCGATCATTAAACTAAAATACGAAATTGAAAAAAAAATTATTTCCTAAAAACTAGCATATAAAAACGTTTATATAACATTAATGTAAAATAAGTTCACGCGAAGTACGGGGTCAATCCCTAGTATGGATTAATAAATTTGTGGTCAACTATTGGTGTATCATATAACTTCAAGAATTAAATATAAGACGACAAAAATAAGGAATCACACAATAGAACGAAAGATGATGGATATTTATTTGTAAATTCATTAATTTTTATTTATCAACAAATTTTCATTTCTTATTTAACAAAGCAAATTAAGTGATGGTACCCCATTTATACCTTTGATTTCCAATTAAATTCAATAATCGTTAGAAAGTAAGATTTGAATTGAATTTAAGGATAACATAGTCAAATTCACTTCTTAATTTCTATCATCTTTAATATATATAGCGTATAATTCAGCTTATATAATAATTTTCTTTCAAAATTTCTGTAACGATTTTGTAAACTTGTTTTGACATCAATAAACTTGTTTAGTCTGAAAAAATATTATCCCACTTCATATTAATCATCCATATTATACTGTCAATAATTTGTTTCACTATGTATATTGATATCTAAGCATGTGAATATGTTTGTGTACGTATTATATTGCCACAACAAATCAAGCATGTTACAGCATTCATTTCATTATCACCTAACTGTTAAATACCGTCAATGGCCCTAGATTTATTCATTTATTGTTGTAAATTTGTACCTTCCGTTTCCCATTATAAAGATATGTCAATTATGATTCAATCTGCGCTATCTATCTATATAACGTGAGATAACTTTTTTAAACAAAATTATTTTAAAATTTAAGAAAAAATAAATTTATCTGAATTTTATAATATGTCTAACTAATGATTATATATAGAAGTGTCAATCTGAACTAACATGTCTATTTAATCCGTTTTGCAATGAACTAAAATATTATCCGGGCTAATTCGCAAAAACTTATAATTTTGAAAACATAAATCTAATATGCACCGCTTAATGACTATGATTTTTGTGGTCAATCCACAAACTCTTAAAAAATCAATTTTTTCGTGTCTAACTCTTTATAAAATTAGTAAAATATTTTTCAAACTTTTGTTTTGATATATTCAAATAAAATATAATAATCATAGTGAAAATTATTGCAAGATCTCGAATATATTTTCTTTGATTATTATTTAATAATATCATAATAATTAAGAAATTAAATAGTAAATAACCTCTTTAATGAAAAATAAATATTTTTCATGTTCTCATCAATAATTTAAAAAAACAATTATATCATTTTCTATTTCAATTATTTTTTCTTATTTATAATAACATAATATATAATAACTTTTAAAAAAAAAATATTTTCAAATATATCTTCGACGATGTAGTAAAACTAAATATTTTTAAAGCTGTAGTAAAACTAATTACGACTATATTGCAGAGATTCCCAAAAAAAAAAACGAAATTTCTCAATCATATACTAAGAAAATGAAACAATTGGGGGTATTTTTCGTGATTTCTCTGTAAAGCTAGGGATGTTATTGGGTGTTCACATAAACTCGCAATTATTACCACCAAAAGATAAACAAATCCCGATCTTATCTTAAAACCACGAGAATTATTCTCTCCTTCTCTCTTTCCTTCGTTGATTCCATTGGAAAAAGTAAAAACAGTTATAAACAAAAACCAAAACTAATCCAAATATTCGAATTCGAACTCTATTTGCCACTCAAAAATCGTAAAAAAAAAGATATGCACAGATTCTGTAACGTTTGAGGCCGTTAGTTACGTACTGATTGAAATACACGTGTCGATCGTATAGGCTAAAAGATATTGATCTATATAACGGCGCCGTCAAATTCCCCGTTACACACACGAAGGAGGCTTTTTCTCAGTGAAAATGACAAAAAACAAAAAAAAAGAGTAATCGTGGCCGTTAATTATTACGATCGTCATCACAACTAGTATAACAGAACAAACCAATGGTACAATGAGCTAGAGAGAGAAACCACGCACGCACACACAACTAGAGAGAAGGAGAGAGAGAGGAATCTAGGAGAAGGTGACGTCGGAGATCGATGGCGGCGGGAGAGGTAGGTGTGAGAGGTAGGAGAAGAGAACGAGATGTGGCGGAAGGAAACGAAGCGACGACGACGGTGAAACGAAGGAAGCTGGAGGAGGAAGCAGATGTAGAATCTAGGATAATCTTTTCTCCATGTGTACAGGCAGCGAATCGTGGTGGAATCGCGGCGAGAAATTCGGCCGGAGCGTCGGAGACCAGCGTCGTTATCGTTCGACGGAGAGATTCTCCCGTCGAGGAACAGTGTCAGGCAGCTCCTATCTCGGAGTATGATTTGGATCGAGCGTCGGTTTCTTGTTGCTCTAGTAATAGATCCGAAGAGAAATCGAAAAGGAGGATCGAATTTGTAGATGCTGAGGTGAGCATTGTCGTCGTCGTCTCCCTCCTCCTCTCGTCGTTCTCGATCCTCTTTTGATTTCGTTTCATTTTTTTCAGGAAGATCATAACTGTGGTGATCGGAGCGGAACGTCGTGGATTTATGATAACTTAAACACGAGGTTTGTTAATTACTGACATTAAATTTGATCTCTGAGGGTTTTGAATTTGAATCGTCGGTTACGAGAATGTGAATTGGATATAAATAAATGTGTCTTTCTTTGATCTTAAGAATCAGGAGAGATCAATACAGTGAGGAGCAGGAGGAATCGGTTAACATGAATTCGTCGGCGGCTATGGAGATCCAAGAGGTCGAGTCTCGCCGCCGGTTAAGGATGCAGGAAAATAGCCGTGAGACGGTGACGGTGACGGTGAAGGAAGCCGAGCTACAAGATTTTTTCCAGGCGGCGGAGAAAGATCTCCGGAATAAGATGTTGGAATGTTCTAAAAAGTATGTTTTTTTTTTTAAAGAGATATGCCTAGGCATGGGCATTCGTGTACCCGTTCGGGTCCCGGGATTAAATGGTGAACCGTTATGCCAATGAAAGATCTAATTCACGCTAACGAAATTGAGAATTTGCAGGTATAACTTCGATTTCGAGAAAGATGAGCCACTTGGTGGACGATACGAGTGGGTAAAATTGAATCCCTGAAGACGAAGACGCAGACAATTATCACTCACCAAGAGTAGTTTATTCTCTTCTATAATAATAATCTATGAAAATGTAATCTATTGATTTTTCTTACGCCCCCAAAAAATGTAAATATCTCTCAGTAATCAAATAACCTGTAATCCAGAAACTCTCGTTTGTCTTCGTAGTACTTAGATCTATGTTTCTTTAAGATCTAAGAGTGCTTACAAAATTATTCAAGAAGTAGCATTAAAAAAAAAACTGAAATATGAACAAGACTAATAGCTATAGTTAGTTATTGCTGTGTTTATACCTTCTTCATAGTTTTTTTTTGGCCAGAAGATTCTTCGACTCTTTTCTTCATTACATAGATATATTTTTCGTAATAGTATTTGTCCACTTTCCACACAAAAAAATAACATTATTAGTAATATGATGACATTATTAATAACATTATGACATTGGTAATAGAATGTTATTAGTAACATTAATAATAATAATATTGTGGGAGGGTTAAAATCTCGATCCAATAAATTTAGGGTATGTAAAAGGGTCTGGAGAAGTCAGAGAAGCCATGCGAAGTCAAATGAGTAATCGAGATCACGGGCCGAGCTAAAAGGCCCAATGGAGTGAAAGTCTACAGTCAAGGGGATTAAATGCTCAACCGTTAGTCAATTCCGACGAAACCAAAGACTCATTCAAACCGGTGAACTAAAGCTCTTGGACGTAACAGTCGGATCTTTAAACTTAAAAACCATTCATGGCGAATCAGATATAGTAAACGAAGACGTTAAGCACGATCTTGGAGTATAAAACAAGGACAAGAACAATGAGCAAAATACCATAATCTAACTATCTACACCACTTCTTATTACTACTTAGTTCTATGCTCAAATACTTGTTTTTTCTTTGTTTTTGTTCTTGTAAATCACTCTCGAGAATCGAAATACTAAATCAGTTTATTCCGCAAAAACTTTGTTCAAATCACTCTTAAATCTTGTTAAACGTATTGTTTATTGCTCGATAGACTCTCAGTTCTTCTTTTCTTAAAGATAAACCAACGTTTTGTGTTTATTTTTATTTACAAATTTTGATCATTGTATTTCGAACTATAACAAATATCATGACATTAGAAATAGAATGTTATTAGTAACATTATTAGTAAAATATTATATTGATTTTTTTTTGTTTTTGTATGTATAGCAGAAAAAAAAGGCGAAACTGAACCAGCTGACGTGGTAAAGGAATATTACTGTTTATTCATCAGGCTTTTTCGGTGTAAAAATATATTTTATTCTCACTTGGATTTACGTGCCACTCTAGTGATTTAACTACGAACTTAAGCTTCGCATGATATTAAACGAAAATAGTAGTATTTAACTGTTTCCAGAATCCATTTTTTATATACCTAAATGACGTGGATTTATTAGAAATGATCGGTGTTTGTTTCCAGGTCGTTTTCTATCAGTAAAGAAATTAGTCAATCACAAATCTTTTCATACCAAACTCTGCCATTATTATATAGTTAACACTCTTTAATTTCCTAAACCGAGAATGACTTTATAATTAACTTTTTCCCCTTTTTATTTTGGTCTCTCCTTTTCTGTTCCTTTATTTTCTTTTTTTTGTCATTATTATCTCTCTTACTTTAAAAAATACTAGAACTCAAGATTCAAAGATTCAATGAATAATTCAGAGGTTATGATTAAAATGTGTAAGTGTCGTACATGTACTGATCGGTTAAAGAAACTGACACAACACAATGATGCGAGAATGTACACTAAAACCCACGAGGCCAAGATTTTACCTTTTTTTGTTTTTTGTTTTTTTTTTCGTCTAGACAAAAGCCGAACAGAGTTGGAATCGTTCGAGACTTATTTGTTTTTATAAGTTGGGCTTTTCGGCCCAATAGAGATTTTATTTGTTTGTATTGAACCCAACGTAGAGTTACTCATATAAACGAAGCCCTTTTAATTAATGTTGAGCAAGTTCACATGATCATTTCTTCAATCTTCATGACACAAATATTCGAATAATTGAATGTGTTAGAACTGGGACAGACTCTAAAACCGCCAGAATTTTCAAAGCCTTTTGTTGTTAACAATTTACGAAATCAACAAAAAAGAATCGTATTTCTTTCTAAGACAATTCTCTAAAATAGCATTTTTTTTTTTGTTTCAAATGTAACACCACTAGTTTAAATTTTTAACAATAACACAATTTCAATATTAAAATAACTCAACTTTTATCTAAAAACATCTAAACCTTAAGTTGAAAAGACGGAATCCAAACAATGTTTTTAATTTTGTTTATAATTTATTTAAAGTAAACACATATTTTCACACAATAATTTGTGCTGTTTTTTAAAAACAAATTGTTGTGTTGGATTTGAAATAAGTAAAAGTATGAGGGTTCCTCTGGTCCTTTTCGGAATACAATCACGGTATTAAATCTAAATAATAATTTTAAAATTATGATTAAAATCAGATATGCTAAATAAGCAAGTCACATATTATAATATTATATCAACAGTGCTTATTAAATAGTAAATACACTGAACCATCTAAGCGGGAGAGAAGTTTAATTGGTTGATAAAATAGTAAGTCCTTGAGACAATGTGCATGTAGCAACTTATAATTAAAAGTGATAATTTTTTTTTTCTTTCATGGTACACACAAATCTTCCACTTGCAACAGAAAATAGAGAAGTTCCCACAAAAATATTGTTTCTAGAACAAAACAACAAACTGACAAGAACAACAAAACACTTGAGCCGATAAGAGTTGCTGGAACCATCTTAATTTGTCCAAAGAACATTTAGATAGAGTCAATCTAGATTATCATAAATAATCTAAATTAATTTCTAGAAACCAAAGTGAGAACTCTACCATTCCTCATGTATCTCCAACTTGAAACACCCTCGTCGCAACATTTCCTGAAACCCCAAAAAATTTCATTAGCTCAAATTAACCCTATAAAAAAATTCGCAGATTTCGATCAACCCCTTTTAAAAAATCACCAAATACAATATAGACCGGAGGATTTTGTTGGATACTGCTGATACCAGATCTCGACCTACGAGATCTGGCCCATTAAGGGCCCGACAGTAACATATTCTTTAAACAAATGAGCACGGCCCATTATATCGACCTGCTAATATCTCGAGCTCAGATGAGCTGAATCTCAACAACCTGCGGACTACAAGGACGAGGTCAAAAGCAGTTCCTGGATTCGGGGTGCACGTGGAAACGTGATATCTAGGAAGTGGTTCAACTCGAGGGCGAAAATAAAAGGAGGTCGCAACTAAGGTTTAAGGGATCCATCGGCAAAAACAAATATATTACTTGTAAAATCTCTTCGAGATTTTTCTACTTGTAAACAGCTTTCAATCAAATACAAAGTTCAATTCGTCGAGTTTAGATCTTTATTTACGTTTGATTCAAAGATAAAAACTAGTCCACCAAATCCTTCCCTCAAAATCATACAAAAAACTAGGCGTGCGATTCCGCATCCATATATACCTGAGATTGTTTTGTGATCATTGATTTTAGCCGTCTTCTTAGATCTAACATGGGCCCTCTTGAGCCCCAATAGTTCCTTCCACGTGTCCTTTGTGGAAAAGGACGAAGAAGGCAAAAATAGTGGCTTGAGGGAAAAGATGTTGCCATCGACCACAGGACCCTCTTCTTGAACAAGAAGCTCTTCTCTCAATGTTCTAGTCTCCTTAAAAGGTAAGATTTTTCCTTTGAGGAAGATCTCATCGGCAGGAATCATGGCGTAATCGGTGACTGAGAACTCGAAATCAGAAGAGGGCTTGGAGATAGAGCTTCTCGTGTTGATGTTGTTGCTCTTAACATTGTTACTCTTCTCCGATCTGATTTCGACGAAGTCGTTAGAGAAAGAGATTCTAGCATCACCATTTATGGTGTTGTGCATTTCTAAGCATGCCATTGTGTATTTGATGCTTACAAAGAAAGACTTGTGGAGAAAAAGAGATAGAGAGAGATGGATACTTAGTTGCATAGATAATGAGAGATCTATAAGCCTTTAGTTTGTAACTTTTTATATATATATATATATATAGGAGTTGCGATGAGATGATTCATGTCCAACTCATAGATCAATTAAATAAGCTGGATTCTTATTTATCAACAACATTCATTATCCGAGCTTTAATCTGGATCGACAATAATAGTATAAACCACTATCCATAAAACTCGATCTATATGAATATTTCTTTGGAAAGGTTAGCAAAAAGTGTTAAATATAGTATTATTCATTGGCAAAATATTGATCTTCGTATCTTGAGGGAGTTCAAAATCACATGGGGGTACGTGAGAACTATCCAATTTCCTCTGTTGATTACCATCAAATTAATATATAAGTATAAGAAATCTCAATAATGATTGGCATGAAAAGTTATAATTAATATCTATGTACATATAATTGCAACGTGCAGTCAAAGGGACCACGGTTGTCAACCACGTGCATCGTAGTTCCATTGAAGTATTGAACCATGTTTCTGCCACGTGTTGAGATGGGAAGATGCCACTTTACTCTGCATGATTGGTCAAACATCAGTTTTCATATCAAAACATCCCTAGTTAAGCTTTTTTTTTTAATTAGAGTAACCAAAAACTGATATCAATGACTTGGAATTTCGTTTTCAAAGTTTACTTTCATAGAATACTCTGCTTTGCAAAAGTGGTAATATTTCTACCAATTAGCTTTTTTTTTCTTTCTTAAATTGAACATCCCTGGATAAGCTGTCAAAATGGAAGCAATTAGCCGTAGATAATTAAATTACTTGGGTTATGTACTCTTTTGTCTGTAATTGGACAGGGCTAGGCCCGTTTATTTTGGGCCAAGGCAACAGTGATAAAATAAAGTGAGCGAGAAAGAGGTTTGCGGTTTGAGATGTGGGATCACAAAGACCATTGGAGATAGGGATGTCAATCGGGCTGGCCCGGTCTGGCCCGGCCCGAAATCCGTAAAGCCCGCATATATTTTAGTCCGGTCCAGCCCGGCCCGAAAAAATATCGGGCCTATATTTTAAAGTCCGGCCCGGACAGGGCTTTAGGGTTTTTCGGGCTTTTTCGGGCTTTTCTTTACAAACACAAAAAGTCACAATTCTCAAATAAAAAATAATTAAAACAAAATATTTATCAAAATAAATCTATATTGAAATGCATTATATCAAATCCAATTAAATTTAAAAGCAAAATTTTGACCAAAAAATAAATAAAATTCAAATAAATTGTACTACCAAATAAAATATAAAATCAAAACACTTCAAATCTAGGTAGTAGAGTTTAGATTATAATATGTTTCATCGTTTTCTAAATCATCATCACCATCAAAAGCTACATATAAAAAGAAAAAGTAAAATAATATTAAACTTTAAAAGGTATAAATCATTTAGAAATGTCATTGAAAATCTATAGATAAAGATTTTAAAAACATGAAGTAAATATGGATGAATGATAATGGTACATGGATCACGAAATGTAAACCTATAAAACCAAGTGCATGTACAAATCAGTGCTTCAACGTTTCTTGGTAAAAAACGATTTCCAAGACATACGCACAAATACTAAATGTAGACTATGATGCTATTGTAGTTATCGGAATGCTTAGAACATCACATGTCATACGAGCTAACTCACCATAACGTTGTGAATGACTCTTCCACCATTCTAAAACATCCATGTCTTCATAAAAAGTCAGTTCCAACATATCGTCTTCTAAGTATAGAGTCAATTTAGACTTTGATTCTTCTATAATGGTACGTTTGTTCATACGCTTTAAAATCATATGATAAGTGAACCCAAATTTAATAAAACATACGTAATCAAATAGTTCCGAGCTTTTTGGGCTAGCCCGAACCCGATCGGGCTAAGCCCGAAAACACACTAGCCCGAAAGGCCCGATTTTTTTGGGGATTTTATTTCTAGGCCCGAACCCGCTATTTTTCAAGGCCGGGCCGGGCCGGCCCTCGGGCTTTAACCCTAATTGACACCCCTAATTGGAGAAGATCAAGTGATATCGTCATCATGGCACGTAAAGAGAAAAACACATACACTTAAACATCTGCATTGGTAAGATATCCTGACAATATCACTTGATCTTTATTAAATTTAATAATATGGTGTCTCAACCAAATAATATTAATAATTTAATAAAATTTAGTTTTATAATTAAATTTTAAATTTAAAAATAAAATTGGACCAATCAGAAAGTGATATATGTGTGAAGAGTGTCTTAACATTGGTGAGACACCCATAGGATAGTGTCTCAAACTCTACACTCTCTCTCTCTTCTCTTTTTAACTTTTTTTATTTTTTAATGGTGGATACACATCCATTTCAGATGCTCTTATGTCGTTAAAATTTTCAATAAACTATCTAATTAATATAAAATCAAGCTACACACTTATATTTTTTATAAGAAATAAATTTAATCAAATGTTTTAGATACACGATATTATAAATGAACAACAAAAAACCAACCAAACCAAGACATTGTAGTGGGTGGTTTCCTCTCCATTGGAAGAGTAGTTATGCTTGTCTAAGCCAGACATCGACTCTCCGCGAAAACAGAATTATCACATTAGATTTTGATTAAGTGGAACATTAAAAATGGATTGTGTCACTCCTAGCTGAAAAATTAGTCTGAACTTGTTTGAGTTTGGAATTACTATGGAAGGGCAAAAAAAAAACCAACCATCACTCCAAATACAAAAAAAAATATCTAAAATGGGGAAAATAGCTTAAGAGTAATTTTACAACCAAATCTAAAAACACCTCTTTTTAAAACTTCACTACTTCAGAGAAAATCTTTAAACAATGCAATTCCAAAAACTAACTCACGATTAATTTATCAACAGTAAACATACGAGAAAGGAAAAAAACTGTCGGGTCGGTTCGGATATATTGGATCAGATCGTCAACGCCATGAGGAAACAGTGAGGAGAGGCACATTGTTCCAAGCTAAGGAGATGAAACCTGGCTCCGATTCAACAAGTGAATACAATGTGCTGTAATTGTAGTTCCATAGGAGCAGATTCGCTTGGCTAACCGCGTAATTGCTCGGTTTAACCGGCTCAAAACCGGCTTTCTCCATCAACACTCTCCATTGTTCTTTCTCTTCCATTCGTCCTGACCGGTTACCCGGTTTATTATTACCGGGTCGGACCAAATCCGATATCCTCCTACCGAAAAGCACTCTCTCCACTCTCAGCCTTTCCTTCGAATCTCGCTCCAAATTCGGTTCGAGTGACTCGAAAACCGCTAAATAGAACCGGAGAGCGTTTTTGACCCGGTTGGCGAATTCGACCCGGTTTAAACTCACTTCGTATTCACCTAGAGTCACGATTCTCGGGTTTAGTGATATTGCGAGCCGGAGTGCAGTATCGACGGTTGTCGCCGTTTCGTCGAGAAGCTTGTAAAGCTCGAGCATGAAATTCACGGCGAGAACATCGTCCGGTTCCACCCGGAAACTCGACACGTTTAGCAAATGGATCGGAGTGAGAATCGGATAAAACTCAAAATTCAGATCCAAAAGCGTCGCGAAATCGCGGAGGCGGTTTCCCGTAGCGATCAGAGACGGTCCCGGCGATTCGCCGAGAGACGGAGCGGGTATACCCGAAATCCGAATCCGGGCGGGTTTTCCAGAAGCTCGGGTCGCTAGAGCTTGCAAGAGAGCAGCCCATTGAATACCTTGGAAAATCCCGAAATCGACGATGTGAATGTTGCTGGATTTGTGCGTAGCTTCTAGAATCGCTTGATTCGCCGTCAAATGAGCGAATTTGGAGAAAGGGCAAGCGTCGTTTAAGGTTTTGTAAGAGAGGATGAAATCTTTTAGCGACGAAGACGACGGCGATTCCGTCGACGACAGTCTGTTAGACAGAGCTTCCGTGAAGTAAAACCCTACTCGCTCCGTCGGGTCGCCCGATTCCGATACGGATTCTCGGATCCGTTCAAGTGTTTCCGCGGCGACTTCTGGTTCGATTTCTGAATTCCGTGTATAATCGTGGATAGCTTTCAGAATCGGCCGGTTTAAGTCAAAATATGGCTCCTTTGTTACTAGCTGCGGCGGAGATGGGGTCCGCGAAGTGGTGGCAACCGGCGGGTTAGTGGGTTGACTCGCTGAGTCATCCTTATCTAAGAATAGTACTCGGTTAAGATCCGACGGAATACTGAGTCGACTCGGCAATACCACTGATGGATCATGGCCGTGGATTGAAAAGTCTTGATTGGTCTGCGACGCATCTCCACCGTTGATTAGACTTTCCATCCACTCGTCCGAGTCGAACTCTTCATCAGAAGAAAACGTAAAACCCTCGGAAAAGACGGCGTTCTGGTGCTCCAGGTGTGGAAACTGAAAACCCGGGTCGCCGGTTACCTGAAACGGGTCGGAGAAACCCGAACCGGTTAGAGCATGACCTAAAGGTTGATTGGACCATGGATTCGGTTGTTCTTGTTGGTGTTGCTGCTGTGATTGTTGTTGTTGTTGCTTCTGTTTGATGAGTTGTTGGGCTATGGCCATTAAGTTTCCACTATCTGTGCATATGTAGGCCATTTTCCGGCTAAAAAACCTCGCCGGCGAGGAAGGCGGTTTCCGGTTTCTGTCACTGGGGTTGTGAATGATTGGTAAAAATTAGAGTCTTTGGGTTCTGAGAGACAGAGAGTGGAGATTGTAAGAGCTTAGGTAGAAATAAACGGTCAGCCTTAGAAAGTGGACAACGAGTATTTTAATTAAATAACCATTGGCACAGTTACGTATCGAAGAGTGTGACATCATGTACACCGTTTGATTTTTGGTTCGTAGAATCAGATCAATGGCTTTGCTGAATGCTGAAGGTGACACGTCGACAACTGTCTTCTGGTACTTGTCACCTGCATGTCCCCCAATAACTCTTCGTTACTGACAAAGAAAGAAGTAAGATCAGAACCAAGAACACGTAAAAGATTAATGTAAGAAAAGTGAAAAAAAAAGGGGAAGGTTAACTTTTAAAATAATACTTTGTGCTTTGAAGCCGCAAAGGTCATGTACAAGTTGTCTCTTATAGGGCTGGACGTTTTAACAATTCCCTGACCCGACCCAAAAAATCCAATTCCAACTAGAAAATATCCGAATGGGTTTTAGTGTCTAAGTATTTCTGATTTCGGGTAATACCCAAACCGAACCGAAACTCGAACTACAAACTCGAAGTTAACTTATGCAATTAACTCATTTTGTTATACACGAACAAATCCCCTTTAATAAAGTTTAGGGCTGGGTGTTTTAACTGTAGCTAAACCCGAATCTGACCCGAAAAACCTGATCGTGAACCCGATTCGAACTTGAAAAAATATCCAAATAGAAAATTTGTGGATCATAGTTTCATAGTTTTGATCATAGTATGTGTAAAAATATCCAAACATATCCGAACATACCCGATTTTACCTGAATTTACCCGAAATCATAATTATTTGGGTTATAACCGAACCTGAACCGAATCCGATTAGTACCGAACCGAATCCAATCCGATAGTTTAAAATATCCGAACATGTCCTTTAAGCCTAAACCAAAAGCCCGAAAACCTGAAATATCCGATCCAAACCTAAATGGATATCCGAATGCCTATGCCTATGCCTAATCTCTTATCAACCAAGGGTTTGAATTGGGATTGGTTAACTAGACCGGTTAAAATTCAACTGGTTTAGTTTTATTAACTTTGAATCGACCGTAAAGCTAAGCTAAACATCTTGAATAAAAATAGACTTGTTTTATTTGTATTTATTTATCTGAACGTTATTGTCTACGAGGACGGCTTGTGGGCCAATGAGTAGGGCCCCATATAGGGCAAAAGCGATAGGTGTTTGTTGGACCGATCTTTGACGAAGAAAATGCAGCAGCCGGATGGCTAAAATTAACCAAAATACAAAGGGTCTGATTGGTTGCATTCAATCGCTGCGGTTGCCAACGATGTGGGTGTGGTGATGAGCACACCCCATTTTTAGCCCATTCCAAAGCAAAAGGTCCAACACCAAAAGCCCAACATCCACTATGCAGATACGGTACTGTTCCCGACCTGCTCGGAACTGTTCACGACGTGACGGGTACTGTTCACGACGTGACGGGTACTGTTCACGACCTACCGGTTACTGTTCCCGACCTGCTCGGCTTTGCTGTTCACAACCTGCCGGGTACTGTTCCCGACCTGCTCGGTACTGTTCACGACGTGGCGGGTACTGTTCACGACATGCCCTGCACTGTTCACAACATACCGGTTACTGTTCGCGAACCATCACGTCGTCCCCAAAAACCGGATAGCTGTCTGCTCAACTCCCACTATAAATACCCCCTTTGGTATTCATTAAGGACACAGAGAAAAACTCTCATTCTCTCTCTCTCTAAATAACTTTCCCTCTGTAAAAAAGGAGCTCTCTCCAAGCTCTCCCAGCTCTCGGCAGCTCTCCCCAGCTCTCCGCAACTCTGATGAGCTCCCAGCTCTCCCGACGACCCGACCTGACAGTCGACCGACGACCCGACCTGACGGTCGACCGGCGACCGACGACCTAACAGTCGACCGACGACCCGAACTGACGTCCGACCTGACAGTCGACCGACGACCCGACCTGACGGCCGACCGACGACCCGACCTGACGGCCGACCTGGCGACCCGACCTAACAGTCGACCGACGACCCGACCTGACGGCCGACCTGACAGTCGACCGACGACCCGACCTGACGGCCGACCTGGCGACCCGACCTGACGGCCCGGCGACCCGACCTAATAGTCGACCAACGACCCGACCTGACGGCCGACCTGACAGTCGACCGACGACCCGACCTGACAGTCGGCCGACGACCCGACCTGACAGTCGACCGACGACCCGACCTGACGGTCGACCGGCGACCGACGACCCGACCTGACAGTCGACCTGACTAGCTCTCAGCTCTCCAGTTCTCTCCTACCCGCCTCAGCAACGAACTACGAATGGCTTGATCCCCAATCCGGGGTACGTAGGCAGCCCTCCGGGCACAGCTATAAATCACCTTTTACTCCTCATTTGCCGACCGGAACGCAACCGGCTCTACCTTAACAGAAAATCCCCGAACCTCCCCGATACAAATTGATTTGTGGGAGACGTGCTCAAACACGTTTCAACAATTGGCGCTTCATAGAGGGGGTTTGAGGATTTTTCTACACGCAAAGAGTAGCTCGGCAAATGTCGGGAACATCGCCCTCATCTCCGAACAACTCCATACAGATAAGTGCCAAGCTTATTTTTGTTTTTTACTTTTTTCATTCTCCTTGAGCCGAGCTCATCTCGCAAACACTCGACAAGGTAAGTACCGAGCCTAACCTCGTACTTAAGCTTAAGAGTCAGAAAAGCCGAGCTCATCTCGCAAACACTCGACAAGATAAGTACCGAGTCTAGCCTAGTACTTAAGCTTAAGAGTCAGCAAAGCCGAGCTCATCTCGCAAACACTCAACAAGATAAGTGCCGAGCCCAGCCTCGTACTTAAGCTTAAGAGTCAGCAAAGCCGAGCTCATCTCGCAAAAAACACGATCAACAAGTGCCGAGCCCAGTCTCGCACTTGCACATAAATTTTTTTTTAACTCTAATCAAGTTCACCCTTACTCGCAGGTTAACATATACCGAGCTAAGATTTGTTTCGTCCGCCGACTTCGACACTCATTCGCCGAACTTGGGGGAGGGCTATTGTGGGTGTGGTGATGAGCACACCCCATTTTTAGCCCATTCCAAAGCAAAAGGCCCAACACCAAAAGCCCAACATCCACTATGCAGATACGGTACTGTTCCCGACCTGCTCGGCACTGTTCACGATGTGCCGGATACTGTTCACGACCTACCGGTTACTGTTCCCGACCTGCTCGGCTTTGCTGTTCACGACCTGCCGGGTACTGTTCCCGACCTGCTCGGCACTGTTCAAGACGTGACAGGTACTGTTCACGACCTGCCCTGCACTGTTCACGACATGCCGGGTACTGTTCACGAACCATCACGTCGTCCCCAAAAACCGGATAGCTGTCTGCTCAACTCCCACTATAAATACCCCCTTTGGTATTCATTAAGGACACAGAGAAAAACTCTCATTCTCTCTCTCTCTAAATAACTTTCCCTCTCTAAAAATGGAGCTCTCTCCAAGCTCTCCCAGCTCTCGGCAGCTCTCCCCAGCTCTCGGCAGCTCTCCCCAGCTCTCCGCAGCTCTGATGAGCTCCCAGCTCTCCCGACGACCCGACCTGACAGTCGACCGACGACCCGACCTGACGGTCGACCGGCGACCGACGACTTAACAGTCGACCGACGACCCGAACTGACGTCCGACCTGACAGTCGACCGACGACCCGACCTGACGGCCGACCGACGACCCGACCCGACGGCTGACCTGGTGACCCGACCTGACGGCCCAGCGACCCGACCTAACAGTCGACCGACGACCCGACCTGACGGCCGACCTGACAGTCGACCGACGACCCGACCTGACGGCCGACCTGGCGACCCGACCTGACGGCCCGGCGACCCGACCTAATAGTCGACCGACGACCCGACCTGACGGCCGACCTGACAGTCGACCGACGACCCGACCTGACGGCCGACCTGACAGTCGACCGACGACCCGACCTGACAGTCGACCGACGACCCGACCTGACGGTCGACCGGCGACCGACGACCCGACCTGACTAGCTCTCAGCTCTCCAGTTCTCTCCTACCCGCCTCAGCAACGAACTACGAATGGCTTGATCCCCAATCCGGGGTACGTAGGCAGCCCTCCGGGCACAGCTATAAATCACCTCTTCCTCCTCATTTGCCGACCGGAACGCAACCGGCTCTACCTTAACAGAAAATCCCCGAACCTCCCCGATACAAATTGATTTGTGGGAGACGTGCTCAAACACGTTTCAACAAACGAGTCACTCAAATCCCACCAATCAGCAAGAGTGGTTGAAAAAGCGTTTAAAACCATAGTTGAAATAAACGTTTGAAATAGGTGATTGCAGATTGATTTTTGAGCGGTTACAAACATCAAGAGTCCGATTGGTGACCACTTTTAAATAAAGTGGTTAAAGAATTTTGAGCGGTTAGAAAAAGACGGTTAGAGAAAGCGGTTTGTAATAGAGAGTGGTTCAACCGCTAGTTTCAAACGCCTCGATGATTGGTAACCACTTGAGCGGTTCGTTTCCAACCGCAGCAGTTAAAAGTAACCAATCAAACCCCAAAAAGATTGGACATTTAGAGTATTCGGCGGTTGTCGACATAGTTTTTTTTTTATTTTCAATGATATTTGTGGTTTTTTATTGTTATTTTATTTAGTTTTTTAATGATGCACTGTAAAATTGTTTGTTTTTCTTTTGTGTGTGTGTTTTTTTTTTCTTTTTGTAATTTTATATGTATTCAATTCACTCAACAAGAATTAGAAAATGGTTGTCCATGTTTTTTGAGTTATCAAAAACATTATCATCATTGATTTAATTTTTTTTTTTAAATCTAAAAAAAGTTATGGTTCTTTAATTTCCTTATAAATACATGGTTTCCTTCCACAATTTTCATTCAACATAAACACATACAATTTTATGTAATTACACTATTCAACCGCTACCAATCAGGCTTAATATTGAACCGTTTTCTGTTACCAAATCGTCTTCTCCAATCACTATTTCTAACCGCCTTTTCTACAACCGCTCAAAATTCTTTAACCGTCTTATATAAACATAGTCACCAATCGAGTCCAAAATAAATACTAAAAAAAACCGACGCAACAAAGAACCAAAAGTTAAATGAGGTTTATAGATTTTACATCGTCTTTCAATAGCATACTCTAATTTTTCATA
This sequence comes from Eutrema japonicum, assembly GCA_030161315.1. Taxonomy (NCBI): domain Eukaryota; kingdom Viridiplantae; phylum Streptophyta; class Magnoliopsida; order Brassicales; family Brassicaceae; genus Eutrema; species Eutrema japonicum. Next base: position 48,017,240 of record BSQW01000013.1, read on the forward strand.
AACCAAGTTTTATCTTTCGTGAAAGGCACATCTATATTCATTTTGGTGTGAAATCTTTTTGCCCTTTAATCATTTAGCCAATTGTTGGGACCAAAACCGTTTTCATGCTCATAGACTTGACTAATTGACTTTGTAAGATTTGAAAAATAACTATATAGAAAAAAACAATATAGTGAATAAAAAGCACATGGGAACGACATTGGACTCTTGAGACATCATTCTTTTTCATTTCATCGTTGTAGCCACGTCAAAAGGCCAGTCCCCTACCTCCACTATACTTTATTTATAACTTTTTTTTTGGTCGAAACTTTATTTATAACTTACTAAGAAAAATATCTAAATTGCATTACTAAACATGGTATTTGGCCACTGGTCCAAATCTACTTTTTTTCTTTTCATTTTTGACATTTTTACTACTAAGCGAATTAGACGGTTCTAATTCCGTAATGATTTCCAGAAGTGACCACACTTGGCATACATAGAAGGAGAATGAAGAAGATGAGATTTTGAAAAGGAATTGTCATTAAAAATGGCATTTCCACTTTGGTGTTCCTCCATTGCAACTATCTGCAAGTGGGACTTGAGAGAGAAGACAGGAGAGAGAGAGTGGTGTGTGAAAGGGACAGTAGTTAGAGTGAAAGGGTTTGATTTGTCTTTTCTTTCTCTCCAAGTCATCTGTGGGGTTTTGTATGTATGACCAAAAAGTGGCATTGAGTCATCACCAAGAAAGTGTCACTCTGTTTTGGCTCTTACTTATCTCTCTATGTGTTTACCCATTTTTGTCACCTCTTTTGCCTTTGTTACACTAATTTTATTTTTAGCCCTTACTAACCAAAATTTACCCATTTTTGTCTCATCCTTTTTCAGTATGCACTAATTTTCATTTAAACCCAACATAATATATTTGTTTGTCCTATTGGGTAAACAAATACTAATACTAACTCTAATAAATTAAGGTAAATCCTAGTTTTTCCTTTAACATTAATATTTTTCATCAAAAATCGTTTCGATTTTTACTTGAAAATATTGATTATCAAATTAATATCTGTTTAACATCTTGATCAAGAATTACAAAAAAAAAAAATTTGGAATCAGCTGATTAATGTTTTGCAAGTGTTATTTTCTTACTTCTAGGTATTTTGCAAGGATGTTAAATGATTTTATCTACTAAATATTTTTGAAAAATTGCTAAGCAAATATGATTTTGAATAAAAACATTTTACATTTGATGAACATTTGAAACGAATAAGATTTCCAATATCTTCAAAATTATAAACAATCAATCAAAGCATATGATGAACATTTGAAACGAATAAGATTTTGCATTTGGGGTTCAATCCCCACTTTCCTCTTTGTGCGGGTTATGGGCTACTGGACCGATCCGTTGTGGTCCACTGCTAAAAAAACAAAAACAAATAGCAAATCCAATGTATGATGATGAGTCAAATAAAGGCCAGGCCCATGGGCTTTCACTTCGGTTTAATCGTAACATGATTGGGCAATAAAAGCCCATTTAAGGTTTACTCAGTAATCACCGAGCCTGAGAGATGTGGTGGATATTCAATAACAACATCCAACGGTTCCAAACCTATACAATAGAATGTCTAATATCTCCCAATAATATTATTCATCCAATTTTTTGAAAAAAAATAATGATTAAGAGAGGATAAAAGAAAACACATTAATATTTTTTTTTTTACAGAATACGAGAAACCCTAATAGGCAAACCGTTAGGAAAATCGACGAAAGGAAAAGCGAATGGTTGATCATCTTCTGCTAATTGCCAATTGAAATTAAGAACAAGATGATGAATAAACACTGCCATTTCTAGCTTCGCTAACTCCGAACCAGCACATAGCCTCGACCCTCCTCCAAACGGCATGAAGTTGTTCCCCCACGTCGAAAAGCTACCACATCCTGACGAAGACGACCCGCACGCTCCGTTGTTTTGCTGCCAAAAAAAACGACACACAGTTTTATAAAGACAAAAAGGTAAGACGAACACGTGCATGTTGGCACCACCCCACGTGGGTCATTAATCATCTTACCTTCCCCACTCACTCTAAACATCATGACTCCCATTTATTTAAGTAGTATCCCACAATCTTTTTATTTTCGTTTCTAATTCGCCGATTTAATCAGTTAAATAATATAAGAGTGGGACCGGTCAACGTGGCAGAATCTAACACACGTACAAGTCATCGGGCGTGTGAGATCCGTCAAAAACCTCATTGTGGGACCCTATAGTTTGATGAGATTAATTAGAGAATTTACGCAGTTCCCACGTCATTAAAGACATACCATCCTACTAATTAATTGTCTTCACGTACACCACTAGGTTTGGACATTCGGGTATCGGTTCTGATTTGGGTTCGGTTTAGTTTTTTTAGGTTTCAGATATTTCGGTACTAAAAGTTTAAAACGTATTCGGGTATTTCATTTTTTTCGGGTTGGGTTCCGTTCAGTTTTGTCCAGATTCGGGTATCCCGAATTTATCTCAAATACTCGACAAAAACTAAAAAATGGTTTAATTTAGAAAAAATTTGGTTAAATTTTTCAAAAATTGTTTAATTTTGACAAATATAATTAAATATTTATAAATATTTTAGGTATTTTGGTTATTTCGATCTAAACATAACAAATATATTCAGTTTATAATTGTAATTATGAATATTTTGTTTATTTCAAATCTAATTATACATAATATTTTTGGATATATAATTGTATTTCATATATTTCGGATATCCATTCGAATTTCGGTTCGGTCCGATTTGGTTAGAATACCCAAAATATTTTATAAAAAAAATCGTTCGGATATTTATGAAAATTCGATTTGGTTCGGTACCTCCTAATTTGGTTCGATTTTTTGGATCTGATTTTTTGCCCAGGCCTATACACCACCACGTCTCTCTTTTTTTCTCTCTTCTTTTTTATTTATATGCTTCAAGTGATAAATGATCGATGACGTGTTATAAGATCTAACTTTCGAAGATAGTTAAGTTTTGCCAGACTAATGGTACTCGTATAGTATCTATAGATAGGTTAGTCAAATGCATATGCACGTATGACGTATCAATTCATGCATAGATGAAACTATATATTATACACTTAAATTATTAGCTTTCGAAAATTTACCTGTTGCCATCTCCAAGGATTAAAGAGATTAGGTTCGTCGTAACGAGAATTATCCAAATGTACGGCTGAGATCACCGGTAACACTTTCCACCCACTCGGGATATCGTATCCTTTTTTTCCAACATTATTATAAAAGATAACGTATTTAATATTTTCAGCGAATAAAGAGTCATATAATTCGGATTTTATCAATTAATTTTGTATTTAAAAGTTTACCTTTGTACCGAACGTCTTTAAGTGCTTTGCGATGCAAAAACCTTACTACATTTCCCAGTCGAAGAGTCTCATTTATAACCTTCATAAGACAAAAAAAAAATCAATAATTTTGTTCCACAAGAAAACTATACAAAACTATAAAATAAATAATAAAATAACATACACACTGAGTAAAGTCCATTTTCTTGTAATCATCCCAATTCAATTCTGATTCTCCAAGTTCCTTCTTCGCCCTCGCGATCTCAAGATGCTCTTCCTTCAAAAAGAGTTTAAACCAATAAACATAAGTTAATAACAATTAAATAAACTTAAGCCTTTTAACAAAAAAAAAACAATTAAAAAAACTTAAAACTACGTCATAGTTGTTAGTAGTAATTAAATTGTACTGTTATTATAATCTTACCCTAAGCTCTTGAACGGCTTTAGGACAAGCTTGTAAGAAGAAGATAGCGAGAGAAATGGCGACAGAAGAAGTTTCGTGTCCGGCGAATAATAAACTAAGAATGAGATCGAGAATTTGCTCTGTCGATAGATTCGAATGTTTTAAAACCCATCCCAAAAGATCATCGTCTGTTCTATGTTTCCTCTCATGATGATCACTCTGACTAGTCTCTGCTTTATCCTCTTCTTCGTCTTCTTCTTCCTTAATCTCTGATTTTCTCTCTTCCATTTTCCTCTCAATAAACTTCAATATCGTCGCTCGTGACTGCATAATCATTTATTTATTTCAAACATAAAATAAAATCACCTATACGAAAGGTTATGCCTTTACAGCAAAAAAGAAAAAAAATTCAAAACTTTTTCAAATTTCACAAGTTCAATTAATGTACCTGAAGAGCTTTACGATAAGCAGTTCCTGGGAGATTGAGAGGAGCAGAGACAACACCTTTCATGAAAGTGACATACTCTTTCTTTAACTGCTCTGTTTCTTCTTCTCCAGGATCCATACTCATTATATGCTTCGCCATTAGATTGAACGTAAACTACTCAATTTAACCCATAAACAGTAAAGTTAGATTCAGAAACAAAAACCCAAAATTTAGCAAAGGAAAAAAGAAAAAAAAAAGAACCTTTTTCGCCTCATCTTGAGCAGAGAAAACAGAGTGTTGTTGCCAAGAATCAAGAACGAACAAAGTATGTCTCTCAACGTCTTTGAGGAGAATGGTTCTGAGACGAGCATGACTTAGAAAATTAAGCGAGATACTTCTCATGTCTCTATGCATGTCCCCAACAAGAACAAGCATCGACCATTTACCAAGAATCCCACCGATACTTCGAGGATAACTACATTCGAAGAGTCTCCCTTCGTTCTGTAGTATGAATCTGTTGAGTCCTGCATCAGCTGATACAATCGTTGGTTCTCCAAACAAATTCGATCTGTATATCTTCCCATACCTATTAAAAGAACATTAGTCAAAATTGGAGACAAAAACAAGAGGATGTTTTTGAGGTTTGGAGATATCAATTTACTTGGAGACATGTTGTTGCATGAAATCACCGAGAGTTGTGGCAGAGTAAGGTTTGAGATAACCGATAGTTTCACCGAGAAATGGCCAACCGGATTTTCCCGGAGGGAGGTGGAATCTGTGCCGACTTCTTCTCTTCAAGAGGATCAAGAAGAGGAGAAGAGACAAAAGCGACGGGAGAAGAAGAAGAGGCAAGAGAGTATGCTCTGTTTCGAACATGGAGTTTCTCTCTCTTTATCTCTCTATCTCTCTCTTCTCTCTCTGTGTTTTGCCTTTTTTCTTTTCTGAGAGATTGGGAATCGGACCTCTACTGAAAAAGGGAGCTTCTGTTTGTAAGAGGGGGTTTTAAAGAAGTCAGAAAAAAATTAATTTAATTATAATTGTTATCATCGTCATTAGTTTATTAAATCTTCCGATTAAGCTAACCTAACCAATGAGCTTCCTGGCTTTTGTTTTCCGTATTCATTACTTTTGTTGCCTCGTTACCTATGCTTTAATCCTTTATTTATTATATTCACACAAAAAAGTTGCAGAAAGCTGCGATGCCAAAATAGTTTCACAGCTATCATATAATTATTATGAATTTTAATTATAATCATCATCTATAGAGTATATAATATTTTTTTGGCTAAAGATTATATTTCATTTGTTTCACAAAAAATATTATTTTGATATATTTCACACATATTAAAAAAATTATTAAAAGTTTTATATTAATTCTTATTAATATACTAAACACATTTTTCTCTAATTAATAATAATACGGTTAAAATTTAATTTTTGTTTAAAATTATTCATTGAAAATATAAAATAACACTGTTGTGAAACAAAATAAAAAACTTTAAAACGATATTTTTTTATGAAACAGAAAGAATACAAATAATGATTTCACTGTGGTAAGAAAAGAAGAGTTATTTGTCTAAATCCAAAGACTTTTATTACACAATTAAAAATTAGTTGATGAGCATAAAGTACGAAGTACTGTTTATGAGTTTATCTGATCAAGTTTGAGATTTTTTTATTAATAACCCATTCGTGCTAATATAAAACAGTTTTGAACAGAATCCCAGGAAGTCCGGTACGGTCTCCATCTCGGTTTAATAATGAGTTCCAAAAATACCCTCACAATTTTGGAAAGGAAGGACTTCACGAGCAGGGGTAGAACAGTGAAAATGTCAGAAGGATCCCTACACGAGCGTGCGGTCAAAGACAGAGTTATTAGATTATTACCGAACTGGACAGTCAAACCCGTAGACTTTTGGCATTGTCTTTTTTTGCACCTCAATAGTCACAAACACTCTCATTTACTCAATTTTTGGTGAAAAAAAATAGTTTAATTTTGTGAGATACTAGATGTTTTATATTGTTGTTCCAATTCTGAATCGCACCACGAAATATTAACTACTTTGATAAAATATTGTGATCGGGTATACTATATATTAATTCTATTTATCTTCACCATTTTAGTTTAGTAAATTTTATAGTAGATAAAAATATAAAAATTCCAAATTAATTTTCAGAATTTTTTTTGTTTTTTCTCTCAATTTTTTTAAAATAATATATATGGGATTTACACAATATGCCCTTAAATTCGAAAATTGAATATTTGTACTAAAGTAAATAGTCCTTCTGTTTCATAATAAATGTCATTTTGACACTTTGCACACGAATTAATAAAACATATTGAAAATTTAATTATACCCTTTAAATATATAATAACTTTTGGAATTCTTCATTAAATGTGAGGTTAAATTAGGTATTTTATGTCAAATTTTACATTAAAAATTTAAAGTGACACTTATTATAAAATAGAAAAAAATTTACTACACTTATTTTAAAACGGAGAGAGTAAAAATGTAATACTCAGCGGTTTCTATATATTAATAATAGGGGAATAGCATTGAATACATAAATTTATTATTTGCAGAAAGAATTGACTGTCACAGTTGTAGAGGCCGTGTCATTATGGCAATAAGCATATATGGTACTTAAAATATACTCCTAAGAAATAGATAAAATTTTGGTGAAAAACAAATAATAATAGTAGAAGAATGACCAGATTTGGAACGGAACTTAAAATTTTTCATATTTCAAATATGTGACAAAACTTTTTTCCTCAGTAGTTAAATCCGTATTGGAATCAGACAGATAAAATTTATACATCAAAAAATGTATTTTGAATAACCACATCTCTAATAAAAATATGGTAAACTGTTGCAAGTTCCTTCTTATTAAATTCCAACTAACAATAAATATGTTAAAGATGCATTAAAGAAAGCAATTTAATAGTTGCAGATGGTTACACGCTTGTAGAGGTCTTCGAAACTGTAACCCAAAAGATCTATGCATTTTAGATCATTGAATGGAATCCAAGAGAAAAAAATCAACAAACGACAAAAAATTCGGTTTTTTTACTGTTGACAAAAAATCAGCAAACGACAAGTTTGGTAATGTAGTGATTGTAATATAGGGGTTTTCATAATTTCATTTACTACATCACATAACAATAGTATAAAAATCAACAATAATTCTATGTTACATATGGACTTCTCTTAACATATCTGTTAATCTAGATTTTACATTACAACTAAAACTTCCATGAGATGTGAAGACATAGAGTCAGAAAGACCCGGGACCAACGTCCCAAAAAGAACTAATTCATATGTGTACATAAATTTTTGTTAGAATATAAGGGGATTAATATATATAGTCACCGAAAAGGTTTTAAGAAGTGGTATAAGACGAATACGCCGATTTTGAGAGTATTTTTTGAGATTCACGTGAAACAGCCAAAGTAAAAGAAGATTATCAACGCTTTACTTCCGGATTTTTTTTTTTAAAAAAGAATTACAATTTCTCTGAATTGGGAAAAAAATGGATGTTATGGCATCCAAGTGTTTAGGTAACAATCGTCTCCAAATCTCTTCAGATGGTACATCCAATGTCCTTCACAACCTTCAATCCATCCCATCAGCTTCAATATTCAAAGAACTTGATCGGGTAGTCCAAAACTCCATCACAGCAAGGAGACAACAGGAAAGCTTTTGTGTCATAATGACCCTTTGGTTCAATTGAGATGGTTCTCTTCCTCTCAAAACCTTTTGTTGCCTTGTTTAAATTTTTTTTTTTTGCCCAGGTAACAAGTTATTAGGTAGTTTTACATGGTTTATGTGATACCCCAAACTTTCATTCCTAATGATATTTATAATTTAACAAAAAAAAAAATTACATTTCAAATTCGAGTTTAATGTCGGGGAAAAAATATATTTTGGAGTTTTAGAAAAAGACTATTTAATATTGTCTTATATGATTTTGTGAATTCATGTGAATAGTCAAATATCCGAAATAAAAATTAATTTAACAGAAACAAAATAAAAACAAAGAAAACCTATATTTTTGTTTGTTAAAGAAGTAGGTGTAGTTTATGATAGTTATTTCAAAAACCACTAGGTTTATACTCGCGAGTATGCACATGTTTTTCTTTTTAAAATGTTGAAATTTTTTGTTTGATCGAAAAAATGTTGAAAGACTTATTTATAACTAATATAAATTTGATAGTAAATGTATACTAAAAATTAGTTACAAAACCATTTTATTTAGAAAACTTATGTGTACTGTAAATATAAGAAAAGATTGTGAGAATGGGGATTAATGAAAAGGTAAACTACATTTAACGGTGCAAATTATTTAATAGTATTAAATTCGAATATTTGATTTTTTATTTTTTATGACATTGTGTCATATAATGTATGAATTTATAATTTTTTTTTTTTTGTCAACAGCCTAAGTACTTAGAGCGGTTCAGAACTCCAAACCGGAGGTACTGAGTTTACATATGTAATATCCACAGGGTAGACGCGTGCACTCCTTGCTAGCTTGTCTGCCACTGTGTTATTTGCGCGTGGGACGATAGAGATAGAGAAGAAAGTGAACACCTCCTTACTCCTCACGAATTCCTCCAAATGTAATGCGAAAGCCGGCCACTCCGCGGGTGTAGACACCATCTTCACCAGATCAGAGCAGTCTGTTGCAAAGGCTATTGCGGTCTTCTGGTTTGCAATCATGCAATGCATTGCCCAAATGAGTGCTTCTAGTTCTGCGTGCAGAGGAGAGAGGCTTCGTCTTAAGTTTCTTGCTCCTACGCCTGATTCTTCCACTCCGTCCTTGAAGCAATGCCATCCTAGTCCTGAAAAATTATCGGTATCCTTCCACGATCCATCAATATAGCATTTCCATCCGTCATAATGTGAGTTCACCGTTGATGGGCCAGAATTTTGTGGTGCCATAACTTGTTCGCTACTTTGTGCCTCTTCCCAGAATGTTGCCTCAGATTCCGCAAGTTGCAAAATTTCTTGTGGATCTCGATCTATATTCGAAAAAACTTTGTCATTCCTTGCTTTCCATAAGTACCACATAATCCAAGGGAAGTTCTTATTCTGGTATTCTTTTGGGAGTCTCCAGAAAAGATAATCAAAGTTAGAATAAACCGATGGCGAAGGGAAAACCCCCGTGGGTGAAGGTATCTGCGACAGGGCCCATGTTTGTAAAGCAGGGGGACATTCAAAAAGGACATGATTAATCGTTTCCCCCTCTGCTCCACACCGCACACATTGTGTATCGCAATTAATCCCTCTGGACCTCAGATTTGATGTGACCGCTATACATCCCGATATTGCTTGCCAAATGAAATGTCGTAATTTCGGTGGACATCGTAGCTTCCATGTATGTGCCTGCAATTTCTTCACATCCGGACCATAGCAGATATCTGTACCGTCAGATATACTTTGGTGTTCGACGTGATATCCTGACTTAACCGTATATCTTCCCGTTTTCGTATAATGCCATCCCAGGGTATCTGGTTTATAAATACTGCTTATGGACATACTTCGAATAATTGTCGCATCCGCCGGATCGATGATTGCATTTATCAATCCCATATTCCATGTTTTTGTCGATGGGTCAATCAAATGATTAACCATAAGGTTCGGGTAATAATTATACCCTTTGCATAATGCTGACCTCGGCCGAGAGCATGGTATCCAAGGGTCGTTCCATACTGAGATAGAGCATCATGAACCAACTCTTTTAATTAGCCCTTTTTTAACCAGAGGTCGAGCCGATATAATGCTTCTCCATCCATATGATGGGGAATAGCTTCGTATGTTGTCTAAAGGGTCTGTGTTCCGAAAATATCTACCCTTAAAGACCCGCGCAAACAGAGAGGTCGGTGCATCCATCAGCCGCCATAACTGTTTTGCCAAAAGTGCAGTGTTAAATTCATCTACTGTTCGGAAACCGATTCCCCCGTCTGGTTTACTCCGACACAATTTATTCCATGCTAGCCAGTGCATTCCTTTTTGTTGACCATTTGAACTCCACCAAAACCGTGCCGCCGCACTCGCTAATTTTTTTGTTATAGATTTCGGAAGCCTAAAGCATGACATGACGTACGTTGGCATTGCTGATGCCACCGATTTGATTAAAACCTCTTTACCTCCTCTAGATAACAGTCGTGATGTCCATCCGTTTACTCTGTCTTGTTGTCTCTCTGCTACATAATTAAAAATCTTACTCTTTGCTCCTCCGAGACTTTCCGGAAGGCCTAGGTATGATCCCATACCTCCAATGGTGGAGATTCCCAGTGTCTGCTTAACCTCATTTTGTACCGTATCATTTACCGAGTGTCCAAATTGTAAGGAAGATTTAGCATAATTGATTTGTTGCCCAGACACCGATTCATACTGTTGAAGTATGTGTCGAATTGTCTGACACTCTTCTTTTGTGGTCTTACAGAAAAAAAGACTGTCATCAGCAAAGAGTAGGTGTGAGACTGCTGGGCTTGCCCTTGCAACCTTTAAACCCGTGAGTAAATTTTCTCTTTCCGCCTTCCGTATGTTTGCTATTAAGACCTCTGTGCAAAGTATGAAGAGGTAAGGTGATAAGGGGTCTCCCTGACGGAGCCCTCGTTTCGGAATTATTTTTCCTTTGGGTTGACCATTTAAGAGGACTTTGTATTGGACCGATTTAATACACCACATCATCCATGTAATCCATGATTCCGCAAACCCAAACTTTCGCAAAAGATGTTCTATAAAAGACCATTCTACCCTATCATACGCTTTACTCATGTCCGTTTTAATCGCCAAGAATTTGTCTTTGCACGATTTATTGGTCCGTAGTCCATGAAACATTTCTTGGGCAATCAGAATATTATCCGAAATTAATCTGCCTTGTACAAAGGCTGATTGGGTCTCTGAGATTAGGTTTGGTAGTAATCTCTTTAGCCGTTGGCATAACACCTTTGAAATTATTTTATATCCCACATTACAGAGACTTATAGGCCGTAAATCTGTCATCCGAGTGGGTCTCTCTGTCTTTGGGATTAGACATATATTGGTCATATTCAACCGTTGATCGAAAACCCCTGTCTCAAGGAATCCGTTAACCACACCTAAGATATCCGCCTTTATGATTTGCCAAGATTGTTGAAAAAATAGAGCTGTCATTCCATCCGGTCCCGGAGCTTTTTCCGGATGCATCATGAAAAGTGCCGTACGTACTTCTTCTTCGGTGGCCCTTGCCGTAAGCATCTCATTATTCTGTTCCGAAACTATTGGCGGGATTTCTCCCAGCGCCTCCTCGAATTCCGTCGGGGATGTAGAGGAGAACAACTCATCAAAATAATTTACCGCCACTTGTTCGACCTCCTTATCGGATGAGACCCATATATGGGATGCATTATACAAGCCTATTATCCTGTTCCTCGCCCTTCGTTGCTTTACTTGTGCATGATAAAACTTTGTATTTTTATCTCCTACCGTTACCCATAGAGTGCGACTTTTCTGTTGCCAAAAATATTCCTCATCTTGATATGCTTCTTTTAATTTCCTTGTAATATCCATCAAATCCTCTTGAGTTCTAGTATCGTCATTTTGGGCCTCTTCTAATGCGTGTTGTAGCTCATTTATTTTTTCCTTGCCGTATGGTAAATTATTCTTTCGCCATTTGGAAATTTCCCGTCGACAGCTGCTGATTTTTTCCACAACCGATGAGCCGTGTCCTCCTAAATTGACATCCCATCCCTTTGAAATTGAGTCCATAAGACCATCTCGACCGATCCATCGTTTGTCAAAACGAAATTGTACTCGTTTCCGGGGGAGTTTATCCTCTATCGTAGCAATAATTGGCCTATGGTCTGATCCAATCATTGCCAAATATTCGACATAAGAGAATGAAAAAATGTCATGCCAATCTTCGTTCGCTAATGCTCGATCTAATCGACATCGTACTATCTTTGAATTCCGTCGTCCCCTCCATGACATGGTATTTCCTAAGCACGGAAATTCCAGGAATCCGCAGTTTCGTATCATGAGATTAAAGGACACAAAGGTTGATGCGTGTCGTAACTTGCCTCCCTGCTTCTCATTATTACCGGTTATTTCATTTAGGTCGCCAATTATAAACCACGGTCCCAAGCGGGATATACTAGTCCGAGTTAATCGTTCCCAAACTTGATCTCGCAGTTTTGGTACCGGATCACCATAAATAAAGGATAAAAAGACTTGTTTCCCTTGTCTAACCGCTTCAATATCAATTATTCGTTTATTTGAAAATAATACATTAACATTAAAGGAATTGTCATAAAATAATGCGAGTCCACCACTCGCACCGCACGGTTCAACCGTGTACAAATTATTATAACCAAAATGAAATTGAAATTTTTGCATAAAAGGAAATTCCTGCTTGGTTTCTGAAAGGAACAAAAAATCTGGTTTATGTTTCTTCCAAACCTCCCGAAGGTAGCTTATTGTCCATCGACTTCCAAGACCCTGACAATTCCAACTAAGAATCCGCATTATTCGAACAATTGAGTTTTAGAACCTTTTTTCGGGTTTGATGGACCCTTTGTCTCCCCCGTATCCAAGTCTTCCCCTATACGAGCCATATTCCTTGACGTCGTTTTTTTCCGGGGGGAAATTATGCCTTGTACCAGCCTTTTCTTCGAAGAGACACCCATAGCCGTTGGGTTTGTTTTGAAGAGCTTCTTTCTAACCCCACCTTTAGTTGTTCCCTCATTAGTCACATTCCCTGCCTCGTCAATCACATTCCCTTGTATAACCTCCTCAATCCCGTTCCCTGCCTCTGTCAACTCATCTTTCCCCATCTCCATGGAGGTCGCCTCGTCTACCATATTTTCCTTATCTGGTGCTCCCTCAAATTCTCCTTCCTCTTTCACCTGCTCTTCTTCTAACTCAACCGCAAGTGTTTTTATTCCCTCCTGGTGTAACTCTACCATCTGTGAAACCTCTGATATCCCAGCATCACCAGAAAACATCAAATCCATATCAATCCAATCTAAGTTACTCAAATCCCCACTACCAATTCCGTTATCCACCTGTATCATCTGCCCCGGTTGTATACTATTGCCAAGAAGTGAGCCTAGATTTGCCATACCTGTGTTCGATCCTTCAGCCGTATCCACCTGGACCGGATGTGAAAGTTGTTTGTTTTGGGCCGTACCCTCCACTGTCCCTTTATTTTCCGCAAATCCTTGTCCCTCGTCTATCTGCTTTGGCTTATCGATAGCAGAGTTTGACTCAATGTACCGTTTTTGAGATTCTCGTGGGGGGAGGTAACCTGATTGTCGACCAGATCTTGTTGATCCTTCCCCATACTTACGCTCACCTCGCCCACTGTTTTGCCGATAAGAGTTTCCCCCTGTCATCTTTCCTTTTCCCCTATTCTAATCATTGTGGGATTGGGCGGAGAAACCCTTGTTATCCATTCCCTTGTTGCCGTGAAGCCCCTGCATCGTTGCAGTTTTATAGCTGACCGCTTCTGCGCCATGTCTTGACTCATCAGAACCGTTCCTCACCCCCTTGTGATCAGCCGCATCTCCTCGGGACGGGCACCTCTGCTGCTCATGACACATACTGAAACAAAGGTTGCAATAACCAAATAGACGTTCGTACCGCAGGGTAACCGTTGTCTCCACACCGCCTTGAAACTCCACGATTGTTTCGAAACACAATGGTTTGAAACCATCTACCACCACCTGAACTTTACCCTCGTCGAGATTTACTACCGTTACCTCTCCTAGAGCTTCCCCAATGCACCGAAAAGTTTGCTCTGCCCAGAAGTGAAGTGGGACTCCCATCACACGAACCCAAAATCTGATTGCTGACGGATAATTTACGTCCACAACAGGTGCCCAACGAACCAGAGATAGCATCCAATAGTCAAAGTGGAAAGGTTCCATTTTCATAATTTCCAGAATATCGTCCTCACTATCAAAATCGAACTGGAACCTCCCCAGACCCAAATCCGCTCCTGCAACCCTCTCTTCAACCTTCCATATCCGTGGTAGCATATACAGCAGCGTCTTCACGTCTTGCATAGCCGGATTCATACACCGACCAATCAATGTTTTGGAGTAGCCTTCAATCAGGCTCGAGTTATCAAACTGAGGGACCGTGATCTTCAGCCGTTTCACGGGAACCTCCACCTTCTTTCCCGAGCCATTCATTTTGACCAGGTTGCTTTGAGACATTTCGAAAGAAGTTTGAAATGCAATAATAAGGATCAGAATCAGGGAAGTGAAGAGGTAATTGAGTGAATGATACCAAATCATTCTCTTCATCCTCTTTTTATAACCCATGAGCGAGGGAATCCAGCAACCGTAGCAATTAGAGGGATTTGAAATCGCTCCATCATTCTGAAGATCCATGATTGAGCCGTGAATGGCTCCATATGATCCCAAAAAAAACTGACTCCAGCGCCAGCGAAACTTCTTTGTATCATAACGCAGAAAAGCTGAGCGGATATGACTCTGAATCTTTCCTAAATTCCCCAGATCGTGAACCCATATGACCGAGTCATAACTCCCAGAAATCACGTGCCGGAGAATGAGAGAGATCTCTCCTGATTCGCCAGTCAAAGCAATCTGCTTTGATCTGCCATTAAAACCATGAACCTGTGATATCGCTTGCTTCGCGAAAACCAGATCGAAGGGATTCGGCAAAAGATTAGACCTCCTAGGAATAAGCCAGCGTATATCTCTGCCATTACTGCCATCAATAAAATCCGAAAGAACCTCCTTTTGATCCCGTGATAACTGTTGAGATTTTGGAGAATCCGATTGAAAATCTCGAGATCCGATTATCCAAATCTCCGTCGTGAATAACCGAGTCTGAACCCAATAAACGCCATGGGTCGCGGGATTTATGTTCTGCCAAGCATCCGTAAGATCCTTCCAGGCTACCGACGCCGTCAAACAAACCAGAATCCAACCGAGATTCATCTTACCAATCTAAGACCGTCGCCATGTCGGAGGAAGAAGCGAGAGAGAATTTATAATTTTGTTATATAAAAAAATTGAATCTACTTAATTTCATGCTTATAATTAATGTACGAATGGGTGGTTATTAAATCAAAATTATGAATAAAAAGAGAACATAAAAATAAGGAATGCATGAGAAAATTTTGAGCAAAGGAAATGAATTTGACTTTTATTATCTTGTGATGAATATACATATGCTAACTAAACCAAAGTCCACGATTTATGAGTACAAACTTAATCTATAAATTATGTTGAGCTGTGACTTGCGTCTATCATTTTTGACAATGAAATCATAGCCATTTTTGAGGTTTTTTTTAAAGTTTTCCATGACTCCATCTACTTTTTTAGTTCTAACGCCATAGTCGGACGTGATCAAATGTTTGAATCAGTTCAAATAAAAAATGAATGGAAAGCTTTAGACATCACATAAAGAGAAGGAATTGTGTTGCGATGAAGTGAGATAATTGCATGAATGACGAACCGAAAACATATAAATCAGAACTGAAGTGTGAAGAATATGAGAAGAACTAGAAGTTGAAGTTGGAGCAATAATTGAGAAAATTGCTACACATATTTATTTGTTTTGTGTTAATAAATTTTTGGAGGATATGTGGTAATTACCACAATGATCAAAATTGGTGATGTGACGAGAGTTTATCTCTTTTCATATATATGATTTAATAAAAAAATAATATATATTTTAAAATAAAATTTGTTAAAACTATGAGAACTAGATTTTAAATAATTTCAAACTAGGATTTAACCCGCGCTAATTATAGCGCGGAGTAATTTAAAAAAAAATAGTTTTGAAATTTAAAAAATTTGCTTTTATTGAATTTTACAATATAACTAACTAATGATTATAGATAAAGTTGTCAATTTGTAATAATTTATCTATTTAACCAGTTTTGCAGTGAACTAAAATATTATTCGGGTAACCCGCAAAAACTTATAATTTTGAAAACATAACTCTAATATACACCGTTAAATAATTTTAGTTTTTGTGGTTAGTTTATGAACTCTTAAAAAAAGAGTTTTTGTGTGTCTAACTTTTTATAAAATTAGTAAAATATTTTTTAACTTTTGTTTTGATATATATTCAAATACATTATAGTGAAAATACAACAAGATTTTGAATAGATTTTGTTTTTTGAATATATATGAATTGATTATTATTTTAAAATATATAGTATTAAAAATAATTAAGAGATTAAATAATAAATAATCTCTTTAATACAAAAATATAATTTCCATATTCTAATCAATAATTTTAAAAGACTATTATATCTTTTCTTATTTCAATTATTTTTTGTTATTTGTAATGACATTTTATGTAATAACTTACCAAACAAAATTTATTTTTAAAAACATCTCCTTATATAATATTATAAAGATACGAGAACAACTTTAAATATTAAATAAGAGAAGTCCAGAACTCATATTTAGATCAACTAACAAATATTCTATTGTAAATATTTTTCAATATCGTTATCCCAAATTTTAACGAATATTTAGAAATCCAAATAGGGTCGATGTTGATTGTGAGAGAAAGCTGGCAGGGACCATTATTCCACAACCTTTTGGTTGTCACCTCTTATTCTCTTCGATAATTATTCACATACTCCATGGGTCACTACTCTTTCTCTTTTCGTTTTTTTCTATACCCTTGTTAATAATATGTACGCTTTTGTTTCTTTTAAATTTGCTGGATTAGCACAAGAATCATAATCATGATTGGACTGATCGAAACATGGATATTCAGGCCTTGGTCCAGAATTTCTTTATCATTAAAAAAAAATATTCATATTCGTATCTATATATTTTACACTCATATATGTATACTTTAACAATCAAGAGATTTGAAATCGAAACTTAACATAAACTACAAAAAAATGATGCATGTAACTATGATTAGACAAATGACGATATGTATTCAAACCAATGGTGAAGAAGATGTGGTCTTATGGAAAGACAAACCAGATGTATTCAAACCATCTTTCTTGATAAAGGATATTGGAATTATATTCGAACCACATCAAACAAAATAGTTTGGTATAAGGGAGTATGGTTTCTATATGCAACACCAAAATAATCTTTTTGCGTTTGGCTCGCAATACATAATAGCCTATCGACGGGGGATCGTATGGGCTACACTTACAAAATATCTCTTCTGAACAAGCTTCTCAATCGAATGGCAAGTAATTTTCAACTACATTTCGAACAATAACTTTAATCGTATTCAGAGTTTTTTAACCCGATATACTTTCCAAGCAGCGTTGCACATCGTATAAAGGGAAGCAAATGCAAAGAGACATGGAGAAGATCTGAATCACGCAGCTCACCTTGTCAATTTGATTGACAAACAAGTGAGAAATTAGCTATTATCTATTCAGACCGTAGGAGACAAGCAATACGAGACGGGTCTCCAAGCGTGGTTCACATCTAGGAACTAAATTTGTATAGATTATGTTCAGTTTCAATTCAAAATAATGAGATACTTTATGTAACAAATAATTTTTTCTTGAATTAATTTAACATTAAAATCAAAATTGAATTGAATGTAAAATTTTATTCAACCCTCAAAAAATCATTTTTATATCAAGTGCTTCTTTAATTTAAAAGTTTGAGAGAAATTAATAGAGTACAATTAGCTTATTGTAGAAAACCATATTTGGAGAGTGTTGTCGTACTTATGATCTCCTTGTTGGAGGTGGGCCTAGCACCCCCATTTAGTTAGGCCCATCTTAGCAAGGGCCCTCCTCGATTCGTTCAGCTCGGCGTCAACCTTTGACCAGGGGTCACCGACCTGGAGTCCCGCGCCGAACTCCGTCTGAAAGTCCCGAGCTCCTAAGAGGCGCACCCCGGGTCCGAGCTGACACTTCGCTGAAAATAAGATGTCGAAAGGAAAGAGGACACGTGGGAGTTGGTCGAACAGTGTACTGTCTGAGCAGGGGTATGGTCTGACCTCGACATCTCACCAACCCTGTAGAGTAAGCGAAGGAGGAAGAGACAGGTGGAAAGGGAGTTGGCCGAACAGTGCGCTATCTTACAAAAGCATGGCGCCGAGCTCATCATTGCCCCTCACCCTGAGAATCGGGACACGCCTCCTAGAGCACCTTACCCGTGAAGCAGGCTGAGGGTGACGCGTGGCTCCGGAATCCGCGGAAGCAGGGAGCTACCCTCACTATATATACCCCTCATCATGCATTGAAGAGAGGGGACTTTAGCAAAAAACGAGATTACTCTCTACAAAAAATAGACCCGACCTCTCTCTCTTTTTCTCTCTTGGAACAAGACACCGCGGTTTAGAACACCGAACTGGATTCCTGCCGGAAGCAGTTCGTAAATTTAAATTGCCCATCTCTTTTCATCATCAATACAAAGAATACGGTCCCTGACCTTCTCATCATCGCACCCGAACTGCCATAAAATCTGGTTGACTCGCTCTAATTAACGAAAATCTCACCTATCACTCCGTAATCAACCTTTAAACAGCATTAGTGATCCTCGGGATCAACACTCCTGACCTTCGAATTGATAACAGAGGTTGCAGACTTTCTTGTCTATAAACTTGATGAGGTGCTGCGAGGGAGTAAGGATTTTGCCATGTCTCCTTGCATTCTTCTCTTTCCATATGTTATGGATCGCTGCTTGAAAAGCATATCAAATGAGGAAAAGTTCCACGCTAGTAAAGATTGTATAAGTAATCATGTGAAGGAGTTGTTGCCAATTTGTGAAGAAGCTAGTTTTGAGAATACTCGTAGTTACAATTGTCCAAACCTCTGTTGAATACCTACAAGCAAAGAAAAGGTGGCCGCTCGTCTCCATTGGAAATGGGCACAGAGTACATGTTGTACTTGATCCCGAGTCCCAATTAGCCATGCGATCTCCCGTAAATAAGCGATTATGAATCGCAAGCCAAGAGCATAATTATATTTTGGTATTGCGTGAGAAAATCACACCCCCTTATATCATTCCACTTTGCTTGATGCTTCCATTAGTGTTTTGAATCAAACACAAGTTTGAACAAATCACCTTTTCTTCTTCGAAGACCAGAATCTTCAATGTTGAAATATGCTCTTTGTCATTTTGTTTTCAACGTCTTTTCTATATCTTTCATGTATTCTACATGATGCCTTCGTGGGCGGTGATTATTATAAGCTGCAGCGACTAATGCCTGTAAAGAGATATCCACACTACAAGAAAATAGCCTTATTCCAACGAAATTCTACGACGGAAATAATTCGATGTAAAGTACCAACGAATTTGCATCGATTTTACAACGAAATATTTTTTGATGTAAAGTCGTCGTAAATATTTGTCGTCGTAAAATCGTCGTAATATAATGACGTTTTTACGACGACATTACAACGATGTCAAAATTCGATGTACAATTACATCGGAATTACATCGAATATTATTTTTGTGTAGTTCGTTGTAAATTCGATGTAAATTTTACATCGAATTTACATCGAATCCATAATCCATACTAATTTAGGGTATATGGTTTAGGGGTTACGATGATTATAGGGTTGATTATAAGTTCTATAAGATTAGTATTTCATAACTAAGTTCTACTCATTGTAGACAAAAATTTGAGTTTTCACAAAAATCAATAACATTATATACTTCATGCATGTTATGGATATACTTATAAGAACAAAGTTTATACATTATTATGCAAGATAAGTAAGTTTCCCAGAAATTAGATTCAATCGTTGTTATTGAATTTGGTGTTTACTAAGAGAAGTCTTGGAAGCACAAATATACTTCGTTGATATATTTAAATATTGTGTATTGTAATTTAGGGTATCAGGTATAACATTATTTGATTACGACGATATTACGATGGATTCGTTGTAAATTCGATGTAAAAATTACATCGAATTTACAACGAAATACTAAAAAATATGAAATTTTCCACACGAGGCAAATTTAATTTTTGATTACGACGATTTTACGACGGATTAGATGTAAATTCGGTGTAAAATTACATCGGAATTACATCGAATATCATTTTTAGTGTTTCGATGTAAATTCGATGTAAATAATTATATACTATATACCCTAAATTACAATACACAATATTTAAATGTATCAACGAAATATATTTGTGCATCCAAGACTTTTCTTAGTAAACAACAAATTCAATAACGACGATTGAATCTAATTTCTGGAAAACTTCATTATCTTGCATTATAATAATGTATAAGCTTTGTTATTATAAGTATATCCATAATAAGCATGAAGTATATAATGTTATTGATTTTTGTGAAAACTCAAATTTTTGTATACAATGAGTAGAACTTAGTTAAAACAATATAAACGATGAAAAACCAATCTTGTAGAACTTATAATTAACCCTATAATCATCGTAAGCCCTAAACCTTATACCCTAAATTAGTATGGATTATGGATTCGATGTATTTACATCGAATTTACATCGAAATACTAAAAAATGATTTTTGATGTAATTTTACATCGAATTTACATCGAATCCGTTGTAAAATCGTTGTAATCAAAAAATTAAATTTGCCGTGTGAGGGAAAATTCATATTGTTTGAATTTTCGGTTAAAATTTTACGACGGATTTACATCGAATCCGTCGTAATTCCGATGTAATTTACCATCAAAATTACGACGACCACCACTTTATATATACGAGCCCATATTTCTTCCTTCAACCTCATTCTCTCACAATCTATCTCTCTCACACAAAGCTCCAACATCTCTCTAAATTTTTTTTTTTTTGGTCAATTAGAGGATTAGAAATTATGATTGGAAATTAGGATTGGAAATTAGTTAGGAATGGAAATTATCTTTTAAGGAACTTCGATATCAACCTAGATAATTAGTATTTCGAATTGTATTTTTATTATTTGTATTTCGAATTTTATTTTATATTTTGAATTTATTTATAAAATTTATACTTATAATTTTATTAATTATATAACTTATAATTTATAATTTTATTAATTATTAGTTTATAATTATAATTTTATTAATTATATAATTTTATTAATTATTAGTTTATAAATATAATTTTATTAAATATATAATTTATACATAACATCGAAATTATATCGATCTAATATTTACATCGATTTTACACCGAATTAAATTTACATCGGATTTACATCGAATTCAATTTACATCGAATTCATTTCACAATACAAAAATTCTATTATTCGATGTAAAATCGATGTAAAATTTACGCCGATTCGTATTCGTCCCAGTTTTTACGACGATTTTCGAGTTACGACGATCAGTTTACGACGATTTGGCAATCGTCGCTAATCCGTCCTAAAGCTTATTTTACATCGATTCTGTCCGTTGTAATAGACGTGTTTTCTTGTAATGTCATATCTATAATTCTGCGTAGATCCGTGATATCAATTATTCTCTAACCAAAGTTAAATCGAAATTTGTTTACATTCTGATCGTTACTAAATCTCTTCAATATATACATATATATATATTATTTAAAAAAAATAGGATGACTTCTTGATATTTTAATTAGTTTTTCTAATTTAAAACCAAAATTAAAAAGAACAAACGAAAGTCTAGTAGCTGATACTGAACCCAAGAAAAAATAAGTATCCACCTCTTACGACCTCAACCAACATGACAAAAATCACAAAGCTACTATTAATTCTTTTTCTTGGTCAATCAAAAGCTACTATGAATTATTTTTCATATCTGTGTACATTTGTATATGCAGTTTCGATTAACGACAAATTTATTCTATGTATGCATGGATCATGCTGTATTGACTTTTTATTTCAAGCCGTATTGTGTCTATTGACTTTTAACTTAACAAAGAATCAGTGATAAAAAAATAAAATTTCAGTAAAACTATAAAAAGTGGGAATTATTTTTATTGCCACTACCGTCCACTATTTCTCATATACGGGAATGTCACTCGCCTATATACATAACTGTCGGACAATATTTTTTATGGTATTGAAACTTTTATCATCATGAAATGAATTCGAATATTACCAAATATTGAAAATTTATACTTTGTCGACATAATTAAAATCTATATATAATTATAAAAATATATATAAGTTGTTTATATTTTTGAGAAATATAGAAGAGAATGATAATGGGATACTTCGGCACGTCCATGTGTTCACATTATTGCACTTCACGTGCATTTGCTTGTCCACCAGCTTTCTCCAAGTTTTTTTTTTCTTTTTTGATAAAGACTTTTCTAAGCTTTCTCCCAATTTCACATGACTTTTCCTCATTATTTTTGTTTCTCTACAAATAAGAAAACAACTTCCCTATTCCTAATAAGGATACATGCAACCAACTATATTTAGTTTTACGAGTTCCTGCTCACCATAATCAATAACAGGTGCTAATTACAACGAAAATAGGTCAAATTTATCCTATGAGTTTTTAAAACTAAAAATAAAAATAAATATTTTTTTAATAAAAAAACAATAACACAATTAAATTAAACTAAAAGTCTTATATTATTTGTCCAATAATAAAGTTTACAGCAAAAACACAATATTTATTTTACAAACACGGGATACACATACTGTCTAACATTTTAAAAACGAGGAATTAAAAAATAATAATATAAAAGTAAAAAATATATTTTGAAGATCTCTAGTTTAAAAGATTAGAGAAGGTGGACTATTATGTGGGTGACTATTAGTAAGTTCATTAAAATTTAACTCATAATTCTGTCAATTTAATCGTTGATCAAATATTATTGTATAGCCCATAACAACTATTCCATCTTTGATTTTTTTTATCTCTGAATGAAGAGTTGATTGCGAAATGTTGAATCGTTTTTTGTGTTACAAAAATATACACCATTCGTTTTTTTTTTTTTTGATGAAGCTAAATAACTTCTTCGTTAATTAAGTAAAAGCATTGTTTACATCATTGGCTAACATATATGGTACAAATACACAAGTAAAAGAAAACAAAATATTATACTTTTTGCTTTCCGGACCAGAAAATCACTCTTAAACATTATAGTTCGTAGATTTTAGAAAATTTCTAATTCATTTGCTTTTGATTTTGTCTTATATGTGTCTGAGTGCCGTGCTTCATGGTATTGAAGAAAGGCATTTGCTTAAGACCACCAAAAAATATATACTCCTATTTATATTTAGTTTGTAAACATGTTTGAGCTCTTTGCTTGAGAAGCCTATAACATTAATACAATTTTCTTTGTATGAAAATATCTGCATATGCCTTTTATAATCTACCTTATAAAGAGTGAATAGTCTCTCTCCAGAGTTGATACTTATCTCCCCCTTATTAGTTAAAATATTATTATTTTTTTATTTTTACTCAATAAATTTAAAATTAAAAAAATATTAATATCTTAAAAAACTTTCCAACTTCTATTCAACCACGTACCACATTCTATATAATTTAAAAATATATAAAAACTTTTTCAACTTACTTACAATATTTTTTAGCCAAATTCATTGCCACATATTCTATCTAACTTACTTACGCATTTAACACAATCCTTACCAAATTCATTATATTTTAAAGTAAAAACAAATAAATAAAACAAGTCTAAATTCATGTTATTCATATATCTAAAATGTAACTACGAAATGAATAGACAAAATTAACTTAAAACATTTAATATATATAAAGAAAACAAATATAAATACCCACTCAATGAATTAGGTAGAAAATTGTATTCTGGTAATGCGCAGAGAAGTGCAGTGCCGTCTGAGACTCATAATCCTCCGGCGAACCAGCAACAACAACAACAATCAAGAAGAAGTGACGCTAAAGTATTGTCGGAGATTGAAGATTGGCTCATGAACAATTCTACCCCGATCGATCCGGTTTGCTCCTTGTCTGCTCAAGCTAATTCTACGACATTCCAATTTCGAAACCCTCTTTGAACGAATCCAACGAAAGGGAGACGGACAGAACAACGACATAGAGAGAGAGAGAGAGAGTGTGTTCCGGCGAAAGTGAAAGGGACAGAGAACCGGCGTGAGGGAGAGGGAAAGAGGTCCGACGAGAGGGAGAGAGCCGACGCGAGGAAGAGAGAAAGAGAGAGAGTCGGCGAGAGGGAGAGAGTTCAGCCGAGGAGGAGAGAGAGAGAGAGAGAGAGAGAGCCAGCGAGAGGGCGAGAGAGAGATCGGCCACGAGAGAGAGAGAGAGAGAGGGAGAGAGAATGGAGAGTGGTAAATCGTGATCAGACATGGCGACGATGAGAACACAAGTAGTGGAGGCGTCAGCGAACGTCGGAGAAAACTTGGGAAATAAAACGAGAACACCGCATCGATCGACTATCGATGGACTGAGAAAGAGAGCGGCTTCGAAGCTCGAGTGCTTAATTGCAGAGACGAATCGATCTGATTAACGGTGACTCGTAGAAAATCTTGTCGTTTTTAGAATCTAGTTATGAATAAAAATGGCACGCAAGCCAAAACGACTTAGCAACATATTAATACATTTTTCTTTGAATGTCAATCCGGTTTGCTCCTTGTCTGCTCAAGCTAATTCTACGACATTCCGATTTCGAAACCCTCTTCGAACGAATCCAACGAAAGGGAGATGGACAGAACGGCGACAAAGAGAGAGAGAGAGAGAGAGAGAGAGAGAGAGAGAGAGAGAGAGAGAGAGAGAGAGAGAGAGAGAGAGAAAGAGAGAGAGTGTGTGTTACTGAGAGAGAGAGTGTGTTACTGAGAGAGAGAGTGTGTGTGTTACGGCGAGAATGAAAGGGACAGAGAACCGGCGTGAGGGAGAGAGAAAGAGGTCCGACGAGAGGGAGAAAGCCGGCGCAAGGAAGAGAGAAAGAGAGAGAGCCGGCGATAAGGAGAGAGTTCATGCGAGGAGGAGAGAGAGAGCCGGCGAGAGGAGGAGAGAGAGAGCCGGCGAGAGGAGGAGAGAGAGAGTGACCACGAGAGAGAGAGAGAGAGAGAGAAAGAGAGTGTGTGTGTTCCGGCGAGAGTGAAAGGGACAAATAACCGGCGTGAGAGAGAGGGAAAGACGACCGACGAGAGGGAGAGGGAGAGAGCCGGCGCGAGGAAGAGAGAAAGAGAGAGAGCTAGTGATAGGGAGATAGAGTTCATGCGAGGAGGAGAGAGAGAACCGGCGAGAGGGAGAGAGAGATCAGCCACGAGAGAGAGAGAGAGAGAGAGAGAGAGAGAGAGAGAGAGAGAGAGAGAAAGAGAGAGAGAGAGAGAGAGAGAGAGAGAGAATGGAGAGTGGTAAATCGTGACTGGACATGGCGATGATGGGAGCACAAGAAGTGGAGGCATCACCGAATGCAACGTCAGAGAAAACTTGAGAAATAAAACGAGAACGCCGCATCGATCGACTATCGATGGACTCAGAAAGAGAGCGACTTCAAAGATCGAGGAGGCGGTGCTTAATTGCAGAGACAAATCAATTCGATTAATGGCGACTCATAGACAATCATGCCGTTTTTATAATCTAGCTATGAATAAAAATGGCACGCAAGCCAAAACGACTCTACAGCATATGAATACATTTTTCTTTCATCTCTCTACATCGTGAAAGAGACAGCCTTCAACACTCATTACACGAATATTTTTAAGACCTCTTTAGATTCTCAAATTGATAGAACAACATTTTATATATACTAGGAGAGCGGAAATTTTACCGGATCGCGACGATGGGAGCACAAGTAGTGGAGGCGTCACCGAATGCAACGTCGGAGAAAAATTGGGAAATAAAACAAGAACGACTGATATTCTCTGCTCTTAGATGTTCAAAAACTCTTAATGCGACCGAGTCTTTCATATTATTCATTATGACATGAGATTGATAACCCAAGGTATGCTTACTAGCAGAAACTTTACCGGATCGCGACTGGACATGGCGACGATGGGAGCACTAGTAGTGGAGACATCACCGAATGCAACGTCAGAGAAAATTGGGAAATAAAACGAGAACGACTGATATTTCGTGCTCTTAGATATTCAAAAACTCTTAATGCGTCTGAGTCTTTCATATTCTTCATTACTACATGAGACTTATCACTTAATTAAATATTATACAATCATTTCCCCAACAACTAAACAAAGTTAGGGAGAAAAAAATAGTATGTGCTAAACTAAATAACCTAAAAATAAATCTTTAAAAAAACAAGCACCAATAAACTTGTAAATAAAAATATCCGCGTATTAGCGCGGGGACTCACCTAATAATAAATAATATGATAAGGCAAACGAAGACTAATGGAAAATGGATAATTTTTGTTTGTAACGGTAAAAAATGGATAATTAAAATAAAAAAACACTCACGATTTTATCACATTCATTAAAAAAAAAAAGATATCACCTTAGATAACTTTTTATCTAAATATTTTTAAAATTAATGTTCGTATCAATTTTCTTTTTAGGTTCACGATTTTATTCTATTAAGTGTTTTTTTTTTAAATTAAATTTTTAATTGATTGACAATAGCTTTCGTAATAGAATGTTTCGAATTGATGAAGATGATATCTACACCCGACAAATAGCCGATTTTTGCAATACATTTGGATGAATTCATGAAGAGTAATGAGGTGATTTTTGTTTCTCAATCTTATTCATTCTACACGTAAAGAACAACAGCATATAAGTTGGTAAGGAACTATCGTGTCTATTCAGTGTTTTAAGTTAGTAAGAACACAAATAGCATATAAGTTACTTTTATAAATTCGATATCCCGATTTGAAATTCTGAACTGTTTTAGATATTTAGACTATTGATAATTTTTTTTTTTAATTTTTAAATGGAAAATGGATAATAAAAGAAGAGTGGAAGGAAGGAAGCACTCGTGCGGGTGCGGGGGGACGTAACGGCGCCCCAATGATTGCCGTAATGGGGCATGCACGAGGTGGGAGAGTGACACGTGGCAAGTCACACGTGTGGAAGTGAAAATGATATGACGAGACGAGAGTGGGCTGTGACATAAATGCTCTCACCAACCGTTTGCTTTAGCATTTTTCTCACAAAGTCTTTTTTTTTTTTTGATCTGACCTCACTTCTCTCCTTAAACCGACCACCTCTCTCTCTCTCTCTCTTAAAAAGTCAAACCCTTTTTTTCCCTCCAAATTTATATTATTTTTTTTCGATTTCGTAGCATTATTTACAAAATAAAAAGGTGTGTGGATCTCCATCCATAACCTGTTAGCTAAAATAAAAACCGATTACTTGACCAAAACTGTTTTATTGTGAGTAATTTGACTTTTCTAAACTCGGAAAATATAAAATAAAAGGATCAACGAAGCTAAACAGACCGACTTTATTTTTTTATATAATGTCACGGTCTAGTGGAGCATGTAGCTACTACCTACAAACTAATTTTTTTGTTTTCTTTCAATTTCTATAATATTATTTTTAAAATCACAATTTAATTTGACTTACAAATAATTTATCATCCATAACAGCATCTTCAATGGGAGGCTCTTAAATTTTTTGATAGAGTTCTTAACCCAAAAAAAAATAAAAAATAAAAAAATTATGAACAGTATAAGAATCGGTTTTTAAAACTCTGGCAAAAAATCTGGTTGTATTAATCTGGCAAAACTCTGGCAAAAACTCTGGCAAGAACCGGTTTTTAAAATTCTTAAGGGAGTTTTTACACTGTTCTTAGCCACATGTCAATCCCTAATTCGTCGGATTTTTTTTTTTGGCCAGATTTTTCTTTTACTTTTTCAAAACTTTAACTTAAAAAAAAATTCTTAACTTTTTTTTTAAAAACTTTTTCTTAATTTCAACTTTAAAATTCTAATTTTTTTTTTACAAATTAATGAATTAGAATCTTTACATATTAATTTTTTTTATAAGATTCTAAAATTCTAAACTTCTTCTTCCTGAACTTTCGGCAATATTTTGTATGTTTTAAAATTCATGAAATGCAATATAATTTTGGTTTTATAAAATATAGTATGTTTATAATTTTTTACAAAATAAATTAAACTTAAGAAAATTAATTATAATTTTTTTTTTTTAAGAACTCCTAATGAGGTTCTACCATTGGAGGAGTCAAAAATTAATGATTTTTATAGAAGTTTTAAACTTTTATTTTATCAAAATTTATAAATAAAAAATTGATAAGAACTCCTTAAGAATTTCTTAGAGGTTCTTACCATTAAGGATGCTCTAACTATCACACAATTTAAAAAATCACAGTTTGAAATTACGAATTACAACAATCTGCGTTATTTTAAAGCTTGACTTTGAATATGCATGGTTTTAAATATTTAACCAAATACTAGACCAAAATGGTTTCAATAGTTTTCTTGAAATAAGTTTCTCTTAGCTTTTTGTAAGTAGTTATATTTTTTTGTCTGCATGCAGGATTTAAACAGTAACATCGCAATCTTATTAAAAAATGATGTTGGTGAGAATCCAATGGATTATCAACGAGCTTCTCTAATATTATTCTATTTTTTATTCTAATTTTTTTTTGGAGTAGAATTTTCTTCAACCCTATTTCATTTTCAACTTCATAAAGAAGTAAGAAAATGGGATTGCTCTAAATACGGAGTAATTATAGTCACTACTCCATTTATTTAAAATAAAAAATAAATTGGGTTGGAGTATAATTCAACTCCAATTTTAAATTACTCTATTTTAAAATAAAAAATAGATTAATACATTGAAAATACTCTAAAAATCTATATAATAACAAAAATATATGATAGAATAACTGAAAAACAAATTGCTAAATAATTATGATAACAACAGAATAAATACAAAGATTAACTAAATACATGAATAAATTATTTGACGGTTTAATTAAAAACTATATAAGTAAGTAAATAAATTTATTTATCATATTTTAAAAATTAATATTAATATGAACAGTATTTTAACCTGTAAAATTGAATCAAACATAATCATTTTTTCACTAACCCAACTCAATTTTTCGAAAACAATAATCAGAAAAACAATAATCAGTAAGTTATCAATAATTCAGTCAACTTAAATTTTTCATTAATTCCTCATCACTTCACTGATGTAACACTGTATCTAATCTAATAAAACAAAGTGTTATTTTATGTCCAAACAGGAAAAAATGAAAATAAATCTATTCTTATCCTTGATAACTTTTAAATTTTAGATTTTTTTGGATAACTATTCCCTGTTTCCAAACAGTTGAATTTTGTTCAATTAAAAATTCATTTAATTAATCTGATTCAATTAAAAATTAATTAATTTAATTAATTAATCTCATTATATATATGTTTATTTTAATTCGTAATTATAAAAATTCAGACTATGTCAGAAATTAAATTAGATATTTAAAATTATAAATAAAATCGATTATTTAAAAAATATGTAAATTAAATATTTCAAAATAATTTAAATTTTTATTATTATTTTGTTACGAAAATAGTAGTAGTTATTTTGAATTTTTGAATTTCGATTATGCTAAAAATTTAATAATCAAATTTTTTTGAATGATACATATTCAAAATTAACAATATTCATTGAAAGATAATATTAAATTTTGAATTTAATGTAGATTTTCTGAGATTTCATCAACAGTTACAAACAAAATAGTCAGAATTATTACTTTTAAATTTAAATCTTATTAATACAATCAGATTTATAATTGAATATTTTTAAACTAAAAAATGAATATATTATTAATTAGATTTGCACAATCATAAATTTGATCATGTATATGGACAACATTCGGTTACTAATACATATTCAATATTTGTTATTTACATATATAAAATGATTAATATTTTAAAAATCACACAATTTTAGAAATTGTTAATTTAGAATTAAATTCGAAATACAAATCTAATTAACCTTGGTAAGATTGTCCAGATTATGTTAATATTTTTTTATATTAATAAAGATTTATCAAAAAAATTATTATCATAAAATCTAAACCAGAAATGGTTATTCTATTCAAATATAAAATTAAAAATTGTAGCACAAGTAAAATTAAAACAAATACATTTTTTGTGTCCAAACATGAAAACTTTCATATTAGGTTATTATTTACTTGGATAAATACTATTCAAGTTGCCAAACAAGTCAATTTAGTACAATATTAATAAAAAAATGTATTTTAATTTTTATTTAAAAACAATTCCAAAAATTCAAATTTTAATTTAGATTAGTTTGGATTTCCTTAAATATATGTTAAATTAATTATCAAAAATCACAAAACCAGTTGTTTCTTTACAAAAATAATAAACAAGATATTAATTTAGATTTAATTTAAATATTCAAATTTAAATAATATTCTCATAATGACGGACATGATAAATGATATGTTATTGTATATTTTTATCATAATCAATCAGCCTAAAATTTTAAATATTTGAAATTAGTAAATATTTATATTATACGGTCATATGAACGGGCGAGTTAGAATTATGTTTTTATAATCGCGGTCATTCTCGGATTAATATGAATAGACGAGTTAGAATTATGTTTTTATAATCACAGTCATATTTAATATCAGAAAAACTTAAATCTACAAAAACAAACTATATCTAAACATAAAAATAAATCTTTATCACTTATTAGAAAAATTATATCTAAATACAAAAAAAAAAATATTACAAAATTTGGTAAAAAAAAAAAAAAAAAATTCTCGTGCGGACGCACTGGGTAGAATCTAGTTTTTAATTATAAAATCAATCATATATGCTATATGATATAGCCAACATAATATGTTAAAATTAATTTTAATAGATTTTTTTTTACTTAATGAAAAAAACCCATTATATTCTTGTTTTTAGTTTATAAGGTTTATTATTAATATAACGAATTCAATTTTGTTTCTTATAAACATGTAGTCAAACCAATTTTTGTTTTTTATAATAAAAAACACTCTAGTGTTTGCTCAACAACATCTTTTTATTTCCACAAGAATTCCACCAATTTCACAAAAATCTACAAAAGATGCGTGTTACCATTTAGACCCGTACGTTAATTTCACTAAACTCGGAAAACGACAAATAAATAGATCAACGTAGTTAGACCTACTTGATTTTTTATATAATGACGCGATCTAGTAGAGCACGAAGCTACTAGATAATCTTGGATTCAATTATTTTTGTCGACGATCCATAAATTTGATATGACTTAACAAAAGTCAAATTTTGTTGACTGGAAACTAAAAAGTTAGGACTCGGATCGAGAGAGATAGAGATGGGTACAAACAATTGAAAAATAAGAATAGGATCATCACTATCTCTATCAAATCAATATGACAAAATCTCAATCATACAATTCGTTAGGTACGTTTCTTTATTTTATTTTTGTCTTTTTTTTCCTACCTCGAGCAGATTAATTCCAATCACTTCACTTCTCTTTGCATCCCTCGACCGACAAATATACCTTTAAATCAATGCGACATTTTATTTTTACGATCTCTGTTATATCTCCCGCAAGGACACGCACGCATCACATACGTATAAAACCACTTCTCTACCTAGCAAGACAAAAAATTGTTTCGGTAATGAAAACTAAATTTCCAAAGTCTCATGTTGATCTAGGTCTCTTAGATCTCGCGATAATTTTTTGGATATTGTGTGAATGAAGCAGTTTTGGCTATTTATAAGGTTTCGAGTCTGTCCGATTTTCTTATTTTTCGCGGGATCCGATAAAGAAATTTTCATTCTCGGAGATTTTTTTTCTTTTTCGAAAGTCGACGCCGACCTTAATTAGTCGGGCTCAATGAATCCGGAGATAGATTAATAGACCGAGGCGAAATAGATGGACGTCGGGCCTTGTTGGGCCGAGGTTGGCCGACATTGATCGTGAAAGCCTGAGCCGTAGTAAGCCGATGTAGGTCAAATCGGAGTAGATCCGTCTGAGTTAATTAAAGCAAGTCAACGTACCAAGTTGATCGGTTTAAATTTGGATTGTGACAAGTTTCAAGGGGTGTGCGGTTTACCTCCAACATCTCACATTTGAAAATTCATATACACGTATATCTAACATTTGAAAATTCATAATGCTAGTATATAAGCGAGTATCTCACAATTGAAAATTCATAATGCTATACGAAATGGAATAGCATCATTTTAAATTGAACGTTTTAAGATAATGAATAGTGACCGATATGAAAAAAATGATGATCGTAGTTTAGTTATTCTTATTAACGCCGTAGATGTGACATAATATAGATTTAAATTTGGAAATATGAAAGAAAAAAATTGGAAATATGTGTGTGTAAATTGTAATACTAAACATAAATAGGAATTTTATATATATTGTTGGTCTTATATGTCTTGAGATTTCACCATGTGGGATAAACACATGGCTTTGGGCTTTGATTTTTCACTAAGCCCATGTTGTGTAAAAAGCAAAGAAATGCTTTTGCCTATATGCCAAATGTGTGGTTGTAGTTACAACCTTATCTACTCACACCTTATATTCTTCAAGACGAGAGATAAAAACAAGAGATCTAAGATCTAAGAACAGAGAGCAAGAAGTTTAGATCTAAAGAGGAGAGAAAGAGATAGCTTTGGTGATATAGGGAAGGGTGGAGCCTTTTGGCTCCTTCCCTAAAAGCTCACCTCCTTTTGGTTGGTTGAGTTTGGTTGTGGAGAGAGAAGGCCTGTCTCAGGAGATACAACCAAACCGTGGCTCTTGGATAATAGTGCAAAGGAGAGGAAGACGCCATAAAGCTCTTTCTTGGTGAGCATCATTGGGTTTCTTGGGTGTTGAAGCTCACTACAAGAAAAAACAGTTTTTGCGACCACTTTTTGTGACTCTTTTTTTTGTCGCAAAAAAGTGGGACGAAAGTGTGACCACTTTGCAACGGATTTGCGACCACTGGTATTGCAGTGGCAAAAGAGTCCCAAATTACTGACTAAAAAAATTGGTCAGAAAAGAGTCGCTTATTTGCGACTGTTTAAGGACTTGCAAAAGTAGTCTCAAATTTGTGACTGATTTGCTTCGGTTTAGCAACTCCACTCGATTTTTTTTAAATAAACATCAAATAATATTTTAAAATATAAACTCTAAATTCTAAACCCTAAACCATCAAATAATATACAAAAATTCAAATAATAATAAAAAAAATTCAAACTTACTATTTTTACAAATATAATCATTTATAAATCCTAAATTCTAAACCCTAAACCTCTAACCCTTAATCATAAACTCTAAATCTTAAATTGTAAAATATATATTACACATAAACATAAATAATATACAAAAATATTAAATTATAAACTAAATCTTACACATAAACATCAAATAATATACAAAATATTCAACACTTACAATTTTTTAAAAATATAATCATTTTAGGGTAACATGTACACTCATTTGCAAACCCTAAATCTTAAATCATAAACTATAAATCTTAAATCATAAACATCTAACTCTCAATCATAAACTCTATATCTTAAATCATAAACCTCTAACCCTTAATCATAAATTCTAAATCTACTAAGTGTTACATGTGTTTTATAAGAAATAATTTTGAAAGATAAAAATTCTCTCAAAATTTACTTATTTTAAGTTTTAACAAATTTTTGAAATGCTAGATATACACAAAATCATTGTAAAATCATATTCAAACCTTATAAGTTCTTAAAGTTTAGGGTTTAAGTTAAATGTTTTTGATTGTCACAAATTGGTCTCAAATTTGGGACTCTTTAGCGACTCCACACGATTTGTTTTAATAGGAGTCACAAAGTAGTCTCAAATTTGCGACTACTTTTTAATAGTAGTCACAAAATAGTTTCAAATTTGGGACTAATTTGCAACTCCACTTGATTTTTTTTTATAGAAATCAATAAATTCTAAACTCAAACCACAAACCCTTAGTCCTAAACCCTAAACCTCTAACCCTTCATCATAAATTTGATCTAAATCTTAAATTTTAAGCTAAATCTTACACATAAACATCAAATAATATACAAAAAATTCAAAACTTACAATTTTTTTAATATGATCATTTATAATCCATTTTATAAATCCTAAATTCTAAACCATAAACCTCTAACCCTTAATCATAAACTATAAATCTTAAATTATAAATAGATCTTACACATAAACATCAAATAATAAACAAAAAATATAACACTTACAAAATTTTCAATCTATCAATCTAATCATAACATCTACTAAGTGTTACATGTGTTTTATAAGGAATGATTTTGAAAAATAGAATTTTTCTCAAAATTTATTTATTTTTAAGTTTTAACATATTTTTGAACATCTATATACACATAATCATTGTAAAGTGATATTCAAACCTTATAGGGTCTTAAAGTTTAGGATTTAGGATAAAGATTTTTGATTCTACTCATAACATGTATAAGTAGTTACAAAATAGTTATAAATTTGGGACTGATTTGCAACTCCAGACGAATTTTTTAATTGGAGTCACAAAATAGTCACAAATTTGCGACTAATTTGCGACCAAATGACAAAAAAAATGAAAGCGTCTCATTGGTTACTTCATTGAGACGAGGATTGAGATCTACACCTTTGATTGGTTTAATCCAACGGTGGATGATTTAAACTGATTTTTTTTAATTTTTTTTTATTGTTTCTTCTTCTTCCTTCTCTTTTTCTCTGTCCTTCCTACGATTCTTTTTTCTTCTTCTTCCTTCCTTGTTTTTTTCCAGATCTTTTCTCTTCCATTGTTGTGATTAAAGAACAATCTATCTTTTTTTTCCAGATCCAGGGACGACAGCGCCGGCGAAGATGGGGGAGAAGTAGATCGGCGCGACGAGGGAGAAGAAGATCCAGGCGGAAGAGAAAGAGAAAGAGAAAGAGGGAGAAGAAGATCGAAGGTCGGTGCCGGCGATATCACGGGACTGGTTCACCACCGGAGCAGATCCTGGCCATGGAGGGAGAAGAAGAGCAAAGGTCGGTGCCGGCGAGGGAGAACAAGATCGAAGAACGGCGCCGGCGAGGGGAAGAAGATCTGCGATCTTCGATCTTCTTTTTTCATTTATTTTTAATTTTTAATTTTTTAATTTTTTAATTTTTTTCATTTTTTGTAATTAATTAATTAATTTAATAAATAAATTATTATTTTTGAATTTTGGTTTTGGTTTTTTTTTTAATATTCTTTTTATAAGTAGTCACAAAATCAGTCTCTAAATTAGGACTGATATTATAGTCACATATTAGTCTCAAATTTGCGACCGTTTTGCGACCACTTTATTTTGCGACCAAATATTTGCGACTACTTTTTTTGGTCACAAAATAGTCGCAAATGAGTCATTTGCGACCATTTTGTGACTCTTTTGGTGGTCGCAAAAACTGTGTTTTCTTGTAGTGAATAAGTTGTTGAGACAGGAGAGTATATGTTGGAACAAAAGCCAAATCTGTTTGGTGAGTGACACGAATCTGAGAAGGAAATGGGTTGTAAGACCCATTCCGGTCCTGCTATGAAGCATCTCTCTCACAGCAACTCAAAGAACAAGAAGAACCAGTTCTGAAGCATCTTCAAAGGGAGTCTATGAGACGATTTTCTAAGGTTAGAGTTAGTAAGGGCTTGTTAGTGACTAAGTGTAGATCGGTTAGATCCTTAGTGTCACTAAAAGCATGTTCTTGAGTTAGTTAAGTAGTGTGAACCACTTGTATAGTTCGTAGTTATGTCATGTAACTGAGCGGGAGAGTGAGAGAGACGTACTGGAACATGTATTATGATGATGGAACATAATGGATGCAGTTGAGGGACAGAAATTTCCCTCCCCTGAGACGTAGCCAATTTGGTGAATTTAGGGTGAACAAATGCTTTGTGTCATTCTGTTACTTGCTTATATCGTTTGTTAAATTCGAAAATCATATGATTGCGGGTGAGTTCGGGTATGCGAATCTCATAATATATATTAGTAAGATAAGTAAAAGAATGAAATAAAAACTGATTATGATATTCTACCGTTCAATAGATGACTAATTCTTCCGCTCAATGGATTACTAATTCTAGCTCTTATGGATTACATTACTTCATATATGATAATGTACTGTCTAAATCTCATTAAAAAAAATGGAAATTTAGGTGAATTGATATGAAGAAGGGGGTTCCCCACATTCACCTGCAAAAGTTATGATTTAATTTCAATCATTGCTCACGAGTGCAACCAACACATCTCTCTCTCTCTCCCTCCCTTCAATTCATTTTTTTTTCTTCATGTCTATCATTTACTTTGCTCGATATATAAGTTTTATGTAATACATATTTCTCATGCTTTGAATCATATCGTCCCACTACTTTTTGGAACTAGTTGCTCACATTTTTTGACTCTTAATTTCCCTTCTATTCTTTTTGTCTTTACCTTTCTCTATTTTAGAAAGGCTTTGCTTGAATGGTATGCTTGATGAGTAATAAAATTAGATTACAATGATAAGCCTCTCTCTCTCTCTCTTTTTTTTTTTTTTTTTCAAGTTTTTCTTATAGGCGTTTATAGAAAGGAACCAATTGTACAATCTCTATTTCGGAAAAGTATTGAGCTAGATTTTTCTTCACGGATTTACATCTAAGTATATATATCACAGTGCTTCTTAGCAAAAAAAAAAAATATATCACAGTGCATAATTTGTTTGCAACTAATATATATAGTTTCATAAAAGGTATTTGCATATAAATAAACATTTTCTCGTGAATTTTTCCCGACATGAACCATTTACTTATTGTTTATAAACAAAACATAATTTTTTTTTTTCGACGAAACAAACAAAACATAATTATGTAGAGAAAAAACCTATGGAAAGGAGGAGGCAAAAACTTAAGATAAAAGCCACATGAAGCAAATATAAACTAATAAACGTTATGTGTATGTGTGGTTAATGGCAAACAATAGTAAGACAAATTCTAGATTGTTTATGAAAAGAAATAATTTTAAATCATGGCTTGTATTTGACTGTAGTAAAAAAAGACTTTTACAATATATATATAGAAAATTGACAAACATTATTATAATCAAAAGAAAAAAGGGAGAGAAAGAAGAATAGAAGAGAAGAGTGTTGAGTTATTGGACCCTCTTAGGTTTCGCATGGGGTTAACATTATAGCGTATTCCCCTTTTACTTTCGGCTCTGGTCCCTTTCCAGATTCATTTTTGTTAATTATTATCATAATTAGTTTTTATCCACTGATCTTATATTTTAATATTACTTTATCTTCCATTGTTTTACGTAAGCATGTCCTAGAAATAAAGCTAGCTGGGCTGAGATTTGTTTGCGATTGTTACTGCTCGTATGAACGTTAATGGGTCATTAAGCATTCGAATTCATAGCATGGGTTGTTATTTCCTTTTATCATAAACTAAAATTTTAATACATAACTTATTCGGTCTCTAGATCTAAGAAAATGGCATGGACATTTAAAAAAAAAACATTTTTATAATTTTAAAAGGCTAGTATAAAACAATACTAGTATTCAAAAGGGTAACACAAACAAAATGAGTAATTACATCAAGAAAACAAATTAAACGAAGCCAAAAGATTATCTACCCCAAAAAATAGAAAGATTTAATAAATTATTTTGCGGTGGCGGGCTTTTTTTATTAGTAATCGTAATCTAATTTAATTCTTAAACGAATACGACCCTTGATTGAGCATATGTCCCAACCTAAGTAACAAGAGACGTTGTTTTGTATATATAATACTCAAACGCACGAAGTGTTTGACCTTGGATTTTAATAGTCTTTTAAAAAAAAACATCAAACGGAGTACATATGTAGTATTTATAAATACTATTGAAAGATATAAACAAAATCCGTTGTCGTCCAGCGGTTAGGATATCTGGCTTTCACCCAGGAGACCCGGGTTCGATTCCCGGCAACGGAGTTTTTTAAGTTTTTTTTTTGCGAAGTGATAATTATCAAAGCATTTCTTTTACGGGAACAGGCTAGGTTTGTGATTTGTTTGTGAACTGTGAACGTACTTTATGATTTTTTAGCGAGTAACCGAATAACAAGCTATATTTTTTTTAATCTTTTTTGTTTTGTTTTTGAACAATAACAAGCTATATCTTGTGGGATATATAAATAAATACAGAGCAACATGTGGGATTTCAATATGCGTAAGCGTAACCGTGGAGAATGCACACTTGACGAAGAAAGTGTCAGGTCAGGTTCAAAGAGTTACATGCATGGATTCATTATCCATAGTACCGGACAATTCACAGTTAAAAGCGACATCTATAGTTTCAGAGTTGTGTTGGGTATAGCTCATCACGTAACAAAAAGCAGTCACTCAGCAAAACAGATGCTTGGCAAGACCTTTTGCTCTTGTTGTGAAAGAGAATAGATTGGTAGACGTTATTGCTTACAAACTGAAAGATAATCACAACCTTGCATCAAAACTCGTTAGAAGGTGTGTGAGTCTTAAAGGCACAAAACGACCATAAGAGAAGTTTTTGTGTAGTTGGAACGGATTCGTTCGTTGCAGCTTAAAGATCCAGAGCCACTTGTCGAAAGCGAAGAAAAAAGATAAAGTGGTGTTGTACAATTTGAGATAGGTGGGGTAGTGTGGAAAATGACATCAAACAACTTTTAGGGAAAATAAATAAATTCAGTTCTTCTGGTTTATGAAACTTTTGTATACAGACATTTTTTGTTCTTTGCCAATATTAAACACCGACGGAAAAAAACGTCAACAAAATAAAAAGAAAACAAAAAGTAATCGAAGATGATTTTTTTTTCTTTCAAAACTCTTCTTGTTGACGATTGGAGGTGGGCCTAGCACCCCCATTTAGTTAGGCCCATCTTAGCAAGAGCCCTCCTCGATTCGGTCAGCATAGCGTCAACCTTTGACCAGGGATCACCGACCTGGAGTCCCGCGCTCGGCTCCATCCGGAAATCCCGAGCTCCCAAGAGGCGCACCCCAGGTCCGCGCTGACACCTCGCCAAAACAGGGATGTCAAAAGGAAAGAAGGCACGTGGGAGTTGGTCGAACAGTACACTATCCGAATAGAGGCATGGTCTGACCTCGACGTCCCACCAACCCTGCAGAGTAAGCGAAGGAAGAAAAGACACGTGGAGGGAAGTTGGCCGAACAGTATGCTATCTTACAAAAGCATGGCGCCGAGCTCATCATTACCTCTCACCTTGAGAACCGGGACACGCTTCCTAGAGCACCTTACCCGTGAAACAGGCTGAGGGTGACATGTGGTCCCGGAATCCGCGGAAGCAGGAAGCTACCCTCAGTATATATACCCCTCGTTATGCATTGAGGGGGGGACTTTTGGAAAAAACCTCATTACTCTCTACAGAAAATAGGCCCGGTCTCTCTCTCTCTCTCTCTCTCTCTCTCTCTCTCTCTCTCCTTTGTAACAAGGCATCGCGATTTAGAACGCCGAACTGGATTCCCGTCGGAAGCAGTTCGGAAATCTAAATCGTCCGTCTCTTTTCATCATTAACATAAAGAATACGGTCCCCGACCTGTTCATCGTAATACCGGACCTGCTATAAATTGTGCTTGACTTGTTCTAATTAACGGAAATCTCACCTCCCTCTCCATAATCAACCTTTAAACAACATTAGTGAACCTCGGGATCAACAATTGGCGCTAGAAGGAGGGGCTACTAAGAGATTTTTCTATACGCAAGGAGCAGTCCAACCAAAACATCAGCCGCATCAACAATGGCGATTCCGCCCCCAAGAGTGTTGTCGGAGAAGGAGACCCCGGCCCAAACAACGGCCCCAGCCCAGACAACGGCCTCGCCGTCGACTCAAGCAACAGCAGCCGCCCCACCATCAGCCCAGGCGACAACCGACCAACCGATCCCTCGAGTGCAGTCCCTCAGAGCTCCGCCCCCGGCTCCGGTGCCCACTCCTTTTGACGGCTCCGCCGCCCTCGACGCGCCCCGAACGGCGGAAGACCAGCCCACTCTGTCCGCCATAATGCAGACCCTGCTCGCCAGAATGGACGAGCTTACGCGAGCTACCGACCAACGGTTCACCACACTGGCAGCCTCCCGCGACCGGTCGGACAACACCGGATCCCCCGACGTCCACTTCAGAGAACCAGCTTCTCGGAGAGAAACACCGCACATCCGGAAGAACCGGCCCAGTGACTCGCCGTCAGGATCCGAAGGCCCGGGCGGACGTTTCGTCGTGGCAGTAGGAAGCTCCCCGGATGACGAAGCCCACATTCAACGATCTAGCTCGGAGCGCGTCAGGGACGCCGAATTTGAGGCCATGAAGGAAACTATCCGTGCGATGTCCTCCAAAATCCATCAGGCCACCAGCGCGGCTCCATAAATAGATCGCGTCCTCAGAGAGACGCAAAACACGCCGTTCACTCGCCGGATCGCCTCCGTCCCGCTCCAGCACCTCGGAAAGCTCAAACTGCAGCCATACGCGGGCAACACCGACCCGGCCCAGTATCTAACGGCGTTCACCATCGCCATGTACCGCGCCCACTTCTCCCCGGACGAGCGTGAAGTCGCCCACTGCCAGCTCTTCGTAGAGAACCTCACCGGCCCGGCCCTCACATGGTTCTCTCGGCTGAAGACGCACTCCATAGACAGCTTCAGAGATCTTTCGACTACCTTCCTCGAGCACTACTCCATCTACATCAGACAGTCCGCATCTAGCGCAGACCTCTGGGCGTTGAACCAAGGAGCGAAGGAGTCGCTCAGGTCCTTCATAGAGCGCTTCAAAGTCACGGCCTCACAAAGCAACGTGACGGACGAGTCAGCGCTCCCCGCTTTAAGAAAGGGCCTACGGGCCGATTCGGCCTTCAAGGACGACATGAAGCTCAACAAACCGCACTCGCTGGAAGACGCCTTACACCGCGCCGGACTCTTCGTCGAGCTCGAAGAGGAAACGGCGGCTGAGTCAGCGCAGCAAAGGAAAGCAGGCCGCCGCATTCCTCGTCAACGACTCGCCCGCTGCCCTCCATCTGCGCGACCTTGCTCTTCTCCCCAACCCCGCGTCGAAATTGCCCTGGAACAAGTATGTGCAAGATCCCAACCAGCAGGATCGGCGCCCGACGAGCCGAACGACAGGGAACCCCGACCAGATGAGCAGCATGACAGGATAGCCTTCTGCGACTTTCACCAGAGAAAGGGGCATCCGACCTCACAGTGCCGCGCACTCCACGAAGTCCTGCTGAATCAATTCCAAAAGGGGGAAATCCACGTACCAGAGCGGCTGCGTCCGCGAGCCCGAGACAGCGATCGAGTACAGCCCCGCGATAATCGAGGCCGCGAGAACAGCCGGGCTAGGCCAGATAACCGCGCTCAGAACGACGATCGTCGCCGGAGATCCCCCTCGCGAGACCAGGAAAGGGGCAGCCCGCATCCCCCGGCGTGGACTTTGATAGGGATGATCATGGGAGGCCTCCTCTCGTGTAACGATTCAGTACGGTCCATCAAGCGTCACGAGAGGAAAACCGACGCCTCCCTGAAAAGGCATTCTGGCCCGGATATCGATGCGCATGACACAAGTAAAAGGGAGATATGCTTCACCGAGGCCGACGCGGCCGGGGTCCACCAGCCCCACAATGACACCCTCGTCGTACAAGTCCGTGTAGCCGACTGCGACGTCAATCGAGTCCTCGTCGATACGGGCAGCTCGGTCGATCTCATCTCCAAGGACACCCTCGCTAGGATGAACCTGAACGGAGCCGCAATCAAACCGCACTCCATCCCGTTAACCGGCTTCGCCGGAGATACCGTCAACGGAATCGGCGCCATCGAGTTACCGGTCTACGTAGGCCGGGTCACAAAAATCGTCAAGTTCGTAGTCTTTGATACCACCCCGATCTACAACATCATTCTCGGAACCCCTTGGCTGCATTCGATGAAGGCAGTCACTTCGACGTACCATCAATGCCTCAAGTTCCCCAACCAGGCCGGGACGTATACTCTTAGGAGCAACCAGAGGGTCTCTCGCGCCTGCTTCGCCATTGAACATAAACTGCGCCATGCCGCGCCGGCATGCTTAACCATCAACGCGTATCAGCCCGGCGAGCTAAACACCCAGGATCTCCCAGGTCGGGACCTCGTCGCCCAGATCAACATCGATCCGAGCGACCCCGCCCGCTGCGTTGGCATCGGGACCGACCTCGATGAGAGCATTAAGAAAGAGCTGGTCGAGTCCCTGGGGAAAAACGTCTCCACCTTCACCTGGTCAACCGGCGATATGCCCGACATTGACCTGGCGACGTGCAGCCATAAGCTGAACGTGGACCCGACCTTCAGACCAATCAAGCAGAAGCGACGAAAGTTCGGCCCCGAGCGAGCACAGGGAGTCAATGACGAGGTAGAAAGGCTGACCGCGGCCGGGTCGATCACCGAGGTCAAGTACCCGGACTGGCTAGCCAACCCGGTGGTAGTCAAGAAAAAGAGCGGGAAATGGAGGGTCTGCGTAGATTTCTCCGACCTCAACAAGGCGTGCCCAAAAGACAGCTTCCCCTTTCTCCGAATCGACCAAGTCGTCGAAGCAACCGCCGGGAACGAGCTGCTCTCTTTCATGGATGCCTTTTCAGGGTATAACCAGATCCCCATGCACCCCGACGACCAGTAAAAAACCGCGTTCATCACGGACCGAGGGATCTACTGCTACAAGGTGATGCCCTTCGGACTCAAAAATGCCGGGGCCACCTACCAGCGGCTCGTCAACCAGATGTTCACCGATCAAATCGACCGTACTATGGAAGTATACATTGATGACATGATGGTAAAGTCCCTGGTAGCGACCGACCACGTCACTCATCTCCGATCCTGCTTCCGGGCATTGAACAAATACAACATGAAGCTGAATCAGGCCACGTGTTCTTTCGGCGTCACGTCGGGCGAGTTCCTCAGATATATCATCACCCAGCGCGGGATCGAAGCTAACCCCAAACAGATCCGGGCCATCACCGACCTGAAATCCCCAGAAAGCACGAGTCAAGTACAGCGACTCACCAGGAGAATCGCCGCGCTTAACCGGTTTATTTCCCGCTCAACCGACAGATGTTTACCGTTCTATCAATTGCTACGAGCTAATAAACGGTTCGAGTGAGACGACAAGTGCGAGAAAGCCCTCCAACAGCTGAAGGAGTACATATCCACTCCTCCCGTCATGTCCAAACCGGAAGAAGGTGAGACCCTCTACCTTTATATCGCTGTATCTACATCGGCGGTCAGCGGGGTACTAGTGCGGGAAGACCGGGGCGACCAAAGGCCCATCTCTTACATCAGTAAATCTCTAGACGACGCGGAAAGCAGGTACCCGACTTTGGAGAAGCTCGCCCTGGCGGTAGTCGTCGCGGCCAGAAAACTCCGGCCTTATTTTCAATCCCACACGATCGCCGTCCTAAGCACCTACCCCCTCAGAACCATCGTCCACAGCCCGAGCCGGTCTGGCCGAATAATGAAGTCGGCAGTTGAGCTGAGCGAGTATGAGATCGACTACCGAGGATGGACCGCGGTCAAATCTCAAGTCCTGGCCGACTTCCTAGTTTAATTGGTGCCCGAACTAGCAGTCGACGAAGTCCCCGAGGTGTGGAGCCTGCATGTCGACGGATCGGCCTCCAAACACGGCTCCGGCATCGGTATACGCCTCGAATCCCCGACCAAGGAGATCCTCGAGCAATCTTTCCGTCCGGCCTTTCCAGCGTCAAACAACGAAGCCGAATACGAAGCTCTGATTTCCGGCCTGCGCCTGGCAAAGGTGGTCGGCGCTAAGAAAATCCGAGCCTACTGCGACTCCCAGCTCGTCGTCAATCAATTCAGCGGGGAATACGAGGCCAAGAATGATCGCATGGATTCTTATCTCAAGGTG
This sequence comes from Eutrema japonicum, assembly GCA_030161315.1. Classification (NCBI taxonomy): domain Eukaryota; kingdom Viridiplantae; phylum Streptophyta; class Magnoliopsida; order Brassicales; family Brassicaceae; genus Eutrema; species Eutrema japonicum. The sequence continues at coordinate 48,061,076 of BSQW01000013.1, forward strand.
ACCCAAGGCTTGGCCGCTGATTTCTCTGAATTCACCCTGACGAAGATCCCCCGAGGTGATAATACTTCCGCGGACGCCCTCGCAGCACTGGCCTCCACTTCGGCCCCAGCTCACCGACGGGTGATCCCGGTTGAAAGTATAGACTTCCCTAGCATCGAACTGCCAAAAGGGGCCTACCTGATCAATCCCCAGATCGCAGACCTCGATGAGGACGTCCCACCTCCCGAAGATCTACCGCCACCTCCAGCCGAGCCCGAACTACCAGACTGGCGAGTCGACATACTACTGTACATAGCAGACGGCGTCCACCCCCAGACCGATGGGCCACCCGCCGGCTAGGAAAAAAATGCGACCGATACACGATGTTGGACGTCAACCTGTTCCGATGGAGCGCCTCGGGGACCCTGCTCAGCTGCCTCCACGGACAAGAAACCATCGACGTAATGAAAGAGATGCACGAAGGTGCCGACGGGAACCACTCCAGCGGCCGGGCTCTCCCCTGAGAATATGAAACCAAGGACACTACTGGCCAACAATGCTTCAGGATTGCGAAAAGTTCGCGTCCCGGTGCGAGAAATGTCAACGCCACGGCCCACTCATTCATTGCCCAACCGAGCACCTTACCACTGCGGTAGCACCCTACCCATTCATGCGATGGGCCATGGATATAGTCGGGCCTCTCCCCCGATCTCGTCAAAAGCGTTTCATCCTGGTGATGACCGACTTATTCACCAAATGGGTCGAAGCCGAATCTTACGCCAAGATCACGGCCTAAGACGTCCAAAAATTCGTCTGGAGGTTCATCATCTGCCGGCACGGGCTGCTTTACGAGATCGTGACCGACAACGGTGCCCAGTTCACGTCGGTCCTTTTCGAAGACTTCTGCGCAAAGTGGAAGATCAGACTGAGTAAGTCCACCCCGAGATATCCACAAGGAAACGGACAAGCCGAGGCCACCAACAAGACCATTCTTGACGGCCTTAAAAAGCGACTAAACGACAAGAAAGGCTCATGTGCCGATGCGCTAGATGGAGTCCTCTGGTCCCATCGCACAACGCCGAGGAGATCGACAGGTCGCACACCATTCAGCCTCTCTCACGGTATGGAAGCGATGGCCCCATCCGAAGTCGGCCTCCCCACTCCTCGCCGCGCTATGCTCACCCAGCAGGCCGACCTGAACGACGCCGTCCTATTGAGCGAGCTGGATTTTCTCGAGGAACAACGGGACCATTCCCTCCTCCGGATCCAGAACTACCAACAGCTCGCCTCCAAGTATTACAACAAGAAGGTTCGGGGTAGGTTCTTTGCCGAGGGCGACCTGGTCCTGCGCAAGGTCTTCGAAAACACCGCCGAGCTAAACGCAGGCAAGCTCGGTGCAAATTGGGAAAGCCCTTACCTCATCTCCAAAATCGTGAAGCCCGGCGTCTACGAGCTAGTCACGATGAACGGCGACGCAATCCCGCGCTCTTGGAACTCGATAAACCTAAAACGCTTCTACTATTAGTCCCCCGGGCTCCGCTCCGCTGTCTATCCTTGTAAACAAACGAACTACGATTGGCTTGATCCCTTCTACTAAAGGGTACGTAGGCAACCCCTAACCAGGGCTCAGCTATTAATCCAATAAATCCTTTTGAGAAAGAAAAAAAAAAAAAAAAGCCGAGCTCCAACGTTCGCACTCCCCAGCACACAAACTATAAGTGCTAAAGCCGAGCTCCAATGCTCGCACTCACAAGAAAGAAAGAAGAAACGGGGACCGAGCTCCAACGCTCGCACTACTCAGCACACAAACTATAATTTAAAGTCGAGCTCCAATGCTCGCACTCACATAGTACACAAGCTATAAGTACTAAAGCCGAGCCCAAGGCTCGCACCTCTACCATACACACAAGCACTAAGTGTCTCAAAGCCGAGCTCGCCACTCGCACCAAAAAAAAGGTACACAAGCTTTAAGTACCTTAAACCGAGCTACACCTCGCAATAACAAAAAATATATAAAGATACACAAGCATTAAGTATCTCAAGCCGAGCCATACCTCGCACCCGATACAAAGACACAAGGGCACGGTCTACGACCTGCACACACGACGTTGATCCACAGGGTACGGTCTATGACCTATTCTACCAGACATTCGCAAAAAAATTCAGAAATACCAATTTTATTTCAAATAAAGCCTCGTACGGCACTTACATAAATGGCCAACGGCCCAGTCTTTACACACAAAAAAAAAGAGAAAAAAGAAGAAAAACGACAACAAAAAACAAAAACTTTTACAAGGCCACATCGGCCGGTAAGTCTTCACCCCCGTCAGCACGGTTACCATCCAGATCATCTGGGACCACCATCCTCACATTGGTGCCGTGCTCACCAAGGAAGGGTTGCTCGGTCCGCTCTTCCCCAACCGCGGCCTCAACAGGCAGCGCGACAGGACCGGCTTCAACAGCACCCGGGGCCGGGTCTTGTGCTAGCAGGTCCGCTTGGGCAGCCTCAGCAGCTGATGATTGAACGTCCGAGGTCAGGTCCGCGACGGGAGTTTCGGAAGGGCCGAAGGGCATAAGTCGCTCGAGCTGGACGTCTGACGTGCGATCGAGAGGGATATCCAAATTTTCCGGGGTCAAGTTCGGAAAATCGATATCGTCCAGTTGGGCTCCGAATTTCGCTTCATCCTCGTCCAGCTTCTTATACCGGTACCACGGTACCGACATCCCATCCTCAGCCTCCATCCTCTTGAGGCATGCCTTTATGCCAACCACCTGGTTGAACAGCAAATGAGGCTCTAAAGCCCGATTGCGACCGTCGAGATGGGCGCGGATCTTCTCCATCTTCGCGGTCCACTTCCGGTTCCTCCCTTCCCACCTGGCCTTGACCCGATCGCTCTCCGCGGCCACGGCCGCCTTCGCCCGGTCAATGGCGCCCTCCAGCCCCTTAACCCTGGAGCGGAGTGTTTCCCTCTCCCCCTTCAGAAGCCCGAGCTTCTCCTCCAAGGCAGCCGACCGAGCCCTCTCCGCGGCAGATCGAGCCCTCTCCGCCTCCAGCTCGGCATGAACATTATCCGCCTCTAAAGCCCGGGCTCGTACCCGCGCCGCCTACTTCTCCATCGCCGCTGATCGGGCCTTCTCATCCATCAGCACATTCTCAAGCCCGCGGAGGAGAACATACTGGGTCTGCGCGCTGGCCTCCTGGCGCATCTTCAGGTAGTTGAGCGACGCGTCCTTCTCGGCGAGTCGCTTCTCATAGGCCTCCTCTAGAAAGGCAGTAAGAGCCATCGTCTGCATCAAACCAGATGTTAGCAAAGACGTACACGAATCCTGATAAGTTAATAGCTAAACCCATAACAAAACCTCACCCGAGTTGCGGACCGCGCCGCTGCGCGAAAGGCATCGGACTCTGCCATCTCCAACGGCCGGAATTGCGGATGATTCTGCCCGAACATCATCGCCTGCGCCAGCTCGGCGCACTCATCCTGGTCCACGATGATCTGGCTACTACCGTCCTCATGGCAGAAGTAGAAGCTGTAGTCCCGAGGCTCAGCATCGGAACCCTCCGAAGCTCCGCCTCCATCATCGCTTCGACCTTCAGCACCCTGCACGGCAGCAGGATCCCGCCCTTCCTCCACGACGACGATCGCATCGCCGCCCTCCGTCGCCTGAACTGTGACATCTTCGTCCACCAGGGTCCGGGCCCCTTCAACCCCACCACCGGCCGATACCTCGGCCGCAAGTACCTCGGCCTCCCCAGCAAGCGGGACGCGAGAGACCTCGGGCTCGCAACCAGGCTGTTCAGGGCGGACATCGTCCCGACCTGAAACCGAGGACCCTCCCACCTCGGTCTTCTTCTTCTTCTTGCCAGCCCTCCCGCCAGCAGTTATGGCCGCCCTCATCTTCGAAGGAGCAGCCTCAGACCCCTCCCCTCCAGCCCGCGGCGCCGGCTCTCGCCGGACCGACACCTCAACAATTGGCCGAGGCGGCGCCACAAACGAATCCGCGTACAGCGGACTAGCGAACCGTGATCGACCTGCACTAACGTCAGCCGTCAGATCGGTAAAAAAAAAAAAAAAAAAATTTAAACCGACCTCCGGCCATGGCAGCTACAACTCTCCACGAGGTGAATGACTTCCAATCTCTTTCGCTCACCATCCTGAACACAGCAAGGATACCCGCGTAGTCCGGCAACTTTAACCTAGAAGAGTGAGGTCCTAAAAGCAAAACAAACAGCATTAGTCAGACCAAAACTGAAGAAAAGAAAGGCAGTTCGATCTACAAACCCCTACCCGGGTAAAAATTCCAATCCCGGGTGTATCTCGCCGACTGCGCGAGTCCAACCACTTCGGTAGCCCGGATGTAGAAGTAGCTGCGAGACCAGTCCTCAACCTTGGACAGCTTGCTAGCCTTAGACCCCGAGCTGCTAGCCTCAAGGATATTCGCCGCGGGTTTGAAAGCAGCGTAGTAGGTCCCTGGGATCCCAGGATTCACCTTCTGCTGAGTAAGAGCCTCGAACATGTGCACCGTCACCTCCACGTCGCACTCTTGCCCCAGGGTCAGCAGCACGATCATCCCCTGGATCGTGGACGGGCAGATCTGCGAGAAGGCCAAACCCCGCGCCCGGCAGTATTGGACGAGCAGCTCGGGGAGAGGAAGGCGCAGCCCGCACTTCAGGAAGAATCCCTCGTACAAGCAGACGAAGCCCGCCGGAGGGTTCCACGGACGCTCGTCCGGTCTGGGCAGGCGGAGTTCAGCGGCAGCAGGGAAGTCGCATAACTCCCTCAACAGGGCAAGCGACTCCGGCGTGCTCCAGGTCGACGACCCGCCCTGCTCGTAAATAACCACCGGAGACTTCCTCGCCTTGGTCGCCCGTACTCCTCCACCGCGACCGCCCCGGCGTCCGCCACGATCGCCCGCACGCCCGGTTCCTCCTCCGTCCCGGTCAGCACCATAACCCCCAGAGGAGGACCTTATCACCGCCTTCTTCCTATGACGGGTCCCGGTAAGCGGCGGAGCGGCCCCCAAAGTAGAAGAAACACGCCGTTCTTCGCCTTCCTCGCCTCGATTCGGAGAAGAAGCGTGCTCGGAACCATCGGGGGAAGAGCTTTCCTCCGGAGAACCGTCGCGGTTGTCGCGAGACGCCGACTCATCGCTCGACTCGACCCTAATTCCATCTAGCATTGGCGCCATCGCACAGAGAAGAGGAAGAAATCTCGGTATCCGAAGCCGGAAGCGAAGTCGAAAGGAAGAAAAAAAAATACAGAGAGATGAAGGAGAAGAAGGGAGTTACCTTGAGAGTATGCGCAGAAAGTTTTAACCGAATGAAGAAAAAGGGGTTAAATAGAGGAAGGGGACAACGAAGCGACGCCTGGACACGTGTCGAAAGGAGCACGGCCTCCCAAAAACCTAATGATGGCGCCTCTTCGTTTTTCCCACGCCAAAAGCAGGAGACGCCTCGATAAACACGAAGCGTCTTTCGTACGCCGCGCGTGAGCAATACACGCGGAAAAAGGTGCACCGTTTCGTTATCCCCGCGTGATGGGTACGCGCCAACGATCTCCGGATCCTCGGGAAAGCCGACACGTACGAGCGCGGGCTCAAATCTGAGCTACAACACGCCGCCCTCATCCACTCGAATCTCAAAGGACCGTCCTAAGATGCGCCGAACTGGCATCAGATCAACTTCGATGTATTCGCCTCACCTCATGCCACTGAACTGGGGGGGGGGACTATTGTTGGAGGTGGGCCTGGCACCCCCATTTAGTTAGGCCCATCTTAGCAAGAGCCCTCATCGATTCGGTCAGCATAGCGTCAACCTTTGACCAGGGATCACCGACCTGGAGTCCCGCGCTCGGCTCCATCCGGAAATCCCGAGCTCCCAAGAGGCGCACCCCGGGTCCGCGCTGACACCTCGCCAAAACAGGGATGTCAAAAGGAAAGAAGGCACGTGGGAGTTGGTCGAACAATACACTATCCGAATAGAGGCATGGTTTGACCTCGACGTCCCACCAACCCTGCAGAGTAAGCGAAGGAGGAAAAGACACGTGGAGGGAAGTTGGCCGAACAGTATGCTATCTTACAAAAGCATGGCGCCGAGCTCATCATTACCTCTCACCTTGAGAACCGGGACACGCTTCCTAGAGCACCTTACCCGTGAAACAGGCTGAGGGTGACACGTGGTCCCGGAATCCGCGGAAGCAGGAAGCTACCCTCAGTATATATACCCCTCGTTATGCATTGAGGGGGGGACTTTTGGAAAAAACCTCATTACTCTCTACAGAAAATAGGCCCGGTCTCTCTCTCTCTCTCTCTCTCTCTCCTTTGTAACAAGGCATCGCGATTTAGAACGCCGAACTGGATTCCCGTCGGAAGCAGTTCGTAAATCTAAATCGTCCGTCTCTTTTCATCATTAACATAAAGAATACGGTCTCCGACCTGTTCATCGTAATACCCGACCTGCTATAAATTATGGTTGACTCGTTCTAATTAACGGAAGTCTCACTTCTCTCTCCATAATCAACCTTTAAACAACATTAGTGATCCTCGGGATCAACATTGACATCCGAAGTAAAAGAAAAGGAAAGATAACATCTTCTTACCTTGAGGAAAGAAATCTCTATAGGAAAGAGTTGCTATCTGAGCAAATGACATCAAGTAAATGCAAGAAGAATTCGAAGTCTCGATGATCAACGAGACAGTTTTGGAAATAAATCTTCTAATATAGAGTACAGGCCCGTCCCTGCTATAAAGCAAGTGAAGCATTTGCTTCAAGCCACAAAATATTTTAGAAATTTTAGGGCCACATTTTATAAAGAAATGGTTTGGTAAGGTTGTTAACCATTTTGACTTTGAGCTAGCAGTCCCTTGTTCGAATACCCTCCTCATTCTTCTTCTATCTTTTTTTTTGGCAAACATTTTTTTTCGTGCTTGTATCTTTTCTTATGCAATTTCCTTTTTCTTATACACTTATTTTTAAGCAATAATAGAAACAATTCTTTATCCCTTTGTATAAATGAAACTTAAATTGTAACAAATTTTGACAAAATTTTTGACGTTACCTAAGAAATCCAACTATTTAGTCTCCACAAACCATTATTGTAAGTTTGTAACCATATTAATGATTTTAAGTACTTTTATATTGTTTTACTGTTATATTTTATCATTAATAATTATATAGAAAGCCACCTATTTTCAAATATGATTTAGGCCACCCAAAATTAAAAGACGGCACTGATAGAGTAGTAGGAAAATGATTGTATATTAGGCTTATATTTGGTTTATTTCATTAACAATGTTGAAGTATTTATAATACGCAAGCGTATTTCCTATTCTCTTTATGATTTCCTTTTCATGATAATATCAAATCTAGGCCTAACATATATACTTTTTCCGAATATAGAAACATGTGTTCCTCGATCTTCACATGCAATTTTGCTTAAAAAAATGTAGTAATTTTGCTAAACAAATGGATCACCTTCGAGTGACACTACAAGAATACATTCGATTTCCGACGGGTATATTGGTCGGAAAACGGTCGGAAAACGTCATTCCCGACGAATTTCCGACCAATATCGCCCGTCGGAACTATAGCGTCGGAAATCAAATATGGTCGGAAATTGGTCGGTAATTCCCGACCGATTACCGACCAGAGTATTCCCGACGATTTCCCGACCAAAGACCGATGCAACCATTCCCGACCAAATACCGACCAAAAACCGACCAAACTAAGTTCCGACCATATTCCGACCATAATAATACCCGACGATTTACCGACAAAATTCCGATGACTTTGTTTCCGACCAAATGCCGACGTTACTAATATCCGACCAAACTCCGACTATAATAATACCCGACGATTTACCGACAAAGGTCCGATGACCATTTTCCGACCAAATGCCGACGTGTTTCATTTCCGACCGAATTCCGACCTATCTAATTTCCGACCAAATTCCGACAAAATATTTTATTTTGTATTTTAAAAATTTTGAATATTAAAATTAAAATTAAACATTATTCGAAAATGATTTAATAATTAATTAAGTAAAGAAAACAATGTAAACAATAAAATATTACCATTTGAATTTCTCGGGTCTGGAAGCTGCTCGATCCGGAGTTGTGGATGTATTGGCCCTTCCCGTTGCGATCACTCTTTCGGTTTCCCGAATTAGTCTTCGAGAGTTTCTCTGTCTCCGGTTGTTGCCAATAGGGTCCGTAGTGATTCCAAACCTCCAAATTCAAGCCTTTCGGCTTGTCTGCCCCTTTCCTCCACTTTTTTTTCCACTCGTTCATCTGTCTCTTGAACTGCGTACTCGCTTCCTTCATAAATAATTTTTCCACCGTGACAGTATGAGAATGATGCCATGTAAACTCTTGCTACGAAAACATAAATAAAAATGCTTAGTAAAATATTAAAAAAATACTTATAAATATAAGAAAAAATATAGTAATTGACAATTTACCGCAAATTGTCTAAACCAAAGTTGCTTCTCATCATACGGGACTTCTGAAAACTTCTTGTACGGTTTGTCGAGGATCGAATGGAACATCCTCATAATAACCTTGCTAATCCCGTTGTTCGATATACCAAACCTACAAAAAAAGATAAACTATAAACAATTTGATATTAAATATATATATATATATATGAACTAAAGGTTTTTACCATGTCGATCTTCCAACGAGATGTGGATCAAGCCGGATGTGCAAGTCCCGGCCCGGTTGTTGGACTAACTCCTCGATGGTCATGATTCGAGGAGCTTGACTCTGCGACTCTGGGATAGTCGATGCGGCCGGACTTGGTGGTTCTGCCCCTCGAGTCGAACCACCGGTATGTCGAGGTTGTTGCATCCCTTGAGAAGAACCACCGATGGTCATGTTCGCGAAACCCTCGTACGCCCTGAAAAAAAAACGCAAAATTTGTTAGATATTAAACGCAAACGCAAACTATAATATTGATTCGCAAAAGAAAAAACGATTACTATTAAAATATTCAGAATAACGCGAAACAATGACCAAAAACCGTAACAATTACCAAAAATTCAAAATATTACGAAAAACCCGAAAAAATTATGAAAATTAGACAAACAGTTTTTATGAAAATTTCAAAAATTCATAAAATTATAAGAAATTTATGAAAAAGAGTAATAATAAATTCATTAATTATACAAATGATTAAATTAAAAAAAAATCCGAAAAATCTTAAAAATATCTTAGATTTAAAAATGTGTTATATACATGATTTCTATAACATTTAAAAAATAGATTTTTGTATTTTTAATCTAAAAATTATCTATTAAAGTTTATATTTATAACAAAAATCCAAAAATCCAAAAAATCCAATTGTGTAAGAAACCCAACAAATCCAAAAAATCTAATTAAACCAAAAAATCCAAAAAAATTATGAAAAACACTATGTGTAAACAACAAATCCAAAAACTATAATCTAACAACAAATCCTACAAATCTAACCCACAAATCTCACAAATGTAACCACAAATCATAAGAACTAACATCCTAATCTCCAATCTAACCCACAAATCTCACAAATCTAACCACAAATCATAAGAACTATCATCCTAATCTCTAATCTAACCACAAAACTCAAACTAAACAACTAACATCCTTACATGGTGATAAGTTGTCGGCGGGAGAAGACGGCGGCGGGAGGAGAGACGGCGGCTCCGGCGACGAACGACGGCTCCAGCGGACGGCTGCTCCGGCGGCGATCTACAAACCAAGAAGAAAAGAGGAAGAGAAGAGGGAGAGAAGAGAAGGAAGAGGAAGAGGGAGAGAAGAGAAGGAAGAGGAAGAGGCACTTACCGGCGAGGAAGGAAGACGGAGGCGGTCGGCGGAGAGAGAATCGGAGAGAGAGAAGAGAGATCGATGAAGAAATGAAGAAGACGATGCGGTACAGGTATTTAGATTTAGGGGTGGTCGGAATTCCGTCGGTTTTCAAAAAATACGAAACCGCCTGAATATTTCATTTAGCGGTTAATTTTCGCGGGTTTAATTTCATTCTGGTCGGAAATCGGTCGGTAATTCCGACAGGATTCCGACCATTCATAATATTGCGTGTCTCGGGTTGATATATATTGTTAACACTTGGCATTTTTTTGAAAAAAAATTACATTGGTCGGAAATTGGTCGGTAATTGCGACAGGATTCCGACCATTCATAATATTGCGTGTCTCGGGTTGATATATATTGTTAACACTTGGCATTTTTTCGAAAAAAAATTACATTGGTCGGAAATTGGTCGGAAATTTCCAACCAATTTCCGACCAGATAGGGTATAGGGTATGAAATTCTAAAATTGAATACCGTATAAAACATCTAAATATCATAGGTATGAAAACAATATGGCAAGGTAGACATAAATAGAGTATATGACGATTTTTATGAATCGATAAGAGAACGGGTTTAACCTCTCTTAACGAAACATATAACTTATACTTACACTATTCGTTTTCTTGTAAGGTTTGGATTAGATGTTCAAGAATATTGATTCTTAAGATAAAAATTAGTATTTCATACACGGTTTAGGGTTTATAAATCCAACATAAAACTTTAGAATTTCCTTATAATTTCCGACTAATTTCCTTATAATTTCCGACTAATTTCCGACTATTTATCTATATTGGTCGGAAATTGGTCGGAAATTCCTTGATATTTCCGACCAATTTCCGACCATATAGGGTTTAGGGTTAAAAACTCTTAATTTTGAAACTGTATACTCTTTAAAAAACATGTAAACATCTTATGTCTAACATATATATGCCCCAAAATAAATATTTAATAGAGTATATGATGTTTTTATAAATTGAAAGTATATTGAGTTAAACATTTCATAACGAAACATTAACCTTATACGTATACTTTTCGGTTTCTTGTAGGTTTTTTATTATATGCCCAAAATTGTTTTACTTAAGCTTTATAGACATTTAATTATTTCAAAAGATCATATCTAACCATATTAAACATAGTCCATATCAATATTTATGCGTTTTGAGGTTTCGAAACCCCAATGGGTCGGAATTTGGTCGGAAATGACGAGAAATTTCGACCAATTACCGACCGCGTATAAATGGTCGGTATTTTGGTCGGAATTCAGTCGGCATTTCTGAAAGTTTCCGACCATTTTCCGACCACCAAGGAATTTTTTAGCCGGGGGAATATTTACCCGGGACAAGTTTTAGCCGGGCCAAATATAATTCAATCATTCCCGACCAATTACAGACCGCGTTTAAATGGTCGGCATTTTGGTCGGAATTTAGTCGGCATTTCTGAAAGTTTCCGACCATTTTCCGACCACCAAGGAATTTTTTAGCCGGGGGAAGATTTACCCGGGACAAGTTTTAGCCGGGCCAAATATAATTCAATCATTCCCGACTAATTACCGACCGCGTTTTGTGTCCGGTCGGAAAATGGTCGGAATGTAGAGTTAAATGTATTAAAAAATACGTACACCATATTTAAGCATTTGAACAATTTTGAAAATTTTGTTTATTTAAAATAGATGCATATGAAAAAACATTTTGACAAATTTATTCTGATGAATAAAATGATATAGATGTATAGGTAGAATCCTTATTAATTAAAAATATTCGTACAACTAATTAAAGCATGTGAAAAAAGTTTCATAAATTTGGTACTTAAAAATAAATGCATATAAAATATTTTTTACAAAAACTATTCTGAGTCCGATGAATAATCTGAAGAAGCTGAATCGGATTCCTCATCAAATTCTCCTCTCTCTTCTTCAAAATCCTCAAATAGTTCGCCCATGCCGGTGAAGTCAACCACAAGGTCAACCTCTAGAGAATGCTCGATTTCACCTAAATTAGCAATTGGCATTTCCTGTAAAGGATCATGCTCAGAAACACCAGATATCATTCCTCTTGGTTGTATGGATGTTACTGCAATCCACGGATCTTGCTTGTTCCTAACACGGGGGTATCGAATGTAGGAAACCTGGTCTGCTTGTGAAGCAAGAATAAATGGATCGTATTTGCGATGTCGCTTGCCTCCGTGAACAGATGTCACACCAAATTCGTCCTGACGTAGACCTTCCACTGGATCATACCAATCGCAATAGAACACAATGCACTTCAAACCAATCATTCTTGGATATTTGACTTCTAATATTTCGCGGAGTATTCCGTAGTAGACAAATTCTCCGGATGTAGACGAAATACCGTAGTTGCAAGTTGTCCTTGAACTCCCTTCACGAAAAGCCTTAAAAGCATACCCCCGAGTGCAATACATCGGATAAACACTTGGAACAAAAGTAGGGCCACGCACCATCTCAACTAACCATGTGGGAATCGATGTCCCGGTAGTATTAATCTGATCAACCTGTACAATTTGTGGACACTCATAAACAATATGTGTAAGTATGTAAAATTTAGTTTAATTGCGGGAAATCGAGCACTTACGTAATATTTCAACCAATCCGTGAATTCATTCTGTTTACGGACCATAAGCTCATCCTCTGTGCAATTTGGAAACCAATTCCTTATTTGCTCCATGTATATACTGTGAATAAAACAAATACATTATTCAAAATACTATCAAGGATTAATTTATGGTAATTACTAAACAAATACATTATTCAAAATCAAGTGACGTACCTCTCATATTCGAAAATGTCTACGCAGTTTGTCAGAAGATATGTATGCAAATGCCTTTGTTCCTCCTCTGTTAGTCGTCTAGACCTTCCTTTTCCACTAAGCCTTCCAATTTCTGCAAAAATATTTGGGACATAGACCGGATACAGCGGTTTTTCTCCTCCATCATCATGACGTGCAGGTCGTCTACTTTTAGTCTTCACCGAAGATGGAAAGTAGTAGCTAGCAAAGTTGGATGCTTCTTCATTCACGCTCTGTGCAACAATAGAACCCTCGACTCTTGCAAGATTTTTCACCTTCTTCTTTAGGTGGAGCATATATCGCTCAAACGGATACATCCATCGATATTGAACTGGCCCACCAAGTCTTGCTTCCCTAGGAAGATGAATAGGAAGATGTTCCATAACATCGAAAAATGCTGGTGGAAATATTTTCTCGAGGTTGCATAGTAGAGCCGGTATCTTCTCCTCCAAATTTTGGATACCGTCTGCTGTAAGTGATCTCGTGCATAAATCCCGGAAGAAAGCACCGATCCCTGCATAAATGATAAATAAAATTAGTAAAATTTAGACAATTTAGATAAATTTAGTAAAATTTAGATATAATTTTGTAAATTATAAATGTACCTGCAATAGCTCCATGGACGTTTCTAGGAAGAAGACCGGCAAAGGCAAATGGAAGGAGGCGTTGCATGATAACGTGACAATCATGACTCTTCAACCCTGAAAACTTCCCTTCTCCAATATTAACGCAATTACGAAGGTTAGATGCGTATCCGTCTGGGAATTGAACACTATGCGTAATCCAGTCGAAGAACACCTCTTTTGAAGGCTCATCCAAACGGAAAGCGGGGGCCTGAGATTTTCCGTTCGCCATTATATGGAGTTCCTTCCGAGAACAAATTTCTGGCAAATCCAATCTGGCTTTCAAATTATCTTTCGTCTTCCCTTGCACATTTAGAACAGTATTAATGATGTTGTCAAAAAAGTTTTTTTCAATGTGCATGACATCTAGATTATGGCGCAGCAGATGGTTCTTCCAATATGGCAAATCCCAAAAAATACTCCTCTTGTTCCAATTGTGGTACTCGCCACAACCATCTACGGGAAAATGACCATTACCACCACATGAAACCGTCTTCTCAGCACCAAAATCTCTCAACTGAGTGATGATGTTATTCCCATCCGGCTCAGGAGGTGGACCATCAAATACTTTTTTGTTCTTCTTAAACAATGTCGTGCTCCGACGATATGGATGATCATGCGGCAGAAATCGTCGATGACAATCGAACCAAGAAGCCTTTCGACCGTGCTTCAATTGGAACGCATCAGTGTTATCTTGACAATACGGGCACGCCAACCTTCCATGAGTCGACCATCCAGATAGCATACCAAATGCTGGAAAATCACTTATGGTCCACATAAGTACCGCACGCATAGTGAAATTCTGTTGGAGAGAAACATCGAACGCTTGAACACCATCTTTCCATAACATTTTCAACTCATAAATTAATGGCTGCAAGAAAATATCAAGGGACCTCTTAGGATGCTCCGGTCCGGGGACAAGAATCGTGAGGAACAAAAACTCTCGTTTCATGCACAAACTAGGCGGCAAATTGTAAGGTGTGACTATTACTGGCCACAATGAATATTGCCTCCCATGTTTCCCAAAAGGGTTGAATCCATCTGTAGATAACCCGAGGTATACGTTACGTGGCTCAGCCGCAAAACTAGGATACACCTCTTGAAAATGTTTCCACGCTTCTGCATCTGAAGGATGCGCAATCTCTCCATATGAGTTATGTTCTGCATGCCATCTCATAGCTCCTGCCGTGCGCTCGGATTGATATAACCTCTTCAACCTATCTGTTAACGGCAAATACCACATCCGTTTATGTGGAACTGGTACTCTTCCACCCGTTTCCTGATACCGAGGTTTCCCACAAAAACGACACTTGCGACGGTTTTCGTCCTTTCTCCAGTATATCATACTATTGTCGATGCACACATCTATCATCTGATACGGCAATCCAAGACCAGCTACAAGTTTCTGAACCTCGTAGTATGAAGCCGGTGAGAGATTATCTTCAGGTAAAAGATCTTTCACAAAATCAGCTATCGCATCCACACAATCCTCTGCCAAGTTGAAATCGGTCTTTATTGTCATCAACCTGCTTGCAGTTGATAAAGGCGATATTCCCTCTCTACATCCTTCGTATAGTGGATGCTTAGCTGCATCTAGCATATCAAAAAACTTCCGAGCTTCTAAATTAGGTTCCTCTATTCTAATACCATCTGGAACATACGATGCTACGTTTTCGCGATACGCATCATTCACCATCTGAACGTTTGCATCTACTTCCGGTGTTGATTCCTCTATTCTACCCGAATAATTAAAACCACTACAATGATGTTGCACCATTGCATCAGTTTCTCCATGCGTATACCAAATCTTATAACTCGGCATTAACCCATTCCTATAAAGATGCTTCCATACATCCCCAACAGAGACTAATCTATGATTCCGACATTTAGGACAAGGACAATACAATTTACCGTATTCCGACGTCATGCTATTGTTTGTCGCAAATGTCATGAATTCCTCAACACCTTGTGCATACTCATCCGTCAGTAAATTCGTCGCTGGATCTTGCCGTGGTCTATCCATCCACGATCGAAAATAATCTCTAGTAGTGTTTGGATTTGAAGAAGACATTTTCAATTTTTTTTTTTTGCTGTAAATTGTGAATGAGGGTGGTGTTGTATTTATAATTAAAATTTCCGCGGATTTCCGACCGATTTCCGACCAATTTCCGACCAATGTAAAATTCTAACGGCTATGAAACGGCTAGTGCAACGGGTAGATTAACGTATATATTTCGTCGGAATTTAGTCGGATTACTTACTGGTCGGAAATTGGTCGGAAATGTGATTAAATTTCTGACCACGTTCCGACTATACTAATATTCACCAACGGCTTTAAACGGTTAATTCAACGGGTATATTAACGTATATCTCGTCGGAAAACTGTCGGAAATTGGTCGGAAATTTCCGACCAATTTCCGACGATTTAATCGGTCTCCAATACTTCGTCGGAATTTAGTCGGATTATGTGATGGTCGGAAATTGGTCGGGAATTGAATCCAATTTCCGTCC
The DNA here is from genome assembly GCA_030161315.1 of Eutrema japonicum. NCBI lineage: Eukaryota > Viridiplantae > Streptophyta > Magnoliopsida > Brassicales > Brassicaceae > Eutrema > Eutrema japonicum. The sequence goes on from BSQW01000013.1 coordinate 48,076,836, forward strand.
GATTTCCGACTGATATCCGACTATTATAATAACGTATACATCATCGGAAAACAGTCGGAAAATTGGTCGGAAATGCCGACTAATTTCCGACGATTGTTAGTCAGTCTCCAATACGTCGGAAATCCGTCGGTATTTCCGACCAAATTTCCGACCAACATAAAATTGTCGGGAATTACCGACCAATTTCCGACGGGTGTGTTTTAATCGGAATATCGTCGGAATATGGTCGGAAATTCCCGACCATTTTAAATTGGTCGGAAATGTGGTCGGAAATCGTGATGTTTTCTTGTAGTGTGACTTTTGTTGCCTAAATTGTGATAAGAACGCACTTAGAGTATGCAGGGAAGAAAAAACCCCATGCACGGACGCTCATGAAAAAAAGGGAGGACAATTGGTGCTTTACATTTTGAGAGAGAAGAAGTTGAGGTTTCCTAATGAGTTTGCTTTGTGAACTTTGGCTATTGGCTTCAATACTCTTCTTTATTTCAGTCTGCGTTTAATGATTTCAAGGAGGCCTGGTTGATTTGAATATGGATTAATTAGGATCCTCGTTGAGAAGGTTAAGTTAGAACAGACATGCATGTGTATCTGTTCTAGGGTACGAGGATACGCTCAAAGTGGTCACTCTATCGATGTACCTTGGATATAAAGTCACAACTTTGTTTAAGTACACTACTGGCTAGATTACTTGAGCAGTTACACAAAACAGAAATATCGACTTTTCTTTATCGGTTGATACTTTCCTACTTCCTTTATTTGGTATTCCATTTTATGATGAGTTTCTGAGAAACAGTTATGCCAATTGAATATCAACACACAATTTTCTCATTCTCATCTGTTCAAAATTCCTGATTCGAGAGATGATAATTTTGTTTTATTTTCTCAAAGAAATATGCTAGACAATTGGCATAAGTACTGTGATGTGGGATTTTTAAAAGGGTATGATGAAATTTTGTTTGATTATTCCTTTCAATACTTAGTGGAATTCATTGATATAGCCAAACACTTTAAGAAAAAAGAAAATGAGCCCACATCATCAAAATCACAACGATCGGGTTATAACCACATCATCAAAATCACTACTGTTAATCCAAATGATTACCGAAGAGATTAAAATGTTATAATATAGTGTGAAAAGGAGGTGAGATTTTCGTAGGTAGAAGGAAGACAATTTTTACGACGAATACACTACAAGAAAACTATCAATTTCTAACGAAAATTTACGACCGTTTTAAATCGATGTAACTTTACATCGACATTACGACGACATTACGACGAAATATGTGTTGGATGTAAAATCGTCGTAAATATATATCGTCGTAATTTCGATGTAAAATTACGACCATTTTACGACGACATTACGACGACAATATAAATCGTCGTAATATCGATGTAACTTTACATCGATATTACGACGAATATGGCTTCTGCAAATTACGTTGATATTACGACGTAATATCGTCGTAATGTCGTCTTGGGTTAAGGAGCAGACCGTTGTATTCCCACTTCTGATGATCTGGCCAACAAAGAACTCTAGGGGTCTAGTTTTCTACATTCATAAATACCAACTACCATAAGTGAAAGATACATAGAATTGGACATCCTTATATTACGATTTACATAGATGTCCAATTCTATGAATCATTCACCTATGGTAGTAATGAAAACTGTCTTTACATGAAAACAAGATCCCACATGATTCTTTGTTGGCAAGATCATCAAGAAGTGGGAACACAATGATCAGCATAAGAACCCAAGGAAACGTGGAAATGTATATATTTAGTGTGTATTTTTTTTTTGAGTTACCATTGAAGGTGTGGAAGGTATTTATAGAAATTTTCTAGAAATTAACAACGGATTTGCAACGAAAATTTACAACGGTTTTACATCGAATAGCATTACAACGATTTTACATCGAATATACGATGAAATTACGTCGAAAATATTTGATGTAAATAATTAGGTTACCTATAAGAAACCGTGTTTTACCAAATTCTCAGAGTTGACGTGAAATCGTCGTGATACCGATGTCACTATTTACGTCGTAACATCGTCGTAAAACTACGATGAATTTACGACGATTTAGTTTTAATTTACATGTTTGGTTTATCAATGTATATCGTGTTTTACATAACTTCTAATCATAGTATAAACATGATAATCCATCGTATAATCGTCGTTGTTGAATCTGTTGTTAAATATTAAAGGTATTAGATGCACAAATATACTTCGTTCTTACTTCCAGGATATGTGTATTGTGATTTAGGGTTTAGGATATAGATTTAATCTATTACAATGAAATTACGATGGATTCGTCGTAAATTCGTTGTAAAAATTACAACGATTTTACGACGAATCCGTCGTAATTTCGTTGTAATACTTAAAATTTAGGGTATAGGGTTTGATTTACATGTTTGATTTTTTTTTATCTTATATCTTGTTTTACGTAAGTTCTAATCATAGTATAAACAAGTTAAAGTTTTTACAAAATCATTTACATTATTTAAGTCATGCATGTTACGAATATATACTTATAAGAACGAATGCTATACATTATTATGTAAGATAAGAAAATTGGTGACGATATAGATTCAATCGTCGTTATTGAATCTGTTGTTAAATATTAGAAGTATTAGATGCACAAATATACTTCGCTCTTACTTCCAGGATATGTGTATTGCGATTTACGGTTTAGGGTATAGATTTAATCTTTTACAACGAATTTACAACGGATTCGTCGTAAATTCGTTGTAAAAAGGATTCGTCGTAAATTCGTTGTAAAAATTACAACGATTTTACAACGAATTCGTCGTAATTTCGTTGTAATACTTAAAATTTAGGGTTTAGGGTTTGATTTACATGTTTAGTTTTTTTTTTTATCATATATCTTGTTTTACGTAAGTTCTAATCATAGTATAAACAAGTTTAAGTTTTTACAAAATCATTTACATTATTTAAGTAATGCATGTTACGAATATATACTTATAAGAACGAATGCTATACATTATTATGTAAGATAAGGAAATTGGTGACGATATAGATTCAATTGTCGTTATTAAATCTGTTGTTAAATATTAGAAGTATTAGATGCACAAATATACTTCGTTCTTACTTCCAGGATATGTGTATTGCGATTTACGGTTTAGGGTATAGATTTAATCTTTTACAACGAATTTACAACGGATTCGTCGTAAATTCGTTGTAAAAAGGATTCGTCGTAAATTCGTTGTAAAAATTACAACGATTTTACAACGAATCCGTCGTAATTTCGTTGTAATACTTAAAATTTAGGGTTTAGGGTTTGATTTACATGTTTAGTTTTTTTATCTTATATCTTGTTTTACGTAAGTTCTAATCATAATATAAACAAGTTTAAGTTTTTACAAAATTATTTACATTATTTAAGTCATGCATGTTACGAATATATACTTATAAGAACGAATGCTATACATTATTATGTAAGATAAGGAAATCGGTGACGATATAGATTCAATCGTCGTTATTGAATCTGTTGTTAAAAGTTAGAAGTATTAGATGCACAAATATACTTCGTTCTTACTTCCAGGATATGTGTATTGCGATTTACGGTTTAGGGTATAGATTTAATCTTTTACAACCAATTTACGACGGATTCGTCGTAAATTCGTTGTAAAAATTACAACGATTTTACGACGAATCCGTCGTAATTCCGTTGGAAATCGAAATATTTAATTTACCGCGTGGGGGAAAATTTTCAATAGGTTGAATTTTCGATTTTCACTATTACGACGATTTTACGACGGAATCGTCGTAAAATCGTCGTAAATTACCAATGATTTTACGACGACCACAAAATCTATATATACGTGACCCGATTTTTCCTCCCTCACAATCTCACACAAACTCACTCTCTCTCTAAAACGCTCTCACCTCTCTCTACCTACGGAAAAAGTAAAAAAATTATTTTTTGATTTTTTAAATTATATTATTGTTTGTGAGGATTTTGAATTGTTAGTTAGGATTGTAATTTTTATTAGTTAGGATTGGACTTATTAGTTAGGAATGGAATTATATTATATCGGAATTGAGTTATTTTTAAATATTTTTTTAGATATGGCGCCACGTAAGACACACTATCGGCAGTTTCTCGAGACGGGACCGAGTGCTAATTCGCAACTCCCGTCATCTTCTGCGACACCGTCCGCTGTTCCGGATTCTTTTTCCCAACCAGCGCCGCCTCCAGAAGAAAGTGCTCGACCGCCGTTGTTGTATGCGGGATTGAATGTCGAAGATATTTTGCAGTCGCCGGGGCATGATTCTTTAGATCGGTTAGATCCGCGAAGGCTCCCGAATAGTTTATATTAAGAATTTTATTTTGTATTTTAAATTTTATTTTAAATTTTGAATAGATTTATAAAATTTTAATTTATAAATATAATTTTATTATTATTTTTTTTTTTAATTTTAATTGAAAAAAGAAATAATATATTATATATATATGTATTACATCGAGTTTACATCGACTCAACATTTACATCGATTTTACATCGTTCAATAATTTACGATGAATTTACATCGAATATTTTACATCGATTTACCAACGTATTTACAGCTACCTATTACGACGAATTGTCAAAACAAAAATTGTATAATTCGATGTAAAATCGATGTAATGTTTCATCCTATTACGACGAATTGACGACGGATTGTCGAAAAAAAAATTGTATAATTCGATGTAAAATCGATGTAATGTTTCGATGTAAAATCGATGTAATGTATTCGTCGTAAAATCGATGTAAATTTACATCGATTTTACGACGAATAATATACGACGATTTTACGACGATTTTTAGTCCTCCTTAATGTTACGACCAATTTACGACGATTTCCGATTAACGACGATCATATTACGACGAATTGTTATTCGTCGCTAATCCGTCGTAAACCATGTTTTACAACCAATTTTCGACGATTCTGTTAGTTGTAAAAGGGCAGTTTTCTTGTAGTGATAGATCGGGAGTTATAAGAGACAGGTCGGGTGTATGTGATGAACTGGTCGGGGACCGTGAACAAGACAGATTATTTAGACTTTCGAACTAGTTCCGAAGGGAATCCAGTTCGGGGTTCTAAATAATATTGTTACAACAGTGCAGAGAGAGAGAGAGAGAGAGTAATATCTGAGAGAATAATAAATTCGGATCCCCTCATAAATGCATGCTAAGGGGTATTTATAGCGGGGGTATGCTGCCTGCTCCCCGTGATTCCGGGGTGACGTGGCGCTTCGAGCGCTTTTCGCGGGTGTGGTGTCTCGAGACGTGCGTTCCAGTTTCTACGGTGGATAGGTTATGATGAGCTTGGCACCGTGCTCCTACGCAGGTAGTACACTGTTTAGCGAACTACCCTCCACGTGTCATCTTCTCCCTTGGTCCTTGCGCACAGAGTTGGTGAGATGTCAGCGCGAGCTCGGTGTGCACTGTGCTCCTACGCAGGTAGTACACTGTTTAGCGAACTACCCTCCACGTGTCATCTTCTCCCTTGGTCCCTCCGCGCAGAGTTGGTGAGATGTCAGCGCGAGCTCGGTGGGTCCCTGTGTTGACTTTTGGCTGGACTTGGATTTGATGAGCTTTATTTGCTGAGATGGGCCTAGCTAATTGAGAGTGCTAAGTCCACCTCCAACAATTGCCCCCCCCCCCCCCCCAGTTCGGTGTCAGGATGCGTGGTGAATGCATCAAATTTTGATTTTTTGTTAGCTCGGCGCATCTCAGGTCGGTCCTCAATATTTTAGGGTTTACTGTGGAGACAGGTTGGGCGGGAACAATTGATCACACTTGTCGGTTCCTACGCTAAAACTGGGGATTGATCGCGCGTGTCGGCCACGCGAGGGAGTGTAAAAGACGTTTTCACGTTCTCCAAGGCGACCCTCTACTTTCTGCGCACGGATACCGAAGCGATGTCATCATTAGGGTTTTGGTAATCCCGCCTTTTCGCCAAGTGTCGGGCCGTCGATTCCCTTTCCCCTTTTGCTTCTATTTAAACTCTCCTCCTTCTTCTTCCTCCTTTTATTTTTATTCTCCTGCGCGTAGATTTAAGGTAATCTCTTCCTTCTTCTTTTCTGCAAAGTTTTTGTTCGGGATTTCATCTTTAGGGGTCTTCACCGTTTTGTGTTTACCGGAACTTCTCTCCCCTCCTTCTAGCGCCAACTGTTGATCCAAATGAATACCTGGGAGATTAAAATGTTATAATATAGTGTGAAAAGGAGGTGAGATTTTCGTAGGTAGAAGGGAGACAACTTTTACGAAGAATAGATCGGGAGTTATAAGAGACAGGTCGTGTGTATGTGATGAACATGTCGGGGACCGTGTCCTTTGTATTTATGGTTGAAACAAGACAGATTATTTAGGCTTTCGAACTAGTTCCGAAGGGAATCCAGTTCGGGGTTCTAAATAATGTTGTTACAACAGTGCAGAGAGAGAGAGAGAGAGAGAGAGAAAGTAATATCTGAGAGAATAATAAATTCGGATCCCCCTCATAAATGCATGCTAAGGGGTATTTATAGCGGGGGTATGCTGCCTGCTCCCCGTGATTACGGGGTGACGTGGCGCTTCGAGCGCTTTTCGCCGGTGTGGTGTCTCGAGACGTGTGTTCCTGTTTCTACGGTGGATAGGTTATGATGAGCCCGGCACCGTGCTCTTACGCAGTTAGTACACTGTTTAGCGAACAACCCTCCACGTGTCATCTTCTCCCTTGGTCCCTCCGCGCAGAGTTGGTGAGATGTCAGCGCGAGCTCGGTGTGCACCGTGCTCCTACGCAGGTAGTACACTGTTTAGCAAACTACCCTCCACGTGTCATCTTCTCCCTTGGTCCCTCCGCGCAGAGTTGGTGAGATGTCAGTGCGAGCTCGGTGGGTCCCTGTGTTGACTTTTGGCTGGGCTTGGATTTGATGGGCTTTATTTGCTGAGATGGGTCTAGCTAATTAGGGGTGCTAAGTCCACCTCCAACAATTGCCCCCCCCCCCCAGTTCGGTGTCAGGAGGCGTGGTGAATGCATCATTAGGGTTTTGGTAATTTCGCCTTTTCGCCAGGTGTCGGACCGTCGTTTCCCTTTCCCCTTTTCCTCCTATTTAAACTCTCCTTCTTCCTCTTCCTCCGTTTATATTTATTTCTTCTGCGCGTAGATTTAAGGTAACCTCTTCCTTCTTCTTTTCTGCAAAGTTTTTGTTCGGGATTTCATCTTTAGGGTTCTTCACCGTTTTGAGTTTACCGGAACTTCTCTCCCCTCCTTCTAGCGCCAACTGTTGATCCAAATGATCACCGGGGATATTAAAATGTTATAATATAGTGTGAAAAGGAGGTGAGATTTTCGTAGGTAGAAGGTAGACAACTTTTACGAAGAATAGATCGGGAGTTATAAGAGACAGGTCGGGTGTATGTGATGAACAAGTCGGGGACCGTGTCCTTTGTATTTATGGTTGAAACAAGACAGATTATTTAGACTTTCGAACTAGTTCCGAAGGGAATCCAGTTCGGGGTTCTAAATAATGTTGTTACAACAGTGCAGAGAGAGAGAGAGAGAGAGTAATATTTGAGAGAATAATAAATTCGTATCCCCCTCATCGATGCATGCTAAGGGGTATTTATAGCGGGGGTATGCTGCCTGCTCCCCGTGATTCTGGGGTGACGTGGCGCTTCGAGCATTTTTCGCGGGTGTGGTGTCTCGAGACGTGCGTTCCAGTTTCTACGGTAGATAGGTTATGATGAGCTCGGCACCGTGCTCCTACGCAGGTAGTACACTGTTTAACGAACTACCCTCCACGTGTCATCTTCTCCCTTGGTCCCTCCGCGCAGAGTTGGTGAGATGTCAGCGCGAGCTCGGTGTGCACCGTGCTCCTACGCAGGTAGTACACTGTTTAGCGAACTACCCTCCACGTGTCATCTTCTCCTTTGGTCCCTCCGCGCAGAGTTGGTGAGATGTCAGCGCGAGCTCGGTGGATCCCTGTGTTGACTTTTGGATGGGTTTGAATTTGATGAGCTTTATTTACTGAGATGGACCTAGATAATTGAGGGTGCTAAGCCCACCTCCAACAACTACTATCCCTATTATATATTTTGGGGCTTTAAGCATGTAAGTATATTTTGTTTTGTTTTTTCTCAAAACAAGATTGTATCACATGAGATTTTTTTCATTGTACTTTTGTTTTTAGCTTAGGTAATGTCCAAAGGTTTTGATTTTGAAAAAGAAAAAGCATTTTTTGCTCTTTCTTTTGTGCAACAAAACTTTCATGTTAATTTGATTTCATGTTTCTATTTCCATTTCTCAATTTCATGTTTGTTTTTTTCATCTGACTCAATAAAGAAGATATATGGTTTAGGTTTTTTTTGTGTTGTTCGCTTAGATAATCTCCAAGGTTTTTGATTTTTAGAAAAGAAAAATAACATTTTTCTTATTTTTCTCTTAAGGAAGAATAACTTTCATGTTTGTTTTTACATTTGACTCAAGATATAATAAATAGAGTTCAAGGTTTTTGTGTTGTTAGTTTAGGTGATCTCTAAAGATTTTGATTTTGAAAAGAAAAACATTTTTTATCTTTCTCTTGAGAAATGAAACTTTGTTCAAAATATCAATTATTCATTTTTCGTTGGACTTTTTGTAGTTGTTGTTAGCTTAGGTAATCTCCAGATGTTTTGATATTGAGGAAAAAAACATTATTTTAAACTTTATCTTGAGGAACATCATTTTATTCAAAATATACAACAAAACAAATTAAGACACGCAAATACTACGGAAAGTTGGCATTTTGGAGTTGAAACTGCTCAATAGAGAATCAATGTTTTTTTTTTTTTTTAAGAATCAAAATCATGATTGTGTCAAGCTTGACAAATATATACCCACATCTGATTTTGAGAAAAATAGTTTTTTTTCGGAAGTTACAAAAAAATAACATTTTCTGTACTTTTGAGAAAAAAATACAATTTCCACTTCTCGGTTGATTTTTATTTTGAATGACGAGGGTTTAGCGTTTTTGTTATTTTATTCTCCCATTTATGTATTCCTCATTGGTTGTTTTGACTGTGCTTTTTTTTTTATAAGCCCCAAATCTACAAGGGCAATGTTCTTTGTAATCCGATCATCTATGTCAATGATGTTTATTGCCATTTGGGTCTTTGGTTCAGTTTTGGTCAAATGAAATGTGGAAAGCTATTGATCTCGTATTCGTTCAGTATTGGAAAAGGTTGCTAATCTAAGCAAATGGCACGAGGTTCGATGCCATAAGAGTTCCGGTTAATTTATGCTATTTTTGGAAAGAATCAATAAAACAGTTTTGGGAATTAATCTTCAAGGCATCAGGCAGGGATTCCATATGGGTCGATTCGCATAGAAATAAACATCACTTCCACATGATGTAGCTTGAAACCAAATGCCTTCGTTATGTGTGATGGTGATGAGGTTGGATGTCCATTAAAATTAACAGACACATCTTTTACTATTGGTAGATTTAACAGCCTTGTAGCTGATGGTTGACCAATGCCTTGTTTACGAGCCTTGGGCCAAGAGTAGTGGGCTGTGTCTCCATTTGTGCACCAAAAGAGAGTGGGGCTAAAAATGGTTGCAATAGTTACAAATGTTGCATAACGACGACACCTAATGGAATTGGACATGTGACCGGTTTTAGTATACGTTTCGTTGATGAAAATTGTCACAATAAAAAAACATTGGTTGATGAAAGTTATCAAATAAAATGTGGTAAGATTTTGATACTATATCCATTCGGAATTGGAGATGGCGGTTTAAGATTTTGATACTATATCTATTCAGCTTATGTTATTTTTTGCCAAGGATCAATAAAACAATTTTGGAAATTAAACTTCCAAGTCAGTATGCACCAGTTCTATATGGGTCAATTCACATCAAAATTAAAATCTCTTTCACATGATGTAGCTCTCAATCACATGTCTTTGTTAAGTCACATGGAAAAAATGTTGGCGATCCATTAAACTTAAGGTGCATACTAGGCGTGGGCATTCGGGTACCCGTTCGGGTTCGGGTCGGTTCTTTCGGGTATCGGGTCTTTCATGTATTGGGTTGAAGGATCCATTCGGGTATTTATAAAATTCGGTTCGGGTTCGGGTTCGGTTCGGGTATTTTCGGGTCGGTTCCGGATACCCGAAATATAGGAAAAAACTAAAAAAATACTAAATTTGATTAAAATTTGGTTAAATTTTGACAAATATAATTAAGAATTTTCAAATTTTTTATTATTTTAGATATTTCGGTTATTTCGGTCTAACAATAATTGATATTTTTGGGTTTTATAATTATAATTTTGGGTAATTGGATTATATCAAGTCTAAATATAATTAATATTTTGGGTATATAATTATATTTCGGGTATTTCGGGTACCCATTCGGTTCTCGGTTCGGTTCGGGTTCGGTTTCGGTTCTTCAGGTATCCGAGTCTAAGATCCGTTCGGGTATTTTGTCGGTTCCGGGTTCGGTTCGGTTCCCTTTTTTCGGGTCGGGTTCGGTTCGGTTCTTCGGTTCCGGGTATTTTGCCCAGCCCTAGTGCATACCTTTTATCATTGGTCGCTACAACAACTTTTAAAATTTGGATTTGGTTTTGGTTTGCATTATTTGGATTTGTCTTTGGAATTTTTACAAATTTGGGTTTGGGTTTATTAAGAGATATAGGCTTATTGGGTATATATGTATTGGGCCTTATATAGTTAGGATTATTTTACCTCTGTATATATAGAGAATTGTCTCCTTTGTAAAACCCTAATCAGAAAATATACAGAATTTCAGAGAGTTCTTCTGATTCTTACATGGTATCAGAGACAAGTTATTCTGCACGGATTTTGCACGGGATCGATTTTTGTACGGGATCGATTTCTGCACAGTTTTTGCACAAGATTGATTTTTGAACGGTTTTTGCACGGGATCGATTTCTGCACAGTTTTTGCACGGGATCGATTTCTTCACAGTTTTTGCACGAGATCAATTTTCTGCACGGTTTTTGCACGAAAATCAGACACGCGATTTTGCACGAATTTTGCACGGTCGTCGTCGAGGTTAGGGTTTGGTGACAAATTAATATTCAATTGAGTTGTTTATTTGTGATAATGGAGAAGATGGGAGTTGAGAAAACAGGATCTGCGGAATGCGTTTCTTTGAAAAAGTTTGGTTTTGAGCAGAATGTAGGTGCGGAAGGCCCTTTGGATATGATGAAAGACGAGGCTGCGGAAGGCGCTTCATGTAGACACAATACTAGGGTTGCACACACACATGTTGTGTCGACTCATGCTATGACAGGACTGAAGAAAGAACAGTGGGATCGGCTATTGAGTATGATAGAGCCAAATACAGAATCTTCAAACAGTGTTATTGGTACGAGATATATAGATGAGTGGATTATTGATAGTGGTGCATCGCACCATATGACAGGTACATTGAGGGACATGTTCGATGTGCATCCGATCTCACCATGTTGGGTGGGTCTGCCTAATGGAAATGTGGTTGCTGCTGATAGAGTAGGAAGTGTGGTATTGACAGAGAAGTGTACTTTGACACATGTGCTCTTCGTCAAGGAACTTAAGTGCAATCTCATCTCTGTGTCACAAGTTATTGATGAGATGAATTGCATTGTGTGGTTCTCGAAGCAGTTGTGTGTGTTGAAAGATATTGCTTTGCAGATTCCGATCGCAATGGGTGAAAGGAAAGATGGGTTGTATTTTCTTCAAGGTACTCATAAAAGTGTGAATGTGGCGAAGGTTAGTAAGGTGGGGTCTCTGGAACTTTGGCATCGAAGAATGGGACATGCTTCTGAAAAGGTGATTAAGAAATTGCCAGAAGTGGATCAAAAGAGTGGTGGTGTCTCTGATTGCGATGTTTGCTTCCGAGCAAAGCAATGTCGTAATGTCTTTCCTGAGAGTACGGAGAAGAGTAAGGAGTGTTTCGAGATGGTTCATTGCGATCTCTGGGGGCCATATCGAACACAGAGTTTGTGTGGATCTTCGTATTTCTTAACTATTGTGGATGATTATTCCAGAGCTGTGTGGGTCTTTCTTCTTCGTGATAAAACACAAGTTCAGAAAACAATGATCGATTTCTTTGCTCTTATCCAGCGACAGTTTGAGAAGCAGGTGAAAATCGTGCGAAGCGATAATGGGAGTGAATTCATAGTGATGAAGGAGTATTTTCGCGCATCTGGGATAATTCATCAAACTTCATGTGTAGGAACTCCTCAACAAAATGGGCGAGTGGAGCGAAAACACCGTCATATATTGAATGTGGCAAGAGCGTTGAGATTTCAGGCAAATCTACCAATAGAACTTTGGGGTTATTGTGCTTCGAGTGCTGCATATCTAATCAATCGTACGCCGTCTATGTTACACAATGGTAAGAGCCCGTACGAGATTATATTTGGAAAAGTCCCTGCTTATAGTGAGATACGAGTGTTTGGATGTTTAGCATATGCTCATAATCAGAAACGGCATGGAGATAAGTTTGCGAGTAGAAGCAGGAAATGTGTATTCCTGGGGTACCCTTATGCGAAGAAGGGGTGGAATCTTTTTGATTTGGAGACACGTGAAGTCTTTGTCTCACGGGATGTCACCTTCATTGAGGAACGATTCCCATATTTGTAGCAAAAAGATCAGGTGGATGAGCCACCTAATTCTGATCTAAGGACGTTATTTGTGGATGATAGTGTTGGATTTGATGATATAAGTCATGTTTTGACAAGAGATACAGTGACACAGACTCCAGTTGTGTCAGACAAGGTTGGAGAAGAAGATATGCAAGCTATATCTGCAGGAATACGTGATATGTTGGGAATTACAAGGCCACAGACTGACCCTGAATCAGTTACACAGTCTGAGAATGTCGATGAGTGTCGACCGATACCAGCCAGTATCGATCGACACCTGGTGGATCAACCTGCAGCAACAGAAATTTTGGGACGCGGAATGCGACAGAAACAAGCTCCAGCCAAGTTACAAGATTTTGTGTGCAATACGACATTTGCAATGAATGCGTCTGCTGTGAGTCAGGAATTGATTAATGATTATGGGATTGAGAATTTTGTGAGCTGTGAGAGGTTCTCTATGTCACACAGAGCGTTCATGTGTAGTATAACAGAAGGAGTTGTGCCGAAAACATTTGCTGAGGCTATGGAAGATCCGCGATGGAGAAAAGCTATGAGACTGGAGATTGAGGCTCAGGAACGAAATCAAACCTGGTTGATTGAACAATTACCACCAGGTAAGCATGTCATTGAGTGTAAATGGGTTTACACGATCAAGTATAATGCTGATGGCTCGATTGAAAGGTATAAAGCGAGGCTTGTAGCTTGTGGAAATCGTCAGAAAGAAGGGATTGATTATTCTGATACATTTGCTCCTGTGGCAAAGATGAGCACAGTTCGATTGGTTATGCAAGTTGCAGCTGGGAAAAATTGGGAGTTGCATCAGATGGATGTGCACAATGCGTTTCTTCATGGAGATTTGGAAGAAGAGGTGTTTATGAGAGTACCTCAGGGTTTTGGTAGCTCGAAGAAGGGAATGGTATGTCGATTGCGCAAGTCATTGTATGGTTTGAAACAAGCTCCGAGATGCTGGTTCGCGAAACTTTCGACGGCACTGTTGAGCTATGGTTTTACACAGAGTAAGGCAGATTACTCTCTTTTCTCGTTAGTTCGTGGTAAAGTTCACTTGCATGTTCTCGTATATGTGGATGATCTTGTGATAACAGGGAGCTCTCCAGGAGTGATACAGAAGTTCAAAACATATCTGAGTAATTGCTTTCATATGAAGGATTTGGGAAAATTGAAGTATTTTCTTGGATTGGAAGTTGCGCGAAACGCAGAGGGGATATATTTATCACAGAGGAAGTACGCTCGGGATATTATTGCTGATGTTGGTTTGCTTGGTGGTAGGCCGGTAGAGTTTCCAATGGAGCAGAATCATCAGTTGGGAAGGTCGACGTCAGAGATACTCACTGACCCGGAGAAGTATCGCAAAATCGTTGGAAGGTTGATTTATTTGGCTGCGACAAGACCAGATCTTGCGTATTCTGTTCACATCTTGTCTCAGTTTATGCGTGAGCCAAGAGAGGATCATTGGCGGGCTGCTTTACGAGTAGTTCGTTACTTGAAGGGGTGTCCTGGAATGGGAATTTTGTTGAAAGCGGACTGTAATTTTCATCTTACAGCTTGGTGTGATTCGGATTGGGCGGGATGTCCAATCACGAGGAGATCTTTAAGTGGATGGTTGATACAGTTGGGGAATTCACCTGTATCGTGGAAGTCAAAGAAGCAGGATGTAGTATCTCTCTCTTCGGCAGAAGCAGAGTACCGAGCTATGGTTGTGGCGGTGAAAGAATTGAAGTGGATCAAGAGTGTATTGACCACGATGGGTATTGCACATTCTGGTCCAATGGATTTGTATTGTGATAGTCAGTCTGCGCTTCATATTGCAGCGAATCCTGTGTTTCATGAGAGGACGAAACATGTGGAGCTTGATTGCCACTTCATTAGAGATGATATCGTAACTGGAATCATTCAGACACAGCATGTTTCTACTACTCAACAATTGGCGGATGTCTTCACTAAAGCACTTGGAGGTCGTCATTTTCAAGATATTTTGTGCAAGTTGGGCATTCGAGATCTCCATGCTCCAACTTGAGGAGGGGTATTAAGAGATATAGGCTTATTGGGTATATATGTATTGGGCCTTATATAGTTAGGATTATTTTACCTCTGTATATATAGAGAATTGTCTCCTTTGTAAAACCCTAATCAGAAAATATACAGAATTTCAGAGAGTTCTTCTGATTCTTACAGGGTTAAGGTTATTTGGATTTATCTTTAGATATTTAAAAATATTCAAATGAAAACCAAAAAACTTACATAGAACTATATTATAAACAAAATTGTCAAATTACGAAAAGCAAAATTAAAAGTTTACTTAACTTTAAATAATTCTATATAACTAAAATATTTTTCCAATAAAATAAAATTGATTTTACTTAGATTTGGATTTATTTTGGTCAAATGATTTACGTTCTATAAAAAATTAAATCCGATCTAAAACATAAAAAAAAAACAGAAAGAAGGTAAGAGAGGTGGGAGCTTTGAAGGAAGACATGATAAAGTCAAGGAGCTAAAAGATCCCGAGTTCAAAGCAAAATTGTTCTTTTCTTTATTTTTGGTTTATTCTAACTCATAAACGATTAGATTTGGGATTAAAGGTGAATATGTAATTGGTTTATGTCGTGCTGTTAAAAACGAAATTGGATTGGTTATGTAGCAATCCATTTCGTTTGATGATATTTTGCTATTTGGAATCTTGTGATTGATTTTGAAAACAGGTTTAAAGCAATGTGAAAACGTGTGATTGGAAAAGTGTAGGCCACATGTTGAGAAATACACGGCTGGTGTCTTTTGTTTTGTTGCCTCGGCTATGTGACAATTTCCAAAGAAAATTTATAGAATAATAAAACAGCAATCACTAGACCAGCAAATATTCAGCAGTAATAAACAAAATTGTATCATATATCAAAAAAACAAAAGATCCCCAAGTTAGAGAGATTTTAGACTCACTTTTTTTTCCTTGGAAGAAAACTGAAAAACAAAAACAATAAACAGGCCAAGGATACATCAGCGAGCATACTCACGTGACTCTGATCTCTCAGACCGCTTGTAATCACGTTCATATCTGTACTCATCTTCCTCCATTTTATCGTAGCGATGACTATACCGGTCTGTGTCCCCCTGATCGTCTTCATAGTAGTTGCTACGGCTCTCTTCTGGCTCGCCATGTCTGTCTCGGTCATGGTGCTTTGACACGCTTCGCTCATACTCCGGCTCTCTTTCACGGGACCGACCACCACCACCTTCGTGCTCATTTTCACCTCCTTCATAATCTCGCTCCCTCTTTCTATCGCGGTCTCTGTCATGATCCCTTGTAGTACGGTCTCGTCCCCTGTCACGCTCGCGGCGGTCTCTGTCTCCTCTATCACGGTTCCGCTCACGGTCACGTCTGCTGTCTCTTTCTCTATCCCTATCTCCGCCTCCTCGGTCACGCCTGCTTTCTCTCTCTCTATCCTCTCTCGGTCTGTCATGAGACCGCTCTTGAGGCTGTTCAATGGACAGCTCACGAGACCTTTCTCGTTCCCTTTCTTTTCCCTTTTCCCGAGATTTCTCACTGGACAGACAAGGCCACAACATTATCAGCACAAAATTAGTCAAAACAAGGCAAATAGTGATGAATGAAATATATATATATATATATATTGTTACCGCTCTTCCCGTGGTCTTGTTGGCTCTTCTGACCGGGACGTTCTACCTTGCGTGGACGCCAGTTGTTCCCCAACAGTTTCTTCACCACCACCACCGACTCTTGAGGTCCCAAGTCCACCACCAAGCCTGCGTGGACGCCAGTTTGGAACGGTTCTACCTCTCTCAACATCAACCAACACTCTTCTACCGTCGATCTTTTGTCCATCAGCTTGTTTATATGCAGCTGTAAGAAGACCAACAAAGCACACGATGCACAGTCAGTAAGAAAGATCAAACATCTCAGGGAGAGAGAAAACAGATTCAATCCGACCTTTCATGTCACGGGTGTGCATGTACTCAATGAAAGCATATCCTCTTGGTTTGTTAGTCAGCTGATCAGTCACCAATTGAACCTGCAAGAAGAAGAAGACATTAACAAATCAAAGATCTGCAAGAACAAGATCGATTTTCAGAAAGAAAGAGTGTTTCATATTCAAACAAACAGGCAGCTCTATAAGGCAGGCAACCTTTATTTTAATAAGCTTCCAAATCCGAGACCGTCACCACGCACATCAAGAATTGGCAGTAAATTGGATGCATTGCAGCAAATTTACCATTTCTGAAGGGTCTAATAAACCACCCCTTACCAGGGTATAGAAACCTCTTCAAAATTAAGATTACTAAAAATGAATAAAATGTGAACCAGATCTTCTTCATAGTAACCCAACTCCCAGATACTGAATTTCTATAGATGTTAAAATACGAAAAGAGAGAAGGGTTCCTGATACTACCAAACTACCAAAAGCGTAAAGTGTATGATACCAGTAACCTTGGTTGCTTGAAAATAAAGAGCGTATATTCACTGCCCAACTCGGTATTTCTGCTTCCTGATGAAGCATTTTCTTTGGGACAGAATGGCTTTGGGAATATAAATAGAAAATCTTTCTAACTGGCTTACCAGGTTGAGTAGAGGTCTTTACAGATTGAGTAAATACCTCGTTGATTAGGAAACCATTAAACTCACAACCTCTATAAAATAGTAAAAGGATAGAGTATTTGTCCTCTAAAGAGACAAATAAATTAAAAGCAACTATAGCAGATCTTGCTCCGGAACATCACAGAAGAGGTTTGTGACACTACATGTGATTGACTGTATGCATCTCTAGTTTTAATTATTTGAGAAAGTTCTAAGAGACTAGATGGCTTTAAACAGTCTAAAAAGGGCATACATAGCAATTCAGAAGTAGATCGACCTTTTTGGTCTTATAGAAAAGGTGCAAACTTTTTCAAGGAATTGAAAATTCATAACCTTGAAGACTTCTGTACATAAAATAAAACATATTGAGCAAAGAGCTTGAGAGGGGGAAGCCATTACATAACTTCTTACCGAACCCGCAAGGGAATGTTCAGAATAACTTACCCGTTTAATTGGTCCATAAGATTCAAACTCCCTTTTAATCTTACTCTCAGAGGATTCGTAGTTCTGCAAAACGATAACAGGCTAAAGTCAAGCACAACAAAACTCACCTGTCTAAGTAAAGTCATTCAACACAAAACAGCACAACTTACAAGTCTTGAAACAAATAGTGTCTTGTATGGATCTCCAGAAGCATTCGGATCATTATTTGGGTCATCTGCATATAAAAATTCAAGTTAACTTGGAATCCTCAAACCGTAAGAGGGCATGACATGAACATATAGCGAATAAAAATGAATGGTGGAATACATTTCTTTAAGTCCTCTGCAGCCTTTTCAACACCATTCTCAAGTCGTAATTTCTGAATTCTCTCCCTTTTCTGTGCCTGGACCGTGAAACAAATAATACGCAACTATAAGACACAGACTTGGGAAAAAAGCTCCAATAATCGAAACAGTTTTAAGGTGCATCATACAGGTGTTTCAACTTCTGGCTTAGGTGGAGCGTATTCAGGATCCCCAGGCTCAGCGAAGTTACTCACAAACAGAGCCATGCCTAAAATGAATACACAATGCCAAAATCACATCGAAAGCTTTGTGATAAACAAAGTTGAAAACAAAATACGAATATACAAGTTTCAGACCTGTATAAGGTGGACACTTTCTCTTCTCCGGTGGTGGTTTGTACTCCAATGGCGGCCGTGGCTCAAAAAGCTTCAAGAGATTGTTTGTTAAGCCCGTAGGGTGGCTTTGACCCATCTGCAAAATAGAAAGATACAAAAACACTAACTTTTAAACCAACAAGAAATCTTCTCTGAACAAATCAGAGTAGTTCCAAATCAAGAACTCAAGATCAAAATAGTGGACCTTACAATCAATCATATGGCCTAGAATCGAAATCTCAATAATAAAGGCAATTAGGAACTAAATTCCGAGTCGAAGCAAATCTCAATAACAAAGGATTCATTAGCGAATCGGAGAGAAGAGACTAACCAGCTTAAGCTGAAGAACATTAGCTCTGTTATGAGCCTTAGTGCGCGCCTGAACGGCGGAGTTCTGGTTACGCATGAAAGGATCGTTGGAGTCTTCCATGGCGACAAAGAGATCTCGGAGCTCAGCTAGGGTTTCTCGGGAGGAAGTAGATGTGTGATTCGCAGAGACAATCAAAATTAATAAAACCAAGGTCAATCTGAAACCGAATTCCGGTTATTAAGAAATTGGATCGAAATCCAAAAGATAACCAAAGTGAGAAGGATTTGGTTCGGTTTACAAATGTAATCTCAATTACATAGTTTTTTCTCTTAACCACTCATGTAAGCCTTTGCTATTTGGAATATACAGATGATCAAATAATCTTCTTGAATTTTATGTAATTTCTCTAGTATAAATTAATAATCTCTGCCCAAATTGCAAATGTGGCGAATGAAAGCAATCATTAATTGACACGTTTGGTATACGACATTACACGTGACAGACGACGAAAAATAAATTAGTTAACCAAAGCACTGGTCACTAGGAAGCGGACCAGGAACCGACCCATTATCCAAAAACTGAAGACCGAACACCACAAGAATGGCTAGAACCGACAGGTACGACAAGCCCTCGACCGCACCTAACAACCCAAACGGCCCATTAGGTAGACCCGACCCGGTTCTAGCCTTGGTGTACAGAGACCAGCCCACGATGCCCAACACCACTAAGTAGCTCACACCTTCCAACGCTCCGATTGAACCAGCCGGTCCTGGAGGTAAACCACACCCCGTGGTCTTCAGAGTGTAGAGGGACCATCCAATAACTGGCGTCGACACCAAACCGCCGGCTATAGCCGCCTTCTCAAGAAATCCGCCAGTTTCGGTATTGTCCTTGGCCTTTGCTACGACACTACATGACTGCTTGACCGATCGCCGGATCAATTTTCCCCGGTGAAACGACGGTGGTAGAGAGGTGGAGATCGGAGATAGTAGAAGCATTTTAAGAGAGAGAAGAAAAGGTAGAGCGAGAGAAATATTGGATTTTGAACTCTCACCTGTTACCACAAAATGTTGGTATGGTGTGGAAAATAGCAAAACTCCTGCATAAGCTTTTAAGAAGCCTTGACGACCGTTTGATCTAAATGCATCACTCACACACTACGACAATCCTAAGCAAACCATCCTCACCAATCATGATGCGACATGTGTAAGTGTAATGGGATGTGAAACAAAAGACGATTATAACTCAAAAGATTTATCCACATATAAGCATCTTACAAGACCCTCTAACAGAGAAACAAGGTTTCGAAACTATCCTTTGCTGTCTTTGTTTTTTGTTTTTCTTTCCCTCCATAAAGTGGGTTTCTAAAAAGGCGGTAAATCCAAGTTGAGTAACCGTCATTTGAAAATCCACCAGCCAGACCATAACTGACATTTGAACATTTAGATATAGCCGTCCTAATCCAGAAGGCGCAGAGCTTCTTTTGCATCCAAAACTCATGAAAACTAGATAATGTGTGTACATGTTCAACCTTCCTCATCATCAACACCGTCGTCGTCATCGTCGTCATCGTCATCTTCGCCATCATCTTTGTCATCACGTTTTCTCTTTGGACGAGATGATGATGGCAAGGACTGGTCAGGGATTGGCAGGTCATCTTCAACTTCTTCTTCTTCATCCGGATCGTTGTCTTCATTGATTGGCTCGATGTCACTACCCACAGCATCATGATCTTCCACTTGAGACACTGGCTGGACAAGGTATCCTTCACCAGATTCTTCATCCTATCAAAATCATCAAATTCTAGGTTAGCCATAAACACAAAAGAGATCAGTTCATTGTACATCTCATACATTAAACAAATGAAAAAAAACTTCACACATGGACCATTCCAGCAACAAAAACAGTCAACTTTGGCGTTGATTGTCTGCAATAACAAAACGAGTTTACTGTAAATCTAACCTGATACTTTAAGCTGCAAACAAAACAATACAAGACCGGACTGATATTCTCAACCACGCAAGAAAAATAACAACATACTCAAGTCATATCTTAAACGTCCACTATCAATCATCAAAGTTCTAACACCTGTATCTGAATCCCTGCAGCACACTGGACTTAGACATAAGACATTTCGAGCTGAAGTGGTAAGCCTATCAAGAATATAGCTACAGCAACTAGGTACCAGTGAAAGAAAACAAGGATCACAAAAAAGCAAGAATCAGTGAAACGCAAGAATAGAATTCACATATCCAAACACTGCAAATATTTGCAAGTACCAAGTATCTCACCTCCTCTTCACCATCATCATCATCCCCGAAATCACCATCATCCTCAACCCCTTGGTCGTCCTCACCAGTCTCACCATCGTTATCCTCATCATCATCCCCTTGCTCATGCCCATCAATCTCTCCTGCATTCATTAGCCGCCCTGTACTCCCTGACCCACCAAGACCACGATCATCGTTATCCACTTCCTCTTCATCATCGTCCTCTTCTTCATCTTCTTCATCATCAACCCCATCTTCCTCGTTATCACTATCTTCAATTTCATGTACCTCAACCACATCATTGTCTTCCCCTACTTCCTCCTCATCAATCTCCTCCCCAGACTCACTATCGTCACCATCATCTTCCCCTTCCTCTCCATTTACAGCTTGAAGAAGAAACCCATTAGGCCTGTAACTCGTCCCGTTTACTCCAGCCGCCTGCTCTGACTCGTCATCCTCTGCATCACTCTCTTCATCCTCATCCACATCAACAACTCCATCTAGCCTCTCACTGTGTCCATTACTCACCCAAGGACCCTCTGTTCTTTCGTCTCCATCAACCTCCCCGCTTCCAGGATCCTCCTCATCGCCTTCCTCTTCTTCTTCTTCGTCCTCTTCCTCTTCCTCATCATCTTCATCGTCAGATTCAGGCCTCTCGTTCCCTTCCGCATCCGTCTTATCTAAATACTTCAAAGTTTTGATCAAAGCAAAAAGCCTAGATCGATAATCCTTAACCCTCGTAACAGGACACTCATACAGATCAAGCGACACCAGCTTCAACTGAGCAAGAGGAGCAAGATCCTCAACAAACTGGATCCGGTTATTCGACAAATCCAAATCACGCAGCGAATCAAGCCCAGCCTCAACCAGAAACTCCAGACCCACAGTGATCCGGTTATCCGATAAGATGAGCTTCTGCAGATTCCCGAGCCGAGGGAACTGCTCGAGCGAAGAAACACCGATGTTAGCTATCGAAAGATGCTGAAGATTCTGAAACCTCTCGAGAAGGCTAGGAGGTGGTAAACGTCCCTGGACGCATTTCACAGCACCATCAAGTGTTAGAGTCCGTGTAGCTAAACGGTCCGTTTGACCATCCAGTGCCGCTTCCACAGCTCTTTCCCAAATCTCGTCCATCAAAACAAAACCCGCCTGAAAAAGCTCACAGCACCAGTATCTCTATTTCACGGCACCAGAAACTCGAGGAGAAGAAGATTCACACAACACAGAAAAACCAACCAAAAAAAAAATCTTTTTTCGATTAGAGGAGAACAGAGTAAACAAAAAAAAAAAAAACCCTTTTTCGATTTTTTTTCCTCTACCGGCGTAAAAGGAAACCCTAATTCGTACGGTCACCACCAGTCGCCACTAAACCTCGTGAGGAAGACGAAAACCTAAACATCGTCTCTCTTGTTGGGCTCTTATTTGATTGGGGCGGGTCTGTAAAAACCAAATAAAAAAGGGCCAAAAAGTGGGGGCGGGTGGTTTTGAAGAATTATTTAACGCGTTAACAACCGTTCGATTAATATACTTAGGATCGATGACGTGGATAAATGGATGGTGTAGATTGAATAGTTTTGTGCTGGTTCTCTAGAAAGACGTAAGGTTTTGGATCTGGAAAATTTCGACACGTCTCTGTAGTGTGCAACTAATAGTGGACCCCTTTGTTTGACATATTTACAAAGACGCCATTATCGGTGTTTTTTTCTTTCTTCTTATCAAATATCTACAAAGAAACATTAGAGCATGATTAACGTTGAATTAAGAAGGGCGTTTTTTACATTTTTTGATTAAAAAATAATTTAATCTGATGAAAAATAGATGAAACGGATATGTGGACTGAACTTGTTGAAACGGGGTCGTCAGGTGTGTAGAAGACACGTATCGCCGTTTGGTTGGACCGAAGGAAAACAAAAAAAAAGAAAAAAATGGTTGCGAGATGATCGATCTCTTCATCTCTCTCTCTCTCTCTCTCTCTCTCTCTCTCTCTCTCTTCTCCGAAGGAGACGGCGATGGCGATCGGGTTTTCCATGTTGCCGTTGTCGTCGGATCTTCTCCTTCCGATGGCTCTGCCATCGTCTCTCTCTCTCTCTCTCTCTCTCTCTCTCTCTCTCTCTCTCTCTCTCTCCGATGACGATTGAGATTGCGGCGATTCATCTCTTCGCCGATTCAGCGGTTGTTATTTGTGTCTGTGGTAAATTGCATTTGATTCCTTGATTCTCTGTTTGTAAAAAACGATTTGGTTTTGTTGTGGAACTATGTGTTTAGAGTGGAACTATGAGTTGCAATTTTTGCTAATTTCATTGATCGGGAGTTTAAAGGTGAAACGTTTAGGATTAGGGTTGTTGTTTAATTAGTTTGTGTCTGTGGTAAATTACTCTTAATTGTTTATTGAGCTTGGTAAAAGAAGAAGATTATTCCCCAAACAATCTAGCTCCAGAATCATAAGAAGACATTAGCTGATAAATTATGTATCTTGATGAAACCAAACTTATAGATTCTTTGTTGTTCTTTGTTTGGTTGCAATTTTCTGTCGTCCATGAATTTGTAGTGTGTTCAAAGCTTGAATCTTTGTTACTGGACTGTAGTGATAGTTCTGAAAGATGTTTCTTTTTCCCCACTTGAAGGCTGGCAAAGCTGTGGATTCACTATAGTTAATTTGTGAAATGTTGATATACTTTATATCTCTTGTTTATTATATCATTGATGAGTAGTTTTGAAAGCTTATTTTGGTTAGGACTGCTTTTGTGATTGTGATAAATGCTTGGTAGTTTCAGATTAGGACTGGTTCATAGCTTCAATGCTTAATCTCTTGTATTGTCATACATGCTTGGTATTAGTTTGCTTCAGATTAGGACTGGTTTAGTTTCAGATTAGGACTGATTTAGTTGCATGGGTATCTTGATGGCTACTTCAGTAGTTGTTGTCTAACTTCTGGTGGCTTTTGAAATTTGAAGCGTTATTATTGGTTTCTTCAGTACTTGTTAGTATTTGTTTCTTCTGGTGGCTTCAGTATTTGCTTATGTATCAATGCAGCTTCTTATTGGTTTATTAGATGTAATTAGGTAATTGTGTTTTTTGATCGATCCACTACTTCTTTGTGTCTCTTTCTGTCTGAATCCACTACTTATTCTTTGCAGGAGAATGGTGGAGATGACAAAGAGACTTCAGTAGATGACAAAGAGACAAAGAGACTTCAGCAGATGACAAAGAGACTTCAGCAGACTTCAGCTAATCTGGTTAGTGAAACTTCAAAGTAATCTGTTATTTTTGTGTCTAATTGAATGAGAGCACAACAAACTTAGTTAAGTTAAGTAACACAACTAGTTAAGTTAAGTTAAGTTTGAATGAAAACACACTAAAACTAACAAAGTTAACTTCAGTTAAAACACAACTAAACCAAAACTAAAGTTATTGAAAACTTAGTTGATGTGTGATGGAGACATAAGTCATTAAGATGAGTGACTTAAATCTCTAAACCTAACCCGAAATAAATGAAAAATTAGGTGGCTCCTTTTATTTATTACACTTGTTCATAAGTGTAATATCTCCTCTAAAAACTGATTAGCTCCTCCTCAAAACTCTCTCTATGTTATTTTGATCTCTTTAAACTCCTCCCAAAGCTATGTTGATCTCTTGAATAGCCAACAAGAGATTAACAGTCCCGAAACCTTGCCTCAAGAAACAGATTCACCTTTAAACCGAAGAGCTCCAACCATAAGATGGAAAGTTGTAGAAGAAAAAGTTCTTGTACAATGTTGGTTAAACACAAGCAAAGATGCAGTTGTGGGAAATGAGCAGAAATCAGTGGCTTTTTGGCGTAGAGTTGCTGACTTGTACTCTGCAAGTCCTCTTGTGGTTGGTCTAGCACCAAGGGAGCCCAATACCTGTAAGCAGAAATGGAGGAAAATCAGTGAGAGTGTCAGCAAGTTCGCAGGCTGCTATGAGTACGCCTGCCGTAACAATAAGAGTGGCTAGAATGAAGACGATATTATGGAGATGGCTCACCAGTTGTACACCTCTGATCACCCAAA
Organism: Eutrema japonicum; assembly: GCA_030161315.1. Taxonomy (NCBI): domain Eukaryota; kingdom Viridiplantae; phylum Streptophyta; class Magnoliopsida; order Brassicales; family Brassicaceae; genus Eutrema; species Eutrema japonicum. Next base: position 48,101,777 of record BSQW01000013.1, read on the forward strand.
GAAGCTGAAGTTTAGCTTGGAACACGCTTGGAGAATGCTCAAGAATGATCAGAAATGGTGTAAATATGTTGAGGAAAAACAGAAACCGCCTGGTGCTTCATCCACCTCCACCACCGCCTGCCATGTGGAGGAAGAAACAGAGGAGAGGCCATTGGGTGTGAAGGCTTCAAAGGCCAAGGGGAAGAAGAGAGTTAGGGGGCAGAGTGAAGATGCAAGGGAGAGTTCTTTGAAGGTGCTTCAAGAGATGTGGGTTATCAAAAAGGAGGACTTGGCTGGTCAAGAGAAAATACTATCTCAACAGAAAATCCTATCCCAACAGAAAATCCTTGATAGCCTCCTTCTCAAACCCGAACCATTATCAGAGGCTGAAACCATACTAAAGAACAAGCTTATCACCGAGATGTGTAATCTTCTTGGTATTGAGATTGCACTTGTTCTGATTTGCACTTGTTCTGATTTTTGCACTTGTTCTGATTTTTTACACTTGTTCTGATTTGAGATTGCACTTGTTCTGATTTGAGATTGCACTTGTAGTTATGGTTTTTGCATAAAAGTTATTGTTATGTTGCTTATTTTGTTAGCATTGATGTAGTTATTGTTAAATGTGTACTGATATGTCATGACTTCTTATGTGTTCTGCAGGAGGCAGTCAGTGAGCAAGGAGGAGGAAGACAAGTGGGCAAGGAGGAGGAAGACAAGTGTTCTATTTGTATTATAAGACTTCAGCAGAGTCATGTTTTGGTTGTATTATAAGACTTCAGCAAGTACCATATGGACAACTTGTTTGTTTGTATTTTGGTTGTATTCTACAACTTGTTGTAATTGTTTGGTTTTATTTTACAAGTTGTTCTACTTGCAACTTTTGGATTCACTCTTTATAAGAGATTGTAAACTTTCTCTCTTATTGCAAACGTTCTCTCTTATTGCAACTCAATCTCTCTCTTATTGCAACTCAATCTCTTATTGCAACTCAATCTCTCTCTTATTGCAACTCAATCTCTTATTGCAACTCAATCTCTTTCATTACAACTTCTCTCTCACAACCAAATTTTCTTTTCCACAATTACCAAACAAAAAGTTCATGACTTCTCATCCATTTGATGCAAATTTCTATCAAAAATTTGATGAAAATTTTGCTCAAATATTTAACGAAAGTTTTCAACATTGGGTTGATAGTGTCGTTGAACGTCAAGTGACGAGAAAGGAAAGGAAAAAACGAGCATATATAGAAAGAGGACGCGAAGAAGGGCACATTCGACTATGGAACGATTACTTTAGTGATCAACCGGTTTACCCAGATGATCTTTTTCGACGACGTTTTAGAATGAACAAGCCATTGTTCATGTTTATTGTTCAAAAACTCTCCACTGAGGTACCATTCTTTCAACAGAGACAAGATGCTACCGGAAGGTCCGGCCTTTCACCCCTAAAAAAATGTACAGCCGCAATCCGGATGATGGCATATGGTGTTGCAGCTGATGCGATGGATGAATACCTCAGGCTCGGTGAAACCACTGCGATCAGATGCTTAGAGCATTTTGTGGATGGAATTATACATTTATTCGAGGATGTGTACTTGAGAAGCCCAACAGCAGAGGATCTTCAACGATTACTATATATTGGAGAGTTTCGGGGATTTCCCGGGATCATAGGAAGCATTGATTGTATGCATTGGGAGTGGAAGAATTGTCCCACGGCTTGGGCAGGACAGTATTCACGTGGACATGGAAAACCCACAATCGTTTTAGAGGCTGTGGCTTCACAAGATCTATGGATTTGGCACGCATGTTTTGGAGCTCCAGGTACTTTTAACGATATAAATGTTCTTGACCGGTCACCCGTTTTTGATGATACATTAGAAGGCCGAGCTCCACCGCTCAGTTACAAAGTCAATGGTCGCCAATACCATATGGCTTACTATCTCACAGATGTATATATCCGAAATGGGCAACTTTCATCCAATCAATTTCGCAGCCGCAAGGTCCGAAGGCATCATTATTTGCTAAGCATCAAGAAGCTGTTAGAAAAGATGTCGAGCGTGCTTTTGGAGTGTTGCAAGCTCGATTTGCAATTGTCAGAAACCCGGCTCTTAGTTGGGATAAGAAAAAAATAGGTAAGATAATGAGAGCATCTATCATATTGCACAATATGATAGTAGAAGACGAACGAGACCAAGGCACTCAATATAATTTATCAGAATTCTTACAAGGAGAAGGAAGCGGGACTTCACAAGTGGACTACACTTTCTCTACAGAGACTCCTACAAATATGAATAATATGATGGCCAATCGAGCTCTAGTTCATGACAGAACAATGCATGACCAATTGAAAGCTGATTTGGTTGGGCACATTTGGCAAAATTTTGGAACAGATGAAGACTAGAGCCGAGTTAGTTGTGTTATTCATCATGCTTTAAATGTTTTCTTTTTATTTTACGTTTTTACGGATTGTAATATACGTTCAAATTTTTATGCAACCTATTATATTACTCTGTTTTATTTAATCTTCAATATTTATATATAATAGTTTAATTTTTTTGTTTATTTTTCAAACATTTATAAAACACAAAATTTTATTTTATTTTTATTCTGTAGAACCCCACTAATGGTATCACCATTGCACACATATATTAACCACATGAAGTAAGTGAGTGTCAATCAATTTTTTAATATTAAATTTATTCTTAAAATATAAGTTTAAACACTTTAAGTGTCACCATTAAGGTTGCTCTTAGTGGATCTCGTAAAATCATATGATTCATCCGAATTGTTGTATATTATAGGTTTTGTTCTACTACTATATATAAAAAGATTTTGGATTTTGGGTTTAATTGAATTTGTTTTTACAAGTTCATACTACTAGACTTATTCATCATGGGTAGGTACGTTTACTAAATTCCAAATATGTTTTGTCATGGAGAAGAAGATTATTTTGAAATGTTACTACCAATTCAGAGTCAATATGTGATTCAAAGTTCTAGGCCAATTTCACTTGAATAGTTTGTCCAGTAAATTACAAAGAAAACAAATACAAGCAATTTTTGGAAAAACTATATTTGATTATGCAATTTTCACCGTTGATTATGTTCTCACCGATGTAAGTAGTGTCTAGGAACATATTCGTTGTGGATTCAAGACTTTCCTTTTGGTTCACTGAACCAAACAGTCAATAAATAATGTAATAAACATGTAAAAAGCGGCAAAACGATCTCGATGGTCTTGTAAACAACTATGACTCCTTCGGTAAATGGACAAACATGACTAAGAGAATGTTATGTTGTTCTGCAAATGATTTTACAGTCAGAAATGGCGAGTTTGAGACACATGCATCTATTTGGCTCTTTATGCCATAACACGAAACCACCCCATATCTTTGTTGCTATTAACACTCGTGTCCAATTTATTTCCTTAGTGAAACTTCGACGCGGTCATCTCCACGTGGTTTTATCTTTATGCCCTAACATTTGCAAAGTTTTTTTTTTTTTTTGGTTTGTCAACACAGATTTACGAAGTTTATTTGTTTTGGAGTGTATACGGTAATTCGACCGGATATCTCCACTACTTATTACAAAACTTATATAAGTTATATAGGTTATCAACAACATACATTACACGGAGTTTGAATCTTAACGTCACCTAACTAACTATTATGCTATGTATTCCAATCTATTTTATAAATTTATTATAGAGAGAGAGAGATACATATATGTCAATTTGATTTGTGATTTACACTTTAAAAGGGGAATTTGTTATAAATCTCACTTAAAACCATGAGATTTGGATATTTGTATTTTTTTACTAAGAAATTCTTCCAAAATCCTTTATATCATTAAAATCCCAATAATTAAAAATTTCCAATAGCAATGGATTTGAAAGTATTATTTAAAATTACTTATTCAATAACATTGAATTTTAAGAGATATTTATAAATTTTATAACCAATAACACTGATTTTTAAAAAGGTTTTTTTTTAATTCATATTTAAATAACATATGATTTGTCATTTTAACACAAACCACTTCAAATATTTGGTTGAATAATGAATACATCCCCCTCTAAATTATATTCTTAGTATATATTTTGTTTTATAATTAAGGCTTCCGCTTTTGAAACGATGGATTTTTTTTGTCAACTATACAAAATTAACATGAGAGAATGAAACACAATAGATAAATATTTGATGGCCTTTGTGAAACCGAGTGACCGGCGTTAATTAGTCATGACCAAAATGAATCATAACCGTATTTCGGACCATATCCGTACCGTATTCAAACTGTAACCGTGTCAGACGGTTAAAAACCGTAACCGTTAACCGTAAAAATATATTAGTTATGGTTAAAACAATTATTAACCGTAACCGTTAATTAACCGTAACCATGTCAAAATCGTTGGTTAACTGCAAGGTTAAACCGTAAAATTTTAACCGTAACCATTTTTAAAATAAAATTATATATACTAATAATTATAATTAGTTCTGTAAAATTAAAAATTCAAAGAAAATTATATATAATCAATTTACCAATAGCAAATGCAAATCTAACAAATAGAAATATTAATTAAAACTTAAACGTGCTAGACTAATTAATAGTTTTCTAACAAATATAAAAGATATATTAACAAAACAATTTTATGAAGAAATATACTCTATCTGTTTCACAATGTTTGATTTTCTGAATATTGCACATGAATTAAGAAGCAATAAATGCTCAATTATTTGTTGTTTTATTTCTATAAAAGAGTTTATTATCTTCTTCTCGATTACATTTTTCTCTCACGTTCTTAACAAAAAATTATCAATAACCATAAGAGATTTAAGCAAAACAAGAAAAAAATACATAGAAAAACAAAGAAAAAATATAAACAAACCAACAAAAAATTAGAAAAAGAATATTAAAAAAACTTGGGAAATAAAATCTTCAACATATCCATTACGTTGCATCGATTTTTTTGTTGGGATGAAACTCATCTTCCTCATAATATAGCTTGTTTAAATCTAATTTCCGATTGGTGTATGATTTGATCATATAAATCATGACATTAACCATTTATTGTCATCAGATAACCGTAACCGTATCTAACTGTAACCGTATTAACCGGACTCGTATTTAACCATAACCGTTTTAACCGTATATTAAACGGTTAAGGTTAAGGTTAAAAAAAATTCTAACCATAACCGGTAGTTAAATAACCTAAACCACATTAACCGTAACGGTGGTCATGCTTAGCTTTAATACGAAGAAGAGGAATAAGAGGCGATTCTACGACGTCTATATGGAACCATTTTTACTGAGCCGTCATCGACGTTTGCAAATTCTACCACATCAGCGTCATTATTGTTCCCATCCCGACAAACATTTCCTCGGATATGGAAATTTCTAATACCGTCTCCAAAACCATTTATGTTGGTGCTCAAATCCATCGAAAAAACTAAAACTTCCAATGTTTTCTACATCAATATATTTTGTTTGAATAATGGAGAAATGTGTACTTTCTTTAGTTTTTAAATTAATTTACTCGAGTTACCCATTACGTCCAGACTTTGTTCCGGACAATTTTATAATTTAAAAATCATTCGTTTCTTACTTAGGGCATCTCTAACAAGCACTTAAATCTTCAAATTTTGAAATTTTTGGCATTTCAACAAACCCTCAAATCCTCAAATTTTGAGGTTTTGAATAGTAAAACCTCAAGGTTTCACTATTCAAAACCTTAAAACTACTTTTTATTTTCTCTTTGGTCCCTATAATTATGTTTTTCACAAATAATTGTGCTAAACTTAATTTAGAATAACTTAAGTACACAAAATAAAACAAAATAGGAGAAATATTACATAACATTAAAAACAAAAAAAAATACGCTAAAAATACAAATTTCAAACAAAATAAAATACATTAAACTGTTGGAACAAATTTTTTATTAAAACTTGCGGGTTTGATAAAATTGTGTTTGTGTGAAACGAAATGAGTTAAACCCATTCAAATGAAATGTTTTCATTGGCTATAACTATTTGTGGGAAGAGCAAAAGTCCCACATTGCTAGTTGAGAAACGTTTTCTCTTGTATATATGGAGTGGTTGTGTGCTCGTGTGGGTGTCGATCGATACCCCTTGGTATCGATCGATGCTCGACGGACATTGGGCTTTAGTTCTTGCAATTGAATTTTTTGGGCCGATTTTAAGTCGCAGCCTTCTAGAATATTTTGCGGAATATTCTGTACTTGTTAATCAAGTATGCGAAAACCCTAGCCTCTCTCCTATATATACTGGCCTTTTTTTACCAGAAAGATCATCCTCTGAAACACAAAAAACACAACCTAAAAGTTCTAGCAAAAGTTCCTTCAATTCCCTACTGCTTAGAGTAAGTCTTTATTCGAGAGTATCGTAGTTATAATGTTCGACAGATCTGTTATCGAGTGTCTGCGATAACAGATTCCTTTGGTTGTATCCTGGGACTCATGGATCTATTATAAACCGTCGCACTACGGAAGATTCTTTGAGTTAAGGAAAGATATTCATCTCGCCTCCATTGAATTATTTATATGTCATCGTTTTATTAATCTCTTGTTTCCTTACCGTTTATTTATGTATTCGTGATTAAATCTAATCATGTCTATTGTGCGAATTTTTGGTCCTACATAAACAAACTTAACACAAATTAAAGCAAGTTAAAGACAAATTACATGAACACATAAATATTACATATATTACAAGTGGTACCAAAATACTAGTATTCAGGTAAACCGGATCCTGAACCTCCAAGATCACCAAAATATTGTCCATAAATATTCGGAGCAAATGAAGGTTGTTGTTGCTGCTCTTGAGTTCTTTTTTGTATGATTCTCGCTTTCTCAGATCACATAAACTCACGTGTATTATCATCGAGAGAGTCTAAATTTGTTAGTAATATCTTATCATCTTGTTCTCGTTCTTTTAAGACTAATTTTTTAGCCTGGTTTTGGAGACGTAATTGCTGCAACTCATAATTCTTACTCCGAGTTTATGCACTTTCTTTTAAGAAATTAAGGAATTGTTCATTTGATGAAACCATCTTAAGCATGTCGAAAAGATGTTGAACGTGCCTTTGGAGTTCTACAATCTAAGTTTGCTATCGTAGTAGGATCATCACGTTACTGGAAGAAAGAAGACATGCATGATATAATGACATCGTGCATTATAATGCATAACATGATAATCGAGGATGAACGTGATATCAACACACCGATTAGAAATGCAAGATCAATGCCATAGGTAACTGTTAAAATGGCTGTAAATGAAAATACCCGATTTCAACAATTTTTAGCTCGTAATCTACAAATAAAAAATAACGAGGCTCATTTATCACTTCAGAATGCGTTGATTGATCACATTTGGGAGTATTACGGAAATAATGATTATTAAGTTGGTATTTTATATGTAACTTTGTAAAATTTATGTTGATGTGTGTTTTATTATTATATATGTAATTTATATTATCATGAAATTTTATTATGTAATATTGTGTGTTGTATAATATATTAAATGTATGTTTCATATTTATTTATGAAATTTTATCATTATTAGTAACTTTTATCAATATGAAGGATTTTTTTGAGGATTCATTGTTGGAGTAAGCCACCCTCAAATCCCCTCAAAATGAGGAGAGCTATTGGAGATGCCCTTATAGCCTCTATAAGTGAAAATGAAACATAGGTACTTTGTTTGGTTAACACTTGTTTTAGGATATTTTCATTTTTTTGAGGGCAAGTCTCATGTATCACAAAGCAAACGAGGTCAGATGTCGAAAAATACGATATGGATGTGTTTTCCGATGATTATTTAACGCTAAGGAAGGAAGACCACATAGATTTGCGTCAGAAACGGGAAAGAACCAGAAAACGTGAAAGATATAAAGTTATGGTGACTCCGGACCCTGAGGAAGGATGGATCCACATAGTATCTTGACATATTTGAGTGAACGGTTTCCGGAAGTATAGTCCGAATATTCGAGCCACAAGACTGAATATTCCTCGGAAGAGAGGTGATATATGGTCTCGAGAGTTAAGAAAAGCTAAGTGTCTCGAGAGAAATATCTAAGAGTGAGATAAAAATCGGATCCCCCACTCTCGGCGAGTGAATGTTGTATTTATAGGAATACATGACCCCGATTAGTATATCGGGTTATATATGTTAGTTCGGGTGGGTCAGACTGTGGATCCTTTGTTGGATCAGGTACATAGTACTCAAGTGCTTTTCTGCGTATTTCCTTCGTCGCTTATGTTTGTATCCCTGACACGTGACAACGCATAAATTGCCGAAACAGTACGGACTGGGCGCGACACCTACATAAACTGCACATACCTTTATCTTCCTCATGAGCATCGATTGGTTGCTTTTTCCTCCCATATAAGCCAAAATTGGCCAGAGATAATATTAATGCGAGAGTCTACTTAAGTTCAAATGAGTATTGGAGGGAAAATACTTATATAATCACGTGTATATTTGAATAGGTTTTACCTTTCTCAATATTCTTTTGAGGGACATCGGGTTCTTCTTACCTTCCCGAGTATCTCTACCCGGTTATCTGAGATTCTTATTTTCCCGGGTATTGCTACCCGGTTTATGTTGTTATTGTTGGGGAAGTGAACATATGCATATCTGGGTTACTCATCTCCCTACTGCCGCACTCTCCATGTAACATGGCACGAGTTGCCGGATTCCGGAAAAGGCAACCCCTCATCACTTCGGGACCATCAATTTGGGACCACTCATCTCCTTACTTTCCACTCCCGCTAGTCAAGAATGGTTTTGGGAGAGGGTTGATGTAGAAATGATGTAAAATTGGAATCCACCAAATCTTATTGATCACAAGATGTCAAAGTTGACAAACTTGAATGTGGGTTGAAGATCGCCACAAAGGGTTGCAGAATTTCCTTTGATAAGATTACGAATCATGTCTACGTGAATCCACACATTAGACTATGATCCACACTTGTATTTCAGAATGAATCGACAAACTAAAATAGACAAGAAATACGAGAACAAATGAATCCACCTATAAACTCTAATGAAGAACACAAAAGATGAACTTTGTAAGAAAAACTTTACGTATATATTTTAATTCAAAAAGGGTGATTTATACAATGAGTTTACTTGAGATTATATAGGCTCAAATATAAGCACTTATACGTTTTTATATTGATGTAAAAGAGAAAAATTAGCTAAAATAAATTATGGTCTTCAACTCCTTTAATTTAGCCATTAATCTTTAATGAGAAGGTTCTCTTGTGGAGTATGATCAAAGGTGAAATATTTCTTGATACTTTGATGGTTTTAAGATGTCTAGAATCTTCTAAAATAAATGAATGGTCAAAGATTTTCTGCACACAATTAGCCTTGGTAATTAATAGTGCCGTTTTATATTTTCAATGCCAAATTTTGAATAAAAATCTAATTTTACCCTTATTGTTTGTGTATTAATTAGAGTGAAAAAAAATTAGAGTGAAAAAATTGTTTAGAGTATTAATAAAGGATAATATTAATTTTTTAATAATTTTTTTAATATGTGTGAAATATGTTAAAATAATTTTTTTTTGTAAAACAGAAGAAGTATATGTTTGCATGCATTTAATAATTAATTGTACCTATTTCATTATCTTCCCATAAAAACGTTTTAATTTCTTTGAAAGAAAAAACAGTAAAATTTGTTTTTATCGTTGAGTGAGATAGCACATGAGTTGGAAACAAAATACGATAAGATGAATATAATAACATACAAAGTTAATGGGCTGAGCTCGGGATAAAGAGATTTCGGCCCAATAATGTTTGGATTATCACATCGCTTCTTTATTTTTGGTTCAGTGTATTTTGATTTTTGATTATCACTTAACCAGCCTTAGTTTTTTTTTTTTTGTAATTGGTAAATTTACAATACATATAATATTATAATATTATGAGTGCGATTTGTAATTTAAAAAAAAAAACAATTTATTATTTCTTTAATGTGATTACGTGATAGTGGCTGAAACTTTTTCTTTGTAGGAAATAGAATTTCAAAGCTGGCTAAATAGTGTTTCTGGAATCTTGTGGGACCCTGTCACGCCTAAAATAATGCTTTTTTTGAAAGGAAACTCATATACAATTTAGATAATAGAAAAAATGTTTATAAAGTCAAACACTAGTTTTTGATGGATATTGGCATACAAAGTTGCACCTGTCCCTTTTTTTTTAATCAAATGCAAAAGTAGAGAAAACAAAAAAACAATTCAATCTTATATGCCATATATTATGACAAAGATGACAATTATATTGTTAAAAAGGTGTTACCTGATTCGAATTTTATCCAACGGGCGCGATGAAATTATACGACACACGTGGCAACATCTTAACAACACCTCAAACACTAACGAGTAGTCCTGGGCATTCACGTTCACGGATCAGGTTCGGATCAATTTTTCGATTTTCGGTACCCAAAATTGGAGTGGATAGAACCCATTTAGGATCCGAAAAAATTTCAATTCAGTTCTGATTTTGTCGGGTTCGAAGCAGTTTTAGGATTTTAAATAAAATCCGATATGAAACCGAAAATAAATTTGAATCGGTTCAGATCGGTTTTAAATCCGAATTATCCTAAAAATGTACCTGAATAATCCGAAATAACCCAAATATATATATAAATTATATATATATATATATATATATATGTATATGTGATATAGACATAATATGCTATATTTGTAATTTTTTGGATATCCGATCAAATTTTGAGTTATATCCAAACCAACCTAAAAACCGAATTAGATTTACACAAAAACTATTTGAATTTTACACATAAATCAAAACCGACGGATCTGGGTTTTATGCCCAGCTCTACTTACGGGGCCTCCTTATATCAAAATCAACTTAGTAATGTAGCATGTAGATAACTAACAGGTCAAAGTCAACAAATTACGCGGTCAATTGCATTAAATGTGTGTACTAGTTAGTATTGATACTGAAAAGCTTGATCACATCGCTAGACGACAAAATTTCAAAAACTTCCGTAATTGTTTCTCTTCTGTTGTTTGTTGTTTTTTTATCGACAAATATGGAAAATTAACTTTTTCATCGGAAGTGTTTGGTCCGACAACGTGACGGTAAATCCTCCACTGTCTTCGCTTAAGGACAACGGCAGTGAAATCTTTTTTAACTCTCTCTTTTTCTTTGCTTCTTACAATTTGGGGATATGATGAATCATTGACATAAAACTTATTTATCATTAACACAGCATCATTATCACAGGTTTCTTATGGGATGCTTAGAATTAAAAATGATTTAATTAAATGAAAAAGAAATACTTAACTTAAGAACCGTTGCTTATTTTTACCATTCTAAGCGACGGTGTTTATGGAACACGTGTCTAAAGGTGAAAGAGTTTGTCTCTGTGGCTTTCTTTTGTTTCTTCCTTGTTCTCATCGACGACGAGAGAAGAGAATTCAATCGGCCAGAAAATCTCTTGTGTTGCCCAGAAAATCAAGACTTTGGTCCCAATCCTTTTTCCTTCTCTCCTCTCCTCTCCCCGACAATCTCTTGTGATGGCGATTCAGATGAGAAGCCGGCGATTGTGATGGCCAATCGGGAAAGAGATCGAGAGCTTCTGATTCTCGTCGCTGCTTCCGGCGACAAAGACGATGGTTCATCTTCGAAGCCTTCTTCTTCCTCTTCTTCTTCGAGTCAATCTATCCATAAGGTCTAGTTTCCTAATCTAGAATCTTTTTCCAGCTGTCGATGCTGTGTAGAAACTGAAAGCTTCAATGGACTTTGGTTTCAATTTTTATGGAGAATTGGGACTTGTTTGGTTTGGTTTTGCTTGCGGATTTAGTGAATGCAGGTCGTATAACATAGAATTGGGATATATTTATTGACAGATTTCGTTTCTTTAGGATAGAGAGAAAATGAAGCTGATTCATGTATGTTTCTCGGATGATAAACTAAGATTAAGTGTTTGTCATTATAGCTATGTCTGAAATAGTTACTAGTTTGGTTTTAATTGGGTATTTGTCTGGTTGAAACTAGATTAGTCGATTCTTTTAGTTAGATTACGACTGTAACTTAGGTAATAAATGGTTCTTGTCAACTCGATGTTGTTGTGTTGTTGTGTTGAATGATTCTCAGTGGTAGATAAGTGTCAACTCAATGTAGTTGTGATCAATGCTCTCTTTTGTTGCTTCTATTAATATATGGAAGCTGCTCAGGAATAAACGTATCTTTATTCAAAAAACAAACTCTTCTTCGACATTACATCATGGATGATATGAATCACAACTCCAATTTTGTTGATCTTCTCAACAGTCAGCAAGAGAGCAACGTTCCTGCCACCTTTTTGTCACAACTCCCTGTCTTTTCTGAAGATTCAAGCTTCGGAAATGGAACAAACCCTACAGATCGTAGAGAAAGAAAGAAGTGGCTTCCCACGGATGATATTGTCCTCATCAGCGGTTGGCTAAACACAAGGACCCTCTCATAGGAAATGAGCAGAAGTCCGGTGCTTTTTGGCAACGAATTGCAGCATACGTTGCTGCCAGTCCTAGTGTTGCAGGAGGTGAATTCATAGGGGCAAATCAGTGTAAGCATAGGTGGCAGGAAATTCATTCCCAAGTTTCCAAGTTCTGTGGAGCGTATGCTGCTGCGTCAAGACAAAAAACAAGCGGCCAAAATGAAGAAGTTGTCCTAAAACTTGCTAATGAAATCTTCTTAAATGATAATCAAAAGGACTTTACACTCGACCATGCTTGGAAGGTGCTTCGTTGAGATCAGAAATGGTGTGAACTTTCAACTGGTAAACCAAACGGAAGCTCTAATAAGAAAAGGTCTGAAGAAGAACCGCAATCGCCTTGCTCTCAAGCAGTAGATGATCAAACTTTCAACCGACCTCCTGGTGTTAAATCAGCAAAAGGCGGAGGTAAGAAGGCTACGGTGCAGGGCAAGGATCTCTCAAACTTTCAGAGCATGTGGGCCATAAGGGAGAAGGACAATGCTGTGAAAGAAAGGCTCTCGAAGATGGGTATTCTCAACAGTCTCATAGCTAAAACTTGTCCTCTATCTGAGTTTGAAAAATCGCTAAAGAATAAGCTAATGTCAGACCTGTTTTCTAATTAGTGAGCTCATCTCTTTTAAACGCATACGGTGATCTCTGTTCCTTTATTACAGTACATATACTTGTTTGTTTCAGAATACCAAAACTGTTGCAATGTATTGGATTGATGACTGTGAATTTTGTACTCATAACAGGTTTTGTGACTCTTGTTTGGTCGTTTGCAGGGAACGACAAGGAACGTGAAGGTGTTGTCTCATAATTTTTTGTTGTTTTCTATATATTGAGACTCTTGTGACTCTTGTAGCTTTTGTCTTTCCAAATAATGTACCGCTACCGCAAGTTTGTAAGGAATATTGTAAGCCACTAGTTTTGCTTCTTCTTCTATTTATAAACACGAGCAACCATATTATTTTCTTCTTTCATATCATCTTCTTATTTCAACTCTCATTCTCCTTCTAATATTTTTGATAAAATGTACTTCTTTCATCAAAATACTTGACAAGTTTTCACAAGTCTATGGCATCTTCTTCTCATTATAATTTGGACGGATCAGTTAATGAGAATTTTGATCAACATTTTGACCAAATATTTGATCAACATTTTGACCAAATATTTGATCAAACATTCGACAATATGTTTGATGCTTTTGGTGATCGATTGGAGGCAACCGAGCCTAGGAAGGAGCGTGTTTTTATCAAAAGAAATCGTGAAGAAGGGCACATACGATTATGGAACGATTATTTCGCTGAAAATGCAACATACCCTGCTAATTTATTCCGTCGCCGCTTTAGGATGAATAAGCCATTGTTATTGCGTATTGTTGATCGACTCTCCAATGAAGTTCGATACTTTCGCCAAAATAAAGATGCTCTCGGAAGGCTTGGTCTCTTAAGACTTCAAAAGTGTACAACAGCAATTCGTCTCTTGGCATATGGTTGTGCGGCTGATACGGTTGACGAATACCTCCGGCTCGGTGAAACAACCGCTCGTTTATGTCTGAAACAACCGCTCGTTTATGTCCGAAAGTGAATTTCTCTGTCAACGGAAGGGAGTATGATTTGGCTTACTATCTTACAGATGGTATTTATCCGAAATGGGCAACTTTTATCCAATCTATTCCACTTCCACAAGGCCCGAAATCAAGTTTATTCGCTACACATCAAGAAGCTACTCGAAAAGATGTCGAGCGTGCTTTTGGAGTCTTGCAAGCTCGATTTGCCATTGTTAAAAACTCAACTCTCTTTTGGGATAAAGAAAAAATAGGAAAGATTATGCGAGCTTGTATCATACTCCACAATATGATAGTAGAAGACGAACAAGATGGATACACTCAATTTGATGTATCAGAATTCTAAGAACGAGAAGGAAGTTCACATGTGAATTTCACTTATTCTACAGATATGCCTACAAATATCACCAATATGTTGGATGTTCGAACTAGAGTTCGTGATAGACACAAGCATCAACAATTGAAGAATGATTTGGTTGAGCATATATGACAAAAATTTGGACGTGACGAAGATAACAACTAAATGTTTGTTTCCATTTCATATTTTTAAAATCTATGTAATAATGTTTTATCTCAAGTATTTTTAAAATTTCATTCAATAAATAATATTTTATGTTTTATTTTTATAAACATACTAAAATTACATTATAAAAAATTATCAAAAAAAAAAAAAATTTCCTAAGCACTCTATTGAAGTTCTAGCAATGGAGGAAAAAAAAGAACAAGTTGCTTAATAGATTGCTTAACAAAGTTTTAATTATTAAAATATTGTTTAAGCACCCCCATTGAGTTGCTTAGGGATAATGATGCTCTACGGTTTCTTATCCATTTAAATTAAAATGAGATTATTATTAATTAAAATAATTCAAGAAAGACAATGAGTTTTTTTTAATATGTATAAAATGCATGGGAGTCCAGCAGAATCAAGATAGATACTTATCAGGAAAGCGTAAAGTATGAACGAGAAAAGATGCTTTAATTAATTAGAAATGTAATTGCTTTATATACATGTATGATTAGTGAGTTAATCAACTAACTAGTAAACTAATGACTTGTGTATAATAATACTTGAAAACACTCGAACCCCACAAGGATCGACAAAATATTTCTTTTAGATGGCTCAAAAACTATTATTTTTTTAAAAAATCCCAAAATTTAAAAATATCCAAAGTGTTGAAAAGTTGTGAAAATCGATTAAAGAGAAGAAACAATAATACTAATAGTTGTGCTGATAGAGAGAGAGAGAGAGAAGGAAAAGAAAGGCTCCTTTGTCTCGTAAGAACCAAAGGAAAACCAAAAAAAGATCGTAGCTTTCTTTCACACGAAATCTCACGAGCCGCCTTATTATTCTTCTTCTTCTTCTTCTTCTTTCTCTGTCTCTTTCGAAAAAGAACAAAAACCACAGCAAAAAAAAACCAGAGCTTTGTGAGAACGGAAGACCCAACGGCGTTTCTCTCCGGTGGAATCTCAGCCGTTGGATCTAAGAAATCCGCCGTTTCCAGTGGAGGAGTTTAAATGAAAGTTTGTTTGTTTCTTTCTTTCTAATTTAACTTTTTTTTTGTTTTAATCTTTATCAGAAAAGGTAGGTAGCGAAAAAGAAGGTTTTTACGAAAAGCAGATTGATTGACTGGTAGCTGAAGAACAACGGAGGAGAGAGAGAGAGAGTAAAAAGAAAAAGGAGAGTGAGAAAAGATAAACCCTAAAGGTTGAAACTTGGTTGACGAAAATGAGCTGAAAATTTCTTCATTTATTTCATTCTTACTTTACTTTTTCCTCTTCGTTACTTCAAGAATCAGTAGAGAGAGAAAAAAAAGGTTCGATTTTTTTTTTGACGATGCCGGTAGATTTAGATAACTCCTCCACAGTTTCCGGCGGGGCAAGTGTCTCATCCACCGGAAACCAAAACCCACTTCCAAAATCCGCCGGAAAGAAGAAACGAAACCTCCCTGGCATGCCCGGTAACTTAAAAATCCAAACTTTATGTATAACTCGAATTAGAATTTGTTTTTCTTCTTTCAATTTTGCTGATTTTGTTATGCTTTTTGTTTCGTATCAGATCCAGGCTCAGAAGTCATAGCTTTGTCACCAAAAACATTACTAGCAACAAACAGATTCGTTTGCGAAATCTGCAACAAAGGATTCCAGAGAGACCAGAATCTGCAGCTTCACCGTCGAGGTCACAATCTACCATGGAAACTCAGACAGAAATCGAGCAAAGAAGTTAGGAAAAAGGTTTACGTTTGTCCTGAGGTTAGCTGTGTTCATCACGACCCTTCACGCGCTCTAGGAGATCTAACCGGAATCAAGAAACACTTTTGTCGGAAACACGGCGAGAAGAAGTGGAAATGCGATAAATGCTCCAAGAAATACGCTGTTGTGTCCGATTGGAAAGCTCATTCGAAGATTTGTGGCACTAGAGAGTATAAATGCGATTGTGGTACTCTGTTTTCTAGGTAAAGTGCTTCGATTTTTTCAATCTCTAAATCTTTTAAAACTCTAATCTCTGATTGTTCTTCTCGTCTAGGAGGGATAGCTTTATAACGCATAGAGCTTTCTGTGATGCTTTGGCTGAAGAAAGTGCGAGAAGCCATAATCATAGTAAGAAGCAGAATCCGGAAGTTTTGACCCGAAAGAAACAAGTACCCGACCCGAAATCTGTAGCCGCAGCTAATTCACCATCGTCTCCGAATCTTCTTCCTCCGGTGGAAACTCAGTGTGCTAAAATCAAATCTCCTCCGATTAAGCGATCAGGTAAAAGTAAAAAACTCTGTTATAGAATTCTAGATTAGCAAAATTTGGCAATTTGGAATCCATTCTTGTCGCTATGTTTGCTTGTTTTTTTCTTTCTAGTTTTAGAAGAAACGAAGAATGAGAAATCTGTGTTAATGGTCGGTGATCTTGGAGTTTAGTAGGTTTTTGTCCGTAGCGTCGTATTATTTTATCTGTTACCTGATTAAGAACATAATTCATATGGTAAGTTTTGGTGTTCTATATGGCTGATTGATTCTTTATGATAAAGAAATCGAAGATATGATTAATTTGCTTTTTTTTCTTTCCCCCAATTTTTCTATTGATTATATAAAAGAAAAGTTTCAAATTTCATACGGGTTTCCTTATGATTTTGCAGAATCCCCCAAAACCTCTCCTGAAATCTTGCAAGAAGCTCCAAAACCGACCGGTTTAAACGTTACAAGAAACGGCGTTTTCGCAGGCTTATTCGAATCTTCATCAGCTTCTCCAAGCATATACACATCTTCTTCTTCATCACAGAGTCTATTTGCGCCATCCTCATCCATCGAACCCATCTCTTTGGGTCTCTCAACAAGTCATGGATCATCATTTCTCGGGTCAACCTGGTTCCCAACTCAGCCCGCAATGTCAGCAACCGCTCTGCTTCAAAAAGCAGCTCAAATGGGAGCAGCTTCTTCGGGAGGATCATTGCTTCGCGGGTTAGGCATAGTTTCGTCTTCTTCACCTTCTATGGACTCAATAGTCCCTCATGGCTTAGGATTGGGACTGCCTTGTGGCGGCGAAAGCAGCTCGGGTTTGAAAGAGCTCATGATGGGGAACTCCTCCGTGTTTGGTCCGAAACAGACAACATTAGACTTTCTCGGATTAGGTAGAGCGGTTGGCAATGGCGGTGGTCCCGGAAACGGACTATCCGCTCTAGTTGGAGGAAGTGGTGGCATCGATGTGGCGGCGGCATTTGGATCAGGAGAGTTTTCAGTGAAAGACATTGTTAGAAGAACATCATAAGTACAGTAAGTTAATATGTCTCAGAGATTGGAGTTTTCTATGTTCTTGTTCAATAGGTTTTAGTGTGAGTTGAATTAAGAGTACGTAGTTGTACACCAAAAAAGGAGACTTCCATTTAAAAGAGAAGGTTTAAATTTAAATTATTTTGCAGATAAGTTTACTCTGATTAATTAATTTATATCTTATTCTTAAACGCAAAGAAATAGTTAGTGAGGACCAGGGGTGAGGACTGATGATGATTGAATCTAAAAATTACGCGAGAATGGAGTAAAATTTTTGTTTCCATTGCCTTAATCGGAATTTGTATAGGGAGATGAGATTTACTTCTTTTAATAGAAACTCTTTCCAAATCATGAAGAGTTTTGGGACCCAATTGTTTTCGTTAGATTTCGGTCGAATATAGAAATTTTACCTTTCGATTTTTGACCACTGATTTGATTAGATATTCGATAGCAAAAAGAAAAAGAGATTCGACAATAGATATTTTTTTGCTGTTCCAATCGTATTGTAGGTCCATAATGATAAAATGATATCATGACAGGACAAGACCACTGTTGTAGCAAGAAATACAGCATTCAATATTTATAAATAATGAAAATATTGGAGGTAATTTGGTTTATCTTTAAAAAAAAAAGAATCGAAAGCCTATCCAGCAATAAACATAAAATTTGTTGCTCGATAAGAACAAATAGAATTCAAGAGCGTTTTGGACAAAGTTTTTGGGATGTAAACTGGATTACTATTTCGATTCTCATAAGAGATTTACAAAAACAAGAACAAATAAAAGACAAGTGTTTGAGTCTAAAACTAAATTGTAGTTGAGAGTGGTGTAAAGAATTGGAATTTGGTCTTTGGCTCATTGTCCTTGTCTTTGTTTTATACTCCGATATCGTGTTTAACGCCTCCGTTTACTCCACTTGATTTGTCATGAATGGTTTTTAAGTCTGAGGCTCCGATCGTTACTTTTAGGCGGCTTAACTCACCGGTTTGAACGAGTCTTTGGTCTCAGCAGGATTGACTAACAATTATGCATTTAATTCCTTTTGACTGTAGATGTTTACTCCGATGGGCCTTTCAGCTCGGCCCGTCACCTTGTTACTCAATTAACCTCGTTTGGCTTCTTTGACTTCACCAGACCTTTTTACCGTAAGTTTTATTGGGCCAAGAATTTGACCCCAAAACCACTAAAAACTATTTAAAAAATGTTTGTGGAAGCTTCCTTAATCCAATGATTGATTTTGAGGGTTAATTAATGATTCTATACCATGAGATTGAGTTTCGATTTCCAAAAGATGTGATTTCTGTAGATTAAAGTAGGCAAGCTTAAAAAAAGGAAATCATCAACGTGATGCAAGAAAAATCGTTCGCCGTGGTCCCAGTACGCATGAATTCTTGTGAAACGAATATATTATGAGTTAAAAAATTGTCATCCTAATTTATAATAAAAATTTGAGACGAAAAAAAAAATCTCTAATACGAACATATAAATACGCTACAATTTGAAAGCCCAGTTACCTCTAAGTAGGCCCAAACATATAAATATTACTAAACTAGGATTTAATCTGCGCTAATTATAGCGCAGAGTAATTTTTTTATAAAAAAATTGTTTTGAAATTTAAGAAAATTGCTTTTATATGAATTTTACAATATAACTAACTAATGATTATAGATAAAGTTGTCAATTTATGATAATTTGTCTATTTAACCCGTTTTGCAATAAACTAAAATATTATTCGGGATAATCCGCAAAAACTTATAATCTAAAAAACACAAATATAATATGCACCGTTAAATGACTATAGTTTTTGTGGTTATTCTACGAACTTTTTCTAAAAAATAGTTTTATTGTGTCTAACTTTTTATAAAATTAGTAAAATATTTTTCAAATTTTGTTTTGATATATATTCAAATAAAATATAATAAATTATAGTAAAAAATATAGTAAGATTTTGAATAATTTTTTTTTCTTTGAATATATATGAATTGATTATTATTTTAAAATATATAGTATTAAAAATAATTAAGAAATGAAATAATAAATAACTTATTTAATGCAAAATATATACTTTCTATATTCTAATCAATAATTTTAAAAGACTATTATATCCTTTCCTATTTCAATTATTCTTTGTTATTTGTAATGACATTTTATGTAATAACTTACAAAACAAAGTTCATTTTTAAAAATGTCTTCTTAAATAATATTATAGAGATTAACTACCTAGAGGCCCATGGTTCAAATCAAATTGATAAATTTCAAAGCTTGGTTTTAAAAAACCAAACCGACGATAATGAAAAGTTTTTGAAAAAAAAAAAATTAAATAGAACCAAAGTCCAAAGCATACACCACGAAATATAGCAAATGACGAACTAACACAATCCCCTTTTACACAAAGGTAAAGGGGTCGTTCATGATAAAAAAAAAATCATGCAAAACAAATTATGTGGTCCAGTGATAGGTAAGACCTGGGAATGCGTTACAGCACTTTCTCACGGGTTCGAACCTTTCGGAAAACAAAAATCATATTTGTGTAAGAAGTCAGAGACTGAACCAAATGCCCATACAGTTTATATGATAGTTAAATAACAAGCGATTTGGCTATCCTTAACATTAGTCGGAAGACATTCTGAATTCAGGACAGGCGGGGTAGTGGCCCATTTGGATCTCATGGCCCGTTGACCGAGCCTAGCTCGGAGCTCATGATGTCCGTTGAACCGTTGAACATGAGAGTAGTCCACTCTGTAGCATCTCGGTGGGTTCCTACCGGGGCTGATCGGATCAGTCGATAGAGCATATTAAAAAAAATAATAATTAAAACCTAATACGACATAAGATTGTCTTCAATCTTCCAATTTAACACTTAGGGGTGTGAGATAACGGACTTCAATTAACTCATAATTTGGGCTAGTTATTAGGTCTTAAAAAGTTTCTATAGTTTTTATTATTATTATAAATACATATGTACAACTCAAAGAATATGTAATCCCGAGTCTCGAAGATTCCGATCGTCTTGGAGGCGGCTCGTAAAGCGTGAGTGATCTTCATATTGTAAACCACATCAGAAGTGTTTTTCATTTTTTTTATAGTGGATGTTGTGGATTCTGGATACTTTCCATACGTAACGGTTAGAGACTGTGAACTGGGTGAACAAATTCTTGTGTTTTTAAATTTATAAATCAAAGATAGATTTGGGATATGATTAAAGTTTAAATCCTAACACGGGCAATTGAAAACACTTCTTTATTACAATGAAACTGATATAATACCTATTGGTCTCTCTTGCCATTCTTTGATGCTTCGTGATACATTAACTAAATCACTGCCTATATATATGATGTATTTGTATACATGGATCATATGGTAATCAAATATATATGTTTCATGATACAACTAAAAAATAATGACCATGCCATATAGTTTAGTAGTTTGTACTAGTGTTATTACTATGTTATTATATCTAAATTCAAACTTTATAGAATGCATGTTATTGTAAAAAACAACAACATGATTGACGGAAAACGATAATAATAACAATTTAATATAATATATAGCCAACGTTATATTATGGTTATGCAAATGAAATAGCATGGCGATATATTATATTTTTAAAAAAAAAGTATATCTAATTAGTTGGATGTAAAAAAGACCATTCTATGTCTGTCAAACAAGAGAGCTAATTTATATTCTTTCTCTTTCTTCTTTTGATTCAATTCAATGATAAAACGAACCATAGTCCAAAACATACACCACAAAATAGAGCTAACAAGGAAATATCAAAACCCTAATTTACACAGATCATGCAATCAAGAAATAAAACCTAATGCGATATAAAATTGTCTTCAATCTTCCATTTTAACGCTTCACACAGTTAAATAAGGTCCTTTAGTTCATGAAATGGATATATATCTATTGGTCTCTTTTCCCATTTTTTGATGCTTCGAGAGACATTATTTAAATCACTGCATACATGATATTTTTTTCTTGGTCTAGTATATATGATGTTGTTCATATTTATTTAAGTACGTTTCATGATATAACTAGAAAAGAATAACGATTGTTGGATAAAATAAAGGGTGAATTAAATAAGTAGACTCAGATTAAAAAAATTTAGGTAAGTAGCGTTTAATAAGTTGATATTAGTTTTGGAAAAAGTAATGTGCATATTCTGACCAAAATACCCCTACAAATATTGCAAACGAGAAAGTGGATTGCAAGGGACACAACATTTAATGCTCGAGAAATATACATGCATCTAATTTCCAAGTTATTGAGGGTCCTGCATTATTGAGGGTCACCAGCGACGAACAGTCGATTGGGTAGTTCTAGACCAGTCATCTGAAGAAAAAATGAAGAAATGAGACATCGGCAATGTTTTGGACTATGATTTGGACTATGATTCGTTTTATCATTGAATTGAATCAGAAGAAGAAAGAGAAGAATATAAATTAGCTCTCTTCATTTGACAGACATATAGTGGTCTTTTGTACATCCGACTAATTAGATATACTTTTTTAAAAACAAAAATATAATATATCGCCATACAAAATAGCATATCATTTGCATAACCATCACAAACGCTGGCTATATATTCTATTAAATTGTTATTATTATCGTTTTCAGTTAATCACTTTGTTTTTTTTTACAATAACATGCATTTCTATAAAGTTTGAATTTAGATATAATAGCATAGTAATAACATTAGTACAAACTACTAAACTATATGGCATGGTCATTATTTTTTAGGTGTATCATGAAACATATATATTTGATTACCATATAATCCATGTATACAAATACATCATATATATATAGGCAGTGATTTAGTTAATGTATCACAATGCATCAAATAATGGCAAAAGAGACCAATAGGTATATATCAGTTTCATTGTAATACATAATTTGTTTCAATTTCCGTGTTAGGATTTAAACTTTAATCATATCCCAAATTTATCTTTGATTTATTAATTTAAAAATACAAGAATTTGTTCACCCATTTCACGGTCTGTAATTGTTATGTATAAGGTGGATCCAGGATCCACTATGAAGAAATGGAAAACATTTCTGATGTGGTTTACAATATGAAGATCACTCAGGCTTTACGAACTGCCTCCGAGACGATCAGAATCTTCGAAACTCGGGATTACGTATTCCTTGAATTGTACACATGTATTTATAATAATAAAAAAACTATAGAAACTTTTTAAGACCTAATAACTAGCCCAAATTGTGAGTTAACTCAAGTCCGTTATCTCACAGCCCGAAGTGTTAAAGTGGAAGATTGAAGACAATCTTATGTCGTATATATTAGGTTTTAATTTTTTTTTTTTTTGATATGCTGTATCGGTTGATCCGGTCAGTCCCGGTAGGGACGCACCGACGTGCTACAGAGTGCACTACTCCAAGGTTCAACGGACACCATGAGCTCCGAACTGGGCTCGGGTCAACGGGCCATGAGATCCATGAGATCCAAATTGCCTACCACCATATATGTCCCGAGTTTGGAATGTCTTCCGATTAATGTTAGGGGTAGCTAAATCGCATGTTACTGGACTACCATGTAAATTGCTTGGGCATTTGGCCTAGACCCAGATTTCTCACACAAATATGATTTTTGTTTCCAGAAAAGTTTGAAACCGTGGGAGAGCGTTGTAACACATTCCCAGGTCTTACCTACCACTGGAACACATAAATTGTTTTGCACGATCTTTTTTTTTAATCACGAACGACCCTTTACCTTTGTGTAAAAGGGAATTGTGTTCGTTCATCGTTTGCTCTGTTTCGTGGATTTATGTGAAACAGAAAAATGGTCAGTTGAAAGATTGTCTTTGTCATTGTTTTCCTAATTTATAATAATAGAAAAATTCAGATGATAAAAAAAATTAGAAAAATATATACTAGTTTTCTTAAAACAATTTTTCATGTAACAAATTGGTTAAAACTGAAAACCTAAACATTACCCAGAAACTGAAACGGAATACATTTTTTTCCTTTAATTGATTTTGTTTTTGTGCCATACCATTTGTAAAATTAGAAAAATATATATAGTAATTTATTTTATTCTTAAAAAATTTCATATGATAATATTGGTCAGAAACTGAAACGAAATACATGTTTTTTTTTTTTTTTTTTTGTTACTTTAAATGATTTTTATTTGCTTTTTTTTTGCCCTATACCATTTGTACACTTCATGAATATATTTTTTTCCAAAAGAGTCACAGTTGTATATATTATAGGCCACATATATTTGTATATATATCTATTTAAAAAAAATTCTTAAAGAGATATAAGATACGGACTATATTCAATCGGTACTTCTGTCGACACCGTAGCAAAAAGCAATAGGTGTCAGACCAGTAGCGATATGGACTAAGAAGACTCAGGGGAAAAACAGACAAAAAAGAATCATCAACAAAGACACCGCAGACTACACCGAAAGGTCAAAAAAGCGGAAAGCGAGAATTGAAAAATGAAAACCGTAGCGAAACCAGACGAGAAAACAGTAGTCACACGCAAAAAAACGCAGACCATCCCGAATTGTCCGTAGCTCCGAAGAACTAGAGTTCTCATCATTGTTACCACGAATATCCTTCCATCAGACGAGAGAAATCCAGATTAGCCCTTATTTATTCTTATTTGTTGGCTCAGTTGGATGTTTTTTTTATAAACAGGGGTGATCCAGTTTGTTACTATCTGACTAATCCCCTCATGTTAAGTATAATCGTCGAGTAGCTCACTCACCAGGTTTGTAATGGGTCTAAAACATGACACTATTTCGACTGATCAAATGAAAATGGTTAGATAATTTCACGTTTGAATGGAATCGATCTTTAGCTTAGTCGGATTTTATTTGTATATCGGTGAATAATAAAAAAAAAACTCAAAATAAGTTAGGTTTTTTTCATTATATAAATAAATGAAGATTAAAATATATTTTTATATAAGTTTTTCGACGTATATCCATTACACCGGGTTTAAATTATGGTCATGACACAACGGCAATAAAAACACAACCACTATATCACAAATCTTGGTCTTAAATTTTTGATATCAATTAATTTATGTTGTTATTCAAATTGATTTAATATATTTTCTATGGAAAATAAGTTAAATCTACACATGTTCATGTCTAAAATAATGATCATTTTCTTTCCAGTTATAATATGCAAATAAAAAAAAAATACTAAATAAGCATACTTCCTTTATTTGATTTTTCTTTCTATTTTTTTAAAAAAGATATATTCCAGTAGTTTGTACTGATATTCTAGATAAGTATTCGGTCTTTCTAAAATTATTATGGAGAATTGCCAAAAATGACCCACAATTTGATCATAAATACAAAAGTAGTTTATTCAATTTAAAGCAATTCAAATGGGGTAGATAAATTATAATTACATTCCTTATGACCAAACAAAAAAACATAAGTCTCAATTACGGTTATAACCTTGTGAATTCTACTAAAGAAGTAGAGAAGTCTACTATATAAACTTCATAAAAAATATGTTATGTAAATAAATCTTATATTTAAATTTTTTTAAAAATGATTAAACATTTGTTTGCATAAACTAAATATAAAAAATTGTGATGTATATAAATTAAAATTTCATACAATTTAATCAAATTAAACTAACAAAGATAAATTAGGCTATAGTCTGATACATACTAGTAATGAAATGAATACATAATACATAGTGCATAACCATATGTTTAAACATGTGGTCATGTAGTGGTAGTTATTATTGTTTCATATTTATAAGTTTCATGATATTTTGAATTATGTATTTGATTGTGCATATAGGGTTAAAATGTTGATTTATAGTTTTGAATATAGAATGCAAAAAATTCGATTTAGGGTTTAGATTTATAGTCTGCACCAATTAAAAGACTTCAAACAAAGTATCTTTAACTTTTGAGACTTCATGTGAAGTCTATTTATAGTTTAGGGTATAGGAGATTCTGCTAAATCGAAAATAATTAACCTAAGTATTCGGTCTTCTAATTACAAGATGTAAATTGTATATATTCTTCATAAGTATTCGGTCTTCATAAATCATAGTTAATTTTCATAACGCAGAAGAAGATCCCGATAAGCTTCAATACTTGAAGCTTGTGGTGAAAGAAACCTTAAGACTACACCCAGCAGCTCCTCTATTACTCCCAATAGAAACAATTAGTCAAATCAATATTCAAGGCTACCACATTTCCAGAAAAGTTTATCCATGAGATGTTTATGGATTGTCCGGTGGACTACAAAGGACACAACTTTGAGATGTTACCTTTTGGTTCTGGTCGGAGGATGCGTCCAGGAATGGTTTCGGGACTGCGACCGTTGAATTGGGACTCTTGAATTTGCTTTAGTTTTTGATTGGAGATTGCTTGGGGAGAAAGATTTGGACATAGAAAAAGCTGGTGTTGTTGCTTCCTATTCTTCGCCAGTGATGGGGTCACAGAATCTTGAGGAACAAGAAGTTGAACTTTGTAATAAATCAGACTTAATAAGACTAGCTAGAGTTATGTTGTCATTTTGGCAGTGATATCTTGAGTCCAATTGGGTTGTTGAAATTTGCAAATTTGGACCTTAGCATCAAAACACAAATCTGTCATATTTGTGCCAAACACAGTTCCGTAATGTTGGCGCAAAATGCATTTTTATTATTTTGGTGTCAGAACACGACTATCTTATTCTGGAGAAAATAAATCTGATTCAGCAGTCCCATATTAGATTATAATTTTTATATGCTTATCGATGTAGAGTTCTTTAACAAATCTTGAGTCTAAATATGTTCTTAACCATCTTGTGTCTTTGTTGACCTAGAATATATATCTTGCGGAGTAGACAAAAATGCCATCACCATGATTTGGGCAATGGCAGAGCTTGTTAGAAACCCGCAGATGATGTAAAAGCTCATAACGAGATCCGTACTTGCATTAGAATCAAACAAAATGAAAGAATCGGGGAAGAAGATGTCAATAAGCTTCAGTACTTGAAGCTTGTGATCAAAGAAACCTTTAAATTTGTTGATAAATATCAAGTTGTCAAAAAAAAAATTTCTTACAGAAAACGAAAAAAAAATTTCTTACAGAAAACGAAAAAAAAATTGAGAAATTATAGTAGATAGCCATAAAACTGACCGAAATTAGGTAGGCCATACACTGTTGCTAACACTATTTGACATTTTTTAATCCTCTTTTATCCCTCACCAATTTTTTCTCTCTCATCACTTTTACTTCACTCATGTCTGTGTCTCTCTCCTCCAACTTATTGATTCATGGTTTCCCCGATCAGTTTCATCCGACGGAGTTTCGGTCCTCCGATGTATATCCGGGTGGTCACCGGTACGGGTTTAACAACAGCAATGAATGTGATGTCCATGGAGGAATTGATTTCATAGAAGATCTCATCCGACTCGTGGATTGTGTCGAATCGGGCGAGTTGCAACTCGCTCAGGTGGTATTGTCACCGCTCACTCAACGTCTCAGATCTCCGGCGGGTAGGCCCCTTCAGAGAGCGGCGTGTTACTTCAAGGAGGCTATCGGATTCTGTCGTCGATTTTGAGATCGGATTCAGCGGTCAATACGCGTCGCTTATGAGGGAGATCGCCGAGAAATCACCAATCTACGGCGGATTTATGGGAGTCACGACGGTTGTACCAGAGGGATCCACCGTCGAGACGCGTCTCGTCAAAGAGAACCTAGCTCAATTCGCCGCAGATCTGAAAATCCGGTTTCACGCGAGAGAAATTGATCAGGCATGCGAGGTAACAATAATTTATTAGCCTAATAACAATCCTATATTGTAGTCAATTCACAAATTAACAGATAAAAATGTTGTTATCCAGTTTGTTGATCCAGGGGATCACTAAGTGTGTTTAAAGAATAATTAGGAGACGGGAGGTGAGATTTTTGTTAATAGAGCAATTTAACCACAATTAAGACAGGTCGGGAGAAATATGAGTAGGCCGGGGGCCGTGTTTCGTTTTATTGATGAAAGAGAAGTAAACGCTTTTGAATTACGAACTGGTTCCGAAGGACGTCCAGTTCGGCGTTCTAAAGTGTTGTCTCGTTACAAAGATAGAGAGGTCGGGTAACTTGTGGTAGGTGAGAGAGTAAAAATCAGACCCCCTCTCATTAATGACATATGAGGGGTATATATAGTCGGGGTCGGCTTCCTGCTCCCCGGGATCTCGGGCCACGTGTCGTCTACGGCCTCTTTTGCGGGTAAGGTGGCCTAGGAGGCGTGTCCCGGCTTTCGAGGAGAGAGGTCATGATGAGCTCGGCGTGGCGTGTTGCAGAGCAATGCACTGTTTTACCAACTCTGCTCCACCTGCTCCCTCCTGCCCTTGTCAGCTCTGCAGGGTTGGTGGGACGTCGGGTCGAAGGCACGTCCCTACGCGGGTAGGGTACTGCCTTACCAACTCCCACGCGCCTACTCTTCTGACACTTCCTGCTCTGGCGGGGCATCAGCGCGGGCCCGGGGTACGTTGCTTTCAGGTCGGCTACCGAGCTGAAGAGTGGTCTTGCAGGTCGGTGATATTAAGTCCGGTGACCGCACCGAAGAACGGCATTTCCTAAGATGGGCCTAACTAATTGGGGGTGCTAGGCCCACCTCCAACAATAGGCCCTCCCCCAGTTCGGTGTCGCGAGGCGAAGTGAGCATGCCGAAGTTGATCTAATGTTAGTTCGGCGCATCTTAGGACGGTTTTTCCGTGCTCAACTGTGTTTGCCTTTTCCGAAAAATCCGTAGGAGGTTGGCGCGTATCCGCTACGCGGGGGATCGAAAGGTTGCCTCGTTTTTCGCGCGAGATGCCCACGCGCGGCGTGTGACAGACGCTTCGTGGTTATCGAGGCACCCCCTGCTTTTTGGCGTGGGAGATCGAGGAGTCGTCATCATTAGGTTTTTTGGGCAGTCGTGCTTCTTTTGACACGCGTCCAGGCGTCGCTTCACTGTCCCCCTTCCTCTATTTAAACCTTATTTCTCCTACTGTTAAAACATTCTGCGCATACTCTTAAGGTAACCTCCTTTCTCCGATTTCCTCCTTCTCTTCCTACTTTCTTCCTGTCTTTTCGATTTCCTCCTCTCCGTGCAATGGCTCCGATGTTAGACGGTATCAGAGTTGAGTCGAGCGAAGAATCGACGTCCCGTGGTGGCGGTAACGATTCTCCGAGTTCCTCCTCCGGTGATTCCGAACATGCCTCTTCTCCGCGACGAGGGGCAGACAGTGGGGAACAGTTGGCCCCCTCGACTTCGGGGGCCGCCCCGTTGCTCCCGGGGACCCATCTCCGGCCGAAGACGGTGGTTAGATCCTCTGGCGGTCGCGGTGTTGGCCAAGCTGAGGGTAGAACCGGGCATCTGGGCGACCGTGGTGGTCGTCAGGGCGGCCGTGGAGGCGGAGCTCGAGTGGCCAGGGTGAGGTCCCCCCTGGTCCCCTACGAGCAGGGAGGGTCACCGACCTGGAGCACAGCGGAGTCGGTGACCCTCCTGGGGAATCTGTGTGGTTTTTCCGCCGGCGTTGAGCTCAGGGTACCCAGGGCGGAGGAGCGCCCGTGGACTCCTCGTCCGGGCTTCGTCTGCTTGTACGAGTCGTTCTTCCAGAAGTGCGGCTTGCGCCTTCCTCTCCCCGAGCTGTTCGTCCAGTATTGCCGGGCGTGGGGCTTGGCCTTCTCGCAGGTCTGCCCGTCCACGGTCCAGGGGATGATCGTGCTGCTGACCTTGGGGCACGAATGCAACATGGAGGTGACGTTGCCTATGTTCGAGGCGTTCACCCAGCAGAAGGCAAACCCCGGGATTCCTGGGACCTTCTATGCCGCTTTCAAGCCCGCGGCGAACGTTCTGGAGGCACCCAGCTCGGGGTCTAGGGCGAGCAAGCTGTCGAAGGTCGAGGACTGGTCTCGCAGCTACTTCTACGTCCGGGCTACCGCCATGGCTGGGCTCGATCCGTTGGCGAGATACACCCGGGATTGGAATTTTTCCCCGGGTAGGGATTTGCAGGTCGAGTTGACTTCTCCTCTTTGGTTGTCTGACTGATGATTTTTTATTTTTGTCTTGCTCTTCAGGACCTCACTCCTCCAGATTCAAGCTACCGGACTACGCAGGTCTACTTGCCGTGCTCTGGACAGTGCGTCGGAGAGAGTGGAAGTCCTTCACCGCTGCGAGAATCGAAGCTGCAATGACTGGAGGTGGTTTTTTTTTTTTTTTTTTTTTTTTTTTTTTTTTTTTTTTGCCGAACTAACAGTTCTTCCTTCGCATGTAGAGCAAGGTTTGCCAATCTGCAGTACGCGGACTCGTTTGTTGCACCGCCGCCGCCGATACCCGAGGTGCCGGTCAGGCGAGACCCGGCACCACGGGTTGCGGGGGATTCCTCTGCGGCGACTCCCTTGAAGAGGAGGGAAGACCGGGCTGCTGGTGGGGAGACCGGCAGAAAGAAGAGGAGGACGGGAGAGTCCTCTTCCGGAGGTCGGGAGGTCATCCGGCCTACACTGCCCGGGCCGGAGCCCGAGGTGCCTGTGGCCGTCGTGCCGGCAGGGGGTTTCGATGAGACCCGGGCCCAAGGGGGCGATGGGGTCGGCGAGACGATCGTCGTCGTGGAGGATCCTGCTGCTGTGCAGGAGGCCGAGGGTCGCAGCGCCGAAGTGGGCGGCGCCTCGGGAGGTTCCGACGATGGGCCTCGGGACTACAGCTTCTCCTTTACCCACGAGGATGGAAGCAACCAGGTAATCGTTGATCAGGACGAGTGCGCCGAGCTGGCGCAGGCCATGATGTTCGGGCAAAGGTACCCGCACTTTGTCCCGCTGGAGATGGCGGAGTCCGACACCTTCCGTCAGGTGGCGCGATCCGCAGCTCGGGTAAGCTTCTGCTCTGGTCTAACTGCTTTTAGCTAGACTTGTTGCGCGTCTTTGTTAACAACTTGTTTAATGCAGACGATGGCCCTTAGTGCCTTTCTGGCGGAGGCCTATGAGAAGAGGCTCGCCGAGCAGGCCGCCTCGATTAACTTCCTCCAGGGGTGCCGGGAGTCCAGCTCGCAGATCCAGTCTACCCGTCTCCACGGGCTCGAGAAGGAGCTGAGAGATGAGAAGGCCCGATCTGCGGCGCTGGAAGAGGAGGCGGTGGGGTTAAGAGCCCGGGCGGTCGAGGTGGCCAGTCTGCAGTCTGCACTAGAGGCCGAAAGGGACCGTGCTGCAGCTGGGTGGGATCGGGCGTCGGGGCTCGAGGAGGAGAACGGGCTCCTGAAGGGGGAGCGGGAGACACTCCGCTCCAGGGTGAAGGCGCTGGAATCCGCCATAGGCCGGGCCAAGGTGGCCGTGGCTGCGGAGAGCGATCGGGTGTCAGCCCGGTGGGACGCGCGGAACCGGAAGTGGTCCGCGAAGATGGAGAAGATCCGCGCCCACCTGGACGGGCGCCGCCGGGCCTTAGAGCCTCACCTTCTGTACAGCCAGGTGACCGGCGTAAAGGCCTGCCTCAAGAGGATGGAAGCAGAGGACGGGGTGTCGGTACCGTTCTACCGGTATCAGAAGCTGGACGAGGACGAGGCGGCATTCAGTGCCGTACTGGACGGGATGGACTTTCCGGATTTGACCCCGGAGGATCTGGAAATCCCTCTGGACCGTGCTCACGGCGTTCTGCTTGAGCACATTATGCCCGTCGCTCCCTCTAGCACCCCCGTGGTGGATCTGACCCTGGAGGCTCCGCCGGCTGCTGAGGACGTTCTTGCGGTCGCTGAGACCGTCCAAGCAGATCCCTCGATCCCGTCTGCTGACGAGGGAGTCCCCGAAGCTGCTGGGATTGTGCAAGCAGATCCCTCGGTCCTGTCTGCCGTTGAGGCCGGTACGGACGCGCCGTCCGGTGAGACCGGAACCGACGTGCCACCCGGTGGAGCCGTGGTTGGGGAAGAGGTGTCTGGGCAGCCCTTCCTTGGTGAGTACGGGACCAACGCGAGGATGGTGGCCCCGGCTGATTTAGATGGTACCCGTGCTGACGGGAGTGAAGACCGACCGGCCGATGCGGCCTTGTAAAAACTTTTTCCTTTTTGTTTTCTTCTTTTTGTAGAGACTGGGCCGTAGGCCGTTTCTTTTTGTAAGGACTGGGCCGTAGGCCGTTTATGTAATGACTAGGCCGTGGGCCCTTTTAATGATGACAAGGCCGTTGGCCCTTTCTTTCTTCTTTGTAAGTGCCGTTTCGAGGCTGTTGTAATGACTAGGACGTGGGCCCTTTTTAATAATATCGAGGCCGTTGGCCCTCTTTTTTTTTTTTGTATAAGTGCCATTTCGAGGCTTTTTTGATTGGTAGAGTAGGTCGTAGACCGTACTCTGTCAAGTAAGCAGGTCGTGGACCGTGCTCTTGTATTGGGTGCGAGGTAATCTCGGCTTAAGGCACTTATTGCTTGTGTACCTTGTTTTTTTGGTGCGGGTAGCGAGCCCGGCTTTAGAGGCACTTAATGCTTGTGTGTCTAGTAGAGGTGCGGGCCCTGGGGCCCGGCTTTGGCACTTATAACTTGTGTGCCGGGGAGAGCGAGCACCGGAGCTCGGTCCCCTTTTTTTTGTAGTGCGAGCATTTGGAGCCCGGCTTGTTTTTTTTTTTTTTTTTTTTTTTTTTGTAGTACGAGCGTTTGGAGCTCGGCTTGTTTTTTTTTTTTTTTTTTTTGTAGTGCGAGCGTTTGGAGCTCGGCTTCTTCCTTTTTTTTTTTGTAGTGCGAGCATTTGGAGCCCGGCTTGTTTTTTTTTTTTTTTTTTTTTTTTTTGTAGTGCGAGCGTTTGGAGCTCGGGAGCGTCTTCCTTTGTAAAAAAGGTTTTATTAGGTTGATAGTTGAGCCCTGGTTAGGGGTTGCCTACGTACCCTTTAGTATAAGGGATCAAGCCAGTCGTAGTTCGATTGTTTACAAAAGCGGAGAGCGGAATGGAGCCCGGGGGCTTAATAGTAGAAGCGCTTGAGGTTGATCGAGTTCCATGAGCGCGGGATGGCGTCGCCGTTCATCGTGACTAGCTCGTAGACGCCTGGTTTTACGACCTTGGAGATAAGGTAGGGGTCCTCCCAATTGGCACCGAACTTGCCTGCGTTTAGCTCGGCGGTGTTTTCGAAGACCTTGCGGAGGACCAGGTCGCCCTCGGCGAAGAACCGGCCTCGAACATTCTTGTTGTAATATTTGGAGGCGAGCTGCTGGTAGTTCTGGATTCGGAGTAGGGAATGGTCCCGCTGCTCTTCAAGGAAATCCAGCTCGCTGAGTAGGATGGCGTTGTTCAGTGCGGGTTGCTGGGTGAGCATAGCGCGGCGAGGAGTGGGGAGCCCGACTTCGGATGGGGCCATTGCTTCCATGCCGTGGGAGAGGTTGAACGGTGTTCGGCCAGTCGATGTCTTTGGTGTTGTGCGGTGGGACCAGAGGACTCCCTCGAGCTCGTCGGCCCAGGACCCTTTCTTGTTATCTAGTCGCTTTTTCAGGCCGTCGAGGATGGTCTTGTTGGTGGCCTCGGCTTGTCCGTTCCCCTGGGGGTACCTCGGAGTGGACTTACTTAGTCTGATTTTCCACTTCGCGCAGAAGTCTTCGAAGAGGGCCGATGTGAACTGGGCACCGTTGTCGGTGACGATCTCGTACGGGAGCCCGTGCCGGCAGATGATGAACTTCCAGACGAACTTTCGGACGTCCTCTGCCTTGATCTTGGCGTATGATTCGGCCTCGACCCATTTGGTGAAGTAGTCGGTCATGACTAAGAGGAAGCGCTTTTGGCGAGATCGGGGAAAGGGCCCGACTATGTCCATGGCCCATCGCATGAAGGGGTAGGGTGCCACCGCAGTGGCGAGGAGCTCGGTTGGACAGTGAATGAGGGGACCGTGGCGCTGGCACTTCTCGCACCGGGCTGCGAATTTTTCGCAGTCTTGGAGCATTGTCGGCCAGTAGTGGCCTTGGTTCCGTATTCTCAGGGCGAGAGCCCGGCC
Organism: Eutrema japonicum; assembly: GCA_030161315.1. Classification (NCBI taxonomy): domain Eukaryota; kingdom Viridiplantae; phylum Streptophyta; class Magnoliopsida; order Brassicales; family Brassicaceae; genus Eutrema; species Eutrema japonicum. The sequence continues at coordinate 48,135,513 of BSQW01000013.1, forward strand.
ACCGGAATGGTTTCCGTCGGCGCCTTCGTGCATTTTCTTCATCATGTCGATGGTTTCCTGCCCGTGGAGGCAGGCGAGCAGGGTTCCCGAAGCGCTCCATCGGAACAGATTGCAGTCCAGCATCGTATATTGGGCACACTTCTTTCTTAGCCGCCGGGCGGCCCATCGGTCTGGGGGGTGAATGCCGTCTGCGATGTATAGCAGTAGGTCGACTCGCCAGTCTGGCAGTTCGGGCTCGACCGGGGGTGGTGGTAGAACTTCGGGAGGTGGTGCTCCTTCGTCTGCGGCCTGGGGGTTGATCAAGTAGGCCCCCTTTGGCAGCTCGATGCTGGGGAAATCGATGCTATCGACCGGGATCACTCGTCGTTGGGCCGGGGCCGAGGTGGATGCTAGCGCGGCGAGGGCATCTGCGGAAGTGTTATCGCCTCGGGGGATCTTTGTCAGGGTGAACTCGGCAAAGTCTGCGGCCAAGCCTTGGGTCACCGTGAGGTAGGCATCCATGCGATCGTTCTTGGTCTCGTACTCCCCGCTGAACTGATTGGCGACGAGCTGGGAATCGCAGTAAGCCCGGATTTTCTTCGCACCGACCTCCTTTACTAGGCGCAGACCGGCGATCAGAGCTTCGTACTCGGCCTCGTTGTTTGATGCCGGGAAGGCCAGGCGGAAAGACTGCTCGAGGATCTCCTTGGTCGGGGATTCGAGGCGTATGCCGACGCCGGACCCGTGTTTGGAGGCCGATCCGTCGACATGCAGAGTCCATACTTCGGGCACTTCGCTGACTGTCAGCTCGGGTGTCAACTCGACTAGGAAATCGGCCAGGGCCTGAGATTTGATCGCGGTCCGACCTCGGTACTCGATTTCATATTCGCTCAGCTCAACGGCCCACTTCATTATCCGGCCTGATCGGCTCGGGCTGTGGAGGATGTTTCTGAGGGGGTAGGTGCTTAGGACGGCAATCGCGTGGGATTGAAAGTAAGGCCGGAGCTTCCTAGCTGCGACGACCACTGCCAGGGCGAGCTTCTCCAGAGTCGGGTACCTGCTTTCCGCGTCGTCGAGCGACTTGCTGATGTAGGAGATGGGTTTTTGGTCACCCCGGTCTTCCCGCACTAGCACGCCGCTGACTGCTGACGTGGAGATGGCGACGTAGAGGTAGAGGATTTCGCCTTCTTCTGGCTTGGACAGGACGGGGGGAGTGGATATGTACTCCTTCAGCTGTCGGAGGGCGTCCTCGCATTTGTCGTCCCACTCAAACCGCTTGTTAGCCCGGAGCAGTCGGTAGAACGGGAGACACTTGTCGGTAGAGCGGGAGATGAATCGATTTAGTGCGGCGATTCTCCCGGTGAGTCGTTGTACTTGACGCGTGCTCTCCGGGGATTTGAGCTCGATGATAGCTCGGATCTGCTTGGGGTCGGCCTCGATCCCGCGCTGGGTGATGATGTACCCGAGGAATTCGCCCGATGTGACGCCGAAGGAACACTTGGCCGGGTTCAGCTTCATGTTGTATTCGTTCAGCGTTCGGAAGCAGGACCGGAGGTGAGTGACGTGGTCGGTTGCCACCAGAGACTTCACCAGCATGTCATCTATGTATACCTCCATAGTGCGGCCTATTTGGTCGGCGAACATCCGGTTGACGAGCCGTTGGTAGGTGGCCCCGGCGTTTTTTAGTCCGAAGGGCATTACCTTGTAGCAGTAAATGCCTCGGTCCGTGATGAACGCGGTCTTCTCCTGATCATCGGGGTGCATGGGGATTTGGTTATACCCCGAGAAGGCATCCATGAAGGAGAGTAGCTCGTTTCCCGCGGTGGCTTCGACGACCTGGTCGATTCGGGGGAGGGGGAAGCTGTCCTTAGGGCATGCCTTATTGAGGTCGGTGAAATCCACGCAGACCCTCCATTTTCCGCTCTTCTTCTTGACTACCACTGGGTTGGCTAACCAGTCCGGGTATCTCACCTCGGTGATCGAGCCGACCGCGGTGAGCCTCTATACCTCATCATTGACCGCTTGGGCGCGCTCCGGGCCAAGCTTTCGCCGCTTCTGCTTGACCGGCCTGCAGGTTGGATCCACGTTGAGCTCGTGGCTGCACGTGTTCGGGTCAATGCCGGGCATGTCGCCAGTTGACCAGGCGAAGGTGGAGACGTTCTGCCCTAGGAACTCGACCAGCTCTTGCTTGATGCTCTCGTCGAGGTCGGTGCCGATGCCGACGCAGCGGGCGGGGTCGCGTGGGTCGATGTTGACCTGGGTGACAAGGTCCCGCCCGGGGAGGTCCTGGGCGCCGAGCTCGCCGGGCTGAAGTGCATTGATGGCCAAGCAGGCCGGCGCGGCGCGGCGCAGCTTGTGCTCGATGGCGAAGCAGGCGCGGGAGACCCTCTGGTTACTCCTAAGAGTGTATGAGCCGGCCTGGTTGGGGAACTTGAGGCACTGATGGTACGTCGACGTGACCGCCTTCATCGAGTGCAGCCAGGGGGTTCCAAGGATGATGTTGTAGATCGGGGTGGTGTCGAAGACCACGAACTTGACGATTTTCGTCACCCGACCTACGTAGACCGGCAATTCGATGGTGCTGATTCCGTTGACGGTGTCCCCGGCGAAGCCGGTTAGCGGGATGGAGTGCGGCTTGATCTCGACCCCGTTCAGGTTCATCCTGGCGAGGGTATCCTTGAAGATGAGGTCGACCGAGCTGCCCGTATCGACGAGGACTCGGTTAACGTCGCAGTCGGCTACGCGGACTTGTACGACGAGGGGGTCGTTGTGGGGCTGGTGGACCCCGGCCGCATCGGCCTCAGTGAAACATATCCCCCTCTTGCTCGTGTCCTGGGCGTCGATCTCCGGCCCGGAGTGCCACTTCAGGGATGCGTCGGTCCTCCTCTCGTGACGCTTGATGGACCGCACTGAGTCGTTACACGAGAGGAGGCCTCCCATGATCATCCCTATCAGAGTGCGGGCCGGGGGAGGCGATCTACCTGTTTCCCGGTCTCGCGAGGGAGATCGTCGCCGCCGGTCGTCGTTCTGGGCGCGGTGGTAGGGCCTAGCCCGGTTATCCTCGCGACCTTGGTTGTCGCGGGGTTGATCGTGATCGCCGTCCCGAGCATGCGGTCGCAGCCGCTCTGGGACGCTGATTTCTCCCCGCTGAAATTGTTTCAGCAGGACCTCTTGGAGGGTGCGGCAGTGAGAGGTCGGATGCCCCTTTCGCCGGTGGAAGTCGCAGAAGGCCGTCCTGTCGTATGGCTCATCTGGTCGGAACTCCCTATCGCTCGGCTCGTCGGGACGCCGATCCTGCTGGTGGGGATCCCGTACGTATTTGTTCCAAGGCAATCCTGGCGCGGGGCCGGTGGGAAATATGGGTCCGCGCAGACGGGGGCCGGAGGGCGGTCCGCTGACCAGGAATGCGGCGGCCTGCTTTCCCTTGCTGCGCTGGTACTCGTCATCGTAGTGTTGACGAGGCTCCTGGTACCTTTCCTGAGGCCGCTCCTTTGGGACCGGGGCCTTATGAGGGGTGCTGTTTCTCGACTCAGCCGCCTTCTCCTCCTCGAGCTCGACGAAGAGTCCAGCGCGGTGCAAGGCGTCTTCCAGCGAGCGCGGCCTGTTAAGCTTCATGTCGTCTTTGAAGGCCGAATCGACCCGCAGTCCCTTTCTCAGAGCGGGGAGCGCTGACTCGTCAGTCACGTTGCTCTGGGAGGCCGTGGCCTTGAAGCGCTCGATGAAGGACCTGAGCGACTCCTTTGCTCCCTGGTTCATTGCCCAGAGGTCCGCGCTGGATGCGGACTGGCGGATGTAGATGGAGTAATGCTCGAGGAAGGTGGTCGACAGGTCCCTGAAGCTGTCGATGGAGTGCGTCTTTAGCCGAGAGAACCACGTGAGGGCCGGGCCGGTGAGGTTCTCCACGAAAAGCTGGCAGTGAGCGGCTTTGCGCTCGTCTGGTGAGAAGTGGGCGCGGCCCATGGCGATGGTGAACGCCGTAAGATACTGGGCCGGGTCGGTGGTGCCCGCGTAGGGCTGTAGCTTGAGCTTTTCGAGGTGCTGGAGTGGGACGGAGGCGATCCGGCGGGTGAACGGCGTGTTCTGCGTCTCTCTGAGGACGCGATCGATTTCCGGGGCCGCGCTGGTGGCTTGGTGGATTTTGGAGGACATCGCACGGATGGTCTCCTTCATAGCCTCGAACTCCGCGTCTCTTGAGCGCTCCGCGCTGGATCGGAGATGGTGGGCTTCGTCGCCCGGGTGGCTTCCTACGGCCGGGACGAAACGTCCGTCCGGCCCTTCAGATCCAGACGGCGAGTCGCTCGGTCGGCTTGTCCGGAAGCGGGGGGTTTCTTCCCGGGAGACCGGTTCTCTGGGATGGACGTCGGGGTACCCGACATTGTCCGACCGGTCACGGGAGGCCCCTAACGTGGCGAACCGTTGGTCGGTGGCTCGCGTTAGCTCATCGATCCGGGCGAGCAGGGTCTGCATCACGACGGACGGCGTGGGCTGGTCTTCCGATGCTCGTGGCGCGTTGTGGGCGGCGGAGCCGTCGGAATGAGCGGGTGCTGAAGCCGGGGGCGGGGCCCTGGAGAATTGCTCTCGAGGAATCGCCTGGTTGGCAGCTGCTCGGGCTGACGACGGAATGGTCGCCGTCGTTCGAGTCGTTGGCGGGGCCGTTGTCGGGGCCTGGGCCGTTGTTTGGGCCGGAGTGTCCTGGTCTGACAACACTCTTGGGGTCAGAATTGCCATCTTGGGGGCGGTGGTGGTTGAACTGCTCCTTGCGTATAGAAGAATCTCTTGCCCCTCCTTCTAGCGCCAATTGTTGATCCAGGGGATCACTAAGTGTGTTTAAAGAATGATTAGGAGACGGGAGGTGAGATTTTCGTTAATAGAGCAATTTAACCACAATTAAGACAGGTCGGGAGAAATATGAGTAGGCCGGGGGCCGTGTTTCGTTTTATTGATGAAAGAGAAGTAAACGCTTTTGAATTACGAACTGGTTCCGAAGGACGTCCAGTTCGGCGTTCTAAAGTGTTGTCTCGTTACAAAGATAGAGAGGTCGGGTAACTTGTGGTAGGTGAGAGAGTAAAAATCAGACCCCCTCTCATTAATGACATATGAGGGGTATATATAGTCGGGGTCGGCTTCCTGCTCCCCGGGATCTCGGGCCACGTGTCGTCTACGGCCTCTTTTGCGGGTAAGGTGGCCTAGGAGGCGTGTCCCGGCTTTCGAGGAGAGAGGTCATGATGAGCTCGGCGTGGCGTGTTGCAGAGCAATGCACTGTTTTACCAACTCTGCTCCACCTGCTCCCTCCTGCCCTTGTCAGCTCTGCAGGGTTGGTGGGACGTCGGGTCGAAGGCACGTCCCTACGCGGGTAGGGTACTGCCTTACCAACTCCCACGCGCCTACTCTTCTGACACTTCCTGCTCTGGCGGGGCATCAGCGCAGGCCCGGGGTACGTTGCTTTCAGGTCGGCTACCGAGCTGAAGAGTGGTCTTGCAGGTCGGTGATATTAAGTCCGGTGACCGCACCGAAGAACGGCCTTTTCTAAGATGGGCCTAACTAATTGGGGGTGCTAGGCCCACCTCCAACACAGTTAGCTAATTTTTTTATCAAGTTATAGTTATCCATTTTTCCGAAGTAGATAATAATGTTGTTATCGCGCTAAGTTTCCATGTACCCTTTATGTCTATAATTTCAGTAGGATCATTGTTCTGCTCACGAAAATAGATACTTTAATTTTAAAGTTAACATTCAATAATATAATTACCCCTTTAAATTAATATTTGGATCTATATATAAATGTTTATATGGTCTAATAAATATTTTAACTTGTATATATAGACGTTTAGCATAAGTTAAGATATAATAATTAGGTTATAAAGGTAAACAAAATATTAGAGGTATACAAACATGTTTAGCAATCTAACTCTTTTTGTATCCCAATAAATATAATATTTATACATAATATAACAATTATTAACACGTTATAATAAAACGTGTACCTTTTCACAACAATAACAATGGTGGTCGACGCGGCGCCGTCGACGTCACCGGAACCATGGGTATATGGATCTTATTAGATTGCCACCGATAAAAAAAAAAGATGTTTTGTGTTTGCAATTTTGTCAGATTCATGTCTTATTTTTAGTTAGATCATTTTTGTCAATTTTGTCTTATTTTTAGTTTTAGTCAGATGAAAGAGAAGGAAGAGAAGGAAGAGAAGGAAGAGAAGGAAGAGAAGAAAGAGAAAACCGAAACCATAACCGACATGGCAATAATCATGGGGATATTTCGGTCATTTCCGATAACCACCAGAACAGTTGTTTTGGTTTTGCGAACCCTTTCGGCCAGTTTACTAATTTCAAACTAATTCGTGGTTACTTACCCAGTTGACTCAAAAATTTTTTAAGAAATTTGAAACGTGGCATTTACAAAAGCGCAGAGCAAAATTGTTGAAAAATCTTCACTCAGTCCCACATAAGGCAAGATTGTTAAATTGCTCGGTCCTAATATGATAAATCTCCACATGACCGGAAGACAGTGATTTAATATGACTAATCATTTTAATTTTTTTAGAAACTGAACACCTAAACATTACCCAAAAACTGAAATGAAATACATTTTTTTTCCTTTAAATGATTTTGTTTTCCTGTCATACCATTTGTAAAATTAGAAAAAAACAATATATAGTAATTTATTTTATTCTTAAAAAATATTTTCATATAATAAAGTTGGTCAAAAACTGAACACTTAAATATTATCATGAAACCAAAAACGGAATACATATTTTTATTTATTTATTGTTATTTTAAATGAATTTTCTTTGCTTTTTTTTGCCCTATACCATTTGTACACCATGAATATAATTTTTTTCCAAAAGAGACACAGTTGTGTATATTATAAGCCACATACATTTGTACACATATATATCTATTAAAAAAAAATTCTTAACAAGATAAGATACATACTGATAAACACTTAATGAGTTATAATTGTGAGTTAATACATAAAACAAAGTTTCACTTTTCTACCTCTCATCCAGCTACACCAGAGCGTCCATTTTCTTAAAACATACACATCTCTGATAAAAACATTTTGAAATTATATAAATACCCCCAAAATTTGCAGTAATATAAATAGTCTTCATGTCATCTTCTTCTTCCTCACTCACTTACAGTCTTCAGAAATGAGAGGTCAAATGTTCCAGCGAACTCCAACAATGGCAGTTGCTTCGTCGATGACGCTTTACGCAAACTACCCTTTTACTTTCTCATCGTCTCACTTTGACGGCGATGAGTTTGTTGACAATCATTTCGATTTTAATATCATAAGAGAATTGCTACTCGACCAAAAGCCATCGTGACGGGAGAGATGATCGGAGAAGGAGCCTACTCCATCGTTTACAAAGGCTTGTGTGTTTCCTCTTTCTCTCTCTCTTTCTCTCTCTAAAATTTATTTTTCTTTATTTTATTAATTAAATGTGTTTAATTAATTAATGTTACCACCTTTTTTTGTTTTAAAGGATAAATGTTGCTCTTTTATTTTTGCTTGATCTTTATTTTCTTTCTTCCATTTTGATTTAATTTTGAGTTTAGAGTGTTCCTAAATAATTTAGGGCTAAACTTTTTAGCGTATTAGTTTTAGGATTCCTTTGCTGATTGAAAATGAACAAACCATTGTGAAGTTTTCATTGAAGCAGTAAGTAAATTTTTGGCTAATGTCGTGAGTCAAACTAAAGATATATCATAATCTTTGTCAAATATGTATTCAATTAGATATACTCCACAAGTTTGTGTGAATCTAATGTTTTTTTTATATAGAAACCGTTAATGACAATATCTTAATCAGTCGCACAAGAATGAAGTTTCTTGCTAATCACTGTTTTGGTTTTGGATTAACATCTAATTACCTCAAACATTTGGATATTCCCAGGGCCGGCTTAACAGGGGGGACAAGGGGTGCGACCGTCCCAGGGCCCAATCCCGTGTCCTAATAATTAAGGACACCGATTTTTTTTATATATATTTTTTTAATTAAAAAATAAATAATAAAATAAAATTTAGATTGAAAAGTGCCCATAAAATTATTTTATATGTATTTTTCATAAAAACATTCTACAAAAATATTACACAAAAGGTTTTTTAAAAACATTTAGTATAACACCTTCAAAAAAAAAAATTAAGGGTCCAAAATTTTTTTTGGCCCTAGGGCCCATAATAACATTGAGACGAACCTGGATATTCTGAGGTTTTTTCATATGATCTCTCTAATGATTTATAGATTCAAAAACCAAATTCCTGTGGCGGTGAAGATAGTGCAGCCAAGTAGAACAACTGCTGTAAGCAAACAGCACAAGGAAAAGTTTCAAAAGAAAGTGTTGTCCCTATCCAACATTAATCATAATAACATTGTTAAGGTAAAAATGAAAAAAAAAGAAGAAGATCTTTTGGTGTTTTCAATAATATGTTATAAATGATGAATAAACATGGGTTTGTAAGAATTGACAGTTCTTTGGAGCTTGCATAGAGCCACAATTGATGATTGTTACCGAACTCCTCGAAGGCGGTAGTCTTCCGAAGTTCTTGTGGGACTCTCGTCCAACCCCTCTTGATCTGAAGATGTCACTAAGCTTTGCTTTGGATATTTCTCGAGCCATGGAGTATCTGCACTCAAATGGCATCATTCACCGAGATCTAAAGCCAAGTAAAATATGCTCCAATATTTGCATACTTCTCTCTTGTAAAGAAACAAATTGAGATTTTTCTCTATATGTCTAGGGAATGTGTTGTTAACAAGTGATCTGACACAAGTGAAGTTAGCTGATTTTGGACTTGCAAGAGAGGAGACCGTGGGTTGTATGACTAGTGAGGCTGGCACTTACAGATGGATGGCTCCTGAGGTGAATCTCTGAGCTCAATCTTTGACACTATGACTCATAGAAACATATATAAATGAATGTTTTTATGTTTTGTATCCACAAGTATTTAGCCGTGAACCGCTTAGAAGAGGGGAGAAAAAGCGTTATGATCACAAAGCTGATGTTTACAGCTTCGCCATAGTTTTCTGGGAGTTGCTTACTAACAAACAACCATTCAGTGGAATGTATCAAATATGTGTGCCTTATTTTGTCAGCCAGGTAAAAACTCACAAAATCAACATTTTTTTACCAGGAAACTCTCTTAAATATGGAGATTTTGAAAATGTTGTATCTTCTTTTCTTAAAGAATGAGAGGCCATGCGTTAGGGATATTCCGGATGAAATTGTCGCCATTCTGGAATCTTGTTGGGCAGAGGACTCGAACACACGTCCTGAGTTTAAGGAGATTACTGTCTTATTGAAACACTTGCTAAGCAGTTTGGGCTCAGATGACGACAGTAGTAGCTGTAATGCAACAGTAATAATCTATGAAAATGATTTCGATTCAATGGACGATTCAATGGATGAGGGTTCAACGAGCAATCTGATTCAAGAGCGTCATTGCCAGGAGGTGAGGCCTAAGGAGAAGAAGAAGATGAAGAAGAAAGTGATGAATTTGATACGCCCTTTCTTCAAGATGTTCAAGGCTTGTTTGTAAAAGCCATGACCAACTTTTATGTTTTCCATAAAGGTTGGAAAGAAAAGGGTTTTGAGCTTCTTTCATTCCAAAACCCATAGGAAGTTGAAACAATAAGACAAGACTGAAACTTTTGTCATTGTTTGTTTGTTATTTTTGGGTTTTGTTATTTTTTCCTTGTTGTTCTTGTTGTTTTATAAAAAAAAACAATGCATTGCCATTCTTCTTTTCACTGAAATTTCAATTATATCAATGTTTTATCGCTATCCATTGATTGAATTTCAGGTAGGTTTGGATGAATTTAACATTTTAAATCTGAATGATAATCATCGTAATACAGATTTATGGTACACGTACGATTGGTTATGGATGTATATTTATATTAATTACTGTATAAATTATATTTAAAATTTTAACTGTAGTTTCAAATTTCAAGAGGTTAATTATATACTAATCTATTGTGTAAATTGTATTTGTAGTCTTTTAGTATCACACTATATTTATTGGAGTACGTAGTTCATAAACATCATATCATCCATGTATATCATCATCCATGTATACATCATATCATATCATATCATCCATGTATTTATATACATCATATCATCCATGTATATAAATACATTGTATTAATGAAACATATATATTTGATTACCATATCATCCATGTATATAAATTTCATATGATAATATTGGTCAGAAACTGAAACGGAATACATGTTTTTTTATTTTATTTTTTGTTACTTTAAATGATTTTTATTTGCCTTTTTTTTTGCCCTATACCATTTGTACACTTCATGAATATATTTTTTTCCAAAAGAGTCACAGTTGTATATATTATAGGCCACATATATTTGTATATATATCTATTTAAAAAAAATTCTTAAAGAGATATAAGATACGGACTATATTCAATCGGTACTTCTGTCGACACCGTAGCAAAAAGCAATAGGTGTCAGACCAGTAGCGATATGGACTAAGAAGACTCAGGGGAAAAACAGACAAAAAAGAATCATCAACAAAGACACCGCAGACTACACCGAAAGGTCAAAAAAGCGGAAAGCGAGAATTGAAAAATGAAAACCGTAGCGAAACCAGACGAGAAAACAGTAGTCACACGCAAAAAAACGCAGACCATCCCGAATTGTCCGTAGCTCCGAAGAACTAGAGTTCTCATCATTGTTACCACGAATATCCTTCCATCAGACGAGAGAAATCCAGATTAGCCCTTATTTATTCTTATTTGTTGGCTCAGTTGGATTTTTTTTTTTATAAACAGGGATGATCCAGTTTGTTACTATCTGACTAATCCCCTCATGTTAAGTATAATCGTCGAGTAGCTCACTCACCAGGTTTGTATATGCCATGATCGTTGTTTGGGCAAATTTTAACTTGTTCGAATCAAAACAGTTCTACGGATCGACAGAAGATAATATCTCTTTGTTCATGAATAATCTTCAAACAACATCGCTTTAAATTACAGTTTATCGACTCAAAAATGCTCAACGGTTGCGAATCGTGTGTCGAATCTTCGAACATCGTTAGCCCTTTGGAATCGGTTCTCTAGGGTTTTTTTTGTTTCCTCTACTCTATATTTTAGACCTCTATTTATAGGTCCATGCCAACCCTGATTTCCTCTAGATTAGGAATGACGTGTCTTTGTTAAATGTTAATTACATAAAGATAATAACTTACGTCACAATACCAATATATATATAATCGAATAGTGGGTTTATTTTAGAGTATTACCACTGCATGGCCTTCAATAAACTAAAAATTAGTTTTGTAAAAAGGTAATTGTTAATTACTTGTAACTGACAGATTAAATATCTAATTAACTCCTATCTTATCTATCGCATAGCTAATATTGATGAGGAGAGAGAGTTTCATTTTTGGGTTTATATCAGAAGATCCTTTGTTCAATTACTCTAGTTTTAATTTCAAATCGGAAAATAATAATAAATAAAAATTCACAAAAACCTTGTTTCCTCCTTCTTCGATGTTATTGTCCGTCTTTCTTCAATTTACCGTCGTGATACTCAAACTCCTCTGATCTCTAACGCCGATGTCTCATTTCATCATTTTTTCTTTAGATGACAGATCTAAAACTACACAATCGACTGTTCGCCGCCGGTGAAGAGCCCAACGGAGTCCGAGTAAATCCTCAATTTGTGGCGAGGAGATTAGCCAGAGAAGTTGCACGAGGAGATGTGGCGAGGCTCATAGGTTTCGATTCAGTTTCCGCCGACAAAACCAGAAGATAGTGGTGGTGAAGAAGACGTCAGTGAAGAAGTTGATGGTTGTGGTGGTGACGGTGCTAATTCCCCTTAAACTGTTGAGATATTATACATGTTATCATCGAAATCTATGGAGGTCCGGCGAACAACGGAAACGTCTCATACTCGTGTTACACAACTCTGATAATATGAGTTGTCTTGATAATGTAATAGATAATTCATAATCAAATATGAGTTATCTTGATAATATGAGTTATCTTGATAATATGAGTTATCTTGATAATCAAATAGATGTCTATAATCAAATATATGAGTTGTCTTGATAATAAGAGTTATCGATGCGAGTTATCTTGATAATCGAATAAATATCTATGATCAAATATGAACTATCTTGATAATAAAAATTATCAATATGAATTATCTTGATAATCAAATAAATATCAATAAATATGAGTTATCTTGTAATCAAATATGAGTTTAAATAGGTTATCGTGATAATCAAATAGATATGTATAAAAAACACAAGGGTTATTGTAATGGAGGACCCTCAATAACTTGGAAATTAGATGCATGGATATTTCTCGAGCATTAAATATTGTGTCCCCGGCAATCCACTTTCTTGTTTGGAATATTTGTATGGGTATTTTGGTCAGAATCTACTCATTACTTTATCCAAAACTAATTCCAACTTATTAAACGCTACTTACCTAATTTATTTATTTTTATCTGAGTCTACTTATTTAATTCACCCTTTATTTTATCCAACAATTGTTATTCTTTTCTAGTTATATCATGAAACGTACTTAAATAAATATGAACAACATCATATATACTAAACCAAGAAAAAAATATCATGTATGCAGTGATTTAAATAATGTATCTCGAAGCATCAAAAAATGGGGAAAGAGACCAATAGATATTTATCCACTTTATGAACTAAAAAGACCTTATTTAACTGTCTGAAGCGTTAAAATGGAAGATCGAAGACAATTTTATATCGCATTAGGTTTTATTTCTTGATTGCATGATCTGTGTAAAATAGGGTTCTGATATTTCCTTGTTAGCTCTATTTCGTGGTGTATGTTTTGGACTATGGTTTGTTTTATCATTGAATTGAATCAGAAGAAGAAAGAGAAGAATATAAATTAGCTCTCTTGTTTGACATATATAGAGTGGTCTTTTGTACATCCGACTAATTAGATATACTTTTTTTTTAACAAAAATATAATATATCGCCATACAAAATAGCATGTCATTTGCATAAACATCATGAACGTTGGCTATATATTCTATTAAATTGATATTATTATCGTTTTCCGTCAACCACGTTGTTATTTTACAATAACATGCATTCTATAAAGTTTGAATTTAGATATAATAACATAGTAATAACACTAGTATAAACTACTAAACTATATGGCATGGTCATTATTTTTTAGTTGTATCATGAAACATATATATTTGATTACCATATGATCCATGTATATAAATACATCATATATATATATATATAGGCAGTGATTTAGTTAATGTATCACGAAGCATCAAAGAAAGGCAAAAGAGACCAATAGGTATATATCAGTTTCTTTGTAATAAAGAAGTGTTTTCAATTTCCCGTGTTAGGATTTAAATTTTAATCATATCCCAAATCTATCTTTGATTTATGAATTTAAAAACACAAGAATTTGTTCACCCAGTTCACAGTCTCGAACTGCTACGTATGGGGTGGATCCAGAATCCACAACATCCACTATAAAGAAACGGAAAACACTTCTGATGTGGTTTACAATATGAAGACCACTCGTATTTTACGAGCCACCTCCAAAACGAACGGAATTTTCGAGACTCGGGATTACGTATTCCTTGAGTTGTACACATGTATTTATAATAATAATAAAAACTATAGAAACTTTTTAAGACCTAATAACTAGCCAAAATTGTGAGTTAACTGAAGTCCATTATCTCACAGCCCGAAGTGTTAAAGTGAAAGATTGAAGACAATCTTATGTCATATTAGGTTTTAATTATTTATTTTTTTAATATGCTCTATCGACTGATCCGATCAGCCCCGGTAGGAATGCACCGATGTGCTACAGAGTGGAATACTCCTAGGTTCAACGGGCCATGAGATCCAAATGAGCCACCACCCCGCATGTCCCGAGTTCGGAATACCTTCCGACTAATGTTAGGGCTAGTCAGATCGCTAGTTATTGAACAACCATTTAAACTGTCTGGGCATTTGACTCAGTCCCAGACTTCTTACACAAATGTGATTTTTATTTCCCGAAAGGCTCGAACCTGTGAGAGAGCGCTGTAACGCATTCCCAAATCTTACCTACCACAGGACCACATCAATTGTTTTGCATGATTTTTTTTTTTATCACGAAAGACCATTTACCATTGTGTAAAAGGGGGATTGTGTTCGTTCGTCGTTTGCTCTGTTTCATGGTGTATGTTTTGGACTTTGGTTCTATTTAAATTTTTTTAAAAAACTTTTCATTATCGTCGGTTTGGTTTTTTTAAAGAAACAATTTACAGTCGAACAGAGCTTTGAAATTTATCAATTTGATTTGAACCATGGGCCTCTAGGTAGTTAATTTAGTAGTATTTATATGTTTGGGCCTACTTAGAGGTAACTGGGCTTTCATATTATAGCGTATTTATATGTTCGTATTAGAGATTTTTTGTTTTTCGTCTCAAAATCTCTATAATATTATTTAAGAAGACATTTTTAAAAATAAACTTTGTTTTGTAAGTTATTACATGAAATGCCATTACAAATAGCAAAGAATAATTGAAATAGGAAAAGATATAATAGTCTTTTAAAATTAATGATTAGAATATGGAAAGTATATATTTTCATTAAAGAAGTTATTTATTAATTAATTTCTCAATTATTTTTAATACTATATAGTTAAAAATATATACTCAATTCATATATATTCAAAGAAAAAAATTCTATTCAAAATCTTGCTATATGTTTTTCTATAATTTATTATATTTTATTTTAATATATATCAAAAAAAGTTGAAAAATATTTTACTAATTTTATAAAAAGTTAGACACAAGAAAACTATTTTTTAAAAGATTTCGTAGACTAATCACAAAAACTAGAGTCATTTAACGGTGCATATTAGAGTTATGTTTTCAGGATTATAATTTTTTGCGGGTTATTCCGAATAATATTTTAATTCACTTCAAAACAAGTTTTTTTAAAATAGACAAATTATTTTAAATTGACATATTTATCTATAATCATTAGTTAGCTATATTGTAAAATTTAGATAAAAGTAATTTTCTTAAATTTTAAAACAATTTCTTTAAAAAAATTACTACGCGCTATAATTAGCGCGGGTTCAATCCTAGTTTTATTATAAATTAGGAGGACAATTATAAGCACAATTTTTCAACTCATAATATATTCGATCATCGTTAGCCCTTTGGAATCGGTTCTCTAGGGGTTTTTTTTTTGTTTCCTCTACTTTCTATTTTAGACCTCTATTTGTAGGTCCATGTCAAACCCTGATTTCCTATGGATTAGGAAAGACATGTCTTTATTAAATGTTAATTCCATAAAGATAATAGATGTGGCAATACCAATATATGCATAATCGAATAGTGGGTTTATTTTAAAGTATTATCACTGCAGGGCCTTCAATAAGCTGGAAATTAGTTTTGTAAAAAGGAAATTGTTAATTACTTGTAACTATTGGCATATAAAATATCTATTTAACCCCTACTTTATCTATCGCATAGCTAACATTGATGAGGAGAGAGAGTTTCATTTTTGGGTTTATGTCAGAATATCCTTTGTCCAATTACTCTAGTTTTAATTTCAAATCGGAAAATTAAAAAAAAAAATCACAAAAAACCTTGTTGCCTCCTTCTTCGCGGTTACAGTCCCTCTTTCTTCAATTTGCTGTCAAATTTTTTCTCTTCTTCTTCTTCTTCTTCTTCTTCTTCTTCTTCTTCTTCTTCTTCTTCTTCTTCTTCTTCTTCTTCTTCTTCTTCTTCTTCTTCTTCTTCTTCTTCTTCTTCTTCTTCTTCTTCTTCTTCTTCTTCTTCTTCTTCTTCTTCTTCTTCTTCTTCTTCTTCTTCTTCTTCTTCTTCTTCTTCTTCTTCTTCTTCTTCTTCTTCTTCTTCTTCTTCTTCTTCTTCTTCTTCTTCTTCTTCTTCTTCTTCTTCTTCTTCTTCTTCTTCTTCTTCTTCTTCTTCTTCTTCTTCTTCTTCTTCTTCTTCTTCTTCTTCTTCTTCTTCTTCTTCTTCTTCTTCTTCTTCTTCTTCTTCTTCTTCTTCTTCTTCTTCTTCTTCTTCTTCTTCTTCTTCTTCTTCTTCTTCTTCTTCTTCTTCTTCTTCTTCTTCTTCTTCTTCTTCTTCTTCTTCTTCTTCTTCTTCTTCTTCTTCTTCTTCTTCTTCTTCTTCTTCTTCTTCTTCTTCTTCTTCTTCTTCTTCTTCTTCTTCTTCTTCTTCTTCTTCTTCTTCTTCTTCTTCTTCTTCTCTTCTTCCCGTCGTGATACTCAACCTCCTCTGATCTCTAACGCCGATGTATCATTTTTTCTTCAGATGACATATCTAGAACTACCCAATCGACTGTTCGCCGCCTTTGAAGAGCCCAACGGTTTCCAATTAAATCCTTAATTTGTAGCGAGGAGATTAGCCAGAGGAGTTGAGCGAGGAGGTGTGGCGAGGCTCATAGGTTTCGATCAAGTTTCCATCGACAAAACCAGAAGATGGTGGTGGTGAAGAAGACGTCGGTGAAGAAGTTGATGGCCGTGGTGGTGACGGTGCTAATTCTCCTTAAAGTGTTAAGATATTATACATGTCATCATCGAAATCTATGGAGGTCTGGCGAACAACAGAAACATCTCAGACTCGTGTTACACAACTCTGATAATATGAATTATATTGATAATGTAATAGATCATTCATAATCAAATATGAGTTATCTTGATAATACGAATTATCAATATGAGTTATCTTGATAATCAAATAGATATCTATAATCAAATATGAGTTATCTTGATAATAAGAGTTATCGATATGAGTTATCTTGATAACTGAATAAATATCTATGATCAAATATGAATTATCTTGATAATCAAATAGATATCAATAAATATGAGTTATCGTGATAATCAAATATGAGTTTAATATAGTTATCATGATAATCAAATAAATATGTATAAAAAACACAACAGTTATTGTAATGCACGACCTTCAATAACTTGGAAATTAGATGCATGGATATTTCTCGAGCATTAAATGTTGTGTCCCCTGCAATCCAATTTCTTTTTTGCAATATTTGTAAGGGTATTTTGGTCAGAATATGTACATTACTTTTTCCAAAACTAATATCAACTTATTGAACGCTACTTACCTTATTTGTTTTTTTATCTGAGTCTAATTATTTAATTCACAATTTATTTTTATCCAACAATCGTTATCCTTTTTTAGTTATATCATGAAACGTACTTAAATAAATATGAACAACATCATATATACTAAACCAAGAAAAAAATATCACGTACGCTGTGATTTAAATAATGTATCTCGAAGCATCAAAAAATGGGAAAAGAGACCAATAGATATATATCCATTTCATGAACTAAAGGGCCTTATTTAATTGTCTGAAGCATTAAAATTGAAGATCGAAGACAATTTTATATCGCATTAGGTTTTATTTCTTGATTGCATGATCTGTGTAAAATAGGGTTATAATTTTTCCTTGTTAGCTCTATTTCGTGGTGTATGTTTTGGACTATGGTTCGTTTTATCATTGAATTGAATCAGAAGAAGAAAGATAATAATATATATTCGCTCTCTTATTTGGAGTATCACACTATATTTATTGGAGTAGTTCATAAACCTTCGGCTTGGCCAGCTTTCCACCCTTAGTCGACTGAGATTCTTGGATGTTTACGGATGCATCAATGAATGACGTGTGTAGTATATGAGTTTTCGGGTACAAATAAAATAGCTTCCCCAATTTCCCAAACTGTTATAGTGGAAAATCGAAAACAATTTTCTGTCACATCAGGTTTCCTTCTTTTGTCGCATGATCTTTTTATCGTACAACGTTCCTTATTCTCTGTGTAAAAAAGGTTTTTCTTCTTTCCTCGTTTTCTCTAGTCTGTGGTGTATGTTTTGGATTATGGTTCTCTTTGCCGTTGAATTATTATTTCTTTTAAAAATACATGAATTAGCTCTCTTGTTTGACAAACATAAACTTGGATAACTTTTGAAGTGATCTTGCCATACGTTGATACTAAAATAGCATATCATTTACGTGAACCTTGGCTATATATTCTATCAAGTTGCTATTGTTATCTTTTTCTGACAATCATATAATTTTTGTTTGTTTTCGGTAACATGCATTTTACAACCACGTAGTAGTGGGCTATTGGTTCCCAATTGTATAAAAGTTGTTATGTTAGTTTAGGTCAGGAACCGATTCCCCGTATCCAATCTAACTACTCCAATTTGGCCAGTCGAAATGGTGTCATGCTTTAAACCCATTTGGAAGTCCGGTGAGTAGGCTACTCGACGGCTAAACTCACCATGGGGGATTTAGTCGGGTGTTAAAAATGTCGGATCCCTCAACAAAAAAACATGCAGTTCAAGGTTTAAATTCAGATATAGTGATCGATAAAATGATAACACTAGTACAAACCAGTAAACTATATGCTATGATCGTTCTTTGGGCAAATTTTAACTCGTTCAAATCAAAACAGTTCTACGGATCGACAGAAGATAATATCTCTTTATTCATGAATAATCTTCAAACAATATCGCTTTAAATTACATTTTATCGAATCAAAACTTTTCAACGGTTGCGAATCGTGTGTCGAATATTCGATCATCGTTAGCCCTTTGGAATCGGTTCTCTAGGGGGTTTTTTTGTTTCCTCTACTCTCTATTTTAGACCTCTATTTATAGGTCCATGTCAAACCCTCATTTCCTCTGGATTAGGAATGACGTGTCTTTATTAAATGTTAATTCCATAAAGATAATAATTGTGGCAATACCAATATATACATAATCGAATAGTGGGTTTATTTTAAAATATTACCACTCTAGGGGCTTCAATAAGTTGGAAATTAGTTTTGTAAAAAGATAATTGTTAATTACTTGTAAATATTGGTATCTGAAATATCTATTTAACCCATACCTTATCTATCGCATAGCTAATATTGATGAGGAGAGAGATTTTCATTTTTGGGTTTATGCCGGAAGACCCTTTGTTCAATTACTCTAGTTTTAATTTCAAATCAGAAAATTAAAAAAAAATCACAAAAAACCTTGTTGCCCGCTTCGTTGTCACAGTCCCTCTTTCTTCAATTTTTCGTCAACATTTTTTTCTCTTCTTCTTCTTCCCTTCGTGATACTCAACCTCCTCTGATCTATAACGCCGATGTCTCCTTTTTTCTTCAGATGACAGATCTAGAACTACCCAATCGACTATTTGCCGCTGGTGAAGAGCCCAACAGAGTCCGAGTAAATTCTCAATTTGTGGCGAGGAGATTAGCAAGAGGAGTTGAGCAAGGAGATGTGGCGAGGCTCATAGGTTTCGATCCAGTTTCCATCGACAAAACCAGAAGATGGTGGTGGTGAAGAAGACGTCGGTGAAGAAGTTGATGGCCGTGTGGTGGTGACGGTGCTAATTTCCCTTAAACGGAAAAACACTTATGAATAGATTTTTGTTCTTTGAATATATATGAATTGATTATTATTTAAAAATATATAGTAGATTACATTTTAATGCAAAATAAATATTTTCATATTCTTATCACTAATTGTAAAAGACAATTATATCATTTCCTATTTCAATTATTCTTTGTTATTTGTAATGGCATGTCATGTAATAACTTACAAAACAAATTTTATTTTTAAAAATGTCTTCTTAAACAATATTATAGAGATATAAACATATATAAAATTTGAAGGTATGTGATTAAAGGGTTAATTAATGCTTCTGCACCAGGTGGTTTGGGTTCGATTCTCAGAAGATGTGATTTATGCACGTTAATGGAAACAAACGTACAAGAAATTTTCATTGTGGTGCAAGTAAAACGGTTCGTTATGGTCCCAGCCTGCGTGGATTCTTGTGGAACAAATAGATTATCAGTGGAAAGATTATCTTTGTCATTGTTTTTCTAATTTGTAAGAATAAAAAATTCAGACGGTATACAAAAAATTAGAAAAATATATAATAGTTTTTTTTAAACAATTTTCATGTAACAAAATGGTTAGAAACTGAACACCTAAACATTACCCATAAACTAAAATGGAATTCATTTTTTCCCTTTAATTGATTTTGTTTTCGTGCCATACCATTTGTAAAATTAGAAAGAAAAAATATATAGTAATTTATTTTATTCTTAAAAATATTTTCATGTAATAAAATTGGTCAGATGCTGAAACGGAATACATGTTTTTCACTTTATTTTTTGTTACTTTAAATGATTTTTCTTTGCTTTTTTTTGTCCTATACCATTTGTAACTTCATGAATATTTTTTTTTCCAAAAGAGTCACAGTTGTATATATAGGCCACATATATTTGTATACATATATATCTAATAAAAAAATAGCTTAAAAGAGATAAGATACATACTGATAAACACTTGTATTCAAATTAATGAGTTATAATTTTCAGTTAATACATAAAACAAAGTTTTGCTTTTCTACCTCTCATCCAGCCAGACCGGAGCGTCCATTTTCTTAAAACATACACTTCTCTTATAAAAATGTTTTGAAATTACATAAATACCCCCAAACTTTGCAGTAATATAAATACGACCAAAACTATCATCTTCATGTTATCTTCATCTTGGTCGTTCTACACATCCTTTTTCTGATCATGTTCAATACCGTCGCATCGTTGGTCGTCTGATCTATCTCACAATTACGCGCCTTGAGCTGTGTTATTCTGTACACATTCTCGCCCAGTTTATGCAGAAGCCAACTACTGCTCATTGGGAAGCAGCGCTTAAGGTTCTACGGTATTTGAAAGGCACGCCGAGTCAAGGTCTTTTTTTATCCGGTTGGTAGTGATTTAAAGCTCTCCGGTTTTTGTGACGCAGATTGGGTAGCTTGTCCTCGTACTCGTCGTTCGTTAACATGTTATGTGTTTTTCTTGGTGGTTCTCCTATTTCTTGGAAAACTACGAAGCAAGACATTGTTGCGCTTTTTTCAACCGAGGCAGAATATCGATACATATCTTGGACTAGTAAAGAGGTTAAGTGGCTCACTACATGTTATTTCGATATAAAATCGATGTAAATTTTCGATGTAAATCAATTGGTAATTCTGAAAAAAAATTCTTATTGACATCTTCTTCCTCGATTCTCTCATTTTGTTTGATTCTAATGCAAGTACGGATCTCGTCTTGAGCTTTTACATCACCTGCGGGTTTCTAACAAGCTCTGCAATTGCCCAAATCATGGTGATGGCATTTTTGTCTACTCCGCAAGATATATATTCTAGGTCAACAAAGACACAAGATGGTTAAGAACATATTTAGACTCAAGATTTGTTAAAGAACTCTATATCGATAAGCATATAAAAATTATAATCTAAGGTACACATTCACTACAAGAAAACATGTGTATTTCCGACGGCAATTCCGACGGCAATAATTTCGTCGGATATTTCCGACGACTTTCCGACGGATTTCCGACTAACTTCTCATCCGTCGGAATTCCGTCGGAAATATTAACCCGTCGGAAATCCGTCGGAATTTCCGACGGATTTCCGACGACAATAATCCGTCGGACACTTTTCGACAGATTTCCGACGACTTTTTGACGAATTCTGATGTTGCCGACATACTGCCGACGGATTTCCGACGACGTTCATCCGTCGGAAATTTCCGACGGATTTCCGACGGATTGCCGACGGATTTCCGACGGATTTCCGACAGATGCCGACATGGTTGCCGACATCGATAATATCTACTTTATATCCGTCGGAAATCCGTCGGAAAATGCACAAAATTTTCCTTATAAAAACGTTTCCACGCTTCATTTATAATCACAAAAAAAAAATCTCTGTTATCTAATTCCTTACGAAAATGTCTTCTTCAAATCCTTATAATTATTTTCGATCATGGATGGACAAGCCTCATCAAATTCCGGACACGGGCCTAGTTACGGAAGAATTCAAAAAAGGTCTACAGGAATTCATGGCATTTGCGGGTATGCAGAAGAAAGCAAAAAAAACCGGTAAAATCTATTGCCCTTGTACCAATTGTGGGAATCGTAGATTTATCGTGATAGATGAAGTATGGTCACACTTGTATTGTCATGGGTTTATGTCGGGTTACAAGATTTGGTATTATCATGGAGAAAATGATACAATGGTGGATAATTATGCTAGTACTAGTGAACATTATATTGGGAATAACACTAGCTTAGAAGAACCCGCAATGGAAGAACAAAGTACTGTAGGTCATGTTCAGATGGTGAACGATGCATTTCGTGAAAGTATACCATCGGTTGCTGAGTATGGAGATAGGGGAGAAGAACCTAATTTAGAAGCTCGGAGATTCTTTGATATGTTAGACGCTGCTAAACATCCGTTATATGATGGGTGTAGAGGTGAACATTCCCCTTTATCAATTGCAACAAGGATGATGGGTATAAAGACGGATTTCAATTTGAGTGAGGAGTGCGTGGATGCAATCGCTGATTTTGTGAAAGAAATTTTGCCAGAAGATAATCTTGCACCGGCATCATACTATGAGATACATAAACTTGTTCAAGGTCTAGGATTGCCGTATCAGATGATAGATGTATGCATAGACAACTGTATGCTCTACTGGAGAGAGGACGCAGATCGTACGACATGTCGTTTTTGTCGCAAACCTCGGTATAAGGAAACAGGTGGAAGAGTGCCAGTGCCATATAAACGGATGTGGTATTTACCGTTAATAGAGAGATTGAAGAGGTTATATCAGTCAGAGCGCACAGCAGGAGCAATGAGATGGCATGCAGAGCATACAACAGATGGACAAATCGCCCATCCGTCAGATGCAGGAGCATGGAAACATTTTCAATCCATTTATCCCAGCTTTGCGTTTGAGGCAAGGAACGTATACCTTGGATTATGTACCGATGGTTTCAGCCCTTTTGGGAAGCACGGCAGAAAATATTCTTTGTGGCCAGTAATTGTAACACCTTACAATTTGCCGCCATCTTTGTGCATGCGAAGGGAGTTCTTGTTCCTTAGCATTCTCGTTCCTGGACCAGAGCATCCGAAGAGATCACTTGATGTGTTTTTGAAACCATTGATTTATGAGCTGCGAATGTTATGGGACCAAGGTATTGAAGCGTTTGATGTTTCTTGTCACCAAAATTTCATCATGCGGTCGGTACTTTTGTGGACTATTAGCGATTTTCCAGCATATGGCATGTTATCAGGATGGACAACGCATGGAAGGTTATCGTGCCCGTACTGTCAAGATAACACTGATGCGTTCCAATTGAAGCACAGACGGAAAACGTCTTGGTTTGATTGTCATAGGCGATACCTACCTAGCGATCATCCTTATCGTCGGAGCACCACATTGTTTAGGAAGAACCGGAAAGTATTTGACGGTCCTCCTCCTGAGTTAGATGGTGAGTATTTGTTGACTCAGTTTAGAGATTTTGGTGCAGAGAGGAGCGTTGATTGTGGTGGTAACGGACATCATCCTGTTTATGGTTGTGGCAACGTTCATAATTGGCACAAGAGGAGCATTTTCTGGGATTTGCCTTATTGGAAGAACCATCTTTTGAGGCATAATCTGGATGTCATGCACATTGAGAAGAATTTTTTCGACAACATTATGAACACCGTTCTCAATGTCAAAGGGAAGACGAAGGACAATCTGAAGTCTAGATTGGACTTGCCAGACATTTTTTCTCGTAGAGCACTACATGTGACAGGGAACGGGAAGCCTCCGGTCCCGGCTTTTCGTTTCGATGAACCTTCAAAGGCCGAGTTTTTTGACTGGATTACCGTAAGTGTTAGATTCCCGGACGGATACGCATCTAACCTTCGGAACTGCGTTGATCATGGAGAAGGGAAGTTTACTGGGATGAAGAGTCATGATTGTCATGTGGTGATGCAGCGCCTCCTTCCATTTGCCTTTGCATGTCTTCTACCACGTAATGTCCACGAAGCAATTGCAGGTACAATCATGAAATTATTTATTTACTACTTTATACAATATATACTTCATTATTTAATTATTCATTTGTTATCCATATATTGCAGGGATTGGTGCCTTTTTCCGAGATATATGTTCTCGCTCTCTTACATCAGACGGTATCCGCAATCTTGGGGCTAATATACCTGTAATCCTTTGCAATTTGGAGAAGATATTTCCTCCTTCATTCTTTGATGTTATGGAACATTTAACAATTCATCTCCCTCGAGAAGCAGAGCTTGGGGGCCCGGTTCAGTATAAGATTCTTCGGGATGATAGGAGTGCGACAACTTCAGATTACGGTGTATCAACTCAGTCAGGTGATCTTGTATACTATGGTGTCGTACGTGAGATTTTTGATGTTCAGTACCCGGGAATGCTCGGTCTAAGATGTGTTGCATTTTTATGCGACTGGAACGACCCATTAGTAGGAAGCGGTGTGCGACACGACCAATTTGGTGTTACATCATTACATAGCAGAAGAAAACTCCAGAGATACGAGCCATTTGTACTTGCATCACAAGCAGACCAGGTTTGTATTTCTTTTACGTTAATTTTTAATTTAGTTTTGTTGCATTCCTGTGGTTAAATTTGTACATGGTGTAGGTATGCTACATTTCCTATCCGCGGGTGACAAACAAGCAAGACCCGTGGGTTACAGTCACATCGATAAACCCGAGAGGTAGAGTTCATGGGATGTCTAATCATGAACCCCTCCAACAAAGCTCCGTAGGTTTGGGTTCAATCGAGCATTCCCTTGAGGTCGACCTTGTCGTTGATTTCACCATACAGTCAGACGATCGAGTATTTGAGGATTCAGAAGAAGAATTTGACGAATTTGGGGAACCTTCCGATTCAGGAGAATCAGATTACTCATCATCGGATTGACAGTAGTTTTAATTATAAAATTTGCACCGTAAAATATGTACATATATTTGAACTAGAATTCTAATGTGTAATATATCAGTTATGTCGAAGTTTTATAAAGTTAGACATTTGATTAAGTGTAACAAAATCGGAATTTTGCCACAAAAAAAATTTTGGTTACAAGGTTAACCTATATTATAACTTCTATATAAATTCTATATAACACATTTTCTTGATATGTATACAAGGTTAACCTATTTTATATACATCATACAAGTGTTTGTAAACTTTTGCCACAAAAAAAACCTATACCCTATACCCTAAACAAGATTTTTGAATATCCGTCGGAAATCCGTCGGAAATTTCCGATGGATTTCCGACGGTTTGAGTTGAATCCGTCGGAAATCCGTCGGAAAATTCCGACGGATTTCCGACGGATTAAGCTGCCTCGGATAAAACCTAGGTTATATCCGAGGGATTGATTTTTTAGCCGAGGCAGCTGAATCCGTCGGAAATCCGTCGGAAATTTCCGACGGATTTCCGACGGATATTCAAAAATCTTGTTTAGGGTATAGGGTATAGGTTTTTTTGTGGCAAAAGTTTACAAACACTTGTATGATGTATATAAAATAGGTTAACCTTGTATATACATCAAGAAAATGTGTTATATATAATTTATAAATTTTGATGGAAGTGTTTGTATAAGTTATAGTATAAGATATAGTTGATTTATGTGAAATGATATGTTTTGATGTTGTATAATTTTTAAACTAATGCAAAGCCTTTAATATTGATGAACTTAATATATATATTGAATGAAACATGTAAATAACATGTTCCTAAATCATATAAAGAAACCCTAAACCCTAAACCCCAAATATACCCTAATTCCGTCGGAAATCCGTCGGAAATTTCCGACGGATTTCCGACGGATCTGAAAAATTAGACACGTGCTTGTTGACTGATCAATCGACAAACATGCAAGGAATATACCTTATCCGTCGGAAATCCGTTGGAAATTTTCAACGGATTTCTGACGGATATGAAAAATTAGACATGTGCTTGTTGACTGACTAATCGACAAACATGCAAGGAATATACCTTATCTTCTCCAATCCGTCGGAAATCCGTCGGAAGTTTCCGACGGATTTCCGACGGACTTTGATATTTTCGAGACCGCGGGAATATCAACCGCGTAAATGAAATTATTTTTCGATATCCGACGGATTTCCGACGGACATCGAATTATATCGACGAAACATAAGTTTTTTTCCTTATTTCTCTCTTCTTCCTCTCTCTCTTCCGTCGATTCTTCTCCCTCTTCTCTCTTCTTCTTCCTTACCGAAAATCTCTTCTTCTCCCTCTTCTCTTCTTCTTCTTCACAATTTCAGTTTTAATCTTCAATTCATCAACTCCTCTTCTTCAATTCCTCAATTCTTCTCCAACAAAACCATGTAAGTTTAATCAATTTCTTTAATTTTTTTTTATATCATTTTAGTTTTAGGGAATATATTAATTAGGTTGTTAGAATTCTATTTATGTGAATTGTTAAGTGGTTATAATAGAATTTGTTATTTAGAATAATATTAGTGTTAGGGTTTATGTGTTTAGATTGTTGATTTAGAATTGTTAGATCTAGATATTGTTAGAATTTTTTAAAATATTTGTATATATTAAAATCATTTTTAAAATATTGTTTGAGTAATAAAAACGTTTAGACAATTTTTGTATATATTAAAAACGTTTTTAATATATTTGTTAAGTAATAAAAACGTTTTCATAATATTTGTATATATTAAAATTGTTTTTAAAAATTTTTATAGTAATAAAAACGTTTTTAAAATATTTCTATATATTTAAGTTGATGTTAAAATATTTTTTTAATTATAAAAACGTTTTTATAATATGTGTATATATTAAAATCCTTTATAATATTTTTTAACTAATAAAAACGTTTTTAAAATATTTCAATATATTTAAGTTGATGTTAAAATATTTTTTTAATAATAAAAACATTTTTCAAATATTATTTTAGAAATAAAATCGTTTTAAATATTTTTGATAGTAATAAAACGTTTTCTAAATATTTTTATATATTAAAACTGATTTTAAAATATTTTAGCAAATTTTAAAAAAATTTGAAAAATTTGAATTTTTAGTAAACTTTGAATTTTTCGGAAAATTTGAATTTTTTGGAAATTTTGAATTTTCCGTAAAATTTGAATTTTTCCTAAATTTTTTTCCGGAAATTTCAAAATTTTTTGTAACTTTTGAATTTTTTGTTAATTTACTAACAATTTTACCGTTTTCCGCAGGGATCACGACGAAGTTCTTCAGTTGGGAGGCGGCAACCAAGGACGCCGTTCTCGGGGTCCTCGGTGTACGCTTCCTCCGGGACCAACGAGCTCGGGAACTCATATCCCAGATTCCCAGCAATCCGCAGCTCGGAGCCACATTGAGATCGAGGAGCTAGTCCGGCATCCTGACCGGGGCCATTGCATTCGACTCGACCCGAAGTTTGAGGACGGCATTTGGTAAGAAATTTTTTGTACATTATTTCAATTTATTTAGATTTTTAAACTTAACATATTTATATCTTTTCATAATGTTTTCAGGTTTAAGCTGTCGACTCAGATCACCAAGGCGATATTACGGATGCTCCACAACATGTTGGACAAGCCGTACGAGAAGTATTCGGACATGCCTACCGAGGAGAAAGACGTGTGGCACCGGACTTTCGCGGTAAGTTATTTATTGATATATTATTTATTTTGAATTTCATTTTGTCAATTTTTCTTTTTGAAATGTAACATATTTTTTAAAAAAATTGTAGCAAGAGTTCACGTGGTACTCTCATCATACGCGCAAAGTCATTGACACATTCGACAAGTATGCCGCAAACTCTTACTCGAAGCACATGTACGAGTGGAAGCAGAAGTGGAAGCACAACAAAGACAAGCCGAAGGACCTTGACGACGACGTCTGGAAGGGCTTCTGTGAGTACTGGAGTAGGCCTGCGACGAAAAAGACCTCCGAGCAACAGTCGAAGAACCGAAATAGCCAACGAGGCGGGAAAGGGGTCTACATCCACAACGCGGGCGCAAAGACCATCGAACGGGAAGCGATGGAAATGGTAAGTTTAATTTAAATTTTTTATTGTTAATTCTGTTTTTTATATTTATTTAACTTAACAAATTTTCGCAGGCGAGAGAATCTGGTTCCGAACCCGATTATCTTTAACTCATCGAGAATAGACACACCAACAAGAAAACCGGTCAGATACAGGACTTGGGGATGCGGGATGTTGTCGAGAAGAGCAAGAAGACGAAGCTGGACCGTGAACTATCATCGCAGCTCACTATCGAAGGATCGACGTCCTCGAACTCTTTATCCCGGGAAGAGATAAACCAGATTGTACTTGAGGTAAGTTTTAATTTCATTTCGTTTTTTTTATTTTCGTTATTTATTTATTATCGGTTTTAATTATTCGCAGCAAACCCGGCAAGTGAAAGGTCGATTCGCTGGGTTGGGCACCCTTCCGACCCAGGAATCTTCTTCCTCGCTTCCTCGTTATCCTTCGGAGTACCGGGTAGAAATCGAGAGGCTCACCCAAACGGTGAAAGACCGTGACCAGCATGTTGAAGAGCTACGGACGGAGCAACAGACTACCAACAAGAAGCTCTCCTGCTTGGAGAAGATGATGGAAAAATGCTTCCCGCATATGTTTCGGGATAATAATCCCGACGACGGAGATTCTCCAACCGTTTAAATATTTGCTTTTAATGCTTTTTTTTGGACAATTTATTTTAATGTGTAATGAATTTTTTAATTTTGTTTAATGAATTTATATATTTATTATTTCTATTTTTAATTTATATTTCAAATTTATATAATTTTAATATATAAATTTCAAAAAAATAAATAATTAAATAAAATTCAAAATACCAATTCCGTCGGAAAACCGTCGGAATAAGTTACTGTAACATCCCGATTTCTTGTATATGCGGAGAGGCTTATAAGAATTGATTTGGCTATCTATGACACTAAAGTGCACTTAGCTTTTCCGATCACTTGCCCGAAAGAACTCCAGAGTTAAGCGTGCTTGAGTTGGAGTAGTCTAAGGATGGGTGACCTTCCGGGAAATGATTCGCGGTATCGTGTGAGTGAGGACAAAACACGGGGAAAGATCACGTGGTGATTGCAGGGTCAGTAAACAAGTATTACAAGCCTCCCGGACTAACGCACCGGCCGTCGAACAAGGGTGGGGCCCACGGGCCGAGAGAAGGCATGGGGCCCACAGGTAGGGGTGGTCAGGGCGTTATAGTTACCGTCGTAAATCCGTCGGAACCTATTTCCGACGAAGAACCGACGGACTTCCGAGACAACTTCCGATCAAATTATCCGTCGTAACTCCGTCGAAAATAGTTACCGTCGGAAATCCGTCAGAAATATCTTCCGACGGATTTACGACGGACTTCCGACAAATTCATTCGATCACCATCCGTCGGAAATTCTGTCGGTAATATATCCGTCGGAAATCCGTCGGAAATGTCTGACGGATTTCCGACGGCACAAATCTGTCGGAAATTTCCGACGGATTCCGACGGAAACCATATTTCCGACGAACTGTAACCGACAGCTTAAATCCGTCGGAAATCCGTCGGAAAAGACCCTTTCCGACGGATTTCCGACGGATTTGACCGTCGGAAATATCCCTGTTTTCTTGTAGTGATTATATGAATCATTCATAAAACCCCATAAATTTTAACATGCTATCAGAGTCAAATTCGAGGAAGTGTTAAGAAATCTCAATAAAAATAAAAAAATCTATTGTAAGATAGAATATACTTTTGAGATAGTAGCTTATGACTTTTCACTAAAATTATGAACTAGATTAGTAGATTATATGCTTACGATTATGGGACTACTGAATCAGATTTATTTTGGCTAGAAAGACGATAAAATTTGTCGCTGAATTACGGAATCGTGATTTTTACACCAAAATAACGGATTCGCGTTTTGATGATGCCAAAATAATGGAATCACATTTTGATGCCAGAATAAGATAGTCGTGTTCTGACACCAAAATAATAAAAATGCATTTTGCGCCAACATTACGGAACTGTGTTTGGCACAAATATGACGGATTTGTGTTTTGATGCTAAGGTCCAAATTTGCAAATTTCAACAACCCAATTGGACTCAAGATGTCACTGCCAAAATGACAACATAACTCTAGCTAGTCTTATTAAGTCTGATTTATTACAAAGTTCAACTTCTTGTTCCTCAAGATTCTGTGACCCAATCACTGGCGAAGAAACAATAGTAACAACACCAGCTTTTTCTATGTCCAAATCTTTCTCCCCAAGCAATCTCCAACAAAAACTAAAGAAAATTCAAGAGTCCCAATTCAATGGTCCCAGTCCCGAAACCATTCCTGGATGCATCCTCCGACCAGAACCAAAAGGTAACATCTCAAAGTTGTGTCCTTTGTAGTCCACCGGACAATCCATAAACATCTCAGGGATAAACGTTTCTAGAAATGTGGTAGCCTTGAATATTGATTTGACTAATTGTTTCTATTGGGAGTAATAGAGGAGCTGCTCGGTGTAGTCTTAAGGTTTCTTTCACCACAAGCTTCAAGTATACAAGTATTGATGCTTATCGGGATCTTCTTCCGCGTTATGAAAATTAACTATGATTTATGAAGACCGAATACTTATGAAGAATATATATAATTTACATCTTGTAATTGGAAGACCGAATACTTAGGTTAATTATTTTCGATTTAGCAGAATCTCCTATAACATAAACTCTAAATAGATTTCACATGAAGTCTGCTATACTCTAAACTATAAATATATTTTACATGATGTCTCAAAAGTTAAACATACTTCGTTTGAAATCTCTTAATTGGTGCAGACTCTAAATCTAAACCCTAAATCGAATATTTTGCATTCAATAGTCAAAACCATAAACCAAAAAATTAACCCTATATACACAATCAAATACATAACTCAAAATATCATGAAACTTATAAATATGAAACAATAATAACTACCAACACATGATCACATGTTTAAACCTACGGTTATGCACTATGTATTATGTATTCATTTCAGTACTAGTATGTATGAGACTATAACATAATTTATTTTTGTTGGTTTGATTTGATTAAATTGTATGAAATTTTAATTTATATATCACAATTTTTTATATTTAGTTTATGCAAAAAAATGTTTAATCAGTTTTAAAAAAAAAATTAAATATAAGATTTATTTACATAACATACTTTTTATGAAGTTTATATAGTATACTTCTCTACAATTCACAAGATTATAACCGTAATTGAGATTTCTGTTTTTTGTTTGGTCCTAAGAGATGTAATTATAATTTCTATACTCCATTTGAATTGCTTTAAACTGAATAAACTACTTTTGTATTTAAAATAAAATTGTGGGTCATTTTTGGCAATTCCCAATCATAATTTTAGAAAGACCGAATACTTATCTTCATGATTTTAGAAAAGCCGAATACTTATCTAGGATATCAGTACAAACTACAGGAATATATCTTTTTTTAAAAAATATAAATAAAAATCAAATAAAGGAAGTATGCTTATTCAGTTTTTTTTTTTTTTGCATATTATAACTGGAAATAAAATCATCATTATTTTAGACAAGGACATGTGTAGATTTAACTTATTTTCCATGGAAAATATATTAAATCAATTTGAATAACAACATAAATTAATTGATATAAAAAATGTAAGACCAAAATTTGTGATATAGTGGTTTGTGTTTTTATTGCCGTTGTGTCATGACCATAGTTTAAACCCGGCGTAATGCATATGTTGAAAAAGTTATATAAAAAAATAATTTAATCTTCATTTATTTATATAATGAAAAAAAAGAAACTAAATTATTTTGAGTTTTTTTAGTATTCACCGATATACAAATCAAATCCGACTAAACTAAAGATCTATTACATTCAAACGTGAAATTATCTAACCATTCTCATTTGATGAGTCGAAATACTGTCATGTTTTAGACCCATTACAAACATGGTGAGTGAACTACTCGACGATTACATTTAACATGAGGGGATTAGTCGGGTAGTAACAAGCTGGATCACCTCTGTTTATAAACCAAACATCCAACTGAGCCAACAAACACTACAAGAAAACAGCGTTTTGGCGACTACAAATGGCGATTAAATAAGTAGTCGCTAAAAGTTGCGACTAATTAGCCACTATTTTCCGACTATTTGGCGACTACTACAAATTGGTCGTAATTGAGTCGCTGTTTTACGACCAAAGAACATAACCGCTAAAATAGTCGCTATTTTACGACTAATGTACGACTACATTTCATACGGAAAAAATAGTGGCTAATTTAGCGACTATTTTGGCGGATCGCACAGTAGTCGCCTAATAGTCGCTAATTTAGCGACTAATATGCGACTATTTTGGCGGATCGCACAGTAGTCGCCTAATAGTCGCTAATTTAGCGACTAATATGCGACTATTTCGGCGGATCGCACAGTACTTGCCTAATATTCGCAATTTTAGCGACTATTTCAGCGGATAGCACAGTAGTCGCCTAATAGTTGCTAATTTTAGCGACTAATATGCGACTATTTCGGCGGATCTCACAGTAGTCGGTAATCCGTCGTAAAATACCGGTGAAAACACGTGTTATTCGTTTTGGGGTTGGTATACTGGTCGATATCATATATATATACATATGTATAACTTATATATATATATATATATATATATGTTGATATTGCAAACAGCCTCGCAAGCGGATCAAGTTCTAAAAGTGAATCTGTGGGGAAACATTTAAGTGGAACCCAATAAACCTCGATTACGATGTCGGAGATGCAGAACCAGATCTAAGATGAATTTCGGTGTAATTTGTCGTCTTCTGATGAAGAACCAGATGATGAAAAACCCTACTAATTAACTATGTTATTTATATCACAATGTTAATGATGTTATTTATGTCAAATTTAAAAACAAAAATTCAAAAAATTTTCTTTTATATTATGGTCATATATATACAATTTTTACTATCATATAATTTTAAAATAAAGTTTTAAAATTAATTTCATATAAGATTCTAATAAAAAAAATAAAAAATCAATTATATGGTGAAGGTATAAAAATTATTATACATAAAAACATAGATATGGTGACTGATAAATTATTATACAAAAAATTATTATGCAGGTCGAGAGGATAACACCAAGAGACACCAGGAGTTATAGATGCAATAAGAAAGATCGAGTATTAATTTGTAGAAATTTTACTGTATGTGTTAAACAACAAAAATTAAGTAACATAACTTAATATGTATATATTAATAATTAAAAACAAAACCCTAGATCTAATTCTCTCTCCCTTCTCCCTCTAGTAGCCGCTTCTTTTCTTCTTCCCTTCCCCTGCGATTTCTTACTTCTCTTTCTTCTTTTTCATTCATTCTTCTGTCGATTCTTCTTCTCTCCACGTCTGATCGCTGCCGGCAACATCTCAGGTAAGTCTCCTCTTCTCCTTCATCCGCTTCTTCTTCTCTTCTTCTTCACCACTTCGTCTCGTTCTTCTCTTCTTTTTTCAGATCTTGCCGGAGGAACTCGCGAGGATGTGGGAGGGTTTCGGTCTTCGCCGGCTTTTTCGGTCGCTCGCGGTGTAGGAGGAGTTTCTTCGGGCTCGCGACACCACCGTGAGAGGCACCGTCTGAGGTCGTCGAAAAGAAACGAAAGCGAAGGCGAGGTCTTCAAAGGAGAGAGAATCTGGTCAGCGAGGGGAAACGGCGGAGGATAGGCGGAGGTGAAGTCGGAGATCCATTCCGGAGGGGCTGGGATTCCGCGGCAAAAAAATTGGCCGGCGGCTAGGGCGATCTCGTTTTTTCGAGGAGAGAGTTCTTTTTTTTTTTCTTTTTTTTTTCATTTTTGTAATTAATTATTTTAATAAATAAAAATATTTTTTTTGTTTTTTTATTAATTTTTTTACTAGTAATCGCTAAATAATCTTTAAATTAGCCAGAAAATAATCGTTAAATACTAGTTAAATCTTACGACTATTTTATGACTATTACATTGTTCATGTGGTGTAGTAATTAAATAGTCGAATACGACTACGTATTTTAACGACTACGTATTTTAACGACTAAGATTTAGCAATTATTACAGTAATCGCCAAAACTCTGTTTTTTTGTAGTGAAAAAAGAATAAATAAGGGCTAATCTGGATTTTTTAGAAACCATCCCTGAAGAAATTTCCATGTATATGCTTCTTCTTCACCAGAAGCCTAATAGGATTGAGATCGGACGGAAACATTTTGTGTTGAAGAGCACTTTTTGGATAACAACGATTAATATCATATATGTTGTTGAATGTCTGACGAGGTTATACGGTTGGAGGACTAGTACAACCTTCAAAATACACCAACCGAAAAAGACAATTGAACCAACTAGTGTTAACCAAAAACTCACATCACAAACGGAAGAATTAACTGATATAAACCCAAAAGCATAATTTTTCCGTAGTACTGCGTATATTTTTCCGTAGACAATGCATAATAAACAAAGTGAGTGATTTAGTATAGTTTTATTTTGTGTGTTATGGTATAGTTTTATTTTTATTGATAAAGTATTTGTTGGGGGTTAAATATTTGTAACCACGTCATCGCTTAAAATGATTGAAGTGTTTTATTTGAAATCATATGTTTAAATAAATATTTCGTCGTTTTTAATGCTCCCACGCCTTCTCTTGCTTGTATATAAACTGTTGATAGTTGAATGGAATACACAAGAGTTTCACCTCATTTTGGCCCTCCAAAAGGTATCTTTGTAAGAGAGTACAAAAGGTTTAAGGTATATCTCTATATTTTTAAAACCCAACAGAAAAGTTGGATCGAAAGTACAAATAAGACAAAATTCAGCTACTCCCTTTTTGTTTCTTTAGGTCGATAATGGGTGAAGTAGATGTGACGTTCAGTTTTATGTTGATTATAATACAATTACGGATCTTACCTTAGGGGGTTAGTAATGATTAGATGATTAAGAAGTCATATCACATAACAAATTTAGTTATCATCATCACAATGATTTTGTAAATCATCATCATTTTCCTATACACGAGTTTTTTAAATCAACGTTTCAGATCGACCTTTTTCATTGCTAATCTAAGACCGAATTAGATATATTTTTATAAAAAAAAACTTAATCATACAAATTAAACACCGATTATTTATTGATACTAGTGATGTTTAATAAACGGGTTTAAACGGGCATACCCAATTATGTATACAAATTATTACACGGGCCAATGACTAACAATTTCATGTCGGACTCATATAAGCATGCAGGCTTAAAGTCCATATTAACATCACTAATTGATACAATGTAAATTACACATTAATGATGGCAAGTGACAGGTGGCAAGACCAAGACCCGGAAACTGAATACGATGTTACAAAAACACTCAAATGACACCGAGTTCAAACGTAAAATTAAAAACGGTAAGCATTCCTAGGCACCACGTGTCGTGCCTCTTATAGGCTCCAAAACACGTTCACATTGCTCGGCGACTCTCGACAACGATTCGTGTGCTGATCCACCGTCTCGACTCAGCGATTTCTCCGCCGTGTCCCTAAGCTTCTTAACCTTCTTTCTCATCTCGCAACTGTCAGAATAGCGAGCGGAAATTGTTCTATCTTTCATTGATCACGATATACACATATATATAGTATATGACAATTAGGTTAATCACAATACTAAACTAATGGGCTTGGGGTAGGAACATCTAGCCCAATACTCCCCCTCAAGTTGGAGTATGTAAATAACAAATGTCCAACTTTCGTAACAAGAAACAAAATTGGACACTCTCTAAACACTATAAGAAAACACAGTTTTTACGACCATTGATAAGCTCAAAATGTAATACCCTAAAGGTACTAGCAGCTATGTTGTTGTAGTACTTAGGGGTCAAATCCACAGAGACTCAAGATCACACATTATACTATATAGGTTCGAATTAAGCTAAGTAAAATCAATGAGAATAAGAAATAAAACAAAGCAAACAGATCTAGTGAGAATTCGATGGAGGTATAAGCTAAGCTAAAGGAATTTCGCAGAGATTCAAGTAAAGAACGTAGAGATTCTAATTAAGCACGGTGCTAGAACTTAGAACACTACACCAAATCAACCAACTTTCGTTGCACTGATTACTATGTTTAAGAAGTTAAGAAACCAAATTTCTTTGCGAAACCTAGACAACTTAACATGCAATAAGCTCATGTTTGATTTGTTCACAATTTTCCTTAGCCAAATTTCTTTGCACTAAACATAATTGCTCATCTAAGTCTTTCAAGTTAATTAACCAACTTTCGCTGAGAGAACTAACCTATGATCTTAATTCTAGGTAGCTAAACTAGAACAAGGTTTAAGAACTACTTAGATGAAGAACTCAATAAGATGAATCTCTAGATAGTTTAACCAATCTAACAATTCATGAAGAGCTCTTTGAAAAACCCTAAACTTAACTAGCAAACTACTCAGACATGATCAATGGAACATAAATCATAGATGAATATAATTGCATAAGAGAAATTAATAAGAAAACAAAAGGGTTCAGAATTGTCTCCCCAAAAGCTCTCCCAACTAAATCAAAAGTAGAATAAAGCTTGGCCAAAAGGTGGCTGAAAAACCTAATTATATACTAAAACACGTTTTGGGGTGTCTTGTAAATAATAAAGACTTCTGGACCAAAGTGCAATTTCTTCAGATAAAGAAAAAGTCGCGTTTCCTTTCTGCAGGCAGTCGGTATCGACCGACACCAGGTGGTATCGCTCGACACAAGGACCTCAAATCGACCCTCACAGATACATGATCCTTGCTTAGCTCCAAAATGCTCCAGAATGCTTCAATATCTCCAATTTAGGTCCAAACGTACCTAAACCTGAAAAGACTCAAAAAGACTCAAAAAGATTCCAAAAATACTAGAAAGACTCTATAAACGAGACCTATATCATGCTTAAAAACGGGTAAAAACTATGATATATCAACTCCCCCAGACTTAGCCTTTACTTGCCCTCAAGCAAACAGAAAACTAAACAAGAGAAAGAGGTTTGAAAATCGCGGAGACTCACCTGTTCTTGAAACACTGTAATGACCCTTTTTCTTAATGCTCCACATATTACCTAACCAGTTCCAATTCTAACCACCATGTACTTCTCCGTAGACATTCGCACCTCCCCATAATCCACACATAATTTCGCAACATTATCCATCAAAGCCTTCATCGCCAATTTCATCGCTGTGATCAATGCCTAGAACCTTCTAGACTCTTTCTCATACAATATCATGACAAAAGAAACACCCAATTTTCACACTTTTTGGTATTGTTTCCTCTCCCCCAGGCTTATTTCACATCATGTTCTTTTTTTTTTTTTAAGATTCGCATATACATATTAAGGTTTGAGACGCGAGTATTGATAGTGTTTGCCACTGAATCCCCGGTTCTTCCCCTCTCTATGTATCAAAGGTGTAGGTGAATAATGGTATCAAAGGAAATTTTTCTAACCTCTCTTCCAACCTTTGTGTGATCATTCCTTTTCTAGTAGAATAATGGGATCGTTGGAAATTTTCCTAGCCATCTACTCAGAATAAAATCATTTCATCTTTTCATGCATTAACTTATAACAAGGGAGAGGAATACCATTACTTTCTACACATGGTTCCTTTGTCAGATATGAATGAGGAATCAAGCTCTGTGAACATCAATCACATCGATGAAGTGCAAAGAATTAGTTCAGGCTTGAATGAACTCTGCTGGAAACATGAGTGTCTTCTAGTTAACTGGTCAACCTTTGGATTTTTCAGTAGTCTGTTATAGAACTGATTATGTAACAATGGTCACTTAGAAGCAAGGCCAGAACAATAGATTCAAGATCTAGATCATAATCTCCAACAAGTTTTGACTCAATGAAACGATTTTTGACTCAAAAACGACTGACTCTAAGAAAAACAAACACACTGTCATCAACCACCTCCCCCAGACTTAAACAACACTGTCCCTAGTGTTATCTAGTCTAGAGTCGGTAAAAGAAATCATAAGAGCTGAGTGGAGACGTGAAAATCAAAGGAGTTACCGGATTGGGGTAGGAGTGTCGACCGACACACAGAACCAGTATCGAGCGATACCAGGCCTAGGTCGACACAAAAACTTCTTTTCATCGACATTGATGCAATGTTGCTCGTAATTGTGACAAAGAATCCAAATGTGAAATGGTTATCACTATTATATCACTCAAGCACTCCTTTGTCGCGTAAGTGGTGTCGATCGATACCATTACTGGTATGGCTCGACACAGTTCCTTTGTAACTGATTCACGCAAAATAAAAGACATGAAACCAAAAATCAAAAGAAATAAAAGAACTTTTGTACAGACTCACCAGTGGGTTGCCTCCCACCAAGCGCTTGTTTTCAGTCATTAGCTTGACTTTGGCTCATGTATTAGTTGATACAGGATATTTTCGTGTCAATTATCCCAAGTGTACTCATGTCATTGTAGTACTTGAGATGTCAATCCATAATGGGTTGGGATTAAAAACTAAGAATACATAAAACTTCTTAATCTAAGCAGTTCAAGAATTGGTTTTGTAGCGACCTAAAGGATCCTAAAAGCAAACTATTCCCAATCAAAGCGAAGATAGAAACTTAAACGAGAATGTAAATTACGGTTTAAAGAAAGTTCTAAAACAAACGAATCCAAGGGTGAAGTATACGATTGTTGGTAACTTTAGTGGTTCACAATGATGCCAATAAACTCAAGTAATGCTAATCCTTAGACTATGATCATTTAACAAGACTAATCCAATCCCTTGAAATCGGTCCCTTTGGAATTTACTAAGTCAAGAACAAATTCCCATTTGTGATTTAATAAATTTCAAGCATTAGAAACAAGATCATTTAATCAATAAACACCTTAAACAACTATTTCCATAGGTTAAGAATGAAATATCCCTTGATTAGTTCATTGGGGAATTTCATCGAACACCTTCCGGGCGAGAAATTCCCTATGATCTAAATCAACTTGATCATGGATGATTTAGCATTAAACTCACTAAACAAGGAAGGATCATTAACAATCAAAACCCTAACATCATCGATTCACTCTAAAATTACCTAAATCTACTTCACCCAAGAACCCTAGGAAACTACTCACAACACATGGTTTTCTCCACAAATCCCATGAAGGAAGTGTTGAGAATCATAAAAGATAAAGGGAAAATAGATGGAAGAAATAATCCAATAAGAACTTGCATAAATCACTCAATAATCTCTTACAATCTCCTTCAAAGCTCTCAAAAAGGTTTTCTGCCTAAAAAATCTCAAAGAAAAACTCAAGAAAATATAATTAGGTTTAATTTGCTTAAGTCAATACAGATCGGGTCAACCCGGGACAAACCGGGTTTGACCCGACAACTTTTTTGTCCGAGAGGGTTCACAGCGGTCAGCTCAGACCGCTGCATGACCGCTGTGAACTGCCTGCTGTTTGCTTCGGATGGATCCGCAGCGGTCTGCTCGTACCGCTGCACCTGACCGCTGCGGACTTGAAAGTGCAGCGGTCTGGTTTGACCGCTGTATGACCGCTGCGAGACTTCTGGTTTTTGCTCCGGCTGGATCCGCAGCGGTCTGCTCGTACCGCTGCACCTGACCGCTGCGGACTTGCAAGTGCAGCGGTCTCCCTAGACCGCTGCATGCTGGCCGCTGCGCTTCCTGATTTCCTCCTCCATCACTCGATCATCTCCGTTCGCTGCGGGTACGTTCCTCCTGGTCCATGATCTTCCCCAAGACTCCAATAAGTACCTGAAACACTCCAATTGTACCAAAACTCTCTAGGACCTATCTAAAATCTATTAACTTCTACTTAAGAATGCAAAACTATAGAAAAACTCTATGAAACTACACATTAATGTACAAAAACTAGATGAGATGCATGATAAAAAGAGTTAAAATATGCGAATATCAATTCCCCCGGACTTGCCTTTTGCTTGTCCTCAAGCAAACAAACATAAACAAGTTGGAGAAAATGATTGAAGGCGGGAGCTCAAATCAAGAGAAGCTAGCAAAGCATTCACCATGATGTCCTTAGGAAATGATAACATGTTGCAAGAACAAACTTCTTAATCCACTCTAACTTCTCTAGGCTTATCGCAACTCCAAATATTTTTCTCTACACTCAAAGTCAAGCATCCGACTACCGTCATATTAACCAACTCTCACATTCAATTAATCGTTTCAAGGTGCGGTCTCACAAATGGGCAAGTGATCTATAGACCAATCGGTTGAACAAGAGAAAGATTTATCAATATAAACAAGAGATCAATTTAGTGGTTAACTCTATGAAAAACGGAGTACAAACACTTCGCAAAAGCAAGGAAGATCGGAACAATTTACGCATACAAAGTATTCACTTCCATTGTTCTACCCTTCCCTAAGCTTTGAG
Organism: Eutrema japonicum; assembly: GCA_030161315.1. Lineage (NCBI taxonomy): Eukaryota > Viridiplantae > Streptophyta > Magnoliopsida > Brassicales > Brassicaceae > Eutrema > Eutrema japonicum. The sequence continues at coordinate 48,175,832 of BSQW01000013.1, forward strand.
TATCCAATTCACTATTTCTACCCAAGTGTTTTTCTTTTTGCTCTTTGCCAAACTAAATCTCTACCCTTTTGATCATTTCTCTTTTCAAATCGTTCCTTGAAAATTTCCATTTGCTCTTTCGATTCCTTTTCTTATCTTTTCATCACTACTCCTTTCCCTTTCTTTTTCACTTATCCTTTCTTTTCTTTCATCTCTAGGGGGAGTCTCTTTTTTTTTTTTTTTTTTTTTTTTTTTTTTATATATCCCCAAACATTGACAACTCTTCACCATTCTCAATCTCCTTTCTAATCACTAGCCAATTCCCCAAGAACAACAAACCTAGCTAATGGAAGCTATCCTTTGTCGTCCTCGATACTTACAAGATTTTACAAGTGTAGTACTATCAAGAAAAGAGGCCTCACTCACAAAATCATCAAGGGTGGAAGGAAATGGTTGGGTTTAAAGGTGGGGAAACCATTTATAAATGGAAATGGCCACCCAAGTCAACAAGAGTGGTAAAAATTAATGCAAAGATGACTTGGATGTTTTTAGGTGACCATGGTTAAGCATACACAAGCCCATAAGTGAGAAAATTAAATTCAATTCAGTCCAATAGTTAAGGAGTTGGTTTCAATTCAAGCAAACATCAACAAGACGACAAGTTTCAAGTGGAGAGATCAAAGCACGAAGTTTGCGAGTTTTTTTTCAAGAGATGTTCAAGCAACATGGTATGATTAACAAGGGCATCACATTGAATGAAATGCTAAGCTTTAGTTACTATCATTGCTCCCTATGCATATGCAATGCATTCCTAAATGCTTCTAGACTCAATCCTAAAAAGAAAAGAATGCAATGCAAAACTATATGGTCATTTTTTTTGGAATTTTCGTTTTTTCGTTTTTTTTTATCAATGCAATACATGAATGCATGAGACTCAAGGAAAATAAAACAAAACAAAACACGCTATTAGCAACGGGTACCTCCCCCCAACTTACTTAACACCGTCTCGGTGTATAAGAGAATTCGGAGAAAGTACCTAAAAAAAAAAAAACAAATAAAAATAAAAAAAAAACTGAAGACTCGAAAAATATTTACAAAATTGGAGTGTTACCTTTAGAATTCGACGGAAGGGGACGTGTCAATGGAGAGTGCTGGGTTCCCTGAACCGCTCGTTGATGGTGATCTTGTGGCTCTTCTCTTCCTCCTAACCCTCTCATGGGAAGATGCTCGAGGTGGCTCGACGTTGCTATGGGTTGCCATTGTTGTATCGAAAGAATGGCGCCTCTCATCCTCCATGACGTTTTCACCGGTTCGTTCTTCTTCAACACGTTCACCGTGTTCGCGCGATGAGCCCTCTCCTCCAATTTTGGCCTTTAGCTCTTTGATTTGGCTTTTCATCCCCTTAACCGTTTTCACCAATTTTTTAACGGTTTTGTCTTGCCACTTGTTCCACCTTTGTAGGAGACGGATGTGGCTATGCGCTTCGCGAAGTGCCGTGCCCGAGGCAGGCTCGTCATAAGGTTGGAAATGATACCTTTCGCTTCCGAAGACTCTGTCGGGAGATGGTGGTGCTGGTTGATCGGTGGGCGGGTCTATGCTGCTACTCTTTTTGCTTTGGATGGTGGTGAATTTTCCATGAGTTGCTTGATCGTAGAGTAGCCAAGGCTTGGGTCGAAAGATCAAGTTCTCTCTCATGATGACGGTGGTGACTTGGCGATGTGGAAGAACAATCTTCTTCTTCTCCGTCTTCGTAACATGAAAACGGTACCCATAGCTTCTTCCAAGGCGACCCACTAGAAAATCCGACCTAACGAGGTAGGCGGCATCGATGCGCTCTATTCTCTCTGAGACGGGTTCCAAGTCGACTCCACACGCTAGCAGTATCGGAGTGATGAGCCCGCCAACACTCAATTGAGGTGTTGTGTCCTTTGTGGTATGGACCCATTCTTGGTAGTAGAGGAACCGGTTCACTAGGTAGTGAGCAAAGTTGAGACGATGCCCGTTTTGACCAATAATTTCATCTCCATTTGAGCAAGTCCTCAAATGTGGTTTGATTCCTTCGATTAGAAGCGCCATCTCATCTTCTTTCACATTTCCATTTTCCCTTCGTGCAAACCAAGTGTGCGCGAGCAGCTTGTGAGCGTAGCGAATCGCGGGATGTCTAATGTTACTCGCTTTGCTCGTCCCTTTTGTGTATTGCCCTTCGCTTATGGTGTTCCACACTACGGTTGCCTCCCATCGGTCCAAACTCAATGCACATCTATCTCCTTCCGAGAATCCAAAGACTTCGCTTAATTGATGCAAAGACATCTTGTGCGTTCTCCCACCGATCTTGAAGGTAATGTGGGCACGTTCTCTATCCGACAATTCCTTCGAAGTGTCATTGTAGAAGGATAGAGAAGAGAGGAATTGGTGGGTTGGCGACTGAAAAGCTGGATGCGCCATTTCAAAGAAGGTACCTAGGCCCATGTTCTTGAAGATTTCTTGAACATCTTCGCGAATACCCAGCTCTTCGAGGAGTTCATGATCTGCCCACCTTGTTTGGGTGAATTCCGTCTCCTTGAACATTCTCATCAGCACAGCAGTTGAGGGCTTTGTCTTTGTTGTCGCATTTTTCGTCGCTTGCTTCTTGGTTTTCCTTTTTGTCATTATTGGGACATCCTCTTCACTTCCACTTCTGTTTTCATGATCACTTGATGGTGAAACAATTTCCTTTCCTTTCCTAGAAGCAGAAGCACCTTTGTTTCCTCCCGTCATTTTGTAATCCTTGAGTAATGAGAGAGGGTGTGTCGAAATCTCTGTTGGAATCACAAGAATCACGCAAATTCGAGCTTGAAAGAGTTTGAAAAATTTTGGGTAAAGAAGGAAGAGGAGTCGCGACAGAGAAGGAAAGAAGAAGAGGAGAAAATCGTGAGTGAGGGAGAGAAAGAAAAGGAAACCCTTGATAAATCAAATCCCATCCGGTTTAGTGGCGAAAATTGAAGCAAAACCGAATCAAACCGTTTTAAAAACCGGGTCAACACTCGAAAATCAGAGTTGACTTACCTGGAAGAGTTCCACAGCGGTCTCCTCCAACCGCTGCATGACCGCTGTGGAATCTCTGGTTTTCGACGGGTGATTTCGCAGCGGTCTGGCTATACCGCTGCGAGTTGACCGCTGCGAGCTTGAAAGTGCAGCGGTCTCCTCCAACCGCTGCATGACCGCTGCGGATGTCCTGGTTTTCGACGGGTGATTTCGCAGCGGTCTGGCTATACCGCTGCGAGTTGACCGCTGCGAGCTTGAAAGTGCAGCGGTCTCCTCCAACCGCTGCATGACCGCTGCGGATGTCCTGGTTTTCGACGGGTGATTTCGCAGCGGTCTGGCTATACCGCTGCGAGTTGACCGCTGCGAGTCTTGAAAAAGTCCAAATTTCCTTTTCGAAGTGCTTCTTCCCCTTTTTGCAGACCCGAGCAAATAAACCTGAAAACAAAAGACAAAAACATAAAAAGGAACTAGAAAGATTGAAATATATACAAGGATAGTCATGGGAATGCCTCCCAAGAGCGCTTGTTTAAAGTCACTAAGCTTGACTTTGCAAACCCTTTTAGGCGGGAGACGGGTTCGAGAGCGGAACCGAGATCCCTTCCTCGATGAATGCTGATGCCGAGTACGGTTTGAGTCTGTGCCCGTTAACCGTAAATTCCCCACCACTGTTGTTCCATAGCGTCACCGCTCCATAAGGCTGTACTTCTTTGATCTTGAACGGCCCCGACCACCTCGATTTCAACTTTCCGGGAAACAGCTTCAACCGGGAATTGAAAAGCAGCACTTGGTCTCCAGCTTTGAAACCTTTCTTGACAATCTTCTTGTCGTGGAACGCCTTAGTCCGTTCCTTGTAAATCTTTGAGCTGTCATAGGCATCGAGACGGATTTCATCTAGCTCATGTAACTGGATTAGACGTCTTTCCGAAGCTGTCTTAATGTCAAAGTTCAGCAACTTGACTGCCCACAATGCTTTGTACTCCAACTCAACGGGCAAATGACATGACTTCCCATAAAGTAAGTTGAAAGGTGTAGTACCAATGGGAGTTTTGAACGCGGTTCGGTATGCCCACAAAGCATCGTCTAGCTTCTTGGCCCAATCTTTCCTCGAGTTACTCACCGTCTTTTCCAATATTGCCTTGATTTGGCGGTTGGAGACTTCCACTTGCCCACTTGTTTGAGGGTGATAGGGTGTGGCAACCTTGTGTTTGACTCCATGCTTCTTGAGCAAGCTCTCAAACACCTTGTTAATGAAATGACTTCCACCATCACTAATCACCACTCTAGGGATTCCAAACCTCGGGAAAATGATCGTCTTGAAAAGCTTAATGACCACCTTGGCATCATTAGTTGGACTTGCAACGGCTTCCACCCACTTAGAAACATAGTCCACCGCCACCAATATGTATTGGTTTCCATAAGATGAGGGAAATGGTCCCATGAAATCTATTCCCCACACGTCAAACACCTCGACTTCCAAGATGGGATTTTGAGGCATCTCATCCCTTCTACTTATGTTGCCTTTTCTTTGGCAAGCATCACATGACGAAACGTAGGTGTGAGCGTCTTTGAACAAACTTGGCCACCATAACCCGGAATTAAGCACTTTTGTTGCAGTTTTGAAGGATGCGAAGTGCCCTCCATATACCGAACCATGACAATGATACAGCACTCCATTCACTTCTTCCTCCGGGACGCACCTCCGGTACAGACTATCCGAGCATCTCTTGTATAGATAAGGTTCGTCCCAATAGAAATGGTTTACATCTCTAAAGAACTTCTTCTTGTTGTAACTGTCCAAGTTTGGTGGTTCCTTCCCGCAAGCTAAATAGTTCACAAAATCAGCATACCACGGCAAACCAAGATCACTCAAACTCATGACCTCGTCTAGTCTCAACCCCGCATGATAACTTTCCTTCAACATCCCAACAATCATAAGATGTTCTTCGGGAAGAGAATCATCTATGGGAATTGTCTCTTCAACTCTTAATCTAGACAAGTGGTCCGCAACGCCGTTTTCAATGCCTTTCTTGTCTTTAATCTCCATATCGAACTCTTGGAGAAGAAGGATCCACCGTAGAAGCCTTGGTTTGGCATCTTTCTTTGCTATCAAGTGTCTCAAGGCGGCATGATCCGTATATACCACGATCTTGGATCCCACCAAATAGGATCTGAATTTTTCGAAAGCAAAAACCACCGCTAAAAGCTCCTTTTCCGTGGTTGCATATCTCGTCTGAGCATCATCCAAGGTTCTACTAGCATAGTAGATGACATGAATCTTCTTGTCTTTCTTTTGACCCAAAACCGCGCCAACCGCAAAGTCACTAGCATCACACATGATTTCGAAAGGAAGATCCCAATCCGGTGCTTGCACAATTGGAGCACTCACAAGAGCTTTCTTGATTTCCAAAAATGCCTCAAGGCATTCTCCATCGAAATTGAACTCTACCTCCTTGCAAAGAAGTCTTGTTAGAGGTCTCGCTATCCTCGAGAAATCCTTGATGAACCGTCTATAAAACCCAGCATGGCCCAAAAAACTTCGAATGCCCTTCACCGTTGTTGGCGGTTCCAAACCCATCATCACTTCGATCTTAGCCTTGTCAACCTCAATGCCCTTTTCCGAGATCTTATGCCCCAAGACAATGCCTTCTCGCACCATGAAATGACATTTCTCCCAATTCAAGACGAGATTTGCTTCTTCGCACCTAGTGAGTACCCTGCAAAGATTTGACAAACAAGAAGCAAACGAGGCACCATATACAGAAAAATCATCCATAAACACCTCTACCATGTCCTCAATTAAGTCCGAGAAAATAGACATTACACACCGTTGAAAAGTCGCGGGTGCATTACAAAGTCCAAACGGCATTCTTCGATATGCGAAGGTACCATAGGGACATGTAAAGGTCGTTTTCTCTTGATCATTGGGGTGGATTGGGATTTGAAAGAATCCCGAATATCCATCAAGGAAACAATAATAAGGGTGATTTGCCAATCTTTCTAACATTTGATCAATAAAAGGCAAAGGGAAATGATCTTTTCGAGTGGACGAGTTTAGCTTTCTATAATCTATGCACATCCTATGTCCGGTTATAGTTCTAGTGGGAATCAATTCGTCTTTATCATTCCGTACAACCGTTATCCCACCCTTTTTGGGAACCACATGAACCGGTGAGACCCATGTACTATCCGAAATGGGATATATTATCCCCGCATCTAGAAGTTTAAGAATCTCCTTCTTAACCACTTCTTTCAAATTCGGGTTTAACCGTCTTTGATGTTCAATAGAGCTCATAGACTCATCTTCTAGATGGATTCGGTGTGCACATAGAGAAGAGGAAATTCCTTTTATATCGTCTAAAGAGTAGCCTATTGCTCTTCTAAATTTCCTCAACTCTCTCAAAAGGGCGGTCAACTCATTTTCTTCTAAACTCTCATTCACTATGACCGGATAAGACTCATTTGGACCTAAGAACGCATACCTTAGCCCACTTGGGAGTGGTTTGAGGTCGACTTTTGGGGCCTTGAGTTCGCTCCAATCTTCATCGAAACTAGTCTCACCATTGCTAGTTCCTTGCTCATCCTCCAAGTCGACATCTAAAGCACTCACGTAGTCAATTTCCAAAGAGCTCACATTGTTCTCCAATCCGTCTTCAACAGTTTCTTTGTGCTCTAGTTCCAAAAACTGATTTTCTCCAACTAGCGCTTTGTGCGAGTTTAGCAACTTCATGTAACCAACACTCTCCTCATGAAGATACCCATTCTCTCCATGCTCTTTAGTCAAAGCAATTTGAAGATGATCCTCCAAGTTCAACTCCTCTAGAAGCTCATCCGCTAGCTCCTCCATAGTTTCAATGTAGAAGGCTTGACCATCTATTGTGGGCTTCTTCATCATTTCATTGATGTCAAAGTTAAGCACATCGTCTTTACCCAAATGAAGATCAATCTTCCCTCTTCGCACATCTATGATAGCCCCGGCGGTGGCTAAAAATGGTCTTCCAAAGATGAGAGGATCTTTGGGTTCTTCATCCATCTCAAGAACAACAAAATCGGTGGGTACCTCAAAATCGCCAATTTTCACCGGTAGATCTTCAAGCATTCCAATTGGGTGTCTCACCGACCTGTCCGCTAGCACGAGAGAAATTCTGCAAGCTTTGTAGGTAGTGAAGCCTAGACGTTTTGCCACTGAGAAAGGCATTAAGCTTACACTTGCTCCAAGGTCGCACAAGCAATGATCAAAACCAAGTGGTCCAAGAGCACATGGAAGAGTAAAGCTTCCTGGATCTCCCAACTTCTTTGGTATGACTTTCCGTTGAATTATTGCACTACACTCATGGGAAAGCACAACCATTCCTTCTAGGTTCTTGGTTCTATCCTTGATTGCATCTTTAAGGAACTTAGTGTATTGTGGGACTAGCAAGAAAGCATCAACCAAGGGCATAGTCACTTGGACTTTGTTGATTTGCTCATCGAAGATCGCTCTGTATTTTTCCATGAGTTGCTTCTTAAAGCGGCCCGGGAAAGGAAGCTTGGGTTCATAAGGCGGTGGGACAAAAGACTTCTTCTTTGTAGGTACTACCACAGTTTCATCTTCGATTGCCCTTGGTTCTTTAGCTTTCCCCGAAACAGCATCTTCTTCACCCATGTTTGCTTCATTCTCAATGATCACCTCCCCGCTTTGGTTCTCAATGTCCTCGTTGAGATTAGATGGAATCTCCCGTGGGGGAAGCTCTTTTCCGCTACGCAATGTGATAGCGTTGCAAAACTCCTTTGGATTAGCCTCTGGTTTTCCCGGGAAGGTACCTTGAGGGCGTGATGATGAAGCAACTCCTCGTCCTTCGAATTGTTTGACCCTAGACGACAATGACTCAAATTTGGAGTTGAGATCATTGTAAGAACAGTCCACCTTGTTGTGGATTTCCGCCATTTTCTTACTCAATTCCATGGTTCCTTGAGCTTGGCCTTGTAATATCTGTTGAAGCATGTTCTTCATCTCGTTGTCTTGAGGCGTTGCGTTGCTTGGTTGTCCTTGCTGTCCAAAACCGGGTGGGTTAGATTGTTGCTTTGGTTGAAACCCACTTTGGTTTCCTTGAAAATTGTTCCTTGGGACAAATGGCCTTTGTTGGTTTGTAGAGATGAAGTTCTTTTGTTGATATCCTTGACCTTGAGTGTTTTGTTGAGGATACACTTGGTCTTGAGGGTTTGCGACATTGTTGCTTCTATAGGAAAAATTGGGATGATTCCTATAGTTCGCGTTGAAACCACCTTGGTAGCCACCTTGACCACCCACATAATTGACTTCTTCTTGCTTATCATCATGCGCAATTCCCTCTTGATGGCCTTGGTGTTCATCGAACTCACCAACAAAGTTCACAGTTGATTGTGAGACTTGGAGAAGCTTGTCAAGCTTGTCATTAAGAGCTTTAATATCCTGTCTCGTCTTTTGGTTATCAAAGTCTCCACCTCCTCGTGAAAATCTGTCATAGTCTTCACCATAGTTGCCGTCGCTTTGAGCCAAGTTCTCTACAAGCGCCATCCCATCATTCACTTCCTTACCCAGAAAGTTCCCATTGCTCGCGGTATCGAGGAGCAATCGGTACTTGGGCAGAACACCACGATACAAAGTGCTTAAAAGGGACTCATCCGAAAACCCATGGTGTGGGCATTGCATGGTGTAGCTTTTGAACCTCTCCCATGCCTCACTAAAGCTTTCATTATTCTTTTGTGTGAAGCTTGAGATGTCATTCCTTAGTCGAGCTGTCCTTGTTGTCGAGAAGAACTTGGACAGGAATGCATGCTTGCATTGGTCCCACGAAGTAATGGAACCTTGAGATAAGTTCTTTGCCCATTGCCGAGCTTTATCCCCTAGAGAGAAGGGGAATAACCGCAGCTTAAATGCATCTTCAGAGATGCCATTGATCTTCACCAAACCACACACTTGGTCGAATTGATCCAGGTGATCCAATGGGTCCTCCATGGCCAGCCCATGGAACTTGTTGTTCTGCACCATAGAGATAATACCAGATTTGATCTCAAAGTTGTTGTGGTCAACTGCTGGTGGTGCAATTCCTTGACGGTTAGCATGTGTGTTAGGTGCATCACCGGCTCCAATTAGTCGTGCAGGTCGTGGTGGATGATTTGGTATTCGATTCACACCATTTCCTTGGTGACCAACACCTTGGTGACCAGCACCTTGCACGGGTGCATTTTGGTGCGCAACCGGAGGAATTTGTTCACCTTCCATTTCTAACTGTTGAAGGTGTCTCGCGCTTTCTTGTCTTGCCCTTGTATTTGCTCGTTCTAGAGCACGGATGTTGTCAACACGGTGTATAAGATTTGATGTGCCTTGTGATCTCGTGTTCATACACCTATGAGAAGGGGAAAAACAAGTGAAAGAGATTAGTAACAAATTAAAAATAAAACTTAGTCTCAAGAAGATTTAAAATCCTAATGATTAATGCAAAACCCAAATGGCAACGGCGCCAAATTGATACAGGATATTTTCGTGTCAATTATCCCAAGTGTACTCATGTCATTGTAGTACTTGAGATGTCAATCCATAATGGGTTGGGATTAAAAACTAAGAATACATAAAACTTCTTAATCTAAGCAGTTCAAGAATTGGTTTTGTAGCGACCTAAAGGATCCTAAAAGCAAACTATTCCCAATCAAAGCGAAGATAGAAACTTAAACGAGAATGTAAATTACGGTTTAAAGAAAGTTCTAAAACAAACGAATCCAAGGGTGAAGTATACGATTGTTGGTAACTTTAGTGGTTCACAATGATGCCAATAAACTCAAGTAATGCTAATCCTTAGACTATGATCATTTAACAAGACTAATCCAATCCCTTGAAATCGGTCCCTTTGGAATTTACTAAGTCAAGAACAAATTCCCATTTGTGATTTAATAAATTTCAAGCATTAGAAACAAGATCATTTAATCAATAAACACCTTAAACAACTATTTCCATAGGTTAAGAATGAAATATCCCTTGATTAGTTCATTGGGGAATTTCATCGAACACCTTCCGGGCGAGAAATTCCCTATGATCTAAATCAACTTGATCATGGATGATTTAGCATTAAACTCACTAAACAAGGAAGGATCATTAACAATCAAAACCCTAACATCATCGATTCACTCTAAAATTACCTAAATCTACTTCACCCAAGAACCCTAGGAAACTACTCACAACACATGGTTTTCTCCACAAATCCCATGAAGGAAGTGTTGAGAATCATAAAAGATAAAGGGAAAATAGATGGAAGAAATAATCCAATAAGAACTTGCATAAATCACTCAATAATCTCTTACAATCTCCTTCAAAGCTCTCAAAAAGGTTTTCTGCCTAAAAAATCTCAAAGAAAAACTCAAGAAAATATAATTAGGTTTAATTTGCTTAAGTCAATACAGATCGGGTCAACCCGGGACAAACCGGGTTTGACCCGACAACTTTTTTGTCCGAGAGGGTTCACAGCGGTCAGCTCAGACCGCTGCATGACCGCTGTGAACTGCCTGCTGTTTGCTTCGGATGGATCCGCAGCGGTCTGCTCGTACCGCTGCACCTGACCGCTGCGGACTTGAAAGTGCAGCGGTCTGGTTTGACCGCTGTATGACCGCTGCGAGACTTCTGGTTTTTGCTCCGGCTGGATCCGCAGCGGTCTGCTCGTACCGCTGCACCTGACCGCTGCGGACTTGCAAGTGCAGCGGTCTCCCTAGACCGCTGCATGCTGGCCGCTGCGCTTCCTGATTTCCTCCTCCATCACTCGATCATCTCCGTTCGCTGCGGGTACGTTCCTCCTGGTCCATGATCTTCCCCAAGACTCCAATAAGTACCTGAAACACTCCAATTGTACCAAAACTCTCTAGGACCTATCTAAAATCTATTAACTTCTACTTAAGAATGCAAAACTATAGAAAAACTCTATGAAACTACACATTAATGTACAAAAACTAGATGAGATGCATGATAAAAAGAGTTAAAATATGCGAATATCATTAGTCAGGATAATAATGAGAACTTGCTCCAAAATAAGCTCCACAACTAGACATTTCTAGCTTCAGAATTCTGCTCAACATACCCTTCACAAAATCATTTCCTTTCTCTTTCAACTCTGAAGTGAGAATAGCTATAACCTTAGAGAATGGTTTCGAAGTTCCCTTGCACTTCACCTCATATTCAATCGAATCTCCATCACACTTCTGAGAGGTTAAAGTCATATAGGCATCACCCTTGACTTTTTTGCTCTTCACCTTCTTCTTTGCCTTAGCCGTTTTGATGTCTCTCTTCGTGATGATAGAATGACCATCTAAAACGTCTATGACATTTGGCTCATCATAAGGCTCTTCCAAAAGATCAACCATCAACGTCTCTCATGTAAAAACGGTGATGCAAGAGACATGTTTGGGAGCTCCTCCAGAAGGAATGGTTTTGTAGGAGACCTCTTTGTCAATGTATGAGAACGAGATTCTCTTACTGGGCGTGTCTATAATTGCACCAATTGTAGCCATGAACGGTCTTCCAAGAATCAAAGGCATAATAGAACTTTCGCTCATCTCCACAACCTGAAAATCAGTAGGAACCAGACAATCTCCTACTTTAACTAGCAAAATCAGGGATGGTACCATATGGAATTGAGGTTGAAGAGTTTGCGAATGCAAGAGTCATCTTAATAGATCTAATATCACCAATTCTTAACCTCTCTGCAATTGCCTTTGACATGATATTGACACTAGACCCTGAATCAACGAGAAATTCTTTGAATTCAACTCCAGAGATAGAGCATGGAACCGAAAATTTTCATGGGTCTTCTCTCTTAGTCAACTGCCTCATTGGTGGTGGTGTGATTCTTGCCTTGATGAAGAGTGCCTTGATCTCTTCCAGAGTTTCTCTGCAATCTCGGAAGTAACCAAGCAAAGGGTGGTTTTCCAAAGCTTCTTCAAAAGACATCGTATGGGGAATCCTCCTTACCATCTTCTCAAAAGCGAGAAACTTCTCTGCAGTAATGGGATCTCTGAGATGACTAGGTGATTTAGGATATGTCACCTTAGGCTTGTAAACATTCTCCTCAACAATCTTCGGTGTTTTCACAATTTTTAGCTCAATCTGCGAGGGGTGTCGACTGACACCAATCTGGTGTCGATCAACACAAGGCTTCTGTGTTATCTCTTCAGGTTTGTGTCGATCGACACAAGTAGTGGTGTCGCTCGACACAGCCGTATCAGGCTCAAAATCACCTTTAACATCTTCTAACTCCTCGAATTTTTCTGCATTCAACCCTTTTCTACCACTGCAGTAACCTCTTTAGCACTTCTTAAGGTGATTGCATTGACGTATTCATTCTGTGAATGAACCATCTTTCCCTTGACAGTTGCTGCAGTCTGAGCTATTTGAGTTTCCAGCATCTTCTGATGAGTGTTGAGAGACTCAATTTTCCCATTCAGATCTGTATACATGGCATCCATCTTCCCATTAAAGTCTAATGTCATCTTCTGTTGTCCCTCAAGAATATTTTCCAGCATAGATTCAACTTTGCTTTTAGGAGTTTTGGGTGGTGGAGATTGGTAGGACGAATTCCCATAGGTTCTATTGTAGCCACTGCTCTGAATTGGTTTCTGTAGATACTGATTTGTTCCAAAACCAGCTGGGTTGACTTCAGACTCGTACCCTCCTTGCTGAGCATTGTTGGTGAAGTTTCGGTTGTTGTTTTGCTGGTATTGATACCTTTGACCTTGAAATCCAGCTCCACCAATGTAGTCAACGTCTTCCACTTCATCTTTTTCAAAATTCTTGACATCAGCAGCAAAAGGACATCCTTCTTTGTCTTTCCCATCAACATATTGTGCATCGAATTCAGCTTAGCATTCACCTCTACGATTTGACTGCCATCCAAGTTACCAGCTTGCTTCTTGCGCTCTATGTCTGCATTCTTGGTACTATTGCTAGAAGCCAAGTTTTCGATAAGCACATAAGCATCTTCAGGATATCTGGTGTTGAAATTCCCATTACTCGCAGCATCCAAAGCCATCTGGTACCTCCAATCGGTCCCTCTGAAGAAAATCCCCAACAACTGAACCTTAATGAAACCGTGATGTGGATAATCCCTCTGATATGATCTGAATCTCACCCAACCTGCCTTGAATGCCTCAGTTGATCCTTGAGAAAATTTGGAGAATTTATTTCTCAGCTCCTCGGATCTTGCATCATCATAGAAATTGTTCAAGAAGGCATTCTTAGTCTCCTCCCAGGTAGTCAGTGATCCAGGCGGCAACTGCTTAAGCCAATAAGCTGCATATCCACCAAGAGTGTATGGGAAAAGCTTGCAGAAGAGGAAATCATTGGACATTCCATTGTATTTGATGCTAGTAACCAAGTCCTCAAACCTCTCAATGTGATCCATCGGGTGTTCATGAGAAAGACCATGAAAAGGATGCTGACCCACAAGAGTGTAGTATGAAGGTTTCAGCTTAAAGTCATTCCTCTGAAAAGCAGGAGGGCAAATCGCTGATCGATTGACATAGAAGTGATCAGGCCTGTTGTACTCACCAATTGTCCTACCACGATCAACCACAGCATTCCCAACATTCCCCTCATTGTCGCGCGCAGCTGGCGCGACAATCTCATCAACAACAACTGGAGGGACAATGACGTTTCCATCTCCATCAAGTTGTTGCCCTCTCTCATTGCACAAATGACCCTCTTGGTCTCTCAAAGCTCTAGCATCATCACGAGTCAATACCACTGGATTATTCATCTCTGCTGGCTTCTTTGTTGTCTTGTTTGTACGTTCCAAATTTGCTAGCTCCTTGTTGGAAAGATTAACTAGCTGAGTGCTCTTGTTCCTCCTGGTTTCGCGAGTAAGCATACACCTGAAACACAAAAGACAAGGCACATAAGTAACAAAAATAAGAAAAAGAGTAAAATAAAATAAAATAAGAAAAAGACCAACACTGTGTGGTGTCGCTCGACACTATCTAATCGAAATTCTAGACTAAAATCTAATGGCGAATTAAGACTCCACGGCAACGGCGCCAAATTTTGATAAGCTCAAAATGTAATACCCTAAAGTACTAACAACTTTGTCGTTGTAGTATGTAGGGGTCGAACCACAAAGACTCAAGAATCACACAATAGACTATATAGATTAGAATTACACTAAGTGAAATCAATGAAAATAAGAATAAAAACAAAGCAAGCAGATCTAGTGAGAATTCGATGGAGGTAAAAGCTAACCTTAAGGAATTTCGCAGAGATTCAAGTAAAGCATATGGATAGAACGTAGAGATTCTAATGAAGCACGGTTCTAGAACTCAGAACACTACACCAAATCAACCAACTTTCGCTGCACTGATTACTATGTTTAAGAAGTTAAGAAACCAAATTTCTTTGCGAAACCTAGACAACTTAACATGCAATAAGCTCAGGTCTGATTTATTCACAATTCTCCCTAGCCAAATTTCTTTACACTAAACAGAATTTCTCATCTAAGTCTTTCAAGTTAATTAACCAACTTTCGCTGAGAGAACTAACTTATGATCTTAATTCTAGGTAGCTAATCTAGAACAAGCTTTAAGAACTACTTAGATGAAGAACTCAATAAGATGAATCTCTAGATAGTTTATTTAATCTAACAATTCATGAAGAGCTCTTTGAAAAACCCTAAACTTAACTAGAAAACTACTCAGATATGATCAATGGAACATAAATCATAGATGAATAGAATTGCATAAGAGAAATCAATAAGAAAACAAAGGGGTTCAGAATTGTCTCCCCAAAAGCTCTCCCAACAAAATCAAAAGTAGAATAAAGCTTGGCCAAAAGGTGGCTGAAAAACCTAATTATATACTAAAACACGTTTTGGGGTGTTTTGTAAATAATAAAGACTTCTGGACCAAAGTGCAATTTCTTCATATAAAGAAAAAGTCGCGTTTCCTTTCTGCAGGCAGTCGGTATCGATCGACACCAGGTGGTATCGCTCGACACAAGGACCTCAAATCGACCATCACAGGTACATGATCCTTGCTTAGCTCCAAAATACTCCAGAATGCTTCAATATCTCCAATTTAGCTCCAAACGTACTTAAACCTGAAAAGACTCAAAAAGACTCCAAAAATACTAGAAAGACTCAATAAACGAGACATATATCATGGGTAAAAATGGATAAAAACCATGATATATCAACCACCAAAAGAGTCCCAAAATGGTCGCAAATGACTCATTTGCCACTATTTTGTGACAAAAAAAAAGTAGTCGCAAATATTTGGTCGCTAAATAAAGTGGTCACAAAGTTAGGACTAATATGTGACTATAATATCAGTCCTAATTTAGTGACTGATTTTGTGACTACTTATAAAAAAAATATTTTTAAAAAAAAACAAAAAACAAAATTCAAAAATAAACAAATTTATTTATTAAATTAATTAATTAAATACAAAAATAAAAATAAAAATAAAAAATTTAAAAACGACGTCGACGTCGCCGCCGGTGGGTCTCCTCCTCTTCTCCAACCTCTCCTTCATCGCCATTGACAGACGCCGGCGGCTGGATATGTCTCGTTTTGAGAAGAAGAAGCCTCACCGGCGTCTGGAGAAGAAGAAGCCGCCGCAAAATTAAACATGGATATGCTCCTCCGGTCAGTCTGTTTCTCGCCTCCTCCTCCTCGCAGCGCATCGGCATTATCCCCTTCTTCGCCGGCGCCGTCATGTTCTCGGCGACAGTCTGCTTCTTCTCCTCCTCCAGCCAGTCTGCTTCTTCTCCTCCTCTTCCGAGATGAAGCTTATCGGCGACATCAGCTGGATCTGAAAAAAAAAAAGAGTTAGATAAACTCAAGAATTAAAAAAAAAAGAGAAAGAAGAAGAAGAAGAAGGAGAATCGAAGAAGAAGAAAATAATCGAAGAAGAAGACTAGTACGAAGAAGAAATGAATTAGAATTTATTGATTTCTAAAAAAATCCACTGAAGTTGCAAATTAGTCCAAAATTTAGAACTATTTTGTGACCACTCTCGAGAATAGTTGCAAATTAGTCTCAAATTAGTCACAAAAACTGGCTTTGCAAATTAGTGTACATGTTACCCTAAACTTTGAGAATCTATAAGGTTTGAATATCAATTTACAATGATTCTGGGTATATATCTGTTCAAAATTATTTTAAAACTTGAAAATAAATAAATTTTGAGAGAATTTCTCTCTTTCAAAATCATTCCTAATAAAACACATGTAATTAACACTTAGTACATGTTATGATTAGATTGAAATTTTTGTAAGTGTTATATTTTTGTATATTATTTGATGTTTATGTATAGTATATATTTTAAAATTTAAGATTTATAGTTTATGATTAAGGGTTAGAGGTTTAGGGTTTAGAATTTAGGATTTATAAAATGATTTTATTTGAAAAAATTGTACGTGTTGAATTTTTTTGTATATTATTTGATGTATATGTGTTAGATCAAGTTTATGATTAAGAGTTAGAAGTTTAGGGTTAAGGGTTTGTGGTTTGGGTTTATAATTTATTGATTTCTAAAAAACCTAGTGGAGTTGCAAATTAGTCCCAAATTTAGGACTATTTTGTGACTACTATTAAAAATTAGTTGCAAATTAGTCCCAAATTTGTCACAAAAACTGGGTTTTAGATTTAGAGTTTATGATTAAGTGTTAGAGGTTTATGATTTAAGATTTAGAGTTTATGATTAAGGGTTAGAGGTTTATGATTTAAGATTTAGAGTATATGATTAAGGGTTAGAGGTTTATGATTTAAGATTTAGAGTTTATGATTTAAGATTTAGAGTTTATGATTAAGGGTTAGAGGTTTAGGGTTTAAAATTTAGGATTTATTAAATAATTATATTTAAAAAATTGTAAGTTTGAATTTTTTTGTATATTATTTGATGTTTTTGTATATTATTTGATGGTTTAGGGTTTAGAATTTATAGTTTACATTTTTTTTTATTATTTGATGTTTATTTTTAAAAAATCGAGTGGAACTGCTAAACCGAAGCAAACCAGTCACAAATTTGGGACTACTAAAACTTTTGCAAGTCCTTAAACAGTCGCAAATAAGCGACTCTTTGCTGACTAATCTTTTTAGTCGGTAATCTGGGACTCTTTTGCCACCGCAATACGAGTGGTCGTTAAAGAGTCACAAAGTGGTCACACTTTCGTCCCACCTTTTTGCGACCAAAAAAAGAGTTCCAAAAATTAGTCACAAAACTGTGTTTTCTTGTAGTGAAAGCTATAGTGAAGATATCTGCAATATGATCCGTCGTTCGTACAAAATGTGGTTTGAGAAGACCATCATGAATGGAATCGCTAATGTGATGACAGCCAAACTCAACATGTTTGGTGTGCTCGTAAAAAACTATGTTATTAGCGATGTGCATAGCCGATTTGCTATCACAATGAAGAGGAATAGGCCCTTCCTGCGTGATGCTGAAGAATTGAAGAATAGTAGTGAGCCACTTAACCTCTTTAGTAGTCCAAGACATGGATCGATATTCTGCCTCGGTTGAAGAAATTGAAGAAAGCGCAACAGTGTCTTGCTTCGTAGTTTTCCAAGAAATAGGAGAACCACCAAGAAAAAACACATAACATGTTAACAAACGACGAGTACGAGGACAAGCGGCCCAGTCTGCGTCACAAAAACCGGAGAGCTTTAAATCACTACCAACCGGATAAAAAAAGACCTTGATCCAGCGTGCCTTTCAAATACCGTAGAACCGTAAGCGCTGCTTCCCAATGAGCAGTAATTGGCTTCTGCATAAACTGGGCGAGAATGTGTACAGAATAATACAGCTCAGGGCGCGTAACTGTGAGATAAATCAGACGACCAACGATAAGACGATATTGAACAGGATCAGAATAAAGAGGATGTGTAGAACGACCAAGATGAAGATAACATGAAAAGGATAGTTTTGGTCGTATTTATATTACTGCAAAGTTTGGGGTATTTATGTAATTTCTAAACGTTTTTATCAGAGACGTGTATGTTTTAAGAAAATGGACGCTCCGATCTGGCTGGATGAGAGGTAGAAAAGTGAAATTTTGTTTTATGTATTAACTGATAATTATAACTCATTAATTTGAATTCAAGTGTTTATCAGTATGTATCTTATCTCTTTTAAGCAATTTTTTAATAGATATATATGTATACACATATATGTGGCCTATATATACAATTGTGTCTCTTTTGGAAAAAAAATTATATTCATGAAGTGTACAAATGGTATAGGACCAAAAAAAAGCAAAGAAAAATCATTTAAAGTAACAAAAAATAAAATAAAAACATGTATTCTGTTTCAGTTTCTGACCAATTTTATTACATTAAAATATTTTTAAGAATAAAATAAATTACTATATATTTTTTTCTTCTAATTTTAAAAATGGTATGGCACGAAAACAAAAGCAATTAAAGGAAAAGAAAAAAATGAATTCCGTTTCAGTTTCTGGGTAATGTTTAGGTGTTTAGTTTCTAACCAATTTGTTACATGAAAAATTGTTTTAAAAAGACTATTATATATTTTCTAATTTTTTCTATACCGTCTGAATTTTTTATTATTACAAATTAGAAAAACAATGACAAAAATAATATTTCCACTGATAATCTATTTGTTCCACAAGAATCCACGCAGGCTGGGACCACAACGAACCGTTTTACTTGCACCACGATGAAAATTTCTTGTAAGTTTGTTTCCATTAACCTGCAGAAATCACATCTTTTGAGGATCGAACCCAAACCTCCTGGTGCAGAAGCATTAATTAACCCTTTAAACCCATACCTTCTAATTTTATATATGTTTCTATCTCTATAATATTATTTAACAAGACATTTTTAAAAATAAAATTTCTTTTGTAAGTTATTACATGACATGCCATTACAAATAACAAAGAATAATTGAAATAGGAAAGGATATAATTATCTTTTACACTTAGTGATAAGAATATGAAAAATATTTATTTTGCATTAAAGATGTTATCTACTATATATTTTTAAATAATAATCAATTCATATATATTCAAAAAACAAAAATCTATTCAAAAGTGTTTTCCGTTTAAGGGGATTAGCACCGTCACCACCACACGACCATTAACTTCTTCACCGACGTCTTCTTCACCACCACCATCTTCTGGTTTTGTCGGCGGAAACTAGATCGAAACCTATGAGTCATCGCTTAAAATGATTGAAGTGTTTTAATGATCCCGCGACAAAATACTTATTTTTATTATATGTTTTAAACACTTCAATTTTTTCAGAATATTCTCATAATATCGACTTCCCATTTGAATTGCTTTAAATAAACCTTTTGTCGTTTTTAATGCTCCCACGCCTTCCCACGTCGTGAAACCCAAAAAAAATGCATATAGATAGATTAATAAAGCTGGATCACACTATATGGTTCGGCCTTTTCTACTTCATCAAGTGAATGTATCCGGCTACCTCTTGGCTTTGATTGTTGTTTATATGTGTCTTCTTAAAAGCTGTATTTCTTCATTGGATCATTGGATCACTCTCCATATTCTGGAAAAATTGAAGTGTTTAAAACATATAATAAAAATGAAGTATTTTGGCGTGGGAGCATTAAAACACTTCAATCATTTTAAGCGATGACTCATAGGTTTCGATCTAGTTTCCGCCGACAAAACTAGAAAATGGTGGTGGTGAAGAAGACGTCGGTGAAGAAGTTGATGATCGTGTGGTGGTGACAGTGCTAATTCCCCTTAAACGGAAAACACTTCTGAATAGAATTTTGTTCTGGAAAAATTGATATCGTTGTATGAGATCGTAGATATGATTCGGATAGATTAGAAATGATTTGATAATATCTTTTAAGGATCTTCTCTTGCTTGTATATAAACTGTTGATAGTTGAATGGAATACACAAGAGTTTCATCCCATTTTGGCACTCCTAAAGGTATCTTTATAAGAGAATACAAAAGGTTGAAGGAATATATAATTTATTTTAAAACCAACAGAAAAGTTGGATCAAAATTACAAATAAGACAAAATTCAGCTACTCCCTTTTTGTTTCTTTAGGTCGATAATGCGTGAAGTAGATGTGAGTATGTGACGTTCAGTTTTATGTTGACTATATTTTTATTTACAAGTTTTTTGGTCCTTCTTTTTTTAAAGATGTATTTTTAGCTTATTTAGTTTAGCACATATTATTTTTTCTCTCTAAATTTGTTTAGTTGTTGGGGAAATGATTGTATAATATTTAATTAAGTGGTAAGCATATATTGGGTTATCAGTCTCATGTCGTAATGAAGAATATGAAAGACTCAATCGCATTTAGAGTTTTTGAACATCTACAAGCTTGAAATATCAGTTGTTCTCGTTTTATTTCCCAAGTTTTCTCCGACGTTTTATTCGGTGATGCCTCCACTACTTGTGCTCCCATCGTCGCCATGTCCAGTCGCGATCCGGTTTAACTTGCGCTGGTAAGCATACATTGAGTTATCAGTCTCATGTCATAATGAAGAATATGAAAGTCTCGGTCGCATTAAGAGTTTTTGAACATCTAAGAGCACGGAATATCAGTCGTTCTCGTTTTATTTCCCAAGTTTTATCCGACGTTGCATTCGGTGACGCATCCACTACTTGTGCTCCCATCGTCGCCATGTCTAGTCGCGATCTGGTAAAATTTCCGCTCTCCTAGTATATATAAAATGTTGTTCTATCAATTTGAGAATCTAAATAGGTCTTACAAAGATTCGTGTAATGAGTGTTGAAGGCTGTCTCTTTCACGATGTAGAGAGATCAAAGAAAAATGTATTCATATGCTGCTGAGTCGTTTTGGCTTGCATGCCATTTTTATTCATAGATAGATTCTAAAAACGACATGATTGTCTACGAGTCGCCGTTAATCGGATTGATTCGTCTCTGCAATTAAGCACCTCTTCCTCGAGCTTCGAAGTCGCTCTCTTTCTCAGTCCATCGATAGTCGATCGATGTGGCGTTCTCGTTTTATTTCTCAAGTTTTCTCTGACTTTGCATTCGGTGACGCCTCCACTACTTGTGCTCCCATCGTCGCCATGTCCAGTCACGATTTACCACTCTCCATTCTCTTTCTTTCTCTCTCTCTCTCTCTCTCTCTCTCTCTCTCTCTCTCTCTCTCTCTCTCTCTCTCTCTCTTTCTCTCTCTCTCTCTCTCTCGTGGCCGATCTCTCTCTCCCCTCTCGTCGGCTCTCTCTCTCCTCCTCGCATGAACTCTCTCTCCCTCTCGTCGGCTCTCTCTCTTCCTCGCGCCGGCTCTCTCCATCTCCCTCTCGTCAGACCTCTTTCCCTCTCCCTCACGCCGGTTCTCTGTCCCTTTCACTCTCGCCGGAACACTCTCTCTCTCTCTCTCTCTCTCTCTCTCTCTCTCCCCTTGTCGCCGTTATGTCCCTCTCCCTTTCGTTGGATTCGTTCAAAGAGGGTTTCGAAATCGGAATATCGTAGAATTAACTTGAGCAGACAGGGGGAAAACCGGATCAGTTGGGGTATAATTGTCAATGAGCCAGTCTTCATTCTCCGACAATACTTAAGCGTAACTTCTTCTTGATTGTTGTTGTTGTTGCTGGTTCGTCGGAGGATTAGGAGTCTCAGATGGCACTGCACTTCTATGCGCATTACCAGAATATAATTTTCTATCGTAAAATATATTGAGTGGGTAATTATATTTGTTTTCTTTATATGTATTAAATGTTTTAAGTTAATTTTGTCTTCTCGTTTTTCGT
This sequence comes from Eutrema japonicum, assembly GCA_030161315.1. NCBI lineage: Eukaryota > Viridiplantae > Streptophyta > Magnoliopsida > Brassicales > Brassicaceae > Eutrema > Eutrema japonicum. The sequence continues at coordinate 48,197,547 of BSQW01000013.1, forward strand.
AGATACATTTTAGATATATGAATAGCATGAATTTAGACTCATGGCTCAACCCACCATGGGTTAGAGCACTTGCCAGCATCGGATAAATGTAACCACCTCCTACTGCTGCTGCTAAAGCTGGATTCCCCAACATTTCGGTTACATAAACCGGATGGTATTGGTTCCCTAGCATGAACGGCGATGCAGCCATTCCACCACCGGTAAATACATGTTGCCCTTGCGCTTGATGTTGCTGGGGCTGACCCTGATTAGCCATCGAACCTAAACTCATCTTCACCGGACCCGCTTGGTAATGCCCATTTCCCGAGGATGCATGCCCCCATTGAAGCAAGATGGCATGTCGTCGTTTGATTAAGAATCCTCTTCTTCGTCTCCTTAAGCACCTCTCTTGGTTCTTTCCTCGTCTGAAACCTTTAATCTTGCCCCTTGTAATTCAGGAGATTGAATCCGCTATCATTACTATTCCAAAACGAATCATCGTTGGAAGAGCCTTGTTTATATGTTATATATATTTTCTAATTTGTGTTTAGTAAAATATGATTAAAAAAATAGTTTAATAAATACAACCTAATTCGAGATAGATGTCATTTGATGAATTTGTTTTATTACTGTATAATTAATTTGTGTTCTCCAATTTTATTTATTATTAAACTAAAATAAAACAATGAGTTTATAATATTGTGATGAGCCCATGTGTGTTTACAAATAAAACAGTTTGACTTTCATCTTCTTGTAATCTATTTGCCTTCTTTTCTAGGGTTTGCATCCGTCTCCCCCAAACTTTGAAATCATTCACTATGTATTACCACCATGTTCTGGTGCGGCCATTTATTCATATAATTCTTTATCACCATAAAAGAGTCTTATGGCATAACAACTTCTTTGAAAATTTTATGTGTAACACTTCTAACGGTTTGAATAACTTCATAGCTCATATAATTTCCTTTGTGATTTATCATCATTCGTAGATAATTTAGCTCACATGCTGATGAATGAATGTTAAATGTCTCATTGGTGCTCTTTCCTCTTAGTCGTGTTTTTTTATCAAAAAAAAAATATTTTATATGTTAGACTGTTTGCATGCCAAAAAGTAGCCACATTTCCTTTTTGTGCAGCCATAAGATAATATATATAAATAACATAATTAAAAGAATCGGCACTTATTTAAAAGAACAATTTAACATAACTTTGAATTTAGATAGAATTTGTTATATGAATAGAATATCAACCATTGAGTGGCTATTTATATTTGTTTTCTTTATATATATTAAATGTTTTAAGTTAATTTTGTCATCTCGTTTTTCGTAGATATATTTTAGATATATGAATAGCATGAATTTAGACTTATTTTAGTTATTTATTTTTACTTTAAAATACAATGAAGTTTGCAAGGATTTTGTTAAAGACGTAATTATTGTAAATAAGTTTTTTAACAAAAAATTTATTGTTAGTAAATTGAAAAAGTTTTTATATATTTGTAAATTAAATAGAAGTTGAAAGGTTTTTAAAGTTATTATGGTTTTTAATCTTAAATTTATTGATAAATAAAAAAAAAAATTTGACCAATGAGGGGGGGGACAAGTGTGAAAGCTGGAGAGCACCCCTTCTCTCTTTATAAGGTAGATTATAATACAATTACGGATCTTACCTTAGGGGATTAGTAATGATTAGATGATTAAGACGTCATATCACATAACAAATTTAGTTATCATCATCACAATGATTTTGTACATCAGCATCATTTTCCTATACAGATTTTTTTAAATCAACGTTTCAGATCGACCCTTTTCATTGCTAGTCTAAGACCGAATTAGAGTTTCTTTAAAAAAACTTAATCATATAAATTAAACACCAATTATTTATTGATATTAGTGATGTTAATATGAACGGTCCGGTCCCTTTTAAGCTCTGCCCGTTTAATAAATAGGCTTAAACGGATATATCCAATTATGTATACAAATAATTATACGAGGCTAACAATTTTATGCCGGGCTCATATAAACCTGCGGGCATAAGGCCGATATTAATGTAAATTACACATTAATGATAGCAAGTGACATGTGGCAAGACCCGGAAACTGAATACAATGTTACAAAAACACACAAATGACACGCAGTTCAAACGTAAAATTAAAAACGGTAAGCATTCCTAGGCACCACGTGTCGTGCCTCTTATAGGCTCCAAAACACGTTCGCATTGCTCGCCGACTCTCGACAACGATTCGTGTGCCAATCCACCGTCTCGACTCAGCGATTTCACCGCCGTGTCCCTAAGCTTCTTAACCTTCTTTCTCATCTCGCAACCTTCCTCCTCCACCATAATCCTTCTCACCAACGCCTCGATCTCCACCCTAAAAATAACTCCATCTGATGGCAGTTTTTTAGACCGAACGGCAATTCCAAGCTCCTCGTTGAGCAGCGTTGCATTTGTCATCTGATCCCCGAAAAGCGGCCAAGCGATCATCGGAATGCCGCTAACGACACTCTCGAGAATCGAATTCCAGCCGCAGTGAGTCAGAAACCCACCAACGCCTTGAGGGGCCCACGAAGGGACTACGAGGCCTCTCTCAAGAGTCCTACTAACGAACGCTTCCGGTAGATAATCAAGTCTTTCGCCGCTGTTAACCGATAAATATGCGCTGCAAGCCAACCCGTCTACCGGGGGTCGGACCACCCAAACGAACCGTTGCTGGCTCAGCTCGAGCCCACAAGCCAATTCGGTTAACTGTTTAGCCGAGAGAGACCCGCCGCTTCCAAATGAGATGTAAAGCACGGACTCATCCGGTTGTTTGTTTAACCAATCCAAAACCGGATGATTAGTTTTCGATGGATCAACCGGTCTACACAAAGGACCGATCGGATAAATCGGTACACGAGCGATCTGACCCAAGAGCTTTGGGTCTTGAAGAGATTTCAAGGTTTTGGGCTCCATATCATCCCATGTATTCACAATAATGCCATCAACCGTCGGGTATACTAAACCGAGTGGAACAGCTTCCTGGTAAATCTAGCTCGACGGGTCAAAGAATATTTCAAAAGTATCCTCAAACCGAACCGGTTCACATCCCGGTATAGCTAAGGGTTTCTTCTTGATTATGTGCTCTTCTTCGACGTCTTTGTTCAGCGTTGGGAAATACATCACCAATGCGACAAACCGCGCGTTTGAAGCGATGAAGAGATAAGTCAACATGTTGAACTCGCCACTCAGCCGTAAAGCGTACAAGCTTAACACGTCTACGATCAGAGCCGTTGGTATGTGCTGCATCTCAGCTATCTTTGATCCGAGGGTTGTAACGCTCTCACGCATCATAGTCATGATCTTCATCCCAATGACGGCTGATGGATCCACTAAACCGGAGATATCCGGAGACGGGAGGCCAATGACGTCAACAAGGGTCGCGTCACAACCAGGTGAGTTGAGGAATTGTGATTGAGCGGAGGCTGCGTCGGCTTCGAGGACGAAGATGGTGACATGGAAGCCGTGGGATCCAGCTAAGCGTTTTCCGAGCTCGATCGCCGGGATGACGTGGCCCATTCCCGGGCTAACAAACATGGCCGCGTGTGGTTTTCTAATCTCCATATCTTCGATCGACGATTTGGTTTTTTGTTGCTGTGTGCGTTTAATATATAAAACCAAAAGCTTCTATAACAACAAAAATATATAAAACCAAAAGTCTTCAGACGTTTATATATATAACGTTTGTATCGACCACCTTTTTAATTTGTTAAAGTCTTATCTACCACCTTAGTTGTCTTATACAGTTATACAAACCTGCCCATTTTCTATTTTATCAATAAAATTGCTGGTTATGTCATTATTTTTTTGTTTATATGTAACAACTTTTGGTTTTATAAAAATTTGATTAAACATGTATGTAACTCTATTTCTGTATCTGCATATATATTTATATTCTAGCTAGATGAACGCAAAGTATATCCTTTTATATTTTAAATATCAAATAAATTAAATTAGACAAATGAAGTTCTTAAATTGCTAATAGTGTTCATCCGTTTGTTAGATAAGTTTTTGGGTTTTAGATTTTTGGTTTATACATAATAGCATTCAAAGTAAAATATTATCTAATGTAGATGATTTAACATAGTTTTGGGTTTGGTTCATATTTTAAAATTTTAATCCTTAATTTCTAAACAAATTTAGGCTTTCGGTTAGGTGTAAATTCGGATTAGTTTTTTTCCGGTATACAAATAATGAATCCATAAAACCAATTTTCGATTCGATATTCAAATATATTATTTCAATTCGATTGAACAATAGCCTGGGGACTGGGGAGGAAGCTTTCTTTTTCTGTTAACGGTACTTCTTACATATTTCTTCGACTCTCGTCACGGAAACGGGACCTCACATGGGCCAAGATATAAAAGCCCATCAAGAATGCATTATATATTTTGACGTCAGAAAGCTAGTTCAAGAAAACGCATCATAGTTAAGTTGCTCAACGAAAAAAGAGAGATTGGTGTGCTAAAATCGTTTCCAAAAAATAACAAAGGGAGATTAGTCTGCAAACAATTATACACATTCTTAAACATAGACAACTTAGTTGCCAGCTCGACTGGCTTAAAGTACATGACAACACCTTAATTATTTCTATTATATATTGAAGCTCACCAGGGACGAATCTAGACCAAATTTTTTCTGGGGGCAAAATTATTTAATATTAATATATTTTAATTAATTATTTTTGTAACTCATAAATATCAGTATATTAAAAAATAAATAATAATGTAAAGAAAAATAAGTCTTTCATTTTACCGAATATTAATTACATACATATTTATTAGATATGTTTTTTGATGAAATTTATTTATTAGATATGTTAAAAATCAATTTTGTAAATATTGAAAGGATTTAAAATATAAAACTGTAACATAAATAACAATGAGAAAATAGGCGACGATTAAAAAACATATAAAGATAAAAGATTGTAGTTACTTTGTAATAAAAATGTAAATCAATTGGAAAGAAATAAAATTTATCTCACTAAAAGAAAAATATATACAGTATATTGAAAACGTATCTATTTGTAAATTTATGTTTTTGGGTTTTATAATTAAATGATTTGGTCGTTGTAAAAGAAAAAGAAAAAAAAATGAGTGGGGGCAAAACAAAAAAAATCAATGGGGCATTAATAATTTTTCATATAAATTAACATTAATTTTTAAAAACTTATGGGTGCAAGTGCAGCCCTTTAATATAAGGGGCATTCGCCCCTGAAGCTCACACAACCAACCCAACACAAGTCCATGTATAAGTAGATTTTCTTTGCAATTGTCTTTTCTATATAAGTGTTATAATGAGTTTTTGGGATAACCTAACTTTCGAGAGTTGAAAAATAACTCTCCTTCTTCTCCATTTTATAATATAATCGAAACACTTTTGTGATCTTGGTGACAATCCAAAGTTTTTCCTTTTTACTTTCTTGCACCTAAATAAAGCTTCACAGGGCTATTTCTATTTCAATTTTAATTTCTATATATTGATCTCTCTTTAGAGCAAGGTTCATCTTTGTCTTTAATCTACTCACATGGTATCAGAGCTACGGCGGTTCATGGGATATCCGAAGAAAATTTTCAGATTCCAGTAACATTTCTTCAAAGACGCTTTCTGGGTACATAAGGAGTACCGTAGTGAAAGAACTGATCAAAAGAGGTTTCGGTGTGAAGGCTATTGCGAGAGATGTTGAATGAGATTAGACGTTGGTGTTTCTTGTCTTGCTGGTGTGAAGCATTTCGTTTTGTTCTCTACTTGAGTCTATGCGAAAAAGAAAAGAAAAAAGATCGAAGCCAAATGGATCGATTTAGCAGAGAAACAAGGCTTTGGCTCCACTTACAGCATTGTGTTCGCCAACTATAATCCACGCTTTTCGATGATATGTCAAAGAGAGGCAGAATGACAAGGAGCAGATTTTTTGGTGGTTATTAGCAAATGGATGGGAAGCAAATTCTCTCATTTGATGGGAAATAAAGAGTGGGTAAAGTCTCTCATTTGTTATGTGATAGGTACATAAAATTCAGAATATTTGTGAAAAAATGGTTGAAAAATACCTCTGATGAACTATACTAAACTCTCCAACTACAAAAGATACCTCTGAAGGAGTTATGATAGATCTCCAAGTATAGGCCAAGAGTTTTGACATGGTTTTGAAGAAATTGTTTTCCTATCTCTTTGGTGAATTGAGGATCAATCTACATCTCCATATGCTTAGACTTCTCATGTTCATGTCCAAGCCATCTTCATTTGCATTCCCAAACCTTGGCATCTTGATTTTCACCTGACGCAAAGTTTGCGGGGGAGTATTGAATCCCAAACAAACCAGCCCAACAAAAGCCCATGTGTAAGTAGGTTTTCTTTGCAAATGTCTTTTCTATATAAGTGTTGTAATGAGTTTTTGGGATAACCTAACTTTCGAGAGTTGAAAAACAACTCTCCTTCTTCTCCATTTTATGATATATAATCGAAACTCTTTTGTAATCTTGGTGACAATCCAAAACTTTTCCTTTTTACTTTCTTGCACCTAAATAAAGCTCTACAGAACTATTTCTATTTCAGTTTTAGTTTCTATCTATTTAGCTCTCTTTAGAGCAAGGTTCATATCATTATACACATTTTGAAGTTAATTAAGTTGATAACTAGTTTTAAATTAGATCAAACATGAGTAAGAAATTCCTACAATTTTCCGTTCTCACGTGAAACTAAAGCTATAGAAATCAAATTCCAGTGTCATAAAGTAATAATCACATGACCAATCATATCATAGTTCTAGGTACGTAGATTCAGCTTATATTGTGTATCCTTTTCAAGTTGAGATATATAACCACTTGTAATAAATCTACGACTATCACGGTATCACTGAAAGTGCAAGAGCTACTGAAGCAGGAACTGGAACACAATTTGAGACAATGGATTTCTCTACAAGAATGTATTACTAGCCAATCTGTTAAGTAACTATACAAGTTGAACCTAACATGATCTACGATAAGCTCAAGACACAGCTTGACTTGTCTAACTAGCCTAACATGTTCAAGGATATATACACGATCCAAGAACCCCATAGAAAACCCCCTTAGCTCTTAGCTTTGATCTCTTACAAGACAACCAAAAATCCTATGTTAAGAATCCTCTCTCATATTGTGTTGACCTCATACAAAGGTTAAACACACTTATTTATACATTATATGCACGACCAATACTAGCCTAAACTCGGGACCCGCCTAAACTCCTCCCTTGAAGATAAATGCAAATCTCAAAGAATATGTAATATTTCCTTTTTCTTCTCCTAAAAATAATGAAATCTTCCAATCTTCAATTATCCTCTCCAAGATGTGTCTAGCTTAGCTACCGTTTCTTGGCTCACCTCTTGGCTCGTGTGGGCTCAGCTACCAAGCCCAGTTCAGCTCACGCTTTAGCTCCACGTCATCAGTTGCCTTGAGGTGTTCGCATGTATCACTTCCTGAGCTACTTCTCGACTGGTACAGAAGATGCATCAACCGCTAGCTCTTCAATCCCCCCCCTTGTTTACTGAGTTGTAGAGCGCAAAGACACGACCAATACCACATCACCATCAGTTTTTTAAACTCAGTTAAACATTACATCAACAATATCCCCCTTGCTTAATGAGTTGTAAGAAACCGATCTTCAAACTTCTCCTCGAACAGTTCACCGGATCTTGATAGCTCTCCACATGATCACACTTGTTTATATTACACACAAATGTTCGCTCTGCTACCAATTGAAAGTGCAAGAGCTAATGAGACAGGAACTAGAACACAATCTGAGACAAGGGATTTCTCTACAAGAATGTATTACTAGCCAATATGTTAAGTAATCATACAAGTTGAACCTAACACGATCTACGACAAGCTCAAGACACACCTTGACTTGTCTGACTAGCCTAACACGTTCAAGGACCTATACACGATCCAATAACCCCATAGAAACTCCCTTAGCCCTTAGCTTTGATCTCTTACAAGACAACCAAAAACCCTATGCTAAGAATTCTCTCATATTGTGTTGACCTCATACAAAGGTTAAACACACTTATTTATACATAATAGGCACGACCAGTACTAGCATAAACTCCTCCCTTGAAGATAAATGCGAATCTCAAAGAATATGTAATATTTCATTTTTCTTCTTCTAAAAATAATGAAATCTTCTAATCTTCAATTATCCTCTCCAAGATGTGTCCTGCTCAGCTACCGCTTCTTGGCTCACCTCTTGGCTCGTGTGGGCTCTGCTACCAAGCCCAGTTCAGCTCACGCTTTAGCTCCACGTCATCAGTTGTTTTAAAGTGCTCGCTTGTATCATTTTCTGAGCTACTTCTCGACTGGTACATGAGATGTATCAACTGCTGCCTCTTCAATCTCCTCCTTGTTTACTGAGTTGTAGAGCTCAAGATCACAACCAATACCACATCACTATCAATTTTTTAAACTCAGCTAAACATTACATCATCAATCACCACAGTCGATCTATTACATAATGCCATGGCATATAAGATTTGAAAAAATAAAATACGATCTTTAGCAAAAAAATTAAAATACGATACACGAAGGGGATCAGCTTTTCAAAAAAGCACATAGAAACTGCCTATATATTCCGGTGGACAATGCACTATGCATATGATAATCAATTGATAAAAAAAATTTGGGGTTAAAATATTGTAACAAACGTCATTGCTTAAAATGATTGAAGTATTTTATTTGAACCAACATCAATCGGCGTTTAAAATGCGCCCATTCATATCCCGACAATATCGGAGGTAGAGGAACTGTCACGTCCGAGCTAATCTGTTATTTGTTTCTTCTTAATCTCAGTTCCAATTAAGTTAAAGTTTCCTTAATTAACCAGATAAAAAAATCAAAGATTCGTTAATAAAGATCATTAACATATAAGAGATTAATAAAGTTGGATGAAAAAGTAAGTAGAAGACAAAACTGAGCTACTCCCTTTCTAAGTTAGATGTGACGTACTTGATTATTATTTATTTTTTCTAAAAATGTAAATATCATTAAAAAAAAATTGTTTAAGTTTTACATGATGTTTAACCTATGAAATTGGTCTTATATGTTGATCCCGGGGATCACTAAATATGTTTAAGAGATTGATTACGGAATGAGAGGTGAGATTTTCGTTAATTAGAGCAATTTAACCACTATTAAAGCAGGCTGGGAGAAAGATGAGTAGGCCGGGGGCCGTGTTTCTTTTTATTGATGGTGAGAGAAATGAACAATTTAGAATTACGAACTGGTTCCGAAGGACGTCCAGTTCGGCGTTCTAAACCGTTGCCTTGTTACAAAGAGAGAGAGAGAGAGAGAGATCGGGTCACTTGTCCTAGGTCAAAAATGGCCGAAATCAAAAGTCCTTGTCATTAATGACATCGAGGGGTATATATAGTCGGGGTTGGCTTCCTGCTCCCCAGGATCTCGGGGCCACATGGCGTCTTCGGCCTCTTTCGCGGGTAAGGTGGCGTAGGAGGCGTGTTCCGGCTTTCGGGGAGAGAGGTCATGATGAGTTCGGCGTGGCGTGTTGCAGAGCAGTGCACTGTTTAACCAACTCTCCTCCACGTGTCTCCTTCTTCTTCGTCAAGTCTGCAAGGTTGGTGAGATGTCGAGGTCAGCCCATACTCCTGCTCAGACAATACACTGTTCGACCAACTCCCACTTGCCTTCTGCTCTTCTGACATTCCTGCCTTGGTGAAGTGTCAGCCCGGGCCCGAGGTGCGTCGCTTTCAGGTCGGCGACCGAGCCGAAGAGGAGCCTTGCAGGTCGGTGCTTTCAGGCCAGCGACCAAGCTGAAGAGGGGTCTTTCCTAAGATGGGCCTAACTAATTGGGGGTGCTAGGCCCACCTCCAACAATAGGCCCTCCCCCAGTTCGGTATCGCGAGGCGAAGCGAGCATGCCGAAGTTGATCTGATGCTAGTTCGGCGCATCTTAGGACGGTCTCTCCGTGCTCGCACGTGTTGATCTTCCCGAAAATCCGTAGATGGTTGGGGCGTACCCATCACGTGAGAGAGCGAAAGGTCACCTCTTTTTTCGCGTGGGACGCCCACGCGCGGCGTGTGATAGACGCTTCGCGTTTATCGAGGCGTCGCCTGCTTTTTGGCGTGGGAGCACGAGGAGTCGTCATCATTAGGTTTCTGGGCGGCCGTGCTTCTTTTGACACGTGTCCAAGCGTCGCTTCACTGTCTCCCTTCTTCTATTTAACCCCCCTTTCTTCCTTCTGTTAAAACCTTCTGTGCATACTCTCAAGGTAATCTCCTCTCTGATTTCCTCCTTCCCTTCCTTTCTCTGTGCTTTTTGATTTCTTCTCTTTCCTTGTATAATGGCGCCGATGTTAGACGGAATCCGGATTGAATCGAGCGATGAGTCGGCGTCTCGTGACAATCGCAGCGATTCTCCGAGTTCCTCTTCCGATGGTTCCGGATGTGCCTCCTCTCCGTGTCGAGGCGCAGACAGTGGGGAACAGTCTGCTCCTTCGACTTCGGGGGCCGCCCCGCTGCTCCCGGGGACCCATCTCCGGAAGAAGACGGTGGTTAGATCTTCCTCTGGCGGTCGCAGCGTTGGCCAAGCTGGGGGTAGAACAGGGCATCTGGGCGACCACGGTGGTCGTCAGGGCGGCCGCGGAGGCGGAGTTCGAGTGGCCAGGGTGAGGTCTCCCCTGGTTCCTTACGAGCAGGGAGGGTCACCGACCTGGAGCACAGCGGAATCGGTGACTCTCCTGAGGGATTTGTGCGACTTTCCTGCTGGCGTCGAGCTCAGGCTACCCAGGGCGGAGGAGCGCCCGTGGACTCCTCGGCCGGGCTTCGTCTGCCTGTATGAGTCGTTCTTCCAGAAGTGCGGCTTGCGCCTTCCTCTCCCCGAGCTGTTCGTCCAGTATTGCCGGGCGCGGGGCTTGGCCTTCTCGCAGGTCTGCCCGTCCACGATCCAGGGGATGATCGTGCTGCTGACCTTGGGGCACGAATGCGACGTGGAGGTGACGGTGCCTATGTTCGAGGCGCTCACCCAGCAGAAGGCAAACCCTGGGATTCCTGGGACCTTCTATGCCGCTTTCAAGCCCGCGGCGAATGTCCTGGAGGCACCCAGCTCGGGGTCTAAGGCGAGCAAGCTGTCGAAGGTCGAGGACTAGTCTCGCAGCTACTTCTACATCCGGGCTACTGACGTGGTTGGGCTCGACCCGTCGGCGAGATACACCCGGGATTGGAACTTTTCCCCGGGTAGGGATTTGCAGGTCGAGCTGACTTCTCTTCTTCGGTTTTGTCTGACTGATGCTGTTTGCTTTGCTTTCAGGTCCTCACTCTTCTAGGTTCAAGCTGCCGGACTACGCGGGTATCGTTGCCGTGCTCAGGTCAGTGCGTAGAAGAGAGTGGAGGTCATTCACTTCGGCGAGAATAGCAGCAGCAATGGCCGGAGGTCGCTAAATTTTTTTTTTTTTTTTTTTTTTTTTTTTTTTTTTCCCGAACTGACGGTTCTTCCTTTGCAGGTAGAGCAAGGTTTGCCAGTCCGCTGTATGCGGACTCGTTTGTGGCGCCGCCGCCGCCGATACCCGAGGTGCCGGTCCGGCGAGACCCGGCCCCACGGGTTGGGGGGGAGTCCTCCGAGGCGGCTCCTTCGAAGAAGAGGGCGGCTGAGGTTGCCGGTGGTAAGGCCGGCAAGAAGAAGAAGAGGGCCGAAGTGGGCGGCTCCTCAGCCGCGGGTCGGGATGGAGTCCGATCGGAACTGACCGGGGTCGAGCCCGGGGTGTCTGCGGCCGAGGTGCCGGCAGGGGGTGTCGTGGAGACCCGGACCCAGAGGGGCGAAGAGGTCGCAGTGCGGGCGACTGAGGGCGGCGAGGCGATCGTCGTCGTGGAGGATCCTGCTGCTGTGCAGGAGGCCGAGGACCGCAGCGCTGATGGAGGCGGCGCCTCGGGAGGTTCCGACGATGGGCCTTGGGACTATAGCTTCTCCTTTACCCACGAGGACGGAAGCAGCCAGATCATCGTCGATCAGGACGAGTGCGCCGAGCTGGCGCAGGCCATGATGTTCGGGCAGAAGCACCCGCACTTCGTCCCGCTGGAGATGGCGGAGTCCGATACCTTCCGCCAGGTGGCGCGATCCGCAGCTCGGGTAAGCTTTCGCTGCTGATCTTGTTTCTATCAGGATTCGTTTGTACGTTTTTGCTAACAGCTGGTTTGTTGCAGACGATGGCCCTTACCGCCTTTTTAGCGGAGGCCTATGAGAAGCGACTCGCCGAGAAGGACGCGTCGCTCAGCTTCCTGCAGGGGCGCCAGGAGGCCGGCGCGCAGATCCAGTCCGCTCTTTCTCGCGGGCTGGAGAAGGACTTAAGGGAGGAGAAGGCCCGGTCTGCGGCGCTGGAAGAGGAGGCGGCGCGGGTGCGAGCCCGGGCTATAGAGGTGGGCAGTCTTCAGGGCGAACTGGTGGCTGAGAGGGCCCGATCTGCCGCCGAGAGGGCTCGGTCGGCTGCTCTGGAGGAGGAGGTCGGGCTCCTGAAGGGGGAGAGGGAGACGCTCCGATCCAGGGTGAAGGGGCTGGAGGGCGCCATTGGCCGGGCGAAGGTGGCCGTGGCCGCGGAGGGCGACCGGGTGACAGCCCGGTGGGAAGCGCGGAACCGGAAGTGGTCCGCAAAGATGGAGAAGATCCGCGCTCATCTGGACGGGCGCCGCCGGGCCTTAGAGCCTCACCTTATGTACAACCAGGTGATTGGCGTAAGGGCCTGCCTCAAGAGGATGGAGGCCGATGACGGGGTGTCGGTGCCGTGGTACCGGTACCAGAAGCTGGACGAGGATGAGGCGGCATTCGGTGCCGTGCTGGACGGAATGGACTTTCCGGACTTGACCCCGGAGGATCTGGACATTCCTCTGGATCGCGCTCATGGCGTCCAGCTCGAGCGGCTCATGCCCGTCGCTCCTTCGGAGGCGCCCTATGTGGATCTGACTGAGGATGCTCCCTCGGCTGCTGAGATCGTCCAAGCAGATCTGCCAGCACAGGACTCGGCCCCGTGTGCTGATGAGGAATCGGATGCCCCTGCACAAGACTCGGCCCGCGTGCTGACGAGGCCGGTCCTGAGGCGCCGTCTGGTGAGGCCGCGGTTGGGGAAGAGAGGTCCGAGCAGCCCTTCCTTGGTGAGCATGGCACCAATGAGAGGATGGTGTGCCCGGGCGATTTAGATGGTACCCGTGCTGACGGGGGCGATGAACGACCGGCCGATGCGGCCTTGTAAAAACTTCTCTTTTTTTTTTTTTTGTAGTTTTTCCTTTTTGTTTTTTTTCTCTCTTTTGTAAAGACCGGGCCGTAGGCCGTTTATGTAAGGACCAGGCCGTTGGCCCATCTTTTTATGACAACAAGGCCGTTGGCCCTTTCTCTCTTTTTTTTTTTTTTGTAAGTGCCGTTTCGAGGCTTTTGTAATGACTAAGCCGTGGGCCCTTTTTATAATAACGAGGCCATTGGCCCTTTTGTGATAATCGAGGCCGTTGGCCCTCTCTTTCTTTTTGTAAGTGCCGTTTCGAGGCTTTTGTAATGACTAGGCCGTGGGCCTTTTTTATAATAACGAGGCCGTTGGCCCTTTTGTGATAATCGAGGCCGTTGGCCCTCTTTTTATTTTTGTAAGTGCCGTTTCGAGGCTTTTGTAATGACTAGGCCGTGGGCCCTTTTTATAATAACGAGGCCGTTGGCCCTTTTGTGATAATCGAGGCCGTTGGCCCTCTCTTTCTTTTTGTAAGTGCCGTTTCGAGGCTTTTTTGATCGGTAGAGTAGGTCGTAGACCGTACCCTGTCATGTATGCAGGTCGTGGACCGTGCTCTTGTATTGGGTGCGAGGTACGACTCGGCTTGAGATACTTATTGCTTGTGTATCTTTAATATTTTTAGTGGGTGCGAGGTGATCTCGGCTTAAGGTACTTATTGCTTGTGTACCTTGTTTTTTTGGTGCGGGTAGCGAGCCCGGCTTAGAGACACTTAATGCTTGTGTGTCTAGTAGAGGTGCGAGCCCTGGGGCCCGGCTTTAGTACTTATTGCTTGTGTACTATGGGAGTGCGAGCATTGAAGCTCGGCTTTGGCACTTATAACTTGTGTGCCGGGGAGAGCGAGCACCGGAGCTCAGTCCCCCTTTTTTTTGTAGCGCGAGCATTTGAAGCTCGGCTTTTTTTTTTTTTTTTGTAGAGGTGCGAGCGTTTGGAGCTCGGCTTTCTCTTTTTTTTTTTTGTAGTGCGAGCATTTGGAGCTCGGCTTTTTTTTTTTGTAGAGGTGCGAGCGTTTGGAGCTCGGCTTTCTCTTTTTTTTTTTTGTAGTGCGAGCATTTGGTGCTCGGCTTTTTTTTTTGTAGAGGTGCGAGCGTTTGGAGCTCGGCTTTCTTTTTTTTTTTGCAGTGCGAGCGTCGGAGCTCGGTTTTTTTTTTTTTTTTTTTTTTGATGAGGTGCGAGCGTTTGGAGCTCGGCTTTGTCGGTTTTTTTTTTGTAGTGCGAGCGTCGGAGCTCGGCTTTCTGTGCACAGGTCGGGGACCGTGTTCCTTTGTCGAAAAGGTTTTATTAGATTAATAGCTGAGCCCTGGTTAGGGGTTGCCTACGTACCCTTTAGTAGAAGGGATCAAGCCAGTCGTAGTTCGTTTGTTTACAAAGGCGGAGAGCGGAATGGAGCCCGGGGACTTAATAGTGGAAGCGTTTGAGGTTGATCGAATTCCATGAGCGCGGGATTGCGTCGCCGTTCATCGTGACTAGCTCGTAGACGCCGGGTTTCACGACCTTGGAGATAAGGTAAGTGCCCTCCCAATGTGCACCGAGCTTGCCTGCGTTTAGCTCGGCGGTGTTTTCGAAGACTTTGCGGAGGACCAGGTCGCCTTCGGTAAAGAACCTGCCTCGAACCCTCTTGTTGTAGTATTTGGAGGCGAGCTGCTGGTAGTTCTGGATTCGGAGGAGGGAACGGTCCCGCTGTTCTTCGAGAAAATCCAGCTCGCTCAGTAGGATGGTGTCGTTCAGGGTGGGCTGCTGGGTGAGCATAGCGCGGCTAGGAGTGGGGAGCCCGACCTCGGAGGGGGCCATTGCTTCCATTCCGTGAGAGAGGCTGAACGGTGTGCGTCCTGTCGACGTCTTCGGCGTTGTGCGATGGGACCAGAGGACTCCATCGAGCTCGTCGGCCCATGACCCCTTCTTGTCGTCTAGTCGTTTTTTGAGGCCATCGAGGATGGTTTTGTTGGTGGCCTCGGCCTGCCCATTTCCTTGTGGATATCTCGGGGTGGACTTACTCAGCCTGATTTTCCACTTCGCGCAGAAGTCTTCGAAGAGGGCTGACGTGAACTGGGCACCGTTGTCGGTTACGATCTCGTAGGGCAGCCCGTGCCGGCAGATGATGAACTTCCAGATGAATTTTCGGACGTCCTCTGCCGTGATCTTGGCGTAAGCTTCGGCTTCGACCCATTTGGTGAAGTAGTCGGTCATGACCAAGAGGAAGCGCTTTTGGCGGGATCGGGGAAGCGGCCCGACTATGTCCATGGCCCATCGCATGAAGGGGTAGGGCGCAACCGCAGTGGTGAGGAGCTCGGTAGGACAATGAATGCGCGGGCCGTGACGCTGGCACTTCTCGCACCGGGCTGCGAATCTTTCGCAGTCCTGCAGCATCGTTGGCCAGTAGTGTCCTTGGTTCCGTATTCTCAGGGCGAGAGCCCGGCCGCTGGAGTGGTTTCCGTCAGCGCCCTCGTGCATTTCCTTCATCACGTCAATGGTTTCCTGCCCGTGGAGGCAGCCGAGCAGGGTTCCCGAGGCGCTCCACCGAAACAGATTGCCGTCCAGCATCGTGTATCGGGCACACTTCTTCCTTAGCCGTCGGGCGGCCCACCGATCTGGGGGTTGAATGCCATCTGCGATGTATAGGAGTAGGTTGACTCGCCAGTCTGGCTGTTCGGGCTCGGCCGGAGGTGGTGGTAGATCTTCGGGAGGTGGGGCGCCTTCGTCGGGGTCCGCGGCCTGTGGGTTGGTCAAGTAAACCCCCTTAGGCAGGTCGATGCTGGGGGAGTCGATACTCTCGACCGGGATCACCCGTCGTTGGGCTGGGGCCGAGGTGGAGGCCAGTGCGGCGAGGGCGTCTGCGGAAGTATTTTCGCCTCGGGGAATCTTCGTCAGAGTGAATTCAGAGAATTCTGCGGCCAAGCCTTGGGTTACCTTGAGGTAGGCGTCCATGCGATCATTCTTGGCCTCGTACTCCCCGCTGAATTGATTGGCGACGAGCTGGGAGTCGCAGTAGGCTCGGATTTTCTTCGCGCCGACCTCCTTTGCTAGGCGCAGGCCGGCAATCAGAGCTTCGTATTCTGCCTCGTTGTTTGACGCCGGGAAGGCCAGACGGAAAGACTGCTCGAGGATCTCCTTGGTCGGGGATTCGAGGCGTATGCCGACGTCGGACCCGTGCTTGGAGGCCGATCCGTCGACATGCAGGCTCCACACTTCGGGCACTTCGCTGACTGCCAGCTCGGGTGCCAACTCAACTAGAAAATCATCCAGGACCTGAGATTTGATCGCGGTCCGACCTCGGTACTCGATTTCATACTCGCTCAGCTCAACAGCCCACTTCATTATCCGGCCCGATCGGCTCGGGCTGTGGAGGATGGTTCTGAGGGGGTAGGTGCTTAGGACGGCAATCGCATGGGATTGAAAGTAAGGCCGGAGCTTTCTAGCTGCGACGACCACCGCCAAGGCGAGCTTCTCCAGAGTCGGGTACCTGCTCTCCGCGTCGTCAAGGGATTTTCTTATGTAGGAGATGGGTCTTTGGTCACCCCGGTCTTCCCGTATCAGCACTCCGCTGACCGCTGACGCGGAGATGGCGATATAGAGGTAGAGGATTTCGCCTTCCTCTGGCTTGGACAGGACGGGAGGAGTGGATATGTACTCCTTCAGCTGTCGGAGGGCATCCTCGCATTTGTCGTCCCATTCGAACCGCTTGTTAGCCCGGAGCAGCTGGTAGAACGGGAGGCACTTGTCGGTAGAGCGGGAGATGAATCGGTTCAGCGCGGCGATTCTCCCGGTGAGTCGTTGTACTTGACGCGTGCTCTCCGGGGATTTGAGCTCAATGATGGCTCGGATCTGCTTGGGGTCGGCCTCGATCCCGCGCCGGGTGATGATGTACCCGAGGAATTCACCCGATGTGACGCCGAAGGAACACTTGGCCGGGTTCAGCTTCATGTTGTATTCGTTCAACGTCCGGAAGCAGGACCGGAGATGAGTGACGTGGTCGGCCGCCACCAGAGACTTCACCAGCATGTCATCTATGTATACTTCCATAGTGCGGCCTATTTGGTCGGCGAACATCCGGTTGACGAGCCGTTGGTAGGTGACCCCGGCGTTCTTGAGTCCGAAGGGCATTACCTTGTAGCAGTAAATGCCTCGGTCCGTGATGAACGCGGTTTTCTCCTGATCATCGGGGTGCATGGGGATCTGGTTATACCCCGAGAAGGCATCCATGAAGGAGAGTAGCTCGTTCCCCGCGGTGGCTTCGACGACTTGGTCGATTCGAGGGAAGGGAAAGCTGTCCTTTGGGCATGCCTTATTGAGGTCGGTGAAATCCACGCAGACCCTCCATTTCCCGCTCTTCTTCTTGACCACCACCGGGTTGGCCAACCAGTCCGGGTATTTGACCTCGGTGATCGAACCGGCCGCGGTGAGCCTTTCGACCTCGTCATTGACTGCCTGGGCGCGCTCCGGACCCAGCTTTCGCCGCTTTTGCTTGACCGGTCTGCAGGTCGGGTCCACGTTGAGCTCGTGGCTGCACGTGTTTGGGTCAATGCCGGGCATGTCGCCGGTTGACCAGGCGAAGGTGGAGACGTTCTGCCCTAGGAACTCGACCAGCTCTCGCTTGATGCTCTCGTCGAGATCGGTGTCGATGCCAACGCAGCGGACGGGGTCGCGCGGATAGATGTTGACCTGGGCGATAAGGTCCCGCCCTGGGAGATCCTGGGCGTCGGGCTCGCCGGGCTGAAGCGCGTTGATGGCCAAGCAGGCCGGCGCGGCGCGGCGCAGCTTATGCTCGATGGCGAAGCAGGCGCGAGAGACCCTTTGGTTACTCCTAAGAGTATACGTGCCGGCCTGGTTGGGGAACTTGAGGCACTGGTGGTACGTTGACGTGACTGCCTTCATCGAGTGCAGCCAAGGGGTTCCAAGGATGATATTGTAGATCGGGGTGGTATCAAAGACCACGAACTTGACGATTTTCGTCACCCGACCTACGTACACCGGCAATTCGATGGTGCCGATTCCATTGACGGTGTCCCCGGCGAAGCCGGTTAGCGGGATGGAGTGCGGCTTGATTTCGACCCCGTTTAGATTCATCCTGGCCAGGGTATCCTTGAAGATGAGGTCGACCGAGCTGCCCGTATCGACGAGGACTCGGTTAACGTCGCAGTCGGCTACGCGGACTTGTACGACGAGGGGGTCATTGTGGGGCTGGTGGACCCCGGCCGCGTCGGCCTCGGTGAAACATATCCCCCTCTTGCTCGTGTCCTGAGCGTCGATCTCCGGCCCGGAGTACCACTTCAGGGAGGCGTCGGTCTTCCTCTCATGACGCTTGATGGACCGCACTGAGTCATTGCACGAGAGGAGGCCTCCCATGATCATCCCTATCAGAGTCCGGGCTGGGGGAGGCAATCTGCCCGTTTCCCGGTCTCGCGAAGGAGATCGTCGCCGTCGGTCGTCGTTTTGGGCGCGGTTATAAGGCCTAGCCCGGTTATCCTCGCGACCTCGGTTGTCGCGGGGTTGCACTCGATCGCCGTCCCGGGCATGCGGACGCAGCCGCTCTGGTACGCTGATTTCTCCCCGTTGAAATTGGTTCAGCAGGACCTCTTGGAGGGCGCGGCAGTGAGAGGTCGGGTGCCCCTTTCGCCGGTGGAAGTCGCAGAAGGCCGACCTGTCGTACGGCTCGTCTGGTCGGGACTCCCTATCGCTCGGCTCGTCGGGACGCCGATCCTGCTGGTGGGGATCCCGTACGTACTTGTTCCAAGGCAACCCTGGCGCGGGGCTGGGGGGAAGTACGGGATCGTGCAGACGGAGGCCGGAGGGCGGTCCGTTAACAAGGAATGCAGCGGCCTGCTTTCCCTTGCTGCGCTGGTACTCGTCATCGTAGTGTTGACGAGGCTCCTGATATCTTTCTTGGGGCCGCTCCTTCGGGACCGGGGCCTTGTGAGAGGCGCTGTTTCTCGACTCAGCCGCCTTCTCCTCCTCGAGCTCGACGAAGAGTCTAGCGCGGTGCAAGGCGTCTTCCAGCGAGCGCGGCCTGTTGAGCTTCATATCGTCCTTGAAGGCCGAATCGGCCCGCAGTCCCTTTCTTAGAGCGGGGAGCGCTGACTCGTCCGTCACGTTGCTTTGGGAGGCCGTGGCCTTGAAGCGCTCTATGAAGCACCTGAGCGACTCCTTTGCTCCTTGGTTCATCGCCCAGAGGTCCGCGCTGGATGCGGACTGCCGGATGTAGATGGAGTAGTGCTCGAGGAAGGTGGTCGACAGGTCTCTGAAGCTGTCTATGGAGTGCGTCTTCAGCCGAGAGAACCACGTGAGAGCCGGGCCGGTGAGGTTTTCTACGAAGAGCTGGCAGTGGGCGGCTTCGCGCTCATCTGGTGAGAAGTGGGCGCGGCCCATGGCGATGGTGAACGCCGTAAGATACTGGGCCGGGTCGGTGGTGCCCGCGTAAGGCTGGAGCTTGAGCTTCCCGAGGTGCTGGAGCGGGACGGAGGCAATCCGGCGGGTGAACGGCGTGTTTTGCGTCTCTCTGAGGACGCGATCGATTTCCGGGGCCGCGCTGTTGGCCTGATGGATTTTGGAGGACATCGCGCGGATAGTCTCCTTCATAGCTTCGAACTCGGCGTCCCTTGAGCGCTCCGCGCTGGATCGGAGATGGTGGGCTTCGTCTCCCGGGTGGCTTCCTACGGCCGGGGCGAAACGTCCGCCTGGCCCTTTGGATCCTGTCGGTGAGTCGCCAGGTCGGCTTGTCCGGATGCGGGGGGTTTCTTCCCGAGAGGCCGGCTCTCTGAGATGGACGTCGGGGGACCCGGAATTGTCCGACCGGTCACGGGAGGCCCCTAGCGTAGCGAACCGTTGGTCGGTGGCTCGCGTCAGCTCCTCTATTCTGGCGAGCAGGGTCTGCATCACGGCGGACAGCGTGGGCTGATCTTCCGACGCTCGGGACGCGTTGTGGGCGGCGGAGCCGTCGGGATGAGCGGGTGCCGAAGCCGGGGGCGGGGCCCTGAAGAACTGCTCTCGAGGAATCGTCTGGTTGGCAGCTGCTTGGGCTGACGGCGGGATGGTCGCCGTCGTTTGAGTCGTCGGCGGGGCCGTTGTCGGGGCCTGGGCCGTTGTTTGGGCCGGGGTTTCCTGGTCTGACAACACTCTTGGGGTCGGAATTGCCATCGTTGCTGCGGTTGCGGCGGTGGTTGAACCGCTCCTTGCGTATAGAAGAATCTCAGCCCCTCTCTCTAGCGCCAATTGTTGATCCCGGGGATCACTAAATATGTTTAAGAGATTGATTACGGAATGAGAGGTGAGATTTTCGTTAATTAGAGCAATTTAACCACTATTAAAGCAGGCCGGGAGAAAGATGAGTAGGCCGGGGGCCGTGTTTCTTTTTATTGATGGTGAGAGAAACGAACAATTTAGAATTACGAACTGGTTCCGAAGGACGTCCAGTTCGGCGTTCTAAACCGTTGCCTTGTTACAAAGAGAGAGAGAGAGAGATCGGGTCACTTGTCCTAGGTCAAAAATGGCCGAAATCAAAAGTCCTTGTCATTAATGACATCGAGGGGTATATATAGTCGGGGTTGGCTTCCTGCTCCCCGGGATCTCGGGGCCACGTGGCGTCTTCGGCCTCTTTCGCGGGTAAGGTGGCCTAGGAGGCGTGTTCCGGCTTTCGGGGAGAGAGGTCATGATGAGCTCGGCGTGGCGTGTTGCAGAGCAGTGCACTGTTTAACCAACTCTCCTCCACGTGTCTCCTTCTTCTTCGTCAAGTCTGCAAGGTTGGTGAGATGTCAAGGTCAGCCCATACTCCTGCTCAGACAATACACTGTTCGACCAACTCCCACTTGCCTTCTGCTCTTCTGACATTCCTGCCTTGGTGAAGTGTCAGCCCGGGCCCGAGGTGCGTCGCTTTCAGGTCGGCGACCGAGCCGAAGAGGAGCCTTGCAGGTCGGTGCTTTCAGGCCGGCGATCGAGCTGAAGAGGGGCCTTTCCTAAGATGGGCCTAACTAATTGGGGGTGCTAGGCCCACCTCCAACATTATAACCAAAAAAAAAGAGTAAAAACATAGAAGCAAATAACAACTCGAAATTCGGTCCATCGACTAACCATAAGCTTTTCAGCTCATGGTGTCAAAATGAACGATAACGTTCTTAAAACCCGAGAAACAAAAGAAATTGAGATAAGACCCAACCGGAAAAACAACTTGAAAGTCTTGGAGAAACGATTTTCCACAAATTGGAAGCTCTTTCTCTAGAAACCCGAGAAAAACAGCAACAACACTCTAAAAAGCCTTCAATGCCATTAATTTTAGACCGTCCTCAATGTCATAAAATCATTGCTCATCCAACTAACCGAGGTCAAACGCTGAACGGAACTACTCGAGCCTAGAGAATCTTGAAAAGCTTACTCACTATGTTAAGATCATTCCCCGATGTCAGCCAGCACAGAGCCAAGCAAAACACGATTCAAAGGCTTTACTAGCTCCTCCAAAAACATAGAGAACGAGACGCAAAAACCTTCTAGATACTTCTCCATCGAAACTAAATCTCAAACTCCTCACCTGCTACTCGACAATCAAGAACCGTAACATCGATTTCTCAAAGAGAAACCGAACAAGCCAAACATCCAGAAGCCAAAGAGTGTTATAAGGAACAAACCTCAAGTCCAAAACAAGAATGCTGTTGAAAAAGGACGCCGATTTGAAACGGGATTCCACACAACCTGAGACCGAACCAAATCACAAAAACCAAAAAGACAGTACCCGAACGATTTTTTGCTCGAGAGAGAAATGGACCCTTTTATACCATCTTGATTATATAATACAATTACCTAAGGAGGATTACTAATCATTAGTTGCTTAAAAGTTCTTAATATAACTAATGCCATAACCATCATCATAGTGATTTTATACATCATCAGATTCTTACACACAAAAAAAAAACTTAAATCAACGCTTCAGATTGACGTCAAGCATACAACCTTTTGTTCCATAACCGAAGATTTAGCAAACCCTTTAACAAAAAAAATAAAAATAAAAAAATAACCCAAGACTAGAGATTTAAAATTCCACACTTTATTATACAAACGAAACACCAATTATTTATTCATACAATGTAAATACATTAGAGTAGCGCTGAAACAATAAAACGTGATACCATGTGGCAAGCGCAAGACCCGGAAACTAAACAACAACAAAACAGTAAAATGATACGCAGTTTAAACATAAAGTTTCAAAACGGTAATCAGTCCTAGGCACCACGAGCCATTCCACTAGAACGCTCCAAAAGACGGTCGCACTCGTTTGCCACTCTCGACAGCGATTCGTACGCCGATCCACCATCGCAGCTCAGTGACGTCTCCACCGTGTCCCTCAGCTTCTTCACCTTCTCTCTCATCTCGCAACCTTCCTCCTCCACCATGATCCTTCTCACCGAGGCATCAATCTCCGCCCTTGAAATCACTTCCTCCAACGGCAGTTTCCCAGACCGGATGGCGACTCCGAGCTCCTCGATCAGCAGTGTTGCATTCATCTTCTGCTCTGCGAAAAGTGGCCAAGCGATCATTGGAACGCCGCTAACAACGCTTTCAAGAATCGAATTCCAACCGCAGTGAGTCAGAAACCCACCAACGCCTTGGTGGGCTAGTATCTCGGCCTGCGGGGCCCACGAAGAGACCACAAGGCCTCTCTCGTGGGTCCGGCTAACAAACCCTTCCGGTAGATAATCCGGCGTGCCGTCTTGTGTTTTGCCGCTATTAACCGAGAAATACGCGCTGCAAGCTGAACCGTCTACCGGCGGTCGGACCACCCAAACGAACCGTTGCTGGCTCAGCTCAAGCCCCCAAGCCAATTCGGTTAACTGTTTAGCCGAGAGAGACCCGCCGCTTCCAAATGAGATGTAAAGCACGGACTCATTCGGTTGTTTGTTTAACCAATCCAAAACCGGATGATTAGTTTTCGATGGATCAACCGGTCTGGACAAAGGACCGATTGGATAAACCGGTACACGAGCGATCCGACCCAAGAGCTTTGGGTCTTGAAGAGATTTCAAAGTTTTGGGCTCCATATCGTCCCATGTATTCACAATAATACCATCAGCCGTTGGGAGAACTAAACCATAAGGAACAAATTCCCGGTATAACTGCTCGGTCGGGTCAAGGAATGTTTCAAGGGTATCTTCAAACCGAACCGGTTCACATCCAGGAATAGCCAAAGGTTTCTTCTTGATTATGTGCTCTTCTTGGACGTCTTTCTCCAGCGTTGGGAAATACATCACCATCGCGAGAAAACGTGCGTTTGAAGCGATGAAGACATAAGTCAACATGTTGAACTCACCACCGAGCCGTAACGCGTCCAAGCCGAACAAGTCTACGATCAAAGCCGTTGGTTTGTGCTGCATCTCCGCGATCTTTGATCGGAGGGTTGGAATGGTCTCACGGATCATGGTCAAGATCTTGATCGCAAAATTGACTGACGGATCCACTAAACCGGAGATATCCGGAGACGGGAGGCCAATGACGTCAACAAGGGTCGCGTCACAACCAGGTGAGTTGAGGAATTGGGATTGAGCGGAGGCTGCGTCGGCTGCAAGGACGAAGATTGTGACTTGGAAGCCGTGGGATCTGGCTAAGCGTTTTCCGAGCTCGATCACCGGGATGACATGGCCCATTCCCGGGCTAGCGAACATGGCAGCATGTGGTCTTGTAATCTGCATAGCTACCCCCTATTGATGAACGTTGGCTTTTTTGTTTTGTTTTTGTTGTGTGGGTTGCTCTCTGATGGTCGCAAGTGAGTTAAATATATAGGACCAAAAGTCTTCATAACGTTTGTAAATAGTATAATATAAGGTCTAATCTACTACCTTAATTGTCTTATACAAACAAGAAAATATAAATATCTAGGTGCATGTAACTGTATCTCAGTGAATTGCATATATATTTATATAGAGAAAATAATTAACCACGTGAGCCGTCGCGTGGATGATCCATTTTGTAATACTCGTAAGGCTATGTATACATAGCACATAGGTACATTACACACGACTTTTTTTTTTTTTTTGCTAAAAACGACTATATATAGTATTGTATTACACATAGTCCATTATGCATAATATATAGTGTCTGTATATATGTCAATATGTCATGTTTTGTAGCCAAAAAACAAATGACATATTATGCATAAAGTTTCGTAGATGCTTTTCTTATACTTGCTAGTAATTAAATATGTTTTTAGATGCTTGGAATTAAATATGTTTTTAGATGCTTAGCTTGGTCAGTGATCACACTATTCTATAACATTTTAGCTCTCT
This sequence comes from Eutrema japonicum, assembly GCA_030161315.1. Lineage (NCBI taxonomy): Eukaryota > Viridiplantae > Streptophyta > Magnoliopsida > Brassicales > Brassicaceae > Eutrema > Eutrema japonicum. The sequence continues at coordinate 48,222,065 of BSQW01000013.1, forward strand.
CAAATAAACATTATATGTATATACTAGTGGGTTAGCACATTTTATATTATTGTTTTATATAGTTAATTATAAAATAGATGAAACGTGCATAAAAAATACTCAACCTTGTTGGAGTTATCGGCGTCAAGCCTACACTTTGACATTTTATGCTCATAAGTCATAATTAAGTACAACAAAAACCAATCACCAAATTCAACATGCATATCTATATCAGTCAAATTCTTTGAAAATCCATATATTTCACACAATGGAAAATTAGAATGAAGTTCTAAGGGTTCAAAACTCACGTTAGAGAAAAATTGATACATGTACTTCACTATTCTCAAATATAGATCAAATGTCTATTCATTTGACATTAATCTCATTTCGGAAACATCTAACGTGTTTCCGCGATGCACTCATGATCTCTCTCTCTCTCTCTCTCTCTCTCTCTCTCTCTCCAACACTGCAAATTGAACCATATATACCAAATTTTGATATGATTTAAAGATAATATTCACTATCTTTCTCTTGTTTTACCCTTTTTCGAATTTTGATATCTCTTTTCTGACTTGAACATTAGAGAATTTTCGTATGGACCTCAACCATTCATCCTCTCAATGGTTGGCTTGAAAATATTATCATTTTGGGATACCACAGTTTGACTATCATGACATGCATTATTGCATACCCATCAAAGACTCTGAGTTGTCATTCGAGTTTCTAAAAACTCATGAGAGTATTCTTTTATTGAATGAATATATGTTTCCATTCTCGAACACTAATTACTAACCATAAAAATGATTTGTTTTATTTTTCTCCTAAAATCACTTAAAATCAACTAACATATCCCAAAAAATTGTCATAAAAATGATTAATTAGTAATTTTATTTTATTCAAATTATAAATGTTTTAAGAAATTGATTTAAAACTCTTATACATTTCATTTGGAATTAATCATTAGTGATTGTTTGAAGTCACAACATTTGTTTGATTTTATTTAGAAAAAATATAATCCATAATTTATAAACACTAAATTCTATAGTTTTTCTAAACTATATAAATAAACTGATAAAACTAAATTATTAAATTGAAGTTTCTTTAGATTAATTCTATATAATCTATCTTTTATTAAGTAAATATCTTTTCAAATTCTAGGTAAAACTATTGTATTAATGGATGATAATTATTATGAGAATTGAAGTATATTTACATCACATGATATATAGTTTGCATTTACAAAGTTTTATTTTCTTCTCCTCTTGTAGTTACATAAAAAAATTGTTAAAAATCATATCACAAAACACAACGATATTAAATTTTGAAACTTAATTTATATTTTCGTGTAATTACTTTTAATCTCTTTCTTAATTTTTTTTGCTCTTATTTCTCTTTTTCATAGTTATGTATAATTGCAATTATTATTTTAAGTATACCTTAATTTTATTTATTTGTCTCTTTATTATATGTAAAACTTGCCAACTTATATTTTGCTTTATGAATTTAGTTACATATTAACTTATTTGTATAATTGTTAGGACTTGTTTGATATTTTAGTTTTTTTATAATATTTTCGATACAACTTAACATAATTAATTATTTATAAAAGTTAAAATATATTAGGATAACCAAGTTTATTAAACATGTTATTATTTCAATGAACTATATTCATATAAGTTTATAATTTTCTCTGGTTTAATTTAGAATATGAATAATGCATTTTCAAATTATTTTCATAATGTTAAAACCAAATTTATAATTAGTATGTGTATTTGATTTAGTATGTGTATTAATTTTTTATCAAAAAAATTGTGTATTAATTTTTTATCAAAAAAATTGTCTATTAAATTTTAAATTAAAAATATTAAATAAAAAATATGATGTGGCAATGATGTAGAAGTTGAGTGATAAAAAATTGTGTATTAAATTTTAAATTAAAAATATTAAATTAAAAAATATGATGTGGCAATGATGTAGAAAATGAGGTGTCTTTATGAGAAAAGAGAAAAGCTAACTTAATATATATAGATGGAAGATATATGCAATTATGAATCTCACATAAAATAAATTTATGATAGTTATATACAATATGCATACAATTCAAAATACAAAATAATAATAATAAGAAAATCTGGGATGATGGTCGTAGATGGTGGGAATGAGTGATAGATGCTTGAATAATGTCACTGTAACGTTGCAATTTGCGCAAATCATGTTACCCTACGTACTTGGTTTCTTGATTCTATTAAGACAGTAATTTCTGTAAGCAGTTAATGCTTTTTTGTATTAGGGCAGTATAGGACCCCATTATTGATCCACCATTTTTATTTTTCTTTTTATAACTCGGGTGATTCGGTACAATAGATATCATGAGCTCCGATGCAGGCTGGGACACAACTTCCTAGTTGGCTCGGGTTAACGAGCCATAAAATCCGACTAATCTTAGAGTCAGAAGAGCCATGTAAAAACTCATATGGCTGGCGGAAGTCGAACCCAAAAATCTCATACTTATGAGTTACCACTAGACCAACTAGCCCTGGTTTGATCCACCATTATTCAACCTCTTGATGTTATTATTGATATATCTCCTCAGTTAGAATAATAATCCATCACTAATTTTGAATTAATTTTTATTATAGTGGTCTTCATTTTATATATAGTAGATCAGAGAAAAAAAAAACACTTGACTTTAGCCCAAGAAAATCTTTACACCTAATATTGTTACACAAATTAATTTTATTACTTCGAATTTACAGATAAAAAATTATTAATTAAAAACAATAAATACATTTCAGTATGTGACGAAAGCAAAAACTTATGTCTGAAACCGTATTTCTGTATCATAATATTATGTATGTCAGTATATATGTGTGTTGTAAATGACTAAAGATACATCAACATGTCATGCCTCATTCACACATTTTGTAAGCTAAATTATATTCAACTTGAATTTATATGATGGAAAATTATGTTTCCTTAATCTTATCTGATGTCAAACACATCAATAAGTCGTAGTTTTTTATTTCTCACTTAATTACATCACTTCTTATATTGATCACCCAAAAACTAAGTTTGCTTCAGCATCTAACCAAAAAGACACATAAGTGCTTACAACATAAAAAAAAAACAAAAAAAAAAACAAAAATTAAGAGGAGAAAACATGACATTTCATATGTTGGAATAGCTTGTGCGATAATTTAATCATTATATCATTTCCTTATTTAGACAAGAACTTTGTTTTAATTATGTCATGTCTTCTGCGTATTTTCCCAATACTCTTAAATTCCTCTCGTTTTTCTTCAGACACCTTCTTTCCAAAAGTGATAGCTAGTTTTTTTTCCATGGTGCCCGGAAGCATTACCGACAATCATGAATATATTCATAATATCATCGTATTGGCAGATGTGAATAAGAGATGAGAGATCGTATGATTAGCCTTTGTAACTCTTAACCCTATAATATGTGAGATAAATTTAATTTTGATCGTCTCAATATTTAAGATTATAACCTCATTACATCATGATATAATCGATATCCTTATTTTAATCTTAACAATGTGTCCTTTTGGATTATCACTGAGCATGAAGTTACAGGTGACTGGTCGTACACATATTATCTATCCATGAATAGCCAATTATTGTCTCAAAAAGCCAAAACTCATTTTAAACATTATTGTTCATACATGTTATAATTGCTATGAATTCTTTTCGTATCTATGATGTATATTCAAAGCATGTGAACTTTTTTTTTTTTTTTTGATGCATTTCGGCATCCGGGAGTAATCCCAAACCCAAACAGGCTCAGACTAATTTCCCGGGTGCGAGTGACACAGCCCACTTATAATGTCTCAATTGGCCAAGTGATTGTCCTGGTAATTTCGCTCGTGCGGAGAATCGATCTTTGGCCTAGACCAGCAGGGCCGACACTCACCGTAAGAAGGGAACCACCCGACCACCAACAACTTGATTTAAAGCATGTGAACTTGATGAGCCAACAAGATGTTATAAGAAATTACTTCTACCAGGAAAACCATGTGTTGAGTTTCCAATACAATATGTAGGAGAATCCGTTTGAACAACATACTCCGTTTAAACTTCTAAGAGCATGATTATGGGTGGGTAATATGAGTAAATATACTGAGTTGTTATAGGTTTAATCCATTTAAATAAATAAAAATATACTTAAAACCATCTTACCGTATCTAAAATTGGACTCTATATTATCAGTAAATATACTGATTTTGCTTGCTCCTGATTGGTTGAAATGAATAAAGAAAGAGAAAAAGAATCTGAACCGACGCGTTTTGTTTCTTTGTTCTCTCTCTCTCGACATCTCCTCATCTCTCTCTCTCGAGATCTCATTGATCTGCTGTAAAAAAAATCAATCGATCTATGTCTCTGTCGATCTCTCTCTCAATCTCGCTCTCTCTCGATGTCGTTCTCTCTCTCTCTCGATCTCTCTCTCTCTCAGTCTCTCTCAATCCGAAAGCAAGAATCAGTTTCCCAAAAATTTGCACCTTCTTTGTTGAATTGCGAGCTTGCGAAGGAATCAGCAGAGAGAAAAAATGGTAAATTTGTTTACTTTCTTCGTCTTTTTCGAATTTGAGTGTTGGGATTCTTTGTGTGCGTTTAAGCTAGCAATAACACAATGAGTTTCAAATTTCATTTGGAGGCATCGTATTCTCAAGTCCACCGGCGCTGAAGAAAAAGTGCGATCTGACCGTCAGAAGAAGGAAATCGGAGATGAGCGGCGCGAGACTGTGCTCTCTGGTGGCGGAGCTAGGTTACGAAGGCGCCGGAAAGTTGGACCCAGACAACTTCGAATGGCCGTTCCAGTACGACGATGCCCGCCCTATCCTCGATTGGATCTGTTCCTCTCTTCGCCCCTCCAATGTCTTCTCCCTCTCCGAACTCTCCCTGTGTGCTTTCTTCTCCGCTCTCATGCTCCGTTCATATTCTTTCTGCTTCGACCACTCGAATGCTTCACTTCTCAATGTTGCTTTTTTTTCTTCCGGATTCTGTTGAATTTGTGTTGATTTTTCTGAATTAGGTTTATGCCAGTTTGATGAAGCTCATATTGTCTCTATTAGTATAAACCTAGTGGTTATACTTTCGATTCTCGTTGCTAGCTAGCTTACTTTCTCGTTGATCAATGTTTTCTGCATTTTAGTTTCGTGGAACATATTAACAATAATTTCGATTAACTTCATCTGCCATAAAAGTCCATGTGTTCTCTGGCATGTACTCATCCACCAAATATTAAGGTTTTCAATTGTATATGTCCTGAAGAATTTTGTGAATGGAAAGCTTCCATCCTAGCTATTCTTTGTAGTATACTTTGGTGGTTATACTGCAAGAAGCTTCTCCCTATGTAGTTAGTTCATATATCAGTGGTTAATGGGCTGTTCTCTTGTTTCTGGATCCAGATATGAGCAATTTCAAAGAGAAGGGAATCTCTTAGAGGTAACTCCTTGTGCCATTCTGCTTGTGTTTTCTTTCTCGGTTTTGAGAGTTCATCAAACCTATATGCGTCCGTCTTAAGATGATATTTCTTTGCCTTCGTATGGTGCATTTCTTTTTTCGTGGATTCAGGGCGAGGATCTAGACCAGGCCTATGATAGCATATCAGCATTTTCTTCCAGAAGAAATAACCAGGAAGCGGTTTTTGGAGCAGAAGAAAGCATAAAAGAAGTAAGGTTAGACCTTCATATCACACATGCGATTCTGTACTTTCTGTTTCATCAGATGTGTTCATAAGTACACTAGATTTTGATGACCTAGTCGTGTCTACCAGTCATTACATCAGCCCCACTGACAGTTTCTTTTTAATCGACAGAGATGCAACTTTGGCGCATAAAGCTGAAGCCTTGGAGTTGCAGAGGCAGCTAAGGCGGTTACAGACTCAATATGATTTACTCATTGGCCAATCTTCAGCTCTGATTCAAGGGAGATGTGCTCGAGTTGCTGCAACTTCTGCTGTCACTGGACAGATAACAGCCATAGAAGACAGCTTATCTGCTAGAAATTTGCAGGTTTGTTACATGTCCTCACACAATTGGGCGAGGGATTTGCAATTCTTATATCAATGATCACTGGTTTGTGTTTGTGTTCATATGTTTTACAATGCTGAACTTGGTTAGGTGTAGAACTGATAATTGCATAAGTTTACAGCCTTTTAACTGATAAATGGTTAGGTGTAGAACTTGGTTAGGTTTAGGTTAGGTTACTGTCTATGTGATCAATGCTCTGTATTGTTAGATTAGACATATACTTGTATTCATTGATTGCTAAAAACACAACGCAGAATTTGTCTTGTGTGTAGCTGGTATATTGAATGCTTACTTTTTATTGTCTTTGTGATAAATGCTTGCTAGTGTTAGCTTAGACAGAGAGTTTGTTAGATTAGACATATACTTGTATTCATTGATTGCTAAAAACACAACGCATAATTTGTCTTGTGTGTAGCTGGTATATTGAACGCTTACTTTTTATTGTCTTTGTGATAAATGCTTGCTAGTGTTAGCTTAGACAGAGAGTTGTTGGTCATTCATTGCTAAAACACAACGCAGAATTTGTTATGTAAAACTTAAACACGAAAAACTTGCACCTCTTTAGTTCTGTGATCAATGCTGTTAGATTAGACATTTACTTGTATTCATTGATTGCTAAAAAACTAATAAAAACTATTAAAATTTCAATGTAACCAAAACACACTTAAACCTCTGCTTATATATTAAACTCTTCATCAGTAGCTTAACACAGTCCAAAACCTTTAAACACCCACCAGAAACTAGAAAATGGATTCTACTAATCCATTTAGTCACTCTTCAGGATTTACTAACCTTTTAAATAGTCAACAAGGAAACCTTTGTCTTCAACCCAATCCGTATGATGGGTTTTCACCTATCATAAACCTTGGATCAAAACCATCTTTATTTGCTCAACGTCAAGAAGCTATCCGAAAAGATGTAGAGCGTGCTTTCGGAGTCTTGCAAGCTCGATTTGCCATTGTTAAAAACTCAGCTCTTTTTGGGATAAGGAAAAAATAGGAAAGATTATGAGAGCATCTATCATACTCCACAATATGATAATAGAAGATGAACGAGATGTTAACACTCAGTTTTATGTATCAGAATTCCAACTAGGAGAAGGAAATAGAAGTTCACATGTGGATTTCACGTTTTCTACATCTATGCCTACAAATAATGCTGATATGCTGGGCGTTCGAACTCGACTTCGTGATAGACAAATGCATCAGCGGTTGAAAAATGATTTGATGGAGCATATATGGCAAAAATTTGGACATGATCAAGATTAAAACTGAGCGTTCCTTTCCGTTTATGATTTCTAAATCTATGTTTTAAATGTTTTTGTTTCATGTATGTTTCAAATTTCATATTTTATTGAATGTACTATGTTATCAATTTTAAAAAATAAACTTTACTTTAAAAAAAACTCAATTTCATAATTGTTTTTTTTTTTAAAACTCCTCTATATTTACTACCTATAATCACATAAAACATCAACAACAAAATTTGGGATTCTAAAATACAATAAATATTATAAAATTCATATATTACCCCAACATATTACCCACCCATAATCATGCTCTAACAAAAAGATAATTCAGAGACTAATTATAAGCCTATAAACTCCGTCATATATTCGGTATGATGCTTCTTGGGGATCAAACGGATCTTTATCTCAATTATCTCAGCATCGAAAAACGTCCCCATCCTCATAATATATGGTAGTTATTATCAACATCTGACTTATATAATGGAGAAATATTCAACATTTGATTTATTCAAACAAAATTATCAACACTGGCTGCGTGAACTGTGCCGTATTCGGGAATAGAACTATTATATCGTCATGCTACTGAGCGTCGGAGTACCATAACGACACCGTATCGGATGCTATGAGCGAGTCAACTAAATTCAGAGCAGCCACGTTCGCTCGAAAAATATATACATTCCTGATGAAATAAAGATAAAAAGGTCTTCTTTCTCCGGGGTTGCGTACTATATCTCGAAGTATGTAAATTGCTTATCTCTATAAGAAGATATTTTTAAAAATTAACTATGTTTTCTAAGTTATTACATGAAATGATATTATAAATAACAAATATTAATTGAAATAGGAAATAATATAATATGCTTTTAAAATTATTGATTAGAATATAGAAAGTTTATATTTTGTATTAAAAATGTTATTTATTATTTAATTTCTAAATTATTTTTAATACTATATATCTTAAAATAATAGTCAATTCATATATATTCAAAAAAAAATCTATTCAAAATCTTGCTATATTTTTTACTATAATTTATTATATTATATTTGAATATATATCAAAACAAAAATTGAAAAAAAAATTACTAATTTTATAAAAAGTTAGACACAAGAAAACTATTTTTTTAAGAGTTCGTAGACTAACCACAAAAACTAGAGTCATTTAACAGTGCATATTAGAGTTGTGTTTTCAAAATTATAAGTTTTTGCGGGTTAACCTGAATAATATTTTAGTTCATGCAAAACGGGTTAAATAGACAAATTATTAAAATTTGACAATTTTATCTATAATCATTAGTTAGCTATATTGTAAATTTCAGATAAAAATAATTTTCTTAATTTTATAACAATTTCTTTTAAAAAAATTACTCCACGCTATAATCAACGTGAGTTAAATCCTAATTATTCACGGTTTTGTCAAAGCCAAAAATTATTTCTATCAAGATCAAGCCAAGTCTATATCTTACGTAAATATGTTATGCTTTTGCGTATAGGGTTGTCCGACCCTAAATTCAGCTCTTCAATTCTCGAAAACGTTGGGACAGGAATTAAAACACAAAGAGTAATATTTTATTCTGTTTTTAATACTGATTAGGGTGGGCAATTCGGTTTTTGGTTCAGTTTTTTTTTGTTTTATGGTTTATCAGTTTTATAAAAATTCAAACCATATATATTTCAGTTTGATACGGTTCGGTTTTCTTTGGTTTACGGTTTATCGGTTTTATAAAAATCAAAACCATATGCAGTTTGATTTGGTTTGGTTTGATTCGGTTTTGGGAGTTTTTCAATTTATTACATAATTTTCAACCGTGAGAGATAAACGAGATAAATTTCAGAAAATAACATAAGTTCCTAAGATTAGTTTTGATTTAAAAATAAATAAATAAGTGTCACCAATTTCTAATTTCACATAATATCATATGAGAAAACGAATTAAAAATGTTGCTTTAAGATGTAACTAGATTCTATACCGTGCGTCCGCACGGGAATTTTTTTTTTTTTTGTTTACCAAATTTTGTAGTATATTTGGTTTTTGTATTTAGATATAATTTTTTTAATAAGTGACAAAAATTAATTTTTTTGTTTAGATATAGTTTGTTTTTGTAGATTTAAGTTTTTCTAGTATTAAATATGATTGTGATTATAAAAATATAATTATAACTTATCTATTCATATTAATCCGAGAATGACCGTAATTATAAAAACATAATTCTAATCCGTTCGTTTATATTACCGTATAATATAAATATTTACTAATTTTAAATATTTAAAATTTTAGGCTGATTGATTATGATAAAAATATACAATAACATATCGTTTATCATGTCTGTCATTATGAGAATATTATTTATATTTGAATATTTAAATTAAATCTAAATTAATATCCGGTTTATTATTTTTGTAAAGAAACAATTGGTTTTGTGATTTTTGATAATTAATCTAACATATATTTAAGGAAATCCAAACTAATCTAAATTAAAATTTTAATTTTTGGAATTATTTTTAAATATAAATTAAAATAATTTTTTTATTAATATTGTAGTAAATTGACTTGTTTGGCAACTTGAATAGTAGTTGTCAAAGTAAAGAATAGCCTAATATGAAGGTTTTCATGTTTGGACACAAAAAAATGTATATGTTTTAATTTTACTTGTGGTAGAATTCTTAATTTTGAATTTGAATAGAAAAACCATTTATGGTTTAGATTTAATGATAATATTTTTTAATAAATCTTTATTAATATAACAGAATATTAACATAATCTTGACAATCTTACCAAGATTAATTAGATTTGTATTTTGAATTTAATTCTAAATTAACAATTCTTAAAACTGTGTGATTCTTAAAATATTAATCATTTTATATATGTAAATAACAAATATTGAATCTGTATTAGTAACCGAATGTTATCCATATTCATGATCAAATTTACGGTTGTGTAAATCTAATTAATAATATATTCATTTTTCAATTTGAAAAATATTCAATTATAAATCTGATTGTATTAATAAGATTTAAATTTAGAAATAAACATAGTTTGTTATTAATTCTGACTATTTTGTTTGTAACTGTTGATGAAATCTCAAAAAATCTATATTAAATTCAAAATTTAATATTATCTTTCAATGGAAAAGAAGTAATACTATTTTCTTAACAAAATAATAATAAAAATTTAAATTATTTTTGAAATATTTAATTTACATATTTTTGAAATAATCGATTTTATTTATAATTTTAAATATTTAATTTAATTTCGGGCATAGTTTGAATTTTTATAATTACGAATTAAAATTAATATATATATATATAATGAGATTAATTAATTAAAAAATTAATCTTTAATTGAATCAGATTAATTAAATGAATTTTTAATTGAACAAAATTCAACTATTTGGAAACAGGGAATAGTTATCCACAAAAATCTAAATTTTAAAAGTTATCCAGAATAAAAATAGATTTATTTTTATTTTTTCATGTTTGGTCACAAAATAGCACTTTGTTTTAATAGATTAGATAGTAAATTTCACAGGGCTCAAACGGTGATGGTAAGACTGACTTTGATTCAAGCAAAAATAAATCAATGAATAATACGATATAGAAATCCACCACCACAAACATTTTTTGTTTTGTTTTGGGACGTAAGGTTTTTATTATTCTATAGATTTTATTTTTAATTCTTAAAATTAAAGCCTATAATTAATCAACTATAAAAATAAGCCGGATATAAATTATGAACCCAAATAACAACAAATAAATATATAACTATTTTAATTTTAATTTTAAAACCGAAAAAATCATTCTTTTTCTTTTTTTTTTCTTTTTTTTTAACCAAACCAAACCGAAACTAAAATCTAAAAAAATGATAAACAAATAGGGTTTTAGGTTAAACCATAACCAAACCAAATCACTTATTTCGGTTCGATTCAGTTTGATTTTTTCGGTTATGATTTTTGTGTCCACCCAGTGATTCACGAGTATTTTTCTTTTGATTTTACAAGAATTTTATCGTGTATTCTCAACTATATATATATATATATATATTATATTCCCAAATATGATTAAGGTTCAAACAAAAAAATGATAAAAATGGATTGTCAATTAAAAGATGAGCTTAGTCTAAGTTTAAATTCATAGATTCGTAAAATTTTCTGAGATTACAAAAACAAAATCTGAGATTTGTGATCCGGTGGATTGGATACAACGGTTTATAAGTTATTATCACTAATTTTTAATAGCTATGATTTTTTTTTTTTTTTGACGGAGGATTAATTTAGGGGAAATTGGAAAAAATGACAAAAAAAACTCACGTATTTTTCCAATAATAATTTTTTCACTTTTGTCACTTTTTTGACTAAACTATCCGTAAATTAAATGTAATAAATTCTTTTTAAGAAATTAAAAAATCTTTAACATTTTCGAAAAATACAGATAAAAATCGTTTTTGGAAAAATCAAGATTGAAAAAACAAAATTTACTTGTTCTACAAAATCTAGAATACGTATTCTACATCCACGATATTGGTAGATTATATGTTCTGCTATTTCGTCTATAATCTACCAAGCCTACAATATATATTTTACCATTTTCTCTATGTTCTACCAAACCTATAATATATATTCTTCCATTTGCTCTATGTTCTACCAAATAGAATATATCTTCTATTATTTGCTCTATGTTCTACTTAGTGTTAGAATACATATTCTAGCTCTTTTTCTACATTCTACAATCAGTTGAATATAAATTTCACAATTCTTTCATTTTTCTGCCAAACTAATTTAGAAAATCTGAGAAAATCTAGGATATAGGTTAATTACCAAAAATGAAAAACCAAAAAAATATTTATTTATTTTTGGCTTTCTTTCACAGTTTTCATCTATCTTCTCCGGTTCTTTCATGTTATTTTCTCTCTTCTTCGTTTCTTTCACGTTTTTTTCTTTTCTCAGTTTTTCACTTCTTCTCTTTTAATATGTTGCTTGTCTCTGTAACTTGTGGTGTATGGAGATTGGATACCAATAAAGAGTGGAGATTTATTGTTGATGAAGACATTTTGAGAAAGGCAATTTCAACTCTTTTGATTTGGGTTCAAAGGCCAGCTTGTAGAACTGTCACACACTGAAATAAGTAACACAATCAAATTAATAAAAATCTTGCCGTGCATCTCATCAATCTTATAAAGTTTCGAACTCTTTGTTGCAAAGCCAAACTGCATGTGGATCAAGACACTTGAAATCAACTGATTAGGTGCAGAGCACGTTTCAATTCTTAGCCTTTCCAAACTCGACCGGAGAAAAACTTGCACATGTGGAGTTCGTGAATCAGAATTCAGAACCATCACAATATTTGTGGTCTAGTATACGAACGCAGAAGATGCAAAAAGTGAGCTTTGTCTATTGAGAGATTCAGAAAATTTATTGCATTGAATGAAAAACATAGAGAACTAAAGCACATGAGCCGTGAGTTTGTTTTATCTCAAGGGAAAGGTGATACACCACAAGCAAAATACAACTTTATCTTTACATTCACTTCTCTTCCAATCTAGCCAGGATCAACTCTACGAAACTTTGTTGCCTGTGAATTCAAAGAAAGACAAATAAACATCATAAATAACAAGTGCGAATGTGAACTCCAAATACTAGGTATTTGTTGATCCCGAAGATCACTAATGAAGATTAAGAGGTGATTAGGAGATGAGAGGCAAGATTTTCGTTAATTAGAGCCAGTTAACCACAATCAAAAGCAGGTCGGATAATATTTTTGGGCAGGCCGGGGCCGTGTTCTTTTTATTGATGATAAGTGAAGCGAACAATTTAGAGTTCCGAACTGGCTCCGAAGGACGTCCAGTTCGGCGTTCTAAATTGCTGTCTTGTTACAAAGAGAGAGAGAGGTCGGGTAATTTGTGGTAGGTGAGATACCAAAATTTCAGGTCCCGATCATTAATGACATCGAGGGGTATTTATACTGGCAGTTGACTTCCTGCTCCCCGGGATCTCGGGCCCACGTGGCGTCTTCGGCCTGTTTCGCGGGTAAGGTGGTCTAGGAGGCGTGTTCCGGCTTTCGAGGAGGGAAGTCATGATGAGCTCGGCGTGGCGTGTTGCAGAGCAGCGCACTGTTTTGCCAACTCTCCTCCACGTGTCCTTCCCTCTTTCGTCAGCTCTGCAGGGTTGGTGAGACGTCGAGTCGGAGCCGTATTCCTACGCGGGTAGGGCACTGTTCTACCAGTTCCCACATGCCTTCTGCTCTTCTGACACTCCTGCTTTGGTGAAGTGTCAGGCCGGACCCGAGGTGCGTCCTCGGGGGCTCGGGAGCTCGGGAGCTCGGGCGATACGAGCGCGGTGCCTTCAGGTCGGCGACCGAGCTGAAGAGAGACTTTTCTTTAGATGTGCCTAACTAATTGGGGGTACTAGGCCCACCTCCAACAGTATTGATTAAATCAATGCACGTTCGAAGTTTGGATAAATGGTGCTGTGTCGGCTTTAATTTGTAAACCATCATAAAGCCACCACAAATAAAATCGGGTACAATGACTCTGAGCTAATAAGCTAATAGATAACCATGGCACTGAAATTTCTTAAGAGATTCAACAAATTCAATAGGATAATGACAAACAGTAGAATTTCTAGAATAAAAAACACTTTGAACATACTTGCGTTCACTATGCTCGGTCTTGAATTCTTCAAGTATCCATCCCAAGGGACCTTTTCGAGACATGCCCGAAGAGATATCATGTCTCTGGCCCTGTGAGGGGTAAACAAAGTGGATCTCATAGTGGGTTTCCATTATTATAAGTTTCAATGGGACAATGTTTAGTGAGAAAGTATTATTGGAACAATAAGTAGATTTTTTTGTTTTTTTTCTAATTTTCCCATTAATTTATGACTTATCTGAAATTATATATTATTGATTACATATTGTGCAAGACTGTTGATTACATATTGTGCAAGACTGAACATGTGATTGTTTAAGAATATAATTTTTCTATATTTATTATTGAAAGTTTCAAAAAAAAAAAAAACGTAGACTAGTTAGTTTACTTTCTTATATTATTAAGGCAGTCTTGGCTCAAGCACCAAGCTGCCTTAAGAGACCTCAATCTTTGGAGCACCACATCATGCGATCAAGAACCTCTTGCTCACCAGACACCTGACCACACATAATGCATCATGTAGGCTCCTCTCGGCTTCATCGAGAACTAGCTGGTTGGAGCCACAGACGAGAACAGAGGTAGTTCTGCCTATGCCTTTGATTCCAGTGATCCTCAAAATCTTTATGTCGGCTTTTTTGACAAGTTGAGCATGGCCAAGCTTCTCAGCTCTTAAATGTTCAATATTGGCCATTGGCAAGCAATTCAATGTCCTGGTGACGAATTCAATCTCATCTCTCTCTACATCCTTGATTACCATGATTTTGGCTTTGGCCAAGTAGTGAAGCGATAGATCCCTCAAAATACTCTTCTGGATTAGCAAAACATTGCAGCCAGATGCCTTGATCCTTTTTATCATCCCCAAGATGTAACTCTTCTTTCAAGATCATATCCATCTGAGTATAATCAGAGACAACAATGCTATGCTCAATGTCGATCTTTGGGGGTGACATTTGGAACTCAGCCACACCGATCTTAGCATCTTCCATACGAGTCGGTCCCCACCAGTGGCATGGCTCACCTTCTTGTCTAAAACCAAACCTTTCACAATGTGTGTATCATCCACAGTTCCACCAAGCTTCTTAAACAATCTTTATATCACGCAAATCCATTGTTTCTGGCTTTGCCGGATCTATAAGACTACTTACGATGGTTTTTTTTTCTAACACCCTATTTTTTCTCTTTTAACACTCCACATCATCTTCTCTCTCTTCCACTTAATATTTCAACACTCATTCAATTTTTATACTCTACAATGATTTTGTTTAATAAAATTCAACACCATACCCGACAATTTTATTTCTTTTTTTTATTCTCTTTTATGTCTTTGTTTTTGTGATTACAAATTATAAATAACAATTATCGATTTAAATTAAATTAAAATAATTAAGAGTTAATTAATTTTTTATAATAATTTTTGTTTTCTTTTTTATTTTATATATTAATTAAAAAATTGCAAATAATAAAGACGAGAAATTGAGATAGTTGGAAGATTGAAATAGCTGACGGCATTAAAAAATTTGGTGAAAACCCATAATTTGGTATATATGGGGGTTGGTTGGAAGATTGAGTTTGAGATTGATAATTGTTGGGATTTGGGTAGTTGAAAAGGTAATTAGAAGAGTTTTGGGTGTTAAATGATTTATTGTTGGGATCCATTTGAAAAAGTAGATAGTTTTTTTTTCTGTGTCCAAGTCAAATGAAACAAGTCTCTATTTATAGAGTACAAAAAAAATGATGAATTTTGATGTAAAATTGAGCTCAAATAAGTAGATAATAATTGAGCTCAAATAATTTAGGGAACAAAAAAAATCAGAAATTTCAGCAACCAATCACATAACAACAAGTGTCACAATCTTATTATTCATTTGAACAACCAATATTATTGCGCCACATGTCACAAATATTTTTTCCCTTCGTCGATTCAATTTATTCAACTCATATTAATCCACCTCATCTTCAACACACACCATTACACCTATTCAACAGTTTAATAATTTTTTTAACAGACCCATTGTAAATAGCCTAACAGAAAGGACCGTATCTACAGCTAAAGGAGCAAGTAATGTGACTAAACGACCTTACTGTTAAGCGACGAGCTGGCGGATCTGACGAACAAATCTCGGTCAGTGAGCTCCACCGGAACATGATGTCAACTTTTTAATAATGTTTTTTATTTTATCTTTTTAATAATAATAATTATTTTACAAATTTTGGTGACGTCAAAGTGTTTTTTTTTTCTTGTTTTTATAATAAAACATTTATAAACACGTTTAGTCTAGGTTAAAAACTTTGAAGTCAGATTTGTTGTTATAAACTGGACCAACTCAAAATACTAAACTTGGACTATTGGTCATATTTTCGGCCCACTCTAGTCTACTAAATGACATGTTTTAGCCCACTGAATGGAAAAAACTAACATACTGTTTTTTTTGTTGTCAAAAACATTTATTATATAGATATATCCAAACCGGTTGGTTCCGTTTCGAACCGAATCTGTATAAGTAAACCAATAATACCTTTACAAAGATAACAGCCTCCTCAATCAAAACCTTTACTATATAATTTACCGTTTAAACGTGTATATAATGACAAAAGTCACAGAACACATGAACCAACCAAACCAACCTCTCATGTTTATAGCAAAACAGCATTCTCCAACAATAAAATAAAGTCACATTACGATATATTCATTCTTGGATAATGTTTCTCATTAAATTTCTTTATAAAAAAAACAAATACAAATTACTGGTCCACTATAAAATTGGTAGGCACATTGAGAAGTCACGTGTGGCTAGAGATAAAAATCACATCACCACCACATGGGGAATGGTGCCTCTCACTTTCACTCACACACTTGCATTTTCATATCAACCATCACATTTTTTTATATAAATAAACTAGATTTGTGAAATGTAGCATTTGATAATGACTGTACAGTGGTCATGATTCATGAATACGTGAAGACGACGGACCTAGACCATCCTTCTTCTATTAGCTACGGTTAAACCGGAAACACGTTACCGAACCGATCCCCCCATCCTAATATAGTTAAATTACGATATTACCCCTCTTAACCTTTAGCAGCCGCGTCCTCTAGCGTTACCTAACGTCAGCTCCAAGTCATCGATACCAACATCGTGAATCCT
The DNA here is from genome assembly GCA_030161315.1 of Eutrema japonicum. Taxonomy (NCBI): domain Eukaryota; kingdom Viridiplantae; phylum Streptophyta; class Magnoliopsida; order Brassicales; family Brassicaceae; genus Eutrema; species Eutrema japonicum. Next base: position 48,239,128 of record BSQW01000013.1, read on the forward strand.
CTCACCTTCCCACGGCTTCACCGACACGTCTCCTCCTCCTCCTCCGCTAACGCAAACGCTATTTTTGACGAGGTTAAAAGTTGGCGACGGTGGACATGTCTGAGAAACGGCTACCGGTTGGAAACTGGTCCATCGACACGAATCAACCGTCGAGACATCCGATTCGTCGCATTCCGGAATCGACTTGTAGTGGTGGAGACGCCGTGTTGGGCTTGAAGGAGCAGAGACTGGGAAATTACTGATCTGCCATCTCGGGAGCCTCGGATTTGAGCTTCTGGGAGATGAAATCGGGGGTGTGACAGGGGCACTATTGGAAATTCGGAGAGGAGCGAGATTTCCCGACGAAGCCAGGTTTTGGAGGTAAGGGATGAGGTAAGCCGAGGATTGATTCGGGTCGAACCGGGTCGGGCTTGGGTAAGACGACGAGGCTGGGCTCGCTTGGTACGACGGAATTGGGCTCTGAAAGGCCGACGATTCTGGACTGAGTTGGATTGGCGAACACGCGCTCACGCGCGGCGGTTTTCCCTCTGTTGGTCGGAAGCCCTGTCGGAAAAAAAAACTTTCGATTCAATGTCCGAAAATTATAAAATTTTGTTGAATTTTAAGAAACTCAAAAATCGAACCTTTCGGTAAGTGGTGCCGTCTTCGTGGACGATCCAACCAGCTTCGACGCAAAGTGCTTTGAGTACTTCATTGTTGTCACAATGCTTAGGGAGTTTGTAATTGCCCTGAGATCTGAGTCCGGTGAATATCTTAGCTGCTATGGCTCTTCTTCTTCTCTCTCTCCTCTTGTTGTTCTCTCTCTCCTTCCACGTCGGCATCCTCCCCGTTGCTCCCGCTCCCGCCGCCGTCGATCCTCCTACTCCTCCTGATGCTGTCATTCTCTCTCTTTCTCTTTCTCTCTCTATTGTTTACTTCACACTCTTTCTGAGTTTTTTTTTCCGGGGTTTTGTTTGCGTTGCGTAATTCTCGAGGAGCGAAAAGACTAAAAGAGTTTTTCCTTCACGAGGAGAAAACAGAGGCAAGAGTTACATATAAAAGCTTTTCTTATTGTTTTTGGGGTTCTTTTTTCTTTTAACAGTGTAACTAAATGGAGAAAAAAAGAAGAGATGTAGGCCCATTTGATATCGTTACGCCATAATTGAGGTTTTTTATTTGATGGTAACTAATTTTGGCATATTAAGAAAAAGAAAAAAGCGAAAAAAGTAGAGGTGAATCTATGACCTCACTTTACTTAGTATTTCAAAAGTTTGAGGGTTGACTATTTATTTTTCCATCATGTGAAAATGCAGGGTTGTAATCGGGTTTAGGAAATTCATTAAAAAAAAATCGAGTTTTAGGGGTTGAATCAGGTTGTAAGTGGGTTAATTTTGGTATGTAAGTTGGTTAGCACTTTGTTGATATACAATAAACTGAATTAAAACGTGGTCCGTGAAAATAGGTTTCGAACTTTGATTTTATGGAAAAATAAGTTTGAAACTTTGATTTTATGAGAAAATATAATTTGAACTTTCAAATAATTGAAAAATAGAATTAATGTTAAATTTTGTGTAAATATGTTATTATATAAAAAAATTATGAGAAAAATAGATCATCAACCCAAAGTTGGACTTTGAAGTTTTAAACCTCCTTTGATCATCTGACAATGTTCGGCGGAAAAGGGATAAATCTTGATCTTGGTTTCCTCACCGTGAGATCAGAATCTTCGAGGTAAAATCCAACGGATGTAAACGCGAGTGCACGGTCGAGAACATGTGTGAAGCTGCAGAAGAATATGTTTTATTTGAAGGGATGATGAATGAAAGAAAAAAAAGATGCCTTTTGGGTTTCCGGTAAATGTGGTTCATAAGATCCGACGACGATGTTAAGTTTGAACGGCCCAGATTCAGTGGTCCCCAATACAGCACCTCCCGCTCCAGTCAGGTCAACATGGGAATCATGCATGTACCAGAAGTTGTGGGCCCTGTGTTACTTCGCACGTGCGACACAAAAACCAATAAACTAATATTGCTCGAGCCGGAGCCATGGGGCCCATTAGGCTTTCGAGCCCTACAATGCACGTGACAGTGGGGATCACACTTGTGGTATCTTTGTATATATTTTTACGAAACTGATCCTTCTTCTTCACGGTTTAGAATTAGACCATTGGGCCTAATTACTTGATCCTGAAATGTTCCTTCATAAACTATGAACAATTTACACATGCATTTTACATTCTGTTAACTTGCTTCTTAAGATGTTTACTCTAATAATGCAAACAAATGATTTTGTCCTCCGAGCAAAAATCCGAAAAAGGTTTAGATCTCTCTGGTGATGGAGATGCATAAATTTTGTTTTAAAATTGTTTTAAAATTTTAAAAAATTGATTTTATCTTAATTTTACAATATAGCTAATTAATGATTATACATAAATCAGCCAATTTGTAATAATTTATCTATTTAACCCATTTTGCAATGAACTAAAATATTATTCGAGCTAACCCTTAAAAACTTATAATCTTGAAAACATAACTTTAATATGCACCGTTAAATGACTCTAGTTTTTGTGGTTAGTTTACGAACTCTTAAAAATATTATTTCTTTGTGTCTAACTTTTTATAAAATTAGTAAAATATTTTTCAAATTTTGTTTTGATATATATTCAAATAAAATAAATTATAGTGAAAATATAGCAAGATTTTGAATTCTTTGAATATAGATGAATTGATTATTATTTTAAAATATATAGTATTAAAAATAATTAAGAAATTAAATAATAAATAATAAATAACATCTTTAATGCAAAATATATATTTTCATATTCTAATCAATAATTTTAAAAGACTATTATATCATTTCCTATTTTAATTATTATTTGTTATTTGTAATGGCATTTCATATAATAACTTATAAAACAAAATTCATTTTTAAAAATGTCTTCTTAAATAATATTATAGAGATATTATTACATCAAGAGATGAAATATGGGATCAAGTGTTGAGATGCCCTTTTTAGAAGATCAGAATTCTCATATGTCTCTGTTATAAAAACTAATTTCTTTTTAATTTATTTTTTAAACCGAAAATGCGAGAAAAGACTGGTTAGTCATTTAAAAACTTTGTTAATTACGTACCCAACCAGCCATATTCACACTCAAACCCGCGATATCCACACTCCACCTGTGCCCACCCGCGACACCACTCTAGACCCGCGATATCGGATCGAATTCTACACCAGACCCGCGATTATCGGGTCGAAATCGCTGAAATCGGGTAAGACCCAAAATTAAAACCTAAAATTTTCGAATCCCGAGCAACATCTTTCCCATCTACTTGTGTCGATTCGAAAGTTCTTCCCTCCTATTTGGTACGAAAAGGTAAAACTAAGACAGTGGTAGTGATTTCTGCGGAATCGAAATCCCGTCTCTAAATCAGGTTCGTCCTTCCTCTTATTCTTCTGTGTTTAGTTCAATTGGATTCGAGATTAAGTAGAATGGAATATGAAATTTGGGAATTCGAGTTTTGTGTAGAAAGAAAGGAATTCGATTTTTGTGTAGAGTTGGATTTCGGATGCTAATAGTTCTGTTATAACTTTGTAGAACTTCTGTTATGGCTGTTATCGAAGAAATTGAGACTGATCTGGTACCGTAAATGTATGCAAACTCGCCCCCAGAACCGTCGGGAGTGAATGGTGAGGGTAGACAGTTAACACTGTGGCGGACGCGAACGTATATCGAGGAGGAAGACCAGCATTGCAACCTGAGAGGATGTTCTTCGGTACAACTGAGTATAACAAGGTAATCAAGTTGGCAACAAGGTGCTATATACACAAAGCAGTGGAGAAATTGGAGTCTATAGGACTTCAACCTGACGAGCTGAGGTGGTTTACAGAGCATCCGCAGTTCAGCCATTTTTGGCACATGCATAGGGACGAATATCATAAGGTGATGGGTATGTGGTTGCTTCTTCTTCGGACGGCAAGTACAAATAAGAGGAAGGAATGTTGGTTTGTTGTTAATGGTGTTCCCATCCGCTATTCTCTCAGAGAACATGCACTCCTATCTGGATTAGACTGTCGTCCGTATCCAGAAGATGACTTTGAGACAATGGGAACTGACGAGTTCAAGTCGAGGCATTTTAAGAAAAGAACCGTCCCCTCAATTGCTGCTGTTGAAGAAAAGCTCGGCAAGATGCGAGCTTGTCCAGATCGTTTAAAAATGTGTGTCGTCTACTTCTTAGCTAGCATAATAAGTGGAAAGTCGAAGACCGGCCCGAAAGCACCATTTGTGGAGCCGTTTTTTCTTAGGATTGTGAACGATCTTGAAGCGTGTCGAACATTCCCATGGGGGTGGTTTTCCTTCGAAGTGAATATGAAGGAAATCGATCATACAATGAAGCATTTCAATGGGGTCATCGAAACAGATTCATGGACCTTTCCAAGCTTTGTTACTCCGTTGGAGGTAACTAATCCTTTTCTTGTTTTTATGATTTTATTTGTAATTTGGTGTGTTATTTGTAGATTTTATCTTTTGAGGCAATCCCAAATCTGAAGATCAAATTCATAGAAGATGTTAGAAGAGTAGAGAGGGATTGTCCTCGGATGTGCAAACAAAAGTGGCGACCATTCGCACTCAAAGGTTTTCCTTTATCGGTATTATATGAAGCACTTGGTGATACTAAGGTTGAAAATCATCTTATAGGTTTTCCATTATTTATGTAGCATGTACTTGTTTTTAAATTGTATATTTTTATATTCACATGACATTCACAGTATCTTGCAACCATCCTTGTATGAGGAAATTATGATGGCTCGAATCGTGGGTGGGGAATATTAGGAGCCAGATTTCTCTGATGTAGTTCCCGACAGTTGGTCGAAGCGTCTAATAGACGAAGGAAAGCCGATATTCTGGAAAAAGCTATTTAGCATTGATGTTGCTGCCCGAGGAGATGATAAGGAGAGGGTCCATAATCGTGTTGTGGCTAAGGAGAATGTCAATGTCGCTCCGGTTGGATTTGTGGAACATCTACATAGCTTGAAGAAAAGTATGGACGATCAGTTTCTCCAAATCAGGGATCGCATGGATGTCATTGATAGAAAACTCAACTCCGTTGAAGAATGCGTGAAAGAGGCAAGAAGAGAAGGACAAGGAGAGCAGGTAGGAGAAGAAGAAGGTGAAGAAGGGAGACGTTAGGTGGCAATTGAGATGGAGAAGGAGAAGGAGAAGGAGAAGATGATTGGTAGGACGTACGTGACTAGACGTACGAGAAGAGAAGAGGTATTTAACTTTAAAATCTGGTTTCAGTATTACTTGATATTGTTCGGTAACACTATGATGTATTACTTGGTATTATTCGGTAACACTATGATGTATTTGTAGGGACAACCAAAAAAGGCCGAGGCTACGGCTGTTGCTCCCGTTGAGCAAGAAGAGGGTGTTGGGAAACGAAAACAGGAGGCTTCGAGGACGACAGGGCCAATCACTCGGCAGAGGAAGCGTTGAACTGTTTTTCCCTCTTTCCTCTCTCAATTTAATCATGGTTTGTTTTTGGACATGAATCTTTATTATGTTTTTGGATAATCTGAGTAATCAAACGTGTGAAATTGGGCATGTAACAAGAAAATTTAAATGAAATAGTTAAATGCGGAACTTATATTGTATATAATCGATGGGTAGTGGCAATCAATGATGTAGTGGCTGTCAAATCATGATAATTAAAGATAAATAAAAAAGAAAGCGGTGGTAGTTATACCAGTAATACACTGTCAACTCAGCATTCAATTCGGGTAAGTAAATATGAAGTGGTTGTAAACCAAATCATCAATTAAACTAGTGGTCAGAGAATAAGTTTTTTCGTGTTAAACAAGTCTGTTTTTAATTTTTAACATGTTTCCAAGGCGTCGATTTACGGAATATTTTTGTGGAATTACTTAAATTTAATTAATTACGTCCACTCGGTTTATGTGGCTGTTCGTGATGTAAAATCTGCATGCAGTAGAAATAATAAATGAAGGTAAGGGCGGTAGTTGTACCGCTTCGAAGCAGTAATACCATTCCCTAAATACTCCTATTTTGTGGCGACCTTTGCTCTTTCCCTTCCCTTCTATAAATACACGTTATTCTCATCTCTCATCTCTCATCTTTCATCTTTCATCTTTCAGCTTTCATACTCATCTCTCATCTTCTTATACTTCTATGGTGGCTCATTACTGGATCCTCAGGCATTTTCGTGACCTCGTCGAAATAAGGCAGTTTCGTGACCTCGTCGAAAACCCTCAGGGAGGGTTTTCAGCCGGTCTGGTGGATTTCGACATCTTCCACTGGCAGGCTGTCATTCTCGGCCCCCCGGACAGTCCCTTTGAAGGGGGTCTGTTCAAGCTCTCCATGTGGTTCCCCACGGAGTACCCCTTCAAGCCCCCCAAGGTGGCCTTCAACACCCAGATCTTTCACCCTAACATCACTGTTAAGGGTAGCATCTTCCACCCGATGCTGATGCCCTCTTCGTGGGCAACGGGGACAACAGTGAGGGAAGTGATGGCGGCGGTGGCGGACATGCTCATTCACCCTCTGGTGAATGTGGGTGATATGTTCATTGATCACATCGCCCTAATGTATGTTGGGGAGAGGTCCAACTACGATCCTCATGCACGTAGTTGGACACAAGAATACGGCATGGATTTTTAATCCATGGATTAATTATGTTTTTCTTTCTTATGTTTATGTAGTATTTTTTGTGTTTTTATTTTGTTTAGTATTTTTATGTTTTTTTTATATGTTGTAAAGTTTTTTAAAAATATATAAATATTTAGTAATTCTCATTTGCACTACTCGTATCAGACTTATACCCAATCAGACATCCATAGTAATTCGGTAAAACTCGGTAATTATAGGTTCAACTACTCGTGAATGTTGGGACATCCATAGTAATTCGGTAATACTCGGTAATTCTCGGTCCAACTATTAATAAATTAAAAAATTCTAAAATTCGGTAATACTCCGTAATTCTCGGTCCAACTACTCGTAAATTAAAAAATTCCGAAATTGGGTAATACTCGATAATTCTCAGGAGAACTAGTCGTAAATTAAAAAATTCCAAAATTGGGTAATACTCGGTCCAACTAATCAATAATTCAAAATTTCCAAAAGTCGGTAATACTCGGTGTTTTTCGGTTCAACTACTCGAAAATTTTGAACAACATAACAAAATTCAGAAAATCAAGATTCACTAAAGTTATGAACAATATAAGATCGAGATTTATATTATCTACTTAAACAAGTAGATGGTTGAAGATACCGAGACAATGGCAAAAACATAGAGAGTAACCATCACCTTCACTTCTTTGTAAAACTCGTTTCGATGAAAGGCATCTGTAGCCAGACTAATTTCATTCACAATTGAGTCACACTCAATGCTGTTAAGGCTGTGATAAGATTCTTTCAGCTCTTTAATAGATTCTCGGAGGTCTCTAATTTTGGACGCTTCATGCTGAAGGCATGTCCAAGCCCTCCTAAGGTCGTATTGAATGGAATCTTCTTGGTCTGCCATCTCGTTCCGAATGGCTCTCCGAATGTCACCGATCTTCTATGTTATTGCATCATCCCACCATTTGTAAAAATGGCATCCTACGGATGGAGTCTGCACGAAATGAAAGGATGCCCATAACCATTCGTTACCCAAAAATAAACTGGAAATAAGAATTTTGTTTACATATTTGAGGGTGCAGCTGTAGTATCTCCTTCCTGGATCTAGATTGGTGTAAGAAGTTTCAATGGTTGGTGCCGCACGACAAAAACAAGCAGTTGGAATTTAAAATTCTCACTGCGTTCAGGAGGAGGGCTTAGACTTGATCTCTCGGAAGAGCTGATACTGGGCATTCTTCGTCTTCTGTGCTTCTGGGGGAGTTTTGTGATTTTCGGAGAAAAATGAGTATTTTCGGAGATTTTGTGAGTTTTGGGTTTGGGGGGGGGGGGGGGAACCTATAATTTGGAATTTGAGAATTTTGCATTTTAGGAGGAAAAATTGAGACTTGGCAATTATATGAATTTGAGCGCAGTCGTTTCTCACGTGTCGCCGCCATAATCTTATCTTCCAATAACACATGGACACTTGGCAATTACTTGAATAACAACTTTTGGGATTTAACACATAGTAGTACCTAATGTTCCGGTTTTACTCGACAACATGTAGTTGTACGTTTCGGATTATAACTTATAATTAGTAATACCCTTTCTAAAAGTAATTAGTTTTGATTGTACACTAGATTTATTGTAATTAAAGTGAATTTACAATGTTCTTATGGAAAAACATTTCATAAATCGCTTATTTAATAACTTTCGCTTCAAAAGAGGGTTAAGATTAACAAAGTGACCATAGAAGTATAAGGTTCTTGATGGTAACAATACAATTTGATCAGATGCTGTAAACATTTATTTTCCAAAATGTTAAATGTTTATGAAATAGATTGTACTAAAACATTTATTAAATATGTGAATGAGAATTTATAATTTTTGAATCTTTAAGTAAATATGATTAATAAAACTCATATAATTACTGTATTTTCGTTTTTTAATAATCAAGTAAAAAGAACATAGTGTCAAATACGACAAGAACATGAAAATTTTCTATTTTTTGAATATTACAAAATTGTCTAGTAAACAATTTAAACTTCGCTACTATCCATACTATTCTACTGCAGTTAAAATAGCTAAATAAGCCTTCACCTTGGCCACGCACAGGCCTATTACTCGTCCTTCGGCTACGTTCTCCAACCGATGGATGCCTGGTTATTTGCCTTCTACCCCTTTTTCTTATGTAATCCGGGGGTAAGGCACACAATTGTTATATATGATCCGGAATAAATAACTGGAACTTATGCGGAACCAGATATATCGTCCTATAATACGCCAATGCCCACGTCTCCATCAAATAATACTTCGAGCACAATTTCTCTACATGAATATCCTCTGTTCTTCCTGGCCATTTCATGAAAACAATTGTAGCAGCTATTGCATGGACACAAGGATACTTATCTATATTAAAACACTTGTAATCGCAAGTTTTCCTTCTCAAGTTCACCAAATAAGTCTTTCCATCGCGTCCAATGACACTGTATTCAAGGTGAAAGTAGTTTAGCTCACTCACCGATAGCTTCCTAGCAATGGCTACCCTACCGTGCACTATGTTCTCCACAAAGGGGACCAGTTTATGTGCGTCCGATGCAGCAACAGACTTGTTCCTATGTTTGTTAAACCACCCAGACAATTTTACAACAATTGCATCAATCATAGGTAATAACGAGTACTTTCTTGCATCAAGAAAGATACTGTTCATGGACTCTACACAATTACTGGTGTCTATGTTGTACCTTTCTCCTGGAAAATAACACCTTGCCCATTTCGCCTCATCTACACTGCCATCCATATACTTTTCTACATTAGGATAAGTATTCCGCAATTCACTGTATGCTTCTAGAAACTCAGCCTCTGTATACAGCCTTGCGCAATCCCTGAATTTTTCTGCAACAATATCTTTGTCCTTTCTAACGTGCAATCTCACATTCTGGGACAAATGAAAGATGCAATACCCATGTTTAGAGCTCAGATACACCTCACCTATTGCTTTGATGAGGTTTGCATTTCTGTCCGAAATAAACACAAATTCAGTACTATTGGCTATCACTGTTTTCAGCGTATTGAAAAACCAGTTCCAACTCGCGTTGTTTTCAGCATCAACTACAGCAAAAGCAATGGGATAATGGTGATGATTAGGATCATGAGTTGTTGCAAAAATTAGCACACCACCATGTTGGTTCTTCAGAAAAGTTGCATCTACAATGATCACTTTCTTCATTGCAAGCTCCCAAAGCGACGAATACGTACTTTTTTGTTCATCCAATAAAACACTTGTTTTTGTATCGGGATTGACCTGCTCTAACATGTACAAATATGAATACAAATCATTATAACTTTCTTCTGGACTACCACGCACCATGCTCAGAGCTTTTTGTTTCCCTCTCCATGCGATAAAGTATGACACATTCACACTAGCGGATCCTTGAACCAAAACGACGAGACTTTTAGGAGCTGAGAGTTCCAATTGACCTGGATACAACTCAAAGACAATACCAGCAACTAATCATGGTGTGTATTTCCTCTGTTTGATGCTTGTACTCGAAGTAGCCTGAGAGCATGTATGCATCTTCCTGTATACTATAACCGTGAAAAAGCTACATTCGTAGCCTTCGTAGCTCGTAGATACCAATTACAACCATCTTCACCGCATTTTATCACGTATCTACTCTTATCCGACTTACTTAAAGTGATCCCAAAACAATTCTGATGTGAAGCTCTATCAATGACATATATCAATTCATGCTTACTTGCAAATTCTTGGCCTACTTTAAGACTCATACCATCTTTCCATGCATCTACAAACTGTTGTTCTTCTCAAGAATGTGGAAACTCAACAATTTCAAGCCTTTGGGAACTTTCCAGACCGTTATATTCATCGTTATCCCCATCTTCACGTGATGCATTCTCACCATCTACGTTCTCTCCATATACATTCTCACAATCTGCATTCTCTATCGGCTCATGATTTTGTTCTGTTGAACAGTTTCATGTGTAAATAGCAATGACACCATCATTAACGCCAACATTAGCTCTACCATTATCGCCGTAATTCACATCAAATAAACTTACATGCTCTACTCTTGAAAATTGCTCGCCCAACTCATTTATTTCAACATCTTTGCTGACCTCTACAACCTCTACATTCAAAACACTTCTGTGTTGCTCTTTATCCAAGGAAGTCAGATAGACAGAGACATCCTCATCATCCAAAATATACAATTGTCTCTGAGTTTTTACTACTATTGGAATGTAACTCAGTTTCAGCTTCGTCGTAGATTCAGCTACCCCAACCTTCTTGCATATCCTATTAACTATCACCGAGTAAATTATCTCTTCCAAACTTGATGTCTTAAACATTACAGCGTACATGCAACCTTCTTTTGAAATCCATTTATCCTCTTCTCCACACTTTGAATAATATCCTCCATAATCAAAAAGCATGTTTGTGATCATTGTCTCCTGAATATAAATTAAAAACCTACATTAGAATCCAGTAATACCAATAGCTCCCAGTTGTACACTTAACTCAGAATTACCAATTGTTTCCAGTTTTCCTGTAACACAGCAAATTAAATGAAATCGGGGCAAAAACTATATTCTACCTACGATAATCTATAAATTCAATTAAGAATTTGTAAATTCAATTGAAATCCCCCTAACCCATAGGTTTCTAGGGCATAATTGATAAGCTCAAATTAATACCCTATAAGTACTAAAGCTTTATCGATTGTAATACTTAGGGGTCGAATCCACAGAGACTCAAGAAAACACACAATAGATTGTATAGATGAAAATTAAGCTAAGTAATCAATGGAATTGAAAGCAAATACGTAAATTAAATAAGTTCTGATTCGATTGGGAGAAAGATAGGTTCAGGGTATTTTTCAGGAAATCAATGAATGCAATTAAACTAAAAAATCAGGGTTCAGGTTAAGCACGGTTCTTGAACTCAAATCACTAAAGTATAATTAACCAACTCTCGTTGCGAGAATTATCTAAGTCTAAATCCTATAATTCCAAATCTCTTTGCGAATCCTAAAGTCTAAACCAGCTTTTAGTTCAAGTTTGATTTGTTCACAAAACAACTAAACCAAATTTCTTTGCGAATAGTTATTTTGCTCACTCTAAGCTTTATCAGGTTTCTCAATTGCACTCTCGTGCCTAATCTATTAACCTAAGATCTAAGTTCCAGGTGATCAATCTAGAATTAGCTTTGAGAACAACCTAAGGTGAAGAACTAATTCAGATTATGAATCCTAATCAACAATTCAACCTAGCATTAAAAAAATCCCTTATGAGAACCCTAAACCTAACAGAAGATCTACTCAGATATGGAGATTGCCACAATAAACATGACTGAATAATTGAATAAATAATAAAGAAGAGAGTAAAACAAGGGTTCAAAATCTTCTCTCGGAAGAACAGAGTTTCAGACTTGTCTCCCTCCAAAAGCTCTCTCACAAAACCAAATTAAAATAAAGCATAGCTCACAAAAGTGGCTGTAAATCCTAATAAATAATCTAAGTCACGTTTTGGGGCTTCTTGTAAATAATAAAGACTTCTGGGGCAATATGCAGTTTCTCAAATCTTCATAAAAGTCGCGATCCTTTTGTCTCTTCGACGGGTATCTATCGATACCATAAGTGTATCGATCGATACTCAGGCATCAAATCGGTGTCTCAGCTACAAGATCTCTGCTTGGCTCCAAAAAGCTCCAAAATGTTTCAGTATTTCCAATAATGCTCCAAACGTACCTAAAACCTGAAAGGACTCTAAAAGACTCCAAAATACTATAAAGATTCTATAAAAAGGACTTATATCATGGCTTAAAACAGGTAAAAACCATGATTTATCAACTCCCCCAGACTTAGCATTTGCTTGCCCTCAAGCAAAACAGAAAACTAAACCAGAGTAAGAGGTTTGAAAACATAGAGACTCACTTGTTCTTGAAACATTGCATTGACCCTTTTCTTTAGTGCTCCACATATCACGTAACCAGTTTCAAATCTAACCACCATGTACTTCTCCGTAGACATTCGCAGCTCCCAGACTACACACATTATTTCATAGCATCATCGCCAGTTTCATTGCTGTGATTAATACCAAGAACCTTATAGATTCTTTCCCATACAATATCATGACAAGGAACCATCCATTTTCACACTTTCTGGTATTATTTTCTCTTCCTCATAATTATTTCTTATTATGTTATCTCGCATATGCTTATTAAAGGTAACGCGAGTATTGATGGTGTTTGCCACCGAATCTCCGATTCTTCTTTCAAAAGTAATCAAAGGTGTAGGCGAATAATGGTATCACAAGAAATTTTCCTAACCTCGCTTCCACCTTTGTGTGATCATTCCCTCTGAAGTAGAATAATGGGATCGCTGGAAATTATCCTAACCCTCTACTCAGAATAAAATCATTTCATCTTTCAATGCATCTTATTTATTAACTTGTAACAGGGAGAGAAATACCATTACTTTAAACACGTGAGTTCATTTGTCAGATACGAATGAGGAATCAAGCTCTATGGACATCAATCACATCAATGAAGTGCAATAAAAATTTGGCTCATGCTTTAAAGAACTTTGCTGGAAACATGAGTGTCTTCTAGTTAACTGGCCAGCCTTTAGATTTTTCATTAGTCGATCTGATACTGATTCTGTAACAATGGTCACTTAAAAGCAATGTCAGAACAATAGAGTCAAGACTCCAACAGGTTTTGACTCGATAAAACAAATTTTGACTCAAAAACGACTGACTCTAAGAAAAAAAAAACAATGTCAGCGACTACCTCCCCCAGACTTGAACAACACTGTCCCCAGTGTTATCTATCCTAAGGTTGGTGAAAGAAAGCAAAAGATCATAGTGGAATCATGAAGAACAAGAAGTTATCGTAATGGACCTTCAGGATCGACCGACACACGACCTGGTATCGATCGATACCAGGCGTAGGTCGACACAGGTCCTCAAATCAGCGACAATGGGTCAAATGTTACTCCCGATATTGTGTCAAACGATCCAAGTGTTATGGTTAGCACTGTTAAATCACTCAAACACAAGTCAGATGCAACAAAAGATCATAGATGCATAGATCCACAAGGTTCAAAAATAAAAGAAAATGCTGACATAAAGACTCAAAAGTTCAAAAGAAAATAGAAAGAAAAAGAAAAAGAAAAAGAAAAGTGAACCAGGTAAAAGAGAGGACTAATCCTCATCAGAATCATCATCTCCAGCAGTATGAGACAATCCTTCGCCTGAAGGTGAGCGTGGGCTAGGAGGACGGATGCAGCCACAACGTGAAATGTGGTTCCAGATGCTCTGGAGACTCTCCACCACAAACCTTTGAAAGGCAGCTTGCTCCATGGGAATCGCAGGTGATGGAGGAAAAGTACGCGCATAAGATGGAGGATTGCGTGTACGTCGAGATCGACCTCCAGCAAGGTCAGGTACTGACTCATCCTCAGCAACAGCAGGTACGCTCATAGAAGAGCCACGGCCTTGGCGAGTGCGAGGTGCGACAATCAATAGGCTCGGGTCAGGCACAAAACGCAGCTGATCAGGGTCGTCACCAATGTCCGTCAGCGCTCTGTTGGGGAGCTGAATAAGAAAATCTCCACCTGTGTTGGAAAAACACCAACGTCGCTCAGGCTTAAACCACCTAAGGTTCTGCAAATGTCTCTCATCCATAACAGTGCTTGCGGTGACTATCGAACAGCTCGCTGTGTTAATACCAAATTGCTGGAAGATAGGGGTAAGAAGACTACCCACTGTCTCGGTCTTCCGAGCTGTATTGCGAACGGCACCCACAAATCATGAAGGTCATGGTACCTTCATGTGCGTCCTTAAGAACCTCATCCTGATAGTAGACAAGAACTGTCGCGAGGAACTGTCGCACTAAGTCGGGGAACAGATCATATTGCCTCAGAAGCATAGTACCCAAGCCAATCTTATCAATTAGACGCCCGAGTTCCCTGTCAATACCTAAACGAAGCATGGTCTGAGGGTCAACAAACCGAGTGGTATGTACGTCAATGTATACGCAGTCATCACTCTCAGCAGTCTCCCTATCTGTTCCTTCCCAAACTCTGTTGCAAGGAATCTTGGCCTTCTCGTTCCTCTTAGGCCAAGGACCTCGACTTGTGGCAGTAAGAGCCACAGGATCAGTGGGAGCAGCTCGTGGTTGTGACGGCGGTGCCACTGGTGGTGGAATATCGCACAAGGAAGTGTGCGGAAGCTCAATATGTTATGACGCTCCATCAATCTGCACTCTGTAGTAGTCGTCGCCTAGGCAACCAGTCACTGCGCCTCTCTGCCAATGTAAACCATCCCAGATATTTACACGTTGAAACGAGTGGAATCCCTTTGGATGCGGGTTGGAGCTTGATGCATCATCCGTATGTGTTCTCTTTCGGGTAGACATCTGCAATCAAAGACAAAGAACACATTAAACACAGAATAAGCACCAAATCCAACAATACAACAACAATCAGCAACATTTTGCTCGGAAATTCCATTACAACCGGCAGGGTATCGATCGATACTCTGGCAATTTTGAACCAAAATCTCTCACACCAAAAACGGATCAATGAATATACTGGGTATCGACCGATACCAGGTGCTATCGATCGATACTCAACAAATCGCGAACCGCACATATAGATCCACAATCCAAAAATTCCAAAAGTCAAAACTAATGGCAATTAAGCGTAAGGCGGGTTCCGACTAGTCCTAGAACAACACGATCAAGTAGTATTCGTCCAACACAAGGAGTTCTAAGAGCTAAAAATCGAAAACCCAACCGTTGGTCACAAATTAAAAAAGAGGAGATTCGTGTTCCATACCTTGTAGATCGAGTGAAAGGGTGAGAGAATGAGAATGGGCACGAAAATCCAACAATAATAGACCCTTGAATCACTCAATTTCGTGAAGAAACAAAGATTTGGTGATTTGTGGGAAGTTTTGTTCTTGTATCGGTCGATGGAGGCTAATGAGGAAGAAATGAAAATCTCGTAGGATTTATAAGGAAACTTACCTGAATGGTGGCATCGACCGATACTATAAGTGGTATCGATCGATACACGGGAGTCGGTTCAGGATATTTGGGTTTAACACCGGTATCGACCGATACCAAGTGGTATCGATCGATACTAAGCCTCCAAATCTGATTCACGTGACACACAAAACACAAAACAAAAACTAGAAAAATAAAAGACTCATATGTACAGACTTACCAGTGGGTTGCCTCCCACTCAGCGCTCGTTTAACGTCATTAGCTTGACTGTGCCGCCGTTTAGGCAGTGGGTGCATCATCCAGATGCATTATGTGTCCTTCTGGAATCTCGGTGCTCCGAAGTGTTTCACCCTTTGTCCATTGACAGTGAACTCCTCGCCTGAAAGATTTGTCAGGACAATTGCACCATATGGTCTAACTTCCTTGACTGTGAAAGGACCTGACCAACGAGAACGCAATTTATCAGGAAACATATGCAAACGAGAGTTATACATGAATACCTGGTCATTGGGTTCAAAGGGTCTGGAGAGGATCTTTTTGTCATGGTACGCTTTGGTCCTCTCTTTGTACAGCTTTGAGTTTTCATAGGCATGATGCCTAATCTCATCCAGCTCATTCAGCAGAATCAATCGCTTCTCAACAGCAGACTTGATGTCGAAATTCATCATCTTTGTAGCCCATGCTGCCTTATTCTCGATTTCAACCGGAAGGTGACACGCTTTCCCATATAGCAAGTGAAACGGTGTAGTCCCAAGTGGTGTCTTGAAAGCGTTCATGTAAGCCCACAGTGCATCATCCAGCCTTGCAGACCAATACTTCCTAGTAGTACACACAGTCTTTTCCAGAATTTCTTTGATTTGTCTGTTAGAAACCTCAACTTGCCTACTAGTATGAGGATGATAAGGAGTAGCTACACGATGATTCACACCATGCTTCTTCAGCATCTTCTCGAAGAACTTGTTAATAAAGTGAGAACAACCATCACTTATAACAATCCGAGGTACTCCAAATCGAGGGAAAATGATACTCTTAAACAGCTTAAGGACCATAGAAGAATCGTTGGTGGGACTAGCAATTGCTTCCACCCACTTAGATACATAGTCCACAGCTACCAAGATGTACTTGTTTTTGTATGACGAAGGAAAATGACCCATAAAATCGATGCTCCAACAATTAAAAATCTCAACCTCAAGGATGAAATTCTGTGGCATCTCGTTTTTCTTACTGATCTTCCCTTTCCTCTGACACGCATCGCATTGCGAAACGAAGACATGAGCATCCTTAAACATAGTAGACCACCAGAAGCATGCTTGAAGAACCTTGGACACTGTCTTAAAAGTAGCAAAGTGTCCAACATACTCAGATCCATGACAATGAAACAAAATGTTAGGTACCTCTGACTCAGCAATGCATCTTCTATAGATACCATCAGAATAGTGCTTGTGCAGGTAAGGTTCATCCCAAAAGAATCGCCTTATGTCTCGCGTAAACTTCTTCTTGTCATATTTCTTGAGGTGTTTTGGCTCTGCATCTGCAGCGAGGTAGTTGGCAATATCAGCGAACCATGGTTGATCAGAATCAGCTGCAGCAACTATAGACTCTTCAGAAGCACCAAGGTGTTCAATGGTCAAAACAGGTTTTGAAATCGTCGGGTATCGACCGACACTGGGGGAGTGTCGATCGATACCAAAACCTGCAATTCGTGGAAATTGCATAGTTTCGGCAAAACCCATTTGAAACTCAGTTTCAATGAAGTAAATGGACTCCTCTGGTAGTTGATCATTAATAGGCACGTCTGCATCGATCTGAATCCTCGAAAGATGGTCCGCAACCCCGTTCTCTATTCCTTTCTTGTCCTTAACCTCGATATCAAAGCCTTGGAGCAAAAGGACCCAACGACAAAAGCGAGGCTTGAGGTCCTTATTCTGCATCAGATATTTGAGAGTAGCATGATCAATATGAACAATCACTTTGCTCCCAATCATGTAGGATCGAAATTTCTCAAAGGAGAAAAAAACGGCAAGTAGTTACTTCTCTGTGGTGCTGTAATTCCTCTGAGCATCATCCAATGTCCTGCTGGCATAGTAGATAACGTGTAGCTTCCTATCTTTCCTCTGTCCCAGAACTGATCCAACAGCAAAATCGCTAGCGTCGCACATGATCTCAAAAGGCAGAGTTCAATCAGGAGGTTGCACAATAGGAGCATTCACCAAGGCCTTTTTAATCTCCTCAAAGGCTGCAAGACACTCAGGTGTGAAGTCGAATGTGATCTCCTTGCATAATAGGGCTGTGAGTGTGCATGCTAGTTTGGAGAAATCCTTGATGAACCTTCTGTAAAACCCAGCATGTCCAAGGAAATTTCGAATATCCTTCACAGAAATCGGTGGTTGGAGGCTTGTCATGACCTGGATCTTGGCTTTGTTAACTTCGATCCCAGCTTCATAAACCTTGTGCCCAAGTAAGATGCCATCCTGAACCATAAAGTGACACTTTTCCCAGTTAAGGACCAAGAGTTTCTCTCCACACCTCTGTAGCACCTTGCACAAATTAGCCAGACAGTCTTTGAACGATGATCCATACACCGAAAAATCATCCATGAATACCTCCATAAAATCCTCAATCATGTCTGTGAATATATACATCATGCATCTCTGGAAGGTAGCATGGGCATTACATAATCCAAATATTCTCTTGTATGCGAATGTGCCATAGGGACATTTAAAAGTCGTCTTTCCTTGGTCATCTGGATGTATAGGAATCTGAAAGAAACCTGAATATCCATCGAGAAAACAGTAATAGGGATGACTAGCCAACCTCTCCAACATATGGTCAAAAAATGGCAATGGGAAATGATCTTTCCTTGTGGATGCATTCAATTTCCTGTAGTCAATGCACATTCGATGCCCAGTGATAGTCCTAGTAGGAATCATCTCATCCTTCTCATTCTTCACCACAGTTATCCCTCATTTTTTAGGAACAACGTGCACTGGACTGACCCAAGAATTGTCCGAGATGGCATAGATAACCCCTGCATCCAAGAGTTTCATGACCTCTTTCTTAACCACTTCTTTCAAGTTTGGATTCAGCCACTTCTGATGCTCAATTGAAGCCTTTGACTCGTCCTCAAGATGAATCTGATGCATTCACAGATCTGGTGCTATACCTGAAATATCATCAAGAGAATAGCCAAGAGCTTTGCGATACTTGCGCATCTTGTTCAGCAGTAAGGTAATCTCTGCGTTGTTCAAAGAAGCATTAATAATCATTGGGTATGTGGAATTAGGACCAAGAAAACCATACCTCAGATTCGCAGGGAGTGGCTTGAGCTCCACCTTAGGAGCTTTCTCCTCATTCCAATCTGCAATCCCAGCAGCTTGCTTAGAACTTTCGGCCAATTCCCTTTCTGATCGTAGGGTATCGACCGATACCAATGGGGTATCGATCGATACTGGTGGTGTTGTATCGAGCATTTTCGAGTATCCAGCAGCAACATCATCCGAGTGAAACTCTGACTCAGCTGAACAAACCAACGCTCTCTCTAGTGGATCCTCAGGATGCATCTCCAGGAAGTACTCTTCAGCAATGTCACTAAAGGTATCTACAAAGAAAGTCTAACCATCGATGGTTGGTTTCTTCATCATCTTCTCCATGTGGAAAGTCATGACCAAATCACCGATGTTAAGAGCAATCTTCCCATTTCTGCAATCAATCAAAGCACCAGATGTTTCTAGGAATGGCCTTCTCAAGATAAGAGGGTCTCTGGGCTCTACATCATACTCCAGGACAATAAAATCAGTCGGGATTAAGCAATTCCCAATCTTAATCGGGACGTCTTCAAGTACTCCTTCTGGGAGTCGAACAGAGCGATCAACAAGTATCAAGGAGTTCCTTGTGGCTGTGAAGTCTATCATCTCCATCCTTTTAGCAACCGAGTATGGCATGAGATTCACACTTGAACCAAGGTCGCAAAGAGAACGTTCGAACCTTTATGTGAAGATTGTACAATCCAACACAAAACTCCATGGGTCTGATAGCTTCTTTGGGATCCTGTTTGTCAAGATCGCGCTGCACTAATGAGAGATCATCAGAACACCATCCTCAAGGTTCACATTGCTTGATACCATCCTCTTAACATATATCATGAAAGCTGGAGAAGTCTTGATAGCATCGATAAAAGGAAGTTCAACAATCAACTTATCCATGATTGTCTTGCATCTAGAGTCTTCTACCTCCTTCTTAGTCTTTCCAATAGCCCTGGGATAAGGTATCCTCGGTGTGTGATAAATAGAATTTTATCTTACTTAAGAACCAATCCTAAATACACATGTCATTGTAGTGTTTTAGGTGTCAATCCAATCTAGGGTCTAGTTCAATGCAACGAGAATACAAGACACTATTTAATTCAAACAAACAAAGTGGTTTTTGTGATTAAGCTAGTGAACTATCAATTAAAAGACACGCGACAAGAGCTAAAGACACTAAATGGTGAATAAAACAATGATAAAAGGCGAATTCAAGGATAAGGTAATTGAGATAGGGCAATCCAATGGCTAATTAATGATGTCCAATGCTTAATGAAGACTAATCCCTAGGCAAAGATCACTAATCTTAACTAATCCTCTCTCAAAGCATTAATTACTTTGCTAATTACTAATTCAAGATCAAATTCTCATTTGTGAATCACTAATTAGCAAGCTTTAAGTCTATCATTCAAGATCAACCAAATAATCACACTAGACAACTAATCCCTTAGGCTAGAAATGAATATCTCTTGATTAGTTCATCAAGGCATTTCATCAAACACCTTGTGTGCATGAAATGCCTTTTGATCTAAATCCACTTTCTCAAGCTAGATCTAGCTTTAAAACCACTAATCAAGAAGGGAAATCATATAATCTAATCCTAGACATCATTAATCATCCATCAAATTACCCTAAATCTACCAAATCCTCAAATCCTAAAAGACTACTCACTAGTCATGAATAACACAACAAATCTGGTGAAAGAGGTGATGTTAATCATGATTAGGAAATAGGAAAGTGAAATATTAGAGAAAGATGAAAAGATATAAACTCAAACTTGCATAAATCAAAGAGATCTTTAGGAAAAATCCCAAGAACCCTAAAAAGACAAGTCTTTGTTCTAGAGAGAAAAGAGAGAGAAAAAAATGGAAAAAGGGATAAAAAAATGAGATAGATCTAAAAATCAGATCTCTAAAATATAAAAAGGTGTTTGCTGAGTTGGGTCGGACCCGGGTCAACCCGGGACAAACCGTGTATTGACCCGGTCGAAACTTGGATACGTTTTCAGTGAATCGCACATAACTCCTGAACCTGATATCTGAATGACCTGAATCCAACTTCTGTAGACGGTTAACTCGTCCTTCTACAACTCTTATGAAGATCGTTTGAGTTGATTCATACCAGAAGGCCTTCGTTTTGCCGATTCTTTGGACGGTGTCGTCTTCTCTCGGTCAGACGGATATACCTTTAGTAAATCCGTCTTATCTCCCTATCCATGTGTCCAAATTACCCGATTCAAACTCCTCTGTAAATTTAATTCGCTCTTATACAACTTCTATGAAGGACATTGATGCTGAATCGGATTTTAAGGTCCCCGGCTAGCCATATCTTTGAGATACTTCGGCTGGTTCAGGTGAGAGATGTCCAACACCGAGCTCACACATCGGTGTTGGACCTCGGTGCTAAGGTTTTTTTGCTCCTGCTCACTTCAGAGAGGAAATACCAAGCTGTTACACCGATGTGTGACATCAGTGTATTCCCATGAGACTTCAATACCGATGTCACACATCGGTGTTGAATAAACTGTCTCGGCCAGACGGACATGTCTTCAGTAAAACGGCCATATCTTCCAAACCACATGTCCAAATCCCCTGATTCCAATTCTGGTGGCTATCTAACTCACTTTTCTACAGCTTTCATGAAGGTCATCCAAGCTTATTCATAACGGAGGGTCTCAGTCCAGCCACAAATATCCGGTGTATCGGATGGACCTTGCACTCTACTTTGGTCCAACTCTCCAAATATGCCCAAATTTACTCCAATCACCTAGAAAGTTCTCCAAAACATGCAAGAACTCACTAGACCTAATGAAATATGTCATAATCTCTAAATGAGACCTAAATACAAGACAAAACTATGATTATGCATGTAAATGACACAAAAGTGAGATGCATGCTAAAACATGCAATATATGAGTATATCAATTCCCCCAAACTTAAACATTTGCTTGTCCTTAAGCAAACAAGAATAAAGAAATGGAGAAGACTAAAAATGGGAGCTCAAATCTAAAAGTGCCATAAAAATAATTCAACTCAATGTCCAAGTTACTTGCTCTAAGATGCGATCAAACAAGTCTACTCAAAAAGAGCTAGCCATATCCTTCCCTAAACGAATCAAATTCAAGCCTTAACCTACACAAGCATTAATATCATCCAATCCTTTAACATTCATTAATTGTTTCATGTGAATCATGCTCATGCAAGGCAAGTGAATCCATTTGGCTAGGGTGAAGGTCTTGAGATAAAGATGATCTCAAATGTATGGGATTATTCCAATGCAAGGGATTCTCTCAATGAATGAGCAAGCTTTAGCAAAATGCTAAGAGTAAAAAGCAATCTATGCATACAAGGATAGAATCACATCTACCCAATGTCCAAATCGTCTCTAACCCTAGAATATCTACCCATGAAGTCTTCATCCTAAGCTACCCTTTTCTGACTTTGCATTTTTGCCTTCATGTCCCATGCGTGAACTCCTTCTTCCACTTCATCCTTTCTCACTTGGGGCATTTCGTATTCTCCATTGAATCTTGTGGTCTCGTGCTTCTTTTTGTTGTTTCTTTAGCTCTTCTTTCTTTCTTTTTCTTTGTCTTGCCTCATCATTTACCAATTGATGCTTTAGCCAAATTTTGGCTTTTTCCTTTGTTTCTATGAGGCTATAACTATCACTAAGAGCTATTCTTGATAACTTGCACTAACCACATCACAATATTACATTCTCCTTTCACCTTCACTTGCTTCTTTTGAACCCACTTCCTTCTTATTCACAATTCCATTAGTCACACAATTTCGTTCACAATCAAGCCCAAAACTTCCCTTTCCCACAAGCCTAGCCTAGTCTAGCCTTTGATGTTCGGCTAGATCTACATGCAAACCTATCATTGTCGCCCTAAACTAAACACTTTTTGCCAAGCTTACTCGAAAAATTAGGCCTCACATACGCACACTAAAGATTTTGGCTTGAAAGGAGGGTAGGTTAAAGGTATGGTAAACCGTTCCAATGATGGTAATCAGCTACTTGGACTAGCAAAAGAGTGGTGAAAATGATAAGAGAGCCCAAGTATGTATATGGCAACCATGAATTCACTATGTAATGCATAAGTATGATAATTTCAATGTCAAAATTATGGTTTTAACTTAGGTAGGATTGAAATCAAATCAAGACGTGCTTTAGCTAAGACCCTAGTAATGAAACGCAAGATCGAAACATGGTTCATCCTTGATTTCAACACGAGATCAAAAGCATCAAACAACAAGCAACGAGGACATTGAATCAAGCTCTAAAAATGATACTTACAAGGATAATTCTATCATTGCTCCTAATGCTCATGTAAAGCTACCTAAAATGCTATGCATCTGAACTCCATCCTATATGGAATGCACATTATTCAAAAAAATTCAAATTTATTGAAAATGCATGATATGCATGAGACTCAAGATGCAAAAGGCAAAATAAGATCACCAAAAACAAAGTTAGATACACACAAACCCTCCCCCAAACTTAAATTACACAGTCCCTTGGGTAATAGAAGCTTAAGAGAGAGCTAAACAATGCATGAAAGAAAGAAAGAATCTATGATTCTAAATGCTATCTACAAAGTTTGGAGTATTATCTTGGAAATGAATGGAGGGAACGAGAGTGATAACCTCAATCCTTCACACCTTTGTCCTTAAGGTCATGACCATTAGACCATCAAGAACCTATTCATACTAAGAAAACCCATCAAAAAGAACAAGAAAACATAAAAAGACATAGAAACGAAAGTATGTACAATGATAAGTTTGGGTGTCTCCCAAGAGCATTTTGTTTAAAGTCACTAAGTTTGACTTTGGTTACCCTTTTAGGCGGGTGAGATGGGAGTGTGAGCACTCCATGGTGTATCTTTGAGCTCGAGTTTGAGCACCTTGCTCTTTACCTCTTCAAGACCGGCTTCCCCTTTTTCCTTGAGCTCGAGTGTGAGAATCGCCTTGACCGAGGCAAAGGGTTTGGATCAGCCTTTGCATTTGATCTTGTACTCAATCACTCAACCGTTGTGCTTCCATGGAGTGAGAGTCTTCATAGAAGGTTGGCTTGGCTTGGACCTATACCCATCAAGCTTGCTTGGTTCATTCTTAGAAAAGGCAAAAGGGTGATGCGTGCCTTGTTTCTTCATTTTGGCTTTAGTGCCTTCACTCTTCTCTTGCTTCTTTTTAGTCTCACTCACGTCCTTCATTGTGGTGGGAGGAGGAGATTCCAAGCTAGCTCTATCAATTTCCAAAGTTTCATCACCATTACCATAACCAAAAGCTCTTTCTCCACAAGATCCCTTCTTCTCAAAACTAGCCTTTGGGGGTGAAACCACATCCATTGTTGTAAAACTACCCACATGCTCAACTCTTGGAGCTTCAACCTCATCATCATTGTAAACCATCACCTCTTCAGCATCGACCTTAGAACCGTAGAGAAGGTTAGAGATCTCATCAATTGCCTTTCCATGCTCATCAACGGTCATCAATACCACGGCTTGTTCCTCAACCTTCTCCTTGCTAGAAACCATCGATTCTTTGTATTGAGATCCGTGGAGGACTTCCTCAATCTCTATTAGAGACTCCTCATCCTCATCAATCAAATGCTCCTCCACTTGGCTCTCATTACTTTTTCCTTCAAGATTCTCCATGGGTTTACTAGAAAGGGAACGTCCTTGAGCATTTTGATGATCTAAATGCATGATCCTAGAAGATAGGGCTTCAAATTTTTAGTGTAGATCATCATAAGAGCAATCAACCTTGTCATGAATCTTGGCCACCATCTTATTCAACTCATTCGCTCTATTAGCTTGCCCGATTAGGAGTTGTTGAAGCATGCCCTTCATTTCAAGGTCTTGTTTTGTACCCAAATCCACATTATCCTCCTCAAACCGTGTAGTGGCATCAAAATCCCCATCAAAGTGAGCAGATTTTAGAGAGGCATTGATGAGCTTGTCTATCAATGTGGATTTCTTGTCCACTCTTTCGTTTAGAGCCTGCATTTCCTTAGTTCTCCTTTGCTCCTCATTATTACTTGCGGTCCTTGTAGCCCGAGCATACTCATCACCATAATTCTCTTCACTTTGGGCAAAGTTCTCCACTAGTAGCTCTCCTTGTTCCACGGTGAGGTTTTTAAAACGCCCATTGCTAGCCCCATCCAAGATCCATTTGTGCTCTTGATCAATTCCCAAATAGAAGATACTAAGGATGGCTTCCTTCTTGAACCCGTGATGGGGACAATCTCGAGTATATCCCTTAAGTATTCCCCCATGCCTTATGGAAGCTTTCATGCATGCTTTGCTTGAAATTCGAGATGTCCCTTCTAGTTTGGACCGTTCTTTGTGTGGATTAGAACTTGTTGAGGAAAATCTCCTTGCAATCATCCCAAGAATTTACCAAGTGAGATGGAAACGTTCTCTCCCATTGGCTTGCTTTTCCTCCAAGAGAAAACGGAAACATGATGAGCTTGATGCTATCATGGGGCACTCCTCCGGTTCTAAACGTGTCACACAACCTCTCAAAGGAATCCAAGTGATCATAAGGGTTCTCCACTTTCATCCCCAAGAACCTAGACACTTGAATCAACCTAACCAAGTTTTCTTTGATCTCATAGGCCTTGGCTTCAATTGGAGGAGGGTGGATCCCATATCTCGATCCACGACAACAAGGAGTGTCAAAGCTTCCAACCGTTGGCTTCTCCTTTGGAACTTGGATCGAATTTGATGTCAATTCTTGAGGTTGTGGCATTTCTTGAGGTTGTGGGGCTTGAAGAATGTTCCTTTGGTAGTCCATCTCCAACACCTCAAGTGACCTTGTCTCTCCATCACTTTTCCTTTGGACTTGGTACCCTCTTTGATCGTCCGTATCCAATACTTCAAGTGATCTTGTCTTTCCATTGCACCTTTTTTTGATTTGGTACCTTTAAAAGCACAAGAGAACTAAGGAAGACAACTTAGTGACAATGTACAAGACAAAATTCATCATCTCGATGAAATGCATGCTCTTAGTGGTTTGCATTAACATAATGTAAATAAAAACTTGATATCAAAAAGAACCTAAATCCTATTGACTAAATTAGAACCCCAAATTGGCAACGGCGACAATTGATAAATAGAATTTTATCCTACTTAAGAATCAATCCTAAATACACATGTCATTGTAGTGTTTTAGGTGTCAATCCAATCTAGGGTCTAGTTCAATGCAACGAGAATACAAGACACTCTTTAATTCAAGCAAACAAAGTGGTTTTTGTGATTAAGCTAGTGAACTATCAATTAAAAGACAAGTGACAAGAGCTAAAGACACTAAACGGTGAATAAAACAATGATAAAAAGCGAATTCAATGATAAGGTAATTGAGATAGGGCAATCCAATGGCTAATTAATGATGTCCAATGCTTAATGAAGACTAATCCCTTGGCAAAGATCACTAATCTTAACTAATCCTCTCTAAAGGCATTAATTAATTACTTTACTAATTACTGATTCAAGATCAAATTCTCATTTGTGAATCACTAATTAGCAAGCTTTAAGTTTATCATTCAAGATCAACCAAATAATCACTCTAGACAACTAATCCCTTAGGCTAGAAATGAATATCTCTTGATTAGTTCATCAAGGCATTTCATCAAACACCTTGTGTGCATGAAATGCCTTTTGATCTAAATCCACTTTTTCAAGCTAGATCTACCTTTAAAACCACTAATCAAGAAGGTAAATCATATAATCTAATCCTAGACATCATTAATCATCCATCAAATTACCCTAAATCAACCAAATCCTCAAATCCTAAAAGACTACTCACTAGTCATGAAGAACACAATAAATCTTGTGAAAGAGGTGATGTTAATCATGATTAGGGAATAGGAAATTGAAAGATTAGAGAAAGATGAAAAGATATAAACTCAAACTTGCATAAATCAAAGAGATTTTTAGGAAAAATCCCAAGAACCCTAAAAAGACAAGTCTTTGTTCTAGAGAGAAAAGAGAGAAAAAAAAATGGAAAATGGATAAAAAATGAGATAGATCTAAAAATCAGATCTATAAAATATAAAAAGGTGTTTGCTGAGTTGGGTCGGACCCGGGTCAACCCGGGACAAACCGGATATTGACCCGGCCGAAACATGGATACGTCTTTAGTGAATCGGTCATAACTCCTGAACCTGACATCTGAATTACCTGAATCCAACTCATGTAAACGGCTAACTCATCCCTATACAACTCTTATGAAGACCGTTTGAGTTTATTCATATCGGAAGGCCTTCGTTTTGCTGGTTCTTTGGACGGTGTCGTCTTCTCTGGCCAGACAGATATACCTTCAGTAAATCTATTTTATCTCCCTATACATACGTCCACATAACCCGATTCAAACTCCTGTGTAAAGCGGATTCACTTTTATACAACTTCTATGAAGGTAGTTGAAGCTGAATCGGATTGTAAGGTCCCCGTCTAGCCACATCTTTGAGACACTTTGGACGATGTCGTCTTCTCTCGGCCAGACGGATATACCTTCAGTAAATCATTCTTATCTCCCTATCCATACATCTAAATTACCCGATTCAAACTCCTGTATAAAACTGATTCGCATCTCTATAACTTCCATGAAGGAAGTTGAAGCTGAATCGGAATTTAAGATCCCCGTCTAGCCACATCTTTGAGACACTTCGGGTGAGAGATGTCCAACACCGAGGTCACACATCGGTGTTGGACCTCGGTGCTAAGGTTTTTTTGCTCCTTCTTACTTCAGAGAGGCAATACCGAGCTGTTACACCGATGTGTGATATTGGTGTATTCCCCTGAGGCTTCAATACCGATGTCACACATCGGTGTTGAATAAACTGTCTCGGCCAGACGGACATGTCTTCAGTAAAACGGCCATATCTTCCAAACCACAGGTCCAAATCCCCTGATTCCAATTCCAGTGGCTAGCTAACTCACTCTTCTACAGCTTTCCTAAAGGTCATCCAAGCTTATTCATAACGGAGAGTCTCAGTCCAGCCACATCTTTCGGGTATATCGGATGGACCTTGCACTCTACTTTGGTCCAACTCTCCAAATATGCCCAAATTGCCTCCAATCACCTAGAAAGTACTCCAAAACATGCAAGAACTTACTAGACCTAATGCAATATGTCCTAATCTCTAAATAAGACATAAATACAAGACAAAACCATGATTATGCATGTAAATGACACAAAACTCTAAGTGAGATGCATGCTAAAACATGCAATATATGAGTATATCAGTGTGTAAACTCTCTCTGTAACTACATTAGGTATTTCCTTCGAAACTTTAGGTGTTGATGCGACTGCAGGATCAGTGTCGATCGATACAGGAGTGGTATCAATCGATACACGGGGTATCGATTTGTCCCGTAAAAGTATCTTGATAGGTTTCGATCGATGCTGGCTAGTGTCGATCGATACTGGAGCGATTTCAGAATCCTCATCGTCAAGATCGACGCAAATATCTGCAGTTTGGCCAATTTTCACTCCTGGATTGACCTCTTTTCCACTCTTTAAGGTGATTGCATTGATGTGAGCCCTTGGGTTCTCCCCTTTCCCTGGAAGAAAACCTTCTTGCCTTTTCACAGCCTCTGAAGTCTAAGCAACCTGAGTTTCCAGCTTCTTCTACTGAATATTAATAGTGTCGATCCTTCCACTCATATCATTGTACAGGACATCATCTTCCCATTGAAATCCACAGCTATCTTCTGCTGTCCTTGAACAAGCTGTTCAAACATAGACTCAATCTTGCTATATGGGATCTTAGCAGGTATAGGTTGATAAAATGAATTCTCATAGTTCCTGGTATACCCACTGTTCTGAGATGGTTTCTGGACAAACTTATTCGACCCTCCTTGCTGAGCATTGTTGTTGAAGTTTCTGTTGTTATTCTGACCTTGAAAACCAAATCCACCAATGTAGTTAACATCTTCCACTTCATCCTCATTGAATACCTCAACATCATATGCAAAGTGAACAGCCTTCATCGTCTTGCCCATCAACAGATTGTGCATAGAATCTAACTTGGTTTGAACCTCAACAATCTGCGAACCTTCCATGCCACCAGCTAGCTTCTTGCACTCCATGTCTGCATTCTTGGTACTATTGCTAGATGCCAAGTTCTCAATCAACACATAAGCGTCCTCAGGATACCTGGTGTTAAAATTTCCATTGCTTGCAGCATCCAGAGCCATCTGGTACCTACAATCAATCCCTCTGAAGAAAAGACCCAGCAGCTGAACATTAGTGAACCCATGATGTGGACAATCCCTCTGATATGACCGAAATCTAAGCCAAGCAGCCTTGAATACCTTAGTCGGTCCCTGAGAAAACAGAGAAATCTTATTCCTGAGCTCCTCGGATCGTGCATCATCATAGAAATTGTTCAAGAATGCATTCTTAGTCTCTTCCCAAGTAGTCAGCGACCCAGCTGGCAACTGCTTCAGCCAATAAGCTACATCCCCACCAAGAGAGTATGGGAAGAGCTTACAGAATAGGTAATCATAGGATACTCGATCGCATTTTATGCTTGTAACCAAATCCTCAAACCTCTCAATGTGATCCATAGGGTGTTCATTGGAAAGACCATGGAAAGGGTGCTGACACACAAGAGTGTAGTAAGCAGGCTTCAGCTCAAAGTTGTTTCTCTGAAAAGTAGTAGGGCGAATCGCAGAACGATTGGCGTATAACTGATCAGGCCTGTTGTACTCACCAATTGTCCTACCACGATTAATCACAGCATTCCCTGCGACAATCTCTTCGACAACAGCAGGAGGTGGAATGATGTTCCCCTCTCCATCCAATCGTTGCCCTCTCGCATTGCACAATTGACCCTCTTGGTCTCTCTAAGCACCAACTTCATCTTGAACAAAAACCACTGGATTGTTGTTCATCTCTGCTGGCTTCTTTGCTTTTTTGTTTGCGCATTCCAGAAGTGCTAGCTGATCGTTTGACAGATTAACTAGCGGAATGTTCTTGTTCCTCCTGGTTTCACGATTAGGCATGCACCTGAAAAACAAAAGTCAAGAACGTAAGTAACACAAAAATTCACGACATGTATCGACCGATACCACTAAGGTGTCGATCGATACTGGTCGAACTTAGTCAAAATTCCCAAACTAAAATCTATGACGAATTGAATCCCCGGCAACGTCGCCAAATTTGATAAGGTCAAATTAATACCCTATAAGTACTAAAACTTTGTCAATTGTAATATTTAGGGGTCGAATCCACAGAGACTCAAGAAAACACACAATAGATTGTATATATGAAAATTAAGCTAAGTAATCAATGGAATTGAAAGCAAATATGTAAATTAAACAAGTTGTGATTCGATTGGGAGAAAGATAGGTTCAGAGTATTTCTCAGGAAATCAATGAATGCAATTAAACTAACAAATCAGGGTTCAGGTTAAGCACGGTTCTTGAACTCAAATCACTAAAGTATAATTAACCAACTCTCGTTGCGAGAATTATCTAAGTCTAAATCCTAGAATTCCAAATCTCTTTGTGAATCCTAAAGTCTAAACCAACTTTTAGTTCAAGTTTGATTTGTTCACAAAACAACTAAACCAAATCTCTTTGCGAATAGTTATTTTGCTCACTCTAAGTTCTATCAGGTTTCTCAATTGCACTCTCGTGCCTAATCGATTAACCTAAGATCTAAGTTCCAGGTGATCAATCTAGAATTAGCTTTGAGAACAACCTAAGGTGAAAACCTAATTAAGATTATGAACCTATCAACAATTCAACCTAGCATTCAAAAAAATCCCTTATGAGAACCCTAAACCTAACAGAAGATCTACTCAGACATGGAGATTGCAACAATAAACATGACTGAATAAATACTTGAATAAATAATAAAGAAGAGAGTAAAACAAGGGTTCGAAATCTTCTCTCGGACGAACAGAGTTTCAGACTTGTCTCCCTCCAAAAGCTCTCTCACAAAACCAAAGTAAAATAAAGCATAGCTCACAAAAGTGGCTGTAAATCCTAATAAATAACCTAAGTCACGTTTTGGGGTTTCTTGTAAATAATAAAGACTTCTGGGGCAATTTGCAGTTTCTCAAATCTTCATAAAAGCCGCGATCCTTCTGTCTCTTTGACGGGTATTGATCGATACTCAGGCATCAAATCGGTGTCTCACCTACAGGATCTCTGCTTGGCTCCAAAAAGTTCCAAAATGCTTCAGTATTTCCAATAATGCTCCAAACGTACCTAAAACCTGAAAGGACTCTAAAAGACTCCAAAATACTAGAAAGACTCTATAAAAATATAAAAAGGACTTATATCATGGCTTAAAACAGGTAAAAACCATGATATATCAATAATCTACTAACATAATAGAAGAACTAACCCCGTTTTTAAGCTTCAATGGCAGATGAAGAAGTAGAAGAAGAGTTTTCGTTTCCCAGAAGAAGAGCTCTCGCGATGAATGGGCGCTGAATTCTACGAATCTATTTTTGAGAGAAAAGTTTTTTTTCCTGGCGCCTGATTGGCTGGAATTTTTGGCGTATGATTGTTTTTTTTTTCCTTTTCCCTCCTTTCTGATTGGTCCAAATTTGTTTTGTTCTAATTGGTCGAAATTTCTAAACATACCTTCTGATTTGATGAAATTCCCTTAATTCTCATTGGTCAGCATTTCTTTTTTAATGTCCTACTTTCGAAATTAGAAGGACAAGATAAGGATGTCACATTTCATTAAAAGAAAAGGAGTATGGCAGAATAGCATGGGATCGAGGTGAATAACTCTACACCTGGAGGGACATATGTGAATTTGACCCTGAAATATGTGAGGAGTTGTCGTTTTGATCTCAATTCAATAATGAGTCAACTGAGCTGGAATTGGGCTGAAGACTAAAAGTAGTTGGGCTCGAATAAACCGTATCACATCAGTTTGGGCCCTAATCAGGAAAATGGCCCAAGTCAATAGTCCATATATTCGAAGTCAACTTCGTCTTCAACGTAACAACTGATACGAAACAAAATATAGAGAGAAAGAGAAAACAGAGCAAGAGAGAAAAGATCTTCGGTGGTGAAGCTTCAGATCTTCGTCTTCTGTGATCGGCGGCGACTCGATTCCGGTGGTTGTGCGCGCGGCTTGCGACGGCTACAGCTTGCGAAGTCTCCTTTTTCTCTTTCGGTAAATCGTTTCCGACTCAAGTTTGCATACTTGTTTCGGTACTAGTTGCGATCAAAGTACTTGTTAGGAGATTACTTGTACAATAAAGATCGATAGTGGAAGCATGATTATTTTGTTGCATCCCCAAATGTACTTTCGAGGAAATGGGTGAACAATTGTGTTCTTAGTCCTTTAGTTTTCAATTCCGCAAAGTAAACTAATCGATAAAAAAATAAGAACAAATCGTAGATCACAAGTTGGGATAAAAATTGATTCTGGTTCAAGAAGATTTCTTCACAAGTGGTATCTGATAAGCTTCAACAATGCTATGTTCGTAAGAAGAAGAAGGAAAGAGAGCAAGGAGTCAAAGAAAGAGCTGACGTGGCAGGAGTTGTTTGACTAAGCTGAATTGTCAAAGAGAAATACTCATTTTCTTTTATCAAGTTTACGATTGTAGCTATTAAAAGGTTGTTCTCGGCATTTTGGGACGGGACTTTGTTTTTCGATTTGTTAGTTGAGACTAGAGAGTCTTGAGTGCGATCACGGATCGTGAGATAAGGTGATTGAGGATTTCACAAATCCGATATCTCTTGTTGACATTTCGATTACATGGTCAGTGACTGTGTGAGTCTTGATCTTCATTCTTAACAAATGGTGCGATTGTGACACGATCGAACACGCGAGCGGTGCGATGGCGCTGATCGGAGACACAGAGAAGCAGATCGACGAATTTGGGAGAAGCATAGAAGAAATTCATTCCGAGCTGAAGATTCTAACAGCTGGATGTTCGTTACTTTCCGAAGCAACGGCGGAGTCAGATCGGAAATTGGAAACTATAACCGCGGAGTCGACGAAGCGATTTGAGGCTTTGGAGAGACAGATGTTCGCGTTATCACAGGCGATTGGGCGAATTGAAGCTAATCAATTCAACTCCCGCCCTCACGGCAAAGACATTGCGAAAAATCCCGACGCAAATACTCAGGGACCGATTATTATTCCTGATGCTCAACCGGAAGTCTCGACTCTAGGTTCTCGGGGAATTGATGTGGTTTTAGCAACTCGTGAATCTCTGTTAAAGAAAATTGATCTACCTGTGTTTGATGGTACAATGCCTTACGGGTGGATTTGTCGGGTTGAGAGATATTTCAGAATTGGTCAGTATACAGAAGCAAATAAAATGGAGTTGGTTTCGTTATGTTTGGAAGGTCGCGTACTCAATTGGTTTGAAGGAGAGTTAGCAGAAGCTCCGTTTACGGATTGGAGACAGTTTAAGGACCGTATGTTAGCTAGATTTGCGGTCTCCATTGATGAAGAGCCAGGAAAACGATTATGTAGCATCACTCAGTCAGGATCAGTGCAGGATTATATCAGTGAATTTGAAGAATTAACTGCACAAGTGACAGGGATTGATGAGCAGAACTTGGTCAATATTTTTTACAAAGGTCTAAAAACAGAGATGAAGGAGGTGATCAAACTTAAAGAACCTAAGGGTCTAACGGCACATAAAGCAGCAGTAGTGAAGATGGAAGATAGCGTTTTGTGTCAGGTTTTGAGTGGGGTTAAGCTGGGAGATAATAAATCTGGGCGACACTATACATATCCTACTTTCAAACCATCTACAGCAACTATCAACAAAAATTTATCTGCTCCGGACAATAAAAGTAGCACGGTTGCAGGTCAGAAGCAACTACAAAGACCTCGACTACATCTAACTGAAGCAGAATTGAAGTACAGAAAGGATAACAGGCTTTGTTTCAAGTGTGGAGAGAAATACTTTAGAGATCATGTATGTCCTCAAATGGCTCTACAGGTGTTGGTGGTGCTTAATGGTCTAGAGTTAGAGGTATTGGAGGATACTATGATGTATTTGGAAGAAGAGGACATTGAACCAGTACCTAAGTTGATGGCGTTATCCTTCAATGCATTTTTGGGATTGGATTCTCCCTCCACAACAAAACTCAAAGGTGAAATAGGACGTCATACAATCACAGTGATGCTAGATAGTGGAGCTACGCATAATTTTGTCTCACCGACACTGGTAAAGCGAGCTCACTTATCTATCACCGATAATCCTAATCTTCAGATTTTGTTGGGAACTGGTGTTTCTGTTCACGGTTTAGGCATATGTTCTGCAGTGACTTTCAGTCTGCAGGGCTTATCCTTTACTAGTGACTTTATATCGCTGGAATTAGGAGGTGTGGATGTCGTCTTGGGAGTTCAATGGCTCAGAACACTTGGGAAATGTCTGGTTGATTGGGACTTACATGAGTACAGTTTTAACTACAAAGGAAGAATGGTATCACTTAAAGGGGATCCTGAGCTTCTTCATCCAAAAGTCTCTTTGAAGTCATTGATTTCTATGAGTGGAGTGCAACATAGTGGAGTGAAATTATGGCTTGGCAATACTCAGGTGGTCTCGACTCCAACTACACCGATTCCACCCGTCATTAAATCTGTGTTGGATAGTTTTGAGCCAGTGTTTAGAGCTCCAACTGGGGTGCCACCTTTCAGGGGTAGGGAACATTCAATCACATTAAAAGCTGGTTCCGAAGCTATTAGTGTGCGGCCCTTCAGATATCCACAAGCACATAAAGATGCTATGAAGGCGTTAGTAGAAGAAATGCTGGAAAGTGGAATCATAAGACCGAGCAGAAGTCCATTTTCCAGCCCAGTTCTTTTAGTTAAAAAGACGGATGGTTCTTGGCGATTTTGTGTAGATTACAGAGCCCTCAACAGAGCTACTGTGGCTGACAAATATCCCATTCCCATGATTGATCAACTACTTGATGAACTGCATGGAGCTGTGGTTTTTTCCAAGTTAGATCTCAGGGCAGGGTATCATCAAATCAGAATGGAAGAGGAAGACATTCACAAGACTGCTTTCAGAACACACGATGGCCATTATGAGTTTCTTGTTATGCCTTTTGGGCTAACAAATGCTCCAGCCACGTTTCAGTCATTGATGAATGACCTTTTTCGACCTTTTCTTGGGAAATTTGTATTGGTCTTCTTTGATGATATTCTTATCTACAGCAGAAGTGAAGAAGATCATGCTACACACCTACGAATGGTGATGCAAGTGTTTACAGAAAACCAACTATTTGCTAATAAAAAGAAGTGCTTGTTTGGCCAGACCCAAGTTGAGTATCTAGGACATGTCATCTCTGCATATGGTGTGGGGACTGATCAAAGTAAGACTGTCTCTATGAAGCTATGGCCAACACCAAAAAATGTGAAGCAGTTAAGAGGTTTCTTAGGGTTGACAGGCTATTACCGTCGTTTTGTGAAAGGATATGGGGCTTTAGCAAAACCATTGACGGACTTATTGAGAAAGGATCAATTCATTTGGTCACCAGCTGCTCAAGTTTCCTTTGACACGTTGAAACAAGCTATGGTGTCTGCCCCTGTTCTTGCTCTCCCTGATTTTCAGAAACTGTTTGTGGTTGAATCAGATGCTTCAGGGTTTGGGTTAGGAGCAGTATTGATGCAGGACAATAACCCGATTGCCTATTTCAGTCATGGTCTAACACCCAGGGAACAATTAAAACCTGTGTATGAAAGAGAACTCATGGCAGTGGTTATGGCAGTGCGTAAGTGGAAACATTACTTGCTTGGGAGAAGATTTGTGGTACACACTGACCAGAAGAGTTTGAAATATTTGTTGCAGCAGAGGGAAGTTAATATGGAGTATCAAAAATGGCTGACAAAGCTATTAGGGTATGAGTTTGATATACTTTATAAACCAGGTATTGAGAACAAGGCAGCAGACGGTTTATCTCGTATTGAAGCTC
The DNA here is from genome assembly GCA_030161315.1 of Eutrema japonicum. Lineage (NCBI taxonomy): Eukaryota > Viridiplantae > Streptophyta > Magnoliopsida > Brassicales > Brassicaceae > Eutrema > Eutrema japonicum. The sequence goes on from BSQW01000013.1 coordinate 48,274,974, forward strand.
ATGGTTCCTTGGCGATGACACTACTTTCGTATACAGTGCCTACCTCTATTCAAATTCAAGACTTGTATGCAGAAATGGCTGAAGATACTGCGATTCAACAGTTGATTACAGAGCTGAAGCAGGGTACACTTAGAAGGGAGGGGTATGCCGTGATTGATGACACATTATGGTATAAACAGAGATTAGTCATTCCACACACCTCTCGATTCATCCCTGTGATTCTGTATGAGTGTCATGATGGTTATTTGGGTGGACACTCAGGGGTTTTAAAGACACTAAAGAGGGTCCAGCAATTATTTCATTGGGAGGGCATAATGAAGACAGTTCAGAAGTATGTTGCTGAATGTCAAGTTTGCCAAACCCATAAATATTCAACTTTATCTCCTGCAGGACTGCTACAACCCTTACCTGTTCCAAACCGCATCTGGGAAGACTTATCTATGGATTTTATTGAAGGCCTTCCTGCTTCAAATGGTTACAACGTGATTTTTGTGGTGGTGGACAGATTAAGCAAGTTTGCTCACTTCATTGGGTTAAAGCATCCTTTTACAGCTACTGATGTTGCGAAGAAGTTTATTGCAGAAGTGGTACGTCTCCATGGTTTTCCCACTTCTATTGTGTCAGATCGAGATAAGATCTTCTTGAGTTCGTTTTGGAAGGAGCTGTTCAAATTGGCTGAGACACAGTTGAAGTATAGCACCGCGTTTCACCCTCAAACGGATGGTCAAACAGAAGTTCTTAACCGTTGTTTAGAAACTTACCTGCGTTGCTTTGCATCTTCACACCCGCGAACATGGTTTAAGTTTCTGAACTGGGCGGAGTTATGGTACAATACCTCTTACCATACTTCTTTGAAGACAACACCGTTTAAGATTGTATATGGGAGAGATCCTCCTGGGATTATAAGGTTTGAGGCTGGATCTACTGCTAACTTCGAGTTGGAAGTGATGTTAAAAGAGAGAGACGCGATACTCTCTCTGTGTAAAACGCATTTGATTCATGCTCAGCAACTCATGAAAAATAATGCTGATAAACACAGGAGGGACATCGAATATACAGTGGGTTCAATGGTGTATTTGAAGCTTCGACCGTACAGGCAACAGTCTGTGGCTCGAAGGGTTTGTCAAAAGCTGTCTGCTAAGTATTTTGGGCCTTATGAGATTGTTGAACGAATTGGAAAATCAGCGTATAGATTGCAGCTTCCCCAAAGTTCGCAGATCCATCCAGTTTTTCATGTCTCCCAATTGAAGGCGGTGTTGGGTCAATATCACCAGGTTTCTCAGCTCCCTCCTACATGTTCTGAGTTAACTGATGTTGTGATTGAACCAGCGGACATTCGGGATACGCGTTACAACGACTCTGGGGGATTGGAGTTACTAATTCAGTGGAAGGGACTTCCTGTTCATGACAGCACTTGGGTTTTGTTCAAAGAATTCAAGCAACAGTTTCCAGATTACAAGCTTGAGGACAAGCTTAGTCTCAAAGAAGGGGGTATTGATAAGCTTCAACAATGCTATGTTCGTAAGAAGAAGAAGGAAAGAGAGCAAGGAGTCAAAGAAAGAGCTGACGTGGCAGGAGTTGTTTGACTAAGCTGAATTGTCAAAGAGAAATACTCATTTTCTTTTATCAAGTTTACGATTGTAGCTATTAAAAGGTTGTTCTCGGCATTTTGGGACGGGACTTTGTTTTTCGATTTGTTAGTTGAGACTAGAGAGTCTTGAGTGCGATCACGGATCGTGAGATAAGGTGATTGAGGATTTCACAAATCCGATATCTCTTGTTGACATTTCGATTACATGGTCAGTGACTGTGTGAGTCTTGATCTTCATTCTTAACAGTATCATAGCACTAGGTTTAAGCGCATGAGGGATTACAGTCCAGTAATCAAGTGCGTTGTGATCTTATTTAAATATTCGAGGATTTTGAGGTTGTGTGTTGTTTTGAGGTGACTGTTGAAAGTTTCTTGTTAATCTTCGGAATTGTGGTTTTCATTGCATAACTACGTTGGAGGTTGTACACAAATTTGAGATGGAGAAGTTTGATGGGAAAGGGGATTTCGGAATGTGGAAGTTCAAGATGATAATGCAATTAGAGCTTCAAAGATTCGGGAAACTGATTAAAGAAATCACAGGGGAAGCACCATCATCAACAATTAAAGGAAAAGAAAAGGATGAATCTACTTCTGATTCAAAACTAGAAATAATGTTGACTGAGGAACAAAGACAAGAAAGAGATATCAGAGCTATAAAGATTATTGAAGACTCCGGAAGAGCAAATATATGATTGTCTACGGGAACACAATTTGAATTCATTGATGTGTTATACTCTCTCAAGTCTAAAAGGGTTAAAAGGACACAAAGAGAGAATACATACCCCAAGTTAGGTATGTTGTTGATTCTAGAGTGAGATTCCGTTCGAGATGGACATGAAGTGTCATCATCTCGAGGGAAATAATTATGGAATCCCACATCCATAGTAAGTGGAACATCCAGAAGATTATATTCACACTCACAATGGACTTTGATGAATCATTTATAAACCAAATCCAGAGGATTTCAAGATTAATCATGTTAAGGCATTAAAAGTATTTTGGAGAAACTACATGCATTCTCTAATAGATTAGACTACACAAAAATTTGGTATAATGGAGAAAATGAATATAGTAAACCAGAAGTTTATTGAAAATCTCATTGCTTGGCATGACCGGTTAGGCCATTTCGGTTCAATAGTAATGCGAAAAAGAATAAGAAATTATGTGGACATTCATTAAAGAACCAGCGATTCATATGTGTTATCTATAAAGCAAGTTGATAATGCGGCTTTCATTATCCAATAAATTTAGAATATATTAATTTTCTGGTACGTATACAAGGAGATATTTTGGACTGATCACCCATTATGTATCTTTGCGAAAGTATTTGGTTAATTTATTAGAGTGAAACCGCATTGATTCACATTATGCCAACGAATAATTTTGAGTTCTCCTCACAATTGGTTTTTGGTCAGGAACCATATATTTCCCATCTAAATTTTTTGGATGTAATGTTGCTCCACCACATTGATCTAAGATGGGACCTCAAAGGAGGTTAGGAATATATGTTGGATATGAATCTCCCTTAATGTGTAAATATATTGAGCCATCAACAAGGGATAAGGTTCCATTTACATATTGTTATTTCAGTGTGTCAGTCTTTCCAACAATTAAAGGGGGGAGAAAAAAATAAACAGCTGGAAAAGAAAATCATTGAAAGAAATTATCTTGATCCTTATAAAGAATGTGCACTAACATTTCAAAAGATAATTCATTTGAAAAGTTTAGCAAATTTGATGCCAGGAGAAGTGACAAAGTCACATATACCAACTGTGCTCCAATTAATATTGATGTCACGTAGGACAATATTAACTGCTATTGAGTCTAGAGATCGCATGAAACGTGATAGACCTATTGGTTCCAAAGATAAGAATTCTCGAAAAGAAATGGAGCATATTATAAAAATGGCAAGCCCGAGGAAGCAAATTATTATGAATGATCTAGGTACATAATAATCATAATGATAAGAGATTTCAACTAGTTGCGTCATGTCTAGAATAAAATAGAACCAAAAACAAATCGAAGTCGATAATAATTTTGCATGCAATGAAGCAGTTGATGAGAATTGAGGATCATAAATCGCGGTAGAAGAAGATTTATTGAAAAATGTACATAAGGTGATGATTGGCCAATCCTAGAAAAAGCTAGAGAGGCAGAGTTAAAATCTCTTGCATATAAGCATTTGGACCAGTAGTTCGTACACTTGAAAGTGTAAAACTAGTAGGACATAAGTGGATCTGTATGTGAAAGATGAATGAAAGTGATATATGAAGAGATATACTTTCTTGTGGTGGATACAACTATTTTTCATATCCCTTATTAGTCTGACAATGAGAAAAAGACTTGATGTAGTTCCAGAAGAATTTAAACTGCCAGAAGCAGGCAGAATGATTTAAACTGCTAGAAGCAATATACAAGGATTTAAGCTCCTAGAAGCAGCAAATTCTAGTTCTTGAAAACATTAGGTATTGGACTGAATTAAAGCAAATATGTTTCATGGGGTATACTCTTAAATTGAATAGTATAAGGTAACGGATATACCCATGTGTATTTATCAAAAGACTATGGATCAATGGGATCCTTGATTTGAATATAATCGAAACTCATGAAGAGTCATCGGTAGTCGAAATTTGGAAGAAACGATTTTGGAAAGACAACATTGTCTTTAGATTTTTCGAATTGTAAATCTAAGGAAAGAGATATTGTCTCAAAAGATCCTTAATTACAAGATGTTATACAAAAATGTTTATATATTTGGTCTTGGAGTATTATACACAAAATGATATTTGAGCAAGTTGTTGATCTCTATCATGATTGAAAGATGTGCTTTCGTATGACAAGAAAGAAAGCCAACATAATATCTTTTACAAGACTAGCATGAATAACTTGTATGTACAAATATGTATAACATGAATATCTAGAAGACTGTAAGTAAAAGGAATTTGGCATCAAGTCCAAGTAAACCCAAAAATGATATTCTATGTGAAAGGGATGTTATGGACCAGAAGTCCAATAACCTGAGAAATTATGATAATCATATGAGTGTATTAACTAAGGTTATGCTTATATCAATTCCCTAAAGATGATATATATGATTGGAATGTATCTCTTGAAGAAGATGCTTCTAGGGGAAAACATATGATGATGTGTATAGTTGTACTCTTTTTCCTTATCATAGTTTTCATCCCACTGGGTTTTTCTATGACAGTTTTAACGAGACAACAAAGAACACGCAAATGATAGACACCTAAGGGGAATGTATATATGAAAGTCTATCACAATTCCAAAGATTATTGAGATCATTAGAAGCAAAGAGAATTATCAAGATGGATCATCTGCGACACCCATTAATTGCAGAAGAATGGCGATGTACGTTTATTACAAATTCGTTCAAGTAAAGATTTGGAGACTTATTTATCAAGACGTCTCCAACTGCTACTTCCAAGAAGCTAGTTCCTCATATTGGATCGCATCGTCTCAAACATTTCAAGTGATGTACTCGTAAAGGGGAGTAATAGCGCGCTACACTCTTTTTCTCTTAACTATGATTTTTCCTATTGGATATTCCTTGTAAAGTTTTTAATGATACATTATCTGACGCGCATTACGAATAATGGACATCCAAGGGAGAGTGTTATGAATATTATGTTTTTTACGTGGATGCCCATTATATGCTCATTAGAAGGTTCTAAAATATTCTATGTTTACTTATTTCTCAAGTTCAATTTGTTCTCCAAATCTTTGTATAATTATATATATCTCTTATTATTCATGGAATAAGACACAGTAATTTTCTTTCAATCATTTATTCACAACATTATTAAGATTTTACACACTCAAAGAGAATGTGTTCCAAGAAATTGAAACATTAGTGGGAGATTTTTTTTTCTCTCATGCGATCTATATCTACTATATATACCATTTATAACATGAGAGTGGATGTCAAGGAAATGTACCTAGCTACAAGAATCGGAGGGATACAAGAGGGTGAAGGTAAAAGTAGTCATATGCCATAAGAAAGAAGGGAAACTGTTAAAACTCTATAAGCACAAAGCTCTCCAACTGCTGATATTTTTTGCAATAGATTATGTTGAGCCCTTCATTTTGTCTAATGTTCTAAGAGAAGTGGACAAACTTTTCAATTTTCTGGAACAATTTCTTTTGGAATTGCAAAAGAGTAGCGTTGATGATATTCTCTATGTATCAACTTGAGAATAAAACATCGCATCTTCTTGCTCCCGTTATTCTTTTACGTTTTTGTTTACATCCGCCAAGAAGTTTCATTGTTACATTTGGTATTAGTATTTTTCTTTCATATTTGAACTCATATGTGAGACGCGTTCAACTAAACTATACTAGGATTTAATCCACGCTAATTATAGCGCAGAGTAATATTTTTATAGAAATTGTTTTGAAATTTAAGAAAATTATTTTTGTCTTAATTTTACAATATAACTAACTAATGATTATAGATAAAGCTGTCAATTTGTAATAATTTATCTATTTAATCTATTTTGCAATGAACTAAAATATTATTCGGGCTAACCCGCAAAATTTTATAATCTTGAAACACAACTCTAATATACACAGTTAAATGACTCTAGTTTTTGTGGTTAGTTTACGAACTTTTTTAAAAAATAGTTTTCGTGTGCCTAACTTTTTATAAAATTAGTAAAATATTTTTCAACTTTTTTTTTGATATATATTCAAATAAAATATAATAAATTATAATAAAAATATATCCAGATTTTGAATAGATTGTTTTTGAATATATATGAATTGATTATTATTTTAAAATATATAGTATTAAAAATAATTAAGAAATTAAATAATAAATAATCTCTTTAATGCAAAATATATACTTTCCATATTCTAATCAATAATTTTAAAAGACTATTATATCTTTTCCTATTTCAATTATTCTTTTTTATTTATAATGGTATTTTATGTAATAACTTATAAAACAAAGTTCATTTTTAAAAAAAACTTCTTAAATAATATTATAGAGATTTTGCAGGATATACTAGAAAATTCAATCAATTGCATTTATTAATTAGAGAGAACCGGTCAAAAATTAATCTATCTAATGTTCTAGCTGGTTTATTATCTAGTTAACCGTGTGTTGTAATCAAAGTTTTGAATGGGCCGGTTTCCATTTTGTTGGGCCGAATGAGCATCTATTTTGTACTAAAACTTCTCTAAAAACCCTAATTCCGGAAAATAAAACTAAAACTCGATAGGAGTGGGAGATGGGAAAGAGACAAGTTATGCATCTGACCTGATTCGGGGCATCGACTTCGAAGATGTTGGTTTTTAAAATTTGAATTTTGCGGAATTTGTATGTTTATGTGTTACTTTTGAGATTTGGTCTACAAGATTCACCAGTTTAAGGTGAAAACTCATTAATATATCCCTAAGGGTTAATAGAATGAGTTGGCATTTTGTAAGTACAGAAAATTCTAAATGTTGTTAATGGTAACTATATAATTTTGTATGTTTTGTTTCACTCTTTTGAATGTAATGTTATCGTTGACATGCTTCTGAAAATCTTGTTCCGAGTTTCTAAATATACATGCTTCTGAATGTATACTTAGAAATTATCCCAATTCCTTAATTATAGAATAATCGACTATGAATAAGCGCTCTCTCTCTCTCTCTTTTGACAATCAGATCACACGATGGCAGTGAACATTCCACGGGATTTGGAAGATGAAATACTCTCTAGAGTTCCAGACAAATCTCTTGCAAGATTCAGATCAGTATGCAAGCAGTGGAACTCGCAGCTTTTAGAGGAGACCTTCCTCGAGCAGCACTCGTCTCGTATGCACAACTATGGCGGTGAACAACATCGTCTGCTAATAAGAAACGGCCGTAGTAGGATATCATCCGTGGGCAGCGTCGCGGAGCAGCAACAATAAAACATGGTCAATCCGTATTTAACAATCGAGGACCTCTCCCTCCTAAGAAGAAACGTCTCTCATGAGTTTCGCAAGAGGATCAAAGTGTACAAGATTGTTCACTGCACTGGTCTATTGTTGTATATCATGGACAACCAGCTTTTGATATGGAATCCATCATTGAAAGAGACACGATGGGTCAAATGCGGCAGTGACTTTCACTGGTTTGACGATGCCTACGGTCTTGGATTCATCCGCCAATCACCAACCCACCGCGACTACAAACTCGTAAGGTTTCGATGTGCTCGTAATGAGAGAGATCGACCTCCAAGGGTTGAGGTATACGAATTCACATCTAATACGTGGAAGGTTATAACTGATACTATTAGTTTTGATTGGTAACTTAGAGTACCATTGTCGAGTGTGTCTCTAGGGGGAAGTCCTTACTGGATTTGTCTTGGAGCAGACTCTTCTAAAGCTTTCATACAAAGCTTCGATTTTTCCAAAGAAAGATTTCAATTCTTGGATCACCTTCCTTTTGGGTATGATGAGTATAATCCTCTTGCACTTGAGACCTTCCGGGGAAATCGGCTTTCCTTGTTAGTGCAATGCCATCAAACAAAGAAGATATCTATATGGGTCAGGCATTTGATCACGCCTTGGACCATACTAATGGTCGTGGATATACCAAATTTTCCGCTGCTGTGTCAACCTTCCCCACGAGTAAATATCATCCGGCCCTGGTTATATCGTAGTCACTTCTCTATCAATTATTTTGTTGATAGAAACGATACACTATTCGCATCTTTATTTGACGAGAAGACTAGATCTGCTAGCGTTTACAGAGTCAGAGACAAGGAGTTCCAAAAAGTTTTTGTAGACACTGCAGGAACTCGTGCAGCTACGTTCCCAGTTTAGCTCGTCCTCATGGGTTTTCCAAGCAAGACACAACTCGGATACGATGGAGAAAAAAGAGATTCAACTAGTGTTTTGCTCTTTTTATGTATGTTGCTTGCTTTTACTCTCAACCACCTCTTCTTTCTTGTTTTCTTTTTCTTGGTAGTTCAAGCAAACGGAAAGGATAATTGAGTTTGGTCGAATGTTGGTTTATAATTGAGTTTGGTCGAATGAATTTAATATTAAGTAAACTAGTTTTGCACCTACGCTACGCGTGGGTATTAAAAATCATATGCGGGCAATTATATTTATTGATATATTATTTTGTATATAATGGTGATTGTAATAATATATATTTAAAATATTGCAATTTTAATTTCATTAATTATATATAGTTTTTGAGGTTTCAACGGTTTTGTTTTGAATCTATTTCCATTTAAAAACGTATTATATGGTCGAACATTTATAAGTTAATTACCAAATGCAACTAAAAGTGTAACAAAGTAATCAAATGCTATTTAATAATCATAGTATTGACACAAGTTCAAATATTATACATAACTTTTTTAAATCAAGAAAATATTTTTTTTAATCATTTTCAGTTTCATTTTCGTTATATATGTTTTCTAATAAAACAACAAATAAGTAATAAAGTTAAAAGTTATTCTATTTCCTTAGATAATTTTACCAATACAAATTTCTGATTTAATCGACTAAATTGGGAGAGAGAAAAACAACTCTTGCTTTCACATTTGTGACAACTTCAATTTTGAAACTGAGACAATAGATGAATATGAAATAAATTTTGAAACTAATTTAAAATCACAAAAGATCGACGATTTTTGTCAGTTTTATCTTGAATATGTAAAGACCGGACTTTTGTCTTGTAGCATATTGGTTGTTGTAATTTTTAAATGATTTTTTCATCATATTCATTTTCATTCTCGTTATATCTGATTTCTATAAAAACAATAAAAAAAAAAAAACAAAAATTACTCTCCTTCCTTAGTTACTTTAATCAATACAAAATTTCAATTTAATCTACAAATCGAAAAGAAATGAAAGAAACACAATTTTTGCTCTCGTATCTAAGAAAAAAAATCAATTTTGAAACCAAAATAATATATCAATATGGAATGAACTTTGAAACAACTTTATAATAACAAAAAAACCGACAAACTACATATGGTTTTTGTAAGTTTTACCTTTAAAAAATAGAACCCGGAATATTTTATGGTGATATGTTGGTTGTGGTAACTTTTTAATGGTTCTTTGATGAGATCATAAACCTAAGCGATGATGATTTAATTCTCATACTTATAGGTCATTGCAAATAATATTGAAATAACAAACATTATTTTATATCTGAGAAGATTGTTTTACACATGCATATTCATTTTTTCTTCATTATAGTCGTCTTTCTCAATCCATAGATGAATTCTTTCTTATGCCGTTCTTTTATTTTTTTTATTCCATCATATCATAACTTTGATCAAGAAGACAATTAAGTAGGCAAAATCAATATAACTTACATAAAAATTCAAAAAAAAATGAATAACAAATAGAACAACTCAAAATAAAGAACTCCTACATTGATTTAGGGATGTCAATCGGGCTGGCCCAGCCCTGTCCGAAACCCAGAAAGCCGCATATATTTGAGCTCGGCCTGGCCCGAAAAAAAATCGGGCCTATATTCTAAAGCCCGGCCCGGACAGGGTTCTAGGGCTTTTCGGAATTTTTCGGGCTTTTCTTTACAAAAACAAAATTCACAATTCTCAAATGAAAAATAATTAAAACAAAATATTTATCAAAATAAATCTAAATTGAAATGTATTATATCAAATCCAATTAAATTGAAAAGCAAAAGTTTGACAAAAAATACAGATAAAATTCAAATAAATTATATTACCAAATAAAACATAAAATCAAAACACTTCAAATCTAGGTAGTAGAGTTTAGATTAGAATCTCTTTCATCGTTTTCTAAATCCTCATCACCATCAAGAGTTATAGATTAAAAAAAAGTAAAATAATATTAAGCTATTAGATGTATAAATTATATAGAAATGTCATTGAAAGTCTATAGATAAAGATTTTAAAAATATGAAGTAAATAGGGATGAATGATAATGGTACATGGATCACGAAATGTAAACTCATCCAACCAAGTGCATGTACAAATCAGTGCTTCAACGTTTCTTGGTAAAAGGCAATTTCTATATTTATCCAAAATATACGCACAATACTAATTAAATGTAGACTCTGATGCCACTGTAGTTATCGGAATACTTAGAACATCACATGCCATACGAGCTAACTCACCATAAAGTTTTGACTGACATTTCCACCATTATAAAACATTCATGTCTTCATAAAAAGTCAGTTCCAACATATCGTCTTCTAAGTATAAAGTCAATTTAGACTTTCCTTCTTTTATAATAGTACATTTTTCATACGATTTGAAATCATATTATAAGTATAACGCCCCGACCGCCCCTACCTGTGGGCCCCATGCCCTCTCTCGGCCCGTGGGCCCCACCCTTGTCCGACGGCCGGTGCGTTAGTCCGGGAGGCTTGTAATACTTGTTTACTGACCCTGCAATCACCACGTGATCTTTCCCCGTGTTTTGTCCTCACTCACACGATACCGCGAATCACTTCCCGGTAGGTCACCCATCCTTAAATTGCTCCAGCTCAAGCACGCTTAACTCTGGAGTTCTCTCTGGAAAAGTTCCCGAAAAGATAAGTGCACTTTGGTGACATAGGTAGCCAAATCAATTCTTATAAGCCTCTCCGCATATACCAGAAATCGGGATGTTACAATCACCCCCACTCATAGAGCGCAACGTCCTCGTTGCGCACCAGGATCGTCACCCTAGACGGTGTGAGCCCACCTGACTCCACACACGTGTTTGGGTTCGGCTCTGATACCACTTATAACGCCCCGACCGCCCCTACATGTGGGCCCCATGCCCTCTCTCGGCCTGTGGGCCCCACCCTTGTCCGACGGCCGGTGCGTTAGTCCGGGAGGCTTGTAATACTTGTTTACTGACCCTGTAATCACCACGTGATCTTTCCCCGTGTTTTGTCCTCACTCACACGATACCGCGAATCACTTCCCGGTAGGTCACCCATATTTAAATTGCTCCAGCTCAAGCACGCTTAACTCTGGAGTTCTCTCTGGACAAGTTCCCGAAAAGATAAGTGCACTTTGGTGACATAGGTAGCCAAATCAATTCTTATAAGCCTCTCCGCATATACCAGAAATCGGGATGTTACAATAAGCGTACCCAAATTTAATAAGACATAGGTAATCAAATAGTTATGTGTTTTTTGGGCTAGCCCGAGCCCGATCGGGCTAAGCCCAAAAACACACTAGCCCGAATGGGCTTAGCCCATAAGGCCCGATTTTTTTGGGCTTTCATTTCTAGGCCAGAGCCCGATGTTTTTCAGGGCCGGGCCAGGTCGGCCCTTTGGTTTTGGCCCTAATTTGCACCCCTACATTGATCATTGATCTATGATAATCCCAATCCGAATATGAAAATATAATTTTTCCATCCTTTTTGCACTATCTATTCCATGCGATCGTGTAGAAAGTTTTTATGGATGTGCGGCAAAACTTTAGATGCTAATATAGATTATAATTATTGGTTATTTAAATCCTATGTGGATAGCCTTAGAATCAAATAACTTCAACTTTTATAAATAACATATATATTTTTTCAACTTTTATAAGTAACATATATATTTTTTTAGATAATAAATTATTTTTGTAACAAAAATTGTGATAAAATTACTCTATCATAATAAACAAAGTGTTCTCTAAAAACGTGTGCGTATACACACATGTAAAGAGATTTTACGATTATATTTATTCTTAGTTATTTATATAATTAAGACTACTATTTTAAATTAAGAAATTTTTCTAATGTAATATCATGTTGGTTTTTTATTGTTAATGTAAATTTTATACATAATTTCCTTATTTTTTATTAATCATATTAGAATCTATAAACCTTTTAAATTTTGAATGTTGATGTAGACCAATAAAATAGGAAACTAAGACACGATTTCCTTATTTTTTAAAACTCATTATTTTGATTAATTTACATTATTTGTCGTTTTACGTTTTTCCTTTTTTATATTTGGCAAATATTAATTTATTGTAAACGCTGATATAGACCAATAAAATCAATTTTTAAAATCTTATGTGGATAACTTTATAAGCATATAGCATCAACTTTATGTGGATAACTTTATAACGGATGTGTGTGTTATTAGTTGTGACTTTTAGATAAGTTTAAGTAGTTTTATTTCAAAAGTCAAAAGTACGAAGATACACAACTTTTTACTTTGTAATGTTTGAAACCTATTTAAGACAGATGTTGTCTTAATGTAAATGTATCGAAATAAATGAGAAATTTTTCAGATTTAGTATGTTTTCTTTTCTCTCGTCCAATGCCGTTTCACTTTACTTATCATAAACCAATTCCATCAGTATGCTCTATACAAAAAGTAAAGGCTTCTAAAATGGTATAAAATGGTATAAGAGCAAAATCCAACAAACGGAAAGGATAACACAGCGTTTATAATTTCTAACGGTTACACTAATTCTTTGGCCGAAAATTAATCATAAAAAAATAAAATAAAATCGGCAATGGCTTGAAATCTCCATTCTTTGGCTAGTTCATTATTTATATTTGGATGCTCATATCGCTTTCATGGCCCCTTCTTATTCGTGTTAGATATACGGAAATTGGCACAACGCAATGCGATTAAGTAAATATGAAGTCTTTCCATAACATCACATGCTAAACTTAGATATGGAATGTGGAACCGATTGTTATTACATTATAAAACTAAAAGCATATTACGAAATTCAACAACGTAGACACGATTAAGACTTTTAATTCATTAAAAAAAAAAAACACAGAAGGAAGAGATATTATTATTAAGAGTGAAAACCAACGATCTATGCCGGAGCATTCACACGGACGGCGCTGGGTTTTCACCTGCTCCAGCAGCCTTGGCCGTGTTGATCACGTCAACCACCACCTGAAGGTGCTCACTACCGCCATTGGCGGAGACGGTTGTAACAGACGCGTACCCAACAAGGCTCCCTAGAGATTCTTTCGATCCAACAAAAACCACTGGTATTCCTTTCTCAGTTGCTAGGGCTAGAAGCTCACCCAAAGATGTTGTATGCTCAGTACCATCAGCTACAAGGATCAAGCTAGTGTCTCCGTTTCGGAGTGATATGGTCGCTATCGATGGATCAAAAATGCAAATTGAATTAGAATTAGTTAATTGTTTAAGCCAAAATTTTGTGTATATAAATTATTATAAAGTAATATTTTGTGTCAAAATCACTACAAGAAAACAGGTGGAAATCCGACGGAAATTCCGACGGCAATAATTCCGTCGGAAATTTCCGACGGATTTCCGACGGATTTCCGACTAACTTCTCATCCGTCGGACATCCGTCGGAAATCCGTCGGAAATATTAACCCGTCGGAAATCCGTCGGAAATTCCGACGGATTTCCGACGACAATAATCCGTCGGACACTTTCCGACGGATTTCCGACGACTTTTTGACGCTGCCGACATACTGCCGACGGATTTCCGACGACGTTCATCCGTCGCGGATTTCCGACGGATTTCCGACGGATATCCGACGGATGTCCGACGGATATCCGACAGATGCCGACATGGCTGCCGACATGGTTGCCGACATCGATAATATCTACTTTATATCCGTCGGAAATCCGTCGGAAAATGACAAAATTTTCTTTATAAAAACGTTTCCACGCTTCATTTATAAGCACAACCAAAAAAAATCTCTGTTATCTAATTCCTTACGAAAATGTCTTCTTCAAATCCTTATAATTATTTTCGATCATGGATGGACAAGCCTCATCAAATTCCGGACACGAGCCTAGTTACGGAGGAATTCAAAAAAGGTCTACAGGAATTCATGGCATTTGTGGGTATGCAGAAGAAAGCAAAAAAAACCGGTAAAATCTATTGCCCTTGTACCAATTGTGGGAATCGTAGATTTATCGTGATAGATGAAGTATGGTCACACTTGTATTGTCATGGGTTTATGTCGGGTTACAAGATTTGGTATTATCATGGAGAAAATGATACAATGGTGGATAATTATGCTAGTACTAGTGAACATTATATTGGGGATAACACTAGCTTAGAAGAACCCGCAATGGAAGAACAAAGTACGGTAGGTCATGTTCAGATGGTGAACGATGCATATCGTGAAAATATACCATCGGTTGCTGAGTATGGAGATAGGGGAGAAGAACCTAATTTAGAAGCTCGAAGATTTTTTGATATGTTAGACGCTGCTAAACATCCGTTATATGATGGGTGTAGAGGTGAACATTCCCCTTTATCAACTGCAACAAGGATGATGGGTATAAAGACGGATTTCAATTTGAGTGAGGAGTGCGTGGATGCAATCGCTGATTTTGTGAAAGAAATTTTGCCAGAAGATAATCTTGCACCGGCATCATACTATGAGATACAGAAACTTGTTCAAGGTCTAGGATTGCCGTATCAAATGATAGATGTATGCATAGACAACTGTATGCTCTACTGGAGAGAGGACGCAGATCGTACGACATGTCGTTTTTGTCGCAAACCTCGGTATAAGGAAACAGGTGGAAGAGTGTCAGTGCCATATAAACGGATGTGGTATTTACCGTTAATAGAGAGATTGAAAAGGTTATATCAGTCAGAGCGCACAGCAGGAGCAATGAGATGGCATGCAGAGCATACAACAGATGGACAAATCGCCCATCCGTCAGATGCAGGAGCATGGAAACATTTTCAATCCATTTATCCCAGCTTTGCGTTTGAGGCAAGGAACGTATACCTTGGATTATGTACCGATGGTTTCAGCCCTTTTGGGAAGCACGGCAGAAAATATTCTTTGTGGCCAGTAATTGTAACACCTTACAATTTGCCGCCATCTTTGTGCATGCGAAGGGAGTTCTTGTTCCTTAGCATTCTCGTTCCTGGACCAGAGCATCCGAAGAGATCACTTGATGTGTTTTTGCAACCATTGATTTATGAGCTGCGAATGTTATGGGACCAAGGTATTGAAGCGTTTGATGTTTCTTGTCACCAAAATTTCATCATGCGGTCGGTACTTTTGTGGACTATTAGCGATTTTCCAGCATATGGCATGTTATCAGGATGGACAACGCACGGAAGGTTATCGTGCCCGTACTGTCAAGATAACACTGATGCGTTCCAATTGAAGCACGGACGGAAAACGTCTTGGTTTGATTGTCATAGGCGATACCTACCTAGCGATCATCCTTATCGTCGGAGCACCACATTGTTTAGGAAGAACCGGAAAGTATTTGACGGTCCTCCTCCTGAGTTAGATGGTGAGTATTTGTTGACTCAGTTCAGAGATTTTGGTGCAGAGAGGACCGTTGATTGTGGTGGTAACGGACATCATCCTGTTGATGGTTGTGGCAACGTTCATAATTGGCACAAGAGGAGCATTTTCTGGGATTTGCCTTATTGGAAGAACCATCTTTTGAGGCATAATCTGGATGTCATGCACATTGAGAAGAATTTTTTCGACAACATTATGAACACCGTTCTCAATGTCAAAGGGAAGACGAAGGACAATCTGAAGTCTAGATTGGACTTGCCAGACATTTGTTCTCGTAGAGCACTACATGTGACAGGGAACGGGAAGCCTCCGGTCCCGGCTTTTCGTTTCGATGAACCTTCAAAGGCCGAGTTTTTTGACTGGATTACCGAAAGTGTTAGATTCCCGGACGGATACGCATCTAACCTTCGGAACTGCGTTGATCATGGAGAAGGGAAGTTTACTGGGATGAAGAGTCATGATTGTCATGTGGTGATGCAGCGCCTCCTTCCATTTGCCTTTGCATGTCTTCTACCACGTAATGTCCACGAAGCAATTGCAGGTACAATCATGAAATTATTTATTTACTACTTTATACAATATATACTTCATTATTTAATTATTCATTTGTTATCCATATATTGCAGGGATTGGTGCATTTTTCCGAGATATATGTTCTCGCTCTCTTACATCAGACGGTATCCGCAATCTTGGGGCTAATATACCTGTAATCCTTTGCAATTTGGAGAAGATATTTCCTCCTTCATTCTTTGATGTTATGGAACATTTAACAATTCATCTCCCTCGAGAAGCAGAGCTTGGGGGTCCGGTTCAGTACCGTTGGATGTATCCTTTCGAACGGTATATGTTACATCTAAAGAAGAAGGTGAAAAATTTGAGTAGAGTGGAGGGTTCTATCGTCGCACAGACCATCAATGAAGAAACCTCACATTTTGCCGAGTCCTACTTTCCATCACAAGTCAAAACAAAGAGTCGTAGAGCAGCTCGACATGATGACGGAGGCGTCCTACCTTTCTATCCGGTCGATGTACCTCATATATTTTTACAGATTGGACGACTTAGTGGAAAAGGCAAGAAGAGGAGACTTTCACCACAAGAGCGAGAGCATTTGCATATGTATATTCTCACAAACTGCGACGGAGTTGATGAATATGAGAGGTATTATATATTGAACATAATTATTAATTACGTATTGGGTTTTTGATTATATATATATATGTACTAACGTGATAATTGTTTCAATCTCACAGGATGTATATGGCTTATCAACGTTTTTCATTTCCTGACAAAACAGAGGACGAGCTAATCGAGCTCAAACAGGAAGAGTTCGGACGTTGGTTAAGAGATTATGTAAGTCTTTTAATTGCCTTGTTTTTAGCAATCATCATATGTAATGAAAGATTTAATTATTTGAAGTATTTTTATTTTAATTGTGCAGGTGACGACAGAGAAGGCTAACGGACAAACATTTCCCACGTGGTTAGAAGAAATTGTGAGATTTCCACTAGCAACCGTGCAGTCACATGTGATGTATAGCACACGGGGGTACGCTTTTAAGATTCTTCGGGATGATAGGAGTGCTACAACATCAGATTACGGTGTATCAACTCAGTCAGGTGATCTTGTATACTATGGTGTCGTACGTGAGATTTTCGATGTTCAGTACCCGGGAATGCTCGGTCTAAGATGTGTTGCATTTTTATGCGACTGGAACGACCCATTAGTAGGAAGCGGTGTGCGACACGACCAATTTGGTGTTACATCATTACATAGCAGAAGAAAACTCCAGAGATACGAGCCATTTGTACTTGCATCACAAGCAGACCAGGTTTGTATTTCTTTTACGTTAATTTTTAATTAAGTTTTGTTGCATTCCCGTGGTTAAATTTGTACATGGTGTAGGTATGCTACATTCCCTATCCGCGGGTGACAAACAAGCAAGACCCGTGGGTTACAGTCACATCGATAAACCCGAGAGGTAGAGTTCATGGGATGTCTGATCATGAACCCCTCCAACAAAGCTCCGTAGGTTTGGGTTCAATCGAGCATTCCCTTGAGGTCGACCTTGTCGTTGATTTCACCATACAGTCAGACGATCGAGTATTTGAGGATTCAGAAGAAGAATTTGACGAATTTGGGGAACCTTCCGATTCAGGAGAATCAGATTACTCATCATCGGATTGACAGTAGTTTTAATTATAAAATTTGCACCGTAAAATATGTACATATATTTGAACTAGAAGTGTAATGTGTAATATATCAGTTATGTCGAAGTTTTATAAAGTTAGACATTTGATTAAGTGTAACAAAATTGTAATTTGGCAACAAAAAAAATATTATAACTTCTATATAAATTCTATATAACACATTTTCTTGATGTATATACAAGGTTACCTTTTTATATACATCATACAAGTGTTTGTAAACTTTTGCCACAAAAAAAACCTATACACTATACCCTAAACAAGATTTTTAAATATCCGTCGGAAATCCGTCGGAAATTTCCGACGGCTTTCCGACGGATTTAGCTGCCTCGGATAAAACCTGGGTTATATCCGAGGGATCGATTTTTTAGCCGATGCAACTCAATCCGTCGGAAATCCGTCGGAAATTTCCGACGGATTTCCGACGGATTCAGTTGCATCGGCTAAAAAATCGATCCCTCGGATATAACCCAGATTCAACTAAATCCGTCGGAAATCCGTCGGAAATTTCCGACGGATTTCCGACGGATATTTAAAAATCTTGTTTAGGGTATAGGGTATAGGTTTTTTTTGTGGCAAAAGTTTACAAACACTAGTATGATGTATATAAAATAGGTTAACCTTGTATATATATCAAGAAAATGTGTTATATAGATTTTAAAATTTTTGATGGAAGTGTTTGTATAAGTTATAGTATAAGATATAGTTGATTTATGTGAAACGATATGTTTTGATGTTGTATAATTTTTAAACTAATGCAAACCCTTTAATATTGATGAACTTAATATATTTATTGAATGAAACATGTAAATAACATGTCCCTAAATCATATAAAGAAACCCTAAACCCTAAACCCCAAATATACCCTAAATCCGTCGGAAATCCGTCGGAAATTTCCGACGGATTTCCGACGGATATGAAAAATAGACACGTGTTTGTTGACTGACCAATCGAAAAACATGCAAGGAATATACCTTATCCGTCGGAAATCCGTCGGAAATTTCCGACGGATTTCCGACGGATGCGAAAAATTAGACACGTGCATGTTGACTGAGTCCTTATCTTCTCCAATCCGTCGGAAATCCGTCGGAAATTTCCGACGGATTTCCGACGGATTTAGATATTTTCGAGACCGCGGGAATATCAACCGCGTAAATGAAATTATTTTTCGAAATCCGACGGATTTCCGACGGCCATCGAATTATATCGAAGAAACGTAAGTTTTTTTCTTATTTCTCTCTTCTTCCTCTCTCTCTTCCGTCGCTTCTTCTTCCTCTTCTCTCAAAATTTCTCTAATCGAAAATCTCTTCTTCTCCCTCTTATCTTCTTCTACTTCACAATTTCAGTTTTTATCTTCAATTCATCAACTCCTCTTCTTCAATTCCTCAATTCTTCTCCAACAAAACCATGTAAGTTTAATCAATTCCTTTAATTTTGTTTTATATCAATTTAGTTTTAGGGAATATATTAGTTAGGTTGTTAGAATTTTGATCGAAAATGTGAATTGTTAAGTGGTTATAATAGAATTTGTTATTTAGAATAATATTAGTGTTATGGTTTATGTGTTTAGATTGTTGATTTAGAATTGTTAGATCTAGAAATTGTTTAAAAATATATGTATATATTAAAATCGTTTTTAAAATATTGTTTAAGTAATAAAAACGTTTAGACAATATTTTTATATATTAAAAACGTTTTTAATATATTTGTTAAGTAATAAAAACGTTTTCATAATATTTAAGTTGATCTTAAAATATTTTTTAAATTTGAAAAACGTTTTTATAATATGTGTATATATTAAAATCCTTTATAATATTTTATAACTAATAAAAACGTTTTTCAAATATTTCTATATATTTAAAAAATTGTTAAAATATTTTTTTAATTTGAAAAACGTTTTTATAATATGTGTATATATTAAAATCCTTTGTAATATTTTATAACTAATAAAAACGTTTTTAATATATTTCTATATATTTAAGTTGATGTTAAAATATTTTTTTAATAATACAAACCTTTTTCAAATATTATTTTAGAAATAAAATCGTTTTAAATATTTTTTATAGTAATAAAACGTTTTCTAAATATTGTAGCAAGAGTTCACGTGGGACTCTCATCATACGCGGAAAGTCATTGACACCTTCGACAAGTATGCCGCAAACTCGTACTCGAAGCACATGTACGAGTGGAAACAGAAGTGGAAGCATAACAAAGACAAGCCGAAGGACCTTGACGACGACGTCTGGAAAGGCTTCTGTGAGTACTGGAGTAGGCCTGCGACGAAAAAGACCTCCGAGCAACAGTCGAAGAACAGAACTAGCCAACGAGGCGGGAAAGGGGTCTACATCCACAACGCGGGCGCAAAGACCATCGAACGGGAAGCGATGGAAATGGTAAGTTTAATTTAAATTTTTTATTGTGAATTCTGTTTTTTTTATTTATTTAACTTAACAAATTTTCGCAGGCGAGAGCATCTGGTTCCGAACCCGATTATCTTCAACTCATCGAGAGTAGACACACCAACAAGAAAACCGGTCAGATACAGGACTTGGGGATGCGGGATGTTGTCGAGAAGAGCAAGAAGACGAAGCTGGATCGTGAACTATCAGCATCGCAGCTCAGTCTCGAAGGATCGACGTCCTCGACCGCTTTGTCCCGGGAAGAGATAAACCAGATTGTACTTGAGGTAAGTTTTAATTTCATTTCGTTTTTTTTTTATTTTCGTTATTTATTAATTATCGGTTTTAATTATTCGCAGCAAACCCGGCAAGTGAAAGGTCGATTCGCTGGGTTAGGCACCCTTCCGACCCAGGAATCTTCTTCCTCGCTTCCTCGTTATCCTTCGGAGTACCGGGTAGAAATCGAGAGGCTCACCCAAACGGTGATAGACCGTGACCGGCAGGTTGAAGAGCTACGGACGGAGCAACAGACTACCACCAAGAAGCTCTCCTGCTTGGAGAAGATGATGGAAAAATGCTTCCCGCATATGTTTCGGGATAATAATCCCGACGACGGAGATTCTCCAACCGTTTAAATATTTGCTTTTAATGCTTTTTTTTGAACACTTTATTTTAATGTGTAATGACTTTTTTAATTTTGTTTAATGAATTTATATATTTATTATTTCTATTTTTAATTTATATTTCAAATTTCTATAATTTTAATATATAAATTTCCAAAAAATAAATAATTAAATAAAATTCAAAATACCAATTCTGTCGGAAAACCGTCGGAATAAGTTACTGTAACATCCCGATTTCTTGTATATGCGGAGAGGCTTATAAGAATTGATTTGGCTAGCTATGACAACAAAGTGCACTTAGCTTTTCCGATCACTTGCCCGAAAGAACTCCAGAGTTAAGCGTGCTTGAGCTGGAGTAGTCTAAGGATGGGTGACATTCCGGGAAGTTATTCGCGGTATCGTGTGAGTGAGGACAAAACACGGGGAAAGATCACGTGGTGATTGCAGGGTCAGTAAACAAGTATTACAAGCCTCCCGGATTAACGCACCGGCCGTCGGACAAGGGTGGGGCCCACGGGCCTAGATAAGGCATGGGGCCCACGGGCCGAGATAAGGCATGGGGCCCACGGGCCGAGAGCAGGCATGGGGCCCACAGGTATGGGTGGTCGGGGCGTTATAGTTACCGTCGTAAATCCTTCGGAACCTATTTCCGACGAAGAACCGACGGACTTCCGAGACAACTTCCGATCAAATTATCCGTCGTAACGCCGTCGAATATCCGTCGGAAATCCGTCGGTAATATATCCGTCGGACATCCGTCGGAAATTTCCGACGGAGTTCCGACGGCATTTACGACTGAATATCCGTCGGAGTATCCGTCGGTACTCCGTCGGTAATATATCCGTCGGAAATCCGTCGGAAATATCCGACAGATTTCCGACGGCCTTTACGACTGAATATCCGTCGGAGTATCCGTCGGAAATCCGTCGGTAATATATCCGTCGGAAATCCGTCGGAAATTTCCGACGGAGTTCCGACGGCATTTACGACTGAATATCCGTCGGAGTATCCGTCGGAAGTCCGTCGAATATCCGTCGGAACTTACGCGGTCGGAAATCCGTCGGAAATGTCTGACGGCGTTCCGACGGAACAAATCCGTCGGAAATTTCCGACGGATTCCGACGGAAACCACATTTCCGACGAACTGTAACCGACAGCTTAAATCCGTCGGAAATCCGTCGGAAAAGACCCTTTCCGACGGATTTCCGACGGATTTGACCGTCGGAAATAGCCCTGTTTTCTTGTAGTGAATGGATAACCCAACCCAACCCATTTGACCCAATAACCAATTTGATCTAACAACTCATTTGCCCTATTAGTCTATTTGACCCATTAAAGTCTACGGGTCGGATTAGGTTGGATCGATCCATTAGTTTTGACCTATTTTGACTCCCTAAGTCTAATTAATGTTGTTTTTTTAATTAGCATTTATTTCTGATATTTCTTATTACACAGAAAATTCCTAGTATTATTTTTTATATGCATCCAAAAATTGTTTAATTAATTGACCAAAACAAAAAAAAAGTTCATTAGACTAATAATATTAACTATAGACTACAAAAAATATTTTCTATAAATTAATAAATATGAAACTATCAATTAATTAATATTTTTGACATCTATTAATTAATATTATCAATCAATAAATTAAGTTTTTTTAAAAAATATCAATTAATTATTTTTTTTAAAAAGACGTCAAAAAAATATTTTTTTAAAAAGTTTTAAAATCTCGATATTAATAATTTATAAGGGTTTTAGTGTATTACCGTTGAGTATGCCTATGGCGTATTCCTGAGGGTTCTCCCTCAGCATGTTGTACACAGCATTAATGACACAAGTTAGAGAAGGCGCCATTGTCGTCGAGACTAGAGAAGGGGAGTGAGAGAAAATTATGGAAAACAGTATATAAGATTAGCGATTTGGGAACAAAAGTTAGAAAAAAACAAAAAAAATCAAGGATCAGTGAGACTATTTTGGTAATAGAAGGAAGCCAAGAACAAACAAAATCCTTGTAAGAGTAAGCGAAGAAACAGATTGGTAACTCATGATCATGTGTACTTTTTTTTTTGTTAAAGTTGAACATTTTTCTTTAGGCATCTCTATTCTCTAAAATTCAGTGGAAAACAATTATCTATACTTAAATGGATCAATCACAACTGCTTCTAAAACGATACACAGATTAGTTTCGATCACAAACAATATCTTAAGCGCACAGAGCTTAGAGAAGACAAAAACTATATAAACTGAACTTTTTTTTCCTACATTGAGAAACGCAGACCACTGAGGGAGAGAGAGAAAGACGAACCTGATCGGAAGAGAGAAGAGAGGCGAGAGTAAAAATTGGGGAGTTAAGGGTTTTTGGGTAAAGTAATCATTGAGCCTCATTTTATTGGAAAGCTCATGCATGCTTTCTTGGTGGGTAAAACAGAATGTACGATTTCATGACTGCATGCAAAAGATTGACTGTTGTCTGTTGCATGCAAAAGAATTCGTACGGTCAACAAATTTGAATGGAATATACATAACACGTCATCGTTCCCACCATATCCCTTGTTGCATTACTGGCCGTTGGATCCTTTTGAGATGGGCAACTTTAGTTTATTGATACTATTCCCCTTAGTTTTGAGATATTTACATATATAGCTCAGAAAACTTGTATAAATATAAAAATTCCGGTACACATCAATCAGTACGAGAACAAACCCACTAAGGGTGATAAACACACCCTTTGTAGAGATCAAACATTATTTAAGGGTACAAACGAACCGGCAATTTTATAACATTTCTTGCCTATTTGGGTTGCTTCAACACACTTGAGTTGTGTAATTTTCTAATGAGCCTCCTTCGGGTCAGAAAACTCGAAAATGAACTGTAGAATGCTCCTTCGGTGCAGGCCCGGTTTAGGCCCATCCATGGTAACATGGGCTTTTGCCATGAGTCCAAATTTTTTTTTGAAAATTTTTTTTAAAAAAGGACCCAAAACACTTTTTAAAACAAAAATATTTTAAAAAGGACCCAAAATTTTTTTTTGCCTAATGTTCATATATAAGTTGAGACGGACCTACTTCGGTGATTCTTAAAAGCTGCATAAAGTTACAAGCAACTTGGCTAATTTTGCTCCCTTGCCAGGTAAATGAACAGAAACTTCCCATTTGGCTAAATGCATCAAGAAAGCATTTTTTTTTTCCTGATGGCTGTTTATGGGCATTTGTTTTGGGGTTAGTTCAAGAGCTTTGTCATGTTGTTAAAGGTGACAGACATGTACACTACAGAAAATGGTCTATGTGGCCATATATATGATTCAATTCTAACCATTTTTCTTTCTTTTTAAAAAATAGTCAATATTAGTTTTATAAATAATGATGAAATAAATCAAATTTCTAAAAATTCAAAAAATAAAAATAATCATAGAAGCAATAAAGAAGAAAAATGATTTTATGATGAGTTATGGAAACGTATCAAAATTAATATTAAAATGATTATAGATAAATACATTTGTTAAAGTAGTTATGGTTCTTAATATATACTGTATATTTATAACAATATCGGGTTCTTGGTTCAAGACAGGTAAACTATAGAAAGTAAAAAACTTTTTTATTATATTTTTATTTTTAATCAGCTTTATTTTCTTTAAACTACTCACAGTCTATGATAATAAGAATTTTGTTGCAATCCAAGACATAATTACGCATGATGCGACACTTACATCTATGAAACGCAATCAGAAAGAATAAAAAAAAAAAGAACACATATGAAACGCAACCTTTGTCTCTATTTAAGGGTACATCGAGTGAGTTGTTGGTTAGGACTTAAGAATCATTCACTCTTGAATCTTTTTGATATCAATAAAAAAAATCTCACGATGGCAGTGAAACTACCATATGATTTGGATGAAGAAATTCAGAGTTCAGGTCAATTTTCTTGCAAGATTCAGATATGTGTGCAAGCAGTGGAACACTTTGATTGTATCGGTTTATAACTAAAAAGCTATTCTTTCTATTTCACAAAAATGTTATTTTGAGACTTTTCACACATATTAAAAAAATTAATAAAAAATTTATTTTACCTTTTATTAATACATTAAAAAAATATTCTCTTTCTAATTAATACATTAAAATACTATGGTTAAAACTGAAGTTTTAATAAAAAATTGAATTGAAAATACAAAATGATATTTTTTATGAAACAAAAACAAAGTGTTAAAATGACACTATTTATTAAACAGAAATAATATTATAATGATAAGATTTCTCCTTTGGGCTTTAAACTCAATACGCCTTTTAGTGCTCCAAGACCTTACCCTCAGACCCACTCGGCTAAACTACAAGAACATTAATTAAGGTCTTACGTGTATAAGATAGGAAACTGCAACGGCTTATATATTGTTTTTTTTTTTGTCAAATTGTAAATATTTCATTGAAATAAAATCGATCAGGAGTTACAATATTGACTTAACAAAATTGAACTACTAAAATCTTGTTTCCATGGCAAAAAAAGAATAAAAAAGCGTGGGAGCAAATTCATTCGTTACGGAATCGACATCGAGGCTGTGAAGCAACATGAGTTGAATAGCGATAATGCGCTTGGAGACCCGAGGGAAAGATGAAACCGAGAATAGGTTGAATGAGAATCCTCAATCTAACCACACCAAGGAAACAAATAAACCAACGAGAAAAACAAGCAAAACCCATAAGCGACTCGACAAGGAGCCACCAAAAACGAAACCTAATGATAACCGAGCATACGCTATACCGAACCGAGCTCTGAACATCGGCTCAACACGGCGAGTCTCACTCGCTCAAAACCACCAGAAAGAGTCACCGCCTTGAAACACGTCACCAACGAGACCAAAACGAGCCGACAGACCAGATCACAAAGCCAATCACGAAAAGAGTATGCTCGGTTATTGTTGTGTGTCATGAGCAACCAAATTTTATTTTCGAACCCATTATTAAAACTTACAAAATGGATCAAATGCGGCAGCGACTTCCATCGAGAAGATGACGCGTACGGCCTTGGATACATCGCGCCGATCATCAAGCAGCTATATATGGTAACAAACTCGTAAGGCTTCGATGTCCTCGTACAGAGGTTAAATTATACGAATTCAAATCTCATATCTGGAAGACTATATATAGATATTATTTTTGATTAGTTCCTTAAGAGGACCATTTGTTGAGTGTCTCTTTGAGAGGAACTCCTTACCGGATTGGTCTTCGAGAAGATTTTACGGCTTTTATACAAAGTTTTGAATTTTCCAATGAAAGATTTCAACCTAATTTGGATCACCTACCTTTTAAGTATACTGAGCATAAATCTCTTGCACTAGAAACGAGAGATCAATGTTACATCAATGGTATGAAACGAGGAAGATATACATATGGGTGAAAGATTGGAACATGTTTTGAAGCAGATTGATGACCGTGGATATCAACATCCTAAACTCTTCCACACGCATCTTTTGATGGGCTTTGTCTGGGCCTTAATAACTTGGCAAAATCTTGTACTAATCTCGAAACTAAAATTGAGTTTCAAAAAGAACACCCTAATATTTTTGGTACACCGCGCACATAAGATTAGAAACTCCATCCGAATTTTACAGAGTAACTTAACCATTTAGATGATTTGTTCATATCTTGTTATCGGCTCTATATTAAAATTAGAATTAAAGTTAAGAAAATAATCTATTTTTTTTTTTTTGGACAAAATAGTATAAATTTTAACTCTAAAAATTCTATATTTTCAACCCTAAAATCTTAAACTTCAAACCTCGAACTCTAATCTAACAAATAAATTTATTATCTCTAAAAATTAAATTTAAAAGTTGCCTCCTGGTATCGAGAGAGATTATAGGCTAAAGGCTCGGAACTCCGACAATTTTCAAATTGAAAAATTGATTAGCATATGGTTCTTCAAATCGAAACCAAAGTATGAGGAACCTTCTTCTATCGGATGTGATATCTTTCGTAATCACTCTTGAATATGGCATTCTCAATTGCTGCTTCTGCCTTGAGACTTGACCCTAGTCATAAACTTTAGTGTTGATCCCCGGGATCACTAAGTATATTTAAGAGATTGATTAGGGAGAGAGAGACGAGATTTTCGTTAATTAGAGAGTCAACCACAATTTGAGGCAGGTCGGGAATATTTTGGACAGGCCGTGGGCCGTGCTCTTTTTATTGATGATGAGGAAAGTGAGCAATTTAGAATTGCGAACTGGTTCCGAAGGACGTCCAGTTCGGTGTTCTAAACCGCTGTCTTATTACAAAGAGAGGGAGAGAGAGGTCGGGTCACTTGTGGTAGGTGGGATACAAAATTTCCAGATCCCGATCATTAATGACATCGAGGGGTATTTATACCGGCAGTTGACTTCCTGCTCCCCGGGATCTCGGGCCAACGTGTCGTCTTCGGCCTGTTTCGCGGGTAAGGTGGTCTAGGAGGCGTGTTCCGGCTTTCGAGGAGGGAGGTCATGATGAGCTCGGCGTGGCGTGTTGCAGAGCAGCGCACTGTTTCGCCAACTCCCCTCCACGTGTCCTTTCCTCTTTCGTCGACTCTGCAGGGTTGGTGGGACGTCGAGTCGAAGCCGTATCCCTACGCGGGTAGGGCACTGTTCTACTAGCTCCCACGTGCCTTTTGCTCTTCTGACAATCCTGCTTTGGTGAAGTGTCAGGCCGGACCCGAGGTGCGTCCTCCGGAGCTCGGGAGCTCGGGTGATACGAGCGCGTTGCCTTCAGGTCGGCGACCGAACTGAAGAGGGACTTTTCCTAAGATGGGCCTAACTAATTGGGGGTGCTAGGCCCACCTTCAACAATAGGCCCTCCCCCAGTTCGGTGTCGCGAGGCGAGGTGAGCGGCCCGAAGTTGATCTGATGCTAGTTCGGCGCATCTTAGGACGGTTCCTCGAATTTTGGGCGGAGGAGCGCGGGGTGCTACAGTCCAGATTTGAGCCCGTGCTCGTACGTGTTGATCTTTCCGAAAATCCGTAGGCGGTTGGCGCGTACCCATCACGTGAGAGAACGAAAGGTCACCTCTATTTTCGCGCGAGCTGCCCACGTGCGGCGTGCGACAGACGCTTCGCGCGTATCGAGGCATCCCCTGCTTTTTGGCGTGGGAGAACGAGGAGTCGTCATCATTAGGTTTCTGGGCGGCCGTGCTTCTGTCGACACGTGTCCAGGCGTCGCTTCATTGTCCCCTTCCTCTATTTAACCCCTCTTTCTTCCTCCTATTAAAACCTTATGCGCATAACCCTAAGGTAACTCCTTCTCTCCGATTCTCTCCTTCCCTTCCTTTTTCTGTGTTTTTCGATTTCTTCCTCCTTTTTGCAATGGCACCGATGCTAGATGGAATTAGGGTTGAGTCGAGCGACGAGTCGGCATCTCGTGACAACCGCAGTGATCCTCCGAGTTCTTCTTCCGACGATTCTGGGCACGCCTCCTCTCCGTGTCGAGGTGCAGACAGTGGGGAACAGCCTGTTCCTCCGACTTCAAGGGCCGCCCCGCTGCTCCCTGTGACCCATCTCCGAAAGAAGGCGGTGATGAGGTCCTCCTCTGGTGACCGCGGTGCTGGCCAGGTTGGGAGAGGAACCGGGCATCTGGGCAACCGGGGTGGTCGTCAGGGCGGCCGCGGCGGTGGAGAGCGAGTGACCAAGGCGAGGAGGTCCCCCTTGGTTCCGTACGAGCAGGGCGGGTCACCGACCTGGAGCACAGCGGAATCGGTAACTCTGCTGAGGGACTTGTGCGATTTCCCTGATGGTGTCGAGCTCAGGCTACCCAGGGCGGACGAGCGCCCGTGGACTCCTCGGGCGGGCTTCGTCTGCCTGTATGAATCGTTCTTCCAGAAGTGCGGGTTGCGCCTTCCTCTCCCCGAGCTGTTCGTCCAGTATTGCCGGGCGCGGGGTTTGGCCTTCTCGCAGGTCTGCCCGTCCACGATCCAGGGGATGATCGTGCTGCTGACTTTGGGGCGCAAATGCGATGTGGAGGTGACGGTGCCCATGTTCGAGGCTCTCACCCAGCAGAAGGCGAATCCTGGGATCCCGGGAACTTACTATTATGCCTTCAAGCCTGCGGCGAATGTCCTGGAGGCCCCCAGCTCGGGGTCCAAGGCTAGTAAGTTGTCGAAGGTCGAGGACTGGTCTCGCAGCTACTTCTATATCCGGGCTACCGACGTGGTTGGACTCGATCCGTCGGGGAGATACACCCGGGATTGGAATTTTTCCCCGGGTAGGGGTTTGCAGACCGAACTGCCTTCCTTTCTTTCAGCTTTGGTCTAACTGATGTTTGTTCTGCTTTCAGGTCCTCATTCTTCCCGGTTCAAGCTGCAGGACTACGCAGGTATCGTCGCTGTGCTCAGGTCGGTGCGCGAAAGGGACTGGAAGTCATTCACCTCGTGGAGGATTGAAACTGCGATGGCCAGAGGTCGGTTTTTTTTTTTTTTTTTTTTTTTTTCCGGACTGACGAGTGCTTCTATCGCAGGTAGAGCTAGGTTCGCCAGTCCGTTGTATGCGGAATCTTTTGTGGCGCCGCCACCGCCAGTGGTCGAGGTGCCGGTCCGGCGAGACCCGGCACCACGGGTTGGGGGGGAGTCCTCCGAGGCGGTTCCTTCGAAGAAGAGGGCGGCTGAGGTTGCCGGTGGTAAGGCCGGCAAGAAGAAGAAGAGGACCGAGGTGGGAGGGTCCTATGCCGCGGGTCGGGATGGAGTCCGACCGGAACTGACCGGGGTCGAGCCCGAGGTGCCTGCGACCGAGGTGCCGGCAGGGGGGGGTCGAGGAGACCCGGACCCACGGGGGGGAAGAGGTCGCAGTGCAGGCGACAGAGGGCGGCGATGCGATCGTCGTGGCGGAGGAGGGACGGGACCCCGCCGATGCGGGGGGGGGCGGAGGACCGAAGCGCTGATGGGGGCGGTGCTTCGGAGGGTTCCGATGCTGGGCCGCGGGTACAGCTTCTACTTCTGCCATGAGGACGGCAACAGCCAGATCATGGTGGATCAGGACGAGTGCGCCGAACTGGCGCAGGCAATGATGTTCGGGCAGAAGCACCCGCACTTCGTGCCGCTGGAGATGGCTGAGTCCGACGACTTTCGTCAAGCGGCGCGGTCCGCAGCTCGGGTGAGGTTTTATTTTGTGTACTGCTGTTTCATCAGGATTTGTTGTATGTCCTTGCTACCAGCTGGTTTTGACGCAGACGATGGCCCTTACCGCCTATCTGGCGGAGGCCTACGAGAAGCGGCTCGCCGAGAAGAACGCGTCGCTCGACTTCTTGAAGACGTGCCGGGAGTCCAGCACGCAGGCCCAGGCCCTTCGTCTCCGCGGGCTCGAGAAGGAGCTGAGGGATGAGAAGGCCCGGTCAGCGGGGCTGGAAGAAGAGACGGCGCGGGTACGAACCCGGGCTGCCGAGGTGGGCAGTCTTCAGGCCGAGCTGAAGGCTAAGAGGGCCCGATCTGCCGCTGAGCGGGCTCGGTCGGCTGCTTTGGAAGAGGAGGTCGGGCTCCTGAAGGGGGAGAGGGAGACGCTCCGCTCTAGGGTTAAGGGGCTGGAGGGCGCCATAGGCCGGGCGAAGGTGGCCGTGGCCGCGGAGAGCGAACGGGTGACGGCCAGGTTTGACGCGCGGAACCGGAAGTGGTCCGCAAAGATGGAGAAGATCCGCGCCCATCTCGACGGTCGCCGCCGGGCCTTAGAGCCTCACCTGATGTTCAACCAGGTGGTCGGCGTAAGGGCCTGCCTCAAGAGGATGGAGGCCGAGGACGGGGTGTCGGTGCCGTGGTACCGGTACCAGAAGCTGGACGAGGATGAGGCGGTATTCGCTGCCGTGCTGGATGGAATGGACTTTCCGGACTTGACCCCGGAGGATCTGGACATCCCTCTGGACCGCACTCATGGCGTCCAGCTCGAGCGGCTCATGCCCGTCGCTCCTTCGGAGGCGCCCTACGTGGATCTGACTGCGGACGCTCCCTCCTCGGCTGCTGAGGTCGTCCAAGCGGACCTGCCAGCACAAGACTCGGCCCCGCGTGCTGATGAGGCCGGTCCCGACGCGTCATCTGATGAGGCCGCGGTTGAGGAAGAGAGGTCCGAGCAGCCCTTCCTTGGTGAGCATGGCACCAATGTGAGGATGGTGGGCCCGTGCGATTTAGATGGTACCCGTGCTGACCGGAGCGAAGACCTACCGGCCGATGCGGCCTTGTAAAGATTTTGTAGTTTTTCTTTTTTGTTTCTTTTTCTCTCTCCTTGTAAAGACCGGGCCGTGGGCCGTTTATGTAAGTGCCGTTTCGAGGCTTTTTTGTAAGGACTAGGCCGTTGGCCCTCTTTTTTTTTTTTTTTTTTTTGTAATAACGAGGCCGTTGGCCCTTTTTGTAATGACGAGGCCGTTGGCCCTTTTTTGTGATAACGAGGCCGTTGGCCCTTTTTTTTTTTTGTAATAACGAGGCCGTTGGCCCTTTTTGTAATGACGAGGCCGTTGGCCCTTTTTTGTGATAACGAGGCTGTTGGCCCCTTTTTTTTTTTTCTTTTTGTAATAACGAGGCCGTTGGCCCTTTTTGTAATGACGAGGCCGTTGGCCCTTTTTTGTAATAACGAGGCCGTTGGCCCTTTTTTTTTTTTGTTTGTAATAACGAGGCCGTTGGCCTTTTTTGTAATGACGAGGCCGTTGGCCCTTTTTTTGTAATAACGAGGCCGTTGGCCCTTCTTTTTTTTTTTGTAATAACGAGGCCGTTGGCCCTTTTTGTAATGACGAGGCCGTTGGCCCTTTCTCTTTTTTTTTTTTTTTTAAGTGCCGTTTCGAGGCTTTTGCGAACGGTAGAGTAAGTCGTAGACCGTACCCTGTCATGTATGCAGGTCGTGGACCGTGCTCTTGTATTGGGTGCGAGGTACGACTCGGCTTGAGATACTTAATGTTTGTGTATCTTTAATATTTTTAGTGGGTGCGAGGTGATCTCGGCTTAAGGTACTTAAAGCTTGTGTACCTTTTTTTTTTGGTACGGGTAGCGAGCCCGGCTTTGAGACACTTAATGCTTGTGTGTCTAGTAGAGGTGCGAGCCCTGGGGCTCGGCTTTAGTACTTATTGCTTGTGTACTATGGGAGTGCGAGCATTGGATCTCGGTTTTGGCACTTATAACTTGTGTGCCGGGGAGAGCTGGCATTGGAGCTCGGTCTCCTTTTTTTTTGTAGTGCGAGCATTGGAGCTCGTCTTTTTTTTTTTTTTTTTTTTTGTAGTGCGAGCGTTGGAACTCGGCTGTTTTTTTTTTTTTTTTTTTGTAGTGCGAGCATTGGAGCTCGGCTTTTTTTTTTTTTTTTTTTTGTAGTGCGAGCATTGGAGCTCGACTTTTTTTTTTTTTGTAGTGCGAGCGTTGTAGCTCGGCTTTTTTCTTTTTTTTTGTTGAGGTGCGAGCGTTGGAGCTCGGCTTCTTTTTTTTTTTTTGAAAAGATTTTATTAGATTAATAGCTGAGCCCTGGTTAGGGGTTGCCTACGTACCCTTTAGTAGAAGGGATCAAGCCAATCGTAGTTCGTTTGCTTACAGAGGTAGATGGAGGGGCGGAGCCCTGGTGATCAGTAGTAGAAGCGTTTGAGGTTGATCGAGTTCCATGAGCGCGGGATTGCGTCGCCGTTCATCGTGACTAGCTCGTAGACGCCGGGCTTCACGACCTTGGAGATAAGGTAAGGGCCCTCCCAATGTGCACCGAGCTTGCCTGCGTTTAGCTCGGCGGTGTTTTCGAAGACTTTGCGGAGGACCAGGTCGCCTTCGGTAAAGAACCTGCCTCGAACCCTCTTGTTGTAGTACTTGGAGGCGAGCTGCTGGTAGTTATGGATTCGGAGGAGGGAATGGTCCCGCTGCTCCTCCAGGAAATCCAGCTCGCTGAATAGGACGGCGTCGTTCAGTGCGGGTTGCTGGGTGAGCATAGCGCGGCGAGGAGTGGGGAGCCCGACTTCGGATGGGGCCATTGCTTCCATGCCGTGAGAGAGGCTGAACGGTGTGCGACCTGTCGACGTCTTCGACATTGTGTGATGGGACTAGAGGACTCCATCTAGCTCGTCGGCCCAGGACCCCTTCTTGTCGTCTAGTCGCATTTTGAGGCCGTCGAGGATTGTCTTGTTGGTGGCCTCGGCTTGTCCGTTCCCTTGGGGGTACCTCGGGGTGGACTTACTTAGTCTGATTTTGCACTTCGCGCAGAAGTCTTCGAAGAGGGCCGATGTGAACTGGGCACCGTTGTCGGTCACGATCTCGTAGGGCAGCCCGTGCCGGCAGATGATGAACTTCCAGACGAATTTTCGGACGTCCTCTGCCGTGATCTTGGCGTAAGCTTCGGCCTCGACCCATTTGGTGAAGTAGTCGGTCATGACCAAGAGGAAGCGCTTTTGGCGAGATCGGGGAAGGGGCCCGACTATGTCCATGGCCCATCGCATGAAGGGGTAGGGCGCAACCGCAGTGGTAAGGAGCTCGGTAGGACAATGAATGAGCGGGCCGGGACGCTGGCACTTCTCGCACCGGGCTGCGAATCTTTCGCAGTCTTGCAGCATCGTTGGCCAGTAGTGTCCTTGGTTCCGTATTCTCAGGGCGAGAGCCCGGCCGCTGGAGTGGTTTCCGTCGGCGCCTTCATGCATTTCTTTCATCACGTCGACGGTTTCTTGCCCGTGGAGGCAGCCGAGCAAGTTTCCCGAGGCGTTCCAACGGAACATATTGCCGTCCAGCATCGTGTATCGGGCACACTTCTTCCTTAGCCGTCGGGCGGCCCACCGATATGGGGGATGAATGCCGTCTGCGATGTACAGAAGTAGGTCGACTCGCCAGTCTGGTAGTTCGGGCTCGGCCGGAGGTGGCGGTAGATCTTCGGGAGGTGGGGCGTCTTCCTCGGGGTCCGCGACCTGGGGGTTGATCAAGTATGCCCCTTTTGGCAGTTCGATGCTGGGGAAGTCGATACTTTCTACCGGGATCACCCGTCGTTGGGCTGGGGCCGAGGTGGAGGCCAGCGCAGCGAGGGCGTCTGCGGAAGTATTATCGCCTCGGGGGATATTTGTCAGGTTGAACTCGGAGAAGTCTGTGGCCAAGCCTTGGGTCACCTTGAGGTAAGCATCCATGCGATCGTTCTTGGCCTCATACTCCCCGCTGAATTGATTGGCGATGAGCTGGAAGTCGCAGTAAGCTCGGATTTTCTTCGCGCCGACCTCCTTGGCCAGGCGCAGGCCGGCAATCAAGGCTTCGTACTCGGCTTCGTTATTTGACGCCGGGAAGGCCAGACGGAAAGATTGCTCGAGGATCTCCTTGGTCGGGGACTCGAGGCGTATGCCGACGCCAAACCCGTGTTTGGAGGCCGATCCGTCGACATGCAGGCTCCACACTTCGGGGACTTCGTTGACCACTAGCTCGGGCACCAACTCAACTAGGAAATCAGCCAGAGCTTGAGATTTGATCGTAGTCCGTCCTCGGTAATCGATTTCATACTCGCTCAACTCAACAGCCCACTTCATTATCCGGCCAGACCGGCTCGGGCTGTGGAGGATGGTCCTGAGGGGGTAGATGCTTAGGACGGCGATCGCGTGAGATTGAAAGTAAGGCTGGAGCTTTCTGGCTGCGACGACTACCGCCAAGGCGAGCTTCTCCAAAGTTGGGTACCTGCTCTCCGCGTCGTCAAGGGATTTACTGACGTAAGAGATGGGCCTCTGGTCGCCCCGGTCTTCCCGCACTAATACCCCGCTCACTGCTGATGCCGAGATGGCGATGTAGAGGTAGAGGGTTTCGCCTTCCTCTGGTTTAGACATGACGGGAGGAGTGGATATGTACTCCTTCAACTGTTGGAGGGCTTCCTCGCACTTGTCGTCCCACTCGAACCGCTTGTTAGCTCGGAGCAGTTGGTAGAACGGGAGGCACCTGTCGGTAGAGCGGGAGATGAATCGGTTCAGCGCGGCGATTCGCCCGGTGAGTCGCTGCACTTGACGCGTGCTCTCCGGGGATTTGAGCTCGGTGATTGCTCGGACCTGCTTGGGATTGGCCTCGATCTCGCGCTGGGTGATGATGTACCCGAGGAACTCGCCCGACATGACGCCGGAAGAACACTTGGCTGGGTTCAGCTTCATGTTGTATTCGTTCAACGTTCGGAAGCAAGATCGGAGATGAGCGACGTGGTCGGTTGCCACCAGGGATTTCACCAGCATGTCATCTATATACACTTCCATAGTGCGACCAATTTGATCGGCGAACATCCGGTAGACGAGCCGCTGATAGGTGGCTCCGGCGTTTTTAGTCCGAAGGGCATTACCTTGTAGCAATAAATGCCTCGGTCCGTGATGAACGCGGTCTTTTCCTGGTCGTCGGGGTGCATGGGGATCTGGTTGTACCCCGAGAAGGCATCCATGAAGGAGAGCAGCTCGTTCCCCGCGGTGGCTTCGACGACTTGGTCGATCCGGGGGAGGGGGAAGCTGTCCTTTGGGCACGCCTTGTTGAGGTCGGTGAAATCCACGCAGACCCTCCATTTCCCGCTCTTCTTCTTGACTACCACCGGGTTGGTCAGCCAGTCCGGATATCTGACCTCGGTGATCGAGCCGGCTGCGGTGAGCCTTTCCACCTCGTCATTGACTTCCTGGGCGCGCTCGGGACTGGGGGGAAGTACGGGATCGCGCAGACGGAGGCCGGCGGGCGGTCCGTTGACAAGGAATGCGGCGGCCTGCTTTCCTTTGCTGCGCTGATACTCGTCATCGTAATGTTGACGAGGCTCCTGACATCTTTTTTGGGGCCGCTCCTTCGGGACCGGGGCCCTGTGAGAGGCGCTGTTCCTTGACTCAGCCGCCTTTTCCTCCTCGAGCTCGACGAAGAGTCCAGCGCGGTGCAGGGCGTCTTCGAGCGAGCGCGGCCTGTTGAGCTTCATATCGTCCTTGAAGGCCGAATCAGCCCGCAGACCCTTTCTCAGAGCGGGGAGCTCTGATTCGTCCGTCACGTTGCTTTGGGAGGCCGTGGCTTTGAAGCGCTCGATGAAGAACCTGAGCGACTCCTTCGCTCCTTGGTTCATCGCCCAGAGGTCCGCGCTGGATGCGGACTGCCGGATGTAGATGGAGTAGTGCTCGAGGAAGGTAGTCGACAGATATCTGAAGCTGTCTATGGAGTGCGTCTTCAGCCGAGAGAACCATGTGAGGGCCGGGCCGGTGAGGTTCTCGACGAAGAGCTGGCAGTGGGCAGCTTCGCGCTCGTCTAGAGAGAAGTGAGCGCGGCCTATGGCGATGGTGAACGCCGTGAGATACTGGGCCGCGTAGGGCTGGAGTTTGAGCTTCCCGAGGTGCTGGAGCGGTACGGAGGTGATACGGCGGGTGAACGGCGTGTTTTGCGTCTCTCTGAGGACGCGATCTATTTCCGGGGCCGCGTTGGTGGCCTGATGGATTTTGGAGGACATCGCGCGGATTGTCTCCTTCATAGCTTCGAACTCGGCGTCCCTGGAGCGCTCCGAGCTGGATCGGAGATGGTGGGCTTCGTCGCCCGGGTGGCTTCCTACGGCCGGGGCGAAACGTCCGCCCGGGCCTTCGGATCCCGACGGTGAGTCGCCGGGTCGGTTTATCCGGATGCGCGGGGTTTCTTCCCGAGAGGCCGGCCCTCTGAGATGGACGTCGGGGGATCCGGTGTTGTCCGACCGGTCACGGGAGGCTCCTAGCGTGGCGAACCGTTGATCGGTAGCTCGCGTCAGCTCGTCTATTCTGGCGAGCAGGGTCTGCATTACGGCAGACAGCGTGGGCTGGTCTTCCGGCGCTCGGGGTGCGTTGTGGGCAGCGGAGCCGTCGGAAGGAGCGGGCGTCGGAGCCGGGGGCGGAGCCCTGAAGAACTGCTCTCGGGGAATCGGTTGGTTGGTAGCCGCCTGGGCTGACGGTGGGGCGGTCGCTGTTGTATGAGTCGTCGTCGGGGCCGTTGTCTGAGCCTGGTCCGTTGTTTGAGCCGGGGTCTCCTGGTCTGACAACACTCTCGGGGGCGGAATTGCCATCGTTGCTGCGGTTGCGGTTGTTGTTGAACTGCTCCTTGCGTGCAGAAGAATCTCCCCCCTCCTTTTAGCGCCAATTGTTGATCCCCGGGATCACTAAGTATATTTAAGAGATTGATTAGGGAGAGAGAGGCGAGATTTTCGTTAATTAGAGAGTCAACCACAATTTGAGGCAGGTCGGGAATATTTTGGACAGGCCGTGGGCCGTGCTCTTTTTATTGATGATGAGGAAAGTGAGCAATCTAGAATTGCGAACTGGTTCCGAAGGACGTCCAGTTCGGTGTTCTAAACCGCTGTCTTATTACAAAGAGAGGGAGAGAGAGGTCGGGTCACTTGTGGTAGGTGGGATACAAAATTTCCAGATCCCAATCATTAATGACATCGAGGGGTATTTATACCGGCAGTTGACTTCCTGCTCCCCGGGATCTCGGGCCTACGTGTCGTCTTCGGCCTGTTTCGCGGGTAAGGTGGTCTAGGAGGCGTGTTCCGGCTTTCGAGGAGGGAGGTCATGATGAGCTCGGCGTGGCGTGTTGCAGAGCAGCGCACTGTTTCGCCAACTCCCCTCCACGTGTCCTTTCCTCTTTCGTCGACTCTGCAGGGTTGGTGGGACGTCGAGTCGAAGCCGTATCCCTACGCGGGTAGGGCACTGTTCTACCAGCTCCCACGTGCCTTCTGCTCTTCTGACAATCCTGCTTTGGTGAAGTGTCAGGCCGGACCCGAGGTGCGTCCTCCGGAGCTCGGGAGCTCGGGTGATACGAGCGCGTTGCCTTCAGGTCGGCGACCGAACTGAAGAGGGACTTTTCCTAAGATAGGCCTAACTAATTGGGGGTGTTAGACCCACTTCCAACATTTAAGATACTTAAATGGAAATTACCGTAATTACGCACTGGGTTCTTGGATTTAAAGCACATCAATAAATTAATATAAAACAAAATATAGTTCAATGAATTAATCTTATCATTATATACAAATTACTATGGACTTTTTAATATTCTCTTAGACAACACAATTGAAATGAAATCCCATGTGTCTCTCCTACTGACACTGGGTTCGATTCATGTTGGGAGGGGTT
Organism: Eutrema japonicum; assembly: GCA_030161315.1. NCBI lineage: Eukaryota > Viridiplantae > Streptophyta > Magnoliopsida > Brassicales > Brassicaceae > Eutrema > Eutrema japonicum. The sequence goes on from BSQW01000013.1 coordinate 48,313,021, forward strand.
TCTTCCAAAAGAGTGATTTCAACATAGTTTTGGTCCCGTTTTGAGGATGTACGAATCTACGGGCCCAAAATCTCGGCGATTTAAAAAAAAAAAAAAATAATAATAATAATGAAACCCCACGTGAAAACTGAAACGCACATGCATGGCACATCATCATTTGGGATCATAAAATTAATCACGGTTTTGAATTTAAATCTGCGTCGTAATTAACCGAAATCACGGCTCGTTTTGTTAGTTGCAAATCAACTAGTAGTAGTAGTCTCCACACATCATTTTCAAAATGGGTCAGTTACTTTCCCATTGAACTAATTAAAAATTCAATGGAATGCTTTTAATGCAAACCATTTATTTAATTACTCAATTATACTAACAACAGTTAACGAATTCTGTAAGTGCATAACAAAATGTTTTCCGTAGTAATATAAAATCAAAATCAAAACGATTGCTGCATTTTTAGTTCGATAATACTTGAATCAAAACTGTCACATGTCATTATAACAATTTTGCCTCAATTTTGCAACAACAAAAATATCAATTTGTCACCGATAGTATGGATCCTCCATGTCCATTTTACCTCTCACAGAAAATGTTACATTAGAAAGAAAAAGGGAAAGAAAAAAAATTTCTAAAAAATTAAAAGGTAATAATTTGAATAATTCACGGAAGAGAAAAGGGATGATTTGATTGATAAAGAGTTAATATAATAGGAGTGAGTTAATTTATTAAGCTTTAACAAATAACACGTAAGGCTTCTCATATTAAATATGATAGTGCTTACACGACCACTCACAATGTGTCACGTACAAACATATATATGTCAATATCGAATCCTTAAATGTAGATCAATTTTGTGTGTGTTGAATGGTTTATACGTTCAGGCGTGGGAGAGAATGTTAAATAAGGAAACGATAATATTTAAGAATTACGCTAAAGAAAGACCGAATCGGTCCAAAAATTGATAGAGAGAGTTACCCATTCTTAAACCTTTATTACTTCCTCTGTTTTTAATATTTGTTGGTGATAAAAATCATAAGTATTAATTAGGTTCGCAACTTAGGTTATTTAATTAGGAATGTGTTTTTTTTTATTAGGTTTTAGTTTAGGTTTAAACCGTCTTAACTTTGTAATTACCCTAATCTATATAAAGACAGACACGCGTGAGGGTTTTATGTATCCTGGAAATTCTAGAGAGAAACTAGAGAAATCTTTCTTGCTCTTAGAGAGATTGTGAGGAACCCTGATTCTTTGTAATCCGTGGTGATAGTGGATTACTGGAAAGTTCCAGGTCGAGACGTAGGATCACACACCTTGATCTGAACTCGTTAAATCTTTGTGTCTTTTACTTATTGCTCAATTCCGTGATTATAGAGACATGGATCAAATCTTAACAAAGTGGTATCAGAGCCTAGATTTTAGGTTTGGGAGCAATTGGGCAGAGAAGTTCTGCATGGATCTAGGTTTTAGATCTGGATTGATAGCTGGAATCAAGGCATCAATCGGTTTAGGGTTTCAATCTGACAGCCCGGGAGAAAAAGCTGTATGCGGCGCGAAGAAAAAGATCGCGCAGATCACTCAAGTACCGATTGACACCCCTTCCTGGTATCGATCGATACGACTGTTACGTATTCGCAGAAAGTCGAAGAAAAGTTTGATATCGATCGATACTCCATCTTGTATCGATCGACACGGTAGCAGAAGCGCGTTAAGAAGTTGGTTTGATCGAGATGCCTTCAGAAAAGAAGCCGAAGGTGCAGATAGCCATCTTCGACGGACAAGGTGATTTCTCTATGTGGAAGAGAAGGATGTTAGCTCACATGAATCTTCGGGGATTGAAAGGCGAGCTAATAACACCAACCATTGAGCCGGATAAGCTGGTTATCAAGAAGGATGAATCAGCGGAGAATTTCGAACAGAGACTTAAAGCAGAACAAGTCAAGAAAGGGGAACGAGCAGAGAATGCTATGGATATTTTGACACTCCATCTAGGAGATCATGTCCTCAGGAAAACAGAGGAGTGCAAAACAGCACGTGATCTTTGGGCAGCACTAGAAATGTTATACAACACCAAGACTCTACCGAGTCTGATTCATCTTTTGTATAAATTCTATACATTTAAGATGGATGGGTCTAAGTCAATCGATCAAAACGTCGATGACTACTTGAAGACTATTTCGGAGTTGGCTAGTGTAAAGGTTACAATTGCGGATGAAGTGCAGGAAATTCTACTACTCAGTTCTTTGCCACCACAATATGACTCCATGAAGGAGACATTGAAGTATGGTAGAGAGTCCATCTATATTGAAGATGTGGTGAATGCAGCGAAATCGAAGGAAACTGGGCTTAAAGCTAAGGGAATATCGACTTCACAAAGCACTGGTGAAGTGTATGTGGCTCGTGGGAGACAGCAAAATAGGGATCAACAAAATTCTAGAAATCTAGGTAGAAGCATGTCGAAATCGGGAACAAAAGTCACATGCTGGTTCTGTAAGAAGGAAGGACATGTGAAGGCTGATTGCTATGCTTGGAAAAAGTGGAAAGGCGGCGATGATAAAGATGCCACGGCAGCGGTTGTCATCGAAAAATCAGCAGAAGTTGATGCGTTATCAGTCTCGGAAAATTGGCATCTAGAGAGGTGGGTGATCAATTCGGGTTGTTCATATCACATGACCTCAAGGAGAGACTGATTTGATAAATTTGAGGAGCTCAACTCTGGACAAGTGCTACTGGGGGACGACTATTCTGTGGAGGTTAAAGGAATAGGTTCCATCAATATAAAAGCATGTGGTGGCACGGTGAAGACATTGACGAATGTCAGGTATATTCCTAAGCTGAAGAGAAATTTAATATATACAAGTACATTGGATAAGCTTGGGTTTGATTATGCTGGAGGCAAAGGAAAAACAAAGTTTTATAAGAATGGGAAGATGGGTCTTCAAGGCACTCTATGCGGTTCTTTGTATTTGTTTGATGGAGAGACTGTGGTAGGACAGTCAAACATAAGTGTTATCAGGAAACCAACCAAAGACGAGACAGCTTTGTGGCATAGAAGGTTAGGACACATGAGCATGAAGAATCTGATGATCTTGGTAAAAAGAGGCATCATTGACAAGAGAATGATTGGGGAGATGGATTTCTGTGAGAGTTGTGTAATAGGGAAGACCAAGAGACTGAGCTTCAACATTGGGAAACACAATTCAGGAGAAGCGCTGAGATATGTTCACTTAGATCTTTGGGGATCTCCATCGGTCACTCCAAGTATCTCTGGTAAGCAGTATTTCCTGTCTATCATTGATGATTACACTAGAAAGGTGTTGGTGTTCTTCTTGTCTGTTAAGAGTGAAGCTTTCACAAAGTTCTGTGAATAGAAGAAACTGGTTGAGAATCAGATAAACAAGAAAGTGAAATGTCTGAGAACAGACAATGGGTTGGAGTTTGTGAACAAAGACTTCGACGGGTTTTGCAAGCATCATGGGATTGAGAGGCAACAGGACTTGTGCATATACTCCACAGCAAAATGGAGTTGCAGAACGCATGAACCGAACAATAATGGAGAAGGTGCGTTGTATACTGGATGAAAGTTGCTTAGGTGAAGAATTATGGGCTGAGGCGGTTAGCACAGCTGTGTACCAAATTAATAGAAGCCCATCATCGGCCTTAGATGGCAGTATTCCTGAGAAACTTTGGCTGGGAAGAAAGCCGGGTTATGGACACATGAGAAGATTTGGGTCATTGGTCTATGTTCATGTAGATCAAGGGAAGTTAAGACCAAGAGCTATGAAGGGAATTTTCATAAGCTATCCGGAGGAAGTCAAAGGGTATAAGGTATGACTCCTGGATGAATCAAGATGTGTGATTAGCAGGAATGTGGTCTTTGTGGAAGATACAGTATTAAAAGACTTAAGGAATAAAGTTTCTGTGGAAGAAACTGCACAGAAGAGCCCGACTTCTGAGAGTTTATCGATCGATACCACCCCAAGTATCGATCGACACGGACACGAAAAAGAAAAGCCTCGTGAGCCTTCTGAGGTGGTGTCGAACGATGCATTCCCGAGTATCGATCGACACCGAGGAGGACCAGATACGATAACTTCTGTTACTGAAGATAATGGCCAAGCTGGATCTTCAGGTGGAGATGTTGGAGATCAGGAAACAGATGATGTACCTCTAGAAGATTGGGAGTTAGCTCGAAACAGATCTAAACGAGTAACAAGGCGACCTGAATATCTTGGTGATTATGATTTAGCGAATTTCGCCTTAATCGCTGCTATCAAGATAAGTTCTGAAGAACCTAGGGACTATCAGGAAGCTGTTGAAAGCAAGGATAAAGTTTTCTGGAATGGAGGTATGGTTGAAGAGAAGAGTTCTCTAGATAATAACAAGACTTGGAGGTTGGTTAAAAGACCAAAGGATAGAAAAGTAATTGGTTACAAATGGGTTTACAAGTTGAAGCCGAGTATCCCAGGGGTAGAAGAACCGAGATATAAAGCTAGATTGATAGCCAAGGGTTATTCTCAGAAAGAAGGTATTGACTATCAAGAAGTGTTTGCTCCGGTTGTGAAGCATGTTTCTATCAGGTTTCTTCTATCGGTTACAGCAAATATGGATCTGGAATTAGAACAGCTTGATGTCAAGACTGCGTTTCTTCATGGTTTACTTGAAGAGGAGATCTATATGGAGCAGCCTGAAGGATTTGTGGTTAAAGGAAAAAGGACCACGTTTGCTTGTTGGAAAAGGCATTGTATGAACTTAAGCAAGCTCCAAGGCAATGGAACAAGTGCTTTGATCAATTTGTGGTAAGTCATGGATTCAAAAGGAGTGAGTTTGATCACTGTGTTTACATAAAGGATAGCAAAGGTAATTGTTTCATCTACCTACTCATGTATGTTGATGACATGCTAATTGCTTCAAAGGATATGAAAGAGATACAGATTGTGAAAGATTTGTTGAGCAGTAGATTTGAGATGAAAGATCTAGGAGCTGCAAGAAGGATTCTTGGGATGGATATAGCGAGGGATCGTGAAGGTGGAGTTCTCACCTTGTCTCAATCTGGTTACATCAAGAAGATTCTACAGGTATTCAATATGGATGAAGCTAGATCAGTTTCTACACCTATCGGTTCGCACTTCAAGTTGTCTGCTGTGAAAGATGATGAAGCAGAGACAATTTTGGATGATATTCCATACTCAAATGCTATTGGGAGTATCATGTATGCGATGTTAGGAACTAGGTGTGATCTCGCGTATGCGGTTGGCTTTGTTAGTAGGTTCATGAGTAAGCCAAGCATGATACATTGGACTGCTGTGAAGTGGGTGCTAAGGTATTTGAAAGGTGCCCAGGATCGAAAGATTGTGTTCAGGAAGAAAAAGGATTTTAAGGTTGAAGGTTTCTGTGATTCTGACTTTGCATCGGATCTGGACAAAAGTAGATCGATTTCAGGTTATGTGTTCACTGCTGGTGGGACGGCTATAAGCTGGAAATCGAGTCTTCAACATGTCGTCGCGCTGTCTACAACTGAGGCAGAGTATATGGCGTTGGTGGAAGCTGTAAAAGAAGCTATTTGGCTAAGGGGTTTGACTGAGGAGTTCAGATTCAAACAAGACACGGTAGAGATCTGGTGTCATTCTCAGAGTGTCTTGAGTTTAGCCAAGAACAACGTTCATCATGAGAGGACAAAGCATATTAATAGGAGGATGCATTTCATCAGGGATATTGCTGCTTCTGGTGAAGTGAAGCTGTCAAAGATCCCGACTGAGAGGAATCCGGCTGATATGTTGATAAAGGTACTTCATGTGGATAAGTTTGAGAAGGCTTTGAGTTTTTTCAACTTAGAAGAGCACTAAGGTGCTGGACTGTTTGGAGCGGCACATGAATGCAAAGATAAAGAAGTTATACTCGGAAATGATTGTCATCAAGGTAGAGTTTGTTGGGCTTTGGTGATGAAAATCATGAGTATTAACTAGGCCCGCGACTTTGGTTAGTCAATTAGGAATGTGTTTTTTCTATTGGGCTTTGGTTTAGGTTTAAACCGTCTTAACCTTTTAATTGCCCTAGTATATATAAAGACAGGCATGTGTGAGGGTTTTCTGTATCCTGGAAATTCTAGAGAGAAACTAGAGAGATTTTTCTTGTTCTTAGAGAGATTGTGAGGAACCCTAATTCTTTGTAATCCGTGGTGATAGTGGATTACTGGAAAGCTCCAGGCCGAGACGTAGGATCACACACCGTGATCTGAACTCGTTAAATCTCGGTGTCTTTTACCTATTGCTCAATTCCATGATTATAGAGACATGGATCAAATCTCAACAATACTTAAATTTTAATGTGTTTTTTAAACCTTACTCCCTCTATTTTTAATAAATTTTTAAAATTTTCACATATATTAAAAACACACATTAAAATTTGATTATAAATACATCATTTTTTGTGATTAACAATTTTCTATAACTTTAAACTAATAGTAATTCAATAAATTTAATTATTTTTTAAAAAATTTACAATTCATCATTAACTAATAAAAAATGAAAAACTTATGTATCTCTTTTTGAAACAAATGTTTTATCTAAACAGTTAAAAACCGAGGGAGTAACTCTTATTAAAAACATATATTTATTTTTTTCCTTGGCGGGGGACAACACGCCAAATCTGAAATCTCGAGGAAACAAACCAGCATTTAATGATGTCTCTTTTTCTCTTTTTTTTTGCAGAAATAAAAAGATGATTTCCTAAAATAAATGAATAACATCTCGCCGACAAAATTTCATTCAATAACATTGACTTTCTCGTTACCCCTTTTGATTACACATTCGTATTTTCCTAAAGAATTCTCTCTCTCTCTCTCTCTCTCTCTCTCTCTCTCTCTCTCCCCCAAAGCTAATAAATACAGCATTTGCATCTAACGTCTTCTCTAACGCAAAAATGCATGCGAGCTGTTTATATCTCACCATCCTCGCCATCTTCACGGTTTCTCTCGCCGCCGGGGAGAAATTCAGAGAGGCTCCAGAGTTCTTCAACTCACCAGACTGTCTCACCGTCGACAACAACGATGTCGATTTCGCATGTTCAGACAAAGCCGTCCAAGTGGCAATGACCTTAGACGCGGCTTACCTTCGTGGCTCAATGGCCGTGATTCTCTCTGTCCTCCAACATTCGACTTGCCCTCAAAACATCGTTTTCCACTTCGTCACTTCAAAACAAACCCACCGACTCCAGAACTACGTCGTTTCCTCTTTCCCTTACTTGAAATTCCGGATTTACCCTTACGACGTAGCCGCCATCTCCGGCCTCATCTCCACCTCCATCCGCTCAGCGCTGGACTCTCCTCTAAACTACGCAAGAAACTACCTCGCCGAGATCCTACCCACATGCCTATCACGTGTCGTCTACCTCGACTCAGATCTCATCCTCGTTGACGACGTCTCCAAGCTCTTCACCACTCACATCCCGACCGACGTCGTTTTAGCCGCTCCTGAGTACTGCAACGCGAACTTCACCACTTACTTCACACCGACGTTCTGGTCAAACCCTTCTCTCTCCATCACACTCTCCCTCAACCGTCGTCGTCCACCGTGTTACTTCAACACCGGAGTGATGGTTATCGAGTTAAAGAAATGGAGACAAGGAGATTACACGAGGAAGATCATAGAGTGGATGGAGTTACAGAAGAGGATTAGAATCTACGAGCTGGGATCTCTACCACCGTTTTTACTGGTCTTCGCCGGAAACATAGCTCCCGTAGATCACCGGTGGAACCAACACGGCTTAGGAGGAGACAATTTCAGAGGACTATGTCGGGATTTGCATCCAGGTCCAGTGAGTTTGTTGCATTGGAGTGGGAAAGGGAAGCCTTGGGTTAGGTTAGACGGTGGTACACCTTGTCCTCTCGATGCGCTTTGGGTTCCTTATGATTTGTTAGAGCCACGGTTCGATCTCATCGAGAGTTAGATTATAGTCTAGACGTTACGTTTTTTTAAAAAAAAATATACATATTTTTGACTGGATGTGAAGAGGAGTACTAATATTTGAATAAAATAATAGGAAGGATAGTATCGGATATGTAACTAGTTTGGGGATGGTTCTACCATAATAAATTCGATACCTATACTGTAATATTTAATTGTGAATATATATATATATATATATATATATATATATATATATATATCTACCGAATGTACTACGTACGGCGAGTCTAAGGAATAAGGTTGTAATAACAAATAAATATGTGAGAGCTTTTCTGCTTATAAATTTCAATACGCCTCCTTTTTTTTACTTGAATTTAAATTTATAATCCTCCATAATTTATAATAGAAAATTTCGAGATTTTAGGTTTCTAGAAAAATACACAGGAAATTCTATTACTTTAATTTAATACTCAAACTTATCACCGTATTTAGATTATACACTCGACTTAACCGATGTTAAGAAAAATGGAAACATTGTTAACCTTATTGACAAAAAAAAAACAATCGAAACCAAGTAAAATCCCTAAATTATAGTAGTACATTCAAACGTCTAGGTTTTGCCAATCTTTAAATAAAACATCCAAATACACCGTCATTGAAAAAATGGGAATTGCTGAAAATAATCTAAAATTTGGTTTTTTTCAACAAAACTATACTCCTTATTTGAGTTGAAGCAAAAGTAACCTGCAGAAGTAGTGAAATTACAGTTACCTCCTCAATGACTAAACAAAAACCCAGTACGTGTTTTTACGATTATAACCCTGAAACGCCGGTAGACTTCATATAGAAGTCTACATGTTATAAAAAAATTTATATTTAAATTTTATAAACGCATGTAGACTTCTCATGAAGTCTGCTCAGTAATTAAATTTTATATTTAAATAATAATAAAAAAATAATAATATGTTATAAAATTATGAGGTTTTAAAAATTTATTATACTAAGTTATGATGTTTTAAAAATCAAAAATTCATAAAATTTGATCAGATTAACCAAGGAAATAATTTATAGGTTATAGTTGAATAATGAGTAGACTTCATATAGAAGTCTACATGTAGAATTCGTTTGAATTGTTTGAAGTCTATTTGGAGTAGACATCAGAAGAAGTCTACTAAACCGGAAATTATTAACTTAACCAAAAAATTTTACCCTTTTATATAAAGGATTTCTAACCCTAATTTTGCATAAAAACAAATTGAGTCCCTCTCTAAAACGGCCGTCGTTCATCTCATCTCTCTCCATCTTCATCTCATCTCTCTCCATCTTCAACTCTTTCTCACTTCTTATCTTATTGTTGCAGCTCTTACCAGCGTCATCTTCATCTTCCTCCTTATGAACCAGTAAGTTGAAGTTCTTCCTCTTTCTAGACCTTATCTTATTGTTTATATTTTTGTTCAATCGTTTTTCACATTTATCCCTCTCTTATTGTTGCAGATCTGAGTCACACCTCCTCTTTCCTTCGTCTCCCTTCTCTTTTCCATCTCGCGCTGCTCATTCCATGGCTGCTCCACTAGCTTTTCCTGGTTCATTTCTCATATTTGCTATCTCGGTTTTTTTTTTCAAATTTATGACTTGTTTTGAAACAGATCTGTCAATAATTCATGACTGAATTTCAAATCTGTGTAAATCGAAGGTGTTGCAGAGCTCAAACCATTATAGAGTTAAGTTTCCATCCATTTCCATGGTCTAAAGACCCAAAAGATCTGTCCTTTACTCTTTCTCTTATTTATCTTCGAAGAGTAGACTTCATGTGAAGTCTTCATGTGAAGTCTTCATGTGAAGTCTTCATGTGAAGTCTTCATGTGAAGTTTGCGGAAAAACATATTTTGTTTTTGTGCATGACTTATTTAGTGTTGAAGTATTTGTGTGTGTTTTATCCAAAAAAAGAGTAAAAATTACTTTTTTTCATAAGTTGTTGAAACAAAGTTTTTTTCATAGGTTGCTTAAACAAAGTTTGAGATATCTTTTGTAATGAGAGTTTATGGTGAGTTTATGATTTTTATCTTTGATGTTATGCTTTTTTTTTTAAGTCAGAGATTTGTGCATCCGTAAATTGCTTGAGATTGGATTGTTTGTGAAATTTGTCTTCTTTTTGGACTTGTGTTCTTCAACATATACTTCTACATGTATATATGTGGTTAATATGTGTTGTCTTTATTGTATTTTCTTGTTTCCATATTCAGATATATGAACTCAACTCCATGGTGCTCCCCACTACGCTATGGCTCTACGATGATGCCTTCCACTCCTCAAGCTTGGCGGTTTGATTCAGATAAATTTACACTCAAAGCAGATTATGATGATAACCTCTTCTGAATTTTAATTTTTTTAATGTAGTAGTAGTAATGACTATCTTTTGTTTTGTATTCAGTTCTCATCACAAAACAATACAAAACATTCATTTGTAAAGTTAATTTTTGATGCAATATATAAATCTTAATTTGTAATCTTAATTTTTGATGCAATTTTTGATATATACCTTTTTTTTTTGCTAGCTACTTAATCGCATAACAATTATTTATATACCAAATTTCACTTGAAATCTGCATATATGTCCATGTATGTGTATTAATTATGAAGAAGACTTTGTCTGAAGTCTGCATAAACATGTTCAAAGTCTAATCAAACAAGAAAATTGAATCTGTTATAATTATAAACATATACAAATTAAACTTATTCAGAAACAAAAATACAAATGTAGACTTCACTCTGAAGTATGTCCTAGATAAATGAAGAAGACTTCCAAATGAAGTCTTCTATTACGAGCTAAATGCCTAACAAATCAATAAATTTGATTCACCCATAATTGTCTATTTAAAACACATAAAATTCATACAACAGCAAAAGCACTAGTAAAAATACATACTAGAACAAAAAAAAACTCAAAGATTCGTTATAAATATGCTCTAAATGAGTTTTTTTTAAAACGTTATACAGTAGACTTCTATAAGAAGTTGACAAAGAAGACTTCATTTGAAGTCTACATAAATTCTTAGAAGTCTGCGTGTGAAGTCTACTGTGGAACATGTTATTTTTGCATTTGACCAAACTGTTGACTTTATAAAAGTAGACTTCTTCATGAAGTCTGCTGAAAATAGGTTAATTTTTCATTTGACCAGAATCTCATCAGTGTTTGACTTTTAAAGTAGATTTCATTTGAAGTCTACGCTGTTAAAGAAGACTTCTAATGAAGTCTACGTCGTTAGAGAAGACTTCAGACTGAAGTCTACTGAAAATGGGTCACTTTTGCAATTCAAATACTAAAAGTAGACTTCGTTTGAAGTCTACGAAAAATAAGGTTAGTTTTGAGTTTGACCAAAAATATTCATTGCAGACTTCGTTTGAAGTCTACTTCAGTTTTTGAAAAAATATACTTCTTTTTTAAGTCTACTCTAAATTTGTAGACTTCATATGAAGTCTACTCAAAAAAAGTTTTTTTTTTTTAAGTTTGAAATTTTTGTCAAACGCAAAACTAACTTTCATAAAAAGTCAAAAATTTGGTCAAATACCAAACTGACTTAAAAGAAGACTTCTCTTGAAGACTTCTCCAGAAGACTTCAGATGAAGTCTGCCATATAAAAGTTAAAGTTTGTTCAACTACAAAAGTAGCCTCTCTTTTTAGGAGACTTCATATGAAGTCTACGGGTGATTTTTTTGTTTTCAAAGGATAACTCACAGACTTCACATGAAGTCTCCTTACAAAAACGAAAAAAATAGTCAATTGCAAAACTAACCTATGGTTGACTAGGAGACTTCAAATGAAGTCTACGATGAAGAGTAGACTTCAAATGAAGTCTACTATCGCAAAACAGATCTGAAAATTAACGAAAATGAAGTGAATAATTACCTAGATCCGGTTTGAGGCTGTTTTGAGCTTCGTCGAGTGCCCAAAACACTGTGATTAACCAATAACAAAGAAGTCCAGTCCTTCTTATGCAATAGCTACCGAAACAAGCAAGATCTAAGAATTTGTAAATTTTGAAAACGAAAATGAGAGAGTTTTTTGGATGAAAATGGAGAAGAAATGGAAGATTATGAGGTTATGAGCATAAAGATGAGGAGTTAGAGCCAAAGAAATTGGTTGGAGAAGCATTTAGAGCTCGAAATTGGTTGTTCATAGTGGTTGAGAAAATTGAAGAAGATAGCATTTTCGTAAATAAGTGGATATCCAAAGGTGTTTTGTGTATTTTTCAGAATCACTACAAGAAAATAGGCATAATGCAATAAAGAAAAATTGTTGCAATATGCCAAGATATTGTTGCAAACATACAATTTGCAATATAACTGCGACAAATTTTATAGTGTTGATGTTTGCACGTTGCAAATTCGTATTTGTTGCACATACGTCGCCAATTTTGCAATGAATTAATTTCTTACTATATTTGTCGTATTAATGCAACGATATTTTCACTGCAAATTTGTCGTATGATTACGACATATTTTGCAACCCTTAATAATTTCAAATTATTGCTACGAAACACGTATAGTAAATGCTATTGCAGATTTGCAATGAAATTATTTCTTGCTATACTTGTCGTATCACGCAGCAAAAAAATTAGAGTAAATTTGTGATAATATTACAATGTTCGTTTGCAACTCTAAATTTTCATTAATCTTTGCTACGTAAAATTGTATACTAAATATTATTACAAATTTGCAAGGATTATTTTTAAATTTGCATTGCAAAGTTTGCACGTCATATGCAATTTGTAGTTCATTACAATATCAAAATAATATATTTTAATAAACCAAATCGAATGGTTGTTCTGATCTCTGCAGTGATTATGGAATCACGCTTGAACCTATAAAAATAAATCAAAATCAAAAGAAATCAAAATATCACGCTTTGAAAAATATCTATTTTTTACCAGATAGTTCCATTTGGCTTGGATGGATTAAGCACACCTAAAACATACACTGGTGGAACATCTCCTTATTTTGACCATTATTTGCCATAGGATTCATCTTAATTTGAAAAGTTAAAGCAAAAACTGAAATTAATACTAAATGCAAAAATGTTATAAAAGAAAATGAATAGTAAAACGAACCCAACAAATAATTATGTTATCTCTGAAAAAGTGTTACATTAGAAGAAGAACGATGTGCAAATGTGAAGTGGGTTTGTATATATATACAAGAACAATAAAATCTGATCGTATCTGTGATATAGGATAAAACCAAATATTTAGTAGGATATTCTCTACAAAAGTGAGGTAAAATAAAAACAAGCCGGAATTATACATATAGTTAGTAGCGGGAACACGAAAAATTTAGCAAATTTTACATAAACTAAATAACTATTATAAATAGAAAATCACCTTAATTTTTTTTTTAATACCAAGTTATTATTTTCCAGCTGTTACAAACTAGTTAAGTATGTCGGGCAAACATATATAAGTTGTTTCAGCCAGGATTCTTTTTGGTTAGTCGCTATTTTACTGGATATAATTTTTTCTCTTGGTTGTAACTTCACTCTAGCATCCCACTCACTCTTCTTTTTGTTTAGACGAGGATATGATACAAAACATACCTAGTCAACTTGGCTAGCAAGTATGAAAGGATCATACTTCTCGTATATTGACTAGCCTGATTAACATCGGTGATTCCTGAATTAAGTTCTAATATAGATTTTTTTTCAAAAATCAAAAACTCCAAAAATTAATCCTATTTATGAATGTGATAAGTATAATTTTTGTTAAGTTAACTAAAATATATTCAAATTTTGTATAAAAATTAAAAGTTGCAAAAGAGTTATTATAATACTGCAAATATAATGACAAAAGTGTCACATGGTTTGTCACGTAATTTTATTATAATTTTCTTGCAAAAAAATCACGACTCATTATTGTTGTATATTTCTTGCAAATTAGTAATAAAAATTTGCAAGAAACACTTTTGTTGTGCTTTAGCAAGGAACTTGTAAAAAAATTACGACATGTATCAATCATTGCCAAAAAATGGCAAAATTTGTTGCAAAATTTTAACGAAAATTATCGTTGCAAAACTTATGTTGCAATATGACTATTTTCTTATGACTATTTTCTTGTAGTGAATGTAGCAGACTTCAAAAGACTTCAAAAGAAGTCTACTCATTTTCTCAGAATTGTATTTTCGTGAATATCCCAAGCTGGAATGGTGTAATGGACACAAAATGGCATTTGTTGAGAAGAAGGAAAAAAGAAGTTATGTTTGGATTTGACCTCAAATTTTAAGTCATTTTTACAAATGCCTCTTGAAAAAAAGGTTGACGATGTATCTAATTGTATTAAAATCTGTTGACGATGTGGGTTTTCTGCAATCACCCACTCAAAACTAAAGATCACTTATTCTTTTGATGCCTATAATCGATGGAAGTTTGGAAAGGTTTACTGGAAAGATTTCTCATGACAAGATTTACCAGAGACGGGCAAACTCTCCTTTCTATAATTTCGGACACAGATCTACCTCGAATACCACTATTTCTTCTACGCTATATTTTAATTTAATCTATAAGAAAATGTATGGTGTAGAAAAAAGTGTATAGTTAATACCTTAATTTATATATCACGTATAAGTCATGCAGAAGAAAATGATTTAGTACAATTATTGCATACCGATTTAACAGATATTGATTATGATGACGATATTGTCATGCTAGTTGCAGTTTCTTGTTCGATTCCATATATCTGAGATGTTTAGTCAATATTACCATTATATTTCGACTGGATCATTGTACTTAATTGTTCATATAGTACAAATAATATCGAGTAATTTTACGTGTAAATGAATTAAACTCACCGGCCAAGAGCCTTGCGAGGTTGTCGTGTAGTTAATCATCTATTATATAAAGAGTGAGTTTCACAAGGAGATGACACATCATCACTCCTCTCTATGACATATCATTATTACTCTCTCTGACACATCAGCTTTCAAAATTAATAAAAAATAAACATTTTAATTTTTACACATTTTCCAAAAAAATAAAAATCCGAAGTTTTTTTTTTTTGTTAACAAAACTTAAATTTCCGCATAGTCACAATATTTTTGAACTATTGTACAAATTCATTTTTTTATCAATTAATATAACATTTCAAACCCAAAAAAAAAAAATTAAATTAAATTTTCATAACATTTAAATTTAACTTACATAAACTTTGTTCAAAAAAAAAAAAGAATTACATAAACTATATAGACGACAAAGTAGAATTTAATGATAATGACAGAGATAAGCAATTAGTTTACTTGGCTGATAAATTAGATAGAGTGGATTGATCGGGTTATGATTGATGAATGTTTTTTGATAATTTTTTTGTGAGACTTCGAAAACTTATTAAAACAGAGTGGATTGGTGGGATATTCTTTGTTCTAATTTGACCATAAAACTAAAATTAAAGAAATGAAGACCGAAGACAGAAAAATTAAGAACCGAAGGCATAAGAATCAAATCGAAGAAAGATGAAGATAAAAAACAACTTTCTAATTGTCAAATGACATTAATATTTCTTATTTCCTATAAATCATGTAGATTTTCAATAGAATTCAGTTCAAATATTTTTTTTAATTGGTTTGAGAATTATTAGTTTAACTCAGAGAAATCTATCTGTTTTTCAAACTATTTTTCTAAATTCAAAACCGTAAATGGGACTGGTTGATTTGCGGTGCTACTTAATTTACGAAAGTTTTAAACATATTTTTAAGAAAGGTTTGTTGTTCCAACTAGAGGGGTGAAAGGAGGTAGGATTGCGAGAATTGTAAACTTAAGATGGCAAAAAAATTTATATACAAATCAAAACATAACATTCTTATAAAAGAGCGAGATTTACGTCTTTATGATAAAGGAGACCAACGGAGAAATCGAGAGAATAATAATATTATAAATAAATTTAACTTCTGCATACATGTATCAAAAATCAGTTTGCCCGAGAAACATATTAAAAATGTTACCATTTTGTTCATATACGAGTATTCACGACGAGACTAACTGGAGCTTGACAAAAAGAAAGCACCATAATTTTGATTAGAATAAAATTTTGAGGATAGCGGATGAGTGTAATAAATTATTCTCGATTCTCATTTGATACTGTAGTAGTTCTCACCTATGTTTTCAGTTCTATAAACCAATAGACTTAAAATTAAACGTTATATCAACGACAAGTTTCTGAAAAGACAAATACATGAGTGATCATAGGGTTTTGGATAGTACTATGCAACTTAATATTCAGAGAAAATAACAAACTTTCTTACCAAAATTCAATTCTATGTAACGAGAATGATTAAAATATGTTATTATTAACTAATATGTCAGACTATATATATATTTTAATAAAGAAATTTACGTATACAACTCCATGTAACGGGAATGATTAAAATTTGTTAGTATTAACTAATTTGACACATCAAAAATATATTTTAATAAAAAAAATTCGCGTGTATACGCGGATATTCATCTAATTACACATAAAAAGTCAACAAGTCAGCGCGTTGTCGACTACTTGTGATTAAACAAGGAAGCCCAAATACATTGGCGACCTATATAAGTCTTAGTCTATATTTGAGCTCTATTTCTGTAACCCAATAATGTAAAACGGAATATTATGTTTGAATCGTCTATTTAGGGTAAACAGAACTCACGTAGACTTATAGGTCGCTGTGAATAGGACTCACGTAGACTTATATACAAAGATTTATAAGTGATGTATGAACGTATCTTATATATAGATACGTAAAGGTATATACGTAAATGTATCGATGTCATATATATATATATGCAGAGCTGGCCCTGTAGAATTGGAGGCCACAAACCTACCAAAAATTATGGGCCGAATTTTTTTTAAAACAATTTGTAAAAATCATGTGTAAAATTTTTTATAAAAATTGTCAGCTTGGAAAATCAAAAACTTGAACTCTAGGTAAGAATTCATAATAAATACCACTACACTACAATAATTTTTACCAATTTAGAGCCGAAATATTATATGTATTATTTAGGGTCACAAGCACCACTTGTGCCCGGGGTCAGCACTGTATATATGTGAGATTATAAGGTTAAAAATAATTGAATGATTAATAAGCAACATGCAAACTACAAAATATATGTTTACGTACGTCATATTGCCACAAGTATACAGAATTATGCGCGTGGGTCAACTCAATGGGGATTACGTCTAGATCTACGGATTATTATATAATAATGTAGTTTACCAATGAACATGCATGTTATTTAGATTATTTCCTCAGGTCAACTCAGAAATTTAATACATGAGCTGTAGATGGTATTATCCACCGTGCTTAATATATCATAAAATGTTATTTTAGTACCTTTCACAAAAAAACAAAACATAGTTCAAAATTTTGGCATTTTAGTGGTAGTTGGATATTTAAATAGCATTATCCCCTTAGTATGTAAGTTATAAAAATGAGAAAAAGCTTAAACCTTGAGTTATATATGCTGAGTCGTTTCCCATTTTTTATAAATAAGTAAATTGAACCACATTTGAGATGAATGTAGTTTGAAAAGAGAGATTTTAGTTTTTTTTTCTTCCCATATTGGAATAGAAGTAAAATTAGAATTTCTGTTTTCAAATTTCCGTTTCGATCTCATTTTCGCACTCTTCTCTCAATTTTTTTTGTTTTTCTACCCAAAATGTATATATAAACAAAATTCTTTGTTAATGTTAAAATTCATGAGCATTATGTTGATGTTATTACTATATATGAATCTTGGATCTAAAAAAAAAACATAATTAAATGAAGTCTGTAATTTCTAAAAGATTTTTCAGTAAAAAATGGTATACATCTGATCACACTTAATAGGTCAAGCTTGCGTATTACATATGATATGAGTGGCATATTAGGCTCGTGGACAATATGCCAAATATCAGCCTAATTAACTCTGACGAGACTAATCGGGTCGCAGTAAAATTTGGCAGATGAAGATTATTTTGCACTTCTTTTTCTTTGTCAAATCGCACCGAAAAAAACAAAAAATCGTACCGACGATTTTTTTGCTAGTTTTCGTGTACGACCGACCAGCCAGAATCGCATAAAAAAACAGGAGTGCAGGCTTCAGTAAAACAGCCCATTGGACATTTGCTGTAGGCCCAAAAGCCTATCTATAGCTGATTAGAGAGATGTTAGTGGTTTTAGATTTGCCCATTTGGTTGTAAGATCGATACATATGTCTTCACTTCATATTTGACATTCCTAAACTGATGAGAACTTATAGTTTTGTAATCAATTAATTAAACTCCAACTAATTAAACTTCCCACATACATAGGGTTTGAATGGTTTGGACTTTAAAGGAGCAAGTGGGCTTCCCACATATATAGGGTTTGAATGGTTTAGAGGAGTAAGCGAACTAGTAGTGGTTGTCACATCATTTATGTTATGTCATCCGTGTGAAGTTCGACTCTACATGTTTCTATATGCATTGTTGGGTTATTGGACAAGTCCGTGGACAATTCCGTTATAGTCCAAATGACAAAAAATGGGTGTCCCACACAGAGCCAGAGCCAGAGCCAGAGCCAGAGCCGGCCCTGAAAACTTTAAAGCTCCAAGCAAAAACAAAATATGTGGCCACTAAACATTGATTTATCAATCAAAATATTTTTCATGTGAGGATCGAACCTTGCACACTTTATTGTTCTACTCAACTTAATACCAGCAAAGAGCTACTGAATCTTTACAACAAAGGCCCCTAAGATTATTAAAGATAGCAAAACCCCCAAGCACATGCTTAGTCAGCTTCTATCAAAGGCCGGCTCTGGTCCCACAACCATCCATAATGCTACATTTGCATACGATTATAGTTACACCTATTTGACATTAAGTCATTAATCATCAAAATCAATTTAATTTAAATTTATAGTGTTTTAAATTCTTCTAAATCAAAATTTTTTTTTATGACCGTTTGGGTTGGTGAATGAAATTTAAAGATGCAGTTTTTGAAGCTGTCGTTGTACCAGTTGAACTAGCTCATGAAATGATACAAGAGAACACTGCGAAGCGACTAATGACGAGGAGCATAAGCCGTGAGCTGGATTGGGCTTAGTAGTTGACATGGAGGAGCCAATAGACTGTAGCTGAGATGGACGCATCTTGGAGAGGATATTGCAACTTTGAGTAGGGATGTCAATTAGGGCCAATTAAAGCCCGAGGGCTGGCCCGGCCCTGAAAAACACCGTGCTCATGCTTACATATATAAGCCCAAAAAAGATCGGACCTTTCGGACCAAGCCCAATCGGACTAGTGAATGTTTCGGGCTTAGCCCGACCGAACTCGGGCTGGCCCGAAAATAAATATTTTGATTGAATTAGAGGTTTTGTTTAAGATTTTAACTTCTTAAAACATGGATTATTTTTTATATATTTTTCATTGATCGAAAACCTTAATTTCCTAGTTTTGCCTTACTATAAATCTCAGAGTTTACATTTATTTTTGGTGTGCATGTCTTAAACAAATATAGAAATCGTCTTCTACCTAAACAAAATGAATCATTGATTTATACATGCACTTGGTTGGATGAGTTTACGTTTCGTGATCCAAGTAACATTATCATTCATTTTATTTACTTTATATTTTTAAAATCATTATCAATAGAATTTCAGTGATATTTCTATACGATTTATATTGGTCAAAGAAAAGCAAAAAAAAACTCGAAAAGCCCAAAAAGCCCTATAGCCCTATAGCCCTGTCCGGGTCAGGCCGGGCTTTAGAATATATGCCCGATTTTTTTTCGGGCCGAGCTCAAATATATAAAGGCTTTACGGGTTTCGGGCCGGGCCAGCCCGATTGACATCCCTAACTTTGAGGAGATTCCTTATTCTTAAGAGCAGATTCCTTATTCTTAGGAGAAGAAAAAGAAAATAGTACATATCCTTGGAGATTTGCCTTGATCTCCAAGGAGGAATTCGACTAGGGTTAGTTTTTTACCTATTGCGTATAAATAGGTGTGTTTAAGTGTCATATGCGTTCAACATAATAAGAGAGAATTCTTAGCAAAATGGGTTTTGGGTTTCTTATAAGATAGAAAAAGCTAAAAGGCTAAGGGGTTCGTCTTGAGAGGTTCATGGATCGTGTATAGATCCTTGAACGTGTGAGGCTAGTTAGATAAGTCAATGTGTGTCTTGAACTTGTCATATATCGTTTTAGGTTTGTAAGTGCATTTAAAAGATTGGCTAATAATATATTTTTGTAGAGAAATCCTATATGGTAGATTGTTTTTACAGTTCATGTTGCGATAGCTCTTACGCTTACAAAAACAACGAGGACGAGGGCGAAAAATATGTATTTTTTATACAAATTTTTATTTATTATACTAAAACAAAAATATTTGTAACTACTTATTCGTTGTGTTATGATTTATTTGGAAAATGAACTTTGAATTTAAATTCTAACAATATAATTTTACGAGATTTAATTTTAAAATTATAATATATATATATATATATATATATATATATATATATATATGTATATAAAATATTGTGTTTGTGTCTATTTTATGTTAAAATTAACGTTTCCGGTCAACCAATCAAATATATATTGTAAGCGCATTCGCTTCTAAAGTTCTAACTATTATTATCTGTTGTTTGAATAACTCAATTAACACTTAAAATCCGCAAGACACTCTTGCAAACGCTCAAATCCACATCCGAAGCCATTAAATGTATAGTTGAATCCAACGAGGGATGTTGTGAAGGTGTATCGATGCTAGAAGAACCATAACACCGTCTTTTGTCTATGTGATTTTTTTTTTTTAAAAGCAATTTCTTATTTTTCATACTAAAGATTGACCTCCGCGTTTCGCGCGGGCTTATTTTACATTTATGTTTTATAAATTTGTTTATATGCTATTTTGTAGTAAATAATATATTTTTAAAATTTCGAATTTTAGTTTAATAGTTGGTTTATGTTTATAGTTATATTGTGTGTCCGTGCGTGTATTTTTTTCTTCTCCTTATTAGTGTTTGTATATAACACGGTTTTCTCTTAATTATGTTGTTAAGTTATGTTGAAATATTCTTCTTCTTTTTCATGTGTTTATATGTTGTATGTGACTAGTATGTAATTCTAATTACATTTTTATATTTATTTTTATTTAACACAATTTCAAATCTTTCATAAGTTACATATTTAGTTATACGTATAATATTACATTGTTGTTCCGGAATCTATAGTTCATACTGAGACCAATTATAACTTCATCAACCCATATACATATTAACTAAACAAATCACTTACATTCGATTATAAATTATTTATGTACATGTACATATTTGAGTATTTAAAATTATATATTTATATATGTATAGTTTTAGGTTGTTTAAAGTTACGCCCTCTAATAGAGAATATTTTCTATTGTTTGGACGTTTATGTTAATATATATTTTGGCATAAGTATTGCTTTATGATATGTGATATTTTGCTTGTTCCCCATCTCCAAAAAATATATATATCCTCTCTCGCTTCTAAAAATCCAACCAAATCTCCCTCCCATATTTCTGACGAATACTTATCCCAAAATAAGGGTTGCAAATTATGGTGGAGGTGAGGAAGGAGGTGAAGAGAAAAGTGGGTTGTATTTTTGTGTTTATTGTGGTTGTGAGTAAATCATTGTTGGGCCTAGGGTGTTTAGGCTTTTAAAATAGGCAGAGTTTTGAGTTTTTTTAGAAGTCGTGCATAAATATTAGTAGAGTTTTAAAAATGTGGAGCCCATTAATAGAGGATTATAGTGATGACGTGGATAGCATAGATTGAGAAAAACTCATCCATTATATAATAGAGTAGGGTGTGATCCGCATTACGCGCGGGGGTGTTAACTCTATTTTTTTCTTTATTTAAAACTAAATTTTTTTTTTAGTTTTTTGTTTTGTCTTTGTATGTTGTTGTTTTTTAACATATTAATTTGTTTTTTCAAATGTAATAAACTAATGTTTTTTTACAAGAAAAAGAGATATGTTTTTTTAAGATAGAAATGGTAATACACACATAATAAGAGGTTTTTGATACGGGCGAAACTTAGTAAAGTAAAAGATTTAATAATTCCTCAAGTTAAATTAGGTTTTCATTTTTTCACAATTTAAAAAATTAAAATGTTTTTCCCAACTTTCCCTATAGGGATATTGCAACATTTCTTTCGTCGGCAAAATTTCTTAACGACTCAATGCTCATATCTGACACTTCCAATTAGCTAGATAGTGGTGATTTAGTTGATCATGTGGTTTTTATTGGTTCTAAATAGGATGTTAAAGATGAGTTTTTATCCGATGGGTATCCGAGATCCTGAATATTTTTTGAACCTATTACCATATTTGTTTTACTAAAAAAACGCGGGTTTAAAACGTTTTGTCTCTTTATACTTCCTTTAGAAGTTAATTAGATTTCTTACAATTAGGTTTCTAAAATTTTGTTTTAAAAAAATTAAATAATGTTTTTTAAAAAAATGCCTAACTTAATTAGCCTTGGAAATAAAGTAAAAGACCAAAGTAATAAAGTAATGTCAATGAGACGTTGTCTTCATCTTCATCTTCATCTTCATCAAGTTAATCGCCAACTTCCGATCTGGTTTTACAAAATCTCAGCGACGCTTCCGATGTATAACTAAATCGCTTCGAACGCCGAATCGTACGCTTTTTCAGCGTTTCCAAACAGCACCTTCTCGGAATCGCGAGTCCCGTGCGATTCTCGGCGTTTCCGAATGATTCCGAACCCGCTTCCGATTCCGGAGCGGGAATCTTCGCTTGAGAAGATAAATTTTTGTAAACTTTGCCTTAATGGCCCAGGATTTGGCTATCCGATGAGGTTAAAAGAAGAACTCTGATTCTGTTTTTTTTTAAATAGATTCATTATTGTAAACTTTGCTATTGAATTGGGCTGGAGCAAGTTCGAAGTGAAGTCTGATTATTTTTTTTTTGTTTTTTTGAAAAATTAGTATATAGGTGGATGCTGAGTTGGCAGTATGAGAAGAGAGAAAATGTCATTATATATATAGACTAGTGTGTGATCCGCGCTAAGCGCGGACGTGAACACAATTTAAAAAAAAAAAATTGGTATAATATTATTTTAGTTTTATTATTATGATTGTTAATGGATTTATCTCTATTAGCTTAAGAAATGTAGATTGTTTATTCTTAAGTTTTTTTTTTACTTTCTTAATTTTATGTTTATTTATGTATTTGTTTAGTGGGTGATCCACAATTTGATTTTTTTTTTCCTTTGGTTGACTATTTATTCAATTAGTTGGTTTTTAAAAGTTAAGTTTTGTCATTGAAAGTTTAGGGAATTGTATATTTTTTAACCCAAGTGAATACTAATAAAATAAATACTTCGAAATTGGGTTAGTTTTGTATACTCCGAAAGTTACTTCGAATACTAATAAAATGAAAGTTAGTTTTGTGAATTTAGAATTCTCGGAACTTATTAAAACAAATACTTCGAAATAAGTTTCTGTATTTTTATCTATTTTTACCTAAAATGAAATACTAATAAAATGTTCAGAATTTACTATTATTCATCTTCGATGATCCAATAAATAATTTAAAAAATTATAACTAGAAGTGCTACTTTAAAATGTAAATAACTTCTTTTTAAAAAACCCAACTAATTGCATAAAATTGATCACCAAAGAAAAAAGGTAAAAATACGTACCATCCAATAAATAAACACATAGATGATCATAAATTTAAAAAAAAAAACAAATACACTGATCTTAACCTGATAGAGATAATTAAATTAACTGCGAGACCAAATAAAATAAAATACCATTAGATTAAAAAATTGTTTACCATATCCGCGCGGATCACATATTTTGTGATGGAAATTGAAAGTGAAATCTCACCGGCGATGAGGGAATTTATCGGAGAATAAGAGGGTTTTAGAGGAGTGGATAATGTTTTTATTACAGGATAATCATATTCTCAAGAAGTCTTTCTCTCTATCTCTCTCTCTCTCTTGAAATGTTTAGATCGACGCTCGACCCCATATTTTTTATATTTTTCCAAATCGGCTCATATTATCTCAAATGTTCTCATTAACCCATACATCTACAATGACTATGATAGTAAATTAGTGATAAAAATTAAATTGTTTTTCAAATAAAATTAGATTTATTTTGTAGTCACCAACACTGGATCATCGAAGATGAATAATAGTAAATTTTGAACATTTTGTTAGTATTCGGTTTTAGGTAAAAATAAAATAAAATACAGGGACCTATTTCGAAGTTTTTTTTTAATAAGTTCGTAGAATTCTAAATTCACAAAATTAACTTTCTTTTTATTAATATTCGAATTAACTTTCGGAGTATACAAAACTAACCCAATTTCGAAGTATTTATTTTATTAGTATTCACTTGGATTAAAAAAATATACAATTCCCTAAACTTTAAAATGACAAAAACTTAACTTTTAAAAACTAACTAATTGAATAAATAGTCAACAAAAAAAAAAATCAAATTATAGATCACCCACTAAACAAATAAATAAATAAATATAATTTTTTTTTAAAAAAAACTTAAGAATAAACCATTCATATTTCTTAAGTTAGTTATATAAACGATCTATTTCCCCCCAAGATGTTTCGTATAATAACAAATCCCCCTAGAGTTTGAGCCTAGTTCTATTTCCCCACCTAATTAAAGTTTGAATCATATTTCCCCACGAAATCAAAGTTCCAAACCTATTTCCACACGGATTCAAAGTTCGAAATCTATTTCCCCACATACCACAATTTAAATCGGTTTACTATATACCAATTAACTATTAACCAAATTAATACCAACAAAAACCAAAATTAACCTAATTTTAACCCGACCCAACTGAAATTTGACCCGACCCAACGAAAATCAATTTCTTAACTCGATTCAGTTTCTTCTTCTTCTTTAATTCTATTTCTTTAAATGACAAAAGGAATTTAGATCACGATTGGATTCAATTAAACATAAAAATTGATTTAGATCACGATTCATAGTACTTTAAATAGATAAATCCAAATATCATCAATAAAATTTTGAAGTGGCCAAGCACACGATTAAGAGCAATTTCTTTTCCTTCCTCCACGGTGGAGGCGACGGAGCAGCAGCGAGTCGGCGGTGTTCACTGGGTTGAGATTCGGAGGAGAAGGCGTCACCGGCGGCGGTGGTCACTGGCGGCGAAGACACCAGCGGAAACCCCGATATGAAGATCAATGATATCATCTTCTTCGTGGAGCCGCAAAATCATCTTCGTCACCGAGCATGATTCAGGCTTTGACCCCTTGAAACGGAAGCGTTGACCCGTCTTTGACCCAATTCCATTTGAAAACATCGCATCCTTCCGGCGTCTTCCCCACATCAAAAATCGGTGGTGGAGGAGACGGCGGCGGAGGAGATGGCGGTGAAGGAGAATACGGCGGAGGTGGTGGAGGTTCGTCGACCACAACGACAATTGAGGATTGGTGGAGGACCGCATGAGAGTGGAGAGATCGATGATTTCACGTTTGCTCTTGGAAGAAGAAGAATCGAGATGATGATGATTTCCCAGAAACGAAACTGAAAAAGATGGTATTGATTATATCGAATATGGGTTTAATCGAATTGGAACAATTTGATTATACTGAAGCTGGGTTAAATCGTAGAAACAAATCAGCTTATAATTCAGGTTTTTCAAGGAATCTAGCGTGGAAGAACGAGGCAACGCTGAGATGTTTTTTTTTTCTATGGTGTGATTGATGATTACGGGTGAAGAAGGAGAAGAATATGAACGGGTCGGGTCGGGTAGGATTTTTGGGTTTGTTTTGGTTGGAATCCGATTTTAATTCGGTTTAAGATTTGGTTTACTCGGTTTATAACATTAACCGATATAACCGATATCCGGGGGCAAATATGTTTGGAATTTTGATTTCGTGGGGAAATAAGATTCGAACTTTAATTAGGTGGGAAAATAGAACTAGGTTCAAACTCTGGGGGGATTTGTTATTATATGAAACATGTCGGGGAGAAATAGATCCTTTACCCATTATATATATATATATTTAGGATATGAAGCACGTGAAAGACACGCGTTATCTGTGCGCGTAGGGTAATGAGCAAAATGTTTTGGTGGGACCCGATGTACTACTGAGAGAGGCATATGAGAAACGAGGACTGCTCCACATTGTTGGGCCGAATGAACGTTTTGCGTTGTATTTACGTTCTTTTGGATTTTATTTTATTTTTGTATAGTGAGATATATAAAATTTAATCGCATACCTTTTTTTGGGGGGATAAAATCCCATTCTTTTAATTAACAAATTTCTGGTTTACGTGTTAGGTAAACTGTATTTTCATTACCTATAATAACACATACATCAAATAAAAAAATGGTCAAAATTGTTTGTGGTAATCTACGACTACGAGGTATGGTGGGAGAGAAACGACCGGCTTTATCGCAACAACCACCGTTCACAGATTTCTTATTATTGAGTTTTCTGTATTTTGGGCGTAATCACTAAAGTTGGCTTATGTAATTGATGAACACTTTTGCTATTTTTAAATTTTACTGCAAGAAAAAGTTCAAAAAACAAATTGTTTGTGGTGCAACTTGTGAGGGGAAAAAACATTAGTGATTAGGCAGAAATTTGGTTTCGTGTCGCTCTGCGAATAATATTTAGTTGTATATATTAAGAAAACATATTTTTTATAAAAAAAATGCATCAAATTAATGGTGAATAATTTTGCATCAAGGTAATTTGGTGAATAATCTCGAAATTAGAAATGTGTGCACCTAAAAGCTAATGATTGATTACTTAAAATGTAATGCAACAAGAAGAAGAGTCAATCGGATTTGAAAGAGATGGACCATATAAAACAATAAATAACACTAGAGGAAACTGCGATGAAATTTCACATTATATTTGTCTTTGTCCCATCTAATCATTTAATCTTGTAGTCTACACCATCACGCAAATCTAAAAGCACCTTCTGCGAAATTCCCTTGGAGGAACAAAAAATATGGACCTCCTTTTTGTTCCCTTGGATTTTCCTGGAAAATATGGACATCCATGTCGTCTTATTATCTAACTTAACCTATCCCTTCTTTCATTCAAAACTCAAATATGATTTTTGTTCTTGTTCTTCTTTTTTTACTACAGCAAACTAAAATTTTGTTTTTGTTTTTTTAACAGTCACATGATGGGATTTTTCTTATTATATATAGAGCTGAGTTGAAGACTAAGTAACACACCACACCATATAATATCAAAGCTCCGACATGGCAACTCACCAAGAGAACCTTTCATCCAAATCTTTCAAATGGTTTTCCACAAAAACCCTGAAGCTAAACCTAAGTTTCCAAAACCGACGAGGATCACCAAAATCCAATTCTTCCTCAACCTTCAACTCCCCAAGAAGCACCATCGATGACAACAACAACAACAACACAAAGAGTCATCACCTCTCCGACGTCGAGCTCCGTAGAGTCTTCAGCCATTTCGACGTTGACGGCGACGGTAAGATCTCAGCCTTTGAGCTCAGAGATTACTTCGGTTCCGTTGGTGAGTATATATCTCACGAGGCAGCTCAAGAGGCGATAAACGAAGTTGACACCGACGGATCTTTAGGGTTTGAAGATTTTCTTGGATTAATGACAAGAAGAGATCTTGACGGTAACGGTGACGGTGACGGCGCCGGAGAGTTGAAGACGGCGTTTGAGATGTTCGAGGTGGAGAAAGGGTCGGGCTGCATAACGCCAAAAGGTTTGCAAACGATGCTTGCGAAGTTGGGGGAATCAAGAACGTACGGAGAGTGTGAAGCAATGATCAAGTTTTACGATATTGATGGTAATGGAGTTCTTGATTTTCATGAGTTTCGGCAAATGATGACCGTTTAATTTATATATTTATTTCATAATTACCGTGTTTTTATTGCTCGAAATGCTTGTGAAGTTTATGTGTGCGTGTGTGTATGTGTATGTGTATATAGGTTCTATGTACGAAGTGAAAAATTAACTATTTGTCTTGAAATATATATTTGTGATGAAATAAATTTATGAATGATTAATTTCTAAGCTTGACGTAAATTCACGGCTAAGATATACCTAATACCATATAACTCAAATTATTCTATTTTGGAGAGTTTAATTTTTTAAGAAGATTTCTATCTAATTATTCTATTTTGGAGGGTTTTAATTTTTTTATAAGATTTCTTTTTTGATAGATTCATTTTGACAGTATTATTGTAGGCTATTTATGACTTCTGAGTGATATAATTATAATAATAATAATAATAATAATAATAATAATAATAATAATAATAATAATAATAATAATAATAATATAAACGAACTTGTCCTGCAAAGACAAACTAGTGAAAGTTGAAGGAGAGAAATTATTCTGACTTGGCCTTGCTGGACATTCGCCATGTGTTCTTTACTATTACCCTTTTTATTTTATTTTGGTTTGAGAAGCATTGGTTCATACGAGTTATATGCCGAAATTTGTTGTTTTTTAGATGCTTAGACCATTTTCAATGGTGAATTCTATTATGGAGTTCTTATCAAATTTTTAATCATAAATTTTGATTATTTAAAAATTTAGAACTTTTTAAGTTTTTTCATTTTTAATGGTGAATCTTATTAGGGGTTCTTAAAAAAATTAAATTTTTATTATTTATTTTTTTTAAGTTTAATTTCTTTGGTAAAAAATTGTAAATATACTATATTTTATAAAACCAAAATTATATTGCATTTCATGAATTTTAAAACATACAAAATATTACCGAAGTTTCAGGAAAAAAAAGTTTAGAATTTTAGAATCTTAAAAAAAAATTTTAATATGTAAAAATTCCAATTCATTAATATGTAAAAAAAAGTTTAGAATTTTAAAGTTGAAGTTATGAAAAAGTTTTTTTTTAATAAAAAAATTAAGAATCTTTTTTTTTAATTTAAAGTTAAGAAAAAGTAAAAAAAAAGAAGCAAAAAACAAATGGGCAAATTGCTGTTTTTACCCCAAAATTTCGTTTTTATGACAAAAATATACCGTCATTTCAATCAAATGCTGCGCTACACTTTCGGGGGCGGAAAATTACAGTTACCCCCTTATGACCAAACAAAAAAGCGCGAAACCGCTATTACCATTTTAACCTTCACGACATGTCAGACTTCTATAGAGGTCTGACATTTAGACTCTAATAGAAGTCTGATTGATTTCTTTTACCAGACTTCTCTCAGACGTATTCGAGAAGTCTGATACAGATTAAAATAGTAAATTTAAATTTAAAAATTAAAAAAAAAATTTTGTTAAAAATGTTTTCTACAATAATTAAATATAGACGATTTTGATGTATAGAAATTAATATTTCATAAAATTGAATCAAATTAAACAAGGTTAGTTAATTATGCCTATACCTCAATAAATATCAGACTTCTCGAAGAAGTCTGATACAGATTTAATTAGTAAATTTAAATTTAAAAATTGTAAGAAATTATTTTGTTAAAAATTTCTTATACATAAATAAATATAGACGATTTCGAAGTATTAAAATTAAATTTCGTAAAATTGAATCAAATTAAAAGCATGTAAGGCAAAATAGGTTGTAAACCTCAAAACATGCTTTGTAATGTTTAGTAAAGTTGGATATCATGTTCTTATCTGTAGGGTTAGATTGAGAGTTTCTAAATTTTTAATTCATAATGTTTTTTTTTACATATACTGGTTAGTCTGTGACTAAGTTAAACGAGTTTGATGTTTGTTATAAGTTTTCTATATAATATGATGGTATTTAAGTTGTAGCGCCCGTGTTCCGGAAGAATTGGTTATTAAAGGGAAAATAATTAATTCTGATTGTTCCGGACAGTATCGATCGATACTGGGCAGTATCGATCGATACCAGCCGGGTTTTTCTCGGGATTATCTTCTTCTCTTATCTTCTTCGAGTATAAAACGTATCCTTGGAGGATAAGACCGGAGTGGGTCGAAAAAGAGAGAAAGGAAGAGAGAGAGAGAGAGAAGGAGAAAGAGAGAGAAGAAAGCTTGCCGAAGCTTGGATCTTGCGAGATCGAAAGAGAGTTTGAGCTTGAGAAGCTCGAAGAAGAGGTTTGACGAGCTTGGGTTCGACGTAAGCTTGTGAGAAGAGAGGGAGATCTTCTTAAGCTTGAGAAGTCGTTTTAGAGCTCGATCCTTCTTGTTTAAGGTGAGTTGTGACCAAAGGTTAGCAAGTGAGCTTGCGTGGTGCATTGTTAAAGCTTGGTTGATGCTTTTATGGCTTGTATGGCGATTCCTGTGTTTAGGTCTCGTGGGCATCGATCGATACCATGTGTGTATCGATCGATACCAGACCATAGGCGGTGGTCTCGTTTTGTAGTGTATCGAGGTGATAGACTTGGACCGTGTTGTGTCGATCGATACCAAGTGTTGTGTTTGGGTGTCGATCGATATCTGTCCCTTGTCGGGACTTGTGTGTAGTTGAGCATCGATCGATACCATGGGGGGGTATCGATCGATACCGGTTGTTTTGTGACAGTTTAGTTGTGAATATTGTTATATTGTGCTCATTGGTAGCCTGTTGTTGGGATGATCAATCTCACTCAGCATTTGGTTAGCCAAATGTTGATGCATCACTTTTGTCGATGCAGGTAAAGATAAGGCGTGATCGTGGAATCAAGGCGGTGAAGAGGGGATGATTAGGACCCGGGGTTTGCTTTTGCTGTTTGGGTATCGATCGACACTAGGGGAGTATCGATCGATACCAGTTGTTGTTATATAAACCGTTAGCTTGTTTAAGCTGTAGTACTTGCGTTGTACTGTTTGTTTAATATTGTTAATTATATGTTTATTTTCTTTGCAAAAAAAAAAAAAATGCGGTCCTTTCAATTATGGTATCAGAGCCCATACGGTTCTAGGAACCTAGGTGGTTCTAGAATAGATTGGGTGTTGTGTGGGGTCGTAGAATCATCCTCTTGAGCCTTGTGAGATTCCACGGTAAGTATCTTTATTGTGATGATTGATTTTCGTTCTCTGAGCCTGTGCTTCTGCACGTGTGCAGATGGCTAGAGGACGTGGTAGAGGTCGTGGCCGTGGTAGAGGTCGTGGCCGTGTGCCGGAGGAGCAGGTTGAGGAGTCGCGTGCGAGTCAGATTGGGTCTGAGGGTGTGGCTGGCGTGAGTGCCAGTGTGGCAGGTGTTCCAGCGGGTGCTGCGGAGGTAGCAGCGGGTGATGCTCGGGCCCGAGATGATCGCATAGCGGATCTGTTGTCGAGGTTGTTGGAGCGGTTACCAGAGAGAGTGCCGGTTCAGGCTCCTGTAGTCCCGGTAGTTGTGGAGGTTCAACCTCCGGTGGCAGCTGCGGTTGCTGAGGAGCTCCCGTCCTACCTTAGGATGGTGGAGCAGATGCAGAGGATTGGCACGGGGTTCTTCTCTGGAGGTGCTAATCCTGAGGACGCGGGTGCGTGGTTGAGAAGGGTGGAGAGGAATTTCCTCTCAAGTAGGTGTCCCGCGGGATACCAGGTGGACATTGCGGTCCATTATCTGGAGGGTGACGCGCATCTCTGGTGGAGGGGTGTGGCATCACGGAGAGTTCAGGCCGCGATGTCTTGGGCGGATTTTGTGGAGGAGTTTAACTCCAAGTATTTCCCTCAGGAGGCGTTCCACCGGATCCAGTTGAGGCTTGCGAGTTTGACTCAGGGGGATCGGTCGGTACGCGAGTATGAGGTGGAGTTCAACCGGCTCGGGTCTTATGTTAGACGAGCGGCTGAGAATGAGTCGGACCGTGTTCAGAGGTTTCTGATGGGTCTTCGGGTCGACTTGAGGAACCGTTGCATGGTGAGGTCTTTTTGCACGGTTGATGAGTTGGTTGAGACTGCAGCCTTGCTTGAGGAGGGTCTGAAGGACGAGGTGGTAGCGGTTACACCGAGCTTTCAGGCAAGATCTGTGCAGCAGCAGTCCGGTCCAAGCAGAAGCAGTAAGCCGATGCAAGGACAGAAGCGGAAGCGAGAAGGCGCTTCGAGAGGTAGTCGGGGTGGTCCGGGTTGCTTCGGGTGTGGGAGCATGGATCACCGAGTGGCGAACTGTCCTCAGAAGGGCGGGGTGCGGGTGGATTCTCGAGTGTGCTATCACTGCAAGGAGCCGGGTCACCTCAGGCCTCAGTGTCCCCAGTTGCGGCAGAGTGAGACCACGGTGGTGCAGCCCGTCAGGCAGGTGGCATCAGCGCCTCGAGTGTACTCCATCGCCGAGTCCGCAGAGCCAAGTTCCAGGCCAATCGCAGGTATTTTCTTAGACGCATCTAAGTTTAATTCTGTGTTGGGGAACGTCGTGCTTGTCGGGGTGTTAAGGTTCTCGGCACATGTATATGTGCAGGGACCTTGTGTGTTGGAGGTGTAGAGTGTCATGTGTTGTTTGACACGGGAGCATCGCATTGCTTCGTTTCCCCGGAGTTGGCCGAGAAGGCTAATCTGCGGAGCGAGCCCGGTGTGAGTTTGGGTTTCGTGGAGGTTGCCGGAGGGAAGCTCCTGAGGATTCACGGTCGGGTGCGAGACGTGGATGTTCAGGTGGCAGGAGAGTCCATGGCTGCCGATTTGATTATCTGCTCAGTGGAGCTGTACGATGTCATCTTGGGCATGGATTGGCTCGGGAAGTTCAGAGTGCATCTGGACTGTCACCGAGGGCGAGTCGAGTTCGACCGAGGAAAAGGAAAGTTGGTGTATCAGGGTGTGAGACCGACTTCCGGGAGTCTCGTGATCTCGGTTGTGCATGCGGAGCGTCTGATCGAGAAAGGTTGCGAGGCGTTTTTAGCTACGATTTCTTTGCCGGAGGCCGTCGGAGAGGCCAGCGTGCAGGATATTCGGGTGGTTAGTGAGTTCCAGGATGTGTTCCAGTCGTTGCAGGGGTTGCCACCGTCTAGGTCGGATCCCTTCACGATCGAGTTGGAACCAGGGACGGCACCGATATCCAGGACTCCTTATAGGATGGCTCCAGCAGAAATGGCCGAGCTGAAAAGGCAGCTGGCGGAGTTGTTGAACAAAGGGTTCATTCGTCCGAGTTCTTCACCGTGGGGAGCACCGGTGTTGTTCGTGAAGAAGAAGGACGGGAGTTTTCGGTTGTGTATTGATTACCGGGGACTTAACCGAGTCACAGTGAAGGACAGGTATCCTCTTCCTCGGATTGATGAGTTGTTGGATCAGTTGAGAGGGGCTACTTGGTTCTCCAAGATTGACTTGGCGTCGGGATATCATCAGATTCCCATCGATGAGGTAGATATCCGGAAGACGGCTTTCAGATCTCGTTATGGTCACTACGAGTTTGTGGTGATGCCATTTGGGTTGACTAATGCACCGGCTGCATTTATGAGATTGATGAACAGCGTTTTCCAGGAGTATCTAGATGAGTTCGTGATCATCTTTATCGATGATATCTTGGTGTATTCGAGGAACCGGGAGGAGCATGAGGTGCATCTGCGTGTGGTTCTTTCGAAGCTGCGGGAACGGAAGTTATTTGCTAAGTTGAGCAAGTGTAGCTTCTGGCAGCGGGAGATCGGTTTTCTGGGTCACATTATCTCTGTGGAGGGAGTATCGGTAGATCCAGAGAAGATTCAGGCCATTAGTACGTGGCCGAGGCCGAGGAATGCCACTGAGATTCGGAGTTTTCTTGGGTTGGCAGGGTATTATCGGCGGTTCGTCAAGGGTTTTGCGAGTTTGGCCAAGCCTATGACGAAACTGACGGGAAAGGATGTTCCTTTCGTGTGGTCCTCGGAGTGTGAGGAGAGTTTGACGAAACTGAAGGCCATGTTGACTAGTACTCCAGTATTGGCGTTGCCAGTGTCGGGCGAGCCTTACGTGGTTTACACCGATGCGTCGGGGATGGGCCTTGGTTGTGTGTTGATGCAGCAGGGGAAGGTTATTGCCTATGCTTCGCGGCAGCTGCGGAAGCATGAGGGCAACTACCCTACCCATGATCTGGAGATGGCTGCAGTGGTTTTCGCTTTGAAGATTTGGAGATCCTATCTTTATGGCGGAAAGGTTCAGGTGTTCACAGATCATAAGAGCCTGAAGTACATTTTCACTCAACCTGAGTTGAATTTGAGGCAAAGGCGCTGGATGGAGCTAGTGGCCGATTATGATCTGGAGATAGCTTACCATCCTGGTAAGGCTAATCTGGTTGCGGATGCGTTGAGTCGGAAGCGGGTGGCTTTGGCTCGGGAACGCGAGGTTGAGTCTTTGGTGAGCGAGATTAGCACATTGCGTTTATGTGTTGTATCTCAGGAACCTTTGGGCTTAGAGGCGGCTAACCAGGCGGATCTTTTGAGCAGAGTTCGGTTGGCTCAGGGAAAAGATGAGGTTCTGGTTAAGGCTGCGAGAGCAGAGGGTTCTGAGTATCAGGTATCTGCGAACGGCACTATCCTTGTTAATGGAAGGGTATGCGTACCTTTGGATGAGGATTTGCGGCGAGAGATCCTGAGTGAGGCTCATTCGAGTATGTTTGCGATTCATCTAGGAGCGACTAAGATGTATCGCGATATCAAGCGCTACTATCATTGGGTCGGGATGAAGAAGGATGTGGCTAATTGGGTTGCGTCGTGCAACGTGTGCCAGTTAGTGAAGGCGGAGCACCAGGTCCCGAGTGGTTTGTTGCGGAGCCTACCCATTCCAGAGTGGAAGTGGGATATGATCACGATGGATTTCGTGGTGGGGTTACCAGTTTCTCGGACCAAGGATGCTGTTTGGGTCATCGTTGATCGATTGACCAAGTGTGCGCGTTTTCTGGCCATTAAGAAGTCCGATGGGGCGGCAGTTTTGGCTAGGAAGTACGTGCAGGAGATTGTGAGACTGTATGGAGTACCGGTGAGTATTGTTTCAGACCGGGATCCTAAGTTCACATCGGAGTTCTGGAATGCGTTTCAGGCAGAGATGGGCACGAAAGTGCACTTGAGCACGGCGTATCATCCTCAGACAGATGGGCAGTCCGAGCGAACCATCCAGACCTTAGAGGATCTGTTGAGGATGTGCGTGCTGGATTGGGGTGGTCACTGGGTGGATCACTTGAGCTTGGTTGAGTTTGCATATAACAATAGCTACCAGGCGAGTATTGGGATGGCTCCATATGAGGCTCTGTATGGGAGGCCATGTCGTACCCCTTTGTGTTGGACACAAGTGGGGGAGAGGAGCACTT
Source organism: Eutrema japonicum (assembly GCA_030161315.1). Classification (NCBI taxonomy): domain Eukaryota; kingdom Viridiplantae; phylum Streptophyta; class Magnoliopsida; order Brassicales; family Brassicaceae; genus Eutrema; species Eutrema japonicum. The sequence continues at coordinate 48,348,073 of BSQW01000013.1, forward strand.
TGGGTGCGAGTTTTGTTCAAGAAACTACGGAGAAGATCCGGGTTTTGAAGCTGAACATGAAAGAGGCCCAAGATCGGCAAAAGAGTTATGCCGATAGGAGGCGGAAAGAGCTTGAGTTTGAGGTGGGAGATAGTGTGTATCTCAAGATGGCTTTACTGAGAGGTCCGAACAGGTCCATTGTTGCGACTAAGTTGAGTCCGAGGTATATGGGACCGTTCCGGATTGTGGAGCGTGTTGGACCGGTAGCGTATCGGTTGGAGTTACCCGCGGTTATGCAAGCATTTCATAAGGTCTTCCATGTGTCGATGCTGAAGAAGTGTTTGCATAGGGGTGACGAGGTATTGGCTGAGATTCCGTCAGATCTCCAGCCCAATATGACCGTTGAGGCGAGACCTTTGAGAGTTCTCGAGCGGAGGGTCAAGGAGCTTCGTCGGAAGAGGATTCCGATGGTGCGAGTTCTGTGGGACTGTGGCGGGGTGCAGGAGGAAACTTGGGAGCCAGAGGCTAGGATGGAAGCGAGGTTCCAGAAGTGGTTCCAGAAGCAAGCTGCGGCTTGAGTTCCATCGAGAGGTTCCAGTTTCGGTTATAGCTGTATGCTATGTGTATTTCATTTTGTATTGCCGTTGTGTAGAACGATGTTACATTATGATGTGTAATAAGATGAGTATTTCTTATTATGGTGACTTTGGGAGTCGCGGTGTCGCATTGCGTTTGGGGTAAAAGCGTTAATGCAAGAGAGTGATAAGATGGATGTTCTTATTGCTGTTGTGGGCGGTGCGATGACCGGGTTATTGGTTATGCACGCCAGATATTCCGGGTGTGGAATATGGGTGATGCCGGTGTTGCCTTGCGAGGATTTACACGGATCACGGGAGGTAGTTCAGTCGAGATGCTTAGAGATATGTGATTTATTGCTCGTTGAGAGGACTGGTTCCTCTGGTGCCGATAGCTCGCAGGACTGTGTGTCTTGAGAGTGTGAGTGGCGATGTACCCAGACTCGGGAGGTTTATAGCCTAGAGTAATACGTGATACCGTGGATTCGTAAGGAGTATGTCCCAGACGTGGGATATATTCCCTAGAATTGAGTGGTATGGGGTATCGAGACTCTTGTAGGTTATATTCTTGAGTGGAGTGGTACGGCAGATACCCAGAACTCGGAGATGCTGCGGTGTCTTGGGTGATGTGGTATGGTTGATACCTTGCGAGGTATGGTAGATATCCTGCGGGATATGGCTGATACTCGGAACTCGGAGATGCTGCGGTGTCTTGAGTGATGGGGTTGGCTTGTGTTGAGCAATAAGTACATATGATGCCGCGGTGTCATAAGCATAGGGGCTGAGTGGGAAACCTCGGAGGTTGGTATTGGACCTCGTGTGAGTTTTGAGATGGCCGGGTTGGCCAAGGATTGTGTAATCGTTGCGACGATTGAGGTTCATTGGAGATGAACGGTTCATGGGAGATGAGCGGTAACGAAGATTCGAGGTCGAATCTAAGTTAGTGGGGGAGAATTGTAGCGCCCGTGTTCCGGAAGAATTGGTTATTAAAGGGAAAATAATTAATTCTGATTGTTCCGGACAGTATCGATCGATACTGGGCAGTATCGATCGATACCAGCCGGGTTTTTCTCGGGATTATCTTCTTCTCTTATCTTCTTCGAGTATAAAACGTATCCTTGGAGGATAAGACCGGAGTGGGTCGAAAAAGAGAGAAAGGAAGAGAGAGAGAGAGAGAAGGAGAAAGAGAGAGAAGAAAGCTTGCCGAAGCTTGGATCTTGCGAGATCGAAAGAGAGTTTGAGCTTGAGAAGCTCGAAGAAGAGGTTTGACGAGCTTGGGTTCGACGTAAGCTTGTGAGAAGAGAGGGAGATCTTCTTAAGCTTGAGAAGTCGTTTTAGAGCTCGATCCTTCTTGTTTAAGGTGAGTTGTGACCAAAGGTTAGCAAGTGAGCTTGCGTGGTGCATTGTTAAAGCTTGGTTGATGCTTTTATGGCTTGTATGGCGATTCCTGTGTTTAGGTCTCGTGGGCATCGATCGATACCATGTGTGTATCGATCGATACCAGACCATAGGCGGTGGTCTCGTTTTGTAGTGTATCGAGGTGATAGACTTGGACCGTGTTGTGTCGATCGATACCAAGTGTTGTGTTTGGGTGTCGATCGATATCTGTCCCTTGTCGGGACTTGTGTGTAGTTGAGCATCGATCGATACCATGGGGGGGTATCGATCGATACCGGTTGTTTTGTGACAGTTTAGTTGTGAATATTGTTATATTGTGCTCATTGGTAGCCTGTTGTTGGGATGATCAATCTCACTCAGCATTTGGTTAGCCAAATGTTGATGCATCACTTTTGTCGATGCAGGTAAAGATAAGGCGTGATCGTGGAATCAAGGCGGTGAAGAGGGGATGATTAGGACCCGGGGTTTGCTTTTGCTGTTTGGGTATCGATCGACACTAGGGGAGTATCGATCGATACCAGTTGTTGTTATATAAACCGTTAGCTTGTTTAAGCTGTAGTACTTGCGTTGTACTGTTTGTTTAATATTGTTAATTATATGTTTATTTTCTTTGCAAAAAAAAAAAAAATGCGGTCCTTTCATAAGTAGTAATTATCAAGTTTATGGTTTATCAGACTGCCATTTCAGTCTGATCATGTCCATGGTTTATCAGATTTCTTGATGGAAATCTGTTAATTAACCTGAAATAAGTTACCATACTTGTGATTTTACCCCATATATAAACTAAAGTTACCAACCCTAATCTGTAAAAGTCATTATCGACTCTCTCTCTCTCTAAAACAGAAAGAATCTCTCTCTCTCTAAACTCTCTCAAACATCTCTCCGGAAACCCTCGTCGCCACCGCCACCGCCACCGCCGTCGTCAGCTTCTTCAGTCTGGTAATTACCTCTCCTTTTTCGTGTCACCTTACCAGTCCCTCCATCTATCTCTCTTCATCATTTCATCACAACTCCATTTTCTTGTAGGTCGAATCGCCACCGCCACCGCCCTCGCCGTCGTCAACTTCATCTTTGCAACTGAGTTAAGCTTCCTAGAAACAAGTTTTTCGCCTTCTACTCTACTCTTTTCTGCAAATTTTTTAGATCTATACGAAATAAGACCATTTTTTCATGTTCTTTGCCTAGATCTAAACAAACAGATGAGTTTTTAATTAATTCCGTTTTAGATCTACAAGATAGAAGTCCATTTTTCTATGTCAAACAAAAGTTCTAGGTCTGGTATGTATTTTGATGCTTGGTAGTATTCAGTTCAAAAAAAACTTGAAAATTACTATATTAGAAGTCTGAAAGTGAATTAGACTCGATACGAAGTCTGATACTTGACCTGATCTGAATTAGACTCGATTAGAAGTCTAAAATTATACTTTCATTTAATTAGACACTGTTAGAAGTCTTAAATTTGAGTTTGTACGAATTAGACTTGAGAAGAAGTCTGAAATTAGACTTTTCCGAATTACACTCTTTTAGTAATTTGAATTTCGACTTGATTTTAAATTAGACTTTATTAGAAGTCTGGCTTAAGACTTGTTTTAATTTTTGCGACTGTTTTCTGGTACACAGGATGGGGCGATTCAATCACCTTCCAACGTCGAGTGGTTCATGTTCAACAGGTCGACGTCGATCCGGATCATCCTACGGATTCCCCAAGAAATGCTTATATGGTCTGAAGCCCGTCATGCGAACATCCACTACTGCCGATAATCCGGGAAGAAGATTATTCGGATGTTCTAACTATGATGTAATGGCCTCTATATGTCATGTGGTTCGTTTTTTTCCTGCTTATTATAATTTGGGATCTTAATATGATTGTATAAATGTGGCTGTGTAGGATGGTGTCAAGGTAACGAAGGCAGAGAGAGCTCAATTGAAGGAGCGGTTGACGGAGAAGCCATGTGGCTAGATAATGCGTGGCGTCGAGTTGAAGAGTCTGTTTAACTCGATTTAATTTATCTGTGTCATTCTTTACTATGTCAGACTGTTTAGGAAGTCTGAATTTATTAGACTTCTTTCGAAGTCTGAAAAACTTAAACTTTTGAAAACTTTCACAAGTCTGGTCCTGAAAATATCACCATTTCAGACAGCAAAACGAGTCTGGCAGTAGAAGTATTTGAAAAATACTTCAAAACGGCAATTAAAAATATTAGAAAAAACCACAGAAAAAGCGGGAATTTTGCGGCCCAAAATTTCCAGACTTCTCGCTCAATTATCTCATCATTATTAGACTGCTAAAAGAGTCTGATATCAGATTGCGTTAAGAAGTCTGACATCAGATTGCGAAAGCGGTATTTTTATGTGGTAAAACCGTTTTTTTTAATCGCCGCTTAGGACACATTTTTACAGTTACCAAAAAAAACTGTAAAAATCGTGATTCCCCGCATCTTGATATGCCAATAACCACCAATAACCACTGAAGCAAATAACCAAAAAAAAAAAAACTCATAAGTCTTATTACCAGACTTCTCGCTAAAAAAAACTCGTAAGTCTTCATCTTTTACATCGTGATTCCCCGCATCTTGATATGCCAAACCGGATCGGCTCGAGACACAAAGACGGATTAAATGCGCACTAGCTAACTCGACCATGCTCCTTACTTACCTATCATTTGTGACATAAATATGAGGGCTATCCGGACCGATCTGTTGCAAGAGTGGTTCCGGTAATGGATATGATAACTCTACCAACTCGGTTTTCTTGTCCAGCATATAATCATCTTGTACCATCTCAACAAGTTCACAATATGTAGAACGATCGCCCAAAGTGATAAACCGCCCTCCTTTGAGAGTATCCACCTCAAAATGCCAAATCTGGTCTCTCACAACCCATTCACCAAAATTAACAGGTAGATGCACCATTATCTGTAAAAACAATCATGGAAAAACAACATTAGCGATCTTAATGGAAGTATCAAACTTCTTCGCGAAGTCTGATTCTATTAGCTACATTGCCAGAATTATTAAAAAAAAATATTTAAAAATAATTACCGAACATAAGCATGTAAAACTAACGCAGGAGGAACATATACAACTAACACACATATAAAAAAAATTAAAATCAACGAAATTCATCACAAATATACAAAAATAAACGGTTTTAAAAACTTTGTCAATCTAGACTGCCACAGAAGTCTGACAAACAGTACGTCATACCTCTATGACAGTCTGAAAAGAGGGTATTTTTGCAATTATAATGTTACAAAGCAGACTGCGGATGCCGTCTGACGAAAAGTTATCAAAGCAGACTTCTATCGCAATCTGACAAAAAGGGTATTTTTGCAATTGACCCAAACTTTGACTTTTTTGTCAGACTGCATTAGATGTCTGAGAAAAAGAAAAAGGTATTTCTGCAATTGACCAAAATTTTGACTTTTTTGTCAGACTTCTCCTGCAGTCTGAAAAAATTATGGGGTAGTTTTGCAATTGACCGAAGTTTGACTTTCGTTCCCAGACTTCCAGGGCAGTCTGAAGAAATCCTTCAGACTGCGATAGAAGTCTGACAGAAATTGGTGTATTTTTTGCGTTGACCAAAATCTTCTATATCAGACTTCTTTAGCAGTCTGACGGATTTCATCATTTTCAGACTGCCATAGAAGTCTGAAATTTTTTCCATTCTATTCAGACTGCCATAGAAGTATGATACTTTTTTCCCCATTTTGGTCAACTTTTGAAAAATTTCGGTCAATTACTACCAGTACCCTGTTTTTTTTTCAGACTTCTAATTCCGTCTGAAAAAACAGTCAACTTCCGGTCAAAATCACTCATTTTTCCGTCATACTGGATATGAAGTCTGAATAAAAAGTCAAGTTTTTGGTCAATTGCAAAACTACCCTATGCCTCGATTAGAGGATTTTTCTTGATTTTTTTGTTTTCAAAGGAAATTACCAAACTTCAATTTTAATCTGAGTATTTAAAAGTCAATTGCAAAACTACCCTCTCTTTGACCATATGGGTTTCATCAGACTTCTAAAGCAGTCTGAGTATACAACTCAGATCTGAAAATCGACGATATGCAAAAATTCGTACCTATATCCGTTTAGAGTTTGTTTTCACCCTCGTCGAGCGCCCAGAACGTCTAATATCACCGAAATCCCGCAAGCCCAGTCGTGTTTTGCCATTTTTATGCCATAATTTGCAATTTCGGTACGTTTGAATCGGAAAATCAGTGGGAAAATGGGAGAAATCGGAGAGAGAAGTCGCGATAAGTATTTACGAGCTCTATTCTTTAGCTTTAATGGCGGAAAAACGGGTTAGTTACTGCATTAACTCGTTGACGATGGTGGTTGTCGTGGAGGTTGAGAATTGATGGCAATGGCATTTCTGTAATTAAGTTAGATCTGAAATTGTTTTTTGTCTTTTGAAAAAAACGTTAGACTCTAACAGCAGTCTGAGTAATGGCATTTGCGTTAATACCCAGATTCTTAAAGGGTAATTCGTGGGATTCTGAAAAAGAGGAGAGGAATGAGGTATTTTTAGCTTTGACTTCAAATTGTAGGGTATTTTTGCAAAAAGGCCAAAAAAAATCTGGCAAAAAAAAAAAATCTGGCGAATTAGGGGTTGACATGTGGCTAAAAACAGTGTAAGATCCCCCTTAAGAACCGGTTCTTAAAACTCTTTTTTAAGAACCGGTTCTTACGCTGTTAATAATTGTTTTTTTTGGGTTAAGAACCCCATCAAAAAAGTTAAGAGTCTCCCGTTGGAGATGCTCTTAGAGCATGATTAACGCACAAACCCAAATGGGTTTCTTAACTATTTGTTTAATATTAAAGTGGGTTAAGAAACTTAGGTAAGAGACCCTCATTTTTTGGTATGTCCAATGGTAGAACCCCATAGAGATAAAAAAAAATTATGTTTTATTATAAAGAAAGATAATTATTTCATTAAAACATACTTAATATAAAAACATTAAAACAAGTAAATTATAAATTTTGCCATAAATTTTCTGTTGTTATTTTGATCATGTTCAAATTTTTGCCATATATGCTCAATCAAATCGGCTTTCAATTGTTGATGTTGTTGTCTATCACGAATTCTAGTTCGAACACCCAACATATTGAGAAGATTTGTAGGCATATATGTGGAAAACGTGAGATCCACATTTGAACTTCCGCTTCCTTCTCCTTGTTGGAATTCTGAAATATCAAAGTGTCTGTATCCATCTCTTTCGTCTTCTACCATCATATTGTGGAGTATGATACAAGCTCTCATAATCTTTTCTATTTTTGCTTTATCCCAAAAAAGAGCTGGATTTTTAACAATGGCAAATCGAGCTTGCAAGACTCCAAAAGCACGCTCGACATCTTTTCGGGCTGCTTCTTGATGTAGAGCAAATAAAGATGCTTTTGGACCTTGTGGAAGTGAAATAGATTGGATAAAAGTTGCCCATTTTGGATAAATACCATCTGTCAGATAATATGCCAAATTATACTCCCTTCCGTTGACAGAGAAATTCACTTGCGGAGCTTGACCTTGTATTATATCATCAAAAACGGGTGAGCGATCAAGAACATTTATATTGTTTAAGGTACCTGGAGGTCCAAAAAACGCATGCCATATCCACATATCATATGATGCTACCGCCTCTAAAACGATTGTGGGTTTGCCTAAACCACGTGAATATTGCCCTTTCCACGCTGTAGGGCAATTCTTCCACTCCCAATGCATACAGTCGATGCTACCTACCATTCCGGGAAATCCGCGTTGCTCTCCAAAATGAAGTAAGCGTTGAAGATCCTCCGTTGTGGGTCTTTTTAGGTAATCATCGCCAAACAAATTTATTATTCCTTCGACAAAATTTTCCAAACATGAGCGAGCAGTAGTTGCACCGAGGAACTTGCACACCAAATCGTTGATCTTGTGCCACCTTTGCTTACAGTGGCTAGCTCCACGGTGTTCACGTGATGCAGCCTTTGGACTTGCTGCATAGTAGGCTTCTATCTTCTTCCAGAATGCTCCACTTTTTTGCTCGTTGCCAACTACATGGTTTTTGCTGGTGTTGAGCCAGGAACTGATCAGCAACAAATCGTCGCTGGGGATCCAAGGCCTTCTTTCTGTTCGCTCTTGAGGTGTATACTAAGAAGAGAAAACAGGGACTTGCTCGAAGGAATCATCAAGGCGAGTTTCTTGTTGACTATTCAACAAGTCAACAAAATTTTAGGGCTTGGAATATGGATATGTAAAGGACATATCCATTAAAAGGGAATAGAAGAGAGAAAGAGAAGAAGGAATGAAAGAAAAGAAAGACCCGTTGTAGGGAAAGAAAAGATAAGAAAGAAGGGATTTTTTTCGAACATGAAAGGAAGGAGAAGAAGCATCGGCTATTTAAAGAAGATCAAAGAAACATATCTTCTTTAAAGAAGATCAAAGAAAAAAAAACGCATTGAACACCTACCTAACCACATCAACAAGACTTAAACCTAACTAAGAGCATTCAAAACCTATCTAACCAAGCCTTTATTACCATTATCTTACTCTAAACAAGCATTTATTACCAACTACAAAGAGACATTTTTATGTTAAATAGAAAAAGAAATGATCTTTTGATATTTTGAAACCAATGTCATCTGAAGAAATGGTCTTAAGTTTTGTTCAATACTTTCAAACTTCCTCTGGAACAAAAAAACAAAATGCATCAAAGCTCAAAACCATTAAACCGGAAATTAGATAGAAGAAATGAGAAGAGAGTGAGAAGCTAGAACAAAAACAATCTCATGTTCACGGCCCCATAACTAGCAACAAAATTAGTAAGCCGCAAGAACAAAAACAATCTCATGCAAACCATTGAAATATAAAACCGGATCAAACACAAAATCAAGTTCTGATTTACACTTAATCAAACACAAAATCCGGATCGATTAACACTTCTCTTCCACAAACATCAATTGCTAATGTCAAACACTAAATCCTACCAAAAAAATCAAAGAATCATACACTCGATCCCTAATTCAATTCAGAAGAGAAATACAACCAAAACAAAATCATCAAACCGATCGAATCAAAAGGAGGAAGAAAATAATCAAATCCAGCTAAACAAGAAAATAATCAAACCGATCTAAACAAGTAAAACCGACGAGTGAGATATCCGATAAAACCGAGGAAAGAGAAGAAATCCCTTGCCGACGCGTCGTCACAGAGTTCCCGATCCTCCGATGCAGATGACCCAACGCCGTCACTGTCGACGATGCCGACGCCGAAAGTGAAGAGTCGTCGCCTTCGACGGAGAGAGTGAGGAACAAATTTTGGTCGGGGAAAAAATGAGGAGAGAAAGAAAATATTTTTTCTCCACAAATTGTAGAACCACTCACAATTGGCCACGTGTCATCTAAAATAAGAGACGTCTCTTAACCATTTTAATCTCTTCTGATTAAATAAATTAGCAAATAAGCATAAGAGATTACCTTAAGAAACCGCGATAATCGTGGTCTTATATGCCGAAATTTGTTGTTTTTTAGATGCTTAGATGCCGAAAAGGGTACAATACTTAGATTCCGAAATTTGTTGTTTTTTAAAAAAGCAAATTTTTATATATTACGACTTATGATAATTGTTGTAACTGGAATTATAACGGTTAAAATTTGTAATTAATGAAAATAGAAGGGTATTTGGTTTATCTTTAAGAAAATGGACTATCGAACAATAAACAAAGAGTTTGTTGCTCGATGAGAACATACAAGATTCGAGAACGTTTTGGACAATGTTTTCGGGTAGTAAACTGGATTAGTATTTCAATTCTCATGAGATATTTACAAGAACAAGAACAAAAAAAGAACAAGTGTTTAAGTTTAGAACTAAATTGTAGTTGACAATGGTGTAGAAAGTTGAAATTTGGTCCTTGGCTCCTTGCTATTGTCCTTGTTTTATACTCTGATATCGTGTTTAATGTCTCTGTTTACTCCCCATGATTAGCCATGAATGGTCTTTAAGTCTGAAGCTCTATTGTTATGTTTAGGCGACTTAACTCACCGGTTTTAACGAGTCTTTGGTCTCGACGGTGTTGATTAACGATTTTGCATTTAATCCCCTTTGACCGTAGATGTTCACTCCGATGGACCTTTCAACTCGGCCCGTCACCTCGTAACTTATTTAATCTCGTTTGGCTTGTTTGTCTTTACCAGACCTTTTTACCATAGGATTATTAAGCCCAATTTACTGTGTTGGGATTTTAACCTCAACAATAATCATTATATAGACGGTTTTACAAACGAATAATTCTATTTGTTTTATATACACCACATTTGTAACAAAATATTTTTTTTTGATACGAGGAACCACGATTGATTTAAATGTAACCAATGTTTTGAAACTTGGACAACCCGCAATCTGGACCCTAGTCCGGTCCGGATATATCTAAAAAATCGAAACCTTTTTGACCTGTTTAGATCCACGATCTGGCATGTTATCGGATCAAATCACAAATCTTTTATTTTAATTGGAACGTTTAACACTTTTTCTAAAAAAATATAATATCTCATAACTCTTTTTTCTTCAATTTGATTATGTGTTCATTTATTTTATTTGATCACTTACGAGTTTTTCTTATATATTCGAGTTTCGTTTTAAGTAAATGGTTCAAATAAGCTTAGTTTTATTATTATTTTTAGTTAACATAGGGTTAAAAGGCGTTGGTTAAAACATTCACCGGATTTACTCTTCCTCAACACAGCTTCTCCGATTGTTCTCTCTCCATCGTTCGCGGATGCAGAAATGGTTAAATCGGAGGTTGCTCATTCTTCTTCCTTATCTCCTCCTCCTCAATTACCTTTAGAGGTGGAAGGTGTTGGAACGTGTTGTTGGAACGTCTCCTACAAATCAATTTGTATCGGGGAGGTTCGAGGATTTTCTGTTAAGATAGAGCCGATTGCGTTCCGGTCTGCAAATGAAGAGGAAGAGGTGATTTATAGCTGTGCCCGGAGGGCTGCCTACGTACCCCGGATTGGGGATCAAGCCATTCGTAGTTCGTTGCTGAGGCGGGTAGGAGAAAACTGGAGAGCTGGGAGCTTGTCAGGTCGGGTCGTCAGGTCGACTGTCAGGTCGGGCCGTCAGGTCGGGTCGCCAGGTCGGCTGTCAAGTCGGGCCGTCTGGTGGTCACGCCAGGTCGGGTCGTCAGGTCAGACCGTCAGGTCGGGTCGCCAGGTTGTCAGGTCGGACCGTCAGGTCCGTCGTCAGGTCGGGTCATCAGGTCGTCAGGTCGGTCGTCAGGTCGGGTTGCCCGGTCGGCCGTCAGGTCGTGAGAGCTGGGAGCTCGGGAGAGCTGCGGAGAGCTGCGCCGAGCTGGGGAGAGCTCTTTTTAGAGAGGGAAAGTTATTTAGAGAGAGAGAATGGGAGTTTTTTGTGTGTGGGATAATGAATTCCAAATGGGGTATTTATAGTGGGAGTTGAGCAGACAACTCTCCGGGATTCGGGGATGTCGTGATGTTGATAAGACATGTCGTGAACAGCACCAGGCAGGTGGTGAACCGTGCCGGACAGGTCGTGAACAGTGCCCATGAACAGTGCAGGCCTATCGTGAACAGTGCCCGTGAACAGTGCCCGTGAACAGTACAAGGCATGTCGTGAACAGTGCATCTTCATGCGGCGTCAACGTTAGCTCGGGATGCGAGCTCGGGATGGAAGCTCGGGGTGCAAGCTCGGTGCCGTCCTTGGTCAAACGCTGACTTTTGGCTGATTTTGACCAGGCGGGCCTTATTGGCTGAGATGAGCCTAGCTAATTGGGGGTGCTAAGCCCACCTCCAACAATAGGCCCCCTCCAGTTCGGTGTCATGAGGTGTAGCGAATGCATCGAAGTTGATCTTTGTTAGCTCGGCGCATCTCAGGTCGGTCTCCAAGATTTTAGGATTGAATGCTGGGACTCGTTAGGCGTTAGCAATAGACGGATGTGTGTGAACTGCTAGACCGCGAGGTTTGCGAGCTGCGTGGTCGGTGAGCTGGTCGATGAGCTGCGGGTTGTGCAGTTAGAGGACTGTGATCGTGAGCTTAGCGAGCAGGAGGTCGGCGAGCTGTGGTCGTTAGTTAGGCGGAGCTGCGGGATCGGCGAGCTGTGACTACGCGATGAGTAAGCTGCGACTGAGCTACCTAACTGTTAGACCGACGAGCTGCGACTTCGAACTCCCCTACTGTCGGATCGACGAACTCCGACTGCTAGCTGCCTTAATGCGAAGTAGACGTTCGATCTGGATTTGCTTGGCCGACGAGTTGAGCCTAAAGACTTCGTAGTCCGGTGGGAGATGAGATCAGATGTTTGACTTCAGTGGTGTAAATGATTTTGGCGTCTTTCCTGCGAAAAAGATGACTAAAGATACGAGATTGAGCTCGAGGCTGAGCTCGGCGTTTGTTAGTTAGGCGCGAGGCCGGTGAGCTGTGATTCTGATTTGTTCAATTTCTAAAATCGGTTAGTAATTTAGCGTACCACAAGGTCAGCGAGTCGCGCGGTCGGAGAACTGCGATCATGAGCTTGGCGAGCAGGATGTCGGCGAGCGGTGGTCGCGAGTTAGGTGGAGCTGTTGAGGTCGGCGAACTGCGACTGCGCGATGAACGAGCTGCGACCGAGCTGCCTAACTGTTACACCGACGAGCTACGACCCCGAACTGCCTCACTGTCAGATCGACGAACTACGACCACGAACTGCTTTCCTTGGAGTTCGGCTTTGGATGACTCTTAAGCTTAAGTACGAGGCTGGGCTCGGCACTTATCTTGTCGAGTGTTTGCGAGATGAGCTCGGCTTTGGATGACTCTTAAGCTTAAGTACGAGGCTGGGCTCGGCACTTATCTTGTGGAGTGTTTGCGAGATGAGCTCGGCTTTGGATGGCTCTTAAGCTTAAGTACGAGGCTAAGCTCGGCACTTATCTTGTCGAGTGTTTGCGAGATGAGCTCGGCATTGGATGACTCTTAAGCTTAAGTACGAGACTGGGCTCGGCACTTATCTTGTCGAGTGTTTGCGAGATGAGCTCGGCTCAAGGAGAATGAAAAGAGTAAAAAATAAAATAAGCTTGGAACTTATATGTATGGATCTGTTCGGAGATGAGGGCGATGTTCCCGACATTTGCCGAGCTACTCTTTGCGTGTAGAAAAATCCTCAAACTCCCTCATTCTAGCGCCAATTGTTGGAACGTGTTGTTGGAACGTCTCCTACAAATCAATTTGTATCGGGGAGGTTCAGAGATTTTCTGTTAAGATAGAGCCGGTTGCGTTCCGGTCGGCAAATGAGGAGGAAGAGGTGATTTATAGCTGTGCCCGGAGGGCTGCTTACGTACCCCGGATTGGGGATCAGGCCATTCGTAGTTCGTTGCTGAGGCGGGTAGGAGAGAACTGGAGAGCTGGGAGCTCGTCAGGTCGACTGTCAGGTCGGATCGTCAGGTCGACTGTCAGGTTGGGCCGTCAGGTCGGGTCGCCAGGTCGGCTGTCAGGTCGGGCCGTCAGGTCGTCACGCCAGGTCTGGTCGTCAGGTCAGACCGTCAGGTCGGGTCGCCAGGTCGTCAGGTCGGACCGTCAGGTCCGTCGTCAGGTCGGGTCGTCAGGTCGGTCGTCAGGTCGGGTTGCCCGGTCGGCCGTCAGGTCTTGAGAGCTGGGAGCTCGGGAGAGCTGCGGAGAGCTAGGTGAGCTGCGCCGAGCTGGGGAGAGCTGGGAGAGCTCTTTTTAGAGAAGGAAAGTTATTTAGAGAGAGAGAATGAGAGTTTTTTGTGTGTGGGATAATGAACTCCAAATGGGTATTTATAGTGCGAGTTGAGCAGACAACTCTCCGGGATTCGGGGATGTCGTGATGTTGATAAGACATGTCGTGAACAGCACCGGGAAGGTCGTGAACAGTGCCGGACATGTCGTGAACAGTGTCCATGAACAGTGTAAAGCATGTCGTGAACAGTGCCCGTGAACAGTGCAATGCATGTCGTGAACAGTGCAAGCATGTCGTGAACAGTGCATCTTCGTGCGGCGTCAACGTTACCTCGGGGTGCGAACTCGGGATGGAAGCTCGGGGTGCAAGCTCGGTGCCGTCCTTGGTCAAACGCTGACTTTTGGCTGATTTTGACAAGGCGGGCCTTATTGGCTGAGATGAACCTAGCTAATTGGGGGTGCTAAGCCCACCTCTAACAGAAGGGGTCTCCTCGGTTGTAACCGTGTCTGGGTCTTCTTCTCCTCCTTCCCTTTCTTCCATTTCTGACCCTCATATGCCAGATATGGGCTCGGATTCCCCGATTCTAGAAGTTCCGCCAACGCCGCCTCCCTCTTTAGGTGATTACGGTACCGCTCCCTCCTTAGGTTGTGACGTCGCCACTCACGTCACCTCTCCGCATTCTACCTTGGACCTTTCTCCGGCCGTCTCTGTCGATGTAACGGGTGTCATGGGTGCTTCTTCTTTCCTTGCCCAACAGCAAGGTCATGCTACTTTTTCCACCACTGTCGACATAGAAGCTCCGACCAAAGAATCTGGGTACACATGGGCAAGCCGTTTTACTTCTTCATGCAAAATACCTCAGTCATCGGCTAAGGTAACCATTTCTCCGTCGGGTCGACCTCGTGTTAAGGTCCCAAACGCGGTCTTCGAACGTGGTGCTAAGCTTCACCAAGACTTCATAGTCAGCATCTTCTATGGAACTCCGCCGTCTTATGGCAAGATCTGGGCGGTCCTAAACTTCCTGTGGGGCAAGGATAAACGTGTCACCATCCACAACCTCACAAAAATGCTTTCTTGTTCTACATCCCCTCCCCTGCACTACGGAAAAATGTACTTCAACAAGAGCTCTGGCGTGTAGGAGACTCACATTTCTTTGTAACGGAGTGGAAAGCAGAGTTCAGCATCAACCCCCCTTCACTTGCAAAAGCTCCGATATGGGCAATTATAAAGAACATCCCTTTTGATTTGGTAACAGATGAAGGTTTGAGTTTCATCGCAAAGCCCCTTGGAAGAGTGGTGGATGCGAAACCTTTTACAAGTATAAACTCGGCTGAGATCAAAGTGATTGCCGATTTAACTAAGCCACTTCCAAAGGACCTGGAAATTGAGAGAGATGATGGAGCAATCTGGGTTCTCAACGTTAGTTATCCTTGGCTTCCTCCCCTTTGCCATGTGTGCGATGAGGTCAGTCATAAGGCTACAATTTGCCCAAAGGCAGAACCTGCAAAGAAGAATGTTGCGGCTAATTCTAGCAAAGCCTCTGACGCGGGACTGAAAGAAAAGGCACGGGTAAAAAAGACTCCATTAGCCTCGGTTGATCTTGTAGAAACTCAATCTAAATCGTTTTCTCCTGTGAAACCCAATGTAACTGACCAGGTTATTGTGCCGGTTGAAGAAAGAACATTTTCTTCACCGCCGGTTTCTTCTTTAAAGGAAAAGGGTGGGTCTTTAGCTTATGGGGTTGTTGATGATCCTCCATTCATCAGAGCTGCAAAAACAGTGTCTTCTAGAATCCATCAAAAGCCTCGGTCTGATCTGTTGGTTAATACAAATCCCTTTGCCATGTTGCAGAAAGATAAAGGAATAGTGGATTTGGTGGATGCTGGCACTTTAGTAGTTGCTTTCACTTCTCCGGCTTCTTCTGAAGGTTATTGCTCACAAAAGAAGAGGAAGTGGCAAGAAAAAATAAAGTCAAACAAACTCAAATCAGGACAAGCGCTGCTTCTACAGGTTGAAATAATTTCTCCTTTCAATGTATTTTTAGTCATTTGTGCTGTGCAAATGAACTCCTCTTTCTACTCTCTCCGGTTACTTTTATTTTTAGTTGTTGTTAGGATCTACTTTTTGTAAAAAAAAATTTAAATTTGTGAAGACCCTTTAACAAAAAAAAAAAAACATTCACAATATCGACTAAATTAAAGATAACCGGATTGGACATGTATAGCCCAAAATTCTTTCTTCATCCAAAGCCCATACATAGTGTAGCTCAATGCTTTCTCCCGATTTATGGTATACAAAACCGGTTCAAACCAAAAATTTATAGCTGCCTGGTATAATAAAAATCGAATCAGAAATATACATCCAGCAAGCATTATGAAATATAGGAAAAATACAAAAACATCAAGAAAAATATCGACCACTCAAGCCTTCAAGCAATTGCCTCTCCATGGTACGGTCCTAAACAAAACCAAAAAAACAACCAAACCGGAAATCAAGATCAGCAAACCAACACGTTCCTTAGCTACATTAATCACTGTACAAGTCTAACAAAGATTACTCAGCTTTTTTTTATAAAATCACTCTCTTGAAGTCGAATCTGTCTGACACAAACCATTAGCCTGACGATCTGAGTAAGGTCTAATAAAGGATCGTCTCCACCAAACCTCGAAAGCTCTCTGAAGATTCGGACATCCATCTCCTCCTCCGTTCAGAAAACTCCCCAGCCACGACAACAAAATGCTCTGCTGATCTTCCAACGGTAATGTCAGTATCGTCCGTCCAATTCCTTCCTCTACAAGTTTACCATCGAACGATCTGCAACCGTGTTGGAGCCAGTTATAGTCGTTGAACAGTGGCTGCAACCATGTGGTTAACAGCAAAAGCCGAATGTCTTTTGAAGGCAGCAATTCTCCCCTCCCGATCCCTACAAAGAGCCGAGATGTTACACGGCTTACGTGGTAACGAGACATTAAAGGAAGCTTCTCGTGTAACAAAGCGAGCTCCTTTTGGTTTGCCCATGTTATGGAGAATTCCTCTGCCGCTTGTCGTTCAGCTAATACATCGAGCAGCCACGTGAGGTTATCAGCTTCTATCGCTATCTGTTTGGTATCAGTTTCCGGGTTTTCTCCCTCGGAAGCTTGTTTAAACAGAGACAGAACCGAGTCTAAGCTGTTTTGGCAAGAAGAATAGATCGTTTCGTTGAAGTTATCCGCTACATTGTTCCCATTATGTTCCCTGAGAAGCTTCAGGACAATAGATTTCATCTCACGGCGACTTTTTTCCTCTTTGCTTCTCAAAACAAGCTCGATGATGCGCGAGAGCGTATCTTTTGGTGGATCCACAGCACTGGAAGTAACTCTTTTGAGAACAGGAGTGACACCAACTCCTTCGGTTTTTAATCTAAGAATCGATGAGATAACTTTCTCCTCTTCTTCTTCCCCAACCCACGGCACAGCTTCTAAGTAATCCAAACAAGATTGAATACATGAGCTGAAACCAAGAAGCTCTGCAACCTGCAATAACAACTAAGTCCTTATAAATTCCCTAAAGCTCTAAAGTTACCAAATTGAGTCATTTATATGAAACATCAACACCAATAATGATATTGACAAGACCAGAATATAATACAGGGATTTAGCTGCAAATACCTTGAGGACACGAAGGACTCTGCTTACATTCTGTTTCATTAGCCGTTGCTTCATATCTTTACAATACATAAGCCCAATGGTCTCAACGTAAATCTCGGCATCTTCACAGCTCTCAATCTCAAGACAAGCGAAAACCGAATCTTTCTCAGCGAGTTTCTTCGCAAAGAAACTGCTATGATCCACCAAAACTTTCTTGTGAACACTCAGCTTCACACAAAAACCTTGCTTCCCTACTAAAATCACTTTAGCATCGCTACTTCCTGGTTCACCGAACTCAATCGCAACTTTTCTCGGCAAAGTCTCAACCTTTTGCCTTTGTGGTCTCTCTTGAACCGTCGCCGGAACAGCAATACTGTGATGGGTCTCGGAATTAGCGGAATTCTGTTGTTGTTCGTCGGAGGCGATGACGGATCTAATAGTTGTCGACGACGGTTTCTTCTCCTTCTCCGTCTGTCTGGGTTTAGGGAGTGGAGGAGGAGGAGGAGGAAGAGGAGTTTGTTTGTGTTTGTTGAGAGAGTTGTGAGATTTAAGAGTCTTTTGAAAAGCTACAGGAGAAGGACAACACCAGAAACCTTCAGGAGTTACAGCTACTGGAACATTCCTAAACTTGGTTTGCCCTTGTTCTACTTTTGCAATGTTGATCTCAGCCATTGTTTTATACAGCAGAGGGAGAGAGAAAGCTTTCAGCTTTCACACCATTAAGGGAAAGAAAAACAACAAGAAAGGGACCCAGAAATCTACAAACTAAGATACAGACACAAACAGAGAGGAATCGAGTCAATTTGTAGGAATTAGGTTAAGGAGAATTTGGGGGAAAACAAGAAAACCCTAGAAATCGGAAAAATCTGTGAATCTCTCAAGAAAATATCTAAAAAGATAGACCAGCTGTGTAGAATGATTTGAAGGTAATAATAGTGTTGAAGAATCAAAGAACCAAGCTTTAACCTAAAATCATATCAAAAAGACATTGGAATTTCAAAAGAAGAGTAAAGCCAAAACACACAAGAAAGGAAGAGAAAGAGATGCATCAAATGGGTTGTCTCTCCCGATTCCTTTATCTTCACTTTACCCTTGTCTCCTACTCACTCTCTCTCTCATGATTTTGATGATTACATGTATTTGTGGGCCTTGAACTAAAATATTCTTCTCTCTCTCTCTAAACATTACTTTATGTTTATTCATCAGTGACCAGAGACACCCACGCCATCTTCTCTCTCGTTATTGCTGTTTAATTTTGTTTTAAATGATTAAAAGAGACTAATCAAAAATTAAAGGTAAAGTTATTTTGTGTTTTGTTCATGTTCATGTTCATGTTCATGTTCATGTTCATGTTCATGTTCATGTTCATGTTCATGTTCATGTTCATGTTCATGTGGGGGCAGTCTCTTTATTTGTAAAATCTTGATTCTTGATGATGCTTTCAAAACAATCCATCCCTTTCTTAAAGATTTGTGAACATATATAATCCACAAGCGATGCTGCATTAATTCGGATTAAAATTGGTAACAAGAATCATTAATTGGAGGAACCTGGCTATAGCTGTTTTTTTTTTTCGAAGGCTAGAGACTAGAACTTAAAACCTTATTTTCTTTTTAATCGAAGAATATAAAATATTCCATAATTGATAAGTCGTACCAATAATTATTATTTATTTACACTTTGGATTGTGAGCTCCATAAATTTAGGGGGTTGGTTGAGTAGTTATATTATTTTGCATAGTTTATTCTCATACTATGATATAGACTAACCTTTATTGTTGAGCAATACTTCGATATAATATAAATTTAAAAATTTAATAAATTTGTTTTGTATTTTACAATAATATATTTTTGAGAAACACTTCAAACATTCGTAGCCTAACTAAATCAGGAAACAACAATTATATTATTTTATATGTTTATTATGTTATGTTATTTTATTGGGAAAAAAATGGAGATACATGACAAGGAAGATTTGATGGCATTTGCTGGAAGCTAGACTCATGAAAAAACCATAAGGACTCTTCATTCCATGCAATATAAAATTAATCAATCTTCTTTCTATAGCAACGAAATTAATAATTCCCCACATGAGCATAGTAATAGATGAAGCTGCTCGAAGCTAAGTTAAATATTAAACCAGAAAATCTTCTCACTGTTTATGTTCTATTTTATTAGTTGAAAGAAACATAGTATATTTGTAACACTTCTATCTCAGGCCTTCATAAAGAAACCGGGGATTCGAACATGTTAGGTCGGCATGGTAAACCGTATGGATTAAGTCGACTGGTTTAGTCATTCGGTGAGCACAACATGATCGTCAGAAAAATACCTAAGTCACAACAAATAATAAGACATTTCCGATCACGCTAACCTGTACAGATCAAAAGGAAAAGGAGGAGTGAGTAATGGAGATTACTCACTGAAAATGAACCTTACGGAGACTCACAGTTCACCTTTAAAAATTACAAAAGTTATTATTGGTGAAAATATATAGTCCTAAAACAAACACAAACAAAGTGTATATACACTTAGTCACTTACAAACAATAACCTAGTTTCACACCACACCACACCACATGGTCCACAACTATCACCACGAACCCACAGCTCCATCATGCCCGAAGGCAACCACACGAGGCTCGCCATAGCCCCAAGCGTTGGGAACTGATTTGCATTTCTTACACTGTTTTGTTTAAAAAAAAGACTATCTTACACTGTTGACAAAAAAAAAAACTATCTTACACTGATGCTATTGTACTTGTGATGTCCAATACTACGGAGAGAAATATCACCCAAGAAAGATATTAAAAACTCATCTAACCTAAGACGATTGAACATTAGAAAAATCATATGAAAGCTCATATCAATTAAATCTTGTTTTAACCTCAAGGAATCCTTTAAGTCAAATGCTTTCTTTTATAGCTAATGTCAAAGTCATTAAAAAGCATTTAAGAAAGCATTTAGAAGTTGCAAATGCTCTGTAAATGTTTTGCTCTCTATGCTTTTATATGAATCTTTTGATAGATTTGATAGAGCATTAATCTATAAAATATCCAAAAAAATTAAAATAATTTTATATAACTAATTTATTTTGTTAAATAATATCCAAAATTATGTTTATATTAAAGTGTAAATTTTATATTTTTAAAACTAATATTTACCTTTATTTTATTTTATTTTATTAATTTTCAAATAAAAATAAAATATAATAAATACAATTGAAATATGAAAAAAATTATTAAAAATTAAATTATAAATATAACTATAGATATAGTGATTATGAATAAATATATTAAATAATTTTATATATAATCTTTCACAGCTTTGCCAATCACTATATTAATCAGAACATACAGCTTCAACAGTATACTGCTTCTACTGCTTAGTGCTACTGCTCTACTATCAGTTGTACCAATCAAGGCCTTAATTGTAAAAAAAAAACTACCTTAGTTGAAAAAAATGCTCTCTTATAGCTAATGTCAAAGTCATATACTTTGTCTTATTGTAAAAAAAACTACCACATGTTGCAAGCTTGCTTTCTAATCGACAGAGTTTCCTTCAGCTGTGGAAAAAAAAGTTTGTAATCGAGATTTTACTATCTAAATTTGATGCATAATCGGGTTTTTGAAATTTGAACTCTTCCGAGTAAATTAATCAGTTTTATGTTTTGTGTTCTTTTCGTCTTTAAATATCCTATTCATGGATTTTCTTTGCTTAATTGAGGAGAATTTATGATCCTCATTTCAAAGATTACATAATGTGAATTCGTTGTGGTAATTTAATTAAAAATGGAAACAAATGAAATGGATGGACATGAATTTAATTAAGGATTACGTATTTTAGATATGAGAATTTAATTAGTAGGAAACTGAAGATAGCATCATCCGTATTTGGAAATGCAAGAACTCTTATACTATGATGACTCTTTTGAGTGTTTATAACTCTTTTTCACAACAATAGTTTATGAGTGAGACATACTATTCAACAGAACTAGACAATTGAATTTGATAAACATCCTCCAAGAGTCTCTCCCCATTAATGGTTCCACAAGTCTCTACATGTTCCAGAAACTCCATAACCACTGGGTCGGTCCAAGGAGCTCCCCTTGGAGCTTCTGCGCCCGCCACCCACCCCAAGTGCCCTCCTCTTGGTGTTACTATCAACATGCAGTTTGGGTTTGCCTGAAACTTTTAGTTGTTAGATAGATCCAAAATCATCATTTACCTGTGAATAAAGAGCCCTCGATCATTCGTCTCTTACCTTTATGTCATTGCGAGGGATCCCTCTATCAGGAGCAATCGGGTCATTTGATGCCTGCATTTTAAGACATGAACATCTGAAGAAACCAGATTTCAAGCTGATGCGTTCATCACTAATTGTTCAGGGATTCACCTGGATGCAAAGCAAGGGCGTACGGACATGTTTTATCGATTTGGAGCTGCTCGACTTGGAGTAGTACTCATCCACTGTTTTGAAACCGAATGAGACTGTTACACCAAAACAGACAAACGATTGCAATGGCGCCCTCAAACGTTTACCTCAAGATTCCATTTCATCTTATCAAAGTATCAAGAAAAAGATATTCCTTGATGTAGATGAAACTAACCACGGGTTAAGCCATCATCGAAATCCCTAACCGTCTCAGCATTTGCAGCCATGGGAATGTTAAATTCACCTCCTATATCTTCAAAAAGAAGAGAATGTCTGCAGAGAGATTGAACTATATGTGACAAATGACTTTAACCGGCAAGACGAAAAGATGGCGGAAAGAAACCAACAATTACTTGCTAAATATTCTACAAAGAGATCTCGACAGGGCCTTATCATAAACATTGTTAAAACCCTTGTGGAAATCTTCATCCGCTATGACCAAATCGAAAGGATTGCACAACGAAACAGCAGCAGAGAGAGGGCAGTTAAGAGATTCCTGAAAAAGAACAAAGGTCGGTTATAACCAGCAAACCTGCAAATCATCTACATGGATTTTTCAAAACTCATGGGGGTTAAAGCTAAACCTGACCCAAATAGTTGACAAGAATGTTGCCTCCAAGAGACCATCCTGCTGCATACAAATTAGCTCTTGGGAATCTATCTCCAACATGAGCAATCACTTGAGTAATGTCTCCTAAAAACGAAGCCGAGTAGAACTGCATTATCAGTATCATACATACTTCAGTCTACCAAATTCCCAAAACAAAATGAAGCTAATTGGGACTAATCATCATGGAATTGGAATAGTTGGCTACTTTATGAATCTAAATATGGACAAAGTAAAGAGTAGAAATCAAAACCTGAGGAGTAGTTACAGGACTATCTCCACATCCTCTGCTATTGAACACCACACAACGCCAGTTTTTACTTCGTGCTCTTAACAACATATGTCTCACATACGAATCTTGGCTCCCTCCTGTTAAACCTGGCTGCAAATTTAAAGTAAAAGACTCAAACTTTTGGTAACATCTAAAGTAAAAGACTCACACTTTTGGTCACAACAAAAGTAAAAGACTCAAACTTTTGGTAAGGAAGAGTAACGAATTTGAGAGTGTACCAACAGAATGAGAATCGGAGATTCGGGAGGAAGGTGACTGTCGTCTCCGGCGACCCAATCGAGAGCGACGGATCCGTCGTCTTTCGTGCGGAGGCACTCGCGGCGGAGCCTGACGGAAGGAACAGAGCGGAAGAAAGCTGCGTAGATGGTCTCCACGTGGCGGTTAAATCCGATTAGAGGAAACGCATCGTAGGCTTTGGCGAGTGATTCTTTTAGAGCCGGTAGGAAACGATCGCTTCCTCCGCCGATAACTTCGAGGGAGCTGTGGTGTCTGCGGGGCATTTCGGGTATTTTCGGATTTACGGCGGCTAAAACGGAGAAATGTCGGCGGAGAGTACGAACTGAGTTTAGCGGTGGCGATGAGGCAAAGGCGAGTCTCGCCATTGCTCCCTCCACCAAAAAGGAATGGCTACGCCTAACTGCCTAGGCAAAGCAACATTTCTGTGGTCGGGAAATCTAAATTAATTTGCAATTTACCCCTTAATGATTTGTTCTTACGAAAAATTAACCCTTAGTTACAACAATTTATCTTTTTCAACCCTCTTTTGCAACCCTCATCAGTATTGAGGCGAAAAAAAAAACAGAAAAATTGAGCTGAACCAAACCTAAAATTTTAAACAGAAACCGAATCAAAATTTATACATCAATAGTATTAGAACCGGAAAAAATATTAAAGAATAAAGTGTGAAAGATTAAACGTGAAATGTTTTTTTTTTTAATCATTTTGGGCCACAACAGACCTGTCCAATAGCCAAATACCCCATACATAAAAGACATGTGAAATCAAACTTGACACCGATAAAATGACAGCAGGTGTGGCAACCACTGACCCACTTACTTCTTTTTAAACATGAAATAGTTAAAGTTGATATTTTCTTGATTCTTCAAAAATCCATTGAGTAATTTTCTTTTCATGAAACATCTTTCTTTCTATTTATACCAAAGTTTTTAAAGAGAACAATTACATCACAAACCCTTAGGGATGTCAATCGGGCTGGCCCGGCCCGGCCCGGCCCGAAACCCGTAAAATCCGCATATATTTGAGCTCGGCCCGAAAAAATATCGGACTTATATTTTAAAGCCCGGCTCGGTCCGGACATGGCTTTAGGGCTTTTCGGACTTTTTCGGGCTTTTCTTTACAAACACAAAAAGTCACAATTTTCAAATAAAAAATAATTAAAACAAAATATTTATCAAAATAAATCTAAATTGAAATGTATTATATCAAATCCAATTAAATTTAAAAGCAAAAGTTTGACCAAAAAAATAAATAAAATTCAAATAAATTGTACTACCAAATAAAATATAAAATCAAAACACTTCAAATCTAGGTAGTAGAGTTTATATTATAATCTCTTTCATCGTCTTCTAAATCATCATCACCATCAAAAGCTATATATAAAAAGAAAAAGTAAAATAATATTAAACTTTGAAAGGTATAAATCATTTAGAAATATCATTAAAAATCTATAGATAAAGATTTAAAAAATATGAAGTAAATATGGATGAATGATAATGGTATCTGGATCACGAAATGTAAACCTATAAAACCAAGTGCATGTACAAATCAGTGCTTCAACGTTTCTTGGTAAAAGACGATTTCCAAGACATACGCACAAATACTAAATGTAGACTATGATGCCATTGTAGTTATCAGAATGCTTAAAACATCACATGTCATACGAGCTAACTCACCATAATATTGTGAATTACTCTTCCACCATTCTAAAACATCCATGTCTTCATAAAAAGTCAGTTCCAACATATCGTCTTCTAAGTATAGAGTCAATTTAGACTTTGATTCTTCTATAATGGTACGTTTGTTCATACGCTTTAAAATCATATGATAAGTGAACCCAAATTTAATAAAACATACGTAATCAAATAGTTTCGGGCTTTTCGGGTTAGTCCGAGCCCGATCAGGCTAAGCCCGAAAACACACTAGCCCGAACGGGCTTAAACCCGAAAGACCCGATTTTTTTTGGGTTTTTATTTCTAGGTCCAAACCCGCTATTTTTCAGGATCGGACCGGGTCGGCCCTAAGGCTTAACACAAAAAACGATTTTAAGATGGGAGCAGAACGAACCACTGAGATAAATAGAGACATGTGACTGTATAATAGAGATGAATGAAGCTTGCCATTAGTCATTGTCTTGATATTTTACTTGTTATCTTAGATACATCATAGACATATGTCATTCTTTGCCAGTATTGTCCCGGTTTTACTACAAGTCGTCAGGAGAATAGTCTTCCATGTCATAATGGCTGAGCCGATATCTTACGGAAGCAAATCAATTTCGAAACTGAGAGATTGCTTCAGAATCAGAGATATATTCTGAATCAAATGCCTAACTGAAATATATGATCATGAAATATATGAAGCAAATGCCTAATTGAAATATATTTTTTTTCTATAAGCGATTGGCTATGACAAACATCCAAGAAAATGACGGAGAGAAATAGAGAGTACCAGAATCAGAGATTATATCATTTTTCTTTAAAAAAATGAACTTTGTTTTGTAAGTTATTAAATAAAATGTCATTACAAATAAGAAAATATAATTGAAATAGAAAATAATATAATTTTATTTTAAAATTATTGATAAGAATATGGAAAGTATTTATTTTCCATTAAAGAGGTTATTTAATATTTAGTTTCTTAATTATTATGATATTATTAAATAATAATCAATCCATACATATTCAAATAAAATATATTCAAGATTTTGCAATATTTTTCACTATGATTATTATATTTTATTTGAAATCAAAACAAATGTTTGAAAAAATGTTTTACTAATTTTATAAATAGTTATACACGAGAAAATTGATTTTTTAAAGAGTTTGTGGACTGAGCACAAAAACTATAGTCATTACGTGGTGCATATTAGAGTTATGTTTTTAAGATTATAGGTTTTTGCAGATTAGTCCGAATAATATTTTAGTTCATTGCAAAATGGATTAAGTATATATGTTCAGGTTGACAGTTTTATATGTGATCATTAGTTAGACATATTAGAAAATTCAGATAAATTTATTTTTTCTTAAATTTCAAAACAATTTTAAGGAAAAAATTATTATGCACTATATAGTTAGCGCGGGTTAAATCTTAATGAATTTATGATAGAGGAAGTAGAAACAGTTTTCATATATCGTGATTTGAATGAAAAAAATTGAAGTATTTTTAGAATTAGGAATTTTTAGTTTTATTTAGGGATTTTTATATCTAATTTTGTGGTTTTATTTTACCTTTTACGTTAAATTATTTTTTATTTTGATGATTTGTCACATGTCAACTTTTAAGTGGTGGAGTGACCTGGAAAATAATCTACCACGCAAGAGTGGAACAAATCTCAATTGAGTAAGAAGACTTGCAGTGGGAAAGTTTCAACTGGTCAACGGCAAAAGTTTCTCCAGTGGGAAAGTCTTCAACGACAAATTCAACGACAAAAGTCTCTTCAAGATATTTCATATAATAACAAATTTCCCCAGAATTTGAGCTTATGGTTTATGCCGTTGAAGACTTTGAACTTTGGAGAGATTTTTGCCATTATTATGGGGGGATTTGTTATTATACAAAACATCTCGGGGGAAATACATCGATTAGCCTGTTTATTTACATGGGTTTCTCTGATTTCAAAAGGAACTGCAAGTGAACGGTGTCGTTTCATCTAACTGTTAGTAACGATATTTCAACGAGATCTGTGGGCAAAAGCGTAAATTATGCCAAGCGGACCATCACGCGGTGTTGACCAAGAAAAGCCCCAATTGCAATTTCTTTTGGTTTTTTCTTCTTTTGAAATGCAATTGCAATTTATTAGCTTTGCATCATCACCTTCATCCTCGTGATTGAAGACTCAATTTGTCCATTTCCATATGTAGAACTAGTTGATATCCGATCGGGTTCGGTTCAGATTCATTTGAATTTTTGAATTTATGATTTATTATCCATTCGGATATTTTAGAATTTTGGTTCGGGTTCCGTTTTGGATATCCAAAAAATCATAAAAATAAAATGAAAATTAGTTAAATTTGAATAAAATTAGTTAAATTTGAATAAAATTAGTTAAATTTAAATAAAATTTGGACAAATCTTAACAAATATAACTAAAAACTTCGTATATTTTGGTTATTTTGGGTCTCTCAATCATTTTAGTATAAAAATAACTCATATCTTCGGATTTATAACTTTAATTTTGTGTTATCAAATCTAAATATAATTAATATTTTGGTATATAATTATATTTCAGGTATCCATTCGGTTCTCATTTCGGTTCGGATTCGATTATTTGGATATAGGAATCTATAATCCGTTTGAATATTTTATCGATTTCGGTTTGGGTTCGGTTCCTCTTTTTCGGATCAGTTTCGATTAGTTTTTTTTGGATCCGTATATTATGCAGAAAGCTGCTAGTAGAACTATTAAATAGCGAAATCAACTGGGATATATAAAGAAGTAAAACTTCCTATAATTACAATTTACACATTGTCTGACCATATTACCCCTACTCCGCTATCGAACTCAACTCCGCCGTAAACTTCCTCCTCCCTTTACCACCACCACCACAGCCTCTTCCGCCGCAACCATTTCTTTTCACTCTCTTCAGTCTACAGTCACCGCCAGAGACTTTTCTCGCTTCACCTTCATCGTCGCAATTCCAACCGCCTCCACCGCTTTTCGTAAGCGCAGAGCTCGCTTTAACCGCCAAAGCCGCCATTTGCTCTGCTCTTAACGGGTGATTGAGCCATGTCAACGGTAAAACGAAGTAAAGCTCTCCAGGTCGGAGATCCTCGCTGCCACCGACGGCTAAAACGGCGTCGCCGAAGTCCATATCGTCGGAGTTACAAACAAAACTCGTGGGATTCTTCTGAAGAACCTGCCACACTTTCACCGGCGATGAAAACTCCTGTAATGTTCCGTCTGGTAATATCAGCTTCGCCGTCTCCGTTCTCCCAGATTCACTTGAACCGCAAGCTCCCATTTTTTGTTTGACTCGTGAGTTTGTTTATTAAGAAGGTTTGTAGTAGATAAAGAGAGAAGATCTTGTCTCTGTGTTTTGAAGGAGATACAAAACCTCGTGGGGGCTTTTATATATTGGGTACAATGAGTTAAGCCAAATGGAGCCTCGTGATTCGGAAACTTCAAGCAAAGTTAGTTTTTTGTCGTTTATTGCTCAAAATCGGACAGGACAGCTCACGAAATCTTATTGTCTAAACGAATTTACAAGCACACCCCTCACATTAGACCTAAGATTCGGTGTAAGGAAGGGGAAGTTAGGGGTATTTCGGGAAGGAAACGTGGCGAAGAAGGAGAGAAGAAAGGAGTAAAGAGCCCACGTGGCAAACAAAAAACAAGAGAGTGGAGACAAGCTTAGGTGGCCGGATGTTTATTCTCCGGCGGATGGGGTGCACGAAGCTCGGCTTATGGAGCATCACGTGAAGGCAACATAGACATAAGCAATGGTGGGACCTAACTGGGTCGGGTCGGGTCCCATTTAGATACATTGGGTTTCGTGGGCCTGGGTCACCTAACGAGAGATTCGGGTCTTTAAGCCTATGTATGTACGTGCATCACATTAATTGTTTAATTTTAATTTCGTATCGTATGAACGTGCATCAATAATGTAGTTCATCAACTCTAAATTATTGAGTGTCTGTCTATACAGTATTACGGTCCGTCCACAACGCTGCATCGAATTTTTTTTGGTGTTGTTATAAATTATAACATAAGTACAATGTTACATTTACATATTTTGATTAGGATCGATTTGTTGAAGAATATCGCTTTCCGTTGAACTTTTTTTTAAAAAGGAGTTGTATTGTAGTATCTAAAGTCGGATACTTATGTAACCAAACACATTATAAAAAAGCATAGGCCTCAATTATATGAAGTTATGAACCTCTATTATTCCCTACCACTTTATACTTTTTCCCCCAAAAAGAAGTCTGTTTTAGTTAAACTAATTAGCATTATTGTTTAAAATGAGAAGATAGTATATTATGCTTTTGATCTGTTGTCTGTGATTGGGATCACCCACGTATCCGCCGAACTGTATTTTATAGTTTGTGCGTCTGATAATTGAAAGATAATAAAAGCGATTTTGTCCGATTTCTCCTATTCTTTGCATATGATGAGGAAGAACTAGTCCCAATTCATAAAAACATTACAATATGTCAATAATCTTTGTTTTGTAGTATTATTAAATGGAACAGAATTTGGCTGACCATTACTATGGCGTTATACTAACCATCACCATACGGTATGTTTTAAAAAATCAAAATTGACGTTTGATAAAACCTTGTTCAAAAATTTCCAAAAAATTGACGTTTATATTTCAAAAAAATTGACATACCACATTCAAAATATTATATATGTTTATATTTCCGTTTGCTTTTTTGTTGAAGAATTTGCACACATAAATATTAAAGAATTACCTCTGTTTTACAAAAATAATATTTCATTCACTTGAGTTTGTTATTACTATCATTACACACTATTTTGGATATAAAGTGTATTTCGTTTTCAATATGTGATGTAACAGAAGCATGGATACAATACTAATCCGTTGATTTTGAGAATACCAAAAATTAGGATAATCGCAAGGTTATTTATTTAGTCTGAGAATCGCCGAATAAATTAAGTTTTCTTAGATTCGTTGAGATCTCTATATCTACCGAAAACAAAGAACAAAAAGACAAAAACTCAATTTTATTAATCAATCAAAAACTGGATGAAACAATAAGCCTAAAAGAATATCATATATAGTAAAAGCGAAGTAAATTTTTGGAATGGAGCTCTCTCATTCACTCTAAACCGTAAAACTCAGTTAATCTTTTTATATCAGTTTGATTTAAGTTTTTTTTATCGTACCGATTATCGATTTTGGGCTTTCAGTTTTAAAATTTTAGAGCCCGTTTTCTGAAAAACCTACGTAATTTCGAGTTTGCTATTCTGTGGCCGCTTTTGTGTTTTTTTGGGTTGCGATTTTCGTTTTATCGAAACCCTTAGTTTTTGACTTGTTATAAATATATAATAATAATATATAGTAAAAGCGAAGTAAATTTTCGGAATGGAGCTCTCTCATTCACCATAAACCGTAAAACTCGGTTAGTCTTTTTTATATCGGTTTGATTTAAGTTTTTTTGTCGTACCGATTATCGATTTTGGGCTTTCAGTTTTAAAATTTTAGGCCCGTTTTCCGAAAACCCTACGTAATTTCGAGTTTGCTATTATGTGGCCGCTTTTGTGTTTTTTTGGGTTGCGATTTTTGTTTTATCGAAACCCTAAGTTTTTGACTTGCTATAAATATATCCCACGTTTTTATTTTTTTTAAAACTCATTGATTGTGTGTCGTCTTTGTGCTGTCTTATTTTTCTTTTGGCTTGAATTTTTTTGTAACCTTTGTGCCGTCTTATTTTTCTTTTGCTCTGTTTTGGTTTGATTTTTTATGAAATCGTCTTTGTTAGGTTTTTTGTTTGACTTCAATCAAAACTGATCGATGGATTTTTTTTTTTTTTTTTGAAAGGTATGTGGTTAATCCTGTTACTCAAGATTACGTTTCAGATCGTTGGTATGTCATCGTTGACTTTCTGTTTTGTTTGCCTTTCGCTTTGATTTTGATTATTGCTTGTGGTTTTCCGTTTTTATTGATGACAAGATTTTTTTGATGTAGTTGATCTAATTCTGACCGTTTTTGATACGGTGTATCCATTGGCTCTGTTTTTAAGAGGTATTTTTCGTGCTGGGGAGTCTTATTGTTTGAGACTTTTGTTGGATGTTGTTAGGGGTCCGTGTTCTTTTACAGATATCCGGATAATTTATGGTGTTGTTTATCCTACTTTCTGAGAAGCATTTCATGGCATCGGTTTGCTTCCTCTCGGTGATTGAAGCAATTGGGTTATCCTCAAATTTACTCAATCAAATTGTGTTGGTTTCGTTTTGGATCTGTGTTAATAAAGATTTTATTTCTATTTGTTGTTGGTGTTTGTTGATTTATATATTTTCTAATGATTTTTTGAAACGGAAGTGATAGAATCATGTGATGCAAAATTTCGAAATTTGTATTTGGTTTAATCCAGATTATTTTAATACCAGATTTTATAATTGTTGTAATCATGTGTTTCCCATTTTATGATCCATGTGATGCAAATCATACCGATTTGAACCGAACAAGAGTACTAACCGAGTTTTTCTAAAACTCAACTAAATCGGTGTTGAAACGGGTATGAACACGTCTCCTACAAATCAATTTGTATCGGGGAGGTTCGGGGATTTTCTGTTAAGATAGAGCCGGTTGCGTTCCGGTCGGCAAATGAGGGGGAGGAGGTGATTTATAGCTGTGCCCGGAGGGCTGCCTACGTACCCCGGATTGGGGATCAAGCCATTCGTAGTTCGTTGCTGAGGCGGGTAGGGGAGAACTGGAGAGCTGAGAGTTAGTCAGGTCGACTGTCAGGTCGGGTCGTCGGTCGACGGTCGACCGTCAGGTCGGGTCGCCAGGTCGGGTCGTCGGTCGCCGGTCGACCGTTAGGTCGGGTCGTCGGTCGACTGTCAGGTCGACCGTCAGGTCGGGTCGCCAGGTCGGGTCGTCGGTCGCCGGTCGACCGTTAGGTCGGGTCGTCGGTCGACTGTCAGGTCGGGTCGTCGGTCGACTGTCAGGTCGTGTCGTCGGTCGAGTGTCAGGTCGGGTGGTCGGGAGAGCTGGGAGCTCATCAGAGCTGCGGAGAGCTGGGAGAGCTGGGGAGAGCTGGGGAGAGCTGGGGAGAGCTGGGAGAGCTGCAGAGAGCTGGGGAGAACTGGGAGAGCTGCAGAGAGCTGGGGAGAGCTGCACCGAGCTGAGAGAGCTGCGGAGAGCTGGGAGAGCTGCGGAGAGCTGCACCGAGCTGGGAGAGCTGCCGAGAGCTGCCGAGAGCTCCTTTTAGAGAGGGAAAGTTATTTAGAGAGAGAGGATCAGAGTTTTTTTGTGTGTCTTGATAATGAATACCAAAGGGGGTATTTATAATGGGAGTTGAGCAGACAACTCTCCGGTTTTTAGGAACGACGTGATGGTTCGTGAACAGTACCCGTCACGTCGTGAACAGTACCCGTCATGTCGTGAACAGTGCCGAGCAGGTCGTGAACAGTGCCGAGCAGGTCGGGAACAGTAACCGGCAGGTCGTGAACAGTGCCGAGCAGGTCGTGAACAGTGCGGAGCAGGTCGGGAACAGTAACCGGCAGGTCGTGAACAGTACCCGGCAGGTCGTGAACAGTGCGGAGCAGGTCGGGAACAGTAACCGGCAGGTCGTGAACAGTATCCGGCACGTCATGAACAGTGCGGAGCAGGTCGGGAACAGTAACCGGCAGGCCGTGAACAGTGCCGGCACGTCATGAACAGTGCGGAGCAGGTCGGGAATAGTAACCGGCATGTCGTGAACAGTACCTGGCACCGTCGTGAACAGTGCCGAGCAGGTCGGGAACAGTAACCGTATCTGCATAGTGGATGTTGGGCCTTTGGCGTTGGGCCTTTTGCTTTGGAATGGGCTAAAAAATGGGGTGTGCTCATCACCACACCCACAATAGCCCTCCCCCAAGTTCGGCGAACGAGTGTCGAAGTCGGCGGACGAAACAAGTATTAGCTCGGTATATGTTAACCTGCAAGTAAGGGTAAACTTGATTAGAGTTAAAACATTTATGTGTTAGTGCGAGACTAGGCTCGGCACTTGTTGATCTTGTTGTTTGCG
Source organism: Eutrema japonicum (assembly GCA_030161315.1). NCBI lineage: Eukaryota > Viridiplantae > Streptophyta > Magnoliopsida > Brassicales > Brassicaceae > Eutrema > Eutrema japonicum. The sequence goes on from BSQW01000013.1 coordinate 48,380,578, forward strand.
AGATGAGCTTGGCTTTTGAGTTCGATCCGAGGTGCGAGGCGAGAGCTCGGCTTATAATTTGCGAGCCGGAGCTCGGCTTTTGGGTTCAACCCGAGGTGCGAGGCGAGAGCTCGGCTTATCCTTTGCGAGCCGGAGCTCGGCTTTCGGGTTTGACCCGAGGTGCGAGGCGAGAGCTCGGCTTACCCTTTACGAGCCGGAGCTCGGCTTTCGGGTTTGACCCGAGGTGCGAGGCGAGAGTTCGGCTTATCCTTTGCGAGCCGGAGCTCGGCTTTCGGGTTTGACCCGAGGTGCGAGGTGAGAGCTCGGCTTACCCTTTGCGAGCCGAAGCTCGGCTTTCGGGTTTGACCCGAGGTGCGAGGCGAGATCTCGGCTTACCCTTTGCGAGCCGGAGCTCGGCTTTCGGGTTTGGCCCGAGGTGCGAGGCGAGAGCTCGGATTTTGAGGAGAAAGAAAAGAGTAAAAAAAATGAAATAAGCGTGGCACTTATCTGTATGGAGTTGTTCGGAGATGAGGACGATGTTCCCAACATTTGCCGAGCTACTCTTTGCGTGTAGAAAAATCCTCAAAGCCCCTCCTTCTAGCGCCAATTGTTGATCCCACGGATCACTAAGTGTGTTTAAAGGATGATTAGGAGACGGGAGGTGAGATTTTCGTTAATAGAGCAATTTAACCACAATTAAGACAGGTCGGGAGAAATATGAGTAGGCCGGGGGCCGTGTTTCGTTTTATTGATGAAAGAGAAGTAAACGCTTTTGAATTACGAATTGGTTCCGAAGGACGTCCAGTTCGGCGTTCTAAAGTGTTTTCTCGTTACAAAGATAGAGAGGTCGGGTAACTTGTGGTAGGTGAGAGAGTAAAAATCAGACTCCTCATTAATGACATATGAGGGGTATATATAGTCGGGGTCGGCTTCCTGCTCCCCGGGATCTCGGGCCACGTGTCGTTTACAGCCTCTTTTGCGGGTAAGGTGGCCTAGGAGGCGTGTCCCGGCTTTCGAGGAGAGAGGTCATGATGAGCTCGGCGTGGCGTGTTGCAGAGCAATGCACTGTTTTACCAACTCTGCTCCACCTGCTCCCTCCTGCCCTTGTCAGCTCTGCAGGGTTGGTGGGACGTCGGGTCGAAGGCACGTCCCTACGCGGGTAGGGTACTGCCTTACCAACTCCCACGCGCCTACTCTTCTGACACTTCCTGTTCTGGCGGGGCATCAGCGCGGGCCCGGGGTACGTTGCTTTCAGGTCGGCTACCGAGCTGAAGAGTGGTCTTGCAGGTCGGTGATATTAAGTCCGGTGACCGCACCGAAGAACGGCCTTTCCTAAGATGGGCCTAACTAATTGGGGGTGCTAGGCCCACCTCCAACAATCGGTATAAAAAGATAAAAGATTTAGTTGAGTTGTTGTAACAAAACAAATCATCATATATAGTATAAGCGAAGTGATTTTTCGAAATAGAGCTCTCTCATTCACCCTAAACCATAAAACTTGGTTATTACTTTTTTCGGTTCAAATTATTTTTTTTTTAGATTTTAAAATTTGCCGTACCGATTATCAATTTTTAGGCCTTTAATATTAACTTTTTTGGGTCCATTTTCAAAAATCTTTTTCTATTAAATTTATAAGGTCGTCGTGTCCATTTTCGAAAACCCTAAATTTTTCTTTAAAAATTTATGTGGTCGCCGTTTATAAATTTCGTGTTAGCAAAACCCTAAACGGCGTGGTCATGGCTTCGATGGATATTTTAGATGGATGAGTTTTGGCTTCTTTATCAATTATGCATTGGGTCTATACCGTGTTTTTGTTTTGATACCCTTTCGCGGTTTTGATCTCGATTTCGTTGGATCGAATCGAAATTGCTTGAGTTTGATGTTTTAAAGCATGGCTTTGGCACTTGGAAAACCTGATCGAATACAGTTTGGTTTGATTTGATCTTCGAAGATCTGGAATCGGATAGAGATGCTAGATATATTGCAGAGATTCATGTAACTATCGATCATCTCTTAAATCACTGGTTGAAGAATCCATAGAAATTGAGAGACAACTTTTGGGAAATTCGTCCTTCTTCTTCTCCTTCTTCCACTCCATGAGATTATGGTTTGATCGGCTTCGAAGCTTGAGTTATCCGATTTCGTCGAGAATTTATGGGAATCTTAAGAGCTTGCTTTTTTGAAGTTCCTTACGGGTTGATAAATGTTACATGAGATGCAGTAGTGATGGTTAGTGTAGCCATATCAAACGACTTAAGCCCTGAATCACATCGTTAGGATTCGAATTTGGAAAAATCTCTCATCTGAATCAGAAATTCGGTAATCTCGCTTACTTTGGGAGCAGATTCGTTTCCACAATTCGAAATTGATCGTGAAATTTGTTTTTGGTTTTGTTTGAAGGGTGCATGGTGGATAATCCCATTACTGAAGATTAAGGTACCGATCGGAGGTTTTTGTTTGTTTGTATTTCTGTTATGTTTTACCGATCAACTGAAGATTAACCTACCGATCGAACACATATATGTTCTTATTAGTTGTGCGTTGTTATTTTTTGTTTTATCTTTTTTTGTTTATTTTTTCCCTTTTTCTTATAGTATGTTTGCCATGGTCTCTTGCTTTCGTTTCGTGATTGTTACTCTGTTTATCTTCTTTCTTATCTTGAATTTTTGCACTTTTTAGGTGTTTGTCTTCTGGACCTGGAGGTTTGCGTTTGTGTTCTGAGATGGTTGCAAGAGGTTGTGCATCTTTTAAAAAAATTTCGTCTTTGAACCGATGTTCTCTGAGGTTACGCATGTTTAAGCAGCTATTCTCTGAAGTGTACATCACTGTGTTTCTCTTATTATTTATGTCTTTTATATGTTTTTAGGGGTCTTGCCTCTTACCTTGCTTTGCTTTAGATATTTGATCGTTTTTAAAATTGTTGAAATATTGACTGGTTCGGATTTTTGAACGTGTAGATAGCTCTAATTCTGGAGAACACCGTGCTGTGCATCCTTACGACTCTGTCAAGATATACGTTCCGTCTGTGTCACGTCTGCGAGTTTGTATGGTTTTCGTTTTTCTTTTTTCTGATTTATTATCTATACTATTGTCTTTCTGTTTTGTGGTTTTCTCTGGCAATATCCTTAAAGGTGAGACCTTAACTTGTGTTATAGACTATATATGTACACCTCTTTTGATGATTTTTAGGTGGGTTGTTCAATTGATTTTTTTTTTCATGTGTGTGGTTGTGATCTGCTCAGTGCTTTGTCTGGTGATTGTATATGTACGTAGTCGCACGTGTTGTGAGGTATCGATGTCTTCAATCCCATGTTCTTATGTTGATTTATCTGTTTTTGTATCATCATGTTTTTATTATTTATCGACTTTTTTTTAACTTTTACTGCCAACTTTTGATCATGGCTTTTTGAATTTATTGTGATGTGTGTTTATGTTCGTATTTTGCATTTTTTTCTTGTGATTGTTTTGCTTTTCTCTTTTTGATTCTAGATTGGAAAAATAACATCGTTCAACAACAGGGTTTATGTTTCTTGATTTTAAATAAATCTATTTCTCAGACGCTTCTCTACTCGATCACGAGTCTCTAATTTTCTCCCCTGGCAGAGTCTATCAGACTATCACATGAGTCTTATGGGACGTCGTGGATTTCCCCTTCCCTAATGGTCTCGATCCTGAATTGATTTATCATAATATGAAATCAGCTCTTGATCAGAATAAGGGTTGTCGTGGTGAGTTGTCAATTATGACCAATCTATTCTGAAACATTTATTTGGATCCGTTCTGTTTTAATTTTTAATCATGTTCGTTGATTGGTATGGGTATTTGAATTGCTTAAAGAAAGCTGTAAAGCTTGCGACTTTGGATCAACAATTGGCCTCTCTTTGCGTTCATACTTAAAGGTGATCTTCTCTAAGAGATGTTGAGTCACTTTTCTCAATCTCTTAAGATTCTTTTGACGACCTTAACCAGCTCATAAGAAGCAATTACACTACTCTTTGAGTCAAGCGTTTGTTTAATGTAACACGACTTGAGGCTTCAAATATATTTGTATATATTTCTTAAGGTTTGTTTTTGTTGTATATACCTAATGATTGACTCTTGTGTTGATATTGATATGCTTAATTTTGTATAGTTTGTGCTCTTTGTTGATCTTACTATTTTTATTTTTATTTGGGTTTAGGACGTAGATATGCTATACCCTTCTTTATTTCGTATTTTTGGATTTTATCGTGTTTGTTTTTTTTTTTCTGTGTAGGTATTGCTTATTTGGGTTAGATTGTCTGAGTAGCTGATTATTTCTATTGCCGACATGCTGAAAGGTAGAGTTTGTACTTGGTTTTGTGTTTATGTTCGTTTGTTACACTTGTGTTTTATGGTTATGTTCGTTTGTGGGTTTTTTCGAGATGTCGAAACGGATTTGTTTGTTTATACGTCTTTTTTTTCTTTCACTACGCATCGTTATTGTTTATTGGTTTTTGATTACTTTGTTTTTTGGCTGTGTTTTCTTTTCTTTTCTTAGGTATTCGCGTTTTGCCTTTCCATATTCCAAAGCAAGAGGTTTGTTATGGTGATGGTGTGGGTCTAGATCATGACGTAGTCAGTTTTCGTCTTAAATGGAGTGTAATCATTTGTTTCCACATGCTAGGGATCTTCGTTATTCGGAGTTGCCTTCTAGATTTGTTTGGGATCGCAAGCATAGGCGATGGAGACCTCGACTTCTGGGATCACCACTATGTGTTTTTATATCTTATGTGCTCTTCATGAGTCTTCTTCGCTACAATATCGACTAATTTGTTTTGTATCTATACTTTTATGTTTTCTCTTCTCTTTTTTTTGGGTTTGCTTTCGTTTTACTGCTTACAAAAAAACAATAGATATGATATGCCCTTTCTTATATCTTATTTTTTTTTATTTAATCATGTTCGTTTTTTGTTTTTATTTATTTGCGAGATGTCTGGTGTGTTTATATTTTTATTGTTGCATCTGTATAGCTAGATAGACAAAATTGTTAGTTCTTTAGACGTTTGTGTTTGCTTTGATCTTATCCTCAGGCCCAAGAAAGAGTAAATATATGATATCCATTTGGTTTGCAGCTATACATACGTTGTACAGACTCCACCTGTTAAGTTGTGAGGTGTTTCCATTTTGTGTTGTTAAATGATATTCTCCTTATGTTTCTCTATATATGGAGGGAAGCAATTGATGCAGAAAATTGCAGAGTTGGTACCGAGACATCCAGAGAGGGTAAAGTAGCAGGAATCTCAGAAAGCGAAGAAGCAGGAACCTCAGGCCACAACTTCAACCTCTGGAACTTCTTCAAAGTCGGGCAAAGGTGGCAAGAAGAAGAGATAAACAAGCCCTCTCTCTCTTTCTGTAATTCATTTTTCTCCTCAGATCAGATTCTATGGCGTTTAATCTCTATAACTTACTGAGCAGAACACACGTGTTTCAAAGAGAACATAGTTTCTTTTCACCCCTAAGCTATCATTGGTTTCATCATTATGCTTATATTTTTTTGGCATCATCCATATATATTGTTTTTTTTTTTGGTTAAAACCATCCATAGATATTGTTGGACAAGAAGAATGATAAAAGCAAAAACAGAGAAATATCTATTGTTGCTTTTGCGATTGCGTTTGGAAGCAAAAGTTGTGTTGCGTTATGGGCGCTTTGCCTCAGAAATACTGAAATCAGATTGGGGAGGTAAATGATGTATACCATGGGATTGTTTACCTATGATATGAAAACTAATATTTATTATACAATCTAATAATGTACATTTATTAGATATGTGAAAGTAAACGAATCAAAAGACGAAGATGAGAGAAATAAGAACCGGAATAATAAGAATTCTGAAAAGACGAAGACGATGAAGAATGAGAGGGAAGAAGAAGACGAAGAAAAATTAAAATAAAAAGTCGATGAAGACGATGATGAATAAAAAGATGAGGAATAAAAAATCGAAAGAGGAAGAAGAGAAAAACGAATTCGATAAGAGAAGGCAAATTTGAAGAAAAAGAAGGCAAATGCGTTGAAATGGGACAAGGAAGAAGAACACAAATAAAACCCGGAAATATAAGAAAAATTCGGGGAAGAAGAAATCGAAGACGATGGAAAAGAATAAGGAAAATAAGAAGAAGCAATAATCGAAAGATAAAGAATAGGAAAAAGAATTGAACAAAACAAAAGAGGAAGGAGAAGACAAAGGCGTTGGAATGGGAGAAAGAAGAAGACGAATAAAAACCGGGAAAAAAAGAATGAGAACTCGAAGACCATGAAAAAGAATAAGGAAAATACCAACAAGAAAAAAAAACCGAAAGATAAAGAAAAGAAGGAGACAAAACATAAATAAGTAAAAGAAAAAAGAAAAAAAAGGAGACAAAGCATAAATAAGTAAAGAAAAGAAAGGATGATAAATAAGAAAATCGATACATAAAGAAGAAGAAGTAAAAGTTGAAGACGATGAAGAAGAAGAAACAAAAGTTAAATGACTCATAATTTTTATCTAATCAAAGTTAAACATAATAATTGATCCAAAAACCAATAATTTTTTTTGTCTGGTTTAAATTGTATAATCAGATTCAAATCGAAACAGAATCAAAGCTAAACCACATCAAAAAAATTTAACCTGAAGATGAAGATGAAGAAGACGAAGTAGAAGAAGGTGAAGATGAGAAAGAGACGAAGAAAAACCAGAAGAGGAAGACTTTGGATAAGACAAAGAAGACCAAAGAAAAGTAAGAAGCAAAGGATGAGGAAGGCCAAAAAAGAAGAAGAAGAAGGACTGAGAGAATATAAAGATGATGAAAAAGAAGTCAAAGAATAGAAAAACGAAGTAGGAAAATACCAGGAAGAAAAGAAAAAAAAGATAAAGAAGACACAATAAAAGAGGAAGAAGAAGTAGAATTAGAAGATGATGATGAAGATGAAAGAAAAGGGTGAGGAATAAGAAAATCGAAAGATATATAAGAGGAAAAAGAAGAATTCAAAGTCAAAGACGATGAAGAAGAAGAAGAAAAAGATGAGGAAGAAGAAAATCCGAAAGATGGATAAGAGGAGGAGAAAGACGAATTCTATGAAGAAGGGGAAGAAGGAAAAGACGACGAAAAGAAAAATAAAAATCAGAAGAAGGATAATAATAAGAATAAGTAGGACAATACGAAGACGTTGAAGGATAAGAAGGAGAAGACGATCAAGAATTTGGGGAATAAAAAGAACACAAATGCCCTAAAATGGGAAAATGAAGAAGAAGACGAATAAGATAAAAAAAGAGGTAGGAAAATACTAGGAAGATGATGAAGAAGAAGTAAAAAAATAGCAAAAAGAAGTAGGAAAATATGAGGAAGAAACAAACGAAAGATAAAGAATATGATGAAGAGTAGAAAAAAGCATAAGAGGAGGAAGAAGAGAAGATAAATTAGAAGAGGAAGAATAAATAGAAGTCGAAGATGATGAATAAAAAAATCGAAAGACAAATAAGAGGAAGAAGAAAACAAAAGAAGAAGCCGAAGAAGATAAAAAAGAGGAAGGAAAAGACGAGGAATAAGAAATTTCGAAAGTTGGATAAGAGGGAGAATAGGTTGTTCTAATTCTCTTCGGTTTATAACATAAAGTTTTGTATTACGTTTTTGAGATCCCCCGGCACGCGCAAGGCGCGGGTTACCTACCTAGTTTATAATAAAAGCTAAAAAAACCTTAAAAACTCTAAAAGATCAATATTAAAATATACCTATAATTAAAATATAAATAAATTGTAATGATTTAGATATGCAAATCTTATTATATAAAGCAGAATGATTCAAAGTTGTTAACTCGTCTGATCGCGACACGTCTCAAGTTAATCGATCAGATTCTAAAATGCGTAAAACAAATTTCCAATTAGATTTTGCTACATAATATTAACATTAAAAAAAATTGTAATTGATTTCTAATCCTAAAAGGTAAAATTACTAAATAAAAAAAAACATAATTTTCTTTTTGCCACATAACATCATCAAAGTTTATAAAAAATAGATATATGAGTAGCTAACTAATAAAAAGTAAACATAATTTAAATAAAAATAAAATAAAAACTAAATATTTGAAAACATGTCACAAAATTTAATTGAAAACTAAATAATAATTTTTGTATAGAAAATTAAAATAGATAAATAAATGTTACTTTGTTAAATTTTTTTAATTGTGTGTGCTTTTTGAATTGGCGTTCTTAAACTTAAGATGATTTAATATTGTTTTCTATGTTTTTATAATTTTTTAACGGGCTATAAAATATTAAATTGTAAACCCCGTATATATGCGCGGAGTTTAATCTAGTAAATAATAAAGATCGCTGCATCAAGATGCTTATAGAATTGTTTATGTTATTACATGTTTCAATATTGAAAGACAAATCCACAGTCGAATTTAAGTACTCAATCGCATGCACATACCTGAAATTTTCGGAAATAAAATAACGATAAATAACAATTATTTCCACGTGGAACACATTAAACTATTTCTACTTGTCGACCTAGCTATTTTAAATTGGGAAATTGCAGTGAATGACCATCAAAAAATTAATAATTAAGTCAATGACCAAAAAAAAATTTGCCACAACTATTCTATGTATAATATGTAATATTGACGAAAAACCCCTTACTAACAGTTCTGTTCACACAGTAATAATGTGGTATAATTGTTAGATTTATTTCATCCACACAAAAAACAGTTCCGATACAACCAAAGTAAATCGACGGAGAAGGGGAAACCTAATTTTTTTACTGAAACCAAAATCTCAGTCATTTTAGGGGAGATCGATTTTGGTGTTTGATCGAGTATCCGCAAATCTAGTGGGAGCGCATGAGTAGCGACAATATATCTAAATTGGTAAGTCATATCTCCGATTCGCTTTAGTGATTTCGGATGTGGTTGATTTTTGTTTTTTCCTCCAAAAAACCCAGATTTCCATGAATTTCTGGGTTTTAGCCATTAAGTTAAAAATCCAAGTAATTAACTGATCTTGGGCGTGTGAGTTCGATGTCAAAAGGGTTTTTTTGGGTTTTTCATGTTTTTGGTGATGGAGATGGGATTATGTGTATCCGATGGCACTGGTTAGATGTTGTATTCCAAAATGCACAATTTACAGTTGAACTGTGAAGAAGATGACCGGTTAGACTATTCTATTTAGCATGTATTTAATTTTTTGAAGTTTGTGATGTAGGCCGTCTATTTGACTTGAAAAGGATATTCTACTCGGAGATTCAATTATAGTATCAATCATTGTAGAATCGTTTATGAATGGAAGTACTATGTGTGCCTATTTAGTCTACTCTATATTCTCGCATAGCAGTTTATAGTATATGTGGTGTTGTTGAAGTTCCTTTGCCGAATAACCGCCATCTTGTTTGTGTGCATAAATTTATTTGCAATGCAAACTACCTATGACCCCTCTGTTGTTGGTGTTTTTGTTGCAGGGTTTTGTGATGTCTGAATTAGGATTGCCAGAAAGAATGTTCACGACCGGTTATGAACCGTCGGGACGAAAACGGATAAATGTATATTTCAATCTACGTTGGGTGGAAATAATCAAGCAAGCATTAGATGAATATCATGTGGCTATGTTGGCAGCCTCAAAGTTTGGGAAGATAATGCAGATGGGGCACCATGTATTCTCAGTGAATTTTGTTCACTACCTCCTATCCCGGCAGTTGGTTACAAAAAAGGAGTTCGAATTATGGTGGCTATTCTCTGGAAAGCCAATTCGATTCTCGATCGAAGACTTTGCGCTGGTGACAGGTCTTAATTGTGGAGATCTTGAGACTCAGCCTGATAAGGATTTGCGTAATATCAAGCAACCTGTTAAAGGTAAACAGAAGGGGAAAACAGTAACAACTAATAACCGTATGTGGGAAAAACTGTTTGGGAAAGCAGAGAAGGTTACCCTGAAATGGATTGTTGACAAGCTGCAGCTTGGAAAACGCTACAAGGACTCCAAAACGCGCCTACAACTTGCATTGTTGGTTCTAGTTGAGGGCATGCTCTGTCCAACCAGTGGGGTACCCAATGTCCGAGAAGAAGTTGTGGAAATGCTTGCCGATGAAGACACGTTTTTGAAGTACCCATGGGGACGGGAGTCCTTTCTGCTAACGGTTACAAGTGCAAAATCTCGGTCCCCCTCACAATATGTCCATGAAACAGTAACTATACAGGGTTTCGCACATGCGATAGTTCTAGTTACCGTTTGTTGCTGCCCGGATATAGTCGGTCCAATTGGGAGCGATGGAAGGTCTTGGGCTGATGGGTTGTCCATTAATGAAATAATCGTAGGTGTTGTTCAAAGGAGTTTGGCGATTAACGTGGCGACCATGAAATCTCTTGATCAAGTAGGACAGGTAAGTAGTACAAACAAATTTTTTTCCCCATTCGATATAGCTGCGACATAAGATGGGTTTTATTAATAACGACTGTCAATTTTCTTGTTATTAATAAGCATTCTAAGTACTCACATTCCGCATGACAATTGGCTTTAATATATGTATTGTATATATACGTATTATAGAATGTTATGTATACTGAATGCATGGAATCGAATATACGTACTATATCATTTTAATGGAATGTCTAAATTTGTATATGTCGTCATTATATACGGACTATAGCAGCTGTGTATACTGATTGCATTGAAACGAGTAGATATACTATTTCATTTGAATATAATGGCTATATTTATATATGTCGTGTCTATGTACGTGCTATAGCAGTTGTGTGAACTGACTGCATTGAAACGAATAGACGTACTATATCATTTGAATATAATGACTATTTTTATGAGTACCTTATAGTATTCTAATGATATGTATATGTGAAACACATATCCACTCTATGTTATCCCTAACGCACTGTTTTTCCCATGCATGCTAATGTACGTGCGTTGTTGAGCAACGGAAGCGATGATGAACTGATGGCTGCTTCTTTCGAGCATGATGAAAAAGATGAAACGGTGGACACTATGGTTTCTATGATTGCCAATGACTATCCATTCGAGCAGAATACGTGGACGGGTGGGGTAAAGGAAGAAGACGTGTTAGCAGAAAAGGTAAAGCTTCAACCGGAAGATGAAGACGACGGTCCATTTATGGACGATAAATTGTCAAATAAGGCAGGTGCGACATTCCCCCATGCGAAGTCACGCGAAAACATAGAGTCCGGAACAGCGAGTGGGCATGGATTCACAATCCCAATGACACCAGCTGGTAGCAGCATAGACATTCATGGATTAATTCGAATGGCGGCCGATGCATACGAGGACCGGTCCATTCGTATGTTTGAGGGGTACATGTTGAGTGTTAAAGACCATATTGACTTGAAGATGGGTGGCATGGAGGCAGAAATTAAATCACTCACTCGGAGTGTTGCCAACATGCGCGCTAGTACTGGTGCAACTGGTCTGGTAGAAAAAGGGAAATCGAAATCTCCATTGGTAAGCCAGAGAAGTGTGAAAAAGAAACGGGAAATACCATTGAACATGCGAAAAAGTACATTATACATAACGTGTCTATTTTTTTTACGTCTATACTGTTTTGACGCCTATCCTATTTGATATATTCGGTTCCATGTTTAGGCCCGCGTGTACACTTTAAGACAGGAAGCAATACTGAATCCCCAAGTACCCGCAATCCTGAGCCGGCACCAATGGGTTTACCTACGGAGGACCCGGATAACATAATTTTAAACGCTTGCAATTATGCTAACGGAACAGTTAGGGGAGAAGAGGTTCGTACCCATAATTTACATAAACTAAAATTACCCACTATATACTCGGAAATGACATTATGATGTGCGTTTCTCACAGCAATCACGTGCATCTGCATCATCGGGTTCTGTGAAACGAAACCCATCCTGTGAAGATGCTGCGTTGAAGGATACAAGCACAATTTGTGGAATTGTTAATGACGAGGTTCGTTGTTTTGTTAGAATTAATTAGTATACTTAATTTTCAGTTGGAAGGCTTTTATGAGATGGACTGTCTATATGAACGACATATTAAAAGCTCGGTCTATACGCATATTGGACTCGCCCCGCAGGCTGTTACACCTGTTCCCCCACACACCACAAATGCAAGCGATGACAACGATACGGGTGTGGAGGAATCAACTATATCACTTACATGGGCACATGTATCATAATATATGAGCATAATATAATGTAACGGCTTGAATATATCACCACTTACCACATTACCATGCGCAGACCCGGAATATTGGAAGCAAATCACATGCTACATAGTCTGCAATGGTTGTAGTAGGACTTTTAGCACAACAACACGGTCAACCCATTGAGGCTCAAGGAATAAAGGGCTCAACTGTTCCCGATCAAAGGAAGCATAAGGTAATACGATATTCCCTCGTCATTGTCCTTCTGTCACTTTTTAACTTACTTTCGAATGCACTAATTGAATAATCTATTTTTAGGATATATCCGAACCCGTTGTTGAACCAGACGATGATGACAACGTTCCAATTGATAAACAGGTTAGCAAAAGGGCTCGTACTACCACAACTAGGTACACACCCCCTGTTCAGAAACAAAAAAAAAACCAGCCCAAGCGAGTAGATAAAACAAAATCCGTCACGCAATCCAAATCTTTAGTGGCTATTGCTGGCATCTCCAATTTGCAGTCTGCTGCAATACCCCTCAATCAGCTGCGACCAGTACTTGGTGGTTTCGACCCATTCACAGAGCCGTCGGATGAACGTGTCAGTTCATTCATGAAACATATGGAGGGTGAAATGTATGTGGACTATCTGCTGTACATGAATAACCATAAATGGATAGTCTATATCTCATGTATGTTCCATGTTCCAGGTCTTTCAGGATTGGGCCAGGTTTTGAAATACGTAACACAGAGTTCATTGACATATTTGGAGGCCGTGGATTGATGTCCGAAAAGGTAAAACTGGCCATCGAACTTGTTCATGTCATTTTAAACAGTTAACATCAAACTTGGACTTACTATATGCAGATTTATTATAGACTTTTCTTTTAACAGGATATGGATACACTTGTCAAATTCATTCAATTGCGGAGGGATGACGTTAAAGATTGTCGTTTTGATTTCTGGCCCGCATCATTCCTATCGGAGTTAAGGGGGACATACTCTGCATTTTCAGCTGAACCGGAAAAAAGGATTTTTACTTCTCGTCATTAGCTTAAGACCCTTTCGTTACGAGGCCTGCATTGTTGGCCGAGGTAGATGTTATCTACATCCCGCAGCGTTTTGCTAGGGAACACTGGGTGGGGGTTATTGTTGACTTACCAACGTGGTCACTAAATGTCGTCGACTGCAACACGGCATGCATCTCGGTCATAGGTATTGAGAAATATATTCAGCCCATTGCAACCATGTTACCTTATCTTATTCGCAAGAATGGCGGTCCCGAAGCATATAACGCAGTTCCAATTACTCCCATGCCTATAAAGCGTCTTGACATGTCCTTCCTTATTGAACAACCTGATACATATCTGTTTAACCTACTGAATTTGGTATATTACTTTACCGTAACCGATATCACATGGCACTTTGTCATTTTGCCTTAGGTTTTGCAGCCGTCGCATCACTTGTCCTTATGGAACTTCATTTCCAGGGAAGGCTGCCAGCGGCCAATCAGTTAAACGAGTCACATATTCAAGTTGCAGCGAAGAACTACGCCATTGCGGCGTGCGACGCGTTCACTCAAACTGCCCCAGTCGTGTAAAACGTTTAGTACGACCGTTTGTAATGTAGAATGACTACTCATATTTATTATTTATGTTCTGTTTTCGTTAAACAAATTCTTAATGTGTTTTTCAATGTTTGTTTACCTCACGTTTAAACTTATTGATTGGGTTGTCGTTACATGTCTCTCATATGTTTATATGCCTATGCCTGACGCAATTACATTCTATATAGACAGCCCATATTGTAACATTTGGTTTACATATAATACTATAAGAGAAACTTATAACTTCGGTTTATTCTATATATAGATTACGGAAAATGGAAATGACGTGTTCAAGTGAAGGACATTTAATATATCATATACAAAAGAAAAGGGTTTTTGGGCATTACATATTAAAGAAACGTACATATAAGGGTTATACAAAAGTTAGACAGTACAACCAAATACGTGAGTATATGGCATCATATGCATATACTCAAATATTTAACTAACCCCAACGACACCCTTGAACGCAACGTCGCATTACTACATACGACTACGGTGGCGCTTACCACTATTAGCCTGGTTCCAAAAAAGAATATATTGAACCTCCTTCCTATGCCCATATACATTTGTAGCGACTTCAGATCGCGTTACGGCACGATGCCTTTTTGTGTCCTTTACGCCTACAACGAGTGCATCTGCGGTTTGATATCTTCTTCTTCTGAAAACATAACGTATACATTGTACTCCGAAAATAGTCGGTCTACATAAATAATGTATTTAACTACATATAGTCAGACCATACCTTCAACTCCCCTATGGACAGAATTCGCAGTTTCTGGGGCCTGCCTGGTGGACGCTTCACAGGTGGAGGAAGCAGTTCAGTTGTTGTCTCTCCTCCAATATCCAGGCCTCCAACAGATGGAACAGGGTACACTCTCCCAGCAAATCCGCGTTTCCATGTGTCGACGTAGTAGCACTCCGAGACCATTGAATTTGTTGGCTTCCCACAATGTGTTGCCGCAGCCATTGCGTGGGGACATGGAATGCCTATCTCTTGGAACTCCCAGCACGAATAATTTCCAATATCCAATTGCACGGTAAAGCATTCACCTACCCTTTCTTGCACTTGGAACTCTGTATCACTAATGGCCCGTACAGCCAAACCACTTGATGCGTCAAAGTTTGCTTCAACCAGTACGCGGACGCGGGGCATTATCACGCCCTGCTCTCTCATCGACTTGCCTCGACGTATTGCAAACCATGACATAACAGTTGTTCGAATGTACTCAAACATGGAAATGAGAGGAAACTCACGAGCCTCTTTCAACACAGCGTTCCACGATTCATCAATGTTTGAGTCCATAATGATGTACCGTTTCCATTTGAAATGCGCGCGGGACCAATGCTCAAATCCTATAATATAGACAGTCTGTTAATGTAAGGCAAACAGACAAGCTATATTCTCAGACTGCTACCTCAATATGTTCTATACATACCGATGTCAACTAGGTACACTGCACAGCCGGAGTTTATTCTTTGAATTTCAATGAACTTGCGGTTGAACTCTGTCACCGTAAAACACCACGCCGCAGCTGACATAAGTGTTACTAAATGCTTAAACTTGTAGTGTGCATTGACATTACGCCATAAGTGGACAGTGCATGCGGCATGGTGTGCAAGCGGATAAACCTACAACATATTGGAAATGCAACGAATTAGCAAATAATAGTTCATATATAAAGTATTTCCATTCAACAAGTACTTACTATATATAGTATTCTATAATCAATTAAATAGTATTACCATTCTCAATTGTAATAGGATGACTATATGGTTCACAAAAAAGCAGTCACTTACCATGCGTAATCCGTTATAAATACTGGCATGCATATCAGATATGAAGACCAACTCTGTTGAGTCTTCAACAAATTCATTTAGTTTCCTGAAAAACCATTCCCACGAGTCGTCGTTCTCACTATCAACAATGCCAAATGCTAGCGGAAATACTTGAAAATTCTCATCTTGTGCACATGCGGATACCAAACAACCCCCATATTTGCCCTTCAGACTTGTTCCATCAACAATTATAACCTTCCGCATATACGGATATCCCCTAATAGATGCACCCAACGCGATGAAATTATATTTGAATAGCCGGCCTCCGGTAACCTCATCGGTGTGCTCGAGAAAACAGAGACTTCCTTCATTTGCAGATTGAAGTAGGGCAAGGTAGGCAGGTAACGGCGCGTAACTTCCAGCCATCGACCCTAACGAGTTCTCCATCGCAATCTCACGTGCCCTCCAAAATTTCCAATATGATACATTCACATGGAAATCGTCTAACAGAATCTTTTGTATTGCAGCCGCATCTGGGCCCTTCTTAATCCCAACAAATCGGCACTGCATTATTTCCCCTATCACTTGTGTTGTCGCTAATCGATGGAAGTTTCGTCTATCGTCGACGCTGCATGTGTGCTCATGTGCGGCCTGCCGTATCTTAAAGTTTCCAGACTCATCTATAATTGTCGCATATACACGCCATGGGCATGACCTCGATATGCACTTTAAGACCATGAACGTGGGTGTAGAGCGCGAAGTACGAAAGTGAAACTTCCTATGGATAGCATGAATGACAATCTTTATTTTGCAGTCCACTTTAGATCTGAACACTCGCCCAAAAAAATAAGCCGTCCCCTTCGTAGGGTATGTCGGCCAAAGCGGAATCCACAGTTGCAATATTGAAGTGTGGTTATTAGTGTCCAATTCAGTATATAGTATAGAGAGTCTATTTATTGTCCATGTAGAAACTATACACTATCATATTACTATGGCGAGAGTATGGTTCTGTTTATTATGGATATTCGATATCAGGAACCAACCATTATCCAATAACATATCAATTATACAATTTGTTGCCCTGTCCAGATCTCATCAAGTGAGTGAATAATATATGTGATGTACATAGTAAGTCTAAATACAACTATTAATAATAGTCTGACTATTTAAATTACAAATACATATTCATGTTGAGTAGGCTGGGCAATATCAGTAAACGCCACCAACCCAACTATATATCAATAATAAAATTATTTACCATTCCCCTATCTCATCAAGGTCGTCCATACTAAATGTGATTCATATAATATGCGTAGACCCAACTATTTATGATAGACTGACTATTTTAGTCACCTACACCTATGAAGTCTACGTTCAGTAAATTACCTCCTGGGCCGTCATGGTTATATACCGGAGGAGCATCTCGTCCAAACAGTGCTGGTGAATCACTCATATCCGTCAGAATTTTGTGCAACGCTTCAGCAAAGCGTCCCCAATAAATGTTCGACCCTGTGGGGTGATTTACATCTTCCCCCGAGTCTGAACCATCCCATGATTCCTCTTCATCAAAATCCCCTTTCTGTGTATCAAACAACAACTTCCTCTGCACCCCGTTACTTCCTTCACATTGTCCAAGTATACGTTGTGTAAGCACAGGAACCAACCCGGTATCGTCATCATCTGAGTCACCGTCGGACTCCATATCTGTGACAGGCATTTTCCCTTTCCCTTTGAAGGCAGTTTGAATTGGTGGACTAACCAAGAGAATAACATCATCTGGCTCTTGAATTGAAATTCAATTCGTTCTGCGACGTTTAGACAGACTATTTCCTTTGCCACGAGTAGGTCCAGGTGGTTGTAGGGAAATCCGCTGGTTGTCCATTCCTGGAACGGTTAAAGGTGTGTCCGAGATGGCAAAGTCGTGCCAATCATCTTCCATATCTGAACCTCCTCCATGAAACTTCCAATATGTCTGAGGCATTTTCCTTTGACTTGCACAAGTAGCCCATCCTTTTTGATGTGTGACAACAGAGACAAAGAGGTTAACCTCTTCTATTTTCCTACGCATTTGGACGAAAACTTCAACTTAATCATTATTTGTGATGTACTGCGGAGTAGATCCATCTCCATCGTCTATGGATAGCCACATAAGATACTGATACGACAATTTGATTGTTATGTTTGGTGCCAATAGGTTCAGTTTCCCTTTAACCTTTCCAAGCAAATCCTCATAACCCATTCCTCCACGTAGCCGAATAAACCTATCTCCTTCAACAGTTTCCGGTTCGAAACTCCAAGCCATATCACTTCCTCTATTCCATGTCCCAATTACAAGTGGTACATTATCTTGGGATGAAATATCATGTTACCCGAAGTAGAAGATATCAGCCTAACATAGACATAAACGAATATGGTATAGAAATATTATGGAGTTCCCCCAATAGTAAATCTATAGATTTCACTTCTATATATTAACAATACTATTTTCAAATCTGGTACATATAGACAGACGATCTAAGTAACTAGTAATAAATGGAAACTTCTGTTATTGATATGAGGTTTCCTACCTGCTCTGTTATCGTATTTGCCATAAATCCCCCGCCTTCATCTCCTTCTTCCATCTTTCCTGTTTTTTACCGACAGAAATCTGAAACAATGGTAATGGTAAGAATACATTTATGGACTTTACCTTTCCTTTTCGTTCACACATTAAATTGGCGAGAAATTTAAAATTCAAAAAGTTAAAAATTGTATGTGTTATGTTATTGATTAGACTGACTACTCTGACACTTACAAAAAGCCTAAACCCCTATAATCTTTTTACAAAAATTTCTCTCTCTCCCACGACAGCAACATCTGCTTAGTCAGCAGGGTATAACGGTCAGAAACCAACAGAAAATGTTACTTGCTTTATTAAATTTTTTTGTGGTTATTTTCTTCACCAATTATCCATAATTGGTTATCCAGCAAATTGTCCCTTTTAAATTAGAGGGTTAGGAATCTTGTTTATAAAAAATAAAAAAAGTTCAACATGCATGTATGATGTATACATGTCTAAATCTCATTTATATGAAACCTCCTAAAAACCTAATAAACCAAACGCGCTTGCATTGTGGCTCCTTTCGCTACCTTGGACCAATATGTATCCTCTGTAACGCGGCTGTGGAAACTAGGGATCACAACTTCTTTGATTGCTCCATTACCTGGTCAGTTTGGACATGAATTAGTAACAAATGCCAAATCACTCTCATTTTGGAACAAGTTTTTTTTCTAGCAATGCAAAACCTTTCACGGCTACAAAGTGAAGAAGAAAATCACCTTATTAGCCTGGTAATGCACTATCTATTCAATCTGGTGGAGAGAAACAACCGACTTCATCGACAAATCTTTCAAACGCAATCATCAATCTAATCGATGTGACGATCTGCATCCGCAACCAAATAATCTAACCGTGTGTTTAACTTTAAACCCTTTTAATCTTGTGTTTTCAAACCTTAACGATCACAAGAATACACAAAAACAATGCGAAATTATTCAAAAGAATTACAAAAAGAAACTCCAAAATGGAGACATAAAAAAGACTTCCAATGCGACATTAATACATTATGACAGGACTGTTTTTTTTCAGGAATGATGAAGTTACTAATTTTAGGTTTTAACATTCAAGTTATGCATTTAAAAAAATAAAGATTTAGCACAAAAATAAAGATTTAGATGTCGACGTGTATATATGTGATAATGGTTCAAAGGCACGAACATTCAACATTACAAGGAAGTTGATACAACATCCTCAACTTCCCAAACTCCTTTCAGAAATGAACTTTACTGCTAGTACTTGGTGTTCTTCCGTGAAAAGCTCAGAAAAAGATTGAAAAGTCCTATAAAGTCTTTAAACCCTAGCACAACAAATTTTCAGCGGTTAAGTCATCGGGGCATCTCAAAGCTCTGATCAGCGGTTGAGTCATCAGGGCGTCTCAAAAATATGATCCTCTCAGAACATCGCTTCTCGAGGTCCCCAGCAAGGTCAATGTCGGAACACTGGCGTAAATCGATGTGTTCCAGTTGAGGACAAGAGTCAAGAATGGGTATCAAGCCCGTGTTGGTCATTAGTTCGTTCCCAAAAAGCTGGAGGTGGCGTAGTTCAGGCATGCTTTATGCAATTGCTATGGCAAACCGATCATCCTCATAGCCCCCCCTCAGGAGATCTTAGCTTGAATGTCTTTAGATTTGGACAAGACTTGCCTACAGCTTTCAGAGTCTCTTCTAAAAATAAGCAGTATGAAATGCCGAGTTCTTGAAGCAATGGAAGTTTCGCAAGGGCTTCGAGTAATATATCGTCTGATATATCATGGCACGTTGCAAGTCTAAGGATTCTCAAATTACTTGAACTGCAAAAAAAACTATGTATAAGTTATAGAAAACATATCCTAAGATAGAGACAGGCCCGTGCTTATGTAGTTAAGTTGGAAACATTGGCCTACGGGCCCATTTGTTTAAAGAAAATCGAGGGCCCATTAGTTTAGTAGAATATATAAGTTTTGTTATTAAAATTAGAAACTAATTAAAGAATGATTTAACAAATACAAAATTAGGGTATACTTGCAATAGCCGCTTAAACAAATAAACGAATACACCAGACCTCTTAAGCTTCCTTTTTCATCGATAAACTTTGAGTTCTTCTTACAACCATAACATAATCATCGAATCCAACGGTATTTCAATATTTGATAATTACTATTTACTAATTATTCTTTCATTGTAATTTTGTCTTTTGTCCTAATTTAGTAATTTGTTGTAACTCTTTTTTTTCTTCTAGTTCCACAGATGTCTCCGAACAACTTCAAAAAACCATTGTGTGGATATGAAAAAAGAAAACTAAAACAGAAAAGACAAGAAATAGAGAAATCTCAAGCTAATGCTTTATTCAGGTACTTCAAAAAACCTAAAACTCTTGATAAATCTGTAGAAAGAAGTGATGAGCATCATGATATTTCTGGAGATAGAGTAGAGAATGCGAATACAGTGAATGAAAGTGATTTAAATGAGAAAGAGGATGTGAATACAGTGGATGAGGAGAATTGGAATGAAAACGTGGATGTAGTGAATGAGGTGAATGAGGAGGGCTTGAAAGAAAAAGAGGATGAAGATAAGGATAAGAATGTATGTGAAACAGGTGTTGATCCGATGGAGCATTGTGGACCTTTGGATATGTATGATCCTGGAAACTGGAAAAGCATAAAGAAAGGATGGAATGAATGGAGAGATTTTATGGTTGTCCAAGGTCCGACAAAAAGATTACCGGTTGATTATAAATTTCCAAAAGATAGAGTTAAGAGGCACTTCTCACATATTTATTACACAAGAGAAATGAGTGATGGAAAAAAAAACAAGATCGGCGTTGGCTAGTTTACTCAAAAGCATTGGACAAAATTTTCTGTTTTTGTTGCAAGTTGTTCAATGAGCGTGGCAATGGTCAATTGGCATCTACAGGGTTCAGCGATTGGAGAAATGTTTTGATAAGGCTTAGAGAGCATGAATCTGGTCGGGAACACATTGTGTGCATGAATCAATGGGTGGAATTAGAACTTAGGCTACAAAACAATAAGACCATTGATAAACATGCTCAAGATAAAATGAATAAGGAGAGAATTCATTGGAGGCAGGTGTTGCTTAGAATAATTTCTGTTGTCAAGACACTTGCTAAACAAAACCTAGCGTTTCGTGGAAGCAATGAAAGGATTGGAGAAAATGGCAATGGGAACTTTTTAAGTTTTATTGAGATGCTTGCTGATTTTGATCCTGTAATGATTGAGCATCTTAGAAGGTTTAAATAAGGTGAAACTCGTTATCATTATCTCAGCAACAAAATTCAGAATGAGTTGATTGCTTTGTTAGCTAATGAGATTAAAGCTACGATTATCAAGAAAATTCAGGGTGCAAAGTTCTTCTCTGTCATTCTGGACTGTACTCCAGATATTAGCCATTGAACAAATGACTGTTGTCATTCGGTGTGTAGATGTTTCAGTCACTTCACCTAAAGTCAAAGAATTCTTCTTAACATTTTTGAAAGTTGATGATACAACTGGAGAAGGAATTTTTTTTGTGAACTTCAAGATGTGTTAACTGCTTTTGATTTGAAAATTGATGATGTGAGGGGGCAAGGATACGATAATGGCTCGAATATGAAGGGAAAACACAAAGGAGTACAAAAAAGATTACTTGAGGTTAATCCTAGGGCATTTTATACACCTTGTGGTTGTCACAGTCTTAATCTTGCTCTTTGTGATATGGCCAGCACTTCTTCAAAAGCAATTTCGTTTTTTGGTATTATTCAACGAACTTATTGCTTCTTTGCTGCTTCTAATAAGCGATGGAAGATATTTGAAGATAGGGTGGGAGGCCTAACACTCAAGCCTTTGTCTCATGCTCGTTGGGAAAGTCATGTTGAAAGTGTTAAGACAATACGATTTCAAACTCCTAAAATTATGGAGGTTTTAGTTTACATTGCTGAGAATAGTGATGATCCACAAGAGCAGAGCGATGCTGAGTGTCTTGCAACAAGTGAAACACATGGAATTGGAAATTTTGAGTTCTTGGTTTCCATGGTTATTTGGTATAATCTTCATTTTGCTGTGAACATTGTCAGTAAGATTTTGCAATCATAAGACATGGATATTGATCTTGCTATCTCTCAACTGAAGGGGCTGGTTTCTTATTTTCAAAAGTACTGAGATTCAGGTTTCGAGCAAGCAAAGTTGGAAGCTACAAAAATTGCAGATTCTATGGAGATTGAGGTTGTATTTAAAATAAAAGCAAAACGTATCATTAGAAGGAAACAACATTATGGTGAGGAATCTCATAAAGATGAGGGAAATATGGTATTATCTCCTGAAGAGAGCTTTAGAGTTGATTACTTCATCCAAATTATGAATCAAGCACTCTACTCGCTTAAGACGAAATTTGAACAGTTTCAAAGGTATGAACAAATATTTGGTTTTTTGTTTGATTTGAAGAAATTGCGTGCAGCAAGTGATGATACTTTGATGGCTTCTTGTATCAAACTTGAAGATTATCTAACACATGAGAATCATTCAGATGTTGTTGGTAATGATCTCTTTCATGAGCTAAAATTGCTAAGAGAAGCTATACCAGGTTTTACTAAGAGGCCCATTGAAGTGTTAGACTTTCTGAAGAACATTGATGATATGTATCCAAATTCATGGATCGCTTATCGAGTATTATTGGCGATTCCAGTTTCAGTTGCATCTGATGAAAGAAGTTTTTCAAAGTTGAAGTTGATAAAGTCTTATCTTCGTTCGAGTATGTCACAAGAGGGATTGAGTGACTTGGCTATCTTGTCTATCGAAAGAGAGTTGGTTAAAAGTGTTGACTTTGAAAACTTGGTTAGTGATTTTGTTGGGAAGAAGGGAAGAAAAATTATGTTTTAAATTTGTTACTTTTGTTTTTATTCATTTATTTAGGATGATGATTGTTATTATTGGTTTTATATGAATTTGAGACTATAATGGTTATTTTATATTCGATATGATTTGGATTGGTTTTATATAGATTTGGGACATAAATACCTTTTTTTTAAGTTCGTTTACGTGCTCCAAACCTCTGGGCACGGCTCTGGATAGAGACCATGAGCGATTGTAGCACACTACGAAGTAAGAACCAGAAGCCAAAGATTTAGACCTCCACAACACAACAATGTCAGAATCTGAAACAAATATTTATAAGAAGAGTAAAATCCAATCTAGAGAAACTCTGTGATCCTTAAGAGAGGAAGAATCAAGGACTAGGAAATGGTACAAAGGACAAAGGACCACTTCTAATGGCCAGGATTCAAGAGTACGGAGCTTCAATGGCGTAAGAGAGAGATAGAGAAAAGATTAGGAAAAGTTATTCTCTGATTACCTTTTCACAATGGACAAAGTTTAGTACATAAAAGAGAAATCAGCAAAGGTCTAACACGTGACCTTGTTGACTGCAAAAATCAAAATACAAACCAACTGAAATGCTAAATTGAACCGGTCATAAACCAGTCAACATTATTGAAATGCGATTAAAGAGGAGAAGAGTGATATCCTATCACAGAATCAATCAAGCGGATGGTTTCTACTACAAAATGGATACTGGATTGATCAGAAAGAAACATCAAACTAGAAAGATTGTTTCATATCTAAACCCTAGAATCCGAAAATTGGCATGCTTCAGAGTCACAGGGAGAGAGACGATTGGCGAAGCGATGTAATTGAGGAGAGAATCAGTACAGAATCGCCAAATGTCGGTCTCAACCAAACCGCCCTGGCAACGATCAACAGCGTGACGACACATGGCCTCGTGCCAAGCCATGGTCCAGATGTCCCACCCAAGGATTGTAAAATCGATGTGCATATAAATCTTCCGCCACATCCAAAGGTCTTTACAGATGCGATGCCACGATTTGCACACTTTTTGAGCGTTTTCCAGTATCATCGCGTCAAGCCGGCCCAGGATCGACGACGTCAGCTCCGGCAGAAGCCCCACCCAGTTTCTATCTTTCATCACCGGAGGCAAAAACGAAAGAGGAGAATCCGATGAAAAATGGGCAACAGCGAAGAAGAGATTGTCAAATCCAGTCAAAGAAACAAGAATCAACTAGTAATTTAGTTCGAACCAACGGTACCTATAATAAGCCCATTAAAAATATTCGCCTTGGGCCTATGGGTTTTATATAGGATGTTGTGAAGGGCTCAAAATTCTAGGGTTAGCCATGGATATGTAAATATATTGAGCCCATGTCCTGTTTTTTTTATTTAAAATTTATGGATTCATAAGAGCACCTACATTGGTTTAGATAACGTAGAGAGTATCTAAGAATTATAATATTAATAGTTTAATTAGATAATTATTTTGTTTTTTTTTTAAAAAAGTTGAACCAATTATTATATAATATGTTGCTCGTGAGTATCTCAGATTTTTTTTTTGGGTTCTCAAACGAGAACCGTTCCTGCTGCTCTCTCATCATTTTTCAATTTTTTCCTTTTTTAATCATGAAATACCCTCTAAAAACCTACCAATGGGGGTGCCCTAAGAGCATATGCATTGAGGTGTCTCAATTAAACAATCACAAAAAAGAAAAAAACAAGAGAGAGAGTTGAGGGTGTCTCATTTGAGACACCAAAAAAAAAAAATTGAGACACCCAATTCACACTTGGCAATTTGTTATTGGTCCAAATTTTTTTTTTAGAAAAACTTAATTATTTAATTAAAAAAACAATAAAATAAAATATTTCTTTAAGGTGAAACACCTTAAGGGTGTCTCACCAATGTAGAAGCCCTAAGAGCGAGGCAAGCCCGGCCCAGGCCAGAGGCCAAGTACTCGATGGCCTAGGGCCTTTTTTCCTGATTTGACCTATCGTTGAATGAGGGACTCAATATTTTTTTCAAAACCTCAGTTATTTGACCTCTCCCTTTACTAATTTTTTTTTTTCCCAGAATATTCAACAATATTTTTTCATTAACCAAAAACATGGCACATTTTTAATTTTCGACTAGTGCCTCCTATATACATAGACCGGCCCTGATTGGGGGTGTCTCAATGAGATACCCTCCATTAAACAAATCAAAAAAAATTTAAAAACCAAGAGAGAGGGTTGATGGTGTCTCAGATGAGACACTCAAAACAAAAAAAATGAGACACTCAAATCACATGTGTCATTTTGTGATTGGTCCAATTTTTTTATTTTAAAAATAATTACTTAATTAAAAACAAATTTAATATTTTTTTGGGTGAGACACCCTCAATGCAGATGCTCTAAAGGGTTAGGTTAGTAAATTTCAAGGTTATAACAATTGTCTCTGATATTGTGCAAGTTTTGTTTTTCTTCTCATTAAATTAAATGATGTCGTTTTCTACCAAAAATATAAAAAACAATTTCGCATCAAAAAAGTAAAATTTGTTTTTCTCTCTAAACGTATATTTCATTTTCCCGCCAAAAACGTAAAATCTCGTTTTCCCGTCAAAAACATAAAATCATGTCTTCTCGCCAAAAACGTAAAATCATGTTTTCCCGCCAAAAACGTAAAATACAGTTTTCCCGCCAAAACGTTAAAATCCTATTTTTCTGCCAAAAACGTAAAATCCCGTTCCCCCCCCCCCCCAAAACATAAAATCCGTTTTTCTGCCAAAACGTATATTTCATTTTCCCGCCAAAGACTTAAAATCTCGTTTTCCCGCTGAAAACGTAAAATCTCGTTTTTCGTCCAAAATTTTAAAATCTCGTTTTCCCGTGAAAAAACATAAAATCATGTTTTTCCGCCAAAAACGTAAAATCATGTTTTCCTGCCAAAAACGTAAAACCTTATTTTCCCGCCAAAAAGTTAAAATCATGTTTTTCCGCCAAAAACGTTAAATTTTGTTTTTCCCCCCAAAAACGTAAAATCCGTTTTTTCTGCCAAAACGTGTTTTCCATTTTTCCGCCAAAAACAAAAATTTCATTTTTCACCAAAATGTAAAATTCCTCTTTTCCGCCAAAAACATAAATTTTTGTTTTTCCTGCCAAAAATATATATTTCGTTTTCCCGTCAAAAATGAAAATTTTGTTTCCCGACAAAAATGTTAAATCCATTTCCCCATCAAAAATTGTATTTCGTGTTTTCATTGGTAAAAAATAAATTATTTTTATTAGTGTATTTTTAAATTTTATAGAATCTTTTTACAGGGTTAATGAAGGGTTCAGGGCTTCTTTTTTTTGTCAACACTTTACTGAGTTAGCGCAAGGCCGAGTTTACTCAAGTTCGAACCAACGGTACCTATAATAAGCCCATTAAAAATATTCGCCTTGGGCCTATGGGTTTTATATAGGATGCTGTGAAGGGCTCAAAATTTCAGGGTTAGTCATGGCTCTGTAAATATATTGAGCCCATGTCCTGTTTTTTTAATTTAAAACTAGATTCTATCCCGTGCATCCACACGGAAATTTTTCTTTTTTTTGTTTACCAAATTTTGTAATATTTTTTTTTGTATTTAGATATAATTTGTTTTATAGATATAATTTTTCTAATAAGTGACAAATATTTATCTTTGTGTTTAGATATAGTTTGTTTTGTAGATTTAAGTTTTTCTAATATTAAATATGACCGTGATTATAAAAACATAATTCTAACTCGTCCATTCATATTAATCCGAGAATGACCGCGATTATAAAAACATAATTCTAACCCACCCGTTCATATTACCGTATAATATAAATATTTACTAATTTCAAATATTTGAAATTTTAGGCTGATTGATTATGATAAATTTTAGGCTGATTGATTATGATTATCATGTCCGTCATTATGAAAATATTATTTAAATTAAATATAAATTAATATTCGGTTTATTATTTTTGTAAAGAAATAACTGGTTTTGTGATTTTTGAGAATTAATCTAACATATATTTAAGAAAATCCAAACTAATCTAAATTAAAATTTAAAATTTTGGAATTGTTTTTAAATATAAATTAAAATAATGTTTTTATTAGTATTGTACTAAATTGACTTGTTTGGCAACTTAAATAATAGTTATCCAAGTAAAGAATAGCCTAATATGAAGGTTTTCATGTTTGGACACAAAAAATGTATCTGTTTTAATTTTACTTGTGGTAGAATTCTTAATTTTGAATTTGAATAGAATAACAATTTCTGATTTAGATTTTATGATAATAATTTTTTTCATAAATGTTTATTAATATAAAAGAATATCAACATAATCTGGACAATCTTACCAATATTAATTAGATTTGCATTTCAAATTTAATTCTAAATTAACAATTATTCCTAAAATATTAATCATTTTATATATGTAAATAACAAATATTGAATATGTATTAGTAAACGAATGTTGTCCATATGCATGATCAAATTTATGGTTGTGTAAATTTAATTAATAATATATATTCATTTTTCAGTTTGAAAAATATTCAATTATAATTCTGATTGTATAAATAAGATTTAAATTTAAAAGTAAACATATTTTGTTATTAATTCTAACTAATTTGTTTGTAATTGTTGATGAAATCTCAGAAAATCTAATTATTTTGTTATCTTTCAATAAAATTATTAATTTTGAATTTGTATCATTCAAAAAATTTTGATTATTAAATTATTTGGCATAATCGAAATTCAAAAATTCAAAATAACTAATATTATTTTCGTAATAAAATAATAAGAAAAATTTAAATTATTTTTGAAATATTTATTTTACATATTTTTGAAATAATTGATTTTATTTATAATTTTAAATATTTAATTTAATTTCTGGCATAGTCTGAATTTTTATAATTATGAATTAAAATTAATATATATATAATGAGATTAATTAATTAAATAAATAAATCTTTAATTGAATCAGATTAATTAAATGAATTTTTAATTGAACAAAATTCAACTTTTTGGAAACAGATAATAGTTATCCACAAAAATCTAAAGTTTAAAAGTTATCAAGGATAAGAATAGGTTTATTTTCATTTTTTCTGTTTGGACACAAAATAGCACTCTGTTTTAATACATTTGATTCATGGATTCATAAAAGCACATACATTGGTTTAGATACCGTAGAGAGTATCTAAGCAATATAATATTAATAGTTTAATTAGATAATTATTTTGTTTTGTTTAAAAAAAAGTTGAACCAATTATTATATGATACGTTGTTCATGAGTATCTCATATTTTTTTTTTTTGGGTTCTCAAACGAGAACCGTTCCTGCTTCTCTCTCATCCTTTTTCAACTTTTTCCATTTTTAATCATGAAATACCCTCTAAAAACCTACCAATGGGGTGCCCTAAGAGCATATGCATTGAGGTGTCTCAATTAAACAATCACAAAAAAGAAAAAAACAAGAGAGAGAGTTGAGGGTGTCTCATTTGAGACACCAAAAAAAAAATTTTGAGACACCCAATTCACACTTGGCAATTTTTTATTAGTCCAATTTTTTTTAAAAAAAAACTTAATTATTTAATTAAAAACAAATATTTCTGTAAGGTGAAACACCTTAAGGGTGTCTCACCAATGCAGAAGCCCTAAAGGCATTTGCATTGGAGGCAAGCCCGGCCCAGGCCAGAGGCCAAGTACTCGATGGCCTAGGGCCTTCTTTTTTTTTTCCTGATTTGATCTATCGTTGAATGAGGGATTCAATGTTTTTTTCAAAACCTAAGTTATTTGATCTCTCCCTTTACTAAATTTTTTTTTTTTTCAGAATATTCAACAATTTTTTTTCATTAACCAAAAACAGTGCGCATTTTTAATTTTCGACTAGTGCCTCCGATAGACATAGACCGGCCCTGATTGGGGGTGTCTCAATGAGATACCTTCAATTAAACAAATCAAAAAAATTTAAAAAAACCAAGAGAGAGGGTTGAGGGTGTCTCAATTGAGACACTCAAAAAATAAAATTGAGACACTCAAATCACATGTGTCAATTTGTGATTGTTCCAATTTTTTTATTTCAAAAATAATTACTTAATTAAAAAACAAATTTAATATTTTTTTGGGTGAGACACCCTGAAATGCTCTAAAGGGTTAGGTTAGTAAATTTCAAGATTATAACAATTGCCTCTGATATTGTGCAAGTTTTGTTTTTCTTCTCATTAAATAAAACGATGTCGTTTTCTACCAAAAATATAAAAAACAATTTCGCGTCAAAAAAGTAAAATTCGTTTTTCTGCCTAAACGTATATTCCATTTTCCCGCCACAAACGTAAATTTTCGTTTTCCCGCCAAAAACGTAAAATCATGTTTTCCCGCCAAAAACGTAAAATCATGTTTTCCCGCCAAAAACATAAAATTCTGTTTTCCCGCCAAAAACGTAAAATTCAGTTTTCCCGCTAAAAAGTTAAAATCCTATTTTTCCGCCAAAAACGTAAAATCATGTTTTCCCGCCAAAAACGTAAAATCATGTTTTCCTGCCAAAAACGTAAAACCTTATTTTCCCGCCAAAAATTTAAAATCATGTTTTTCCGCCAAAAACGTAAAATTTCGTTTTTCCCCCAAAAACATAAAATCCGTTTTTCCTGCCAAAACGTGTTTTCCATTTTCCCGCCAAAAACGAAAATTTCATTTTTCACCAAAATGTAAAACTCCCTTTTTCCGCCAAAAACATAAATTTTTGTTTTTCCTGCCAAAAAATAAATATTTCGTTTTCCCGTCAAAAATGAAAATTTTGTTTCCCGACAAAAATGTTAAACCCATTTCCCCATCAAAAATGTTATTTCGTGTTTTCATTGGTAAAAAATAAATTATTTTTATTAGTGTATTTTTAAATTTTGTAGAATCTTTTTACAGGGTTAATGAAGGGTTCAGGGCTTTTTTTTTGTCTACACTTTACTGAGTTAGTGCAGGGCCGAGTTTACACAAGGCCGAGCTAACGCAGGGCCGGGCTAACGCAGAATTCGAAACCTGTTGACAGCATCCCTAGTTTTATATGTTAACCAAATGATTTATGCTTAGAATTGAGATCAATTCACACTAATGATGTAAAAGCTTCAGAATTTGAAATAAAAACGTCTACATATAATGTGAAACATCATAATTCTAATTATGAATCAAAAACATCATAATTTTATGAATGAAAAACAAAAAAAAACTGTTTTTTAATTGACTCCACCCGATCGGTTTCCAGTTTTGGCCGGGTTTATTGGTTTTTTTTAATCACATTTCACACCCAATTGGACTGGTTATCGGTTCGCAGTTCAACCGGTCTGGTTTGGTTTTTGAATCATTGGTAATTCACATCCAAAAAGAAGTTGATTATTATTTATTTTTTTTAATTAGGAGGGCTTTGGGCCTAAGCCCACTAATCCCCGAGATCCAGGACTAGTCTTTGTTAATACCAATAATGCGGCATAAATCATCTTTTCTAACGGGTTCGAATTAGGGAGCTAATGGGACCAACCCCTATGCTGAAACTACTAGTCCAACCATCGGTTCGTAAAGAAGTTTATTATTTTAAGAGACAAATTTCCGAATTTTTATTTGGCACTTTGGTTTGGAAAGATACCTATATATGTCAAATTTAATAACATAGTTAACGCCAATCCGGTCTATATTCAAATAAGTTAACCGATAAATGGGTTGGTCCAATTTATTTAGCTAATGTCATGTCTTTTTTTTTTCTTTTTTTTTGAACAGCAGCTAATGTCATGTCTTAATTGGATTAGTTATAGAGATGTTTGAACCCGATCTAAATAAATGGGATAAATCCAATTCCTTTTTTTTGGTGCAACCTTAGTTTGGCAGTTTTTTCCGTAAGAATATCAAGATTAAACGATCTAAAAAAAGTCATAGTATTTCATAAGAAAAAATATTATCTATTAAACCCGGAAGGAAAAGTCCAACATGCATGTGTATACACATGTTCTGAATTATATGAAACCTCTTCAAACCCTAATAAATAATAAATAACATATATATTGAAAATCGTTTTGGAATTTAAATATCCTAGTAGAATGGAGATCTATGTGGAATCCCTTTCCGCCTATGTTTCTTCTTCACAACGGTCTCAACAACAACATCTTCTGATGAATTCTCCATAAGCTCATCTAGCTGTGATCCAAGAGCGTTCCTAAACTGTCATATTTACAATTGTAGTGTTAGATTTACGAAAACCAAAAAAATTATGGAGTTAAACTGTGAAAAAGAAAGAAAAAAAATCAGAAATAATGTACCTTGCATTCTATGGAACAGAACAAGGCGGAAGAAGCAGCGTCATGAAGAACCCATGCACAGACTTTGCATTTACGCGAAACATTGTTTCTACTACAATGATTATCATTCTCACGTCTCTGATTAATGTAAACGATGTACTCGTTGTTTATCTTATATGGATGTATTCCCGACGTGTCCATATAATTTGATATCGTCTTGTTCCATACTCCTGACTGGTTGGAACATCTATGTGACTGCAATTTCAAAACCAAATAATCATATGTATAACTATAAAGCTTGTTTTCATTATTAAAAAGTCGATTGTGAATGTGGCAACGTACGTAATAATAATTAACGAGAGAAAGATTGTTTTACTTGAATCGTAAGGTGGTCTATATGATCGTTCTCTTTGAAGCAGTTGACGCAGAAAGGAGGAGTCATGCAATCGCAACAGAAGTAACCTCGCAGTTTTCCCATGTGTTGATCGCAAAACTCCTTAACCTTCAATTTGTGTTTTAAACTGAAGTTGGTCAGATTATTGGGCTTATTCAGTAAAAACTAGGGCCACCTAGAAAACGTCGTCGTTTCTTTATATACACGATCAAGAGCAAAAGCGTAAATCTACAAAGCGAAACGTTGACCACCGAAGAGAATTCATCAACCCAATGCAACTATGCAAATAGCAAACCAAAACCCTTTTTGTTTTTGAAGTGTATATATAAAATGTACATTATGATTATGATTTCTATCTATCATCTATAACTATATATAATAACCCCAAAGTCACTGGAATAAACAAGGTAAACTCCAAAGATTGAAAAGGGCTGAAGCAAGCAATAGAAACCAACACAAGAAGGCCAATGTAGCCGAGATTTGGTATTGGCTACAGAGGTCATCGCCGCAGATTTCTGCACTGAGAGACAGAAGCAGTTCGGTTGCACTGGCTACAGCACAAGCCCCACCCAGAGAAAGAAACGACAGCACCTGTTACAACATTATTGAATTGAGAGATTACACAATATGAAGAATGCGATTAATTGATTCCTGCATTTCGCTTTACCAGATCACCGACGACAACCATGGATATAACTCTTGCTTCATGAGGAAGTTGTTTCATTAGGACAGAATATGTGTCGGTAAGTGCGAGTGAGATGCTCCATGGAGTTGCAAAAGCCATCACAGTCGTCAAATAGCTTTTAAAAAAAAAAAAACAGATCAGAATCAGATGTTTATGAATCAATACAACCCGACCGAATCTATCTATCCTCAATTTAATCAAAACCACAAACAGAGACCAAACCCTATCCTCTCAAATGTTTTGATCAAAATTCAGAATTTCAACAGTTAGGTGTTTCGATTAAACGAATAACAAGAAACCCTTTTTCGATAGATTCCAGTGAAATATTGACTCGCGAATGAAAATCGAAGAAGAATTTACCAGAAGGTAGTGAAGTCATAGAAATTGTAATCTAAGCACATGAAGATAAGCGAGGCGGTAGAGAAAATGATTTGGCCGAAACGGAGAGCGAAACTGGCGCTGGTGCCGAACGATCCCGGCACACGCTCCATCCGATTTCACGCCTACTCTGTTTCTCTTCATCATCCGAAGAAGAAGAAGCATAAATTCAACTCGTTTTTCTGGGGAATTCGTCGCGAAAGGAATAAAAAAGCAAAAACTGAAGCACAGAGCAAAGGAAAAAGCTGGGCCAAGAAGATTCATACCTGTGACGACGCCAATTGGACTTGTGTTCCTCTTTATTCTACTCTTTTTCCTTTGCTTGTTTACAAATAATTTACTTCATAAACTAAACGTTATGAAATTATATATTCTTTAAATAAATAGATTTTTTTTTTAAATGAAAATTTTGTTTGTTTTATGGTTATTTCAATTTTCAAAAGGAAATAAATTGCCAGTCAAAAAATAATAATATTGGTTATGTTACCAAATTATGAAATTATATATTCTTTAAATAGATTTTATTAAAAAAAATTGTTTGTTTTATGGTTCTTTCAATTTTCAAGAGGAATTTAGTCAACCAAACAAAAAAAATTGGTTATGTTACCAAATTATAACGATAATGGGGATAAGATGTTATTTGTGGAATCCATTTTGGTCCAATAGTTAACCAAATGATTTATTAATGTTTCTACACCAAAAGGTTTGAGGTTCAATTCCCAGATGATACAATTTCTGTATATTAATAGAGACAAGT
The DNA here is from genome assembly GCA_030161315.1 of Eutrema japonicum. NCBI lineage: Eukaryota > Viridiplantae > Streptophyta > Magnoliopsida > Brassicales > Brassicaceae > Eutrema > Eutrema japonicum. The sequence goes on from BSQW01000013.1 coordinate 48,413,963, forward strand.
TTATCTGGAAATCTTCAACATGATCAGCGTGATACAAGTAGAGCCGTTCATCGTGGTTGTAATTTTTAGTGGAACGGGTAACATTGTCTTTTGTGTAATTGTCTCCTTATAGTAGTTTTCATAATTTGTATCAGTGTTAAAAAAAAGATAATTTTTAATTTTTACCGGCCCTACGTTTTTATCATTTTAAGTACTTTTAAAACATAATATTTTGATGGATATGACGATTCATTTTTTTTAACCGTCTCAATTTTTTTATTACAAATTAGGAGAATAATTATAAAGACAATTTTTCAATTGATAATATATTAGTTCCATGAAAATTCACGCATACTGGAACCACAACGAACGACTTTATGTAATCTTACCTTCATTAACCTGTATAAATCACATCATCCTGAAAATCGAACCCCATACTTCGTGGTGTAAAAGTATCAATTAACGTTTTAGTCAACCATTAAACTAAAAAGGCTTATTAAGAATTTGAATTATTTTTCATTTATTATTAAGAACTTGAATTATAATAGTCAACATGTAAAGAGTTATTACATTATAATACAAATGAAATAATTATCAAGCAAAAGATGGAAACAAACTGGCTGGTATAGTTTTTGATTCTGATTATATATTGGTTCTTGTGTCATATGACCAATTTTTTTTGTTGGACTGTATTCTAGTAACTGCTAAATTTTGAAACTTTCCATTTTAAAATTACTTTCTTATCTATATAATATAGATATACCAAAATTGACACCCTATGGCTCTATGCGCTGGTTTCAATCAACAAACGTAGTACGACCACATAATAATAATCAAATAAAACTTAGTCAACTTCGTATTAATTATAAGAAGAAAAAAGCAAAATACAAAATTCATTATACTCGTCTATAATACTGAAACATACCATCACACCCAACTCTAATTCACCTAATCATATGTATACAAATAAAGGAAAATAATTGGACACAACACATTTTTAACTCCTAACAAATTCCCCATTTTGATGATAATCTCATAGGCAGTAACCAATACAATACGTAACTCAATCTTCGTCCGCTCCAATCCATGTTCCATTTGTTACGGTTCATTAAACTTGCTTGTAACTAGAGATTTAATGAATAGAAACTTAATTTCTCAAATTATTGGGTAAACTACATATTTCCCTCTTAAAACTACATATCCACATAAAATTACAACTTCGTCCCATTTCACCATTGTTTGAAAGTTAAAAACTTATAACTCCACAATTTGAAGTTCCAAGCTCTCTTCCCTTTCTATCATTTCACTCTCTTCTTCTAGTTCCTCATCTGTAACAGTCCTTAAGCTTCTAGGCACATGACTACATGAGCCATAATAGTCGAAAGAAAAAGTTGAAAGCTTCAGAGAAGGAGACAAACCTGAAGTGCTCATCAGATGCATTATAGCTCTGAGCATTTTCATTAATATAAAGAAGAGGTTTCAATACAATTTGACAAGAGTTTTGAAATATACAAATCACTCAAGCTGACCATACCAAACCCCTTGGATCTTCACATCCTTTGGTACCTTAGCACCCAAGTCAGTATCCGACGGCTGAAGACTCTCGAACACTCCGATCACTTCTCCTGTCTCCGGTCTGCTCTTTGTAATCTTCAACGTGATCTCTCCAACCGAAGCCGCCGTGTTCTTCACGTTTTCCTTTGACAGATCTTCCTCGTCTCCTCTGCCTCCGGCAGGCAAAGCCACAGCATTATCGTACCCAGTGGATCCACCACGACCCTTAGGGTCCAAGAAGGACGAACCACGGTACGAAGGAACTAAGAATTTGCCACTAAAGTTGTCGGGTTTCCCTGATGCCTCGAGCTGCTTAACCGTGAAGAGGAATGGCACGCGTTCTCCACCCGGAAGCTGGACTGTGACTGCTGCGTAATCGATCCCATCTTCTTCCTTGAACTTCACGCTTCCATCTGAACCAATCTGTCAAATGAACAACTCAATTTGACATGCCTGTTTCTTGCGGTAGAAGCAACATCTAGAACCTGAGATTGGAAAAATATTCGAGGACAAACCTCAAAGGGTCCTTCGATCTCGTCGAGTGTGTAAGTGAGACGGGTCATGAGCTTGGTGTTTTGGAAATCCGGCGGCGCGTTCTTGCTGACGCTATCTGCCTTGACGGTGAAGGAAGTAGGCTCGAAGCAGAATTTCTTGCCAGTGTACTTCCCAGGCTTGAATGAGAATGTCTCAGAGCCACCGTCGATAGTCGGGCACTGGTTCGCCGTACCGGTTCCCTTAACCTCCATGTAGGTCTTGCTCTGTATCTCGTCGTACGTAAGCCTCTTCGGTGCCCCCTCCGCACTTGCCCCCTTCATTTTCCCAAATATATATTTACAAAAATAAAAGACTAAAATTTTCCATATAAAATATGCAACTAAATCTAAAAGTATTGCAATGCTCATGAATGGATTTGTCTATGTTTCACAAGCTTTCAATTCACGATTTCCTAACTTAGTTCTTCAATAAACACAATGGCCAATAAGTTTTAGTTTGTATGTTTAATATACCGAGACGACGAGAGCAGAAGTGGCGAGAGCAAAACCGGCAATTTTGGCGGCATCAGAACATTTTCCGACGAAGTCTTTGAAGTCAGAGTGGAGGGAGCAAGTGAGTCTAGCTGGTGAAGAGTCCAGCCCAAAGGACTTGCTCAGGGTTTGGTTTGATCGGAGATGAACGCTGCGAGAAGGAGAAGCGGCGATCTTGGCCGGCTGAAGAAAAGTTGCGGCGGCTTGGAGAGAGGTTGCCATGACGACAAGTCTCAGCTGTTTGTGTTTGTTTGAGTGATGATGATGCGAAGTAAATAATCGAAGAAGAGAGATTTTTCGTTATAAGATAAGGTCGGATAAGTTCGAATTTTTTCATTGGATTGTTTCAGGAGTATATGGTTGTTTGGTCGCCACGTGTCGAAAGCTGATGTGGAAATATAGATACTGTCTCCATCTGAAATGCTGACGTGGATACAACTAATTAGTTGATGAAACAAATCATTATTTTCTCTGGAAGCTGTTCGAACCTCGTCCTATTTTTGATAAAAAGCCCTTTTCGTAAAAATTAATATTATTGTTTATTCTGGGCTCTAACTCAATTTGTCATTAACCCGAATGTTTTACAAGTTACAACAAACGCTTTTCGGTCTTTAATGTTATTTATATTTGGGAAAAAAAAAACTTTTAAAGTGGCACACTTAAACTAGAGCAAGCAAAAAATCCGGATCCAAAAATCCGAATCGGTATCGAACCGAAAATACACAAAATGAACAAGATCCAAATTTTTAAAATACCCAATCGGATTCTAAATTTTTATATCTGATAAACCGAACCCGAATCAAGAACCGAATAGATACCCGAAATATCCAAATTATAATTATATACTCAAATATATTAATTATATTTAGATTTGATATAACCTAATTACCCAAAATTATAATTATAAACCCGAATATATTAATTATTTTTTGGGTATTTTCGGTATATTTTCAAAATTATAAGTATATCGAATATTTCTATTTTATTTTTTATAGTTTTTAGAGTATTTTGGATAAATTTAGTTTGAAAGTATATTGTTTTTATGTGTTTTGTCTCTAATTTCGGTTCTTCGTATTTTTTCAGATATTGTGGATATTATGGATATTTTTGGATACTTTTGGATCCGAACATATCCAAAAAAGTTTGGATCTTAAAAAACAAATACCCAATCCGATCCAAACCCAATCCGAATTTTTAAAATACCCGATCGGTACATAAATTTATAAACCCGAAATACCCAAAATACCTGAAATACGAAATACACTACCCGAACCCGATCCGAATATCCGAACTCCACCCCTACATCAAACCTGTAAAATATTTTACCAACTCTTTAATACTTCAACTTAAAACTTTTAATAGAAAAAACCTTCAAAATGGATACTGAGTATGGGTCCAGAAATTTTCTTAACAGAATTAGTAAACTCAGTTAATGGCAAACCTAAAACTGTTTAAACAAATCAACGGAATTTACTATTTTGTTAAACATTTGCAGCACATACACAAAATCCATTTTTAGAATTTTTCTATTAAAAACGTTAGAAGGTTTAAATTGCTAATGAAATATTTCAAGTTTAAAATGTCAGTCATGCCTCAAAGGGCGTTTTTATTCTCGATGTTTACTATATTCTGATCAATCTACGAATTTTACATTAAATCAGAAAGACTAGATTTTTATCACGCAATTCGCTAGAATAAATAATTATTGGGACTTGGGACAAAGTAAAATTGATAAACATGCAATTCAATGTAAAGAACCAATTCAATTCTACAAGCCAACTGATTCAGTTTTATAAGACGAAAACGATTGTAAATATGAAATCAAAATTGAATTAAAATAGAGAAAACAAAGAAACAAAAGGTAAGGCACTCAGAATGAGAAGGAGGTATTGATTCGTCATGAATCAGATGACAATAAACAATCATCATCATGCCTTTTTTTTCCCTTCTTCTTCTTTTAAAATATCACAAAATCAAAAACTTTTAAACATAGATTCAGAAAGATTGAAAAAAAAACAAAAAGGGTTCCTCTCAGACAAATGCCTCGTTTGTCCCCACGGTTTAAAGAATGGATTCATCGGACTCGTCATCTATGGTTGTTCATCAATGAGAAACCCTTTCACAAAACCAAAAACTTTTAAACAGAAATTCCGAAAGATTGAAAAAAAGTAAAGGATTCCTCTCAGACAAATGCCTCGTTTGTCCCCATGATTTAATGAATGGATTCATCGGACTCGTCATCTATGGTTGTTCATCACTGAGAAACTCTTTACCTCACTCGTAAATCCAAGAAAAGTAAAACACAAGAGACAATCAAATCGAAAGAAAGAGGTGAAAACAAAAGAAAGATAACAAATCTATGCAGCCAAAGTCAATACAGCTATAAAGTGGACATCTAAAGAAGTAAGCAGAGCCTGAGAGATCGGAGAAGACTTATGATTATAATCGGCGGATAGTGGAGTATTTATATAGAAGCCGAGCTAGGGCTAGGGCTTTTGGACGCCCCCTAACATACAAACGACATGAAGTCTAATTATTCAATTTGAAACGGCGTGTAGTTCTCCTCCTTTTGCGAATCCAAAACGCCACTCATTCCGGATGTGGAAATTAATAGAGATAAATTACAACAATACACATTTTGAATTTTCAAGGAGTAGGACTGTCCGATGAGCAGAAGTTACTTTTGTTTTGATTAATGTGGCGTATCTGGAAAGTTAGAAACAATTTAGTTTTTAACAAGATTGTTGTTAATGCCCAACGAGATGTCGAGCTTGTAATAGCGGATGTTCAAGAATGAATTTCAGCTACGGTTAAAAAAATCGAGGTTAATTCTACACCAACATCAACTTAATGTGACTCTAGGATCTCAACATGGATTCGGCCTAGTGTGGGAACGCTTAAATGCAGTTTACGACCCGAATTCTATAAGAGTTGTTGGAGGATGGATTTTACGTGATTATATAGGATTTGCAAAATGTTGGGGTGCTGTGTTTTTAGGTTCTGCCTCCTCGAATCTGGAAGCCGAAGGTAAAGCTTTGCTATCGGCCTTGCAAAATGTGTGAAGCAGATGATTCAATAACGTTCAATTCGAAGGTGATTGCCAGGTGATTGTAGAAATCTTAGAAGGAAGAAAAGATGATATATCAATGACAAATCTAATAAATGATATTAAAATGTGGAAGACCATATTTCTGTATATAATTTTCCTTCGCGTTAAAAGAGATTCGAATGAAGCAGCACATAAATTAGCTAAAACCTTGTATTCTGACTTTATGATGTTGAATTAATAAAATTCTTGTTTGTCAAAAAAAAAAAAACGTGTTCATTCACTTTTTGCTATACCAAAACGGCAAATATTCCACGGCGGCGCATGCGAAACGGAATCCATAAGCAATTTACACACAAACAAATTTGAAGTTTTTCTACAATAGACAAACAAATAGTTGAAAAAATGAGGTTCTTTTTTTTATATATATATGGAACATTGATTGAGCTTGAGGCAGTAGTATTTGGGTATGTAACAGAAGTAGAAGAAAGGAACACCAAAGGTTTCCGAGGTTCTTGCCCGATGTTTCACGAAGTTTTTATTGGACCAGCCGAGCAAGAAACATCTTGGAGATGGAAGAGGAATGTGGATTTATGAGACACGAAGGATTAGAGCCCAAACAGGGTAGACCAAAAGAAGGATGATCCCTAAAGTGTTTGATACTCCACGGGGCTGCGTGAATGAATTCCTGAACCCACCCGATACTCGGATATGTTCTTGAAGAAGGTAACAGCCTATGAAAAGGCTGATGACGGAGCCAATCCAGGTTCCGCGTATATGGTGAACTAGGAAGTGTGGAGAAACTACCAGCAGAAGGATCAGAGAACCTGGCATCTCAAGCCAATCTGCCAATTTTGAGTAGCACCAAACAACAACAACAACAAAAAGTGTGAGACTTTAGTTTCAGCTATTAGCAATAAACACCTCAAAGCGTATTCGTTTCTAAAGATTAAACATGTAAGATTTTGGAAACGGACAATACAAATATGCAAATGAAGAATGCGCAGGAGGAGGAAACAAGAGATACGAGATCTCATCACCTGGGAAATGCTTAGGGAAGAAAAGTCTGAGTACAACTGCAACGAAAGCTATCCATTTCCCAACGTCTCCACTGATAAGAGAAAGGGAAGCTTTCACTTGGCCAATGCAATTAATAGACTTTAAGTGTAAGAACATGTTGATTTTTCTTTGGACAAGGAAACAAAGATTGTTACCTGAGAAAGTTAAAAATCACACCAGGAAGGCTGAGGAAGATGTATGGTATCAAGAGTGATGTAAGCATCTTGGTTCTCCAATTGGTACGATCCAATATTAACAAGTAACTGCATCAAAATACCAAAACATGAGTAAGTTTGCAGCAGAAGTAAGAAACACAGTAAGATTGAATTTTCTTGTTTGTGATCAAACTTTATAGTGAGATGCACGAAAATCGAAGAGAAATTAAACCTCTCAAATCACAGTAAGATTGAATTTTATTGGAATAATGTGTCAAAGCCGCGAAAAAACGCTAATCGATATCAAAATCTCAATAACAGAGTAACGAATCGTTGCTAAACATCAATCAGATTGAATCTCTCAATTTCTGAATCCCTCAAAGTTAAACATCAATCAGATTTTATCACGAATTGAGAGCACTCACATGGCAGCGAAAGAAGCGATCCATTTGACGAAAGGAACACCAAAGGCTAATCCACCAAGCTTCGAAACATCGCTGACGAGTTTCTTCGCAGCGATCTTGAGCTCCTCCAGGTCGGAATTGACCAGAGCAACCGTATCGACGTCGGTCTTCATCGCCAGATAATCCACACGCCCCATTACTTTTCTTCTTTCTCCAGCCGAATCAAAACGATAATCGATCTTCGCTTTTCAAAGACAATAATTTTGAGGATTTTTTTTTATTTCTCTTCGGAAACAATTATTCCTCCAGCCTATCCGCGTCGTATTCTCAAATCTTTAATTCTTCTTTTCTCCTCAATTGTGATAAGTGACGTGTCATCCTCTGATTGAATAAAATATTTGGGAGAAAGGTTAAACCGCCACGTGTTAAAATTACCATCCGGCTGACCTAAACAAACAAAAATGATTTGACAAGAAACAAAAAGAAATTACAAAATACAGTAGTAATAAAATATATTAGAAGAATAGGCTGAATATATATCATTAGTAAATAAAAGCGGTCTTGTCTCTAAATGGATAAGTTCACTCCATCTGCTACTACAACCAAAATTTATGCTATTTTCCTAATGCTTCCATTTTTTATGACTTTATAATATATTAATAAATTAGTCCATATACGAAACCCAAATTATTTATTTCGTACCAAAATTATCACACTAGTATTTCTTCAAAAAAAACACAATAGTACCCATATACCCAGCATAAATGCGTTAAAGGATAGTAGTATAAAGTTTTCCTTTCATTTAATATAAAGTTATCAATTTTCTTTTAAATAAATGATATTAAAAAATACAATTTTTTGAAGAAAACAAAAAAAAATACAATTCAAGAATTACAAATACAATTCAAGAAGTACAGGTGTTCTAATTTGTGTATGTACTATTAGGACTTAATCCGTGTTATAATTAGTGTGTGGTTATTTTTTTTTAAAAATTATTTTTTTTAATTTTATTTGAATTTTATAATATGTCTAACTCATGATTATAGAATGACTTGTCAAACGGAATAATTTGTCTATTTAATCCGTTTTGTAGTGGACTAAAATATTATTCGGGCTAATCCATAAAACATATAATCTTGAAAACATAACTCTATTATACACCGTTTAATGACTATAGTTTTATGGTTAGTTCACAAATTTTTAAAAAAATCAATTTTTGTGTTTAACTTTTTATAAAATTAGTAAAATATTTTTCAATTTTTATTTTGATATAAATTCAAATAAAATATAATAAATTATAGTGAAAAATATATCAAGATTTCGAATAGATTTTTATTCTTTCAATATATATGAATTGATTATTATTTAAAAATATATAATATATATCATCTTTAATGGAAAATAAATATTTTTCATATTTTTATCATTAATTGTAAAAAATAATTATAGTTTTTTCTATTTCAATTTGTAGGACTTTGAGCTTGATTTGATGATCTTGAATTTAGAACCTATAGACTTTTACACATGAGACTTTTGACCCGGTTCACCGTTAGGCTACGTCCGGGGGAGTCTTCGCACTGCCTCGCGAATCTTGTACTATCGGATCGGAAACTCCCTGATCGTGGATATCACAAGTGTCTCACCAAATCACTCTTCTGTTTACAGGTACAAAATCACAGGAGAGCAATTGGATCTTGACCCTAGAAGAAGAAGAAATACAATGAACAAGGAAAGAAGAAACCCTAGCTGATCTCTCTGTTTTTCTTTTCTCTCTGTATTTTTCTCTTTCTTCAATCTGTTTCGCGCCTGATTATTGTAGAAGACGAAGTTGACTTTATTGTAGTCGTTGACATATCCAAAATGGGCCTCGACAAAACCTTAAGTCCAAATTGTCAAACCGAATTGGTATTGGGCTTCGATGTAGACAGGCCCAACAAAACTCCACCTTGTCTTCATTGAAGCGAACCCTAAGTCTCCTTCAGACATAACACCGAAACATCCGCCGACTTTAGCTCAAGTGATGCTCTGAGGTGATTCCGCCGTAACTCCGTCTAGGCTCACCGGATCGGAAAACTGCTCCGATCAAAACAACCGTTGCATCCTCCTCTTCCTTCGATCATACCCTCACAGTAAGTTTACGACTCCTCTAGTCTTCGCATAGCTCAAACTTTTCCGCTTCTTACTGTTCTTGACGGATCTTCCCTTCCAATAACTGAACCATCCTGACAAACCCTCTTCAGGTGCCGACGACTCAAAATCCAGCTGAGAAACCCATCAAGTCTTTCTCCTTTCAGGTAAATGACTCCGACCCATTTCTGACCTTTCGATTTTCAACGGATCTCATTTATATGAACGTCGATCTGACCCATTTGTCTCTCGTTCTTCTGCATGTGCGGCGACTGACCGAAACTTGCCGAAGAACCCTTTTGAACCATGAGCTCCACCTTCAGTTAAACTTCCTGCTCATCAAGATGACTTACCCAGCATATTCCAGAACCAATAGCTTCACAGGTAACACCTCTGGACAAATACCTCTTTTGTCCCTGTTGATTTCTCCTTTTAAAGAAAACAAAAGACTAACCTTTGATTTTCCCTTTCCTCTGACTGCGTGGTAACAAATCAACAAACCTACCTCGACAGCAAGGCTCTCCTCAGCTTCAGGCTACCACTTTGAGAGACTCCAAGCCTCTCTCAAACGTCTTTCCAGGTACGCTATTTGTTAGAATATCTGCTGGGTTTAGGGTAGTGTGAATTTTCACAACTGATGCGCTTCCATCTGCTATAACATCTCTAATGAAATGAAATATTGTGTGAATGTGTCTAGTCCTTTCGTGAAAACCACCATTTTTTGCTAAACATATCGCACTCTGTGAATCGCAATGAACCTTAACCGCACCTTGCTCAAAACCCAAATCTTCACAGATACCTTTTAACCACAATGCTTCTTTAGTAGCCTCTGCTAAAGCCATGTATTCTGCCTCCGTGGTAGAGAGAGCAACGATTGGTTAGAGACCAGATCTCCAGCTTACTGTGTTGCCTCCCACCTGGAAAATGTATCCAGTGATAGACCTCCTTCTATCTATATCTGTTGCATAATCCGCATCACAGAAACCCTTAACTTTAAATTCTGAATTCTAAGTAAAAGTTAAACTATGACCCACTGTCCCTTGTAGATACCTCATAATCTACTTAACTGCTTGCCAATGAACTCTTCCTGGATTTCCCATAAACATGCTCACCACACCAACTGCATGAGCCAAATCTGGACGTGAACCCACCATTGCATACATAAGACTACCAACAACACTTGCATATGGAACATCTGTCATGAATCTGGATTCTGTTTCTGTCTCTTCCTCATCTAGACTCTTTAGTTTAAACTGTGAACCAAGGGGTGTAGTTACCGGTTTACTCCCAGTCATGTTGAATGTCCTTAATACTTGTGTTAAGTACTCTTCCTGTGACAGCTTTAGGATTCCTTTAGATCTATCTCTGATTATGTCCATACCCAATATCCTTGTAGCAGCTCCTAAGTCTTTCATCTCGAATTGTCTGTTCAGACTTTCCTTCAACTTTTGAATCCCAACTGAATCTCTTGAAGCTACCAACATATCATCCACATAAATCAGAAGATACACCATTTGTTGAATGCTAGAGCCTTTAATGTAGACACACGGATCAAACAGACTTTGACGAAATTTCTGATCTTTCATAAACCCATCAAACCTTTTGTTCCACTGCCTTGGTGATTGTTTAAGTCCATCTAAAGATTTCTTTAGTAAACAGACTTTGTCTTCTTTCCCTTTCACCTTAAAACCTTCTGGCTGCTCCATATAAATCTCTTCATCCAACGTACCGTGTAAGAAAGCTGTCTTAACATCCAACTGTTCTAGTTCGAAATCCTCATTCACCACTAGTGACAACATAAGTCTGATTGAGACATGTTTCAAGATGAAATGGAGTCATTGCACAAGAATGAAACTTGGGATATTGTTGATAAACCAGAAAAGAAAAGGGTGATAGGCTGAGACATGTTTCACTACAAGAGCAAAAACTTCATTATAGTCTACTCCTTCAATTTGTGCAAAGCCTTTTGCAACCAATCTAGCCTTGAATCTAGGTTTTTCTACTCCTGGTATTCCTGGTTTCCTCTTGAATATCCATTTGCAGCCTATCACCCTTTTCTTTTCTGGTTTATCAACAATATCCCAAGTTTCATTCTTGTGCAATGACTCCATTTCATCTTGACTTGCTGAAGTCCATCCTTCTTTGTCTTTGCTTCTCATTGCTTCTGTGAATGTCTTGGGTTCATCTATCTCGATGTCTTCTGCTGCTGATAGAGCATAAGCTGTCACGTCAAAATCATCATACCTAGAAGGCATCCTTGATTCTCTGCGACCTCTATCTCTGGCCAAAATATAATCATCTAAAGTTCCATGATCCTCAACATTTCTTTCACTTTCTTCACTGTCTGAAACAGCCTCTGATTCTAAACCCTCATCTCCTGATGTTGAAGAATCATTCCCCGAGGTTACTCCACCTGAAACTGAAGACCTTGTAGTTCCTGAACTAACTGATGTTGAAGCTCTTGGAGACCCTTCATTTCCTGACGCTCCAATAAGCAGCTTTGGGTTGAAAATAACCTTCTTCTTTACCTTTTCCATGGCCTGTTCCTTTACAGGCTCTGCCTTATCAATATCAGATCCTGACTTAGGCTTCATATCCTTGAAGACCTCTTCTTCATGAAATACCACATTTCTGCTGATAGTGCATTTTCCTTCATCTGGTAACCAAACCCTGAAGCCTTTAGTACCTTGCGGATATCCAACAAAATAGCCCTTTACTGCTCTCGGACTAGTCTTTGCTTGCATAACATGAACATACGCTGCACAACCAAACCTTCTGAGGTGATTAAGACTTGGCTTAGACCCTGACCATAACTCTTCAGGTACCTTAAAGTCAATGGCAGAACTTGGTGATCTGTTTATCAAATAAACTGCGGTTGAAGCTGCTTCTGCCCAAAAACTTTCTTCCATACCACTCTCAGACAACATACACCTTACTTTCTCCATAATGGTCCTATTCATCCGTTCTGAAACTCCATTTTGCTGTGGAGTGTAAGTGCATGTTCTATGCCTTTTGATCCCAGCTTCCCTGCAAAGGTTATCAAATTGATTGTTGCAGTATTCCAACCCATTGTCTGTCCTTAGGCACTTAATTTTCCTTCCTGTCTGGTTCTCTACTTGAATTTTCCAGTCTTTGAATTTCTGAAAAACTTCGTCTTTGGTCTTTAAGAAGAAAATCCAACCATTCCTTGAATAATCATCTATAAAAGTAACAAAGTATTGATTTCCTGCTAAGCTTGGCGTAACAGTAGGTGCTCCCCATAGGTCTGAGTGAATGTATTCCAGAACTCCTTTAGAAGTGTGTTTCCCTTTTGGAAAGCTCAGTTTGTGTGCTTTTCCTAACACACACCTTTCACAGAATCCCAAGGTCTGAATGTCCTTGCTGGTTAAGTAGCCTTCCTTGACTAGCTTATCCATGCCTTTCTGACCCATGTGACCCAATCTAGAGTGCCATTTCCTTGTAGAATCAACACTGGCCCTAGCTGAGTTTGACTCACCCTTTGAAACTGTTCCCTCTAGATAATACAACCCATCTTTGAACACTCCCGTTATCACTTCTTTTCCATCTTTGAAGAACTTAACCTTGAAACTTTCTCCTTCATACTTACAACCAGACCTCTCCAAACAACCGTATGAAATTAAGTTCCTGCCCATGGTTGGCATATATTTGACTCCAGTTAGAATTACCTCAGAACCATCTGGTTTGGTAATTCTGATCTTTCCAATGCCCTTGATTTCACTGAATGTGTTATTCCCCATTAACACCCTTCCACCATTTGATTCTTGTAAGTCAAATAACAGTTCTCTGTTTGGAGTGATGTGAAAACTGCTTCCAGAGTCCATGACCCACTCGTCTTTAGTGTCTTGAACACTGGCTGTTAGGATTAGAGGCTCCTTGACGATTGAAGCTACATTTGCAGAACTAGAGCCCTTGTTCTTACCTTTTTCAGGACATTCTCTTTTCCAATGTCCTTCTTTCCCACAGATGAAACAGCCTTTGCCATCTTTATCCTTCTTCTTGAATTTATCACCTTTTCCTTTGCCTTGTGTCTTGTTCTTTGAATACTGGTCATTCTTTTGAGAAAATTTTCTTCTGTCTACAGCATACAGGCCTTCAGATTCTGCCTTTGACTTGCTAAGGAGGCCTTTCTCCCTTAATTTTGTCTCTTTAGCATAAGCCGATTCTGTCACAACACTCACAGTCAAAGTATCTTTACCACTGCCGTATTTCAGCGTATGAACTAGCGCTTCATACTTTGATGGAAGACATGTAAGTATCCGTATGCCCTGGTCCTCATCTGAGATTTTTATGTCCAGGCTCTCCAGGTCATTAACCAGTTTAAGAAAGATATCCAAGTTTTGTTCCATGCTTCTGTTTTCATCCATCATGTAGCTTGCGAATCTCTGTTTAAGATAGATCCTATTTGGCAGTGACTTTGTTTGATAATCCTTTTCCAGGGCCTTCCAGATGTCTAGTGCAGTCTTCTCCTTCATGACTTTTCTGAGAATTTGGTCACTAAGACACTGCTTGATAAGACTTCTTACCCTTTTATCTTTAGCTGCCCATTTTGGATCTGTCTTTGATCCTTCTTTATCCCCTTGTTTCTGATCAGATCCATCTTTAGTTTCAGGTTCTAAGATGGTGTCTAATCCAAGAATCTCCAGTGCGCACAACACTCTATGTTTCCAGATCCCAAAATCCCCTTTGCCATCAAATTTCTCTACTTCAAAACGTCCCTGAGTTGGCTCCATACTGCAGATTCAACCTAACTCTTCGTAGACCAAGAATCAAACACACGACCCAAAGACTGATGCCAATTCTTCACAACCACACATATAAACCAGATAAGTTTCGAACCTTGACCTGATCTTTCTTCTTGCTGGAACCGCTTCGTCTCTTTGCAGTAGATTCTTTAATCTTCCTTCGTCTCAAAGATAGAGAAAGCTCCTAGAGAATTGTGGAAGCAATGAGCAACCTAGTGCTCTGATACCACTTGTAGGACTTTGAGCTTGATTTGATGATCTTGAATTTAGAACCTATAGACTTTTACACATGAGACTTTTGACCCGGTTCACCGTTAGGCTACGTCCGGGGGAGTCTTCGCACTGCCTCGCGAATCTTGTACTATCGGATCGGAAACTCCCCGATCGTGGATATCACAAGTGTCTCACCAAATCACTCTTCTGTTTACAGGTACAAAATCACAGGAGAGCAATTGGATCTTGACCCTAGAAGAAGAAGAAATACAATGAACAAGGAAAGAAGAAACCCTAGCTGATCTCTCTGTTTTTCTTTTCTCTCTGTATTTCTCTTTCTTTAATCTGTTTCGCGCCTGATTATTGTAGAAGACGAAGTTGACTTTATTGTAGTCGTTGACATATCCAAAATGGGCCTCGACAAAACCTTAAGTCCAAATTGTCAAACCGAATTGGTATTGGGCTTCGATGTAGACAGACCCAACACAATTACTTTTTTGTTATTTATAATAACATATTTAATGTAATAATTTTTAAAAATGTTTTCTTAAATAATATTACAGAGATTTAAGAATTAACGTCGACATCTTCGATCGACCATCTTTGCTTTATGCGAATCACAGACCTGTGTCTTGAATTTGCATCCGAATTTCTTGCTGATCGACCACTTCCTCGGCCGATCGTTCACCTCCTCCGACGAACTTTCCTTGTCGATCCTCGCGATCACTTCCTTCAAGCTCAAGCATTCTCTTTCTAACTGGTACACACGTGTCCTCATCGTATCCATATCAAAGCGAAGCACCTGATTCTCTCTCACAGCTTTCTCCCATATCCCAAACTCCACCTCTCCTTCTCCCATCGTTTCATCGCCGTTTTCCACCGTCGGTAACGTCCCGGCGATTGCTTGCCGGAGCTGCAACTGTTCGAAGAATAGGACTTTCACGACGGCTAGTAGTGGCAGACGCTCGTTTTGCGCGGCGTGTGTGCACCCTTCAACCGTTAGTTTTTGACAGTCCATTACGCTACATACCTTCTCTTTCTCTGCCTCCAGTATCCATGGATGCGCCTATTATCAACAAAAATAATTTACTAAACATAAGGTGCTGTGGTGTAGTGGTTATCACGTTTGCCTTACACGCAAAAGGTCTCCAGTTCGATTTTGGGCAGCATCAATTTGTTTTTATTTTTAAATCACCTGTAAATATATATCGATGGCTCTGTAGAGGCCGTCATCGTAGAGCCGTGCTTCATCAGGGAGCGAAATCGCTAAATTGTAGAATTTTTCCGGTTTGAGATTAGCGTCCGATGCGATTTCACCGAGAACTCCGTCGATGAGTTTCCCAACCACCGTCAGCGATGAAGATACGGCGGCGATTTGGAGGAAATGACCTAGGAGTCTCTCCACCAGATCAATATCGTATAACGTCTCGTTGAGGTACGAGTAACTTGGGATGAGCATATCGTCAAGCGTGGCTTTCTCCAGCTGCGATCCAATTTTTCTCTCCAGGAACGTCCGGCATTTCTCGGAGGTGTTGAGGATGATGGCGGATCGTAATAAGCCGAAGAGAGATCTCGTCGTCGCGGTTTTCGAGGAGTTGCTGTCTAACGGAAGATCTGAGATTATCGTCTCCAACAATTCTCTTTGATTGTTCTCTGAAGCTATGGTTAAGGAGGAGGAAGATGACGACCGCGACGAAATTCCGGGAATGCGCTTCTTCGCGTAACGAATTAGGGAGCTCTCTACTATATCGGGACTCAGATCTCCTGATTTCATGGCTAGGATCACACGTTTGAAGATCGGAAAGCTCAAATCCGTCAGATCTTCGAGCCACGGCTCCAATTTCGAATCCTTGCTCTGTTGTTTCTTCCGATTTGTATCGGCCGATTTCGTTTTGTTTATCGGCCAACCGAACAACGACGGATCGGGTGATGGAGCTCTGGAGACGATTGACTCTATGCACTGTTTCGTTATACCGATCGATTCGGCTATAGGAGAGACTGATTCGCACGCTTTCAACGCTTTGATGGATGCTCGTATGCTATTGAAGACGGAGTGTGAGAGAAACTTGTCCGTCTTTGAAATTAGGTTATCCGGTGAGTGCTCTTCCGTCATTTCGAGGTCCTCGGCGGCGCACCGGAGTGGAACGGCTGTTGAAGCGGAGAGATCGACTTTGACGCCGTAGCATATCTTTACCACAATCTCGAAAATCTCCGAACCTCCAGGGAAATTCTCGAGCCTGATTTGAAGGATAGTCGTTTTTTCTTCTGCTCCCTCTTGTTCATGGCTTTTCCTCTTCTCGTCACTCTCTTCTAGTAGTCTCTGCTTATGCTCTGTAATCAGCTGGTGGAGTTTTCTGCTCTTGGACATCAGAGGAAACTGAAGGAACACAAAATCTGAGGTTAAGTTTTTGAGAAAACTCTGAAAACCAGAGAAGATGATGAATCTCGAGACGTATTACTGAAGACCTTATGAAGATGAAATGTCATGTCATCGACTTCGATTTCGATGTCACTGGGTAAGCCTGTGGTACAAAACCTGCACCGAAAAAATAGTAAGACAGAAGGAATGTTGAGAATGATGAACAAGAAACATCGATCTTTTTTGAGTTTTGAGTATTGAAATGAGGTGTTTTTGTCTTCTTCACCATGATTGCCTCTTGGAGCTCGGTTTCTCTGCTGCCATTGGGAGTTTGCTTTGATATCAGAAGTTCCGAGAAAATCACTCGCTGGAAGTGGAAGCAATAAGATTCTAAGAACATGGACAGATTATATTCGGGTTTGGGAAAAGTGGAACGAGTTTTTGATCAATTTGCTTCTGTCTTTTGCTTTTTAATTTATACTCCATAAAGAATTGATTTTTAAATACGTTGGATGCAAAACAACCAGAATTTCAAGAAATTGGGCATTGAAAGGAGGCAAAGTCGCACTCATTTGTTTATCAAAATTTCTCCAAAACTCCCTCCTGTAGTTTCTTTTCCTAACTTCTGTTTGTGAATGCAAATGATTCCAACTAAATTTTAGTTATAGAATATAAAAATTTCCGCGGAAACAAATATATCGTGGGTCAATATTCATTGTTTTTGTTTGTATATATAATGATGATCTCAAATGCTCAATCATGCTTTGAAAGTTTGTTTGTTATTTTTTTTTTTGACATCAAAATCCAAATTCATTCAATTATCCGAAAAAACTCTTTTTTAGAGAGAGCCAATCGGGTTGCTCATGCTCCTGCTAGTGGTTTAACCCTAATAAATTTCGGCAATTGGTTGCTCATGTTCTTGTAATAATCCCTTTCATTGTTGTTTTCATCTTCTGGTGGTGTTTAGCTGTTGAAGTCTTGATCTGTTTCAGTTGATTTTGTAGCTTGTCAATTTAGTTTTCGGAGATATATCTTTGTTCCGCCGGCTTTTGGTTTCACGAGTTGTTTTTGAACTCACCGGCTTTGTTCCGGAAGAGCTTAGTGTCTTGCTGACTGTGTAACACTAGGCTTATCCTTTCAATAAAAACTTCTAGATAAAAAAAAAAAAAGAGAGCGCCAATCGGGAGCTCATAGACTTACATGGGAAAAACAATTTGCACGGATATTATTCCTACGAGAGATATAAGTAATACTAAAAAATACAAAAGATTGCATAAGAGATCTAAAATCTTTCATATATGATGCGAAGGTAGGCCACTCCGAAGGGGTGTCTAACATCGTGATAAGATCCAAACAATATGTGGCGAAGGAGATACACATCACCGATGTTGGAGGTGGGTTTAGCACCCCCAATTAGCTAGGTTCATCTCAGCAAATAAAGCCCATCAAATCCAAGCCCAACCAAAAGTCAACACAGGGACACACCGAGCTCGCGCTGACATCTCACCAACTCTGCGCGGAGGGACCAAGGGAGAAGATGACACGTGGAGGGTAGTTCGCTAAACAGTGTTTTATCTGCGTAGGAGCACGGTGTACACCGAGTTCGCGCTGACATCTCACCAACTCTGCGCGGAGGGATCAAGGGAAAAGATGACACGTGGAGGGTAGTTCGCTAAACAGTGTACTACCTGCGTAGGAGCACGGTGCCGGACTCATCATAACCTGTCCACCGAAGAAACTGGAACGCACGTCTCAAAGTGCCTTACCCGCGAAAAGCGCTCGAGGCGCCACGTCACCCCGGAATCATGGGGAGCAGGCAACATACCCCTGTTATAAATACCCCTTGGCATGCATTTATGGGGAGGATCCGATTTTATTGCTCTCTCTCACATATAACTCTCTCTCTCTACACTATTGTAACGACATTATTTAGAACACCGAACTGGATTCCCTTCGGAACTGGATTCCCTTCGGAACTAGTTCGAAAATCTAAATAACCTGTCATTTCAATCATCAATATAAAGGATACGGTCCCCGACCTATTCATCACTTACACCGACCTGTTTCTCATAAACCCCAATCTATTCTTCGTAAAAGTTGTCTCCTTTATACTTACGAAAATCTCACCTATTTTTCACACTATATTAAAACACTATAATCTCCTCGGTGATCATTTGGATTAACAGTTGGCGCTAGAAGGAGGGGAATTAAGAGATTTTCTATACCCAAATAACGGACTCAACGCAAGCGACAATGACGGGCCCACCAACTTTGAAGGCGCCAGCACCGCTTTCGACGGTCGACCAACTGTCATCAGGACAAGCTACCCCGGCCCAAGCCTCGATTCACCAAGAAGCTCCTCAAATTCAGTCCCTCGTGACTCCCCGCCAGCAACCAGCCCCGCCCACGGCATCAGATTTCACCCCGCTCAATAGTTCCGTCGCCCAGAACGCTCCCCAGATACCAGGATACCAGCTTAATCTAACCTCTAGGATGCACATCTTGCTCACCAAGATAGACGAGTTAACGCGCGCTACCAACCAGCGATTCGCCGAACTGGCAGCCCTTAGCGACCGCCCGGTCAATCTCGGATCCCCGCTGCTCAAGCCCGAGAACCGACTTCTAGGTCGGAAATGCTGCATATCCAAAGGAATCTATTCGGGGAGTCGCCATCAGAGTCAGAAGGAATAACCAGACAATTCACCCCCATGGCAGACGGCCCCCCGGGCAATGAAACACGCCCCCAACGTATCAGCTCGGAGCGCACCAGAGATACCGAACTCAAAACTATGAAAGAAACGATTCGCACGATGACATCCAAAATCCACCAGGCCACCAGCTCGGCCCCAGAAATAGACCGCGTCTTAAAAGAAACGCAGAATACGCCGTTCACTCGTCGAATCGCGTCCATCCCATTCAGACATTTCAGCAAACTCAAGCTCCCACCATACGCGGGTAGCACGGATCCAACTCAGTATCTAACGGCTTTCACCATCGCCATGAGGCGCGCCCATTTCACCCTAGAAGAACGCGAAGCCGGTTACTGCCAACTTTTCGTGGAGAATCTTATCGGCCCCGCCCTGACGTGGTTCTCCAGGCTGGATACACATTCCATCGATAACTTCAGGGATCTCTTTATCGCATTCCTCAAAAATTACTCCATGTACATCAAGCAGTCCGCGTCGAGTGCCGATCTCTGGGCCCTTCACCAAGGAGCGAAGGAGTCGCTCAAATCTTTCATCGATCGCTTAAAGGCGATGGCCTCTCAAAGCAAAGTAACGAACGAATCCGCGCTCCCCGCCCTGAGAAACGGCCTTTGGTTCGAATCGGCCTTCAAGGATGAAATAACCCTCACTAAGCCGGGCTCGCTAAAAGATGCCCTGCACCGTGCCGGACTCTATATCGAGCTCGAAGAGGAAAAAATGGCCCTGTCGAAAAGGCACGCCGTGCACAAGGCCCCTGCCCAGAAGGATAAGTCCCAAGACGGGTACCAGGAACCTCGACTGCATTATGATGACGAGTACCCGGGCAATAAAGGCAAGCGAGCCACCGCGTTTCTCGTAGACGAATCGCCGTCCGTACTACACATGCGCGACCCTGCTCAAATCCCCGACCCCGAGCCAAAAATGCCGTGGAACAAATGGATACGCGAGAACCATCAAAAAGGCCATCAATCCGATGAGCCAAAGGCCCAAGAGCAGCGAACCAAAGAGCAGCCAGACAAAACGGCGTTCTGCGAATTCCACCAAAGAAAAGGACACCCCACCTCGCATTGCCGCAAACTCCAAGAAGCCCTCCTAGACCAATATTAGAAAGGAAGGGTATGTATGCCTGAGCATTTTCTCCCGCGAGCCCGGGATGGAAATCGACATCAGCAACCGGACAGGCAAGGTCGGGAAATCAACCGAGCTCAGCCCGACAACCGCGGTCAAAACGATGACCGTCGCCAACGGTCTCCATCTCGAATTCGGGAAGAGGTGAGGTCCCCTACCCCAGCATGGACGATGATCGGAATGATCATGGGAGTACTTCTGCCGTGCAACGACTCGGTACGGTCTATCAAACTACACGAGAGGAAGACCGATGCCTCCCTGAAGTGGAACTCCAGTCCGGGCAACAGTGCGAAAGACACGAGCGGAAAGGGAAAGGGGATCACCTTCACCAAAGCCGATGCTACCGGGGCAATCAACCTCACAACGACCCCCTCGTCGTACAAATCCGCGTAGGGGACTGGGACATCAACCGGGTCCTAGTCGACACGGGCAACTCGGTCGACCTCATTTTCAAGGATACCCTGACCAGAATGAACCTGCAAGGGGCCGAAATCAAACCAACCGCCACTCCGCTGACCGGTTTTACCGGAGATACAACCATGGGAATCGGGACCATCGACCTACCGGTCTACGTAGGTCGCATTACCAAAATTGTCAAGTTTGTGGTGATCGACACCGTCCTAATCTACAATATTATTCTCGGAACCCCCTGGCTGCATTCAATGAAAGAAGTCACTTCAACGTACCACCAATGTCTCCAATTCCCCAACCAGGACTGGAAATACACTCTCTGGAGTAACCAAAAGGTATCGCGCGCCTGCTTCGCCATCGAGCACAAGCTCCGCAACGCCACGCCAACCTGCCTCATCATCAAATCGCAGCTCCCGGGCGAACCGAGTCACCAAGACCTCCCAGGTCGGGACATGGTCACCCAAGTCAACATCGACCCAAGTGATCACACTCGCTGCGTTGGGATCGGTCAGACCTCAAAGGAAGCATCAAGGAGTAGCTGGTCAAATTTTTAAAGCATAACGTCTCCACCTTCGCCTGGTCGACAAGCGACATGCCCAGCATCAGCCCGGCGGTATGCAGCCACGAGCTCAACGTAGACCCAATCTTCAGGCCAATAAAGCAGAAACGAAGAAAACGCGGACCTGAACGCGCGTAGGCCGTCAACGACGAAATCGAAAAGCTGACCGCTGTCGGATCAATTACGGAGGTCAGATACCCCGACTGGCTCGCCAACCCGGTGGTCGTCAAGAAGAAAAATGGGAAATGGAGGGTCTGCGTGGACTTCACCGACCTCAATGAGGCCTGCCCCAAGGATAGCTTACCCCTCCTAGAATCGACCAGGTCGTGGAGGCCACAACGGGAAACGAGCTGCTCTCCTTCATGGATGCCTTCTCAGGGTACAATAAGATCAATATACACACAGACGACCAGGAAAAGACGGCATTCATCACAGACCGTGGCACCTACTGCTATAAAGTCATGCCGTTCGGATTGAAGAACGCCTGAGCGACCTACCAGCGGCTCATTAACAAAATGTTCGCCGACCAGATCAGCCGCACCATGGAGGTCTATATTGACGACATGCTCGTCAAACCTTGGTGGCAGGAGACCACGTCGGTCTTCTCAAGTCATGCTTCCAGACGCTGAACGAGTACGGGATGAAGCTAAACCCCGCCAAGTGCTCATTCGGCGTCACGTCGGGTGAGTTTTTCGGGTATATCGTCACCTAGCGCGGGATTGAGGCCAACCCCAAGCAGATCCAGGCCATCATCGATCTCAAATTCTCAGAGAACACGCGCCATCTCCAGCGACTCACCGGAAGGATTGCCGCACTCAACCGGTTCATCTCCCGCTCAACCGACAAATGCCTACCGTTCTACCAATTTCTCCGCGCTAACAAACGGTTCGAGTGGGACAACAAGTGCGAGGAGGCCCTCCAGAAGCTGAAGACCAACATATCTACCCCGCCCGTCCTGGCAAAATCCGACTGTGAAGATATGAAATCCCGAACAAAAACTTTGCAGAAAAGAAGAAGGAAGAGGTTACCTTAAATCTACGCGCAAGAGAATAAAAATAAAATGAGGAAGGGGAAGAAGGAGAGTTTAAATAGGAGGAAGAGGGGAAAGGGAAACGACGGTCTGACACGTGGCGAAAATGCGGGATTACCAAAACCCTAATGATGACGTCGCTTCGGTATCCGCACGCAGAAAGGAGAGGGTCGCCTCAGAGAACGTGAAAACGTCTTTTACACTCCCCCGCGTGGCCGACACGCGCGATCAATCCCCAGTTTTAGCGGAGAAACCGACACGTGTGATCAATTGTTCCCGCCCAACCGGTCTCCAGAGTAAACCCTAAAATCTTGAGGACCGACCTGAGATGCGCCGAGCTAACAAAAAAATCAAAATTCGATGCATTCACCACGCCTCCTGAAACCGAACTGGGGGGGGGCAATTATTGGAGGTGAGCTTAGCACCCCCAATTAGCTAGGCCCATCTCAGCAAATAAAGTCCATCAAATCCAAGTCCATCCAAAAGTCAACACAGGGACCCACCGAGCTCGCACTGACATCTCACCAACTCTGCGCGGAGGGACCAAGGGAGAAGATGACACGTGGAGGGTAGTTCGCTAAACAGTGTACTACCTGCGTAGGAGCACGGTGCACACCGAGCTCGCGCTGACATCTCACCAACTCTGCCCGGAGGGAACAAGGGAAAAGATGACACGTGGAGGGTAGTTCGCTAAACAGTGTACTACCTGCGTAGGAGCACGGTGTCGGACTCATCATAACCTGTCCACTGAAGAAACTGGAACGCACGTCTCAAGGTACCTTACCTGCGAAAAGCGCTCGGGGCGCCACGTCACCCCGGCCACGTCACCCCGGAATCATGGGGAGCAGGCAGCATACCCCTGCTATAAATACCCCCTTGGCATGCATTTATGGGGAGGATCCGATTTTATTGCTCTCTCTCATATATAACACTCTCTCTCTACACTATTGTAACGACATTATTTAGAACACCAAACTGAATTCCTTTCGGAACTAGTTCGAAAATCTAAATAACCTGTCATTTTAATCATCAATATAAAGGATACGGTCCCCGACATGTTCATCACTTACACCCGACCTGTTTCTCATAAACCCCAATCTATTCTTCGTAAAAGTTGTCTCCTTTCTATTTACGAAAATCTCACCTCTTTTTCACACTATATTAAAACACTATAATCTCCTCGATGATCATTTGGATCAACAATCGATATCAAAATCATGCATTCCATAGCCCATAGCAAGGTGTCTAACTCGGTGTGTAGCGGTGACGAAATCCTTCTCGATTCCTTTAAACCCAAGTGAATCAAACTTTTCTCCTATCGTTAGGACCAATGTTTTTAAAACCGGACCGGCGACCAAACCGAGAAAGCTCTTGGATCATGGGTTAATATGGTTCGATCGGGTTTAACCGGGTTTGATAATATTTTTAGAATAATTGTATATATGCGACATATATAACCTTAAATAATTAAATATTAAATAAAAGTTTCAATAATTATATTATTATTATTGATTTGCGGCGATGTGCGTAAGAGAGACTTGGAAGAAAAAAAACAAAAGAAGTGTAAAAGACTATAAAAATCGTAATCTTTAGAAACTCTATTTTATTGTTTTAAAAAAAGTAAAATACTTAAAAAATATCAAACATTAGCTTAAAAACTAAAAATCAAAGGAACATGTTTTAAGTTTTTTTTTTTAATTGAACCCGGTTTGATGCGGTTCGATGATCACTGATTTCTGGTTTTTTGGCGGTCTAATCCGGGTTTTTATCCGGTCCAACTACTATTGGGTTTTATAATCATCCCAACCCGAGTATGCTTCCGGTTCACGATTCCACCCGATCAGACTACAGGTCCAGTCCGGTTTTAAAAACACTGGTTAGGACCCATCCATGCCCACTAATAGACTTTGTGCCATTCCATGATCCATCAATATAGAACACCGGGAGATGTGATGATAAGGTTGCCACATTGCCTAGTGTCGCGATTGGTACGTCTTCTTGCTCGTCTCGGGAATTGGCTCTCCTCCATGCCTCCTCTTCTTGAATGGTGTGGTTTAGGGTGTCTATAGGAGGTTGAACCACATAATCCAAACTGTTGGAACGTGTTTGAGCACGTCTCCTACAAATCAATTTATATCGGGGAGGTTCAAAGATTTTCTGTTAAGATAGAGCCGGTTGCGTTCCGGTCGGCAAATGAGGAGGAAGAGGTGATTTATAGCTGTGCCCGGAGGGCTGCCTACGTACCCCGGGTTGGGGATCAAGCCATTCGTAGTTCTTTGCTGAGGCGGGTAGGAGAAAGAGCTGGAGAGAAGGGAGCTCGTCAGGTCGTCAGGTCGGGTCGTCGGTCGCCGGTCGTCAGGTCGGGTCGTCGGTCGACAGGTCGGGTCGCCAGGTCGCAAGGTCGGCCGTCAAGTCAGGTCATCATGTTTAGGTCGGCCGTCAGGTCGGGTCGACAGGTCGGGTCGCCAGGTCGGCCGTCAGGTCGGGTCGTCAGTCGCCGGTCGTCAGGTCGGGTCGTCAGGTCGGCCGTCAGGTCGCAAGGTCGGCCGTCAGGTCAGGTCGTCATGTTCAGGTCGGCCGTCAGGTCGGGTCGACAGGTCTGGCCGTCAGTTCTGGTCGCCAGGTCGGCCGTCAGGTCGCAAGGTCGGCCGTCAGGTCAGGTCGTCATGTTCAGGTCGGCAGGTCGTTCGTCAGGTCGGGTCATCGGTCAGCCGTCAGGTCGGAACGTCAGGTCGGGTCGCCAGGTCGGCCGTCAGGTCGGGTCGTCGGTCGCCGGTCGCCAGGTAGGGTCATCGGTCGTCAGGTCGGGTCGTCGGTCGGCCGTCAGGTCGGGACGTCAGGTCGTGAGAGCTGGGAGCTCGAGAGAGCTGCGGAGAGCTGGGAGAGCTGCGCCGAGCTGGGGAGAGCTGGAGAGCTCTTTTTAGAGAGGGAAAGTTATTTAGAAAGAGAGACTGAGAGTTTTCTTGTGTGTCTGTTAATGAACTCCAAATGGGGTATTTATAGTGGGAGTTGAGCAGACAACTCTCCGGTTTTTGGGGATGACGTGACGGTTCGTGAACAGTACCCGACAGGTTATGAACAGTGCATGGCAGGTCGTGAACAGTACATGGCATGTCGTGAACAGTACCCGGCATGTCGTGAACAGTAAAAAGAAAAAGAAAAAGGGGTGTGCTCATCCCCACACCTACAATAGCCCTCCCCCAAGTTCGGCGAACGAGTGTCGAAGTCGGCGGACGAAACAAGTCTTAGCTCGGTATATGTTAACCTGCAAGTAAGGGTGAACTTGATTAGAGTTAAAAAATTTATGTGTAAGTGCGAGACTAGGCTCGGCACTTGTTGATCGTGATTATTGCGAGATGAGCTCAGCTTTGGAAGACTCTTAAGCTTAAGTACGAGGCTGGGCTCGGCACTTATCTTGTGGAGTGTTTGCGAGATGAGCTCGGCTTTGGATGGCTCTTAAGCTTAAGTACGAGGCTGGGCTCGGCACTTATCTTGTCGAGTGTTTGCGAGATGAGCTCGGCTTTGGATGACTCTTAAGCTTAAGTACGAGACTGGGCTCGGCACTTATCTTGTGGAGTGTTAGCGAGATGAGCTCGGCTTTGGATGGCTCTTAAGCTTAAGTACGAGGCTGGACTCGGCACTTATCTTGTCGAGTGTTTGCGAGATGAGCTCGGCTTTGGATGACTCTTAAGCTTAAGTACGAGACTGGGCTCGGCACTTATCTTGTGGAGTGTTAGCGAGATGAGCTCGGCTTTGGATGGCTCTTAAGCTTAAGTACGAGGCTGGACTCGGCACTTATCTTGTCGAGTGTTTGCGAGATGAGCTCGGCTCAAGGAGAATGAAAAGAGTAAAAAATAAAATAAGCTTGGAACTTATCTGTATGGAGCTGTTCGGAGATGAGGACGATGTTCCCGACATTTGCCGAGCTACTCTTTGCGTGTAGAAAAATCCTCAAACCCCCTCCCTCTAGCGCCAATTGTTGGAACGTGTTTGAGCACGTCTCCTACAAATCAATTTGTATCGGGGAGGTTCGGGGATTTTCTGTTAAGATAGAGCCGGTTGCGTTCCGGTCGGCAAATGAGGAGGAAGAGGTGATTTATAGCTGTGCCCGGAGGGCTGCCTACGTACCCCGGGTTGGGGATCAAGCCATTCGTAGTTCGTTGCTGAGGCGGGTAGGAGAAAGAGCTGGAGAGATGGGAGCTCGTCAGGTCCTCAGGTCGGGTCGTCGGTCGCCGGTCGTCAGGTCGGGTCGTCGGTCGCCGGTCGTCAGGTCGGGTCGTCGGTCGTCAGGTCGGGTCGTCGGTCGGCCGTCAGGTCGGGACGTCAGGTCGTGAGAGCTGGGAGCTCGAGAGAGCTGCGGAGAGCTTGGAGAGCTGCGCCGAGCTGGGGAGAGCTGGGAGAGCTCTTTTTAGAGAGGGAAAGTTATTTAGAAAGAGAGAATGAGAGTTTTCTTGTGTGTCTGATAATGAACTCCAAATGGGGTATTTATAGTGGGAGTTGAGCAGACAACTCTCCGGTTTTTGGGGATGACGTGACGGTTCGTGAACAGTACCCGACATGTTGTGAACAGTGCAAGGCAGGTCGTGAACAGTATCTAGCATGTCGTGAACAATACCCAGCATGTCGTGAATAGTAAAAAGAAATAGAAAAAGGGAGTGTGCTCATCCCCACACCTACACAAACTTTTTTTTTTTCGCCTTCCATATGAACCACATAATCAATTCGCCTTCCATATGAACCACATAATCTATTCGCCTTCCATATGAACCACATAATCCATAGAAATTAATATCCTTAAACCCTCCTCTCCCGCTCCATATTCCTTCGCCCTCCAAATCAGGTAGTCTAAGCTTTGAAAGTTTGTTTCTACGCAAATATTATTATTCAGGATATATGAATGTACCATATGAATCATGCTTAAAAGACAATTAATTTATTCCTCCTTCTATCAACCCTTTTCGGAGTCGCTATGCATTACAAAATTTAGTTAAATTTCATTTGTAACTATTGATTAAAGAAAAAATTTAGTGAAATTTCATTTGTAACTATTGATTAAAGAAAAAATTTAGTGAAATTTCATTTGTAACTATTGATTAAAGACTAACAAATGTTGTGCTCATACCCTAGTACCCTAGATGACAAACAATTAGTTAAATCAACTAATACCCTAGATGACAAACAATTAGTTAAATCAACTAACTCGTTGATTAAATTAACAAGACATTGTCAGAGAAACAAACGGTCGTCAACTGAATGTTTACCCCAACCACCAAAGTAGCCTCCATAACAGTATAAAACAAAAATCTACATGATCAGGACAGGATATGTGAGTGATTAATGCAGACAGGACAAGTACAGACTGATATTTATGTCAGAAAACAAAAATCTATGGCTGTAAGAGTTTGTCATCTACAACTTAACCAAAGAGTTTGTTGGCACAATATCAAGATTGGTCCATTATTCACCACACTATATTGGCTTTGCAATGTTCAAGTAAGACATGAGAAAGTTAGATATAAATCTACCTTTCATGGAAGTTTTGAGTCAGATCTATTTTACAAGAAGTGCATTAACTTAGACATCTTTACCAACCATGTAAAAGTATAAGAAACAATGAATCACGACCCTTTTTTAATATGATTGTACACATATTTTGCATGTTTTAAGAGGTTTATTTTCATAGGTTTTAAAGTCCACTTTGTTCAATTTGTTGGACATTTTCATGCATTTGAGTCTCATCTAGTATTGTCTTGCATTTTAGATGTCTTAGATCAGATTGGTATTCTTTTTGGTCTTTTTGTGTTTACTTAGGTGCTTGGGAGTGGCTTGAATCAAATTAGATGCATAGAATTTGAAATTGAGAAAATTGGACGCAGAACAACCAGATTTTCAAGAAATTGAGCATTAAAAAGAGTCCAAATCGCACTCCTTTTTTTAATAACTTCCTTTCAGCAGTTTCTTTTTCAACTTGTGTTTGTTCGAATATTGAAAATACTCCAATTATGATTTTTGTTTGTATATATGATATGATTTCAAATGCTCAACCATAGCTTTGAAAGTTCGTTGGTACTTGGTACACAACTTTATTATTTTAGATATATGAATTTATCATATCAATCATGCTTAAAAGACAATTTATTTATTCTTTCTTCTATTAACACTTTTTTTAGTGGGAGTTATTGGTTTTTACCTTTTAATGGATTTCTCAGATTTAGAAATTTTTAATGGATTTCTCAGATTTAGAAATCCTAATGAATCCATTGATTTTAAAATCAGAGAAGTGGATTTCAAAGTTAAATAATTGGATTTCAAAATCAAATAAATGGATTATTGTAAATCAACCAAATAGATTTACAAGAATTTTAATATTATAAGAAAATAAAAACAAATCCAAATCCAACCAAATAACAAGGTTTCACTCGATATTTGCTCCTTTGTATTTTACTCTTAAAAAACACTTGTAAATCCATTCAAATCCAAATTAAAATCAAATCCTTATGAAAATTTTTACTATTGAATAACACTTGATTTTAACATGGATTATAAAATCATAGAACCAATAACACAAGATTTGAATATGAATTTCAAAATTATAGAACCAATAACACTTTATTTGGTTTGGATTTCCAAATCCATTAAAATGCAAGAACCAATAACCCCCAGTTTTATCTATGCGTTAAAAATGTTAGTCACTTGTTAAGTGAAAAAAAATCAATTGTAGCTATTGATTAAAGTACTAACCAATGTTGTGCTCATACCCTAGATGACAAACAATTAGTTAAATCAACTAACTAGTTGATTAAATTAACATGACTTTGTCAAATAAAAGAAAGATTAACTGAATGTTTACCCCAACCACCAAAGTAGACTGATATTTATGTCAAATATCAAAATCTATGGTTCCAAGACTGTCTTCTTACATTGCCTGTTTTACCCAACTTTAACCAAAGAGTTTGTTGGCACAATATAAAGATTGGTCCATTGTTTACCACACTACAATTGGCTTTGATATGGTTTAATTGCAGAATTCTACCAACTGTCCTTTTAATCACTATTGATTAGAATCATTAGATACAATACAAATTACAAGTAAATGACATATAACTAAGTATGGGTAACAGTCCTGTGATCACAGCTTCTTTTCTAGTTGTTCCGGTAACTTCAACCTGTGGTTACCTTGAAGGAACGGTTAGTATCATTATCAAGCAGTATACAACATTCGAGCATCGCATAATGTGTATTGTGACATTAGCAATACAAAAAGAGACAAGAGCGGTCTCTTAGGCATACAATGTAATCCCGATTATTAAATTTGTACAAGAGAGTAGAAAATAAATGCTCTGATTATATCTCATTGGAGAAGATACACTCATCCACGAGCTGACGGAGATTAGGATTCTCCAATGCAGCTATCACTCTTTCTTTATCATTCAGCTGTTTATTCACTGCAACAACAAAAATGGTATCAAAGTTCAGAGCAAAAGACATCAACTTTATGACGAATACAAAGATAGAAAACCAGATTTTGCCCTAGAAGCTGAAATATAGTCTTAAAACCGGGGACAAGAGCATATATTATAATTTCCAAATATTATCCATCTTATTGCAAGCTCTGCACTTGCTAAGCTTTATAGAAAGCTTATGGACTACAACAGCTTGAACCATGTCGGTCTAGTGGATATTGTAGGAGCTAAAATTAGCACTACGGTAAATGTGATTGAAAACACGAGGAAAATATAAACAACGTTACGGAAAAGTAATCGAGTGGAGGCGAGATAATGAATCTCCTTCCGTAACTCAAAGAATCACCCGCAGTGTGACGGTACTGTGTGATTCAAGAGCCGCATGATACAACCACTAATCCGGTTTTGCAAACACTCGAAACGCAGATCTTAACAAACCTTATGAACTACGATACTCTCGAAAACTTACGTTAAAGACGAGTGAAAGATTGCTGGAATTTTTGTGAAGTGAGTGAGAGTTTTTCTGCTGTGTTTTTCGTCTGTCAAAAATGGAAACTAGCTCACGATTTTTAAAGCGAAGGAAGAGAGAGGTGAGTCCGCGGAATCCAAGAAGATCTCGCAAGATCGTGGATGGATAAGGAATAAAATTCGAATATCCATTTGACTTGATCAAAAACGCAAAGTCAAAGTTTGACTTGTTTAGTCAACGAAAAACGTTGACAAAACACTCATACAAATTTGGCCCAAAAAAATCTCTTTAATGGTCACCACGAGCCCGGGCCCGGCTTGGCAGCGGCGCGCGTGGAGCCTCCTTCTTTCTCTATCACACACACTTTGAACAAGGTAATAACTTTTTCCTTATTTATATTACTCCAAACTTTTCCAAACTTCCAATATGGGACAAATGACATGTACCTCATTTAACTCACACTAGGCCAATCATTTAGACTTTGTCCATTTTTTTTCACACTTCAAATTTTAATAAGCCCCATTGGACTTGATTAAAATTATGGTCCAACAGATATTTATATGACCTCCTCACCTGAATGTTCATCGGCGTGAGATCCAGGTGAGACTCTGATATCAACCTAAATAAGAGTAAGTAAAACGAAACAGAAACAATCAAACAGATATAAAAAGACATATGTATAACAAGTAAGCTTTTGAAATAATATGTCTTGATCAGAAAAGAGTGAAGAGTTTTTCTAAAGCATAGATGACCTTGTAATGAAGTGGCAAACATTCTTTAAGCTTAGCTCTCAAACACAGACCAATTACATTTGCCATACTACAATGCTGGATCGTCGGTGTAAACGTTATCCTGAGTTTATCACACAGCCAAAACCCATTTTTTTCCGTTAAAGATCATATAAGTAACACTCAAAAAAGGCCTTCAACATTCGGATCCAGTTTCTATAACTTTATTCTGATAATCTACTCGCCAGATAACAAGAAAATGATTGAACAATAAAACAACCAAGGATGAAGTTTATAACTCACAGGATGCGATCGAGCTTGTCATCGACAGTGATGGAATCTTCGGACACAACACTTAGCTGCTCCAAGGAATAAGGGTGTTCTGGATCTCATATATCTCTTACGTGCTTTGTCCATTTTCGTCAAAAGAATCCAAAATATATATATCAGAAACAAAAATCAGGAATTGAATTGATCTTAACCAAACTCAAAAAGAAGAAAGGAAAACATAGATTTCGAGAGGATCAACGCCATCATCTCTATATTGATCTTGTGTACGAGTGAGCCGCTCCTTCTTAGCCTGCACAACTGGATTCGCGTTTATCAGCCCCAGAGTCATTTCTTCTTTCCTCAAGACTTCCTTCTCAGTACGGACAACCTAATTCGATTGACTAATTAGTGCTCTGCTTACTAATTATCAGCCCCAATAATGGATTAGCGGACATATAAACAAAATGTTTCTCATAAAGTGTTTCTTGTTTGCACTACCATCCTGTTGTATCGGTTGAGGTGTATGAACTCGAACAATTGCTGGAAAACCACTCTTTTTGGAAATTTATTTCCATATGCCATCTTTTTTTTATATTTTTAATAAATAATTAATTTTAAAACAAAATTGAGGGAAAAACCAAAAACTCCAAATCAAAAATATAAAATTACAGACCCAACCACTTGGATCCGATGAAAAACCCACACAGACCCAACAATCCGGACCTAAACCCAAATTCAGTTAATTAAAATTTGAAAAAAAAAAACAAAAAACCAAAAAAACCTCCCACTTCCCTATGCTTCCCCGCGAGACCATCGGTCTTCCCTAAGGAAAGTTCTAATCGATTCATTCCGACCTTCCACCACGAAATCCGACAAGAGCGAAGCCACTCCGGTTCCCTCGCGTTCTGGTCTTCGATTTCGTCTGCAGATTTCCAGATTTTGTCGATTGCCGAGAAATCCCGAGCCCTCCCTCAGAAATCCCGAACCCTCCTTCAGACCCACGCGATTCTTCATATTCTTCCTCTCATACTTCGCAATAGGTAACGGAATCAAAGGTAGTTCCGATGCCTTAGTTTTCGATTTCCGATGAGCGCCATTATGCCTAACTTCTCTCCTTTCGGTTTTGATATGAAATTATTCTCGAATTAGTTTGGATTATTCAGAAATGGTATGTGGATGTGTTGTCTAACTTATATCTAGTTTTGGTTGTTTTAGGAATTACCTAGAAGAAATTATAGAAGGAGAAGCAATGGATTATCATGAAACCGATCCGAAAGTGACGGTTAATGAAGGAGAAGAAGTGACTAAAGAGCAATCAGTTGAAGAAAACGTGGATGGAATGAGAGTAGAGGAAGAAAAGGGGGATGAAAGGGAAGAAACAGTTGCTGAGGAGGAAGAAAACGTTGCTGAAAACGTAGAAGAAATCGTTGCTGAAAACGTTGAAGAAAACATTGCTATCGCAGGGGAAGACAATGTTGTGGAGGAAGAAAATGGTGGAGAAGAAGAGGAAAAAGAGGTAACTGGAACATCTTAGGTTTGAAATTGTGATGTATGCACATCTCTGGCTAACTGGAACATCTTAGGTTTGAAATTGAGATGTAGGGACAACTGTGGGTAACTGGAACATCTTAGGTTTGAAATTGTGATGTAGGGACATCTCTAGCTAACTGGAACATCTTAGGTTTGAAACTGAGATGTAGGGACAACTGTGGGTAACTGGAACATCTTAGGTTTGAAACTGTGATGTAAGGACAACAATGGCTAACTGTAACACCGAAACTGTGATGTAGGGACAACTCTGGCTAACTGGAACATCTGAGTTCAACTGTGGATAAGTGATAATAATAAGTGTTTTTTTTTATTTGCAGGACTACGATAGTGATGCTGATGAAGATGATGATGAGAGCCAACCACTGCCGCCGGAGAAGATGTTTTTTAGTCCAAGCGAGTACAGCAAGACTTGCAAGGTCGGAAGTAGGTGTAAGCTGAAATCGACGGTGGAATACATTGAGGATGGTCTTGATGAATAATTGGAATGGTTTCGAAATCATTCTCAATTCAAGCATTTGTTCCACATGCCTAAGGAGGCAAACCACATGCTTCAAGGCATGTGGATGCTTCTCCTTCGGACAGCATCTACGGAGAAGGAGAGAGAGTGCTGGTTTGTGGTGAACGGAGTGCCTATCAGGTACTCTTTGAGAGAGCACGCCCTCCTTACTGGATTGGACTGCCACGATTACCCCGACAACTATAAGGCGTTGGGGGATTTGGAGTTTGCTGAGCGGATGTTTGGTAAGGACATGAAGGTAACAATCAAAGATGTGGAGGAGAAGCTTGAGGAACTTAAGAAGAAGACCGAAGGAGTGAAGAAGAAGACCTCAGCAGTGAGGAAGACCTTGGGAGACAGGTTGAAGCTCACTATCTTGTTTTTCTTATGCAAGGTAGTGAAAGTCAAGTCTAAGGTTGATGGTAACATAGATTCGTGGCTGCTGAGTGTTGTTGATGATGTCCACGCTTGTGAGACATTTTCGTGGGGTCGTTTTACATTCGACGAAACCATGAAAGAGATCCGACGCTTTGTGAAAAGTTTCAAAGGCGTCGTGAAACCAAAACAGCAAGCGGCGTTTGGTGGCTTTGTTCTTCCTCTCGAGCTTAATATTTAAGAGTAATTTATGATTTTAAATATTAGTTTAAAGATTTTAACACTGAGATAATATAACGATATGTGTAGATTATGGCATATGATGCGATTCCAAATCTTGGACGAAGATTTCGGGAATCTGTACCCGCAGAGCAGGAATGTCCAAGGTGTTGTAAAAGTAAATTCTCAGAAAGTTTAATGAAAGGTCATCCTTTGGATGACATCAATGAAGCTGTCGGTCTCAGCAAGGTAAGAGTTTGTGAACATAGTTAGTTGGTAATATTTGTAATCTTTTAGAGTTTCATTTGATGTTCGAATTATTAATCTTTACAGGACATCTCTAACATCTTGGAACCAGATTCAGAGGAGAATGATTTGTTGGAGCGGATCATAGACGATGACTATGATGATGGGATAGGTTTCATCGATCCCATCGTTGAAAGTTGGAGAGAGCGTCTAACTGTTGAGAAGAAAAATATATTTTGGAGAGATCTCTTTGATTTGGACTTGGCTTCGCAGAGTGATGCAGTCCCTGAGACTGCGAGAGTTGATGTTGGCCTTGACAGAGTTTCTCAGGTACCTGGGCATGTACCTGCACAGTCTGGAGAAGCCTTGGAGAGGAAGCTGAAGAAATGGTTGGAAAAAGCGATGGAGAAAGGGTTTGAGAAGATCACGGAGAAGATAACAGAGAAGGTTATGGACATGGAGAAAGCGATGGATGCGAGACTGAAAGAGCTTGAGAATTTTGTCTCAACACATCGAGAGAGTCGAGCTTATGAGACTCCATCCTATCAGCCAACTCGACCAATCATCGAGGAGACAAGTGAGTTTGAGAATTTTGGCTCAACACCTCGAGAGAGTCGAGCTTATGAGACTCCATATGCAGGTGGTGTGGTTCTTTTCAGTGGAGTCCCTGACCCATCTCCACCAATCATCGAGGATATAAGTGAGTTTTTTGGGTTTGCGGTTTTGGGTTTGGTTATTTTCTTGTTGTGTTTAACTTTGTTTATTTTTTTATGCAGCTGAGGTAGAGGCTCAGAAAGAGAAGAAAGTAAAAGGAAAGAAAGACAATAAGAAGAGGAAGGCGAAGGATGCCAGTGTCACTCCAATACCAACCGAAGTGAAGAGAATAAGGGGAGAGTCTGACTATCTAAGGCCACCGTGGGTAGATGGGACGAAACCTGAGAAGAAGCCTGAGAAGAAGACTGGGAAGAAGACTGGGAAGAAGCCTGAGAAGAAGTAGAGAAAGAAGTAGGGGTTTGTAGTAGTTTGGTTATTTGGTGTTTAGCATCTAGTACTTTGGTTATGAACTGGTTGGGCGAAAACACACTACTTATCGTTTTTATGTATTTCAGTTTTTGGAACAACTGGTTTATATAGGTTCAACTTAATTAAGTTCCTTCGGAACAACTGGTTTATATAGGTTCAACTGAATTGAATTTTTTGGAACAACTGGTTTATATAGGTTTAACTTAATTGAGTTTTTTTGGAACAACTGGTTTATATAGGTTCAACTGAATTGAGTTTTTTGGAACAACTGGTTTATATAGGTTCAACTTAAACATAAACAACAGAAACAGGTAAACATAAACATAAACATAAACATAAGGTTTTCAAGTCTTATAAAGCCACATAAACATAAACATAAACATAAACATAAGGTTTTCAAGTCTTATAAAGCCACAGAAACATAAACATAAACATAAGATTCGTAATACAAAAGGACATTCAGCCGCATAAACTAAAGTCACTTCCTTCTCCCCGAAAGTTTCTCCCTTAGCATATGGATCTCGTGGTCCTTCTTGGTTAAGCTTTCCTTGATCTCGTCAATTTTTTGACGCATTTGGGCAACGGCTATACGCATCTCACAATGGAGTTTGAAAGCACTATGAGACGAAGCTCTCTGCTCATCTAGTCGGAGCTCTACTCTTGTAAACTGCGCTTGGATTGCATGATAACACCACTGAAAAAGGTGGTCTCCACCATAACAAAGGTCTCCACCACCACTCGCTGTGCAATGGTAGTATCTTCTCCCTTCATCCCCCAGAGTTTTAGCCACGTCGACTCTCACTTGTTTACCGCACCAAAACTTTGAAGGAATACCGAAATTAGCGTCCTCTCTTGCGTAGAGATCCTCGTAACTTTCTTCTGAGGAATCAGTCTCTCTTGCACTTATTGGCATTGTCACTGTAACGGGAAAAACAACAATCATATACCCAAAAACAACAATCTGTCACTGTAAATAGTTATACAGAAATCGAAACCAGCAATCATATACCCAGAAATCCCATATACCCAGAAATCGAAACCAGCACCCAGAAATCCCATATTATTTAACGAATCAGTCGAGAGCATATAACGAAATCCCATATACCCAGAAATCCCATATACCCAGAAATCGAAACCAGCAATCATATACCCAGAAATCGCGAATTTGAGAATCGAAAATCATGAAAACGAAACTCGCAATCGAGAATCGAGAGTCACGAAATCGCGAAATCGAACTCGCAAAATCGAGAAATCGAAAAACGAAATACCATAAACTTACCTTTGTCGATTGTTGAACTCCACCTTCCAAATCCAGAAATTTCAGAACTTTCCCCCTTTTCTCAAACCCTAGAAATCGCTCTCCCTCCTCTCTCTCCCTCTCTCTCTAAAAGGAAGAATCGGAAGATGGTGAGAAATGAGAGTGAGAGTATGTCGACAAAAAGAAAAAGACAAAAATGCGGTATATTGATTAAAAAACAAAAACAAAATTGAACCAATTGGGGAAAATAAGGAGAGAAGTTCCGAAAAAATGTACATAGTTTTCCCCTAGATGTACAGTTGTTCAACAAACATCATAGTTGTGCATTTGGCGATATTTGCGTATTTTAAGTTTGACTTTAATATATATGTATATGTTGTAGTTGTCCACGTGACCTCACATAGTTATGTACCATTTAGGAGGTTTTCATAAGACAATTTGCACGAAATCGAAATTTTCAACTATTTTCTATCGTTAGAGGTGAATATTAACAAAGTCTTCCTTATACTATAAGGAGTACTTGATGTGAGAACAAGCATATGTATTAGGAAAATGTTTAATTCGTTTTTTATTGATTAATAATCGTTTTTTTAGGTATTACGAATCTTTTTACAACTTAATTTACCATTTTTAATATTAGTTGGATATTTATTAATAATTTTGATTGTATAATTATTTTGTTCGTAGTTGTACTAGTTGAACCCGGTTGTGCAAATCCGAGAATAGACATGATCTTATATGTACTTAGTTTAACCTGGTTGTACAAATCCGATGCCATATAGCAACATACATGTTCTTATTTGTGCTTAGTTAAACCTGGTTGTACAAATCCGATGCCATATAGCAACATACATGTTCTTAGTAGTACTTAGTTAAACCTGGTTGTCAAGATCCGAGAAATACAGCAACATACATGTTCTTAGTAGTACTTAGTAACACACAGAAGAAAATATGTTTACTCATCAGGACTTTCGGGCTGCAACCACCTCTCCAAGTTAATGCCAGGGACAGACTTGTTTCTCCTCTTCCGGCTACCTTCTCTGGTAGATGGAAACCGCGTTTCCTGATTTCTTCCAGATCGTTTTGTGTATAGCGGCGGTAAGGCGAACAATTCTTCTATTTCAGAAGGAAACATCCAGTTAGAGTCATGCGGGACGACATAAATCGTTCTGTAATATGTCAACGCCGATGTATCAATCAAGTAATATTGAGAACAGAGATCATAGATTTGGATATTTGCGGTTCTCCCATCCTTCCTCATGAGGTTTCTAATTGCGGCTATTGCGTGGACACACGGATACTTGTCTATTTCAAAACATCTGCACGAACAACTTTTCATTTTCAAGTCCACCAAATAACTCTTCCCATCGCGTCCAATAACGTTGTATTCAAGCTGGAAGCCGTTTAGCTCAGTCACCACTAATTTCGTTGCAATTGCACATCGTGTGTGCAGCTCGTTCTCCACAAAAGGCACCACTCTCTTGTGGTCCGATGCAGCACCAGCTTCTTTCCTATGTTTGTTAAACCATTCAGAAATTTTTTCAAGAATCACATCAATCATAGGTAATAGAGAGTACTTCCTTGCTTCCCTAAACACACTGTTCATTGACTCTATGGAATTGCTGGTGTTTATGTTGTACTTGTCTCCTGGGAATTTTCACCTTGCCCATTTATCCAGCTCTATGCTCTTATCGAGATATTCGACGACTTTAGGAAACCTACTCCTAAAATCAGCATACTCTTGGTTGAAATCACTCTCCGTATAAATATGAGCACAATCCCTGAATTTCATCGCGACATGATCCTTGTGTTGTTTCTTCACATTTCCTCTCACGTTTTGAGACAAATTCCAGATACAATATCCATGATGTGCGCTCGGGTACACCTCAAAGACTGCCTTGATGATGCTTGCATGTCTGTCGCCTATAAAAACCATTCCAGGAACATCCGGTATAACTGTTTTCAGCATTTTGAAAAACCAGGTCCAGCTAGCATCTTTCTCACTATCAATTACACAAAACGCAATGGGGTAATGGTGATGATTGGGATTCTGAGCTGTTGCAAAAACCAACATACCACCATATACAGACTTAAGAAAAGTTGCATCCACAACTATCACTTTCCTCATAGCCCTAAACCCTTCAATGCTAGCTCCCAAAGCAATGAATAGGTACTTGAACCTTTTCTCTGCATCCAATTCCACAGTTGTTACTGATCCAGGATTGACCTTCTCTAACATGTACAGATAGGAATACAACATTTTGTAGCTTTTTTCAGGACTCCCCTGCACATCACTTACATGTTGTTTTTTTCCTCTCCAGGCTGTAGAGTAAGACAAATGCAAACTGAGTCTTCCTTGAACAATACTCATGAGATTTTTAGGACTCGGGGTGTCTAATAGACCTGGATAGTCTTCATGCAAAAGATCTGCTACCATTCCTGGTGTGCCTTTGTGTTTACAACTTCTTGTGCTCGCAACAGCCCGAGAGCAACTATGCATCTTTTTGTGTACTCTGACACTGAAAAATTCTGATTTCTGAATTCTCGTAGCTCGTAAATACCATTTGCAACCTTGTGCAGCTTGACCACATCGTAGCATAAGTCGCTCTGTATCCGACATAACCGTACGAATCCCAAAATAGTTCAAATTTGCAGCTCTATGAACCAGTTCTTGCACTGCCTCCTTAGAACAAAATTCTTTACCCTTTTCAAGACCCGTACCATCTTCCCATTCTTCAACATACTGATTATCTTGTACAGGAGGTGGCAGCTCAACATATTCATGCCTACCATCGAAACCGTCATCCACATGGTTATCCACTACGCTATCCACAGCCTCAAAATCGTTACGTGAATCATTCTCATAACCTTCATTACCATCATTCATCGGCTCTTCATTGATATTCTCGTTATTTTGTTCAGATATTTCGCCAGCTCTGAAAATAGTAAGGATTCCACCATTATCTGCATCATCAACTCTCCCATTTGAAGCCGGCTCCCCATAATTCTTACCAAATGAACTTCCTCGCCCCGCTCTTGAAATTTGATCGACCCACTGACGTTTTTTCAAATCATCATTGGATAACTCCACATGCATAACATGTCGAAGTCCCTTTTCATCTGATGTCGTCAGATAAACAAAAACGTCCTCGCCATCTACAATATATGACTCTCTCGCAGCATTAGATACGCTATAACT
The DNA here is from genome assembly GCA_030161315.1 of Eutrema japonicum. Lineage (NCBI taxonomy): Eukaryota > Viridiplantae > Streptophyta > Magnoliopsida > Brassicales > Brassicaceae > Eutrema > Eutrema japonicum. Next base: position 48,453,777 of record BSQW01000013.1, read on the forward strand.
CAATTTCAGCTTCCTCGGAGTTTCATCTAACGCAATCTTCCTACATATTTTCTCTACTAACATCGAATAAGTTATCTCTTCCATTGATGCGGTCTTAAACGATATAGCGTATACAGAATTTATTGAAACCCATTCATGCTCTTCTGTATAGTACCCTCCATAGTCAAAATGAACGTTTGTGTGCCTCTTCCTCATCGCCTCCTGGAAATAAGATAAAAAAAACACGAATTACGAATTACACAATTTGTCATAGTTATTTCATTTGTTCCAGTTGTCCTAATATATCTCAGTTATATACCATTTGAACCAGTTGTCATACTATCTCTCAGTTATACCATATGTTCCAGTTGTCATAAGTCTGCAGATTTCCAGCTTTGGGATCGATTCTAAATCGGGGTTTCCTCTAGATTTACCCACATTCAACAGCTAAATTCGATAAATAACCTATGGAAATAACTATTCTTACCATTAAACATCATTACAAACCAAATGGAACCAAATGTGCTACCAAAACAACCAAATTTCTTTTCAAATCTCTAAATCTAACAAATCCCCAAATCCCCTAACAATGAACTCACCAAATCCGATGGAGAAATGAGAAGAAACCGACGACAACAAGAACGAAGAACTCGCCGGAGGGGATGGTGTTCGTGGTCGAATGACCTCGGGTTGAGCAACAATGGAGTCTCGGGGAGGAGGAGGGAAGGTGACGGGGGAGACGGGTCTTCGGGTCTTTTTTTTTTTCTTTTATTACCTCTGTTTTTTTTTTCGTTTTAATTTTTTTTTTTTAACAAATTTCATTAAGGCTAAAATGGGCATTACACATACTTGGTGGCATGTAGAATAGTACATGGCATGTCAGAATTTTTTTTAAAAAAAAGTGGCATATGAGAATGGCGCTCGTATGAAGTCAAATAAGAGACTTGGAGAATTTCGATTTTATTTAAAGTCATAGATCGGTAATAGCAATAATTAGATATGTCGGTTGTTGTTATAGTGAAATAGATCGGTTTAGATAACAAACTACAGTTTGATCAGTGGTTTAAAGATCGGTGTAAGTATTGTTTCAGAGCATTTATTTCGAATTAATGGATCCCCTTCTTAGCATTAGAGATATTTTAAGTCATAGGTCAGAAGAGATCGACTGATTGGACAAAACGGGCTGACCGACCCTTCTTTAGTAGCCTTACTGGCGATCCATCCACCTCATTTTTTTGTAGTTCATACGACCGAACTAAACGGGTTTGATGGGCTTTGGTCGTTTGACGAGCCGATCTGGATTTGGGAATGATCTTAGGATCAGAAGAAGTCTTTTTCTTTACCGGATCACAAGTTTCCATTTCCATTGTTTAAGTAACACAAAGAAGAAATCTTTTCAAGCCTCCGAATTGAATGATACAGTTTCATTTATCAACAACATTTGACAAAACATTTTTCTTCTAAGTATGATCTCTCGGTGCAAAACGGTAAACAACAACTCCGATTCGAGAACCTTCTTGAGGATCATCACAGTGTATAACATCAACATCGAAGAGCTTCCGAGCTTTCTTGAAGAAGATCGATTCTTTCTTCCATCTCTTGAGATGAGCCATAAGAAATACTCTCTTTGCCTCTTTATTATCATCTCCTTCTCCTAAGAGAATCAAACGCAGCGTTTTAAGGAGAGGCTCATAAAGATGCTCATGGTAGACCACGTCAGACGCTAGAATTAAGTCAACACTTTGACCCAATACCTCCACGTCACAAGCTTCTCCCCACCGGAGAGACGCCACGTGGATTTTCCCACCGGATCTCGCCACGACTTCAGCGTTCGCGTCGGCGTTGAATTTGAGATTCTCGATAACGTTAGGGAGATCCGTCAATGTAACATTGGCTCCTAGCGTCGCGGCCGCCGCCATTCCGACGATCCCTGTTCCAGATCCGAGCTCGACGATGTTGAGCCGTGAGGAATCTGAGCCGTCGGATGTGAAACTCGAGAGGGTGCGAGTGAGGGGACTGTTGCTAGGGTCACGACGGTAGTTATCGAGAAGCGTGACGAGATTTGTTGCAGGAAGCCAGAGTTTGAAGGAGATGCCTTGAGACGGTAGCTGACGAATCACAACCGTTGATTCGATCGAGTGGATGCGGTACATATGAAACTCCGATGCACCGTCGATTTCGTTTTCGCCGATTAAAAGCGTTTTCGTGTGGCCTTCTTCTCCACCATCTTCTCGGAGAATGCCAGTAACCATTGATTTGACCAATCCTCGCGACGGTCACAGTTTTCACTTTTCACTTTCAAAAATTCGTTTAAAAAAATTAGGGCATTCGAATTTGATTACACGTGGAAAGTTCCCATTAGTAATGACGTCATATCAATTTGGAAAAGCCTCTATGCTAGACGGAAGGTTAGTGTAGTTGAATCTGTGAAATCGGAGTTTCCGAGAGTTTCGGCGACGGAGAAAGTGAGAAAGAAGGTGAGAAATGATAAAGGCAGTGATGATGATGAACACACAAGGCAAACCACGGCTAGCCAAATTCTACGATTTCTTGGTCCGATGCTTTTGATATACATTTTTTTGTTCTCAATTTTGGTTTCTTCGATCTATAGTCTAAACTTGGGTTTTCATTTTGTGAATTTGGTTTCAGCCTGTAGAGAAGCAACAAGAGCTCATCCGCGGCGTATTCTCAGGTTCTTCCTTCTCTCTTTATCTCATTATGGTCATCGAATTTTCCCAGATTCCAATCAACAATCACCTCGGCCATCTTCGAATTTTCGTAATCTTATATTTCTAAGATCTCGGTCGATCTCGATCGTGTGTTGTGGGTCGCCAGAGGCTGCGATTCTGAATTTTTCGTTATCGTTATGTTACAGTATTGTGCAGTAGACCTGAGAACGTAAGCAACTTTCTGGAGATCCATTCATTGTTTGGCCCGGTAATGGCTCCTTCATGATTGTACTTACGTAATTTCAATGCTTGGTTTCTCACAAAAACAAAAACTTTGTTTAGTGTATCCCACAAATTTTAGGCGACTTTATTATTATTTACTGTGTTTGAATTGTTTGCAGGACTCTCGGCTTGTATACAAGCACTATGCTACTCTCTATATTGTGCTTGTTTTTGATGGTTCAGAGAATGAGCTTGCTATGCTTGATCTCATTCAAGGTGCGTTTGCTTTTCGTTATTTGTATGTAGTTCGTTTTTAGATTCCAATAGATAACCTAAAATGGATTGCTGTCAAACCTTTCTCAAATTTTTTTTTTTAATTTGTGTGCTTTGGAATGAGACGGTTCTATAGTTGTAGCTTACTTTGAACGTCTTGAGCAATGTTTTCTTCATCCGTACACCAATCTTGCTCTTGAATATCGTATTGCAAACTGAGATTTTGACGCCTTCCATCTGGATCTTCCGATAAGTTAATGTGTTATGTCTCAGTACGTAGATGTATAGAGGAGTCTGAGATTGCAACGGAGACTATAGGAATCAGAATCTTGAGTAGTAGAATAGTGCATTGTCTTAACTCTTTCATTAGAGTTTTTTGCCATGTATAGAGTGCCAGATCAGCTGGCATGTATAGGATGTGGTTAACGTAGCCCTTGATGTTAAGTTCTTTGGGTTGGCTCGACAGTTGAGACTCTTAATCAAATCTTTGTGGTATAGTTCTTTCCTTTTAGTGAATAAGAGAGTATATTGGCTCGAGTCCTACAATCATTAACTCTTAGCTTGTCACGGATGATGTTGAAAATATGAATCGTTGCCAATTCTTCTGCTCATTGGCTTTTCTTCTTTAAAGCTGTGAAAATGCATCTTCCATTGTATGATGACTTCAGTTTGATTCTTGCATTGGCAGTTCTTGTTGAAACACTGGACAAATGCTTCAGTAATGTCTGCGAACTCGACATTGTGTTCAACTACAGCAAGGTAATGGTGTTACACAGAATAGGTTTTACCGCCATGTACTCGGTATTAAAATCAAAAGCTGGTGCTGCATACTCGTTTGGACGCTTTTTTGGGATAACTAAATGCAACAAAAGCGTGTAGTATTAGAATGCTGTGTAATCTTCTTTCTTTCATTTACCCACATGTTGCAGATGCATGCAGTGTTAGATGAGATTGTGTTTGGAGGGCAGGTACTGGAAACTAGTTCCGCGGAAGTCATGAAGGCTGTTGAAGAAATATCAAAGTAGTTCTCTCTTCTCTCTCCATCTCTCTCTCTCTCTAATGTTATCTGCATTTGTGGTGTGGAAGTAAACAGTTTTTCTTTCGCGAGTTGTGCAGATTAGAAGCTGCCTCGAACGCGATTTCGCTTGTCCCGAAGTCTGTTTCCGGGTGGCGTGGTCGATAGCTTCAAATCTTGCCTGGACGGTGATAGAGAAGGAGCCTTGTCTTGAAATTACTTCAAACGCTTGTAATTCAATTCTTCTTTCCAGTGTTTGTTTATACGAACTAGTCTTCTCCTCTGTGCTTGAATGGGCTTTAGTGGTCTAACGTGGGCCTGAGAATCGCAATGGTGTAGTTAAACTGCAGGTTGTTTATGAATATAGAAAAACGGCGAGAGGTTGAGATCTAGAAACGTTAAGTGGTGACCAGTTTAGTTTATGTGGGTTTAAAAAGATATAAATAGATAGTATAGGGGCTAAGAGGGAATATATAGGAAGTACGAATACGCCGAACGGCGTGCATTGTAAAAAGAGTCAAAACAGAATTCGATGGGGGGGGGGAAGACTGAAGATTCGAAAATGGTTGAAGTGCCAATTCATATCAAAAATATCATTCTGCCTTTTGAAATTCTTATGATCCATCCTGCATTTTCCAGTGACAGGCTTTTGACCTTTTAATACCCATCATATATGTATGTGTATATGTATCTATAACTTTGAATATGCAAAAATAAAATTGTTTTTATGTTTTTTTTTTTTACTAACAAATGTTTTTATGTTAACTCAAAGTTTGTGATGGTTAACCAAATGATGGTATATATATATTGTGTTCTTGGTATATATATTTCAATAGTATTTACTTCGTTGAATCTAATTTAATGATCGATTATCATTGTATACAACTTTTTTTTTACTAGCGGTGAAACAGTTTTGGGAGGATATTTTGGATCTTTAATGTAGCTTCAAAAATAATAACATCTACGATTCAATCCGAAGGGTAATTTTATTTTTTTTAAAATATTTTGAAATTTAAGAAAAATAGTTTTGAATTTTTCTGACTTTTATAAAATGCATAAATAATTATTATAGATAGAGTTGTCAAACCGTACTAACATGTTTACTCAATCCGTTTTGTAATAAACTAAAATAGTATTTTGGCTAATCCGTAAAAACCTATCATCTTAAAACATCAGTTATAATATGCACCGGTTAATGACTGTGAGTTTTGTGGTCAATCCGCAAACAATTAAAAATCAATTTTCGTATCTACCTCTTTATAAAAATAGTAAAAACACTTTTCAAATTTATATTTGATATATATTCAAATAAAAATATAACAAATTATAGCTAACCTTCAAAGAAAAAAACATATTATTTAGTAAATTGAGTATACCATATATTTATAAAATTAAAAACTAATTTTTTGACTTGCGAGACCCGCTTTTGTGGACATTTGAAAATCAGAATCCTAACTCATCCAATGGCGGGTTAATCCGCTTATTTAACTCATTTTGTAGTGGACTCAAATATTATTCGGGATAACCCGCAAAGAACAACAATCTTGAAAACATCAACTCTAATATGCATTGCTTAGTGAATTTGGATTTTGTTACTAGTCAACGAACACTTACAAAAATAATTTTCTCGTCTCGAACTCTTTGTAAAAATAGTAAAATATTTTTCAAATTTTATTTTGATATATATTCAAATAAAATATAACAAATTAATTATTATAGTGAAAATTATTTATAGATCTCGAATATATTTTCTGAATATATATTGACTGGTTATTATTTAAATTATATATTTTTAATATCGTAATAATTAAGAAACAAAGTAATAAATAATATTTTTAATGGTAAACAAATATTTTTTATATTCTTTTTAATCATTTGAAAAGATAATTATATCATTTACTATTTCAATTATATGTTAGTATTTATAATAACATCATATATAATAATTTACAAAATATATATCATTTTATTAAATAATTCTTTAAATAATAATATAGAGATAATTCGACTAAGATGGAGTGTCTCCCTCTTTATGCTCCAAAGCTATTGGGCTACAAGAATAAGAAAAAAGTTGAAAGTTTTGTGTTGTGTTGAAGACAAAAGAATATAAGTGGAAGATTCAAAGTGGAGTGATTTAATTGGGAAACGTTAATAGCTAAAATTATATATATAAAAAGAGAAACTTGTTGGGTAAAGATGATACAACAAATCCAATATACATTTGTGCCCTAGAATTGGTCAAGCTAGCAAAGATGTACCATGGACCAAAGTGACCACCTTTGATCATATTTATATATATACATATCTTATGTTTTTTTTTTCGTATCATGATTGATACCTCTCCCAATCTTGGGGCATTCCTTTAGTTGGTCCAACAATTTTCTTTTTCCACTTTTGCCCTTTTCACTTACATTGGACCACTCCCACATTTGTTTCTCTTTTTCTTTTCTTTTTTGTTGCATCTGTCTCTTTTATCTCATATGATATATGCGATTAAATTCATCCACAACCCATATAAAGAATAAATTCGGATTGATTCATCCATCCATTATGCCCGAAGATTTTCAAATCTATCAAAGCTTATAAACGTCTAATTTTACGTAAATCCTTTTAGGTTTACTTTTTTTTTTTTTTTACGTCAAAAGCTCCATATATTATTATGATGATTCTGGCAGGGTGGTCTCAGAGGCCACCCAAATATGAACCAAAAAGTTTATATAGAAAAAGATAATACCGCGTGTTCAGGCTATAATTAAATTCATCATTTTGAGTTTACTTAATTTGTACATAATTAATAAAGTGTAGAGTACATGATTTATGCTCTACCAACACCAAGATTGTTAGACCATCTCTAATGGTAAGAACCCCTCATGGGTTCTTATCAATTTTTTATTAATAAATTTTGATTAATTGAAAGTTTAGAACCTCTTTAGGAACCCTTAATTTTTTGCTCCTCCAATGGTTAAACCTCATTTGGGGTTCTTAAAAATAAATAATTAATATTTTGATAATTACTTTTTTTTAAGTATGAAAAAGGATTTATGAAATTTCATAGAAAGCTAATCCAAAAACATAGGTTCTCAGACAGATGAAATTGAAAACTCAAAACATGTTTGAAGAAGATACACAAAAAGGCTTGAAGCAAAGAAGAACAAATTCTAAGCAGCACCCTTTCCCTTCTTCTTCTGGATCTTCTTCAGGGTATTGTGGCTCCGTTGGGGATGGTCAATGCTGACAACGACTTGCAGAATTCTGCAGGGTTTGCTACATGCTCGATGACCTTCATTATACAGAAGTAACAAAACCATGAAAATGATATTAGAAACTAGAAATGGAACGGTACATATATCACAGAAGTTTTACAAAGAGGAAGTGATGTAAGATCAGACTTCTCTGATTCTAACAAAACTCGAATGAACAGATTCAATGGCTTTGCGGAATGAGTGGATGGATTTGTAACTGATCGTAAGGCTTCTTCAAATGGGCAACCACACAATGAAGAAAGACTCACAAGACTGATTCTCTAAGGGGAAACCACACAAAGAGAACAAGACTTAGAACACCAAAATGCACACAGCTTTTGATAAAACAAAAATACTTCTTTTTATTGATAAAATTCGTGAATTGAAAGTACAAGACTAAAGAGCTTTTATAGGCTCAAAAACATGACCACCAACGGTCTAGACATTAAACATGAGCAAAAATCAAGCAAAAATTAAAGTAAGAAACATGACTTGTGGTGTAAAGATGATGAACTTTGATTGTGAGCGTTGATGGGGGGATTCTCTTGAGGCGGCTGAAGAGATATGACGAGCAGTAAGTCTTTGGATGTCTTTGGGCGTCTAAGATCATCTGTAGGAGACGGAGGGTCGAGATCTTTAGTCCAGAAGTCAACTTGATGCATAGATGGAGAGTTGACAATTCCAGAAAAGGAAATATTCTTAAAAACGCCTAACTCTTCTTCCTTTGTTTCTTGGATGTGTTGAATAAATCTGAGAGCTTCTAGATGGTCTTGAGGCTCCACTTGATCATAAGAAGTCATCCAAATACATGGAAAGAAGCTGGTTTCCTTATTCGCTACAGTTTCAAAATGGCTCTTCTTCGCCTTGGATCCTTTCGGGTGCTTCTCCTTAGCCTCCTCTGGTCTTGGCATCACTTCTAGTTCAGCTACTGGATTCTGAAGCTGTGGATTCTGAAGCTGCAAATAACGTGAGCCCTCTAATTATTGGATCTACAAGATGACAAACATGAATAATGTCTCATTAGAATATATTCTCAGGAAAACAGTAATATAGTGCACCAAAGATCTCACTTACCAATGATTGATCAATCTCTGAAGGTGCTAATGAAATCACTCCAGCAAGCGTTTCGAAGGCTAAGCCTGAAGGAAAAGAAATCACTAGATACTGATTCACATCCGCACGTCACACGTCCATACAATAGATCTAGCTAAGGATAGCTCAAGCTTAATTTCCTAATTCTACAGCAGCCAAACTCTCCATGCAAATAGACTATCAGAAACGAAAACGGATCGGAAATTAAAGCAAAGAAATCAGACTAAAAAAAAAAACAGAAGAGTAGTCATTACTGGGAATAGATCGCGATTGATGAACGAGAAGGAGGCTCGCTTGAATGAGCCTCGTGGCGGACTCAATCTCCATAACCACAACACGAATCAAAAAACCCCAAATCGCAGAAGATTTCGCACACAAACGAAGAAGAGAGAACGTGAGGAGAGAGAACGTCGGCGAAATTTTATGACAATTGTTGATTTAATTTTTTTGTTTTTTTTTCCAATGAAAAGGCAACAGGTGTCTCTAAGAATCGATCCTAAAAACTCTTATCTAAGGATCGGTTCTAAACAATAAAACCATTTTTCATTTATTTTTTTCCCTAATAACTCTAAGAACCCCACTTATAAACCTCCGTTGGAGATGCTCTTATATTTGATAAATTTGTTATTTAAACAAACAATAAATAAATATGGAGCTGGACCTATGTTCCAGTCAACCATACTACTTGACTAAATACAAAAAAAAAAAAAATCTGAAACTTTTTATATAAAAATTATGCCGAAGAGGTTTATAACATGAATCCTTAGGAAATGTGAAGAGACGCTTCGAAAGGGACAACATGAGGTTAGAGGAGCCGTAGACCAAAAAAAAAAAAAACAATGGTCCTAACATATGACAGCTGGAATTTGTACTGTTATATTTATCATTTAGTATAGCTAAACCGCTTAACCAAAAAAATAACGGGCCATATGGAAGCGACGTTCTAATTTGAAAAAAAAAAAAACAAATCGATGGACATGTTTTTTTTTACGAAAAATCGCATTTTAAACTATCAGGTATAAAAAATGTAACACTTTAAACATTCAGAGTTTTGCATTATCACTTTAAACCATTAAAATACGGAAACTAACACTTTAAACCCTCAATGTGACTACTTTGTTCGCGCTGCCATAAAACGTAACGGAACAGTTAACTCCGTTAACGGAAATTTTTAACTCCGTTAACGGAAATTTTTAACTCCGTTCGATTTAATAAAAACGTGGTGATTTTTTAATTATATTTGAAATTACAAAAAAAAAAACACAAGTTAGAAATTTCTTTGCGAGAAAACCCAAAAAATCAAAAATGAGAAATTGGAGGAAATCGAAGGGAAAGTCGGATTCATTGGAGTCGAAATGGGGTAAAGATGTTTTCTTACTCCTTATGTTGTTCAATTTCTTCCTCAATGTTCGATTTTGTGTTCTGATTTTCGATTTCGAAGTTATGGGTTTTCGATTTTCGATTTTGGATTTCTAGGTTTAGGATTTCAAACATTTCATACTTTATCTCAGAGTTTGCGATTTGTGGTATTTTCGATTTTTGATTTCTGGGTATGCGATTTCGAACATGAACATGAACTCGATACGACTCGATAAGACAAAAGAGCAACAACGGTATGAGCTCTCACGTGCGAGGAGACAACCTGCAACTGGGATTTCTGCGCAAAGGCTGAGAGAAGATACGCGATCAAAACCATGAAGTGAAAGAAATGAAAAGAATTTTCTTTGTATATCCTTTGTTCTTCGTTTGCAGTTCTTTTTATAGTCTATGTTTCTATTTTCTTAGCAATAAAGAGTTGTGACTTCTGATTCTTAACACAGACAAGTGTGTATACAATGAAAGACCTGAATTTTGATTCTTTGGTTACGATGATATATGTTGATCCCGGGGATCACTAAGTACGTTTAAAGGATTGATTACGGAACGAGAGGTGAGATTTTCGTTAATTAGAGCAGTTTAACCACTATTAGAGCAGGCCGGGAGAAAGATGAGTAGGCCGGGGGCCGTGTTTCTTTTTATTGATGGTGAGAGAAATGAACACTTTAGAATTACGAACTGGTTCCGAAGGACGTCCAGTTCGGCGTTCTAAAATGTTGCCTTGTTACAAAGAGAGAAAGAGAGAGGTCGGGTAGCTGCTCGTAGGTCAAAAAATGGCCCAAATCCCAAGTCCCTGTCATTAATGACATTGAGGGGTATATATAGTCGGGGTCGGCTTCCTGCTCCCCGGGATCTCGGGGCCACGCGGCGTCTTCGGCCTCTTTCGCGGGTAAGGTGGCCTAGGAGGCGTGTTCCGGCTTTCGGGGAGAGAGGTCATGATGAGCTCGGCGTGGCGTGTTGCAGAGCAGTGCACTGTTTAACCAACTCTCCTCCACGTGCCTTCCTCTCCTTCGTCGAGTCTGCGAGGTTGGTGAGATGTCGAGGTCAGCCCATACGCCTGCTCAGACAATACACTGTTCGACCAACTCCTACCTGCCTTCTGCTCTTCTGACATCCCTGCCTTGGTGAAGTGTCAGACCGGGGACCGAGCTGACGAGGGGCCTTTCAGGTCGGCGTCGCTTTCAGGTCGGCGACCGAGCTAAAGAGGGGCCTTGCAGGTCGGCGCTTTCAGACCGGCGACCGAGCTGAAGAGGGGCCTTTCCTAAGATGGGCCCAACTAATTGGGAGTGCTAGGCCCACCTCCAACAATATCTATAAGATTTATTTATACATAATAAACACAAATATAAAAAATGTGAAATTTGGTTTGGAAGATTCGCATTACCAACAAACCCATTATCTACATTCAGAGAAGAATCAAACCATGTAAGAATTTTGATGCGAAATTAAGCTATCAAAAAAAAGAATCAATCTCAGGCGGACTCAAACCATCTGTTTCTTGAAGGATTGCTGCAGAGTCTGTGTTTGAATCTGAAGCTTTCACTCGCATTGGCTTCATGAGCTGCACTTTTCCAGAGTCTAGGTTTAAATCCGAAGCTTTCACTAGCATCGGCTTCATGAGCTGATCTTGTGAAACAGCATTGGTTTCAGCAGCAGTGATTTCATCTCGAGCTTGAATCTCCCATTGAATCTCTAAAAACTTTACTCAGAAAACTTACATCATCAGACATTACTCCAAATCCTCTCTGCATCTTTGAGCCAAGCTGTAAACTTGTCACTTCAAGAAAACAGGTGGAAATCCGACGGAAATTCCGACGGCAATAATTCCGTCGGAAATTTCCGACGGCAATAATTCCGTCGGAAATTTCCGACGACTTTCCGATGGATTTCCGACTAACTTCTCATCCGTCGGAAATCCGTCGGAATTCCGTCGGAAATATTAACCCGTCGGAAATTCCGACGGATTTCCGACGACAATAATCCGTCGGACACTTTTCGACAGATTTCCGACGACTTTTTGACGCATTCTGATGTTGCCGACATACTGCCGACGGATTTCCGACGACGTTCATCCGTCGGCAATTTCCGACGGATTTCCGACGGATTGCCGACGGATTTCCGACGGATATCCGACAGATGCCGACAGATGCCGACATGGTTGCCGACATGGTTGCCGACATCGATAATATCTACTTTATATCCGTCGGAAATCCGTCGGAAAATGGACAAAATTTTCCTTATAAAAACGTTTCCACCCTTCATTTATAATCACAACAAAAAAAAATCTCTGTTATCTAATTCCTTACGAAAATGTCTTCTTCAAATCCTTATAATTATTTTCTATCATGGATGGACAAGCCTCATCTAATTCCGGACACGGGCCTAGTTACGGAGGAATTCAAAAAAGGTCTACAGGAATTCATGGCATTTGCGGGTATGCAGAAGAAAGCAAAAAAAACCGGTAAAATCTATTGCCCTTGTACCAATTGTGGGAATCGTAGATTTATCGTGATAGATGAAGTATGGTCACATTTGTATTGTCATGGGTTTATGTCGGGTTACAAGATTTGGTATTATCATGGAGAAAATGATACAATGGTGGATAATTATGCTAGTACTAGTGAACATTATATTGGGGATAACACTAGCTTAGAAGAACCCGCAATGGAAGAACAAAGTACTGTAGGTCATGTTCAGATGGTGAACGATGCATTTCGTGAAAATATACCATCGGTTGCTGAGTATGGAGATAGGGGAGAAGAACCTAATTTAGAAGCTCGGAGATTCTTTGATATGTTAGACGCTGCTAAACATCCGTTATATGATGGGTGTAGAGGTGAACATTCCCCTTTATCAACTGCAACAAGGATGATGGGTATAAAGACGGATTTCAATTTGAGTGAGGAGTGCGTGGATGCAATCGCTGATTTTGTGAAAGAAATTTTGCCAGAAGATAATCTTGCACCGGCATCATACTATGAGATACAGAAACTTGTTCAAGGTCTAGGATTGTCGTATCAGATGATAGATGTATGCATAGACAACTGTATGCTCTACTGGAGAGAGGACGCAGATCGTACGACATGTCGTTTTTGTTGCAAACCTCGGTATAAGGAAACAGGTGGAAGAGTGCCAGTGCCATATAAACGGATGTGGTATTTACCGTTAATAGAGAGATTGAAGAGGTTATATCAGTCAGAGCGCACAGCAGGAGCAATGAGATGGCATGCAGAGCATACAACAGATGGACAAATCGCCCATCCGTCAGATGCAGGAGCATGGAAACATTTTCAATCCATTTATCCCAGCTTTGCGTTTGAGGCAAGGAACGTATACCTTGGATTATGTACCGATGGTTTCAGCCCTTTTGAGAAGCACGGCAGAAAATATTCTTTGTGGCCAGTAATTGTAACACCTTACAATTTGCCGCCATCTTTGTGCATGCGAAGGGAGTTCTTGTTCCTTAGCATTCTCGTTCCTGGACCAGAGCATCCGAAGAGATCACTTGATGTGTTTTTGCAACCATTGATTTATGAGCTGCGAATGTTATGGGACCAAGGTATTGAAGCGTTTGATGTTTCTTGTCACCAAAATTTCATCATGCGGTCGGTACTTTTGTGGACTATTAGCGATTTTCCAGCATATGGCATGTTATCAGGATGGACAACGCACGGAAGGTTATCGTGCCCGTACTGTCAAGATAACACTGATGCGTTCCAATTGAAGCACGGACGGAAAACGTCTTGGTTTGATTGTCATAGGCGATACCTACCTAGCGATCATCCTTATCGTCGGAGCACCACATTGTTTAGGAAGAACCGGAAAGTATTTGACGGTCCTCCTCCTGAGTTAGATGGTGAGTATTTGTTGACTCAGTTTAGAGATTTTGGTGCAGAGAGGACCGTTGATTGTGGTGGTAACGGACATCATCTTGTTGATGGTTGTGGCAACGTTCATAATTGGCACAAGAGGAGCATTTTCTGGGATTTGCCTTATTGGAAGAACCATCTTTTGAGGCATAATCTGGATGTCATGCACATTGAGAAGAATTTTTTCGACAACATTATGAACACCATTCTCAATGTCAAAGGGAAGACGAAGGACAATCTGAAGTCTAGATTGGACTTGCCAGACATTTGTTCTCGTAGAGCACTACATGTGACAGAGAACGGGAAGCCTCCGGTCCCGGCTTTTCGTTTCGATGAACCTTCAAAGGCCGAGTTTTTTTACTGGATTACCGAAAGTGTTAGATTCCCGGACGGATACGCATCTAACCTTCGGAACTGCGTTGATCATGGAGAAGGGAAGTTTACTGGGATGAAGAGTCATGATTGTCATGTGGTGATGCAGCGCCTCCTTCCATTTGCCTTTGCATGTCTTCTACCACGTAATGTCCACGAAGCAATTGCAGGTACAATCATGAAATTATTTATTTACTACTTTATACAATATATACTTCATTATTTAATTATTCATTTGTTATCCATATATTGCAGGGATTGGTGCCTTTTTCCGAGATATATGTTCTCGCTCTCTTACATCAGACGGTATCCGAAATCTTGGGGCTAATATACCTGTAATCCTTTGCAATTTGGAGAAGATATTTCCTCCTTCATTCTTTGATGTTATGGAACATTTAACAATTCATCTCCCTCGAGAAGCAGAGCTTGGGGGCCCGGTTCAGTACCGTTGGATGTATCCTTTCGAACGGTATATGTTACATCTAAAGAAGAAGGTGAAAAATTTGAGTAGAGTGGAGGGTTCTATCGTCGCACAGACCATCAATGAAGAAACCTCACATTTTGCCGAGTCCTACTTTCCATCACAAGTCAAAACAAAGAGTCGTAGAGCAGCTCGACATGATGACGGAGGCGTCCTACCTTTCTATCCGGTCGATGTACCTCATATATTTTTACAGATTGGACGACTTAGTGGAAAAGGCAAGAAGAAGAGACTTTCACCACAAGAGCGAGAGCATTTGCATATGTATATTCTCACAAACTGCGACGGAGTTGATGAATATGAGAGGTATTATATATTGAACATAATTATTAATTACGTATTGGGTTTTTGATTATATATATATATGTACTAACGTGATAATTGTTTCAATCTCACAGGATGTATATGGCTTATCAACGTTTTGCATTTCCTGACAAAACAGAGGACGAGCTAATCGAGCTCAAACAGGAAGAGTTCGGACGTTGGTTAAGAGATTATGTAAGTCTTTTAATTGCCTTGTTTTTAGCTAGCAATCATCATATGTAATGAAAGATTTAATTATTTGAAGTATTTTTATTTTAATTGTGCAGGTGACGACAGAGAAGGCTAACGGACAAACATTTCCCACGTGGTTAGAAGAAATTGTGAGATTTCCACTAGCAACCGTGCAGTCACATGTGATGTATAGCACACGGGGGTACCCTTTTAAGATTCTTCGGGATGATAGGAGTGCGACAACTTCAGATTACGGTGTATCAACTTAGTCAGGTGATCTTGTATACTATGGTGTCGTACGTGAGATTTTTGATGTTCAGTACCAGGGAATGCTCGGTCTAAGATGTGTTGCATTTTTATGCGACTGGAACGACCCATTAGTAGGAAGCGGTGTGCGACACGACCAATTTGGTGTTACATCATTACATAGCAGAAGAAAACTCCAGAGATACGAGCCATTTGTACTTGCATCACAAGCAGACCAGGTTTGTATTTCTTTTACGTTAATTTTTAATTAAGTTTTGTTGCATTCCCGTGGTTAAATTTGTACATGGTGTAGGTATGCTACATTCCCTATCCGCGGGTGACAAACAAGCAAGACCCGTGGGTTACAGTCACATCGATAAACCCGAGAGGTAGAGTTCATGGGATGTCTGATCATGAACCCCTCCAACAAAGCTCCGTAGGTTTGGGTTCAATCGAGCATTCCCTTGAGGTCGACCTTGTCGTTGATTTCACCATACAGTCAGACGATCGAGTATTTGAGGATTCAGAAGAAGAATTTGACGAATTTGGGGAACCTTCCGATTCAGGAGAATCAGATTACTCATCATCGGATTGACAGTAGTTTTAATTATAAAATTTGCACCGTAAAATATGTACATATATTTGAACTAGAATTGTAATGTGTAATATATCAGTTATGTCGAAGTTTTATAAAGTTAGACATTTGATTAAGTGTAACAAAATCGGAATTTTGCAACAAAAAAAATATTATAAATTCTATATAACCTATTTTATATACATTATACAAGTGTTTGAAAACTTTTGCCACAAAAAAAAAATATATACCCTATACCCTAAACAAGATTTTTAAATATCCGTCGGAAATCCGTCGGAAATTTCCGACGGAATAAGCTGCCTCGGATAAAACCTGGGTTATATCCGAGGGATTGATTTTTCAGCCGATGCAACTGAATCCGTCGGAAATTGAATCCGTCGGAAATCCGTCGGAAATTTCCGACGGATTTCCGACGGATTCAGTTGCATCGGCTGAAAAATCAATCCCTCGGATATAACCCAGATTCAACTCAATCCGTCGGAAATCCGTCGAAAATTTCCGACGGATTTCCGACGGATATTTAAAAATCTTGTTTAGGGTATAGGGTATAGGTTTTTTTGTGGCAAAAGTTTACAAACACTTGTATGATGTATATAAAATATGTTAACCTTGTATATACATCAAGAAAATGTGTTATATAGATTTTAAAAATTTTGATGGAAGTGTTTGTATAAGTTATAGTATAAGATATTGTTGATTTATGTGAAACGATATGTTTTGATGTTGTATAATTTTTAAACTAATGCAAACCCTGTAATATTGATGAACTTAATATATTTATTGAATGAAACATGTAAATAACATGTCCCTAAATCATATAAAGAAACCCTAAACCCTAAACCCCAAATATACCCTAAATCCGTCGGAAATCCGTCGGAAATTTCCGACGGATTTCCGACGGATATGAAAAAATAGACACGTGCTTGTTGACTGACCAATCGACAAACATGCAAGGAATATACCTTATCCGTCGGAAATCCGTCGGAAATTTCCGACGGATTTCCGACGGATATGAAAAATTAGACACGTGCTTGTTGACTGACTAATCGAGAATCCTTATCTTCTCCAATCCGTCGGAAATTTCCGACGGATTTCCGACGGACATTGATATTTTCGAGGAGACCGCGGGAATATCAACCGCGTAAATGAAATTATTTTTCAAAATCCGACGGATTTCCGACGGATTTCCGACGGCCATCGAATTATATCGACGAAACGTAAGTTTTTTTCCTTATTTCTCTCATCTTCCTCTCTCTCTTCCGTCGCTTCTTCTTCCTCTTCTCTCAAAATTTCCCTAAACGAAAATCTCTTCTTCTCCCTCTTTTCTTCTTCTTCTTCACAATTTCAGTTTTTATCTTCAATTCATCAACTCCTCATCTTCAATTCCTCAATTCTTCTCCAACAAAACCATGTAAGTTTAATTAATTCCTTTAATTTTGTTTTATATCATTTTAGTTTTAGGGAATATATTAGTTAGGTTGTTAGAATTTTGTTTATGTGAATTGTTAAGTGGTTATAATAGAATTTGTTATTTAGAATAATATTAGTGTTATGGTTTATGTGTTTAGATTGTTGATTTAGAATTGTTAGATCTAGATATTGTTTGAATTTTTAAAAATATTTTTATATATTAAAATTGTTTTTAAAATATTATTTAAGTAATAAAAACGTTTAGAATATTGTTTAAGTAATAAAAATCCTTTTTAAATATTAAAAACGTTTTTAATATATTTGTTAAGTAATAAAAACGTTTTCATAATATTTGTATATATTAAAATTGTTTATAAAATTTTTTTTAGTAATAAAAACGTTTTTATAATATGTGTATATATTAAAATCATTTATAATATTTAAGTTGATGTTAAAATATTTTTTTAATTTGAAAAACGTTTTTATAATATGTGTATATATTAAAATCTTTTATAATATTTTATAACTAATAAAAACGTTTTTAAAATATTTCTATATATTTAAGTTGATGTTAAAATATTTTTTTAATAATAAAAACCTTTTTCAAATATTATTTTAGAAATAAAATTGTTTTAAATATTTTTTATAGTAATAAAACGTTTTCTAAATATTTTTATATATTAAAAATGATTTTAAAATATTTTAGCAAATTTTGAAATTTTTTGAAATATTTGAATTTTTAGTAAACTTTGAATTTTTCGGAAAATTTGAATTTCCAGAAAATTTGAATTTTTCCTAAATTTTTTTCCGGAAATTTCAAAAATGTTGGTAACTTTTGAATTTTTTGTTAATTTACTAACAATTTTACCGTTTTCCGCAGGGATCACGACGATGTTTTTCAGTTGGGAGGCGGCAACCAAGGACGCCGTTCTCGGAGTTCTCGGTGTACGCCTCCTCCGGGACCAACGAGCTCGGGAACTCACATCCCTGATTCCCAGCAATCCGCTGCTCGGAGCCACCTTGAGATCGAGGAGCTAGTCCGGCAGCCTAACCGGGGCCATTGCATTCGACTCGACCCGAAGTTTGAGGACGGCACTTGGTAAGAAAATTTGTGTACATTATTTCAATTTATTTAGATTTTTAAACTTAACATATTTATATATTTTCATAATGTTTTCAGGTTTAAGCTGTCGACTCAGATCACCAAGTCGATATTACGGATGCTCCACAACATGTTGGACAAACCGTACAAGAAGTATTCGGACATGCCTGCCGAGGAGAAAGACGTGTGGCACCAGACTTTCGCGGTACGTTCTTTATAGATATATTATTTATTTTGAATTTCATTTTGTCAATTTTTCTTTTTGATATGTAACAAATTTTTAAAAAAAATTGTAGCAAGAGTTCACGTGGGACTCTCATCATACGCGCGAAGTCATTGACACATTCGACAAGTATGCCGCAAACTCGTACTCGAAGCACATGTACGAGTGGAAACAGAAGTGGAAGCAGAACAAAGACAAGCCGAAGGACCTTGACGACGACGTCTGGAAAGGCTTCTGTGAGTACTGGAGTAGGCCTGCGACAAAAAAGACCTCCGAGCAACAGTCGAAGAACCGAAATAGCCAACGAGGCGGGAAAGGGGTCTACATCCACAACGCGGGCGCAAAGACCATCGAACGGGAAGCGATGGAAATGGTAAGTTTAATTTAAATTTTTTATTGTTAATTCTGTTTTTTATATTTATTTAACTTAACAAATTTTCGCAGGCGAGAGCATCTGGTTCCGAACCCGATTATCTTCAACTCATCGAGAATAGACACACCAACAAGAAAACCGGTCAGATACATGACTTGGGGATGCGGGATGTTGTCGAGAAAAGCAAGAAGACGAAGCTGGACCGTGAACTATCATCGCAGCTCACTATCGAAGGATCGTCGTCCTCGAACTCTTAGTCCCGGGAAGAGATAAACCAGATTGTACTTGAGGTAAGTTTTAATTTCATTTCGTTTTTTTTTTTTCGTTATTTATTTATTATCGGTTTTAATTATTCGCAGCAAACCCGGCAAGTGAAAGGTCGATTCGCTGGGTTAGGCACCCTTCCGACCCAGGAATCTTCTTCCTCGTTTCCTCGCTATCCTTCGGAGTACCGGGTAGAAATCGAGAGGCTCACCCAAACGGTGAAAGACCGTGACCAGCAGGTTGAAGAGCTACGGACGGAGCAACAGACTACCACCAAGAAGCTCTCCTGCTTGGAGAAGATGATGGAAAAATGCTTCCCGCATATGTTTCGGGATAATAATCCCGACGACGGAGATTCTCCAACCGTCTAAATATTTGCTTTTAATGATTTTTTTTGAACAATTTATTTTAATGTGTAATGACTTTTTTTAATTTTGTTTAATGAATTTATATATTTATTATTTCTATTTTTAATTTATATTTCAAATTTCTATAATTTTAATATATAAATTTCTAAAAAATAAATAATTAAATAAAATTCAAAATACCAATTCCGTCGAAAAACCGTCGGAATAAGTTCCTGTAACATCCCGATTTCTTGTATATGCGGAGAGGCTTATAAGAATTGATTTGGCTACCTATGACACCAAAGTGCACTTAGCTTTTCCGATCACTTGCCCGAAAGAACTCCAGAGTTAAGCGTGCTTGAGCTGGAGTAGTTTAAGGATGGGTGACATTCCGGGAAGTTATTCGCGGTATCGTGTGAGTGAGGACAAAACACGGGGAAAGATCACGTGGTGATTGCAGGGTCAGTAAACAAGTATTACAAGCCTCACGGATTAACGCACCGGCCGTCGGACAAGGGTGGGGCCCACGGGCCCAGATAAGGCATGGGGCCCACGGGCCGAGAGAAAGCATGGGGCCCACAGGCATGGGTGGTCGGGGCGTTATAGTTACCGTCGTAAATCCTTCGGAACCTATTTCCGACGAAGAACCGACGGACTTCCGAGACAACTTCCGATCAAATTATCCGTCGTAACTCCGTCGAAAATAGTTACCGTCGGAAATCCGTCAGAAATATCTTCCGACGGATTTACGACGGACTTCCGACAAATTCATTCGATAATCATCCGTCGGAAATTCTGTCGGTAATATATCCGTCGGAAATTTCCGACGGATTTCCGACGGCATTTACGACTGGAAACCCGTCGGAAATATATCCGTCGGAAATTTCCGACGGATTTCCGACGGCATTTACGACTGAATATCCGTCGGAGTATCCGTCGGAAGTCCGTCGGAACGGACGCGGTCGGAAATCCGTCGGAAATGTCTGACGGCTTTCCGACGGCAACAATCCGTCGGAAATTTCCGATGGATTCCGACGGATACCATATTTCCGACGAACTGTAACCGACAGCTTAAATCCGTCGGAAATCCGTCGGAAAAGGCCCTTTCCGACGGATTTCCGACGGCTTTGGCCGTCGGAAATACCCCTGTTTTCTTGTAGTGTGTATGTGCCCTCGATTCATTGTACTGCGCCTACGAATCGTAACCCAGTTGCTTCTTCTCGATTTTGCACAATGTTCCCAATTTCTGGGTTTTATTCTCACATGAACCCTAAATCCCCAAAATCGATTTGGGGACTTCTATTTTTTGATATTTTTTTGTTGTCGGGGTAAAGATCTGGGTTAAATTTTTTTTTTTTTGCAATTTCGTATTTTTTATTTTTTTTGTCTGGTAAGATTTCTATTATTTAACATAACTTTTTTTTTGTATTTCAAATATAATTAAAAAATACCACGTTTTTATTAAATCGAACGGAGTTAAAAATTTCCGTTAACGGAGTTAACTGTTCCGTCACATTTAGGGTTTAAAGTGTTAGTTTCCTTATTTTGATGGTTTAAAGTGATAGTGCAAAACTCTGAATGTTTAAAGTGTTATATTTTTCATCCATGAAAGTTAAAAATGCGATTTTCCATTTTTTTATCAAGGACATGTTTTATTGCGTGTAAACCTATATATAAAGTTAGCTTTGATCTCTTCATCTTCCATCTAAGCAATAAACATTAAAACAAAAATAAAACACGCACACATAAAACAAAATAATCAAAAAAATATCCAAATTTAAAACAAAAATTCTAAAATATACATAAATCGGTGCTGTCAATTTGAGTCATTATCCGCTGGTCTCGCCCCGTTTAACCCGCCGCCATTCGGGTGCGGATCAGGTACGGATCGAGAAATTTTAATTTTTTTTTATTATTTCTTATATAAATATTTGCGGGTACACGCGAATTCAAGCGGGACGGGTGCAGGTCGAACAAAAAAATTAACCCACGCGGGGCAGATCTAGCGGGGCAAGTTTGAAGCGCTTGACATGCCTAATTAGAATCCAACATGAAACACGATTAAAAAGAATGATGTTAAAAAAAACACGATTAAAAATAATATAAAAATAGAAAATAAAATAAAATAAGGAATCACCCAATATTAAACTGTTAAAAACAGTTCCATTAATTCCAAAACCAAGAAAATAAAATACTATTACATAATCAAAAAAAAAATTTTAAAAATGTGGACCACGCCCGCGCATTGTATCTATACATCCAACTTATTTTTAAAAAAACAGAAAGTATCTTAAAACTAAAATTTTAAAAATAGCTCAAATTCCTTCATTCCTTAATATTAAAGGGAAACGTATTCTACAAGAGTTTCAACAAATATGTTTTAAATGAAACAAAAGAAAAAACAAAAATTATGCAAAGAAAACTTTAAATTGTTAAGATCTTCCCTAAAAAAAATCAATTAATTGCATGAAATTGACCAACAAAGGAAAAAAAAAGTAAAACTGTGTACTATCCACTAAACAAATACATATAAAATCATAAATTTAACAAATTAAGAAAATAAACCAAAAAAATAAAAAATACACATATTTTAAGTTGATAAAGACAATTTAATTAACTACCAGATTCCACAAAATAAAATAATAGACAATAAAAATTGTTTAGAAAAATTGTTTACAACGTCTGCGCATAGAGCGGATCACACCCTAGTATACTTATAAAAATAATTCTTCTGAATAGAAACAAAAATAAGTCATCATACGGGCCATATGGAAGATCAAGAGAAGACAGAGTTCGATAGAATTACATTACTTCGGGTACCTGATAAATAGATTTTGATGTTAAGCTCATATCAATTACTCAAACCTACTCGTATCCTTGTAGTATTTGAGGATCGAACCAAAGAGGTTAAGATTGAAGCACTAAGAATATATGAATCTTCCTAAGCTAGAGCAAATGTTTTTGGGGTTTTATGTTTCTAAACTAAAGAAAGCAAATGCAAGAAGGAAAACAAGGATAGAAATGTGGATCATGAACTAAGCTATCAATGAGATGGGTAACAATCAAACAATGAATCATTTGGAAGCATTAAACACTATCCTAGAACATGGAATTCACAATTATGACTAATCCACTCTCGTGGCACTAATCACTTTGTTAATCACCAAATCAAGAACAAACCATCGTTTGTGATAAGATGATTAACAAGCATTAATCTCCAATCCCAATTAGTTCACTAATCACCCTAGACATCAACTCTCGTTGACTAGGCAAGAAAAACTCACAAAAGGTTTTGTTCAAGCAATTCATTTAAACTCGGGTTAGAAGTGAAATGCCTAAGTTCAAGACTCGAATGGATAAACCTAATCTAGCACTAACACCATTTACTCGAATCTCTCCCTAATGCATGGGATGAGACCATAAATCCTAGGGTGTAGCTCTAGATTGGTTTGTCACGCCAACTATAACTACCTAATCTAGGTGCAGTTCTAAACTTTGGTTTATCTTATCAAATCTAGCATTAAGAACCAACCTAAGTGAAAGATTTAACAAAGATCAACCTAAATCATAATCATCTAACTATCAAGACAATTAACAAATGATGCAAATGCACACAATCTATGCTAATCGTTAGGTAAAGATCACTAATCTTGACTAATTCTCTTTCAAACAACTAATCACTATACTAATCACCTTATCCATTAGCAAACTCTCATTTGTGGATCATTGATTAGCAAGCATTAATAATATAAGCAAGATTAACCAAAAATACACCTTAGACAACTATTATCATAGGCTAGGAGCATAAATCTCTTGAATAGTTCATCAAGGCATTTCACCAAACACTTGGTGTGCATGAAATGCTTTATGATCTAGATCCACTTTATCAAGCTAGATCTAGCATTAGGAACACTAAACAAGAAAGGAAAGCAAGGATTAAGAACATAAGCATCACAAATCAACCATCAAACCATAAAAATCAAGCATAATCCAAAATCCAACAAAAAGTCAACTCATGAAAATATGAAGAACAAAAGAGAAATAGACATAAAGATAAAGAAGATGCATTAATATAAAGATAGAGTTGAAGAAATCTTCTCTAGAGTGGCATTTGTGATGAAGATCCATCCAAAATCATAAGAAGAGTTTGGGTTAAAACCCAACTCTAGAAAAAGAAAGCTTAGATCTAAAAATTAGGTTTTTCACTATTTAAAGAAGTTTGGGTCGGACCGGGTCAATACCCGGTTACCCGGGACAAACCGGGTATTGACCCGGCCGAATCTGGGTCGTGGTCAAGAACGCATGTATTGAATCAGCCATAACTCCTGAACCTGACATCTGAATGACCTCCAACCACCTCCAGAAGACAGCCAACTCAATTATCTACAATTCTATGAAGAACACAGAATCTGAATCGGAGTGGAAACCCTTCGTCTGGGTTGATCTTTCAGACGTCGTATTTGGAGCAAAACTCGTTTGGATGCCAGACAGACACGCCCTTGCTATATTTGCCATATATCTTGAAAGGCTGATCTGAATGATATGAAACCACCACTCAACGAAATTCAGCTCGATTGTCTATGACTTTCATGAAGACCTCAGATTAAACTGGACACGGGAAGATCTTCAATTGGCCTGATCTTTGAGTCACTTCGGCTGGTGTTGTATATTGGATGTTTGGACCAGGTGGAGTTAACCGAGTGGATCTTGGTCGGTTGAGATTGGTCTTGTCTCTAACCGAGCATGATCTGGTCGGTTAGCTTTGGTCGGTTGAGTTCCATGTGCTAGGACCGACCCCATTAGACTATGCCGATGGTGCAATATGCGTTTTCTCGGCCAGGCGGATACGTCTTCAGTAAAAATGCGGTAAATCACGAACCACTTGTCCGAATGGCCTGATTCAAACTTCCCTGGACATCTTACTCACGCATCTACAACTTTGATGAAGGTCATCCAAGCTGATTCAGATCGTAGGGTCTCCTTACAGCCACGTTTTCCGGCCTCTCAGATGGACTTTGCATTCCACTTTGGTCCAACTCTCTAAATATGCCCAATTGTCTCCAAATCACCTAAAAACACTCCTTATCCATGCTATACTCACTAAAACCTAGTGAAAGCACCTATTACTCTAATTTAGACCTAAATGCCATAAAAACTATGTAAGACACATGCATAAGACACAAAACAATAACAATAATGCATGCTAAAAATAGGTAAAATATGGGAATATCAGTACCTATATGGTTTCTTCATGATACAAATTTTCATGATCTGTGGTTCAAACTGATGCACCGACTATTGACCCTCCTCAAGGGGATCCTATCTTGAAATCAAAAATTTGGACATTGCCTATAATGCCAAAAACTAAACATTATCTATGGCGTATTCTTACAAAGGCAATTGGTACGGCCACCCGACTAACAATAAGAGGAGTTCGTATGGATGTCACATGTCAGCGATGTTTTCAAGAAGATGAAACTATCAACCTAATGTTATTCTTATGTCCATTTTCGGTTACCACTTGGCGTCTTTCGAAATTACCTATTCATTTTCTTTCTAATCCTTCTCAAGATGTTGAAACGAATATACGAAATCTAATGGACATTCAAAGGAATCAACAGTTAACAAACCATCAAAAATTACTGCCTTTTTGGATCATGTGGCGTATTTGGAAATCACAGAATAACCTTATTTTTAACAAACAGATAATTAAACCATGGCGTGATATTGAATATGCAGTCTCATACGTTACAGAATAGATCAACACTATCGAAGGTACAATGTCAAATAATAACACGAGGAAAATTCCTTCTAGTGAATCTCCGACAAGAATGACATGGACAAAGGCAGATAAGGGATGGTACAAATGTAACTATAATGCTGTTTTTGATCCTCGTTCAAATAAAAGTGAAAGTGGTTGGATTTTACGTGATCATCAAGGAAGGGCAAAATATTGGGGTTCGGCTGATTTGGGAAAAAGTATATCGAACCTTGAAGCTGAAAGGAAATTATTATTAACGGCTTTACAAAACGTTTGGAGCATGGGTTTTAAATCAATCTGTTTTGAGGATGACTGTCAAATTTTGAATAATATGATAAATGGCGGAAATGAAGATTCTTCTCTCCTAATTTAATAGATGATATCAAATATTGTTAGTTAAAAAAGGTTCTCCAAATTCCATATTTTTCATGGGATGTAATTATCCACCATCGTGGTTAAACCAAATTTTGTATTCTAATTTTATCAGTTCATATTAATAAAAATTTCATTTCGATAAAAAAAAAAAGTCATAATACGGACTTTGGTGGTACAAAAAAAACATTTAAAAAAAGATGGTATCATTAAATTCCAAACATCTTATAATAAGTGATTGCAAATGGAAATTATAACAGTTTTCACAAATCGAAACTTTATTTTGAAGTACAGTGTGCCATAAAATATTAATTCGGTCTAAATAATATACTTTATGTCTCAAAATATAAGATGTTTCTACATTTCTATACAATTTTAAATTTATTAACTAATGTATGGCCAATTATATTATGTAGTTTTTTTATAATTGGTTGAATTATTTTTAATTCATATAATAAATGATACTTTATTTTTTTTAAATGTCTTAATTATTGTGTTTTGGATAAAAACACCTTATATTATGAAACAGAGGAAATATTAATTAAATCTTTCAAAAACTCAATCCATTTAATTAAACCTTATTCTGTATTAAAAGTATTGATCTAAAGACCAGTTACCTATAGACAACATTATTTTGTGTGTATACACACAATATAAAAGTAGGAAGCATTCTTAGTTATCCCCTATAATGATTTTTCGTTTTTTAAGAACGCATACCATACAAACAGAATTTTCAAAAAGAAAAAAAAAAAGAACGAGAAAGCAGAATCCATCAAAAGGGCAGAGAGAAGAAACATTCCAGTTGTGTTTTGTAACTTTTGAGGAATGTCCCGTTTTTTATTATTATTAAGGTAACCAAGAAGACTCCTAAACCAACACTATATTGAATTAAACATTAATTAGAATTAGTCGTTTAGTGACTTATCATTTGATTGCTTTTTACATGCATGCATGCGGAGAATTTAATCTCGCGGCTCTATCCACGTGGCACCCTGATTAAACGATAAACGGATTAATTAATTCAAGTAATCGTCACCAAATTACGATCTCTCTTTCTCTCTTTATGTTTCTCGAAACTCGCGAAACTTTTTGGGAACGTTGTGGGTCCCACCGAATCCACCGAAGCCAACATCATCATCATTTGCATTTGCATTATCATCAAACACTGTGTAGTTTTATTGCTCTCGTACCGGACTACGAGCCGGTCTCTCTTCCTTCCTTTTTTTTTTTTTTGCGTATAGCCGTTTGTTTTTTTTTTTTTAATATTCAAAAAAACTCTTATCCACCACACAAATGTTAAGAATGTAAACTCTAAATTTAATCTGAATAAATTAGTTTCTCTCGTTCAAGCATCTTGATGTATGCATACCAAATGTTATTTTAAGATGGTGGTTTCCTGAGCTCGTTTAATTTAGAAATTTCATTTCTTAAAAAGAAGGTTATGATTAAAAATAGTAATAAAATTATTAAATATATTCGAAAGTTTAGGAATGTGTAATTGTGTGGATGAAAATCATGGTCTAATAAAAATAGGCTCAGTAAATAATAGTAAAAGATCTATAGGAGTGAAAACCAAAATCGAGATAGAAAACTAAACTAAAAAGCATATGGGATTCATTTACGGTTAAATCCCGCAAACAGCCAAAATTTTATTCAAACCAGTAATTAAAGACACATAAACATAACAATAAAATTCTTCGAATTAAATATCATTTATGGTGAATCAAACAAAGTAAATATCAATATTAAACACTGACGAAGAATGTAAAAGCAAGAAGAAAGACAAAGAACAAGACAATTTTCTTCTTCTCACAATTAGCACTACACATTCAATACTTGTTATTTTTTGTGTTCTTTGTCATTGTGTTAATGTGGATTTCTGTTCAGTATTCTCCACTTATAATATGAGAGTTAATGTGGAAATACAAAGCTCATTCTACTTATACTATGAGAGTTAATGTGAATTTCTGTTCAGTATTCTCCAAAAATTGCAAAAAAAAAATATTTGCACCAAGAAAACAAAATAGTGGGAGAAAAATAAAGAATGTAGTAATGTTTAGTTTATGGATTGTGTAATCGCAAAAACTCGGTGAGTTATTATGTGATAGATAATCATTAAATTAAAATAATTTTCCATATAAAGCAAATCCCGGGGTATAGTTACGGAAAGCCGATCTGTCGTGTCTAAATTTAATTATAAGTAGTTTATTTATGGGCATTAGCGCAATGTTTGGTTTATTCATATCAATATATATAACAACGCGCCGTTTAAGCCCGTGAGTTAAAAAAACTCGTGGTTGGATGGGAGCGTATTGATCACGGATGGTTGGGTCGCGTGAGATCATATAAGTAAGCTTTGCATGTAGTGGCGAAACGTAACGCTTTGTGTCTCGGGGTAATCACGGTTTTACGTTTCGAGTTTAACAAAATTACTACTATAAATATAGATTACGTACAATAATTAGAGTTTTAAATTGTTTAAATATAAACATTCGACAGAGCATCTTTTGGAAAGTGGTGGTCGTCCCATAAGTCGAACTAAGTTTCGGCAATCTCAAGACGATCTGATTTTCACCTTTTTTAATTTTTAAATTTACTGTTTTTCAAATGTTTTTCTTAAAATGTTAGAAATTGATAGGTAACCTTTGTTTTTCTTAAACGTTTGATTTTCTTAAATCTCAAAACAAATGTTACTTTGTTTCAAATGTTTTAATTAAATATTGCCACTTTGGTTAAAATTTGAATTTTCTATATTTTTATTTATTTTTATTGTTATTTTTAAAGTTTTGCAAAATCGATAAAATATCCGATTAAATATCTAGATTTTGGCGGATATCTGAATACCAAATATCCGGTTAGCTATGTATATAAATCGAAAAAGTTCTAATTCAGATGAAACGAATTTGATATTATCAAAATCTAAGATATATGTTTCATGTCCATCCTAATAATATAATTTTTTTTGGGATCAAATCGAAAATATATAACAAATCAAAATTAATCTAACAGAGATATTTTGCCGAGTCCACCCTACTAATCATAGCTATGAAATTTAATTCTAAAGTTATGTAGTATATGTAGTTTAATTCGTTTTCTTCGCTATGAAATTTCACCATTGAATCGGTATATATTTTACTTTGAATTATTTAGACTCTTACTCAAAAGTTTAAAACTAAAAATTCTTCAAACGTTCATTTTTGGATTTGTTTTTGCTACTATGAGTCTATGATTCTTTCTATAGAACTGCGTAATGATGGAGTCTTAATATGTACATAATCGAAAACCGACTCACGCCTGAAACAGATTTAACTAAATTGCATGTAAAAGTGCAAAATAATTAAATTTTCTTTTCTTTTCTTTTCTTTTCTTTTCTTTTATTTGTATTATTGTATAATATCATAATGAGTCAACGGAAATTCTAATTTTCAGATATTATGAATAAGAAACCCTTCTATCCATCGAAGCGTATACAAACATTTCTTCATAGCGTATCATTGTAATTAATATGGCTATAGAGAAAAAAAGAAGTTATCATGTGGTATTACTATTAGGTATAATGATTTAAGAGGTGGGTCCAATAGCTTTTTCTTTGTATCTTTTCTCTAGTTCAAGATCAAATTTATGGGGAGTATTATTAGTTCTTTGACCTTTCCTTTTTAGAGGTCCTTCTTTGACCCATCAAGATTCAAGAGCCGAATCTCTCTCTTGCTAAGCTAAGATAACATGAAAACAAAGAAAACAATATTAAATATAAAAAAGAGATATATAGCTCATATATGTGTATGCATAGGCTAATTGGAGTGTTGCTTTGATGATTGTAGGAAGGTACTTCACTTGAATAGAGGGGATTCTTCCCTTTATCTGTTGGGTTCTTCACAATCTAATCTATTAGCTTTTCTTTTCATGCAATATTTTTCTTGTTACTCTAAAAACTCATCCAAATCTTCCCGGATATTCTCATGTCATTATGATTCTAACTTCGTATTCTCTTTATTAAAAACCCCACAAGGAATTGGGTTCTCATAGGGTTTCGATACGTTACTCAACCATACTACGACCATGATTGGTTCTAACGAGACTATTGAAGGTTTTTTTTGGTTTAACGTTTATATTTCACAAAGACTATTTGAAGGTGTTATATATATGATTTTTATCTTAACTTTTTTTTATAATCCCATATAGCATGTTTTATATATAAGCGTCTCATTTGTTTATTAAAACTAAATTTTGATAGAACACACATATATCAAATACGTAAAATGTCTTTCATAATTAGTATAATACAAATTTCTCAAATATGTTATAAGAGAAGTAAAATACTAAAAGATTAAAAGTTAATACCTTTTTACATATATTTAGCAAGCTTGTGGTCATACAAACATAGTATATTTACGTCCGACTAATTAGATATACTATGTTTAAAATACATAAAAATCTCGTCATATACATAGATACTAAAATAGCATGTCAACTCCATAAACATATGCAACATTGGATATATATATATATATATTCTAATAAAGTTTTGATTATTAGTATTGTTTTTCATTAAACACATTTTTTTGTCAATAACATTTATTTTTCAAAATTTGAATTCAGAAATAAGTCGGCATGTATTTTGTATAGTTGTCTAGGGATATGGCATAAATTCGTTCCCCTCTCTCCCGAGTTTGATTCTCACTTAAAACAAATTTGATGCGCGTGAGTAAACCGAGATTGGCTTTCGGTCGATTTGAGCATCCGAAAGGTTGGTCTTTTTTGTCGGACTAACTTACTATAGAGATTAGTCGAACTCGTATTTGTTACTGGTTATGTTGACTTAATCCTTACAATACAAGTTAAACATCGCACTCTCAGTGTCGGGGTTTGGATTACCCAATGTTATCCAAATAAATAGAAACAAAATATTGTGGTACTAAACCTATAGCTAAGAACACATATGATAATCCATCGTTAAATCAACAATCAAC
This sequence comes from Eutrema japonicum, assembly GCA_030161315.1. Classification (NCBI taxonomy): domain Eukaryota; kingdom Viridiplantae; phylum Streptophyta; class Magnoliopsida; order Brassicales; family Brassicaceae; genus Eutrema; species Eutrema japonicum. The sequence goes on from BSQW01000013.1 coordinate 48,484,526, forward strand.
CTAAGTTATCTCTCTGATTATGTAACATCTCACATGTACCAGGGGCTGATCTATTTTGTCACTTGCAGAGCCAGCCTTGAGTCCATATTTGTGGTCTTTGTTTTCGTTAAAAAAATTTGGCCCTTAAATTTTTAAAAGTCTATTTAATTTAGTGGTAAAATTATAAAATCTTATTTTAGAAAATCATAAGTTTGAAATTTAATATGGTAAAACGGTCCAAATTTTTTTTATAGCTTGCAACATTCTAAAACTCAGGATCAGCTCTGGTCACTTTCCCCAAATCCGTTTCACAAATTCTCTTAATTACATATGAAGATATGCTTTTATTGGTTAAATTGGATATGTTTTTTACATGCCATCCTCAATTGCTCAAATACAAAGGCACATAACACTCATATTTATGTTTGCTTTTTTATTTATCAGATAAAAACTTTCATGTACAAAATGTAGATCGCATCACTTCAAAGACGATTATGAGGAAAGAAAATAATAGAGTTGACACTTTGTTAAACTTGTCGAAGAAAAATATCTTCAAAATTTATTTTCTTTTGAAATTTAATTATGTATTTATTCATAATTTTATTATTTTTCTGTACTTTTCATGTAATTGTAGATTCTACATAAATAAAATAGCTGTTGAAAATAAAAACTTTCATGTACAATATTTCCCATGAATAAAAATAGTTTTTAACAACGTATAAGTATATACTTCTCTTTTCAAAATATTAGATATATAAAAATGTGATTTATCTCTTAAGAGTTATATCATTAACATATGACACATGACAGAACAAAATTATGGACCATATATCCAATTTTTTTACGGTTTACTTAAAAAAAAGGTTATAATATGCTCAGGTCAACATAAATGATCATCCACCACGACTGCATATCTAACTGAAGCTCTTCTGCTACCATCTGTCTACAAACCTAACAAAATCGAGAGTCCATGTTATGAAGAAATGGAGGGTTTTAGTTAAAGCACAAGCATACAAATCCATTAATAAATAGGGGACGAAGACTAGTATTCGTTGACGACAAGAGTAGAGTAGACTATAGCTATAGCTACAAGTTTTGAGGAGATCTAATAACCAAATCTAAGTCATTTTTTACTTACATCATCATGGATCATCATTAACCACATGAGGCTGAGCAGATATCGAACGTGTGATGGCGATGTGGAAAGTAAAAGGACGAGGCCACGCGCGAGTGAGCAGGAGCGCGTGCGATTCAGGGTTTTTTAGGGCAGAGATACGGAAAGAGACAGAGGTTTATAGCATTATATATTGGAAGAGAACAAATAAAAATCAAAAATTGAGCCTCGTGATCGGAGATTTTTTTGCTGTGATGACTGTACTCTTCTTCCTCTCCTCTCTCTCTCCCCCTTGTCACGTGGGCTAAATATTGACCACCCTTCTTCTTCAATGACCATCAACATCACATCACTCTCTAGCTCCTTCTTCTTCTTCTTCTTCGAACTTTTTTTTGTTGTTGCATGGTTTAATTTTCCTCCACAAAAACCGATAATTTTCCAATCCTTCTTATAATTATGTAGATCTAGTAAACAAACATTCGTGTGTGAGTGACATAATAATTACTTTAAAAAGCTATAACGAATTAACCAGAGTTGTAAGTATGATGGTCCAAAACTTGTATGTTTTTCATCCGACCCCACCATCTCGTTTATTAACGTTAAGATCTATCTTATCTATTTAAATAATGTTTTGATCTATTGTATTTGGAAGCACGTAAATGAATGATTTCATTTTAGCATATGTTACCAAATGTGTTCATCTTAAATTTACCATTTACCATCTAGCTTAGCATATACACCCGAAATTTGGCATCCATCGACCAGCTTATACTTTTGCTCAAGATAAGTTTCTCTACATAGTTTCGATTTTTTCTTTACAAATAATATTATAGACTGCGATTTTTATTTTATTTTTATAACTGGACAATATCGAACAGAAATCAACTCTCATATATAGTTATGTGAAAGAGCCGAGTATTAATGTTAGTAGATTCTATGCAGTGACCAATCAAGGTTAATTTTGCTGTGAAAAAAATTCAAACCTTCATTTCTTAATTTTAGGGGTGAATCATTCAACCATATTAGAACCCCACTAATTACATTTGTTTTATCTTCTATTGATATTTTTGTAATGTGTGTCATGTCATCTCCGTATCTTATCGTCCTTTGTCTAAAGGCTAATCACCTCCTTAAGGAGTATCATTATTTTTTAAGCTGAATATAGAAGAAAAAAAACATAAGCTAATTAACTTGGAATAGGTCTATTTTGATTCAATTAAATATCAACGCAATCACACAGATTCTATATAGAGCAAGCATGTGTTACGTAAGTAGAAAATATAAACAGTGATTAAAATATTTTTTTGAGAGCATGATTATCAATGATACTAATTGGGTATCATAACACAAAAATTTATTATTAAAATATTAGATGAGACTTAATTAGAAACTTTGTAAAAATGTGTGTGCATTCATGAGACAGTTTCATAAAAAATATATTATTTTTTTATAAAATTTTATAATTTTATTAAAAACATGAAAGAAATTTGGAAAACAAGAAAAAACCATATTTAAACCGACTATTCTTCAGTTGTGCCAAATTTTTGCCAAATATGCTCAACCAAATCATGTTTTAGTTGTTGATGCATTCTTTCTTCGCGAATTTGAGCTCTATTGACCATCATATTGTTCACATTTGTAGATGTTTCCGTAGAATACGTGTAGTCCACTTGTGAAGTTCCGCTTCCTTCTCCTTGCAGGAATTCTGATAAATCATATTGCGTGCATTGGTCTCGTTCGTCTTCTACTATCATATTGTGTAATATGATACATGCTCTCATTATTTTCCCTATTTTAGCCTTATCCCAACTAAGAGCCGGGTTTCGAACAATAGCAAACCGAGCCTGCAAAACTCCAAAAGCCCGTTCGACATCTTTTCTGACAGCCTCTTGATGATTAGCAAACAAGCATGCTTTGGAACCTTGTGGCCGAGAAATGGATTGAATGAAAGTAGCCCATTTCGGATATATACCATCTGTGAGATAGTAAGCCATATGGTATTGACGACCATTGATAAAGTAACTGACCTTTGGAGCTCGACCTTGTAATATATCATCAAAAACCGGAGAGCGGTCAAGAACATTGATATCGTTACATGTACCTGGAGCTCCAAAAAATGCGTGCCAAATCCAGAGATCTTGTGAAGCCACAGCCTCTAAAACGATAGTTGGTTTTCCATGTCCACGTGAATATTGTCGTTTCCAAGCCGTCGGACAATTATTCCACTCCCAATGCATACAGTCAATGCTCCCTATCATCCCAGGAAATTCGCGGAACTCTCCAATATTGAGTAATCGCTGGAGGTCCTCTGGCGTAGGCCTTCTCAGGTACTCAGTTTCGAACATATGTATAATGCCATCCACAAAATGTTCTAAGCATTTTCTCGCTGTGGTTTCGCCCATCCTGAGGTATTCGTCCATCGCATCAGCGGCAATACCATATGCCATTAGACGAATGGCGAGTGTATATTTTTGTAAGGCATACATACCCAATCTTCCTGAACCATCTTGTCTTTGTTGGAAGTATGGTACTTCATTTGAGAATCTATTAACAATTCGCAAGAACAGTCCCTTGTTCATTCTAAATCTTCGTCGAAACAGGTTGTCCGGATAAACTGGCTCCTCACTAAAGTAATCATTCCATAAATTAAAGAATGTGCCCCTCCTCACGGCCTCTTTCTATGTAAGCTCGTTTTTTCCGCATTTTTTTCCCGGTCAAACGGTTACGGACTCCATCAAGACAATCTTCAATTTTTTGATCAAATATGTCCTTAAGTTGTTCATCAAATGTTTCATCCAAATTGTGAGAATTAGATGATGACATACTTTTAAAAATAAGAATATTGGGAGAAAAGAAGAATATGGAAATTAGAGGAAAATAAGTGATTGTTGGTGTTTTTTTGAAGTGAATATTATTCAAAGAAGATTTAAGAACTTGTGAACAAGAAGATGACTTGAATAAATCGGTTACTTGATGAGAAAGTTTGGTGAAGAACTTGTGAACAAGAACAAACCAAGTAACCGATTACTTCTTGTGAGAATTAGATGTATGATAGTGAAAAATAAGAAGATTTTCAAAGAAGAAGTGTATGAAATATAAAAAGTAACCAACCATGAACATGCAAACATATATATTACATAAACACACAACCGACCATGTGACAATTACAAACTCACTTGCTCCAACTACTTCTCCCTATTACAACAACATGTCATTACTCCAACTACTTGTACTTTTTTCCTTTATGAACCATGAAGTCTTTTGCTAACAAACACAAAAACCATCAAGTCTTTCATCATCAACTCACTTGCTAAAACACACAAACTCACTGAAGTCTCAATTGCCGAGACACACAAACTCACTTGCTAACAAACACAATAACTACTTCTCCCTATTACAACAACATGTCATCACTCCAACTACTTCTCACTGAAGTCTTTTGCCGACACACACAAACTCACTTGACACACATTTCTGAAATGAGATGGTTTTTAAGAGTTTCCTCAAATTGGGACAATGGTTCTTGCTTCAATATTAGGCTATCTAGGAGCTTTTGTTTTGAGATCCTTTCCTTAATAGCCAAATCCTTTTCTTTGATAGCCCATATCGCGTCTAACTCCTTCAGTGAACTCTCATGACCATCCATTTGCTTAGCTCGCTTTTTCCCTTTTGCCTTTGCTTGCTTAACACCCATTGGCCTCTCAATGGCTTCTTCCTCCACCTGAGATCCCTGTGCTCCTTTTGTAGAACCCTGTGCTCCTTTTGTTCTTCTGGTGTTTTGATTAATTAAGGAACACCACTTCTGATCATTTTTTACAAGCCTCCAACAATGCTCAAGTGTAAATTTTACTTTTTGATCTTGAAAGTAGAGCTTGTATGCAAGCTCTAGAACATCATCCTCTGTCTCACCAGAGCGATGTTCACGAGAAGCATACTCATAACAACCAGCAAACTTGCCGACTTTCTCATTAATCTTTGACCATTTTTGTTTACAAGTATTACTCTCCCTAACTGGAAGGTGTGCAACATATGGACTTGCAGCATAGTAGGCTGCAACTCTGTTCCAGAATGTAAGTCCTTTCTGCTCATTGCCCACAACACAATCTTTACTTGTGTTTAACCAAGCAGAAACAAGGACTTTCTCTTCTGGAAGAGTCCACCTTTGCTTATGTTTAGCTTCTCTAGGTGTAGGTGAATCTATATGATTTGCTTCCTCATTATTGATCTCTTGTTGGTTGTTCAAGAGATCAATAAAGGATTGGGAAGGATTATAGGATTCTGTGGAATCCATTGTTTAGGAAACTGTTTCGGTTAATAGAAGTTTTGTGACTGTTTTTTTTTGTTGGTGTTTGTTGGTGATTTGGATTAAGAGATATACAAGAACAGATTTGCTAATTATATAGAAGGATCATTAATGGCTAATGTCTCCATCACCATTACTGTTTTATCTTTCAAGTTATGTTTTTAGTTATGTTTAAGTTTGGTTTGTTCTGCTTGTAGTTATTTAAGTAACTTGTACTTCTGTTAAAGTTATAACTTAAGTTGTGTTTACGTTATAGTTCTGTAACTTAATTGCTATGTACTTTGTATTTATGTTTTTTAGACGATTAACAGTTGTAGTTAGAGCATGTGAGACAATTAACCTATATAGCAGGAGGATGGAGGTTTAAAGTCTCCATCACAATTTATTGTCAATTAACTCAACTACTATCTCTACTAACCAAACACTACTATCCTACTAACCAAACAAACATAGAGATAGAGGAGATGGGAATTAACTCAGCTACGGCTACGAAAACTTACTCTAAAGCAGAGGAAGGCTTGTCATTCTGCTCATACAAAGCAACCAGTACTACAACGCTATAGTGTTCCACAACATAGAAAAGAGTTTAAAAACGAATTATTTTTCAGAACAGATGAAATGATTCAATAGAAAAAAGTTGTTGCAATAGGTCAAGTAATGCTGGATTATATAAAAAGAAATGATACCTTTGGTGAGAGAATCAAGAACTCCACCAGACTCCAAATACTTCCTGAAAGCTTCTTTCTTGGCTTCTTTCTCCTGATGAAAACATACCTCACAAATTCAAAAACTAAAAGAAAGTTGTTATAGATAACCAGATCCAGTGAAGAAGCAAACTTGAAATCAGGGAGAAGAGAAATAGAAAGACATACTTAAATCAACATGACAAGCTTGGATCCTGCAAAGAGTAAATACACAAAGCTTCTCAATTCAAGTATTCCCTCTACTTAACTAACCGGAAAATACATTCATGATCATATAACTCAGAAACCATATCCACATAAGCTCAATTTAAACATAACAGAAGCTATAAAGTGAACCAAGCTTCCCCTTAAAAGCCTAATTATCTAACTGATTCAGAACACAATCTAATAAACATATCATATCTTAATCTCATAAGTTCACTAAACCTCACACATTTATCACAGCAAAAACCAATTTAAGAACATTTTTTGTCTTTCTCTTGCATATATTTAGCTGAATAGAAAAGATGAAGCTGGGGAAACCTCCCTAAATTAATGGAATACATAATCAAAATACCAAGACAATGAAAGAATCTAAAGGAAAATAGCGACTACAAAAATACTGACAATAATTTCCAGAAAATGAAGCAAAATAACAAGTTTCACAATGGCAAGAGATCTCAAAGGATCTCCAAATCCAGTACTAAGGAAATCATAATTTATGTTGCAGATTGCATAAATAACCCAAAAATCAGTCTAATCCAATTCCTAACAAGTGGAAGAAGGAATTTCAACACATGCCTAAAAAAAAAAAATATCTTAACCAAATCAAACCTTGTTCAAAAAAGTGTTGGAAATCACATACCGTCGGCGATGAAGAGAGAAAGAAGAGATGAGAGTCTCAAGAGTTTTGGTCAGACAAAAAGTTTTGGTACAATATGGTGACAACACGTGCCCGGGGTGAGACGTCTCAAGAGTCTCAACCCACTGATACGTCTCAGGCCAAATTCTGTTAATAATTGTATTTTTTAATTTATTTTAATGACTTTAATTCAATTGAGACTTGCATTGTTTCATTGATAATCATGCTCTCGGTCTGGAGAAACTTGATAGTATCATCGTATTTTGTAATTTAAAAAAAAAACATAAAAAAAGTAAGCAAACCTCATTTGAGTAAATGATACTACTATAAATTAATATTACTTCGTAAAAAGTTGCGTCCCCACATATTCTATTGATTTTAAATATTCGTTTTACTATAAACCTGCATATACACTTTCTGATTCTTTATATAGGTGTGAGACCCTCTTCTCCATTCTTCACTTCACTCCAACGTGAAAACCTGCAACTTAAATTTATCACCTCATATTTTCTTTCACTTCTCTTAATTGAGACTTAGGGTTTTCAAAGTTAGAGAAAGCGAGAAAAGTGTGTGAGGGAGAGAGATGATGCAGACTCCGTACAATACTTCAACGCAGGGGCAATATTGTCATTCTTGTGGAATGTTCCACCACCATAGCCAAAGCTGCTGCTACAACAACAACAACAACTCCAACTCAAACGGCGGCTCTTACTCGATGGTGTTCTCCATGCAAAACGGCGGCGTTTGCGATCAGAACGGCGAGGATTATTACTCTTCCCCCGTCGTTGACTGCACTCTCTCTCTTGGTACTCCCTCGACGCGGCTTTGCGAGGAGGACGAGAAACGCAGACGCTCTACTTCCTCTGGTGCTTCCTCTTGCATTTCCAACTTCTGGGACTTGCTTCACACCAAAAACAACAACACTTCCAAAACGACGCCGTATAGTAACGTCCCTTCTTTCTCCACTGCTAATCCCATCAAGCCAACACGCGGTTGCTCCGGCGGTAACGGTGGTGGCGGTGGAGGTGGGGACTCTCTCCTCGCTAGACGCTGTGCCAACTGTGACACCACTTCTACTCCATTATGGAGGAATGGTCCTAGAGGTCCTAAGGTAATTTCTTTCCATTAGATCATTATGAAAATGCGACTTCTTTCCGAGTAATCAACAAATAAAACAAAGATTGCCAAAAAAGACATTTCATCCTTTTTTAACCAATAGTAGTATTTTTTCTGTCTCTATAACTCATCTCTATTTATTGAAAACAGCATTAAATATAGTGATTTTGATCGTTAGATAAGGTGATTAATTTCCATTAATTTTCATTGAGTTTTTTAAAAAATCAAATGTGATCTCATATATAAAAACCCAACAAAAAAACAAAAGATTTTCAAAAGAATACATTTCATCCCCTTTTTTAAAAAATTATTTCCGTTTCTCTACCGCTTTATATATTGAAAACACCATTAAATAATGATATTGATAGTTAAATGATATGGATGGTTTTGGAATTTACAGTCCCTATGCAACGCATGCGGCATTCGTTTCAAGAAGGAAGAGAGAAGAACCACGGCGGCTTCAGGGAACGCCGTCATCGGAGGTCAACCGGTAGCTACCGATCAGTACGGACATCACAACTCCGGCTACAATAATTACAACATTTCCACTGGTAATAACAATAATGGTACTTCTTCGTGGGCTCATCATCACACGACGCAGAGGGTTCCGTGCAATTACCCGGCAAACGAGATCAGGTTCATGGATGATTACGGTGGTGGAGGAACTAACAACGGTGACTCCGACGGTGCTCCGTTCCTTTCGTGGAGACTAAATGTGGCGGATAGGGCAAGTCTTGTCCATGACTTTACCAGATGAAAAAAAAAAGAAAAAAAAATTGACGTTAGAATCTTAATATTTCCATGTTGTTTAATTAATTATTATGTCTTTTTTTTTTAGAAAAAATGTTTGAAAAAAAAATAGAAGTGTATATCGAGAGACGATGTTGATGGTGCTGATAGCGACGGTCTAACTTATGGTTTATCTATAAAGTTCTGGTCAAATTTTAAACCAATTCTCTATTTTTTGTTTTTTTCAAAATTGAGCTTCCTATTGTGGAAAATTTCTCTGCCTTCGTCTTTTAAATTTAACAAGAGTGTTCGTGATGAATATATATATAAAACACATCAAAATAGTGATGTAATAAAAAAAACATTAGAGTGTTAGAAAAGAAAAAAAAAGATGTAAAAACGCAGACATAGGATATAACTCTTTTAATGTATATAGTTTTTGGTTGAACGGAGAAGTTTCAGTTCCACCTGAGTCCCTGAATTTCACAACTGAGACTTTAATTATTATTATTTTTATTGGTTGATGATATATAAAGAAAAAATAAATAAAATTTGAGAGATTGAAATCTGATCGTCGAATTGGGAGATTAGATTCTGATCGTACCAATGTGTGTGGGTTTACTCATGTCTGTGGTACTGTTGTGTGTTCAGTTTGGACCAGAGCATTGTAGTGATTTAATGAACTTATTTTTGTCGTATTATGCTCTGTTTCCTCTCGCCTTTATATTTTGACCGTCGTTTTGTCCTTTTCTATTTACCTCTTTCTTGACCTTTTGTTCGCGTCAATATGCGCTCAATAGAATATTTTTTTTTTTTTTTTTTTTATTAGTATTAGTTTTCCGATTTTACTGAACCGATTCTGCAACATTGTTTGTACTAGTTCTACCAGCTTTTAATCTACTCTGCACGATCACACACACACACCAAAATATCTTATTTTTATACTTATTTTCTATCCAGTCGTCGTCGACAAATATTCAACTTTCTTCAATCTCCACCATAAAGATATGATATTTTACTCAGTGTGATTAGGCTAAAAATTTAGTTAGGCTTAACGCGAGGAGATAAAAATCCGCTGTCTGCAATCATTTGGCATCGACGACACCCTAACCTTGTTCGTTTTTAAACGGATTTAAACTAGTACATACATAAACGTGTTTAAATGGGCATGACCTAAATGAGTCCGGACCGCTCATATTAAAAAAATCGCATGTCCAATCAAAAGAATTCACTGAATATCGATACAAAATCGTCAATGCGAAGGTCAAAACTCGAAACCATGTTCCTAATTTTTACTTACATACTCGATTTGAATACGAGGGTCAAATGGGTTGGTGAATGATGAAGCTGTTCAGCGAGAGAATCGTATTGTCCCTTTGAAATCACTCCACTCCGGCTTCAACATCGCCAAACGTCCCACTGTCGAGTTTCAAGTCGGAGAGAGAGAAGAAGAAGACAATCAGAGCTCGAAGACAATCGGAGCCTTAGAGAACGGCGATCTTAATCGTGACTTCGTAAGAGGTGAGAGTCAATTTTATTCTTCATTTTTATTCAGTTAATTAAAAAAAACATAAACGGGATACCCAATTATGTATACAAATTATTACACGGGTCACATGTTTACAATTTTATGACGGACTCACATAAGCATGCGGGCTTAAGGCCCATATTAACATCACTAGCGACCACGGACCACCTATATGTTTTGTTGTTTGTTTTATATTTTTCGCGGACCAAACTTCAACAACATATGATGATCTTGTTTGTTTCGTAGTTGTAAGTTCAACGACATGTTTGGTAAAAAAAAAAGTTCTTCGACATGTTTCATTAACGATTAAACTTTTTGGAAACTGAATTTTTTTTAATTGTTTTAACTAATGACACTAGTAATCCGTCGCTGAAACTTGTCGTTATTGCCAACGATAACGAAACAAATACGATTTAGTCGTTTGTCACTTGCCATCGACAATTGTAAAACAAACATGATTAGTTAGTTAGTTGTCCATATCAACGAAACGAGCATAATAAGTGCAATAGAGCCCAAAAGGTGTTATTGGGCTACTTATGGGCCCATCGATAATGCTTGATGCCCAATTAAGGTGAGAGAAAAATTCTGAGTTGGAGTTAATGAGGTTTACGATCACCGGGCCACTGACCAATTCTGCCGTCGCCATGTCTCTCCGTGAAACCCTAACCACCGTCAAACGACCTTCGTCGCCGCTCGATTCCTCAATTGCCGCCGTTAATCTCAAAATTTCAGAGCCATCTCGTTCTTCTTCTTCTTCTAAAATCACATTTCGACCCCGTAAAATCAGGAAAGTTTCGTCAGTTCCTCTCGATTCGTCGCAGATGATGATCACCGCGTCGCCTCTATCGTCGAAATCAACGGTTGATATCGCCCTCCGCCACTTACAGAGCTCCGATGAAGTGCTCGGAACCGTAATCGCAGCTCACAACGATCCTCTGGTGTTCGATTCAAGCAGCCCCCCGTTTCTCTCCCTGGCGAGATCCATTCTCTACCAACAGCTCGCCACCAAAGCAGCGAAATGCATCTACGATCGATTCCTCTCTCTATTCGACGGCGGAGAATCTGGTGTCCTCCCAGAATCCGTTATCTCAATCTCCGCCGTTGATCTTCGTAAGATCGGCGTCTCCGGTAGGAAAGCTAGCTACCTCCACGATCTAGCCGGTAAATACACAAGCGACGTGCTTTCCGATGAACTGATTCTCGAAATGAGCGACCAAGAGCTTATCGATCGATTAACGTTGGTCAAAGGAATTGGTGTGTGGAGTGTTCAAATGTTCATGATATTCTCGTTGCATAGGCCTGATGTTTTGCCCGTGGGAGATCTCGGTGTCAGGAAAGGCGTGAAACATCTTTACGGTTTGAAAAATCTTCCTGGTCCATTGCAGATGGAGCAGCTTTGTCAGAAATGGAGACCTTACAGGTCCGTTGGTTCATGCTACATGTGGAGACTAATCGAGTCTCACAAGACATCTAACACCAAAAAACAATAACACATTCATCTGACTGGTAATAATATTGATTGCTCTGATTAGGAATTAGATTTGATTGATATGTTGTATATAGACAAGCTTGATTCTATATAGTGTTCTCAAGCTTGATTACTAGTTAAGTTTAACATTTATTTGAAGTTTCCTGAATTGGTATATGACTTATGATTAGTAGCTTTTTATCTTTGGAAATTTTTGTTTTCTTGCTGTATCGTCTATATCTCGCATCGATCCTAGTATAGCATGACTGATGGCATTATCCTTTTTCACTGAAGCTTCTAAATCTAGCATCAATCATCAATCATCGTACTGTGATTGATATGGGATCATCTCATACTCAAGACCCACTTGTTCTTGCTCGGCCAGCTAATCTGATTCTGTGACGAAGAAGCTATTCCACGCCCACCACTTTGTATCTTCCCTTATCTTCCAAGCTTCACTTGCTGGAAAATCTTGAGTTCTGTCTTCCTTTTTTTCTTTGCATCACGTGAGAGAAACCATATTTGTACTTTAACCTTATTCTCCTGTGATTGTTGGAACTTGTAACCCTATGTTGATATATGTATCATATCTAGTTTCATTTTGCTTAGAAAGCATATCATGGCTTAGTTTCCCAATTCTGTATATCCGCCTTTTATTGGGCTTGGCTCAATGTTTCAACCGGCCCAATCAGTTAATCAGAAAGCTTGGATCTGATTTTTCAATGTCACATATGATAAACAAGCAGCATTTTCTTTGACTTTGGGAGTTTTCCTTATGGAGATAATTTTCTCATATTAAGGGAATCTAAATTAAAGTCTAAAGATGTCACGCGTAACACTGATCAACCTCTTGAAAGTTTGTAATATATGGCAAATCTATTTTTCATTGATATCAAATATTTGGTAAATAAGAAGATCATCATAAAAGTGTAACACAGCTGTGGGAAACAAAGAATCTGAAACAAGACATGAGGCATGTGGAGATAAATAAAAGTGCAGGTCTTTGTGTTGTGCTTATGTGGACCAGCTTTTCACTCTTTCATACTTTAATTCCTCAACCCTCCCCACCAGAAAATAATTTAATATGTCTTCTCTTTCAAGACTATGATTAACTCTGATTAGTTGTTGTTAATGCCTAACCAATAAATGTCCATATTAGAAACCCTAATTCCGTATGGGAAATTGAAGCTCTAGTAAACACCATTAATTAATCTCCATGCAAACCCCAAGCCACCACAGTTGTTGATGTTATTTTTCTCATATTTATTGTAACATTAATTAATTAGGATAGAGACGCTTGATAAATTTCTATAATATTATGTAAGAAGACATTTTAAAAAATAAAATTTGTTTTGTAATAAAATTTGTTTTGTAAATTATTACATGAAATGCCATTACAAATAACAAAAAATAATTGGAATATGAAAGGATATAATAGTCTTATAAAATTATTGATTAGAATATGGAAAGTATATATTTTGTATTAAAGAAGTTATTTAATATTTAATTTCTTAATTATTTTTAATAATATATATTTAAAAATAATAATCAATTCATATATATTAAAAAAAAAATCTATTTAAAATCTTGCTATATTTTTCACTATAATTTATTATATTTTATTTAAATATATATCAAAACAAAAATTTAAAAATATTTGACTAATTTTATAAAAAGTTAATCCCACTTAAAAACTATTTTTTGTAACGAGTTCGTAGACTAACCACAAAAAGTAGAATAATTTAACAGTGCATATTAAAGTTATGTTTTCAAGATTGTAAGTATTTGCGGGTTAGCCCGAATAATTTTTTAGTTCACTGCAAAAGGGTAAGTAGACAAATTATTACAAATTAACAGTTTTATCTATAATCATTAATTAGTTGTTAATTTCAGATAAAATCAATTTTCTTAAATTTCAAAACAGTTTCCTTAAAAAAAAATTACTCCGCGCTATAATTAGCGCGGGTTAAATCCTAGTAGAGATATTATGAGAGTGTATTGGATCGACATATATAATACTCCTACAAGTAGTAGTTGATATAAGTATGTTTATGGGATTTTTCGTTTTTTGGAGGCAAGTCTCAAATAAAATATGTAAAGATGTGAATGTCCGGAAAATATGATGGAATAGTGTTTTTCAATGGCTCTTCGACGCCCAAATCAGAAAATGTATGAAAATGACTACGGAGTGGTGAATCGGAGAACATAAAGAGTGATCGGAAAAACGGGGTGAAGGGAGATGCCTATCGAGTCCGAAAGAACGGGTGGAATCACGATGGGCTTTGAAAGGTGGGCACTTTGAGGTAAAATAGAAGAAAAACAAGAGTTTGAGAAGAGAGATCTTCACGGCTTAGGAATGACCGTGAAGGTGACCGGAGAATGGTAGGGATTGAGTCTGAGAGTCTCGGAAATTAGGAAAGCTAAGTGTTTAGAAGCACACAAAACTCACAACAATCTAAATGAAAGTATGAGAAAATGTGTGAACCCTTTTCTCGTTGGAGAAGTGGTGATATTTATAGAGTTTTAACTGACCCGGGTCAGTATGCATAGTCAAATCTTGGACTGTCGGGTTGTTGGATCGCTGGGTCGGATATCGAACATGTTGAATGGGTATTGTACCTAGTATGCGTCTGATTTCTAACCTACTTTCTTTGCCAGTTTGCGACTGCTACTCGACCAAGCCTTGCTGCGTCGCTATCTCTCTCAATGTACGGCCTCATAAGCAGCAAATTAGGCGTGGTATGGGCATCTCTCATACCGTTGCTCTTCTTTATGCTCAAAGTGTTGTCATTTTCACCTAATATGTGTAAACATAAGGTCTTAATTGTATGATACGTAGCTTGCCAGAAGCATGAGTATAAGTAGGGCTGTCAATTTGAGTGTTTACCCGCGGGTCCTGTGGGTTTTGACCCACTGCGGGGTGGGTGCGGGTCGAGTGTTTTCAAATGCGGGGCGGGTGCGGGTCAGTATTTTTTTCCCGTGGGTCTCGCGGGTTACCCGCAATTAAAAAAAAAAAATTATTTACTAAATACTATTAAAATGTTGAAATATTTTGTAATATATATATATATATATAAATATTTTTTGTTAACTGATTTGTTTTGTAATATATATAAATTTATTAATTATTTTGTTTATTTTTTCAGAAATTTGTGTATTTATGTTTTTTTTTCATTTGAAATTTATTTTATTAAATATATTTACTTTACTAATTTTTTTTTTTTTAATATTTGCGGGTTACCCGCGGGTTCAAGCGGGACGGGTGCGGGTCGATCAATTTTTGTTGATGAGTCAAGCGGGGCGGGTCAATGCGGATCGGAAAAAACAAGTAACCCGCGCAGGGCGGGTCTAGCGGGGCGGGTTGGACCCGCTTGACAGCTCTAACAAGGTTCAAAAAATTGCTAGGCGCTAGTCGGGCGGCCGGATTCCGCCTAGCGCCTAGCCCAAAAATCAGCGATTAATCAATTATTAATCAGTGATTAGTTTTTAATATTATTTTATTTTATTTATATTAAAAATTAATATATAATGTTAAATATGCATTATTATGTGGAGAAATATGTATTAATAATACTAATATATTATATTTTAATATTATTTTATTTAATTTATATTGAAAATTAAATATATGATATTAAATATAATTATTAAATTGAAATGGATCCAAATATAACAAAAACTCAATATTTAACATCATATATATATTTTTTTAATATAAATAAAATAAAATAATCAGTGATTAATCGCTGATTTTTTTAAAAAGCGTTGACTTTTGTTAAAAAGCGGTTGAGTCTCCGATTTGCTACTAGGCGGCCACTTTTTAGAACATGGGCTCTAAGTATAAGTTTGAACATATTCTGATTGTCGATTGGAGAGAAAATGCAAATATTGAAATAACTATTCATGCCTATAAGAATCGCGTATCTGGCCCGAATCCCTTGATACCATGGATCGGATTGTCAAGGCTGCCTGGTCTGGCATGCTCCTTTCTCCCAGGACCTTACCTGTGTGGATTACCCTTTCCCGATCTCGACCTCTCAAGATTACTGATTTTCGGACGAGATAAAGAAAGAGTAACCGCTCACTCCTCCTGACTACTCAGTCTCCGGTCTTCTTGTGCCTGAGAGCGTGACATGCACTGTCAGATAGGAGGAGTCCGAAGGCAGGTGGCCTTAGCCGGTCTCGTGGTTCCGTAGGTTTCAAGACTCGGTGCAAAAATCCAGAATACTTGGACCGTAAGCCCAAACAAGACCCGGTTTGACTTTGGGAGTCAACGACACGTAGCAACACGTAATTCATCCATATAAAAAGGACTGTATTGATCTCAAACACATCTAAGATTTATTTTTATGTTTTTTTCACTAAATAGTAAACACTACTTTTTATGATACATGATGTTCAAATATACTCCATTAGTAAATATAGTTTTTTTTGGGGACAACACACGATTTTAATATAGTTTTCTTGATTAAATAACACGTCATTTTCAAATTAAAATTTATTGATTGAATTTTTTAGAAATTAGAAATTCAATTTAGAAAATGAATGCATAAGTAGTAGTCTAGTACAGTAAGTTTCTTCTCCATTTCTCTTCCCACCCCTACAGTCTTTACTAGTTCGTAAAATTTCGACTAAGCTAGAGTTTTTGTTGCAGACACACATTAATTAGCAACACCAATACCATCATCACAAAAGAAAATGGTGAAATAGAGAGGCAAATGCAATAATGGGAGATGGGCCTAAGTTGCAGGTGGTGAGAGATAACAAACATATGACAATGTCTCTAAATTAAGAGGCACCACTACTTCTCTCTCTCTCTCTAGAAGGTTTGTATTTTTAAAATCTAAAATTTGGATTTTTCCATGTGAAATAAACTTGATGGGTGATAGGAAACAGATGCATACACGTCATCACCATTTCTCCCTCTTCTTTAATATCAATCTCATCTTTCACACTACCCTTCACTGAAACAATAAGCTATACAATCTCTTCAGGTGAGTCTCAAATCTAGCAGTTTTCTTCTTTAAAATACGAATTAAACATTTATCCAAATGAGAGATTTTTGCATGCATTAGTGAATGATTATAAGATCTATTTTTTTAACAAAGTGTTGTTCTTTTGAGTCAGATTTATAATGGAGTTTGGAGGCAAAGGTAATGCCATTACTTCCATGATCTCAACCAAAACCTTAGAAGTAAAACCTCATTCCAAGCCGGGAAGAGATCCGTACCCGGATCCGGAAGCCAAACCTAGTACACGCCGTCAAGAAGACAAACCAAAAACCGAGGACACGTGGCGACCAAGCAGCGAAGTACAAGGAGTGCCAGAAGAACCACGCGGCCTTAACCGGAGGACACGTGGTGGACGGATGCTGCGAGTTCATGCCCGGAGGCGAAGAGGGTACGCTCGGTGCGCTGAAATGCGCCGCTTGTAAATGCCACCGGAGCTTCCACCGGAAGGAAGTGTACGGACACATAAACAGTACACAAGAGCTGATAACTCCGGCGTTTTACTGCAGTAGCAGCTCGTTCAAGGCGACGGAGCCACGTGGAATGCATCCAACGGGAGAGATCGGACGGAGGACTTCTTCGTCGAGCGAGTATATGAAGAAGATTTTGAGTCATCGGAACCAGAATATTGATGGAAATGGGTCGAGGATGATGATGATGATGATGATGAGGAAGAAGAAGAGGATAAGGACAAAGATCAATGAAGAACAAAAGGAGAAGATGAAGGAATTTGCAGAGAGATTGGGGTGGAGGATGCAGAAGAAAGACGAAGAAGAGATTGAGAGCATGTCCAATGGTGGGTATCTAAAAATGGGTATCTAAAATTTTTAGAACCTCACCTTTTAGAACCCCAACATTTTGTATGTTAATTTTTAGAATCTGTATCTAAAAGTTCTAACTTTAGAACCCTTCTCTCTTCTTTTTAGAACCTCTCCAATATTTATCAATTATATATCATTATAATTTTTTAGAACTCTTCTATTTAGAACCCCATTGAACATGCTCTGATAAGTTTTGCAGGTTGGTGAATCTGAGGAGACATGTTTTTAAAGTGTGGATGCATAATAACAAGCAAGCAATGAAGAGGAACGGTAACACTAGTTATTATGCATAATAACTAAACTCTGTTTTGTTTGTCTTTAAAATTACTCAAATTTTTTAGTATGAATTCGTGACTATAGGATATAGGATTATATATGCAAATCTGGACAACAGATGCGTCTATTATGTTTTGATTCCTCGTGTTTATGTGCGATTTTTGTTTATTAGTTTGTGGTTGCAACATAGTGATAAATTCATTTATTAAAATGCAAAATTGAACAAGGAAGCTGGAATAGCTCAGTTGATTAGAGCGTGTGGCTGTTAACCGTCGGAGGTTCGACCCCTCCTTCTAGCGGTTTTTTTTAATTAAGTTGACTCTTTTTGAAAAAAATATACAGAGGATTAACTAATCATGTACATATTGTACTCGTGTGGAAAAGTCCAACACAAGGGACATCGTACGGACCACATTTAGCATGGTTATATATTTGCAGTTTGCTTCATGGTTGACGATTAGGAATTGACCGGTTCATATGACGAAACTGTCTGAACCGAAGCACTCTGCTGGACCGACACTGACACTAAGAGACGAAAGCTAGGGGAGCGATTGGGATTAGATACTTCAGTAGTCCTAGCTGTAAACGGAAATTAAACTCCATGCCTTAGCGATACAATTAGAGTATACTTGAAATTGTGAACTTAGCTCCAAAAGTCTATACTTGTCTTCTCTTGATTTGTGGTTATAATTTGTTGGTTGTAAAAATAATCAGCATATTGTATTTTTTGTTGATTCTGATTAAAAAGAAAATGTATTTGTTGACACTACAGGCAGGGGAATAGCGAGGAAGAGAGCTGGAAAGCAAACACTACTTGGGTAAGAAGAAGAATTTGCGTCTATCGAAAATGGTTTGGTTCTCTCTAACAAAAGATTTGTTGATCCTATTTGCAATACACTTAACTTGAGATACAACAACAATCTTATTATCTAGTCTTCCTAGTGTATGATTATTACGTTTTTTTTCGATGTCTAGCTTTTGTGTTATTGTTATGTCATCTATTTCTAATGCAGCATGCTGTGAGATGCAGCGACTATAACAATGTTATCGGTGATTTGCCCTATTTAAAAGGCGATTTAAACAGAGCTTGCTCATCCTCTTCTTATCCGCATTTCTCATTGTGTAATCAAATCATCAAGTTCCTTGACAATCCCACATCTAAGTACATTGAGACCTATAATGACATATATGGAAATTAGCATAGGCCAATCTGACAATATAATAACTTTTTGTATTGTCATAACTAATTTGGTCGATTGTTTTATTCGCATTTGTGTCTTCTTCTTTTTCTTTCATCTTCCACTCGTTTCGAGAAGAATAAGATTTCCATCTCCCAATCCAGCTTAAGATTATGAAAAAGTCACAAAACACAAAATATAGATATAGGAGTAAGTCTAACATGATTATATGATCAATTCAGTCCATCTTTGACTTTACGTGGATTTGGAAAAAAAAGTGCACTAAATATTTCTTTGCAAAAGGCCCGTAAGATTGTGGGCGAGTGGTAAGGCGAGCTGCGAAACGGGATTAAACACCGGATTCCGTGTTCGATCTTCCTCCTTCGTTAATAAACATTGTTTTGTAGGAAGTCTTTCAGTTGGGCCTCGGCCCAATTGGTTTACATGGTGGTCCATAATGCAGGCGGCTGGGCCACCCTGTTGAAGATCCAGCTCGATTTCAGCTCACGATTAGTCTTGGAATCAAGACGTCTCTCTCTCGCAACTCTCAGATTGTGTTCGCGACTCACTCTCTACGAAATTGAAAGAAGAAAAGCAATGACACATGACGATTATAGAGTTCCCCAAATCAGGTACATCTCTCTTCAAGATCTTTCTCCTGGAATTCACTATGAGCACAGTTTACAGAAACTTTCTCCGAAGAGATACAATGGAGGATTCAAGAAGAAGAAGATACGAAGAAGATGAAGTTTGTTACGAATCTTCTTCTGTATCGTCAACTTCTTTTTAATGTATTTCCTCCTGTTGGGCCAACAACATAACCTAGGCCCAACTGATTCATGTATTTCCTTTTGGGCTTGATCACCTTTTAGCCCAACTTGCTCACTTGGGGAGAGATACGAACCATTCCTCACAAAACTCCACCTTGGTTCGATGTCTCCTCAGTTACCCCTGTGTCTCTTTCCGACAATACCCGTGAATTCCGATCCTCTATGATTCTTCGATTTATCACCTGAATCAGATTGCCGCTGCCTCTTATGGTCCAGATTCAGCTGCCTTCGCTTCCTTATGCATCCGAAAGCTTCCTGTAATCTCCTATGCTCCGGAGACGACCCATCGACCGCCTCTTCAGGCGCCGATGACCTTCAAAGTCTCTAAACACCCTTCGAACTTTGCTCCAAGTAAGACTTTAGTTAACATGTCAGCTGGATTAACCGATGGGTGTATCTTGATCACCTTCACATCTCCATCTGTGATTATATCTCTAATGAAGTGAAACTTGACCATAACATGCTTTGTCCTTTCATGATGCATGTAGTTCTTCGCTAGGTATATCGCACTTTGTGAATCACAATAGATCGCTACTGCTTCCTGTTTAAACCCCATCTCTTCATAAATACCTCTTAACCAAATCGCTTCTCTTACTGATTCTGACAGGGCCATATACTCTGTTTCTGTTGTAGATAACGCCACCACCTTTTGCAGTGTGGACTTGCAGTTGACTGTATTTCCCCCAACAGTGAAGACGTATCCTGAAATTGACCTTCATCGATCCAAATCAGTTGCAAAGTCTGAGTCGCAAAACCCTTTGATTATGAAATCTGCTTCCTTTGTGAAAAGTTAAGTTGACCCCTGCAGCTCCTTTTATGTATCTCATAATCCATTGCACAGCTAACCAGTGTTCTTTTCCAGGATTCTCCATTATTTGCAAACCAAAACCACTGCGTATGCGAGATCTGGCCTTGACCCAACCATGGCGTACATTAAGCTACCCACTGCACTTGCGTAAGGTATGTCGTCCATCAACTCTGCCTGTTCCAGCTCTTGTTTCTTGTAAAGACTCTGTAATTTGAATTGAGGTCCAAGTGGTGTCTGAACTGCTTTGCAATCCCACATATTAAAAGATTTCAAAACTTTAATCAAATAACCAACCTGTGACAATGTCAAAACACCTTTCTTTCTGTCCTTGAATATGTCCATACCCAGAATTTTCCTTGCAGCCATAAATCCTTCATCTCGAACTATGACTTCAGTAAATTCTTCAACTCATCGATCACATCCATTTTCTTTGATGCAATTAACATATCATCCACTTATAAATGTAGATAAACCATATTGTTTACCTCAGTTCCTTTGAGATAAACACATGGGTCATAATCACTTCTTTTATACTTCTGCTTCACCATAAAACAATGAAATCTGTAGTTCCACTCTCTCGAAGATTGTTTTAATCCATACATCGACTTCTTAAGTAGGCAGACTTTATCCTCCTTACCCTTAACCACGTAGCCTTCTGGTTAGCTCATATAGATTCTCTCATTAAGAACTCCATGTAAGAAGGCAGTCTTGACATCAAGCTATTCTAACTCCATTTCTTCGTTAACCACATCTGAAAGTAGCAGTCTAATTGAGACATGCTTGACTACAGGTGCAAACACATCATTATAATCCAATCATTCGATTTGAACAAAACCCTTTTCCACTAATCTAGCCTTGTGCCTTGGTTTCTCAACCCCTGGTATTCCTGGCTTGAGCTTATAGATCCATTTGCATCCAATTACCTTCTGCCTTTCTGGCCTGTCTATTAAATCCCAAGTGTGATTCTTGTGAAGTGAATCCATTTCTTCATCACTGGTTGAGTTCCAAAGATCTATGTCCTTGCTTCGTTGTGCTTCAGCAAACGATCTTGGTTCTTCAAAGTTGATCATTTCTGCACTTGTCAATTCATAAGCTAGAAAATCTGCATCTTCAAACTTAGATGGTGGCTTTGATTCTCTTCTTACCCGATCCCTTGCCAAAAGATAGTCAGTCAAGTCTTCTGTACCCTCTTCTGAGTCATTTCTTGTTTCAGTGTTAGCCTCAGATTCTGTTTCTGTATCCGTATCAGTAGAACTGGACTCCTCTTCTTGTCCTGAAGGATCATATTTCGAATCTGCTCCACATTGATTTGACGTGCCCCCTGGTGGTTGTACCTCACCCAGAACCTCTTCTAGCTCATTTCTGAAAGTAACTCTCCTCTTAGTACCCTCTTGCTTTGTCTGCTCTTGCTTGTGTTCATTTGTTCCCAAATCCTTAAACAAGTTCTCTTCATGGAAAACCACATCTCTGCTGATTGCCAATTTATGTTCTTCCAATAACCACACTCTATAGCCTTTTGTTCCTTGTCCATACCCAAGGAATATCCCTTTAGTGGCCCTGGGACTTATCTTTTCTCTTACGCTATGAACATAGGCTATGCATCCAAAACTCCTGAGATGGCCATAATCTGGAGTTCTTTCAATCCATATTGCTTCTGGTATCTCAAAGTCAATCGAAGAAGATGGTGTTCTGTTAATGATGTATACCGTGTAGAGGCTGCCTCAGCCCATAACTCTCCCTTCAATCCTGTTTCAGATAACATGCTTCTCACTTTGTCCATAATTTTGCGATTCATCCTCTCAGAAACACCGTTTTGTTGAGGTGTGTAAAGGCATGTCTTATGCCTCTTAACCCCTGATTCTCTGCATAGCTCATCAAATTTGTTGTTACAGAATTCCAAACCATTGTCTGTTCTTAGACACTTCAGCCTCCTCCCTGTTTGGTTTTCCACTAGCAATTTCCAATCCGCAAATTTCTGATAAGCTTCATCCTTTGTCTTGAGAAAATAAATCCATGTTTTCTTTGAGAAGTCATCAATGAATGTGATGAAATACTGAGCTCCTGACAAGCTTCGGGTTACATCAGGAGATCCCCACAAGCCAGAGTAGACGTATTCAAGTATACCTTTTGTGGTATGCTTAGCCTTAGAAAAGTTTTGTTTGTGTGATTTCCCAAGTGTGCAGGCTTCACAGAAACCCATATCTTTAACTTCTTCTTTTCTCAAGTAACCCTTCCTTCCCAACGTTTCCATAGACTTCTGACTCATATGTGCTAGTCTCTTGTGCCATCTTCTTGTCATATCTACTGGTTCCTTAGTCAAGTTCAGCTCGGGTCTTCTGACAGAGCCTTGAAGATAGTAAAGTCCTTGATTGTATTTCCCTGATAAAACCTTCTTACCCCCTTTGTAGAACTGAACAACATAGTCTCCACCACTGTATTTGCACCCTGATTGTTCCAGCTGGCTGTATGAGATTAAATTTCTTCCCATGTCAGGTATGTACCTTACATTGCTCAAGGTTACCACATAACCATCAAGATTGTCTATGGTTATGTGTCCCATTCCTTTAACCATACAAGTAGTGTTGTTTCCCATCAAGACTTTGTTCCCTTCGAATTCCACTAAGTTTGACGACAACTCCTTCCTAGGTGTGATGTGAAAGGTACAGCCTGAATCTAGTACCCACTCATCTGTTGATGCAATAAGACTGGCTGTTAGAGCAATCGGCTCTGGCAAAGTTACTGCCACATTTGCTGAATTTCCAGGTTTTGATTGTTGACCCTTCTTCTTTTTCTGTGGACAATCTCTTTTCCAGTGATTCTCATCACCACACACCCATCAGGCTTTAGTCTTTGGCTCATTCGACTTTGACCTGTTCTTTTTGTTGCCATTCCATTTCCCATTCTTCCCCTGATCATTCTTGTTCTCTGACCTGCCCCTAGTCTCAACGTATTGCCCCTCTCCACCTGATTTTCCCTTGTTCAACAGCCCTTTCTTCCTCAGCTCAGCTCCTTTGCATATGCAGAAGTTGTAACTTCTCTTAAGGCCAGAATGTCTTTTCCCATTCCATACTTAAGAGTATGTACTAACGGCTCATATAGAGGAGGTACACCTGACATAACTTGTATATCTTGGTCTTCTTCAGATATTGTAATGCCGATGCTAGCTAGATCAACAACTAGCTTTAGGAATGAATCAAGATTTTCCTCTATGGTTTTGTTTTCCTCCATCTTGTAACTACCAAACATTTGCTTAAGATATATTCTGTTTGGTAGGGATTTTGTTTGATAGTCACTTTCCAATGCTTTCCACATATCCAGTGCTGTTGGGTCATTCATTATCTTGTGTAGGATAGCATTACTTAAGCAAGTTCCCAAGAGACTTCTCACCCTCAAATCCTTGTCTGCCTTCTTCGGGTCCACTTTTGCCTCTGTCCCGTCTTCTTCGTTTCCTTTACCAGACTGTGTAGTTATATCTTCTTTCAAAACATATAGTAGACCCTGTATCTCTAGTTGACCAAGCAATTTGTACTTCCACATGCCGAAATCTCCCTTTCCATCAAATTTCTCCATCTCGAATCTCCCTGGCGTTGGATCCATCTTTGCTGATTAATGTGTCTCCCTTTTCTTTCACCTGCAGATAAGAGAAAAAAACAACAAAACCACACAAGGATCACAAGAATACATGATGATTTCCACCAAGAAGAAGGTAATCTGGAAATTTAATCAGTAGTGAAAAAGATTGAATGAGTCTGAGATACTCCCCGAGTTCTTATCCTGAACTCGATTGAACAAACTCGTGATCGCTCCTTGATTCACCAGGTTCCGTGAATCAGATCCTGCGATCCCCTCTGCCTCCAAGCCTCGTAAGTCTTCTTGCTTCTGGTTTTTCGTGAATTCACCGCGTCGAATCCTTGATCAATTCTAACATTTGCTCTGATACCAGTTGTTGAAGATCCAGCTTGATTTCAGCTCACGATTAGTCTTGGAATCAAGACGTCTCTCTCTCGCAACTCTCAGATTGTGTTCGCGACTCACTCTCTACGAAATTGAAAGAAGAAAAGCAATGACACAAGACGATTATAGAGTTCCCCAAATCAGGTACATCTCTCTTCAAGATCTTTCTCCTGGAATTCACTATGAGCACAGTTTACAGAAGCTTTCTCCGAAGAGATACAATGGAGGATTCAAGAAGAAGAAGATACGAAGAAGATAAAGTTTGTTACGAATCTTCTTCCGTATCGTCAACTTCTTTTTAATGTATTTCCTCCTGTTGGGCAAGCAACATAACCTAGGCCCAACTGCTTCATGTATTTTCATTTGGGCTTTATCACTTTTTAGCCCAACTTGCTCACTTGGGGAGAGATACGAACCATTCCTCACACACCCGCTGACACTTAGTCGGAATGTATTAAACTTGAGACTAGGCAGTGTGGTACATACCCCTTACAGGTCACTGCAGTTCACTCTATAGCACTTATGTGCGTTCTTACTCGAGACCGACCGAATAGCCGATGACGTATATCAAAAAAAAAAAAAAATCTTTGCAAATGGTTTCTAACATGATTATATGATCAATTCAGTCCATCTTTGACTTTACGTGGATTTGGAAAAAAAAGTGCACTAGATATTTCTTTGCAAATGGTTTCTAAGAGGTTTCCTTTGATCTTGTAAGTTTTCGACAAAGTTGCAACCTTTTTTCCTTCTTACCAAGAATAATAAATTGTTGGATTTACATGAGACAAAGAAAGTTTTGCACACGATAAGTTAGTGTATACTCTAAAGCTGTTGTCCATTTGAATCGTCAAAAAGATGTAGACGTAATTAATAGTCAGCATAAAACACAATTGACCGGCGATTAAATAGGGACTAGATGTATACATCATATGGGTGTAACATTAACATATGCTTTTTTATTAAATTATTATACACATGTAATCAATGTTGTTAGTTGGAGATCTACACAAAAATAAAAGTCAACAGATCTATTATTTTTCTTTACATTTCACAAAGCAAACTTGGCCTACTTACATAAATAAACACCATCTAGAGAAAGATTCAAGAACACACCTAACAAAAAAGAAAAACTCAACCTTTTCCCACAGCACACCACCATGTTTAGAGCCATGAGTACCAGGAAAATCCACGGCGGCTACGAAAAGCTCGGCGAAGAAGAACCGAGATTGAAGAGGGTCACGAGCGTTCCGGCTAGTGTTTATGGTAATTCAAGAAACCCTATTCAAGAGGTGAAGAAGACGCCGACGGCGAAAGCAACCGGTGGTTCTGTTCATCCTTTGCTAAGTTTCTTCGACGTTCGTTTTCAGAGGAAGCAGAAGAAGGCGACGAAGAAGAGTTTGGCTACGGCGAAACCGGAGTTCGCGAGGTATATGGAATATGTGAAGGAAGGAGGTGTGTGGGATCCGAATTCTAACGCACCTGTGATTCATTACAGATAGATTCGATGAAGGAAGATGAATAAAGACTTTGTATATTGTTTTTTCTATATAATCTATGAGGAAAAAGAAAAACAATTCGTGATGAAGATGGATCAAACTAAGAATATCATGTTTTACGAATTGATGTATCAAAACGTTGAGTGTTTAGTACACTTTCATTGAGTTCTCAAGAATAAGATCCAATAGCTTTTTTTAATGACTAATAACTTGGTTTTGAATTTTTATTTATTTATTTATAAAGATATGTTTATGAGAATCGAATTAATTCGTAGTTGATGATGTAGAAGGTCCAGAGTTGGTTGCTTTGAATAAGGTTCTATATTCTTGATTTCACACCTTTAGCTTTTGTTTTGAATAAAGGGAAGAGAGTTTCAAATTTTGAATGGCAAATGCATTTGATTTCTTCTTCTCATCACATAGTAAAGTTTAGAAAAATATTATAATAAGATAGTCTCCTTTATTTGGAAGACATGATTTTAAAAACAAAATTCTGTCAAAACAAACAAATTTTAAATACTATTATAAGCGTGGCTAGGGCTAGGCGTTCGGGTATTCGTTCGGGTTCGGATATTTCAGATTTAGGTTTAGAGGATCCGTTCGGTTATTTTAAATCATCGGGTCGAGTTCGGTTCGGATTCGGTTATAACTGAAATAACTATGATTTCAGATAAATTCAGGTAAGTTCGGATAAAATTGGGTATTTTTACCCGAACTATGAAGAAAACCCAAAATAATATCTATAAAGTATAGTTTTTATAAGGGACATACACGACTTCGGATCACTTCGGGTATGACTCCAAATTTTGGGTTTTATCCGAACCCGACTCGATATCCGATCTATTTAGAGGTGAGACCTGTTCGGATATTTAAAAGGATCCGAACCCGATCCGAACCTGCTAATTCGAGTCGGGTTCGGGTTTCAGATAAAATGCCCAACCCTAAGCGTGGCTCTAGAAAATATGAGAGTCCAGATTTGAAGAAGACAAAAACAACTTTTAAAAAATATTTTAAAATCGTTTTCAAAATGGGCTTTACAGATTCGTGAACAGACAAATTGGGTTAAAAAGTTAAAAACCAAAATTTGCTTTAGGACCTAATGTTGCCACGTCACTGTTTTAATGACGTAATTGAATATTCGAGATAGGGACCAGATCATGACTTAACAAGATCCCTTAGATGACGTCGTTTCGATTAATCTCGAAACCCTACGGTTGAATTATTTACACAAAATACCCCTCGTTAATCGCGCCGACCTTGTTCGTTAGTCATACCGTCAAAGGTTAAATCCGTCTTTTGGAATCTCTCAAAACGACACGTTTGGCTAAAATGTTCGACGACCAAGCCGTAGAGGATTGATTAAAATACAAAATTAAAGATTTGAGATAAAAATAATGAATTTGTTAAGAAATGGGTCGCCAAGAATAGAGGGGAAGGAGAAGGAAGCAAAGAAAAAAAAGAGCCTTGGAGAAGAGGTTTTCTTCTTCCCTCCTCCTCCTCCTCCTCCTCTGCATCTCTTATACGATGCCGTATCAAACCTCTTCTTCTCACAATCCTCGCCGTCGTCTCGCTTCCGTCTAGCCAGGATCTACTTTTCAGCTTCTTCCGTGGAGATCTCCTTCGCGTGCGAGGTAATCGTTCTTTTACGCCTTGGTATTTTCTTTTGGTTATTTTTTTTCGGTTTATCGGCTTGTTGTTTGTTACGGTGGGAAAATTCGTTATCGGAGGATTGAATCTTGGAGGTGTTGTTCTTGCTTCGCGTTGGGAGATTCGACTTTACCTTTTCGTTAGCTTCTAGATTCTCGATTTGCCTGCTTCTTCTCGATTTTAGGTTTTCGTGAGCTGCTTTTTTTTTTCGTTTTTCCCCATATCCTCTCGAAATTCGGCGAGAATCTAAAGTTTTGTTAGGTGGCTTCGTGGTAGAGATGGTGTGTCTTTGCTTTGTACCTTCCCAATAGCTGATTTCTCCCTTACTCCATGTTAATTGCATTTCGTGCTTGTTTCGTTTTCATTTCTGATTCGATTTGAAATGACGAAAGCTCTTGTGGTTTCATCTCTTTAGCTATTGGCGTCAAAGAGAATTTACTAATTTGAATCTTCATTGATGCAGAGCCATGCCTACTTTTTCTGCTATTGCTTTGGATAGAATGCTAGAGCCAGGGGCTTCCACATCTGTAGAGACTGTTCCAAGCACAAACTCGTTTTATTCAAAGCCGCTTATATCAAAACTGGAGAAAGGTAAGGGTCAATTGCCTAATGAGAGGACAGTCACTCGTCCTCAGATGTCACCGGCTCTCTACGCCACTCCTGATGCAATTCCTCTCCCCAATTCGCCATCTTCTTTCCCACCGTCACCTTATATCATCAACCACAAATCACGCGGACCGCGTCTTTTGAAAAGCTCTTCTGAGGCTAATGTGGCTTCCCAACAGAAGACCCCCCTGGAAGATGAAACTATTACTAGTGGTACCGACGTAAAGGCTTCACCTCGGAGGAAGTCTACCTCGTTCTCATTTCCTATAAGTGAGGCTACTGAAGAGGATTTTACTAATGGTGTTCATGCTCATCCAGTTGGAAACTTTAATTTTGATGGGATTGTTGATGGTCCTGTTGGGAATTGGAGTCCGCTTGACGGGAAAATTGGGAATGGAAAGTCGGAGTTGGATAATGCTGCCAATGGTTTAGGACGGGAAAACAGTATGACGGACCCTGCCACTATCAAAGCAGACAAGGAGAGTGAGTCTGAAGATTTCTATGACCCTGGTGAATCAGCAAGCTTCACAAGTAACACAGAGGTAGAGGAAGGTTCACAAAGACTTGCTACGCCTGTGGGAGAGTTTTATGATGCTTGGGATGGTACGTATACATTTTCACTTTCTTACATAGTATTTCCTTGTGAGATGGCTGTGAATGATCTTACCGTTCCCAGGATAGTATGATCAATCACATTTTAGAGTCCCTTATCTTTTACCTTTAAGCATTTGGGCCTTTGGGGATATATTCGTACTGTTTCTCTAACTAACACGCAGCAGTAGCCTTTTCTTGTTTTGGAATTTTGTGTGCTTCTTGATATCTTGAGAGACATGATTCAGATTAGTATGAAGGCATATGTCTTTTCCCCTGTATGATTGGGAAGTGTTTTGTAATCCATCTAATACCCTAACGTTGAAGCTCTCTTTTCGTGGTCTTCCAGAACTATCAACCGACAGTGGAATGCAGAGTTCAGTTAACAACATCGAAGCTGAACTAAGGGAGATAAGGCTGAGTTTACTAATGGAAATCGAGAAGAGAAAACAAACAGAGGAGGCTCTAGAGCAGATGCAAATACACTGGCAGAGACTCTGTGAGCAGTTGGCCCAGGTGGGTTTGTTCGTTCCTATCGATCCTACCACCTCCACCAACAACATGAACCTATCAGAAGAATTACGCTGCCAACTCGAGGTTGCTAGGTTTGTCTCCGACTCTCTAGGCAGAGGTATGGCAAAGGCAGAGGTAGAGATGGAGATGGAATCTATGCTCGAAACTAAGAACTTTGAAATCACACGGTTGTCTGACCGTGTACACTACTATGAAGCCGTGAACCGAGAAATGTCCCAACGAAATCAAGAGGCCATAGGTAAAAGAAAATCAAATTATTATTTGTCATTTCTGTCTTTGTTGTTTGTATGTATCTGATCCGCAACTTTGTTGATACACCAGAGGTGGCACGACGAGAGAGGCAGAAGAGAAAGAAGAGGCAGAGATGGATTTGGGGTTCAATTGCAGCAACCATTACTCTAGGGAGCGCGGCATTGGCATGGTCTTACATTCCTGCATCCAAACCATCATCATCCGAAGTATCACAAACTCTTAAGGATGATTAAGTTAAGCCCTCTTGTCTCCCTAATGGGGTTTGATATGAGCAAGAGAAATAAGATCCAGGACGTTTAGCACGCCTTGTGAATAGAAATATATACATATTTGGTTTATTGTTTTAACCGTTCAAGAGGATGTATAGCTCCGAGTAGCTGTAAACACATGTTTCTTTTTTTCTTTTTGCGGTGGCATACCGAGTGACAGCCACCATTCACTAATATTTGGTTCGTGTTACCTTTCAACATTCAATGTTTGCTCTCTAGATCAGAAAGAAGCCTTGACGTGATTAGGGAAATTGAAGTTTTGAAAGAAATCGATGGTTACAATTTTGAGCAATGCTTATTTATCGTCTCTGAACCAGTTAAGTACAACGTAGGCTGCAAAAGCTAGCGTAAAGGTAGCTGCAACAAGAAACACAGATATTTGGAGCAATAGAGATGACTCGAAGGCTTCAATGAGAAGCGAGTTCCACGTTTTGTACCATAAGATGCAGAAAACAGAACCCACGATTGCACCAACCACCACTTGACTGCTTGTGTGTAATTTTTGAGAAACCCTTAACCGTATCTGCAAACATTGTAATTGAGATCAATGCAATTTCATGAATCAAGTGACTAGTTGCTGAAACATGTTAACTGTTATGTAGACTTACAAAATATGAACACAATGCGAGGATGAAGCCGCTAAGAAAGAAAGAGACTTTATTGGTCCCAAGCCATTCTATAACTGCAGATAATATGACCCCCGAGTAAATCCATTGTCTTAAACAGTTTCCATGATAGTGAAAGCTGACTAGTTCAAGGTTTTGAGCTGCTTCTTACCGGACAAAACAGCAAAGACAGATATGAAAGAAATGGATTGTGCGTGAGAAGATGGCATCCCGGGATCAGTTCGCAAGGTTGTAGCAGGCCTCTCTTGGTTAAGTATACGTTTGAGAGCTACAGAGAGAGCCGAATTCGAAACGGATCCAATGATTGCCCACAAGGCTATACCATCATGTCGCAGAAGAATGATGGAAGCAAATAGAGCAGACACTAGCCATTTGCTCTGTCATTTATTGGATAAAACCGGTAAGAAAACACGCACACACAAGATGATACTTTAAAGAGGCATTTCAACGAACACATTGCGTGCATCAAGGAGATTCCATTACTAACCAGGCGATTAACGATGGCTTCAATCCCAAAGTCGGAGACCAACTCTTTCCGGAGCTCCGACGAGCCATTGGTTAAAGATTCTTGCTCAACCGCCCCAAGTTGCTCGTTTCTGCTAGCAAATCTTTTGACTAAAGCGGTCATCGATCTAGCGCCAGAAACACAGAGAGAGAGGAAACCCACGAGGAATGATCGAACTATAGCTCCGAAATCGGATTGAGATTTCTGATCTGAAGGACCAAAGCAGAAAATTGCAGGTGGAAAGGTGGAGAAGGAGCTGCCATTTCCAAAGGAAAATAAAGTCAACGTAAAATCAAATGCATCGCTACTTCAAAAGTAAAATTCGTCACAAAAGTGGGAACTTGAAGATGAAATCGTAAGGCGAAGAAGGAACAGATGCAAATCGGGAAATGAATTGTCTGGTTGAGAGAAAAAAAAAACCTGAGAGCTTCTTCAATCTTCTCCTTCACGTTGAATGTTTTGTTTTGCCCCCAAGGGAATTTTGCAATGTTCGGACGGATCTCTATAATATTATTTAAAAAATATTTTTGAAAATAAACTTTTTTTTTTTAGTTATAACATGAAATGTTATTATAAATAATAATTAATATAGAAAAAGTTATAATTGTTTTTAATAATTATAATATAATATTTTTTTATTTTGTATTAAAGATGTTATCTATTATATATTTTTATATAACAAAATTCATATATATTCAAAAAAAAAATATATTCAAAATATTAATATATTTTTTACTATAATTTATTATATTTTATTTGAATTTATATCAAAATAAAAGTTGAAAAATATTTTACTAATTTTATAAAAAATTAGACACAAGAAAATTGATTTTTTTTAAGAGTTCATGAACTAACCACAAAACTAGAGTCATTCAACGGTGCATAATAGAGTTATATTTTCAAGATTATAAGTTTTACGGGTTAGCCCGAATAATATTTTATTCCAATGTAAAACGGGTTAAATAGACAAATTATTCCGTTTGACAACTCTATCTATAATCATGAGGTAGACATATTATAAAATTCAAATAAAAGCAAATTTTCTTAAATTTTAAACAATTTCTTATAAAAAAACAATCCCGCGCTAATTATAGCGCGAGTTAAATCCTAGTTTTATATTATACTAGGTGATTATTTATATATTCGAAGTATTTGATACTATTATGTTTGTTTATTTTTAACATTTTTCACATTGTCTATGTTTGTATATTTTATATCAAATTACTATAGTTTCATTTACAATAAGCTCATAAATTACACATAAACTCAACTGCATTTGCCTCTGAAGGGTTGTTGTATATATTCGATGTTTTTCGAGACCATTCTCCGCGTCCATATATAAGAATATAAATTATTGAATTATTTTGAGATGTATATGTGAGACGTGGCCAAAACTAAAAAATATTACTTGTTGCATGATAAGATTATAAGTTTAAAAGGGATATTATCTTATTTTAAGACATTATTGAGTATCTTATTTTATTGAGTAATTGATTATATATATTAAAATATTCTAATGTTAAGAGTTATGACTTTGTCATTGGAACCAAATCGATGGTATTTATGTACAAGTTAATATTTAAATGATGTTTTTAAGATTATAGCGATGAGAACATTTGGAAGATTTTGTGTGTGACAATAGTTTTATTGGACGTATGAGTTTTTAGTGTATATCATTAAGTGTATTCTAACGTTTGTATTTATTGTTTGTTATGTGTTTTATTTTTCGTTTGTAGGATAATCATTGTTTATTAACATTCTTGTTTAATTTTTTAGAGAGACGTCGGGCCAGGCCCGTCTTAGAGGGGGTGGCGAAAGGGGCCCAGGCCCTAGATCCACAAATTTTTTTTTTTCCTCTATATATTTTTTTTAAAAAGGCCCAAAAAAAAATTTATATAGGAAAAAGGCCCAAAAATTTGAAAAAAAAAAATTTCATAGTTAAAAGGCCCAATTTTTTTTGTTTTGCCCTAAACTTTTTAAAACTTAGAGACGGGCCTGCGTCGGGCGATAAAACAACACAAGTAATGAAATATAAATAACTTATAATTGTGCAAACTCAAAAGGTCAAGAAAAAAACAATAAAATAACTAAATAATTTTGGACACGTGGCGCTCTCTCCATTGATACGTGGTGCTCAACTGATAGTTTGCCATCTTTTATACTAGGGGTTATCCCGCGCTACGCGCGGGGTATGTCAAAAAAAATTTTTTAATATTTTTTTCATACCGTTGTTTGAGAAAAAATTTATAATATTTTATCCGTTTGTTAATATTTATTTTTATAATTATTTTTTAATGTACAATTTTGACGTTTGTGAAATGTTATATTATTACCTCCTATCGTTTGAGATTAATATATTTTTTCTTTTCAATGATTATTTCTTAAATGGTCAATCTATTTTTTAAATTGGTATTTATATGACTTACGGGGTGGATATTTTTTTTTTTAATCTCAGAGTTACTATTTTCAACATTGGCATTTAAAAAAATAATCATAAAAGAGTTAGTAAATTGTTCTGAAAAGCTTTATATATATTAAATTGAGTTTATTTTCCAACTCTAGCAATTGCAAAAGTGAAGTCTATCAAGCACACGCAATATGATCCAAGTTTTTTATATTATTATTAGACAATATAGACTAAAGATTCAAGTTAGTTAATTTTTAGTCTATATTGTCTAATAATCTAAATTAATGAACACGATAAGAGTTCATGTGACATAAGTGAAATAGCAACGTTTCATGATACTCACAGTACAATAGAACTGAACTTTACTTTTACATGTGCAGGAGGAGCAGGAAAAGCTGATATAGTAAAACTACATGAGCCCAGCCTAACCGAGAGCTATCTATTTCTCCGACACTTCTCTTACCGGAAAAATGATAAATCCGAGATTTACCCATGCATCTTTGTCTCATCTTCACCGATCCATACTCTGCTTCTTATTCCTCGTTGTATCATTTCACAGCAGTAGAAGACATACTCTCGTCCAGGCCGGAGCTACAAATTTATCGAAACTTTTCGACCATTCTTCTGAATCTTTGGAGTCGATTGGTTCATCACCGAGCTTGGTGAAAGTTGAGAGCATTGGATTGTCTCAAATTGCATTCATGTATTTTCATCCTCATAATCTATTGTCTGAAATTGCATTCCCATATCTTCGTCATCTTAATCTTTCATTAAAATTTGGAGCTATATAAATTTAAGAGACAATCTAAAATTTTAAGCCTTATTACCCTCAATAGTTAACATAATGTTACCAGACCCTTTAGATCATCAAATCTCTATGCTACATCGACCTCCTTCACTTTATGCATTATGAATTTGCTTAAAGATACTCTATGGTTTGTGCATGCAGTCATGGAGGAACACAAATTGAAACAATCATTTGTTACAGTCATTGATAAATCACAGACCACCCATAAACTCAATGAAGAAAAATTATAGAGAAACCGAACATGTTAATAACCCAATGTGATTACAACAATTTTGGCATCGATTTCGCGGGAATTAAGTCTCTCCTTTTTACATGAATCTCAAGCCATGTATAATATTACATGAATCCACACTCGATCGATCGCGAATAGGGATCGAACACATCTTCATCGAGTTCCTCTTATTCATCGGTCTTCAAAATAAGGAAGTATCAATTTATCATCGAGAAGCATTGGAACGGAAGATTAAAATCGTATTTTGAGAGAAGGTGAAGAGATACAAGGTGAAACGATTTTTAATCTAATGTGTTAGAATACAACTTGCTCATTGGTAATTTGGTTATAATCTGACATGGCATTCTCTTCTTTATTTTTAAAAAGCTGAGGTGGATAGTATGAGGAATTTCAAATAGGTGTTTTCATATAATATGCTTCAAATAGGTGCTTTCATATAATAATAATATAGATAGATATATTAGATTATGTCCATTCATCTTCATCCACGTGGCATATTGTGAAATCAAAAGGTAAACCAATTCTGAAGACAAATTATTGGGCTTATGTTTCCTCGCACAAGACCCATGTATTCAAATTACGGGCCCATCATAATCATCGCTAAAATACGGGAAGACATTTATGCTATTAAATTTCTCCAGTGGAAAAAGAATATGTCATGTTGACATGAAAAGGTAAAAAGTTACATACTACAATACGTTAAAATTCGAATATAACCTAAATAATGTATCAACGGTGAGAAAGCCGTGTACACGTCGTTTTATTCGGAAGAATAATTTAAATCTTTCAGCGTTTTTAATTAGAACAATGTTGTTTTCTGTGGAATTCTGTAGACAGAAACATATGAACTAAAATTTGGATATATATATTAAATATAACATATTGATAAAGTTTATATACAAATATGGAGGTCGAATATGCCTTAAGGAACTTCCAATATATGATCAATTGAAGATATGTATATGGAGGTCGAATATGCCTTAGAATAATTTTCCACGTATGGTTTACGAAAATATATTGGATAAAGTAATACAACGACAAAAAGGAGAGTCCTAAGGTTCAAAAAAAAAAAAAAGGAGAGTGCTCTTTATATTTTGACCAATTGTAATCAGATTAAACTACTTTACGTATGCTTATAGTCCATCTCTTTTTAGCATTGAAATATTAGATTGTTGTACAAATGATCACTTTTGAAAACAGTTTTCTAACCATTTTTAGAAAGTGTTAAAATATCTGACATTTTGTGTACTGTACATATGTTGACTTTTTTACAAAATGATGATTTTACCCCTTTATTAATATACAAGTGTACTGTATATATGTTGACTTTCTTGCAAAATGACGATTTTACATCCTTATTGATATACAAATGTACAGTACGGCGCGAAAACAAGCGTCTACAGTACACTCGTGTATCAACATGGGGTAAAATTGTTATTTTGTAAGAAAGTCAACTCATGCATTGTACACAAAAGTGTTAGATTCTTAAAGAATGTTTGGAAAGAGTTAGAAAAACTAAAAAGGTTTTGAAAAAGTGACTTTGTGTGCAAATACTCCTTGAAATATTCACGCTTATGTGTAAAATAATTTTTCTCGTTCTTTTGTCGTCTAGAATATTATTTTAAAAAGTTATAATTTAATCTAATATCTATTCTATTACTAATAAAAGTTGATGTTATAGGCCTCTAAGAGCGTCCACATAAGATTTTAAACGATCAGTATTTTAATTAAAATTTAAATAATATCAAGAATTCCAAAAAATTGTATCTCTTAAAATGGAAATAAATATCAAAAGAGCTAAATGAAAAAAAGAAAAAAATTATCTAAAAGGAATTAACTTGACATCTATGCTAACTCTATGGAAAATCAACATAAAAAGCTTAACAAAAAAAGAGGAAATTATATGTCAAAATAAAATCTTATACTAATAAACATTAATGCTATATGCATATAAGAATGTCCATCTAGAATTTTGAATGATTAATTAAAATATGCCAAATCAACATTTTAATTAAATCTTTAATAATGTTAAAAATTCTAAAAAATCGTCTCTAAAAATGGAAATAAATATATAAAAAACTAAATTAACAAAAGAAAAAATTATTTAAAAGAAAATTAATTTGATATCTATGATAACTCTATGAAAAATCAACATAAAAACACTTAACAAACAAAAAAAGAAAAATGAAATGATATGCCAAAAAGATCATGTGTATTAATATGGAAATAAATATCAAAAGAGCTAAATTAACAAAAAAAAAATAGAAATAAATATCAAAAAGCTAAATTGACAAAAGAAAACATTATTTAAAAGGAAATCAACTTGATATTTATGCTAACTCTATGTAAAATCAACATAAAAAGGTTAACGAACAAAACAAGAAAAAGAAAATTATCTTATTATATAAAGCTGGATCCTTCGACGTGAGTGTGACACGTATGATAATTATAACTCACAAGATCGTGACATGTGTCACAGTTATTAATTTAGATATTGACATGTGTTAATTTAATTTTAAAAATTAAATGAATTAAAGTAAATGTTAAAAAAGATTAAACTAAAAAAAACAATATTACAAAAAGAGAAAAAAGAATAAGTAAAGAAAACTTAGTTAAAAAAAGAAAAAACAAGAATAAATATGGAAACTAATAATAAAGGAAAGTGACAAAAGAAAATTTAAAAGGTTATAATATACAACCACAACCAAAATTAAAAAGGAAAAATTATAAATATACTCTAAACTTAAAAGGAAAATTATTAATATACGACCAAACTTATAAGTTTATAATCCTTTCCATTATGACAAAATAAAACTTAAAAAATAAAAATTATTAATATCTATCTACTATATAATAGTGGGCTAACTCTCTCCGACAGTTTGCCACGTCTGCGCTGGAGAGAGTGACACGTGTCCCATTGAAATAATTGCAAAAAAAAAAAACCTTTTTCATCCCCTTCTCAAGCCATAAAGAAAAATAATGGGTTAATTAAAATCTTCAGGCCCGGCCCAAATAGGGTGGGCAGAGGTGTCATGGCCGAGGGGTCCGAAATGTTTTGGACAAAATTACATACAAAAAGGGACCTGAATTTTTTTTGTTCTTAACAAAAGGGGCCCGATTTTTTTTTGTTCTTAACAAAATGGGCCCAAATTATTTGTTTGCCCGGAGGTCCCAATTTTGGTTTGGCTGGGCCTGGACATCTTCTTAGA
Source organism: Eutrema japonicum (assembly GCA_030161315.1). Lineage (NCBI taxonomy): Eukaryota > Viridiplantae > Streptophyta > Magnoliopsida > Brassicales > Brassicaceae > Eutrema > Eutrema japonicum. The sequence continues at coordinate 48,522,366 of BSQW01000013.1, forward strand.
GATTTTAATGTATTAAGTACGATGATGAATCTCTTCTCCTCTACGTTTTGTTTCCCTCTCCTAATCTCTGCAATTTCATCAATCCCTTCTCCACAACTGGTGTTTCCTCTCCTAATCTCCCAGTCTCGCTGCGAGGAGGAAGAGCAACGAAGTTCAAAGTTCAATAGTTTTTCGCCTGACGACGTGTTATACTCGGATTCAGATGCTCGCCCAACCATTTCAGGTGCATTTCCCATTCAACTTCTAGAGTCTCTCTACCTTCACTCACGATTTCAATTTGTTTTCTGGTTATTATCACCGACTGATCTGCAATTTACTTTATTGGTTTATCCCATAGGTATAACTTATGCTCATATCCCCATGCTCTCTTTTGACACCGTCGAGGTTTTCATCGGAAAGCTGAATTGTGGAGAGATGTCGATGCGAAGCGACTCGACTCGATGTGGATAGGGAAGATACCGAGCAGGCGCATGCATCTGCAGATTGTCTGCTGCTCTCTCCATCGCCTCCAAAATCGGGTACTCCTCCTTGGCATGTAACTCACCAATTACTTCTCTCATTCTATAGCTCTTAACCTAAATCTCACAAGTTTCGGAAGTTCGCCTCCCATGATTAGCTGAGAATAGTATATACTTTGGCTGTTGCTGTTCGATTGACTTGCGAAGAAAGGGTATGATATATGTACTTTTGAATGAGCTTTTGTTTTTGAGGAGTGGGAAATTTTATCTACTTGTGAGTTATGCAACTATCTAGGCCATATGTTTGGATTTCTCTTTTGAGCAAGTAGATCTTTCATTGAGCCCCAATTTGTTCTCCAATTTAATCAGTCATCTAGCAGGTCATACTGCGACCACTACAAGAAAACACAGTTTTGTGACCACTTTTTGCGATTTTTTTTTTGTCACAAAAATACGGGACGAAAGTGTCACTAATTTGCGACTATTTTGCGAATACTCGCAATGGAGTGGCAAAACAGTCGCAAATTAACGACGAAACAGAGGAGTCAGAAAAGAGTCACAAATTTGTGACTGATTTGTAGTTTGACTTTGTAGTCGCAAAAGTAGTCCCAAATTTGTGACTGATTTGTTTCGGTTTTGCTACGTACTCCAGTCGATTTTTTTTAAAAAATTAACGACGAAACATAGTAGTCACAAAAGAATCGCAAATTTGTGACTGATTTGTAGTCTTAATTTGTAGTCGCAAAAGTAGTCCCAAATTTGTGACTGATTTGCTTCGATTTTGCCACTCCAATCGATTTTTTTTAAAAAATTTCATCAATATATAATTGTAAATATGTTAATTTGTACGTTTTTACATAGATTATAACTACTATATACATTGAATCATGTTAACAGAGAAAAACACTTTTAAATTCCCATATTTTAAATTTATGTTTGTATATTCTCAAAAATGTAGTAAGTGTATATGTGTTTTATATGAAATGATTTTGAAAGATAGATTTTTTTTCAAATTTTACTTACCATATCTTAGTGTACTGTTTAAATAGAGAGTTGTAGTGTTAGAATTAAAATAAGAATGATTGTAAAGTCATATTTAGAATAAGAATGATTGAAAATTTAGAGTTTAAGGTATAGATTTGTGATTTATTAAGTATCGTCACAAAACAGTCACAAAAGGGTCCCAAATTTGCGACCGTTTAGCAACTCCATTCGATCTTTTAATAGTAGTCACAAAAGCGTCACAAATTTACGACCGTTTTGCAACTTTACTCGATTTATTTTATAGTAGTCACAAAAGAGTCCCAAATTTGCGACCGTTTAGCAATTCCAATTTTTTTTAAAAAAAGAAAATCAACAAAATAGAATTGTAAATATGAAAATTCATACGTTTTTACATTGATTTCAACTAATATATACACTAAATCTTCATAAAAGTGAAAAAAAAACTTTTCATTTCAAATATTTTAAACTTATGTTTGTATCTTCTCAACAGATGTAGTAAGTGTTTCATGTTATTCACATGAAATGATTTTAAAAGATTTATATATTTCATAATTTAGTTATAATATGTTAGTTTACAATTTAAAAAGGGATTTCTACTTTAGAATTATAATAAAAAAGATTATAAATTCATATTCAAACTTTGATGGCTCATAAAATTTAGGGTTTAGGGTATTAATTTGTGACTTATGAAACAAAGTCACAAAATGGTCACAGATATGAGACTCATTTGCGACTGATTTGAGAATAGTAGTCACAAATTTGTGAAAAGCAAAAAATAAGTTTTCGAGCCTAATACATATGTGAGCGGCAACACTTAGCCAAAAAAAATTAAACTCAGCGCCATTACTCTTTAAAAAACCAAACAAACTTTGACAAAAAAAGAAGAAGAAGAGGAACTTATCCCTTTTCTCTCGTCTCTCTCTAACCCTAAGCTAGCCGCTGCCCTTCTTCAACCTCCAGCACCGGCTTCCGTCCGAGGTGGAAGTGATTGAAGCTCTGGAAACCTAAACATCCTAACTTCCTCCTTCGAACCTCCGCCGTATCTTCTTTTTCATCTTTGAGCAAACCTGATGCATCGGCTCCGACACTTCCGTTGCCAAGGACCTCGGCGATCGAGCCATTTTGCTGTTTTCTTGGTGTGTTTAGAGTCCTCGTTCTCTCTCAATCGACCGAAGTTGGGTCCCCGAATGAGCCAGATTTTTCATTATCTTCTCTCTCGTTCTCTTCTTTTTCTCGTCTCTGACGGCTCTGGTTGGTTATCGTGCAGGTGAAATTAGATCCATCAAGGCCATCGAGCAAGGATAAGCATACGCTTTGAAGATGCTGATGTTCTGGGTTAGTTGGTTTTATGATTCTAATATCTTTTTGACCATCTCGATTGTTTGTTTTCTAACCTTATTAACATCTTTGCAGGGACTTTCCGGTTTCGGTTTCTTTGAATTTACAAGTCTTTGTCTTCTGTAGCTCGTTGCAGCCCATTGAAATCTCCAAGCTTTTTCCTCTCACACAATCTTAATGTTTACAAGGTCAGAGTTTTTTTTTCTTCTTCTTGTTTTTGTTTATGTTAAGAATTTGCATAGTATTATTTCATAAGACGATTATCCTGATTTTGGTTAGGCATGGTGGACTAGTTTCATCTTTTTGTTAATATATGAAAGTTTTGATCTTTTTTTTTTTGGCATTTGAAGAATTGTTCTTAGTTTCTGAATTATGTTTTAATTTTGCAGATAAATTTTATTTATTTTTTATGGAAATGATCTGTTACCTTGAGTTTGGGAATGCACAATGCAATATTCGAAGAATACAGTTTTCTTTGAGGGACCTTTTATATCACTTTCTCAGACCAAATCGAGGAGAACATGTGCTTTCTATGTTTTGGTTTTTGATATGAGCTAAATTTCTTGCTTTAGCTCTAGTGATCGGTCCTGTGTATTTGGTCGCTATGGTGAAAGCAAGAAGGATCAAATTTTAACTTAACTTCCTCTTAACCCTAATTCTCTCTTGGAGATTAAAGTTAATGGTTGGAAGATAATTCTTTATTGATCATAAGAGTCCTTTATATAGGCACGATACAATCAATATTCCTAAACCCAAAAGGAAGATACTTAAAAGCTAAACTTAAGAAAAAGGAAAAACACCAAAATTATAATCCTATTGTAAAAAGGAAAAAATCCCAAAACTTAAATCTAACGTGAAAAAGAAAAAGCACCAAAACTAATTAAAACTTAATTAATTAAAAGACATTAACCATAATCCATATCATTACTCCCCTCCTCGACTAGGAGCTTGTCCTCAAGCTCCAACTTAGGGTATGCCTCTAGAAGCTTCTTATACTTATGAGATCCTCTTCGTTCTATCTCCAATACCAAAGACGGTGTCTCATAAAGCGTTTCCAATGATTGAGATTCTGGTTTTTGTAAAACCATACTCAAAGAAAGAGAGTTTTTGGTTGAGGACAAATCTTTCACAATCGGAGCAAGAAAGTAAGGCAGAAAATAAGAATTTATGGTCTGCATGCTTTCCTCCATGATTTCCTCTCTGTTCATCACTTCCACCAACAATCTATATTCTACGACATAAGCAACAGTTGGTATCACCACAACTTTAGGGTTTTGAGGCTCCGATTGCTTCGGCTCAGCCTCCCACGTTGCAGCTTCCAACACCGTCGTGTAGTTAAGATCCTGGTTTTGAAGATTTGGTTGCTTCGCCTTAACCACTGTAGCTGCAACTTGTAACATGTTTGAGGACAAGCTGCAGCTCCTGATCTCCTGCTTCAACTCTTTGAACTCCTGTTTCAATTCATGTTTCATGTCGGACATCTCCTTCAGGATTTTGTTGAGTTGCGCCATAACGGAATCCATGTCTACCGTAGAATCGTCTGCTCTGATACCAAGTTGATATGAGCTAAATTTCTTGCTTTATCTCTAGTGATCGGTCCTGTGTATTTGGTCGCTATGGTGAAAGCAAGAAGGAACAAATTTTAACTTGACTTCCTCTTAACCCTAATTCCCTTTTGGAGATTAAGGTTAATTGTTGGAAGATAATTCTTTATTAATCATAAGAGTCCTTTATATAGGCACGATACAATCAATATTCCTAAACCCAAAAAGAAAGATACTTAAAAGCTAAACTTAAGAAAAAATAAAAACACCAAAATTATAATCCTATTGTAAAAAGGAAAAATTCCAAAACTTAAATTTAACATGAAAAGGAAAAAGCACCAAAACTAATTAAAACTTAATTAATTAAAAGACATTAACCATAATCCATATCAGTTTCGTTACTTGAATCCCAAAATCAGAAGCTGACATATGCAAGTTTACAAGAGTGCCATTGATGTAACAATTTAGTTTTTAGTATCAGCTTGAGATGTAATAATGCTGCACCGGGTGGTTCTGTTGAAATCAAAAAGCTCAATTTCTTACTCAGTTTATACTTTGTTGTGTCATCATTATGGTTGCTGATGCTTTTATGAATCAAAAATCTCTCAGAAGGCTTCTGCAGCAAGCGAAATGGGACAAAGAAATAGAACGGTCGATTTAGAAATGGAGCAGCAGCAATCTCAAGCCTCTCTCCAACCAGAACCTTGCTTTCTCTTAGGCAGCTTTCTGCAACAACAGGATAATAATAACATCCCTGCCATGGTTGCAACGTTCCTAATTAAGAAGCTCATTCTCTTTAAGACCCAACTTATGACAACTCAGCAATGTTCTACGGTCTTCCTCAGTACCATCATCATCATCATCAGCGTGCTCCGACGAATTTCTATGTTCCCTATGTGGCATTTCAGGCTCCGCCAAGCCAGTTACCTTCTTCTAGCAGTCACGGTGTAGTTGGAGTAAGCTCTGATCATAAGTACGGCATCATCGCCAAGATTCAACCTCTCCTTCATCTTAAAAAGTAACTTAGTAGCTTCTTTTACATTTTTGATTTTCTTTATGTAATATATATATATTTATGTTTGGGATCTTTTCTTACATGTTTGACTAATTTGAATATAAGATTATTGCTATAAAAGATTTGAAATTCAGCATTTGTTTCGGATATTGAATCAGATTTATGGAATTTTTTTTTTATTATTTTATTTTGTTTTACTGGTAGTCACAAATCAGTCTTTAAATTACGACTGATAGTGGGAGTCACATATTAGTCTTAAAATTACGATTAATAATTTCAGTGTCAAAATAGTCGCTTATATGTGATAACATATTGTGGTCACAAAAAAGTCGTAAATTTGCGACCATTATGCGACTACTGTATTTTGCGACCGTTTATTTGTGACTATTTGTTTTGGGACTCTTTTTGTATGTCGCAAAAACTGTGTTTTTTTGTAATGGACATTCAAAGAACTTGAATTGAGTCGATTTAGAGCCTATATCTCTTATGGAATCGAAAAGGTGAAGTGGGTTATTTAAAAATCTTATCAACTTCGACTATGCCTCTTGCTCATCTTCAATAGAGTATTCACATTGCTCTTTCCTTTGTTCGTTGTGAAGTCTGTTTCAGAAAATGGGGTTGAATCGATCAAGAAGAACGTGCCCATCATTAACTCAATGGCATAGATGAAGGTACTAAACCTTACATATCTCTCATTAAATCAATGGCATTGATGAAGGTACAAAAACCCATTGGACATCCAATTTGACGATTAAAAATACAGGCATTGTTCTATTTTCAAAACCCATAGAAGATCAAATCACCAGTTTGATAATAATAGAATAAGAAGAATCGTGATTGATAATGTCGACAGAGAAGAGAAGTTTCAATTTGTTTAAATCAGGTTTTTTGATTATGTTGAATTTATAAGTTCCCAACTTTGGGTCTGATTAATGTGGTCTCTTGTAGTGATCAGAAAAATGTGCTTTACATTCTTCCTCTCTTGAAGTAGAGGTGGCTATGATGGAAAAAAATTCAAGAACTCATCAATACGATTGACACGGAAGAAGGCGGATTTCCCGGCGATGGTGTTGTCGAGTGGAGCGAAGAGTTTAAGTGTATGAGCATAATATCGAATACATAAATTACGAATAATAATGCGAAGAAATAATGCATAGAAATGATTAAGAACAAGAACGACGAAGCGGAGGCGAGATGATCTCTTTCCTTAATTCAAAATATCTCCCGCAGTGTGCCGGTTTTGTGAGATAATGAATCTCAGGATACAACCGCTTGGAGACTATGATCGCATCACCCGATCATAGAATATACGAACTTATTGTTCTACGCTATACTCTCGGACTTACTCTTAAAAAGAAGAAAAGACGAGAGGGATTGAGGAGCGTTGTGTTTCTTCTCTGTGAGAAGTGAGTTATGAGTGAGTGTGAGAAATGAGAAGGGGAGGCTCTCCTTTTATAGTCTCAGAAGACTTGGAGAGGAGGCCAACGCATTAAAGGCTGCATTTATGGCCCTTTGACCAATCGGGTCTCGCAGAGTAATGGAGGGCGAGATTCTCGATTGACCGCACGAATTAATGGGGTGAGATTTGCAGAAAAAATCTTTGACCCATTTAATTTCGAATCTGAGCCAAGATTAATTCGTTTTTGGGCCAAAAACGTTAACCAAAACGCGGCCCAAAAAGAACATCTTTTTGTACATTCACCAAGACCCAAGACCGGTCCGGTCCGGCGGCGGCGCGTGCGTGGAGTCCCTTGGTTCCCTCTAAGTTTTTTGAACTTAGACTCATGTTTCCTCTTATTTATATTAGAGGTTTTTCTCATTGCTTTCCGATGTGGGAATTTGCAATTTTCATTTACTTAGCCATGGGCTATTTCTTTTCACATTTAACAAAACTTAATAAGCCAACGGGCTTTATTAAGTTTTGGTCCAACAATCCCCCACATGAATAGAAATTACTCTAAATGCATGCAGACTAGACTGACTCGATAAACTAGACTTGACTAGACTTGACTAGACTAGACAGACTTTCGAGAGTATAGGCGAAAAATCACTGTGTGTGAGGTGGTAGCGTGTTTCAGCTTTGAACCACTTCATTGTTAATATCTGTCGGGTTTACTTCTCCAGGAGGTGAACATGATGTCTTGAACCACCCGGATTTTTATGTAGACCGAGACAACATGTACAACCCAGTTTCATTTTCTCGTAGAACTTAGTTCTCTATTGTGTTCATTTTGGCCTTGAACTTTGCCTGGTTGATCATGAGTGAACTTGGAGAATATACCCTTTTAGATTCTCCTAGAAACGGCCTCATTTCACACTCACTAGGTGTTTTGCCAGTAGTCTTTGTTTTAAGAAGTATATGTAATACTCCACTGATATATCAAAGCTATGGTCTTATCATTAAACGCTATGCGTATCCTTTTATACATACTTAAGTGGATGTATGTAAGCACTGTTTATCATCTTGGGAACTGAGTAGAGACGAGAAGTCTTTCAGTGCTTGTATTAGATTTTGTTTGATTTGGTTGTCCCTTTGAACCTTACATCTTGGGATCCCTAGTCACGTAGGTGGGGTTTCCATCAAACATTATCTTTAAGTAATAGGCTTTAAACCCATTCCCGTTGATATTTTTCAAAACGCGGCCCAAAATGAACATCTTTTTGGGCCGAGACCCGAGACCTGAGCCCGGTCCGGCGGCGGCAGCGGCGCGCGCGTGGAGTCCCTTGGTTCCCTCTAAGTTTTTTGAACTTAGACTCATGTTTTCTCTTATTTATATTAGAGGTTTTTCTCATTGCTTTCCGATGTGGGAATTTGCAATTTTCATTTACTTAGCCATGAGGTATTTCTTTTCACATTTAACACAGCTTAATAAGCCAATTGGCTTTATTAAGTTTTGGTCCAACATTAAGAGGGTTTGCGCATTCTCTGTTTACAAAGAAGGAGAGTTTCTTCCATGGCTCGTTTCTTTCACCCTCTCTCTCTCTCTCTCTCTCTCTCTCTCTCTCTCTCTCTCTCTCTCTCTCTCTCTCTCTCTCTCTCTCTCTCTCTCTCTTCTTCGAAATCGTTGACTGTGATTATTGACTTTTGTGTCTGGTTTTCCTCTGATGAATGATCAATCATCTTATCGATCTTTATAAAGATTATACATTTGCTTAGTACTTTGTAATTTAGCCCCAATTCAAAGGAATCATGTAAAATTGGGGATTTTGATTCATTCTAGAGATTTTATGGAACATATAACTTTGGTCCATGGTCTTGATCGAGAATTTTTTTTGTAAGAACGAAACTGAAATGAAGATTTGATATGTGTTGTGTTCTTGGATTTGTTATGTAAAGTGAATCGAAAAATTTAAATGAATCGAATTTTTTAAATTTGTTATGTAAAGTGAATCGAATTTTTTTAGGTTTTGTCGGGTATAGGTTTGTGTTTCGGGTCTAAAACGTGGTTTAATAACCTTAATCGGGTCATAATCGGTTAAGAGTCAGGTTTTAGATGGTTAACCATAATTACAAAATAGTAAACCATCTTCAACTGAATTCTATGGGGATTTAAGTCTCAAAAAAAAATTCGGGAGGATTTAGGTATTTAGCTTTGCTTTCATGGAGAGATATACAGAAGGCATAGTTCGGTGGACATCTGGAGGGATATGACAATTTTCGTAGGGAAATAGATCGTTTTCCCTCTTTTATATAATAGATGAGGAGGTAGTATCTTCCATCAATTAAATCCAATTTTTGGATCAAGCGGAAGATATATGATCTGATGGTTTATGCTGCGACAAACAAGGTGGAAAGTGACTACTAATATTTATTTCGTTGTAAAAGTGTATTTCTTAACGTAAATCCTTGTGGATTAGAAGTTGTAAGAATATAGTTTGTAATTATAATAAGAAATTTGTTTCAAAACCAAAAAACAATGGGAAAATATAACAACAATGACAGTAAGACATAATCATGAAACTCTTAACAAAGTTAAAAATCAAAAATAAAGATGGTAAGTAGAAAATAACCACTACATTTTATTGTTCTAATTTTTTTCACACACAATGTAATACAAAGTCACTTCCGTATCATATTTACGTTGGAAACAAATGTGAACAAAGAGTTCACTGTTTGCTTTATGTATAATATATCATAATTCGTAATATTTCTAAAAATTAATATTAAATTATATATGAAAAACATTGTTTAAAAAAATATTTAATATAACGCCCGAGCAATCACCTAGTATATATAAAGGAGAATTATTCAAAGTTAGTAACTTGCAAGATCGTGACACGTGTCGAGTTAATCCATTAGATTTTGTCACGTGTACAAAAAATTTCCAATTAGATTTTGATACATAATATTAACAATAAAGGAAAAAATGTAATCTAGACTTAATCATAAAAGTAAATGTAGCAAATAAAGAAAAATAAAAGTTGTTTTTAGATTAAAGAAATTTATCTTAAAGTTTTGACACATAATATTAACAATAAAAGAAAAAAATATAATTTGGACTTAATCCTAAAAATAAAGTTAACAAAAAAAGAAAAATAAAAGTTGTTTTTAGATTAATAAAATTTATCTTAAAGTTTTTTAAAAAAATGAAAAACATATATTATGTTTATAATAAAGCAATAAAACAATAGATTGACATCATAAAAATGAAAGTAAACAAAAAAAAGTTAAACCAAAAATTATCCTAAAATCTAAATTTAAAAAAGAATAAAAGTTAAAGTTAAAAAAAGGAGATAAAAAAATTTCTATTTTGATTAAGAAAATTTTAAAAAGGAATACAATCCTATAAGGAAAAGAAATTCTAATTCCTCACCTCTATATAACCAATTTGATATTTGCTTTTCAATTTTACAACAAAAAAAACTTTCACTCACATATTTCGTCCGTAAGCTACATCCTCTTCGTTATCTAAACTAGAGGTAATCTTCCGTCTAATTGAAATTATGATGTATGTTATGAAATATCTTCTTTATATACACCCGCTTCATATATCTTCGTTATCTACACCCGACATTATGTTGTTCGTTATCTACACCCGACATTATGTTGTACGTTATCTAAACTAAAAGCTAAATTATGTTGTACGTTATCGAAATTATGTTAGAGAGACATGTCAAGTGAATTGATCAGATTTTGAAACATGTTTAATAAATTTTCAATTATATTTTGATAGATTTTTAATAATTTTCTAATTATATTTTAACACATAATATTAACAATAAAATAATATTTATAATCAATTCATAATCTTAAAAGGTAAAAAAAAATTAGTAGTTATGTTTAGATTAAGAAAATTAAACAAAAATTATAAATAAAAGCCAAAAAATTTTAACTAAAGAAAAAACCATATTTCAGATTAGAATAAGGAAATTAAACAATATATAACAATCCTAAAAAAAAAAAAAAATGAATAAAAGCCAAAATATTAAAAAAGGAAAAACTATATTTCTGTTTAGAATAAAGACATCTTATTATATAAAGCTGAATGTTTCAATGTTGTTAACTTACCTGATCACGACACATATCTAGTCAATGTTGTAAAAAATAAAATCGATTAATAAAAAAGCTGAAAAATTTGGAAAATTTAATAACCGATTCATAATTGGTAATTTTACAAAAAAATAATTAAAAATTATCTTAAAAGACAAAATTAATATAAAAATGGGAAAAAAAAATCTTAGTTTTTCCATTTAGGTTAAAGAAATTAATCATAAAAAGAAAAAAAATTCTAATTTCTCACCTTTATATAAAACTCTAATTTCCATTTAGTTTTTCCATCGTTTTTAAATTTATATTTTATATATTTTCATGGGTGATATATAAGTTTGTTTTCTATTTTTCGTGTTTAGTTTTTTTTACGGGTTATAAAATATTTAATTACAAACCCGCATATATGCGGGTACTTATCTAGTATCATATAATTTATATGTCAAAATAAAATCTATTACTAATAAAAGTTGATGGTATATGCCTATAAGGGTATTGATTTTGCCTACTTAATTGTCTTCTTGATCAAAACTATGTTCTGATGGAATAATAGGAAAAAAAGAACGGCATGAGAAATAATTCACCCATAAATTGAGAAAGACGACTATAATGAAGGAAAAATGACTATGTGTAAACCAATATTCTCAGATATAACATAATGTTTGTTACTTTAATATTATTTGCAATAACCCCTAAATATGATAATTAAATGCTCATTGCTTAGGTTTATGATCTCATCGAAGAACCACTGAAAAGTTACCACAACTAATATGTCACCAGACAAAATTCCTGCTTCTATCTCTCCAATATAAAATTTACAAAAAGTATATTTACTTTGTTTCAAAGTTCATATCATATTCATATATTGTTTTGGTTTCAAAATTATTTTTTTCATAGATGTGAGAGCAAGAGCTGTGTTTATTACATTGCTTTTCGATTTGTAGATTAAATTAAAATTTTGTATTGATTAAATTAGTTAAAGAACGAAAATAATTTTTGACTTTTTTTATTTTTTGTTGTTTTTATAGAAAACATATATAACGAGAATGGAAATGAATATGATGAAAAAAACTTATTCACTCTGATTGGAAGAAGTAAGGTACAATCATTGAAAAATTATTTAAAAGTTACCACAACCAATATGCTACCTGACAAAAGTCCGGTCTTTACATCTTCAAGATAAAACTGACAAAAAATTGTCGATCTTTTGTGATTTTAAATTTGTTTCAAAATTCATTTCATATTCATCCATTGTCTTAGTTTCAAAATGAAAGTTACCACAACAATATCCACGCGTAGCGTGGGTGAAAAACCTAGTATTACTAATAAAAGTTGATGCTATAAGCCTTTAAAACTGTTCACGTAAGATTTTAAACAATTGATTTTATTAGTTCACATCAGCGTTTAAAATAAATTCATATTTGCTAAATATAAAAAATGAAAAACGTCAAAAACAACGAATAATGGAAATTATTCAAAATAACAGCGTTTAAAACAAATTCATATTTGATAAATATAAAAAAGAAAAAACGTCAAAAACAACAAATAAAACATTGTCACGCAACCAACTCTTCCTCTCAAGTCGCGCAACCAACTCTTCCTCTCAAGTCGCCATCGTCGGTTCCAACATCTGTCCAATCTAAAGCCTCGATTACGAGTACGAAATCTCCCTCCTAACCATTGCTTTCTTTTCCTTAATTTTTATCTTAAGAAAAATAAAACCAAAAAGAAGAAAGAAAGAAGAAATCGGGTGAAGAAGAAAGAAGAAATCGGGTCGGGTTGGATTTGGTTGTAATCGGATTTAATTTTGGTTTAGTTTCGATTGTAATCGGATTTAAACAGTAAACCAACTTAAATCATGGTCCGGGTGATTTTACGCTTTGAAATTCTATCATGTGTGTAAATAGGTTTCGATATTTCAAATGGGGGCGAAATAGGTCTTAAACTTTCGAATTGGGAGGATCTGTGTTGAGGTCCAAACTTCGGGTGGATCTACACTTATATCATACTTCTAAGGTGGAAATACGTCGTTTTCCCAAATTCATTCCATTTTCATCTATTATCTTGATTACAAATAACATTGATCATGAATCCCATAACAAGAGCCATGCTTATTAATTTGTTTTCGACCAATAATTAATTAAATATTCACATAGAATTTTAAACAACCACTAATAATTGTCTACGTAAATTTTTGAATTCGAATATATTTGAACATTAAATTGTTAAGTTGATATTGCTTGATGATAAAACGATAAATGAAATTTAAATTTTTTTACGTTATACGCCTTTAAGGGTGTCCACATCAACTTTTAAACAATCAATTTTATTGGTCAACATCAACATTCAAATTTTTTAAAAGTTTCCAAATTCTAATATAATTTATAAAAAATAATAAAATTATGTATAAATTTTCCATTAACAACAAAAAACCAACATGATAGTACATTATGAAAAACAATTAATTTAAAATAGTCGTTTCAATTATATAAAAAACTAAGAATGAATATAATCGTAAAAGATCTTTACATGTGTGTATACACACACGTTTAGAGATCATTTTTTATTATGATGGAATAATTTTATCACCGTTTTTGTTACAAAAATGATTTATTATCTATAAAAATATATATGTTACTTATAAAAGTTGAAATTATTTGATTCTAAGGTTTCCACATAGGATTTTAAAATTTTCAATCCTTTTTCCAATAATTATAATTTACATTAGCATCTAAAGTTTTGCCACTCGTGCATACAAAATTTGCACACGATCGCTTGGAATAGATAGTGCAAAAAGTATCAAAATTTTTTCATTTTCATTTTTCGGACTGAGATTGCCACATATCAATTAATGTATGAGTTCTTTGTTTTGAGTTGTTATATCTGTTATTCATTTTTCTGAAATTTTATGTAACTTGTATTAATTGTCTTCTTGATGAAAGTTATGCTCTGACGGAATAAAAAAATATAACAGAACGACATGAGAACAAATTCACCCATGGATTGAGAAAGACGACTATAATGAAGGAAAAATGACTATGTGTAAACCAATCTTTTCAAATATAAAATAATGTTTGGTATTTCAATATTATTTGCAATGAGTATGAGAATTAAATCCTCATCACTTAGGTTTATGATCTCATCGAATAACCATTGAAAAATTACCACAACCAATATGTCACAAGAAAAAATTATGGTTTCTATCTCTTCAAGGTAAAATTTACAAAAAATATATTTACCTTGTCGGTTTTTTGTTATTATAAATTTGTTTCAAAGATCATTCCATATTCATTTATTGTTTAGGTTTTAAAATTGATTTTTTTCATAGATACGAGAGCAAAAGTTGTGTTTATTACATTGCTTTTCGATTTGTAGATTGAATTTAAATTTTGTATTGATTAAAGTAGCTAAGAAAAGAGAATTATTTTTGAGTTTTTTGCTTTTTGTTGTTTTTTTAATAGAAAACAAATATAACGAGAATGAAAATGAATATGATGAAAAAACCTTACTCACTCTGATTGGAAGAAGTAAGGTACAATCAATGAAAAATTATTTAAAAGTTATCACAACCGATATGCTACCAGACAAAAGTCCGGTCTTTACCTCTTCAAGATAAATTTGACAAAAAATCGTTAATCTTTTGTGATTTTAAATTCATTTCATAATCATCTATTGTTTTAGTTTCAAAATTAAAGTTGTCATGAATGTGAAACCAAGAGTTGTGTTTATTAGTTTTTTTTCAATTTAATAAATTAAATCAGAAATTTTTATTGGTTAAATTAGCTAAGGAAAGAAAATAACTTTTAACTTTATTACATTTTTGTTGTTTTCATAGAAAACATATATAACGAAGATGAAACTGAAGATGGCATTTGCAACAGACTTCTCCGAGTTGGTGAAGATGGTGTCTACACCCGAGGAGTGGCCGGCTTTCGCATTACACTTGGAAGAATTCGTGAAGAGCAAAGAGGTGTTTTCTTTTTTCTCAATCTCACTCATCCCACGCGCAAAGAACTCAATGGCAGACAAGCTATCAAGGAGTGCTCGTGTCTACCCAATAGATATTACTTATGTAAACTCGGTACCCCTGGTTTGGATCTCTGAACCGTTCTAGGTATTTAGGATGTTGACAAAAAAAACAAAAAACAAAAAAAAACTGAAAATGATAAAAACAAAAAAAACTTATTTTCTTGATTTAAAGACGTGATGTATAATATTTTATCTTTGTGTTAATACTATGGTTATTAAATAGCACTTGATTACTTTGTTATACTTTTAGTTAGTTTTGGTATACTAACTTATAAATGTTCAATCATATAATATTTTTTTCAAACAGGACATATATAGATTCAAAACAACACCGTTGAAACTTCACAAACCATATATAATTACAGAGATTAATACTGCAATAATTTTAATATATATTATTACAATCACCATTATACACAAAATAATATTTCAATAAATATAATTGTTCGCATATGATTTTTATCAAGATAATATTAATAACAATACCCACGCATAGCGTGGATGCAAAATCTAGTCTTATTATATAAAACTAAATCGCTCAACATGAACGTGACACGTAAAATAATTCTTACTCGCGAGATTATAACATGTGTCATTGTTAATTAAGATCACGACATGTGTCAAAGTAATAATCTGAATAAAATAAAATAAAAATAAAAACATAAATTAAGATTCTAACTCACAAAATCGTGATATGTATAAAAAACAGAAAAAATAATATAATAATATAAATTTTCCTATAAAACAGAATAACAAAAAAAAATGTTTTATTTAAATAGAAACTAATAAAAAAGTAAGATAAAAGTAGAAACTACAAAAAAAATATAAACTATCAAATTTATATAAGATTTATAATATATAAAATTAGATTAATAACAGTTTGTTATCATGTTTATTGTTTGATAAATAAAAACAGAAATTAAGATTCTAACTAACGAGATAGTGACATGTCTTAAAAAAAAGAAAAATAACAATATAATAATATAAATTTTTCTATAAGACAAAAAAACAAAAAAGAAAAAAAAATAGATTGTGTTTTATTTGAATAAAAACTAATAAAAGATATGTACCAAAGTAATAATCTGAATAAAACAAAAAAAATAAAAACGAAAAATTAAGATTATAACTCACGAGATCGTGACATGTATATAACATTTTTTACAATGGAGCCCTTTCATTCATATAGAGGTGATTGTACCAGGGATGTCAATCGGGCTGGCCCGGCCAGGCCCGGCCTGGTCCGAAACCCGTAAAACCCGCATATATTTGAGCGCGGTCCGAAAAAAATCGGACCTATATTCTAAAGCCCGGCCCGGACAGGGCTCTAAGGTTTTTTTGGGCTTTTCTTTATAAACACAAAAATTCACAATTCTCAAATGAAAAATAATTAAAACAAAATATTTATCAAAATAAATCTAAATTTAAATGTATTATATCAAATCTAATTAAATTTAAAAGCAAAAGTTTGACCAAAAAATAAATAAAATTCAAATAAATTGTATTATCAAATAAAACATAAAATCAAAACACTTCAAATCTGGGTAGTAAAGTTCACATTAGAATCTCCTTCATCGTCTTCTAAATCCTCATCACCATCAAGAGATACAGAAAAAAAAAAGAGTAAAATAATATTAAACTTTTAGAGGTATAAATCATGTAGAAATGTCATTGAAAGTCTATAGATAAAGATTTTAAAAATATGAAATAAATATGGATGAATGATAATGGTACCTGGATCATGAAATGTAAACCCATCCAACCAAGTGCATGTACAAATCAGTGCTTTAACGTTTCTTGGTAAAAGATGATTTCTATATTTATCAAAGACATGCGCACCAACATCAGTGATGCCACTGTAGTTACCGGAATGCTTAGAACATCACATGTCATACGAGGTAACTCACCATAATGTTGTGACTGATACTTCTATCATTATAAAACATTCATGTCTTCATAAAAGTCAGTTCCAACATATCGTCTTCTAAGTATAGAGTCAATTTAGACTTTCCTTCTTCTGGTAAGTTTTTCATACGTTTTGAAATCATATGATAAGTGAACCCAAATTTAATAAAACATACATAATCAAATAGTTCCACTACAAGAAAACTGTCCATTTCCAACGAAAATTTACGACCGTTTTAAATCGATGTAACTTTACGTCGACTTTACGACGAATTTACGACTAATTATGTGTTCGATGTAAAATCGTCGTAAATATGTGTCGTCGTAATTTCGATGTAAATTTACGACTAGTTTACGACGACATTACGACGAGAACATAAATCGTCGTAATATCGATGTAATTTTACGACGAAATTACGACGAATATTTCTTCTGTATATTACGTTGATATTATGACGATTTAACGTCGCTGTTCCCGGTTAGGTAGACCACGTTTTTTAAAAGGTCCACCTACTAAATTTACATCGAATTTACATCGTACGATTCGTCGTAAATCCGTTGGAAAATCGTTGGTAATTATGAAAAAAATTCTATAAATACAGCGTACCTTCAAACTAAAGAATCAAAAAAAAAAAAACAAACAGAAAAAAAAAAAAACAAACAGGAAAAAAATATATATATATATATAAATGTCTATATACGAACTACGAAAATGGATGTATACGCAAAAGGATTCAGAGGGAGATTTGACGGAAGAATTCAAAGAAGGGCTTGAAATATTCATGTATCAGGCCGGGAATATGCAAACAACCCTGGAAAGTGGTAAGATGTTCTGTCCTTGTCGTAAATGCAAGAATACGAGATATATGTTTATTGAGACGGTGTGGAAGCATTTACTAAATAGAGGGTTTATGCCGCAATATTATGTTTGGTATCAACATGGAGAGGGTTTTGAAAGAACTCAAGCAACGGATAGTAGTAGTAATTATCAAGGTCAAGTAGAATCAAATTATCAAGGTAGTTATGATCATG
This sequence comes from Eutrema japonicum, assembly GCA_030161315.1. NCBI lineage: Eukaryota > Viridiplantae > Streptophyta > Magnoliopsida > Brassicales > Brassicaceae > Eutrema > Eutrema japonicum. The sequence continues at coordinate 48,540,177 of BSQW01000013.1, forward strand.
GTCAACATCAATTTGATCAGGGTGCAGATCATGATAGGATGCATGCCATGGTTAATGATGCATTTCATGAAACAAATGCTGATAATAGTACTGTTGAGGAACCCAACGTAGATGCGAAGCGATTTTATGATATGCTAGACGCTGCAAACCAGCCACTCTACGATGGATGTAGAGAAGGTCTGTCTAAATTGTCGTTAGCTGCTAGGATGATGACAATTAAAACTGATCATAACTTAGCTGAGGTTTGCATGGATGATTGGGCTGATCTTATTAAAGAGTATTTGCCAGAGGATAATTTGGCTGCCGAAACATACTATGAGATACAGAAGTTGGTGTTTAGTCTTGGGTTGCCTTCTGAGATGATAGATGTATGTGTTGACAATTGTATGCTTTTTTGGAAAGATGATGATAAGCTGCAGGAATGTCGATTTTGCCAAAAACCGAGATTTAGGCCCCAAACAACTGGGCGTAAAAAGATACCATACCAACGGATGTGGTATCTTCCTATAACTGATAGGTTGAAACGATTGTATCAATCTGAAAGGACAGCTGCATCGATGAGGTGGCATGCAGAACATTCACAGAGAGAAGGAGAAGTGACTCACCCGTCAGATGCAAAAGCTTGGAAACACTTTAACACGGTACACCCTGATTTTGCTAACTCTAAGCGAAATGTGTATCTTGGTCTTTGCACTGATGGATTTAGTCCATTCGGTATGTCTGGTAGGCAATATTCTTTGTGGCCAGTTATCGTAACTCCTTATAACCTTCCCCCAGATATGTGCATGCAAAGGGAATTTCTTTTCCTGAATATTTTAGTCCCTGGTCCCAATCATCCGAAGCGGTCCCTTGATGTATTTTTGCAGCCTCTCATTCATGAGTTGAAACAGTTGTGGTATACAGGAGTGCGGACATATGATTGTTCGAGGAAAAAAAATTTTACGATGCGTGCGGTGCTTATGTGGACAATAAGCGACTTCCCTGCATACGGAATGCTATCTGGTTGGACGACGCATGGGAGGTTATCTTGTCCTTATTGCCTCGATCGGACAGATGCATTTCAACTGAAACATGGTCGAAAAACATGCTGGTTTGATTGTCACCGCCGGTTTTTACCAATCAATCATCCATATAGGAGAAACAGGCGGTTGTTTAGGAAGAACAAAATTGTGCGTGTCCCCCCACCAGTGTATCTATCTGGGGAAGATCTAGAAGCGCAAATAGATCATTTTGGGGGACTAGAAACTGTGAATCGTGGGGGAAATCGGCACACTCCAGCTAATATGCCTGATGGATACGGGGTTAATCACAATTGGCACAAGAAAAGCATTTTTTGGGATCTTCCGTACTGGAAAAATCATATACTGAGACACAATCTTGATGTCATGCACATTGAGAAAAACTTTTTTGATAACATCATGCATACAGTGTTAAACGTGAAAGGAAGAACCAAAGACAGCGGAAAGTCAAGGTTGGACTTGCCAGATATTTGCAACAGAAATGAGTTGCATATAATGAGCAATGGAAAATCACCAGTTCCTATATTTCGGTTGGGTGCAGAACAAAAGGCATCGTTGTTTAATTGGGTTTCATCTGACGTGAAGTTTCCTGATGGGTATGTATCCAATCTTGCTAAATCTGTTGAGAAAGGAGAAAAGCTTTCAGGGATGAAGAGTCATGACTGCCACGTGTTTATGCAACGTTTACTTCCTTTCGCATTTGCCGAACTCCTTCCAGAAAATGTTCATGAAGCAATTGGAGGTAAGATACTTCATCACATATAAAATTATTGAGATTAATTATATATATATATATGTTACAATGTATATAATTTTGTCTTTGCAGGCATCGGAGCGTTTTTCCGGGATCTTAGTACACGCACGTTGTCAGAAGATGTAATTGCACAACTGGCTGCTAATATTCCAATCTTGTTGTGCAATTTGGAGAAGATATTCCCCCCTGCGTTTTTTGATGTTATGGAACATCTTCCCATTCATCTCCCCCACGAAGCAGAACTAGGAGGCCCTGTTCAGTTTAGGTGGATGTACCCATTCGAGCGCTTCATGAAACATTTAAAGGGAAAGGCAAAAAATCTAGCAAGGGTTGAAGGATCAATTGTTGCGGGAAGTTTGACAGAAGAAACTTCACACTTCACTTCATATTATTTCGCTCCAAAAGTCCGTACACGCAAACGGGCTCCCCGACGATACGATGATGGCGGTGTGGGACGAATTTATGCGGTAGAGGGTGTCCCAGATATATTCTCACCAATTGGTCGTCTTAGTGGAAAATTGAAGGAAGTTTGGTGGGATAACGAGCATGACAGGCACAGCGCACATACGTACATCCTCCTAAACTGTGATGAAGTGAGTCCTTTCGAAAGGTATAATAACCAAAATATTTAATTAATCAGTCATTAATAATTAATAATTAATATAATTATAATTAAATGTGTTAATTTTTATGTCTATATATATATGTATTTTGCAGCTTATTTGATACCCAGGTACGAGAATGCATTGAAGGGGTTTCAGATGATGAAATAAACGACCGTAAAGATCGTCACTTTGTTGAGTTGTTGAAGACGCAAGTAAGTTAATATAGTTATAAATATTTCATTTAATTATATCGGCTTTCAATCTAACTTTTACACTTACCATAGGTTGATCATGGCGATCCTGCATATCCATTTTGGTTTCATGAGCTACTCCTAGGCCCCATCGGGAAGATAACGACCGCACCCATGTATTTTACCCGTGGATATGTGTTTCATACATACAAGTATGGCGTTCGTCGAGCAACTACCAACTACGGAGAACGTTCTTTTAATTGATCCACGAAACAGGCAACTTGAATATCTACCTAACGACACAGAAGAAGAAGGCGATTCCGACGAGTTTGAAGAAACTGACGATGATGATGGACCTGAAGATGATGAACCCAATCAAGATGATGAACCCAACGAAGATGATGATTCTGAGTGAAAGCTTATATATATATAGGTAATTTTCGGTTTGTTAGATGTTTAAGTTTTTCTTGTAAAATTATATATTAAACGAAATTACGACGTATTCGGCGATTAAATTCATGATTTTCCCCAAGAATTGCCTGATGCCAAAACAATTCATCCAGACCGCACCGAAACACAGACACCATTTTATAACAACAAATTTATAACTTTATTATACCAACGGATTTACACCTCATTACAACGATTTTACAACGATTTTATCATTACAACGATTTTACATCGATTATCATTACAACGATTTTACATCGATTAGCATTACAACGATTTTACATCGATTAATATTACAACGATTTTACATCGATTAGCATTACAACGATTTTACATCGATTAGCATTACAACGATTTTACATCGTTTATATTTTGGGTTTAGGAGTTGAAAGTTGTTTACCTGCTTCTGATGATCTGGCTAACAAATAATTCTGGGAATCAAGTTTTCTATATTCATAAAGACCAACCACCATAAGTGAAAGATACATAGAATTGGACATATCCTTATATTATGAAGGATTTACATAGATGTCCAATTCTATGAATCATTCACCTATGATAGTTGAAGACTGTCTTTACTTGAAAACAAGATCTTACAGAATTATTTATTGGCCAGAGCATCAGACAAGCAGGTATACAATGATCAACATAAAAACTTAAAGAAAAGTGGATATGAATTTTTTTTTTGAGTTTGCAATGAAGGTGTGGAAGGTATTTATAGAAATTTTTTAGAAATTACCAACGGATTTGCAACGAAATATTACAACGAATTTACATCGAATAGCATTACAACGATTTTACATCGAATTTGCGACAAAATTACGTCGATAAAATGAGATGTAAATAATTAGGTGCCCTATAAAAAACGTGTTCACCAAACTCTGCATGTCAGTAATTTACGACTGGTTTACGACGATTTAGACCTTACCAACGATTTTACATCGATTTTACATCGATTAGCATTACAACGATTTTACATCGATTATCATTACAATGATTTTACGACGAATTCGTAAACCAGTCGTAAACTTACAACGATTTTACGACGAATCCGTCGTAAAATCGTTGTAATACCTAAAATTTAGGGTTTAGGGTTTGGTGTACTTGTTTAATTTTTTTTTAGTTTTTTTAATCTTATATCTTGTTTTACGTAAGTTATAATCATAGTATAAACAATTTTATGTTATTACGAAATCGTTTACATTATTTAAGTCATGCATGTTACGAATATACTTATAATAGAACGAATGCTATACATTATATATGTAAAATAAGGAAATCGACGCCGAAATAGATTCAATCGTCGTTATTGAATCTATTGTTAAATATTAGAAGTATAAGATACACAAATATACTTCGTTCCTACGTCCAGGATATGTGTATTGTGGTTTAGGGTTTAGGGTTTAGATTTTAGGTATTACGACGATTTTACGACGGATTCGTCGTAAATTCGTCGTAATCTTACAACGATTTTACGACGAATCCGTCGTAAAATCGTTGTAATACCTAAAATTTAGGGTTTAGGGTTTGGTGTACTTGTTTAATTTTTTTTTAGTTTTTTTAATCTTATATCTTGTTTTACGTAAGTTATAATCATAGTATAAACAATTTTATGTTTTTACGAAATCGTTTACATTATTTAAGTCATGCATGTTACGAATATACTTATAATAGAACGAATGCTATACATTATATATGTAAAATAAGGAAATCGACGCCGAAATAGATTCAATCGTCGTTATTGAATCTATTGTTAAATATTAGAAGTATAAGATACACAAATATACTTCGTTCCTACGTCCAGGATATGTGTATTGTGGTTTAGGGTTTAGGGTTTAGATTTTAGGTATTACGACGATTTTACGACGGATTCGTCGTAAAATCGTTGTAATAGCCCAATATTTAATTTACCGCGCGGAGGGAAATTTTCGATTGGTTGAATTTTTGGTTACAGTGTTGCGACGAATTTACGACGGATTCGTCGTAAAATCGTTGGTAATTTACGACGATTTTACGATGTCACCAAAATCAATATATAGGCGATCGAATTTCCTCCCCCCTCACAATCTCTCAACTCTCTCTCTCTCTAACTTAATCTCTCAACTCTCTCTCTCTAAAATCTCTGCCCTCTCGCTCAAACAAAAGGTAACATTTTTTTTTATTTATAAATTATATTATCGTTTTAAGAATTTTGAATTGTTAGTTAGGATTGTAATATTTATTAGTTAGGATTGGAATTATTAGTTAGGATTGGAATTATTAGTTAGGAATGGAATTATATGATACTAAAATTGAGTTATTTTTAAATATTTTTTAGATATGGCGCCACGTAAGTCACACTATCGGCAGTTTCTCGAGACGGGACCTAGTGAAAATCAGCCACTCCCGTCATCTTCTGCGACACCGTCCGCTGTTCCGGATTCTTTTTCCGGACCAGCGCCGCCGCCTCCAGATGCAATTGCTCGACCGCCGTTGTTGTATGCAGGATTGACGGTCGAAGATATTTTGCAGTCGCCGGGGCATGATTCTTTAGACCGGTTAGATCCGCGACGGCTCCCGAATACTTTTTGGTACGTACCTAAATTTTTTTTTTTAATTACATTATGAATTTGTTTTTTTTACTATTAATTTTTGTTTTATTTCTCAGGTTTACGGAAGATAACAAAGTTGGACGGAGTGTGTCTGACACCATTAAAACCTATTTCATGGAGCCTCACCGCAATTGGTCTTCGGTTCCGGAAGACGTTGTCGAGACATGGTTTAAATGTTTCGCGGTAAATTTTTTTTTTTAAATTCAATATTAATTTGGAGAATTCTTTATCTTTAATATATCGTTTCTAATTTTTTATTTTTTTATAGCAAAAATGGCATTGGGACGTTACGATCAACGAGACGGTGAAGGCGGAATTCAAAAAGAAGGGCAAATTGCGGCTCAACAATACCATTTCCGATTGGAAGAGGAAGTGGGAGGTTAAAGGCGATCATGCAAAGCCGCCATACATGTCTTCCGATGTTTGGAACGGCTTGACGGCATACTGGAGAGATCCACATGCGCAGCAAGTGGCCGCTAAGTGTTCGGCTTCTCGAAACACTATGGGTCCAGATGGTCTTCCAGCGCTTATGCCTCATACGTCGGGTCAAACATCTTTTGCGGGAAGACGTCTTCAAATGGTAATAATTTTTTCGCTTATAATTTTATTTATGTAATTTTAATTTGTTATTAATTTATATTATCCATCAACGTTTTGATTTCTTTTTTAATGTCTTTTTTGTTAGGCAAATGGAGGCGAACTTCCTCCAATGACCCGAGTTTTTGCGGAAACTCACAAGAAGAAAGACGGATCTTTTGTAGATCCTCGAGCTGAGGCAATCTACAATGACGCGCATGCAAGGATCGGCGAGCGTCAAACTCAGCTTTCTCAGCAGCTATCACCTGGCGGTAGTTCGGTCCAATCCACTGCGACTTTGACGGTTGCCCAGATGGACGACATATACGCAGAGGTAATTTAACGGTTTTTTTTACAAAGTTGATGTTTTTTAATACAATTTATTAAATTTTTTGTTTCGTTTTTAAAAGGTTGCCCCGAAGAAAAAGGGCAGAGTTTTAGGGATGGGATCGATCGTACATAGTGCCGCCGCTTCGTCGTCCCGTCGTCAGCTTTTCGACGATCCGGTTATTTTGCGGACGGAGTTAAACAACGCCAACCTCGAGATCAACACTTTGCGGGAGAAACAGGTGCTACACGAAGAGAAGATCCAAGGATACGATAAAACAATCCAAGGATACAACACTCTCTTCGATATTATTGCCCTGACTAACCCGACTTTGGCGGCTGCACTAAGGCAGCAGGAAGGATCGTCATCGGGCCAGCCGACCGATCCGCTCGCGCAAGAACGAGCGAATATGGAGCAGAATGGATCAGACGACGAACTTTTTGATAATTTACGTTTTTCGGCTGGTAATTAGTTTGTATTAAAATTTTTATTTTTTATTTTGTATTAAAAATTTTATTTTGTATTTTGAATTTTATTTTATATTTATAAAATTTAATTTTTAAATATAATTTTATAATTTTTTTTTTAATTTTATTTATTTCAATTACGACGAATTTACATCGATTTTTTTTACATCGATTTTACATCCTTCCATAATTTACATCGACTTTACATCAATAGTTTTACATCGATTTTACATCGTTCATATATTACGACGAATTTACGACGAATCCTTAAAAATAGAAATTTTATAATTCGTTGTAAATTCGATGTAATGTTTAATCCTATTACGACGAATTTACGACGACTTGTCGAATAAAAAATTGTATAATTCGATGTAAAATCGATGTAAATTTTTATCGTTATATCGATGTAAAATCGATGTAATATATTGGTCGTAAAATCGATGTAATATATTCGTCGTAAAATCGTTGTATATTTACATCGAATTTACGACGAATATATTACATCGATTTTACGACGATTTTTTGTCCTCCTTAATATTACGACCAATTTACGACGATTTGCTATTAACGACGATCAAATTACGACGAATTGTTAATCGTCGCTAATCCGTCGTAAATCATGTTTTACGACCGATTTACGACGATTCTGTTTGTTGTAAAAAGACAGTTTTCTTGTAGTGTTCCGGGCTTTTCGGGCTAGCCCGAGCCCGAAAAACACACTAGCCCGATCGGGCTTAGTCCGAAAGGCCCGATTTTTTGGGGCTTTTATTTTTAGGTCCGAGCCCGCTGTTTTTCAGGGCCGAGCCTGATCGGCCATCGGGCTTTAGCCCTAATTGACACCTCTCCATGTTTATGGGTAATATGAATCAATTTCGAATTTTTTAATTGTGAATTACAAAACATAATTTCTAGATAACTAAACAATTTATAATCTAATTGTACGGGTCATATTTATGTGAGCTATCAATTTAAGAGTCTAATATAATTTATCTTTTATTCATTTATCACACGAGACGTAATCTAGTTATATTATAAATGATAATATCAATTAAGACAAATGAATTTAACTTCTTACTGTACTTGGAATCATGATGAGCAGTTTCACCACTGTTACATAGATTTACAATATACGGTTTTACCTGCACCACGTTTAAAATGAACATATGTATTTTTAACATATAGTTACACACTTACACTTATACCACGTTAGAGATTTCCGTTGTATTTGCCTCGAATCATTAACATAATTTTGTATTTTTTAGGAATCGAGTCTGAACTAGGTGTAAAAACATTAATAAATCATTGATCAACCATTGGATTAAGAGGTCTTTTACAACTGTTATTTTTATGATCGTAAAATATTTAGCCTAACTTATCTTAGACACAGATGATTTAGTACTCAATAAACACAGTGATTAATGTTATGCTACACAACGTAATTTATCTCTTTGAAAAAAGATGTTATGCTAACAAAAAAAAAATTGATTAAAATTTATCTTAAAAATTACAAATTGAAAGATTTACCTATCTTACATAGCGATAAAGCCTATAACTAGTAATAAAAAAAATCGACAATACATCATTTGAATTTAACGAGGATTTAATGGAAATTTCAATTCGTTGAGGGAAATTTTAAATTATAATAAATTATTTGCTATTTTACAGTTTAGAAGAAAACAATTGTTAGTCACTCACTTTTCTAACTTTTTGGCTGAAATAGTTTTCAAGCCATACAAATTAGTTATCAGAAAACATTATCAGTTTGTACAATTATTTTGTAATAATTGTATGCTGCATATGGATGCGTTATATATGAAGCCAAAAAGAAAAATATGTCTAGTGTGCATAGTCATTATCGCATTCCTTCTGATTATTTAGATCTCGCTAAATGGAATCACTTCAAGAAGCGGTCAAATTTGATCAAACAATAACAATGGAATTTTTGTTTTTCACTATAAAACTCTAGCCTTAATAAGGAATATATATATATGGTTCATTAGGTCATTCCACAAGAATGTTCTCTCCTCTTTATAGTTCCACTTGGTTTTTTTTTCTCTTTTGATTTTTAGAGCCATAAAATATCATTCGTATTTTTCATCCGGTTGTGTTAATAATACAGATATACGGTCGTAGTCGATGGAAAATAAATACCCTGGTCACATCAAATTTGAAATCAATATCAAAGATTTGCTTTTATTTCATCCCAGAATTATAAATATAGTTAAAAGCTGGAAAAAATGGTATACCTTGAAGTGTGGTTAAAAAGAGTGTGAAGTATGGGTGAAAGTAGATGTAATGGGAGGAGTGACGATTGCCAAACGCCATGGCGTCTTATCATTGGAGATGAAAACTGTGTGTTGTTTTTGAGATTAGTTTTATATATTTTAATAAAGAGCAAGATGCGTCCATCAGTCTGTCAAACTCAATCTTCAAAGTACAGATTTGGCAGGGATTTGACGATGACCCAGTAAAAATTTCAAATTAAATTTTAAAAAACGCTATGAAGTTCGGAAATGTATGGAGATAACACGGTGTCGTATTATGTCAAATCGTTCTTGAATATCATGATGATATATTTTCCATATGTGGGCTATAATCAAATCAATATGGCCATGTCAATATAGCTTGAGTAGTGGTCAAATTTTGAATCACGACTCCAAACAAGTATGTATGCTTTTCTTATAAGAAACCTTATAGTGAAATTTGAACTAATATACGCTAATTTGCACTTGGTAACATTTGTTTTCTCCTACATTTGTGATACATCAATATTATGTACCAAGCTATTATTATTATTATTATTATTATTATTATTTGAATAATTCCTATGTACCAAGTTATTGCCAAATCCATAACTATAATTAGTATACATGTATTATAGTCGTGCGTGCATGTGTGTGATTTGTATGAACAAATAATAATGATTGTAAGTGGAACTTATGGGCAGAACTAAAGGAAAATAATCAAAATTAAAGCTATGGGTCGACCAATCTTTATTATCCACTAACTATGTTTCCATTTTTTTGTTATCAATGTGGCTTCTAATTATAAATTGAAACGACTCAAAGCGTTCTTTGAATCTTTTAGCCGAATATCTTTACATTTGGCCTCACCTAATATATTAATTAATGCCCACCAACGGAAATAGTGTGTCTGTTTTATGTGTATAGTTATGTATTAATATGTAATTAGTGACATATATAAACTTTTAGTACTTTTTTATATGACAATTCAACGTGCAATATATAATAAAATTGTAAAAGAAAACAGTATGAAAAGAAGAAAAACTAAAGTGTTTGATACTTAGATGCGAGATGCGAATAAATTCGGACATAAGCAATTGCGTGTCTGACAACTTACAATTTCCAATAATGAGAATGTACAAAAATTGAAAAAATGTGAGAAACCCATCTAAAATATTCTCCGGTTAACCAAAATATATAAATTGATTCGTAGACAAATAAACATTTAAATATTTGGAAGGAAGGTTTTGGGTAAAAATCAATTTAAAATGGAACGTAGAGAAAAATATGGACAATGGGCTTTGAAACAAAGACCGTAGATATCTCTACAATCCAAGGTACAATAGTATTTTTATACACACGTGATTTATGGCAGATTAATTATCTGTAGAATTTTTCTCGGAACCATGTTACCGTATTAAATGCGATATTACGTATAACCTAATCATAGGATCATATTTAATTTTATCTCAATAAACTCGTTCTTATTTTCATGCACACGTGATAATTAGTTGCATTCAGACTACTATGAGATTAGTGCAATTTGCATTATCCGAAAATAGACTTTAAAAAAAAATGAAAAATAGTCCCTAAATATTACTCCAACTTAGGTCGTTTTATGATTGATTTTTTTTGTTTCAAATTGTTATTTTCGATTTTCAATGCATAAAATTTTAATTTTAACTTTATTATTGTAATGTATTAATAAAAGAGAGACAATTATGTAGTGTATTAATTATAATATAAAATTTAATATGTGTGAAACAACTTTTGAAATGGATGGAATAACTACTAGCTATATTATAAGGATATCCGTCAGAGTCATTAACTGCTAGACTTGTTTGATTTATGATAAAGTAAAATTAAAAATTACGAGAGTTTTGCACGAGGTAGCATTTTTTTTAACTTAATTGCACCAATTGATATATATATATATATATTTTAATTTATTGGCAAAAATAGCACCGTTTTTACCGTTCATAACAATTTAAACCTATATACAATACGATGTGTAAGGTATACTGATAAATAAAAAAAGAGGTAAAATTGTATTTTTTACCACCAAAAAATGACAAAAAACAGAAAAAATAATAAAATACCTAAAAACTAGAGAAAGTTGAAAAAAGTGCTGCATGGTGCATATCCTTTTCTATTGTTCATTTGTTACTTTCTTAAGCATATAGTTTTATAACGTTCTGTTTCAATGTTTTCTATTTGATAGAGAGCATACATAATACGATGAAAATGTAATATAGTTTTTCAAAATGTAGAGTGTAATTATAATTGAAACGGTGAGATGCACGGGATCGATAAAAAAACCAACAAAATGTTTGGTAAAAAAAGAAAAGAAAAAGAGCGAGAGGTGGTTATACGGTTCACGTGAAAACCTGATTCCTTCTTACATCACCTTTCCATTTTGCCCGGTCCAATTCCTTTTTCTATTTATTTTTACTCTTCTTTTGTTAATAATAACAGCTGTAACTCATTCAAACATTTTTTTCCCTGTCAATTTACTAGTTCAAACATTTTAACTCGATTGTATTTTTTTTTTCTCGATTTGATGAGTGTTCATTTTTTTCCTGAAATGAATGATCCCGAAATTTAATTTGTGGACTATATCCTATATACAGAAATCAAACTAGAAAATATCCTAAAATAACATAAAATTATTATTTTTGTTCCAAATCTAACGCATTAAATTTAAAATTCCGAAAATAACACAAATAATTTTTGTGAAAATATATGTTTACCCAAAATAAATTCAAAATAAAATTAACCGTTTTCAATCTATTTTCTGAAATTTGCCGGCCGACGTTGGATTCATGCGGTTATCGGAGATCTCGATCTAATCTATGCCCTCCTTCTACTTTTTACTTTAACATAAACCTTCACTACAAGAAAACAACGGATTTGCGATGGACAAATCCATAGCAAATCCGTCGCAAATCACGTTTTGCGACGGAATTGCGACGACACGATTTCCGTCGCAAATCAGTCGTCGCAAAACAGTTTCCCTCGCAAATCCGTCGCAAATTTGCGACGAACCATTTTCCCTCGCAAATTTGCAACGGAAAATATCCGTCGCAAACCCGTCGCATATTTGCGATGATAAATACTCCCTCGCAAATTTGCAATAGATACATTCCCTCGCAAATCCGTCGCAAATTTGCGACGAGATAATTCCCTCGCAAATTTGCGACGAACCATTTTCCCTCGCAAATTAGCAACGGCAAATATCCGTCGCAAATTTGCGACGGATTTGCGAGGGAATGTATCTATTGCAAATTTGCGAGGGAGTATTTATCCGTCGCAAATTAGCAACGGCAAATATCCGTCGCAAATCCGTCGCAAATTTGCGACGAGATAATTCCCTCGCAAATTTGCAAAGGCAACTTTCCCTCCCAAATCCGTCGCAAATTAGCGACGGATACTTGCCCTCGCAAATTTGCAACGGATACTTTTCCTCGCGAATCCCTCGCAAAATTGCAATGGTTTGCATGGAAAATTGAATTTTGTAAATTAAAAAAAAAAATAAGAATTTAATTTAAAAATTGAATAATAATTAAAATAATTAACATATTAAATTTAAAAACATAATTATATAATTTAGTTATTACAAAAAGTGCATAATAATTGTTTTAAAAAAAAACAAAATAAAATGTTTACAAAGGACTGGTTCCGGTTCCGGTTCCGGATCCGGTTCCGGTTCCGGTTCCGGTTCCGGATCCGGTTCCGGTTCCGGTTCCGGATCCCGATCCCGAAGGGTTACGTGCTTCGCGAAGTCTTGCAAAAGCCGGATCTTTCTCAGCAAAGTAATCCATGAAAGCATCATAGGAATTAATCTTCTCGGCCTGATTCGTTAGCATCTCGGCCTGACTCGATATCATCTCGGCCTGACTCGTTATGATCCGGTGTAAATCGTCATGGGATGGACGCGAAGCCGATGTAGAAGAAGCTTCAATTTGCGGTTGAAGCGAACCGACACCGTAAATTCTTCCTTTTTTGCGGGGAGCAACCTATGGAAAACAAAAAAACAAACATTATAAATATTTCTAAAAATATTTAAATACAATACAGCAATTTAATTTTTAAATACGTACCTCGGTAAAAATTTGGTTCTTCACGAAAGGAGTAAGGGCGCAAGATGCTGTGCTCTCGGGATCATCACTATCGACGGTCTGAGATAACAGTTCGAGCCGCGAAGTGACATCGTGGTAGATCTTCTCCGAGCGTCCATCGATAAAAGAGCCATCCGGTTTCCGTTTTGTCTCCTCGAGAACCGCTAACAAATCCGGAACTGATGATCCGGTCTTTGCGGCCTAAAAAAAATTCATAAATTCATAACATTAAATTAAAGTACGAATGTAAGATTTTTTTTTAAAAAAAAACTTACTATGTTTCGGCCCCGTGCTTTAAACGAGGTTTGTCCTGAACGATGCTTAGAAGGCCCGTAACCATCAGGATCAGAGTATCGGGCCTTGCGACTATCGTCACTCTTCTTCTTGCTCTTTGGATCCATCCAATATCGAACAAGACCGTTCCAAACAGACGGATCCATCCACTTAGGCTTCGACTCATCGCCTTTAATCTTCCACTTTTCTTTCCAACGCCCAACCTGACCGCACATACGAGCCTTCAACTTCTTTTCAAATTTTTTACGGACCTCGCCGTTAATTGCAAAATCCCAATGAAACGATTGCTATAACAAAAAAAATAAGAAGTTAAATGCATAAAAAATATTATTAATAATAATAAAAATAAATTTAATAAAATTTAGAAAACTTACCGCAAACGTTTTATACCAACGTTCAATGATATATTCCGGTGTTTGCGAGTAATTGGCATGTGGTTCTTTGAAATCCGTTTCAAAGATCGAACGGATCTGAGCAGCCACAGCTCCGTCATCATCAAACCTGAAATTAGAAAATATAGTAAATTTTAAAAATAAAATTATGATAATTGTAAACAAAAACATAAATAACTTAGAAAATATAAATTTTACCATAACGTTCCTGGAGGACGGCTTGGATCGAGTCGTGGTAGACTATCATGACCAGGACTCTCGAGAATCTGCTCTATCACAATATCAATGGGGATGGAGTCAGCCGCGGGGTTAGACGGTGCGGGATCCTCCGGTGCTGGGGCAGGCTCCACAGTCTCAGGAACAGCAGTAGTCGCAAAATCCATCTGTATAACAGGAGGAGTACTTGTGGAACCCATCGAAAGAAATCGAGTATAGTCGTTACCTCGAAATCCCGACATCTACAAAAAAATTTTTAATAATTAATTCCTATAATTATATTATAATTTAGAAAATACAAAAAAATTACAATCAAACTAATAATTTTATATAATGTCAGAATAATTATAAAATTATCTAATCTAAATTCATACTAATTAAAATACAAATTTAACAACCTAATATATAACATATCTAATTCTAACAATCTAAATTCATCCTAATAAATACAAATATAATAAATATAATTTTTTAACAAATCTAAAAAACTAAAAAACTAAATAATCTAACAAATCTAAGAAACTAAATAATCTAACAAAATCTAACAACTCTAAAAATCTAAAAATCTAAATTAAATACAAATCCAAATCTAACAAATCTAATTTTTTTTTCACAAATCTAACAAAGTTCACAAATCTAACAAATCTAACAAAGTTCACAATCCAATATTTTTTTTTTTTAAGATAACAACATATATTTTTGAAATAAAAAATGAAATTAAAAAAAAGTAACTTACCTTCGCCCAGGAGAAGAAGAGGTCGCCGGAGGGAGAGGGGAGAGGAGGGGACTCGCCGGAGGGAGGGGACTCGCCGGAGGGAGAGTAGGTCGCCGGAGGGAGAGGAGGTCGCCGGAGGGAGAGGAGTGCTCGCCGGCGGAGGAGGAGAAGAAAGAGCTCGCGAGGTGAAGGGAGGAGGTCGCGGAGGAGAGTAGAGAGGAAGGGAAGAGAAACCGATCGCCGGAGGAAGAGGAACCGATCGCCGGAGGAAGAGGAACCGATCGCCGGAGGAGGAGGAGTGGGATCGCCGGAGGAGGAGGGGATTGAGAAGAGAGAAAGGAAGAAGAAGATAAACAGTCGGTTTATAAACTAATAAGCGATGGATTTGCAATGGATTTGCGATGGATCCAAAAATTGCAACGGATTTGCGACGGATCCATCGCAAATCCATCGCAAATTTCGCGGTTAAATTTTGGCCCAAAATGTTCTGAAAAAATTCAATTTTCGTACCAAATTTCCAAAAAACATTTTGCAACGGATTTGCGATGGATAACTTATTTGCAACGGATTTGCGACGGATCCATCGCAAATCCGTTGCAAATTAATGAGTTTTTTTTTTTAATGTTTAGGGTTTAGGGTATACGTTTAATAGTACATAATAATGTTTACGGTTTATAATCTCATAAGAGTCATGATCATAAGTATATTTTTTCACAAATATAATGAATTTGAGGGTACCAGGAATGTTGAACTTATATATATATATATATATATATATATTCATAAACAACATATACGGATATATGACGTTTTATATATCATACGGGGACATTTCCAAATTTTCAGAATTTATGAATGCACATCATTAAATAACTTTAGAAATATAATTTTTTGAGATTCACTTTTAAAACCGTTAGACGCTTATCACGTTTTTATCCTCTCCGGAAATAAGGAATGAATCCCTAGCAATTCCATTGCAAATTTGCAACGGATTTGCGATGGATCCTTTTTTGCAACGGATTTGCGACGGATCCATCGCAATTCCATTGCAAATTTGCAACGGATTTGCGATGGGGTCTTTATTTGCAACGGATTTGCGACGGATCCATCGCAAATCCGTTGCAAATTCGTGATTTTTATTTTATAATGTTTAGGGTTTAGGGTATACGTTTAATAGTACATAATAATGTTTACGGTTTATAATCTCATAAGAGTCATGATCATAAGTATATTTTTTCACAAATATAATGAATTTGAGGGTACGAGGAATGTTGAACTTATATATATATATATATATATATATATATATATATATATATTCATAAACAACATATACGGATATATGACGTTTTATATATCATACGGGGACATTTCCAAATTTTCAGAATTTATGAATGCACATCATTAAATAACTTTAGAAATATAATTTTTTGAGATTCACTTTTAAAACCGTTAGACGCTTATCACGTTTTTATCCTCTCCGGAAATAAGGAATGAATCCCTAGCAATTCCATTGCAAATTTGCAACGGATTTGCGATGGATCCTTTTTTGCAACGGATTTGCGACGGATCCATCGCAATTCCATTGCAAATTTGCAACGGATTTGCGATGGGGTCTTAATTTGCAACGGATTTGCGACGGATCCATCGCAAATCCGTTGCAAATTCGTGATTTTTATTTTATAATGTTTAGGGTTTAGGGTATACGTTTAATAGTACATAATAATGTTTACGGTTTATAATCTCATAAGAGTCATGATCATAAGTATATTTTTTCACAAATATAATGAATTTGAGGGTACGAGGAATGTTGAACTTATATATATATATATATATATATATATATATTCATAAACAACATATACGGATATATGACGTTTTATATATCATACGGGGACATTTCCAAATTTTCAGAATTTATGAATGCACATCATTAAATAACTTTAGAAATATAATTTTTTGAGATTCACTTTTAAAACCGTTAGACGCTTATCACGTTTTTATCCTCTCCGGAAATAAGGAATGAATCCCTAGCAATTCCATTGCAAATTTGCAACGGATTTGCGATGGATCCTTTTTTGCAACGGATTTGCGACGGATCCATCGCAATTCCATTGCAAATTTGCAACGGATTTGCGATGGGGTCTTTATTTGCAACGGATTTGCGACGGATCCATCGCAAATCCGTTGCAAATTCGTGATTTTTATTTTATAATGTTTAGGGTTTAGGGTATACGTTTAATAGTACATAATAATGTTTACGGTTTATAATCTCATAAGAGTCATGATCATAAGTATATTTTTGCGATGGGGTCTTTATTTACAACGGATTTGCGACGGATTTAATAGTACATAATAATGTTTTATTTTTATAAGATTTATGGTTTATGGTATATGTATTATTATCATAATAAAGTTTTTATTTTTTTTACGGATTTACAACATATACATATTTTTATTTTAAAAATTACATTATAGTACATTTAACACATTATTCCGAATCGTTTTCAGATTCATTTTCAGACATATTAGAGTGTTCACTATGCTCATCATTGTTTTCTCCGCTATCGTTCTCCTCGAACTCGTCAGATGCGGCTGCATCTTCGCTTGAATCATCCACGATGTCTTCAACTTCTCTGTTTTGTGGATCGATATGTATGATATCTTCTGTTGTTTCGACTGCGATGGAGACTTCTCCGAATCTTTCATTTTGCAGAGCATCATCGATGCCTAACCAAACTTCTTTCAACTTTCCAGCAAGTCTCCCTATTTGGGCGAAGATATCCGGGACATCAACGTTATACTTAGGTGCAACCCCACCATCGTCATATCTTCTAGGAGCGGTTTTTTTCGTTTTGACGGTTGGGCTAAAGTAGTATGACGTGAAGTGAGATGTTTCCTCGGTCAAACTACCTGCAACGATGGAACCCTCCACTCTTGCAAGATTTTTGGCCTTTCCTTTCAAATGTCCCATGAATCGCTCGAACGGGTACATCCATCGGAATTGCACGGGCCCCCCAAGAGCTGCTTCATGTGGTAGGTGGATTGGGAGATGTTCCATTACGTCAAAAAATGAAGGTGGAAATATTTTTTCTAAATTACACAGCAAAACAGGTATATTATTGAGTAATTGCGCTATGCCATCCTCAGTCAGTGTTCGAGTGCATAGATCCCTGAAAAATGCTCCAATGCCTACAAATAATATATATATCAGTAATTAAATAAGAAAATTATATTATAAATACATATTTAAATACTTGTTTACCCGCAATTGCTTCGTGAACAGCTGTCGGTAAGAGCTCGAGTAATGCAAATGGTAGTAATCGCTGCATGAATACATGGCAATCGTGGCTCTTCATACCGGAAAATTTATTGCCTTGCTCTATGCATCTAATTGTGAATTTGGACACATATCCATCAGGGAACTTTACTTCTGAACCAACCCAGTCAAACAACGCTCGTTTCGCATCCGTAGACAATCGAAAAGTTGGAATCGGTATTTTTCCGTTTTGTGTAATATGCAACTCGCTTCTTACACATATTTCGGCCATGTCCAACCTTGATTTCATTTTGTCTTTAGTCTTTCCCTTGACATTCAAAATCGTATTCATGATGTTATCGAAGAAATTTTTTTCGATGTGCATCACATCAAGATTATGCCGTAATAGAAGATCCTTCCAATATGGCAGTTCCCAAAAAATACTTTGTTTGTGCCAATTGTGAGAAACGTTATATCTGTCAGGCATGTTTGCTTTAGTGTGCCAATTGCCCCCACGTTTACATGTTTCTTGAGCACCGTAATAATCAATCCGCTCTAACAAATCATTCCCTGAAAGATAGACGGGGGGGGAACACGCACGACCTTGTTCTTCCTAAACAACTTCTTGTTCTTACGATGCGGATGATGCATGGGAAGAAACCGACGATGACAGTCAAACCAACATGGTTTCCTTCCATGCTTCAACTGGAAGGCCTCTGACCGATCAAGGCAATATGGACACGATAACCTTCCATGCGTAGTCCACCCCGATAACATTCCATACGCCGGGAAGTCACTAATGGTCCACAATAGCACAGCACGCATCTTGAAGTTCCTTTGCTGCGAATAATCGAATGTGCGAACACCTGTATACCACAACTGTTTCAACTCATGAATCAAAGGTTGGAGGAATACATCAAGGGATCGCTTCGGATGCTTAGGACCGGGTACTAGAATACTCATGAACAAAAATTCCCGTTGCATGCACATTTCTGGAGGAAGATTGTATGGCGTCAAAATGACAGGCCATAGAGAATATTGTCTCCCGGACATACCAAATGGACTAAATCCATCAGTGCATAAGCCAAGATAGACATTCCTGCTCTCGTTAGCAAAGTCCGAATATACAGTCTGAAAGTGTTTCCACGCCTTTGCATCTGACGGATGCGTAACCTCCCCATCCTCCGTGGTATGTTGTGCATGCCATCTCATTGCCGCCGATGTCCTTTCTGATTGGTATAACCGTTTCAACCTATCGGTGATTGGCAAGTACCACATACGTTGGTATGCAACGCGGGTCCTTCCAGTAGTTGGTTGATATCTCGGCTTCCCACAAAATCGACATTCCTGCAACTTATCATCATCTTTCCAGAAAATCATGCAATTGTCTATGCATACGTCAATCATTTCTGATGGTAACCCAAGACTCGCAACCAACCTCTGTATTTCATAGTAACTCTCAGCGGAAATATTATCTTGTGGCAAATACTCTTTAATTAGCTCAGCCCATGAATCCATGCAAATCTCATTTAGGTTATGATCACTTTTAATTGTCATCATCCTAGATGCCAATGATAGTTTAGACTGCCCTTCTCTACATCCATCGTAAATGGGCTGCTTCGCAGCGTCTAACATATCATAAAAACGCTTTGCTTCTATGTTGGGTTCTTCCCTAGTATTATCATCAGCAAATGCAGTTGTACTTTCATGAAATGCATCTGTAACCATATCATGAAACCTATTTCCCTGTTGATACCCTTCATCAATATTTCCGAATAAATGATCATGCCCATAATTATAACTAGGTTGATCAACGCCATGACTCGTACTACTACTTCCAGCATCAACACTACAACCTTCCCCATGCGAAAACCAGATATAATAGTTTGGCTTAAATCCTCTATTATATAGATGCCTCTTCACAGTATCAATATCCACATATTGGGTGTTCTTGCACTTTCTACATGGACAGAAAATTTTACCGTCACGAGTCGCACATGGTTGGCTTGTCGCCTGGTACATGAATGCTCGCAACCCGTCCCGATACTCTTTCGTCACTTCACCCGTCCCTGGATCTCTTTGATTGTACATCCATGATCGTAATGCGTATATTTCGTGCCCCGAAGACATTTTTTAAACATTCACCACTCAAAATATATATATCAAATTTTTTTTTTTTTTTTTTTTTTTTTTTTTTTGAAATTTTTTTTTGTGTTATGAAAGCTCTCAACGTGATCTGTATTTATAGGATTTCAAAATAAATTGCGACGGATTTGAGACGGATTTGCTACGGAAATTTGCAATGGATTTGCTACGGAAAAGGATTTGCAAGGGATTTGCAACAACTTTGCAATGGAAATTAATTTTTCTTTTAAACGTGTTCCACCTACCTCGCCTAACTCAACCTAACTGGTTCCATCGCAAATCCCTTGCAAAATTCCGTAGCAAATCCGTCGCAAATTTGCAATGGATTTGCTACGGAAAAGGATTTGCAAGGGATTTGCAACAACTTTGCGATGGAAATTAATTTTTCTTTTAAATGTGTTTCACCTATCTCACCTAACTCCACCTAACTGCTTCCATCGCAAATCCCTTGCAAAAATCCGTAGCAAATCCGTCGCAACTTTGCGAGGGACATTTTCCGTCGCAATTTTGCGACGGAGTTGCGACGACCACTGTGGTCCTCGCTAATCCCTCGCAAATTCGTCGCAATTTTGCAACGCATTTGCGACGCCCTTTTGCCCCTCGCAAATTTGCGAGGGATTTGCGACTCTAGATATTCCCTCGCACTTTCGTCGCAAATTTGTTGCAAAATCGTCGCAATTTGCGACGACTTTTTCCCTCGCAAAATAGCGACGGATTTGCGACGACTAGTTAGTCACTCGCAAATCCGTCGCAAATCCCTCGCAAATCCGTCGCAAATTTGCGAGGGATAATATCCATCGCAAATTCCATTGCAAATCGACTGTTTTCTTGTAGTGCTTTAACATTTATTCTCCCATGGTGATTTTCTGGAAGATCGTGCGGTTCCTCCTTTTGAGGACGATTTCTTGCAATTTTGATGAGGATGAGCAACAGCTTCTCGCCGGTTTCTCTCCAACATCTTCCATCTCCGTAGTGGGAGAGATCGTGTTCCGCTACGAAGTCTTCATTTTTGAAAATCTGAAGAACGTGATCCAATCTGGTATGAAAGCGGTACCATTCCATGGAGAGCATATTGGTCGGCGAATATGAGATCCTGAAAAATGGAAATCAGTATGGAAGAAACAATGTTTCGGCGTCAAAGATGATGGTCGACGGTTTTGGGATTTTAGTTCGATTTTATTCGATGATTTTACTCTGTTGGATATGGCGTTACCATGGAATCATCCACCATGAAAACCGCCATGGAAGAGACGAGGTTTTGGAGCGAAAGATGCAATATCCTTGTTGTATGGCGACATTCGTACAGTCGTTGAAAATTGGCAATCTCAAGTATTTTTCTATCGAAAGAATCAATAAATTGGGTTCTTTTTCGAAGAATATTTTTAGTTCTTATTTGGGAATGTGTCAATGACATACAACATGAGAAAAGATGGATCATAGCCAATGAAATTCGTATCATATCAAATGCGATTATGAAGACAGAAAGTGTGGACATTCTAGCGAGAAAAACTCGGAGAAAAGAATCGTTAAAACCTATTTGCGTTGTTTTATTGCTTTGTATGTTTAATTTTATGTATTGTTGTTTTTATGTAACTTGATTTTCATATTAATAAAGATAGATGCTAAAAAAAAAAAATTTAAAACATTATGTTTGGCGGGATCATGGGCCATCTTCTGAGCTTGAATTATTGTAAACCGGGATTGATTTAGTCGATTTTGGTTCGAACCGGGCTAAACCAACGAGTGCTAAACTTTTTTTTTTTTTTTCCGACTAAGTATTTTATTGATTTTGTAAATCATAGTCTTTGTTTACAGCCATATAGAGAAATTGAGGACATGAATTACAACCAACGAGTGCTAAACTCGGTATCAATATTCACTATTTTTTATTTATGGTTTAGTTTTTCTTCATTAGAAAATGTTTTTGAATCATTTTAATATTAAATATGTACTATTAATGTCAATTTTAACTAATAATGTTAAATTTGAAATAAAATTTTTAAGATGTATTATTTTGGACAATTGTCCATCAAACTATTTAGAATTCCTTAAAAACAGTCAACAAGTTAGTGTTAAAAAATGGTACAAATTCAAATTGTATATCCCAAAAAAAAACAATAGAAAAAGTGGGGAAAAAGTTCAATTATTCGAAGGAAAAAAAAGAGTCTATAAAAAGAGACGCTTGGGGAGATGCATGGGTCCACTTCCTTCTTCTTCTTCTTCTTCTTCTTCTCTGAAAATTATTACTCTCTCAAACTCACATTTCTAATATAGAAAAATGGATTTCGACAACGTGAAAGCAGAGAAAGCGGAGGCGTTGCATCGTTTCCACAGTTTCCGTAGCATCGGTTTCTTCTTCCGTGTGACAGAGATCTGCGTCGCTCTTCTCTTCGTCTGTTGGATATTCACTTGCCTCCCTTTCGCCGTTCGAATCTCCGGCGATTTCCTCCGTCGTCTCGCTTGCGTCGTTTCCACTCCTCTGTTCGTTTTCGTCCTTGGAAACTCCATCGTTGTCGCTCTTCTCACTACCAAATCCACCGTCTTCTCCGCCGGTCGGTCAATCTGCGACGGAGACGGCGGATCAGAGGCGGATATCTACGACGCGTTCATCAGATCCGGAGAGAATCGCGCCAATTCGTCAGACGGAGATCTAACGGAAGACATCATCGTTTACGACGACAAACAGATGATCGCCACCGTAACCGATTCGAATTCAAATTCAAATTCAAATTCCACGGTGGCGCGTGATGATCACGTGACAATCGAGTCAGAGAAGGACTCGATTTCTGTTACTGATTCAGCGAAGGATCATCCTACGAAGGTCTATCGAAGAAGCAAATCGGAAATCTCTGCGAAACAGAGTCCGGAGATGGCGACGAAACCTTCACTCAGGCGATCGGAGACGGAAAAGTGCCGGGAAATCGTTGAATCGTGCGAAGAAGTTCCTTTCCCGGAGGATAATCTGACAAACGAAGAGTTTCAGAAAACGATCGAAGCATTCATCGCAAAACAGTTGATATTCCGTCGCCGAGAATCTCTCGCCGTCGTTATCCATAATCAGATCTAAAAAAGTATATACATAACTATGTATATTCGAGTTCGAACCAACAAACAAAGTTTTGGAATGAACAAAAAAAAAATCACGAGAAGGAAAATCAAAATTAACAGTATAGAGACGATTGATCGATCTCGTTTTGTTTTTTTCTTTCGTTGTTGGATCAAATACGTATAGCTTCTACAATGTTGGAATCAAATTTCTCGAAAGATTCGGATGCATTTAGAACTCGATTTCATATGAACAGTGCTTCTCTGTTTCTCTATATATTAATTAAAAACTTTAGATATTATTGCACTTTTTTTTTTTTTTTTTTTTGTTTTTGGTTCAGTGAGTGTCACTTCCCTGAAGTGATAATAATACAAACTTGAAGTAAAAACTATGTTTCGTGATTACCAAATTGCTTTTGGTTTTAGTGCAATCCAAGAAAAGAAGCCAATCGTCTTTTTGTTGTTGTTGCTTTTGCAATGAAACCTATGTGTACATATTTTGAAGTTAGTAAGCATTTGATTGAGTTGCATATTGTCTTCTTACGATTAAATAAAAAGCAATCACTAGTCATTGTTAGAACGCGATCTTGTTTATCCTCATCGTATACCATAGTTTAAAATTATTTGTATTATTAAACACAAAAATAAAACTAATATCTACAAAAATCATGGAAATCTGTTCAATCTTTATATATTCAAGAAAATAAATTATTATCCTATGAAAAGACTATGTGCTATATTTTTAACAGATACTCCTCGATCTGTTTCATAAACACAGTCATTTTAAGGTTTTATTTTTGTTTCACAAAGAGGGTTGTTTTGTGGTTTCAATACATAACTAGAATTTAACCCACACTAATTATAACGCGGAGTAATTTTTTTAAAATAAATTGTTTTGACCTTATTGTTTTAATGTATTAATAAGAGGTAATATTGAACTTTTAATAGTTTTCTTAATATGTGTTAAATGTGTCAAAATGATATAGTATAAAAGAAAAATTTTGGTCAACAGAAATTATTTATAAATTGATACAATCTAATGTACTTCCTCTCTTTCATTATAAATGATGTTTAATGTTGAAATTGTATTAATTATTTGTTGTAGGTGATGCAGTATGTATACATATTTGATACATACTAATATACTCCCTAAGTTTCACAATAAGTGATGTTTTAGGAAAATGACATTATTTTAAATTTTATGGATGTTTTTCATTTTCAATGTAAAACTGATTAGTTTTTTTATATATTTTATTATTGGTTGGATTGTAGTTAGGTACATAATAGATAACGTTTTAATTTAGAAAAAAGAAAAATTAAATAATTTTTAAATTGTATACAAAAATTTTAAACATCACTTATTATGAAACATAGAGAATATAATGTTGTATTAGTTCATATCATGGATTAAAAACAGCGGTGTTGATTTGGAAGATAACACCAAAACATGTGATAAGTAGAATTATTCGGTGAAAAATTATCATAAATAACAAAAAAACATATATTATACGATAAAAATGATTGTCCGAGGTTTTGTGGTCGGGTGGTTGGGGACGGAGTCGGGGTGCTACCACACTTCGGGTTCGATCCACCTGCTGCGCGAAATTAAGTCACAATTATTTTGGACACCCACACAGATATGGACCTATTGTTTACGGCCCATTTAAAAACCCGGGAAGAGGTCTATCCGTGGATTACCTTTCCTTTAGGGATGATTGTCTGGATCCCTCCATAGATCTAAGATTTACCCTGAGTTACCAAAAAAAAAATGACTTGCAAAATTGGACACGTTATTTAAACAGAAGGAATTTGGGCACGGTATATATGATTCTTAATTAATGTTTCATGGGATATGAGAATGATTGATGGTCTAATAAGTCATCCCATGGTCATGATTAGTAATTTAGTATATATATATCTCAAGGTTGAAAAATAATTATGATTAGTAATTAGTATAGTATATTACATCAATTATTTATTGCTGACCCCGGTGGGTACGTCTTAGCACTAATCATAGTGCAATAATATTGAATTTCAAAAGTATAAAAATGCACTTTTATGCAGACACTCACGCAGAAAAAATAAGATGAAAAGTGACTTTCTTTTTCAACTCTTCTTTTGTGTTTCGTTTTTTCAAATTTTAATCATATAACTGTATAAATTATAGAAGGAAAAAACTTTTAAATACATCAATTATATAAATTTTTTAAAAAAAATATACGAACTATTTTGGTTCTCAAAAAAATACATGAACTATTAATCGTTATTTAATACTCAAACTATTAATCACTCATTTTTAATATCTAAACTATTAATTTTCGTGTATTTTACACAATTTGACACAATTTATCTTGTATAAAATACACGAAATTTAATAGTTTGAGTATTAAAAATGAATGATTAATTAATAGTTTGAGTATTAAAGACAGAACGATTAATAGTTCATATATTTTTTTTGGAAGCCAAAATAATTTGTGTATTTTTCTTTCAAATTTTATATAATTGGTGTATTTTAAAGGTTTTTTTCCCAATTATAGAATGTCCTTTTTGATATATATTAATTTAGATCAGCAACAATGTTACAACGATGATTGTTTCCACCACGAACGGCTATTGCTATTGTGGTTGTTGGATTAGTCATTTTTTGTTTTTGCATCGAGGTTGTTGGATTCATTGACGAACAGTGCACTTTAATTCGATTGGCTAATGTCTTCGATATACTTAACAATAGATTACATTACATAGTAGAGTTATATGTTGTAATCATTGTATAACACATAAGCTCATTCTGAAGAAAAACTGACATGCATTACGTACATTGATATAGTGAAAGATAAAGAAATTACATTTACGAAAAGGAATATTTGCATGCGTAAATGCACTTTTCTACTGTTCCCAAAGAAGCTCCTTCCTATTTTATGAACTTTCACCTCAGGCTCACAGCTTTGGGACCCGAAGAACGAATAACGTATCACTTCTTTATTGTTTCATTTGAATAAAAATAGAACAGAGCTAAGACATGCATTATTATCCGTATCATGGGTGCATGAACGAAAACAGGAAAGATAAGGATGTTGACGTAAATCAGTATAGTGTTATACATATAATTCCAAGCCTATGAATTGTAGTGTAGTTTATAGATATTTTGGCCCACATTTATATCAGCGGTCGAAAAAAATATAAAAAATTATATAAACAGAAATTCCCACTTCAATTAATTACATTTAGGGTGTATTCACCGGGATCCTAATTTCTGTAGTATATCACATTTAGGGTGTAGTCGTTTTATATTAAACTATATTAGCTTCTGCGTGGATGAAATTAAAAAATATTTAAATTTTATAATTGAAAATCTATATAATTATGATCCATATAATTTGATTTTAAAGTCAAACACTCGTTTAGTTATCTAGAGATTACGTTTTGTAATTCATAATTAAAAAGTGTAAAATTGATTTCGATTACCCATTAATAATCTCTCTAAATGAATGAAACAGTTCAAGAACCAAATTTCAAATCTTATATAACTTAAAATTGAATCTATTGATAAAATCAATATTTCATAATTTGATATATTATGAATCTTATATAGATTTAATAGTTTACATTTTTTCGATTTTATATTTTCTATTTGTTCTCGTACTGTACTTTTTCAATTTTATTAGTTTTTTTTTTTTTTAAATACAATTTTATTTTTTTATTGTTTGGAAAGTTTATATTATTAGATTGACATATGTTATAATCTAAATTAACGATGATATATATCACGATCTCGTGAGTTATAATTATCTTACATGTCACGTTCACCTTAATAAGATATTTTTTTGAGGTGAAAGGTTAACTATAAAACATCAAACAACTATAAAACATCAATTGGTGTGTTATTAAATGTGTGGATATATAAACACATACGCCAGGTGTTTATTCATTAATTTTCTGCACATAGGACCCCCTACAAAACTACAGACACAATCATTCTTTTGTAATATTTGACCAGCTTATGTAGATGTGTATATATATATATATATATTTATATATCTTATTTTTACTAATTATAATAGCTCAAAGATATATGAATTTGTAGTCTAACAAATATATGTTTTCCGTTTATAATTCACATGGACATTTTACAAATTTGAACGCAAATTATTACAAATTAAAACATTATTACATACAACCATTAAATTACAAATGATCAGATCAGTGATTTCTTTTATTGGTAGAGATTTGATGATTGATTATACCAATAATAAGCTACTGCAAAATTCGTACTAACCAATAAATTCGTCTTTATATATTTGCTTATTTTCTTTACGAAAAAAGAAAAGCAAAAACACTCAAAATCGTCATGCTTCCTTCTGACTTGGGCGCTTCTTCCAGAGAAAACACATTCTTGGCCATCTCTAAGATCGCCAAATCAGTGAGATAAATCATACCGGAAATTAATTTTTGTTTAAATGATTTCTTAGATAACGAGTTCAAGACGATCTTCGTCTCGGGAGTCACAGGATCCATTTTAGGTTACTACTCCCAAACAAGTCTCACTAATTGTGTTTCATTAATCTTATAGTATATCTATTGGGTTTCCATGATGGACTTGACCATAACAAGAAAAACGTTTTATCTTAGAAGTCCATGCCTTTCAAATATGTGCAAGCAGGCCGGTCCGAACATTTTCATTTGAGGTCTAAAGCGAAGACGGAAACGTGGCCCATATAAAAAAAAAATTACAATCGATTTTTAAAATATTTAATTCAATGTAAGATAAGCATATTTTACGAAAATTATTAAAAAGTAAAAACTTTTAGCTGAAATATGATATAATAATATAATTGTAACTTATTTTTTTCATCAGAATGATTTGTTATTATATAAAATTAAATATTTCAATGTTGCTAATTCACCTGATCGTGACATGTGTTAAATCAATCGATAAAATCTTGATACGTTTAAAAAAAATCCAATAAGATTATGCCACATAATATTAGCAATAAAAGGAAAAAATTATAATCGATTCCTAATAAAAAAGGTAAAATTAATTTATTCTAAAATCTAAAGTTAATAAAAAATGAAATATTCGGAATAGTTTATAACCAATTCATAATCGTAAAAGGTAAAGTTACAAAAAAAAAAAATTATTGTAAAAGTCAAAGTGTGTAAAAAAAAAGAAAAAATAAGAAATTCGTTCGTTTTTCCGTTTAGGTTAAAGAAATTAAACAATGGATTACCAATCTTAAAATGAAAATAATTCTATTTTTTAACTTCTATATAAACAATTTGATAATCTCTAAATTACACACCAAACAAAAAATAACGGGAAGTTGACTTTTCTATAAATTTATGAATTAACGGGAAAACAAACAGTTTTTACGAAGTAAATTGGTTTTAGTATTAGATTTATGAACATACCAAAAGGCAAAAGGCATTCTCTTCGGGCATCAAAAGCAATAAAAGTGCAGCAAAGAAATTCATAGCCTGCAGATGATATATTGACACCAGATATTTTAATCTTAATTTACCATGTTTCGGTATTTAAATAAAGAATCATGATATTGGTTAAGAACCAATACCTGACAGTATACAACAGATGGATTATGCCTAGCATATGCAGTAAGCAAACGCCGCAGAGCATTTCTACCATCATCATTTAGGGCAGGTCCTGTACTTGATATAAGCAACGGCGTAAAAACTCTGATCAATTTCAGCATTAGCCAACACTGCACCACTAGATAGAGAGAGTCAATGCTGAATAAATTTTTCTACAACAGCAAGTGATTCTGTATTTGAGCCTTTATCATCAACATGCTGCGCGTATCCTCCTGACGCGATGCTGTTTCCACAACTATCAGAACAATACTGTTCATCGTGATCCGGCAGTGTTCATACCTGTTCTTGGTCTACCTCTATCTTCTAAGAGCATGTTCAATGGGGGTTCTAAATAGAAGAGTTCTAAAAAATTATAATGATATATAATTGATAAATATTGGAGAGGTTCTAAAAAGAAGAGAGAAGAGTTCTAAAGTTAGAACTTTTAGATACAGATTCTAAAAATTAACATACAAAATATTGGGGTTCTAAAAGGTGAGGTTCTAAAAATTTTAGATACCCATTTTTAGAACCTCACCATTGGACATGCTCTAACCGTTATTACACTTATGAACAGTACAGGTATTATTCGAGGTATGACTAAAATTCTTTTCCTAATAAATGAAGCTTTTATTTACGTTTACAATAAATATAGTTTTAGCCTAAACCGTTTTAGGTTAGGCTGGGCTGATCCGATTATAATCCTAACTAGTATAAAGGCATTTAAACATGACAAAACATTCAGATGCCAATTATGTCTTCAATAACTGGATATATATATCAATTTGGAAACGCTTGAAATTTGGATTGCAGAGAATCATCTACTAGTGATGAAAGAGAGGTGGAAAGAGTCACATGCTGCTTCTGCATTAGATTTGACCATGTTCATGTGTACAAGAAAGCCACAACCAGATCCGTACGACATTGACCAGCAAATCGTGATCACAACTAACACATCATATTCACGTTGTTACTACGCGAATCCCGTTGCACCAAATGGTTTACTACCTCCATTCGTAATGAGACAAGGCTGGACAATAGAAAACTCGACTTCCCTACACACCAAAACTCGATTATCGAGCCGGTTTTCAACAAGTACGCACATTATATGGCCAATCTATGTGTTTCAAACCACTCATCATCGTAGTTTCGTTGACTAGGAAATAATGTTGGTCCATGTTTTTTTGTATGTGTGAGCAAAGAGTGGCAGTCTTGAATTTTTGGATGGATTATTGATAAAATATTGGTGATGAATGATATACTACTTGTTCATGTTTTTAAAACACATAACATTATATTTTATCATTTAGAACATTTATCAAATTTTCAACGAGTGATTCCGTTATATATAATGCGTGTGTTAAAAACATAACAAAAAAAATAAAAACCAACCGAAATTTGTTGTATAACACTTCACTATATTTCTCGGACATATGCGTCACTTCTTTCAAGTTTTTTTCTTCGCCATATTAACATTTAAGATGCATCACTGAACCGTTGCTCGTCGCTCACTTTGGAGAAGCCATTATCGACCCGGTGTTTGACAAGTATGCACATTTCAGTGTCTCAAGCCATCGATGTTGTTTTCTGTAAGTGCACGCGGTAGGGTCTTCTCGGGGAACCCTTGAGGAAATCATTTCGAGAAAGTCCACACATGGAATCTTTTGTCTGACTATACCCAAACTGATGAGGACATCAAAAGCGGTCTAACCCAAGTAGTGAGCCCCAATTACCCAAGACAAGCCGAGAAGACATATGAGCCTTGTTCAGCCCAAATGAAGCACAAGAACAACTGTTCCAGCCCAACTAACACTTGGAATACATTCTCACCTCAACTAGAGCATTTTTTGAAGTGGAATCAGTCCAATCCGAATTCAGGTGAAGAAGTTATTCAACTTCCAAATCAAGTGATTCCCAACATACGCGATTCGAACATACATGCGTTCAAAGAATTATTCCATCCAAACCAGAAGGAATCAAGGTATGAACCAAATTGTTCTAGAATTTTTATTCATCAGGGAAATCAGGAAAATTGGATTCACATAAACGCCGGTTCAGAACTGAAAGATATGGATTTTATAAGTCAGTGGATCTGCTTCACCCCTTATTGCGCGACTGAGCCAAAGATCGAGTTACACAGCCCAACTCCGGAACTATCTCGCCTCCAAACCAATTGGATAATCTTGATGAATCTCTTGTGCTTCCAACAAGCCCAATATCAGAGGAAATGGCCAAAAGATCACAAAGTTATGGGCCAATTTTCTAAATGTGTCAATTTGATTCTTTACTTGGTGAATGCTAGGCCCAATGGCAGGCCCGGCTTAACACCAAGAACGGGCAGTGCGACCGTCCCAGAGCCCACAGGTATAAGGGGCCCATAAAAAATAGTTTTGATATATATTTTTTTTTTAAAAATAGACATATATATAAAACAAGATCAATTTTAACCCAAATTTTTTTTTAATATATATATTTTTTATTTCTATAACTAGATTTTTTAAAAATTATGTTAAAAAACAGATTTTTTGTTTAAGAGCCCAATTTGTTTTAATTTTTTGTTTTAGAGCTCAATTTTTTTTTTAACCCAAGGCCCCTAAAATCTATAACTAAAATTTCAATAAAAATATAAACAATTTTTTTTTAAAAAGATGTAAAAAAAGAAAACTTAAACCTAAATTTTTCTTTTTTTTTTTAAGGGCCAAAATTTTTTTTTTGCCCCAGGACCCCCAATAATCTTGAGCCGGGCCTGCCCAATGGGATTGGAAGCTTGCAAACTTATGTTTGGCATCCAGGATCCATATCTAAACCCAAGAAGAGATACAATTCGTGGCTATCAATATCAGAATCAAGACTTAAAGAAAGGTCAACAATTCCCCATAATAAGCTCATTCATATCCCTTATGATATGCCCTTTGACCATCTCATTTATCTCTTCTTTTGAATTTAAATTGTGCTTAATTTTCTCTTGTAATATATGTCTTATTACCATTAGATGGTTGCGCATGAGCATATATAAGCTCAGATTATATCATTGTAAAACACAAACCTTGAATGAATTAAAAAGTAAAAGTATTTGTTTCACAAACTTTAAGTGTTTTGAATCGAATTGTTCTTGCGATTTTCTTGTGTTTTGTGGAATCAACTCACTAAGAATTCGTGTTGGGACTTGAATCCCTCGCGAGGAATAGCCCTTGGGATTTTTGTCTTGTTCGTTTGTAGAATCAAATGACGCCCGTGTTTGTGGAATCAAGCACACACCCGATTTTCGAATTAGTTTGTGGAATCAAACGAATTCGATTATCAAAATCTATCATTCCCTTTGGAGTCTTACATCACAAACCCGGTTCTGGACATGAGCTGGGAGTGCATTTGCACTCTACATGATGCATCGTTTGTTATTTAAAAGGAAAAATTACCCTCAAACAATGATCAAACGCAACGTATCATAGATATTTATATTGAAGTAGACTAATGTATAAAAGTAAATTTAATACCTTTTAGATATACATTACATATCACAATCTAATGGGTTTGATACAAAACTTGATGCATTAAAATTTTAAATTCATTGTGCATTTCAATTCTCTTACAAAAAAAGTTAATGTATTACCCATTTGTATTTCAATTGGAAATTGATTGTAATAACTTGATATTGTTTGCCATTTGTATTAACTTTTTTTCTTGTTAAAATAAAATACAAATGCAAATGTCTTTTTTTTTTTTTATGACTCAGGGGTAAATCCCAGACCCATGGAAAGGCCCAGACTAATCTTCTGAGAATGTACTACCAACGGACTAAGCGTACATCCGGGTTTGCAAATGGGGCCTATACATTAGCCCTATATCCCATTTGGCCATAAAGGGGAGAGTTTGTTTCCAGAGAGCTTCGAACCCAGGGGGAGAACTGTCAACTCATTCCCAGGAGTCCATTACCACTGGACCACCACCCTTGTGGTTAAAAGCAAATGTCTTCAAAGCCATCATTATTCTTATACTAAGAAATCGATTCAAACATTTTGTTCTTACATCAATAATACATCATGTGGAAATAATTTGATAGTGATAGAAACGACACGGTTTCGGGTAGACTAATCTTTTCTAGTTAAAAGAGAAGAATGACCCACACGTCAAGTTAGTCTTTGTTTACTATTTATTTTCTCGTTTTTGTTAGACCCACGTTCTTTTCTCTCGTCGATAAATCAGAAAAGCCTCATGACCAAGTCATTGAACGCCACTAAAACTCAAACTTTTCTTCTTCTTTTTTCATTATTCTATTACTCAGAAAATTTCAAAGTTGTTGCAACGGAAGGATCCTCGCTTATTCCTTGCGTCCATTAGTCTACGGTTCCCATCTATAATAATTTCTGAGTTTTTGGGCTAAACACAACTCAGAACAAAGACACCCCAAAGAGGATATATGAGCTTCTCTGACTCTTCTTCTGCGGAATCACGTCTAGCCACGGCTAAGATGGTTCTCACAACCGCGGCTTCGGTGGCTGCAACCGCAATGCTGGCTAAATCTTTAGTCCAAGATTATTTACCTGACGAGGTGCACCACTACATCTCTTATGGCTTTCGCTACTTCTTTGGTTACTTCTCCTCCCAAATGACAATAATCATTGAAGAATTTAAAGGGTTTGTTCACAACGAAGTCTTTGAGGCCGCAGAGGCCTATCTAGCCACCAAGATCACTCCTTCCAACAAAAGAATCAAAGTGAGTAAACACGAGAAAGAAAACAACTACAACGTCACCGTGGAACGTGACGAGGAAGTTATGGACACCTTCAATGGCGTTAAATTCCAATGGATCCTCCATTGTCGCCATGTCGAGTCCAAGAACTTCCACAACCCGCGGGATCTAAACTCCACACTCAGATCCGAGGTCCGATCATTCGAGCTCAGATTCCACAAGAAATTCAAGGACATGGCTCTTGAATCTTACTTGCCATTCATGGTGAAAAGGGCCACTTTGGTGAAGCATGAGAAGAAAACACTCAAGATCTTCACTCTCGACCCAGATTCCATGTACGGGACTTACTCAGACGCTTGGACCTCTGTGGTTCTTGACCATCCTTCGACCTTCAAGACGCTAGCAATGGATTCAGACGTAAAGAGAAATGTGATGGAGGATCTAGACCAATTCGTGAAGCGGAAAGACTTCTATAAGAGGGTTGGTAAAGCTTGGAAGAGAGGATACTTGTTGTACGGTTCACCAGGCACAGGAAAGTCAAGCTTGATCGCAGCCATGGCCAATCATCTCAACTTTGATATTTATGACCTAGAGTTGACTGCGGTTAACAACAATTCTGAGCTCCGACGATTGTTGATTGCCACTGCTAATCGTTCAATTCTTGTTGTGGAAGATATCGATTGTTCGATCGAGTTGAAAGATAGGACAACTGATGAACTTCCTCTGGAATCAGACGAACCTAATGACCCACGGTACAAAAAAGTAACACTCTCTGGACTGCTAAATTTCATAGATGGTCTGTGGTCAAGTTGCGGCGACGAACGGATCATAATATTCACAACCAATTACAAAGAGAAACTCGACCCAGCGTTGTTGAGGCCAGGACGCATGGATATGCACATCCACATGTCGTACTGCACGCCAAGTGCTTTCAAGGCACTTGCTTCAAACTATCTAGAGATCAAAGATCACCGCCTTCTCAAAAAAATCGAGGAAGATATTGAGACAACCGAGGTTAGTCCAGCAGAGGTCGCAGAACAGCTCATGAGGAATGACACTGTTGATAAGATTCTTGAGGATTTGATTGAGTTCTTGAAAGTCAAGAAGATCGAAAACGAACAAGCTAAGGCCAAAAAGGAAGAGCAAGAATTGAAGAACAAAGAAAAGGCCATCAAGGGCAAAGATTCGAAGGTCAAGAAAACCGAAGAGGTGGATGAACAAGTTATGAGGAATGACCGTGTTGATAAAGTTCTTGAGGGTTTAGTCGAGTTGTTAAAAGCCAAGAAGATCGAGAACGATCAAGATTAGGCCAAACATGAGGAGGAGAGTATCATTAACTTCTGAGATTTTGAAGAGGATATATTAACTAGATATTAAATATAGTAAATAACATGATATTAACCAGGCAGTGGTAGCCAGGTGGTTGTCGACTTTGAAATCCGCGAACAACGGTACCCTGAGTTCGACATCCACTAGAAACAAAAAAAAATGATGTTGTTGTCAAATGGAGCTAATGTCTATGCCTCATTTGCAAACCCGTTTATTGGTAGTATATCTCCAGGAGATTAATTTGGGCATCTTACCTGGGATTTACTCCTGAGTTATAAAAAAAATCTCTATAATATTATTTAAGAAAACATTTGTAAAAATGAACTTTGTTTTGTAAGTTATTACATAAAATACCATTATAAATAAAAATGAATAATTGAAATAGAAAAAGATATAATAGTCTTTTAAAATTATTGATTAGAATATAAAAATATATATTTTGCATTAAAAAAGTTATTTATTATTAAATTTTTTAATTATTTTTAATAATATATATTTCAAAATAAAAATCAATTCATATATATTCAAAGAAAAAAACCTATTCAAAATCTTGCTATATTTTTCACTATAATTTATTATATTTTATTTGAATATATATCAAAAATATTTGAAAAATATTTTACTAATTTTATAAAAAATTAGTCATAAGTTTTTTTTTTTAAGAGTTTGTAAACTAACCACAAAAACTAAACTTATTTAACAGTGCATATTATAGTTACGTTTTCAAGATTATAAGTTTTTGCGGGTTAGCCCGAATAATATTTTAATTCACTGCAAAACGAGTTAAATATACAAATTATTACAAATTGACAGTTTTATCTATAATCATTAGTTAGCGATATTGTAAAATTCAGATAAAAATAATTTTCTTGAATTTCAAAATAATTTATTTTTAAAAAGAGTTAAATAGATAAATTATTACAAATTGACAGTTTTATCTATAATCATTAGTTAGCGATATTGTAAAATTCAGATAAAAATAATTTTCTTAAATTTCAAAATAATTTCTTTAAAAAAAATTACTTCGTGCTATAATTAATGCGGGTTAAATTCTAATATATATATAACATGAGATTAATTGTTGATCTAATGGATCCAGAGAGACCGCTTAGAGGAGCTACACATGTAAAGCTCCATAGTCACATGATATGGATCAGAATCAGACCATTAAAAGCAAACAAAAAGAATTAAATATAATTATTGCACTAAATAAATCATTATGTTTTCAAGTCTGCAACCAAAATCTTATTTATCAAGATTCAAGTATAAGAGAGGATATGTTAGGGAGCATACCTGTTGGCATGTGGAATCGAACTCATAACTAACTACTCGGATTATATGAATCAGAGTTTGCTTCGATTAAACTCTAGAAGATCCTTTATCAACAACAACAAAAAAAACCTTCTTAAATGAGTTTACACGTTTAATACTTCTTAAATGAGCCGTAATCTTGGCCCACTACACAAAATTCGTTTAGTCTATAGTCTATATATACTTATTACATGGGCCGTAGATGTATTAATGTGTTTTTTTCCCCTTCTATTTCTTGATTTTCTAATCTTCTTCCTTTTCTTTGATTTCTATTTTTTTTCATCCGTTATAGAATCGGCCTATTGGGTGTTATTTCCTTTCTGTGTTTATTTCCTTTTATGTCGACTTGTAGATGCTTTAGGAGTTGTTACGTTAATTATAAACAGAGCTCTTTGCTTGTAAAGAGAGACTGGCGACTTCTTTGATTAAATAAAGAGCTTTTGAAAGTTCCCTCATCTACCTCGATAATCGATCGGCACGAGAGATACAGAGGCGATAACACGTTCTCGTTCACAGGTGTGTAGAAGAAACTTTTCTTCTCACCCAAGTAGCCTAACAAACCCTAGAGAGAGAGACGAACTCGTTCATCAAGTCTTTGAGATCATATCTCAATGGCACTAACATCCCGTTCTTATCCAGTTCGTGTGCCTATGAATACCGGTAGACACGCGACATTTGGAATGCTAAAACAACCTCAAATCGTTTCGGTTTGTCCAAAATATTCAGGTATATTTGCACAAATCCTAGAAAAAACTGAATCGGAACGAATTCCAACAATTATCACCACCGCGGCTTCGGTGGCCGAAACCGCAATGCTGGCTCGATCGTTAGTCCAAAATTATGTGCCACGCGAGGTGCGTCACTACATCTCCGATGAACTCCGCTGCTTCATTCAGCGCTCCTTGGTTCATCACTTTTCCTCTCAAATGACCATAACCATCGAAGAATTTGAAGGGATGGTTCACAATGAAGTCTTTGAGGCCGCAAAGGCGTATCTAGCCACCAAGATCTCTCCTTCTAACAATAGAATCAAAGTGAGTAAACACGAGAAAGAAAACAACTACAACGTCACCGTGGAACGTGACGAGGAAGTTGTGGACACTTTCAATGGCGTCCAGTTCCGGTGGGTCCTCCGTTGCCACCATGTTGAATCAAAGAATCAATACTCCAAGTCCAAACTCAGATCCGAGGTCAGGTCATTCGAGCTCAACTTCCACAAAAAATATAAGTACATAACCCTTGAATCTTACTTGCCATTCATGGTGAAAAGAGCCACGTTAATGAAGCAAGAGAAGAAAAAGCTCAAGATCTTCACTCTCGACACAGGTTACTATTCAGACACGTGGACCTCTGTTACTCTTGACCATCCTTCTACCTTCAAGACACTAGCAATGGATTTAGATGTCAAGAAAAATGTGATAGAAGATCTAGACAAATTCGTGAAGCGGAGCGACTACTATAAGAGAATTGGTAAAGCTTGGAAGAGAGGATACTTGCTATATGGTCCACCAGGCACAGGGAAGTCAAGCTTGATCACAGCCATGGCCAATCATCTCCAGTTCGATATTTATGACTTAGATTTGACTGCGGTTTGCGACAATTCCGAGCTCCGGCAATTGTTGATGAACACGACTAATCGGTCAATTCTTGTTGTGGAAGATATTGATTGTTCGATCAAATTGAATAATAGGACAAATGATGAACATCCTCGAGGATCAGGGAACCAGAAAGTGACACTTTCTGGACTACTAAATTTCATAGATGGTCTATGGTCAAGCTGCGGTGAAGAACGGATCATAATATTCACAACCAATTACAAAGAGAAACTCGACCCCGCGTTGTTGAGGCCAGGTCGTATGGATATGCACATTCACATGTCCTACTGCACGCCGAGTACTTTCAAGGCTCTTGCTTCCAACTATCTAGAAATCAAAGAGCACCGCTTCTTCAGCAAGATCGAGGAAGGTCTTGAGACGACACAAGTTACTCCAGCAGATGTGGCTGAACAGCTTATGAGGAATGACAATGTTGATAAGATCCTTGAGGGTTTGATTGAGTTCTTGAATGTCGAGAAGATCAAGAACGAACAAGATGAGGCCAAAACGGAGGAGCATAGCAGTTTGGAGAACAAAGTAAAAAACTTGGAGAACAAGAAAAAGACCACCAAGGGAAAAGATTCCGAGGTCAAGAAAAAACAAAGAGGTTGATGAATAGCTTATATATGAGGAGTGATCATGTCGCATGTTTTTTTCTTTCTTTTTATTATTTGGTGAACAAGATTTTTTCTAGAATGATTTGTTTTCAACAATATGTTAGCTAAACCTCTGCATTTATCTTTTATCTCTTTTATTTTATTTTTATATAAGCCCTTCGCTTCATGAACAAAATATTTTCTAGTTTTTTTTTTCTTGTTTCAAAATGTTTTATATTTCTACATTCTATATTAATTAATACCTGTAAGTTAAGCTAAAATAGGGATGTCAATCGGGTTGGCCCGGTCCGGCCCGGCCCGAAACCCGTAAAACCCGCATATATTTGAGTCCGGCCCAAAAAAACGGGTCTATATTCTAAAGTCCGTCCCGGACAAGGTTTTTAAGGTTTTTCGGGTTTTTTCGGACTTTTCTTTACAAACACAAAAATTCACAATTCTCAAATGAAAAATAATTTAAACAAAATATTTATCAAAATAAATCTAAATTTAAATGTATTATATCAAATCCAATTAAATTTAAAATCAAAAATTTGACCAAAAAACAAATAAAATTCAAATAAATTGTTTTACCAAATAAAACATAAAATCAAAACTAAGAATGAGCAAGTGGGCCAGTGGTTGTCACATCTCTGCTACCATCTTACCAGTGTCGAGTTCGACTCCACCTGCCCTCCATGTGTAGGGGTATTGGGCTATTGGGCCGGCCTGTTGTGGCCCAAAATGATGACAAAAAAAAAAATCAAAACACTTCAAATCTAGGTAGTAAAGTTCATATTAGAATCTCATTCATCGTCTTCTAAATCCTCATCACCATCAAGAGTTACAGGTAAAAAAATGTATAAATCATATAGAAATGTCATTGAAAGTCTATAGATAAATATTTTAAAAATATGAAGTAAATATGGATGAATGATAATGATACATGGATCATGAAATGTAAACCCATCCAACCAAGTGCTTGTACAAATCAGTGTCTCAACGTTTCTTGGTAAAATACAATTTCTATATTTATCCAAGACATGCGTACCAACATTAGTGATGCCACTATAGTTATCGGAATGCTTAGAACATCACATGTCATACGAGCTAACTCACCATAATGTTGTGACTGACACTTCTACCATTATAAAACATCTATGTCTTCATAAAAAGTCAGTTCCAACATATCGTTTTCTAAGTATAGAGTTAATTTAGATTTTTCTTCTTCTATAATGGTACGTTTTTCATACGTTTTGAAATCATATGATAAGCGAACCCAAATTTAATAAGACATACGTAATCAAATAGTTATGGGTTTTTCGGGCTAACTCCGAAAACACACTAGCCCGATCGGGCTTAGCCCGAAAAACCCGATTTTTTTTGGGCTTTTATTTCTAAGTCCGAACTAACTGTTTTTCAGGGCCGGGCCGGACCGACCCTCGGACTTTGGCCCTAATTGACACCCCTAAGCTAAAACAAGCATACAAAATGTTTTCACTTTTAACTATACTTATCAAATGGGCCGTAATCTTGGCCCACTATACACAATTTGTTTAGTGATCCATCCCCGATTAAATAATTAATCATCTTCATCCCAAATTCTCTACATCCCTAATTATCTCATCTTTACGATCAGAGGTGTCGTGTG
This sequence comes from Eutrema japonicum, assembly GCA_030161315.1. NCBI lineage: Eukaryota > Viridiplantae > Streptophyta > Magnoliopsida > Brassicales > Brassicaceae > Eutrema > Eutrema japonicum. Next base: position 48,580,340 of record BSQW01000013.1, read on the forward strand.
AGTGAATCGAAGCCCTAATTTTCTAGGTTCGACCACCAAATAAAGATTAGAACTTGGTATCAAATTATCTCCTTAACTTTCACAATTTTCATTTTTTTTTTTGGGGTGGGGGATTAATTTCTTGTTTATCTCTGTGATTTATGTGAAGTAACTTGCTTTACTTTTGATAAAGATTGAAGGAGATGAGTTCCTCTGCCTCATCATCGTCTGAGTCTCATCTAGCCACCGCCAAAACAGCTCTCACGGCGGTTGCATCGGTGGCTGCAGCCGCAATGCTAGCTCGGTCAGTGGTCCAGGACTACATGCCAAGCGAGGTGCATGAATTAATCTCTTGTGGCGTTAGCAGATTCCTCGGTTACTTCTCTTTTCAAATGACAGCTGTTATCGAAGAATTCGGAGGTTTCGAAAACAATGAAATGTTCGAAGCTGCAGAGGCTTATCTCGCCACCAAGATATCTCACTCCACTAGAAGAATCAAAGTGAGCAAGCTCGAGAAACAGAGCAGTTTCAATGTCACTGTAGAACGCGACGAGGAAGTAGTGGATACTTTTGATGGCGGCGTCAAGCTCAGTTGGATCCTCCATGTTGATAAGAAGGACTCTCGTAACCCTCGGGATCTAAACTCCACCTTGAAATCGGAAGTGCGTTCTTACGAGCTCAGGTTCCACAAGAAGTTCAAGAACGTGGTTCTTGAATCTTACTTACCCTTTGTGGTGAAACAAGCTGCTTCGCTGAGACAAAAGACTAAGACGCTGAAGATCTTCACTCTTAACTGTTACTCCGCGCAGTGGACGTCTGTGACTCTCGACCATCCTTCCACGTTTCGCACTCTCGCCATGGATCCTGAGGTGAAGAGAGACTTGGTAGAGGATCTCGATCGTTTTGTGCAGCGTAAAAGCTTTTATGAGAGAGTGGGAAAAGCTTGGAAGAGAGGGTATTTGTTGTATGGTCCACCCGGTACAGGAAAATCAAGCTTGATCGCAGCCATAGCCAATCATCTTAACTTTGATATCTATGACTTAGACTTGACATCAGTTAACAGTAATGCTGAGCTCCGGAAGATATTGATGTCTACTGCTAACCGTTCGATTCTAGTTGTGGAAGATATTGATTGTTCAATCGAGCTCAAGGATCGGACTAGTGATAATAACGATCCGCTGCATAAACCGGTGATGCATTTTGATTCACTATCACATTCACATATGTTTAATATGTTTTAAAATGTGTATGTCTTAGCTTATTAGCTTAAGCTCATAAATGATATGAGGTCACACTCTCTGGTCTATTGAATTTTGTTGACGGGCTCTGGTCAAGTTGTGGTAACGAGCGGATTATAGTGTTCACGACTAACTAGAGAGAAAAACTGGATCCGGCATTGTTGAGGCCAGGGCGTATGGACATGCACATTCACATGTCGTATTGCACACCGGCTGCTTTTAAGGTTCTGGCTTGGAATTATCTTGAGATTGAAGACCATATACTTTTCGAGCAGATTGAAGAATTTATCCGGGAAATACAAGTTACACCAGCACAAGTAGCTGAACAGTTGATGAGGAATGACTCTGTGGATAAACTACTCCAAGGATTGATTGTCTTCTTAAAAGCCAAGAAAATTGAAAATGACGAGTAAGGGCTGCCAAAAAGATTATTGGTTACAAATTACAATGCTTCTGAAAGCGTGAAAAAAATCATCATTCAGATTTGTATCATGAAAAGTTTTGTTTTTCATCTGAAAATTCATTAATTTGAATCATTTTTGTACAGGAAAATTGAAAAGTATTTAGAAATATTGAATTTATCAACGAATCCTATCTAGCAAGTAACCAAGAAAACGAGTATAGTTGACTGTTGACTTGTAATTGTTAAACCGTTGACTTCCATTTCGATAAAAGTTTCTTTACGCTCATTCCTGAAAACAAGTTGCAAAGTAGAACAAATCAAAAGATCCAAAGATCAGGACTCACTCCCTCCCTTGTAAGTGTTCGATGGTTACTTTGGTTAGATTCATCCCATACCGATTGGTTAAGGAAATCATCCCATCTTGGGTTTAGTGATTTGGTTGATTGGATTATTGCTTAGAACTTTTGTAGCAACTAGAGATCTTTGTTTGATTCCAGGTCTGAGAAATGGTGGATGCTGTAGTGACAGTGTGTCTGGAGAAAGTCTTGAACATCCTCGAAGAAAAAGGCCGAGTTGTATCGGAGTATCGAAAACAGTTAAAAGATTTGCAAGATGAGTTACAATATATGCAGTCTTTTCTTAAGGATGCAGAGAGGCAGAAGAGGACGAACGAAGTCTTGCGCAAACTCGTGGCAGACTTACGAGAATTGGTTTATGAAGCCGAGGACATACTAGTGGATTGTCAGCTCGAGGATGGTGATGAGGATGATAACGAGCAAAGGCCTTCAAACGTGTGGCTTTGGCGGTTTTATCCTGCCCGGGTTTCACTGCAGTACAAGAAAAGCAAGCGTCTCAAAGAGATCAATGAGCGAATAAAGGTGATAAAGACTAAGGTTGAGCCTTATTTCAAATTCAGAACGCCCAGCAACGTCGGTAGAGATAATGGAACTGATCGGTGGAGCTCTCCGGTGTATGATCATACTCAGGTGGTTGGTTTGGAAGTAGATAAAAGAAAAATCAAGGAGTGGCTCTTTCGATCAAACGAGAGCGAGCTTTTGATGATGGCCTTTGTTGGGATGGGAGGGTTGGGTAAAACTACCATTGCTCAAGAAGTGTTCAATGACAAAGAGATCGAAAATCGTTTCGAAAGAAGGATTTGGGTGTCTGTGTCCCAGACTTTTACTGAAGAACAGATCATGAGAAGCATATTGCGGAACTTGGGTGACGCGAGTGTTGGAGACGACCTTGGAACATTGCTGAGAAAAATCCAGCAATATCTTTTGGGGAAAAGGTACTTGATCGTGATGGACGATGTATGGGACAAGAATTTGAGTTGGTGGGACAAGATCTACCAAGGACTGCCTAGAGGACAAGGTGGCAGCGTTATCGTGACCACAAGATCAGAATCTGTCGCGGTAAAGGTTCAGGCGAGAGACAAGACTCACCGTCCACAGCTCCTTAGTGCTGATAACAGCTGGCTGCTATTTTGTAAAGTGGCATTTGCAGCAAATAACGGTACTTGTGAGCGTCCTGAGCTAGAGGATGTTGGCAAGGAGATTGTAACAAAATGCAAAGGTTTGCCCTTGACTATCAAGGCGGTTGGTGGTTTACTTCTGTGCAAAGACCATGTCTATCATGAATGGAGACGAATAGCAGACTATTTTCAGGATGAACTTAAAGGAAACACTTCTGAAATTGACAATGTGATGTCTTCTCTGCAGTTGAGCTACGACGAACTCCCTTCTCACCTTAAATCATGCTTTCTCACACTCTCGCTCTATCCGGAAGACTGTGTTATACCGAAACAGCAACTAGTACATGGGTGGATCGGAGAAGGTTTTGTCATGTTGAGAAACGGCAGATCTGCAACTGAATCTGGAGAAGATTGCTTTTCAGGGCTTACAAATCGGTGTCTAGTTGAAGTTGTTGACAAAACCTACAGTGGAACCATCCTCACTTGCAAGATTCATGATATGGTTCGTGATTTGGTGATCGATATAGCAAAGAATGATTCCTTCTCTAATCCGGAAGGCCTCAACTGTCGTCACCTTGGGATTAGTGGAAACTTTGATGAGAAGCAGATCAAAGTTAACCATAGACTGAGAGGTGTAGTGTCAACAACTAAGACAGGTGAGGTGAACAAGCTTAACTCAGACCTAGCTAAGAAATTCACAGACTGCAAATATCTGCGGGTTCTCGATATCTCGAAATCCATTTTTGATGCTCCTCTGTCTGATATTTTGGATGAGATTGCGAACCTTCAGCACTTGGCGTGTCTTAGTATGAGCAACACACATCCGTTGATCCAGTTTCCTCGTTCTATGGAGGAACTCCACAATCTTCAGATTCTAGACGCGAGCTACTGTCAGAATCTAAAGCTGCTTCAACCTTGCATTGTCTTGTTCAAGAAACTCCTTGTACTTGACATGACAAATTGCGGATCACTTGAGTACTTCCCTAAGGGAATTGGAAGTCTCGGGAACCTGGAAGTGCTATTAGGATTTAAGCCATCCAGGTCGAACAATGGGTCCAAGCTATGCGAAGTAAGAAATCTCACCAACCTCAGAAAACTTGGTCTTTCTCTGACTCGCGGCGATCAGATCGAAGAGGATGAGCTTGATTCTTTGATAAACCTATCTAAACTTATGCTCATCTCCATCAACTGCTATGATAGCTATGGCGATGATCTCATAACCAAAATAGATGCTCTCACTCCTCCACACCAGCTCCATGAGCTTTCTCTACAATTCTATCCTGGAAAGTCGAGTCCTTCATGGTTGAGTCCTATCTCGCTTCCGATGTTGAGGTACATGTCAATATGCTCAGGTAATTTGGTGAAAATGCATGAACGATTCTGGGGAACCGAGACTAAAGCTCACTGGAGAATCGAGGGTTTGATGTTAAATTCGTTGTCGGAACTAGACATGGATTGGGAAGAGCTCCAGCGGTCAATGCCATACCTTAGGACCATGCACGCAAACTGGTGTCCGGAGCTAGAGACTTTCCCAATCGAAGATGTCGGCTTTAGAGGAGGGGTGTGGACGAAGACACCACCACACAGGACCTGATGATGGCACGTTTTAAGCAAACCGGTCAATGTTTATGTATCAGTAACAACAAACTGGTGTTATTACATATACCAACATACAATGTCATGTAGCATTTGACCGTTTGGATATTATATCAAAATTTCCTTTTCTAATAAACATATAACAAAGGAGCAAAAGGCAAAACAGAGACAAGCAGCAATGCAAATCTATGATGTCAACTGCTAGATCAGTCAGAGTCAGAGTCCAGATTCTCTGAAGACCTAACCGACCGCCTTATGCTCTCTTGATATTCGGCATCTTCATCATCTTCCTCTTTCTTCTTCTTGCTGAGCATTCCTGTTTAAAGATTTGCACATTTTAAGCAACAATTCTCTAACTGAGTTGTAAGTATTAAAAAGGTAGATGTAAGGTTCTTCATACCTTTTTTAATCAGAACGTTCTCCAATTTAGTCGTGCTGAAATCGTCCTTTGTGCCCAGATCCTGGAACCCAACTAGCCTATCTTTCGCGATTCCCTTGCTGAGAAAGAATTAAAAAGAAAATCATATTTTATCAGTATAAAACCTAACAACAAACCATGTATGTAAGAATGAGTCGAAAGAGGCGCAACCTGAAAAGCAAAACGCAAGGTAAAGTCTTTATTGCAAGCTTCGCGACAAAGAAAGGAGCATTCTGCATTTATGTCAGCCAAGCATCAGCTTCACAGAACAGAGCTTAAACCGGCAAAACGGAGTTCAAATGATTGTTGAAGAGCCATTTCCTTTTCTCTATCTTTAACCGAGTGGTTCACTAACCTCTGCGTCCATTTTAATGAACTTTGTGTCCACATGTCTAGGAGCAAGAGTTTTCAGATGCTTGTCCATTATCCTACAATGATGCAGTGCACATGTTTGGTTAAGAACTGAAATATTATAAGACGAACAAACAAAAAAGCTGATGGGTGATAACATCTTACTTGCACCGGTAAAATTCCTTGTGGTAGAAATGGCATATCACTTTCTCACTCCTAGTGACTTCGCCCAAGAAATCTCCCTCGCTTACCTCTCGATACTCACCATGTCCTTGCCTTTTGAAGGCTTCTCTCTTCTCGACTTCTCTCTGTCACAGATAAAATCTTGGAGGGTTAGCTCATACCAATATCTGCATAACCAAAAAGTAAGGCACAGTACGATGCCAAAGTTATAACCTTGAGTGATGCAATCCTATCTGCGTGCAGTTTCTCTAGCTCTGGATCCTACAAAGCATAAGCACGTAAGTCTACAGTTAGGTACAGAAAGCGTAAATCTCAAAAACAGAAAAAAATAAGATAACAAGTCGAACAAGCAACACTGCACTTACATCCATCAGTTCATCAAGATCAACCTCCTCATTGACAGGATTTGATGATTGCGCCTTCTCATTTGCAAGAACTTCCTGCAAATTCATGTAAAGAAATCATCAGAAACATACAAGTCCTCAACAGATTATATACAAAATGTGTAGCCTAACAACACAGGTAAATCATTTTCAAGTTTCAGCCAATTTTTGTGAATATGGATAAAGAAAGAAACCCACCAAGAGCATATGCTAGAAATACGAAAACCTAGAAATTATCGCATTTTAATGCTCCAATATCCAAAAACCTTCAGAAAAATGGCAACTATGAAAGAAATCGCATTTTATGGATTTAACCAAATACTCAAAGAGAAAATCATTTACCTTCTGATAATCTCTAGCAGCTGCCGCCATTACATTTCCGAATGCCAGATTCGAGAGGGTCGACTTGACTGCATCCGGATCCATTTTCGGCACCAAAAAACCTGAATAACAAAACACGAAAGCGTCGGCCACAAAATTCATGGATTCAGATATTGAAAGTTAATGCTCCAAGATCATACCTTGTTCGATTCCCTCCTGCTGGGAAAAAAAAAGTTTGAGTAATCGAAATCGAAATCCGAGCTTGTTACTAACAATTTCAAATCTGGAGCCGGAAAAAAAATCCCAAAATCAAAAAGGTGGAAAGTGGAACCACAGACGAAACGACAGCGTTTGTTTGGGGGAGGATATGCATAACTAGGGCTTCCGTTTCGGCCATATTTAAAGGCCCATAGGGCCCAAATAAGCTATGTTACCGACATAGTATATGTTTAAATTAAAAGAGGTGTAGATAAGTTAAGTTACCGACATGTGTCATTCCACATGTAATTAAAAATTTGGTTTTTTCAACAAAATTTGACCATTTATTTGAGTTAAAGCAAAAGTAACCTGTAGAGATAGTGAAATTACAGTTACCATGAAACGCAGGTAGACTTCAATATGAAGTTTACATATAAACTTCTCATGAAATCTGCTCTGTAATTAAATTTTATATTTAAATAATTAAAAATAATATTATGTTATAAAATTATGAGGTTTTAAAAATTTATTATACGAAATTATGATGTTTTAAAAATTAAAAATTCATAAAATTTGATCAGATTAACCAAGAAAATAATTTATAGGTTATAGTTGAATTATGAGTATACTTCATATAGAAGTATGCTAAACCAAAATCTATTGAAATAAATTTACCTAACCAAAATTGAACCAAAATATTTAACCTAACCATTGCAATTTTACGGACATTTAAATTCTGTTTTTTCACCGACAAAATATTTAGTTCGGTAAAAAAGGAGAAAAAAACTAGCGGCGATTGGCGATTTCATATTTCTCTTGCTCGCCAGCGTATTTTCCGCTGCCTAATTCCGGTAAGCCGTCGTCTCCTTCTTCTCTCTTCATCGTTCCTTCTTCTTCTCTTACTCCTCCCGTCGTCTATTGCGTTTACAAAATTAGGGTTTTTTCAGATCTGTCGCCGCGGCGGTTTGCCTCTTCTGAATTACTTTTTCCGTGAAACGGTAGGCCTTCGTTCCTCTCTTTCACCTCTATACCGAATATCGCTGGACATTTTCGTTCACTTATTGGGTTCACTTTTTCAGATCTGTTGTGGTCTCCAATTTCTATTTCGTCGCAGCTAAGTTTCATGTTTCCTTCGCCGCGATAAGGTAACCCCTTCTTCCTCCGTCTTTCAGTTGTTTTTCGTGTTCCTTTATCTAAAAATTGGGTTTTTATATAAGTTTCCGTCGCCGTATATTCTACCTTGTCGGCGGATCTCTCGTTGGCAGCCGTTAAGCGGTTGACGCTCTCTGTCATAGGACTGTTGGTAGACTTCGTCTGACACGTAAGGATTTCTTCGTAGACTTCTTTTAAAACTATGTACACTTCATTGGTAGACTTCTTATTTAAACTGGTGGCCATTCGTAGACTTCTTTCAAAATTCTGTAGATTTCTTTCAAAATTATGTAGATTTCTTTGAAAATTCTGTAGACTTTATTAGTAGACTTCTTTAAAAAGTCGGTAGACTTCTTATTCAAACTTGGTGGCCATTCGTAGATTTTTTTTAAAATTATGTAGATTTTTTTAGTAGATTTTTTCGTATGCACTAGTTAGCCTCTTCTTATTCAGGCCTATTTAATTTTCTGTACGTTTTGTTAATGGTTCTCTACTGTTTTGAAGTTATATCCTATCAGAGAATGGATGCCCCGAAATTTCTATGTCGGTGGTACACTAAAGGCCATGAGCCCATGGTCTTGAAGAGCATAGGCTACTACGCTGATAACACACGGTTGATTCCTGCACTCCACAGAGCACTGCAAAAAGATGGAGTTTGGGATGAGCTCTATAAGTCGAAATTGGGTGTTATTTTAAAGTTCGGCAGACTTGAGTTTGGCTGGGCATCGAGGCTGGTTCACTATATGCTCTCTTTTCAGTTAGTCTGCAAGAAGAAGTACGATATTTGGAGTCTAGTTCATGAAAACCTAGTGAGGTTTTCATTGCTTGAGTTTGAGCATCTTACATGACTGAACTGCGAGTACGTAGAGGATCTAACATGTCCAAAGGTTGAGGTTACTGATGAGATGCGTGAATTCTGGGAGAAAATGGGAGTGGTTGAAGATGTTGGTCCAAGCACTGATAATATAATAGATGCTTGTTCAGCATGGTCTAGGGAAGATAGGTTGAGGTTGGGATATCTAGACATCTACGCTGGCTTCATTGTAGTCGTAAAGAGCAGTACACCTATAGTGGTTGAAATGGCTAGACTAGTGATGGATTTAGAAGCTTTTGAATACTATCCTTGGGGAGGGTAGCGTTTAAGAATTTGATACGGTCTATGAAAAAGAAAGTGGATATCAACAAGACTATCACCTTCGAAGGGTTTGTGCATGTTCTCCAAGTGTGGATCTACTATGCTCTATCTGATTTTGCTTCTGAGTATGCTTTTCCATTGCTTAATAACCCAACTCCACCGCTGCTGGCTTACAAATGATCAAGAGGGCAAAAATATGTCAAAGAGAATATACTAAAACAGGTAATATTCTTTGTCTAATTAGTCTAACAATATACGTTTTATTTTTGTCATTGTCCTTTCTGTGATACATTAGTCTAACACTATAGTTTTTATTTTTCATATACTCGCGTACATAATTGCGTTGTCAAGACATTTGAGGAGATGTTTCCGAAATGGGATGACGACGAAGAAGATGTAAAGGTTGATAACATTTTGAAAGCCATGTTTGGCTAGTTTGGTAATGATCCATGGAGGTGGAGTAAAGTTCATTGGCCTGAAACGGGCGATAAAAAGGTCTCACCCCGCGTGAAGTCAGAGGATACGGGAGACCTCAAAAGGAGTTTAGTATCAGAACAAGAAAGCCGTAAGAGGTCTCATTCAGAGTCCGCCTTTTGTATGGATGAGGATGGGTCGGCTCTGGTAGCCACAATGAAAGCTCACATCAACCTATGCTTTGAAGACCTCTCTACCAAGATGGTTGCTAGCTTCAGTGGCTGTGAAAAAGATATCAAAGTCTTACGCAAGAAGGTAGAAGCAGTTGAGCGAATCATAGATGCGGTGAAAGGTGACATGAAGTTGAAGGTTTTAGATGATCAGGCGGTCAAATCCAACGAAGATTCCAACCCTATTTTAAAAGTCAAACACTGATTAGATTCTGGTCAAATGAAAAATTAACCTATTTTTTCGCAGATTTCATGAGAAGTCTACTTTTATAAAGTCAACAGATTGGTCAAATGCAAAAATAACATGTTCCACAGTAGATTTTACACGCAGACTTCTAAGAATTTATGTAGACTTCAAATGAAGTCTTTTTTGTCAACTTCTCATAGAAGTCTATTGTATAACGTTTTTAAAAAACTCATTTAGAGCATATTTATAACGAATCTTTGACCTTTTTTATTCTAGTATGTATTTTTACTAGTGTTTTTGCATTAGCGAATACTAATACAAATACTATTAGTAATTTGTAATCACGAATACTATTTCATGGATAATAGTATTTGTAATCACGAATGTTAATGCAATAGCACGTTATACAATATAACAAAAATACATACTAGAACAAAAAAAGATCAAAAATTCGTTATAAATATGTTCTAAATGAGTTTTTTAAAAAACGTTATACAATAAACTTCTATGAGAAGTTGACAAAAAATACTTCATTTGAAGTCTACATAAATTCTTAGAAGTCTGCGTGTGAAGTCTACTGTGGAACATGTTATTTTTGCATTTGACCAAATTGTTGACTTTATAAAAATAGACTTCTCTTGAAGTTTGCGGAAAAATAGGTTAATTTTCCATTTGACCAGAATCTCATCAGTGTTTGACTTTTAAAATAAGGTTAGAATCTTCGTTGGATTTGACCGGCTTGTCATCTAAAACCTTCAACTTCATGTCACCTTTCACCGCGTCTATGATTCGCTCAACTGCTTATACCTTCTTGCGTAAGACTTTGATCTCTTTTTCACAGTCATTGAAACCAGCAACCATCTTGGTAGAGAGGTCTTCAAAGCATAGGTTGATGTGAGCTTTCATTGTGGCTACCAGAGCTGACCCATCCTCATCCATACAAGAGGCGGACTCTGAACAAGACATCTTACGGCTTTCTTGTTCTGATACTAAGCTCCTTTTGAGGTCTTCTGTATCCTCTGACTTCACGCGGGGTGAGACTTTTTTAACGCCCGTTTCAGGCCAATGAACTTTACTCGACCTCCACGGATCATTACCAAACTGGCCAAACATGGCTTTCAAAATGTTATCAACCTTTACATCTTCTTCGTCGTCATCCCATTTCGGAAACATCTCCTGAAATGTCTTGACAACGCAATTCTGTACGCGGGTATATGAAAAATAAAAACTATAGTGTTAGACTAATGTATCACAGAAATTACAATGACAAAAATAAAACGTATAATGTTAAACTAATTAGACAAAGAATATTACATGTTTTAGCATATTCTCTTTGACATATTTTCGCCCTCTTGATCATTTGTAAGCCAGCAGCGGTATAGTTGGGTTATTAGGCAATGAGAAAGCATACTTAGAAGCAAAATCAGGTAGAGCATAGTAGATCCACACTTGGATAACATGCACAAACCCTTCGAGGGTGATAGTCTTGTTGATATCCACTTTCTCTATCACAGACCTATCAGATTCTTAAACGTTATCCTCCCCCAAGGATAGTTTTCAAAATCTTCTAAATCCATCACTAGTCTATCCATTTCAACCAGTGTAGGTGTACTGCTCTTTACGGTTACAATGAAGCCAGCGTAGATGCCTAGATATCCCAACCTCAACCTATCCTCCCTATACCATGTCGAACAATTCGAACATGCATCTATTATATTATCAGTGCTTAGACCAACATCTTCAACCACTCCCAGAATTCACGCATTCGATCGGTAACCTTAACCTTTTGACATGTTAGATCCTCTACGTACTCTCAGTTCAGTCATGTAAGATGTTCAAAATCAAGCAATGAAAACCTCATTGGGTTTTGACGAACTAGACTCCAAATTTCGTACTTCTTCTTGCAGACTAACTGAAAAGAGAGCATATAGTGAACTAGCCTCGATGCCCAGCCAAACTCAAGTCTGCCGAACTTTAAAATAACACCCAATTTCGACTCATAAAGCTCATCCCAAACTCCATCTTTTTGCAGTGCTCCGTGGAGTGTAGGAATCAATCATATGTTATCAGCGTAGTAGCCTATGCTCTTCAAGGCCGCCTTTAGTGTACCACTGACGTGGGAATTCCGGGGCATCCATTCTCTGATAGGATATAACTTCAAAACAGTAGAGAAGCATTAACAAAATGTCCAGAAAATTAGATAGGTCTGAATAAGAAGAGGCTAACTAGTGCATACGAAGAAGTCTACTAATGAAGTCTACAGAATTTTGAAAGAAGTCTACGAATGGCCACCAAGTTTGAATAAGAAGTATACTAAAGAAGTCTACCAAAATTATAAAGAAGTCTATTAATGAAGTATACATAATTTTGAAAAAAGTCTACAGAATTTTGAAAGAAGTCTACGAATGGCCACCAGTTTGAATAAAAAGTCTACCAATGAAGTCTACATAGTTTTGAAAGAAATCTACGAAGAAGTCCTAACGTGTCAGACGAAGTCTACCAACAGTCCTACGGTAGAGGGCGTCGACGGCTTAACGGCTGCCAACGAGAGATCCGCCGGCAAGGTAGAATATACGGCGACGGTAACATATATAAACATCCCAATTTTTAGATAAAGGAACACGAAAAACAACTGAAAAACGGAGGAATAAGGGGTTACCTTATCGCGGCGAAGGAAACAGGAAACTTAGCTGCGACGAAGTAGAAATCGGAGGCCGCAACAGATCTGAAAGAGTGAACCCAATAAATGAACGAAAATGTCCAGCGATACTCGGTATAGAGGTGAAAGAGAGGAACGAAGGTCTACCGTTTCGCGGAGGAAGTAATCCAGAAGAGACAAACCGATGTGGCGACAGATCTGAAAACTCCCTAATTTTGTTAACGCAATAGACGAATAAGAAAGAACGACGGGAGGAGTAGGAGAGGAAAGAGGAACGACGAAGAGAGGAGAAGGAGACCACGGCTTACCGGAGTTAGGCATCAGAAAATACGCCGGCGAGCAAGAGATAGATGAAATCTCCAATCGCCGCTAGGTTTTTTCCTCCTTTTTTACCGAACTAAATATTTTGTCGGTGAAAAAACAGATTGGTTAGGTTAAATACTTTGGTTCAATTTTGGTTAGCTAAATTTATTTCAATAAATTTCGGTTTAGCAGACTTCTATATGAAGTGTACTCATAATTCAAATATAACCTATAAATTATTTCTTTGGTTAATCTGATCAAATTTTATGAATTTTTTATTTTTAAAACATCATAACTTAGTATAATAAATTTTTAAAACCTCATAATTTTATAACATAATATTTTTTATTATTTAAATATATAATTTAATTACAGAGCAGACTTCATGAAAAGTCTATATGAAGTCTACATGCGTTTCAGGGTTATAATCGTAAAAACACGTACTGAGTTTTTGTTTAGTCATTGAAGAGGTAACTGTAATTTCACTACCCCTGCAGGTTATTTTTGCTGTAACACAAATAAGTGGTCTAGTTTTGCTGAAAAAACCAAATTTTAGATTATTTTCAGCAATTCTCCATTATAAATATGCTCTAAATGAGTTTTTTTTAAAATGTTATATAGTAGACTTCTATGAGAAGTTGACAAAGAAGATTTCATTTGAAGTCTACATAAACTCTTTCTGCGTGTGAAGTCTACTGTGGAACAGGTTATTTTTGCATTTGACCAAACTGTTGACTTTATAAAAGTATACTTCTCATGAAGTCTACGGAAAATAGGTTAATTTTCCATTTGACCAGAATCTCATCAGTGTTTGACTTTTAAAGTAGACTTTATTTGAAGTTTACGCTGTTAAAGAAGATTTCTAATGAAGTCTACGTCGTTAGAGAAGACATCAGACTAAAGTCTACTGAAAATAGGTCACTTTTGCAATTCAAATACTGAAAGTAGACTTCAAACGAAGTCTACGAAAAAAGGTTAGTTTTGAGTTTGACCAAAATTTTGAATTATATTTATGGCAGACTTCGTTGGAAGTCTACTCCATTTTTTCATTTCTGCAGACTTCATTTCGAAGTCTACTCAAAAAACAAATTTTTGGTCAATATTTTAACCCTGAGTCAAACGCACAAATGACCTCGTTAAAAAGTCAAAAATCTGGTCAAATATAAAACTGACTTACGGAGGCTTCTACCGAAGTCTACGTTGAGAAGACTTCATTAGAAGTCTGCCCTATAAAAATCTAAAGTTTATTCAAATGCAAAACTAACCTTGCTTTAGAGTAGACATCACATGAAGTCTGCAATTAATTTTTTTTTTTCAAAGGATAAGAGTAGACTTCAGATGAAGTCTATTGTAAAAAACCAAGAAAATTGTCAATTGTAAAACCAACCTAAGGTTGACTGTGAGACTTCATATTAAGTCTACGGATAACAAGTAGACTTCTTATGAAGTCTCCTTTCGCGATGCAGATCTGTAAATTAGGTAAAATGAAGTAGATAAGTTACCTTATATCAGTTTGGAGTTCGGTTAAAGCCTCCTTAAGCGCCCAGAACTTTCAATTCCACGAGATAGCAAACAAGCGGTCGTGGTTATGCGAAAATCACCGAAATTGTAAAATCCATGAAGTGGAAAATTTGAAAAACATGAATTAGAAAGTTATGAAGATGAAGTAGAAGTGGAAATGGAAAGTTATGAGGTTATGAGATCCATTATTGTGTTATTGAGGCATACAAAAACGTATGAAAAGTATTTAGAGCTTCAAAGTTGGTTGGCAATGGTGGTTGGGGAATTGAAGAAGATGGCATTGTTGTAAATACCAAGTTGGTGGGGATGGTTTTGTCTTTTGATTATTCTTTGAAATTTTGAAAAAACCAAAATATAATGGCATTTTTGTGAATCTTTGTTGATGTAAAAGATAAAAATGAGAGAAATTGGCAAATTATAAAAAGGTATAAAAAATGGATTAGTTTTGTGTTTGACCTCAAATTTTAGATTATTTTTACAAGTATCCCAATAGAAATTAACGAATTGGTTGGGAGTAACATGTATCGAATTTACAATAATTAAAGAATTTATTTAAAACATACGCATATTGCTCGCATAGAAACATACGCAAATTAGTTATGATCGCATATATAAAAATAATCCTTATATATATATATATATATATATATATATATATATATATTATTTTTATTGAGTTTCTTGTTGGAATAATATTATTTTTATTTGTTCATTATAATTTAAGTTTGACGTTTCTAAACAAAAAAAGTTTAAGTTTGACATTTTAAGTATGTATCACATTTAAAAAAAAAAAATTGTAAAGATCAAATTTGCAAAGTATATATACCCAAATTTATAGCTTTTGATGATGATACTCGCGTGCGTGCAAGCATATGCATGCAGGATGACGATGGACTAGGTGGAAAGAAAAAGAAGAAGGGAATAACGGAGAGGATTAAGGAGAAGCTGCCATGTCATCATGGGTCCCACCAGACTTCTGGCACCACCACGGCTTATGATACTACCGGCACTGTCGCCGTTCACCACGAGAAGAAAGGCATGATGGAGAAGATCATGGACAAGCTTCCCGGTGGTCATTATTAGATTCAAGTTGCTTCCGTGTGCTTAAGTAATTTGTATTGTGTAATAATATAATGACGTGCCTTTGTAAGACGCGTTACGCGTAAATGGTGCTTGCATGTGTAGACTAAACTAATGTTGAGTTATTTTTTGGGATCACAGTGCAAAAGAAACTATAGTAGTTGCAAGAAACAACCAAGTAACCGTTCATTTCAACTTTAAGGACATTTTGTCTGTTTGTACTAAAAAAAAAAGCCATGTTTGGCTGTAACAATTGTTGTTACAAAGTTGCATCGTTGACATTTGAAGAAGTATTTTTGGCGATTAGAGTTTGCACATAAAACTTTAATTTGTTGTCACTATATATAAATTAAGTGCTTATAGTATTAGAGAGAGTGAGACCAGTGAGACATGTTTTTTATAAGAGTGATAGTGAGAAGAGAGAAGACTTGTAAGTATAAGTTAGTTCTGAGTTTTCTCTAGTACATGAAGTAGTACAGAGTGAGTTTAACGACTGGTGAAGTGTATTAGGCGGGTCACTCTTGTAGCTTACTGTTGTAATCACTATATTGATTCTAGTGGATTCCGAAGAGAGTATCGGCAGGGCCGACCCTGGACCAAGCGGAATGAAACATTGGTCTCTGATCCCCATTTTTTTTTTCATTTTTTTGGCCCCACACGTTAATGAAGATCACTATTAAGACAGTAGTTAGCTCGCATTTGATTATTTACCAGTCTCGAATCGGCACCCGCCCCTTTTGTAGTAACAAAGGCAATGGACGTTTTCTTTTCTCAACACAAAGAAAGACAAAAAGACAAAAAAAATGAAAAAGGACAAGTTGACGTTTATCTTGTAATCAACGTAGTGCCTAAGCAGCCTAACAAAGCAATTGAACCAACATACTTACTATATCCATACACTACATGCATAGTTTTTGTCGACGTGCAATTCCAAATAACGCTTTTGGGTGGTACTTCAAATTCTAAGACAGTTAAAGATGAACATTTTATGGATATATGAAATGATGATTAGAAAAATTAGAACATGGCACAATATATAGAAGTAACAAATCTTATATTCAAACAAACACTCACATTTGATGTGTCCATCTAACTGTCTTAAAATCTAGGTTTAGGTAAACTATAAAACAAATTAAGCATTCCTCTATAAATTAAATGAAACCATGCATGCATTCATCACTCTCACAATAATCATAGGAATCCCAAAAAAACTCCCAAAGTGAACAAATGGCAAAATTAATGATGTGCGTTGTTCTCACTAAAATCTCCCTCGTTGTCTTGTTTCATATTTGTTTTTGTTCTCAGACCAACGAATGCACGAGCACCGCCTCTCTATCCCCACAGTTTTACGACAACTCGTGCCCAAAAGCTCAAGCAATCGTTCAATCATTTGTCGCCAAAGCATACTCCAACGACCCTCGCATGGCTGCCTCATTGCGTAGGCTTCATTTCCATGACTATTTCGTCAATGTTTGACAAAATCTAATCTCTTTTTAAAACTTAATGTTTGATATGATGAATATATGGATAATTATTATTTTTTTTTTGCTAAAAATATATGGATATCCAGTCTTAATCTATGGATCTTGCTTGCTTTTTGGGTGGTGCAGGGATGTGATGCTTCAGTATTATTGGACAATAGCGGAACCATGGAAAGCGAGAAACGATCAGACTCAAACCAAGACTCTACTCGAGGGTTCGAAGTCATCGACAATATCAAGTCTGCCTCGGAAAATGAATGTCCTCAAACAGTTTCTTGCGCTGAAATTTTGACTCTCGTCGCTAGAGACACCACTGTTATTGTAATTCAATTCTCGTAACACAAGAAGACAATCATTGGAATTAATAAATGTTACTGAAGCTCGTTATAAATTAATTCAATTTATAAAGTACAGACTGGTGGACCGAGTTGGGAAGTAGATTTAGGAAGAAAAGACGCAAGAGAGGCAAACTTGATTGGCTCCAACAACATTCCTACTCCACGTTTGATCAGACCCTTGTCACCAAGTTCAACGTTCAAGGACTCGATCTCACTGCTCTCTTAGGTAACATACACTTAATACATTTAATGAGTTTATATTTTCCAAAGTTAAATTTCGATCAATTTTTAAGGGGACATCAATTAAATTTGCTAGATTTAAAAACAAATTAAAAAAATAAGCTAATTCTGCTAAGCATAGAAGATACAATTTCCGAGTTTGAGGAGATTGTATTCAATCTACTATTTGCCATTCAGAGTAATTTGTATTAAAATCACAAATCTTATGTTATTCACACATAATTTTTAAAAAAATCTCATCTTATTGAACTAGTGATTTGTAAATGAATCTTCAAATCCAATGTTATTGGAAATATTATAAGTAATAGGTTTTAAGAGATTTTTAGTGATTTGAAGATGTTTTGGTAGAGTTTCTTAGTTAACAAAAAAAATTCAAATCTCATAATTTTAGGTAAAATTATTTCATAGAATTTTTTTAAAAAATTCATTACAGCTTAACTAATTCACTCAAATTATCTAAAAACTCACTAAAACTCAAATATTTCCAAATTTTCCTAAATATTAGATTGAATACACCCTTATAGTTTAGCTTTAGGATTTAGTGTTAATACTATTTTGTTAATTTAAAGGTTTAAACAAAAAATAGCATGTTTTTTTTCCTCTTAGCATCAATTCTATTTTATTCTATTTAGAAAAAAGATAAGAAATAAATTCTGAATGCATAGAAATAGACATCGTTTTTATTTTGATCCGATCAAAATAGGGACAGTCAAGTGAAATCCAATCCACGAAATAATTTGCACGATCATAACTTATTGCCAACAATATATTGCACGAACAAACATGGCAACACATATTAATAAATATTATAACTTTAAAAATTAATAACCATGATTCGAATATATGTAGGAAGTCATACGATAGGAAACTCGAGGTGTATAAGAGTTTCCGACAAAGGTTATACATACAACCATTCTGGAAACAGCGATCTCGACCAGACTTTGAATCAAACCTACGCCTCTATGTTGCAGCAGGGATGTCCGATTTCCGGTCAAGACCCAGAACCTATTTGCTCTCGACTATGTGACGCCGACAAAGTTTGACAACTACTACTTCAAGAATTTGATGACGTTGATGAGGTTTTGTTCACAAAGAGCAGTTCTTTGAGCAGTTCGCGATGTCGATGGTGAAGATGGGAAATATCTCGCCGTTGAAAGGGACAAATGGTGAGATCCGGAGGATCTGCGGCCGGAGAGTATAACCATGTAGACGTCTAACAAATAACAAACACTGAAATATTATATCTTTATTACATTATTAAGCATCATTTATTACGATCACTCTCGGGTTTTATTCTCCGATACACATTACTACATTAGTAGTTTTACTTAAGACGAGCATCATGCAACTATAAGGCCATAAAACAGCAAGATTTTACACTGTTGTGTGCCCTAACTTGTTTAAGAAGGAGAGAATCTCTTGAGAGACTTGTTCAGACTTCTCTTGCTGGATAAAATGATGACCATCCTCAATAACAACAATCTCTCCTTTTACATACTGCATTTTGCCATGCGGTCCTTCATTTCCGATATCTTTGTTTCCCACAATAAATTTTGTCGAAACAACGATTTTGGAGTCTTGCCACGGTGCCAATATCTCCCAATTCCTGAAATTTCTCACTTCAATACCTATAATTAAAACATAAAGACTCAGAGAGAGGGAGAGGGAGAGAGACTTACAGATCCATGGCTCTGTAGTAATTTAAAGGCCCTGTGAACCCAGATCTTTGAAACTTGTCTGCATAAAACTGAATCTCCTCTTCGGTTATCCAATCTGGAATTGTCGATGTAATCTCAAGATCATCGATGATCTCGGTATCAGGAGGAGCCACCAAGTAATCTGTTCTCGTTGTTAGCAAGAACTTCTTCATAACCGTCAAGAAATCATGTTTTGCAAATGCAGCCTCAGCTCTTCCGGGTTTCTTGCGAAACACGAAATTGAATCAAGGACGACAAATGATTACTATAAAAAGTAACACCATAAATCTAGAAAGTAATTTTGGGTTTTACCTGAAACTGAGAGATGTATAACCCATCTCCAAAACTTTTAAAAAACTCGGAAGGTTTGAGTTTTGGATCTCTTGGAAAATATGGAACAGAGAGACTTATGAAACCTTTGACTCTGTCTGGTCTAAACAAGCACAGAGACCAACCTATTGTTGCTCCCCAGTCATGCCCGGCCACAAAAGCCTAAACATTTTTTTGGTTAAAACAATAGAAGGTAATTAATCAAGAAATCAATGAGAATGGCCGTTTGTTGGGTTGAATTTCAACTAATATTTTAGAAACTCGTTGAAAATAACAATCCTCGTTTTTGAGTATTTGTATTATTTTTTTCAAAAACATTTTCAAATTGGTCAAAAATCAATTTTGTATGCAATCAAATATTGAACAACACTGAACTTAAAAAAATTACTAAGCAAATAACATAACTTTTTTTCTTAATAATCAGGGTAGATCCTGGGCCGAGAATCCTTAACCAGTCTAACTCAGCCACTTGACCAACACTTCTTGATTAATAACACAAGATTTTATAAGGTCAGTGTTCTAATAACACAAATTACAGATTCTGACGAGATATGATGAGAGATCAGTTTCACCTCAGCGGTGCCGTAGTGATCGAGTAAACCGATGACGTCAGCGACAAGGTGGCTCACTGTGTAAGACTCGTGGCTCGGAGGAGAATCGGAGTCAGCGTAGCCTCTGAGATCTGGAGCGACGACGTGGTAGCCATGGCTCGACAAGAAATCGATCTGGTGACGCCACGAGAACCATGTCTCAGGGAAGCCATGAATAAAAGAATGTCCAGAAGTCGGTGAAGGGAGACGGCAAATTAAAATTTTATGAATACGGGTACGGTATAGATACGTCAATATATATACATATATATATATAAATATTACAATACATTTAACTTTATATTTGTGCTAATCATATGTTTTTATAAGAATTTTTATCATTTAACCCACGAATGGTATAGTAAATAGTAAATTAATTAATTTTTTCAATTAAAAGGATGATAAAAGTTGAAAACTAAAATCATGTTCCAATTGTTCGTTTAACCGAATGGCTTGACGTTTCGGAGCCGTCCTCGTCCCGAAACGTTTTCGGTACGTGAGACGGTTACATATAAAAGTACTCGTGCTTCATAGCTTTCAGGTTTGCGAAACTTATCATATGCACCACCTATGATTAGACCCGGTCATTAGGATAGGCGCGCTAGGCCATGACCTAGGGCCAACACATTTTTTTATTTTTTATAGGTCACATATTTAGTTTTAGGTTAATAGTTTATAAACCACAAAATTTGAAACTCATGTTTTTATTTAAAATATTATTTTCTAACTAAAAACAATTGGTTTTATCACATAATTATCTATCTAATGGCCACAATATATACTGTATTTTCAAAAATGCACAAAATTTGTACTTTATAAATGGCCACATTTCTTTTCTTGCCTGGAACCATCACTTTTGTTGAACCGGGGCTGCCTATGACGTCAATCGATATTCTCCCTGATAAAACCATGTTCCAGTGAACCGGAAAAAACAAAAAAGTGGCAAAATATGAAAAGAACATTGATCGTACATATGTATCCAAGTCGCGCAAGTTTCACTTGGATCTTCCAAGCTATCTGGTCGGCTGGGATTGGAGGGGTAACCCGACATTTTCAACATCCCAAATGATTTTGATCACAAGGTGTTCGTAATCGGCGGGAGCTAGTTTCAGAAGCATGTTGTCGACATGTAGACGGCGTGAAGTGTGGAGCTAGGGTTAGTTATTGATTTATACAATGGGCCGAAAAATGGGCTGGGTTTCATTTGTCAGCTTTGTTGGGCCGAAAAATGGGCTGGGTTTCATTTGTCAGTTTTGTTTAAGGCTATTTTTAAAATAAGAAAAATTTAAACCCAGAAATAGAGGACCGAATGGATCCGAACTGAACTAGAGCAATATGGTTTGATTTTGGTTATACCATATAAAAACCGATTGGTTTCAATTTTTTTAAAACCGTAGAATACATATATAGTTCGGATATTAACTCATTAAACCTATTAAATCGAAAAAAACCCAATTAGTTATAAATTCTAATATAAAATAGTATATAATATACACTATATACTATAGTTATAAATAGTCATATATAATATTAATCTTTATATATGTAATTCCAAAAATCTAATATCTAAAGTCTAAACAAATTTTAATATAAAATAAAATATTATAATTACCTTAATTGTAAGTTTTAAATAAAACAATATTCTCTTTTTCATTATATAGTATCAAATCTAAATCTAAATAATTTTAAATTAAACTGAACGTAATTTCTGTTTTCATTATAAAACTGAATTAACCGAAAATATCTAAACTATACCATACTATATTATATATGAATTTAATATGATAGCTATTTCTTCTACACCGAAAAACCGATATGCCAATTGTACACCACTATCCAGAAACATCAAAACTAAGACCATCTCCATCGTTTAGAACCTCAAAAAGAGGTTCTCAAAATTAAAATATTATTATTTTAATATAATTTAATTATTTGATTTATTTTTTGTTTTTGTTAAAAAGTTAAACCAATAAAAAGTAGACATGTAGTAAGAGAGGTTCTTAAGAGGTATCTAAAAGTTGTATATTTAGAACCGATCCTTAGTTCTCTTTCCTGCTTTTTCTTTTTTTTATTTTTTTTATTGTTTAGAACTTCACTTAAGAACCTCCGATGGAGGTGCCCTAAACCAACCGGGATTTGCCATCCGAGATATCAAAAGATTGAAAACCAAAAACAAAGCATAACTATGAGATGAGAAAAAAAAACAATCAAAAACTTGACAAAACATGAGAATGAAAAAAGATGATAACAAATTAACAAACAAAATCACCTAAACTGTTGTATTGTTTTATACCGCTTTGTGTCGTTTGGAACCATTATAAATCAATAATTTCTTCCCGCGAGCATTTACGATGGTTGCGGTTACGGGCATGTTCGTTTGCCAGCCGCGGGAGGCTGCGGTTGCGGCTGCGGCTAAACGGTGTTCGTTTACCAGACGCAGCCTCATGCGGCTACGGCTGCGGTTGGACGTTGCGATCTGCGTTCGAAAATTCTGGACCCTGAAAATATTCAGCGTTGCGTTGCGATCAATCGTAGTATCTGGCCGCGCGGCTGCCAAACGAACAACAACAGCTGCGTCTGGCCGCAAACCGCAGCCGCCTGCGGCCGACAAACGAACAGGCCCTACATATATTTTTTTAATCAAAAGTTCTTTTCCGCTATCATAATCGCTATCAACCAGTACAAAAAATCCCCGCAAATGCTCTTGTTTCCAACTGATACACCAGTCGTGTAAATTGCTCAATAACGTTAAAAATTTTACTAAAATTCTAAAATGAGAGAGTTTTAACATTCTATAATATTTTTTATAATGTATGAATAATGAGGTCACAAAAACCGTTTGTATCGTTTCATAATATTTTGTGCCGTTTAAAATTGTAATATTTTTGATGGAAATAAGTTAATTGTAATATTTAGGTGTTGACTGGTTTTTCTCGCTACCACCCACAAACGCTATGTTTGCAAACGGTTGTACTTTATGGCGTTTAACACCAATCACAGAAACCGTTTGTATCGCTTTGTACCGTTTTATGCCATTTAAAACCACACAAAAACTATTTAGCACTTTCATGTGCATGTGTGGGCCAATCACCTAAACGTTCTTAGGACATATTGATTATATTATAAAATAAAGTTAGCTAATGTTTATAACACCAGAAAGAGGGATCCGGCAAGGTGATTCTCTTTCACCCTATCTTTTCATTTTATGTGTTGAGGTACTTTCACACATGATGAATAAAGCAACTGCAGCAAAGAAACTTCAGGGTATCAAAATTAGCACACAGAGTCTTGCTATTAGCCATCTTCTTTTCGCAGATGACTCACTTTTCTTCACGCTGGCAAATGCACGTTCTTGTAGGGTTATATAAGAGATTCGGTCTACTTATGAGGCTATATCTGGTCAAGCTGTTAATCTCCAGAAATCATCTATTACTTTTAGAGACAGAGTCTGAGATACAACAAAGAGTAGCATGAGAAACATCTTGGGAATATATAATGATGGAGGTGGAGGTAATTACTTAGGGCTTACAGAATAATTTGGCAGCAAGAAATCTGAGATGTTCAAGTACATTATAGATAAAGTGAAAGAAAGAACACAGGGCTGGCGTAAAAATTTCTAGTCTCATGGTGGAAACAAAATCTTACTTAAGTCAATAGCCCTAGCCATGCCCATCTTTTCAATGAATGTCTTCAAACTTCCGAAAGACATCTGTGATGAGATCACTACATTAATTGCAAAGTTTTGGTGGAGCTCTGGAAACGAAAGTAAAGGAATGCACTGGTTGTCATGGAAAAAAATGAGTCTGCCAAAAAGAAAAAGTGGAATGGGTTTTCGTGATCTAGAAAACTTTAACCTCGCCTTATTAAGCAAGCAAATTTGGAGAATTATGCATTTTCCAAATTGCCTTATGGCTAGAGTACTTCTAGGAAAGTATTTTAGTTACACAAATGTTCTAAATGCCACAATGGGGAAGAAAAGCTCATACGGCTGGAAATCTCTCTTGAAAGGAAGAGATTTACTTAAGAAAGGGCTTAGATATGTTGTCGGTGATGGATCAATCATCAATACCTGGACTGATCCATGGTTTCCCCTCCATCCTCCTCGGCCACCACGCCCAAGGACTACACACGATACAACCCCAAGGGTCAGTCATCTCTTAAACTCAAATCACACTGGTTGGGATGAAAACTTGATTAGAGATACTGTTCATGCGGATGATGTGGAAAAATTAAGTCCTAGCCCTTAAGTTATGTCCTAATGCAAAAGTGGATCTGCTTGGATGGCATTATAATAAAGATGGTATATACTCAGTTAAGTCTGGTTATTGGTTGGATACCCACTTACCTGACAATCCACATGTTGATCCGCCTGGTGGAAATCTTCACTTGAAGAGTCTAATTTGGAAACTAAAAACTGCACCAAAGTTGAAACACTTTTTATGGAATATAGATTCTGATATTCTACCAGCTGGAGAGGTTTTGCGACGAAGGCATATCAGTCAAATGTCTTTCTGCAGGAGATGTTGTAAAGCAGAGGAAACAACAAAACATGTGTTCTTTGATTGTGACTATGTTCAAGCAACATGGAGAGCCTCAGGCATTCCAAATCCAACAATTTCAATCCTTAAGCTACTTTTGAAGCAAAAATGATTGCTTGTCTCACTTGCAACTCAACATCTTTGCTCAGATACTACAGATAACTTTCTTTATGGATATTATGGCAGTTGTGGAAGAGTCGAAATATTCTTATTTTCCAAAAAAAAAACAGATTTCATGAGGAAAGAACTTGAATTTTGCTAGGAATGACGCCATTGAGTGGATGAACACTGAAGATTATGTAAACTTGCAAAAGGATGGAGTCTTTCAAGGAAATAGTCCTAAAACAACAATAAGGTCATGTTGGAAAGCTCCACAATATGAATGGGTTAAATGCAACTATGATGGCTCGGTTTATGCTGTTAATGCCCCAGGCAAAGCTAGTTGGATCATACGAGATGCAAATGGTAATTATCTCGGCTCAGGGCAAGCTAGAGACCGTATGGTTAATAATGCGTTAGAAGGAGAACTACAAGCACTCATTATAGAAATGCAAAATTGTTGGAGCAGGGGCTATTGAAAGGTTGAATTTGAAGGCGATAATAAAACAGTTATAGAATTGCTGCAGGGTACGAAACAAAATTTTAAGGTCTATAACTGGATCAAAGAGGTAAGACAGTGGCAAAACAGGTTCGAAGAATCAAAGTTCTATTGGGTCAAAAGGAGCTACAATAAACCAGCTGACATTCTAGCAAAACAGTTTATTCCTCCTTCCACAGATTATATTTTCCATTATTATGTTCCTCCTGTAATAACTATGGCCTTACATGATGACTATGTAAATGTTTAATAGTAATAAAATAGATGTTATAAAAAAAAGATTAAGCAAATAACACAATTTTTTTTTTTAATAATCAGGGTAGATCCTGAACCGAGAATATATACTTGATTAATAAAACAAGATTTTATAAGATCAGTGGCTAATGTTGATCCCACGGATCACTAAGTGTGTTTAAAGAATGATTAGGAGACGGGAGGTGAGATTTTCGTTAATAGAGCAATTTAACCACGATTAAGACAGGTCGGGAGAAATATGAGCAGGCCGGGGGCCGTGTTTCGTGTTATTGATGAAAGAAAAGTAAACGCTTTTGAATTACGAACTGGTTCCGAAGGACGTCCAGTTCGGCGTTCTAAAGCGTTATCTCGTTACAAAGACAGAGAGGTCGGGTAACTTATGGTAAGTGAGAGAGTCAAAATCAGAGTCCCCCTCATTAATGACATATGAGGGGTATATATAGTCGGGGTCGGCTTCCTGCTCCCCGAGATCTCGGGCCACGTGTCGTCTCCGGCCTCTTTTGCGGGTAAGGTGGCCTAGGAGGCGTGTCCCGGCTTTCGAGGAGAGAGGTCATGATGAGCTCGGCGTAGCGTGTTGCAGGGCAATGCACTGTTTTACCAACTCTGCTCCACCTGCTCCCTCCTGCCCTTGTCAGCTCTGCAGGGTTGGTGGGACGTCGGGTCGAAGGCACGTCCCTACGCGGGTAGGGTACTGCCTTACCAACTCCCACGCGCCTACTCTCCTGACGCTTCCTGCTCTGGCGGGGCATCAGCGCGGGCCCGGGGTACGTTGCTTTCAGGTCGGCTGCGGAGCCCAGCGCGGCGGACAGCGCGGGCCCGGGGTACGTTGCTTTCAGGTCGGCTGCGGAGCCCAGCGCGGCGGACAGCGCGGGCCCGGGGTACGTTGCTTTCAGGTCTTGCAGGTCGGTGATATTAAGTCCGGTGACCGCACCGAGGAACGGCCTTTCCTAAGATGGGCCTAACTAATTGGGGGTGCTAGGCCCACCTCCAACAATAGGCCCTCCCCCAGTTCGGTGTCGCGAGGCGAAGTGAGCATGCCGAAGTTGATCTAATGTTAGTTCGGCGCATCTTAGGACGGTTTTTCCGTGCTCAACTGTGCCTTTTCCGAAAAATCTGTAGGAGGTTGGCGCGTATCTGCCACGCGGGGAATCGAAAGGTTGCCTCGTTTTTCGCGCGAGATGCCCACGCGCGGCGTGTGACAGACGCTTCGTGGTTATCGAGGCGCCCCCTGCTTTTTGACGTGGGAGATCGAGGAGCCGTCATCATTAGGTTTTTTGGGCAGCCGTGCTTCTTTTGACACGCGTCCAGGCGTCGCTTCACTGTCCCCCTTCCTCTATTTAAACCTTCTTCCTCCTACTGTTAAAACCTTCTGCGCATACTCTTAAGGTAACCTCCTTTCTCCGATTTCCTCCTTCTCTTCCTACTTTCTTCCTGTCTTTTCGATTTCCTCCTCTCCGTGCAATGGCTCCGATGTTAGACGGTATCAGAGTTGAGTCGAGCGAAGAATCGGCGTCCCGTGGTGGCGGTAATGATTCTCCGAGTTCCTCCTCCGGTGATTCCGAACATGCCTCTTCTCCGCGACGAGGGGCAGACAGTGGGGAACAGTTGGCCCCCTCGACTTCGGGGGCCGCCCCGTTGCTCCCGGGGACCCATCTCCGGCCGAAGACGGTGGTTAGATCCTCTGGCGGTCGCGGTGTTGGCCAAGCTGAGGGTAGAACCGGGCATCTGGGCGACCGTGGTGGCCGTCAGGGCGGCCGTGGAGGCGGAGCTCGAGTGGCCAGGGTGAGGTCCCCCCTGGTCCCCTACGAGCAGGGAGGGTCACCGACCTGGAGCACAGCGGAGTCGATGACCCTCCTGGGGAATCTGTGTGGTTTTTCCGCCGGCGTTGAGCTCAGGGTACCCAGAGCGGAGGAGCGCCCGTGGACTCCTCGGCCGGGCTTCGTCTGCTTGTACGAGTCGTTCTTCCAGAAGTGCGGCTTGCGCCTTCCTCTCCCCGAGCTGTTCGTCCAGTATTGCCGGGCGCGGGGCTTGGCCTTCTCGCAGGTCTGCCCGTCCACGGTCCAAGGGATGATCGTGCTGCTGACCTTAGGGCACGAATGCGACGTGGAGGTGACGTTGCCTATGTTCGAGGCGTTCACCCAGCAGAAGGCAAACCCCGGGATTCCTGGGACCTTCTATGCCGCTTTCAAGCCCGCGGCGAACGTTCTGGAGGCACCCAGCTCGGGGTCTAGGGCGAGCAAGCTGTCGAAGGTCGAGGACTGGTCTCGCAGCTACTTCTACGTCCGGGCTACCGCCGTGGCTGGGCTCGATCCGTTGGCGAGATACACCCGGGATTGGAATTTTTCCCCGGGTAGGGATTTGCAGGTCGAGCTGACTTCTCCTCTTTGGTTGTCTGACTGATGATTTTTTTTTTTTTTTTTTTTTGCCGAATTAACGGTTCTTCCTTCGCAGGTAGAGCGAGGTTTGCCAATCCGCAGTACGCGGACTCGTTTGTTGCACCGCCGCCGCCGATACCCGAGGTGCCGGTCAGGCGAGACCCGGCACCACGGGTTGCGGGGGATTCCTCCGCGGCGACTCCCTCGAAGAGGAGGGAAGACCGGGCTGCCGGTGGGGAGACCGGCAGAAAGAAGAGGATGACGGGAGAGTCCTCTTCCGGGGGTCGGGAGGTCATCCGGCCTACACTGCCCGGGCCGGAGCCCGAGGTGCCTTTGGCCGTCGTGCCGGCAGGGGGGGTCGATGAGACCCGGGCTCAAGGGGGCGATGGGGTCGGCGAGACGACCGTCGTCGCGGAGGATCCTGCTGCTGTGCAGGAGGCCGAGGGTCGCAGCGCCGAAGTGGGCGGCGCCTCGGGAGGTTCCGACGATGGGCCTCGGGACTACAGCTTCTCCTTTACCCACGAGGATGGAAGCAACCAGGTAATCGTCGATCCGGAGGAGTGCGCCGAGCTGGCGCAGGCCATGATGTTCGGGCGGAGGTACCCGCACTTCGTCCCGCTGGAGATGACGGAGTCCGACACCTTCCGTCAGGTGGCGCGATCCGCAGCTCGGGTAAGCTCCTGCTCTGGTCTAACTGCTTTTAGCTAGACTTGTTGCGCGTCTTTGTTAACAACTTGTTTAATGCAGACGATGGCCCTTAGTGCCTTTCTGGCGGAGGCCTATGAGAAGAGGCTCGCCGAGCAGGCCGCCTCGATTAACTTCCTCCGGGAGTGCCGGGAGTCCAGCTCGCAGATCCAGTCTACCCGTCTCCACGGGATCGAGAAGGAGCTGAGAGATGAGAAGGCCCGATCTGCGGCGCTGGAAGAGGAGGCGGTGCGGTTAAGAGCCCGGGCGGTCGAGGTGGCCAGTCTGCAGTCTGCACTAGAGGCCGAAAGGGACCGTGCTGCAGCTGGGTGGGATCGGGCGTCGGGGCTCGAGGAGGAGAACGGGCTCCTGAAAGGGGAGCGGGAGACACTCCGCTCCAGGGTGAAGGGGCTGGAATCCGCCATAGGCCGGGCCAAGGTGGCCGTGGCTGCGGAGAGCGATCGGGTGTCAGCCCGGTGGGAAGCGCGGAATCGGAAGTGGTCCGCGAAGATGGAGAAGATCCGCGCCCACCTGGACGGGCGCCGCCGGGCCTTAGAGCCTCACCTTCTGTACAGCCAGGTGACCGGCGTAAAGGCCTGCCTCAAGAGGATGGAAGCAGAGGACGGGGTGTCGGTACCGTTCTACCGGTATCAGAAGCTGGACGAGGACGAGGCGGCATTCGGTGCCGTACTGGACGGGATGGACTTTCCGGATTTGACCCCGGAGGATCTGGAAATCCCTCTGGACCGTGCTCACGGCGTTCTGCTTGAGCACATTATACCTGTCGCTTCCTCTAGCACCCCCGCGGTGGATCTGACCTTGGAGGCTCCGCTGGCTGCTGAGGACGTTCTTGCGGTCGCTGAGACCGTCCAAGCAGATCCCTCGATCCCGTCTGCTGACGAGGGAGTCCCCGAAGCTGCTGGGATTGTGCAAGCAGATCCCTCGGTCCTGTCTGCCGTTGAGGCCGGTACGGACGCGCCGTCCGGTGAGACCGGAACCGACGTGCCACCCGGTGGAGCCGTGGTTGGGGAAGAGGGGTCTGGGCAGCCCTTCCTTGGTGAGTACGGGACCAACGCGAGGATGGTGGCCCCGGCTGATTTAGATGGTACCCGTGCTGACGGGAGTGAAGACAGACCGGCCGATGCGGCCTTGTAAACTTTTTCCTTTTTGTTTTCTTTTGGTAGAGACTGGGCCGTAGGCCGTTTATGCAATGACTAGGCCGTGGGCCCTTTTAATGATGACAAGGCCGTTGGCCCTTTCTTTCTTCTTTGTAAGTGCCGTTTCGAGGCTGTTGTAATGACTAGGCCGTGGGCCCTTTTTAATAATATCGAGGCCGTTGGCCCCCTTTTTTTTTTGTACAAGTGCCATTTCGAGGCTTTTTTGATTGGTAGAGTAGGTCGTAGACCGTACTCTGTCAAGTAAGCAGGTCGTGGACCGTGCTCTTGTATTGGGTGCGAGGTAATCTCGGCTTAAGGCACTTATTGCTTGTGTACCTTGTTTTTTTGGTGCGGGTAGCGAGCCCGGCTTTAGAGACACTTAATGCTTGTGTGTCTAGTAGAGGTGCGGGCCCTGGGGCCCGGCTTTGGCACTTATAACTTGTGTGCCGGGGAGAGCGAGCACCGGAGCTCGGTCCCCTTTTTTTTGTAGTTCGAGCGTTTGGAGCTCGGCCTTCTCTTTTTTTTTTTTGTAGTTCGAGCGTTTGGAGCTCGGCTTCTTTTTTTTTTTTTTTTTAGTGCGAGCGTTTGGAGCTCGGCTTCTTTTTTTTTTTTTTGTAGTGCGAGCGTTTGGAGCTCGGCTTTTTTTTTTTTTTTTTGTAGTGCGAGCGTTTGGAGCTCGGCTTGTTTTTTTTTTTTTTGTAGTGCGAGCGTTTGGAGCTCGGCTTGTTTTTTTTTTTTTTTGTAGTGCGAGCGTTTGGAGCTCGGCTTGTTTTTTTTTTTTTTTTTTTTTGTTCGAGCGTTTGGAGCTCGGCTTATTTCTCCCTCCTTCTAGCGCCAATTGTTGATCCCACGGATCACTAAGTGTGTTTAAAAAATGATTAGGAGACGGGAGGTGAGATTTTCGTTAATAGAGCAATTTAACCACGATTAAGACAGGTCTGGAGAAATATGAGCAGGCCGGGGGCCGTGTTTCGTGTTATTGATGAAAGAAAAGTAAACGCTTTTGAATTACGAACTGGTTCCGAAGGACGTCCAGTTCGGCGTTCTAAAGCGTTATCTCGTTACAAAGACAGAGAGGTCGGGTAACTTATGGTAGGTGAGAGAGTCAAAATCAGAGTCCCCCTCATTAATGACATATGAGGGGTATATATAGTCGGGGTCGGCTTCCTGCTCCCCGAGATCTCGGGCCACGTGTCGTCTCCGGCCTCTTTTGCGGGTAAGGTGGCCTAGGAGGCGTGTCCCGGCTTTCGAGGAGAGAGGTCATGATGAGCTCGGCGTAGCGTGTTGCAGGGCAATGCACTGTTTTACCAACTCTGCTCCACCTGCTCCCTCCTGCCCTTGTCAGCTCTGCAGGGTTGGTGGGACGTCGGGTCGAAGGCACGTCCCTACGCGGGTAGGGTACTGCCTTACCAACTCCCACGCGCCTACTCTCCTGACGCTTCCTGCTCTGGCGGGGCATCAGCGCGGGCCCGGGGTACGTTGCTTTCAGGTCGGCTGCGGAGCCCAGCGCGGCGGACAGCGCGGGCCCGGGGTACGTTGCTTTCAGGTCGGCTGCGGAGCCCAGCGCGGCGGACAGCGCGGGCCCGGGGTACGTTGCTTTCAGGTCTTGCAGGTCGGTGATATTAAGTCCGGTGACCGCACCGAGGAACGGCATTTCCTAAGATGGGCCTAACTAATTGGGGGTGCTAGGCCCACCTCCAACAGCTAATAACACAAAATTTTAGTTTAACACAAGATACAGATACTGATGAGATATGATGAGAGATCACTCTCACATGAGCGGTGCCGTAGTGATCGAGTAAACCGATGACGTCAGCGACAAGGTGGTTCACTGTGTAAGACTCGTGGCTCGGAGGAGAAACGGAGTCAGCGTAGCCTCTGAGATCTGGAGCGACGACGTGGTAGCCATGGCTCGACAAGAAATCGATCTGGTGACGCCACGAGAACCATGTCTCAGGGAAGCCAAGGAGTAGCAGAACCAAAGTCCCGTCTTTGTCTCCTTTCTCAGCCACGTTTAACCAAATCCCGTTGCTCTTGATCTTCTGCTCTCGTCATGATTCTTGATAGATGAGATATAAAATCAGCCACCAAGGAAGACTTTCTATTTAGGTTACAAGTGCGGTCGCTTGTCATTGTCATTGTCATTGTCATTGTCATTGTCATGATTTAGTGAAATCTTTCTGCCGTAAACAAGAAAATGTGGAGAAATTTCATGGAACAAGAAAGAAATACATGACTGAATGTAAAACTATATTAGATATCACAATATCGGTTAAGTGTTTAGTTTATTAACCATTATTTTGCCCAGATCACACTCGGCTTTATTCTTGGATACACATTAGTGGTTTAATTAATACTAGCATCCTAGTTTTTCTATAAGGCCATAAAAAACAGCTAGCACTCACTCTGTTGTGCTTAACTTGTTTAAGAAGGAGAGAATCTCTTGAGAGACTTGTTCAGACTTCTCCTGCTGGATAAAATGATGACCATCCTCAATCACAGCAATCTCAAGATTAGGTACAAGACTCTTGAACATCTCTCCTTTCACATACTCCATCGTTCCATTCGCTCCTTCATTTCCTATATCTTTGTTTCCCGCAATAAATTTTGTCGGAACAAAGATTTTCGAGTCTTGCCACGGCGCCAATATCTCCCAGTTCCTGTAATTTGCTCACTTTAATACTTTGTTTTTGTAACAGCAAGGACTCGAGATAGATACAGAGAGAGAAGTGAAAGTTACATATCCATGGCTCTGTAGTAATTCAATGGCCCTGTGAATCCAGATCTTTGAAACTTGTCTGCATACACTTGAATCTCTTCTTCGGTTATCCTATCTGGAAGCGTCGATGGTATCTCAAGATGATCGATGATCTCTGTGCCAGGAGGAGCCACTAAGTAATCTGTTCTCGTTACCAGCAAGAACTTCTTCATAACAGTTAAGTAATCATGCTTTGCAAATGCAGCCTCGGCTCTTCCAGGTTTCTTGTTAAAACCAGAACCAAGAAATTGAATCATACGGCGACAATAGAAACACCACAAATCTTGAAGTTTATTTTGGGTTTTACCTGAAACTGAGAAATGTATACCCCATCTCCAAAGCTTTTGAAAAACTCTGAAGGTTTGAGTTTTGGATCTCTTGGAAAATATGGAACAGACAGACTTATGAAACCTTTGACTCGGTCTGGTCTAAACAAGCACAAACACCAACCTATGATTGCTCCCCAGTCATGACCAGCCACAAAAGCCTATACACAGTAAAAAAAAAATGTAAACTTTATTCCAGAAATCTATCTAAATCTAACCGTTGGATTCTCAGAATATCATCCGTATAACCTGAGCAGTGCCGTAGTGGTCGGGCAAACCGATGACATCAGCGACGAGGTGGCTCACAGTGTAAGACTCATGGCTCGGAGGAGAATCAGACTCAGCGTAGCCTCTGAGATCTGGAGCGACCACGTGGTAGCC
Organism: Eutrema japonicum; assembly: GCA_030161315.1. Taxonomy (NCBI): domain Eukaryota; kingdom Viridiplantae; phylum Streptophyta; class Magnoliopsida; order Brassicales; family Brassicaceae; genus Eutrema; species Eutrema japonicum. The sequence continues at coordinate 48,613,313 of BSQW01000013.1, forward strand.
ATGGCTCGACAAGTAATCGATCTGGTGACGCCACGAGAACCATGTCGCAGGGAAGCCATGGAGTAGCAGAACCAAAGGCCCGTTCTCCTTTCTCAGCCACGTTTAGCCAAATCCCGTTGCTCTTGATCCTCTGTTCTCCACTTCGCTCGTCATGATTCTTGATAGATGTGAGAGAGAGAGAAAGAAAGTGGATAAATCAACGACCAAGAAGACTTATGTAACAAAAGTTGAAATTTGGGAGATGAAAACAATGGGTACACGTGGCAGAGAAAGAGACAGCCCAAGTCTCTAGTAAGGTTACACGTGGTGGCCGATTGTCTCTTTGAGGTGCCGTGAATAAAAGAATGTCGACAAGTTGGTGAAACGAGAAAGACATGACTGAATATAAAAGACCATAAATGGCAAGTAACTCTCGGTTCTTCCGACAAAGTTGTAGACGACAAGGACGAGTAAACTCTTCAGAGAACACAACAAAAAGGAGCAAACCTAACTCAAGACGAAAAACAAAAAAAGATTGTCATTTTAGGATTATTCAAGTTGACATTGATTTCTTCTTCTCTTCCTCGAGCTGCTGAAGCTCAGCCAGTCTTTCTTTCCATGCCCGGTCCCTTGCAACAGCGGCCATCTTACGTTCCACTTGCTTGATTCTCTTCTTCCTCTTCGCCTCTTGCACCAGTGCTTGCCTCTTCTTTTTCTCAGACTGTGAAATTATACAGGAGGACTCGAAACTCGTTATAAAACGACATTACATATACGTAACAAAATCGACAAGAAACACTGTTGCGCCAAGAAATGGAGCAATAGAGACACAACCTACGTTTTTACCATCGGTTACTTCGATTTCTCAAAGTTCAAACATTTTTCTCATATGTACAATCTATGGATTCAACATTTCAAGATTTCTCATCTGAAGTTTATTCTAACAATCAGCAGAAATAACACCCTGATAATGTAGAAACATGGTCTCGCCAAGAAATGGAACGAAACAGAGAAGCAAGAGAGATACAGTCTACATTTTTTCGGTTACTACGATTTCTCAGCGTTCACACATTTTCTCATTTGTATAATCTATGGATTCAACATTCCAAGATCTCTCATCTGAAGTTTGTTCTAACAATCAGCAGATATGACATCCTAATAATGTAGAGATATGCAAACATCAAAAGGGCTTCAAATTTCTTAAAACAAACTAGAGAGAAATCACACAAACCAGTATAAAGGCACGCCGCTGCCCTATACGCTTCTTCGCATTCCTTCTTTTCAAACTGCCCTTGTTGGGATTGTTTGGAGAAATCGGCTCGCCAGGTGTATATTGAACATATGCATACGGCCCTGCATTTTCCTTAGATCGGTTATTCATCCAACCAAATGACCAATTCCACATTAGATTATTAGATTCAATAGCTATATAATTTTTTCAGTATGAAAACTCATGTCGGGTTAACACAATCACATCCCAATTAGAGTACACGAAATCGATACTAAACCTAGTTACAGAGAGTTCTAACCACACTAAACTGCACAAACAAAAATCCCTGTGAAGATTACACTAACTCGACTTCAACCACACAACACTCATCCCCAATCTCACAAACAAAGCATCAATCTTAGCGCTACTACAATGTCCAAGACTAACAATGAAGCTTAAATAAAAACACATAAGTGGCGAATAATCGATATAAAATCTTAAATAACCATCAAAACAAAATAGCAAACCTGGAGGTTTCAATTTAGATCTTTTCTTCTTGGGATGAGTCATGGGTCGTCTCTTGGGAAGACGAGTATCAGTTAAGCTTAAGCTATGCAAATGGTTAGCCACGGGAATCCATGGCAATCTCAAATGCCTCGATCCACCGAAGAAGGAGCATAACTCGGGCTTCGCCGCCGGAATCGTCGCAGGGAATGGCGCAGACGAGCAGCTTGCGGCGGCACGCGAAACTAGGGTTCTCGACAATGGTCGAAGAATCGATCTGATTGCACCGAAACCCATTTCAGCAAAGCATCAGCAGAACAGATTGCGATCCAAAAGCTGCTGGATTATCCGATTAAGCTTTCCGAATTTCACTTCGCCGATGCCAAGGTTGAAATGAAACGAAGTACTCTCGCTAAACCCTGAACAGCGCACTAAACACTAATGGGCCTTTAAAGTGTGATTCGGCTCATGGGTGTGGCGTTAGAAGGTTTGTTAATTAATAATTGGGTCTGGAAAAAGCCCATCACACGCACATCATTTGTTACGAAATTTGTATTCTATAAAGACCAAAATCATGGACATTATTGTCTTTAAATCTCATCAGATTTTTTTCTGCGAGAATATATGTGTTTATTTTCTAAAGATATAGACGGATGTATTCAATCTAGTATTTAGATTGATTTGTATTAAAATTCAAATCTTAATAAACCTTCAATCCCATTCTTATTGGATGAAAGTATGCCACATAAGGAAACAAAATATTATACCATTAACGACACTAATTCCAAATATGGAACCATTTATGTAAAATATAGATATGGTTACCATATAAATATAATCCAATATTAATTATCGAAACCAATATAAATATACACCACTCGTTCATTTGGCAAAGAAATACAAGACTTGCAATTCATACAAGATCTATAAAGTTTCTTCACGAGTTCATAAAGGTGACAAGCATGTTTTCGTCAAATCGGCAGACAACTACAAGGCTGGTCCGTTTTCAATCTATCATTACATGTTCATAATCATATTTCTCAATTTTTGTATTGATAATTCTTGCGATCCGTGTGTCTGTGTACATCATACTAGCTAAGATTATTCGAACTTTTTCTCGCAGACTTGTGGGTTCAAAGTGAACACAAAATCTCCCGAATGGCACAAGAGCATGACGAAAATCCTCAAGAAAATCAAAGGTTTGTTCTGTTACTCTTAACATAATATTACTATATCGTCTCACTACCAAATTTATTTTTCTGAAAATGTCTTTTAATAATAATGGTTATAGGAGGAAATTTTTGGATAGACGTGGACGAAGGAATGGCATACGTAACGGGTCACGGGGATCCAAACAAGCTATTGAAACTAATGGGTTCGAAGAAAGGCAAAGATGCTGAAATGGCCTTTGTGAAAACCGGAACACATCATCCTCAACATGATCAAAACTCTTACTTCGGCCAATCAACGCCTCATTGGCTCGCCGATATGAGCTACTTTCCTTCATCGTCTCAGGGTTACTACTCTCAGGCGCCGGCGATGCAACCTTACCATCATCAATATCCATTTCCCGGCGGGTATAGTAACTACGGTTATTATTAGGGTATTGGAGGATTTTTTGTTTTTTAATATAAAACTACTTCGAGATTGAGCAAAACCCTTTTTTTTTAAATTAGGGTTTCTTTGCTTGTATCCGAAAGATGAGACTTTTTTTTTTTTTTTTTGCTTTAGCGGATGAATATTCTCTCTGCGGTTTATTAGTATTAGCAGAAGAGAATCGATTGAGGAGAATTAATTTTCTCTGTCTTTTTTTTTGGTAGTTTGGTTAATTTGTGTTTTTGTATGAATCCGAATGATTATTCATTTATGTTGGGATTCATATAAAGTTATAAACTATATCAGAATGGGATGTTTCAACTTTCAAGTTTGCATTTTTTTGTTAAGTTGCTTATAGAATTATGCACTCGTACTATTGCTTCGCCAAGTATCTTTTAGAATGATCCATCTTGATTCTCTTCATGTGAAAGCTTCAATGGGTTTTTTTTAACTCTTGTTTTCAGGACAATAATTATCCTCTATTTGAACATGTTTGCAAACAAGACTAATGATCTTTCCCATTTTCATCGCCCAGAGCTATCTTCTTATTTTAGATAACTTAACATCAAGTGTTACCTTCTTTAATTTGGCCTCATCAAATCTACTTTTGGGCATATGGAACAAATTTTTTTTTTGGTAGGAATGTAAATATTTCATTAAAAATGAAAACGTTCTTGTTTTACAAGATTGTAAAACCCATATAAATGGTATTGGTTCCATGGCAAAAAAAGAATAAAAAAACATGGAAGCATAAATAATTTTAAAACATCAGTGCATCCACAAATGGTGGCTAGATGCATCCACAAATGGTGGCTAGATGCAGTGATCTATCGAGGAAAAACCAAAGATAGAGAAACCGCTAGAAAAATATGGGTAGATGCTAGCTCTTCGTGTAACAGAAGAACTTTCAAAGGCAGTTTGAAAACAGACTCACCACTCTAAGAAGCTTTCAAAAACCAACGATCAAATAACCGTCCTTATCGTCAGTTAATCGAGGTCCATCCAAACTATTACGAGAACAAGGAGGAACTACACACACTAGATGAGTCTTGAAGTGGTCACTCACTCTTCCAGGAACTACACATATGGATCAAATTAGCAAACTCTCTTTTATTTTAATTGCGAGAATAACTTTTCGAGGACAAGTGTAGAAAGTAACTTTATAATACAGATTGAAGTAGAAACAAGTAAGAGAAATAGATTTACTGGATCTGCAAAATGAAATTTCAAATTCACTAGTAAAATATATCTTATCAGATGAGATTAGACCGGAATGATCATAACAAAGGGGAACAAAGTTATAACATCTCAAAACTAGTAAAGCAATGAATTAACTAATCCAACATCTTAAGACAGAAATTAAGGACTTGTAAAAAGCTTAAACTAAGCCAAGTGTTTGGCAATGGTAGACTCAAGCTCATCTTTCTTGGCCCCAACAACTTTGTCCACAATCTTCCCTTCCTTCATGAACATGAAGGTTGGCATCGACTGAATCGCCCAGTCACTCGCGACCGACTGTTCCATCAAAACAAAAGAAAGAGGATATTGATCATAGAAGAAAACAATCTCTCTATCACGGTCGGAAGAGAGAAAACTTGGTTGATTTTACCTTCAATTCGTCGATATCAACCTTGAGAAAGATCACATTGGGGAGTTTCTTAGCCAGATCAGCAAAGAATGGAGCTATGAAACGACATGGTCCACACCAAGAAGCCGTGAAATCAACCACCACCTTCAACAATGAATCATTACAATGAATAATGACATCTTAAATCATAAGAATGTTATAAACTACTCTCACATACAAAACCGCAGAGAGAATCTAATGTTTGTGTAATTCATATTCGAGAAAGAAGAGGGATTTCAATTGTTATGTACGTATATATGGTGTGTCAAAGCATGAATCCAAATCGAAACAATCAAACGCATTACATACATTGCTTCATGATGTGAGAGATCGAGACTATGAAGACAAATCAAAATTCAATGATAGAGACAAACCCATATCTGAACAAAACAAAATCAAATCAGACAAAAAAGAAGAAGGAGATTACAAGAGTTTTGGAGTCATTGCCCTTCTGGAGTTGCTCGTTCCATGACTCGACTGTGTGACACGCGATCACTTGTCCTTCTTCCGCAGCCATCTTCGATCTCTCTCTCTTTCTCCTTTTCGTCTCTGTGTCTGTGTGTTGATATGTTCTGTTCCTCTTCCTCTGCGTTTCAATTACTTAGCGTGCTCTCTCCTTTTCAAATCATAGCCCCTGGACTCACCTACAAATCACAATTTTGCCATCAATATTTTTTGCTTTCTCTTTTATTCGGCGCGTGATTTTATTTCCCATAATTGACCCCACCAAATATGCCTACTTTCCTTCTTCACCCAAATGATAAATATTCCCACTTTACTCTTACAAGTTTTAGTTTCTGACATTTTACACCCTCTTTTTTTCAAGTCTGACACACACAACAAAAATCATAAAACTAGTGACAAAGACCTTGCCATTCATTATCCACCGGCAAAACAAGCGAAATGATGGATATATTACAAGTTACAACAGTCTTGCTCCGGCCCATTCCGACAAAAAGCTCCCAGCCAAATCACATTGAAAACCCACTTCAACATCATATTTCTCTATACCAGATCTTTGGATCAAACCAAATCTACAGCTGGATCAATTTCTTGAAACAATAGGTCCCAATGATGAACCAACCCGTAAGCAAACCCGCTAGGATGGAGCAGGAAGCTATGAAAGTCCAACCACCCAGTAATATCCCTAGAGCGTAGACTATAATTGGAGGCAACAAGGACTTTACCATGGCTGTTTTGCTCACCCAACGTCCCTTGAGGAACACAAGTGCTGCGAGATTCACCACGTTCCACCCGCCTGACCTGACTGCTAGACGGTTCAGGTTGTTGGCTACAAAGGAATGACAGTTGCATGTGAATATGTTATATGAGTGGTGTTGGTACTCTTGTATGCCTTTTCTAAGTGCATCATCCCATGTTGGCTCTTTCTCATGAGTGTCTTCTTGCTCATACCTGCTCTCACCATTGAACATACGAGAACCGGAAGAAAGAGATGATTCCTGATCATCATCCAAGGCCAATGTGAGTAAAAGTTGTTAGTTTGCAGAAAGTAGAAGAAGAAGAAAAATGAAAGCCAGCAGCATCTTGCAAACCTACCTTTTCCTTGTTGATTTGGATATATCGAGACACAGCTCCAAATGCAAAATTGTCGACACAGACGAAATTAGGTCCGGCAAAGTCGAGGATGACACCGTCTTCTCTGCAAATACCCACGTGGCCGATGAAGGGAATCAGCCATGAAATGAAGGGGAGAGGTGTCCAGACAATGCAGCATGGGAACCGATCTCTTCTGGGATCAATTTTCATGGGATCTGCAAAGCCCATCATCATGAGATGTTCTGATCCTGTTGTTGTTGTCTCTCCCATTTCCAAGTCCAACTCCAACTCCAAGTGGGTTTTGTTATTCGATTCTCTGTTCTCTAAACAACATGCCCAGTGATCCAGAGTAAGTAAGACTTACCAAAAAACATAGATGCAACATCTTGAGCATATTATCGAGATAGATATTCATCTTGTGCAAAATCAAAAACCCATTATGGTGTACAAAATCCACTCAGTACGATAAAGACTACCAAATCATTGATTTCTTAAATAAGATCTGATGGAAAAAAAACTAAAGTATAAACTATCAACAAGTTGCTAAACACCACAGAGAATAGCTAAGTAAACGTTATGGTGGTTCTATGAATTGCGAGTCAACATCGAAGCATCTCATAGACCATGATTCATTCTGAAACTACAATTCATTGAAAAATAGATCAAAGCGTACCAGTTTAAGCGGCAACGACGATAACAAATTGGATCTAACATGAACTGCACATGAGGCGAGAAACGGCGAGAAGTAGTGATTCGATTACCAGTTACGAACGATGGGCTAATGTTCATGTTTGGCTCCTTAGTTTAAAGTAATCCTCCCGGACGATTATCTCCACCGTGAGACGACATACGGTTCGGTTCAATATAATAAAAACGGCACGCTGTTTTAGATATAAAATGTCTGAACTTTACAAAACGACGTAGTACCCGACGAGAGCTTCTGGGTCGCCTGCTTCTCCGACTATTTTCATCGCTCTCTCACTTTCTCTCTCTCGCTCTGGGGAGATTGCCATTGATACATCTTCTCGAGGTTAAAGAAAGATGAGGAAACGCGATTTGGCAATTTTGATGCTCTCTGGGTTTGCTATATTCTTCACTCTCCAGGTGATTTGTCTCTCTTAGCTCAGCTTAGAACTTGTAGAGCCCTTAATCGATCTGTTACTAGAGCAGGGTTTGAATTTTCCTTTATCGGTAGAATTCGACTGCCAATTCTATTAGCTAGATTGTAAAATGTTTCAGATGGAATCTATTGATTCGTATGTATTCAATTTTCCCGTTATTGGTTCCTTACTCTATAGAGATTATTCTACATGATACGTGAGGCTTGATTCTTGATATTGCAGCACGAGGGTGATTTTGCGTTCAAAGAAGCATGGTTTCATTTGTACGATGAGTATCCTGTCAAATACGAAGCTGATCGTCTACCACCACCTATTGTAGCTGATCTTAATGGTGATGGCAAGAAGGAGATCCTCGTTGCTACAAATGATGCGAAAATTCAGGTATTCTATTTGTGAATTTCTAGTCTCTGCACTTGTCTTGCTCCGTTAGCTAAACATTTCTGATTTTGATCTTTCTCGCCAATTTATAGAGCCTTGCTAGCGATTTTTCTTATGCATTTCTCTTTATTGCTATGCTATTATGTGTTGGATCAAGTGCTCAACTGTTGATGTTTGGCGTCTTAGGTCCTGGAGCCTCATTCCAGGCGTGTGGATGAAGGTTTCAGTGAAGCACGTGTTCTTGCAGAGATCACCCTTTTGCCTGACAAGATCCGTGTTGCGTCAGGGAGACGTGCTGTGGCGATGGCCACAGGTGTTATTGATAGGTATTATAAAGATGGAACACCACAGAAGCAGGTTCTGGTCGTTGTTACCTCAGGTTGGTCTGTGCTCTGCTTTGATCACAACCTGAAAAAGCTGTGGGAAACGAATCTGCAGGTTTTTTTTATCCTCTTCGTCCTTTGTCTAAAGTTCCATACAAAAGTTTGCCTTAGTTCTATAGATTATTTCTCCTTCTACTTACCCATGTTGATGGAATGACAGAAGGATTTTCCACATAATGCCCACCATAGAGAGATAGCAATTTCGATAAGCAATTACACATTGAAGCACGGTGATACTGGTTTGGTTATTGTTGGTGGACGGATGGAGATGCAGCCATATGTATGTAGGAGGAAAAATCCCTCTGTTGATTTCCTATTTAACTTGCATGCATTACTAATAGACTATTCTTGTGGTTTTAGAATCACATGGACCCATTTGAGGAGCTTGGCATGACAGAAAAAAATGCTGAGCAACACAGAAGGAGTGCTACTGAGAATCAGGTACGAAAGATGTGCAGTTGTTATATCGCAATCGCTTCCTTGGACTGCTTCTGATAATAAATTTAGATGTGTATCTCTGTTGTCTGGTTACACAATTTTTCTAGAACTCAATGATAAAGAAAGAACTCTCCGACAATTGTTCATATCCCACTGTACATAAGAGCTGTGTTTGGACTGTTTAGAAGAACTTTGAGCTTCCTTTCAGGCCTCTGAAGATTCTGGAGCTATAAACTTGCGTCACTTTTCTGTTTATGCATTCGCTGGCCGGACTGGTGATCTTCGATGGAGTAAAAAGACTGATGTCAGTTATTTCTCCTTTTCTGCTCACTTCTTTCTCCACATATTGCTTAACTATATTCTTATCTGCAACAAATTTTGGCGGTCAGATTGATAGAATATTTTCTTTCCTCTTCTAGGATGTTGAAGCTCAGACCTCAGATGCATCACAATTAATTCCCCAACACAATTACAAGCTCGATGTGCATGCTCTGAATAGCCGTCACCCGGGAGAGGTAAAGTTAACCCGTTCTCCATTGATTAGTGACTAGTGGCAATATAGTTAACCCGTTCTTAGTTGTCTCTTAAGTGATTTGTATTACTCTGTCATATTTTGAAAGCTTTGAAAACTGAGATATGCTGGGCTGAAGTTTGAATGCAGGGAATTTAGAGAATCAATTCTTGGTGTTATGCCCCATCACTGGGTAACTCTTATGCTTCCTACTACGTGCTTTCTTATTCTAATATGCTTAAAAACTGTTTTAACGTACGTTGTTGTCTTTGTATCAGGACCGACGTGAAGATACGTTGTTGAAGCTTGCTCATTTCAGGCGACACAAGAGGAAAACATTGAAGAAGCAAGCTGGTAAGTCTACAACTTATCCGTTTCACAAACCTGAGGAACACACACCCGCTGGAAAAGACTTGTCGAGAAAGATTCCGAAAATGATTGGGAAGGCTGCTGGCTATGCTGGCTCGGCAAAACTCAAGAAGGTAAAGCTCTTATAAAATGTAAATTACCCACATGAAAAATACCCATATTGGTTTATGATAGCAAAGCAACATGTTGATGCAGGGTATGCAATACATCCCGACTATAACTAATTACACTAAGCTTTGGTGGGTTCCTAATGTTGTTGTGGCTCATCAAAAAGAAGGAATTGAAGCTATTCATTTGCCTACTGGTCGAACTCTTTGCAAGGTAGCTATTCCTTCAGATCATGAACAAGCTTACTATATCACGAACCCTTTTTTATATGTTAGCTTCCTTAAATTCTTCCTGTCTCCAGCTTCATCTGCTTGAAGGTGGGCTTCACGCAGACATAAACGGAGATGGTGTACTCGATCATGTTCAGGTACACATTAGACACCATTGCCGCTTTCGCTTCATTGGCTTTACAATCGATCTTCAATTCTTACGACCATATATTCTATGTGCGCACCTTAGGCTGTCGGAGGCAATGTTGGAGAGAGAACTGTAGTGAGCGGATCAATGGAAGTGTTGAAGCCTTGCTGGGCAGTGGCAACCTCAGGCGTTCCCGTCCGCGAACAGCTCTTCAACGTCTCGATCTGCCATCACGCCGCCTTCAACTTCTTGCACTACGGAGAGTTTTCACGAAACTTTGCTCACACAAGAGACACCTCTTCTTTGGAGATTGCAACTCCCATTCTCATCCCCAGAGATGACGGTCATAGACACAGAAGAGGAAGTCACGGTGATGTAATCTTCTTGACTAATCATGGAGAGGTACTTTTTTCCTTTCTTTATTCTGATGATCCGATCGTTTTAACTTACTGAACTTTGAATTTCGTTCAATAGCTTATCGCTTTGCGTATCAGGTGACATCATACACGCCTGACGTGCATGGCCGCGAGCCGCTCTGGCAATGGCAGCTTCAGACAGAAGCCACATGGTCGAATTTCCCGTCTCCATCGGGTTTAACTGAATCAGGGACGGTGGTCCCAACACTGAAACCGTTCTCTCTGCGCATTCATGATAACCAGCCTATGATCCTTGCCGGAGGAGATCAAGCGGCAGTCATAATATCTCCAGGAGGAAGCGTATTGGCTTCTATCGAGTTACCTTCTCAGCCGACTCACGCACTTATCACTGATGACTTCTCGAACGACGGACTAACGGATGTGATTGTGATGACATCAAATGGGATTTACGGGTTCGTTCAAACCAGACAGCCAGGGGCTCTGTTCTTCAGTTCGCTGGTGGGATGTCTCTTAGTAGTAATGGCTGTTATTTTCGTTACTCAGCACTTAAACTCCATTAAAGGTAAGCCTCGACCTTCCTCTAGCTTTTGATAGAAACCTCATAGAGTTTTCTTCCTCTCTACGGAAGTTGAGCCAGTCCCATCAGCAGCGCTTCACCCACACCGGTTTTGGTAAACCGGACAGGTTGCTGTTATACCGGTGTAGATTTCAGCTTTATAATTTTATTATACTTTTGTAGAATTCAAAGTAAAAAATGGTAGTGGCGAGTGTAGGACTTTATGTTTCTTTCAGTTTTGATGTTTTGATGGAATTGTTGTTGTGACATTTAATTAAGAGAGGTCTTGAAAAGAAAAATCTGTTTAAAAAAAATATATATCGTAGTTATTTCTTTTCCAAGTTATATAAGACTTGCATTTTTTTTTTCTTGGGACTCATCTTATATTTCGTTTTCTGAAACACAAAGGTCTACTCTTAACTCTCTGGCTGATTGCTACATCATTACCGGAGAGTGTCACGTATACAGCAAAAAAAATATTAAACGCTTTACCTTTTACATTTTATCTTCTGTCTTCTTACGCTTGGACTTTTTACCTTATCCAATGTTTTCGAAGGAAAAAAAAAACTCAATGTCGACGAATCCTCTTCCCTCTGAATCTAAAGGTTTAATTGAGATTTTATCAAGCTATATTTTTCATTTAAAATTCTTTGATTACGTAGATTTCGTCAAGACAATTCTCATGGTATCGCTTGTCGGAGTTTTTGCATGGGTTTATCAATCAATCCAACCACCACCGCCGTAAATCCTAGAGGTATACTGAAGTCAAATATAACATTAATAAGATATAAACTATTTTCTTCCAACTTACCATTAACAAACTATTTTATGTTTCTCGGTTCAACTTTTTGAATGGTAAAAAAAATTTATGAAGAAGCTAACAAAAATTCAAAAAATGTTTAAAAAAACTCTGATGTCCAAGATGATATATATTAATATTGATAACTATAGTGAACATCTACAATGCATGCAATTTGTAATTTACAAATGTCATAAATTCATGCTTTGAGTTAGGTTACCATAATTTTTTAATATTGGTTAAACAATTTATAAATCTTATTTTTTTATCAATTACCAAAATAGCATATTATATATAAAAACATCTTGTTCAACAGTATCCCGCAGGGCAGGTTTCACCTAGTATATAAGTGAAAGTAGATAAATATAGGTTTAGCTTGCCAGTAATAATTGATGCAGCGATATGATTAAAAGCTATTGAATTGTGGACCACGCTAGTGGTAATTATATATACCTCAATTCTCAAATGGGAATGTGGGAGGCATAAGTGGCGTAATGATTTACATATATCGAATCATACAGAAAAATAACTGATTAATTATATATAAGATTACAATCGATAAATTAAAAATAATGAAAAATATCACATTAAAAGAATGTTATGGTATCACAAATATTTTTTTATCTCCAACCACAACACTAAATATCACACTAAATTAATATTTATTAAAATTAAAAGATTAAAAGACAAAATAATTATGGTATATTTATTTTTTTAGTTACAAAACTTAATCACATTGTTACAATACAAATCATATTTAATATAATATAATAAAATAAGTTATTTCAATTCATAATAATACTAAAACAAACAAAAAAAACTATATTTTAAGTTTTTGTGTTGCTACAGTACCACACCAAATTTGGTGTGACTGTAGCAAAAACACCAAAAAAAATAATTTGCCGTTGATTTTGCAGTTGAGGTGATATTACACCAAATTTGTTGTTATGCAGTCCCATTGAAGATGGCCTTAGTGCCGAAAAAGAAGAAAAACTCTAAAAAACCTCACCAAAGTAAATTGATCGACCCCAACATAGTTATTGGACAGCAATAGGTTTTTACATTTTCTTGGTAATGGATTAGTTTCACTAGTATTTATATACGCTTTATAAGACAATTGAATCGTCTCGGCTTTAATCGTTTATAAATAGGTGGTTTAATTCATTTGTTAATATAAGACTTTATGAGCATATTTTATTAACTAGTCTACAATAATTTGTAGTTTTAACCCCAAACAAAAGTGTGTAGTCTATGAATTTGATATTCTATAGGATAGATAGACGATTTAATATGCAATAATTACATTTTAACAGCAAAATAACTACAAATGGCGATTTAACCCAAAATATATGTACAAGATTTGTTTAAAGTTCAAAAAAAAAATCATGTGAAATATCTCATATGCTTTATAGTTTCAAGCCCAAGTTTTTTTTTGTTTTGACAAAATTTCAAGCCCAAGTTTAAGAGTAAATTCGTATATATCTTGTGCAAGTCTCTTTCTTTTGGTAAAAGGAAAACATCTCATGATTTGGATATCTATAATAAACACATTAGTTATGAAAGAATGGGAATGCAAATACATAGACTTAATGAGGAATGTAGAAGGTGACGGAAAAAGCATATTTCTAAAAAAAGCATGCAAAGAGGTTCACGAGATCACTTAATATGGGCAGTTGGGCACTACTCTACTTCCATTCTTCTTTTTGGCCTTTTTTATCCCTTCATTTATTTATGAACTTTCTTATGTTTTCCTAAATTAAACATCATTTTCGAGACAAAAAAAGCAAAACCAAAAAATTCAATTGTCGAGAAAAACAAAGAAAAAATCAATTGTTATTGAAAATTATCGAACCCATTCCTAAAATTTATTAATATTACAAGCCTCTATTTACAAACGTTTGTATGCATGTGTATTGTAAAAAAAAATTATCTTAAAACATCATTTAATTTGGTCGTAGGAAAATCTTCGAACCCATTTTTCCCATAGTATACGACGTACTATAGAAGTCTAACTGAAGAATAAATTAATCGTAGAGTTTGTTGTGGTCAGGGAGACATTTAAATAAATAACATGCGTATGTGTTTGATTTATATATGCCCTAATAAATTATCTAGCTAGGGTTTTGCAATTTCCTTAGAAGGTACAATAATAGAATAATGAAGAAAATTAGTGGTCCTTTTATGCAGCCTCTATGTGTGTTTTTTTTTCAACTTTGATCCACACCCTTGGTTTCTAGTGTGGGGACTTGTTATCGGCCACGATAAATCAGACCGATCCGATCCACTTTTGTGTCATCTTTTTTCTATATATTCTCTGGTCCAGCCCCTTCAGGTCGATCTTACCGGTTGGTTTAACTTTGTTGACCATATTGATTTCGTTTGGTTTGGCTCGGTCGCTAGTATAGATGAGTAAACATCACTATTAAGCGTGTAGATGTGTACAACATGTACCCATCCTCGAGATACCTAAACAACAAGATGCAAACAAACAGCCGTAAATGCTCTACAAAAACATAGTAAAAGAAGCAAATTTGTGTTTCAATTTCAATCATCGCTATAATAGGATATGATATTTATATTCATTATTCTACTTTGATCGTTTAAAGAAATGGCGTATATTGTTGATCAAGACACATATCCTAACGTCTTTGTACAGTTCAAAAAAACACAGTTTTTGCGACCACCAAAATAGTCCTAAAATGGTTGTAAATGACTCATTTGCGATTATTTTATGACCAAAAAAAGTAGTCGCAAATATTTGGTCGCTAAATAAAATGATCGCAAAACGGTCGCAAATTTGGGACTGATATGTGACTATAATATCAGTCCTAATTTAGAGACTATTTTGTGACTACTTGTAAAAAAAATATTACAAAAAAACAAAAACCAAAATTCAAAAAAAAACAAATTTTATTTATTAAATTATTTAATTAATTACAAAATGAAAAAAAAAATGACGTCGGCTGGATCTGGAGACGCCGGTGGGTCTCCTCCTCTTCTCCAACCTCTCCTTCATCGCCATTGACAGACGCCGGCAGCTGGATCTGGAGAAGGCTCGCCGTCGGCTGGATCTGCCGAAACCTCGCAGGCCAGTCTGTTTCTCGCCTCCTCATCCTCACGGCACATCGGCATTGTCCCCTTCTTCGCCGGCGACAATCTGCTTCTCCTCCTCCTCCGGCCAGTCTGCTTCTTCTCGGCGGCAACGGCTGGATCTGAAAAAAAAGAGTTAGATAAACTCAAGAATTAAAAAAAAAGAGAAGGAAGAAGAAGTAGAAAGAGAATCGAAGAAGAATAAACGAATCGAAGAAGAAGAAGAAGAAAAGAATTGAAGAAGAAGACTCGAACGAAGGAGAGAGAGAAAAAGAAGGAAGGAGAGAAAAAAATAAAAAAAATAAAAAAATAAAGCATTTTATCCTCCACCGTCGGATTAAACCAATCAACGGTGGAGGATCTCAATCTTCGACACAAGAAATTAGCCAATGAGAAGTTTTCATTATTTTTGTCATTTGGTCGTAAATTTGGGACTGTTTTGTGACTACTATTAAAAAAATCGACTGGGGTTGCTAAACGGTCGCAAATTTGGGACTATTTTGTGACAATAAAAAATCTTTACCCTAAACCCTAAACCCTAAACTTTAAGAACCTAAAAAGTTTGAATATGACTTTACAATGATTTTGTGTATATAACAGTTCAAAAATATGTTAAAACTTAAAAATAAATAAATTTTGAGATAATTTTTATCTTTCAAAATCATTCCTTATAAAACACATGTAACACTTAGTAGATGTTATGATTAGATTAAAATTTTTGTAAGTGTTATATTTTTCGTTTATTATTTGATGTTTATGTATAAGATCTAGTTTGTAAGTGTTGAATTTTTGATCATATTAGGATTTAGGATTTAGGGTTTATAAAATCATCATATTAAAAAAAATTGCAAGTGTTGAATTTTTTGTATATTATTTGATGTTTATGTGTAAAATTTTGATTACAATTTAAGATTTAGATCAAGTTTATGATTAATGGTTAGAGGTTTAGGGTTTAGGGTCAAGGGTTTGTGGTTTGAGTTTAGAATTTATTGATTTCTATAAAAAAAATCAAGTGTAGTTGCAAATTAGTCCCAAATTTATGACTATTTTGTGACTACTATTAAAGATTAGTCTCAAATTAGTCCCAAATTGGTCACAAAAACTGAGTTTGCAAATTAGTGTACATGTTACCCTAAACTTTAAACTTTAAGAACATATAAGGTTTGAATATCACTTTACAATGATTTTGGGTATATAGCTGTTCAAAAATATATTTTACAATTTAAGATTTAGAGTTTATGATTAAGGGTTAGAGGTTTAAGGTTTATAATTTAGGATTTATAAAATGATTATATTTTAAAAATTGTAAGTCTTGAATTTTTTGTATATTATTTGATGTTTATTTAAAAAAAATCGAGTGGAGTTGCTAAATCGAAGCAAATTAGTCACAAATTTGGGATTACTTTTGCAAGTCCTTAAACAGTAGCAAATTTGATACCCTTTTGTGACTCCTCTGTTTCGTCGTTAATTTGCGACTGTTTTGTCACTGCATTGCGAGTAGTCGCAAAGTGGTCACAAATTAGTCACACTTTCGTCCCACTTTTTGCGACCAAAAAAAAAGTCACAAACGTTGGTCACAAAAACTGTGTTTTCTTGTAGTGGTATTACTATCATTATTTTTATTTTTTTTTGCTAAATTGTAAATATTCATTAAAATGACAATGTTTAGGTGATACAAATTGTGTTAACAATTGATCGACATACAAACTAGGTCACATGGCAAAAAAAAAAAAAAACATGGAAGCAAAATTCAATCGGTACTTTATCGACACCGAAGCACTGAAGCAACATGTATCGAGTAGCGATAAGGAACTTGAAAACCCGAGAGAAAGATGATATCAAAGTAGGATCGAATGGAGAATAACAAAAGAAAGGACCGGGAAACGCCCACCATGCATATCATAAGTTGTTTCATCCGGCAGTTCGAAAAAGAGTCATTCCTCTAAGGAGTCGGAGGAGGCCCGAACAAAGACAGTCCTCAACGTCTATGGCTCGATGCTCAACTAACAGACATAGATCCGACACTAAAACAAGACTACACTAACTATTAAAGCCTAGACGCGCTAGCTCACTATACCAAGATACTTCCCCGATGTCGGCATCACATAACCGATCAACCTCACATCTCAACAGCCTTACTAACTCCTCCGAAAGCAAAAACAAACGAGACACATAACCAAACTTAATGCAACCTCAAACAATCGCACAAACGAAACACCTACTCCAAAACGAGAGAACAAGCGAACAACGGTGTGGAGAAGAAGAGCCACACCACAACAGGGATACACAAGAGCGACTTCGAGACAACAAAAACATCAGAGATAAGGGGGAGAGACTAGTTACTCGGACCTGAGAAGCAAACTGAAAGATAACCACCGCGAAGAGTTGAAAGACAGAAAATACCTCCGGCGGAGAGTTGAAAAACAACCACCGCGAAGCCTGACTGAGGAGGATAAACCGCGACACAAAGCAGAGGCAATGAGGACACAAAAAAATTCCATATATGAGTCACCGTCCTCGGGAAACTAAAGACTCGGAAAAGAAGCCACATCCAATAAACCCCTCCGGCGAGCCGCGAGCAGCAGCCAGACACAACCTATCCTATACATCGCCACAAGAACCACTCCAAACCAGTGAGGTCAGAGAAGCACGACCACTGAAACCATCTCGACAAACCAGGCGAAACACCCAGATCTAAGTCGCCGACCCAAGCAGAATAGAAGGGAAGAAAACGCCGGAAGAGAAGACGCATATCGACAACGGACCACCGCTCAACACCGGAAAAAGAGCGATCTCAGCCGAACGACGCCGAAACACAAAACAAGAAAATTCCCTTTATAATCGCCGATAAACCTTGAGAGTTTTAGAGCCAGTAAGAAAAACACACGAACGACAAGGGGACCCTCTCACTGTGCCGGTGAGGAGCGCCGAAAAAGGCGAGCATATTTGAGATCTTTGAGAAGCGGCGGCTAAACCTAATTTTTGGGAGAGATAATTTTTAAAGCTTCCTAATCTATATACTAGAGTTTCAAAATTTACTACCATTAGTGTGTTACTACTCATATTTAAATTGGATATAATGTATTTGTGAGATGTTGACACAGAAATTTATTTATATTCATATATGTTTGAGATGTCATCGATCAACTAGTAGATATATGGATTATTATATAATTTTGGTTTGCCTTGAATTCACAAAATGAGAATGATTCCATATATATATATATATATATATATATATATTTACCAATTATAAATTTTCAGAATCGCAATTTACATATTTCATAAGAGGTAATGATATGAAAAGGGTTATGTCAGTTCACGAAATTCAGTCATTTTGCATGTGTGTTTTTTTAATAATTTTGCAGTGTTAGTACCAATCAGATATACCATGACTTAAGGTTTCGAATGGAAAAAGCGGATCAAACGGTGCAGATCAAGCGGTTTAAGTAGATAAGGCGGAATAAATGCGGATCAGGCGGAACAAGTGCGGATCCAGCGGTTCAAAATATAATGTTGAATGGTGAAAACAAATAACAAGCGGTCCAAAATATTATATATATTTATAATAATTTAAATTAAATAAAAATTGCTATTATATTTAGAATATAATTTTCTGAATAATGTAAACAAAATTGTTTATAATTTTAGAAATAAAAAATAAAAAATATTTACTTTAAAATTATAAATTATGTCAAATGGGAGGATATAAACTTTTTAAATGTAGTATAAAAAAATAAAATGAAAATCATAAAGTAAAAGAGAAGAAAAATAATAATTAAATTAGGCCAGAGTAAAATATTTGGAATCCGACGTAAGAAATATAGTTATTGGTTATCATGAAATGAATAAATAAATAGTATATAAGTAATATACTAAAAGGTAAAAAATTAATAATAAAAAAAGAAAATAGAAAACTGTATAAAACAAGGGAGAAACACTGCAAATATGAAACGTAATTACTATTCAAGACAGATCAACAAATTCCTTCATGAATTTGCTCCGCATCTACTGTAGCGCTTATAAATACTATTTTTTATTCCTTTTAATAATCAAACCATTTGCCAAGAGGTTCGTGGTCTAGTGGTACATATGTCATTGTGAGTGGGAGACCCTAGGTTTGAGTTTTTTTGTAGGAAAAATATTAAAAATATTTTCCTAGCCCACACGGGCGTGATCGAGTGGTCGGTCGGAGGAGGATGACTAGGTAAATGGTACACTCCCACCCGAGTTCGATTTTCCCCTTGCGCAGATGCTCGAAACAAGATCACAAACGTGTGTGGAAGCTGTCACTGGGCTTCGGCCCAGTTGAAAACCCGTGAAGAGGCTTTGTCAGTTGGACCAGCTCACTATAGGCAATAGTCGGAAGGCACGAAATCTTATTGGTTTGGCATGTGGTAGTCAGTCCCCATTTCTCCAGTAGGATGTCGACCGGACAGCCTAGATTATCAAAAAAAAAAAAAAAAAAAAAAAAAACCATTTGATTCCACAATTATACGTGAATGGCGACTTAACTACGGACGTTCCGTCTTGTGAAAGAACCGTCTTTGTTCCGTTCACCCATTCACAGCCTTAAATTGGTGGAAGGTGATAAGTTGGGTCTAGTAATGCGAGTTGAAAAATCCACGACACCTTAGACCAATAAGTGGCAATAACAAGCTAATGAGTTGGTTATTGGTTAAAAGAGAAGCTGATAATGAAACGTAAAATCAAATGACAAAGCGTATATAACGAGAGTATACGTGTATGCATGTGCATGACATGGTGAGACGCCATCATAACTTCAAACCTTCGGGACCCACAAGAACTCTATTGGTTGTATACTTTTTATTTCGTAAATGAAGAAAATATACAGTATTGTACATAGAGAGATACATGTATATAAATGAAATGTATGTATGTATACGAAGTGAAAGTAAAGTGGGGTCCAAATGGAAACACAATCCATGTGAAGAAGTTTCAGCTTCTGATTAGATATGGAATTGAAAGGAAAGCGAGAGAGAGAGAGAAGACGCAGAAACAGAAACTAAACCAAGTTTGCAACTTTACATTCTTCTCTCTCTCTCTCTCTCTCTCTCTCTCTCTCCTCTCTACAATAACTACTCTTGCACCAAAGAGAATGTAAGAAACTAAAAGCTCATTTATATTGGCTTTTGCCTTGGAAACAAAATAGTATAAAAAAGTAACCCACCCACCTAATTTTTTCTTGTTTTACTTCTTTGGTTCTAAAAATAAATAAAAAATGAATGAAATTTTAATAATTTAGAAAAAGAAGAGAAAATGGATATGAGGGAGCAATGAATGATTTGACAGTGAAAGCATGGCTCGTTGTAGAAACACTGTTCTCTCCCTGTCTCTTGTCTCTGTAAGAAAGATCTGTTAAGTAGCAGTGATGAGAAGCCACCAAACACTATACTCCAAAATCTCTTTCTACACTTAAATAAATGCTTCACTCAAATTAATAATGATAATATATTAGAATACATTAACTGTTATTTACAAATATGCTGGTATTTTGGTTACAACGAATCATTATTTAAAATAATACGTTTGTTATATATCCTCCAGACTATAAACCCTAAATTAGATTCACGAAGATCACACAACAGAGTTAACTAATTCTCGCGAGTAGAAGAAACATATATATGGTCAATTGTGGTTGAAGTCTCTTGGATGGTTTCTATATACGTCGTATGAATCTCATCGTAATGTATGCACACATGTACATACGTATACTTGTGAGAATTTAAAATGGGAAATTAAGAAAGAAAAAAAGAAGTAGACAAGTTAACACAACACAGGGCTCGAGAAGAGACAAGACTCTGCGGCTTCTACACTTTTTGGGGGGACTCACTCTTCTTATCATTCACTCCACGTCAACTCTGATTCCCATCCTTCTCTATTAAAAATGTAAGTATAATTTTATTACTACTCCTTATATATGGAGTATTTTAGAGTATAATTGTAGTCTAATTATTAGTTTGACAAAAAAGATACTAGTCTAGTAATAATACTTTTTCATTCCTTTCATTGTAACACTCTTTAATTTTCTATCTAGTAATTAAATTAGACATGAAATTGACATTTATTTATAAATCATGTATTAAAAACTAGTATAATGCAACCAAATTATAATGGTATAGTGGTTTTTTTTTTTGGTAAGTGAGATGGTATAGTAGTTGAAATATTCATGTATAGAATTGACTAAAAGGGTTTAAATTAATTTACACTGTGATTTTGATTAAATTTGGTCATTGTAGATGTTTATTTATTTATTATTTGGTCGAAGCTCATTGTAAACGTATTATAAGGTAAGAATACATGGTTCTTCCGTATATCACATGCATTAGTCTGAATTTTGGCTCATAGTCTTTTGGTTATATAAAAAGAAAAAAATACTTAACATGTTTATCTAGGAGAAACAATGCATTTTAAATTTATTAAAGAGAAGAAAAACTTTTATTGGATTTTGAGTATTAATTAAGAGAAAGAGCCTGGAGAACTGAGTGATAAGCAATTTTGTTCTATATAAATATTCGTACCAAAAGATAATAAATAAATAAATAATTATAATAATATCAATAACGAATTAGAAATAAGAGAAGTGAATGTTATGTTATGGAGAAAAATGAAAAAGATAATGGTTGGACTGAAAACGCGTGTAGAGAGGCCACGAAAGTCTTATCATCTCTTCCCATTCTGCTAAATTCCACCTAATTCTCTGTTCTACACACTACTACTACGTACCTAAATATATATACACATACGTAAAGTGCAATGTTGGCATGCATCATATTTTTATACTTACAAAAATTGCACATAATGCTGTTTTGATAACATCCTAAGTTGTCATCATAATCCAAATCTCCTAGATTTGGGCCTCACCCTAGAAAATATACGGACATTCGGGCTCAGAACCTCCTAGTCATCATAAAAAAAAAAAAATCTCCTCGGTTTCATCCATCTCTTCTAAAATTTCGATCAATTAAAATTGTTTTCGTCCGTTAATTATTTCATGTGTTGCTTCTGCCCGAAACTGTTATTTCGGAAATGATGTTTAAAATTATTTGACATTAATAGATTTGTAATGTAGCAAATAAAGAAATAGACTACGGGAGAGAAAAAGAAAAAAAGGTCGTTGTCTCGATTGTAATGTATCCATCATCACACCTTCTTGAATTAATTGATCTCCTCTATTAATCTTTTAGTCGAATAGTATTTTGCTATTTTATTTGTCGATCGATAAAATCATTTTTACTATATTGATACAAAGTCAAACAATGTTTTAAAGTTGTAATTAAGACAATAGATCGATCGATTATTAGGGCGGCGAGGCGGTGCTTTTAGCCTGTCTCAAACTATTCACTCAATTTCACGTTTTTGAATCTTAATATTTTGAAATATCTAATTTACCCTCTTCCCAATTAGTCAACTCTCTCCATCTTTTTGGCAAAAAAATCCTTTAAATGTCCCCATCTTTTTAACTTACTTACTTTTTATTTTTATGACTTTAAACTTTTATTTACTACACTCATACAATTCGTATTTCTCTAGATTTTGATTCTCTCGCGACATAATTTTTCGTGCCGTTATTCTCAGGCAATTCAAGGGTATATAAAATAACGATAATTATAATGATAAATTAACTAGTATCCATGATGCTCACGGCACGGGCATAGAGGTGTGTGTTTGAATGTATATAGTTGTATAAGAGCATGTTTAATGGGGGTTCTAAATAGAAGAGTTCTAAAAAATTATAATGATATATAATTGATAAATATTGGAGAGGTTCTAAACAGAAGAGAGAAGAGTTCTAAAGTTAGAACTTTTAGATACAGATTCTAAAAATTAACATACAAAATGTTGGGGTTCTAAAATGTGAGGTTCTAAAAATTTTAGATACCCATTTTTAGAACCTCACCATTGGACATGCTCTAAACATTAACATATACTATACAATAATACAAAGATAATGCACAACATAGGGCACCTCAATAGAATCGTACGTTTGTCTCTACAAGAGAGGGTTTGTGTTTGTTTACGTGCATTTTTTTAGTTTTATATAAAAAAAATATTAAAATCATATATACACATAAATGTGTGTATATCATAATAGTAAATTTTTGTTTCCTCGGAAACATGGACAAAAGCATCTGCTTTCCAGCTACAAACTTTAGACACTAAATTTAAGCCACAGGTACAATCTGCACCAAAATTGATTATTTTTTAAAAAGATTATGGGCTTATGAGATAATTGGAGTAATTGGCAATATTTACGGTTTTTAAAATAAAAGTAGTGACTTCTTTTTTAAAAACACCAACCTTCATTATTGGTATATTCTCTATCTTGTCCATGGAAATATATTTGGAGGGTTTGATACAATTAATCTCACATATATATACACCACACAAAAAAAAGGATTGAATAGACCTATGGACTTTTGACAAGGTTTTGTCGTCAGTTCTATAGATCATGATTAAGAGGTCTAATTAATAGGTCCAAAAATATATAACTATCTTAGGATAATCAAAAATAGAATTAGTATTAGTATTATTAATCTATTTATGTTATTTACACTACAAAAAAAAACATAAATAATTTGTAAGAAAAAAGGGGCGGGTTTCCCGGAATAAAGGACAAAGAAGGGAAAATCCAATTTATGCGGACGTGGCAAAATATTTACCGTCTGATTGTAAACTAAAAAATATCAACGATAAGAGATGTTCTACCGAGTGTGGCCATTTGGTATAGAGAAGTGTTGTAAAATTGTTCTACGAACAAAAAAAAGAGAAAAAATATTTCGTAAAACCTGGAAAGATAAAATAAACAAACTAAGAAGAAGATGAGAGAGAGAGAGAGAGAGAGAGAGAGAGAGAGAGAGGAGGAGACAGAGAATTAAATTAGAGGAGAGAGAGAGAGATTATTAAGGTTATGGCGGCGTTGCAGAGCGCGAGAAAGGCGATGAAACCTCTCTGATCTCTCTCCTTCGTCTTCCTCTTTCTCTCTGTGTGTTTCTTAAATACTCTCTGATCTCTCTCGTACCGACAAACGAGCTTTGCCTTTACCAGACCCTTAAAAGCTACTCAACTTCAATTCAATACACTACAAACCCAGAGAATGAATTCGACCTAAACCCTAGAATTCCTCTCCCTCCCCAGTAGTCTCAAAGATCTAGAGCGAGAAACAAGATAGAGTAGAACTAAAAAGCTAGGATCTTTGATTTTGGGTTTTTTTTTCTTTCATTTTTCTGAATTGGAGAGTGGTGGTATGGGTGGTCGAAGTTGTGCCGGTGAATGGCGGGGTTTTTCTCGCTAGACGGCGGAGGAGGAGGCGGAGGCGGAGGAAACGGCCAAGACGAACACCGGACCAACACGAATCCTCCTCCGCCTGTATCAGAGGCTTGGCTCTGGTACAGAAACCCTAACGTCAGCGCAAACACAAACGCAAACGCTCCTTCCTCTTCAAACGCTGCTTTAGGCACACTTGAGCTATGGCAAAACCACAATCAGCAAGAACTCATGTTCCAGCATCAACAACATCAGCAAAGGTTGGATCTTTACTCCTCCGCCGCGGGTTTAGGCGTCGGACCAAGCAGCCATAGCCAATTCGATATCTCCGGCGAAACATCAACCGCCGGCGCCGGAAGAGCCGCGTCACTGATGATGATGCGGAGTGGCGGCGGAGGTGGAGGAAACGGTGTGAGCTGTCAAGACTGTGGGAATCAGGCGAAGAAAGATTGCGCTCACATGAGGTGTCGAACTTGCTGCAAGAGCCGTGGCTTCGAGTGTTCTACTCACGTGAGGAGCACGTGGGTTCCTGCTTCAAAACGCCGTGAGAGACAGCAGCAACTAGCCACGGTTCAGCCGCAAACGCACCTTCCACGCAGTGAAAGCGTCCCGAAACGCCAACGGGAGAATTTTCCGGCAACTTCTTCGTCTCTTGTCTGCACTCGCGTACCTACTCACCACAACGCTTCAGGTATTATAAATATAACAGTGTAATGTAAAATATTTCTTTATTATTAGGTCGTGAAATAATGAAATGCAACCCTATTTTGTTGATCATTTTTTTCTAAAATAAAGTATTTTGTGATTAGATTGTGAAAGTAGTACTGTGTTGGAGTAAACACTGACTATTAGATTGACAGGAACAAGCTGTTCTCATCAATCTTGAAATCTGTGTTCTTTCTCTAATTCCCTGCTCCTTCTTTTCCGTAACCTGAATTTTGGAAGAGAAATATAAAAAAAATGAATACTATTAATGTTTTATTCTCTCTCGCTATATATATATATATAATCAAACATGCGATTTTCTTTCTTTAAATCTAGGGTTAGAGGTTGGGAATTTCCCAGCGGAGGTGAGCTCACCGGCAGTGTTTAGATGCGTGCGAGTGAGCTCAGTGGAAGATGGAGAAGAAGAGTTTGCTTACCAAACAGCCGTAAGCATCGGTGGTCACATCTTCAAAGGCATTCTCTACGACCACGGTCCTGGAAGTAGCAGCGGCTACAACGTTATCGCCGCCGGTGAGAGCTCCTCCGGTGGTGGTGGAGGAGCTCAACAGCTGAATCTCATTACAGCAGGATCTGTCACGGTTGCAACCGCCTCTTCCTCCACTCCAAACGCCGGTGGTATTGGCAGCTCCTCCGCGGCGGTTTACATTGATCCAGCCGCTCTTTATCCAACTCCGATCAACACTTTCATGGCCGGTACACAATTCTTTCCCAACCCAAGATCGTGATCAATCTGACATAAAGCAACATAACTCTTTTGAATTCTTAGAATAGAATTAGGGTTTTTTTAAAAACCGTTAATTGTTGGATCATGTTATATAAGTTTGCAGAAGTGGGTAAATTTTAGGAGAAAAAGTGGATCTGTTTATGCTTCTTCTGGTCACTCAAAGTTGTTGCGATTTTAGGGTTTTAAAGGGAAATTTTATTCAAATAATACCATCTTCTTATTATAATGATTTTGTGAGGATAGGGTTGTGTCTAATTTAAACATCAGGAGCACAATATAGCTCTTGTTGTCTGAATCTTTGTTTCATTAATGTGTCTGTTTCTTGTTTGTGTAACACGTAACCTTAGAATCCGGAGATAATGTTTTTCATCTTTATATCAACCTTTCGTGTCTTCTTCTAACCAATAGAAAAATTCGTTACATGTGTTACCTATATTATTATATACAATTTAATTTCTTCAACCTTCAATTTTTTTTTTCATCTTTATATCAACCTTTCGCGCCCATCCCATGCATTTAATGATTTTTATTTTGTATTATTTTTTTGTTTGCTAAAATATTATTTAGTTTGTTTGTTACTACTAGTAATTGATTGATACATGCCATAATTGACATGTGATTGAATCAGAGAAGATGACTAGATGAGTATATATTTATGTTACAAGAGCGACATGTATAGATGTGACATGAGGGTGCGTTCTACAATGTACGTTGTTTAACCCCATTAATTAATCATCCATCCCCTCCATTACATTAGTCCTTTGATTACTAAAAATATTTAAGTTTAATTATAGTTTTAAAAAAAAAAGTTTAATTCTACAATTAGGTTTCTTTATTCTTTCACATGTTAGTGTGTTGACTTGAAAAAATTACTACTAAAATATTTTTGTTTTTAAAAAGTGTTGTTTAATGATCTGAACGTAATTTTTGATAAGAACATATTTTCTTCGTTTCTAATTAAAATTAATAAATTAATAAAATATCTGTTGGAACGTGTTTGAGTACATTTTCTACAAATCAATTTGTATCGGGGAGGTTCGGGGATTTTATGTTAAGATAGAGCCGGTTGCGTTCCGGTCGGCAAATGAGGAGGAAGAGGTGATTTATAGCTGTGCCCGGAGGGCTGCCTACGTACCCCTGATTGGGGATCAAACCATTCATAGTTCGTTGCTGAGGCGGGTAGGAGAGAACTGGAGAGCTGGGAGCTCGTCAGGTCGACTGTCAGGTCGGGTCGTCAGGTCGACTGTCAGGTCGGGTCGTCAGGTCGGGTCGCCAGGTCGGCCGTCAGGTCGGACCGTCACGTCGTCACGCCAGGTCGACCGTCAGATCGGGTCGTCAGGTCGGCCACCAGGTCGGGTCGTCAGGTCGGGTGGTCGATTGGGTCGCCAGGTCGTCAGGTCGGCCGTCAGGTCGGGCCGTCAGGTCGTCACGCCAGGTCGACCGTCAGGTCGGGTCGTCAGGTCAGCCGCCAGGTCGCCAGGTCGTCACGACAGGTCGAACGTCAGGTCGGGTCGTCAGGTCGGGTTGCCTGGTCGGGTCGTCAGGTCGGATTGCCTGGACGGCCGTCAAGACGGGTTGCCCGGTCGGCCATCAGGTCGGGTTGCCCGATCGGTCGTCAGGTCGGATCGCCCGGTCGGCCTTCAGGTCGTGAGAGCTGGGAGATTGGGAGAGCTGCGCTGAGCTGGGGAGAGCTGGAAGAGCTCTTTTTAGAGAGGGGAAGTTATTTAGAGAGAGAGGATGAGAGTTTTTTGTGTGTGGGATAATGAACTTCAAATGGGGTATTTATAGTGGGAGTTGAGCAGACAACTCTCCGGTTTTTGGGGATGACGTGACGGTTTGTGAACAGTACCCGACATGTTGTGAACAGTGCCAAGTAGGTCGTGAACAGTACCCGGCATGTCGTGAACAGTACCCGTCATGTCGTGAACAGTACCCGTCATGTCATGAACAGTGCCATCATGTCGTGAACAGTGCCGGCATGTCGTGAACAGTACCTGGCAGGTCGGGAACAGTACCGGACAGGTCGGGGACAGTACCGTATCTGCATAGTGGATGTTGGCCTTTTGGTGTTGGGCCTTTTGCTTTGGAATGAGCTAAAAATGGGGTGTGCTCATCCCCACACCTACAATAGCCATCCCCCAAGTTCGGCGAACGAGTGCTGAAGTCGGCGGACGAAACAAGTCTTAACTCGGTATATGTTAACCTGCAAGTAAGGGTAAACTAGATTAGAGTTTAAAAATTTATGTGAACGAGACTAGGCTCGACACTTGTTGATCGTATGCGTTGCGAGATGAGCTCGGCTTTTGATGACTCTTAAGCTTAAATACGAAGGTAGGTTCGGTACTTATCTTGTCGAGTGTGAGCTCGTCATTGCTGACTCTTAAGCTTAAGTACGAGGTTGGGCTCGACACTTATCTTGTCGAGTGTTTGCGAGATGAGCTCGGCTTTGGATGACTCATAAGCTTAATTACGAGAATGGGCTCGGCACTTATCTTGTGGAGTGTTAGCGAGATGAGCTCGACTTTGGATGACTTTTAAGCTTAAGTATGAGGCTGGACTCGGCACTTATCTTGTCGAGTGTTTGCGAGATGAGCTCGGCTCAAGGAGAATGAAAAGAGTAAAAAATAAAATAAGCTTGGAACTTATCTGTATGGAGCTGTTCGGCGATGAGGGTGATGTTCCCGACATTTGCCGAGCTACTCTTTGCGTGTAGAAAAGTCCTCAAATCCCCTCCTTCTAGCGCCAATTGTTTGAACGTGTTTGAGCACGTCTCCTACAAATCAATTTGTATCGGGGAGGTTCGGGAATTTTCTGTTAAGATAGAGGCGGTTGCGTTGCGGTCGGCAAATGAGGAGGAATATGTGATTTATAGCTGTGTCTGGAGGGCTGCCTACGTACCCCGGATTGGGGATCAAGCCATTCGTAGTTCGTTGCTGAGGCGGGTAGGAGAGAACTGGAGAGCTGGGAGCTCGTCAGGTCGACTGTCAGGTCGGGTCGGGTCGCCAGGTCATCTTGTCGGCCGTCAGATCGGGTCGTCAGGTCGGCCGCCTGGTCGGGTCGTCAGGTCGGGTCGTCGATCGGGTCGCCAGGTCGTCAGGTCGGGCCGTCAGGTCGTCACGCCAGTTCGACTGTCAGGTCGGGTCGTCAGGTCAGCCGCCAGGTCGTCAGGTCGGGACGTCATGTCGTCACGACAGGTCGACCATCAGGTCGGGCCGTCAGGTCGGGTTGCCCGATCGGCCGTTAGGTCGGATCGCCTGGTCGGCCGTCAGGTCGTGAGAGCTGGGAGCTTGGGATAGCTGCGCTGAGCTGGGGAGAGCTGGGAGAGCTCTTTTTAGAGAGGGGAAGTTATTTAGAGAGAGAGGATCGAAGTTTTTTGTGTGTGAGATAATGAACTCTAAATGGGGTATTTATAGTGGGAGTTGAGCAGACAACTCTCCGGTTTTTGGGGATGACGTGACGGTTCGTGAACAGTACCGGACATGTCGTGAACAGTGCCGGACAGGTCATGAACAGTGCTGGGCAGGTCGTGAACAGTACCCGGCATATCGTGAACAGTACCTGGTAGGTCGGGGACAGTACCATATCTGCATATTGGATGTTGGGATTTTGATGTTAGGCATTTTGCTTTGGAATGAGCTAAAAGGGAGGGGTGTACTCATCCCCACACCTACAATATCGTAATAGATTTTCTTATGTTGCATGAAAAATTAAAACCACACTTACTTTTTTTTGTGTGCTAAAATCATAACCATACTTACTTTGAAACGGAAGATCGAGTACCATGCATTTTCGTTTGTATGATTAGTTCAAGCATTATCAGTTGAGAGGGTGAAGGAAAGATAATGATCACATTTAAGGAGTATTTACGTTTCTTTATTGTCCATACACAAATAGTCACGCACACAAGTTCATGTAAGCTTATTACGTACATATATATTAGCGTTGGGATTATTAACCGAACTGAACCGAAGTTTTATAAATTTGACTATGGTTTGGTTATTTTCGGTAATATTTAAAATTAATTTTGGTTATCGGTTTGGTTGAACCGATCGGTTAATCAATTTTTTTTTTTTAAATTAAATTTTTTTCTTGAATTTTTCGAAAATAACCAAAAATACTTGAAAACAACCAAAAAATTATCCGAAAATAAACGAAATAACCGAAACTATTCGAATTAAACTGAATTTGCCAATATTTCAGTTATAAAAAAATAACTGAACCAAATCAATACTTTATTCGATTATTTTCGGCAAGATTTTTGAAAACCGAACTAACCGAAAAACCGAAGCAACCGAATTCCCAGCCCTATATGTACATAATACATAAAACTTATTATGTGTTGCGTGACGACAAAATAAAATAAAATAAAATACCTATGTATTGCGTGTATATGTAATGTATGTTTACACCCCTACACACACGAAGTCATACACACACAATGTATATGTATATATATAGAGGTAGAGGGAGAGATGGATGTTTTGCAGATTCTCATGTTTGATGTGTAAGCAATATTAGAATTGGGAATGTATATATGCAGTGCCATCAATTTCAGATTAATATGTTTGGCTACAGAATCAATATATTTACTCCTCATTCCCATGTTTTTCATCAGTTAATACGGTTTGGCTCATTTAAACACAAAAAGGGCCTTCCTTCTTCTCTTCATTTTATATGATTTATGGTCTAACAAATCATAATATCATGGAATGTAAGAAAAGAAGAAACAAATAATAAGATATATTATGGTGAAAAAACAATGGAAGCGAAGAGATAGTATTTGAAACCTTAGCTTGGCTGTGTAATTGTGGAGTGTTCGAACCATAACTATGATATAATGCCTTTTAGATTGGCAATACCCAAAAAAATCCGATACTGTTTGTGGGAATTAGTAGTTTTGTGGAGTTGGTAAAAGCTAAATCCCTCACGCAATTTGGATTGCGTGATAACATTATAATATAATCGATCGATTCGGTCCATTCAAATAGTGCTGCGGTCCAATCGGCCGACTCGTTCCGACTTTTACTCCCTGCCGTATCCCACCTTCTCTTATCCAACAAATTATATATTTTTAATAGACCCAGCCACAAGCATACAATGTTTTCATATATGTAAATTTGATGAAAGAAACAAAATATAGATTTGAATTGTGTTCCCTCTTGACGTCGACATTTGAATTATGTAAATTAAGGGGTCAAAAACCGTACCAAGGTCCACTACACTATATGCGAGAATATCCAACATCACAAGTTGGGTGAGACATTGAACAGTATATAAAAGAATTTGGGTCAATTCACTTATTGCCAATTGGTTTTGAATTGGAAGCCTATGTACTTTAACATGGTATCAGAGCCCGAACACACGCTGCTTAATCCGAACCGAAATCGATACGACCTATCGAAAGAGGCTCGGTCGATCTTAACCAAAATCAGCTCGATCCAAATTAGGCCGGCCGATCTAACCCGAAATTAATCATATAATGAGATATTCTCAAGATTAATGGCTATACGGATCATTATCTCGAGGTGGCGTATGAGAAAATCTCACATCGTAAGTTGGGAGAGACATTGAATAGTAGTATATAAGGAATTTGGACTAATCCACTTATTGTCAATTGATTTTGAGTTGGAAGCTTATGTACTTTAACACTATACATTTTATTAGTACCACAAAACCAACTTTGAAATAAAACATTTAGATTTGTGAGAAAATGATTAAAATTGAGAAGGTATATTAAACTAATTAGTAAACAGAAATACTTTTTTAATTTGTTTTTATCAACAATGGATTAAGCGGGTGATGGTGTTCCAATTATGCAATCGATCTTGAACACTCTTCGATTAACTCACAAACACTCACGGATTTGAAATATACAAAAAGATGTAGAAATCAAGGAAAACGAAACGAGATATAACGAATTTTCTAAGTCTTTGTAGCGTACAATTCTTGACGGTCCAAAACAATCCACCATAACCGGAATTAACCACCAGAATTTGAACTGTACAAAGATACAAAGAGAAATTTCCCCAAAAAGAAGAAGAATGAAAGAAATTTATTTTCTATTTCTCTAAATCTTAATCTCACACCTTACACGTTAATACGTTATACAACAAGCCCAAGCAATAAATCCAATGTAAGCCCTATTGGATCATGGATTATAATAGTTACTAAAGCAATTCAAATTTTAAATCTAAGCACAACCCATAAGATCCCCCACAAGAACATAGCCCAAATTCCAACAACGGAGCTGGTTTCAATCCGAATGATAACATAACACTTATAGATCATTAGAACATTTTCTTGATCCATGATTTCATATCATTCATTTTGCGATGCTTAACAAAAATAAATAGAACATATTTAATCCCACACCAAAAAAAAAAAACCCAATACTACAAGGTAATTAAACATAATTCGGTGTAAAGAGTTTTATTAATTTGTACATAATAATAAGAAACTGATATCAAAACCGCACAAAACAGAATTTAGCCAAACACTTTTTTTGTATGAGTTTTTTTATGGATATATAATTTAAATATTTTGACCATATGGTAAAAAAAATCTCAAGAAAACAGAATTCAAATTGAAACCAAAACCATATGGAACCTATGTAGTTAGTACTATCTCTATAATATTATTTAAAAAGATATTTTTAAAAATGAACTTTGTTTTGTAAATTATTACATGAAATGTCATTATAAATAACAAAGAATCATTGAAATAGGAAATGATATAATTATATTTTACAATTAATGATAAGAATATGGAAAGTATTTATTTTGCATTAAAGATGTTATCTACTATATATATTTTAAATAATAATCAATTCATATATATATTCAAATAACAAAAATCTATTCAAAATATTGATATATTTTTCACTATAGTTTATTATATTTTATTTGAATTTGTATCAAAATAAAAGTTAAAAATATTTTACTAATTTTATAAAAAACTAAACACAAGAAAATTAATTATTTTAAGAGTTCGTAAACTAACCACAAAACTAAAATCATTAAACAGTTCATAATAGAGTTATGTTTTCAAGATTATAGGTTAGCTCGAATAATATTTTAGTCCAATGCAAAACATGTTAAATAGATAAATTATTCTGTTTGACAACTCTATCTATAATCATGAGTTAGACATATTATAAAATTCAAATAAAATCAATTTTTCTTAAATTTCAAAACAATTTCATAAAAAAATAACCCGCGCTAATTATAGTGCGGATTAAATCCTAGTGCATATTAAAAGCAAAACTGAAATTAAAGAACCTTAGAATCAATTAATGCAAAACAAAAGTGTTTAATGTTTCCTTGACTAGGCGTTACCATTTAGCGTCGCATTACATGGTTTTAATTTTTCATGGACAAGATATGAGACACAGAGACCATAAACTAAATTTTCCATGGACAAAATATGAGACACAAAGACCAAAAACTAAATTTTCCATGGACAAAAAAAATATGAGACACAAAGACCAAAAACTAAATTTAGAGACACGAAATTGAAAGTCCCATGTCCTCCGACTCTATTGGATCTTTGATTCAGTCTTGTCTCTTCACAACCTCTCTTTCTCTTCTTTTTCTTCTCTTTTTACTTCCTTCAACTCCCATTTTTCTCCTTCATTTTTCTTTCTTTCTTTCTTTCTCAGTTCCAATCTTATTTTTTTCTTTCTCCCCCCACAAACATTACAGTAAAACCGGAAAGATGGCTTTTGGAAAAGGACGTGGAAACAAACGCTCTTCTACGACGTCGTATGCGTCGACCATTACAATGGTCATCTTTGTAGCTCTATGTGTCATCGGTGTGTGGATGCTTTCGTCCAACTCCGTTATTCCACCACAGATCACCCAAACCTCCACTCGAACGGTCATTGCAGAGACAGAGAGGAGTGATGTGTCTGCCTCTTCAAACGGTAATGATGAACCCGAACCAACAAAACCGGAGTCTGATGAGCAACCAGCATTTGAGGACAATCCGGGAAAGCTTCCAGACGATGCCATAAAGTCTGAAGACGAACAGCAGAAGTCAGCAAAAGAGAAGAGCTCAAAGGCAGGAGGAGAAGAGAAACATAGTCAAAGGGATACTCAGAAACAAGAAATCCATGAAAAGATTCCCGAGGAGAAAGAGAAAGATAACGACAAGGAGAACAAGGCGGTGCAAGAGAATGGTGAGGGTCAGATGAAACAAGTGGTCAAGGAGTTTGAGAAAGAACAGAAAGAACAGCGGGACGAGGACGCTGGGACTCAATCAGGTAACTCCAAAGGAACACAAGAGCAAGAGCAAGGACAAGGGAAAGAATCGCAGGATGTGGAACAAGGAAAGAAACAAGGGCAAGATCAGGATTCGAATGCCGAAGTGACATTCACAGATGCGACCAAAGAAGAACAACCTATGGAGGTGGGGCAGAGCGATACATCAGAGAACTCAAAGAATGAAGTAAACGGACAAGAGGATCAGAATTCAGGGAAGGAGGAAAATGGACAACAAAACGAGGAGAATATCACGGTTAGTGAAGAAAACGGGAAGGAGCAGAAGAGCATGAAAGATGAGAACGGACAACAAGACGAACATAACACAACAACAAAGGACGAAAATGTGGAGCAACAAGAAGAGCAGAAAGATGAGAAAAGACAAGAGGGTGGTTCAGAAGCGAGTGGGTTTGGCTCTGGAATACCAAAAGAGTCTGCAGAATCACAGAAATCATGGAAGAGTCAGGCAACAGAATCTAAGGACGAGAAACAAAGACAAACATCTGAATCAAATAACGCAGAGAGTATGATGGGTGGAAAGACATGGGTGTTGTGCAATGCAACTGCAGGTTCTGATTATATACCATGCCTAGACAACGAAGAAGCTATACGGAAACTGACGAGTAGAAGACATTTTGAGCACAGAGAGAGGCATTGCCCAGAAGACCCACCAACGTGTCTCGTCTCCCTCCCAGAAGGCTATAAGGAGTCCATCAAGTGGCCAGAGAGCAGGGATAAG
This sequence comes from Eutrema japonicum, assembly GCA_030161315.1. Taxonomy (NCBI): domain Eukaryota; kingdom Viridiplantae; phylum Streptophyta; class Magnoliopsida; order Brassicales; family Brassicaceae; genus Eutrema; species Eutrema japonicum. Next base: position 48,648,008 of record BSQW01000013.1, read on the forward strand.
GTAAAACATTCGGATCCAAATAAGTTTTTGTTCAGGTGAAATGATATGAAAGTTGACTTACATGTGATCGAGTAGATATGGTACCACAACGTCCCACACACAAAGCTAGCAGAGGTGAAAGGACATCAGAACTGGGTGAAGGTCACTGGTGAGTTCTTGACATTTCCTGGTGGCGGAACACAGTTCATCCATGGAGCTCTCCATTATATCGATTTCCTTCAGCAGGTGAACTCATTTCTCGAATCACGGATGGCCTTAAAACTGCACCAGATAAAGATCTAAAATTTCTCTAATTTCTTCCTATGACAGTCTTTGAAAAACATTGCATGGGGTCAACGTACTCGGGTCGTATTAGATGTTGGATGTGGAGTTGCGAGCTTCGGCGGTTTCCTTTTTGAAAGAGATGTTATAGCCATGTCTCTTGCACCAAAGGATGAACACGAGGCTCAGGTCCAGTTTGCTCTGGAAAGGAAGATTCCAGCCATTTCTGCGGTGATGGGCTCTAAGCGACTACCATTCCCGAGCAGAGTGTTTGACCTTATCCACTGCGCACGCTGCAGAGTCCCTTGGCACAATGAGGGTGGCATGCTTCTTCTAGAACTTAATCGGATGCTACGACCAGGAGGTTATTTTGTCTGGTCAGCAACACCAGTCTACCAGAAGCTCGAAGAAGATGTTCAAATCTGGAAAGGTAAGGTTTGAACTAAAGTGTTTACCTTTTTGTTTTGTTCCACTGAAGCTGACATGTTTTGAGTTATGTAGACATGTCCGCGTTGACAAAATCCATGTGTTGGGAACTTGTGACAATCAACAAGGATAAACTCAATGGTGTTGGCGCTGCCATCTACAAGAAACCTGCCACGAATGAATGCTATGAGAAACGAAAGCGAAACAAGCCTCCGATGTGCAAAAACAACGATGATGCAAATGCAGCCTGGTATAATTCTTTTCCACGATATGCAAGAAAGAAACCAAATGTGAAAAGTAATAGAAGAAAGAAAGTCTAACACTTGAATGCAAATTTCAGGTATGTACCGCTACAGGCATGTATGCATAAAGTGCCCACCAATGTGGTCGAGAGAGGGAGCAAGTGGCCCGTGAACTGGCCCCGTCGGCTTCAAACACCTCCTTACTGGCTAAACAGCTCTCAAATGGGGATCTATGGGAAACCAGCTCCTCGAGATTTCACTACAGATTACGAACATTGGAAGCACGTTGTTAGCAAAGTATACATGAATGAAATCGGAATCAGCTGGTCTAACGTGAGGAATGTAATGGATATGCGAGCTGTCTACGGAGGGTAAGCATCAAACAAAACAAAAAACTGAAAGAGATCAAACAAAGTTTCAGTTCAATCAACTATGTCAATATGTGCAGGTTTGCAGCAGCTCTAAAGGACCTGCAGGTGTGGGTCATGAATGTAGTAAACATAAATTCACCAGATACATTACCGATAATCTACGAGAGAGGCCTGTTCGGAATTTATCATGACTGGTGTGAATCTTTTAGCACATACCCTCGGAGCTATGATCTCTTGCATGCAGATCATCTCTTCTCCAAGTTGAAAGCAAGGTAAAGCTCAAGTCATTTCCACACTTTTTTGGTAATTTTCATCTGACGAATTAAGTTGAAAAATCCGGTTTTTATGTCCTTTTGGAAGGTGCAATCTTGCTCCAGTAATGGCAGAAGTGGATAGAATAGTGCGACCGGGAGGTAAACTAATTGTTCGTGACGAGTCCAATGTGATAAGAGAAGTTGAGAATATGTTGAAGTCACTGAACTGGGATGTTCATCTAACCTTCTCCAAGCACCAAGAAGGAATATTAAGTGCCCAAAAAGGATTCTGGAGACCAGATACATCTCAAGCTTCTTCTTCCTGAAATCTGCAAACTGAGATAGCAGAAGCAGCATTATATAATACATTAATCACACATATCTATAAGCCCCAACAAGAATATTCTTGTTCGTGTTGCAAGAATTGGATCAAGAATGTCAGTAAAATGACGCAGTGTTGTTAAACTATAGACTAATTAGAACATTTTTGTTTCCTACTTCATATATTTTAACATGGTTATGATCTTCGATTCAAGTAAATGAAATTCGTTCACTGAAGTGATCAACATTTTTTTGTATTTTAATCAATATTATCATAACATACCAAAATCCTTTAATTTGATTAGGGAAGGCATAACAAATCTCTATACTATTATTTAAGAAGACATTTTTAAAAATAAACTTTGTTTTGTAAGTTATTACATGAAATGTCATTACAAATAACAAAGAATAATTGAAATAGTTTTTTAAAATTATTGATTAGAATATGGAAAGTATATATTTTGCATTAAATATGTTATTTATTATTTTATTTCGTAATACTATATATTTTAAAATAATAATCAATTCATATATATTCAAAGAAAAAAAAATATTCAAAATCTTGCTATATTTTTCATTATAATTTATTATATTTTATTTGAATATATATCAAAACAAAAGTTGAAAAATATTTTACTAATTTTATAAAAAAAATAGACACAAAAAGGCTAATTTTCTAAAGAGTTCGTAGACTCACCACAAAAATTAGAGTCATTTAACGATGCATATTAGAGTTATGTTTTTAAGATTATAATTATTTGCGGGTTACCCCGAATAATATTTTAATTAAATGCAAAACGGGTTAAATCGACAAATTATTATAAATTGACAGTTTTATCTATAATTAGTAGTTAGCTATATTGTAAAGATCATATGAAAATAATTTTCTTAAATTTCAAAATATTTTTTTTTAAAAAGTTACTCCGCACTATAATTAACGCGGATTAAATTCTAGTACGAATTAAAACTAAAACTATGAACCAAGTTTTTTGCCCAAATACTAATTCAATTGAGAGGGGATAAAGGAAGAGAAACCGAAATTTGTTTTTAGTTCCAGGGTCCCAAAAAATCTTGAGCCGGCCATGTCCATAATGTATTAGAATTTACAAAACGTATCAAATGCTTACACATATTTATACATTTTGCCGGTTGGGTAAAAAATTCCACTCCACTTCCCACCCAAGAGAAATAATTATTTCGTATACAAGTTTTAGTTTTGTTCTTGAAAAAACAGAGAGATTGAGAAATAAGAAGCGAACGAAACAAAAAGGATGTAGGAACCTCCTCACCAGTACTAGGCCTTGGCCATCTCCTTCGAGAATCGAGACAAACACTAAATTGTATGTTTGTGAAACTGACGGGAAAAAAATATGATAAAATTACACTTAAAGTGATTATGTAGATAAATTATGGGAGTTTGGATTGTCACTTATGTATATATATTTTTTTAGTATTTAGATACTTTTTAAAATTGTTATTAAGATGTAATATTTTGGTATTTTTATTCAGTTTACCTTTGCTATAGTACGGCACTGTCTGTGTACAATACACAGTGAAGTAAAAAGAAAGGTAAAATAATATTTTATAAAGAAAATTGCTAGAAATTGAAGGAGTAAAATTTAAGTACTACATTTCTATAAAAAGTTCAAAAGTGTAATATGGCGCAATCTTATTATATAATGCTGAATGTTTCATAGTTGTTAATTCATTTGATCGCGACATGTATCACGATCATGTGAGTTAACAATTTTGAAACATCCAGTTTTATATATTAAAAAATATTATGTGATAAAATTTAATTAAAAAATCTTTTTACACGTGTTAAAATCTGATCGATTGACACGACACGTATCACAATTTGGTGAATTACTAACTTTAAAATATTCAACTTTATATAATAAGAGACATATGAGTAGCTAACTAATAAAAAATAAACATAATTCAAATAAGAATTTGAAAAACTAAATATTTGGAAACATGTGACAATTTTTTTTGGAAACTAAATAATAATATAAAATTAGATAATCAAAATAAATAAATAATTTTTATTTAATTTCACGAGTTATCTAATATTGTTTTTCATTTTTTATAAAATTTTCAAGATTATACAATATTAAATTATAATAGATACGGAGCCTAATCTAGTTATAAATCAGCAATTTGTAACATAATTTTCTGATATTTTGTTTTTGTTAGGTTTTGGGAAGAATTGTTTTTCTTTTCTTTTCTGCTGTACACAATTTGACCAATTTACTGTGATACCCAAGTACCGACTATTTTTGGTTTTCCGACGACCAAGTACCAAATAAGTCATTTTTTTTGTTGGAACAGAAGAAATAAATAACTTTGAATAGTAAATGTTAACGGACATAATGAGGTATCCAAAGTCGCGACAAGCCCAGCCCAAAACATGTTTCCGTATACGAAAACGTTGCCGTTTCTTTCACGAGTCATCATCTCTAGTTCTCTGTATCCCAATAACGTAGAATAGATACGCTTCGAATTTTACAAGGTTGTATAAAAATTCCATTCCAATTTAAAATTTTAAACCCAAGAAGAAAAAAAAATAATTTATTTTTAAATTTGTTCTTGGAAAAAAGAAAGACTGAGAAATAAGAAAGGAACAAAACAGAAAGAAAAAAAAAGAGAAAGAGAAAGAGAAACGGGCACTTTTTATTAAGTAGAGGCTGGGCACTATCAATATTCAATGCTTTACCAAACTCACACCTTCTTAGTCTAATTCTTTAGAAAATATTGATTTTGTTCTTCTTCATCCTCTCTCTCTCTCTCTCTCTCTCTCTCTCTTCCTTCACCGACATCTCCTCCAAAGTTCTCTCTCACTCTCTGTGTATCAGGTATTCCGATTCCTTTTAGGGTAATGAATTGGTGTTTTAGAGGTTAACTCGTCACATTGTATTGATAAGTTTGAAATTGACATGGAGAAGAGGAGGAATCTTTGTTTTTTTCTCTTCTTCCGTTTCTGTCTTGTGTCTTGTAGGCGCTATAATTTCTGGGTTTTCGTTGGATTTTGTTTTCATTTTCTCCTTGAATTGGAAAATTGAAACGGTTTATGATAATTTTCAGTTTTGTTTGATACTTCCTCAGGCAAAAAATAAAAAAATTAGGTTTTGTTTTTTTGTTTTTGTTTTCTAATAAACTTGGTGGGTTTTGATAGGAAATGGAAAGTGTTGAATTTGGGTTGAAGAACAGTAGTGACCGGAAGGAGAACGCCGTCACTGGAGGCGCTCAAATCGGCGACGATTTCTCCGTCGACGACTTGCTTGACTTCTCAAACGACGGCGTTTTCGTTGAGGATGAGGCTGATGAATTGAAGGTGCAGCGAAAGAGAGGAGCCTCTGTTTCCCAAAATGACGAAAATACCCTTCACCGGAGCAACGATTTCTCCACCGCCGCTGAAGATTTTGGGCCTCTCCCCACAAGCGAGCTCTCCGTTCCGGTAATTTAATTCGTTTTCAACCTCAAGAATAATTGAATGTGATTCCATCTTTAACTTCATATTGTATGCTTTTGTTAGATGGATGATTTAGCGGAACTAGAATGGTTATCAAATTTCGTAGAGGACACTTTCACACCGTATTCGGCTCCGACGAAAAAACCGGCGTGGTTAACCGGAGACCGAAGACACCCTGTAGCACCGGTTAAAGAGGATTCGTGCTTCAAAACCCTTCTTCCGGTTAAAATCAGAACCAAACGAGCCAGAACCGGAGTCAGCGTCTGGTCTCTTGGTTCCTCGTCGTTAACCGACTCGTCTTCCAGTTCTACAACTTCGTCGTCCTCTTCTCCTGGTCCTTCAAGCCCTCTATGGCTCTCCGGCGCTGAGTTTCTTGATGAGCCAGTGGTTAAAAGACAGAAGATGAAGAAGAAGAAGAAGAAACCGTCGGAGATTTGGATAAACGGTGTTCAGACGCAGACGCAGACGCGGAGGTGTAGTCATTGTGGCGTTCAGAAAACGCCGCAGTGGAGAGCAGGACCATTGGGAGCGAAAACGCTGTGCAATGCGTGTGGTGTGCGTTTCAAATCGGGTCGGTTATTACCCGAATACAGACCCGCTTGTAGCCCAAGTTTCTCGAGTGAGCTCCACTCCAACCACCACCGTAAAGTCGTTGAAATGCGTCGGAAGAAGGAGACATCCGACGATGCTGATGAACCCGGTTTGAAACAGCCGGTTCAGACGGTTCAGGCTGTGCCGAGTTTTTGATTTTTTGACATCTTTTGATTTTTTTTTGTTTAGAGAAGAATTAGGATCGGACCCGGTTCAGTATTAAAATGTTAGTTTCTCATTAATGTTATGAAAATACTATTAATTTTGTTTGACCTTTTTTCTCTTAATTTGTCGTGGTCGCAGTAGTTTTTAGCAGGATGATTTGCATAGCTAACCATATTGGATCATCAACTTGAAGAATATAGCCATATTGTAATGGATTTGGGTAACTAACCAAAATGTGTAGTAGTGTAATGTAGTTGTTTATATTGTTCTGTTTAAATATAAAATATAGTTATTCCATTTATTTTTGTTTACTTTGTTAATCTTACACTAAAAATCGATTAAATCTCGAAAATACTACTTAAAAAACACAAATGTTTTTGTGTGTATACAATGCTTTGAATTTTGAAAAACGGATACAAACTTTTTAAATAGATGAATAATATTACTAATGAAGAACACAACAATCTATATAAATATACATAGAAAAGTGTTATACTATACTATTTACGATAACATTTAATTCATACGAATATCATGAATCATACTATATTATAAGGGTTTATATATTTGGTTGTTGGTAGGGAACAAGAAGAAAAATAAGAGAAATTGTGTATTGCACTGGATACAAATATAAATATATATGTTTAGTATACCCAAAAAAGTATTTTATAACATCTTAATAGGCATCACATTTTCTGTTGTATTTATAAAATTAACATAGCGTAAACTGAAAATTCAACTGGCTAAATAAACGTACTGGGCACACTCTCTGATTGACTAATTTATTACTCTGCTTACTTTTGGGGAGATTGAATGCGACTTTTAGTGACGTGCAATAATCAATATAGCCAATTTTTGCACTCTATATATATAATAACATTCGTTGACCATATCTTTGAGATTAGCACGAATTACCACAGCTCGCAATTCGAATCACTAAAATTGTTGACTTTTTATATCTACGAAATTTCTATAAACTTGGGAGTTATTCCTCGACTGATTTTAGTTGACTAAGCTTTTAAGTGTTGGCCTAAAAATCAAAAGATTTGAAGTGTCATTACTCTACAATTTAAAATGTAAATATATACAAAACCTACCAATAAACTACCAAATTATCAACCTTCATTAATTTTTTTTCCAAATTCATAAAAAGTCATATTTTACAAGCATGGAAGTAAATGCGTGAATTATATAACACATTTTAAACTACATGACCATTTTTATACAAAATACAAATTTTCTAATGATGTTTTTTTTGTTTTTTCAGTTTACAATAAATTCACTTTGGGTTCGACATTTAACCGACTCATACGTACCAATTACCAATTTGCTTTAGTAGTTGTTGTGTTTCTTGGTGATAAGGACTAAATTTCCTTAGTTTAAACATGATCAATAGAGTATGCGTGGAACCTTTCATTTGTGACCTTAAGTTAAATGTTTTTGATCAGGGAATATATCAACAGGGTAAAGGTAGAGCAAAATAGAAGCACAGTTAAAAGAAGATATATTCTCATGGAGGCGTCTAGGTATATATTGTAACCATTAGGTTCTTTAAATGATCTAACTTTGTTGGTATCAATTGTATTTGCTTTGGGTGTATTTGACCATTTTGCATGGCAGATATGGGAGTAAGATACTTGTCACTGATGAACTGCCAGATGGTCAGATGGTGGACCAATGGGAGCCAGTCTCAAATGATTCTTTAAAGACGCTGCTTGAGGTAGGACATTGGAATGAAGCATCATATGTGTATGATACAGAGCATGCAACCTTTTATGGGGTTTTGAGGTTTTTGCTTATATACTTCCCTGGATCTAGGTTTACGAGCAACTACAAGCTGAAGGCTACCTTGTCGATTATGAACGTGTTCCTGTAACGGATGAAAAGTTACCAAAAGAAACAGATTTTGATACGTTGGTAAAGCCTATGCTTACGAAATTAGTTACAGCATTTTTGTGGGTAACTTTAGCGAAACACCAGGCTAGGACAATTTATTTTTATGCCATTCCTCTAAGTACACAACCGTGAATGATCTTATCTCTCTCCATTTGGAATTTTGCTAGGTATATTATGTTCCTGTCAATTAAAATATTACTATACATGTGTGTTTGCAGATTAGGAAGATATCTCAGGCTGACGGAGATAATTTTCAATTGTCAAATGGGACGTGGACATACGACGACTGGATTGGTGATTGCAACTCTCGTCTATTTCAAACGCACTGGAGCATGCATCAGGTACTTCATCTTCTCCGACCACTTAACTAATGCCTTTTGGAGTGCTTTTTTATTTCAGAAAGAACTGAAATAGACTATCCAAATAATCACATCTCAACCCTCTTCTCCATATATAGCCTCTTCTTATGCAGGGCCGCCCCAGGCCAATGGCAACATGTGCATTTACCATGGGTCCAATATTTTAAAAAAAAAATTCTTCAAGGAAAAAGAACTCAAAAAAAAAAAAAATTATTTGAAAAATGCCCAAATTTTTTGTGTGTGCCTAAGGCTTATATAAAAATAGAGACGGGCATGTTCTTATGCATATATGTAAGACCACCAGAAACCACGTTTTTCTGGAACAAAATGTAAACTAGACACAGCGAGTCCCGACAGACAGATTGACAGATTGGTGTTTAAGCCAGTGCATTATGGTAGAAGTTTCTATTAATCTATCATTTTTTTATTTTCTTTCTTTGGTATATTAAAGGATTCCCAAGTGACAAACCTCCCTGGAGAATTTTGATGTTGGAGGTGGGCCTAGCACCCCCAATTAGTTAGGCCCATCTTAGGAAAGACCCCTCTTCAGCTCGGTCGCCGGCCTGAAAGCACAGACCTGCAAGGCCCCTCTTCAGCTCAGTCGCCGACCTGAAAGCGACGCACCTCGGGCCCGGTCTGACACTTCAAGGCAGGAATGTCAGAAGAGCAGAAGGCAAGTGGGAGTTGGTCGAACAGTGTATTGTCTGAGCAGGAGTATGGGCTGACCTCGACATCTCACCAACCCTGCAGACTTGACAAAGGAGGAGAAGACACGTGGAGGAGTTGGTCAAACAGTGCGCTGCTCTGCAACACGCCACGCCGAGCTCATCATGACCCCCATCCTCGAAAGCTGGAACACGCCTCCTAGACCATCTTACCCGCGAAAGAGGCCGAAGGCGCCACGTGGCCCCGAGATCCCGGGGAGCAGGAAGCCAACCTCGGCTATATATACCCCTCAATGTCATTAATGAGGAGGACTTTTGATTTCGGCCATTTTTGGACCTACGAAGTTACCCGATCTCTCTTTCTCTCTCTTTGTAACAAGGAAACGGTTTAGAACGCCGAACTGGACGTCCTTCGGAACCAGTTCGTAATTCTAAATTGTTCATTTCTCTCACTATCAATAAAAAGAAACACGGCCCCCGGCCTACTCATCTTTCTCCCGGCCTGCCTTAATAGTGGTTAAACTGCTCTAATTAACGAAAATCTCACCTCTCATCTCCTAATCACCCTGTAAACATACTTAGTGATCCCCGGGATCAACAATTGGCGCTAGAAGGAGGGGGAGATTCTTCTATACGCAAGGAGCAGTTCAACCACCACCGCAAACGCAGCAACGATGGCAATCCCGCCCCCAAGAGTGTTGTCAGACCAGGACACCCCGGCCCGAACAACGGCCCAGGCCCCGACAACGGCCCCGCCAACGACTCAAACGACGGCGACCATCCCGTCGTCAGCCCAAGCGGCTGCCAACCAGACGATTCCTCGAGAGCAGTTCTTCAGGGCCCCGCCCCCGGCTTCGGCACCTGCTCATCCCGACGGCTCCGCCGCCCACAACGCGCCCCGAGCATCAGAGGATCAGCCCACGCTGTCCGCCGTGATGCAGACCCTGCTCGCCAAGATAGATGAGCTGACGCGAGCCACCGACCAACGGTTCGCCACGCTAGGGGCCTCCCGTGACCGGTCGGACAATACCGGGTCCCCCGATGTCCATCTCAGAGAGCCGGCCTCTCGGGAAGAAACCCCCCGTATCCGGACAAGCCGACCTGGCGACTCACCGTCAGGGTCAGAAGGGCCGGGCGGACGTTTCGCCCCGGCCGTAGGCAGCCACCCAGGCGACGAAGCCCACCATCTCCGATCCAGCGCGGAGCGTTCCAGGGACGCCGAATTCGAGGCCATGAAGGAGACAATCCGCGCGATGTCCTCCAAAATCCATCAGGCCACCAGCGCGGCCCCAGGAATCGATCGCGTCCTCAGAGAGACGCAAAACACGCCGTTCACCCGCCGGATCGCCTCCGTCCCGCTCCAGCACCTCGGGAAACTCAAGCTCCAGCCCTACACGGGCACCACCGACCCGGCCCAGTATCTTACGGTGTTCACCATCGCCATGGGCCGCGCCCACTTCTCACCAGATGAGCGCGAAGCCGCCCACTGCCAACTCTTCGTAGAGAACCTCACCGGCCCGGCTCTCACGTGGTTCTCTCGGCTGAAGACGCACTCCATAGACAGCTTCAGAGACCTGTCGACCACCTTCCTCGAGCACTACTCCATCTACATCCGGCAGTCCACATCCAACGCGGACCTCTGGGCGATGAACCAAGGAGCAAAGGAGTCGCTCAGGTCCTTCATAGAGCGCTTCAAGGCCACGGCCTCCCAAAGCAACGTGACTGACGAGTCAGCGCTCCCCGCTCTAAGAAAGGGGCTGCGGGCCGATTCGGCCTTCAAGGACGATATGAAGCTCAACAGGCCGCGCTCGCTGGAAGACGCCTTGCACCGCGCTGGACTCTTCGTCGAGCTCGAGGAGGAGAAGGCGGCTGAGTCGAGAAACAGCGCCTCTCACAAGGCCCCGGTCCCGAAGGAGCGGCCCCAGGAAAGGTATCAGGAGCCTCGTCAACACTACGATGACGAGTACCAGCGCAGCAAGGGAAAGCAGGCCGCTGCATTCCTTGTCAACGGACCGCCCTCCGGCCTCCGTCTGCACGATCCCGTACTTCCCCCCAGTCCCGCGCCAGGGTTGCCTTGGAACAAGTACGTACGGGATCCCCGCCAGCAGGATCGGCGTCCCGACGAGCCGAGCGATAGGGAATCCCGACCAGATGATCCTTACGACAGGACGGCCTTCTGCGACTTCCACCGGCGAAAGGGGCACCCGACCTCGCACTGCCGCGCGCTCCAAGAGGTACTGCTGCACCAATTTCAACGGGGGGAAATCAGCGTGCCGGAGCGGCTGCGTCCGCACGCCCGGGACGGCGATCGAGTGCAGCCCGGCGATAACCGAGGTCGCGAGGATAACCGGGCTAGGCCTTACAACCGCGCCCAAAACGACGACCGGCGGCAACGATCTCCCTCGCGAGACCGGGGTACGGGCAGATCGCCTCCCCCGGCCCGGACTCTGATAGGGATGATCATGGGAGGCCTCCTCTCGTGCAACGACTCGGTGCGGTCCATCAAGCGTCATGAGAGGAAGACCGACGCCTCCCTGAAGTGGCACTCCGGGCCGGAGATCGACGCTCAAGACACGAGCAAGAGGGGGATACGTTTCACCGAGCTGGGAGTCGCAATTCGATGGTGCCGACACCGTCAACGGAATCGGCACCATCGAATTGCCGGTCTACGTAGGTCGGGTGACGAAAATCGTCAAGTTCGTGGTCTTCGACACCACCCCGATCTACAATATCATCCTTGGAACCCCTTAGCTGCACTCGATGAAGGCAGTCACGTCAACGTACCACCAGTGCCTCAAGTTCCCCAACCAGGCCGGTACGTATACTCTTAGGAGTAACCAGAGGGTCTCTCGCGCCTGCTTCGCCATCGAGCATAAGCTGCGACGCGCCGCGCCGGCCTGCTTGGCCATTAACGCGCTTCAGCCCGGCGAGCCCGAGGCCCAGGACCTCCCAGGGCGGGACCTTGTCGCCCAGGTCAACATCGATCCGCGCGACCCCGCCCGCTGCGTTGGCATCGGTACCGATGTCGACGAGGGCATCAAGCGAGAGCTGGTTGAGTTCCTAGGGCAGAACGTCTCCACCTTCGCCTGGTCAACCAGCGACATGCCCTGCATTGACCCGAACACGTGCAGCCACGAGCTCAACGTGGATCCGACCTGCAGACCGGTCAAGCAAAAACGGCGAAAGCTGGGTCCGGAGAGCGCCCAGGCAGTCAACGACGAGGTCGAAAGGCTCACCGCGGCCGGTTCGATCACCGATGTCAAATACCCGGACTGGTTGGCCAACCCGGTGGTGGTCAAGAAGAAGAGCGGGAAATGGAGGGTCTGCGTGGATTTCACCGACCTCAATAAGGCGTGCCCAAAGGACAGCTTTCCCCTCCCTCGAATCGACCAAGTCGTCGAAGCCACCGCGGGGAACGAGCTACTCTCCTTCATGGATGCCTTCTCGGGGTATAACCAGATCCCCATGCACCCTGTTGATCAGGAGAAAACCGCGTTCATCACGGACCGAGGCATTTACTGCTATAAGGTAATGCCCTTCGGACTCAAGAACGCCGGGGCCACCTACCAGCGCCTCGTCAACCGGATGTTCGCCGACCAAATAGGCCGCACCATGGAAGTATACATAGATGACATGTTGGTGAAGTCTTTAGTGGCGGCCGACCACGTCACTCATCTCCGGTCCTGCTTCCGGACGTTGAACGAATACAACATGAAGCTGAACCCGGCCAAGTGTTCCTTCGGCGTCACGTCGGGCGAATTCCTCGGGTACATCATCACCCAGCGCGGGATCGAGGCCGACCCCAAGCAGATCCGGGCCATCATCGAGCTCAAATCCCCGGAGAGCACGCGTCAGGTACAACGACTCACCGGGAGAATCGCCGCACTGAACCGATTCATCTCCCGCTCTACAGACAAGTGCCTCCCGTTCTACCAGCTGCTCCGGGCTAACAAGCGGTTCGAATGGGACGACAAATGCGAGGATGCCCTCCGACAGCTGAAGGAGTACATATCCACTCCTCCCGTCCTGTCCAAGCCAGAAGAAGGCGAAATCCTCTACCTCTACGTCGCCATCTCCGCGTCCGCGGTCAGCGGAGTGCTGGTACGGGAAGACCGGGGTGACCAAAAACCCATCTCCTACATCAGCAAATCCCTCGACGACGCGGAGAGCAGTTACCCGACCCTGGAGAAGCTCGCCTTGGCGGTGGTCGTCGCAGCTAGAAAGCTCCGGCCTTACTTTCAATCCCATGCGATTGCCGTCCTAAGCACCTACCCCCTCAGAACCATCCTCCACAGCCCGAGCCGGTCCGGTCGGATAATGAAGTGGGCTGTTGAGCTGAGCGAGTACGAGATCGAGTACCGAGGACGGACCGCGATCAAATCTCAGGCCCTGGCTGATTTCCTAGTTGAGTTGGCGCCCGAGCTGGTAGTCAGCGAGGTCCCCGAAGTATGGAGCCTGCATGTCGACGGATCGGCTTCCAAGCATGGGTCCGGCGTCGGCATACGCCTCGAGTCCCCGACCAAGGAGATCCTCGAGCAGTCTTTCCGTCTGGCCTTCCCGGCGTCCAATAACGAGGCGGAGTACGAAGCTCTGATTGCCGGCCTGCGCCTAGCAAAGGAGGTCGGCGCGAAGAAAATCCGAGCTTACTGCGACTCCCAGCTCGTCGCCAATCAATTTAGCGGGGAGTACGAGGCCAAGAACGATCGCATGGACGCTTACCTCAAGGTAACCCAAGGCTTGGCCGCAGGATTCTCCGAATTCACCCTGACGAAGATCCCCCGAGGCGATAACACTTCCGCAGACGCCCTCGCCGCACTAGCCTCCACCTCGGCCCCAGCCCAACGACGGGTGATCCCGGTCGAGAGCATCGACTTCCCCAGCATCGAGCTGCCAAAAGGGACCTACTTGATCAACCCCCAGGCCGCGGACCGTGACGAAGACGCGCCACCTCCCGAAGTTCTACCGCCACCCCCGGCCGAGCCCGAACTGCCGGACTGGCGAGTCGACCTACTGCTATACATCGCAGACGGCACTCATCCCCAGACCGATGGGCCGCCCGACGACTAAGGAAGAAGTGTGCCCGATACACGATGCTGGACGGTAATCTGTTCTGGTGGGGCGCCTCGGGGACCCTGCTCGGCTGCCTCCACGGGCAGGAAACCATTGACGTGATGAAGGAAATGCACGAGGGCGCTGACGGAAACCACTCCAGCGGCCGGGCTCTCGCCCTGAGAATACGGAACCAGGGACACTACTGGCCAACGATGCTGCAGGACTGCGAAAGATTCGCAGCCCGGTGCGAGAAGTGCCAGCGTCACGGCCCACGCATTCACTGTCCTACCGAGCTCCTTACCACTGCGGTCGCGCCCTACCCCTTCATGCGATGGGCCATGGACATAGTCGGGCCCCTTCCCCGATCTCGCCAAAAACGCTTCCTCTTGGTCATGACCGACTACTTCACCAAATGGGTCGAGGCCGAAGCTTACGCCAAGATCACGGCAGAGGACGTCCGAAAATTCGTCTGGAAGTTCATCATCTGCCGGCACGGGCTGCCCTACGAGATCGTAACTGACAACGGTGCCCAATTCACGTCGGCCCTCTTCGAAGACTTCTGTGCGAAGTGGAAAATCAGGCTGAGTAAGTCCACCCCGAGATATCCACAAGGGAACGGACAAGCCGAGGCCACCAACAAAACCATCCTCGACGGCCTCAAAAAGCGACTAGACGACAAGAAGGGGTCCTGGGCCGACGAGCTCGATGGAGTCCTCTGGTCCCATCGCACAACGCCGAAGACGTCGACAGGACGCACACCGTTCAGCCTCTCTCACGGAATGGAAGCAATGGCCCCCTCCGAGGTCGGGCTCCCCACTCCTCGCCGCGCTATGCTCACCCAGCAGCCCGACCTGAACGACACCGTCCTACTCAGCGAGCTGGATTTCCTTGAGGAACAACGGGACCATTCCCTCCTCCGAATCCAGAACAACCAGCAGCTCGCCTCCAAGTACTACAACAAGAGGGTTCGAGGCAGGTTCTTTACCGAAGGCGACCTGGTCCTCCGCAAAGTCTTCGAAAACACCGCCGAGCTAAACGCAGGCAAGCTCGGTGCACATTGGGAGGGCCCTTACCTTATCTCCAAGGTCGTAAAGCCCGACGTCTACGAGTTAGTCACGATGACCGGCGACGCAATCCCGCGCTCATGGAATTCGATCAACCTCAAACGGTTCTACTACTAAGCCCCCGGGCTCCATTCCGCTCTCCGCCTTTGTAAACAAACGAACTACGATTGGCTTGATCCCTACTACGATTGGCTTGATCCCTTCTACTAAAGGGTACGTAGGCAACCCCTAACCAGGGCTCAGCTATTAATCTAATAAAACCTTTTTGACAAAGGAATAAGGTCCCCGACCTGTGCACAAAATCCGAGCCCCAAACGCTCGCAACAAAAAAAAAAAAAAAAAAAAAAAAAAAAAAGCCGATCTCCAAACGCTCGCAAGCCGAGCTCCAAACGCTCGCACTACAAAAAAAAAAAAAAAAAAAAAGGGAAGCCGAGCTCCAAACGCTCGCACTACAAAAAAAAAAAGGGGACCGAGCTCCGGTGCTCGCTCTCCCCGGCACACAAGTTATAAGTGCCAAAGCCGAGTTCCAATGCTCGCACTCCCATAGTACACACGCAATAAGTACTAAAGCCGGGCCCCAGGGCTCGCACCTCTACTAGACACACAAGCATTAAGTGTCTCTAAGCCGCTCTCGCTACCCGCACCAAAAAAACAAGGTACACAAGCAATAAGTACCTTAAGCCGAGATCACCTCGCACCCACTAAAAATATTAAAGATACACAAGCAATAAGTATCTCAAGCCGAGTCGTACCTCGCACCCAATACGAGAGCACGGTCCACGACATGCATACATGACAGGGTACGGTCTACGACCTACCCTACCGATCAAAAAAGCCTCGAAACGGCACTTACAAAAAAAAAAAAAAAAAAAAAAAAAAAAAGGGCCAACGGCCTCGATTATCACAAAAGGGACAACGGCCTCGTTATTATACAAAAGGGCCCACGGCCTAGTCATTACAGAAGCCTCGAAACGGTACTTACAAAAAAAAAAAAAAAAAAGGGCCAACGGCCTCGTTATTATACAAAAGGGCCCACGGCCTAGTCATTACAGAAGCCTCGAAACGGCACTTACAAAAAAAAAAGGGCCAACGGCCTCGTTATTATACAAAAGGGCCCACGGCCTAGTCATTACAAAAGCCACGAAACGGCACTTACAAAAAAAAAAAAAAAAAAAAAATGGCCAACGGCCTCGATTATCACAAAGGGGCCCACGGCCCAGTCATTACAAAAGCCTCGAAACGGCACTTACAAAACAACAAAGGAGAGAAAGGGGCCAACGGCCTGTTTGTCATAAAAAGAGCGGCCAACGGCCTGGTCCTTACATAAACGGCCTACGGCCCGGTATTTACAAAGAGAAAAGAAAACAAAAAGAAAAAAAAACTACAAAGAGAAGTTTTTACAAGGCCGCACCGGCCGGTCGGTCTTCGCCCCCGTCAGCACGGGTACCATTTAAATCGCTCGGGCCCACCATCCTCGCATTGGTGCCGTACTCACCAAGGAAGGGCTGCACAGCCCCCTCTTCCCCAACCACGGCCTCCCCGGATGGCGCTTCAGTACCGGCCTCACCGGCTGGCGCCTCGGTACCGGCATCACCGGCTGGCGCCTCGGTACCGGCCTCACCAGATGGCGCTTCGGTTCCGGTCCCACCGGATGGCGCGTCGGTCCCGGCCTCATCAGCAAACGGGACCGAGGGATATGCTTGGATGGTCT
Source organism: Eutrema japonicum (assembly GCA_030161315.1). Taxonomy (NCBI): domain Eukaryota; kingdom Viridiplantae; phylum Streptophyta; class Magnoliopsida; order Brassicales; family Brassicaceae; genus Eutrema; species Eutrema japonicum. Next base: position 48,664,858 of record BSQW01000013.1, read on the forward strand.
CAGCAGCCGAGGGAGCGTCCTCAGTCAGATCCACATAGGGCGCCTCCGAAGAAGCGACGGGCATGAGCCGCTCGAGCTGGACGCCATGAGCGCGATCGAGAGGGATGTCCAGATCCTCCGGGGTCAAGTCCGGAAAATCCATCCCATCCAGCACGGCACCGAATGCCTCCTCGTCCTCGTCCAGCTTCTGGTACCGGTACCACGGCACCACCAGACTGTCCTCGGCCTCCATCCTCCTGAGGCATGCCTTCACGCCGATCACCTGATTGTACATAAGGTGAGGCTCTAAGGCCCTCTGGCGCCCATCGAGGTGGGCGCGGATTTTCTCCATCTTTGCGGACCACTTCCGGTTCCGCGTCTCCCACCGGGCCGCTACCCGCTCGCTCTCCGCGGCCACGGCCACCTTCGCCCGGCCTATAGCGGACTCCAGCCCCTTGACCTTGGAGCGGAGCGTCTCCCTCTCCCCCTTCAGGAGCCCGACCTCCTCCTCCAGAGCAGCCGGCCGGGCCCGCTCAGCGGCAGACCGGGCCCTCTCAGCCTCCAGCTCGGCCTGAAGCCTGCCCACCTCTTCAGCCCGGGCCCGCGCCCGCGCCTCCTCCTCCTCCAGCCCCTTGACCTTGGAGCGGAGCGTCTCCCTCTCCCCCTTCAGGAGACCGACCTCCTCCTCCAGAGCAGCCGACCGGGCCCGCTCAGCGGCAGACCGGGCCCTCTCAGCCTCCAGCTCGCCCTGAAGCCTGCCCACATCTCCAGCCCGGGCCCGCGCCCGCGCCGCCTCCTCCTCCAGCCCCGCTGACCGGGCCCTCTCATTCTTCAGCTCCTTCTCGAGCCCTCGGAGGAGAAGGGACTGGCCCTGCGAACTGGCATCCCGACGCGCCTTCAGAAAGCCAAGCGACGCGTCCTTCTCGGCGAGTCTCTTCTCATAGGCCTCCGCCAGAAAGGCAGTAAGGGCCATCGTCTGCATCGAAACAGTTGTTAGCAAGGACGCACAACAAATCCAGCTAAAAACAGTGAGACCGGAACAAAAACTTACCCGCGCTGCGGATCGTGCCACCTGGCGAAAGGTATCGCCCTCCGCCATCTCCAGCGGGACGAAGTGCGGGCGCTTCTGCCCGAACATCATGGCCTGCGCCAGCTCGGCGCACTCGTCCTGGTCCACGATGATCTGGGAATTGCCATCTTCGCCCGACCAGCGACATCTTCAATCGCCAGGGTCCGGGCCCCTTCGACCTCCCCCGCAGGCACCTCGGCCGCAGGTGCCTCGGCCTCCCCGACAAGAGCGCCTCGGGAGCACTCGGGCTCGCAACCAGCCTCTTCAGGCCGGCCAGACTCCCGACCTGAAGTCGAAGACCCCTCCTGCGTTCCTGTGGCATCTCTATCAGCCCCAGCTTCGGTCCTCTTCTTCTTCCTGCCAGCCCTAGTACTGGCAGCGTCGGCCCCCCTCTTCTTCGAGAGAGCTGCCTCGGAGGCCTCCCCCACAGTCTGCGGCACCGGGTCTCGCCGGACCGGCACCTCAAGTATCGGCGGCGGCGGCGCCACAAAGGAGTCCGCGTACAGCGGATTGGCAAACCGTGCTCGACCTACATTGGTGGCAACCATCAGCTCAGTAAAAAAAAAAAAAAAAAAAAAAAAAAAACCAAACAACAAACCGACCTCCGGCCATCGCAGCTTCAATTCTCCCCGAGGTGAATGACTTCCACTCTCTGTCGTGCACCGACCTAAGCACAGCAACGATACCCGCGTAGTCCGACAGCTTAAATCTGGAAGAGTGAGGACCTGAAAGAAGAGCAAACAACATCAGTCAGGCCAAACTAAAGCAAAAGAAAAACAGCCCGATCTACAAACTCCTACCCGGGGAAAAATTCCAATCCCGGGTGTATCGCGCCAACGGGTCGAGTCCAGCCACTTCGGTGGCTCGGACGTAGAAGTAGCTGCGAGACCAGTCCTCGACCTTCGACAGCTTGCTGGCCTTGGACCCCGAGCTGGGCGCCTCCAGGATGTTCGCCGCGGGCTTGAAGGCAGCATAGTAGGTCCCCGGGATACCAGGATTCGCCTTCTGCTGGGTTAGGGCCTCGAACATAGCCACCGTCACCTCCACGTCGCACTCATGACCCAGGGTCAGCAGCACGATCATCCCCTGGATCGTAGACGGGCAGACCTGCGAGAAGGCCAAACCCCCCGCCCGGCAGTACTGGACGAGCAGCTCGGGGAGAGGAAGGCGCAGCCCGCACTTCTGGAAGAACCCTTCGTACAGGCAGACGAAGCCCACCGGAGGAGTCCACGGGCGCTCGTCCGCCCTGGGAATCCTGAGCTCGACGCCAGCAGGGAAGTCGCACAAATCCCTCAGCAGAGTCACCGATTCCGCTGTGCTCCAGGTCGGTGACCCTCCCTGCTCGTAAGGAACCAGGGGAGACCTCACCCTGGCCACTCGTGCTCCGCCGCCGCGGCCGCCCTGACGACCACCCCGGTCGCCCAGATGCCTGGTTCCTCTCCCTATCTGAACGCCACCGCGACCACCAGAGAAGGACCCTACCACCGCCTTCTTTCGGAGATGGGTCCCAGGGAGCAGCGGAGCGGCCATTGAAGTCGAAGGAACAGGCTGTTCCCCACTGTCCGCGCCTCGACACGGAGAAGAGTTGTGCTCGGAGCCGCCAGAGGAGGAGCTCGGAGGGTCGCTGCGGTTATCACGGGATGCCGAGTCGTCGCTCGACTCAACCCTAATTCCGTCTAACATCGGCGCCATTATACCAAGAGAAGGAAGGAAGTCAAAAAATACAGAGGGAAAGCAAGGAAGGGAAGGAGAAAATCAGAGAGGAGTTACCTTGAGAGTAAGCGCAGAAGGTTTTAACAGAAGGAGGAAGAAGGGTTTAAATAGAAGAAGGGGGACAGTGAAGCGACGCCTGGACACGTGTCGAAAAATACACGGCCGCCCAGAAACCTAATGATGACGCCTCTTCGCTATCCCCACGCCAAAAAGCAGAAGACGCCTCGGTAAACGTGAAGCGTCTATCGCACGCCGCGCGTGGGCGTCCCACGCGAAAATCGAGGCGACCTTTCGTTCTCTCACGTGATGGGTACGCGCCAACCGTCTACGGATTCTCGGGAGGATCAACACGTACGAGCACGGACTCCCCGTCCTAAGATGTGCCGAACTAACATCAGATCAACTTCGGCATGCTCACTTCGCCTCGCGATACCGAACTGGGGGAGGGCCTATTGTTGGAGGTGGGCCTAGCACCCCCAATTAGTTAGGCCCATCTTAGGAAAGTCCCCTCTTCAGCTCGGTCGCCGGCCTGAAAGCACAGACCCGCAAGGCCCCTCTTCAGCTCGGTCGCCGACCTGAAAGCGACGCACCTCGGGCCCGGTCTGACACTTCAAGGCAGGAATGTCAGAAGAGCAGAAGGCAAGTGGGAGTTGGTCGAACAGTGTATTGTCTGAGCAGGAGTATGGGCTGACCTCGACATCTCACCAACCCTGCAGACTTGACAAAGGAGGAGAAGACACGTGGAGGAGTTGGTCAAACAGTGCGCTGCTCTGCAACACGCCACGCCGAGCTCATCATGACCCCCATCCTCGAAAGCCGGGACACGCCTCCTAGACCATCTTACCCGCGAAAGAGGCCGAAGGCGCCACGTGGCCCCGAGATCCCGGGGAGCAGGAAGCCAACCTCGGCTATATATACCCCTCAATGTCATTAATGAGGAGGACTTTTGATTTCGGCCATTTTTGGACCTACGAAGTTACCCGATCTCTCTCTCTCTCTCTTTGTAACAAGGAAACGGTTTAGAACGCCGAACTGGACGTCCTTCGGAACCAGTTCGTAATTCTAAATTGTTCATTTCTCTCACTATCAATAAAAAGAAACACGGCCCCCGGCCTACTCATCTTTCTCCCGGCCTGCCTTAATAGTGGTTAAACTGCTATAATTAACGAAAATCTCACCTCTCATCTCCTAATCACCCTGTAAACATACTTAGTGATCCCCGGGATCAACACTTGATACGAGTCTTATCGACGTATTTAGTCTCCTTCTGTTTGTCATTACCTGATCATCTTGCTGGTCCTGCTTGTTCTAACTATTAACCTTTTTCATGATTCCAGGGTGGTGTAGAAGGCAAAAAGCAAGTTGATAAAGTCATTGACAAATGTGGAAGGTATCGTATACTATTCTATATATGTCTTTGAAAGGATATGAGGATATTCTGAGAGAAGCTAAGAGATATGAGGGTGCGATAATGGTCATTCACGAAACCAAGGATGGACAGATTTTTGAATCTTGGGAACATGTGGATGTTGATTCTGTTCAAACACCCCCTTTGAGGTCTACAAATGGTTAGAGGATGTTGGTTATCCGGTTAAGTATGCACGTGTACCGTGTGGGTGTGCGGGTTAAAACTTTAATGTAACTTCACGAATATTTTGCAGTTCAAAACATCTATCAATCACAACATCTAAAGTTTCACGAGATTCAATTCCATTATCGAATAATACAATGATTTTAACCCGCACACCCAAAAGTTGTTCATGGGTCAAACTAGATTTTAACCCGCGCACCCGCACGATAATAAGTTTTTTGTAGATTAAATTTTGAAATATAAAAAGATGAAATAAAAAATAAGATCTAACTTAAGTGTTATTAATTTTTAGGTTTTTAGTGAGAAGATAATATTTTGTTAATTTGTTGTGCAATATGTGTGTGGTCAATAATTTTTAATACATTATTTTTTGTGAAATTTATATGAAATAAAAAACATTATGTAAACCAAACACTCACGAAAATTATTTAACTTAAATTTTAATGAAATTTTTCATGATTATATGATTTTTGTAACCTTAAATGATAACAATGTTTGCTATCTAACAAAAAAAAAAAGTAAATTGTTATAAAAGTTATATGATATATGGTGGATATTATTATAATAGTAGTATGAGTTAGTTAAATATATATCGATATAATCTTAATTGTAAACTTTGTTATAATGTGAATTTAGATTACCTCACAACCAATTGTTTTATTAAAATCAAATTTCACAAATTATATATTTATAAGTGTTAAAATGGACTAATCCGTCCATTTAATCTGCCTTGAATCAGCGTGCAATCTTGCATATTTTGACAAATCAATCCGCAAAAGACCACAATTGTAAAAATACAATATTAACTCGCTCCAGCATATTGCCGTATAATATAAATATTTACTAATTTTGAATATTTGAAATTTTTTCAAGTTATAATGTTTTTAATAATAAAATTTATATCATTTGGTCTAATGATTCAATTAAATAACTTGATATTTACATTTAATCGGTACAATTAATCTTTTGATTTATTATATTTTAAATAATATTATAATAACATATAATATTAAACATTTTCTTTCTTTCTTATGACCAACTCATCTTTCCTGATTTGTGTCTTCTAAATTCTAGGATAGAACTGGCGTTTGGTTCATAATCTGAAGAACATTTTCCACATACAATGATATTATTATATGTGTACTGTAGTATTCATATAGGTGGAAGAAGCATAACCATATACGTTGATAGCAAATCTCATTTCTTTCTTTTTTACTTTTCCATATAATGAGAAAATAAAATGAGTACATTAAACATACGAATGATTCACAAGATGGAGAGAGCAGACCAAGATTTCATCCCAGAATTTAGAAGAAACAAAACAGGAAAGATGAGTTGGTCATAAAATCGGCACCGTCTGATGGAGAGAAGTCACATGACGATCCGAAGGACAGCGAGACCAACAGCTGAGATGGATACAAGTGTACCGATACAGTACTTAATCACCTCGTACTTGGCCGCTTCCAACTGAGCTCTCAAAGTGTGAATCTCCTGAGAGAGATTGAAAAAAAAAAACAGTAAACAATATATAAACAACTTTTGCTGCAAAAAAAAAAAACAAATGCACAGAAACCAGACATGAGAATACTAACACGGTCAAGTTTGTTTGTAAGGTTAGAAGTTTCGGTGTTTTGATTTGTTAGCTCATCTCTTATCCTCCTGCACCATTATCGAAACATACCACATCGAATTTTTAAAAGTTGTAACCTAAAAACAGGGTTAATGAAGAGAGAAAGAAGGTAGCCGTTTCTCTGACCCTTTTTCAAGATTCAAGTCCAACCGTTGTCCTGCTGTGACTTTGTCGATCTCGTGCCTGCAATGTAAATTTTATTAGTCACTGCACTGAGTCTATAGCAAATCAAACTCTAGAGGTTGCTGACCTTATATCGGTGCGGATTCGCTCTATGTCATTGCGGAGTTTCTCATTCTCGTGTTGCAGCAATGAGAAATGGTGATCCTATACATAAACCGCTTTTTATCCAACAATATTTCCGAATCAAGGTTTCATAATAAATGAGAGCAAAACACAATAATGCAGTGAAAATAAAAAGCGGAAACATGGCTTACCAGAGAACTGTTGATTTCACTTTTGAACTTGGATAAGTTTGATTCCTGTGTCATTTCAGCCTACCAGAAACAAGAAGGTTAAAAAGTTAGACCTTTCAAGCTGCCTGCTATAAAAAAACAGAGCCTTGTCGTAGATCTCACAATAGAAACTTACTTTCTGCATCTCTCCCTTGGAGACAACCAACTGAGACACGACTCCCAAACTATCATTCAGAACTTCAGTTATAGCACCCGTTATTGCCTCGGCTTGCTTTGAAGGCAGGCCTTGTGCTTCTAAGCTCCTAACCTGAAAAAAACAACATGCCAAATTCTCATTTGAACTATAACCTTAAGACAAGGCATGTTAGTCCTAGATGACTCCGATCTTGAATATAACCATTCTGTTGTCCCATTTCAAAAATCAAGGAAGTTACACAAATTATGATGAATCATTCACACATAGAGTTCCTTTTTATTTTTTTCCCCTTCACAATCTTGCCTAGGAAATTAGTAAGAGATAAGACAATTCAAAACAATCATCTTCAAGGTTCAGTAAAATCATTAGGCAACTAAAATGGAAGAGACCAAGAAAGGGTTATTCACCAAAGCGAGTGTATCGACGAGATACAAACGTTTCCCATTGGTCTTGACAAGTTGAGATATGAATCTGGCGTGTGATTGTCTGTACAGAGAAGATGCTACCAAGGATGAAGAAGAAGAGCGAATCTCGTGGTGATCGAACAGAGTCCGGTCAAATGTCGGATTTGGAGAACCGATTGATCTGAGAGTCGACAAATTTACACCTGAACTAGCTCCAAGCCGTGCCACCCGGAGATAATTCGCGTAAGCGGCCATCAAAAGGATTTCGCAAAATTGATTTGCAAAGTAGAACCCTAGAATGGAATCAAATTTGGATCGGGTGGAAGAATGCAAATGAAATTCTGAAGATGGTCAAAAGAAGAGAGAGAAAGGGGAAAACTTTGAAGATGGGTTTGGTTCTTATGGATATTCTGTTCTTGGTTTTATCTTTGATCCTCCCATTGGAATCGCAAAGACGTCTCTGCACCATCAAAAGAAACAGACGGACGACGATGATAGAGAAAGCATGAGCCTTGGTCTTTCCAAACTCAAATATTCCGGTTTAGTTAATTCTTTGGATATTCCATTTTAATAATCTCTAAAATTCCTTAAACTTCACCATCAATCATTCATAGGTTTTTTTAAATTAATAAAATTAAGCTCTGTTAACTTGACTGTAAGAAGAACAAGTTGTCCGAAAAACACTACTTGTCCAAAAAAAGAATTCAATAGAAACAAAAAAATACATCCACATGAACGAACAAGACAATCATATAGAAGATAGTTTAAATAAAAAGAACAGTTTTTGTTTGGAATCAATAGCCTAAATTTGTCTTATGTTCGAATTTCGGTAAACAACTGATAATCTATGAGTAATGTTGCAGACACTGTTCATATAGCAAGTTTATAGTCTTTTAACCATCAAGATGAAACGTACATACACGAGAAAAACTGTACTCACTTTGGCAATATATCAGTAAAACCAAAATTGAGGAAGGTGGACACATTACTGTTCTCGTAGTCATAGCTAATCACTTTGGTACATGGGCTACTTTCAGATATCAATCCAGCTATTTTTTGTTGTTGTTTTTTTTATTTTGAGAATTCAAGATGAGAATCAAAAACAAAGTGTCAAATCCTGTCGTCTGTCACCTGTGATCTTTTTTTTTTTTTTTTTTGGTTTTGTCTCCACAATTTAATATAAAACGTTTCTTCTTCATTTTGGTCGCTTTCGATATGGGTCCATGGACTCGTCCACAGTCTCTTTGACATAGTTGCCCACTCTCTTTAGGTTCTTCATAACCCCTGATGCTACCAGGTTTGCGTTTCTTGTGAACCTGATAAATTCCCACCAAAATGAACGAATATTGTGTGTTAGTTATGAGTTATGACTATCATACATGGCTTTTTATGGTAGATAGGACTGATTATTGGTTAGTCTAACTACTGCAGTTACACAAGGATCTGTAATTTGATGTTTGTATATTTTTCCTTGACAATCAATTAGGCGTTCAAGTCAAATGCCAATTCCATTACCAATTAAGCCATAACAAGTCAAATCTCAAAGGTAGACTGTCACCAGCTAAAGGAAAAGCTCTTTGCTTACCTGGTTACGAAGCCGTTTTCTGTGTTTGTGGTTGGGGCTGGAGCTGGTTTCTGGTTCTGGTGCTGAGGCAACTCCCGAGAATCTAGAGCATAGAAAGAAAAAAAATGATAGGCATAAAAGAGGCAGGACACGTTTCATAGTTGTAAACGGGTGAGTGAGAGTGGATTTGGTGTACCATTTCTATTTTGAACACGGGCTGGAACAGGTGAAGTGTTGCTAGAAGCTAATCTTCTATCTGCTAGTATCTGCATGGACATAAGAATTTGGTATAGAGATTGCAAATATTACTAAGTAGACCATATTCCTCTTTGATGCCAGTGAAGATTATCGAGTTCGCAATATGTATCAACAAAAATAAGCAGTTTTGACCAGACAGCTTAACCGGGTGTAAGTTACACTTAAGCAAGGCAATGAATATGGAGGAAAGTGATGAGTGTGAAACCTCAAGGCCGACACAAACGGGAAGATGGGTCTTTGTAGGTTGCTTCATGGCAGATGAGTCTTTTTCAGTCATGTAGACTGAATAACCCAAACATCCATAGTAAAAATCCGCTAGGGTCCGCCCTTCTTTAGAAGCTTCAGCTTCAGATTGTCCAACAACGTAATCAGGAACTGAAAAATGTTGTGAAATATCATTCATTACTGTATGCAGAATCCCTTGAAAAATGAAGAAACAAAAAGCAAAAACACATCTCTCTTCAGTTCACCCAATACAGCATAGTAGCCAAGAGGGATGATTCTGATTTTATACTTTTGAATTACGGAATCTACAATCACATCTCTCAACCATTTATCGCAACCAAATTTTCATGTAACATATGATTCTAACCAATTTCGGAATAAGCGACGATTCAATTACAGGAACACTAGCATAACAGAAGCAGCCAAGGAGCCTGGAGGAGAAAACAGCGAAATACCTTGACGGAGAGTACGAGGAATTCCGACGCAGCGAGGGTTTTTAGCCTTGGATTTGAGAGTGGAAGAGTAATAAAGATAGCCTTTGCACGATCTTCCTTTCTCGAGAGATCCTCTCCCTTGTTGCTCTTCCGATTTCTCTTCTTCCATTACCGTCCTCTTCACTTCTCCGCTCGAGCCTTCACTCATCGCAAACCTCTCTCTCTTCTTCAAAGTCTTCCCCTCTCTCTCTCTATCGTTCGCTCATCTTCTTCCGATCTGTTCCCGTTTTACGGCGGTGCCCTCCAATTTTTCTTTCTTTTCTTCAAGGAATATTCATAACTGTTTCGAAATGTTAGCAGATAAATTATATGGGCCGATACCCATGAAGGTAACAGATAGAGCCCAAATAACTACAAATATGAATTAATTATCTCTCTATAGCTTTAGGCATTCGGATCGGGTCGGGTTTCGGGTTTTTCGGGTTTCGGGTCTTTCGGTTCGGTTCGGTTAGATTTCGGTCGGGTCATGTCGGTTCTGTGACGCGAAGCGAACAAACAAACATCAACGTCGAACTTTTTTCCCTTTTTTTTTTGCGAAAATCAAACCACAATATAAATCGGAATTGGAAATAATCTCATTGATAATCGTGTATATAAGAGAATAAGGGTCCAACCCTTTCTGCATTCACTCTTTTCCAACAACCTGAAATCTCAGAAAAAGGAAAATACAACAAAATAAAGCAAAACGCCATGGACTCCGGCAAATATTCCCACGTGAAGCTTCCAAGGCCGACGCTGGTAAAGAACAAGACCCCGGCGCCGGTGCAAATCACCACCGAGCAGATTCTAAGGGAAGCTCGAGAGAGGCAAGAGGCTGAGATCCGGCCGCCTAATCAGAGAATCACTGATTCGGCTGAACTCTCCGACTACAGACTCCGCCACCGGAAGGAGTTTGAGGACCAGATCCGCAGCCCAGGACGATGCGGTATCCAAGTTTGGGTAAACTATGCGCGTTCGGAAGAGTCGCAGAAGGATTACGCGCGTGCTAAGAGCGTGTGGGAACGAGCCTTGGAAGGCGAATACCGGAACCATATGCTCAGGGTCAAGTACGCGGAGTCGGAGATGAAGAACAAATCCGTCAACTCTGCGAGAAACGTTTGGGATCGAGCCGTGACGCTTCTCCCTCGCGTGGACCAGCTCTGGTCTAAGTATATACACATGGAGGATATGCTTGGCAATATCGCCAGAGCTAGACAGATATTCGAGCGGTGGATGGATTGTTCACCGGATCAACAAGGTTGGCTCTCTTTTGTTAAATTCGAGCTTAGGTATAACGAAATCGAGCGTGCAAGATCGATCTACAAGAGATTTGTTCTTTGCCATCCCAAAGTTTCTGCTTATATTCGATATGCAAAGTTCGAGATGAAGCGTGGTGGAGTTGAGCTTGCTAGGGAGGTTTACGAACGCGCCACGAAGAAGCTTGAGTACGATGATGAAGAAGCTAAGATTCTCTTTGTGGTGTTTGCTGAATTCGAAGAACGATGCAAGGAAGTAGAACGTGCTAGGGGTATCTACAAGCTTGCTCTTGATCATATCCCTAAAGGAAGAGCCGAGGATTTGTACACAAGGTTTGTGGCGTTTGAGAAACAGTATGGGGATAAGGAAGGCATTGAGGACGCCATTGTTGGGAGGAGAAGGTCTCAGTATGAAGATGAAGTGAGGAAGAACCCTTTGAACTATGATTCGTGGTTCGATTACCTTAGGTTAGAGGAGGAGACTTTAGGGAACAAGGATAGGATGAGAGAAATCTATGAGAGGGCTATAGCTAATGTTCCACCCGCCGAGGAGAAACGGTACTGGCAAAGATACATCTACCTATGGATTAATTACGCACTGTATGAAGAGATTGAGACCGAAGATGTGGAGCGTACACGACAAGTATACAGAGCATGCCTCAAGCTTATCCCCCACACCAAATTCTCTTTTGCCAAAATATGGTTGAGATCAGGCAATCGAACCTCACGGGTGCTCGGCTGATTCTAGGGAATGCGATTGGAAGAGCTCCAAAGGGCAAGATATTCAAGAAATACATTGAGATCGAACTCCAGTTGGGAAACATAGATAGATGTAGAAAAGTGTACGAGCGGTATCTCGAATGGTCTCCTGAAAATAGCTATGCTTGGAGCAAGTATGCTGAGTTTGAGATGTCTCTTGCTGAAACAGAACGCGCTAGAGCTATTTTTGAACTTGCAATATCTCAGCCTGCTCTTGACATGCCCGAGCTGCTATGGAAGGCATACATTGATTTTGAGATATCGCAAGGGGAATTAGAGAAGACACGAGCTTTATATGAGCGGCTCTTGGACCGCACAAAGCATTACAAGGTGTGGGTTAGTTTTGCAAAGTTTGAAGCTTCTGCTACTGCGGAATAAGAAGAAGAAGAAGAAGAAGAAGATGATGTTATTACTCAACACAAAAAAGACTGCATCAGACGCGCCAGAGAGATTTTCGATAGAGCCTACACATACTACAAAGATTCCACACCGGAGCTCAAGGAAGAACGAACTACGCTGTTGGAGGATTGGCTGAACATGGAGGCGAGCTTTGGTATGCTCGAGGATGTTAGTGTTGTACAGTCGAAGCTCCCCAAGAAGCTCAAGAAGAGAAAGCCAATCACTAGAGAAGACGGTTCAACAGAGTATGTGGAATACATTGATTATCTGTTCCCTGAAGAACCGCACAAGTCGAATCTCAAGATCCTCGAAGCCGCTTATAAATGGAAGAAGCAGAAGGTTTCTGCTTTCTGAGGATTACGATTTAATAACTTGTTTGAGTTGTTTTGTATTCTTACTTCTCTGTACATGGTCACGATTTAGAGTCATTTTTATTATCCAAGCCAACTCAAACCTGATTTGTTTTATTTCAAAACTGAGAGTTGTTTTGTATTCTTCTTACTTCGTCATTTTTATCAGCTAATTTCCCATTTTCGTTTCTTTCCTTAAAAAAAAAAAAAAAAAAAAACATTAGTATGACCATTGATCAAGAAGTACCTACAACTTGAACAAGCCTGTGAATATCCAGCTTCTGGTCGCTTCCAGATACCTTAATTCTCGAAATTGTGCCTACAACCTTTTCGTAAACTTTGTTGATATCATCAAGTAGTCTCTGAAAATTTATGTCTCAACATCAATGGCTGCATATGCATCCATATTTTCATTTTGTATTCTGCCATCAGTTTTCCTACGCATCTTCCGTCTTCTATCATCCTCTATTTGGCTAGGAACAGCATGAGTAGTTTCACCATTCGTGGTTTTCTCATCTTTCGGGTTTCTCTTGAATAAGGAAGTGAGACTCGAGATGCTTAAGCATTTCAAAGTGACCCACTTGTTGTTTGCCAAACAGCTTGAGATATGAGATATCCCCAGTGGGGATACTCTAGTTGCAACTTGAAAACTTATAAATGAAAGTTATATAAGAAGCTTTTGATAATTACTAAAAACATGCGGCTTATGGGTACAGAAACTTTGGTGTTACAAAAAAGGATGTTCGAGAGATGAGTTAAATAAACAAATACAAAATACAAGAACTGAGAATCAGGGGTGCCAAAAACTGCAAGAAGCACCCTTTTTGCAGTATCCACTCTCATAGAATTTACAGATTTTCAGCCCTTTCGGCGGATGAGCTGCGTACGAACCTGATCCATGGTCATACCCATGGCTACTGCTGTATGGCCATTGCCGGTTATTATGACTGTTGTTGAAGCTACTGTTGTGACCGTTGTTCCACCATTGCCGGTCTCTGCTGTGCCCGCCGGATCTCTTTTGCTGACTTCCCCGTGGACTGCGCTCGGTGTTTCCACGGGCTGAGTCATGAGATGATAATGACCTAGGGCTCGGTTCCAAACCAACTCCCGAAACAGACTTGGGAAGCCTCTCGACCGATCCAGCTTCAACTGTGGTTTCTGATCCCAGTCTGAGAGCCGTTGTCGTTAGAGTCAGGTCGTGACTTATTGAAGCTGACGCTGGCGGTGCAAAGAGCAGGAGCTCTTGACCAGCGGTGCCGCAGTGGCTGAAGGGAGTGTTGTCTTTTGCTTCTGTTCCCATTGAGCCTTTCCCGTCAGAGACATTGTCGAGAATACTTGCCTGAGAGATATCCAATCTACATGTTCCAGGTGTGAGGGACATGCGTGCCACGGGGTTAAAAAAATCTTTTTCTGGCCCTTTTGTCAAATCATCGTCGTCATCGCAGTGAAATGTTGAGGTAGGCGAAGATGGCAAACCGTTCTGCTCCATTGCTTCCACTTCGGCTAATAGATCTGAAACTGATTCATCACACTCGTCGGGGTCAGCCACAATGGCCGGCCACCCAGATGAGTGAGCCACTTGGGTGTTGTCTGAAGTCTGAGTAGTTGTGGCATGATCAGCTGCCAAATCAATTGGCTTCACAGATGTTTCAGCTAAAACAACAGCATTCTGAGTAGTTGTGGCATGAACAGCTGCCAAATCAATTGGCTTCACAGACGGTGCGGCTAAAACAACAGCAGCATTCTGCTGAGTTACTTGAGGAAATTGTCCTCCAGTGACCACAACACTTAAAGTGGTAGTAGCAGCATCGGTGGTTGTGGTGGTGGTGGTGCTCCATGTGACACCAGATGGTCCTTTGACCAGAACACATGAAGACAGAGACTGAATAGTCTCCGCTGCTTGAGCTTCCAAGTCTTCAGGGCTCGACTTAGGTGTAGGACTGGGGAAATCAGGGAAATGGATTTCTTGATTCAGGTTGGGTGCATGAACAGAACCGTTTATGGAAATACCATTTGTTCCATCCTCCACAGTCTTAATTGTGCTATGGTTACCATCTGCCCGCACAGCATTGGATTGACCAGTTCCTGGAGTTTTTCTTACGTCAGGAGTAACCACATGTCCTGGAACCACAGATATTGACGCCGGACAACTAAGTTGAGGCTGGAGATGAACAGAATTACTATCCTCAACTTTTCCAGAGCTAGATACATGAGCCTCAACTTGTTTCTCTTTTGGATCGTTAGCAAGGACACCAACGGCAGAGGACGAAGAGGAGGTTGCACTGGTGTTGACTGGAGTAGGGTTCTTCTGAAGACAGTTCACATACACGCCAGTATGTCCAGAGTTGTGCGGAGACAGTTTTTGATCTTGGGGAAGCAAAGAGGAACTTGGCATAGCAGTTGCTTTATCAAACCGTCCAGCAAGAGCTTCAGTCAGAAGTACAGACTCATCTTGATTCTCATGCGCTTTCCATATCCTAAGATAAGGGGGAAAATGGCCACTAGATTTCCATCTGCGGAGCTGCACCATAGAAAACGGTCCCTGGGTCTTTCCTGTTGGATCTCGATAATGCCATATCTCACTCTCCTCGTCATCTTTACCAGTTTCCTGCAGTATCCAGAAATTTATATGACATGAAACCAAAATTTAAAAATTAAATGAGAGGTTACATTGCAAACAGAGTAGGAGGTATGGTCAAACCTGGATATTTGATGAGGTGTTGTGGACCTTGGAACAATCATCTTTATCAGCAAGCACGACATTTCTGCTTCGCAAATTTGGAGCATCATATTTTTTCTGCGCATTATTTCCCAAGTTGTTCAGGATATCCCCTTTTTTCTGCAGACCTTTACTTTCTGCCTTTATGTGATTATCTGCAAATAAAAAACGTAGAAGATTGTAAACAGCATCCACCAATCAGGAATTTTCGTAAGACAATGAAAAAGTAGCTGTTTCACATCCTAGGTTAAGGTGGGAGACCTTGTTTCCTCGTACCCAATCCTGCATCTTCTGCTGATGCATCACTCGGATCCATGCTTGGATCTGTATGAACTTCTGGAACTTCCTGCACAAGCAGCTGGCGTTCCTCAGGTGATTCTAGAAGCCCTATCTTTTCTACACATTCTCTAAGCGTGGGAGATGGTTAAGAAATCAAGACTTGAAATTCCATGCAATTAGTGTCAACGTATACGTTCACATATAGATTAACGCAACCCTAACATCTAAAAGGGAAGACCGGAGTACTTGTCAAGTTGTATACTACTCAAACTAAATAATTCTTTGCCGTTACGAGTGGCATGGTCATCTCTTCAAGGAATTATTTCATCAACGACTCATAAAGATTCTATAACCAGCAACACTTGCAAAGAGAAATAGTGTAAGCTAAGTGCAACGAATATAGTATAGCAATATCAAAAAGGATATTCCTTTCTATGACCCTTCTCACTGGCCCGATCACGGAGATGCTTGAACTTTAATATCTCAGCTTCCAGAGCCTACATCGACAAATCATCAATAAGAAGCACAGCAGAGGACAATAAAGAACTATAAATATGGGGATCTTTAATATTTATACGAATGATATTTGCTGTTTTTAATTAACCTACTTCATTGATTCTCATGGCTTGCAGTGTTGCTGCCGTCTTCAAGATGTCTCCCTGACACCGCAAAAAAAAATTATATATATATATATATGTTTCCAACTTAGGTACAATATACAATTTCAGGACGAGAAGATATTATATGCGCATTCTTACCACAGTCAAACGTTTATTGAGGCCACATTTTATGCTCTGGCGCAGCCGTTTGCACTCGTCCTTAAAACCACAGTTATAAGTACATTATAAGAAAAAATGAAACATAATTACTAGGGTTACCTTTTTAGTAAATGGGGTTCTAATTTTTTTATTCATGAGCAGAGAAAGGTAGAGAAATCAATATTACAGAGAGGACTATATTTACCTCTGTGACATTCTGGTCTGATAATTGATCAATTGAGATGACTTCTCTCTTGTCTAAATTCAGTATTTCTAGCATAACATCTGTAGTCTTTGTGCCAACCTGGTAGGATGCTGTTGCCTTGCTTGTACCTGTTAAATAACCACAAAATCAGCTGAGATATTACTACTAAACTTTTAGGTCACTTTAAAAAAAGCATTAATGACTATTGATCAAGTACCTACAACTTGAACAAGCCTGTGAATATCCAGCTTCTGGTCGCTGCCATATACCTTAATTCTCAAAATTGTGCCTACCACCTTTTCGTGAACTTTGTTGACATCATCAAGTAGAGTCTCTAAAAATTTACGTCTCAAATAAATCAGGTTGATATTGTGAACATCAATGGCTGCATACGCATCCAGATTTTCGTTTTGTACTCTGCCACTAGTTTTCCTATGCATCTTCCGTCTTCTATCCCTTACCGTTGGATCATGAACACTACCCTCCTCTATTTGGCTAGGAACAGCATGAGTAGTTTCACTGTTCGTGGTTTTCTCATCTTTTGGTTTCTCTTGAATAAGGAAGTGAGACTCAAGAAGCTTAAGCATTTCAAAGTGACCTACTCGCTGTTTTCCAAACAACTTCACAAGCATTAGGTCACAAATGACTTGAGACTTCTGAAGAGGATCCCTAAGATTTTTTTTCTTAATATAGTCGAGCAGAAGACCCTGCACGTCGAACTGAGAAATAACCGATGTATCGCCATTTCTCATGAACGACAAAAACTCCAGGAGTTCGTTTGTTGCCCAGTTTGTATCTCTAGGAAGCTTCTTTAGTATATTACTTGGCTTCTTGGCATCCAAATTGCTGGGTAAGGTGGGGGAATCACTGGTCCTTCTTCTTTTTGTACCATTCACTGCTACATCTAAAGCTGAATTGTCTGAAGGATAAGCTTTGGTACGATCATTTTGTGACTCCACTTTAGGAGAAGTGTTAAGAACCCCCTTCCAAGGATTATTAGCTTTAGTAAGCTCGTCGACAGTTAGAGACAGATCTTCCTTCAGGCAAAGCCAATATACCTTGAACAGATACTCCCAACTGAGCTTGTCATCAAAATCCACCTTAACCTAAAAAACAAGGAAAACAATTATGAGCCACATTATGATAGAGTAAAGAGGATAATATAAAAGCAAAACACTCAACTTTCTAAGAAAACTGAGGAAATACAAGATTTCCTCCCAAAACAAGAGACGTGACTCTTGTCCTTTGGTTTCACCCTATTAGTTTAAAAACAAACCCAACATACCCTACTGCTCTTGCAAGAGCTTATTAGATAGGAAACCATGACTACCAAATCTGGAAAACTCCCATCATTCCCTTAGTTCTCTCCTAATATATGATTCTAATCAATCAACTCCAAATCTCTAAAATTCCATGAATTTAGCTTGTGATTGATTGCTATCTTGTGTCGATACGTACGAGTGTCATGTGCATGGCAACACTACGAGGGATTTTAATCGGGTTAAAATAAATAGAACAATCAAAAGAGATGTAACATTCTCAACTAAAGATTGTGGAGGAGTGTCTTACCGCTTCATTATCTCCTTGAGCAATATTCTCAATCAACATTATAGGCTTAATACATGTGCCACAAAGACCCATGTTACCTCTCACAATCACATAGTCGGCATCTTTAATGCACCGCTTACAAACAGAAAAAGTGCATGTATAACACATGTAACTAGAAGCTTTCTGGCATGTACCGCATATGTGCCAACCTGAAACGAATGAACGGAAAAACATCATTCGAAGGACGTCCACTGTCCACATCACCAATTTAAGAATTTTGAAATGAGAACAAACAGTCCCTAGATTGCTGACAGCAAAGACAACATAGCAACATCATTACTATACCACATACCACAGTTCCATTTAGCCGTTGTTCGAAAGAACGCCTCATCTCTCTTAATACAAGCTGGGTGGTATGCCTTGGGGCAATTCCTGAATGGAGAAGACAAACCCATCAAAATTTATAAATAACACTGCCTCCTTCCTTCTTTAGCAATCGCAGAACTCTAATCTATGGCATTAACCAGCGGGTAATCAATAACAGTAACTATAGCACGAACATATACCATAAAAACCCCAATTGACTAACTATTTTTCGTTGTAAACATGGGCCGAGGCTCTAATCTCTATCTATGCATACAATCTAACAGAATTGTCACTGAAAGCTGACAATCACTCACCGGCGATCACAGAGAACGAGGTCTCCGCCGTCGAAGCAAATAAAGCAGACATCTTCTTCCTTGTCTTCCTTCCGCTGCGGCGGCGTCTTAGCATGTGCCCTCGGAGGCCGGCCCCGTTTTCGCTTTACAGGGGCAGCTTCATCAACAAGTTTGGCCTCTCGCTCAATGGACACACCCACCGTCACGCCCACCGTCGGGGCAGGTACAGAGAGAGCAGGAACGATCTCCTCGCATTGATCAACTCTCATAAGATCGATATCCCTTACCGAACTCTCTTCGCGACGAGCCAAAGCAGCCAACTCCGGCTCGCCTTGTTGGAGCCGCTTCTGCTGATTCTCCATGATTACTCAAGAATTCGAAATATCTATGAGCAGTACGTGCAGATCAATCAGTGAAGGAGAAACCCTAATCTGAGGTTCTTTGGGGATTTTGGCGATGATGATGGAGAGTATGGGTGATGTGTTGAGAACGAAGACTAGTGGGGAGAAAAAATAAAATGGACTTTTGTTTTCGCTTTTTTTGCCTACTTCTTCTTCTTACATCGCTTATGCCTCCATTTTAAAGAAAACAAATGTTACACTTCTTTCTGCTTATAGAAAATTTTTTTTATTTTTTTCAAAAACAGTATTTCTGCTTCTAGATTTTATTTTCCATATATATCACTATTTCCAGATTTCAAATCAAATTTCTAAAATATAGTGTTAGATTTTCTAAGTTAACGTTGTTAATTTGTTATGATTCTGTTTTATAGAAAAAAATATCATGACTGTTTTCTGGCTGTAGATTTTATTTTCTAAGTATATACAACAATTTCTGGATTTCAAATTAATTTCTAATTTTTTATTAAGGGTAATAAATTTTTTATTTTAAGTCAAACCATATGCGATTGCTCCACTTGGATTTCAAATTAATTTTTCTAATTATAATGTTGGATTTTCTAGGTTAAACTTTCAATTACATTAACTGTAAAAAAAAAATTTGAATATAATATATAGTTTACATAGTAACAAAAAACAAACAAAGAATCAACTAACGAGCTGTCTCAAATTATTTATAGGCTATGTTCAATTTTTTATTAAATGTGTATATTTAATATGATATAAATGTTTTAAAAACAATTAGGCCCTAATTCATATGTGTACTTACAAAAAATTAAGAATTTTTTTTAAAAAATGCAACTCAGCAATCAAGCATTGATAATAGTCAAATATTGTGTCTCGAATTTAAAATGTTTAAAGTACTTCCTATTATCTTTAAATTTTTTTCAATTGTAGGTAGGCCTTTGTACCACTATTGGGCATTGTTCACGTGCATGTTATGCCTTTTGTTATAACATTTCGAAGTAGATTTACTTCTTTTTTTTTTTTTTAATAACTAGGAAATAATCCGGGTTTTTACCACCCGACTAATCTTTTTCAAAGTGAGCATAGTCGTCAAATAGTTCACTCATCGAGTTTTCAAATAGATCTAAAACATGACACCATTTCGATTGACCAAATGAAAATAATTATATAATTCTTTTGATGATTTTATTTTTTTACAAATCGATACGATAAATACGAAAACTCGCATCATCTTATTTTGAAACATCTTTAATATAGTTTTAGTGTAACCATGAAGGGTCTTCATTGATAGATATGTTTAATTTGTTATGCCACTATCGATACACTTAGTCTTGAACCATGGTTTTTTTAAGACAACTTCTTATTCAACTTAAGAGATGCATGTTTGTGATCACATATGTACTTCATTTTAGATCTATATATCATTCGTTTTACACTGATTTGCTTTTTTGTCATCGTAAAAACATCAACATAATTGTTGTGGATAGCAAATTGATTATTCCTATCTTTATTTTTACACGATAAGAAACCTATAATCGTACATTGACCATCAATCTTCAATCCATTTACATTAATCCCATAGAAATTTTATAAAATTGATGCATATCCATGGAAACCTTTTTGTATCAAATCCATTATTGCAAAATAAGCATCAACTTTGTTGGAACTTGGAAATCGTCAAATATAAAAAAATACCGGTAATAATAAACATGATAATTAAATATTGGTTATTCATCAGAGAAGCACTTCCAATATAAAAGAGATAAATTATATATCTGAATTCTGAAGCATTCTAAACACAAGAATATTCGAAATCGTTACACCGCTAATGCATAAATAGAAAAGAAAGACAACACCAACGAGATATATATTCAAGACTCCACCAATCAAAAATACAATTATTAGAAATGTAGAAAAAACAGTTATTAGAGATGTCGTATCCTTTTCTCACTCTTTGGGATGTACATAATGAAGATTTATTACTACTTTTTTTTTATTATTATTATTATCATCATCATCATCATCATCATCATCATCATCATCATCATCTAAACTGTGAAGGTGATATATGGTCTTAATCTATTTGTAACTATATATTTGGTCGTTTCTTTTATGATATATGGTCTTAATCTATTTGTAAATTTGAATAATTTTTGTACTAGTATGTGAACATTGTTTGCGGCAGAATTGGACTATGCTGGTACATAGGTTTTCTGGTTTTGATTTTACTATTTCGATGATAATAAATCGTCTATATCATTTTTTTTTGGTAACTAGTCTATATATCATATGTTATCTGCATGTTTTAAATGAAGTTGAAAAATCAAAAGTATATTCGTTGTTTTGGGATTCAAGTCAGCAACAAATCATTTTGTATCAAAAAGATTCGTTTTGTGATTTAAATTACAACTTTCAATATGTATTTCTTATTTTTTAGTAACGTCTTGAATTTTTTTTTTAGAATTTCTAGTCCGATGTAGAATTTCAGTTAGGTTTAGTTTCTAAAGATTTATGGTTGTTTTTAAGGGCTGGAGTTAAGAATTTAGGTAGGAATACATCAGGGTGATCATCTATTTCCGTATTTATTCATCTTATACGTAGATGTTTTATTCCACTTAATGACTAGAGCAATGGTAGAAAGAAGAATTCAAGGTCTGAAAATAAGTAATGAAAGTCCAGCAGCTAACCACTTACTTTTTGCTGATGATTCTTTTTTCTTCTCACTTGCAAATCTGAAATCAGGCAGATGAATCAAGTACGTTCTCTCTCTTTATGAAGCTGCGGCTGGACAATATGTTAACTTGAGAAAATCAGCTATAACATTCGGAAATCGCGTCAAAGATTGTGTTAAAACACAAATGCAAAGATTACTTGGGATCCATAATGAAGGTAGAGGAGGAAAGTATTTAGGATACCAGAACAGATTGGGGAAAAATTATATATATGTTTCAATATATTCTCGATAAGGTCAAGGCAAAGATACAAGGTTGGGATAAGAAATTTCTCTCTCATGGTGGTAAGGAAATCCTCCTCAAATCAGTTACAACCTCAATGCCAGTTTATTCTATGAACGTTTTCAAACTTCCTAAATGCATTTACGAGGAAATCAATGGAATTCTGACTCGATTTTGGTGGGGTAAAAAAATGATACAAAAGGGATGCATTGGTTTGCTTGAAAACGCTTAAGCATATACCAAAAAAAGAAGGTGGATAGGGCTTCAAGGATTTTGAAAGTTTCAATTTAGCTCTATTAGGCAAACAAATTTGGAGAATACTACATTTTCCTAATTGTCTGATGGCTAAAGTCTTTAAAGGAAGATACTTCGCAGAAAAAATATTCTAATCGCAGGAGAAGGAAAAAAAAGTTCTTACTGTTGGAAATCTCTCCTACAGGGTCGAGAATTAGTGATGAAGGGACTGAGATTCAATATTGGAAATGGATTGACTGTTAGTATGTGGATTAATCCTTGGTTAGCTACATAACCTCCACGTCCACCACAAGCAATACACGCCGAAGTAGAGCACTGCCTAGTTAAAGATATGATAACAGAGAATCGGGAATGGAATGAGGAAAAAATACGAAGTTTGGTTGTCGAAGAAGATGCAAACCTCATAATGTCAATGAGAATTAAAGCTCATGGCATTAAGGACTTTATGGGCTGGCATTACAATACCTCATGTATCTACACCGTGAAATCTGCATACGGGTTGGCTACTCACCTGCCTAATACGATTCGACAATAATCACACCTTCTGAAAATTCATTTCTCAAGACAAAAATCTGGAAACAAAAAACATCTCCAAAATTGAAGCACTTTTTATGGAAAATGATCTCCCAAGCATTACCGATTGGAGACTGCTTACGAAGGAGACATGTTACTCGTAATTCCGAATGTCCGAGGTGCCTACAACATGAAGAAACAACGACTCACCTCTTCTTTGAATGTGATTATGCACAAACTATATGGAGGGGATCATGATTTCCAAATCTGAGTATTTTGAATCCAACACAACACTTAGAGACTAAAATCGAAGCATTGGTCACTAACAATTCATCTATGCTTTTACACGTTTATCAGTTTCCACTATGGATTCTTTGGCGTATTTGGAAAAGTCAAAATATACTTGTTCATAAAAAAATAAAATCTCCTGGAAACAATCCTTACGATGGGCTCAGGATGATGTACGCGAGTGGATGGACACACATGACTTTGTTGAAGAACAAAATAAACAGCACAAGCCTCCTATTCAGATCAGACCGTGCCAGCTCAGCATATGGGAACGACCAATGACGGGTTGGATTAAATGCAATTATGATGGTTCTTATGCTAAAGAAATAAGATTTTCACAAGCAGGTTGGGTAATCCGTGATGAAGATGGAATTTATTTAGGAGCAGGACAAGCAAAACATATGGCGGCACAAAATGTTTTAAAAGGTGAGATTCAACCTTTGATTATGACAATGTAAAATTATTGGACAAAGGACTAAGACGGTTAATCTTTGAAAGAGATTGTAGAAACTTGATAGACCTACTCAACCGACAGACGCTGAACTTTGGAGTTTACAATTGGGTTAAAGAAGTACGAGAATGGAGCAAGATATTTGAAGATCAAATTCACATAGACACCAAGAAGTATCAATGAAGCGCAGATATATTATCAAAACTAGTGATACGTGGAGATGATATGTAAGAATTTTATCCGCTTGTTCCCCGTATCATAACAGATGTATTACACAATAACTATATTTATTTGTAATAATATCCATAAGTTAAAAAAAAAAAAAACTTAGATAGGATTTAGGTTCAAATTTAGAACAATGCTTTTGCGTATAATATTGAGAAATGTATCCAAATAACATTGTATTATATGTTTTGTAATCAATTTGTTTTGAAAACATAGAATAGTTATTTTTTTTTAAATTAAGGAAATACACTATTTTTGGATTTATGATTTAGAATTAAAATTTTAGGGTTAGGGTTTAAAATTTCGGATTATGATTAGTTTTTGGATTTTGGTTTTAATTTATATTGTTTGAAGAATAATTACTATATAACATATCATTTTATTTAAATAGAATATAAAGCATGCTATTTTATGTTATATTAAGTATTGAACTAGAACATGGTTGAAAAACACTTTAATATCCACTGGATACATAAGTTTAATGACATCTTTTGCTTAAATACTATATAAATCTATTCAGAAAAAAAAATCTAAAAAAACTCTCCATTTACTTTTTACAATCGTTCAATTTACGTCTAACGAAATTTTAAACATTAGTCATATATAAGTATAACGAGTGGAGGTTTTTTTTTTAGTCAAAAAATGATAGGAGTTTTTTTTTTTTTTGGTATTAGATTTTGGGGCTGCTTGGTGTTTGGTTGTAAGGACAAAAGTTTTTAAAATCAAAAAAATTCCAAACATGCTTATACTTCTTTTTTTCTTTTTAAACCCTCAGCTACCCATTTCTCTTTTTTTTATTTTATAAACTTTTTTTTTATAAGATACGTTGGAGAGACTTTTAATTTTTTTAAAGTCACAGTTTTTATTTTAAAAACAAAAGTTTTTAAAGTATAATATTTATGTATTTCAAATTCATCAAAGATCTTATTATTTTAAATGAGTAATAAATAATTTTAGGTTTATTATGGTATAGGTGGCAAATATTAATTGGTAATATATTGGTGATCAGCGGACAGGTCAACAGCCCAAGCCCGACCCGTTTAGCAAAAGTTTTCATAAAGAAATGCACCAGAGGAGCTAAAAGCATCAATGAGAAATTTTGAAAAATTCATAAAAGATCCCTATACCACATATTTTTATCTAATTAGTTTAATTTTTTTATAATTTAAAATTTAACCAAATAACTAAAATATATTTAAAATATTAATAATATATTATCGAGAGACTCCCACTAATGATCTAAGCCCGGCTTATTCATCAGAAATTCTCTTCATCTTAAACAAAATACACTTTTTAATTTTTGTTTTTGTGCGTGAAGCAAGAAGAAGAAAAAAATTGTTCTCCTCCGTCCAAGAAACCGATCCATACATGAAGGATTACTCAAAGATCGGTGATAAGTTGGCGATGCAGAGAGCACGACGACGATGCGAAGGCACCGCCATGGGCGCCACCGTCTTCGATCTCCGACCCGGCGTCGGCATCGGACCTTTCTCTATCGGTATGCGATTGTCTCAGAGATTTCTGCTGCCTTTCTTTAGTTTTGGAATTCGATAATTAGTTTATCATCTACCCTGCGTCGATTGGACTTGGAAGATGGCAATCGATTCGCGATCGGCGATTGCGTGTTGGTTTGGGAATTCCGTGATAACATATCTCTGGGGTGGAAACTCGATAAATAGCTGCTGGATCATCTTTAGTTTTAGCAAACGTTGTGTCAGTTGTTTTAGTTCATTAGCAAATTGTGGTGTTGTTTCAGGAATGCCAATCTGTGATGCATTTTCTCAAATAGAGCAGCAACCGAACATATATGATGTTGTCCATGTTAAATACTACGACGAGGTTTGTGCTAATTCACTCACTGCTTATGGTCGCCACTTCTTTCATCTTGTTTTTGTCTTGGAATTTTCTAGGATCCTCTGAAATTGGATGTTGTTATTAGCTTTCCGGATCATGGGTTTCATCTTCGGTTTGATCCCTGGTCTCAGGTACTACTCTTTACTAGATGATGCTGTGGTTCGTACTTCTCTTTTATACAACTAACTTCACTGCTTTACAAACTATTGTGTTTCAACTATTCAAGAGTGGAAAATGATATCCTCATGTTTACCTGTAATTCGGAATATCCTTGTTTTGACTATTTTTTAGTGGAATAAACTTTTTTAGTCTTCTCTTGTTTGTGAAAGACTCTCTAGTTTAGTTCTTCCAATTTTGTTTGCAGAGGTTACGCCTTGTTGAGATATATGATGTCAAGCGGCTTCAGATGCGCTACGCCACTTCTATGATTGGGTGAGTCTAGCAGTTAAAATTTATGGTTTTGGTGTAGTTTACTGTTCTAACGACTGTCATTTGCTTGTACTTCAGGGGTCCATCAACTCTGGCCACATTTGTGGCTGTTTATGCACTTTTTGGACCGACCTTTCCTGGGATTTATGATAAAGAAAGAGGGATTTATTCTCTGTTCTATCCGGTGAGCAAGAAATAAAACTACGGTCACACTGTTTTTCCATAAATGTTTGAATTTGTTCTATCAATGTTAAACAAAATTTTAACTATGGCAGGGGCTATCCTTCGAGTTTCCAATTCCTAACCAGTACACGGACTGCTGCCATGATGGAGAAGGTATGTTCTTCTCCGGAATCCATAGAAATTATGTTTATGTTTTTTGTCTTGTCCAATATCTAACTTCTCTCATTTTATTCCCTCTTCTACAAAGCGGCACTACCATTAGAGTTTCCAGATGGCACCACACCAGTAACATGCCGGGTCTCTATATATGACAACTCCAGTGACAAAAAAGTTGGTGTAGGAAAATTGATGGATAGAGCTTCTGTCCCTCCTTTACCTCCTGGCAGCCTGTATATGGAAGAGGTTCATGTCAAGGTGTGTTTCAACATCTCTTTGTCTAACATAATTAGCAGTTAGCCCCCTCCTTACTCTTCGCATGACTTTATTAAATATTTATGCAGCTTGGCAAGGAACTATACTTTACTGTTGGAGGCCAGCGTATGCCTTTTGGTGCATCACCACAGGTAAAGTTTGTACCTTGCCTTATATTGTACTTCCTCTTTGGAAATCATCATTTCGTGCTCCCTGCAGGATGTATGGACTGAATTAGGACGACCATGTGGTATCCACCCAAAGCAGGTGATTTATACTTGTTTGTTGTATATCGCGAACACATGCTTACATTAGCTTCTTTTACTATTTTGCTTGCATTATCTGTCTCTGTTCAATGCCCATTTGGACATTTGAATTTCTGCTTCTGAATTGTCCTTTGCTTTCCAGGTAGATCAAATGGTTATCCATTCCGCATCAGATCCACGACCAAAAACAACTCTTTGTGGTGATTACTTTTACAACTATTTCACTCGTGGTTTGGACATCCTGTTTGACGGCGAGGTAGGCAACTCGTCAAATAGAGTTAATATGTTCCCTTCATATGTTTTTCTCTCCATGACTCTACCTTTTCTACAGACTCACAAAGCTAAGAAGTTTGTTCTTCACACCAACTATCCTGGTCATGCTGATTTCAACTCATACATAAAGTGCAACTTTTCGATCTCTGGTAAGCGATGCAAATAATAGCAGCTTCATGTTAGTTAACTATGCTTTATTCAGATATATGCGGTGTCTTATTTTTCAACTTTTCAGTTGGAGAGGTTGAGGTAGAATCAAACAGAGGTGGAAACCAGATCACTCCAAGAACGAATTGGGAGCAGGTTAAGGTAAATTAGTTTCAGAGCAAGGTGGTACATGCATAAAAATTGATAGGAAGCTAGTCTATGTTAGGCCTTGACCAATTTCCCCCTGAGATGTTTTAGTGATGTAAAATCTCTTGACCAACCCTAAAGCATTTCTCATGAAACCTGGCTTTCACCTTAGGAAATACTCGGGGAGTGTGGCCCAGCAGCTATTCAGACACAGGGCTCAACTAGCAACCCTTTTGGATCGACATACGTGTATGGCTATCAGAATGTTGCTTTTGAGGTGAAGCATTTTGTTAAGTAACCCTAATTTAGTAGTTGGGATCCTTGTTATTTATATGCAGATTGTTAAACGAAACATTAATATTTGCAGGTGATGAAGAACGGTCATATAGCCACTATAACTCTGTTCCAGTCATGATGAGTATACCGTTGAGGTATGCCCTTACTAATTCTTCAATTTCCCCGTAGACATTTGTATTGCAATGTTCATGTGCTTTTACTGTCTGATTCTGTAGAATAAACTGGGGTGTCTCAAATTAGTTATCCTCTGTTGTATGCTGCTGCACGAAAGACTCCTCTCGATCAACCAATGTCTTTGTAGGGGCTTTTATGCTTTGGGTCGAGAGGCTATCTTCTACCAGACTCTGTAAATCTAACGTCAAAAAGCTGCTAGCTATCGATATTACCAAAAAATTACAAATGCATGAAACAAACGTTGTACAGTTGTTTAGTTGATATCAAGTGTTGTTATATGATAACAGTTCATTACGAGTCGAAAAACAAAAAAAGAAATAACAGTTCTCTATGGTTAATTCTATTGTTTCAGACTATGTGAGTATATATTAGAGATGTCAATCGGGATAGCCGGTCCGAAACCCGTAAAATCCGCATATATTTGAGTCCGGTTCGGCTCGAAAAGAAATCGGGCCTATATTTCAAAGTCTGGACAGGGTTTTAGGACTTTTCGGGTTTTTTCGAGTTTTTCTTTACAAATACAAAAGTTCACAATTCTCAAATGAATAATTAAAACAAAATATTTACAAAAATAAATCTAAATTGAAATGTATTATATCAAATCCAATTAAATTTAAAAGCAAAAATTTGACAAAAAAACAAATAAAATTCAAATAAATTGTATTACCAAATAAAACATAAAATCAAATCTAGGTAATAGAGTTTATATTAGAATATCATTCATCGTATTCTAAATCCTCATCACCATCAAGAGATACAAAAAAATATAATAATAATAATATTAAGTTTTAAAATGTATAAATCATATAGAAATGTCATTGAAAGTCTATAGATAATGATTCTAAAAAAATGAAGTAAATATGAATGAATGATATTGGTACATGGATCACGAAATGTATTGAAAATATGTCAAATTATTATTTTTAGAAAGATAAATGTTGAAATCAAATCTCTAACTAATTAAAATGTAAAGTTCCGGGCTTTTCGGACTAGTCCGAGTCCGTTCGGGCAAAAACCCGAAAAATACATTAGCCCGAAAGGCCCGATTTTTTTCAGACTTATATTTCTAGATCTGAACCCGCTGTTTTTCAGGGTCGGGCCGGGCCTAATTGACACCCCTAGTATATATATCCATTTAATTGATGAATATCTGGGCTCAGTTGAAAATTTTTAAGATTAAAAAAAGACATTGGAAAAAAACTCCGTCGCCGGGACTTGAACCCGGGTCTCTCGGGTGAGAGCCGAGTATCCTAACCAACTAGACTACGACGGAATTGTTGACAACGTTGTTTACTTAAATTAGTATTATTAAAAAACATAGCTGGAAGGATTAAGGAGCGTACCTCTTCTTCTATCCGTTGCGAGCAGCGTTTAGTGGAAGGTTCGGGGAGGGAAAGGGGAAACTGGTTGTGTGGATTGTTTTCATCGGCGATACGTCTCTTCTCCTTTGGTACTCTTAAGTCCTTTTGAGTTTGTTTTTGTCCTCTTTTGTTTCGAAGCTTCTCCCAATTTATTGTATTAAGAATTGGCTTTTGCTTCAATCCATGGGGATGCGAGAACTTGTACTTTGAAATATGCCGAGTTCTCTTCAGTTTGTTCAACTCTTCGACTTTTTATCTGCGCGAATTGAGCATAGTAATTGTGCAATTGGTTTCGCCACGGTTGTTTAGGGTTTTTGATTTTGCTTTATTGGTTTCATGATTTAGGGATTGAATTGAGCCCCCGGTCGTTTTTGCCAGAGATGAGTGCGTCCGGGTTAACTGTTACTCCGCCCAGATTTCACCTTCGATGGCGTTCAGATCGTTTTGGTACATCTCAGAGAAGCTCTCAAGCTTTTACTCTTCTTGGCAAACCGAATCGTCGAGATGCAGCTTGGCCTGTTCTTCAAAGGTAGTTTTTTTGTTCTTGTTGGATTAAGCATATGCTACTTCTTTCTCATTGTTATCTGTAATGGTTTTCTCTTCGGTGCTGCTGCGCAGGACTTGTTTGGCGCTTCCATCACAAAGAAACAATGCTATGATCGTCCGTGCCATGAGTGCTTCCTTTGGTGATATGGCAGACGATTCAACTGGTAAGTACATCATTCTAGGTTAAGCTTTCTAGTAACGGGCACGGACTGATTATGCATTATCTCTGGGTTATACTTGTAAATGGTGCTTCTGTCTTCCTTAGAGGTGATAGTTAAGGTGCTTTTGAGTTGAAGTTGTTGTCAGTAAATGAAGCAAGCAACGCAATGCAATGCATAATTCTTAGTTAAACTTAAAGCTTCACAACGATGACTCAAAGCAAAATGACTAATGTTCCCTGCTACTTCCATAGGTTCAGCTGTTTTTCCTCGGATCAATGTCAAAGACCCATACAAACGGCTTGGGATAAGCCGGATGGCCTCCGAGGATGAGATTCAAGGCGCGAGGAACTTTCTCATTCAGCAGTACGCGGGTCACAAACCCAGCATTGACGCAATCGAATCAGCTCATGACAAGATTATCATGCAGAAATTCCATGAGAGGAAAAACCCCAAGATCGACATAAAGAAAAAGGTCCGCCAAGTGAGGCAGTCCAAAGTTGTCAACTTTGTTTTCGAGAGATTCCAAACTCCTCCAACTGCGTTCCTTGTCAAAACCGCAGTCACGTTTGCAGTTCTCGGCGCTCTAACAGTCTTGTTCCCTACAGAAGAAGGGCCGACTCTGCAGGTTTTGTTATCAGTTATATCTACGTTTTACTTCATCCACCAAAGGCTGAAGAAAAAGCTCTGGTCTTTCCTTTACGGGTAATAAGCAAGCTAATCATAATCGCAAAACCTTTGGTACCTTATTGATTTGAATTCGCACCTGATCAGGATGACATTGTGAAACAGGACCGGAGCTTTCATCTTCTCGTGGCTGGTTGGGACCTTCTTGATGGTATCTGTGGTCCCGCCATTCATCAAAGGACCAAGAGGTTTCGAAGTCATGTCTTCTCTCTTAAGCTACGTTTTGCTTTGGGTGGCTTCGAGCTACCTTCGGTAGCATTCTAGCTCTGTTCTTTCCCCTTTTTGGGTCGCAAATTCTCAAGTATTATCTCGGATATATGAAAACACACAAAAAGAGAAATTGTATCATCGTCATGTGGCATAGAGAGAGAGAGAGAGAGAGAGAGATTTTGTTCTTGAAGTTGTTACTTTCGCTGAGATCTCACTATCTTTCACAGCTCAATTTCCAAGTCGTGTCTTGCGCTTGCCGGCTACTTCATTCATGTCCCGCGATAGAAAATTAGAAATTGTTTTTTCTCGAATTTAGATCAGTAAAAATATGTTGGGACGGGACTGGACAGGAATGGAAATTCTCTCAACCCAAAAGTCTAAAGTTCTTTACAAATTTTGCTTTCATGAATGCGATTCTTCAACCACAAAATTCTCCGAGATTCATAACCTCCTAAACAGTAAACACCTTTGAAGAATAGAAGGTAAATGTCGTTTTTCTTACAGGTAATCGAGCAGCAACTGAAATTGCTTTAAGTGTGACAAGAGACCATCGATATCAATCTTTTATTGTAAGAGAGGGTCCTTCTTGGCTCAAAGTCCTGCTTGATTCTGAGGTTGAATTGTGTGAAGGAATGGTTTCGATGACTGGTTCATTGCTGCTCAAACTCAATGTATGTTTGGTTCTAATTTCTGGTTCCAAAAAAAAAAAAAAAAAAAATGGTTCCGGGCTTCTTGTATGGGTTCAGTGTTTGAGCTTTTTTTTCGGGCTACCTATTAGTACTTCTAATTTGTAACCATAAAATTGCATTTTCAGCGTTAAAACGAAAAACAAAACAAAAACAAAATTTGCTTCCAAAAATGAGTGAAAAAACTTATTTATGAACAAAAAAATACAAATAAAAACAGCATTAGCTTCTCCAGCTCCTGGTCCGAACGGATTCACGGCAGGTTTTTATCAAAAATATTGGGATACGGTCGGGCCTGCAATTGTTAAGGAAGTGCGTTTGTTCTTCGAAAAAGGAGATTTCAACAAAGAATTGAATCATACTAATCTCTGTTTGATTCTGAAGCCGGAGATTCCATCAACAACTTCCGACCAATCAGTCTTTGTAATGTCATTTACAAAATAATCTCCAAAATTCTGGTACAAAGATTGAAAAAGGTGCTTCCTTCTATCGTTTTGGAAAATCAAGCGGCTTTCACTACATGACGTTTCAGCACAGACAACGTATTCATCGCACATGAGGTTCTTCATTCGTTGAAAATATAGAAATGATGTGTGACGTCATATATGGCTGTAAAGACAGACATTAGTAAAGCATATATGTGACCGTATTGAATGGAGATTTTTAGAACATGTATTACGGAATAAAGGATTCAATAAAAAATGGGTTACATGGATAATGCAATGTGTGACAACAGTGTCATTTTCTGTTCTCATCAAAAAGGACTCCGACAAAGAGATTTGTTGTCGCCATACCTTTTCATCCTTTGTTCTGATGTACTGAGCTCTTTAATAACCAAAGCGGAATAAAGAGTCAGAGTTAGCAGTGGAGGATAGGCGATTTTTCATATGCTTTTTGCAGACGATTCCATGTTTTTCTTAAAATTAAAATAGTATTTGGTTAATGAAGATATTTGAAGAGTACGGTACGAGTTCCAGCAAGGTGATTAATTTAGAAAAATCGGCAATTACATTTAGATGCAAGGGAGAGTATTCTGAAAATTCTGAATATTGGTGGGGGAGGAAAGTATTTGGATGCAATTCGCTCGTAAGAAGAAAAAGATGTTGCAATGCCGGTGTACTCGATAAATTGTTTTCAGTTACTAATGGAAGTTTGCTCGGAAATAGATTTCACAATTTTTGTGGGGATCAAATAATGATGCTCGGAAAATAGTTTGGGTATCCTGAAAGAAGATGTCAGTTTCAAAAAAAGAATGGAAGATTGGGATTTATAAGAGATCTTCATCGATTTAACCAAGTCTTATTAGCAAATCAGGCATGGAAACTAATGAGACGTCCAAACAGTCCCGACTTCTTAAAGCGAGATACTTGAAAGATGGAAAGCATGTGAATTGTTACGTAAAGGATTGCAAGTCAGAATTGGCAATGGAGAGAGAGCACAATGGTTGATAAACAGCAATAGGTCTGAATATTAATTTATCAATGGTTGATAAATAGCGAATTAGTTATCTGAGAATATTAGTTTATACCAATGACTTTGTCAACATTCTCATGTGCCGACGTCTCATTATAATAATGAAGGCTGCATGGTTTTGTCCGTAGCCTCATCATGTGCAAATTGTGCATGGCCCTCTTTATTTATTTCCGTGTCTAATGTTATGTATATCTCTCCCATATAACACTTTTTAGATAAATATATATATATATATATTTTTTCTGACCTCACGATTAAATATTTTTTTTATTAATCAACAGGAATAAATTTATTTGCAGTGTCCCTTCCAAATTACTGACCGTTATAAAATTTGGCTATCATCAAAAGTTGAATTATAAATTCGTGTATTTAAGATGTATATTAAGATAAAGTATACTAGATTGGTTTAACGTCGACGACTGAAGGTATTAGTCTTTTAGACGATATTTGCATTAAACCATTTTATGTGCTTGAGATGTAAGTAAGAAAAAGCAAACGCACATCGGCGCATGCCTACATGTGCTCTGCTTTTATATTATTTTATTTACATTAACTTATCAAAAAAGTGAACTCAAATCTTAAAAACGAGAAGAATGTAAATATGACAATATGTGCTGGGACAAATCATTGCCTGCAAAATCATGTAATTACTTTTGTGGTTGTGATGTGATGTGATGTGCCATTGAGACCGAAACAATGTGTGTTCTTCATAATAAGTGGTTAGGTTAATGTTGTGATTAGCTTATAAAAATAATTTGGATTACAAATCATTATAAAATTGGTTCCTATGTTATCTTCTTGTGTATCATGGGCATTATCGGTTTTAGATAATAATTTTTTAAAAATGATACGGTTTAAACACATTTATCAGTATTTTTGTAAAATATATGGGTAATCTTAATTGGATAATCTCCGTAGTGGGATAGATCGTGTTCCGCTACGAAGTCTTCATTTCCAAAATCTGAGGAAAGCGATCCAATTTGGTATGAAAGTGGTATCAAACCATGGAGAGTGTATTGATCGGCGAATATGAGATCCCGGAAAATGGAAATTAGTATGGAAGGAACGATGCTTTGGCGTCAAAAATGATAGTCGGAGGTTTTGGGATCTTAGTTCGATTTTTTTCAATGATTTTACTCTGTTGGATATGGCGTTCATCCACCATGGAAACCGCCATGGAGGAGACGAGGTTTTTGAGCGAAAGATGTAATCTCTTTGTTGTATGGCGACATTCGTATAGTCGTTGATAATTTGTAATCTCAAGTCTTTTATCTATCGAAAGAATCAATAAATTGAGTTCTTTTTCGAAGAATATTTTTAGCTCTTACTTGGAAATATGTCAATGATATACAACATGAGAAAAGATGGATCCTAGATAATAAAAATCGCATTAGATCAAATGCGATTATGAGGAAAGAAAGTGTGGACATTCTAGCAAAAAAAATATCGGAGAAAAGAACCGTTAAAATCTATTTTCGTTGTTTTACTGTTTAATTTTATGTATTATTTTTTTTACGTAGCTTGATTTTTATATTAATAAAGATAGATGTTTAAAAAACAAAAAATCTTAATTGTGCCACACTTTTTTGGCATATATATTAATTAATGATGATGAAAAATGGCAATTTGATTATGGCCAAGAAAACAAAAAAAAATGGCAATTTGGCAACACATTAAATCAGAGGAGCTGCTCCAAATCTGCAACTTTTCTTATTTAATAATAATCTCAATAATTTTATGATTTATCAGAGCCATTTAGGGACGAAATAATATTTAACTATAAGGTGCTCCAATTTAATGCTTTCTTTAGCGCGCTAATATAATTAGGCTAATCCCCTAATTAACCAATGAAGAAGAAAAAAAGAGATTAACGATTAACAGCTCCGCAATTCCCCTTTTTAAATACCTGATTTATCGCTGTAACAAGCGAAATAGGTCGACCCAGAATCTCTGGTTTCGTCCGATCTCCTCCTTCCTTGAGATCGTTTTCTGGTCATTTCCTTCGTCGGAACACCGTGGTGCTCCGCATCGTTCACCGTCGCTTCCGCCATTGTTCTTTCATCTCGCGTTTGGTCTCCTTAGCGGATTCAGAGACATCCGGAGTCACAACGGTGTCGCAGGTTAGAATTTCGTCGATTGTTCCTAATTACCCTGCCGGATTTTGTTTCTTAATTGACCACCGTGTCACGAGTTCGTGTTAATGCTTTGAATTAGAACTAGGCACGATGTTTGAATTTTTGTGGTTTTGGTTTTGAATTTTCCGAGATTCGTCGATTTGAAGTTCCAGTGTGAGACTGTGAGCCGGTGAAAGGGAGATTTTGGGCTCCTAGCCGAAACGTAGGTTCACGTTCCGGCGACGCATGTCACACTATATATATTGGAGGATTTTTTTTTTTTTTTTTTTTTGTGGGTACAGTTGCGGCGAATTCTTTATTATTGTTACTTCCTTGGATCTTACGGCTAAATTTGTGTTGGATTTTTTTTTCCATTGTTGTTTCTCGGAGGTAGGTGTAAGTAGTCAAAGCTCTGTTTCGTCACTGCACATGGAGATGCTAAAGATTCTTGGCTCCAGATCGAACATTCTGCAGAAACGGCTGTGAAATCCTTTCGATAACATCAAATCTCCGAAGGTAACTGGTTTTTTTTCTTTCGCAAGTGCTTTCTTTGTGATTTTAGGGAATAAAATATAAGCGTAGGCTTGAAACGTATGCAACATGCAAGGAAGACTCTTTGACAGACTGTTTAGAAACGGGGACCATTGCAGAAAACACCAAATCCTCTCCAGAAGTATTATATGAAACTTTCGTTTGTTTATGTCTCAAATAATGATGAAAAAGAACCACGTTTTTACTGATTTCCCACGTTTATTTGGATAGAGACAATGTTCTTTTGCCCGAGACATGGAATTTAGACAAGTTCATAATAAGTGGAGTCATGATCTACAATGATTGAGTTGCCCTTCATAATTCCCTCTCTCCCCCCTCTATATATATATATGACATTGCTGTTGTCTTCGTCCTGGTTTCTTTTGGGGTAGGATGATGGAAGGGAAGTGAGGGATGGAGATGGCTACAGGAGAGGATCAGATGCAAAGATCGAGCGAGAGGGAAGAGAAGATATTTGTTTCTGTTCGTCTGAGGCCATTAAATGTGAAAGAAAGGGTAAGAAATGATGTGGCAGATTGGGAGTGTATCAATGATGAAACAGTCATATACAGGAGCCATCTTTCCATTTCCGAGCGTTCCATGTACCCCACTGCGTACACATTTGGTAAGACTCGCTTACTTTTGCAGCTTCTTGATCAAAGGTAATCCTTAATTCTATCTTGCTGAGCTTTCCTATGCCTCTAGACAGAGTGTTTGGCCCCGAGTGTTGTACTAGGGAGGTGTATGATCAAGGGGCGAAAGCAGTGGCTCTCTCTGTTGTTAGTGGGGTTCATGGTAAGGCTGTCTAGTACTGATTTTTAGTCTTTATCCACTGTGGCTCATGTTTGATCCAAATTTCAACTGGTTTCAGCTAGCGTCTTTGCATATGGGCAAACAAGCAGTGGAAAGACATACACTATGAGTGGAATTACTGATTACGCATTGGCCGATATATATGATTACATTGAGAAGGTAAAGTTAACAATATTATAGACTTCATAGTACTCTTACCACATTAATTCCAGTTCATTCACTAAATGACGCCCTTTTCGATTTTTTTGTGTGTTTTCTGCAGCACAAGGAAAGAGAATTCGTTCTGAAGTTCTCAGCCATGGAGATCTATAATGAGTCTGTACGAGATCTCTTGAGTACAGACATTAGTCCACTCAGAGTTCTAGATGATCCTGAGGTAAAAGTTGACACTGGCACCTTATGGAATCGGTTATGCATACCCTCACACATACCCTCACTTTGCTGGTCATTTGCTTTTTGACAGAAAGGGACAGTTGTTGAGAAACTCATGGAGGAAACTCTGCGGAACTGGAATCATTTTAAGGAGCTTTTATCAATCTGTATAGGTATTGATTTTCCAAACGTGTATCTAAATTAATACGTTTGATGTTTAGCACCAATTTGACTAGTATAATCTAATCATTGCAGCTCAACGACAAATTGGAGAGACAGCTTTAAATGAAGTTAGTTCCCGCTCTCATCAGATTCTGAGATTGGTAAGGCATTTTATTGGTTTACATTAGAGATTCAACGCTGCAGTCTTCAGGCTGATTTTTTTGGAACTTATTTCTGACTGATATGTTTTACAGACAGTTGAAAGCACAGCGCGTGAATATTTGGCGAATGATAAATTAAGTACACTCACAGCTACAGTGGTATGTACTTTTGAATCGTCCATCATGTATTATCCTCTTGATTATCCTGATGAAATAAATTCATAGATTAACTAATCATCCTGCAGAATTTCATTGATCTTGCTGGAAGTGAACGTGCTTCTCAATCATTATCAGCTGGCACAAGGTTGAAAGAAGGTGGTCATATAAATCGAAGTTTACTAACACTAGGAACTGTCGTTCGAAAGCTAAGGTTAGCCTGTGTAGCAGCTTTAGCTTCAATGAAATTACCCAATTGTGCACCTTAGTCTGCTCTTTATTATTTGAGTTTGTAAGTAAATTCCCTGTCTTTAAAGATGGTTGAGCAGATTTCCATTGCTTTGATAGTTGAGTTCTCAAGCTGAAACATATGACTTTTACCTAGTACTACTGTTTTACAAAGTTATTAGCAGATTGTTGATATTAACATCTAATGTATGTATTGTCTTCGAGTGGCTTCCTTTTACATTACTAAATTATGTGGCTAGCTTAATGCAGTAAAGGAAACACTGGGCACATTCCATTCAGAGATTCAAAGCTGACACGCATACTTCAGTCTTCCTTGGGGGGAAACGCCAGAACTGCCATAATCTGCACCATGAGTCCTGCAAGAATCCACGTTGAGCAATCAAGAAACACATTGTTATTCGCAAGCTGTGCAAAGGAGGTGACAACAAATGCACAAGTCAACGTTGTCATGTCTGATAAAGTTCTGGTTAAACATTTACAGAGGGAGTTGGCTAAACTGGAGAGTGAGTTGAGAAGCCCTCGTCAAGCTCTTGTTGTGTCTGACACAACTGCATTACTGAAGGAGAAGGACATCCAAATAGAAAAGGTAATGCAATTTACTCCAATCAACCTATCAAGATATCTAAAAACTAGATGCAGTATGAGAGCTCACTTCCCTAATAAGTCTTTTGCATTACTGGGTAGCTGCATTCATACTGTGTAAAACTTTTTCATGATCCGTTCACTCTAGAAACTTTATGTTCTTTTCATAATTTACAGCTAAATAAAGAGGTATTCCAACTAGCACAACAGTTAGAGCGGGCTCATTCTCGGATTGAGGATCTCCAACAAATTATTGGAGAATCACCAAAAGAAGAGATATTATTATCAACAGACTCAGAACAGACAAATGTACGTCATTTTCATTTTTTAATATTACTGAAAGCATGAATAAACCCTTCAACTGCTTGATTTATAATCCCGTTTTGGTATTCTTACAGGTGGTTCTGGGACATCAATACCCAAAGCTGCGGGTGCGCAGTTCATGGGAATCTCTGAATATAACACCAGAAAGCCCTGTATCAGCTCAACCGTCCAGTATGATTTCCCCACAATCAACCGAGCACGGTTCTGACGAGAACGTCTTCCAGCTTTCAGACTTTAGGATATATTCTGGTGCAAGTAGTCCAGGCCAACAACATTCGTTTGTAACTCCTGGGAAATTCACGAAAGTTCGACTTAATATTCGTGGGGCAGAAAGTAAAAACCAACCGCACATTCACAAGGAGGAATCTGTAGATCAGTCTTGTGTTCAGGAGGAACGATTTTCTGAAATGGACGAACCAAGTGAGGTGGATTCGGAAGATACTTGCACGGAACTTCGATGCATAGGAACAGAGAGTCCCGGTATCATCATGTATCCAGAGCCAAACATGCTTCCAGACCGGTGTGTGGCTGTGAGTGCGCTACCAGTATGTGTACCAGATTCAAAGAACTTAAGACCGCCAACAGAAACTGAAGAAGAAGAAGGAGAAGAAAGAGTAAAGGAAGTCAGTGCTGTTTTTATCCAACCAAAGGAAAAAATCGAAGCCATCAAAGTCTCTCCACGCTGTGTTTTGTCACTAACTGACAAATCATTTCCTCAAAAGTCTTCTAGCCTACCGTCTCCTGAAAAGCCTTATACTTGGTATCTTGAGAGAGATTCGCAAACGGTAGGAGGCATGGGGCATACTAGAAGCCGAAGCTGCGGAACAAGCTTTGTATCGAGCTCTTCCTCTACATTGTATGAGTATGAGAGAGATGCTAACACACCACCAAGCTGGTGTCAGAAAGAAAGAGCTGAGAGCAACCTGAAACTGTCCAACATCAAGAGGGCGCCATTACCAAAGCATTTTAGCCGGACGAGCATGCCAGCAACTTGGTTCGAGAAAGACTTTAACCGCACCCAAAGAATTCCAGCTGCTTTAGATGGTGTTAATAAGAGAAAGTCATCACCGAATGAAACACAGGTGTCTCCCTCTGAAGCTCCTGTGTATGAGCGCCAGACAAGTGGTAGAGCTTCCATCAGGCAGGAGGAAGGTGAAGAGACTGCTCCTCAAAGGGACAAGCGAATCATTCATTTATCGGTTAGTTGTACTTACTTGGTCAAACAGAGCTTGCTTTTCGCTTACCTATACTTGATACGACCTTAAAATGTTGGTCTTTATCTTGAGGGCTATCAAATATGGCAGATGGAGGATATAGAGCAAAAATTCTTGGCTCTAAGATCATCAAAGAGTTTCAAGGATGCCGCGTTGGACCCTATACAAGACTATCTAACCATGCCATTGAACTGGCCGTTGGAGTTCAAGAGACTCGAGATAGAGATAATAGAGCTATGGCATGCTTGCAACGTTTCCATGGCACACAGAAGTTACTTCTTCCTTCTCTTCAGAGGAGATCAGAAAGATTGCCTGTACATGGAGGTAGAACTCCGTAGGCTCAAGTACATCAGAGAAACCTTTACCCACAATAACAAAGCTATTGAAAATGGACGCACTCTTACAACAATGTCCAGGTATATATTCATTCATACAGAAACACCTTGCGTTTCTTTGACAGTTTAGATCAAGAATGTATTAATTGTATGGGACGGGAAACAAAACAGCCTGAGGGCGTTGAACAGGGAGAGGTACAAGCTAAGTCAGCTGATGCAGAAGAAACTGACGAAAGAAGAGAGAGAGAACTTGTTCTTGAGATGGGGCATCGGGCTGAACACAAAGCACAGGCGGGTCCAGCTGGCGCATCTCCTCTGGTCCGAGAGCAAAGACATGGATCATGTCCGAGAGAGCGCCTCAGTTGTTGGAAAGCTCATGGGGTTCGTGGACATGGATTTGGCGTCCAAGGAGATGTTTGGCCTCAACTTCTCTCTTAAACCCCGTCCCAAGAAATCTAGCCTGTGGAAACGCAGTGTTTTGTCTCTCTCCATTTTGTAATTAAAGAGAAAACAAAAAAAAGGGTTAGAAATCAGAAATTCAATTGATTCAATGCTGAGTACTGGATTGAAAGTGATGTGGCTTCTGTGCAAATGTAAATTATGATTCGGGTCTGAGACTGAGAAGTCGGCGATCTCAAATGTAATTTCAAAATGCCAATTCGTCAAAATGTGTTGATATCAATCAAATGTAAAGTAAAAGAGTCAATTTTGTTTGAGACGCAACTTTGGGAGATACAAGACTAGAAGAACAGAGGATGTGCTTCCTTTTGCCCTTTTCATACAAAATTCACTGTCCTCAACTCAATTGAGGGAAACAAATTGGATAACTTAAGAAACAAAAAAAAACAAAAAGACGAAATTTTGAATTCTATAAAAGCAGATTAATGTAAAACTCCTCCCTCTTTGTATTGATCTCAATCAAGGTTGCTGCTGAGCATCCATGTAACCAGCATCCACAAGCACTTTCTCCCTCTTGGCAAGCTCAAGATCTTCGTCCACCATCATCTTCACCAGCTTCTCAAACCCTACTTTCGGTTTCCATCCCAACACTTCCTTTGCCTTGCTTGCATCTCCTTTGAGGTTGTCTACTTCGGTAGGCCTGAAGTACCTCTTGTCGATCTCCACATGATCTTTCCAGTTTAGTCCCAAGTACCCAAATGAAACCTCAAGAAACTCCTCCACCGTATGTGATTCCTCTGTTGCCACAACGTAATCGTCTGGCTTCTCTTGCTGCAACATCAGCCACATTGCCTCCACGTAGTCCCCTGCGAATCCCCAATCTCTTGACGCCTGCAGATTCCCGAGGAACAGCTTCCTCTGCAAACCCACCTTGATCCGTCCCAGGGCTCTTGTGATCTTCCTGGTCACGAAGTTCTCACCACGTCGCGGTGACTCGTGGTTGAACAGGATTCCGTTACAGGCGAACAGACCGTAGGCTTCTCGGTAATTGACTGTGTACCAATGAGCAGCGCACTTGGATGCTGCGTACGGAGATCTGGGATGGAACGGCGTCGTCTCCGATTGTGGAGGCGGAGTTGACCCGAACATCTCCGATGATCCGGCCTGGTAGTACTTGATGCTCCGGCCACTGTCGGTGGTGTGAGATCTGACGGCTTCCAGGAGACGGAGAGCACCAGTGGCGACTACATCGGCTGTGTAATCAGGGATCTCGAAGGAGACAGCGACATGAGACTGAGCGGCTAGGTTGTAGACTTCGTCTGGTTTGATCACGTCGAGCCAACGGCGGAGCGATGACGCGTCGGAGAGATCGGCGTAGTGGAGCTTCATCAGAGCCTTGTCCACGTTGTGTGGATCGATGTAGATATGGTTGATTCGCTGGGTGTTGAAATTCGATGATCGGCGGATCAGGCCGTGAACTTCGTAGCCTTTTCCGAGGAGGAACTCCGTCAGGTACGATCCGTCTTGGCCGGTGATTCCGGTAACCAGTGCTATCTTCCTCGGCTGCGACGGCATTTCCACGGCGGTGGAATCAGCGATGGGAGTGGTGGCGGATTCGGATCTGGGTCCGCTGTTTTCTGACGCCATTGATGGTTTTCGGATCTGTGTTTCGCGGTGGGTCAGAGGCAATACACGTCCGCTCTGTGTTGAATTGGGCTCTGAGTTTTTTGTTTTGGTTTAAATAAGACATAGACGGAGATGAAAGCTTGAAGACGAAGGGGGTATTTTGGTCAATTTTCGGGTAAGGAAAGAAGGCTATTTTGGTCAATCATCGTGGGTCTTTTATTTTCATTGCTGACTAATGCGATATTTTCCTATTTTACGCCTAACACGTTAATGGTTTACTTATTTTCTGGTCAAACTCATTATTGGTTTACTATAGAATAATCTAACGTCAAAATAAAGAAATTTCAAACAATTCAAATCGTATACAAACTGTATACAAAATTAGAGTTCTTAATATATTATATACCAAATTTGGTTTGAAATTTTTACTTGCATGTTTTAGCAATATATAAAATCTATCAAACATTAAAGTCTTAATATATTATATATACCAAATTTGGTTTGGTTTTGTTGAAACTTGAAAGGAAATTCTTATCATGAATGAGAGTTCAATTCTTATCATCATGAATGAGAGTTGTTAACTTGAACCGTAATGGTTGGATGTTGACTCACAACCCTATTCACAAGTCTCATTAGTTTTCGGTGTTTTTCGGTTCAAGCAGGTTTTTTGCGGGTGTGTCTTCGGGGAAGTTGTAGGCCTAGAATCTCAGTCGCTCATGGCAACTTTGTTTACAAGTCTCGTTAGCTCGTTGTGGCTTTCAGATCGTTCGATTTTCTTCTTCGAAGTTTGTTGTTTGTTGTCTCTCCCGTTTTGGTTTTTTCTGTTTTTTGTTATCGTCTGTCAAAAATCGATAATAAATCTTAACATGTTTACAACAATAAAAATCTTGAAATGGGTTTACTTATATCATATGGTTTGCTGAGTACGGTACACACATGGGTGAAAAGTATTGAGGTGGACGTGTGCACCACACAAAGAGCTTTTCCGAGAAAATAAAAAAAATCACATGAACTTGATTGATTTAGCATGGTTTTGTAATTATAGTTTATAGGCCTATGAAGTTGTTTCGTTACCTGAGGAGTTTATTGGGATATATTTTCTGTAAAGTATGTATGAATGAATTGTGTATTTCACATTTGTGCTGAGCACATATTTATACAAAAAGAGGATGATTACAAGAGTAATTACAGAATCATAAACAGAGCAATTACAGGGATTATAATATGAGTAATTACAGTGATTGAAATGAGACAAATCAGGGATTGAATTATCAATGCTCTTTCTCTTAATATGCCCCTTCAAGATGGAGGAGCTTTGGATACTCCAATCTTGGAAGAGAGATTAGAGAACGTCGCCCGAGTGGTGTAGACTTCTTCCGTTAAAGTGCCTTGGAGAAAGGCATTATTAACGTCTAATTGTTGTGGATTTTATCACGGGACTGAATGTTTCAGATACCAGGTTGTTGAGTGTAGCCTTTCGCTACGAGTCGAGCCTTATATCGTCGAACGGAACCGTCGGGGTTAAATTTGATTGTAAAAATCCATCTACAACCCACAACATTTTGAGCTTCGAGTGACCATGTGTTGTTACGGATGATAGAATTGAATTCTTCTGACATAGCTTTTCTCCATCGTGGGTCGGCAAGGGCTTGGCTACGGTTTTAGGGATTGTTTCAAGGGCTGGAAATTGTGAGGGTATATTTTGAGTTTGGTTTAGATATACCCTTTTTGGCTCGAGTAGTCATGTGGTTAGAGGTGGAAAATTTGCGGTGGTCTGTAAGGGAGGATTTGTGATGGTACAGATTTTAGTTTGCACGTTTGGAGGAGGAGAAAGGCAATTTTGAGAAGATGATGTTGTTGGGTTTAGAGGTGAAATGGGCTGGTTTTGGGAATTTGGTTCATGGGCTTGGATATTTTGGTTTCGAGATGAATGGGCTTGGGCCCACGATGGTGAAGAAGACAAAGCATTGTCGTTTTGTTGTTGTTGTTGTGCTGAGGAGGGATTATCTCCTCGTATACTACTATGTGGGAATTTTTAATCATCACTACCCTAAGTTAATCACAATACCCCTCTCTTTAAGTGAAACGACGAAAATACTCCTGAGTTTTTTTAAATGAAATATCACCGCCAGTATCCCCTAATATTATCCAGTATTACACCTTAGTATTAACCAGTATTACTGTACTCTAGTATTACGATAGTATTACCTAGTATTACCCGAGTATTACATCTGAGTATTACCCGAGTATTATCTGAGTATTACCCAGTATTACCAGATGATACCACGCAGAGGGGGTTCGAACCCTGGTCGCGCGAGCGCAGGTGACGCGCGTGGAGCTCGCAACCACTGAGCTCCCGTGTTTTTCGTTGTCCTCTTACCGATTTAATTCTATTTAACCTTTACAACCATTCATTAAGGGTAAAATCGACATTTTAACAGAGAGGGAGATTTGTGATTAAAATCTGGGAATA
Source organism: Eutrema japonicum (assembly GCA_030161315.1). Taxonomy (NCBI): domain Eukaryota; kingdom Viridiplantae; phylum Streptophyta; class Magnoliopsida; order Brassicales; family Brassicaceae; genus Eutrema; species Eutrema japonicum. The sequence goes on from BSQW01000013.1 coordinate 48,709,172, forward strand.
TTGGTATATGAAGTGAGTACCCGCTGAGGAGAGGGATTTTTGTTGCAACGAAGAGGAAGAAGCAGAGTCAGCGGTGATTGATGGAGAGGCGGCGGCGGTGACTGACGGAGATTCGGCGGCGGGGACTGATGGAGCGGTGGAAGCGGTGAGTGGCGGAGATGCGGCAGCGGTGACTAACGGAGTGGAGATGAATGATGGAGCGACGGCGAGACAGAATGATTGAGCTTCGACGGTGTGAGCTGTCTCCGATGCAGTGGCTACTGGTGGTGATATTGTCGGAGGAGGCGGCGACGGACTTGATGAAAAAGTTTCTGGTCGGTCGAGGAAGACGGGCTCAGACGGCGGCGATTGAGCTGATGTTGGCGCCGTGATGGTTGTGTGTTGCGGCAACATTGGAGAAGATGATGGAGCAGCGGTGGTTGGTGAGATGACAGTGATTGGGGGTGATGGTGAAATCTCTGAGCTCGAGGGCATGTGTGGTGAAGATGGTAAGAGTGGCTTCGAAATAACAGAGAATGATGGCACCCATTCAGTAATTTTATCCGCAGCAGCGGTGGTAGAGTGAGATAGATATTGAAAGGGGAATCTTTGCTCATCGAAGCGGACATGGCGAGAGACATAAATGCGATTTGCTGAAGGATCGAGACAAAGGTAAGCACTTTGGGTTAAAGAGTACCCTAAGAACACACAAGGAGTGGATCCGATCTCGAGTTTATGAGATCGATATGGTCTTAGCCAGGGAAAACATTGGCAACCAAAGATTTTCAATTTGGAATAGTTTGGCTCGGTTTGAAAAAGGAGGTGATTTGGGGAAGAGAGAGAGAGAATAGGTGTAGGCATTCTATTAATGAGATAGACTGCAGTGGAAAAGGCATATGACCAGTATGTTTTGGAATTCTTGCATGATAGAGAAGTAAAAGGTCTGTTTCGACTATGTGGCGGTGACGGCGCTCAGATAGTCCGTTATGTTCAGGAGTATGGGGAGAAGATGTGAGGTGTTTGATACCAGAAGAAGAGAGAAAGTAGCGAAGAGCGATAAATTCGCCTCCATTATCAGAAAAGAGTGTTCCAATTTTGGTTTGGAATCTGTTTTCAATGAGAGCTTTAAAACGAATGAAGGTTTCTTTGACATGGGATTTGAGTTTGAGAGGGTAAAACCAGGTGTAACGGGTGAAGTGATCCACAATAATCAGATACTCCCTCTGTTTTTTTTTAAGGATTTTTCCTTAAAAGCACGAGAATTAAGAAAATCTTTTTTTTGCTTGAAACATTAAATGCTGCTGTTAAAAATGAATTGTTTATTGGACTGTTTACATTATTTAGGTTCATTATTAATGTTTCATGATAGTACGTACCAAGACAAAAAGTGAGAAAACCCCTTATAAAAAAAAAACAAAATGTCTAAAACCTCTTATATAAAAAAAACAAAGGGAGTAATGTTTATAGTGGTCAACAGAAATGACAGGAGAAGTCCAGAGATCAGTGAAAAGATATTGGAGAGGTCGAGTAGAAGAGATAGAGGTTTGAGAAAAGGGAAATTTATGACTTTTATTTGAAAGACAATCGACACAGGACAAAGGTTTAGATAGAGATTCAGAAAAAGGTAAAGAAAATTTTGAAATAACAGTTTTGAGAATTGGTAAAGATGGATGGCCAAGTCTTGAATGCCAATCCGCAATTGATGGTTTGTTGGATGGAGATGCAAAGTACGAAGCTGCTGCAGATTTTGAGATTGGCCATTCATAGAGTTCCTCATTGGTACGACCTTGGAGTAATGGGGCCCCAGAGTTCATATCTTTCACCTGAAAATGAGCCGGGAAAAATTCCACGGAAACTCGATTAGTATTACAAAGACGATACACATAAACTAGATTTTTCTGTATATTAGGAACATAGAGAACATTTGAAAGAGAGAGAGGTTTAGAGGGGAAGGAAGAGAGGAAAAACCCGTGTGTGTGATCGGGAGACCACTGCCATCACCAATGAGAACATCTTCTCCTCCATTATATGGCTGATGGAGAGATAAATTACTCAAATCGGAGGTGATGTGGTGGGTCGCACCAGTGTCAAGAATCCAAGGTTGAACAGTTGATGTTGTGGCAATGTTAGCACGAGGAGTACAAGACCTAGGTGGATATGGAGGAGTTGGCAGCAACGGACGATGGGAAGACTGTTGAAAGGCTTGAAGTTGAGAGCACCGCTTGGCTGAATGTCCTTGCACACCACATATTTGGCAGTGTCCAAGGTAAGGCCGGAAACTGCGTTGGTTGTTATTCTGATGTTGATTGTTGTTTGCTGAGTTGTTCCAGGACTGGCTGGAACGCTGAGTGTGCTTTTGTTGAGGACGAGAGCGGTCGCAGCGTAGTTGGCGGTAATGGGGGAGAGAAGACGCTGGAGAAGAGGACAACAGCTTAGCTTCATGATTGATTAACTTTTCACGAAGCTCTGTGAGAGACGGTGGAACATCACGACCTTCAGTTTGATCGATCACAGGTTTGTAGTCTTCTGGTAAGCCTTGGAGAATGTAATCAATCTTGTCTTCATGATCAATTACTTTCCCAAGTAAAGAAAGTTGATCAAACCTTGTTGTGAGGCCTTGAAAATATTCATTGATCGTCTTTGTGTCTTTGTTCCATTGCTTCAGTTGATGTTGAAGTTGTTTGATGTGGCCTCGGCTAGGTTTGGCATATGTAGAAGAAAGAGTGGTCCAAACGTCTGCAGCAGTAGAGGCTAGGGACACAAGCGGCTGAATGGATTGCGAGATAACGCCAAGGAGAGCGCTATAGATCAACTTATCTTGACGCTTCCATAAGGTAAAGTCTGGATTTGTGGTTGTTACACCATCAGTGGTGATTGTTGGTGCTGGTCATGTGGCAGATTCGTCAAGGTAAGAGGCCAATTCATATCCATCTAAGAGAGCATGAACCTGACGACTCCAAATAAGGTAGTTAGAAGAGGACAACTTGGTGACGTTAGACATGTTGATGTTGAGAAGGGAAGAGTTGGGAAGAACAGTTTCGACAGAGGTGGTGACACCGGCAAGGGGAGAGCTCTTGTCAGAGGTTGACATGCTGAGGAGCAGAGTGGAGAGAAAGAAAAGTTATAGAGAATAGAGAATGATTGAGAGATTAGAAAGTGAAGAGAATAGATGATCGACTAAAAGAAGAAAATGTGAGAAGGAAAAAAAAAAATATAGGTCTAGGTATCTTTTCTTTGCTCTGATACCATGTAAGGTATGTATGAATGAATTGTGTATTTCATCTTTGTGCTGAGCACATATTTATACAAAGAGAAGATGATTACAAGAGTAATTACAGAATCATAAACAGAACAATTACAGGGATTATAATATGAGTAATTACAGTGATTGAGATGAGACAAATCAGGGATTGAATTATCAATGCTCTTTCCCTTAATATTTTCATCTTAAAAAATTGTATACATTACTATTTAGATAATGACACAAAATCCTTTTTGTATTAGGTATAGTTAATTAGTGTCTAGAGATGTATATCCCTTTGTAAAATGCAAGCCGATATATATATTCTCTAGTTTTGTATCAAATCATGGCATCGAGCTGTAAGAATCATGAAGCTTAATTAGTACCTTAACAGGATTCGCTGGATATATGATCATTGTGTACAAAGACATGTCTTTCACACTGGATTACTTGAACAAGACGTCATCTACGGGCTAGGCTGACTATGATAAGGCAACTGGCAACATACGAGCTTTTTAATGTGTATCGTTGGTATGACTGAGCCACTACTATAACAAATGATTGGTCATAGACCAATAAGAGATTGGAGATCACATGCACATCCCGGAGATGGTGGACATATATAGAATATACGCGGTGATCAAGTCGATTAGTAAGATGCGATATGAATTATTTCGGAAGTGGTTCAGAAAGAGCTTCAAATGTCCATACCTGGATCACGGGTTCGAGCATCTGACCATGTCTATGTCTGGGACAAGTGTTTTGTTTACAGTCATGCAATGTGAGAAGCAAGAGGGTCAATTAACCCCAATGAATTTTATAAAATTTCGTTGGCATGTGTATTTAAATAGTAGTCTGTGGATTACTTGGTGAGATGCATGTAGAGCTGATCTTGTTGTTTCAGGTTCCACTCTTGCCCTTGCACCCTTTCGATATTTATTTTTTTCATTTAATCGTTTGTTGTTTTATTTGTTTTAACATGATTTGCATAATTTTTATAAGAATCTTCCTTTTTCCTTTCTTTCCTATATATATATATATATTAAATTCTTCGTGTATTATGTAAAGTTCTTGCTTTTTTTTAGGATATCTTTTTCTTTTTTTTATTAATCTTAATTAATGTGGAAAATAAACTATATATTTGAGATAAAAAAGAATAAAATAAAATAAAAACTAAGTCTTTATTAATATGAAAATCAAGTTACATAAAATTAACAATACATAAAATTAAACGTACAAATCAATAAAACTATGAAAATGGGTTTAATCAAAACTAAATATTTTCTAGTTTTAAGGTTTTTCAAAGAAAGAATCAACAATTTTCCTAAAAGCTGCAAAAAATGATTTTTTTTTTATTCTTCAGAATGATTTTTTTTTTAATAAGTTCATGGACTTTGGGTGTGAAGTTGTATCAAACATAAATACCCAAAAAACATTAACATAACAGCCTTATTGTTTCAATGGAGAGATATTCTAAGAAGAAAAAAATTATCAAACCGTTTTCTTCCACCAATATTTTAGAAACAATAAAAAAGAATAATATGGAATTATTTGTATATTTTAAATAAAAATTAGGTATTTCTCTATTTATGAGATTTATAGCAATAATAGACTATTTTGGTTCTATTTTATATTTACAAACTAATAATAGTATAAATTATTTTAAAAATTCAGATTCAACAGTAATCGAGCCCCAAAGCTCCTATTTTTTTTATAACCTACTTATAAAAATATTAGAAACGTTACGCGCGCTATCGAATACGAAGCCCTTAATTATACACGCCATTAGTTATTAAAAAACAAAAAAAAACTATCTATATAAAAATCTAAAAAAAAAAGACGACCGCAATAAATAAATGGAAGAGGCCTTTCTAGGGTTTTCTGATCCTCGCGCCGACGTCTCTTCACATTTCTCTTTTTTTTTTTTTGATCTCTCCGATCGCTGACTCACGCCTCCGAATTTGACCACATCTGTATTCGAATTCTTTGATTCCCAAGTGTTTTGTTAAAAAAAAATAAAAATCTGTAGATCTAGCGAATCGTATTGATCGCCTACCTGAATCTGATAAACGATTATCGATTTGACTTTAAAATATTCGATTTTTGTGAGATTTGATTTTATAATATGAAGAGATGGAAGAAATCCAGGGTTTCATGGTCACCAGGTCCTTTGCTTTGTCAGGTATATCGTATGTTCGCATCTTTTTACCCACTTTTTGTGATTTTGAATCCTGAATCCGAAAATTGATTGTTTGTTAAACCGGATCTCAAAATCTCGATTATACTAGCAAGTTTTGGATCTAAATCGGTATGTATCAAACCTCCATTAACCTAACGAATTGATGCGATTTTGAATTTTAATTTTAATTTTATTGTTCAATCCGATTGGGCAATAAACGAAACTTGGAATGTGAAAGGGACCAACTTTGATAAAGAATTAAAAGCCTGTTACTTTCACGAGTCTATCCTTGAAGATAAACGTATATTGATTGATAATGAGAAATTGATATCAGTTGGATTTGGATCTGACGATGTTTTCAAGTTTTGAGTACATAACTGATGAATCTCTTAATGTTTGATAATTACCCAGAAAGCCTGAGTGGTTAGTTTCATGGGAAAACCAGCTTTTTTTGTCAGCTCCTAACTATGCGGATTTGAACAGGTTAAGATTTTTCGAACAGAGGACTGTCCGGCCAAAGTTGCCTCTCAGCCTCAACGTCATAACTGCACAAATATTTCATCTGCGAAACCTCGAGCGCCAGATCTTCCACCTGGTTTTGAAGGAAGTCACTATGCAGATAAGCTCATTCTCTCAATCATTCCTCGGATCAAATGGAAACGACCTCCTAAGGTATTATACAATTCCTTATAATTAGGGAAGCCCTTTCAAGTTTTTTTTTTTCATGTCTGACGTTAAGTGTCTTGAGCAAATTAGTTCCTCGTCAATGATGCTTGGCTAATTGGAGATGGTGGTGAGAGCACAGAAAGGCGAACTGAAAACTTGAGGATTACAAAAGTCTTGGAAGCCATGTACCCGCATCGCTCTGCCATCCCTTCTCGGTATTTGACTTCTTTCTTACTCCCCCAATACATTTACCTTACTCAACATTTTATTTCTGTCTGATTGTGTCCTGTTTACACGCAGACCATCTGTATCACCCATTGTAGAAGCGGAAAGCTTTGATGACAGCAAAACTCCTGCCATTCGTCTCACTCCAATTGAGGACGAGTGGGAAGCTGCAGAGGAATCAACCCACAGTATACTTGCATCCGGCCTTACCGCAAACAAGCAAGGTCAGTTGGAGACTAAACCTTCCTGTTCAGCCCAACAACCGGTTTCTGGTCTTGCACCAGACTTGAGCCTGGCTGCTTCTGCAGCTCTGACTGCACTGATGAAAACCAAGGAACAGGGGAGTATGGTTGATCATGATCTGCTTATCAAACTCCTCAGCGACCCGAAAATGATCAAGAATCTGATCACCGACACAACAGGTAAATCCTCTGAAACTGCGATTCAGCCCGTTGACACTAGTATTAACCCTACTAGACTTGTTCCGCAGCATGTCACCGCCTCAACCATGGCTAGAAAGCCGCAGCCACAAATAATATTACCTCAAAAACATAGTTTTGCAGGTTCTCAGCCTTTTACTAACCCTGAGCAGAGACGAGTGTCTCCACCCAAGCCTGGCAATGGAAACATATCCCCACTAAATCCTCTAAATGAAAAACCCCGTAATATAGCAATGCCCGTTGAGTTCTCTGTTGGCATAGCTACAGAACCATCTCTGCCAGCTCGGCTTCCATCGAGTTCCCTGCCAATGAGCCTTAACCTCCAGAGACCTCAACATGCTTTCTCAGAACCAAAGGTAATTGTAAAGCCTCAGCCTCAGCCCCAACTCCAACACACTTCCGCTTTCCGCACTTCTGAAATGAACAATGTTCAAGCATCAATTGGATTTGGAAGGTATCCTCAAACCGGTTTTGATACTTATCCAATGAACTTAAATCGGGTTGATGCTACTGGTATGCCTAAACCGGTAGTGCAACCCATGAAGAGTCTAGACTATTTCAAGAACCTTATAAGGGAACATGGCACAGTGAATCATGAAACTAACCAATACCATTCACAAACTGGGAAATTCAGCGGACGGGTTGATCAAATTAAGGTTCAGGAACAGTGCATCTACTATGGCACTGCGAGAGGATGTAAGCTGGGTGATAGTTGCGTATATCTTCATGACCGATTGAGACCCAGTTTTGAGGCCGAGGCTCCAAGTGCTAAGAGATTAAAGTTTGGAAGGTATGCGAAAACTGGTTTTTGAAAATATAATCCTGACGCTGATTCATTCCAAACCACAAATTAGGATCTGTCCATCACTGGTTGAGTAAAAAAAACAAAACCCGAGATGAAACCACTTTCAGTTTTGATTAATTTTTGTGCACAAGATTTTAAATAATTTTGGCAAAGTACTTTTGTTTAGAAAGCACCAAAATGACCAGACCAGAATTTGGAAGGTCGTCGAGTTGAAGAAGTCCAAAATTCAGCTGTATTTTTAGAAGAATAGTTGAGAAATGCCGAGAATTAGCAGGACAAAAATTATAAAATTCATATTCTATTCAAGATTTGACTAATTCTGCATTATTAACTTTCGCTCTTGCAGTGACCGTATACAGTTTGAAGTGAAATATGTCTAGTCTTTATTTAATAAGTTGACGAAAGATTCGACTGATTGATGACCAGTTGAGTTTTCTATCGCTTACACAAAAACTACAATGTTGTACGATACAGCAAGATAATCAGATATAGCTGTATTGCCCATTGCAGAATTATATTTCATTAATTCTCAAACCAAAGAAAACAAAAAACAGAGCCAAAGCTCCACAAAAAAAAAAACAAACTCCTACTAAAATTGTTTTAAGAAATCTTATATATTATAAATGTATTTCTGTAGTTGTTAAAAATATATGTATTTCTCCAATCTATCTACTTTATAAAGAGTGAAGGGGATCTCTCTAATTTGGACATTTGTCCCCCCCCCTTATTAGTCATTTTTATTTTCTTATTAATATTATTTCATTAATATTTATTTTTTCTCATTTTTTCATAGAATATTAATATTTACTATTATATGATGTATATCTACATAAATTAGTAAGAGAAATAGTTACAACATTTATCGAAAGACAATAGATAATAAATTATGGAAAAAATAGTTCTCGCAATGGCGCCAATAGTCAAACTATTTCTTTTACAATAATTTTTTCATGTCAACAAACAAATTTAAGTGAAAATAATAAATTATTGAAAAAATGACTAGATTAAAAAAGTTTCAAGCAATTAAAATAAAAACCATAAGACAAAAGAATATAATAAAAGAATCGAAGAGATAACAAGTTATCAAGAAAGAAGAGAAAAAAATACAAATAAAAAACATAAAAGACGGAAACAAAGATAAATACAAGAATTATAAAGCGTAGAAAAGAGAAACAGAATAGTGAAAAGTATGTGAGAATAAAAACTCAAAATGGTAAATTGATAAAGTTAAAAAGTGTGAAGAACAAGTAAATATTCAGAAAAACAAATGGAAAATATTACTAAGGTTATTATAAAAGAAAATATATATATAAAAAAATACAAGATAATATTGAAGGTTCATCGATTCCTCGAGTAGTGTCGTCGAAGAAGAGGTATTGGTAATCGATCTGCTATGGCGACAACCAGTCCAGGAAGAGGCCATGATCGCCCCCGCCGTAGATGCAACCTCCTCAATCTTTGTCTCCGAGGATGACGCGAGTTGGGAGTATGATGATTCATCAACCTAACAAAGACGAGAGCTCCGGCTCTTCTAGCGATGATTCGTTTTGAAATAGTAATGATCGCAGATTCAATCTCCTGAATTACAAGGGGTAAGGCTAAAGGGTTCAGACGAGGAAAGGAGCAAGAGAGGCGTTTAAGGAGCCGAAGAAGAGGATTCTTAATCGAACAGCGACATGCCAGCTTGTTTCAATGGGGCATGCGGCGTCGGGAAAGGGGCATCACCAGGCGGGTCCGGTGAAGATGAGTTTATGTTCGATGGCTAATCATGATCAGTCCCAGCAACAACAAGCGCAAGGAAAACATGTATTTACCGGTGGTGGAATGGATGAATCGTCGTTTATGCTAGGGAACCAATACCATCCGGTTTATGTAACCGGAATGTTGGAGAATCCAGCTTTAACAGCAGCAGCCGGAGGAGGTTACATGTATCCAATGTTGGAGTGTGCTCTAACCCATGGTGGGTTGAGCCATGCTTTGTTGCAGTCGAGCCATATGGGTGGTATTGGTGATCCAGGCGTTGGTGCTGGTCTATCAGTTCTGGGATCTTACTTTAGAGGTCAGAGCCTGCCTAATGCTTATCGTGATTTGGATACCGGAAAATGAGAGAATGGTAAAGATTATGATGCTAGCGGCTCGTTTCATGGTTACTCAAACTATTCATGGTACACTCTCGCTGTAACCTCTTGTGTTTTATAGCAAAGCATGTGCTCATATTGTGGTTTAAATATCTTTGGATAAGCATATGTTGCATGATTCATAGTATGAGCGTATGTATTTAGTTTAATGGATATATATAATGGGTTACGATTTTGTGGTAGTAATCGGAGTATCGTCTGGCATGATGTCTCTTTAGATATGCATTTGTTATGAAGAATTTAAAAAAAAAAAGGTACAAAAAACACTCTAAATAAAAATACACGCGCGTTAGCGCGGGGACTAACCTAGTTACTAATAAAAGTTGATGCTATAGACCTCTAAAAGCGTCTATATAGGATTTTAAACGACCAATTAAAATATGCCAAATCAATATTTTAATTAAATCTTAAATAATGTTAAGAATTCCAATATTTTAATTCCAAAAATCGTGTCATTTAAAATGGAAATAAATATCAAATGAACTAAATTAACAAAAAAATAGAAATAAATATCAAAATAGCTAAATTAACAAAAGAAAAAATCATTTAAAAATAAATTAACTTGATATCTATACTAACTCAATGGAAAATCAACAAAAAAATTAACAAAAAAAGTAAATTATATATCAAAATAAAATATTATACAAATAAAAGTTGATACTATATGCATCTAGGAGTGTCCACATAATATTTTAAACGACCAATTAAAATATGCCAAATAAACTTTTTAATTAAATCTTAAATAATGTCAATAATTCCAAAAACAAATTGTGTCTCTTAAAATGGAACTAAATATCAAAAGAACTAAATTAACAAAATAAAAAATCATTTAAAAGAAAATCAATTTGATATCTATGATAATTCTATGGAAAATAACCATAAAAAACTTAACAAACAAAAGAAAGAAAACGAAAATTATATGCCAAAAATCGTGTCTCTTAAAACGGAAATAAATATCAAAAGAGCTAAATTATCAACAAAAAAAATCAAAAATAGAATTAAATATCAAAAGAGCTAAATTAACAAAATAAAAAAAATCATTTAAAAAGAATTTAACTTGATATTTATGCTAACTTTATGGAAAATAAACATAAAAGCTTAACAAACAAAAAAAGAAGAAATTATATGTCAAAATAAAATCTATTATTACTAATAAAAGTTGATGATATATGTTTCAAATGGCGTCCACATCAGCTTTTAAACAATCAATTTTATTGGTCCACATCAACATTCAAAATTTAAAAAGTTTCCAAATTCTAATATGATTAATAAAAAATATATAACATAAGTAAATTATGTATAAAATTTCTATTAACAACTAAAAACAAATATGATATTAAATTAAGAAAATTTCTTTATTTTAAATAGTGGTCTCTATCATACAAATAACTAAGAATAAATATAATTGTTTTACATGTGTGTATACACACACGTTTAGAGAGCACTTTGTTTATTATGATGGAATAATTTTATCACATTTATTATCTATAAAAAGATATATGTTACTTATAAAAGTTAAATTTATTTGATTTTAAGGCTTTCCGCCTAAAATTTTAATTAACGAATAATTATAATCTACATTAGTATATTATGTTTTGCCACACGTCCATAAAAAATTTTCACACGATCAAATAAAATAGATAGTGCATAAACTATCGAAAAAATTATATTTCATATTCGGATTGTGATTGCCATAGATCAATGTAGGAGTTCTTTATTTTGAGTTGTTCTATTTGTTATATATTCATTATTCTGAAATTTCATGTAAGTTGTATTGATTTTGCCTACTTAATTGTTTTCTTGATCAAAGCTATGCTCTGATGGAATAAAAATAAATAAAATAGCGGCATGAGAAAGAATTTACCCATGGATTGAGAAAGACGGCTATAATGAAGGGAAAATAACTATGTGTAAACCAATCTTCTCAGATATAAAATAATGTTTGTTATTTCAATATTATCTGCAATGACCCCTAAGTATGAGAATTAAATCATCACCGCTTAGGTTTATGATCTCATCGAAGAACCATTGAAAATTTACCACAACCAATATGTCACCAGAAAAAATCCGGCTTCTATCTCTCCAAGTTACCACAACCAATATGTCATTTACTATGTTGATTTTTTTGTTATTATAAATTTGTTTCAAAGTTCATATCATATTCATATATTGTTTTGGTTTCAAAATTGATTTTTTTTTTTATAGATATAAGAGCAAGAGTTGTGTTTATTATATTGTTTTTCGATTTGTAGATTAAATTAAAATTTTGTATTGATTTAAATAGTTAAGGATGGAAAGTAATTTTTGATTTTTTTTTTAATAGAAAACAGATATAACGAGAATGAAAATGAATATTATGAAAAACATTTATTCATTCTGATTAGAAGAAGTAAGGTACAATCATTGAAAAATTATTTAAGAGTTACCACAATCAATATGCTACCAGACAAAAGTCCGGTTTTTACATCTTCAAGATAAAACTGACAAAAAGTCGTTGATCTTTTGTGATTTTAAATTAGTTCCAAAACTCATTTCATATTCATCTATTGTCTTACTTTCAAAATTAAAGTTGTCATGAATGTGAAAGTAAGAGTTGTGTTTATTAGTTTTTTTTTTAATTTAGTAGATTAAATCAGAAGTTTGTATTGTTTAAATTAGCTAAGGAAAGAGAATAACTTTTAACTTTTTTGTTTTTTTTCATAGAAAACATATATAACGAAGACGAAACTGAAAATGATTAAATAAAACTTATTTTTTTGATTTAAAGAAGTGATGTATAATATTTTATATTCGTGTCGATATTATGGTTATTAAATAGCATTTGATTACTTTGTTACACTTTTAGTTGATTTTGATAGACTAACTTATAAATATTCGACCATATAATACGTTTTTCAAACGGAACATATATAGATTCAAAACAACACCATTGAAATCTCACAAACTATATATAACTAATGAGATTAAAACTACAATATTTTTAATATATATTATTACAATTACCATTATACACAAAATAATATCTCAATAAATATAATTACTTACATATGAATTTTTATCAAATTAATATTAAAAATAATACCCACACGTAGTACAATAAAAACTAGAACGATATTTTATATTTTGAAGAAAGAAAAAAAAGTAATAATCGTCAAACTTGCGGTTTACTTAATTATCAATTCGAGATAAGTCGGTTCAACTCGACCGAGCTGAAAACCCCTAATTTTAGCATGGGGATTCCGGTTTTGCAAAAAAAGACCGGATCATAAAACCAAAGACTTATCTAAACCGTATGATTTAGACTAATTGCTCCTTGGATTCTTCACCATCAAACAAATACATTAACAAAGTCTTAACCAGCTCATAATCAGAACCAATTGGGATCACAATTCTGATCATATTTCCAATTTGCTTCCTTTTTTCTGATTTAGGTCAAGGGAAAATGGTTCGTCTGCATAATCTGAATACAGTGATTGTTCTTCTCCACATTTTGATTGAATTCTTTCGTTTCGTTCTCGTTTATGTTGTTCGATTAATAAGTCAGTGATTTATCACCGTTTCCTTGTATTCCATCACCGTTATCGGTGGCCATTCCTCTGTAAAAAGATTTAGCTTTTAAACAATGAATGCCTAAGTTTTTAAAAATACTAGAGAAGATAATAGATGTAGCAGAAGAGTAACGTAATAAATAAATCATATTACTACTTTCTAAGGGCAGATTCAGTACAAAGCTCAAAAAATTGGTCTTAAGGGTCTAATAAACAAAATCAAAGAAAGCAGAGAAGAGTGTGTCACAGTCAAATCTAGCCTGACTTGGCTGCTGCTGCGGCAGCTTGACCTCTGAGACGACCAGTTCTTCTTGCAGCAATTTGACCAACCTTTGCACCAGCAGAAGTATCGCGCCTGACCGTACTGGCGTGACCAATGTGCTGGTGGTTTCCTCCTCCGTGAGGATGCTCGACTGGGTTCATAGCCACACCACGAACCTTAGGCCAGCAGTTTCTCTTCACGCGATACTTGTGGTATGCGTTACCTGCCTTGAGAAGTGGCTTCTCTGTTCTTCCTCCACCTGCAACTTGCCCGATCATGGCTCTGCACCCACTCTGCACAATCTTCTTCGATCCAGAAGGTAACTTAATCCTTTTACATGACAAAAATATTATTATTAATCCTAGGAAACAAGAAACTTTAAACAGAAACGCTTTACAGAAACAATTTACATCAATGGTACTTCTAGTGTGTCACACAAGTTACGTTAGACAATGGTGTTCCAATAATATAAACAAGATAATACACTTTCATGCAACTTAAGAGTAATTTAGGGTTTATATATAGATATATACACTAACTGATTTTCCTTAAAAAAATAGTCTGTGAATCAACCACAGAGATGATATTTACCTAGTGGTGTCGTTGTCAGGATTGTGAGCAATCACGATGGCGTAATCACCGGACGCCCTAGCGAGAGCTCCACGGTCACCGACCTTGAGCTCGACATTACAGACAACAGCTCCCTCAGGAATCGATCTAAGCGGAAGAACGTTCCCGACGACGAGATTCGCCTTCTTACCACAGTAGAGGAATTGTCCCGTGTATATACCTTCGGCGGCGACGAATAGTTCCTTCTGCTTCTTGTAATGGAAAGGATGACGGAAGTCGACGCGAGCTAACGGAGCTCCACGTCCTGGATCGTGGATGATCTCCGTCACAACACCCTTGAGATATCCATTTCTCTCGCCGAAATCGAGGCTACGGAACTTAGCCGGACCCTTTCGGTGGTGAGTGTGGGACTTGAAGACGGAACCAGCAGCACCCTTACGCTGTGCCCTAATCACACGACCCATTATGACCACGCAGTGTTTCTTCTTCTTGACCTCTGCGCAAGCTATTGAGATTTGCAACAACTCTGTTTATAAGCGTGCCTTTTTAGAAAACCCTAGTTCGTAATGGGCTTTTGTATTGGGCCTCCATGTAGCGTAGTTACAATTGCAAGCCCAGTGTGTTCCTTATTTGATAGTGAGAAAAGGGAAAAATGCTAAAACCAAAATACTTTCAAAAATTGTTAAGCTAGTACTGTATGTTGAATCATTTTTTCGAAAACTAGTAGATTGCTTTCAATTTATACAGTAAAACATTTATAAATTAATAATCACTATAAATTAATAAATTTTTTTGGTCTCGAGTCAGAACACTGTAAAATTTAACACAATTCGATAAGATAATAATTTTTTTGAAATCCCTATATAAATATATGGTCCCAATAATATGATAAATTAATAATAATAAATTTTATGCATACATACCTAAAATAATTTAGTAAAATATGAATCTATTGTTGTTTGTTTATTTTTAAAGTTAGAATCTCGTTGGAGCTCATCTCTAATCTTCCTTATTGCATACATAACTCCTGGTGTTATCCTCTCGACCTACATCCAAAAATTGTAAATAATTCTAGAGGCCATAATTGTTTCTTTGCGTGTAACCACTTTCAAATGTTCCATAATATCATCTTCAACTTCATCATTTTCAATAAGGATAGTATCTACAATTTTTATCAGAGTGGTCGATAAAAGTAATAAACTAACAATTTCTTCTTCCTTAGCTGGATCGTTTACAAAATGTTGACCATTTGTAAAGTTTCCAGTAACTATTGCAAAGATAATGCCATTCAACTTCATCAAGGAAACTTCTATCTTTCCTATGATACAATATCCAATTGCGATGTATATATAATCTATTCAAATAAAATAAAATTTAAAAGATTATGCACTAAATTTTTTTTCATCTCTATAAATTAATAATTATTAATTTACAACAATACAAGTACAACAATTCAAGTAAATTATAATTCATCCAATACATAAAATAATAAAATGAAAACCAAATCCATAAAAAAATTTCAAATCGTATACATATAAATATGTATAAAATACAAAAAAAAAAAATATTAAGAGGTAACAATCAACCCGTGCAAAGCACGAGTCCATAATCTAGTTTGTGAGGATTTGGAAAGATTTGAGTTTTAATGAGTTTTTAGATGATTTTAGTTAATTAAATAATTTGTTATGATTTGTTTTTAAAATTTTATGAAATCTTATTTAAAACCATGAGTTTTGGATGTTTATATTTTTAAAAACTAAGAAAATCTACTAAAACATCTTCAAATTACTAAACGTCTCATAAAATCCACTACTTAAAATATTTCTAATAACAATGAATTTGAAAGTTCATTTTCAAATCAATAGAATCACTAGTTCAATAACATGAAATTTTAAAAAACTTTTTAAAATTCATGTTTGAATAACATATGATTTGTGATTTTAATACAATTCACTCCAAATCACTTCTAAGGGTGTATTCAATCTACCATTTATATAAAGCTGAATCGTTCAACGTGAACGTGACACGTAGAATAATTATAACCCATCAGATCGTGACATGTATCATTATTAATTTAGATCGTAACATGTTTCAATTTAATAATATAAGTTTTTTTATTTTTAGTTATTTCAGAATAGGAAAAAAAATGAATTATCTTCTTAACAAGACGGATTTTATAGAGCGCTTCGCAGCTACATCTTCCTCTCTGGACTCGGTAATTCGTCAGATTTCGATTGGAGCTCTAACAAATTCCTCAGATTTCACCGATTCTGTGACAGAAACTAATATTTTGGTTTAATTTACGTTGTTTATTTTACACTTCGGTTTACATTGATCCTCTAAAAAATTCGATGAGAATATATCTCTACACTTCGGTTTATTTTACTTTGTTTGGTTTAATATTTTGGTTTAATTCTAAGCGTATTTGTAAGGTCTTTGGGGCCATTGGAGAAAACTAACCAATCAAACAAATATTTCTCTTACTCTCTCTCTCTCTCTCTCTCTATTCTCGTATCTTCCTCTTCTCATCTTCTTCTTCTATCATCTCCCTCATTCATCCTCATCACAGACTCTTTGTGGGTTTTAGATTTGGAAATCATCTATTACTCTGACTTACTGTCGCAGATTCACTTGTCGAAATCGTGATTTCGTGTTTGATGGGTGGTCTGGCTATGGAGGAAATGCCTTTATCGGCGCTGTTCGAGCAAGCAGGGAAAATTCATCTCGCCGCTTCAGACTCTCAGGTGGAAGCTTCTAGATTTTTTTGTGTATACGAACTCGATTAGGGTTTTATCTGAAATGGGTAATTTCGAATCGCGAGTTTTACTGAATTGGACATTTCTGGGGGCGCTTTGTTCTATTTGGTTTGTTAGGATGTTGTAAAGAAAGGATGTGAGATGTTACACAAGTGCGAAGACATGGTCGGGAAGCTGGGGCTGTTCTCGTCTAACGAGACTAAAGAAGATATCAGCACGAACAATCTCAAGCATCTTTTGGTAAGTTTCTATGCGAGAGAGAAACGTGAATCTAGAATCTTTCAGAGATACATATAAGGCCAAAAATGGTTGAAACTGAATACCTTTGGCCGGTGAAATTTCAAATGTGGAGTCTGAAGTTCGGTTTTTTCATGTTTTGCTTTTCATGAATTCTTATGGATTGGTTTTCTGCATCTTATTGTGAGGATTTGGTTTTGTTTTTCAATTGAATAAAGACAATATGCTATTTCAGAGTTCATTTGAGGAATGCATTCAAAATCGATTTTGTATGTAAAAATGTTTCAGAGTTCAGAGTAAAAATGTGACAAAATCGATTTCAGAGTTCATTTTAGCTGAGGCGCAAGGCTCAGACTTCATCGCCACGGTGCGCCATCCATGAGCTATTTCAAACACAGCCTCAGATGGACTTACAAGTTACTTTGTGTGGAGATCATAAGTTTGTGTGTTTTGAGTTGACATTTCCTTAAAAATGGCGTGTGATGATGATAGGTGCCTTACTATCTTGTGGAGTTGACGGAGAAAATCATACAGGAAGACCGGATTCCGATTGTCAAGGCCTCACATGCAAAGTTTGTGTTTGCAGGTTGTTGCCAGTGCTAGTGGAAATGAGCATTTAAATATTTCTTTTTGATTGATGTATAGTTTTATTGTGTCTAGGAGTTTTTTTCATTCTGTGAGGCAATGGAACTTGTCCCGGAAGAGGAGTTGGAGGCTTCTTCACGAGGAGGCTCTGCTCCACCTGCAGATCGAAGAGCTCTGAAGGTAGATCCAGACCCGTTCTTTTGTTTCTATTCCAACAAGAATGAAGTTTTATTATTTCCAAATTTCAAACTCCATGTTGTGTCTTCATGATTATGATTATTTGTAGATAGCTCGGTTCAAACGTCAAAAGGCTGCAGAGTCAAAGCTTCTTGAAATTAAAGAGAGGAAGGAGCAACTAAAGCAGCTGCCTTGTTTACTCCGGTTGAATCTGGAGAAGAAGATATTCCAGATGATGACAGTGAAGAAGAGAGAGAGGTCCGTCCCACTTTTGTTTCGCTCTGCTTTTTCTCAATCATTTTTCTTCTAAGCCTTGTGCTTTTCTTTGCAGGCGTGGCTGTCCACAATTAACTTGGCTATTTGCAAGGTTTGTCTTAAAATCATATATTGGAATACTATATGGTTTGTCACAAGTTGTGGCTTTATCTGATGGTTAAACATCGTTGCAGGCTATTGATCTGTTGGAAATGCTAAAAAGAGAAGAAGAAATTCTCTCTGCAATAAAGGGAAAACAGTCGAAGGTAACTTACCTCCGTGTTACTTTTTTTTTACATGGTAATGACTCTTTGATAAGCATACAAACTAAGAAAATGCTGTTATGAATCCCATGATCAGGATGAAGAGGATGGGTTTTCTCGGGATGCTCTTGATGATCGCACAAAGAAAGCTGAAACCTGGCACAGAGATGCTTCTGCAAGGGTACAGTACTCCAGACCGGCACAACCAATCACTTGTACCACATTTGCACAAGACGTGTTAGAAGGAAGAGCTTCAGTATCACAGGGTCACGAACACAAGAACAAACCTCTTATATTCGGTCCGGCAAGCATCATGAGTGGAGCTCTCTCTACAGAGAGAGAGAGGATGATAGCTCAGGTTTTCCAACCAAGTCACAGGTAAACACAAAATCATGCTCATCACAAATATTATACCATTTGGACTAGATTAAAGAAAAAGGCGATTAAACTTGGTGTTTGTAGGATGCCGACAATGAGCATAGAGGATGCTGGGTTAACAGAGCTGACGATAATGAATGATTGGCAAGAGCAGACGAAGAAAGCCATTGAAGAAGCAAGCACCTCATGGTACAATGATAAACCCCTGAGAAGAAAAGAAGAGGACGATGAAGATGATGATGAAGACGAAGAAGCTGTGATGAAAGCCAGGGCTTTCGATGATTGGAAAGACGATAATCCTCGTGGTGCAGGTAACAAGAAACTCACACCTTGTGGCTGAAATTGAGACTTAACACACATAGTTTACACTTTCTCCCTCTTTGTTTCTTATTTCCAAACTCTCTTCTTTCACTATGTCTGTAATTTAATCATCTTTCTACTGTAAGACAGACTGTTACAGCAGATTCATAAGATTAACTAATGGAATTACTTTCATTCTCGTATTTTCTTTTTGGAATATTATTTTTAAATAAGCCGACTATAAGATGCAATGTACTATATTTAGTAAAATGTTAAGGTGTGACTGGATCTGAAACCATCTTTCTTTGTCCTCCATTATTGTGTGACCCACGTTCCATCACAGCACAATTTTATGGAATAAACAGCAAAAGAAAAACGAGAGAGAAAATATTGTAAAAAAAGAGACATACAAGACACATGTTGCTTGTGAATGATAACTTCCAAAGTACAATGAACATTACTAACATGTAAACCAGGATTCAACCTAACCCTCGAAACAACACTTTTTATGACAAAAAATTAAGAAGATTAAAAAAGAAAAACAGACAAATAGAAAATAAAACATATTTGTTTTATCACTTGATTTAAAGAATTCAATTTGCATTGAAAGATAAAAACACCTATAAAATGATGAAAACAATATTATAGAGCATCTAAAGTTTGCAATCATCTTTAAAACGTTTCTTGGTGGAGGTGGGTTTAGCGCCCCACCCTAGCCCAATACAAATCAAGATCGGCCCATAAAAAACAAAGTCCCACGAAGAATGAAGCCCATCAGCGGTGACATTACCACCTCGTTAGCAATAACGTCACGTCCCACTCTTTCGCCCACTAGTCCGGTTTTCCCGGAACCTTTCCCGGATTCGGGGGAAAGGGGATCTTGTCGATTGGGCTGTTATGGGTTTGACAAATTCAGTGTGAAGAAAGGGCTTAATGGGCCAGACGATTTTGTCTGGAAAAGAACTTGGCCCAAGAAGAGACATTCACTCTAGGCATTCACGTTACAAGAAATTACAGGAAGTACAGTGCACAATACCCAAAGCAGAGAAAGAAGAAACGTATAGACAACAAAGTATGGGAGAATTCTTGAGAACACAAGTCTAGAAAGAAGAGAAGAAAAACATAAGCACATTGAGTATTTTTCTTTGGTCTTAAGACGTTGTAGTATTTTTCACTCTCTCTTCTGTTTTTTTGTTGCAAGAAACCTGTAACATGAGAAACACCACATAAAGTATTAGTGGTGTTCTTGTAACCTCTTTGAAGGAAAAGCTTTCAAAGATGTACTGGTTCGAGGCCGGGAATTCGATGATCAAACTTGTGTTGTTCTCTTTAACAAGTAATCCGCACACTCAAATATTCAACAAGTGGTATCAGAGCGTCATGCGTGATGCACAGCTGCTAAAGAGGTTCAGGTCACGGTTTGAACAAGACAGTCTCAACGAGAGAAGAAGGGCAAGAGAGAAGCCAAGATAATTATCTGTTTCTTCAAGGTGTGTTGTGTATTCTTATGTTTTTCCAGTTGCTGCGTGAAGCTGAAGTTTTCAGTTGCTGCAAGTCTCCTTGCGTACCTGTTACAAAAGGAAAAGAAAACAGTTAGACATGGAACCAACACAAGGAAGGTTTCAGGATGGAACCGGGTCCAAGAGCAAATGGAGATGTGTATAGGTTCAAGCATAACCAGGATTGCAATCGGGGTTAGAAGGAACACTACAAGAAAACGGCATTTTTACAACAAACATAATCGTCGTAAATCGGTCGTAAAACATGGTTTACGACGGATTAGCGACGATTAACAATTCGTCGTAATATGATCGTCGTTAATCGTAAATCGTCGTAAATTGGTCGTACTATTAAGGAGGACTAAAAATCGTCGTAAAATCGATGTAATATATTCGTCATAAAATCGTTGTATATTTACATCGAATTTACGACGAATATATTACATCGATTTTACGACGAATATATTACATCGATTTTACATCGATATCACGATTAAAAATTACATCGATTTTACATCGAATTATACAATTTGTTTTTCGACAATCCGTCGTAAATTCGTCGTAATAGGATGAAACATTACAGCGAATTTACATCGAATTATAAAATTTTTGTTTTTACGTATTCGTCGTAAATTCGTAGATGTAAATACGTTGGTAAATCGATGTAAAATATTCGATGTAAATTCGTCGTAACTTTTGAACGATGTAAAATCGATGTAAAACTATTGATGTAAAATCGATGTAAATTATGGAACGCTGTAAAATCGATGTAAAATATTCGATGTAAATTCGTCGTAATTTAAATATAATTTTTATATAAATTAAATAAAATTAAAAAAAAATTAAAAAATTATATTTAAAAATAAAATTTATAAATAAATTCAAAATATAAAATAAAATTTTAAATACAAAATAAAAATTTTATTACAAACTAATTCCTAGCCGAAAAACGTAAATTATCAAAAAATTCGTCGTATGATCCATTCTGCTCCATATTCGCTCGTTCTTGCGCGAGCGGATCAGTTGGTTGGTCCGATGTCGATCCTTCCTGCTGCCTTAGTGCAGCCGCCAAAGTCGGGTTACTCAGGGCAATAATATCGAAGAGAGTGTTGTATCCTTGGATTGTTTTATTGTATCCTAGGATCGTTTGATCGTATCCTTGGATCTTCTCATCGTATATCACCTGCTTCGCCCGCAAATTGTTGATCTCGGAGTTGGCGTTGTTTAACTCCGTCCGCAAAATAACCGGATCGTCGAAAAGCTGACGACGGGACGACGCGGCGGCACTATCTACGATCGATCCCATCCCTAAAACTCTGCCCTTTTTCTTCGGGGCAACCTTTTAAAAAAGAAACAAAAAATTTAATAAATTGTATAAAAAACATTAACATTTGTAAAAAAAAAGAGTTAAATTACCTCTGCGTATATGTCGTCCATCTGGGCAACCGTCAAAGTCGCAGTGGATTGGACCGAACTACCGCCAGGTGATAGCTGTTGAGAAAGCTGAGTTTGACGCTCGCCGATCCTCGCATGCGCGTCATTGTAGATTGCCTCAGCTCGAGGATCTACAAAAGATCCGTATTTCTTCTTGTGAGTTTCCGCAAAAACTCGGGTCATCGGAGGAAGTTCGCCTCCATTTGCCTAACAAAAAATACATTAAAAAAGAAATCAAACCGTTGATGGATAATATAAATTAATAACAAATTAAAATTACATAAATAAAATTATAAGCGAAAAAATTATTACCATTTGAAGGCGTCTTCCCGCAAAAGATATTTGACCCGACGTATGAGGCATAAGCGCTGGAAGACTGTCTGGACCCATAGTGTTTCGAGAAGCCGAACACTTAGCGGCCACTTGCTGCGCATGTGGATCTCTCCAGTATGCCGTCAAGCCGTTCCAAACATCGGAAGACATGTATGGCGGCTTCCCATGATCGCCTTTAACCTCCCACTTCCTCTTCCAATCGGAAATGGTATTGTTGAGCCGCAATTTTCCCTTCTTTTTGAATTCCGCCTTCACCGTCTCGTTGATCGTAACGTCCCAATGCCATTTTTGCTATACAAAAAAAAAAAAAATAGAAACGATATATTAAAGATAAAGAATTCTCCAAAATAATATTGAATTAAAAAAAAAAAAATTTACCGCGAAACATTTAAACCATGTCTCGACAACGTCTTCCGGAACCGAAGACCAATTGCGGTGTGGCTCCATGAAATAGGCTTTAATGGTGTCAGCCACACTCCGTCCAACTTTGTTATCTTCCTTAAACCTGAGAAAAAAAACAAAAATTATTAGTAAAAAAAATAAATTCATAATGTTATTAAAAAAAAAAATTGTAGGTACGTACCAAAAAGTATTCGGGAGCCGTCGCGGATCTAACAGGTCTAAAGAATCATGCCCCGGCGACTGCAAAATATCTTCGACCGTCAATCCTGCATACAACAACGGAGGTCGAGCAACTGCATCTGGAGGCGGCGCTGGTCCGGAAAAAGAATCCGGAACAGCGGATTGTGTCGCAGAAGATGACGGGAGAGGCGGATTTTCACTCGTTCCCGTCTCGAGAAACTGCCGATTGTGTGACTTACGTGGCGCCATATCTAAAAAATATTTAAAAATAACTTAATTTTAGTATAATATACTTCAATTCCTAACTAATAATTCTAATCCTAACTAATAAATATTACAATCCTAACTAACAATTCAAAATCCTTAGAACGATAATATAATTTATAAATACAAAAAAAAAAATGTTACCTTTTTTTTAGAGAGAGGGCAGAAACTTTAGAGAGAGAGAGAGTTGAGAGATTAAGATTTGAGAGAGAGAGAGAGATTTAAGAAATGTGAGCGAGGGAGAGAAAATCTGGTCGCGTATATATAGATTTTGTCGTCGTCGTAAAATCGTTGGTAATTTACGACGATTTTACGACGGATCCGTCATAAAATCGTCGTAAACCTGTAACCAAAAATTCAACCTATCGCAATTTCCCCCCCACGCGGTAAATTAAATATTTGGGTATTACAACGAATTTACGACGGATTCGTCATAAAATCGTTGTAATAGATTAAATCTATACCCTAAACCCTAAATCACAATACACATATCCTGGACGTAAGAACGAAGTATATTTGTGCATATAATACTTCTAATATTTAACAATAGATTCAATAACGACGATTGAATCTATATCGTCGTCGATTTCCTTATTTTACATAATAATGTATAGCATTCGTTCTTATAAGTATATTCGTAACATGCATGACTTAAATAATGTAAATGATTTTGTAAAAACATAAAATTGTTTATACTATGATTATAACTTACGTAAAACAAGATATAAGATAAAAAATACTAAACAAGTAAATCAAACCCTAAACCCTATATTTTAAGTATTACAACGAATTTACGACGGATTCGTCGTAAAATCGTTGTAAAATTACAACGATTTTACGACGAATCCATCGTAAATTCGTTGTAATAGATTAAATCTATACCCTAAACCCTAAATCATAATACACATATCATGGACGTAAGAACGAAATATATTTGTGCATCTAATACTTCTAATATTTAACAATAGATTCAATAACGACGATTGAATATATATCGTCGTCGATTTCCTTATTTTACATAATAATGTATAGCATTCGTTCTTATAAGTATATTCGTAACATGCATGACTTAAATAATGTAAATGATTTTGTAAAAACATAAAATTGTTTATACTATGATTATAACTTACGTAAAACAAGATATAAGATAAAAAATACTAAACAAGTAAATCAAACCCTAAACCCTATATTTTAAGTATTACAACGAATCCGTCGTAAATTCGTTGTAATAGATTAAATCTATACCCTAAACCCTAAATCATAATACACATATCCTGGACGTAAGAACGAAGTATATTTGTGCATCTAATACTTCTAATATTTAACAATAGATTCAAGTAAATCAAACCAAACAAGATATAAGATAAAGAATTTACGTTAAACAAGATGTAAAATCGTTGTAATGCTAATCGATGTAAAATCGTTGTAATGCTAGTCGATGTAAAATCGTTGTAATGCTAATCGATGTAAAATAGTTGTAATTCTAATCGATGTAAAATCGTTGTAATGATAATCGATGTAAATCCGTTGGTAATTTCTAAATCGTCGTAAATAAGTCGTAAAATAAGTGACATCTGTAGAGTTTGGTAAAACACGGTTTTTTATAGGTCACCTAATTATTTACATCGCATTTTGTCGACGTAATTTCGTCGCATATCCGATGTAAAATCGTTGTAATGCTATTCGATGTAAATTCGTTGTAAATTTTTGTTGCAAATCCGTTGGTAATTTCTAAAAAAATTCTATAAATACCTTCCACACCTTCAGTGCAAACTCAAAAAAAAATATATACATATCCCCTTTTCCTTGAGTTTTTACGCTGATCATTGTGTTCCCACTTCTTGATGATCTGGCCAACAAATAATCCTGTAGGATCTTGTTTTCAAGTAAAGACAGTCTTCAACTACCATAGGTGAATGATTCATAGAATTGGATATCTATATAAATCATTCGTAATATAAGGATGTCCAATTCTATGTATCTTTCACTTATGGTGGTTGGTCTTTATGAATATAGAAAACTTGATCTCCAAAATTCTTTGTTGGCCAGATCATCAGAAGCGGGAATACAATATTACGACGGATTCGTCGTAAAATCGTCGTAAAACTGTAACAAAAAATTCAACCTATCGAAATTTCCCCCACGCGGGTAAATTAAAATATTTTGGGTATTACGACGAAATTACGACGTATTCGTCGTAAAATCGTTGTAAGTTTACAACGAATTTACGACGAATACGTCGTAATTTCGTTGTTATAAAATAAATCTATACCCTAAACCCTAAATCTTTATAACTATTGGATATACCTCCATTCATTTTCAAAATTTGCATAAACGAAGATTATAAACAATTCTACCACAGAAAATCCGACTTTGACAGTTGCGCACCAGTCACGCTCTCGTAACTAATACCTCTGGAAAGATAGAGCGACGATTGATAAACCCTAATATTTCATATTTCCTTGATTTTGCGATTTTGGGTGCGATGGAGCTACGGCCCCGCAATAACGCGATTCCTTCGTCGAGCAAAGGTAACCTTCTTGTGATTTCTTTCTATTGATCCTTCCTTGATCGTCTCCGGTACCCGAGAAATCGCCGAAATAGTGAAGTGGTGTCTGTGTTTCGGTGCGGTCTGGATGAATTGTTTTGGCATTAGGCAATTCTTGGGGAAAATCATGAATTTAATCGCCGAATACGTCGTAATTTCGTTTAATATATAATTTTACAACAAAAACTTAAACATCTAACAAACCGAAAATTACCTATATATATATAAGCTTTCAATTAGAATCATCATCTTCGTTGGGTTCATCATCTTGATTGGGTTCATCATCTTCAGATCCATCATCATCGTCAGTTTCTTCAAACTCGTCGGAATCGCCTTCTTCTTCTGTGTCGTTAGGTAGATATTCAAGTTGCCTGTTTCGTGGATCAATTAAAAGAACGTTCTCCGTAATCTCTGGTTCTGTAATATCAAGGCAAGAATCTTGTTGCATTGGAAGATCATCAACACCAACAATTTTACCCCTTGGAGCTATTTTAATAACCGATAACCATGAGATCCCAGATGTTCTTCGAACTCGCGGATATGGAACGAACGTTACTTGTTCTGCTTGTGATGCTAGGATGAATGGCTCAAACTTGTTGTAACGTCGTGCTTTGTTAACGTCAACCACACCAAATTTGTTAATTCGCACCCCTCGACCGACTGTTGGATCGAACCAATCACATTTGAAGAGAACGCATTTCAACCTAACCAGTCCGGGGTACTCCACTTCAATTATTTCCTGCAAAACCCCATAAAAATCTATTTTACCCCTAACACATACTCCGTAGTTGGTAGTTGCTCGACGAACGCCATACTTGTATGTATGAAATACATAACCACGGGTAAAATACATGGGTGCGGTCGTTATCTTCCCGATGGGGTCTAGGAGTAACTCATGAAACCAAAATGGATATGCGGGATCGCCATGATCAACCTATGATAAGTGTAAAAGTTAGATTGAAAGCCGATATAACTAAATGAAATATTTATAACTATATTAACTTACTTGCGTCTTCAACCACTCAACAAAGTGACGATCTTTACGGTCGTTTATTTCATCATCTGAAACCCCTTCAATGCATTCTCGTACCTGGGTATCAAATAAGCTGCAAAATACATATATAGACATAAACATTAACACATTTAATTATAATTACATTAATTATTAATTATTAATGACTGATTAATTAAATAGTTTTGTTATTATACCTTTCGAAAGGACTCACTTCATCACAGTTTAAGAGGATGTACGTATGTGCGTTGTGCCTGTCATGCTCGTTATCCCACCAAACTTCCTTCAATTTTCCACTAAGCGACCAATTGGTGAGAATATATCTGGGACACCCTCTACTGCATAAATTTGTCCCACACCGCCATCATCGTATCGTCGGGGAGCCCGTTTGCGTGTACGGACTTTTGGAGCGAAATAATATGAAGTGAAGTGTGAAGTTTCTTCTGTCAAACTTCCCACAACAATTGATCCTTCAACCCTTGCTAGATTTTTTGCCTTTCCCTTTAAATGTTTCATGAAGCGCTCGAATGGGTACATCCACCTAAACTGAACAGGGCCTCCTAGTTCTGCTTCGTGGGGGAGATGAATGGGAAGATGTTCCATAACATCAAAAAACGCAGGGGGGAATATCTTCTCCAAATTGCACAACAAGATTGGAATATTAGCAGCCAGTTGTGCAATTACATCTTCTGACAACGTCCGTGTACTAAGATCCCGGAAAAACGCTCCGATGCCTGCAAAGACAAAATTATATACATTGTAACATATATATATATATATATAATTAATCTCAATAATTTTATATGTGATGAAATATCTTACCTCCAATTGCTTCATGAACATTTTCTGGAAGGAGTTCGGCAAATGCGAAAGGAAGTAAACGTTGCATAAACACGTGGCAGTCATGACTCTTCATCCCTGAAAACTTTTCTCCTTTCTCAACAGATTTAGCAAGATTGGATACATACCCATCAGGAAACTTCACGTCAGATGAAACCCAATTGAACAACGATGCCTTTTGTTCTGCACCCAACCGAAATATAGGAACTGGTGATTTTCCATTGCTCATTATATGCAACTCATTTCTGTTGCAAATATCTGGCAAGTCCAACCTTGACTTTCCGCTGTCTTTGGTTCTTCCTTTCATGTTTAACACTGTATGCATGATGTTATCAAAAAAGTTTTTCTCAATGTGCATGACATCAAGATTGTGTCTCAGTAGATGATTTTTCCAGTACGGAAGATCCCAAAAAATGCTTTTCTTGTGCCAATTGTGATTAACCCCGTATCCATCAGGCATATTAGCTGGAGTGTGCCAATTTCCCCCACGATTCACAGTTTCTAGTCCCCCAAAATGATCTATTTGCGCTTCTAGATCTTCCCCAGATAGATACACTGGTGGGGGGACACGCACGATTTTGTTCTTCCTAAACAACCGCCTGTTTCTCCTATATGGATGATTGATTGGTAAAAACCGGCGGTGACAATCAAACCAGCATGTCTTTCGACCATGTTTCAGTTGAAACGCATCTGTCCGATCGAGGCAATAAGGACAAGATAACCTCCCATGCGTCGTCCAACCTGATAGCATTCCGTATGCAGGGAATTCGCTTATTGTCCACATAAGCACCGCACGCATCGTAAAAAAATTTTTCCTCGAACAATCATATGTCCGCACTCCTGTATACCACAACTGTTTCAACTCATGAATGAGAGGCTGAAAACATACATCAAGGGACCGCTTCGGATGATTGGGACCATGGACTAAAATATTCAGGAAAAGAAATTCCCTTTGCATGCACATATCTGGGGGAAGGTTATAAGGAGTTACGATAACTGGCCACAAAGAATATTGCCTACCAGACATAACGAATGGACTAAATCCATCAGTGCAAAGACCAAGATACACATTTCGCTTAGAGTTAGCAAAATCAGGGTGTACCGTGTTAAAGTGTTTCCAAGCTTTTGCACCTGACGGGTGAGTCACTTCTCCTTCTCTCTGTGAATGTTCTGCATGCCACCTCATCGATGCAGCTGTCCTTTCAGATTGATACAATCGTTTCAACCTATCAGTTATAGGAAGATACCACATCCGTTGGTATGGTATCTTTTTACGCCCAGTTGTTTGGGGCCTAAATCTCGGTTTTTGGCAAAATCGACATTCCTGCAGCTTATCATCATCTTTCCAAAAAAGCATACAATTGTCAACACATACATCTATCATCTCAGAAGGCAACCCAAGACTAAACACCAACTTCTGTATCTCATAGTATGTTTCGGCAGCCAAATTATCCTCTGGCAAATACTCTTTAATAAGATCATCCCAATCATCCATGCAAACCTCAGCTAAGTTATGATCAGTTTTAATTGTCATCATCCTAGCAGCTAACGACAATTTAGACTGACCTTCTCTACATCCATCGTAGAGTGGCTGGTTTGCAGCGTCTATCATATCATAAAATCGCTTCGCATCTACGTTGGGTTCCTCAACAGTACTATTATCAACATTTGTTTCATGAAATGCATCATTAACCATGGCATGCATCCTATCATGATCTGCACCCTGATCAAATTGATGTTGACCATGATCATAACTACCTTGATAATTTGATTATACTTGACCTTGATAATTACTACTACTATCCGTTGCTTGAGTTCTTTCAAAACCCTCTCCATGTTGATACCAAACATAATATTGCGGCATAAACCCTCTATTTAGTAAATGCTTCCACACCGTCTCAATAAACATATATCTCGTATTCTTGCATTTACGACAAGGACAGAACATCTTACCACTTTCCAGGGTTGTTTGCATATTTCCGGCCTGATACATGAATATTTCAAGCCCTTCTTTGAATTCTTCCGTCAAATCTCCCCCTGAATCCTTTTGCGTATACATCCATTTTCGTAGTTCGTATATAGACATTTATATATATATATTTTTTTTTCTGTTTGTTTTTTTTTTGATTCTTTAGTTTGAAGTTACGCTGTATTTATAGAAAATTTTTCAGAATTACCAACGATTTTCCAACGGATTTACGACGAATTTTACGATGTAAATTCGATGTAAATTTAGTAGGTGGACCTATTAAAAAACGTGGTCTACCTAACCGGGAATATGTGACGTCAAATCGTCGTAATATCAACGTAATATACAGAAGAAATATTCGTCGTAATATCGATGTAATTTTACGACGATTTATGTTGTCGTCGTAATGTCGTCGTAAATTTACATCGAAATTACAACGACACATATTTACGACGATTTTACATCGAACACATATTTCGTCGTAAATTCGTCGTAAAGTCGACGTAAAATTACATCGATTTAAAACGGTCGTAAATTTTCGTTGGAAATAGACAGTTTTCTTGTAGTGGAAAAGCTTTCAGAGCTTTATTGCTTGATGGTGATGAAGACATCTGAATATCAATTGCAAGTGCCAGCAATTGAAGAGGGATCCAAGAATGGATCAGAATGCAAAGGATGCAAGCTGCATTGGTCTACCTATTTGCATCTTAGAGAGGTCTGGTGGATGAATCTTCTGTAGGATTCACTTGCAGGAAGTTCAAGTGAGTTGGAGGCACACCTAAAGAAAACTCACGAGTACAAGGTGAAGATTCATGTTGATTTCTAAGGGAGAAGATGCTAATGCCAAGGATAGGTGGACTTGCATACATGTGATGTGATGCAGGGTATGTTTACAGCAAGGAAGCGACTTCAAGGGTTCTAGATATGAAGTGCTAAATGTTGTAACATGGTGTCTCGGGCATTTCACAAGGTCGTGGATGTGAGACAGGTTTACCGAACAGTTCGAGTCTGTAGGTTAGATGGTTCTGCTGATGCAGAAGGGTTTTAAACAGAAGTTTGAACAAAGGTATTTGTATCGAGAGTCTTCTTAGCCAGGTGGAGTTAGGAGGAGGGTTTTGCATGCAATAGCAGCGGTGAAAAGTGGTGTTCAAAGAGATGTTCAGGTTCAGTGATATCTTGGTAAGTCAAAGGACGTTTCGGGAAATTGAAGCATGTGTGACTTAGAGATTTCTGCAGGTGGTTTCAAGAGGAATTTTTGTTTGTAGCTAGGTTATGTTAAAACTATTGGTTCCTCACCCATTATGCATGAACTGCTCTTCTTTAATCCTCGACCTCTGGCGAATTTAATGCTCATATCGGCTGTTGAGAAATACCACCCTCGTGCTCTTTCCCCTCTTCAAGATTTGAGATACACCATTCTTCAGGCATTTCCTCAACAAACTTCACCGGCCGCCGTCGCCGCCTCCTCCTCCCTGTGGTAGTAAATGGTGGCTATAGGAAAGCTTACTGAAAGGTGTTTGTCCTCTCTCTCTCTCTCACACACACACACTTACACAGTGTTGAGCAAAGCTGTTTCTGAACTAGTTAGTTTTTATCCTCAGATGCAACGGATTCATGGGAGACAAGCGGACATGTGAAACATTGGAAGTCCAGTGAAACGTTTGAATCTCCCTACAGGTTTAAATGCAATCCATGCATATTTTATGGCCGAAGCTTTGAAGATTTCACCACGCATCTCAAGAGTAAAGATCATGCACTGCGTGTAAGTGATAGAGGTTCCAAAACACAGAGGATAAATGTTTAACAAACACAAGAGATTGCAGAAAACTTGTCTGCTTTATTCATTCTTTTATGGGTCCTTAAATAGGAAAATTACAATAAGAAAACAAAGAAATGGAATCTCATGATTCCTACAAAACAGGAAGTGGAAACTAGAAGTGGGAATATGCTCCTACATCTACGAGAAGACTAAGTCTTCAAATTATTAACAAACTTAGAACATTAAATCACGAAAAGAGAATGAATGAAGAATTAGTCAAATCTCTTTGACTTTGTCTTCGTCGGTAAGCATCCTTGATTCCTCTAGATATTGTATCAATACATTTGTCATTGTCTAACTATAGTGTACATTTGAGCACAAGTTTCCCTTTCAAAGAAAAATATCAGATTTGACCATGTGCAATTTGGTTTGTCAAGCAGGAGTGGAACATGTTGGGTAGACCGGTGAGGAGGAATAAGAAGTTGTGCATTGAAAAAGGAGTTGAAGAAGAGTTGGACCGAATGAGCCTCTAGAGAAGGGCGTGAACAAGGACCAAGAAGAATAATATGGGTACACGGCCCATGGTGTTTTGTTGTTTTCTCTAAAGCATTTCTTATTGTGAATGGTTTGTCCTGCTAGAAAACTACTAAGAGCAACCTGAATGGTGAGATATCCTTCTCACCAATACAATATTTTTTTTAAAAAATTAAATAATTAAATTTATATATAAAAAAAGAACTGGACAAATGAAAAATGGCCACTTATGTTTGGGGTATCTCAAGTTTTTTTTTTGGTATCCCAAATGAGATATCCATGTCTCTCTCTTCTCTTTTAAATTTTTTTCTTTTTTTTAACGGTGAGTATGTCATTGAAATAACCATTGAGGTTGTTCTAATACTCGCGCTTATTTTCAAGTCTCGTTTTCAAATTTCAAGTTAAACTAATGTTTTTATCAACATCCTTGATAAATTCGTTCAGGTTACCTTTTTTTTTACATATTTGTATTTGAAGATCGGATATAGTAACCAGACAGTTACATGTTCGATTAGGTTTTTTTTATTGGTCATCAAATGATTCATGAATTGATCAACATGTCTTATCATCGACTTCTCTTTCTTTGTGTTTCATCTTGTCTTTGGCCAAAACACTTGCAAAACGATGTTGGTTGCAATGGTCGGGAAACATTATGTAGTTGAATCTCACTCGTGGCTAGCTTAACAAAGTCCCGGCTTGATAAGATTTCTCGATCACTAGTAGTTGCTTTTAGAGTTGTCAATTGGGCGGGGTGTCCGTGGATTAGCCCATTCCATATCATTACGGATATTCCATGGTCACGCCAAAATAGAAAATGGTCCAAATGGGCAATGACCATTCTCACCCGCGGTCAAAATGGGTTTGTCTGCGCAGATATTGGCCAGCCCAATTACTTAAAAAAGTAGGGTTAATCAATTTGGAGATTTTTGACCCTACAAAAAAAATCAAACTAATTAATTTTCAAACACAACCTAAAAACTTTTTAAAATAAATAAAACTAATAAATTTTATCTTTAATTGTTTTTATTAAATGACATTTTATACAATTATCGTTAAAATATACGTTTTTTGCCAAAATATCATTTTCTTATCAAAACCGCAAAATCGCGTTTTCCCGTCAAAACCGTAAAATCGTGTTTTCACGACAAAACCGCAAAATCACATTTTCCCGCAAAAACCGTAAAATCATATTTTCCAGCCAAAAGCGTGAAATCGTGTTTCCTACTCCAAAAATGTAAAATCGCATTTTCCGCCAAAACCGTGAATTCGCTTTTTCCGTCAAAACCTCAAAATCGCGTTTTCTAGTCAAAACCACAAAATTGAGTTTTTCCGCCAAAACCACGAAATCGTGTTTTCCACCAAAACCGTGAAATCGCGTTTTCCCGCAAAAACTGTAAAATCGTGTTTTCTCGCCAAAACGGTGAAATTGTGTTTTCCCGCCAAATAAACACACTAGTTTAATATACCAAAACAAAAAAAAATTAATGCAATTGAGTGTCCATGGACAAGCCCATCTGGACATGGTCTTATTGGACGTTGACATTTTTTTGACCATTGTCCATTAAAGACCGACCAATTATAGCCCACAAAACAAATGGTCCGTCTCGACGAGCGCAGACAACCCATTTGACAGCTCTAGAACACAAGGATAAGCCATGAAAAAAAAGTTTTGTATATATCTCATAATACGCGAGGAGACTCAAACCAAAGACATAGCTAGTGAGATTTGATGGAATCTAAGAGAGAGAGAAATATGTTTTGGTCGCAAGGAATGGTGATGCCTCTCTCTTGCCTAAACCCAAACTCTTCTTCGCTTTTTTTTTTTTTTTTTTTTGAAGTGAATGTAAAATTTATTCTACCCAAAAAACCGTTTTAACAATAAAATGCATATTTTGATAAGGTTATAAAGGACTTTTGAAAGAAGAAGTGTTTAGAAAGAGTTAAGAGCCTAGATGATGTTTTAACTTATGTTTCTCGAGGCAAACCAAAACATCAATCCCTCCGTGAAGCGTTCGTCGCCACTTCGTTGGATTGAGCTTATGCGGTTTCTCATTGTCTTGTCGAGAAGTTTGATGAGTCGGTGCGCTGGTGATGGTTGGTCTCCATGCTTCCGCATGTTTCTTTCTCGCCATATGGCGTGCATGGTTGCTTGGAATAGGTATCTAGTAAAAAACAACGTCAGTCGATCCTGCTGAGAGTTAGAGATGAGCTGAGTGAGGGTACTCCAATCCGTCGTGAACTGAGTATGGAGGACACCTCTGGCTAGGTTAGACCAAATCTCTGCGGAATATCTACAAGCAAAGAAGAGATGATTGCGTGTTTCCATGGGGTCCTGACATAGGACACACGCGGTAGATACATTTTGTTGCCAGAAAATAGTGCGATCACCAGTAGATAAGCGGTCGTGCATTGCAAGCCATGTCATGAAAGAATACTTTGGAGTAGCGTTCGGAAATCACATACCTCGAGTCCATTGTAATATTGAGTGTGACCGTCTGATTTGGTTCCAGGTATCTTTTGTCAGAAATTTCGGTTTGAAGACCCCTTCCTTAGACCGCCATAGGTGTCTATCTTCTTCATTAAACCTTAAATGAGCTCGAGTAGAAGCCATTTGATCTTCAACCTGATTTAAGAGCGGTAGACGGTGCCTACACCGCCTGTGATCTACTACCGCCGATGCAACGGTGGCGTGAACAGAGATCCCAAGATCAATATAACCTCGCGGACCAAACTTTTCAAAGAGACAACCTAGAGGAGACCAAGTATCGAACCAGAAAGTAGTTATTTCACCGCTTATGATCTCCACCTTGTGAAAGGGTTTTGCATGTGCTCGGTATTTAAGAATTTTCCTCCAAATCCAAGAGCCCGGCGTACTACCATCCCGTACTGCTCATAAAGACCCTTCTTGGATAAGGGATCGGTGGATCCAGGAAACCCATAGGGACGACTTGGCCGATAGGATTCGCCAAATGAGCTTCATGATGCAGACTGTGTTTGCTTCTTTCAGCGACTTGAGACCTAATCCTCCTTCACTCTTTGGTCTGCACACTTCCTTCCATGAGATTTTCGCTTTCCGGGTTGAAAGATTCGGTCCCGACCATAAAAAAGCAGCACATATACTGTTAATCGCATCAATACAACCTTGTGGAAGATGAAACGCTGAGATTCAAAAGTTTGTTATACTTGCGAGAACATAGCTTATTAATTGCAATCTTCCTGCAAAATAAAGAAAACGGGCTGTCCATGATCTGATCTTAGATCGGATGCGTTCCAACAGAAGGGCATAATCTGTCGAGGTCATACGTTTTGTCATCAAGGGCAGACCGAGATAACGAACAGGCAATTGATCGATTGCAAAGGGGAAGCGACTGACAACCTCCTCTCTATTTCTCTCAGTAACTCCAGCAAGGTAAGCCATAGATTTATCGAGACTGATCTTCAGCCCCCAAATCTTCTCGAACTCGTCGAAAACTGATATAATCCCTTCGATGGATCTAATTTTCCCATCCGTAAAAACCATGAGATCATCAGCGAAGCATAGGTGGGTGAATAGGATGCTTTTGCACTGCAGATGGTATCTAAATTTTCGCTCAACCGCAACCTTATCTAGCATTTTAGAGAGGACATTCATGCAAATGAGGAATGTGATTGAGGAATGTTGGATGATTGAGGAATGTGATGGGGATGACGTGGCGGGATCTGGAGTGGCCCACGTAGACAGCAAAACAGCCCTTATTGGGGACGTCTTCGTTTTTTCTCTTCTTCACGAAGCTTGAACATCTCTTCAACATCTGCTTCAATTATGCGGCTCCTCTCCCTGTCTGCGTCTTACTTGCTTTACTAGGATTGAATTCGCGCTAATTATAGCGTGGAGTAATTTTTTTAAAATAAATTATTTTAAAATTTTTAAAAATTAATTTTATCTGAATTTTACAATATGGTTAACTAATGATTATAGATAAAGATGTCAATTTGTAATAATTAATCTATTTAACATGTTTTGCATTGAACTAAAATATTATTTGGGCTAACCCGCAAAAACTTATAATCTTGAAAACATAACTTTAATATGCACCGTTAAATGACTCTAGTTTTTGTCGTTAGTCTACGAACTTTTTTAAAAAAAATAGTTTTTTGTGTCTAATTTTTTATAAAAGTAGTAAAATATTTTTCAATTTTTGTTTTGATATATATTCAAATAAAATATAATAAATTATAGTGAAAATATAGCAAGATAAAAGATTTTTTTTTTGAATATATATGAATTGATTATTATTTTAAAATATATAGTATTAAAAATAATTAAAAAAATTAAATAATAAATAACATGTTTAATACAAAATATATACTTTCCATATTCTAATCAATAATTTTAAAAGACTTTTATATCCTTTCCTATTTCAATTATTATTTGTTATTTGTAATGGCATTTCATGTAATAACTTACAAAACAAAGTTCATTTTTAAAAATGTCTTCTTAAATAATATTATAGAGATGTATCCCCATTATATATTGTATATACACTCTCATTGTTATTAAATTTGAGGAATAGGAAATGGCTACAATTTTTTTTGTTTCTTTCTTTTTTTTTTTTACTAAACATCGAGTTTTAATTATTTCAAACGGATACAATTTTTTTTGTTTCTATTGACTCTTTGAGAGAAACTAGGTAAATACCTGCGCTACGCTGTGAGAAATGTTTTTTATTAATTTAATTGAATCATGAAATCGTTGATTTCCTTTTACATGAGATATACACAATGAAAAAACAAATGTATATCCAAACTTGGTTTATGTCCTCTCGTATCTAGTAACTCGAGCACACTTTGCTAATCAAAATAATCATAGATTGAGAATATAACATCACTAAGCCTACTAAAGAATAATTCTAGTTTCAATTTATCGGGTGGTTTTCAAACTTTATTTGTAAAATGATTTACATTATATAATCAATGAAACTAAAAAGTTATAGGAAAGACTTACAAAGATAGAACAAAAATTAAGAAAAAAAAATAACCAGATTGAACCAAAAACATATTCCCATCCATAAGTATGTGAGAAACAATAATCATAGATCCTTTTGCTTTCTCTGATATATCTCACACCATCATGTAGTCCATATTCATCTAGATGAGAATTCTCTAGCAATCTATTGAACAATAAATGGTAGTAATGTCCACAACAACATTAAGTATAAGCATGTTTCTTGCTATGTTCAAACATAATTAAGTTATGTTGGAATCAATTGTAATTCTCAAAAGAAGAAAGCAGCTTATATAAGTGACACTTGCAAAACAAAATTGGAGCTCAACTAATTTTTTTAGTATTGTGTCTGTTGTTTCACCACCATCAATCTTATAAGGTAAGTGTATATATTTTTCTTCTAGTTTCCGCTTTTATGTCCATAAGATGCTAATGCAAAGCCAAATTTGAAAATGAAAAATATTTTGAGAAGTCAAACCATAAGCAAATATTTTATAGAATACGGTGAACATTCAAATTGTATGGATCCTTGCTAACTTCACCAGAATGGAACTTTAATTCTCGACCAAGCTATAAGGATTCTAAGAAAATAGCATTTGCAAGATGAATTTTACGAATATATAATCAAAAAAAATTTTACCAGCTTCTAATTTACTTCATCTGTTCTGAATTAAGTGGTGTTTTAGTAGTATGCACACAAATTAAGGAAACAATTAATTTTTGTTTTTTCTATACTAAAACCTCATTTATTATTCATCTGAACCAATGAACAAATAGTCTATAAAATGTAATTGGTCAAAAATAATAAAAAAATCATTTAATTTTGCATTGGTTAGTGAGAACATCACTTAATTGTGGAAAAAAAACTCTCTAAAACTTCATTTAATTTAGAACGGAGGGAGTAGTAGAGAGCAAATAGTAAAAAGAAATCTCACAAAAACTAATGATTTCCAAAGAACCAGATTGATGTGTGTTTGTAATGTATCTTGTTAACGCTTTAAGATAGTATAGATGTTATTTTGATTGAGGAAAAAAAAACTCATACAAACATAACTAAAATTTTCACATGGACATTAAAGTGAGTCATAATACATAGGTTTTTAAAAATGGTGATTTAAGTGAATATGAATGATTGATTAGGAAATTAGGTAAGTGTTAATAATAATTTGTAAATTAGGTAAGTAGGAAGGAGAATAAATCATTATACCCAAAATATCATTTGTTTTTTGAAATTACAAAAATGTCATTGATCTGAAACTCATTGTCTGAAAGAAGATTTCGGCGACACTGTTTATCCAACAGCCAGTGTTACTGTTCATCAAAACTCGACGACCACTTTTCATTACCAGAAAAGCATATGGTTAGCATCGTTAATATTGTCATGTTAAACCAGTTATCATTGTTAGTATCGTTAACATATAGTTGATGTCGTTAACATTATCATGTTAAACCAGTTATTATTGTTAGCGTCGTTAACATATAGTTAGTATCGTTAACATTGTCATGTGCAACCAGTTATCATATCATAAATTATCGTGTTAATCCAGTTATCATTTCACAGAAAATATATGAAATATTAAAATATTAAAATTATCGTGATAATCCGGTTATCATATCATAGAAACTATATGTTGTTAATTATCTAACTTTGTTATCATAACAAAACTATATTGATAATCTATTGGATAACTTTATTATTGATTAAATTGACCACCACCGCCACCGCTTCTAGTCGTAAATAGTGATTTATGAGAGAGAAAATGCAAATGTAATTAGTTAGAAAAGTTAGGGATATGTTAGACTTTTTAATGTGAATAGTTTATGTTAAATAGTAACAAAAAAGGGTGAGTTAATTTTGATATTATAAATTGTTAGATATTGTAATTACTCTTTAAGGAATTCAAGAGTTGGAAAGATACTTTTTTTGTTTGTTAAAGTAGGTACTCAATTCTGTATATGAAAGAAAAGCAAAACAAAAAGATCATCTAACTTGTTAAGTTATGCAGATAATTATATTTTTCCATTTGCTTTGATTAAGGAAACATTTGCGCTAGTTTGGTTACAGTAGTAATTATAAAAGTTTCGAAGAAAATGCAGGGTTAAGAAGAAACCCTAATGTGTTTGGGCAAAACACAACATGCGACAAATAACTGTTAACAAGGACACATACAACATTGAAACATTTATTCTACTTTTCATTGTTCAGCACATAGACTACAGCTTTAATCATAATCATCTTTTATCGTCTTTTACATTCTACTTTTCATTGTTCAGCACACATAACAAACGTTTAATCCAATAGACAAAAATAAATAAATAATTTTTTCTTACAAAATTTTAGATTAAAATAGTTAAAAGATATAATTGCACACAAAGTCATTTATTTCAACTTTACTTAGTAAATTAACACTTATTATTTATTTATTTTGTCTTTTAGCGTGTAAATGACGAAAATACTCATCCCTCTGTCTACCTATGTACCATCCACATACGTACACGCCGTATTGTACATGGGCTAAATTGTCATAAATAGTGAAATAAGTTACTTTCTTAAATAAGTTCAAAAAGTGCTAATTTTTTTTAGAAACTTTAAATAAATGACCTTACATGCAAAATCCTCCAAGTTAAAATGATACGTTAAAGCTCGAAAAATTACATGATTCGTTTTTTCCATGGAAAATTATATATCCCCAACAATATTTCACCCAAAAAATGATTTTATTTATAAAAACGCTAATTTCGTTTTTATACAATGGTAAATTTTTATTAAAAAGCTTCAAAATATTGGTCGAAAAAAAGTTGGGGATTAAACGGATTAATCAACGAAAGTTGAAGGTTTATTTTGTCCATTGAGTAGTTGAAAAGTTTTTTGTTGAAAGTTGTGACTTCATGATATTTTTGGCATTTTCCCCAATCTTCATCCAGCCTTTTAGTCATGCCGAGTTGATTAACAATGAGTCTAAAATGGTTTGGTCAATAAAAGTTAGAGATTAAACGGATTAATCAACGTAAATTAAATGTTTAATTTGTCCATCGCGTAGTTAGAATTTTTTTTGGGCGAAAGTTGTGAGTTGAAAACTTTTTAGGCATTTTTCAATTAAATCTAACAGAAAAAGACACTTGATTATTTTCCCGTAAATCATAAATGTACAGTTACATAATCCCCAAAATAAGAACAATGCAATCTGGGGGATCTTGTTTCGGAATTAATTTGTAAGACACACATGAGTAAACGCGAGACGAGGATCGTTTGAAGTGGTTAACTTGACCGGTTTCTTGCAAAGAGCCAGGCAGCCAATGGAACCAGTGGCTTCATCTTCTTGGTTGTCTTTTTCACCATAACTTGGTTCTTCTTCTCCTCTTTGCTCTCAATGACCTTCGTTAACAATGGTGGATTCGCAAACTTCACCGAACGCCTCCTCTCCAGACGATCATCATCATCTCCAAACCCTTCCTTTTGATCAAACCGGTTCATTTTGATCTCGGTTATGTTATCCGGTTCAATAACCGTGGATTGCTCTATGAATTTGAGGTCATCTTCATCAACTTGAGGGTGTTCTTGGAATTTTCTGAGCGAGTGATTTAGCTTTTCCTTAGTGGTTTGAAGCTCTTGTGTGAGGGTTTCGAGAAGCTGAGACAAAACCTTGTTCTCTTCTTCTGCTTTCTTCAGACTCTCCTTTGCTTCATCCAGCTCAGCTTCTATGCTTTTGTTTCTTATAACCGCATTGCTAACTCCGTAATCTCCATTATTTCTCTAAACCACACGGTCGGAAAATCATAGCAACAATGTTAAATCATTGACACATATTGTTTTTACTTATATGCGAAAAACATATAATAAAATGATTATAACCTCTGCGGACTTGTTGATGTAATTATCTCCGAGAAGAATCCTCTCGCCGAAGAGAGTGACAGCCTCTTTAACAGACCGGAAAGGAGCTCCGGTGTCGATTTCGGCTCGTACCATTGCAGAGTTCAGCTAATTGCTTTTGGTTGTATGAGTGGTCCATGCCATGACGAGCCATCAGCTTTTTATAGAGAAATAATTAATCACCTTCCCAAGAGATTGCAACTGTTACTAAAACGGATGGTGACTCCATTAGTATAAATTGACCACGTTATGATTAGATTATGGACATTTCATTTTTAATACCGGGTCGAAATCCAACTAAACGACAAAAATGATTTGAAGTTGTTAACTTTTCGTAAATTTAGCAACAGAATATAGTTGAAAATGTCTTTGCGTTTACTTCACACAAAATATAACTTTGGGTAAATGGAAGTAGACAAGGTTCGTTGGAACGTCTTCATGTGTTCTTCTTTGCTCTTACCAAATAATCCCATCCTCATTTCGACATATTCTCTCATAAATGGGCCTTAAATGTATATGCAAATTTGTTACCACTGTGTTTAGATCACTCTTTCGTGACAGGCCCAATAGAATTTGGGGGAAATCAACAACCTTCTTCAGTTGCAAACCTGAAATGCTTTCCTCTTGGAGTTGGAATCCCTTTCAAGTGCAAAATTTCTTTGGACTCTACAATCTCCTCATCTTCACTGTTGTACACAAATCTTCTATGTTTCCCTGCAAATTCAGCTGTAGTCGTCTCCACACTCATCTTCTTCATTCCTTCACACAACCCATCAACATCTTCTTCTTCTTCCTCCTCCTCCCATAATGCTGACTTATCCGTGAATTCGAGCAGCAAAGAACGAGTTATGCTCGTACTCTTATCTTCTTTCTCTTCAAATATCTCACTCGCCTTCAAAGTCCTACTATCGTAGTTTACTTGAGATGTTCTCAAATGGCCCGCAATAACCGCAGATGCGATCTTAATCTGCACTTCATCATCCGAATATTTTGGAAATTGGGGAGTACTTTCTGGAGTTGGGGCGAGAAGTCTCATTGGTGAAGTGACGAGGTGGATGAAA
The DNA here is from genome assembly GCA_030161315.1 of Eutrema japonicum. Taxonomy (NCBI): domain Eukaryota; kingdom Viridiplantae; phylum Streptophyta; class Magnoliopsida; order Brassicales; family Brassicaceae; genus Eutrema; species Eutrema japonicum. The sequence continues at coordinate 48,750,866 of BSQW01000013.1, forward strand.
GGGAGAGTCTTTACTGTATGGATAAGCTCTGTTCCTTCTTCCACCTTGTGCAAAAGGGTTTTGACTTGTCCTCTCAAAAGGGCTTCACCAGAACCAGGCGTGCTCTTGATTCTGCTGTTTTCCCTCTTACACACGAACCTTGAAGGAGGCGTCTGCATCGCTAGACCAACGATCGGTGAGTCGTTGGTTATGTCGATTAGTGCAGACCTCTCTTCTTGTGCTTTGATGTTCTTCATTTGACAGAGGTCCGAATCCTCTGTTTTGTCTGAGCCAAAATGAAACAGAGTTGAAATCAGGATCGGAGTCTATCTATCTACTTGAAATTGGTGATAGGAGATGAATCGAGAAGTAATAACTTTTATAATACACACAAACAAGAACGAGTTTTTTTATTTGGAACAAGAATATGATTGAAAGAAACTACAAGAAGCGGATCGGAAAGACAAACATACTCAATGAAAAGGGAGTTCGAGAGTCAGAATCAGAATCAGAGTTGTCGGTTGAAAAGATAGCCTGCGATCTATTGAATCTTCTTGTTGATGATGGAGTCTCCATTTGGATCTTGATCTTCTTGTAAGACAACAACGAAAGCTGAATTGAAATAATATCTGAGAAATCAATCTCGATTTCAATATCTGAGACGGCAAGAAAATATATAAAAAAAGGCAGATGAGAAACGAGTATGAGCTTTTAGGCCGTAGCTTTATAGGCATGATGATAAAGGTTGCCGTTAGAAAACTAGCCGTTGCGTCTAAACGGAAGAGCCGTAAGACCCAGAAAAAAAAAACATCTGAAAACTTAACCGTTGGGTTGAAATCTTTGTACTTTATGGGCTTTAACGAATTAAGAAGGCTGCAGTGAATAGCCCAGCCCATTTATCTATTGAAGGTGTTAAATTCCCTTATTTTGTCAACCATGAAACATTGAATGAGTCCAATTTATTGGAGTAATTGTTTTCAATCTATAATGACTGTTTTATTTATAATCTACAACTCACACATCAAGATGAAAAATCAAGCTGTTAATTTTTTTTTTTTTTTGTCAACAATCAAGCTGTTGATATACACTACAAATCAGATAATTATGTCTTCTCGATCAGCTTAAGGAAGATATCTTGTGAAAAAAGCTTTTCTTCTCTCTTCAGTGGGATTATGTAACAACTAGATAAGTATCCGCATATATGTGAATTTATAATTTAATATTTTATAACCCATGAAAAAAATTAAAGACGATAAAATGGAAAACAAAATTAGATCACCCGTGAAAATATCTTATACATAAATTAAGAAATAAAGTTTACGATTAAATGAAATAAATATATACATTGAAAGAAAAATTTGGTGAAGAGTTGAACCTTTTTTTTGTGTAATTGATATACTACCAAATTGTGGTTTATATAGAGGTGATTTATGATTAATTTTCTTAATCTAAATAGAAAACTAATAAATATTTTTTCTTTACTATATTAATCTTACCTTTTAGGATAAATTATAAATTAAAACTGATTTTTAATATTTACTTTAATTCATTTGTTTTTTAAAATTAAATTGATACATGTCAAGATCTAAATTAACCGTGACAAATGTCACGATCTCATGAGTGAGAATTATCCTACGTGTCACACTCACATTGAGAGATCCAGCTTTATATAATACGATATATATATTTTAGTAACTTTACCTTTTAGGATTATGAATGTGAAATTGAGAAGTTATCAATTTGGTTATCTAGAGGTGGAGAATGAGAATTCCTTTTCTTTTTAGGATTGTATTCCATTTTAATTTTGTGGTTTTTTTAAGAATTATTAATTATTCTTTCCTTTTTAAAAACTTTAGTTTTTCATGATTGTAATCTATTGTTTAATTTCCTTATTCTAAACTGAAATATGTTTTTTTAATAAAATTTGGCTTTTATTCTTTCTTTTTTAAGGATTGTAATCTATTGTTTAATTTATTTATTCTAAACTAAAATATGGTATTTTTAACTTTGGCTTTTATTTATAATTTTTGTTTAATTTTTCTTAATCTAAACATAACTACTTTTTCATTTACTTTTTAGGATTAGGAATCGATTTTAAATCGTATATTAATAATTTTCCTTTTAACTTTAGAGTATATTTATAATTTCCTTTTTTAAGTTTGATCGTGATTTTAGATTATAAACATTTAAGTTTTCTTTTTGTCACTTTTCTTTATTATAAGTTTTCCTTACTTATAATTTTTTTTTTGTAAAACTAGGTAGGTAGCCCGCGCCTTGCGGCTTCATTTATAAGGTAACAACGAAGAAAAGACTCAAAACCATATTAATTAAAATAAGACCGCTTTAAAACATATTTTGAAATACTTTTTTATATACAACGTTCATAGTCTTCTTTTGTGGCTTCATTTTTGGATATGTAATCAAAATTTTGAGTATTTTCTTCGTTGTTACCTTATAAACAACAACATAAAATTGTTCCTGAAAGTTTTAAATACTTTTTTATCAACCAAAATAAAGAGAAAGCATAAAAACAAAAATATAGATCAATTATATGTCCATGAAGATAGAAATGAACTCTCTCTCTCTCTCTCTCTCATGTGCTTTTAATATTTTCAAAAATAGAAATATATACCCAAAAAAAAAAAAATTAAGACCACCATTACAAAAAAACTACATTTACATGTTCTTAAAGGTTTTTTTCCTTTTCGCTTTTTTCATGTGCTTTATATTTCGTTTTTTTTCTTTTTTCTCGTATTTTTCTTATTTTTTTCATCGTCTTGGGCTTCTTATTTTTCATAATCTTTGTCTTCTTCGACTTATTCTTCTTTTTCTTCCTGTTTTTATTCGTCTTCTTCTTCTTCCTCTTCCTCTTCTTCTTCCTTCTCTGGTTTATAATTCTTCATGTTTTTCTTAGTCACCTTCTCATATGTTGTCATATTCATCTTTCTGGTCTCCTTCCTCATCTTTAACGTAAGTATCCTCACATTTTCCGAATTCTTCTTCATCAGCTTCGTCTTCTTTTTTTCATCTTCCTCGTCTTTTCCTTCTTCATCTTCATCGTCTTCGACTTCCTCTTACTTTATCGTCTTTGTCTTCTCCAACTTATGCTTCTTCATTTTCATTCGGTTTTTCTTCGTCCTCTTTCTTCAGATTTTTCTTCTTTCTATTATTCTTAATTATCTCGTCTTCGTCATCTTCCTTTTCTGCTTCGTCTTCATCTACTTCCTCTTCTTCATCTTCCGATTTACCTTCTTTCTCGTATTTTCGTTCTTCTTTTTCATCATCTTCGACTTCTTTTCACCATATTTGTATTCTCCGACTTCTTCTTTTCTTTCTTTCCAATTTTTACTCCTCCTCTTCTTCCTCTTCTCCTTCATATTCTTTGTCTTATTTAAATTCTTATTCTTTTGATTTTTCTTAGTCGCTATCATCATCTTCACTTTCTTCTACTTCTTCTACATCATCTTTCGATTTTCTTATTCTTCTACTTCGTTTTCTTCATCTACCGGTTTTTTTCTCTTTCTTCGTCTTTAACCTTTCCGACTTCTTATTCCTATTCTTCTGGTTTTCTTATTTTTCTTCAACTTCCACATCTTTGTATCCTTATCCTTCTTCATTATTTTGTGTTCTCCCTTTTTTTCCTTTTTCTTCCGGGTTTTACATGACTTTGTCTTTGTCTTTGTCTTTGTCTTTGTCTTTGTCCTCTTCCTCCTCGTCTCTTTCGACATCTTCGTTGTCTTTTTCGACTTTCTTCTTCTTCTTCGTCTTCATCTCCTTCTACTTCATCTTCTTATTATTCTTCCGGTTTTTTCTTCTTCTTATATTTAAAAATTTGAATAGAAATTATAATTTATAATTGCATGGATTTGTAGATAATCAATTTCATTAAATGTAGTATAATAATTCTTGTGAAATTAGGAAAGAGACCATGGGATTTTGGGGCTAACATTTTCTTTGTTACTATCCAATTTTTGATTTTAAGGTTTTTAATGTTATTTAAATAATATAATTTATCGTCGTTCCTATTCTAGTCTTTACACTTTTCTAAAATTGCATAATTTCTTAAAAAATTTCTTAGTTGACTAATTACTTTTCGCTGTTATAATATATCTAATTAAAATTATACAACGTTGTATATTTTTGAAAGAAAAAGACAATTAACAAAGACATAGATTAATCGATCGAATTGACTAAAAATCTATAACTTAACCGATTGAATTGACAAAAAAGTGAATAAAACTTGTTTAACTTAATCGATCAAATTGAATAAATTGCTAATGACAATGAATTGTAATAAGATTATTCCATTAAGAATTAATATTTTTATCCAAAATCTGAGCGTTGTATATATATCAAGACTAATAATAATTACAATCATCATAAATTAGACCCTTAGAGATATAAATGTCAATATTATTTGGCGGCTGGCTTCCTTCCTGGTTGCTAGAGATTTTTGAAGTGGATCCACCGATTACCTATGTGTAATTGGTCAGAGGTGATTATCTTTTTTCCATCACTGTTTTTTATTATCAAAAATACTCAAAAATTACATTTTTGTATCATTTTATGAAACTTTGTTTTATTTCAGAGACTCTTAACATTATTGAGTATAATTTTTGTATATGTAGAAATTAGAGTTAGCATCAACATAAATAAATTACAGTAGTGGCCATATATGTACATGTTATATCTTCAATTTATCACATAGAAAATGATTCTAATATGGTTACTAATATGTTATAGCTGAGGGTGTTTCTGGTGAAGATATGCCGGTAAGATTTTGACGTATACAGATACCAATGCTACAACCTTTTTGTATGTATTTTTTTTTTTTGGGTCTTTAGCTGAGACTTCATCATCTTGGTTACATAGAGCTAGTGAAAGAAGTAGCATGTAAACTCTCTAGAAGTCTTGAATAACGCCAAATGATCAAGTAATTCCTCTATCTATCACACCGGCTTGTGTATACAAATGAAGAGCATAATCTGTATGCATGTAGGTTATATATAAAACCTTCACATATTACAATCAACTATAAACTGATGAGAGTAGGACACTGGGACATGGCTTTTGTGAGGAAAGTAGTGTCAGATAGAATCATGTTGATCTCTAATTGTTATATTGTTGTATGAAGTAGTTGTGGCTGAAATTCTCTTATCTCGGTTTGTCTAACGTTGAATTCTCTAATTTGGTGCATGGGAAATTAGAGATCAGTGTGTTGTTATAGTTGAGCTGATTGACGATTTTTTTTTAGAGGTTCTATATCGGGTTTATTGTCAATTTCGGTTGTGTTAATTTGAACGTTTGGTTATCTATTTTTGGTTTAGTTTGTTATAGTTAAGAATTTATGTTAGATATGAGAACTATTTGAAAGAAGGAAATTTTGTCCACGTTTATGGATCGGAGGTCGATCTATCCATCTGATATTTCATCTTCATTCTCTTTTGTTACAATTTATTACATTTGGATTTTCTTTACCAATGTTATGAAGATTTATAATCTATATAGAGAAATAAGGTTTAAGTCATTGGTCTACATAGAGATTTACATTTAAGGTAGTCAATTGTTTTAAATATAAAACACCACAGAAGAATATAACCGCAATCAATCAATTTTGGCTTTGAATTGAATGTTTCCGGAGAGTAAATAAATGCTTAAATCCATTTTAAAATTTGTCTCTCTTTCTAAATTCTCGTATGGGTGATTAAAACATATTTTCCCATTTCCAAATTCAGTTCTCCAAAATCAAGAATCGAAAAGGACAATGGATTCTCAAAAAATTGATTCATCATCGAGTACAATCATCGTCTTCCCTCTCTGTTTCTCTCATATCTAAATCTCATTTACTTATTCATAAATTGATTAGATTTTTGGAACACTCTATCACTTTACATTAGCAGCAAGAGAAAATGTTGACTTTGCTCAGCCGATAAGAGATAAAGAGAGTATATGGAATCATCGTAAAAGGTTGGCCTAGGACACTGCTTTTTTCACCAACCCTGGTTTCTTCTCAATTTCCTAAATGCATTTTGTGAATTTAACAAACCTAAAGAAATATAATTATAGTTACTATGATTTTTCCCAAATTTTTGTTTGTTACAGGAGTGTTAGATCCTGAAGAATTTTTCGAGAGCTTAAAAATTGGCGTGAATGAGTTTGAAGTCAAAGAAAATCATAAGCACTCGATTAAGACACTTCCATGTGTTTATTCGGAAATCGCTGCTCGTCCAAGTCTTTGTTTGGGACAACGCTTTTTTTTTTTACCGATCCAGGTCTCACCCTTTTATTTCAACTACTGTATATGGTTTTAACATTTTCACATTTTTAAAACATTATTCCGGTATTTTTTTTATCATTCAAATAAGGATTCATCAAGTTATCATATTTTGAAAAGTGATTCCGCTATCCATTATAGTCGTGCTAAAAATTATGATTAGAACAAAATAAAACAAAATGTTATTAATCTACTTGCAAATATTTTGCGGAAACTCTAATGTCTATTCATCTAAAATGAATCTTGCTATTCAATTATTTAACAATTCTATTATTCTATATATTTTGCTATATGATCCGCTTCGATTCTGTATTTTGAAAATTGACAATTAGCAATTATTGTGAAGGTGTTCTTGATGCTGAGGAGTTGTCTCTACTGAACACTGGTTTCACCAATAACACACAGCTTCATAAGTCGGATGTTTTAATGCCTACGACAACTCAAGGCAGTAGACTTTCTGTGGCGAGCATTGAGTTTGAGTTTGACATCTTTCACGATCTGAGAGCCTCTCTATGTAATTCACCGAATGTGAAGCAGACAGGAACTCAAGAGATCCAGCGCAAGTTACCAGATGGTAAAAAGATAAAAAAAAAAATAACTTGAGAGGGACGACTTCTTTTTTCTCAGAATCAATCAAATTTGCTTTTATCTAAACATTCTGATTTTGTTTCTGAAGATGACTTAAAGGATGTAGACAGAAAGATCAACCTTTGAGTCTCATTCCTCAGCCAAAAGTGTCGTCCTCTGCTTCATCTTCTTCTATCTCCAAACTTTTGACTCCTAGTCAAGCTAAACCCAAAAAGAAATGTGTTAATAGTGAACTCGGTGAGAACATGATTCTTTTTTTTGTTGGTCGTCAACAGGAGAAATATCAATACCCTTTAGAATTCCACATCTTTTTGTTTGATTTTGAAGATAGGAATAAGGGAAAACACAAGAATCATGGGTTTGAAGAACAATCTGGATCATCAATATCTATCTTAAGGTCATCGTATTCAGGTCATGCAATGAAGGATTTGACATCATCCTCCTATGGTCTGAAGTTGCCACTGCCAAAGATGAGATTTTTCGACTCGGTATGCTTCCAAAGAATATATTTTATAAAACGTACCCAAGCATCTTGTGATGATGATAAGAAAAGCTAAATTTTGTTACAACAGGAGAACAACGGAGAGAAAGATGAGAAACGATGCCACATGATCCAAAAATAATCATATATTATGACACTGATGCAGGCAATGAATCAGGCAATGGATCCCATATTGAGTCATCTTCTTCATCAGTCAATGAATCAGGCAATGAATCCCATATTTGTTATATCAAAGTAAAATCGATGCATACCTCTTTTAGGAACGGTATAAGCAACACTGACAATGAAGCAGGCAATGAATCCCATATGGAGTCATCTTCTTCATCAGTCATCATAGCCCTGGGCGTTCGGATATCCGATCGGATTCGGTTCGGATCCATTCGGATTTTTGGATTTTCGGGTTTAAGATTAATTATCCATTCGGATATTTTATAATTTCGGTTCGGGTTCGGTTCGGATCCATTCAGATTCGGTTCGGTTTCGGATATACGAAAAATCATAAAAATAAAATAAAATTTGGTTAAATTTGAATAAAATTGGTTAAATTTAAATAAAATTTGGACAAAACTTAACAAATATAACTAAAAACTTCTTATATTTTGGTTATTTTGGGTCTCTCAATCATTTTGATATAAAAATAACTCATATCTTCGAATTTATAACTATAATTTTGGGTTATCAAATCTAAATATAATTAATATTTTGGGTATATAATTGTATTTCGGATATTTCGGGTATCCATTCGGTTTTCGGTTCGGTTTGGTTTCGGTTTCGGTTCTTCGGATATAGAAATCTAGGATCCGTTCGGATATTTTAATGGTTTCGGTTCGGATTCGGTTCCTCTTTTTCGGATCGGTTTCGGTTAATTTTTTCGGATCCGGATATTATGCCCAGGGCTAAGTCATCACATGCTTGTTGTGATCCTGGAAGCGCTTTTTCTTCGCCAAAATTCTTGCATAGGTTATAGCATCTTCTTCATCAGTCATCACAACAAACAACACTCAAAAACTAAGCTAAGAGGCAAGAACAATTTTTTTTAAAAATAACGGCAAACATAGCAGGGGTTTTCGAGTAAACACCTACACAAAATAAGACGACAAAAACAACAATCAGTGACATCAAGATGAAAATAACCATACATGTACAGTTCGAAGAACATCGACCCAAAACTAAAATTAAAAAAAAAACATACAAAGCCAAAAAGAAAAAACGACTAAACATAACAAAAAACGTATACGAAACACGGAAAGAAGAATAAGAGGATGTGATATTTATAGCCACTACACATGCTAGGATAAGTACAAATATTGGATGCTTTTCGAGATTTTGTTTAATTAAGATAAGTACAAATATTAAATACGAAAATAAGATAAGTACAAATATTAGATACGAAAATCAGAAAAATACACACTTTTACATTTTTAATATATACGACAAAGATTAGATACGAAGATTGACAAAAATATACATTTTTACATTTTTAATATATACGGCACCGACTAATTACGAATACAATCAAACATAAGTTAGGATTTTATAATTATTGGGTCAGCAATCTCGATTTTTGCAAATACATAATGTCAAATATTTGTTAATGTTTCACACTCAAAATATAACCTATCACGAAAACATGAATAACCAAATACAGCAAATTCAAAAAAAAATCATTAGATGAATTTTCAAAAAATTTAAACCAAAAAATGGATATTTTATTTTTTCTTTTGACAATTTTGAAGACCAAAATTTAAAAACGGTTTTTTTAGTGACAATATCGAAAATAAAATTTTAAAAATGCAAACCCATATATGATTTGAAACCCACTATTACGAAACACCATAAATTAAAAGCCCAAAAATCGATAATCGGTACGACAAATTTCAAAATCTAAAAAAACTTAATTTGAACCGGAAAAAATATTGACCGAGTTTTACGGTTTATGGTGAATGAGAGAGCTCTATTCCAAAAATTTACTTTGTTTTTACTATATATGATTGTCTTTTTTAGTTTACACTTTTTAATATTTACTTTAATTCATTTTTACTAAGATTACCTTTTTAATTTTTTTTTTTTAATATTTACTTTAATTTATTTTTATTTTATTTTAATTAAATTGACACATGTCAAGATCTAAATTAACAATCATGACAAATGTCACAATTTCGTGATTGAAAATTATCCTATGTGTCACACTCAAGTCGAGGGATCCAGCTTTATATAATAAGATTTTAAGTTTGATCGTGGTTGTAGATTATAAAATTTTAAGTTTTCTTTTATCACTTTCCTTTATTATAAATTTTCCTTACTTATATTTGTTTTTTTTGTAAGATTGTCTTTTAATTTACATTTTTTCAATATTTACTTTAATTCATTTTTATTAAGATTGTCTCTTTTAGTTTAATATTTTTAATATATACTTTAATTCATTTTTATTTTTTTTAATTAAGATGACAGATCTCAAAATCTAAATTAATAATTGTTACAAATGTTATAATCTCGTAATTAAAAATTATCCTACGTGTCACACTCACCCCAAGGATCCAGCATTATATAATAAAATCATGAAACATTGATGATCATTTGGAATTTTTTAATGCACAAGAGCAATCTCTGCCATGTAAATCTTTACCTATCGCGACCAATTTTTAATTCATTTTGGATAAAAAGTACATGTAACCATTTTTATTATTGTTTTTAAGTACATGTAACCATTTTTGAGACGTGGCTTTAAATTCACCGTTAAAAACGTAGATATTGAGGATGGTGTAAAGCAACTGTCATGTAAAGTACATATCACCTAAAGCATACGTTGGAATGTAGCAGAAAAAAATTATACGTAAGAGATATTTTTTTAAAGTTTATAATTTTTTTTTTTTTTAAGAAATCATAGAAAGATGCACGTAGGTGGTTGAGTATCTTGTGTTCTAGAAACAGAAGATAGATCAGTAAGTATAGTACCGTGGTAGGTAGCGAGCGAACTCGTCGTTCGCCAGTCTTCACAAGCTTTGAAAGGTTTTCAGCTACCAGTCTCTCCTTATATATATTCGTTACATTTTCTCTACTTTTTTTTTGTAATATAGTCTTTTGCCTTTGTAACTAATACTCCGAGAATATAAATGGCTCCAGGAACTCTCACTGAGCTAGCCGGAGAGTCAAAGCTCAACTCTAAATTCGTCCGGGACGAGGACGAACGTCCCAAGGTGGCCTACAACAAGTTTAGCGACGAGATTCCGGTGATCTCTGTCGCCGGAATAGACGATGTTGGTGGGAAAAGAGGAGAGATATGCCGTCAGATCGTTGAGGCTTGCGAGAATTGGGGCGTTTTCCAGGTGGTCGATCATGGTGTCGATACCAATTTGGTGGCCGATATGTCTCGTCTCGCTCGCGACTTCTTTGCTTTGCCTCCCGAGGAGAAGCTTAGTTTCGACATGTCTGGTGGTAAGAAAGGCGGCTTCATCGTCTCTAGTCACCTTCAGGTATTCATGTTACGTTTCACGTGATTCCAACTTTTCCTAGTCCTAAAAAATTCTAACCCAGAAACTGTAGACTTAGACCTATAATCGTTTCGGGCCGCAAAATACAAATTACGTTTTAATCTTGTAGTTAAATACGAAATAATGATTATAAATGCAGGGAGAGGCTGTGCAAGATTGGAGAGAGATCGTGACGTACTTCTCGTACCCGGTGAGAAACAGAGACTACTCACGGTGGCCAAATAAGCCGGAAGGGTGGGTGAAAGTGACGGAGGAGTACAGCGACAAACTGATGGGTTTGGCTTGTAAGCTTCTTGAGGTTTTGTCTGAAGCTATGGGGCTCGAGAAAGAAGCACTTACCAAAGCTTGCGTCGATATGGACCAAAAGATCGTTGTTAATTATTACCCAAAATGCCCTCAGCCTGATCTCACCCTCGGACTCAAGCGTCACACTGATCCTGGAACCATCACTTTGCTTCTCCAAGACCAGGTCGGTGGATTACAAGCCACACGCGACGATGGGAAAACATGGATAACGGTTCAGCCTGTTGATGGAGCTTTTGTCGTCAATCTCGGCGACCACGGTCACGTCAGTACTCTCTCAACCTCTCTCACACTCTGCTTTTTTATTTTCTCCGTATGTGATTTTGACTTAAGCAAAAATTGCATGTCCTGTAAAAGTATTTGAGCAACGGGAGGTTCAAGAACGCGGATCATCAGGCGGTGGTGAATTCCAACTCGAGCAGGCTATCTATAGCGACGTTTCAGAATCCGGCGCAGGAAGCAACCGTGTATCCGCTTAAAGTGAGAGAAGGAGAGAAGCCGATCTTGGAGGAGCCAATCACTTTTGCAGAGATGTATAAGAGAAAGATGGGGAGAGATCTGGAGCTCGCTCGCCTCAAGAAGCTGGCCAAAGAAGAACAAGACCATAAGGAAGCTGCCACACGCCTCAAAAAGCTGGCCAAAGAAGAACATGACCACAAGGAAGCTGCCACTTGCCTCAAGAAGCTGGCCAAAGAAGAACATGACCACAAGGAAGCTGCCAAGCCTCTCGAACAAATCCTCGCTTAGAATCCTTGTTGCTCCTTTACTAGTGTTGTGTTGGTTTCGGTTCGGTTTTGTAATTTATAATTCTATTTTTGTGGTCAGGTTTGTGTTACATTTTCAATCAGATAGAAATAAGGTAAACATCACATGTCACTGTTACTTGTACTTGCCGTGTTGGATTTAATGTCAGAAGCATTATTAAATAATACATCTCTCCCTATTCGAGTGGATGTATAAATGTAATTAACCGGCGGGAGGACCCCACAATTTATTTATTTATACTCTCTTTCCGCCACGTGTCCATCTAAAAGAAAGTTACCTTAAAAAAATTGAAATTCATCCCTCTTTCTCAAATTTTCGATTATTTTCTCTTTCAGAGTAATTTTGTTCTAATCGACGACGCGGTGGAGATGAATCCTTCTCACGGTGCCGTCGGGAAGCAACGACTGGCGATGTATCCCGATATTGATCAATCTATTCCGGATAATCCTTTTGCTCAGACGAACACTTATGCTGCTTCTTCCCCTAATCTCTATCCATCTCTCTCCTCGCACAATCTCGGGCCTAATCTTTTCCCAGACCACGGAGATGCATCCATCAACCAGTCACCGTCTGCTCCGCCTCAAGCGACGGAGGAGGTTCTCATCCATGTCCCCGGCGCTATTCTCAACCTTATCGACAAATCCTACAGCGTAGAACTCGCGTGCGGTGATTTCACCGTCGTTCGAATCGTCCAGGGCCAGAACATCGTCGCCGTTCTGGCCAACGTCGCGGATGAGATTCAATGGCCGTTGACCAAGAGCGAGGTAGCAGCGAAGGTTGATGGATCGCATTATTTCTTTTCAATCCACCCGCCAAAGGAAAAATGTCACGGATCTGGGTCCGACTCAGATGATGAAAAACAGGGGGAAAAGAGTAATCTGAAATCGGAGGATGAAATCCTCAATTACGGATTGACCATTGCTTCGAAAGGGCAAGAAAACGTATTACATGAGCTCGATCGGGTTCTTCGGGACTATTGCTGTTTCACAGAGCAGAGGATGTCTGAAAAGGCCAAGGAGACGGGAGAGGAGGTGCTGGGAAACTCCATGGCTGCAGCGACTTCGCCGGAGGAGCTGAAGGGTGAGAGAAAAGACATTGTGGAGGGTCAATGTGCGGCGTACTGGACCACACTCGCGCCTAACATCGAGGATTACAGTAGCAAGACTGCTAAATTGATAGCTTCTGGGTCAGGTCAGCTGATTAGAGGGATACTTTGGTGTGGGGATGTAACCGTGGAGAGACTCAGGAAGGGGAATGAGGTTATGAAGAACAGGCTGAGTCGTGCTGAAAAGGATAAGGACGTTAGCCCTGAGACATTGAGGAGAATCAAGAGGTATGGTGATGTTTAGTACCATGAGAACTTCTGGCCATCACTCTTACTTAGGGATTTAGCATCTTTGACCTTAAAAGCCCAGGAATTCTGATCTTGTTCTTTGTTTCATGATCATTAGAAAATTGAGTAGTAGGAGATGCTTTTGTTTGCAGAAGACCAATTCTTTGAGAAGTGATGAGAATTCTTGTTTAAAAATGTTCAATCAATGTGCATTCTCGTGGTAGTATTTCTTGAATGAACAACTTTGGTGCTAATCTCCCTAGTGCGGTTTCTATGTAAAGGGTCAAGCGAGTGACATAAATAAATAGAATTTGTTGTTAAGACTAATCAATGCACATTCTCATGGTAGTATTTCCTGGATGAAACAACTTTTGTGCTTGTGCTAATCTCCCTAGTGCGGCTTCTACTATGTAAAGGGTCAAGCGAGTGACACAAATGACAGAGAAAGTGGCGACTAGTGTTCTTTCTGGTGTTGTCAAAGTCTCGGGATTCATCACAGGTTCGGTGGCAAACTCAAAAGCTGGAAAGAAGTTTTTTGGCCTCTTGCCCGGAGAGATCATTCTTGCATCCCTCGATGGATTTAGTAAGTAGATTACTTGTTTTTTGTTTCCCAAATTTTCAATCCTATGCTTGGAGGGTCATGGAAAAACTTCTTGATTCACGAATGCCTTGCTTTCTTTCGTTTCACCAACATTTACAATCATGCTTGTTTATCAAAGTTTCGTTCTGATGACTATTTCCCATCGTTTTCCAAAGATTTTTCAAATATGACATTTTTGATATGGTGTTTGAGTCTGCTTCTTGCCTTGAGAAATATAGGCTAATAAGCCCTGGAAAGTTGCCAAACGTTTTGTAAAATTTGGTTTTCATATTTCGTCTTTAATAAACATATTGGCTTCTAAACTGGAGGGTCTTCGTCATGAAATAATGCGTCTTCTTTCTTCAACTTCTTTTGTGATCTCTTCCAATGTTCTGTGCTTTACACTCTCAACCTGCTGCTTCTTTTTTGAGGCACATGGTTTAGTAACATTGCCTTCTTTGCGTTCGTGTTTGTGACATGTTTACTTCCTGCAGGCAAGATCTGTGATGCTGTTGAAGTGGCTGGAAAAAACGTCATGTCGACTTCATCAACTGTCACAACAGAACTCGTCAATCACAAGTATTGTTTTTCAATGTCATATGAAAACAGTAACATATGCAAAGAGTGATCTATAGCAAATGATTAAAGTTTGGCCTCAGATGTTAAAGAAACCTCATGGATTTTGCTGTGAGATTTGCAGGTATGGTACAAAAGCAGCAGAGGCTACTAACGAAGGGCTAGACGCAGCAGGACATGCTTTTGGAACCGCATGGGTTGCTTTCAAGATCCGAAAGGCACTTAACCCCAAAAGTGTCTTAAAACCTTCAACATTAGCCAAGTCCGCTGTTTCTGATTTAAAGGCTAAGAAAGGATCTAAGTAACAACCTTATTGGTAAAGTATATCAAGTATTCATGCTTGCATTTAGTTTATCTTTTTTGGAAAAGTATATGAAGATTTACCGATGTACTCTAAATTTTAGTGTTGTGTGTATATTGTTGATCTTTGTAAACTATACAAACAGTTTCTTCTAATTTTCTCCCAATATATACGTTATGTTTATTCTACACGGGAGCCTTCTTAATTCACACCTATTGGATTCTTGCTAGCCTAAGCTGGTTATTTTGTGAGCAACATGTTAACCCAGAGAACCACATGTATAATTCTCCTTTGTTGAGCGAGAACATTGAGGTTGATGTAATGACACGGGAGGAAGGTGCTCTGAGGCAGCTAGAAGATGCTGAAATCGATGTTATTGCGGCTGAGGTCGAAGCAGAGAAGGCGGCCGCATAAGCGACCAAGAAATTCCCTTGGAAGGAAACATGAGCAAGATCTTACAGTAGTAATGTCAGTTTCTGAGTTGTAATGTTGGTTCAAAGTCGGGTTGAATAGAAATCTGGACTGCGTGAATTCGTTTAGTTGGATTTATCAGCCTGTGTTGACCTTCTTGCTTTAAATATTAATCGACATTTTTAGCAGAGCACCATAATTAGCCATGAGAAAATAGCTGTTCTTGTTTTCTGGTTATTTATGCACTAATGTGGAATGTTTCATGATATTCTGAAATCCTCCCTTTTTTCTTGTTATCCTTGCATCTCCATTTAATTGTAGACGAACATAGCATGAAGAGAAGATCAACATTAATAACCGAAGACCTGACATCAAATTTTCATAACCATTTCTTCTCCTTGGCAAAACTTAGCAGCATCAGCTTTTATGATCAATTACTTTCTTTGTAGTCTGCATAACAAGATGGTTTCGTGGTGTAGTTGGTTATCACGTCAGTCTAACACACTGAAGGTCTCCGGTTCGAACCCGGGCGAAGCCAATTAATTTTTTTTCACAATTTTTACAGTATCTATAAAAAAAACATACGCCGTTGCCGGGGATCGAACCCGGGTCACCCGCGTGACAGGCGGGAATACTTACCACTATACTACAACGACCTTTTTGCTTGATTATGGCAGATAAAATATAGGTAATGTATATCGCTCATATTTTGTTACACTAATTATAAGTTTATAAACCCTAGACGGCTAAGCATATCTCTAGCGTTTGGAACTTTGGCTATTCAGAGGAAGGGACCTGTTGTATGAAAATGCAATAAGACATCTCTGTTTTATATTTTTTGGTGAGGAGTAAAACATTTATATTTGTTAAGTTTAGCATAAAATATATAGATTACACTAATCCAAACAAAATAATTATTATTATAATTAGATAATTGTTAGCCTTCGGATTTTTGAGTTCACCAGAAAAATTACTCCTCCCTCTGCGCCGCTCTCTCTGTCTCTCTCTCTCTCTATCAAAGTTTCAGGTAAAGCTTCTTCAGCTTTACTCTTGTGGTTTCGTTTCTAGACATAAGCTTTCTCCGTCTTCAAGGTTTGTATGGGATCGATAAACCTGATTGTCTCCTTTCTTGTCGGAATTTAATCGTACCTAGTCGGCATCTACTTGTTGCTTCGATGGCCATATTGATTACTTAAAAGAGTTTAGTTTTTGACTGTTTGTTGTTATCCTGGGTTTTTTCGTTTAGGGTTTTATTCAGTATATTACAGCAATTCGAAAAATTCTATCTTTATCAGCCAGGTTTGAATCAGCAGAGTAGAAAGGGTCTTACGCTGAGGCGTAAAGGATGAAGCTTGACGTGAATGTGTTGAGATATCTTTCCAAAGATGATTTTCGAGTTCTCACTGCAGTGGAGATGGGAATGCGAAACGTCAGTCTTCTCTATTCCCTTTTATTGTAGAATTCAAATTTAGGGGTTAGGGTCTATGATTGTGTTACCATTTGTTTTTTTTCTTCTGATAATACTTCGTTGTTCGTATTTGCAGCATGAGATTGTACCTTGCGAGCTCGTAGAGCGCATTGCTTGTCTGAAGTATGCCCCATCTTGATGCTTTGAATGTTTCCCTTCTTCGTTTTGATTATTCATATTGTGTGATTCACATACCTGTTATATACACAGACATGGAGGCACATACAAAGTCCTGAAGAACTTGCTCAAATATAAGCTTTTGCACCACGACAGCTCTAAATGTCAGTAGTTATCTCTCAAGGCATTAGTAATTCTTCTGTTTTGCAGTCTTAGAAATTCGCAGAATCTAATGGCTATTGCTTTTTTTTCTCGTCTAGATGATGGATTCCGACTCACCTATCTGGGTTACGACTTTCTTGCCATTAAAACATTGGTCAACCGTGGTATATTTACCGGTGTTGGTCGTCAAATTGGGGTCGGTAAAGAGTCTGGTAAGTCTTTTACCTATTTATTTTGATCCAGTGGTGCGTTGAAGAGATACTTGTTGGTGGCTGATATACTTATTTATGGGTTCTTTTGCATATAATAGACATATTTGAGGTCGCTCAGGAAGATGGAACTATTCTGGCAATGAAGTTACATAGACTAGGGAGAACCTCCTTTAGGGCTGTCAAATCTAAGCGTGACTACCTGAGGCATCGCAGTAGTTTCAGCTGGTTGTATCTCTCGCGTCTTGCGGCTCTCAAGGAGTTTGCTTTTATGAAGGTTATTGCCTTGTTCCATTAATGTAACACTATTCTTGTAAGTGTATCATCTTTTATTATTTCTGGCCTAATGTTTGTTTGGCTTCCCGGTGAGCAGGCCTTGGAAGAACATGACTTTCCGGTTCCAAAAGCTATTGACTGCAATAGGCACTGTGTTATCATGTCTCTTGTGCAAGGCTACCCCATGTAAGGACCTACCTTCATATTCACATAAAGGAAAGTTGTTATAATTTGTTGTTAGACATCATCGACTGATGCTTTTTGGTTAGATACTGATTTTAGCTAAAAGGTTAAGGAATTTATGCATTGCATTCGAGATTCCTAAAATGTTGATCCATATGCTTCATCCACGCACTAAGAAACAGTTATACCCTTGCTGCTGTGAATCACAATTCTTTTCACATTTTCATTTATGACAGGGTTCAGGTGAAGCAATTACAGAACCCTGAGACAATTTTCGAGAAGATTATTGGCATTGTTGTTCGTATGGCTGAGCATGGCCTAATTCATTGCGACTTCAATGAATTCAACATCATGGTGAGATACTACGATTCATCTAATTGATTAATGTCTTCGACTTGTGAGTAGTTTCTGCTGACAATTGTATGCAATTATGTGATGATGCCTCGTTATTTGAGATACCTTACTTCTGTAAGCATGCTAGCTTTTTCCTCTGCTTGCTAATAATATTCATTGATACCTTTTGTTTATGTATGTATATCTTAGATTGATGATGAAGAGAACATTACGATGATTGACTTTCCACAAATGGTATCTGTTTCACACCAAAATGCACAGATGTATGTGATCTCTGGACCATGCCTCTGTCCTTTTCTTTTTTTTTTTCATTTTCCATGATTGTTTCTTGGTTTGTTTATGACCTTGTTCTTTCAGGTACTTTGACCGTGATATAGAATGCATCTTCAAGTTTTTCAGAAAAAGGTTAGTTACCAATACGTGGTAGCAAATAATCTCATCTCATCCTTAAATTCTCCTTTTCTGTGAACTCTGGTCCTTTCTTCCAGGTTTAATATGTCTTTCCAAGAAGATAAAGATGAGTCAGATGAGACAGAGGTGGAAGTAGATGAAAACAGCAGACCATCTTTCAATGATATAACTAAAGATGCTAATGCTCTGGATAGAGAACTAGAAGCTAGTGGGTTCACAAAAAAGGAGCAGAATGACCTTGATAGAGTATGTGAGCTTATGAATTCAGTAATAAGACTTCTTATATATCTGGGGCTGCATGTACTCAATAAATATCTCTATCTTGTGCAGTTTATTGAAGGTGGGCTGGAGAAGAGTAAAGATTCTGATGAGGATGAGGAATCTGACGATGAAGAGCAGACTTGTGAGTCAAATGAAGAAGAAAACCTAAATGAAATGAAATCATTACAGTTCCAAGAGAAGGTATAACAATTTTCAATTTCAATCATATAACTGAAGCATATGCTGAGTGGAGATGTTCTCTGCTTTTGCGTGTCCTCCTCGGGCTTACGATTGTATATGCTTGGCATGATGTAGGAACAAAATAATTCAGATGGTGTAGAGGCAGAAGTTGAGTTGGTGGATAATAATGAGAAAGGTGAAAGCAATAGAGATAAAGATGAAGCTGGAAGTGATGATGTTAGCTTCTGCCTAATACAGAGAGTATGTATGTAATCAAATCACTTCAACAAATATTGATGTTCCTTCCTTTGTGCAGGAGGAAGAAGAGGAAGATGCAGAACTGGTTAAAAAACTGGGCAAGCAAAGACGCAGAGCCATGGCAGCAGCCAGGGGAGGTAGAAAGTCGCAGTCTTCAAGAAACACATACAAGGACAAAGGAGGCCGGTCCCAAAACTCCAAGATCCACAACAACATGAGCGGCTGGTGAAAACTTTTTACTAGAGCAATCTTGATACAATATAACAATCCCTCTCCAACTATGGGCTTAATGGGCCTGTAAATGATGTAAACAGGCCCATATTCGATCTTCTAGTGACTTTTTCCCGATTCGTCTAGATTCCTCCCAATTGAACACGAACCAATGTACGAAAAGACGGATATCTAAACTATAATGGATATGTTTCTTTATAAATAAGATCTCAAATATTATTTTGTCCAATTTTATCAAATTTTGTTTTGGAGGGGCAAAAACAGAAAATACATGCAAGTCAAGGGAGTAGACGAGAAACGCTCCGTCAATAAGCGGAAATAGAAAAAAAAAAACAAAAAAAATACAACGCAACGGCTAGTGATCTCAACGGTCGAAAATTTAAAACCTTTAATAATTCTCCCGATCTCTCTCAAGCCGTCTTCTTAAATCTCGACCTCTTCTCACATCACTCTTTCGCCTGAGATTCCTTTGTCTTCTTCTTCTTCTTCTTCTTCTTCTCCACTCACTTCCAAAGATGATGAAAGATGTATTCAGGCCGACCAAATCTGCTCCGAGTTCTCCTGCAAAGCCACTAGGCATCTCCCGCACTCGGTCTGAATCATTTCATGCTATCCACAAAGTTCCTATTGGAGACAGTCCTTATGTCAGGGCCAAAAATGTCCAGGTGATTAGAATTATATCCTTTTACTTAGATCTGGATCGCACGGACTCTGAACTTGTGTTATGGGTTTGATTTTGTTTTCATCTGATTGATTGTTTTGCGATTGATTATGGATTCAGTTGGTGGAGAAGGATCCCGAGAGAGCTATTCCTCTGTTCTGGTCCGCCATTAATGCCGGAGATAGAGTGGACAGTGCTCTGAAAGACATGGCCATCGTGATGAAGCAGCAAGATCGCGCTGAAGAAGCCATTGAAGCCATTAAATCTCTCAGAGTCAGGTGTTCAGATCAAGCCCAGGAATCGCTTGACAATATCCTCCTAGATCTGTACAAGGTCCTTAATTTACACACAAAAAAAAAGAATCCTTTTTCTTATGATTTCCTTTTGCAAATTGCTTAATTCTGTATTGAGATGTTTGTTGGATTGGATTGTTGTTGCAGAGATGTGGGAGATTGGATGATCAGATAGGACTTTTGAAACACAAACTCTTCTTGATACAAAAAGGACTCGCCTTTAACGGTAAGCGAACCAAAACCGCTAGATCTCAGGGAAAGAAGTTTCAAGTCTCTGTGGAGCAAGAAGCCACTCGGTTACTGGTAAGCTGAAATTTCAAAATACACATAGGCAATCCCAAATTTATTAAATTCTTCTAATTGAATGAAAAATATTTGGAAACAGGGAAACTTAGGATGGGCTCTGATGCAAAGAGACAACTTCGTGGAAGCTGAGGATGCATACAGGAGAGCTCTATCAATCGCACCGGACAACAACAAGATGTGTAATCTCGGTATCTGCCTTATGAAGCAAGGCAGGATCGATGAGGCCAAAGAGACATTAAGGCGAGTGAAACCCGCGGTCGTGGATGGTCCTAGAGGAGTGGATTCACATCTGAAAGCTTACGAGAGAGCGCAACAGATGCTCAATGATCTTGGATCTGAGATGATGAGACGAGGAGGGGATGATAAAGTTGAGCAGAGAAGGCTTTTCGACGCAATGTTCGGGTCTTCCTCTATATGGCAGCCTCAGCCTTGTAGAGACCAGAACGTGAAGCCCAAATCGAAGCCGGATTTGAGCAATGATGGATACGCTGACGAGAACGTGAAGAGGAGTGTCAATCAAGTAGTTGTAAACCCATTAAGGGTGGATGCAAAGCCGTTCTTCTCTTCCAAGTTGATCAGCAATAACGAGAAGCTGAAGAGAACGAGATCGTCGAGCCAAACGAAGGGAGTGTTAGGTTGTGGTGGTGGTGACGAGGGAGAGACAAACACGAAAAGAAGATTGTCAATGGAGAAGAAGAGAGCAACGGAATGTGGATTACCAGACAACAAGGAGTTTGAAGAAGCAATGATTATGGCTGTTGTTTTGGGGACAGAAACGAAAGTAGACAAGAAGAGGCTCAAGGTTTTTCAGGATATCACTTTGTCCTCCCTTAGCCCAAGAGCCTCCTGAGTTATATTATCTCAATCAGAATCTCTAACCAATCTATTTTATTATCATTCTAATTTATTAGTTCTCAAAAAGGAGATGAGCTCTTATTCTCCTTGGTGATATTTATTATTGTATTTGTCAGCTTAAAGTTGTTCACAAAATATTGTCATTGACCAATAATAAAAGTGAAAGTTATGTTCTTTGCCAATCTATAGATTGTAGCTAATGAGAGAGACAAAAAGAGAAGAAGAGCATATATGTGTTATTGTTCCACGTGTTGTATATACTGAGTGGTTTACCATTACTCTTCTCTCTCATTTCATCTAGCCAAATCTTATCACTGCATCTCCAATGGTTGTCTTTCAACTTTTGTCCAAAAATTAGGGTAATTTAGTATTCGTTAAACAATTATTAATAGAAACGCTTGCCCACTTGGCACCAAAATACAGCCGTTGAAATGATATTTAGTTCCGGAATTGCCCTCTTTAGTTTTAAACCATGGGGCTAATGAAACGGTGTAAAAACTTGGTTTAGCGGTTTTGTGAAAAAAAACAAAAACCCTTTTTCTTTATTTCAAAGTTTTGGCATTTTTGGTATCCGCATTAATTCGAGTCTCAGGAAAAGTGAAAAGTAGTAACTTTGAAACTTTGATGGTACATGTAGTAATAAAATTGAAAAATAAAGGTTAATTTGGTCAAGTAATGTTTTGGAAGAAAAGAAGCGATTTTAAATGGAGGAAAGGGCTCTGCGTCCAAAGCCTAAGGTGTGTGCGAGGTTAAACTGAAAAAGAAGTCCCAAATTCCAACTACATTCCTCAGGAGAAGTCCCTTCACTATCCTTTTTTTTCTTCTTTCTTTACAAAATATCATCAACCTCAACATCTAATCCTAAAGTGAAATCCTTTGAGTTTCAGATCAGGACAAAGTTTGGATCTTTTCTTTTTTTGCTTTTTCTTTTGACACAAACGAGGTAAGCGCACTTCTTTCACTTCACAAGCAGAAGAATAAAAATGGGATTTGTGGGTAGAGAGTGTGAGATCAGTTCAGATTCGTTGAGAAGTCGAAGAACATAAGAAAAAAAAAACAGATATTTTTGTTGTTGTTTTGGAATTTGGATGCATGGTGAAGAAGAAGTAATTTTTCAGACAGAGAGCGTTTTTTTTATTAAAAAAATGGGTTGTTGTCAGTCAAGAATAGATAGAAAAGAGATAGTGTCTCGTTGCAAAGCCAGGAAGAGATACTTGAAACAGCTTGTCAAAGCTAGACAAACTCTCTCCGTCTCTCACGCGCTTTATCTCCGTTCTCTACGCGCCACCGGCTCTTCCCTTGTTCAATTCTCCTCCAAAGAAACCCCCCTTCATCTCCACCACAACCATCCTCCTCCTCCTCCTCCTCCGCCGCCGCGTCCTCATCCACCTCCTCTAAGCCCTGGCTCGGAGACCACATGGACCTCCACCACCACTTCCTCCGCTCTCCCTCCTCCGCCTCCACCTCCTCCTCCGCCTTCCTCTACATGGGACTTCTGGGATCCGTTTGTTCCGCCTCCTCCTTCTTCCTCCGAGGAGGAGTGGGAGGAAGAGACAACCACCGGAACAGCCACCGCAACCGCCACAGGAACCGCTTCTGACGCTGCTGTCACGACGGTTCCGACGACAGCTACTCCTCAAAGTTCTTCGGTAGTAAGTGGATTCTCTAAAGATACAATGACGACGACGATGACGACTGGAAGCGAGTTAGCAGTCGTGGTGTCGAGGAACAGTAAAGATCTGATGGAGATTATTAAAGAAGTTGATGAGTATTTCCTTAAAGCTGCTGATTCCGGTGCACCACTCTCTTCTCTCCTTGAAATCTCAACCTCTATCAACGCCACAACAGCTTTTTCTGCTCATACCAAAGGAGGTAAAAATCAATCAAGCTCTTGTCTTGTCTTTCTTCTAAGTGAATTTGATTTTATGTCTTTTGTGTTTTGTGTCTCCAGGGAAAATGTATAGTAACTACGAATGCAATCTGATTCCGGCGTCGTTTTGGACAAAGGGATTTGCTCCTAAGTTGAACGAATACAGAAACGCCCGAGGAAATTGCATTGTTGGTAGCCATTCCTCTACAGTCGATAGACTATATGCGTGGGAGAAGAAGCTCTTTCAAGAGGTTAAGGTATTCACTTTTTTTTGTCCCTCTTAGTTTCACATTACGAAAGTTTCAATCTTTGAACACCAAATTTAGTTTTGTGGTAGATGTTTAAAATGTTGTATGTTTTAGTTTACATCCAACGCTTAGTTTGAACTTTGAATCTTGAAGTTACTTGCTTAGTTTTTATCTAAATATGGATAAAAAAAAAAGATTCGAATTTGGTTGTTTCATGTCGAATTAAAGGCGTGTGGTGGGTCCAAGAGTGAGCAGATAATGTAAGAGACCCACATGTGCACTTACTTCTGATAATGATACTTGTTATGTGTTATGTACACTGACACAAATATATTGCCAACGCATTGAGAGAGTGAGTGCTTGTTGTTGTGTGAATGTGGGGTTGTTGCAGAATGCAGAGAGCATAAAGATAGAGCATGAGAAGAAAGTGGAGCAAGTGAGAAGGCTTGAGATGAAGAGAGCTGAGTATGTCAAGACTGATAAGGCTAAGAAAGACGTCGAGAAGTTAGAATCTCAGCTAACAGTGTCTTCACAGGCTATCCAGAGCGCCTCTAACGAGATCATCAAGATCAGAGAGACCGAGCTATATCCTCAGCTCGTCGAGCTTGTTAAAGGGTTAGTTGTGTATTTCCATTGCTTCATCTAATTAAGAACAAGTGAACAGGGGTTCTTGTATGGTGTAATGTAGGCTGATGTGTATGTGGAGGAGTATGTACGAGAGCCATCAAGTTCAAACTCATATTGTTCAGCAGCTTAAGTACCTCAACACCATCCCCTCCACTGAACCCACTTCAGAGCTTCACCGACAATCAACTCTTCAGCTTGAGCTCGAGATCCAACAATGGCATCACTCTTTCTGCAACTTGGTCAAGGCCCAGCGTGACTACATCCAGTCTCTCACGGGTTGGCTCAGGTTAAGTCTGTTCCAGTTCAGCAAGAATCCACTAGTTAGGAGTAGCTATGAGTCAAAGATCTACAGCTTCTGCGAGGAATGGCACTTGGCTATTGACAGGATCCCTGATAAAGTAGCATCTGAAGGGATCAACAGCTTTCTGACTGCAGTCCATGGAATTGTGGCTCAACAGGCCGAGGAGCACAAGCAGAAGAAGAGATCGGAATCCATGTTGAAAGATTTTGAGAAGAAAGCGGCTGCGCTGAGAGCGCTCGAGGGAAAGTATAGTCCATACTCGGTGCCTGAGAGCAGGAAAAAGAACCCGGTGATAGAGAAGAGAGCAAAGGTTGAGATGCTTAAAGGTAAAGCAGAAGAAGAGAAAAGTAAGCATGAGAAGGCAGTGAGTGTGACTAGAGCCATGACTCTGAATAACTTGCAGATGGGATTCCCTCATGTGTTTCAGGCAATGGTTGGGTTTTCAAGTGTGTGTATGCAAGCCTTTGAGTCTGTGTACAACCAAGCTAAGTGCATTGGTGAGGAGCAAGAGGAGGTCAAGAGTTTGCTTCCTTAGAGAGAGAGAAAGAGACATCAATCAAATTGTTATACCATTTGCTCTCTGTTTTTGCTCGATCCAAGCCAACCTTTTGGAACCTGTTATGAAACTTGAGTTGAGTTCATGCTATTTTAGATAATGAAATTAGTTAAAGAAATCGTTGCTTGAATCTTCATCAAGTCAAGAACTTCTAATTTATATACATTGATTGACAGAAATGTAAGTAAAAAACTCTCAGCTCTAGGCAGTACTAGCATTTACATTTCCATTGAAGCCAAGCCAAACGCATGTCACTTTTCAACGACAAGAATGTCTCCCTTGCACTTGGGTTACTGAAGAACTCGAGTGCCGCAAAATAGACATTCTTTGCTAAGCCGTGAATCTGATCTAGCTCTCTGATACACTCGGAAAGAGAGAACCTGCTCGTCAGCTGCGTTGAAGCAGTAGTCCGCAGCTTCGATGCAGCCGCCATTTCAACTATAGCATTGGCAATAGCAGCCTCCACGCCACTAGTACGCCTCCTCTTGGGAGGAGGACAAACTACAGCGGCATCATCGTACTCATACGAGCATTCCGTTTTAGCTTGAGGCAACACAGGTTCCTCGAGATGAGCAAAGTAAGGAAGCATTGTTTCATGTTTCCCGTTTGTCATGGAATCTTCTGTGAATATCTGGGACAGCTGCTTGTAAATTGGACAAGCACCTGTTTTTATAGCCTCTGCGTCTGGATACTCCTGATTTTAGGACCAGTAAGATCAGCAAAATAGATAGAGAACGAAGGAAAGTTGAAACGAAGCATAGAAGTTATTAATAAGACAAGACCTTTACATATAGATTCATCAAAAATGAAGTCATCTCGAGCCAGAAGCAACTTAACGACTGCAAATTGGCGTCTGAGAACAGCAAATTTGTTCTTGAGATGTTCTTTATCCCATTTGAGGCCACTTCTTTTGTAAAACTCATCGGCTATAAAGTTCCAAGCTTTATTAGAGAAGGAATTGTTGACTCTGTTTCCTTTAAGGACCTGATTGACTATAAGGTTTGCGAGTAGCTTCGTTAGGAACGCCGTCCACTTTGGCTGCTGCTGCTGATACTGTTGTTCACCGGAGCTCCGAGTCGCCATCTACAGATTCTGACGCAAACCGATTCACATTCAAATGTAAATGCAGAGATGGAGAAACTCTAAACCCTAATCGATCATACCAACAGGTCATATGGATCAGACATGAATGAAAGGATCAATTTTTGCGGAAACCCTAAAATCTAACCTCAAGGTTGTATTCGCAAAGGCGTTGTGATTTCTATTAATCACAGCCAAACAAGCCATGACTCATTAGCATTAGGCTTAGGAATGTCTGTTTGATTGGAAAACCCCCTAAAGTCTTGCTTATTCGCGTTGTTGCCCCAATTTCTATTGAAGTTTCAATAAAAACCCTTCTAGTCTTGCTTATTCACATTGGTGCCCATTTACAACAAATATTACGATCCTTGACCAATGACCTTTTTACATTGAGGCTTGAGCAACAGAGGATGGCCAAAAAAATCAGCACGGTCGCTTCTAAAACGTCGGCTCAATTACACATTGAAGCCAAATATTTATTCGATTACGAATCTTAACTTCTATCGATTACGAATACCGATTTGAGATTCTTTGGAAAGGATTCATTCGGTTCTAGGCATTTCAGTTTAATTTCGGGTTCGGTTCGGTTCGGTTGATTCAGATTGAATAAAACTCTAGTCGAACTCAACCAAAATAAGTTTGGTTCGGTTTGTATTCTATTTGAGTTAGTTCGGTTTGGTTTAGTTCGGTTCGGTTATAATTTAGCGTGGTTTTAGTTTGATTTTTAAAAAAATCAACATATAAAAACAAAAATAATAACGAAACGTAAACAAAACAAATCCATAAAAAAAAATCATTCTCTAAAAATCTAAAACCAAATTAAAATTATCTCACTTAATCAAAATTTAAAAAATTGAAAAAAATTATGGCTTCGTCTCTCCCATGCCACTTAATCAAAATAATTTTTTAGGTTTTCTCGTTTTTTAATTGAATACTTAGCAAATAGGGTTAGAGAAAATATTTTAATCATGTTGAAAAGTTAAAAGAAAAAATGAAAGTTGAAATTAAAACCCTTTAGCCTAAATACTTTAGGTGAAGAACCGAAGATCTTACCATATGTATTTATATTTTTAAACCGAACCAAATCGAACCGTTTGAGTTGAAAAAAATTTCAACCATTTGAAATATATATATAGAATATAATTTGGTTTGGATCGTTTAAGTTCGGTTGGTTAGGTTTTTTGCCTCTCCCTAGGAGTGCGTAATGATTATGCAACCTACCTACTTACTAATTAACTTTGGACAATTGTTTGTGTTGTTAGTAAGGGCATTGCTTAAAGAAGAAAGAAAGTTTAATGATAATTAATCAGTGCGCAACAGAAGAAGAGAGAAAGGATTCGTTATAACGGATCGAAATGAGAACAAAAAGACAACTCCCTCCCTAATTTAATTTCCCATAAATAAACACACAAATCGATTGGTAAGTTTGGCGTTTAGTTTTGTTGAAAGCGCTATTAAAAGAGGAAATCCACAATACAATAGTCGGGAAATAGAAAGAGAAACAAGAAGAGAGACATGTGAGTTTTGTTGCCGAAAAAAATTGATTATTTTGTCCAGTGGAACCTTTCAACGCCATTTTTCCCGGCCAAAGCTAACTAACAAACTCTTCGTTTTCGTTTCTGTCACCTTCGATTTTTTTTGTTTGTTTCCCTCTTTCTTTGGGTGAATAGGGTTTTCTGATTTCTGGGACAAAGTCCGCTCCTTTCGAATCCGGCAATGCCCAGATGGTCGATTAACGTTGAGCACCGAGAATAAGAAGAGCAAGGATCTCCAGTTCCAGGCTTGTTTTTAAGAGTTTTGAAGATCTTCAAGGCTCAAATCTTTCATCTTTTAATAAATAATCTTCGAGGGGAAATGAGCGCTTCGAGGTTCGTAAAGTGCGTGACGGTTGGTGATGGAGCTGTCGGAAAAACATGTTTGTTGATATCTTACACAAGCAACACTTTCCCTACGGTTAAAATCCAATTTCCCCTGATGCTCATGTTCTTGTTTGATAGATTGTTCTTGTCTGCAGCACAACAACGTCTCATATTCGTTGGTTTATAATATACAGGATTATGTGCCCACCGTTTTCGATAATTTCAGTGCCAATGTGGTGGTTAATGGAGCCACCGTTAATCTTGGATTGTGGGATACTGCAGGTTTTCATTTAACTATCTTGGTTTAACAAAATTTTGAATATGGGTTTCTTTTTTTTTTTTTTTGCTTTTTGGATCTGAGATTTTGAAATTTGGGTATGAAAAAACAAAGGGCAAGAGGATTACAACAGATTAAGACCACTGAGCTATCGTGGGGCAGATGTTTTCATATTGGCCTTCTCTCTTATCAGTAAAGCCAGTTACGAAAACGTCTCCAAAAAGGTAAAAAAATCCATCAAAAATCTTGTTTTTGTGTTAAGTGTTGTTAACTCTCTCTCACACAAAGTTACAATTGTGTTTGCAGTGGATCCCGGAGTTGAAACATTACGCGCCTGGTGTCCCTATCGTCCTTGTTGGAACAAAGCTTGGTGAGATTTTCATTATCTTTCTGATCTCACCCCTTGAATATACTAGTTGTGACACAGAGTGTGTGATGCTGCTCATATCGTCCAGATCTTCGAGATGATAAGCAGTTCTTCATTGACCATCCTGGCGCTGTCCCGATTTCTACTGCTCAGGGAGAGGAGCTGAGGAAGCAAATAGGAGCACCTACTTACATCGAATGCAGTTCCAAAACTCAAGAGGTATTATGATTAGTGTACTCGGTTGACAGATTTTTTGGGTGTTTATATATGTTGATACGTAATGATAATATTTTGATGTTTGAGTGCAGAATGTGAAGGCAGTGTTTGACGCGGCCATTCGAGTGGTGTTGCAACCGCCGAAGCAGAAGAAGAAGAAGAGCAAAGCGCAGAAGGCATGCTCCATCCTATGATGATTGGAAAAAACTGTTTTTATATATTTGGTTTTGGTATATTATAATCTTCTAACATTTCATCAATGTGTTAATGGACAGACACCCAAGTTTGGTTTGGTCTTTCTTGTTCTTAATATTAATGGAGTTTGTCGAAATCATCATCTTTTTGCTTATGCAGTTCAATACTATGCACAATTAACAAACACACACACAACCACATGTTTTGAATCAATTTTCAATCCCACAATTTCTTTATCTGATCATATTTTGTATGTGTATCCCTCACCTGTAGTTCTGCGCATGTTTGAGCAAACATGTTTATTGACAGAGAGTGTAACTAGGAAAGGAAAATTGATGATACAAGTTTTATTTCTCAGTGTTACTCTTTTTCTTTACGCTTATCCAACAAATAAGTGAAGCCATGATTATTGGTGATGAGCCTAAAAGATTGCAAGAAAGAGTCATTCAAACCATTCCATTTTGATTTTCTGGTATTTCTCATTCATGCCACCATCCTGCTGTTGTCTCTGATACTCCATGTAACGCAGAGTGCTGGATATGAACGACCCTGCGTCTGACTCAACTTTCTTTGTCTCGCTTCTGATTAATTCACCTAAGCCCTGGATTGTATCGCCTGTTACTTGTGGATTTCCTTTCTCCAAGAAATAGAGATACCTGCGTTTCAATCGTAAAACCATTAAGAGAGAAAGCGGTGGCAAAGTGCTCAATCACAAGCATTTTGCAGCGCAGGTACTAAATAGCCGCAACTAAAACGAGTAGCTTACTTGTTCAGCAGTTCTACATATAGAGCCACAGACCCGGTACTACTGGTACCACGGGATGCGTTGGCCATTTGTTGAACAGCATCTGCAATTCTTTGCGCTCTCTTCAGGCAAAGCACAACCCTGTTCTCATTTCATAAATTCCATATTACTCAAATAGCCACCCAAAACAACGACCAAGTATCAGTATGCCTCAGATTTCCCCCCTAATGAATTGTGTATGGTTCCCAATCTTAACTTCATGATATAGTGCATTCATATGTAGCATACCTCTCTCCATCTTTCAGGTTCTCGCACTCGTCAGCCCAGAAAAGATGCGCACATTCGTAAACAGCTCTACACTGATCTGGCTTCTTAAGGAGTTTTGCAGAGTACTACAACAACAGAATATAATTTAGCCTTGTTTGTATTCAATGTAACACTCACTAACTCAACTGGAATGCCAGGAAAGATACCCCTGTCGCCTTGTGAGTCAGAGTATCTCTGTTCTCAACATTAAATACACGCATCCGCTGGAGTGTCCCTATTATTAAACGTAGTGCTGTTACTTGTGCCTTTGAATCCTAAAACACCAAAAATTTAAGGCCATGTCAAGTTTTTTCTTACAGAAAGATGCTTATAGCATCGTAAGTAATTCACTTACTGAAATTTCTTCTTCATATAGAAGATATGCCTTTGTGAAGAACTCATAAGCGACTGCCTCTAATTCACAGTCATTTGCTGCCTGAGGATTAAGTAAAAGAAAATTTTAGCTCATTCACTATATCTAATGGTTTTGATACTGGATGATCATAAACCAAACGATCGTATACCTGAGCACATTGCAAGTAGAGTCGCAATGCCAACTCAGATGCTGAAACATCAGATAGAACTTCCACGGTCTGTAAACAAATAAGATTCAAAATCGAATCGCATCATCGTAATTATGGCAAAGAAAAAACAGCTGGGTTTCACTGGACAAAACGAATGAAGTTCGCAAGGCAACTAAACCTTCCTCACTCTTTTTAACAATCAAGATGTATGGACAGTACACTTGCCTCATTTAAGAGCTGTAGAATTCTCTTCGGTGTTGCTGACGTATCATCTCCAAAAGGGTTTTCATCTCCACCTCGTAGTCGCCGAACTAACTGCGCAAGCATATCAGCACAAACAAATTTTATGAACATACTTCCAAATTTCAAATACAATGTCTATTGAATCCTTATAAAAAAATGGAAGGACACAACTCCTTCCAAATCTTAGACAGAACTTATACTTTTTCCCAAGTTGGAGAATAGAGGAACAAGTGATCACAGTAAGAAATACAAACCTTGAGAGCGGAAAAGACAAGGGGTGGTATCGTAAGAGGCAGACGCTTAGGTCCTCCAGTCAGGATGTGCTTCCTTACTCTGAAAATTATCTGTAGTTGGGTATATGAATTAGGGCACACACAGGTCACTTTGATAGCGTCTCTGATGTGCAACAATATATAAATATATGCACACCTTAGACATTTCTTCTTGATCATCATTGTAGAGCATGTGAACCAACCGTGCGACAGAGTTCTGCTCTTCCTGGAAATCTTCTTCATCAACCTAGAACTCATCATAGTTTTCCGTTTAAAACCATGTCGGGTACAATAACAGGTAAGTTATCTAAAGAAAAAATACTCCTTTCGAGTGACTAGAATACTGTGAACACAAATGCAATAAGTATTGATGAACAAATGTTTAATACCTCATCATTATCAGTTGTCCCGTCAAAATCCTTGATAAGTCCTTTAATCAGTTCAAACAAAGCATCGACCTGAAAGACGCAATAAGGAAACGTCACATCAATAAAAAAACGCTATAGGAAGACACTAAACCAGCAAAAAAGCACACCTCATAAACGGTAGCAATGCGAGTATTGTTTTTCAAAATGCTTTGAATTATAATAATTGCCATTGCTTTGTTTGTCTCATAGTCAAGGTATTCCATTACTCGAGGATAGTTGGTAAGCTTCAAAATAGTTACAACATCATTATACTTATCCAACGGAGCACTAAGAAATGCAACGATCTGTTTTGATGCCTTGTCATCACGAAGCTTTCCTGTGGCAGAGAGTTGGCCAACACAAGAACCCTAAAGATAAATTTAAAAGAGAGACAGCAATGTGTATTAGCAACTTGCAGAACTGATTAAGTAGACACAACGTAATTCTGAATAAACTTAATATGCTTATACATGCTCGGAAGGCTTTATACCAAAACTTGGTCCACATAGTCTAGACGATCGGAATGGACATGGAGAGTGAATTTCAGAAGAAACAAATACAATGTTACAGATCCTGAGGCCGGTAAGTCCACCTGTGCTTCTACAACCTATAATCATATATAAGATGTAGACTCAGTCAACTGTTTATATAATATAACTGTGAAGAGATTATCAACGTGATACAATCAGAGAGAGCTAGAGGACAAAATTACACAATATTTAAGAGCTAATTCATGACAATACCAGTGGCGATAAAGCTAGATTTTTTAGCTATTCTCTAATACTAGCCACCCTCATAAATAAACTTAGATTCAAGTGTTAATTGCAGTTAGATTCCCAATGGCATAATTCAACTCAGGTTTACCTTCCCAATGGCATAGAT
This sequence comes from Eutrema japonicum, assembly GCA_030161315.1. NCBI lineage: Eukaryota > Viridiplantae > Streptophyta > Magnoliopsida > Brassicales > Brassicaceae > Eutrema > Eutrema japonicum. Next base: position 48,783,169 of record BSQW01000013.1, read on the forward strand.
TCATCTTTGTGATTAGATGCAAGATTTACCTTGCCAATGGCATAATTCAACTTTGAAAAGGCATCTACTTGCAGGAAATTAGGCAATGCTTCCACAGTAGATGCAGCATAGTTCGAAAGCCTTTCCATTAGACCCGAAAGGACTGTCTTGATATCAACAGACGACTGAAAAACACAATGACGAAAAGGAAAATAGAGGAAACATGTTCCGATGGGAAAATTTATTTAGAAGTATTATCTTTTATCAAATACTGCATATAAAAGAAGAAATGGTAGGTTAAAAGAAGTACCTGAAGTTGTGGACAAGCACCTAATAATACATCGAGAGTTTGAAGGTGAAAATCATCAGGAAAGACTTGAATAATGCAATCCATTAGGTAGCACTGTGCAAGTTCATCCTTACAGTTGACAACCTTTTACAACAGTGATACATAATTCATTTCCACCGACAAGTAGACGGAAACTTGGATGCTGAAACTATCTAAAGGAAGAGAAAAAACAAGACCTGCTCCAGTATTCTAGGAAGAACAGTATCTCTGTAGATTCCAAGGTCAACACCTTCCAACTGACTCAGTATATGAAGGTTCTTCCCAACCTAATCAGCAGAAAACAGAAGAATTTCAGCCAAAAGTAAGAATCATTACTCGCAAATTTCTACATGAGAAGAATCAGCTACAAGTTACTGCTATTACAAGATCACGTAGTTCATTCCTTTCTCTCTCCCGTTTCTCCTTCTCCCGAGTAGGTCCCTGGATACCAGAAAGCCTCAACTCAGGTTCAGTTCAGTAGGGGAAATTCACAAAGAGTAGACAATAACAGCATGATCAGACATTGGACTCTCGCGACATGCAACCTATATTCAGTACATACATGGTGAGTATGAGAGCAGAAATATATCATTAGTATTTCCAACCAACCTGATGTTGCATTCGGACCCATAGTTTGTTCATCTCAGTAAAATTTTGAAGCACGAACTCTAAAGCATCCATGTGTGTATCAGCATCTCTGGGGAGAATAGCAAAGCATTGGCCTCTTTACATGAGTGTCCTAAATTAGCAAAAATCATCTAGCAACAGGTTGAAGGAGAAGTAAGTTGTGAGGCCTTACCCTTCCAACTGTGAACCAATGCTGGGTAGCTTTTTACTAGTAACTTGAGCAAGGTAACTTCTCAAGAAAAGACCACGTAAGGGATGTTGAACAGCTCGGCACATTTCAACAAGATCCTTAAGTATATCCGTGGCAGTAACGTCCTTGGATTTGATATATATAGATCCTATGGTACAGAGGAGATACCTGCAATTCGATTGAATCTATAAAGTTCAAAACAGCAATGCATACTTGGAAACAATGCTCCTGAAAAGAAGAAAACTTACAATCTTGGCAAAATGTTACCGGCGTGCTGCACTAGCTCGTAAAGCTCTGCAATGGAGCGACCACGCCCCGTCTCATCCATGAAGAAGATCTCCAATTTCCTCAGTTCATCAGAAGCTCGAATATCTGAACAAACCAGATCGCAGTAAGAAATAGGAAGGAAGGCACAAGAGATATTCCCCGAAATAGAGAAAGATGGTAACGCGACTCACAGAGTTCATAGTATTTATGAGGAGAAAGCTTGGAAGTACGAAGCTCGCTGAGCATCAGAGCAGAAAACTTAAGAGCGTCTTTGAGATTGTTGGAGTCCTGCGATAATAATTGGAGATCTGTTACAAACCAATCCAGAAGTTAGGGTTCCAATGCGAAGGAAATCCCCGACGAAAATTTGATTGATGAATAACAGAAGAGAAGAGAAGATAGATACGATCGCGCGCTGCATGTAGAAAGCATTTTGCTTAACGGCGGCGATGGCGGCGGCAAGCCACTTCTCATCGTCGTCGGCGATCATTCTGTCTAACTTACTACTTTACTTTACAGAGAGAGTCTCAATTTTGACCCAATAATCTTATTAGCGTAGAGACTCTCCGCATTTAGTTCTTCTCTGTTCATTATTATCCACTTTACCTTTTTCTGGGTCAACACTTCTAATTGAAAAGTTACAAAAAAAGAATTATCATTCATTCATTCGCAAGTAGGCAAAATCTCAATTTCTCATGTAGATCACAAGCATTACTCTTTTTGCCCCTCACATTGATTGTGTTATAGAGAGCCTTTCTCAAAACTAAGAATTGGCAAATCTGACCCCCAAAAAACAAAAACAAAAATGAATCATGATCAAATCTAATTAGAGAGACCATAGTTACTCTTGTTTCTCTGCAAAAACAGACTAATTTCTTGTACTATTCTAGCCTCCCTGCAAGACGACACAACTTCCATTTATGACTTTCATATAGCCTGGATCTGGCAAAGGAGCAACTGTATGCTTTGACTTGGGGATTAGCTTATTAAGTCAGTATAGCGTTTTCCTCTAGACTAGTCTCAGTAATCACCTTGTCTTCCTCTTCGCATCCTAGTATCAGGCCATGGACTATCTCCTTCAAGTCCACGAGGCCACACCCGGGTATTCGTCCTATTTTCCTCTCCTTCACCACCTCTCTCACTCTATCAACATCTTCCCACCGCCCCGCAACACTGTAAATGTTCATCAGCAAATGGTAATACTTGTAGTTCATGGGATCTTTTTCTATCAGGGACTTGGCAATGCTCTCCCCTAGAGCCGGGTTTCCTGTCAAACGTGAAGAGCTGAGCAAGTTAGCCCATTTTGCAGATTCTGGCGTCACATCTTCCTCTGGCAAGTTCTTCAGAGTTTCCTCTGCTTCTTCAGGGAACCCGGCACTGGAGTAAAGATTAGCCATGCACCATTGGTGTCCAAAGTTGCGTTTGACCTGGAACTCGTCAACCATCAGGGCATAGTAAGTTTTCCCTTGTGAAACAAGCCCAGATCTAGCACAACCGCAGAGTACACCAACAAACGTTACTTCATCGGGAATGAGCATACCATTAATCATGTCTTGAAATAATTTGAGCCCATCTTCAGGATGCCCGTGAAGACAATGTGCCAATATCATCACATTCCACGTAACTCTGTTCCTACCGGATAGACTGTCGAATATCCTACGTGCCAAGTCTACTTCCTTGCACTTTCCGTACATGTTAATAAGAGCTGTATCGATGACTATGCTAGTATTCAGCAAGGTTCTTATCAAAGAAGCATGAACCGACCTACCTTCCTTCAGTCTAGCTGATCTACCACAAGCACTCAGTAGCAAAACCAAGGTCCTCTCGTTTCCTTGGAACCCTGCTCCGACCATCTCACGGAACAACCTAATAGAAGCCCCGGGATTGTTAGCACCCATATAAGCACTGATCATGATATTCCAAGAAACCATATTTTTCTCGGGCATTTGATCGAACAACTTGTGAGCAGACAGAAGATCACCGTCTCTCACCGCCCCAGCGATGATCGAGTTCCAAGACACAATATCTCTCTTGGGAATTTCAACAAACAGCTTCGTGGCAAGCTCCAAGGCACCACAACAGGTATACATATGCACTAACGAATTCTGGACAGGTAAAACTTGATCGCATCCATGTTTAATGGCCTGCCCGTGACACATTTTGCCGGAATCAACGCAGCACGTCTTCTCGATACAACCAAACAATGGGACGAAGCTGTAGGTGTCAGGAACAAAACCGCATCTCCGTATATCGAAGTAAAACCCTAACGCTTGTTGCGGAGTAGAGGAGACCAAATACGCCTTAAAGACCGGATTTGCGCAGTTGAGCTTGCCAATGCTGCGGAATATCGAAACGGTGTAGCTGGCGTCACCAAAACGCGAAGAACACTTCAACAATCTGATAGCCCAAGAGGAATCCCAGAAGTTACCGGAGGCGATGAGCCTCGCGTGGACTTGGAAGAGGTGTCCAATAGTAGTGGATTCTTCAACAAGTTTGAAACCCCTAAGAAGACCAAGAACGGGGGCGATAGATCTGGATGTGACGAATTGGCGAATAGAAGAAGCTCTTGCCATTCATCTCCGGCTTGGATCCTTTGATTTGAGTCAGGGATGATGGATTCGGGAATCGCCATTAACCCACGATCATATCTGTTTCAGGGACTGAGGAGCGTCAACGAACAACGGATTACACAAGGAAGAAGAACGTAGGCGGCGAAGGAAGGAGACTCTTCAGTGTAAAAACTAAAACCTTAAGGGAAACCACCTGAAAGAGCCGGAGAGTTCCGGTTTTGCCGAACCAAGTCAGATAGATTAGAGAAAATAAAAAAATTAAGGAGCATTTATGCAATTTATTATATTTGTTTTGAAAAGAAGAATGTTTCAAAAGAATGTAAAATTGGTGTGAATGGGATAAGGCACCTCACAAACTAATTTTAGTTAAGATGGAGTTTCAAATCATATCACACAGACACAGACATAAACAAATCACAAAGCAAATCTATTTTAAAAAACCAAACAAAATTTAAGATATGCTAAATCATCTTCTTATCTGGATATTTCTTCTGTTAGAATCCAGACACACACATACATACACACGCTTCTTATCTATATATAACATTTTCAATCGAGCCTTTCAATTGATTTTTAGAATGTGATCTGCATGAATAAGGAAAAACAAAAAGAAGAAGGTGGATACGTAGAGAGAAAGGAGAGAAAAAAAAGAAGAAGGTGAGAAGTAAGGGTCTTGGTGTTGGTGTGTGAACATAGAGAAAGGTGTTTTAACGTACATTGTAATCCATAAAAGAGGTCGAGAGGCATTGCAAATCACGCAACACTGACCAACCCTCTTTTTATGTTTGTTGTCTCTCCAACACCAAGTGGAGAGAATCCCCAGTAAGAAGAAAGAAGATGGGTCTGGAGAAGTGGCTGGCTTTGCTGTACCCTAGAGTGCAGGGAGGAGGAAGAAGAGAGGAAGAAGAGTGTTGCAGTGTGTGCCTGATGAGAATGGGGGAAGACGATGTGATCAAGTCCCTGCCTTGTTCCCATGAGTTCCACAGTCTCTGCGTCGACACGTGGTTCCATGTCAGCCGTAAAATCTGCTGTCCACTCTGCCGCTTTTCACCCGCTACCATCCTCCTCACCGATGAACTTTTCCTCTGGTTCTCTTCTTTCCATTTCTGATTCCTTCTGTACGTATTCCTCTCTTTTTTTCCTGGGGATCAAACATCTTTCTCCTTGTAATGCTATAAACTCTCTTCTAGTACTTAGTTTTTCTTTCAAGGGAGAACGTCTAAGAAGTTTGATTCCTTTCTGTAAAAACGATACCAAACAAAGCTTCGACCATATTGTTCTCCTCCTTATGCAAATGGGGTTCCTTTCCGATTCTCAGTACAAAAATTAGAAAGACTGTAATTGTCGATGCACCGGGAGCAATGGAACATTCTGCCACACAGTACAGATAGACAATTTCCTTCTTATATCCTCTAACGACAGCCAAAAAAAAAGGCACTGTGCATCACATCACATATTAGTAAGGTAAGCTGATACTGCTTTCTTACTCTCGTGATTCCCCATCTGCTTCTGGATTTCTACTCTCTGTTAGTGTTATATTCTGGAGCTGCACTGGTTATCCCCTGGTCCAGCAGGACAAGGGCTGTAAATGCTTGAATCCCTGTGATCAGAACGCCATATATATATACACTTGTCCCAGTCATCTAGCTTCCTTATAGATTCATCCTGCAATATAAACACATAGAACAAGCTTCAAGTCATCAGCTTCACAGGATTCAGAACGGTTCAATATAAAAACACGACTGGAGTAACCTAGATACTGCTGGTCAGCTCGGCAAACTGAAACTTTTCAGTTCCAACACACACACACACACAAACACTTGACTGTAGTTAGATCTTTCAATTCACGAAAAAGTACTTCAAAACTCAGAGTCATTCACTCATATGTAATACAAAACTAGACTGGAACTCAAAGAGAGGTAAGAAAGGTAGCGTAGAGCCGAACTAGACAGGAAATAAAATTAAGAGTTGATCAGGCATGATACAGCAAGACTCAAACTTTAAAAGAGATGATGACTTATACTTAAACAAATGCCTTCCAAGGCGGACAGAGAATAGCTTGTTTTCCTAAACCCAGCAATAAAGCTAACAGGAACCCCTCATTATTCAAGTGCTGCCGGTGGCCGCATCAGCACCTGATATGTGATGTGTCTTTCCTAACGTGTATTTATTGAGTGTTACTGGCAGGAAAAGACGGTGGCCCCATCAGCACCTGAGTTCTCACCTTGGTCATAGTTTGACCTGTTTCCATGGTTCTGATCCCCACGAGCAGCTGTTTCGGTTCCTAGGCAAATTCCGGAGCTAAGGATTTGTGAAATTATAAGGGCCACCTCTTTGGTTGAGAAATGGTACTTAAAGGTGCAGCTGGTGCATTGCCAGGATTGAACGGATTAGAGATGGTACTTGTGAAAGATGAAGTAGTACCAACAGCCTAGTGGATAATCAAAGAAAAAGAGCTGCTTGGGTACATTCGGTAATCAAAGAAGGCATTGATACAAGTTTAAGTTCTGAAGTAACATTCAAAACAAAACAATGAGCTTGCAGATAAATCGAAGGAAATCATGATTGCAAAGTGGTACAATCCCTAACCCGTAAACCCAAGTTTAGCAAGACACAACACTGAAAGCAGAAAGAAAAAGAGGGAAAACGGAAAGTACCTACTGATGATGACCCTATTAGAGCATCCAAGAACAAGCCCAATCATAAACCCAAAAAGAACACATTTCAAAAGAAATCCATAAAGGATTTGAAAATGTATTCATAGGCAACAAAAGAGCACACACTGGAGAAACAAAAAGCCACCCGTCTCAAATACTCTCTCAGACATCTCTCTATTGAGTTCTCATTCTGCTGCTTTCTGCTGCCCTGACTTGTGCGAAATACGGGTGAGCCATTGATTCTTTTGCAGTTAATCTGTCTTGATGATCATACCGCAGTAGCTTGTCCAGGTAATCAATCGCCTCAGGTGAGACCAAATGCCGATTGTCAGCGTTGATGAATTTGGACCAAGGCTTCCTGCTATGTCTCCCAACAAGTGCCTCTAATTGAGCATCAAGTTCTAACTGATACTTATTCAGATATGCATTCAATTCATCGGTTCCAAGGACCTTGGCAATTTTGACGAGTTGATCCTGGTTGTCATGGCCATAGAAGAACGGTTCCTTGCGGAATATCATCCCAGCAAACATACAACCGAGGCTCCACATGTCCAAGGAATAGTCATAGTCCTGTAAATCCACTAGAAGTTCGGGTCCCTTGAAGTATCTCGAGGCCACACGGACGTTATACTCTTTTCCAGGATGATAAAACTCAGCGAGACCCCAATCAATTAGGCGAAGTTTACGCAGCTCATGGTCAATCATGACATTGTGTGGCTTGACATCTCGGTGCATTATACCTTGTGAGTGGCAGAAGTCTAATGCCTTCAACAGCTCATAGATGTAGTATCGGATGTCATAATCAGTCAATGTCGGATACAGAACTTTAAAGTCTGTGCTATTAACATACTCAAATATCAAGCTTGGGGTTTTTGAGTGTCGATCTCTGACAACATCAAGCAGCTTGACAATATTTGGCCCTCCACAGAGATTCTGAAGTATTTTAATCTCTCTTCTAATCTTCTTTTTCTTAACAGGCTTGAGAATCTTGATTATGCACTTGTCGTTGCTGTTCATGTTTATGCCCTCAAAAACCTCGCTGTATTTGCCTCGCCCCACCTTCCTGACTACCTCGTAATCATCTTGCGTCCCCTATCCTACCGGTCACCGTCTTCATCACCGGAGCCGTTGATTCAGACGTCGTTTGATTTCGGAAATGGGTCCATGAAAAAAGTTATTGAAATTAGGTTTGAAGAATCATCTGAGCCGTTAAAGTTAAACCATTTTCATGGAAGAAGGTTACGAGGAGATGGGTTGTTTCGATCCCAATACTCCGGCAGAAATTACGGTGGAGAGCGGCTTCTCTCATGCCGGACCACCACTACCACCGTCGCAAATTCTGGTCGCCGGAAGCACGAGCAACAGCAACTGCAGTGTGGAAGTGGAAGAGATCTCTGATTTGCTTAGTCTCTTGTACTTGCCTAGATGCTCACTGCCTCCTCCTCACTCTATGCTTCCTAACTCATCAATCTCGTTTCCGGACATTATGTCTTCTTCCTCTGCTGCTGCTGTCATGTACGATCCGCTCTTCCATCTGAATTTCCCTCTGCAGCCTCGAGACCAGTACCAGCAAAGAAACGGTTCTTGTCTACTAGGAGTTGAAGATCAGATTCACATGGTATCAGAGCTTCAGTCGATTGGGATTGATGGGTCTGAGGCGTCACTGCTTATATTTGTCGGAGCTCTCATCATCTCCGGCACGGGCAATTTCAGACATGGTGTTCTGTCTTCTTGCTTCCTCTGTGTTAACATTTGCGATTCCATTCTCTGTCCAATCCAAGACGACGGAGGAAACGAAAAGACAATCGAAGAAGAAAGGAAATTGAGCTCAAACAAGTCAAAAGATATTATGAGAAAATGCCCAAATTCAAGCCCAAGTGCAAGGTCTAAAACAAAAGCAGAAGAAGCACTCGTCTCTTCCTTCAATCGTCTGCAACAGAGGCAAAGCTATGAATTTTAGATGTCAAGGAGCCCAGTTCTATCAAGAAATCATTGCCAAAGGAAAGTGCATCTCTTTATTTACGGTAATGTCTCTGTACTCTTATCCGAGACGGAACATCTGGGAAAAAAAAAATTGCCGTTTGATAGAATGAGCTTGCTGGATGGTTTAGACTTGTATATGGAACTTGTGCTGCTAGAATGAAGTAGGACAGTATTGTGTTTGTTATGGAGAGGTTTGTGGCTGGATATTTCTGATATTTGTTGAATGCACACATGGTGCTTGATAAAATGCCCAAGAGAATGGGAGAATATGTGCTGCAAATTATATTAGCTTGAGAAGGACATCTTGCTGGCTAGTTTTGGCGTGGAATCATCAAGCTATATAGTAGTAGGCTGTTATGGTAGAATTGGACAGTTTCTAAAGAACAAGGAGAAGGAACATGGTGTTTGATTCAAGGCTAAGCGAAGGTTACCTTGTTGAGTAGGAATAACAATGGGTGATTCTGTTTTTAGGAATAGAAAGTGTGTACCTCTGAGAGAGTTTGGAAAACTCTACAAGTATTAACCCAAATCTGGAAATTAAAAAAAAAAAAAAAAAAAAAAAAAAAAAAAAAAAAAAATTGGTGAGAGGAAGCACCTCTGAGAGAGTTATGCTAGTTCTACAAGTGCAAGACACCTCTGAGAGAGCTACGATAGTTCTACAAGTGCAGAAGATGTTAAGGTCAGATATACCTCTGAGAGAGTTAATAATACTCTACAAGTATAGACCGTGAGAAATAGAAAGGTTAGAGCACCTCTGAGAGAGTTATGCTAGTTCTACAAGTGCAAGACACCTCTGAGAGAGCTACGATAGTTCTACAAGTGCAGAAGATGTTAAGGTCAGATATACCTCTGAGAGAGTTAATAATACTCTACAAGTATAGACCGTGAGAAATAGAAAAGTTAGAGAAACAAGTGATCTTATACGGCTTTGAAGAACAAACAATGATCTGTCCATGTCAAGTCTATTCTATCTTGTTGCAACATCACCAGACACATCAGAATGAGTTCACAACTTATGTGATTTCTCCAACTTACGTGACTTCTCCATTTGGGCCTGGCAGATATTAGGCCCACAGAATTGGAATCCCATCATGGCACATTTGCTGATCCAAAGAATCAGTTCGCCCTAATTCGTCTTCTCTTGACGCCGCATCCCGGCGGCATCTCAGATTTCCGGCGTCTTCTTCCTGTCACCGCACTTGCAGGCTCTCGGTTCCCGGATTCTCCACAACCTTCTCTGCCTAGCTCTCTCTGCAATCATCTTCCTCGACGGTGCCGTCATATTTCCGTTTTTTTTTCTTCGACGAATCGTCGTCGACCATGCGGGCTCTCAGCTTCACTTTTCCAGAGTGACTCAGGCGGTTGCTCTATGTTTCTTCTTCTGCTCGATGTCAACTATTTTATATATTGATATCTAAAAATAAGAAGAAGCTTTTAATTTGTCTTCAAGAACACAAAGCTTTGAGATTGATATTCATAAACTGATCAAAGAGAGGCTGCTCACCGGCAGCAAGGTTACACAAACAAATTGTGTTACACATATTTATATAAACTATAGAAACCCTAAATATATGAGAATTGATGGGCTTGAATGTGTTCTTTTTGGGTTTATGATTGGGCTTGTTCTTGGATGCTCTAATACTCCCCCGCAAACTTGGCGTCGGGTAAAAACTGAGATGCGAAGTTTGAAAATGCAAATGAAGATGGCTTGAAAAGGAACATGAGAAGTCTAAGCATATGGAGATGTAGATTGATCCTCAATTCACCGTAGAGATAGGAAAACAATTTCTTCAAAACCATGTGAAAACTCTTGGTCTATACTTGGAGATCTATCATGACTCACTCAGAGGTATCTTTTGTACTTGGAGAGTTTAGTATAGTCCCTCAGAGGTATTTTTCAACCATTCTTCTCACAAAGATTCTGAATTTTCTGTACCCATCACATAACAAACGAGAGACTTTACCCACAACTAGTGAAACTCTACAACTCTCTACTTTTCATCCATTTGCCAACAACAATATGCCTTTCTTTGTGGCATTTCCACGGGCACCTTGTGTGCATTAAGCAAAACCAGAAACTTGCAACATAAATCACCGTCCTTGTATTCTAAACCAGAAACCCGTCCTTGTATTCTAGATTTCAAGCGTTCCAGACCTAGACATCTAACACAGCCATCTTTCCTTCATAAGTTCTGTCTCAGAAGAGGGTACATAGAGATTACCTTGTGATTCAAATCCTGCATAATCTCCAACACTATTTCTCAGCCACGCTTCTTGAATCACGATCTATCAACCCATGAATCTCTTACTCTTCCGCTTTCCGATGAACCCATGAATCTCTTACTCTTCCGCTTTCCGATGACGAAAGCAAAATATTCAAAATCGGGATAAGATTCACATAGACAGAGTAAGCAGAAGCTAGAGGATGATGTGAGTAACCCCATGAACCGTTTGGCTCTGATACCATGAAGACAATCTCAAAACAAGGATCCATTTACTCAAAAGAGCTTATCAAGATAGATAGAATAACTAGAAATTGAAATAGCTCTATGGAGCTTTATTTAGGTGCAAGAAATAGAAACTAAAGAAACAGAAAAGATTAAACCGAAACCAAGATCAAAGCTTTAGATTTATATTGATGAAATGGGGAAGAAGGAGAGTTGGCCAAGAACGGCAACTCTCGATTGTTCCTCTCAATGTCATACACACATACACTTATATATATAAAAGACAATTGCAAAACCTAATACACATGGGCCTTCAACATTAGATTTCTCTTGGGCTTGGACTTGGTGAGCTTGTGTTTAATACTCCCCCGCAAACTTTGCGGCGGGTGAAGAAGAAGCTGCCAAGTTTGAATGCACAAACTCCTTAGAACCGTAACAAGACCAAGATCATAAGCTAATTATATTGGTAGAAGGAGAGCTGGTGATGTTGCAACAAGATAGAATAGACTTGACATGGACAGATCATTGTTTGTTCTTCAAAGCCGTATAAGATCACTTGTTTCTCTAACTTTTCTATTTCTCACGGTCTATACTTGTAGAGTATTATTAACTCTCTCAGAGGTATATCTGACCTTAACATCTTCTGCACTTGTAGAACTATCGTAGCTCTCTCAGAGGTGTCTTGCACTTGTAGAACTAGCATAACTCTCTCAGAGGTGCTCTAACCTTTCTATTTCTCACGGTCTATACTTGTAGAGTATTATTAACTCTCTCAGAGGTATATCTGACCTTAACATCTTCTGCACTTGTAGAACTATCGTAGCTCTCTCAGAGGTGTCTTGCACTTGTAGAACTAGCATAACTCTCTCAGAGGTGCTTCCTCTCACCAATTTTTTTTTTTTTTTTTTTTTTTTTTTTTTTTTTTTTTTTTTTTTTAATTTCCAGATTTGGGTTAATACTTGTAGAGTTTTCCAAACTCTCTCAGAGGTACACCCTTTCTATTCCTAAAAACAGAATCACCCATTGTTATTCCTACTCAACAAGGTAACCTTCGCTTAGCCTTGAATCAAACACCATGTGTGCATTCAACAAATATCAGAAATATCCAGCCACAAACCTCTCCATAACAAACACAATACTGTCCTACTTCATTCTAGCAGCACAAGTTCCATATACAAGTCTAAACCATCCAGCAAGCTCATTCTATCAAACGGCAATTTTTTTTTTTTTCCCAGATGTTCCGTCTCGGATAAGAGTACAGAGACATTACCGTAAATAAAGAGATGCACTTTCCTTTGGCAATGATTTCTTGATAGAACTGGGCTCCTTGACATCTAAAATTCATAGCTTTGCCTCTGTTGCAGACGATTGAAGGAAGAGACGAGTGCTTCTTCTGCTTTTGTTTTAGACCTTGCACTTGGGCTTGAATTTGGGCATTTTCTCATAATATCTTTGACTTGTTTGAGCTCAATTTCCTTTCTTCTTCGATTGTCTTTTCGTTTCCTCCGTCGTCTTGGATTGGACAGAGAATGGAATCGCAAATGTTAACACAGAGGAAGCAAGAAGACAGAACACCATGTCTGAAATTGCCCGTGCCGGAGATGATGAGAGCTCCGACAAATATAAGCAGTGACGCCTCAGACCCATCAATCCCAATCGACTGAAGCTCTGATACCATGAAGACAATCTCAAAACAAGGATCCATTTACTCAAAAGAGCTTATCAAGATAGATAGAATAACTAGAAATTGAAATAGCTCTATGGAGCTTTATTTAGGTGCAAGAAATAGAAACTAAAGAAACAGAAAAGATTAAACCGAAACCAAGATCAAAGCTTTAGATTTATATTGATGAAATGGGGAAGAAGGAGAGTTGGCCAAGAACGGCAACTCTCGATTGTTCCTCTCAATGTCATACACACATACACTTATATATATAAAAGACAATTGCAAAACCTAATACACATGGGCCTTCAACATTAGATTTCTCTTGGGCTTGTTCTTGGATGCTCTAATAGACCCGTCAGATAAAATCTTTCCAACGGTTCCAAATAAGGCAATTCGAAGAAACCCTAGATGGAAACAGGCCAATAGTCGAAGCTAACTGGAGGCTCTTTTTCGCCGGTGCCGTTACCGGGATTCTCCATTTCGCCGGTGCCGGCGGAAGTCAAAACAAAAGGAGACGAATCGTCGTCGTGGATCGAGAATCGGGAAGAAGAAGCGACGGTTAAAGAATGGAAGATTAAGTTTACAAAAATACCCTTTTGGTATTAAACAAAGTCATTTAATTGATCTTTGATTTGTTAATTAATTCTTTACCACTAAAACATGGTTTGACAATGCACCTCCTCCTTCCTTGCTTGCACTTTGACAAATCCAAAACATTTATATAACAAAAACATACATTGTAACAGGGAGATCAAACATGGCCACTCTCAAACCCAATGATTATTGTTTTACTCATCAGACGAAGTAATTGAACATAAAATGGTCAAACCAACAGAGGAAGAGTCAGAGGAAGGCCAAAAGAGGTAGGAGAAGTAAGAGTTGAGATGCGAGAGGGCTGAGATAGGTTGCACCGCCTGTGCCAGTGTTTCTAGTGGAGTTACGAGGGTCGATTGGCGGCGGTGTAGCAGCAAAAACAAGAGGAGGAGGAGGAGACGGAGGTAGTGGAATGGATACTCTTGGTGGAGGGGCTTCGATCTCTGGTGGTGGAGGAGTAGCTGCTAAGCTTTCATCCTCAAAACCTGCCATCAACGCAAAACACTTCATTACCAATGCTTTGTTCCTAGGTATGTTATTTATATATATAGTAACATCCTGATTTGGTCACTTACAATTAGACCGCTTCCAACCCAAAATCATCCTCTCCCGGTCGAATACAATACGGTAGCCAGCCATCAAGTTCTCTGCATTACACAAATACTCACATTATTATATGCATATATATAATCTGTGCAACATCAGTATTGAGATACTTACGTCCGATGATGTTAATCTTGAGATCTTCGCTCTTCAGTATTCCCAAGCAGTACATCAAATTACCCTCCTGTTACTCATGTCCAAAACCAAATACCAAAATGTAAATAGATTAATATATACGGGAAAGAAAGAAAATTAAACACCATATATGCCTTGCCTGAGTCCGTCCTGAAATAAACGGATTCTTGAGTCTCATTTTGGATCCTCCTCCGAAAGTCAACTCTAGTATGGGGTAAAAAATGGTTGTAACGTTTGGACTGCATGTGAAGAGGAATATCAGTATTTACAAGTTACTTAGCTAGTTTCAATACTTGATATCTCTTTTTAATTAGGTCAAAAAGTCCAACATGTGCTACTAAATTGGGTCAAAGCACACTGACAACATACCCCAAGTCGTAACAGAACTCAAATGGAATCGTAGGATCAGCTGGGCGACGCTTGTCCTCGGCAAGATTGTCAAACTGCATAAGTTAAAGAATTAATGAAGGTCATGTGGTGTAACAAACACCAGCTTGGAGGAATGACGAATTTCGTGAGACAGCATTAGAAAATATGATCATTAATAGTCTAATAATAATTTAAGCACTTACAGCTTTGGTAAAAACACCATATGCTGGCTCCAGTAAGTGGGTAAATGATGAGCCACTGTCGAACTCTGCAAACATGCGAATACCGGTAGGTTCTTCCCCCACTGATACTCCCGTCACATTCACACCATATGACGCACTAGTTTTCATTTTGGATAAGACATGGGAGATTTTATTTAATTAGTACACTGACTTAGAGAACTTTAATCTGGAATTGACTTCATACCTTGGTTCAACAGAAATAAATGGAGTCTCCTCCTGGTCTGTGTAGCCTTTGTCACCGAAACTGATTCTTCCGACAACGTCAATGACACGCCCGAAACACATGGAGAAGGAGTTTGCCGTGATATTCGCTTTAGCCAGTGTGCTCGGAACAGAATAATCTTTCACACCAAGCCCGAGAACACCGTTCACGGCAAGACTTTTCTGGAACTGACCTGTCTGATTCTGACCACAACTGCACCACAAAATCGGTTATTAGCTGCTTAAGCATACACTTAGCTTGATGTTTAATTAGGACATCAACAACTTAGAAGAGTAGAGGAAGAGCTAGAAAAACAATAGCTCACTTGAGATCCTTAGAATTATGGAGCTGTACATGAGTTTTTAATACCTAGACTTTTTGCATGTCCCGATTTCACTTTATATTCATTATTATTAACGTTTATTGGGTTTTGCTAGGCACACAAATAGGTTGCTTCAGAAAATTTTCATGGCTTTAACAGGAAATGAAACTTTTTTTATTTAGAGGTGCATTACTTACCCAAGCGTGACATTAGCGTTGACAGGCTCTAAATCCGCATCCTCTTTGGCCAAATGCAATACATCCTGCAACAATGTCCCCGTTGTGACTGTGATGTTAGAGTAGGGAATCTGATAAGGGCAAATACTTGCAGGAGAAGAACACCCTCTCGATCCAAAACAACGCTTGTCGCTGCATCTAATGCTTGAACTTGTAGAAGATGCGTTGGGAGTGTATAGATTGAGTGGTATACTCTGTGTCAAAGAAGAAAAAAACGGAAAAAAAAAATTAAAAGAAAAAATATATATATTTTGAAAACAAAGCGTATTTGATTTCGACAAGTGAATATTAAGGATATTCATCTATCAAGATCCTTATGGTTCTCTCATTTATTATATGATTATGTAGTTCTATTATATATATAGCTTTGTAATTCTCATCATATGAAATAACACAACACAATACAATATTCTTATATTCAATACGGAAAAGGTACCTGTGGAATTCCAGCATCTTCTAAGTTGCGGATGCAAGTGGTACCGCAATTGCAAGGCAACCAAAACAAATTCTTACCAGTGTCCAGAGCCACAAGGAACCAAGTAGGTGGTGTTCCCACAGAGACATTGGCGTAATAAAGACTGAAACCACATGGACATAACAAATCGAAATTTAACAGACAAGACAAAAAGGAGTCGAGCATTATACATACATACCATACAACGTACGCCTTACTACATTAAAGAAGAAAACGATTTGTTATGAATCAAAGAGGGAAAAAAAAGGCATTACCCTCCAAGAAGCCGGACTGAAAGCGTGAGGTTGCCTTCCTTGAAAGTAATAGGGGTTTCTTCGTTGTTGGAGACAAGACCTCGGCCTCTGATCAAGCGATCACGCTGGGCCAAAACCTTGAAATACTCCATACTCCCTTTTTCCGGCACTAGATTGTCAAGCCCAAGAGTCTGCTTGACCTTATCAGAGAACATGTGGTGAACTTCGAAGCTGAACTTCCCAGAAGCCTCACATCTCTCCAATCCCCAACACACCACTAACACAGACAACAACAACACAAACACATGCCGTGCTACAGCCATGATGATGTTGCTCTCTCTGGGTTTTCCCGAGAAAAACAATAACACTTCCCGTATTTGTAAGGAAATTATTGAGGAAATGAAAAATGTCAACCGATTGACTCTTTCGCATTGTTCCAGACAAACAGAGAGAAGCTGAGTTGGTTCTTCGAACAAATACTTGTTTAATCGGAGTAGTTGTAGCCATTATTTTTGCTTGCTTCGTCTTCTTGCCTTAAGCTGAAGGTTGACGAGGGAAGAGCCTATGATGAGGATGGTGGCGACTTCTGAAATTTAGGCATTACATATTTACAAGTCTCTTAGTCAACGCTTTCGTTTTGCCGAAAAGTCCTTTTACTCTTCTTATTTTGCACATAACCCATACAATTATATAATCTAATTAACCAACACAAATTTTCACCTAACTACTAATATAATAGAATCGATATTATTAAAACAAAAATATTTTTAGAATCTGTTTCCAAACATTCCTTATTTAAAAAAAAAAATTGAACATGTTATCAAACAAATATTAAACATGCTGTCAAACATTTATTAAATTTATTATAAACTTAAAAATTACAAATTAAATATATTTGAATTAATAACATTTTTTATTTTTTATTTTTCATTTCATATTTTATATATTACAAAAAAATTATTTCGCGCGAGTGCACATGTTTAGAATCTAAAATGACATTATAGTAGAAAACAACATTGGAGTTGACTACCAAAAAAAAAAGGATGTAGTTGCCCTTTTTATACGAAGTATATCGCTCACGTCGCATTACGGTGTCAAAGAGTATTAAACCTAATTAAGAAAAAGTTGTGGATCATTACAACTTTTATAACCATACTAAATTCGATTATATATATACAACAAATTGAGAAAGATATAGCTCCTTTTAAAGAAGTCAGCAGACGAGGGCATGAGTCACACAGATAGATAAGTTGAGTCATTCTCATTTGTTTGAAAGTCTTGGCCTATATAATATAATACATATCTAATCTAGCTAATCCATCTCCCATTTGTCCTTGTTATTAGGCATGTCAAGCGGGTCGGATCTGCCCCGCCTAACCCGATTCGCCGCGGGTGTAGGTTTTTTTTTTTTTTTTTAACTCGCTTGACCCGCGGATCACCTTATCGTTAACTTGTATCCGTCCCGCATTAGTTAAGCGGGTCGGTTGAATAACCCGCGGGGGTTATGAAAAAAAAAAAAAAAAATCCCGAGAGAGAGAGAATTGGAAGAGGTGGCGAGAGAGAGAGAGAGAGAGGCGAGGGAGAGGAGGCGAGGGAGAGGAGGTGAGGGAGAGGAGGTGAGGGAGGCGAGGGAGAGAGAGGGAGACGAGGGAGAGAGAGGGAGACGAGGGAGAGAGAAAGAGGCGATGGAGACAGAGAGAGGGAGGCGAGGGAGAGGAAGAGAGAGAGAGAGGAAGAGAGAGTGAGGTGAGAGAAAGAGAGGAATAAGGAGTCGGAGAAGACGAGAGGAAGAGAGAGGGATGAAAAAAAGAGAGTAGATCTTAGGTAAAAAAAATTTAAATGCGGGTATCCGTAAATCCGCATCTCCAAAACATTTGACCCGCACCTGTCCCGCTTAAAAAAAAAAAACAACCCGCACCCGCCCCGCAGCGGATCTAACGGGGCGGATCCCACGGATAAAGACTCATTTTGACAGTCCTACTTGTTATGTTTAAATTATAAAAACAAAAAAAAAGAATATTAGACTTTTGAAAATTTTACAATTTGGGCGAGGAGTGGATATTCTCATGCTCCCATATAAGTGTGACCGTTTGAAACTAAGATGTTACTGTATTTACAAATGTCCTACTTGGATGAAAGGGACGAATATGAGATTTAAAAAATACTGGGGGTGGAATGAATAATATGTGAAACTCAGATGGTAGAACCGAAAATATAAGATTAGCGCTTCGCTTGCAGTCGAGATGTAAATAATAGGATTTACAAGGAACATACAACACAAAGGAAGCAAAGGATGAAAAGTGAAGAAGCAGTGAGAGGGTTCAAACGAGTGGAAAGGTTTCTGGGTCTTGAAGACGGTGTCGGCGGCAGCGACGGCGGTTTCGCTGATGCGGTAGGTCCCGTGAAACCGTTCTCATCGTTACCTGAAAAATTTCAAGAAATAACATGTTTATCATGTCGTTGTTTTTTTTTCATATTTGGACAAGAGTTTAACTAAAATTAAGCCATACAATCAGATTCCATCCATCCCAAGATCATTCTCTCTCGATCGTGGACGATTCTGTAGTTAGTCATGAAGTTTTCTATATTAAGACAAAACACAGAGAGGAATTTGACGTGAATAAGAATTGGTAAAGATGTGCAACACAAGATGTTGTCAATTGAAGAAAAAAAACGAACGTCCGATGATGTTGAAGTCGGCATTATCTTGCTTTAAGACGGCCAAGCAATAGACTTCTCCGCCCTGTAAATGCAATGGAGATTCATATATATTTATGTAATTATTATTATCATATGAATTGAATTGATTAGATGAGATATGTGTACGTACATTGGAGGTGTCGAAGACAAGTATGGGGCTGAAAACATTATACGTAGCTCCTCCTTGCATCTCAAAGCTAATTGAAGGAATCTTATCTTCATCTGTACTGCAAAAGAGCCAACACACATGCATCAATATATTCCTTAAATTAAATACATTCATTTGTTTTCTTCTGAAACCATATATGTATCTAAAGGGAGATCACGCACGCTGATGTGATAATGTAGCAGAACTCAAACGGACTCTTCACACTTGCCGGAAGTCGTCTGTCTGTTACATGAAGATGGAACTGCACAACAAAACACAACATTTTCAGTATACACACCAACTAGTATGCTCTAGCTAGTGAATTAATGCCTCTACTGTTTCAAACACAGTTTATATGAACAAAGCACATGTTTCATATTTAAACCATTGTCAGTTTTTTCATTAAATCTACGTGCAAATGTAAACGGAAGGACGTTTATCTTTACAATTAATAACAAAAAATAATTGCTTAAATCCTTGAGGTTGTAGGTTCATTTCGAATACAAACGTAAATGCAAACAAACAATCAATCAGGCATGAGTCTAATGAATGAGAAGCCAATAAAGTTAGGTAGGTACGTTTGTGGTTAGAGAAGTGTAGTAAGGCTCGAGCAGCCATGTAACCGCAGTCCCAGAGTCAAATATGGCACTAAACTCTATATCCACCGTCACACTTCCTACCTTGAATTTGGTGATGCTCACATCGTAAAACGGTCTGTATTCAGATGTTAATGCTCGTTACACAGTAAATTTGCTTGTGTAAAAAAAGAAAGATATTATAATTATTAGGTGTAAGAGGAGTTATACAGAGAAGGTGTGAGAGTCAATGGAGTCTCAAGTTGGTCTGATCTGCCTTTGTCTCCGAAACTGATTGTTCCTTTCCCTCTCGGACCAAAACACATTGAGAAAGAGTTTGAGGCCACACCGGTTTTAGCCAACATGTTTGGAACCGCTATGTCGGCTATTGCAAGTCCCATTATACCATTTACAGCCGCTTCTTGGAACAACCCTAATTGAGATTCACTACATCTGCCACCATTTAAATACTATTAATTAGTGTTAAGAATAATCTCACCACTGAAATAAGAAGAGACCTAAAGTAGTTTATAAAAGATTTTAGTCATATTTTCATTTAGTTTGATTGACGTTAGAAACTCATGAACTTTTGATAATTAGCAATACACAGCTAGCATCACTCATAATACGTTTCTAAAGTTGAAAGAATTACAAACCCGAATGTGATCCGAGCATCTCTGGCTTCTCCTTCTTCAGTGGTCATGTGGATCACATCCTCCACCAACACACCTGTGCTTCTGCTTCCCGGCGAGAGATATCGGATTCTGTAAGGACAATCGCTGAGCGAAGAAACACATCTGTTTCTTGATGCACAGAGTGTGCTATTGCACAAAACCTTTGAGCTTGATGTTGATATGCTTGGGTCGTAGATGTTGAGCTTTATTCTCTATTATTTATATATACATGTATCCGTGTGTGTTAATAAAATACGATCGAGATTTACTGTTATAACTTTAATTCCAAGATATTATTTTTTACCTGGCCTTGGTCCGTCTCCATGCTCCGTACGCAACTAGAATTGCAATTGCAAGGTAACCAAAACAAATGACTTCCCGTGTCTAAAGCCACCAAGAACCACTGAGCCGGTGTCCCTACCGTCACATTCGCATAATGTAGACTGATCATTAAGAATTAAAAAAAAAAAACATAGAATCAAAGGTCTATATATAAAACAAAAATGAAAAACAGAGGAGTTTCGACAAAAAAATCATACAAACTGATTTCTTGAGTGGAGTTGCCTTGAGCGAAAGAAACAGTCGTCTGATTGTTGTTGGAGGTTAGCCGGCGACCTCGATCACGGTGAACCAACGTGTTGTAGTATTCGAGGGTGCCCATTTCAGGCAAGCCATGGCCACCAAGAACGGTCTTGACTTGCTCCGAGAATCTATGGTGAATTTCAAAGGAGAATGATCCTGAAACTGAAGCACATCCCAAACTCATAACACATAATCCAAACTGCAACATCCATCTCAACTTCCCACTACTCCAAACCATTCTCCGATCTTTCTCTTTCTCCATGAATCTAATTTCTGTTTAATTTAGGAACAGGTCTATTGCTTCTTGCAACTTGAGTTTCTTTTACTACACGAAACTTTCTTTGTAATTTCCATAAGGTTTTTTTTATCTTTTCGTTCTATTTGTGTGTGAGGGAAAAGGTCAACGTTTTGTCTGGTGCTTGGCATTTGTCAACGGATTCTTAAATCGTTTATTGAAGGAACTCGTTGCCAACGATATTCCCATTTTTAATTCAATTTTAGAACACAACTCTTGTATTTAATTATACTAGAGCAACTTAATTGTAGAACCATAGTATTTCTATATTCTTATTATAAACAAATTAAAACCACAAGTACATGGTCTACGTATTGAATCGTTGTGTTTGTGTGGCTGTTTGTATATATATTTGGTGGAAATCTGAATAGAGACGTGGAGAGATGTTTGTTTGTTCCATGAGTTAGGTGCAGCCGGTACACATTTTTTGGGGCAATGATAATATTAGAGAAAATAAAGGAGTATTTTTATAATGAGATAAAAATAAGAGGATGGAAATGCAAAATTACAGAAAATAGAAACCGTTGACTTCGGATAAGGTCATGTACACGTGTCAGGCACATATATATGGGCCCAGCCCCAAATTACTACTCCTTTTAATACGGCTTTGTATTTTGATTAACGAACGCTCTCATAATTTATTTGGCTCCAAAAAAAAAACTTTGAATGAATCATAAACTCATTGATCTCTAATCTCCATAATTATGACAATAATCAGTTGACTACTATAATTTATTTATTTTTCAAATGTTTTTTTTTTGGGAAAAGAAGCTCTATACAAGTATATTAACTATATTAACTTGATGAGAGAGAAACTGAAAAATGTAATTCTCATTAATCAATTTAACTTGTTCATACATTAATTCCCTTATATACAAAACTAACTATATGGGAAATTATAGATAAGCTAATACACCCCTCTCAAATCGAATCAACTTTAGGAAGAAAGAGGTTTGAGATTGACATTCGACTAAGCAAAGAATGAAATGAACCCGGATGCAGAAGCTTCGTCAGTATGTCAGCCAGTTGGTTAGAAGTAGATACATGAAGAACCGTTAAAAAACCATTCTTTACTTGATCACGAGTTGTGTGGCAATCAACTTCAACATGCTTAGTTCTTTCGTGGAAAACAGGGTTTAGCAATGTGCATAGCTGATTTGTTATCACAAAACAGCTTGGCTTGAGAATTAACCTGCACATGTAGGTCAGACAGTAACTGGTGTATCCAAAGTAACTCACCAGTAGCAACAGCCATGCTCCGATATTCGGCCTCCGTGCTGCTTCTACTAATTGTGTCTTGTTTCTTGGACTTCCAAGTGATAATAGAGGTGCCAAGAAACACACATAAACCAGTAACAGATCGTCTTGTATCAGGGCAAGTAGCCCAATCAGCATCAGCAAATCCATTTAAGCACAACTCAGTAGAAAATAAGTAAAAGAGACCCTGGCCTGGATTGGTTTTAAGATACTTGAGGACATGTTGTGCAGCCTGAACATGAATATCAGTAGGACACGAGAGGAATTGACTCAGTCTATGAACTGCAAAGGTAATGTCAGGCCTTGTGATGCAGAGATATAGCAGCCTGCCTATAACTTCTCGATAAGGAGTTGCATCAGAAAGAGGAGTTCATGTATCACGGTTGAGGGGAATTTTTGGATCCATCGGGACTGACTTTGGTTTGCAACCTAAGAGTCCTGAATCAGCAATCAGATCCAAGCTGAGATACTGATATTCCAATTGCATTCCTTGCTATCTAAAGACCCAGAAAAAATCTGGCTGGACCAAGATCTTTGGTTTTGAAATGCATGGAGAGAGTGGTTTTAACAGACTTAACGGCATTATCATCATTGCTTACTATAAGGATATCATCAACATAGATCAAAAGAGTTATGAACGATGTACCTTGAAGTCTGACAAAAAGTGTATTGTCTGCTTGAGATTGAACAAAACCAGCCTCAAGTAGAGCCTTGGATAGACATTTGTACCATTGTCGTGAGGCCTGCTTCAAGCCATAAATGGATTTGTGTAGTCTGCAGACAGGATTAGGAGGAAGTGAACCCGATGGTGAAGTGTACCCCTGAGGTAAACTCATGAAAATTTCTTCATCCAAATCACTATATGCAAGAAGGCATTAGTAACATCCATTTGTGTTAAGCTCCATCCCATCCTTGCAGCTAATCCAAGAATGAGTTTCACACTTGAAAGCTTTGCCACCGGTGAAAAAGTGTCAAAGTAGTCAACACCTTCTTGTTGTGTGAAACCCTTCGCTACTAATCGAGCTTTGTAACGCTCAATACTTCCATCAGCGTTGTACTTAATGGTGAAGACCCATTTACAACCAATAATATTCTTTCCTGGTGGTAATGACTCAACACTCCATGTTTTATTGGTTTCCATCGCAGCTAAATCCAGATTACAGGCATCAGTCCATTCTTTGGATGCAATGGCCTGCTTAAAAGATTTTGGTTCTGTTTTCATAGAGAATGAGAGAATAATAGACTAATATGGTTGATTAATATTTGAGTAAGAGAGAACAGAAGAAAGAGGATATGAAGTTGTATAAACCTTTGTAGAATGGGAATGAGTAGAAATTTGAGTAAGAGAGCAATGGTAATTGGATAAGTAACCTGGTACTTTTGTCGAGCGTTTTGGTCTAGCAATAGGAGGTGAAATTGCAGAACTCTCTATGACAACATGGTTAGATGTATTTCCTGGAACAACATAGTGAGATCGTGATGCATGAGATGGAACCGGAACATGCAGAGAATCAGATGCAATATGTGGAGAATTAGATGTAACAGGGGGAACAGAGACTGTTTCATCTAATGCAATAGGGACTGGTAAAGGTAAAATAGCTTCATGGAAAACATCAGATGAGGAAGTATGATGCAGTAGAAAATGGAAAAACTGTTTCATGGAAAATGACATTTCTAGACACATATATGATATTATTGTCAAGATTCAAAACTTTGTATCCTTTGTATCCAATAACATACCCTAAGAAAATACATTGATCAGCTCTAGGACTAAATTTATGCCTATCCTTGTGAAATGTAGAAACATAACACAAACAACCAAATGATCGTAGGAAAGAATAATCAAGTTTCTTCTAAGACAATAGTTCATAAGGGGAAACTCTATGAAGAATATCAGATGGAAATCTATTGATGAGAAAGACAGCGCTCAATATGCAATCACTCCAGTAAATCAAGGGGACATTAGATTGAAACAGTAAAGATCTTGCAACATTTAGCAAATGTTGATGTTTTCTTTCAACAACAGAGTTTTGTTGTGGTGTATATACACATGAGAATTGATGAACCATGCCCTGTTGATGAATAATATCAGTGAATGCCAATTCAGGTGCATTGTCAGTTCTTATGGCTTTAATAATGGCAATATATTGCGTATGAACATGTTTAATAAAAGATGGAAAATTTTTGGAAACTTCACTTTTGTATTTCATCAGATAAACCCATGTTACACGTGTGCAATCATCTACAATTGTTAGAAAATACTTATAATCTTCAATAGACTCTGTAGAAAATAGACCCCAAACATCTAAGTGAAGTAAATCAAATGGTGAAGGAGACAGATTATTATGTGACTCAAAGGGGAGACGTTTTTGTTTAGCAAGAGGACATATAGGACAATGAGACCCAGAAGACAAACTAGACTTAGACATATGTAGACTACTAGAGAGTTGTTGTAACTTGTCAGAAGATGGGTGTCCTAGGCGTTTATGCCAGAGATGTCCATCAACCATCAAGGATCCAGAGAAAAGAGATGATGAATCAGGTTTGTCAAGCTGCAAAATGTAGAGATTGTGAATGAGTAGCCCTCTACCAATCATCAATGCCTGAGTAGACTCCTGAATAAAACAAGAATCAATATAGAAATGAGTTGAGCAAGAACCAGATTTTAACAGACTACTCACCGAAATCAAGTTGAATTTGAAAGATGGGACATGTAATACATCATGCAAAACTAAGGATGATGATAAATGTATAGTGCATGTGTGTGTGATCTCAACACGAGTTCCATTTGGTAAAGATACTTTTATCCCAGAGACTTCAACAGTTTCACTAAACATTGCTAAATCAAAACACACATGACAAGTGACACCACTATCAATAATCCAAGAACCAAGAGGAAGATTATTATATAGAGTGGATAAGCATTGATGTTGAAATGTCAGTCTATCATTCTCAAATCTCAAAGATGTAGATGGAAAGGATACAATACCAGATGAAGATTGAGTAGCCATTGCACCATGTTTTGTGATATTAGCAACTGGTGCATCAGACATAGGCGATGTTGCAGGTTCTGAGAGATTGACATGAGCACTCAATTGTTGTATGAGAGTTTGAACTTGATCCGTATTCATGTAGCTGAGATCCAAATTCATAGCAGGAGTAGCCGGAGGTGGGACATATGGATAAGAACCAGACATCACATTAGCTACAGCATGTGGTCTTGATGTGTTCACAAACTGTCCTCGAGGTTGAAAGTTATTCTGAAATTGACCCCTTTGTTGAAATCTATTTGGAGCAGAAGGTCTCTGGTTTTGATTATAAGCAGCTGGATTACTCTTATAAACTGGAATATATCCCGGAGGATATCCATGTAGCTTGAAACACTTATGTACAACATGTCCAGTCTGTCCACAGTGAGTACAAACATGACGAGATTTAGGTCTATAGGTATTCTGAATAGCACAAGCAGCATTGTCCATTGGAGTCAAGTAAGAAGTTTCTTGATTATACTGAGCAGGGCCAGAGTTATGGAAAACAACATTCTCAGGTCTATTTGATGGTTTCAGATTCTTCTGTCTTTCATCTTGTGCCACCATATTGAATGCATCTTCGATAGATGGAATGGGTTTTAGCATAAGAATATGACGACGAGTGGCCTCATAATACTCATTCAATCCCATCAGAAACTTGGTAACTCTGCTACGGTGCTGCAATTTCTCCCATAGTGTAGCTGCATTACACTCACATTTTCCACAAGTACACACCGGCAACTCAACATAGTTCCTATATTCATCCCACAGAGTTACTAATTCAGTATAATATGAGCTAACATCCATCGATCCTTGTTGAATAGAACCAAGACGTTGTTCTATTTCATAAACCCTAGGTACATCATTCTGTTTGAAACGAGAAAGAAGATTACTCCAGATACCTTCAGCAGTAGAAATGAACAACAGGCTTTGTCCAATCTTCTTGGAAACGGAATTCATGAGCCATGTATCAACCATGCCGTTACAACGCGACCAAGATCCAGAATCTCGATGACCATCGATGACCAAGATCCAGAATCGATGTGAATCGAATGATATAAAGAAAATGTCGACGCTGATAATGAAAGATTCAACGATGAACAAGGTCAAATGAAATAAGAAAGAACGGAGACGACGATCAATGAAATCGCCGTTTGAAGAATCGTGATGATAATGTGGAGAAGATGAACGAGAAATAGAATGGAGATATCGCTCCTCGAAGAACTCATTTGATTCAATCGAAGCTCAAGATAAGCTGGATCGAAGCTCACAATGGAATCTCCATGGAAGATGAAACGAAGGAAAAAAAGTTTGTTAAGCGGAAGAGAGAGACTCATTTGTCTCTGATACCATATTAACTTGATGAGAGAGAAAGTGAAAAATGTAATTCTCATTAATCAATCTAACTTGTTCATACATTAATTCCCTTATATACAAAACTAACTATATGGGAAATTATAGATAAGCTAATAAAGTATCCCATAACTATTTTAACAAAATTGGTAGAAGTAGAACTCTGTAACTTACACAGACGAACAAGTAAGTACACATAGAATCAAAGGAAACACAAGTCATATATAAAATTATAGGAATGTCTCAAATACAAAACAAGGCATAACAAACTAAAAAGAGAAAATGTTCTATACTGTAATCGACATCCAAATCCTAATACATGTCTCCAATTAACCTTTCTATATAGAAGTCTCTGCATTCATAGTGTACTGTGATGTAGTAAGAAGTATTGTCGTGATCTCATCGTGAACTCTTGGTGATCAAGAATATCCAAATACATTTCAACAAAGAATAAACTCCAAACTTGTTGAGGAATAGATGCATATATATGTGTAAAAACCGTTTAGCTGATCAGGTTAATCTTCTTTACGCGGAGATCAATCGATATCATGTAGTGGACGTAAGGAGTTTTGTTTTGTTTTGTTTTGGTGTGTGTGTGTGCGGCTATGCATGCATATATAGTCTAAGAAAATGGGAAGATCAAGCCTTGGTTCTTGATAAATTGGGGAGAAGGTCGAGGCAGTGAATGAAATGAAGGTCGTGTACAAGAGGGTTTCCGGTTCTCCTAGGTGGCGACCCTGCGTACCACATCGACTCTATTGTTCCACCTTCTATCGGCTGCACCACAGTTAATATATATACATGTTTAAGTAACACTCAAGATTCATATATACACGAAAGTATATATGTAAAAAAATACTCTTTCAGTTTCAATATAAGTGTTATTATGACATTTTTCATGTTTTATTATATTCCCACACAAAAAAAAAACAGACTTTTGAACTATTTTACAATTTATTAATTTCAGATATGAACTACATCAAAATTTCTATAATGAAATCATAAAACGTTCAAGATCCATCTTTCTCAAAAAAACATAAAACGATATTTATTTTGGAAAAGAAATATCTATAAGCAAGTATGATGACCTTATCGATTATGCTGACAACGGCGCCGCTTCTTCCCTCCGAACTTTGTTGGCTGATTGAGGCACAAACATATGTATAAGAGCAATCATGATGAGATTTCAAGAAATATAAAGAAAAAGCCTTCGATTGTTTGAAAAACAATTTTCTTTTTACGTTTATATTTGCGTATACATAAGAATACAAATCACAAACTTGGAGAATTAAAGCATTATTTTGTTTTTTTCATCAAAAGTTTTGTTGTGAAATGGAAATACAAAACACCTAACGTAATTGAAAACGACCATATAATATAATGTTACCAGTTGGAAGAGTGTAGGGAACATGAGAGAGGTTTGAGGAAGTCAGGAAGAGAAGGACACACACGGCGTGGCTTAGGGCAAAGAGGTTGCTTCATTGACGTCGTCGTCTCCGAATGATGTTGCATCTTTTCTATATATATATATAATTTCTTAATCCCATCCAAAGAACAGCTAGTTCCTTTGTTAAATGGAGTCTGAAAAGTAATTTAAACAGTGTGAATTATCTCTCTATATATACACGATCGACACAGCAAAAACACAATGTAGTTGGTTAATTTGTAGTGATGAGTGAAGAAGCCAAGTTTGGTTATTCTCAGACAAAACAAAACATTAAAGAAAACGTGACAGTTTACATGTGGGGGAGTTTCTGTGATTCCTCTATGGCTTGGTAAAGAGTGAAAGTAGGGTTGGTTTTCTTGACTACTCCCCTCAATTTTTTTTTTTTTTAATGTATGGTGATAAGGCTCATCATTAGACCAATCTAAGGCCCATTTTAAGTTAGAGAAAAGGCCCATTATTAGTATTATTTTTTTCTAAAAAAGAAAGAAAGAAAGAGAGAGAGGAAAAATGTGATTATGGGGAGGAAGAGGAAAGCGAAGCACATGGGAGAAGTGAAGGGTAAACGGGAAAAGAAGTGCAGGTCAGGTGCAGATGCAGGTGGAGATGGAGGTGAAGGTGGATGCGGATGTGCACACGTATGTCCTTATTGAGACAGCTAACGTTAGATATGATGTCATTAAATCACGTGTGTGTCTCTCCCTCTTTCATTCACTCACAGATATTCGACTTTCTTTTTTTTTTTTAGACTATCAACAATCTTCTTCGACCAAAAACACAACACACTTCTCTTTCCTTTTTTTTCCATCTATCTGCAACACAATTTTTTTTTTTTATATAATATATACTTCATAGAACTTCTCAATTTTCGTTTGGGTTTTTTCAGTTTTGTTCCATCCATAAAAAAAACATATAAAAAAAAAATTGAATAGGGGTGAATAGAGAAGAAAAGATTAGTTAGTTGGCATAAATCGGAAATATTAGAAAGATAGAGGACTGTTTGGAAAAAACAAAAAGGACAGGAAAAGTCAATTTGAGGAAAAAGAGGGGTTAGGTTTAGAAAATCTGATCCAGTAATTGGGATTGGATTGTCTGGTTAGAAGCAGTGGAGCCCTTTCCTTTCCTTCTCTTCTCTTCTCTTTACCTTTCTCTGGAAGAGAAGGTCGTCCCCAAGTGCTTCTTCTTCTTCTTCTTCTTCTATCTCCTTCATTTTTCTGGATCTGATTCAGATCCATCGCTCTCTCTTTCTTCACATCGATCATACAGATCTCCACTGTAAGACTTTGAGTTCATATTTTCTCACCTTTTTTCTCATTACTAAACCCTAAAATCCCCCTTAAGATTGCTTTTGATCTCAATCCTTTGATGCGTATCTGTTGACTCCAAGTCTGCGGGTGACTTTCTTCCTGTTACATCTGCTTCTGCAGAATCTCACAGGTACTGATTCCCCGAGTTTTCATAAAAAGTTAGGATTTTGTTTCCTGCTAAATGATTGATTCCATCTGATCCATCATCCACTGGGTTTGCAGATTCTTGAGTTTATAATCAAGTTTGGTTTTACTCTTCACCTTACCTGGTCCTGAGAGTTTCCAGATTCTCTATCTAGGTAATAACTGCTATCGCTGTGCAGATTCATGTTTTCTTTTTCTTTTTCGGAAATTCTGAGACTCGTTTCTCTTTTGAATTACAGATTCATAAAGCCAAATCTCGTTTCTACTTGTTCGATCCTGCATCCCTTTGACGGATGTGGAGGAAAAAGAGGGTTTCCCTGATGACATGAGGAATGCTATCAACGTTGATGAAACTTTTGAGTGCTTGTCTGTGGCCTTCTTCCTCGGGCAAGTCCTCCGATTCAACTGGAAAACAAGATGGACTGCTCTGGTACAAAGACTCTGGTCAGCACCTACTTGGTGAATTCTCAATGGCTGTTGTTCAGGCCAACAATCTGCTTGAGGATCAGAGCCAGGTTGAGTCTGGCCCTTTGAGTACTCTTGATTCGGGTCCTTATGGAACCTTTATTGGAATCTATGACGGTCATGGCGGCCCTGAGACCTCCCGCTTTGTCAATGATCACCTCTTTCAGCATCTAAAGAGTGAGGAAATTAATTATATAATATGCTTCTTGACCAACCGCATGGAAACTAAATATATCTTATTGAATTATACAGGATTCGCAGCAGAGCACGCCTCTATGTCGGTGGATGTAATTAGAAAGGCATATGAGGCGACCGAAGAAGGGTTTCTAGGGGTTGTGACAAAGCAGTGGCCGGTTAAGCCACAGATTGCAGCGGTTGGGTCTTGCTGCCTGGTGGGTGTTATATGTGGAGGCAGGCTCTACATTGCTAACGTTGGGGATTCCCGTGCAGTTCTTGGAAGGGCTATGAATGCGACAGGCGAGGTTATTGCGCTTCAGCTCTCAGCGGAACATAACGTGAGCATAGAGTCTGTTAGACAGGAAATGCGCTCCTTGCACCCGGATGATTCTCATATTGTCGTGTTAAAGCACAATGTGTGGCGTGTTAAGGGTCTTATTCAGGTACGTTTCTCAATCAGAATTATACTTAGTTAGATTTTTGGGTCAAAGGATCCAGTTTTTTTATAGTTACACTTGTCATGTCAAGAAAAACTGGAGAAAGTCTGAATTATATGGCCTTGAACTTATTACTGGTTTTTTTAAACCAAGGCGCTATAATTTTTATTCAAAAACCAATGTTTTTTTTGTTACTTAGAGTTCATATCAAGATCAATTAAGAAATATGACAGTTGTTGTGATTTTTGTATGGAGATGAGGTCCCTGCATTAAACTAGGATGTACAATCAAAAGGCTTGATTTGTAGTAACCTTGACTTTGTCATAACCAATACCAAACCCACCAACCCGAGAGAGCTGTTGTTGAAGTTGGTGGTATCTGAAACCCAGTTTGTGTATGTTATACATTAAGATAGATACTATAATCGACACAACAGTTGAACCTGTGTTTTGTCTCCATGACTGCATATTTACGCAAATGCCTAGATATGTTTGTTCCTTTGCCATGTCAAGATAAACCCTGCCTGATGATTGAAATTGAAATGGCTAGATATGTTTGCTCCTTTGCAGATATCTAGATCCATAGGCGACGTCTATCTTAAGAAGGCAGAGTTCAACAAGGAACCATTATACACAAAGTACAGACTCCGCGAGCCGATCAAGAGACCGATCTTGAGTGGGGAACCGTCGATAACAGAGCATGAGCTCCAACCACAAGATCAGTTTTTGATATTCGCTTCTGACGGACTATGGGAGCAGATGAGTAACCAAGAAGCTGTTGACATCGTTCAAAACCACCCACGAAACGTGCGCTAGACCCACTTCTTTTTTTATTTTTCTGTTTCAGTAAAAAACCTATTACAAAACCAAATATTGACTATGTCCCTTGCTGTGGGAATGAGTGCAGGGGATTGCACGGAGACTTGTGAAGATGGCACTGCAAGCGGCGGCAAAGAAAAGAGAGATGAGATACTCTGATCTGAAGAAGATAGAGAGAGGCGTGAGGAGGCATTTCCACGATGACATCACTGTGGTCGTCATATTCCTTGATACCAACGTAGTGAGCTCTGCCAAAGGACCCTCTCTTTCTATCCGAGGCGGCGGTATGACTTTCCCCAAGAAACTCTAAAGCTACTACTACTACACTTTTAGGTTTCATCTTTTGTAGTTATGAAAAAAAAAGTCACTCTTCTTGTTTGGTATAAGAATGTAAAATTGTAACGTGAAAGCCACACACTACTGACGTTTGGAACTCATTCCAGTAATTATTAATTGTTATTTTATTCAGCAAACTTTGTGTAATGATGTAATTGTTGTTGATGATGAATGAATCTAGGCCTTTCTTCTGTCGTATATTTGTATTACAGAGAAGTATTTGATAATCATTTACATTCTAAATATGTGAAAGAAGCCAAGAATCAGTAAATATGTGTAGTATTGTAGTATTATACTACATGACAAGAGATCATCCATCAAATGTGGACACACGGATTTTGAAGCTTCTAGGTGTTGAGCTTCATGTTCTGTAAATATCTAGTGAATCCAAGGTTGGTTTCTGAACATCTCTCGTGTTAGTGACTGCTCGCTTCCCATTGTTGTTGGTATGCACATGAACACATCCTAGAACTTGGTCCTGTATATTCAGTACATGATTTTTCTCAGGTTGTAATTTCTGCTGCTGTTGAGAAACTACAAAACATACCACAGTATATGAGAAGGACGACATTATTCAGTTAAGGGTTTGATATATTTTCCAAGTCCAGAAAATATATAATTGGGTAGAGAGATAACGTGTGTTCTGCATTAATTTATGGCAATGGTGGACCGGAGTCTTAATGTAGCTAGAGAGAAGTAAATAGGGGTGTGCAAATAGTTCTTGCCTCCCACTAGAGCCAAAAAAAAAGGATTTGGTTTTTACAATGCGACATTAAAACTTGGATCTTTCTCTTGAGAAGAGAGAGAGATGGGTCATTAGGGTTCATAACTGGCTTGAGGTTGTAAAAAGCAGAAAGAGAGAGAGAGGGCCTAAAAGAAAAGCAGTAAGACCATTAATGGTTGCAGGCAGGCCAGTGTCCCCTTCTTCTGCGAGATTCCCTCAAAATTTATTATAGAGCATCTTCGATGTTCTTCAACTTCTTCCTCAAAATCTTTTTTTTTTAAAATATTTTTTGTTTTGAACCTCAAGAAGGAAAGACAGAGGAGGAGACAAAGGAGTATAGGTTCACATTGCATAGCCAGTTACGTTTTGAACGATGGATATGTAATGAAAGTTACAATAAGTAGAGAGAGAGAGAGAGAAGAGGGATTAAAGGTGACTCAGCTTTTGTGCTTTGGTAGTAGATGTGGTTTTAATGCTCCATACCTTCCATTTTCCTTCTCTCATGCCCTAATTTAATTCTCCTCTCCTTTATATCTCCCCACAGACATTCTCACTTTACCCTCACACGTCTTTCTTCTTTTTTTCATTTACAGGCTTCCTTTCAATCTGCACTTTAGCACGAAAGAGTCCCTTTGATATTGGCCTGGTTCATTCAGATCTTCTCGACGGTATTTGCATTCTCTAGATATCTGATTGAGCCGCGCCAATATCCCAGTGCTCTCTCGTCTCTCTGTTTCTCCTACATCTACCTATATGGAGTTTTGCTTCTTGACGGTTTTATTTACATAGGCGATGTAAAGTACTCTTTTAAGGTTAACTGATCTTTCTTATAATTTCCAGATTCTTAAAAAAAAATCCAAGTCATTTAACAGAAAAAAAATGGAGGTGTGTCTCCATGGAAGCCTTACCCTTTCTTCGCATTCAAGGTACCCACCATCAGCTTTCTTGCCAAGTATAATAAATCTTTTATGCTGCTTGCAATGGGTTTTGCTTCATATAATCTATGGATCCTTTTAAAATGCAAATTAATATCGTTATTTTTCATCAAAACTTGAGAGGGAATGTGTCAGCTAGACATTTCTTGTTTATCAGTACAAATGCAGGGTGTTGGAAGAGTTAACTAGTAGTACATATACAAAATCACAGAGCGGTATTTGAAAGGACAATGAGATGTTATGTAGATGTCACAATCACAAGAAACAGGGCAAATTAAGGAATTAATGGGAGAGAATCTGACGAGCACGAACCCTAACCTGCAAGCGAGCAAGAGCATGCATACAATGTAAAGCTATTCGAGCTTGTCTCCTCACAAGCACTCCTCTCGCCACCGCCTGAAGCTTCACTAGACTTTTCAGCGCTCTAAACGCTCTCCTTCCCTACCACATTTACAATGTTCTTGAAAATTGCAGAGATCTATCATCTATCTATAGAAATGCATGTGTTTTATTTTTTTACCAGGTGGCCTCTGAAGAAAGCTTGGATTTTAATGGCGGCAATGTCTTCTTTGGTGGTTTCTGGGGTTGAGCGGATGATGGTGATCCTGCTGGGAGATCGCCGGAGAAGTTTCCTCCGTACAACGGCAAACAATCTTCTGGAGTTGGCCATATTTTTGTGGAAAGCCTTGTCTCTGCTTTGGTTTGGTTTTGTTTTTAAAGAGAAACGTAAAAATTATTGAAGGCGGTGGCTTTAAGGGAAGGAGATGATGTGCTCTCCATTTTTATTTCGCTGATATCCTAACGAACGAACGTGCTCGCATGCTCTTTTTCTTTCTAGTTTCTTTTGTTTATTATTACATATGATGTTGTCGCATTACGTTCAGCCTAACATTCTAACTTTAAAAAGAATTTTAACTTGAAATTACATTGTCTGGATATAGAAACCCGATTGAGAGGGAACAATTTGTTAGTTATGTAGTTTCTTCAAGAATATATTTTACAAATGTCATCATTTTTTTTAAATTTTGAGAACAATTCCACTCGAAAAAGGGTTACTATATAAAATGAAATCCAAATCGTTCATATATGTGACCTATTTTATTACCCGTTTCCTATATCGGACCGAATGGATACTCCGAAACCATTTTCAGTCCATTTACACGCCTTCCATTAATAAACCCTTAAAGCCCACAAATTCTCCAATTAAAATATTGGGCCTAAATTTCGCAAAAGAGACCCAAACCAAACTCTGTCGTCCCTATTGAGTTCTTTTACACCTCCATTGTCTTGTTGCAATGGCCAAACTAATCTCTCTACTCTCTCCATTCTCTCTACAACTACAAAGTCTACAAGATTGCATTTGTTTAAAGATCTTCTTTTTTCTCTTCGTGGGCGATTCTCTCTGTCTCCTCTCTCTCCCAATGTTTGCCTGAGAGAGTCAACCATGGGCGTTTGCTGCCCTTTCCTTCGACCCTGGGATCGAGCGCGGGACCGATTTCTCATCAACCTTCCTTGTCTCTCTGATCCTGGTTACCACTCCTCACCCTTTTAACCCTAGTGTTGATGTTTTCGTCTACGTCTCAATTTCTCCTTTTGAATCGATTTGATTTTGGTTCTGATTCACTAACTAAAGTTGTTTGCTTTTGCTTTTTCCCACGACCTCTCTTCACTTACCAGTTCGAAGATCTTCACTGCTTCTGAAATTGGCACTAGTAGCGCTACACCTTATCTTCATCGGCTTTCTGTTCGTTTGCGATGCAGAATTTATTGAGAAAACTAAGCGAGATCCATGGTGATTCCTCATCTTTCTGCCTTATTTAATCACTCCTATACTCTAAAGAGCTTACCTTTTTGTTACTGTTTCTTCTCTCTAACAGGTACATGGCCTCTTATTTCTTGTTGTTTTCTGCCACTCTTGTGCAGTATTTTGTGACTTCTGGCTCTTCACCTGGGTAAACTAACTATCCATGCCTACTTGTGTTGTGTGTGTGTGTGTGTGTGTGTGTGTGTTTCATTTTTCATTCTGCAATTGAAAACCATACGGTACTTTTCTTTCAGGTATGTTATTGATGCAATGAGGGATGTTTGCGAGATAAATGCATTGTACAGAAACGTGCCTACGAACTCAATGTAAATACTTGTTATTTCGTTGTTGTTTTCGCAAAATCTTTACGGAATTTGATGGAACGAATGAGTTATGGAATTGCATCCTGCTTAACTTGTGTCTGTCTCACTGTTGTGTTTATACTTCTATTATGTCTGTTATTTAAGCGAAGACAACATGCTTCCAGAAAAAGTGGGAGCGTAGTTGTTACTGTGGAAGGAGAACCAGCCTCAAGTGCCAGAAGGACTC
This sequence comes from Eutrema japonicum, assembly GCA_030161315.1. NCBI lineage: Eukaryota > Viridiplantae > Streptophyta > Magnoliopsida > Brassicales > Brassicaceae > Eutrema > Eutrema japonicum. Next base: position 48,819,047 of record BSQW01000013.1, read on the forward strand.
CAACTTCCTGGGGGAAGATGGTTCTGGACTTGTACCCTCCAGGAACATCCTTAAGGTACGTACATATGAACTTTAATCAAAGCTTTCCTACTGTGTGAGTCTTGAAAGAATCAGCTTATATCTGGGTAAACTATTATTAGTAGGAAGGAGTGTACTGAATTGTTTCTTTTATAACCTGCAGAAATTTGACATGCGGCTATTGTCATGTGGAGCAGGTAACATTTGGATTTTGTTTGATTTAAATCGGCCACTGTAGTTGTTGAACTTGTTTTTACCGTGTTTGTTCAAGTTTTCCCTCCCTAAATCTTTCTATCGAAACGTGTGGTACTTTGCAGCCTCCACGAGCCAAACATTGTCATGATTGTGATCGATGTGTTCTTCAGTTTGATCATCACTGTGTTTGGCTGGGAACATGTGTAGGCCAGAAAAACCATTGTAAATTCTGGTAAGCCTGCGAAAGCTGAACTCGTACTGTTACATTGTCCAGTAGCGGCAGAGATAACAAAGCTAGATTGTTGTAATTAAGTTTGATATTATGCATCAAAATTTAGTTTTAGACCCCATAAACGCGTTTCCACCATATCAGGTGGTACATCTGTGAAGAGACAATTCTATGCATCTGGACACTCGTCATGTACATTAACTACATGACCAACGTAGCAAAGCCTTGGTATAATACTTTTTCATCCCCCTCTCGTGTTTTGGCCAATTTCTTAGCAGCTCCAGTTCATTGAAACAAGAATTTCAAATGGAAATGTGAACAGGTGGAAGAATGCAGTTATCATACTACTGCTTGTCATAATAGTGATCTCCTTGATATTTGTGCTGCTTCTATTGCTTTTCCACAGGTGAGTATTCAACATTTCGTGATATTTTCCGCAGTCTCATACTTTTTTTTTGGGGTCTAATTCCGTCCGTTTCAATTTCCAAACTGATTTCCTGCAGCTACCTCATTCTAACGAATCAAAGCACTTATGAACTGGTGAGACGAAGACGTATTCCGTACATGAGGTACTCAACCCGTCTTCTATCACCTAGTAATAATACTATCAGGTTGTTTAAAAGACATAAAAAGAGAAACTTTGGTTCTTCGAGTGACTTTTATGGAGAACTCTATTTCTTTGTCCAAATGTAAATGTGTCAGTTGATCGGTTTGTTTGTGCGTGGTATTAATTGTTTCATGTAATAATAGAGCTTTTGGGGTTTGTAGGAATATTCCGGAACGAGTGCATCCTTTTAGCAGAGGAATTAAGAGGAATCTATACAACGTCTGTTGCGGCAACTATAATCTAGACTCACTGCCCACTGCTTTTGAACTCGAGGATAGATCAAGACCCTTCACTTGCTTAGATATGTTGAAATGTCGCTGCTGCTAAGTTTTTGTTTTTGTTTTTTTGTACAACTATCTCTATTAGTGTCATTTAATCTATGAAGGTAACATGTTTTCTCTAAAACATCTGATCAACAGACACATGTAATCTAGTGAATGGATTTATTATATATGCAAAGAGAGTATGTTTAAAAGAGAAACTCTAGCTTGGATCATACGCCTGTACAAGCTCTCAAGCGACTCCTCCAGATCTTCAACCACAACATCTACGTTATCCAAGCTGGTGATCAAAGACTTGATTCGTTCCTTCTTTATCTCTTTCGTCAAGCAGAATCTTCGTAGTTCTTCGTCCATCATATGGAACTCGTTTATGTGTCCGTTCTGAACTTGACCATTAGTGGTAGTGTTCTTGATCACCAGTTTGGTGACCAAAGCCCATCTGGAAGGTCCGGGCTTTGGTACAGATGCTGATAAGGACAACAAGACTGTCCTAAAGGAATGGCATGTTTGGGAACAAACTTGTCGGAGCAGTGTGATCAAAGGATGAGTTGACCCGGAGGAGGATGAGTAGTGATCGGTTTGTTTGAGCAACAAGAGTAGCTTAGCGAGGTCCTTATGAACCCCTTTCCTAGAGCGGATAAAGGCTTTAACATGGCAGCGGATGGTAGAATCTCCACCGTGTCTCCTCCGCCTGAAAGCAGAACGGAGGTCTCGGAGGCAGTCCTTGATGCGGCAAGTAATGTCTCTTAGCTTGGAACACAAGTCAAGGTGTACAAGGGAGAGATCAAGAAGGTGGGTGAAGGAGTGATGAGGGAGAAGTAATGAAGCTGGTGAGTCGTTGAAGAGATGAGAGACGGAATCGTAGAGATGAGAGAGAAGCGAGAGGCTGTTATCGTTATCTGTAGGAAGCTTGTTGAGAAGTTGCTGAATGTGGTTGAGGCCATTTGAGTGTAGCCGAGCTGGTAAGCTACATGAGCGGGCGTGGTAGGAGGCAGCCATTGATGATGGGTTTTGAGATAGAGAAAGCTTTAGCTAGAAAGAAGCAGAAGTTGAATATATATATAGAGGGAGAGAGATATATAGGTCAAACGAAATAGGATTTAGACTTGTGAATGTAAAAGCCACGTGAAGGAAGCAATGTTCATTTGTTCCATCAAAGCCCCCACTTATTGTTATTTTTATGCCTCTCTCAACTAACGTATATAGAGTTCGCTCTACATCTACCTAATTAGCTAACTTCATGACTTTGTATTCGTATAGCTATTTTTTTCGAGGTACCCACTTAGATCTTTTAATTAGGCGAGAAGAATCAAATCAAAGATATGTTGTCAAGCACCATTGATAAACACCGTCATGCAAATGGTTATACCATATATTGATTGTAATTACTTAATTAGTGAGCATATATTATTCTCTCATATATGTGTAATCAAAGGAATAATCTAAACACCAAATAATTAAAACTGATATAAGAAATGAAGCTGGTGGTTGGATAATACTATATATGGGACCGTGTGCACGAGTGTCTTGTTGAAAACTTCTAGAGGAAACGATACTAATTAATAATCTCAATCTCAATCACAATCACACCGCTTTCTTTTTTTCTTGACTAATTTGAATTCATGAACGTGACTTGTTATTATACAGCCTGCAGCTGAATCTCTCTCTCATCTCTTGGGATTAGATATTCAAATTGTCAAAAATATCTATCCCAAGTATCCTAACTATTAGGCTTTTCATCTTTATGAAAAAAAAAGAAGAAGCTTTTTTCATAATAATATCTTCTTGGCCCGTGCTTAATTTGGATATGTAACTTTTTTTTCTTTTTTTCTTTTCTTGGATGTGCAAGTGCAACTTACATGGACTTGAGATATTTTTTGTTTTTGAACCTTAAAACAAAGAGATATTTCATTTGAGATATTTGTTCGATCACATGCATATGCATGTATGAAAACACATATTAAGTTGTTGGTTTTAACTTTTACGTGTAAATGTAATAACTAAATCCCCTACACATTCTCCAATGAATCTCTCTTCTGTTTACGTATTTAACCTACAACAACCAATCCAACAAAACTATATATAGAAGAAGTTTTTTTTCTTCTCTATTAATTAAACATATTAGAAGAAGTTAGAAAATCTAACATAAAACATATAGACGACGTTGATATTAAGGAAGTATGTGAAGTTTAGGTATTGCGACGATAGACAAGAAAGAAGTTGGGCCATGTGAAGTCACGTTACTCTTTGATGGACCCTCCGTAATGGGAGATCGATGAGATCGACCATACCGAGATTATGGAAATCATGAAGATTCGGAAAGATCTAGAAGTTTATGGATATTTACCAATATCTTAGTTTAGGAAATTTACCTTTATCTCTAAATATATTATTTACATTTATGTTTATCTTAATTTAGGAAACATAGATTACTTCTACCGCTATATAAGTTTATGCATCTTGTAACTTTATTCTTATGAGAGTCTAATAATAATTCTTCCTAAACACTTTTGTGTTCTTACTCTCATCAATTTATCATGGTATTAGAGCTTTCGATCCTTATGATTTTCTATCTATTTCTCTTTTTCTTGACCTATCTCATTCGTTTCTTCATTAACGTTGGAATCTTCTTTGTCTTGCAATTATGAGTAAACAAAACTCATAAATCCATCGATTGCCTTTTTGCTTTAAAAAAAAAAAAAAAAAAAAAAAAAAAAAAAAAAAAAAAGTGGACGAGTTTTTGGCAAAGAAGATGATCACAATAGCACGTGATTATGCTTTCTTAATATCAACTTATTATGTGGTTTCTACGGACAAGTATTTGTCCTATGATCGCTGAAGAACAAAGGTGTACGGTGATGTCGTATTGATGAACGCCTCCGACGAATGCTTATGTTTGGTGGTGATGTTTATGTTTTTCTCGCCCTCGCGAGTTTGACATTTTTTTATTTTTGACTTCTTGCCTTCGCGAGTTGTTTTTCGATCTCGCAATCGCGAGCTAGTACGGTGTTCATGATGGATTTTCCATCGAACCGATTTGACCCTACGACCGGGTATAAACGTCGTTGCCCAACGGCTGGGTGTTGTAGCCGATTTGACCCTTCGACCGGGTATAAACGTCGTTGCCCAACGGCTGGGTGTTGTAGCCGATTTGACCCGACGGCCGGGTATAACGCCGCGATCTGACCCGACGGCCGGGTATAACGCCGATATTTTGAAGATTTGTCCAATCTCACACGTGTTACCACGTTTGAGCTTGCGGGAGGGTAATGGGAGATCGATGAGATCGACCATACCGAGATTATGGAAATCATGAAGATTCGGAAAGATCTAGAAGTTTATGGATATTTACCAATATCTTAGTTTAGGAAATTTACCTTTATCTCTAAATATATTATTTACATTTATGTTTATCTTAATTTAGGAAACATAGATTACTTCTACCGCTATATAAGTTTATGCATCTTGTAACTTTATTCTTATGAGAGTCTAATAATAATTCTTCCTAAACACATTTGTGTTCTTACTCCCATCAATTTATCACTCCGATACATAAAAATGGGCAACTATTAACATTACACATGTTTTTTTTTTTTCCATTTTTTGTGTGTTTGTTTTTGTCATTTTGTGTAATAATTGTGCCACCCAATTGCCATAATTGGTGAGCCATTGCACCTAGGGCTGGGCAAAATACCCGGAACCGAAGAACCGAACCGAATCCGACCCGAAAAAAGGGAACCGAACTCGGAACCGACAAAATACCCGAACGGATCTTAGACTCGGATACCTGAAGAACCGAAACCGAACCCGAACCGAACCGAGAACCGAATGGGTACCCGAAATACCCGAAATATAATTATATACCCAAAATATTAATTATATTTAGACTTGATATAACCCAATTACCCAAAATTATAATTATAAAACCCAAAAATATCAATTATTGTTAGACCGAAATAACCGAAATATCTAAAATAATAAAATTTTTGAAAATTCTTAATTATATTTGTCAAAATTTAACCAAATTTTAATCAAATTTAGTATTTTTTTAGTTTTTTCCTATATTTCGGGTATCCGGAACCGACCCGAAAATACCCGAACCGAACCCGAACCCGAACCGAATTTTATAAATAGCCGAATGGGTCATTCAACCCAATACATGAAAGACCCGATACCCGAAAGAACCAACCCGAACCCGAACGGGTACCCGAATGCCCACGCCTAATTGCACCCATCACCTCACCTCTATTGCCGCCTCTCCATAACTCTCTCTGCTCTGTCTCTTCCTTTCTTCTCTCACTTCAATAAAAGATGAACAATATAATATCATAATGTCATTATAGAGAGTTATAAAAGGTATGAAGTAGCCTTATGCTTTTGTTCATCCACCCATGTTTTCTCTATGTATTGGGTTATACAAAACAAAAACAGTTTTTGTTCCCATTATGATAAATATCAATTTAGACATTTGTTTGTTTCACAAAATATCGTCTTGTATCGATTTCAATTTCATTCCTAAAAATTAAACTTATCTAATATATTACTAAAAGGTACAATGAAACTTTATATACATTGTCATGTCATATATATGAAAATCTTAAACGTAATATATAATGAAACCTATGAAATATAATATCTATTGTATTGAAACTTGTTAGCTGTTTAGATTTATTATTAGTTATCGCTTATAACTTATACATGCATCCTTTTAGGGAAAACAATAATGCAAACCAGGCTATACACACACAAAAAAAAACTCGTTTAATTATGATTTTGAAATAAAATCTGTTAGTTATTTATAGATATGTATTATTGTCTAATGATTACTTAAGTGGAGTATTCTATACAATTGGAATGGGGTCGGCATGTGTGGGGACAAGAGGAATCATAGATCAACGGCCTCTCTCTCTCCTTTTTATTCATTATTAAGATATTAGCGATTAACTATAGATATATCCGGGTAATGGTGGCCCAAGGGTTTGAGGGGTCGGGGTCTCTTGGCGTGCAATTGTCGAGGTTCCAGGTTTAAGCGTTTTTGGGAATACTTTCACAATTTTCTGGACACCCACACGAATATGTGCCCATGCTTTAGAATCTATTTAAATATTCGGAGAGAAGGTATATCTGTGGACTGCACCTCCTCCTATCTGTGGGATGCACCTCCGTCAGAGAATTAGTCGAGCTTCGGCTCGGATTTATCCATGAGTTATCCAAAAAAAAATAAACTATAGATCTAGATGTTTGGTGATGTCAAACTTTAATTTTTTAAAAAGTAATGTGCACGAGTGAAGAGACTTCCACCAATGGTAGACTGGCACATCATCATTTTGCCATGAAAACACTCGTAATTGTACGGACACAAATCTTACAAACTCCTTATTGTACCGTCTCTAACTTTGCTCTGTTGAGAGGATTTTCTTGGTTATTAAGAAGCGTTTGATTTATGTAGCTATCATGCATTATCGAACTAAAATTTCAAAAATCCATTAATATCTTCAGTATATATAAGAATCTGTATGTATTTGTATATATGTTTTGTGTTCAATTAGAGACTAATTAACTAACTAAACAAACAAACTAGGAGTGTGTTGTAAGAATGTTGAGCAAAGAAACTCTATATTGAACAAGAGACTTGAAAAGAGAATCAAGTGCAGCTTCAAGTCCCTCCGTTCTCTCTTCTAATATCTCCAACGTCTTCTTCGCTTCCTTGGAGTTATCCCCATTTGAACGTAGAACAAAATCCAAATTCTGCAACTCGCTCATTATTGACGACGATGATCGACCACCACCAATAAGCTTAGAGACGAATTTTATCGTACATGTATTTGTCTTCATCGCCGGAGTAGTCGATAGAAACATGAAAAGGGATCGGAAGACGGAGACGGCCAACGCGGTGGTCTCAGAGCCTTCCAACTTCTTGAGGCCAAGAAGAAGCTTGTTGGTTTCTTTCTTGACTTTCTTCCTGAAGGAAAAGTACTCTTTGATATGGACTTGCATGGATTTGCCTTTTCTTCTAAGTGCAGACTGAAGGTTGAGGAGATGCTCTCTGAGGGTGAGGATTAGGTTTCTCGCTGCGTCACAAGAATCTAGTAACGTGGCTGACACGTCAAGAGTATACTCGGCTTGACTGATGGGAAGAGAGTGATTGAGTTGGTGGAGAGAATGGTAAAGCTCAGCGAGATTGAGTAATGAGATTTGAAGAGAATGAGAATCAGAGGATGAGTTTTGGCAAATCTGAAGTTGAGAGATTGCAGCTTGAAACTTAGCAGAAGGAGGGTGTATTCTTGATGGTAGACTTATAGATCTAATAGGCATATGGAGATGGGTTTCAGGAAATGCCATGTTTCTTGATTCTGCTGAAGAAAAGAAATAAGTGACGAAATCAAGTTTGGTGATAACTTGAGGCTGCAAAAAGTTTCTCTCTCTAAAAACCTCTCCCGAACCTTGCCCGAAACCGTTGGTCGGCCTCACGCCGGCCGACGAGAAAAAACTCCCAATGACCAAACTAAAAAAGAAAAAGCCTGCTCTCATTGCTCCGCCTCCTTTGCCCCCTCGCTTTGTACCCAAATCTTCTGGATCTGCTTCCGGCAAGCTTCTCGACCTCTGTCTCCGGCCAAAATCTGCTGCCCGACGGAGCAAGAGCTCCGCCTCCTGCCCTCCGGTTGTGAAACCGTCTCTCCAGGGAACCTCTCCCTCGGCTTCTTCGACGATTTCTCCTCCAGATCTGGCTTCTCCAGCCTCGGTTCCCGTGCCTCAAGCAGATCTCAACTTCGTTCGAACGTCTCCGACTGTTGCTTCTTCTCCGGCCTCAATGCCGCCGCCTGCAGATGCCACGGGCAGTTTTCCGTCTTCCTCTCAGCCTCCGGCTGTCACAGCTCCGACAGTCTCTCCTCCGGCAAAGAAGAAGTGGTCGACCCTCTTTGGTGACTCTTCTAAGTTGGAGAAAATCGGTACTCCGACCACTCACGTTTCTGGTGTCCCGTTTATTCTTATCCCAGATGAAAATCTTGAAGCTGCGAAGGAAGAGTTCAAAGACTATATCTTTGCTCAATTTCATGGACACCCACCAGAGATGGGGCGTGTAATTGGAGTAATAAACGCAATCTGGGCACGCACAGGTCCTCGAATCTTTGTTCACAGCATAGGTCCTGGCACTTATCTCCTTCGAGTTACAAACCCGAGAGTTCGAGCCATCCTTCTAAGCCGAAATCTTTGGAATATTGCTGGTCACCCTATGTTTGTCGCCCCTTGGACTCCAGACATCGACCCAGAGAAGCCTCCTCTCACCAAAGCTCAAATCATGGTGGAATTTAGAGGCATTCCCTACATCCTGTTCAATAAAGAGAGTTTAGGGCGTATTGCTACAGGAGTTGGTGAGCCCAAAGCTTTGTCACCTGAAACAGAAAGAAAGGAAACGTTCGAGGTGGCAAAGATTCTAGTTGAGGTGGATCTGCTCAAGGAGCTCCCTTTAAAGCTTATTTCGGGTTTTAACAACGGTAAAGAATTTGAAGTTTCAGTGAGCTATCCCTGGTTACCGCCGAAGTGCTCTGACTGCGGTGAATTTGGTCACCCCTCCTCTCATTGTCCTCGAAAGCCACCTCCTCCGAAATCAACCAGGAGGAAGCAATCAAGGTCAAAAAGTAGACCGAGACGGGGTTCGACTTGTCGTCGACAGTCTAGGCCTGGTCGTTCTCCAACTCCGAAAGGCAACCAATCCCACTCGTCCTCCCCCCAAGGATCTGCAGGTCGCTTAGGACTACCGCAGGAAAGAGCTAGTCCGTCAGAAGAATGTGGCTCTACAGATGCTGGAGACCAGAGCCGAGCTGAGGTTGCTGGTGATCAGAGTCGAGATAAGGATGATGGCGATCAGAGTCCACTCGAACCTGCTGGTGTTCATGGGCAAATTAAAGAGGCACTTGGCAATCTAGTTCAGCCTCGCAATGCTCAGGGATCATAGTCAATTCAGGATGAGGAAGCTCCTTTCTTCTTGGTTTCGCGCAAGAAGAGTGGTCGTAAGGCCACGCAATCACTCTAAAACCCATTATATATGTTTTTTGCATGGAATATCCGAGGGCTGAATAGCCAGCAAAGGCAAGTTTTTTGTAAGGCTTGGATTAATAGCCATAAGCCGCTTTTTGGAGCTTTTACGGAGACTCACATACAACCTAACAACTCAAGGAGAATGGAGAATGCTATTCCTAGAGGTTGGAGATATCATGGAAATTTTTCTTCTCATAACACAGCTCGGATCGTTGTAGTTTGGGACCCGAGAGTATCAGTGGTGATCTACAAGGAATCTGCCCAGCTAGTTACTTGTGGAATTTTTCTTGAAGAGGCTAATATCAGTTTTACGGTTTCTTTTGTTTATGGCTTTAATCTGCCTGAACAGAGGATAGTTTTGTGGGAGGAATTGGAGTATCTCAGCACTCACTCACCATTATCGGATCATCCTTGGGTAGTGGCAGGTGATTTCAACCAAATTCTTAGGAGTTCGCAACATTCATCCCACCTCTCATCGGAAGTAGACACTCAAGGAATGGAGGACTTTAACTTAGCAATGCAAGAAGCTGGCTTGTTTGAAGCTCCTTCTAAAGGCCTCACTTTCTCATGGTGGAATAATCAGGATACTTGTCCAATTTCCACGAGAATCGATCATGCTTTGTCAAACGAGGTATGGGCTCTCAGATTTCCGGATGCTTATTCAGAATTGCTTGAGCCGGGACAATCCGATCATTCTCCCATCTTCTTCCATATCCCTGCTTTGAAGCGCACAGCGATAAAGCCTTTCAGGTTTTTTCTCCATGTCCTCGACCACTTACAGTATGCTGACTTGGTGGATGTTGCTTGGGATCCTGATTCTATCTCAGGATCTGAGCAATTTAAACTAATGAGATCTTTGAAACTTCTCAAGCCTGTTCTTAGGAGGCTGAATAAGAGACACTTTAGTGGAATATCACAACGGGTCAAGGAGGCTGAAGCTGAGCTAACCTCTCTACAGCGGACACTATTGACTTCTCCTTCCACTCAAGTTGCCCAAAATGAGCACCAAGTAAGAAATCGTTGGAATACATTGAAAAAGGCTGAAGGGAAGTTCTTTAGGCAGAAATCTCGGATCAAGTGGTTGCAGTTCGGAGACAGAGATACTTCATTCTACCATAAGACCGCCATCCAGAGGACTTCTCAAAATCATGTTTACTTTCTAAGAGATCAACAGGGCAGGAAAATCGTAGCACCGGATGCGTTGAAAAACCATGCTGCGGAGTATTTTAAGTCCATATTTGGAGAAACAGATATGCTCATTTCTCCTGCATCATTAGATTTTCTGCAGGAGCTAATGCCGTTTAGATGCTCTGCCTCTCAAGCAATTGAGTTGGAAAAACCAGTGCTGGAAGAAGAGATCACTAAGGTCCTCTTTGCTATGCCTCTTGATAAATGTCCAGGACCAGATGGATATCCAGTAGAGTTTTTCAAGGCATCTTGGAGTAAAGTGGGTAAAGCAGTGGTTGAAGCGGTGCAGGAATTCTTTCGAAACGGCAGGTTGCTCAAGGATCTGAACACAACATTCATCTCTCTTATCCCAAAATCATAAGAAGCTTGTTCCTTGGGAGACTACAGGCCTATCAGTTGCTGTAACTTGGTTTATAAGGTCATTTCTAAGATTATAGCCAACCGAATGAAGCCTATCCTAAAGCAGTGCATCTCTCCAAACCAAGCAGCTTTTCAGAAAGGTCGCAGTCTAGGAGAAAACGTGCTCCTTGCTACTGAACTCATCCGCAAGTATGGCAAGTCAAACGCTACCAAAGCTGCAATGCTCAAAGTCGACATCCGCAAAGCTTTTGATACCGTATCCTGGGATTTTTTGAATAAACTCCTTGCGGCGCAGAACTTCCCGCCTCTATTTAGGGAATGGATCAATCAATGTTTCTCCTCGGCCAGATTTTCTATACTTGTTAACGGTGAGCCAGCAGGTTTCTTTGAAGCAAAAAAGGGTCTCAGACAGGGAGATCCTATATCTCCATATCTCTTTATTATGGTAATGGAGGCTCTCTCTAGGATGCTTGACTTAGGGGCTGACGATCAGAAGTTTCAGCTGCATCCCCACTGCCAGAATCCAAAGTTAACTCATTTGTTGTTTGCAGATGATTTATTGGTCTTTTCAAATGGTTCTCAAGACTCTCTCCATGGTATAGTTGACATTCTACACAACTTCAGGATTATCTCTGGGCTGGATATGAACGCTGCAAAGTCTGACCTGTTTTTCAGTGGCTATCCTGATGCTGTCTCCTCAGCTTTGAGTGGTGAATTGGGTATAAAGTTGGGCAGTTTCCCGACAAGGTACCTTGGTCTTCCTTTGAGCTCCCATAGATTGACATTCTCTGTTTTACAGCCATTCTTGGAGAAAATAACTAAGAAGCTTAACTCATGGACTTCAAAGTTTCTCTCATTCGCTGGAAAAATCAGGCTTGTGTCATCTGTAATCTATGGCATGGTCAACTTTTGGAGTCAAGTCTATATGCTACCCAAGGAATTTTATGCTAAGGTGGACTCGTTATGCTCAGCTTTTTTGTGGAAAAACAATACTCAGTCCGCTGGAGGTGTTCGGGTAGCCTGGGCAGATGTGTGCAAACCGAAACAGGAAGGAGGTCTAGGAATTAGACTTCTCGAAGACTTTGAGATGGTTTTTCGGTTGAAACATATCTGGAACTTATTTACTAATTCAGGATCCTTGTGGGTTGCTTGGGTGAAACAAAACATTTTCAACAGGAGAAGCTTTTGGACGACAGAGGATTCCAACCGTTTCTCTCGGACCATCAGAAGCATGCTCCAAGTAAAACCATTGCTGAGGAGTCTTCTAAAGTGTGAGGTTAATGATGGGAATGCTGCCTCCTTTTGGTTCGACTCCTGGACAGATCTTGGTCCTCTCATGGATTATGTTGGTGAAGTTGGGCCTTCTTTCTTTAGACTGAGAGCTGATGCAAAGGTCAAAGAAGCAGTCAGGAATGGAAATTGGAATCTTCCAAGTGCGAGATCCGATAAAATGCAGGAAGTACAGGTTCATCTTACAACCATTTTGCCCCCAGCTGACTCCCTTGGGCCAGATATTTTTCTTTGGAGGTCGCAAGCTGGAGCTTACTCAAGGTATTTCTCCTCTCGGGGTACATGGGATCAATTGAGAACCGTATCTCCATTAGTTTCGTGGGCCTCTGTTGTATGGTTTAAGGAGAACATTCCTCGAGCTTCATTTATTCTGTGGCTCGTTATTCTACAGCGCCTACCAACGAGGGATAGGCTTCTCGGTTGGGGAATGGTTGTGCCGTCAACCTGTCCTCTCTGCTTCATTGGTACTGAATCCCACTCTCACCTGTTTTTTGAATGTGATTTTGCTAAAGAAATTTGGTTGACTTTCGCAAGTTCCCTATATGGTAATCTGCCTACAACTCTCATGGATGTTGTGAATCTTCTATCTCAAGCTCCAAGTAATCTACCTCTGAGGTCTTCTCTATTGCTGAAATTGTTTCTTCAAGTTATTGTTTACACTCTATGGCGAGAGCGTAACGCAAGAATCTTTTCCACTCAAATCTCCTCTTCGAGGACTATCAAAAGGTTGGTGGATTGCACTATGAGAGATCGACTCTTATCTTTCCCTCCTCAGGATAGCAACTCTCCCTCTCTCCTTGAATTGTATTTTGGTTGTGTGTCTTATCCGTTCTAAACTCTTCTTTTGCTCGGATTCCATTATGGGTTAGTAAGGTAAGCTTGTAATTAGTAGGTTTTCTTTGAGCTTGTAACTCTTTATCTTATGGTATAAATCTTAACATTAAAACCAAAAAAAAAAAGAAATAAGTAGAAGTTGGGTATATATATGAGTGAGGGCATGTGCGATAAACATGGGATATTTTATTAGTTATATAATATGTACAGTGAATGTTTAGCTAAGCCACGACGCGCATGGAGGCTTTGAATGCTCTGTTTTGAACGTGAAACCGATTTCAGAGGACCAGAGCTAGAGAGAGCCATAACTTAATGTTGCCTTTGTGATTCCCATTTGATCAGCCGGAGAGAGTGGGGTTGTCAGAAGAAGGAGACATGCAAACATTTGTCGCAGACCATTTCAGATTTTAACCTTTGGTTCATGGACAACTTCCCGAGACGGTCGGAAAGAAGATTGTCGCAAACAATATCAACGTTGTTTTATCTAGGAATATCCTAATTACTAATTAGGATTACACAACTGTTACCTACTTTATTAATGTTGATTAATGTTTTGTGACTTTTGCCCCCTGATTCACCCAATAAAAAAACGTCTTATTATAAGGTTAGAAAATAAAATAAAAATCAATTGAATGCCTCAAGGCTGTCATCAGATTCATGATCAACTACTGGAGGCATTGTTGAGTGAGAGACAGATTATGAATTGATATAATGGTCTGTCTCTGTTACAAGAGCTATGGCTATATGATAGATTTGTTTATTTAGAAAAAAGGGATTATGGATTGAGACTCGTATGTATACGTATACGATTAGCGCTAGATCACGGGACGATTTATTGTACGGGGGAATCTTAAAAGTGGTACGTTTCAGACAAAAGATCTTCATGGATTTAGTTACATTGAACCTCGTCTCAAACTGCGGTTGAAGAATCTCTATAATATTATTTAAAAAACGTTTTTAAAAATGAACTTTGTTTTATAAGTTATTATATAAAATGTCATTATAAATACCAAAAAATAATTGAAATATGAAAGGATATAATAATCTTTTAAAATGATTGATTAGAATATTGAAAGTATATATTTTGCATTAAAAAGATTATTTATTATTTAATTTCTTAATTATTTTTAATACTATATATTTTAAAATAATAATCAATTCATATATATTCAAAGAAAAAAATATATTCAAAATATTGCTATATTTTTCACTATAATTTATTATATTTTATTTGAATATATATAAAAACAAAAGTTAAAAAATATTTTACTAATTTTATAAAAAGTTAAACACAAGAAAACTATTTTTTTTTTAAAGAGTTCGTAGACTAACCACAAAACTAGAGTCATTTAACGGTGCATATTAGAGTTATGTTTTCAAGATTATAAGTTTTTGCGGGTTAGTCCGAATAATATTTTAATTCACTACAAAACGGGTTAAATAAATAAATAATTACAAATTGACAGCTTTATCTATAATCATTAGTTAGCCATATTGTAAAATTCAGATAAAAAACAATTTTCTTAATTTTTAAAACAATTTCTTTTAAGAAAATTACTCCGCGCTATAATTAGCGCGGGTTAAATCCTAGTATATATTTAATTGAAATGTGTTTTTATCTGGTTTAGCAAGCTTATTAGAGGTGAACCGGATGATATCGAGTGGTTTAGTTCGGGTCAGAGGTACATGTCTAAAATCCTTGACTAATTGAATTTATCTTCAGCCCACGTTCTACACGTCTAGGATGTCTGAATCGAAAATTATAAAAAATGACAATATAGATGGTTTTGTCAAGATTGTCACTAACCTTAGCAATCTTGGAGTGAAAGAAAAATTCTGATGAAGTTCAAGCTATACTACTTTTAAGTTCACTTCCATTGAAAGAAACTCTCAAGTATGGGAGAGAATCACTCACTCGTGAAGAAGAGTTGGAGCAACACGATCTAAGGAGATGAAGTTTACTGAAACAGGATAAATCAAATTATAGGTTTACTACAAAGAGGTAGAGCTGAGACTAGAGATGATCCTAAGAACATCTAGATCTTGTTTAGAGATGATCACACTATGGAAGTTCAAGAAGTTGGTTATGTTAAGCATGACACACATGGAGGAACAGTTAAAATCATGAATAATGTTAGGTTATGCTCACTATCATGTGCAAGTGAGCATTACTTCATAATTTCTTAGACTCCTCTAATAACGGTTTTGCTCATTATCATGTGCAAGTGGGGATGTTAGTTTAAAATTTGGTTTGCGTCCTTGATTTGACACCATAACGAACATGTAGTTATGAGAAGTTTGATAATTCGGATAATTCTATAGATAGTAAAATCATTTTTAAGAGAAACTTGTATGAGAAATCAAACGGCAAGACATTTAAGCGTTCAATATCCAACGAATTTCAAACCAATTTCATCGCAAAACCGGATTAAGGTATAGGTGTTTGTGATTTAACATTTATGCATTGAAATGTTTATATTATTAAGAAACGCCTAATTTAATGGTTGATTAGGAATTATGAGGGATGTTCAATGTTTTGTCCCCTGATTCACCCCAAGCAAAGAAAATTTATTAGAAGGTTTAACTCGATTGTGAGTGCTTCAAGGCTGGCATTGTTTATTTATGGAAGCATTGTTGATAGAGAGACAAGATTGTGAGTTAAGATAATGGCGTGTTTCCTTTACTCTATATGGTAAAGTTGTTTATTCAGAGAGAAAAAAACAAAAAAAAAGGATCATATATGTACGGGGAATCTTAATAGTGGTATGTTTCAGACAAAAGATCTTGATGGAATTTGATACATTGAACCTCGTCTTCAAGTCAATCTATGCATCTTCTTCTCTGCATGTACTACTGATTCAAATCACGGCCTGATAATGTAAGCCCAAAACGTAACTATAAACATATTGGGCCTTATGGGAATTTAGTCAAAGCCCACGAATGAGGACTATGACTCACGTATGACGTACCTCGGATTCAAAGATTCTTCAAGTCAAAGATAGTTTTCTGAGCTTGCAACATCAATCAAAACGGTGTTTCTCATGGAGTTGTTCACCATTTTCCACAAACCCAATCCTTTCTCCAATGGCTCTGTTCTTCTTCTCCTCACGTTTCCTCTTCTTCTCCACCATCATCCCCAGCTTGGAAAATATCTCTATTGTGGGAGTCTATTGCATTCTCACATTATCCGGCTCGATCTCCTGAAATATCCTGCACACTAGAAGAGGCTTTTAAGGATTTACTATCATTTCACAATAGGCTCCTTTTTGGCTCGTGGATCTAACCATATTAAATTTCATAAGCTTTCAAAATGAAAATGATGGATTGTTAAGAAGAGAGTTTAAATTTCATCATCGCATGAATCTAATTAAAGGTTGGTCTAGCTGGCTTTGAATCATACGTGGTGTGGTGTGGTGGTCGCCCACTAAAAGAAGACTTGATCCAACGAAATCATCGCACGTTCGTTCTACGGATTCCATATTTCAATTCCTCTCATAATTCGCCTTCTCTCTTCTCCGACGTTTCCCGGCGAATAAGCTTCAGATCTCCTCTTTCCTTGCTCAGGTGATCTTCTTCTGTTTTCTCCTTCCTTTGCTCTTCTCCTTCTTCTCCTCTTTGCTTTCCCCTACGATTTGTGAATTTTTGTTGATTTTAGTATGGAGGCAGGCGATTCTCGGAACAAATTGCATTCCCGTTTACGTTTATGGGAATTTCCCGATCAGTATATCATCGAGCCAGCTGATGGTTCAGGCGCTCCCTGTTTGGATATTAGTCGTGTTGATGCCTCCATGAAGCTCATCGGTTCCTTCTTCTGCCCCCAACGTTTCTTCTTTCTTTGCTTTTACTGGGAAACAAAATAATGGTTGCTGTGTCTCATCCTCATTCCTTCTGTTCAGATCAAGTCGCGGAATGCAATTCCTTGCGTGTCCCTAAAATCCATTCCATTTTTGGTGTGGTTGGGATGTTGAAGCTCCTGGCAGGTTTAGAAACAATTATCTATCATATGGATCAATACTGTTTATATTCTTTTGTGTGTTTATGATTTGTTTTCCCTTTAGATCTGGAACCTATCCTCGAGTTTGATTAGATTGCAATATTCTTCCAATTCAGGATCATACTTGGTGGTTGTGACAGAGACTGAACGTGTTGGGTCGTTTCTGGGCCATCCTATTTTCAAAATTACATCGCTCAAGGTTCTTCCTTGTGATCACTCACTTAAAAACTCGCCTGAAGAACAGGTAAAACCGATTCTCTGTTGGAATATATTAGCAGTAATGATGGATCTCAGCTCCCAAAGCATTGTACCACTTCTGGCAGAAAAAGATGGAGACTGAGTTCTCCAAGCTGCTAAGTGTCGCAGAAAAGACCACTGGTCTCTATTTCTCATATGAAGTTAACTTAACACTGAGGTAAACGGTTTTATTTCTTCCTTATGGTGCATTATGCTTACACATTGATGTTGACAATTAGGTATGTTGTAGTGTCCTATGACATGCACTAAACAATTTTATCTGAAACTATCTGACATGCCATCTCTGAAAAGATTCCGTTGTTATTTTCTTTTAGTTTGATCTTTCGTTTTGTAATTTCAGCTCACAACGCTTGCATGATTTGGGTGCTGAGTCCAAGTCGCTTCCTCTGTGGAGACAGGTGGTCATATTGTTACTTTTGTGAAATTGATCAAACTTCCTTATAAACATTAATTAATCTTTCCTTGTTACTTGTTTGTGACAGAACTGAAAATAACTTCTTTTGGTGCTGTGTCCTTTTTTACAGGCTGAGCCGAGGTTTCTTTGGAACAATTACATGTTGGAAGTTCTTATCGATAATAAGGTGAGTGTATTCCTGAAGTTCTTTGAATTTCTCACAGCCACTTTTTTTCGTACTTGCAGAATATCTTACCTTTTTTTCTTATGTTTGCAGCTTGATCAGTTCTTGCTTCCAGTAATTCAAGGGAATATCCTTTTTTATCAGTTGTTTCACTCCCTTTTCTTCTATTTACTCTACATGGCCTCGTTTTAATATTGAATGAATCTTTCCTTAACCCTTAATCACGTTTTAATAGTTTTGAAACAGCCATTGGAAAAGATATTGCTGACATTACTCTGATTGCAAGAAGATGCACTAGGAGAAATGGTACATATTTCTCTGTGCTAAATTTTACCCGTGATACTTCGATTTCAAGTTGTTCGAGGGTAACAGTCCAGAAGAATGGGCAAGTTTCAATAGGTTCTATTGCACTAATGTCTAGCGTTAATGTGTAAGTAGGTCATTGGGACGTCAGTCATTTGTTTGACTACTAGATAACTAAATCAAGGAAATCAATAGAACTGTTGGGACTTGTTTTTAGAATGGGAAAGCACGATTGTTAGCACCTTAACATCAATTGAACTTATATCTTTTAGATGGATAGGAGACATATATGTCCTCGCCTGCAGAAAATTCAGATGACGAGTATTGTGTTGTGATTGTGTCTTCCCCCTTATCTTGGATCATTTACAAGGTACGCGTATGTGGCGAAGGGGAGCTGATCCTGATGGCTACGTTGCTAATTTTGTGGAGACGGAGCAAATTGTTCAGATGAATGGATATTCGTCATCATTTGTTCAGGTGTTGTTTTCACATGCTCTCTTATTGTGAATTCCCTTATGCTGCAAATCCTTGATCATTTTTATATATATATATATATACCATTCACATGCTTTCTCTTTGCATACAACTTTTCTCAAGACTGAATTATCAATGATTTAATTCTTGATGTTATTTTACCTTCTACGTTTACAGGTCAGAGGTTCCATGCCTTTTATGTGGGAGCAAGTTGTAGATCTGACTTACAAGCCCAAGTTTGAGATTGTCCAGCCTGAAGAAGCTGTGAGTACTAATTTCTTAATTAAATGGTTGCTATTTTAGCTCTTTACTTCTTTTAAGTAACTTGCATTGTGTGCTTCTCTTGCAGACACGGACAGCTGAGCGTCACTTTTTAGACCTAAGGAAAAAATATGGATCAGTTTTGGCAGTTGATCTTGTTAATAAGGTACATATTCTTTCAAATTGACATGAATATTTGTGGAGTAATGTGACTCAAGATGTGGTACATATCATGTTTACGAGCTCTTCTTGATCTTTAAATGAAGTACAATGCATAGATCTACTTTAATTTTATATTCCTCAATCAGCATGGCGGCGAGGGGCGTTTATGTGAGAAGTATGCTAGTGTTATGCAGCACATTACTGGGGATGAAATAAGGTAGTTATATATTGTCTAATATGCTTCTTAGATCATTTATACCTTATCGTCTTCAACTCATTAAAGAAGGTCCCTTATCCTGTAGATACCTGCACTTTGATTTCCATCGCATCTGTGGGCATATACATTTTGAGCGGTTATCAATTCTGTACGACCAGATTGAGGGTTTTCTTGAACACAATGGGTATGAATTTCTTTGGACATTTCTAGTTATATAATTTCGAATATGAATAATTGTCAAAATGGCATGTCATTTTGCATTCTCTTAATTGCACAGGTACTTTCTGTTAAATGAAAAGGGTGAGAAAATGAAGGAGCAGCTTGGTGTTGTCCGAACAAACTGCATAGATTGCTTAGACCGTACAAATGTCACCCAGGTTAGTCATAATAATTGATTATGCTGCTCTTACCTCATTGGCCTTTGCTCATCCATGCCGCATACTTTCTGCCAAATGCAGAGCATGATCGGTCGAAAGATGTTAGAACTTCAACTCAAAAGGATCGGTGTTTTTGGCGCTGAAGAAACCATAAGCTCGCATCTGAATTTTGACGAACGCTATAAAATATGTCAGTCTCTTATCTTTGTAGCATATCTGATATTGCAGTACTTAGATGTAAAATTCTGAAATTTTGCTCATGCACTTTCACCTTTCAGTATGGGCTAATCATGGTGATGACGTCAGCATTCAGTACTCTGGTACTCCTGCACTTAAAGGAGATTTCGTCAGGTACCTTTTCCATATGTTTAATCTCGGGTCTGAATATGTCCTGCTTATAAGGAAATATGCAGTGATTTAAGAAGGGAGGGTTTTGTAGATTTACTCTACAAGCCATCTAATGTGTCTCTAACATAACTGGCTCAATTCTAGGTATGGGCATCGGACTGCCAAAGGTGTCCTTAAAGATGGTTGGAGCTCCCTCGTACGCTATTACCTGAATAACTTTGCTGATGGAACTAAGCAGGTCGGTGGCTTTTCATTCTCAGTGACTATACTTTGTATAATATAATAATGTAATAATACTTAGAACTCTGTGCGACTACGCGTCGTATCACTTACCCCTGAGACTGGAACGTGTCCTGGCTCTATTTAATTTTTGGCTGTGTGCAAAAGGATGCGATTGATCTCCTGCAAGGGCACTATATAGTTGCTGTGAGCCGAGACATGGCTCCTGTGCCTCAAAAGGGAGGCCTAGAGGCCATAGCCGTAAGCATTCATCAATTAAGATTAAAACTATTCCCATTCCACTTTCTCAGTATATGAAGAATCCTAGTGTAACAAAAAAGTGATTTGATTTCTCAGAACTTCCCAGTGGCATTGGCGGTGGTTCTGATCAGTTTCTGGTTTGCAACAATGTCTCTGAAACAAGGTATGAATCTGATCTTTCTTTTGCGGTATGGTTAGAATTTTCTTTCAAACTTGATCTAAAACCGTGTAAAATGCTGAGCAGCTGGGAGTGATTATAAGCATAAGCACTTGTTCTTCTCGTTCCTGTGGACGGGAATCTGTGTGGGCGTCGCAGCACTGGTTAGGGCCAATGGCCGGATCTTCTGCAACCGGCCCCGTCTGCACAAGCCCAGAGGCTGATCCATTTTTTCTCCACTGGAGGGTGACCATTGTGATCACTAACTAAGACATGAGGCTCAAGTCAGAGCCAAAAGTTTTCTCTTTTTGTTATTTTATTGTATCAAAGTTGGACCTTGTGACTCCATCTAGAGGCAATTGTCTCAGGTGGGGGATCTTACGATTTCATATTCCCACAGCCATCAATGACTCGATACAATTACACATCTTTCTTCATTTTTCATTCTATGATTACTCAGGCTTGGTAAATGGTCCCGAATGACTACTTGTACCCAAACGTCTCCGAAATTCAACTTCACGTACAGCAATACGAGGAAAAGGGCCGTCTATATGTACCGAAAATTAGGTATCTATATTGGGCTACACCCATTAGTATAACTCGTATGGATGTTAAAATGGGCCAGAATTTCGTAGGGATATTAAAATAGGCCAGAATTTCGCGGGTTTAAACATGCATGTTCCGTTTAAGTCTGTTTAAGTCTATTTATCATTTAAGCTTGAATAGGTTTTGACATAGTTAAATGACATCATGTTTAGGTTGTGAATGTTTAGTGTGTTTAGTTTAAACACACGGTGGTTTACCAATGAAGTTACCATTCACGTGGAAAAACAACACAAGTTGATATATATATACATATATATATATTTTTTTTTTAAGTTAAAAAGTGATAAGATAGACAGGTTCTGGACAAGAAGGAGAAAAGCAAGGGAAATTGTGTGTTTGAGGTGTGGTTCGTTGTGGTTCACTGAATTTTTATTTTTTATTTTTTTTTTAAATCCAAAATAAAAACTCTATAAAATTTCATTTCCTCCATAAATCACTCTCAACCCAAAATTTTTCTCCAAACCTAAACACTCCCCAAAAATTCTCTCCAAAACTAAACATTCTCCAAAAAATTTCTCCAAAACTAAACACTCTCCAATTTCTTTACACCAAGTAAGCAATTTTTTTTTCGACAGTATGCAATTTTTGTTTTGTAAACATAATATGTTAGATAATACTTTTTTTATATATCTGATTAACATTATAATGCAACATTTAAAATAAAAAAAATTGTAACTCTTCACGCCCAAACATAGTAGCAAGTTAAGTTGATGTTATACATGCTTATAGGAGATACATAGTAGCAATTTTAAAATTTTAAATAATTAGGTTTGAAAATTTAGTGTTTTACTTATAGTTGATGTTTTACTTATAGTTATAATTTAGTGTTTTACTTATAACTAACATATTATGTATCTATGAAATACACTAAATTATAAGTAAAATTATAAGTAAACGGAAGCATTTAGTGTTTTACTTATAACAAAAGCAAAATTGATGTCAAATATTTATATCACTTTTTATAATTGATGTAAAATTTGTATCCATAAATAACTACAATTAGATAATAAATAATTTTCGTACTTTTTCTTGTTTTTAAAACTATTAATAATAATTTTTGTATTTTTTATTTAAAAAGATGTAAATATGTTTGTAACACTCATACTTTACTAATTAACTTAAAACTATATGTAATTAAAATATTTAGTGTCCATCTTAAACATAATCAAGAGTAATGGGGTTATATAGGAGAATAGTTTTCTATATTTCATCTTTTGTTCTCTATGTGAGACAATAATATTATCTCAGAATTTGTTTATTATCTCATCATAAAATCTTTCTATTTCTAACACATATAAAAAACAAGTTTTTACAGATAATTAAAATGATAGATTTTTATGTTAATAAAAAATGGATAAACCTTTTTATGAACTCGTTATTAATATATATTAAAAAGAATAGTTTTACTAACAAAATATTTTAATTATAATATTTTATCTATTATAATTACTTTATAATTATTTGTACACGCCTCTAACAAATAGTTATGCTTTTGCATCTACATAGTAAGAGTAAATGTTTATTCTTATTGTATTAGATATATAATTTATGGGTAAATAAAATCACATGTAAACGACAAATAAAAAAAGATTATGATTGTATTAGATATATAATTTATGTTTTAATTTATTCACGTGAAATGATCATTGATAAATTAAATATACGTTATTTTATATAACAATGAAAAACCAATTTTATAAATAAAATGATATTATAATATCTTAGTGATTTAATCATTTATGGTATTGTATTGTTCAATGCAGATATGTCGTCTAGGGGTCGATCAAACACAAATTCTTCTGGGTAAAGAGATACAAATGCTCCCTCTGAAACAACAACAAGAGTAAAATTTTTATTATATTTTTTTTAGCAAAGACATTTTACTATATAAGTTATAGTTTTGGAAAATAAATTAAACTAATCTACAAATTTTTAAAATTTGTAGAGCACAACGAGACATAAATGGACGAATGAACAAGAAATTTTTTTGATTGAGTTGTTTGATCATGCAATTTTCATGAATAATTATACTCTTAAGGATCCGTAGCACCTTGGTCGAGAGTACATGGTTGATAAATTCAACTTAGCATTTAACATGAATATAAAATACGAGTTTTTTAAAAACAAACTAGATGACTTCAAAAAAACGTATAAAAAGTGGAAGGAACTTATAAATATAAATTAAAATTTAAACCTTAAAAATAATTTTATTATCGCTATATTGTATTATATTATTTTACTTGGTTTTTTTTGATGTATTTTTTAATTTAATTTTAGCAATAAATATATTATTATAAATACCAAACAAATTTATTAAATTTTAATAATTATTTAGTTATGGTTCGTCATTAATTTATGAAAAAGAATTGATCATTAACAAATTAATAAGTTTTGATTTATGATCATATAAATATCATTAATCATTTTTTATTTATAAAATATTTATCTAAAATATATATTACGCACCGCCTTTTACATTTTCACCATTCACACATTTGGACCGCACCGCATATTGTTTTTTTCACCATTCATATATTGTCCCGCACCGCTTGTTCCCAGTGACCGCATTTGTTCCGCATGATGCGTTTCTTCCAACCGCACCGCACTAAAACCGCACCTCCTAAACCGCTTGTTCCGCACCGCTCTAACCGCTGTCACCATTCGAAACCTTAGCCATTTAAGTTTTTTTTTAATAAACATAATGCAAATAAAATCGGTTTAATTTAAGACAATTCTTACATGGTTTGCTGATTCAAAAATTTTTTTAGTAACAAATTAAGATATGTATGTGAATTGGGGGTTTTAATTCACATACATATTTTAATTCACTTTTATTTAAAATTCTTGATAATTTGAGACGACACAATCAAGATCTAATAACAAAGTTCCAAGTAGAGATCTTAATTTTAAACCAGTTAAACCGATTTCAAACAAGCTTAATTTTGGCTAAGTAGCTCTATAAATCTATAACCGATTTTAACATACTACCAATTGTACGTTGGTATAAGTGGAGAATTATTAAAATTTTGATTTACAGAAATTATAATAGCTTGCGAACTTGTAATTATATAACCGATTTTGATTTTGACATAAAATATTTAAAAAAAATTATTTTAACCCAAAAAATCCACAAGTTGTAGTATATACATATATTTTTATGCAAATATATACATTTTAAGTTGGGTTTTTTTTCTCTAAATTTAGTTTTTTTTTTCGACTTCTAAATTTAGTTATATTATAGTAAAAATAAACATAATTTTAAAAACCATATATAAAGTATATATTATTTATAACATAATAATTAGATATATATAATTATTAAAAAAATATCACAAATTTTAAACGTATCTAAATAGACCACACTAATTTTAATGGTCTAAACGAACCTAAATGGGTCTAGAAAATAAACGAGCTTTAGCAGGATAGACCTAAACGAGTCGGGCCCGCCTGTTTGAACACCCCTAAGTATATAACTAATGGCCTGATTCTTTGTCAAAGAGTGGTTGGTTATAGCAAAAAGATCAAAGACGTTTTTTTTTCTTTCCATTTTTGCCGCCAAACTGTGCTCCTTGGCGACTTGGACCTATTTTCAAATTTTAATTCGTTCGAGATTCTGAACCACAAAGAGAGCGACCGCTAGCTGATATCTGTTGAGGTACTATCTTTTTCGACTACGCTGTATCTTGATATTTGGTTTTAGACTAAAAGTTAGAGGGAGGAAAGCAGGAAACGTTCCAGACAAACCAAAGAGGCCTCCTAGTTCAGGAAGCAGTTCAATGAAAGCAAATCCAGGCAAGAATGGTTGCTGTGAGAGGGAGAGGTGAGAGTTGCTTCAATTGTGTGAAATGGTCATACTTTTCTTTTTTTGGGTCAAATGGTCATGTCTCATGTGCAAGACTAATTTGGTATTTGTGACCATTTTATAAGGTGAGGAGATAGTTTGCTTGATCTCAGGAAGCAAAGGTTTTAACTGTTCAAGACTGATCCTTTTCAAACCAAATATGAAATAATTTAGATATGGTAAGATCTACAGTAAAAGAATGAGTAAACTTCCTTACAAAAAGAATAATGTAATCAAAACTTGGAAAACCAGAGAAAAAAGCACACAAATTTGGAATCTCTGAGCTTCCTGTCAAAATAAATAATAAAGCAAGTCTCTTGTTACCTTTTTCAGCTTTGCTCAGTTCCCTCACAAATCATTCAAAACACCTTTGAGGAGATCCAATCCCTCAGCAGAGATGCTCCTCCTCTTATGCGACTTAGGTATCTCAATCCGAGGAGGTGGTTCCGGCGAGAAACAGACAACCACTACAGTAAGATTATCGCAGCTGTTGCGTTGGAGGGCTTCCTTGACCAGAGCTTCAGAGCATCTCTCAGGGTCATTATGCTGCATCAGCTCCCTCCTCACCATTGTCACTGCACACTGGCTACTCATCACATCCCAGAGTCCATCACAGCCCATTATGAGAAACTCATCCTCCTCCGTCAGCACAACCTCCTCCAGCTCAGGCTCGCAGCTGAGCGGGCAGAGTGACCCTTTGGTTCCCTTAATGTGCCAATCTCCTAGAGCTCGAGCCACAGAGAGCTGTCCGTTAAGGTAGCCATCGTAGATGACACCTCCGAGCTTCTCAATGCGTAGGCGCTCGGAGGTGCAGTTGGGTTTGTGGTCCTTGGATAGCTCAATGGCTCTGCCACGTTTACCGAGCACGGCTCTGGAGTCACCAGCGTTTGCAATCAGCATGGTCTTGTCCAAGATGAGGGCAGTGAGTGCGGTTGTGCCAGAGGATCTGTCGAGAGAGGAAGCATCAGCCAAAGCATGATCCGTCTTCACAAAGGCACTCCTTGTTGCCTTCTTCGTGCTGCTTGGGAAATGTTTGTCTTCCGTCACAAGCTTCAGAATGTTCTTCTTCGTGAACGATGCAGCATCAACACCTCCGTGTCCATCAAACACCTTCATAGACAACAACACTTTTTGTAAAACGGAGCATATATGATCAGATAGATCTCAACAAATTTCAAAAACTTTTTATATATATATATATATATATATACCCCATAGAAAGCTCCAGTGCATGATCCAATATGCTCCGTGAGATCATCCACGCAGATGAATTCGTCTTCCATGGACCGCTTTGGCCCTTTATCCGACCAACTTCCAGATCTGAACACAGGCTGGAATGTGGAGTTTACTCCTTCCGGTGACTTTGCACCAAACCTCTCGTCTCCTTCCTGCGCCATTTCATTTCACAATGTAAATTGAATTGCTTTTGAATCTCACAAACAAAAAATCCCCATTGATTAGGTAAAGATCGAGAGGATTCAAGTCCGATCTAGCTACATTTTCTCCTTTTTTTTTAGTCTGTTTCGTGATCGCGCAATCACAATCAAAGAGAAACGGGAAAGAAAAAAAAGCAAAGAAGACTTGAACCAACGGAATCGATCAACCAAGCAGTGCTATTGCAATGGCGCATTGCAGAGAGATTCCTTGGAGGCTTTCCAGAGGAAGCGAGGTGCGCCATTTTGTCATCTCCGACCTCCAAATTGTTAATCATCGGCGAAACTTCCGTCACCGGTGCCATTTCCAGATTCCGATCAGCTTTCTTTTGCTCAGAATCATCTCTCTTTGTATATATAAAAATAGCTTCCTCCTCCTTATTTTACTCACCAATTAGCTCTCTGCCTGCCACGTGTGCTTCCGATTTCCAACTCTTCTTTAATTTGAATATTAAAATTAATTCTTTTTGGCTCCGTTATTCATAGTCTGACGAATTTCTGGATCTCTGCTTTTCGTTTACCGAAAGCCTGCTTAACAGAAATAGATAAACTATGCTCTGCTTTTCTTTGGTCGGGTCCGGAGTTAAACACGAGGAAAGCAAAAATAGCATGGAGTGAAGTGTGCAAACCGAAGGAAGAAGGTGGATTGGGCTTAAGGCCACTTCGGGAAGCTAATAAAGTTTGTTGCTTAAAGCTAATATGGCGTATCCTGTCCGCTCACTCCTCTTTATGGGTTAACTGGATTCACAAGTATTTAATTCGGAAGGGTTCTTTCTGGATTATCAAGAGCTCATCGACGCTAGGTTCGTGGATGTGGAAAAAGCTACTCAAATACAGAGAAACGGCTAAGACTCTCGTGAAAGTTGAGGTTCGTAACGGAGCAAATACTTCCTTCTGGCATGATCTATGGACACCTTTGGACAGGCTGGTAGATATCTTGGGAGACCGAGGATGCATAGATATGAGGATTTCAAATTTTGCTACGGTGGAGTTGGTCTTGCAGTCTCATCGGAGACGTCGACATAGGTCTGAATTTTGCAATTTCATAGAGGATGCGATTGATGAGCAGAGGCAGAGAGGTGTGCTCGAGGGTAACGATGTGGTTCTTTGGAGGAAGAAAGGAGACAAGTTCCGATCGGCATTCAGCTCAAAAAGCACCTGACAATTGATTAGAGAAGCGACGCCAACCAAGGAATGGTGGAAAGGGATATGGTTCTCCTATGCCACACCGAAGTATACTTTCCACTCGTGGTTAGCTATTCACAACAGATTATCCACGGGCGATCGTATGATCCAATGGAATGCTATGGCGAATAGTCGATGTGTGCTATGTCTACAAGCTGGAGAAACTCGCAACCACCTCTACTTCACATGTCGATTTTCGGAGGAAATCTGGTCTCCTCTAGTTCGGAATTTTTTACTGACGCACTACACATCAGATTGGAATCTAATTATCAACATGTTGGTCGATAACTCATGGAGCAACTCCAATTTGTTTCTTATTCGGTATGCGTTTCAAATCTCCCTTCACACCATTTGGAGGAAAAAGAATAACAGGAGACATGGAGACCTACCTCGGCAAGCGTCACAACTGGCAAAAATGATCGATAAGCAGATACAGAATAGATTGACGTCCATACGACAAATGGGGGATTCGAGATACGAATATGGGATGCAACGTGGTTTGCTTCACGATGAGTTTCAAATCTCTCTTCACACCATTTGGAGGAAAAGGAATAATAGGAGACATGGAGACCCACCTCGGCAAGCGTCACAACTGGCAAAAATGATCGATAAGCAGATACGGAATAAATTAACGTTCATACGACAAATGGGGGATTCGAGATACGAAGATGGGATGCAACGTGGTTTGCTTCACGATGAGTTTATCTCTTAGTCTCAATTAGATAGAATTACACAAAATCTGTAATCTAAATTCCGCAACACTTTGATGTAAAAACGATTTTTTTGGTTTGAAATTTAACATTCAATTCAAAAAAAAAAAAAAAAAAATTTATTCTTTTTTTGCCGTCTCCTTCCCCTTCCCTTGTGTACACAGAGGAAGCTTGAGCGAAAAATGAAGGTTTTTTCTGTGTTTTACCCTAAAAAAACCCATTTCTTGGCGTCGGCATCTGCACCGAGACTCAGTGGAGTTTTGATCAGCATTTGAATCAATTTCCAAAACCCTAATGGCAATATCATTTGGTACAATTTCAATTTCAATTGCTTCTCCGTTTTTTTTTGTTTGTTTATTTCTAATTAACAGAGGATAATAGGATTGTGATGTCGTGAATCTGGGTTGAGAGTTTTTGTTTTTGCGCACTAACTGGAAGGCGCAAAAGCTGAGATATTTTCCAGTGTCTAAAGTCTGAGTGGTGTTTTTGGTAAAAGGAGCTTCTTGATTTGATGTGGAAGTAATCATATGAGGAAGAGAGTGGGTTGGGGAAAGATATGAGAGTTGATGGCTCCACTGAGACACAAGGATATGAGAGTTGAATCTTTCACAAAGGATCTTCACTTTCTAGATGGGCACTCAATCAGAAAGCGACAGGTCTCTTCCTTCAACATTCCAGAGCTTTTCAGTTTTGTTTATGTTTGGCTTTGTAGTAGTGGTGTTTATAACTTGACCTTCCTCTCTCTTTACTTTCTGAAGCAGGAATCTGCTGAAAATTGAGAAGATGAAGTGGCTTCTGCTTTTGCTCATCCTCTGCGATGCAGTTCCTCTACAAGGACTCACCACAAATGTCTCTGCGAGACCCCAACTTGTCAACATCGGCTCGGTTTTCACATTCAATTCTCTCATTGGTAGAGTCATCAAAACTGCCATGCAAGCCGCGGTTGAAGACGTGAATGCCAACCCCAGCGTTCTTAACAACACCCAACTCAGGATCATCATGCATGACACAAAATTCAATGGATTCATGAGCATCATGGAACGTAAGTTAGACTGCTCTGTGATTGTTGGGATGATCATTATGTGTTTTACTCTGTGGAAGTTCAGTTGTTTTGTTTATGGATATCAAAGCAGTTTCTTCTCTTTTTACGTTCAACTCAACCGTTTTATGCTGGCTGATTCATTTTTCTGTCGTGGATGATTCCGTTATCTACTTTTATTTCTAATACTACAACATGTAAGTATCCTCATGCCCATATTACTGACTGATTGGTTTTGTTTCACATTGAAAGCTCTGCGGTTCATGGAGTCTGAGACAGTGGCCATAATAGGGCCTCAGAGATCAACATCCGCCCGTGTTGTAGCTCACGTTGCAGCAGAACTAAAGATTCCTATACTATCCTTCACTGCCACAGACCCTGCCATGTCTCCTCTGCAATTCCCTTTCTTCATCAGAACTTCACAAAATGATCTCTTTCAGATGGCCGCCATAGCAGACATTGTTCACTTCTATGGTTGGAGAGAGGTGATAGCAATATACGGGGATGATGATTATGGCCGAAGTGGGGTAGCTTCCTTGGGAGACAAGCTAGCGGAGAAGCGCTGCAGAATCTCATACAAAGCAGCTTTGCCCCCCGAACCTACCAGAGAGAACATCACTAACTTGCTGATTAAGGTAGCTTTGAGTGAGTCACGGATCATTGTTGTTCACGCTTCTTTCACCTGGGGCCTAGAGGTGTTCAATGTGGCGCAGTATCTTGGTATGATGAGCACTGGTTACGTGTGGATTGCCACCAACTGGCTTTCTACTATCATAGATACAGACTCTCCTCTTCCCTTGGACACAATAAATAACATTCAAGGGGTCATTGCACTGCGCCTGTACACTCCTAACTCTGTCATGAAGAAGAACTTCGTTCAAAGGTGGCATAACTTAACTCATGTTGGACTGAGCACTTATGGACTGTATGCTTATGACACTGTCTTGCTGCTTGCTCATGCCATTGATGATTTCTTCCACAAAGGTGGAAACGTTTCCTTTTCGAAGAATCCGATTATATCTGAGCTTAGGGGTGGAAACTTGCACCTTGATGCTCTGAAAGTCTTTGATGGAGGAAATACATTTCTTGATAGCATCTTACAGGTTGATAGAATTGGCTTAACCGGTAGGATGAAGTTTACTAGGGACAGAAACCTTGTAAATCCAGCATTTGATGTGCTTAATGTCATTGGGACTGGTTACAGGACCATTGGTTACTGGTATAATCATCTAGGCTTGTCTGTGATGCAGCCTGACGAGCTGGAGAACACATCTTTTTCGGGACAGAAGCTTCATAGTGTTGTCTGGCCAGGACAGACAACACAAAATCCCCGTGGATGGGTGTTCTCTAACAATGGAAGGCATTTGAGGATTGGAGTTCCAAATCGTTACAGATTCGAAGAGGTTGTCTCAGTTCAAAGCAACGGGATCATCACTGGCTTCTGTGTTGATGTCTTCGTTGGCGCTCTCAGCTTATTACCTTATGCAGTCCCGTTTGAGCTTGTAGCTTTCGGGAATGGTCATGACAATCCAAGTAACTCTGAGCTAGTGCGCTTGATAACAGCTGGGGTGAGTATATATATAAGCGCTCTGGTAGAATCTGTTATGATGATGGCTCTGTGTGATGACATGTATTGGGGCTCAAACATTTTTTACACAGGTCTACGACGCAGGTGTTGGTGATATCACCATCATAACAGAGAGAACCAAAATGGCAGATTTTACTCAGCCGTATGTGGAGTCAGGGCTAGTTGTGGTGGCTCCTGTTCGGAAGTTGGGTTCTAGTGCTATGGCATTCTTGAGGCCGTTCACTCCCCAAATGTGGCTTATTGCAGCTTCCTCTTTCCTCATAGTCGGTGCAGTCATTTGGTTTCTGGAGCACAAACACAACGACGAGTTTCGAGGCCCTCCTCGTAGACAAGTCATCACTACTTTCTGGTGAAAACAGAATAAGCTCAAACTGGATGGACTCAATTCAAAACACACTACAAAGTTTTTCAGGTCTTTTCTCTGAAATATTTCGTTGGTTTTGCAGGTTCAGCTTTTCAACTCTTTTCTTCTCCCATAGTAAGTGTACCACTCCCTCTGCTTTCTTAGTTAATTTGCATTTTTAAAACTGGCATAAGGTGTTCAATGTTTTCTGCTGAATTTATACAGGAGAGACGACCATCAGCAACCTTGGACGAATAGTGCTGCTAATATGGCTATTCGTAGTTCTCATAATCAACTCAAGTTATACTGCGAGCCTCACATCAATTCTCACAGTTCATCAGCTGTCTTCGCCAATCAAAGGCATAGAAACTTTGGAAACAAACAATGATCCTATTGGGTATCCACAAGGCTCGTTTGTCAG
This sequence comes from Eutrema japonicum, assembly GCA_030161315.1. NCBI lineage: Eukaryota > Viridiplantae > Streptophyta > Magnoliopsida > Brassicales > Brassicaceae > Eutrema > Eutrema japonicum. The sequence continues at coordinate 48,850,864 of BSQW01000013.1, forward strand.
AGACTATCTGGTTAACGAGCTCATGATCCATGAGTCAAGACTGGTCCCTCTTCGGTCTCCAGAGGAATATGAGAAGGCCTTGAGAGATGGTCCAGGAAAAGGTGGTGTTGCTGCTGTTGTTGATGAACGTGCTTACATAGAGCTTTTCCTTTCAAACCGATGTGAGTTTGGCATAGTTGGTCAAGAGTTCACAAAAAACGGATGGGGATTTGTGAGTATCGTTCTGAGTCTGTTGTCACTGAATCTAAACAACTTCCAACTGGTTTGATGACAAACAGTCGCCAGAAGAGTGTTTAGAACTAATAACGTTTTTCTCTCCCACTGTTCAGGCATTCCCACGTAACTCGCCTTTGGCGGTTGACGTTTCAACGGCGATTCTGCAGCTATCAGAAAATGGAGATTTGCAGAGAATACGTGACAAATGGTTGCTAAGGAAAGCTTGCTCCTTGCAAGGCGCAGAGATAGAAGTGGACAGGCTGGAGCTTAAGAGCTTTTGGGGATTGTTTGTGGTGTGTGGACTGGCATGCGTTCTTGCTCTTGCAGTGTATACAGTGTTGATGATACGTCAGTTCGGACAACACTGTCCTGAAGAAGCAGAGGGTTCGATAAGGAGAAGAAGCTCACCATCCGCACGTATCCACTCCTTTCTCTCTTTTGTGAAAGAGAAAGAAGAAGACATCAAGGCTCGGTCCTCTAGAGAAAGGCAGCTTGAAGATAGCTAAAGTGTTTCAAGAGAAATTAAATGCACCAGAGAGACCTCATAATGGCTCTAGTATGTACTTATCCCTCTTTGTTGCTGCTACACTTGAGATCAAACTCTGTTTGTATTTAATTTCATGGTGGTTTTGATTAATATCTCTGAAGAAGTGTAACAGAAAAATAAAAACTCTGCTTCTCATCTCATGGTTACAAAAGGAAATATCTCACAATTTGCAGCTACAGAATCAGGAATCCAAGAAAACCTCTATGTAGCCTGGGGAAGCATTATAGAAGCCCAAGCTAGTGGTATCGAATTGTTATTATTAACCTGTTCAACATACCGCAGGAAAGTTGAAAAGGGCAACAGAGAAAAGAAAGTCAGCCATCAGAGAGAAACGAAGCTGCAACGTCTTGCTGTTTTGCACCGACAGAGAAGAACTCGGAGATAACTTCAAGGGGCATTCCCTTTGTCTCCGGTACCTTAAGGTACACGAAAACCCACGCGACAGCGCAAACAAATGCATAAATGCCAAAGACTCCCGCAAGGCCAATGGACTTCAGCATGGCGGGGAGAGTGTAAGTGACGATTATGTCACAGATCCAGAAAGTGAGAGCACATATGGTGATGCAGAGACCGCGCACAGATGTAGGGAAAATCTCTGAGCAGAGGATGTTTGGGATTGCTCCAAAACCCATCACGAAACAGCTTAGGTACACCATAACGCTAGCTGTTGATATCAATGCGTTTGCTGTGCCTCCAAGCTTCACCAAGCTTCCTACCACCAGCGTTACTAGCGACAGTATTAGAATGGGGATCGTGGAAAGCATCAGAGATCTGCAATCACGCTTTCGTTCTGTTACATTTTTCACATTCAACTGAAAAAAAAAGAGAAACAAAAGCAGAGAGAACTCGCCTTCTTCCAGCTACATCCATTAACCTCATCGAAACAAGAATGCAGGGAAGCATCAATAATGTGGTTAAGGCGCTTATGAGAAGCGATGCAGACTCTGCGCTTATTCCAAGGTTTTTCAAAAGACCCGACACGCCTGTTTCTTCCAATATTTGAGGTGTATAATACATCACTCCATTTATTCCTGCAAACTGCAAACATTCTTCCGTTTCTTTGTTTGCTTCCTTATGGTTGTGTGTTTTTACATTTTAGAGACTAAAAAATAACTATTACCTGTTGCAGTATCTGAAGCCCAACTCCAACTATCAACGCTCTCTTCACACCTGGTTCCCTCAGCTCCCTCCAGCCTGGACCAGCCTTAAACTCCTGTGGCAACATTGCAGTCTCGCCTTTAACTCCAGGAATCATCGAAGCATGGCTCACTAGTGCAGCAGCCTGAATGTATCCATTCTCGTGATCAGAAACATCAGCTTCTGTGTGGAAGGAGAGAAGCGATCCACGTCGCGAAATACCAATGTTGTTGTGGGCAGTCTCCTCGTGAATATACATTCTCTGCAATCCTCCATTGACCCTCTTACCATCTGCGCCAACCTTGTCGTTATACTTCCATGCCAACTGCCATCCACCACCTATGCTTGTAGCTGTCGCCGTCTCACCCACGTTTGCCATAAACAGGCTGCTCTGTCGCCTGTGCATGGTCCCAACTGTCCGCTGGTTGCATTCATCCGGCTCAGTGGTCTGCGGAGAAAGCAGAGGAGTGTTCAAGTTTTCATCTTGGTCAGAGCTGTCTTCATTGTTCCTCTCAGGATCCCACTGAGAATCCTGCCTTCCCATCATTCCCAGTATACTTCCCATATTGGGGAAGATCATGCTGCGCGATGATGCGTTCATGCTCTCAGAAGGAAGTTTCTCATGAATGCTACCAAAGAGAGTGACAACTGGGTCGACGAGGGATGCGCCACGCTGTAACATGCTTCCATGTCGAGACGTCAATGCCAGAGAACTCTGTCCTTTCACTGGCTTAGCCATCCATGACTGTCCATCCTCTGGACCGTATAGTTTTATCTGATCTTTCCTCGGCAGTTCATGTCCGTTCTCGCTTTCCTCATTGTCGGGTCCAATCACATATTCTTCTATTGACGTGTCTTTTCCCACCCCAAGCCCTTCAACCAACAGAGCAAGCTCGCCTAGATCACACCCGGAGTTAGTCTAAGTTCAAAGTCGATAATCTAGAGTGTTCATCAAAGACATACCTGAAACATCTTCTCTTCCACGGAGTCTCTGCAGAACCTGCCTAGCTTCATCCATCCGACCTTTGCTGACAAGCCACCTTGGAGATTCAGGCAAGAAGAAGGCCGCGAGTGCAAAGTAGAGAATGGAAGGGATTGACAAAACCCCGAGCATCAGCCTCCAGCTGGGCGATTCTTGAAGCGACATCCCAAACACAAGACAATACGATAGAAACATCCCACTGGATCCACAGAACTGCGGGAAAGTGTTGAGTAATCCTCTGATTTCAGAAGGTGCGGTCTCAGAGATGTAGATTGGGACGAGAGTGACAGCTAGACCGATCCCAAACCCATCAAGCAGCCTTGCGAAAAGGAGAACGTATACATTGGGAGACCAAAACATGACGATGCTACTCAGAAAATAGAGAAGAGAGGAGAGTACAAGCATGGAACGCCTTCCTACTCTGTCAGAGACAGGACCAGAGAAAGTTGTGATCAAAGTGGCTCCGATGAGAGACATTGCTACAATCAGCCCTTCTATCTTTGGTTCTTTCTCCAAATGAAATTCTTTCTTAATGTAAATTACAGCTCCTGCCACCAAGATAGGTAGATACAGCATCAATCATTGTTTTCGTATAGTTCAATGTAAAACAAACAAAAAAAAGAGAGAGACACCTGCAATGGTGGCATTGTCCCAGCCCTGCAACATATTACCAATCGCAGCGGCCAAAGCAGCAAGCACTACGCTCCTCATCTTTCTTAGCAATTTTACCTCCCACGATCAATAATCGAGTTGACAAAACATCATATGCATGTTTCTTCTTCCTTCCAAAAAGAATACTTTAATGTCCTAGAATCACTTCTTTTCACTAACCGAGAAAGAAAAGAGAGGAAAGGAAACTTAACAAAATTTGTTAATTACAGTTGTCAAAGATGATTTGTGTTTTTGTTTCATCACAAATAGAAAAACAAGTGTTCAAGTGATTAATCAGAAGCATGCAGAATTTGATAAGTGGTAATGATTAACGGTAAGAGAGAGATCAGAGATAAGAAAGTTAGTTTGGTCAAGAGGAGAAATAAAAGGGGAAGGTGACAACAAACTCTCGCTCTCTCCTTTGATCGCTTCTTCTGTGTGCGAAAATTACTACTCTTTATATATTTTCTGTAATTTTCCAAATAGCAAAGTGTCATCTCAAAACAGAGTTCTCCTCGTCTCATGACAATATGTCCCACTCTTTTAAAACCTATCTCCACATGTTGTTTTCTAAATATAAATGCATCTCTCTTTACCATCCTAGCTACAACAACGTAGTAAATATATCTATTTATGTTGTGATTCCATCTAATTACAAAACTGCAATGAATAGACTATCTAAACTCTAGTAGTGGATACAATGTGTATCTTAAAATGAAGTTACTACTTTATAAATAAAAATATATATATATATATATATATATATATTGATATGATATATTTCCACTAGAATTTTCACACATTATTCGGTTTTTTTTTTAATTATCGTTTACAACTCACACACGCATATTATTTGAAAAATACAAATTATTAACTTACAAACTAGGATAATATCCGCGCTAAACACGGTAATGCATGACAAGTACTGTCAAATATTATAGAATATAATGTATTATTAAGTTGCTTGTTTGATCATAATTAAAACCCATATATATAGTATTTAACATTGACATATTAATAACACCAAATAATATAAATTTTCATAATTCTTATCACAACAGGATATCTATAAGAATATTATTCGATTGAGTTTGCGGGCTTCACTTTATAACCGGGCTCTTATGGTTCACAACACTTGGTTCATAAAATAGACGTCTTGCTCTCCAAAATATCTCCAATAAGTACTTTCTTCTTGATCAATGGCAAACTCTAGACTCGAACTCTATTGAATCACAAATGAAAGACAGGACACAGATTCGAGTTGAACAACGCTTGTGGTTTTATACTTGAACCAGAACGTACCCGCCTAACAGTCGATTAGTGAATTAATAAACTAACTAGGATTTAACCCGCACTCTAATTAGCGCGGTATAATTTTCTTATATATAAGAAATTGTTTTGAAATTTAAGAAAAAATATTTTTATTTGAATTTTATAATATGCATAACTCATGATTATAGATAGAATTGTCAAACGGAATAATTTGTCTATTTAACCTGTTTTGCATTGGACTAAAATATGATTCGGGCTAATCCGTAAAACATATAATCTTGAAAGCATAACTCTATTAATTATTATGCACCGTTTAATGAATCTAGTTTTGTGGTTAGTTTATGAACTCTTAAACAAAAAACATTCATGTGTCTAACTTTTTATAAAATTAGTAAAATATTTTTTAACTTTATTTTTATATAAATTCAAATAAAATATAATAAACTATAGTAAAAAAATATATCAAGATTTTGAATAGATTTGTTTCTTTGAATATATATAGATTGATTATTATTTAAAAATATATAGTAGATAACATCTTTAATGCAAAATAAATATTTTCTATATTTTTATCACTAATATTAAAAAAAAATTATACCATTTTCTATTTTAATTATTTATTATTATTTATAATGACATTTTATGTAATAACTTACAAAACAAAATTCATATTCAAAAATATAAGAATAATATTATAGAGATGGCTAATTACGTGAGCTAGAACATTGGGCCAATTAGCCAGAAGGCCCATTTAAACTCTTCTTCAACCATTGCCCTGACCGAGGAAGTCAATGTTTTTAAAAATCGAACCGGACGTTAAACCGATCTTACTAATTGGGTCAGGTGGTTCAATCGGTTGGACTATGGTTTTAACGTGAATTTACGGTTTGAAATCGATGACGGTTCTAGATGAAAAACATAAAACCCAGACCGACTCAATCATCTTCCCGCAACCTTCATAATCTGCTTTTCCCAATTCTCTTTTCCGTCGAGTGAAACCCTAGACGCCGATATCAGGTAAATTCTACTCCAGGAATCTAAAGTGAGATCTTGATTCGCACACAATTTTTGGGGTTTATTCTCTGCTTTTGAGTGGAGATGTGTTGTTGTCTTTGATCGACATCGCTGAATTAGTCTCTAGTTTCTCTGGGGTTTTTTTTATAAAAAAAATCTTATTTTTGATCTTGGCAGAGATGCAAAATTCGAGGATTCCAGCGTTTTCAGAAGCGAAGAGAAAGAAGATTCCTACTCCAAAAGAACAACCTGTTGGAGGTGGGCCTAGCACCCCCAATTAGTTAGGCCCATCTTAGGAAAGGCCGCTCTTCAGCACGGTAGCCGGACTTAATGTCACCGACCTGCAAGACCGCTCTTCAGCTCGGTAGCCGACCTGAAAGCAACGTACCCCGGGCCCGCGCTGATGCCCCGCCAGAACAGGGAGTGTCAGAAGAATAGGCGAGTGGGAGTTGGTAAGGCAGTACCCTACCCGCGTAGGGATATGCCTTCGGCCCGACGTCCCACCAACTCTACAGAGCTGACAAGGGCAGGAAGGAGCAGGTGGAGCAGAGTTGGTAAAACAGTGCACTGCTCTGCAACACGCCACGCCGAGCTCATCATGACCTCTCTCCTCGAAAGCCGGGACACGCCTCCTAGGCCACCTTACCCGCAAAAGAGGCCGCAGGCGACACGTGGCCCGAGATCCCGGGGAGCAGGAAGCCGACCCCGACTATATATACCCCTCATATGTCATTAATGAACGGGTCTCGGATTTTTACTCTAGAACAGACTATAAGCTACCCGACCTCTCTCTTTGTAGCAAGACAACACTTTAGAACGCCGAACTGGACGTCCTTCGGAACCAGTTCGTAATTCTAAAGCGTTTACTTCTCTCTCATCAATAAAGCGAAACACGGCCCCGGCCTACTCATATTTCTCCCGACCTGTCTTAAACGTGGTTAAATTGCTCTATTAACGAAAATCTCACCTCCCATCTCCTAATCATTCTTTAAACACACTTAGTGGTCCACGGGATCAACAATTGGCGCTAGAAGGAGGGGCGAGATTCTTCTACACGCAAGGAGCAGTTCAACCACCGACGCGACCAAAGCAACTATGGCAATCCCGACCCCAAGAGTGTTGTCAGACCAGGACACTCCGGCCCAAACAACGGCCCCGCCAACGACTCGAACGACGGCGACCATTCCGTCATCAGCCCAAGCAGCTGCCGATCAGGCGATTCCTCGAGAGCAATTCTCCAGGGCCCCGCCCCCGGCGTCAGCACCCGCCCATTCCGACGGCTCCGCCGCCCACAACGCGCCACGAGCACCGGAAGACCAGCCCACGCCGTCCGTCATGATGCAGACCCTGCTCGCCCGGATCGATGAGCTAACGCGAGCCACCGACCAGCGGTTCGCCACGTTAGGGGCCTCCCGTGACCGGTCGGACAATGTCGGGTCCCCCGACGTCCATCCCAGAGAACCGGTCTCTCGGGAAGAAACCCCCCGCTTCCGGACAAGCCGACCGAGCGACTCGCCGTCTGGATCCGAAAGGCCGGACGGACGTTTCGTCCCGGCCATTGGAAGCCACCCGGGCGACGAAGCCCACCATCTCCGATCCAGCGCGGAGCGCTCAAGAGACGCGGAGTTCGAGGCTATGAAGGAGACCATCCGTGCGATGTCCTCCAAAATCCACCAAGCCACCAGCGCGGCCCCAGAAATCGATCGCGTCCTCAGAGAGACGCAGAACACGCCGTTCACCCGCCGGATCGCCTCCGTCCCACTCCAGCACCTCGGAAAGCTCAAGCTACAGCCCTACGCGGGCACCACCGACCCGGCCCAGTATCTCACGGCGTTCACCATCGCCATGGGTCGCGCCCACTTCTCCCCAGACGAGCGCGAAGCCGCTCACTGCCAGCTTTTTGTGGAAAACCTCACCGGCCCGGCCCTCACGTGGTTCTCTCGGCTAAAGACGCACTCCATCGACAGCTTCAGGGACCTGTCGACCACCTTCCTCGAGCATTACTCCATCTACATCCGCCAGTCCGCATCCAGCGCGGACCTCTGGGCAATGAATCAGGGAGCAAAGGAGTCGCTCAGGTCCTTCATCGAGCGCTTCAAGGCCACGGCCTCCCAGAGCAACGTAACTGACGAGTCAGCGCTCCCCGCTCTGAGAAAAGGACTGCGGGCCGATTCGGCCTTCAAGGACGATATGAAGCTCAACAGGCCGCGCTCTCTGGAAGACGCCTTGCACCGCGCTGGACTCTTCGTTGAGCTCGAAGAAGAGAAGGCGGCTGAATCAAGAAACAGTGCCTCTCACAAGGCCCCGGCCCCAAAGGAGCGGCCCCAGGAAAGGTATCAGGAGCCCCGCCAACATTACGACGACGAGTACCATCGCAGCAAGGGAAAGCAGGCCGCTGCATTCCTTGTCAACGGACCGCCCTCCGGCCTCCGCCTACACGATCCCGTACTTCCCCCCACCCCCGCCCCAGGGTTGCCTTGGAACAAATACGTACGGGATCCCCGCCAGCAGGATCGGCGTCCCGACGAGCCGAGCGATAGGGAGTTCCGACCAGATGAGCCATACGACAGGACGGCCTTCTGCGACTTCCACCGGCGAAAGGGGCATCCGACCTCTCACTGCCGCGCCCTTCAAGAGGTCCTGCTGAAGCAATTTCAGCGGGGAGAAATCAGCGTCCCAGAGCGGCTGCGACCGCATGCTCGGGACGGCGATCACGATCAACCCCGCGACAACCAAGGTCGCGCGGATAACCGGACTAGGCCCTACCACCGAGCCCAGAACGACGACCGGCGGCGACGATCTCCCTCGCGAGACCGGGAAACAGGTAGATCGCCTCCCCCGGCCCGCACTCTGATTGGGATGATCATGGGAGGTCTCCTCTCGTGCAACGACTCAGTACGGTCCATCAAGCGTCACGAGAGGAGGACCGACGCATCCCTGAAGTGGCACTCCGGGCCGGAGATCGACGCCCAGGACACGAGCAAGAGGGGGATATGTTTCACTGAGGCCGATGCGGCCGGGGTCCACCAGCCCCACAACGACCCCCTCGTCGTACAAGTCCGCGTAGCCGACTGCGACGTTAACCGAGTCCTCGTCGATACGGGCAGCTCGGTCGACCTCATCTTCAAGGATACCCTCGCCAGGATGAACCTGAACGGGGTCGAGATCAAGCCGCACTCCATCCCGCTAACCGGCTTCGCCGGGGACACCGTCAACGGAATCGGCACCATCGAATTACCGGTCTACGTAGGTCGGGTCACGAAAATCGTCAAGTTCGTGGTCTTCGACACCACCCCGATCTACAACATCATCCTCGGAACCCCCTGGCTGCACTCGATGAAGGCGGTCACGTCGACGTACCATCAGTGCCTCAAGTTCCCCAACCAGGCCGGCACATACACTCTTAGGAGTAACCAGAGGGTCTCCCGCGCCTGCTTCGCCATCGAGCACAAGCTCCGCCGCGCCGCGCCGGCCTGCCTGGCCATCAATGCGCTTCAGCCCGGCGAGCTCGGCGCCCAGGATCTTCCCGGGCGGGACCTTGTCACCCAGGTCAACATCGACCCACGCGACCCCGCCCGCTGCGTCGGCATCGGCACCGACCTCGACGAAAGCATCAAGCAAAAGCTGGTCGAGTTCCTAAGGCAGAACGTCTCCACCTTCGCCTGGTCAACTGGCGACCTGCCCGGCATTGACCCGAACACGTGCAGCCACGAGCTCAACGTGGATCCAACCTGCAGGCCGGTCAAGCAGAAGCGGCGGAAGCTTGGCCCGGAGCGCGCCCAAGCGGTCAATGATGAGGTAGAGAGGCTCACCGCGGCCGGCTCGATCACCGAGGTGAAATACCCGGACTGGTTAGCCAACCCAGTGGTAGTCAAGAAGAAGAACGGAAAATGGAGGGTCTGCGTGGATTTCACCGACCTCAATAAGGCATGCCCTAAGGACAGCTTCCCCCTCCCCCGAATCGACCAGGTCGTTGAAGCCACCGCGGGAAACGAGCTCCTCTCCTTCATGGATGCCTTCTCGGGGTATAACCAAATCCCCATGCACCCTGATGATCAGGAGAAGACCGCGTTCATCACGGACCGAGGCATTTACTGCTACAAAGTAATGCCCTTCGGACTAAAAAACGCCGGGGCCACCTACCAACGGCTCGTCAACCGGATGTTCGCCGACCAAATCGGCCGCACTATGGAGGTATACATAGATGACATGCTGGTAAAGTCTCTGGTGGCAACCGACCACGTCACACACCTCCGGTCCTGCTTCCGCACGCTGAACGAATACAACATGAAGCTGAACCCGGCCAAATGTTCCTTCGGCGTCACATCGGGCGAATTCCTCGGGTACATCATCACCCAGCGCGGGATCGAGGCCGACCCCAAGCAGATCCGAGCTATCATTGAGCTCAAGTCCCCGGAGAGCACGCGTCAAGTACAACGACTCACCGGGAGAATCGCCGCACTAAATCGATTCATCTCCCGCTCTACCGACAAGTGTCTCCCGTTCTACCAACTACTCCGGGCTAACAAGCGGTTTGAGTGGGACGACAAATGCGAGGACGCCCTCCGACAGCTGAAGGAGTACATATCCACTCCCCCCGTCCTGTCCAAGCCAGAGGAAGGCGAACTCCTCTACCTCTACGTCGCCATCTCCACGTCAGCGGTCAGCGGCATACTGGTGCGGGAAGACCGGGGCGACCAAAAACCCATCTCCTACATCAGCAAGTCCTTAGACGACGCGGAGAGCAGGTACCCGACTCTGGAGAAGCTCGCCCTGGCAGTGGTCGTCGCAGCTAGGAAGCTCCGGCCTTACTTCCAATCCCATACGATAGCCGTCCTAAGTACGTACCCCCTCAGAACCATCCTCCACAGCCCGAGCCGGTCCGGCCGGATAATGAAGTGGGCTGTCGAGCTGAGCGAATACGACATCGAGTACCGGGGTCGGACCGCGATCAAATCTCAAGCGCTGGCCGACTTCCTAGTTGAGTTAGCACCCGAGCTGGCAGTCAGCGAGGTGTCCGAAGTGTGGACTCTGCACGTCGACGGATCGGCCTCCAAGCACGGGTCCGGCGTCGGCATACGCCTCGAATCCCCGACCAAGGAGATCCTCGAACAGTCCTTCCGCCTAGCCTTCCCGGCATCGAACAACGAGGCCGAGTACGAAGCTTTGATTGCCGGCCTGCGCCTGGCCAAAGAGGTCGGCGCAAAGAAAATCCGGGCTTACTGCGACTCCCAGCTCGTCGCCAATCAATTCAGCGGGGAGTACGAGGCCAAGAATGATCGCATGGACGCCTACCTCAAGGTGACTCAAGGCATGGCCGCAGACTTCTCCGAGTTCACCCTGACAAAAATCCCCCGAGGCGATAACACTTCCGCAGACGCCCTCGCAGCACTAGCCTCCACCTCGGCCCCAGAGCAACGACGGGTGATCCCGGTGGAAAGTATCGACCTCCCCAGCATCGAGCTGCCAAAGGGAGCCTATCTGATCGGTCCCCAGGTCGCGGATCCTGACGAAGACGCCCAACCTCCCGAGAACCTACCACCGCCCCCGGCCGAGCCCGAACTGCCGGACTGGCGAATCGATCTGCTGCTATACATCGCAGACGGCACTCGCCCCCCAGACCGATGGGCCGCCCGGCGGCTAAGAAAGAAGTGTGCCCAATATACAATGCTGGACGGCAATCTGTTCCGATGGAGCGCCTCGGGAACCCTGCTCGCCTGCCTCCACGGGCAGGAAACCATCGACGTGATGAAGGAAATGCACGAGGGCGCCGACGGCAACCATTCCGGTGGCCGAGCTCTCGCCCTGAGAATACGAAACCAAGGCCACTACTGGCCGACAATGCTCCAAGACTGCGACAAATTCGCAGCCCGGTGCGAGAAGTGCCAGCGCCACGGTCCCCTCATTCATAGTCCAACCGAGCTCCTCACCACTGCGGTGGCACCCTACCCCTTCATGCGATGGGCCATGGACATAGTCGGGCCCCTTCCCCGATCTCGCCAAAAGCGCTTCCTCTTGGTCATGACCGATTACTTCACCAAGTGGGTCGAGGCCGAATCATACGCCAAGATCAAGGCAGAGGACGTCCGAAAGTTCGTCTGGAAGTTCATCATCTGCCGGCACGGGCTCCCGTACGAGATCGTCACCGACAACGGTCCCCAGTTCACATCGGCCCTCTTCGAAGATTTCTGCGCGAAGTGGAAAATCAGACTAAGTAAGTCCACTCCGAGGTACCCCCAGGGGAACGGACAAGCCGAGGCCACCAACAAGACCATCCTCGACGGCCTCAAAAAGCGACTAGACGACAAGAAAGGGTCCTGGGCCGACGAGCTCGATGGAGTCCTCTGGTCCCACCGCACAACACCAAAGACATCGACTGGCCGAACACCGTTCAACCTCTCCCACGGCATGGAAGCAATGGCCCCATCCGAAGTCGGGCTCCCCACTCCTCGCCGCGCTATGCTCACCCAGCAACCCGCACTGAACAACGCCGTCCTACTCAGCGAGCTGGATTTCCTTGAAGAGCAACGGGACCATTCCCTACTCCGAATCCAGAACTACCAGCAGCTCGCCTCCAAATATTACAACAAGAAGGTTCGAGGCCGGTTCTTCGCCGAGGGCGACCTGGTCCTCCGCAAGGTCTTCGAAAACACCGCCGAACCAAACGCAGGCAAGCTGGGTGCCAATTGGGAGGGCCCCTACCTCATCTCCAAGGTCGTAAAACCAGGCGTCTACGAGCTAGTCACGATGAACGGCGACGCCATCCCGCGCTCATGGAACTCGATCAACCTCAAACGGTTCTACTATTAAGCCCCCGGGCTCCAATCCGCTCTCCGCTTTTGTAAACAAACGAACTACGATTGGCTTGATCCCTTCTACTAAAGGGTACGTAGGCAACCCCTAACCAGGGCTCAGCTATTAATCTAATAAAACCTTTTAGACAAAGGAAAACGGTCCCGACCTGCGCACAGGAGCCGAGCTCCAAACGCTCAAACGCTCCCGAGCTCCAAGCGCTCGCACTACAAAAAAAAAAAAAAAAAAAAAAAAAAAAAAAAAAAAAAAAAAAAAAAAAAAAAACCGAGCTCCAAACGCTCGCACTACAAAAAAAAAAAATAATAAGCCGAGCTCCAAACGCTCGCACTACAAAAAAAAAAAAAAGGGGACCGAGCTCCGGTGCTCGCTCTCCCCGGCACACAAGTTATAAGTGCCAAAGCCGGGCCCCAGGGCTCGCACCTCTACTAGACACACAAGCATTAAGTGTCTCTAAGCCGGGCTCGCTACCCGCACCAAAAAAACAAGGTACACAAGCAATAAGTGCCTTAAGCCGAGATTACCTCGCACCCAATACAAGAGCACGGTCCACGACCTGCTTACTTGACAGAGTACGGTTTACGACCTACTCTACCGATCAAAAAAGCCTCGAAATGGCATTTACACAAAAAAAAAAAAAAAAAAAAGAAAGGGCCAACGGCCTCGATTATCACAAAAGGGCCAACGGCCTCGTCTGTTATAAAAATGGCCCACGGCCTAGTCGTTACAAAAGCCTCGAAACGGCACTTACAAAAAGAGAGGGGCCAACGGCCTGCTCTTTGCATAAACGGCCTACGGCCCAGTCCTTACAAAAAGAAACGGCCTACGGCCCAGTCTACAAAAAGAAAACAAAAAGGAAAAAAAATTTTTACAAGGCCGCATCGGCCGGTCGGTTTTCCCTCCCGTCAGCACGGGTACCATCTAAATCAGCCGGGGCCACCATCCTCGCGTTGGTCCCGTACTCACCAAAGGAGGGCTGCCCAGACCCTTCTTCAACCACGACTCCACCGGGTGGCACGTCGGTTCCGGTCTCACCGGACGGCGCATCCGTGTCGGCCTCAGCGGCGGACAGGACCGAGGGATCTGCTTGCACAATCCCAGCAGCTTCGGGGACTCCCTCGTCAGCAGACGGGATCGAGGGATCTGCTTGGACGGTCTCAGCGACCGCAAGAGCGTCCTCAGCAGCCAGCGGAGCCTCCAAGGTCAGGTCCACCACGGGGGTGCTAGAAGGAGCGGCAGGTATAATGTGCTCAAGCAGAACGCCGTGAGCACGGTCCAGAGGGATTTCCAGATCCTCCGGGGTCAAATCCGGAAAGTCCATCCCGTCCAGTACGGCACCGAATGCCGCCTCGTCCTCGTCCAGCTTCTGATACCGGTAGAACGGTACCGACACCCCGTCCTCTGCTTCCATCCTCTTGAGGCAGGCCTTTACGCCAGTCACCTGGCTGTACAGAAGGTGAGGCTCTAAGGCCCGGCGGCGCCCGTCCAGGTGGGCGCGGATCTTCTCCATCTTCGCGGACCACTTCCGGTTCCGCGCTTCCCACCGGGCTGACACCCGATCACTCTCCGCAGCCACGGCCACCTTGGCCCGGCCTATGGCGGATTCCAGCCCCTTCACCCTGGAGCGGAGTGTCTCCCGCTCCCCCTTCAGGAGCCCGTTCTCCTCCTCGAGCCCCGACGCCCGATCCCACCCAGCTGCAGCACGGTCCCTCTCGGCCTCTAGTGCAGACTGCAGACTGGCCACCTCGACCTCCCGGGCTCTTAACCGCACCGCCTCCTCTTCCAGCGCCGCAGATCGGGCCTTCTCATCTCTCAGCTCCTTCTCGAACCCGTGGAGACGGGTAGACTGGATAGCCGAGCTGGACTCCCGGCACTCCCGGAGGAAGTTAATCGAGGCGGCCTGCTCGGCGAGCCTCTTCTCGTAGGCCTCCGCCAGAAAGGCACTAAGGGCCATCGTCTGCATTAAACAAATTGTTAACAAAGACGCGCAACGAGTCTAGCTAAAAACAGTTAGACCAGAGCAGGAGCTTACCCGAGCTGCGGATCGCGCCACCTGACGGAAGGTGTCGGACTCCGACATCTCCAGCGGAACGAAGTGCGGGTACCTCTGCCCGAACATCATGGCCTGCGCCAGCTCGGCGCACTCGTCCGGATCAACGATTACCTGGTTGCTTCCATCCTCGTGGGTAAAGGAGAAGCTGTAGTCCCGAGGCCCACCGTCGGAACCTCCCGAGGCGCCGCCCACTTCGGCGCTGCGATCCTCGGCCTCCTGCACAGCAGCAGGATCCTCCGCGCCGACGATCGTCTCGCCGACCCCATCGCCCCCTTGGGCCCGGGTCTCATCAACCCCCCCTGCTGGCCCAACGGCCAAAGGCACCTCGGGCTCCGGCCCGGTCAGTGTAGGCCGGGTGACCTCCCGACCTCCGGAAGAGAACTCTCCCGTCCTCCTCTTCTTTTTGCCGGTCTCGCCGGCGGCAGCCCGGTCTTCCCTCCTCTTCGAGGGAGTCGCCGCGGAGGAATCCCCCGCAACCCGTGGTGCCCGGTCTCGGCTGACCGGCACCTCGGGTATCGGCGGCGGCGGTGCAACAAACGAGTCCGCGTACTGCGGATTGGCAAACCTCGCTCTCCCTGCGAAGGAAGAACCGTTAATTCGGCAAAAAAAAAAAAAAAAAAAAAAAAAAAAAAAAAAAAAAAAAAAAAAAAAAAAACCCACCTCCGGTCATTGCAGCTTCGATTCTCGCAGCGGTGAAGGACTTCCACTCTCTCTGACGCACTGTCCTGAGCACGGCAAGTAGACCTGCGTAGTCCGGTAGCTTGAATCTGGAGGAGTGAGGGCCTGAAGAACAAGACAAAAAAAAAAAAAAAAAAAATCATCAGTCAGACAACCAAAGAGGAGAAGTCAGCTCGACCTGCAAATCCCTACCCGGGGAAAAATTCCAATCCCGGGTGTATCTCGCCAACGGATCGAGCCCAGCCACGGCGGTAGCCCGGACGTAGAAGTAGCTGCGAGACCAGTCCTCGACCTTCGACAGCTTGCTCGCCCTAGACCCCGAGCTGGGTGCCTCCAGAACGTTCGCCGCGGGCATGAAAGCAGCATAGAAGGTCCCAGGAATCCCGGGGTTTGCCTTCTGCTGGGTGAACGCCTCGAACATAGGCAACGTCACCTCCACGTCGCATTCGTGCCCTAGGGTCAACAGCACGATCATCCCCTGGACCGTGGACGGGCAGACCTGCGAAAAGGCCAAGCCCCGCGCCCGGCAATACTGGACGAACAGCTCGGGGAGAGGAAGGCGCAGGCCGCACTTCTGGAAGAACGACTCGTACAAGCAGACAAAGCCCGGCCGAGGAGTCCACGGGCGCTCCTCCGCCCTGGGTACCCTGAGCTCAACGCCGGCGGAAAAACCCCACAGATTCCCCAGGAGGGTCACCGACTCCGCTGTGCTCCAGGTCGGTGACCCTCCCTGCTCGTAGAGGACCAGGGGGGACCTCACCCTGGCCACTCGAGCTCCGCCTCCACGGCCGCCCTGACGGCCACCACGATCGCCCAGACGCCCGGTTCCACCCTCAGCTTGGCCAACACCGCGACCGCCAGAGGATCTAACCACCGTCTTCGGCCGGAGACGGGTCCGCGGGAGCAACGGGGCGGCCCCCGAAGTCGAGGGGGCCAACTGTTCCCCACTGTCTGCCCCTTGTCGCGGAGAAGAGGCATGCTCGGAGTCACCAGCGGAGGAACTCGGAGAATCGTTACCGCCACCACGGGACGCCGATTCTTCGCTCGACTCAACTCTGATACCGTCTAACATCGGAGCCATTGCACGGAGAGGAGGAGATCGAAAAGACAGGAAGAAAGTAGGAAGAGAAGAAGGAAATCGGAGAAAGGAGGTTACCTTAGGAGTATGCGCAGAAGGTTTTAACAGTAGGATGAAGAAGGATTAAATAGAGGAAGGGGGACAGTGAAGCGACGCCTGGACACGTGTCAAAAGAAGCACGGCTGCCCAAAAAACCTAATGATGACGTCTCTTCGTTTCCCCACGCCAAAAAGCAAAGGACGCCTCGATAAACGCGAAGCGTCTTTTACACGCCGCGCGTGGGCAGTCCACGCGAAAAACGAAGCGTCCTTTGTCGTCCCACGTGGTGAGCACGCGCCAACCTCCTACGGGTTTTTCGGAAAAGGTAAACACAGTTGAGCCCGGAAGGACCGTCCTAAGATGCGCCGAACTAACATTAGATCAACTTCGGCACCCTCACTTCGCCTCGCGATACCGAACTGGGGGAGGGCCTATTGTTGGAGGTGGGCCTAGCACCCCCAATTAGTTAGGCCCATCTTAGGAAAGGCCGCTCTTCAGCACGGTAGCCGGACTTAATGTCACCGACCTGCAAGACCGCTCTTCAGCTCGGTAGCCGACCTGAAAGCAACGTACCCCGGGCCCGCGCTGATGCCCCGCCAGAACAGGGAGTGTCAGAAGAATAGGCGAGTGGGAGTTGGTAAGGCAGTACCCTACCCGCGTAGGGATATGCCTTCGGCCCGACGTCCCACCAACTCTACAGAGCTGACAAGGGCAGGAAGGAGCAGGTGGAGCAGAGTTGGTAAAACAGTGCACTGCTCTGCAACACGCCACGCCGAGCTCATCATGACCTCTCTCCTCGAAAGCCGGGACACGCCTCCTAGGCCACCTTACCCGCAAAAGAGGCCGCAGGCGACACGTGGCCCGAGATCCCGGGGAGCAGGAAGCCGACCCCGACTATATATACCCCTCATATGTCATTAATGAACGGGTCTCGGATTTTTACTCTAGAACAGACTATAAGCTACCCGACCTCTCTCTTTGTAGCAAGACAACACTTTAGAACGCCGAACTGGACGTCCTTCGGAACCAGTTCGTAATTCTAAAGCGTTTACTTCTCTCTCATCAATAAAGCGAAACACGGCCCCGGCCTACTCATATTTCTCCCGACCTGTCTTAAACGTGGTTAAATTGCTCTATTAACGAAAATCTCACCTCCCATCTCCTAATCATTCTTTAAACACACTTAGTGGTCCACGGGATCAACACAACCCTTGACCCAATTACCACCACGAATCGGGAAAAGGGCTTCAACGAGGAGCAAACCAGACCAGGTTTATGCGCTTTCTCATCAAGCCGAGATGTGTAATTCAGATTCATCTTCCGGAAACGAGTACAGAGCATTGAGGCGCAAATATTTGCTGCTGGAGGAAGACAGCTTCGCGTTGGAGAGAGAGTTAAAGGAAGCTGAAGACGATATTAAGGCACTCGAAGATGAGAAACTTGAGCTCTTGGACAAACTCGTTGTAATGGAAGGTTTAGTTGATCCTTGATTCTAGAGCCTAGCATTTGCCTTGTCTGGCTCATTCTTATGTACATAAAACTTATGAGCTATTTTTGTGAATCTCACTCACTTGTTGTGCCTAAAGAATCCTTTTTTAAGAGGCACCACGTGTCCTTCATCCACATTATGATACTAGATAGATAAAATAGATTTTCAAGAACAATGTGTGGCTGAAAATCGTTTCGCCGCTTGAGAATCTGTTTTAGACCAAAGTTGAGTGGGGATTTCCTTCTTCTTAACCGTAAATGGCCGCGTCTCTTCCGACCACTTTTTGTCTAAGCCATGGTGGTGAGTGCTGCAACCGTTCACACACCAAATCATCATTTCCAGGCCATTCTCTGGCCGTGAAGAGGAACCTAATGGGTCAGTCGCTGCACTACGAACGTAGTACAGTGAGGAGATTGGTCGTGACGGCTGCGACGGAGGGATCCAGAAAATCTAAAGAAAGTCAACCGTCTTGGGCGAATCCTGATTCCGATGAGCCACCTCCTTGGGCTAGAGACGAAGGTCGTTCGTCTACGTCTCAAGAGAGCTTTGAGATTCCCTTCTATGTTTATCTGCTAGCCTCAGCGATTACTGCCATTGCTGCTGTATGCTTCTTTGATCTCTCGCTCGCCTTTGTCTTTTTATCACCGATTCATATCAAAGCTCTTATCTTTATGCATCTGTTGGTCACTGTAGATTGGTTCTGTCTTTGAGTACTCTAGTAAGAATCCAGTGTTCGGGGTCTTGGAATCTGACAGTATCTTTTATACTCCTGTGCTCGGATTCTTTACTTTTACTGGAATCCCCACTTCTGTGAGTTTCCTCTCTCTCTCTCTCTGTTTTCCATTTGATCTTTGTGTTGTTTCATTAGCTGAACAAGTGGGTTTTGTCTGCAGGTATTCCTATGGTTCAAATCCGTCGAAGCTGCTAACAAGGAAGCTGCGGAACAAGATAAAAGAGATGGATATCGTTAAAACTCTTGTGTCTTTTTCAACTCTTACAGTGATTGTTGTTTTCCTCCACATAGTTTGAATATAATTCTGCATTTTTAACAAGCTCTGTTCACTGTTTATTACCTCCAAGTCTTTTCTTGTAATTCTAACAATATGTCCCAAGGAGTAATGGCTGCAGCAGCAAAATCGAGTAACTAGTGTTCGAAGTTGCCTGCAATTTAATTCTCACCTCAACATTCCCAAGTAAATGGATGCATCTTGGTTTAAACTACATGAGGCCAGTTTCATCCTCAATTTTAAAAATCCCTCTGAAAATTACGGATCAACAGAAGCAACCATAGAGCTGGATAAGCCATCGCCGATCATCTCGCAGCTTAAATGTCTGGAGCTGATTCTCTTGTATAGCAACTCATTGAACAAATGAAAGCAAGCAATGTCTTTCCCGAATAAGTTGGATCTTGTATAACATTTCATTTGCTTAATGAGTTGTTGTACAAGACCCAACTTGTTCTGGAAAGACATTGCTTCCTTTCATTGTTGGTAGGAGATTGGAGTCAAAATATCAGTTGAAGGATATTCCCTTGGCCCTTGAAAAGTAGAGCAAGGAGAGTCAATTGCTGTTAGACTGACTATGCTTGAGCAAAGGCTATATCTGGGACTCTGATCAGACACAAATCATGTGTTGAATTGGTTGTATGAGAATGTGATGTTTCCAGTTGAATGAATATAAGTAAAGCTCTAGGCTCAATTTAGCAAAGAGTGGAAACAGGAGTAAGATCCCTTTGGAAGATGTCAAGTGGTATGCAAAAACTGTTAAAGCATATTAAATGAGTGTCATTTGCAGGAGATGGCTCGACATAATTAAATGTGTCAACTACTGTGTCATATGTGTGAACCAAGTACGGATGTCAATCGGCCTCGCCCGGTCCGGTCCAGCTTAAAACCCGCATATATTTAAGTTTTGGCCTGAAAAAATATTCAGATCTATATTTTGAAGCCTGACCCCTAACAAGGTTTTTCTGGCTTTTTCACGCAAACAAAAAATTACTATTCTCAATGCAAAATAATTATCAAAAAAATAATTATTAAAATAAATCCAAATTGAAACAACCACCAATATGTTTTGATTAAATCCAATTTAATTTAAGAGTAAAATTTTGACTAAATAAATCCAAATACAATTAAAATAAATTGTATTACCGAATAAAACATAAAAATAAAACACTTTAAATTTAGGTACTAGAGTCTAAATTGGAATCTCCTTCGAGACCTTCTTCTAAGTCCTCGTAACCATCAAGAACTACAAATAAAAATAATTAAATACAATATTATTAAGTTTTGACATGTATATAGAAATGTCACTGAAAGTCTATAAATTTATATTTATAGTATGGCACACAAAGAAAAAATATATAAAAATATTCCAAATCATTATTATTAGGAAGTTCAATTTTGAAATAATTTTTTAACTAATTAAAATGTAATTTTTGGGGTTTTTGGGCCGGATTTATCCCGACAGGGATGAAGTCTGAAAAACATTTAGCCCGATTGGGCTTGGCTTGAAAAACCCGATTTTTTGGGTTTATATATTTAAGCTCGAGCCCGGTATTTTTCAGGGCCGGCCCAACTCTCATTCTTTGGCCCTAATTGACATCCTTAGAACCAAGATTACAAATTAACTTGCAAGGACATGGCCCAAAATGAATATGATGTACTTAGGGGTGGGACGGATCGGATATCCGATAAATTTTGGGATATCCGGATCCGTATACAGGGCTTCCAGATATCCGGA
Organism: Eutrema japonicum; assembly: GCA_030161315.1. Taxonomy (NCBI): domain Eukaryota; kingdom Viridiplantae; phylum Streptophyta; class Magnoliopsida; order Brassicales; family Brassicaceae; genus Eutrema; species Eutrema japonicum. The sequence goes on from BSQW01000013.1 coordinate 48,871,572, forward strand.
CTTCGGATATCAAGATATTTTCGGATATCCGGATCCAGATCTGTAAAAAAAATGATAAAATTAAACTTTTATATAATATTTTATAAAAACAAATCTGTTATTATAAAAAAAATATTTGTATATATATCTATACAAATTATTTATTTAACTAATTTTTTAAACAAATCTGAGATTTATATATATATATATATAAACAAATCTGAGATTTATATAGATATATATATAAACAAATCTGAGATTTATATATATCTAATAAATAAAAGATGGTCAACTCTCTCCAGTTGAGCGCCACATCATCACTGGAGAGAGCGTCATGTGTCCAAAAATATTTATTTATTTAATTGTTTTTTTTTTGCTTTTTGAGTTTGCACAATTATTAGTCACTTATGCTTAATTTTTAGTTACGTTTACCCTCTTCATCTCCTTTTGAGGGTTTAAACACTTTTCCATTCTTTAAGATGCATCAGATGGCATACTAATGAAATTATGACTTCCAAGCGATCAGAGACCACCATTACCTTGAAATTTTCGTCGATTTGGTGATTATTTTAAATCATATTCAAGTCATATCTTCATCTCTACCTCAATATTCCATTTCAAAATAATAATGTATCAGTCAAACTACACCACCAAAAATGATCCAGAAAAATGACTGCATATCATTGTATGACAGAAGTGTGTACCAAATTATGGAAAATGTCTATCTACAATAAAAATAGATTACGCTCTGCAGAATTAAACAAGAATGCTAATAAACACTGATTATCTTACAAAAGAAAAATAATACATACAACAAAAAAATAAATACAAACGTTGGAATAGACTTAATGACATACACTAAAAACTCACATGTCCAATAAAACCATTGTCACATATAAAACACTCTAAATTTCCTTATCACTCTAATCTTAAGAACATCATTTAAATACTAATTTGTACATAAATACCTTCGACTCGGTTCCAATGGCAAAGTCATAACTCTTAACATTAGAACATCTTAATATATGTAATCAATTACTCAATAAAATAAAATACTCAATAATATCTTAAAATAAGATCATTTCCCTTTCAAATTTACAATCTTATCATGCAACAAACAATATTTTTCAGTCTTGGCCACGTCTCACATATACATCTCAAAATAATTCAATAATTTTTATTCTTATATTTGGGTGCGGAGAATGGTCTCGAAAAATATCGTATATATACAACAAACCTTCAGAAGAAAATGCAGTTGAGTTTATGTGTAATTTAGGAGCTATTGTAAATGAAACTATAGTAATTTGATATAAAATATACAAACAGAGACTATGTGAAAAATGTTAAGAACAAAAACAATAGTATCAAATATTTCGAAGATATAAACCCGTGCATATGCGCGGGTAATCACCTAGTCTTATTATATAAAGCTGGATCCCTCAACGTGAGTGTGACACGTAAGATAATTTTCAATCACGAGATTGTGACATTTGTCACCGATGTTAATTTAGATATTGACATGTGTCAATTTAATTTTAAAAAAAGTAAAAATTAATTAAAGTAAATATTAAAAAAGGTTGAATTAAAAAAAAAAATCTTAGTAAAAATGAATTAAAGTAAATATTAAAAAATGTTAAACTAAAAAAAAGAAAAAAATAATCTATATAAAAAGAAAAATTAAAATAATAATAAAGAAAAAATAGAAAATGTAAATTAATCCTAAAAGTTAAAGTTAAAATAAAAAAAGGAAAAATCAAAAAATTAAAATGGAAAAATTTAAAATCGATTAATTATCAATTAATAAAAAACATAAAAATTTGAAAAGATTAATAATTGATCCATAATACTAAATGGTGAAGTTATTTAATAATAAGAAAAATATAAAAAAGGAAAACATAAAATTTGAAAAAATTAATAATCGATTCTTAATCTTAAAATCTAAAATTACTTTTAAAAAAAAGAAAAAGAAAATACAAAATCTACATTTATCCTAAAAGGCAAAGTTAATAAAAAAAGAAAAAAATCTTAATTTTCTATTTAGATTAAGGAAATAAAACAATGGATTACTAATCCTAAAAGAAAAAAAACTATAATTTCTCACCTCTGCATAAATAATTTGGTAGTATATGTCAATTACATACCAAAAATTAAAATAAAAAGCCAATATTCGTTTCCAAAGGTATTTAACTGTATATGCTCCACCAAATTCTTTTTTCATAATATATATTTAATTCATCGGAAACTTTGATTTTAAATTTTTATGTTATTTATTTTTACGGGTGATTTAATTTTGTCTTTTATTTTTAGTTTTTTCACGGGTTATAAAATATCTTATAATATAAAATAAAATGTTTCAAAATTAGTAATATGCATGATCGCGACACGTGTTAAGTTAATCGATTAGACTTCGATATGTGTTTAATAAATTTTCAATTATATTTTAACACGTGAAAATAATAATAAAAGTAAAATGTATAATGGATTCCTAATCTTAAAAGGTAAAATAAAATAAAATAGTAGTAATGTTTAGATTAATGAAATTAAACAAAAACTATAAATAAAAGCCAAAAATAAATAAATAGGAAAAACCATATTTCAGGTTATAATAAGAAAATTAAATAATAGATAACAATCATAAAAAAGAAAAGGAATAAAAGCCAAAAAAAATTAAAAAGAAAGGAAAAAACATATTTCAGTTTAGAATAAGGAAATCTTCTTATTATATAAAATTGAATGTTTCAAAGGTTTTAATTCACCTAATCGCGGCACGTGTCAAGCCAAAGTTGGAAAATATTAAAATCGATTAATAAAAAAACTTATAAATTCTGAAAATTTAATAACCGATTCATAATCTTAAAAGATAAAGTTACTAAAAAATTAAATTTTTAAAAAATTAATAGAAAAAGAAGAAAAAAAACATTTCTTAGTTTTTCTATTTAGGTTAAAAAATTAATCATAAAAGGAAAAGAATTTTAATTTCTCACTTCTATATAAACCACAATTTCGTAGTATGTCAATTATACACAAAACATTAAAATTTCAATAATCGTATCCAAAGTTTTTTATTGTAGCTTTTCACCAAATTTTTTTTCAAAGTATATATTTATTTTATCTTAGACTTTGTTTCTAAATTTATGTATTATATATTTTTACGGGTGATCTAATTTTGTTTTATATTTTTTTTTGTTTAATTTTTGTTTTACTGGTTATAAAATATTAATTTACAAACCCGCATATATGCGGGTACTTATCTAGTAAAATATAAATTTTAATATATTTAAAGGTTTCGGATCCGAATTCAGATATCCGAACTTTATAATTTAGCTATTCGGATCCGGATCCGAATCTAACTCATCAGATATCTGAATTTTCGGAATGGAAAGCCGCATATCTCAAATAATAATTTCACCCTAGATGTACTACTTTTTGAGATTTAACAAAGCCTTAAACTTTAAACTACGAAAACGCCAATTACATTACGGTTCTAATGAAAATGACTTTTTTTTGTTGGGCTCTTTAAAGATGGGTTGTTTAAAGATTGGTTGTTTGGGCTCTCCCAAGAGAGAGAGAGAGAGAGAGAGAGAGAGAGAGAGAGTGATAGATCTTTAGGAGAGGATCTACGATTGAGCATCGTCGTTTGTCTGTGAAGCGGAAACCAAAGAATCAGCCGGAGCTGGCGATATGGGCGGATTCAGAGAATTCGGAGCTGAGGAACTTTTCCCTTCAAACCTATTCCACTCCGTGACCGCCATGGCCATCTTGCTTGGCGCCATTCACTTGAACGTCGCTCTTGTTCTCTTCTCCCTCATTTTCCTTCCCCCTTCTCTATCTCTCCTGTATATACATACACACTCTCTCTCTCTCTACCTCTCTCTTTAATTTTACAGGTCTCAAACTAAACTCTTTGAAATCCTCTGTTTTCAGGGTCTTGGGCTTGCTCTTTCTGCTTATCTTCATCCCAATCGACGATCGTAGCAAATACGGTCGTATGCTCGCTAGGTACTTCTTTCTCTCTTCCTTTATCTGCTTACATCTCCAATCGTTTATGTTCTCGAATTCATCTCCTTCTTCTTCTTTTTTTTGTTTCCAGGTACATATGTAAGCACGCGTGTAGTTATTTCCCCGTTACTCTTCATGTAGAGGATTACGAAGCTTTTCAGCCTAATCGTTCATATGGTCTGTCACAATTCCCTTCTTACTCCAAAGTTTCAAGCTTTTAAGATGGGTTTGTGAAATCGTTGACTTTTACCAACCTGTAATTACAGTTTTTGGTTATGAACCACATTCGGTGTGGCCGATTGGAGGTATTGCACTTGCTGATCTTACAGGATTTATGCCTCTTCCTAACATCAAAGGTCTTGCAAGTACTGCTGTGAGTTTATGCTCTGTTTAATCCCTTTGTGTATCCTTAACCTTGTCCCCAAAATTCATTGTTTTGCAAAAACAAATGATGGTAGGTTTTCTACACACCGTTTCTAAGGCACATATGGACATGGTTAGGGCTCTCTCCTGCTTCTAGGAAGAATTTCTCTTCCCTTCTGGAGTCTGGCTATAGTTGTATCCTCGTACCTGGTGGTGTGCAGGAGGCATTTCACATGCAACAAGATGTTGAGGTGACTTTATTCTAGTTAATACTTGCTACCATTCACTTGTGCTCTGATGAAATCATATTGTTCTGAGGGGTTTGGATTACTGAGAAAGTTACAAGTTTGGAATACTTGAGATATTAGCTATCTGATTGACTGTTTATAGCTTTTGCAGAACGTCTTCCTTTCATCGAGAAGAGGATTTGTGCGCATAGCCATGGAACACGGGACACCTCTGGTTCCAGTTTTCTGCTTTGGTCAGGTAGAGAAAAGAGTTGCTCACAAAAATGTTGTGCTCTATGTAGTTGTCTTCACGTAACTGAAACTCTCAAAACGTAATTTAGTTGGTCAGATGCATGATTTAGATCTTGTACCGTTTCTGCTTTTTCAGTTTTTATCGTATCATCATGCCTTTGTTTCTTCCGCAGTCACGCGTGTACAATTGGTGGAAGCCAGATTGGAACCTCTACCTTAAATTATCGAGAGCCATCAGGTTTACCCCGATCTGCTTCTGGGGAGTTTTTGGGTGAGTGGGTTGGTTCTCTTATGTACATTTGCCTGTACAAATCTTGAAAGAGGTAAACTATTCCCATTTCGTTTGTAGATCTCCCTTACCGTATCAACACCCTATGCACGTGGTTGTTGGTAAACCAATAGAAGTTACAAAAACTCTGCAGCCAACTGATGAAGAGGTTAGTCATCTTCTTGTATACTGTTTTGTAGCTTCTTCTTAGAATTGGAGTCAGGACGGAATTGCGGTTCTGCTACTAGAGGTTACTGTGTAGAATGCTTCTTAAAAGTTTTAGCATTCATCAGCTTTCTGGTGTTTTTGTGCATCTCAGATTGCTAAATTACATGGCCAGTTTGTGGAAGCGCTGAAGGATCTGTTTGAGAGGCACAAGGCCCGAGTAGGCTATTCCGATCTTCAGTTGAACATTCTTTGAATGAAAGTTCTCCAATGGAAATGATTGTCCACGTATGATCCTTAATCATTTGTTTGCCTTGGTGCATGTCTTTTAACATCGACTGTTGTAGTAATTAAATACGTTACTACTTCTATAAATAAAAATAGCCTACAAATTACATTTTATTTTGTAGTGTAAGAGTGAGTTTTTGGTGGGATGCTCAACAAATGAATTGGAATTGATCAGACAAAGAAGGGACTAGTCTTCTTGGGCCTTATAAAATGGGCTCATCACATGAAATTGCCCATCACCACATAAACAAAAAATGGTCAAATTGATTCACGAACTATGACCATCCGTTATCACCCTAGTCCCATACTAATGTAATGAGTCGACTAGCAATTTGCAAATGCATAAACAAACTAGGATTTAAGCTGCGAGATATTTTTTTTTTTAAATTTATTTAGAAATTAAAATAAAAATTATCTAAATTTTATAATATGTCTAACTAATGATTATATATAAAACTGTCAATTCGGACCAACTTGTCTACTTAACATATTTTGTAATGAACTAAAATATTATTCGGACTAACCTGCAAAAACCTATAATCTTGAAAACATAATTATAATATGCACCGCTTAATGACTATGATTTTTGTGATCAATCCACAAATTCTTATAAAATTAATTTTCTGTTGTCTAACTTTTTATAAAATTAGTAAAATATTTTTCAAACTTTTTTGATATATATTCAAATAAAATATAATAATCATAGCCCATATAGTAAAATATAACCCATATTCAAATATAGTAAGATTTTGAATATATTTTTCTTGAATATGTATGGATTGATTATTATTTAATAATATCATAATAATAACGAAACTAAATAGTAAATAACTTTTTAATGGAATTTCCATATTCTTATCAATAATTTCAAAAAATAATTATATCATTTTATATTTCAGTTATCTTTTCTTATATATAATGACATAATATATAATAATTTAAAAAATAAAATTTATTTTCCTAAATGATTTTTTAAATAATAATATAGAGATCATTGAGGGCTTCCACAAACTGGCCATGTAACTTTGCACATTCTTTGAATAAAGTTGACCAGTGAAAATTTGTTATTATCCTTAATTTATACATTAGTTAAATTTATCTAGTTAATTCATACACGTAACGTACATTATATTACTAACTGACCGACATGGATCGTAATGTAACGCCGTTAGTCAATCTGTCTAAATTTGTTAAGTCACATGACACGTCATATGATAAAAGGAAACGATGTCGTTTTTTAATTATACTAATACACTATGCAAACGATGAGCCTAAGATCATCCACATCCATGAGACATCTTAAAATATTAATTTTCTTTTTAGTTAAATAATTAATTTTTTTTTAAAAAATTGGACCTATCAAAACGTAACACGTAAGCAAGAAGTTATCTCAATTTTTTTTTTTAATGTCTCAAATGAAACACCTTCTCCCAATTCACATACTCTAACATGTTTTATTTCACCAATTGAGTCATTTTTGACCATAAATATGATATGATTTGGTAGATCCGATAGAAGAGCCGTTAAGTAATATTGAAAAGATAACTAATTTTCTTTACGTGCATTGTACCATGTTAGTAGATGGTTTTTTTTTATCATCATTTTAGGTCATAACAGACCGGTCCAATAGTTAAATATCACACACATAGAAAGCAGATGGAGTCGAACTCGACAACGATAAGATAACAACAGCAGTGTAACAACCATCTTCGTCAGAAGATAATCAGGTCCTGTTGATCGAGTTTCTATTAGCTTTCAAATCAAATAGTTAAAATAAATACCCCAAAAAAAAAGAAAACAATTAAGTATTGCAAGAAAACGACGCGAAAACTAAAACCATACGGAATGGAAAATGCCTCTTGAAGGCTCTGACTCTTTTTAAAACATAAAACTACCCAACCCACCTTCTTTTTAGGACATATCTTTCACTCGTTTTCGTTGTCAACTCTTTTTAAGAAACAAATTATTGAAAAACATTTCACTTTCTCTCTGTTTTGTCTCTTTATCTGAATTCTGTTTCCTCTGTTCTCTGTCCTGTCTTGTCTAAACCACCGTCGATGAGCGATCGGAGTCTGAAAAAGTCTCTCTCCGGAAAAAGCAACCGCCTCGTTGGAGATGCCGACGAGAATTTGGATCTCTTCTCAGTCAACCGTGGTGGCCTCACTTCTTTGGATCGTATATCATCTTCCCTCCATTGACTTGTCTTTTAATTTACATATACGATAATTGATGATCCACCAAAATCAACAAAACTTGGCTTTTCTTTGTGCTCAAACGAATAGTGTTGTTTCAGTATTAATGTGATATCTAATGTTCTATTTGGTCAGCAGTTTTGATTAAACAAGGAAGGCATTCTTTCGAACAACCTAAAGTTGCTAAGCCTGAGCCCGATGATGAAAACAAACATGGAAGTGACCCGTATGTAATGACTCTTTTGAAATTTATATAATACTCCTCAGATAGATAATTATTGTAAACAAAGTTATTATTATCTTTGTTGCTTAATTAGGCTTTATACTATTCCTGAAGCTCCATTGGGAACTCTTTCTAGATTGGTTCTAGAAGCTAGAAACGTAACTTCCAAGCTTCAATCCATTTCTACGACAAAGACTGCTTCAAGGGTATGATGCAACATAATTGCAAGTTTACCATATAACTAAAGAGGTATGATTCTTAATCTTGTTTCGTGCAGAGCGAGAGCCATCCATCTTTAAAACCAACGCGAAGCAATTCAACAATACGTCCCTCCAACATTCCCACGTTTCGTCCTTCCAACATTGGCCCCGCCTTTCCCACTGTCAGATCTTCTTCAGCCCCCAAGAAGACAACAACAGCTTCGGTTTCATCTCCAAAGAGATCTGTCTCTCGATCTTTAACTCCTGTATCACGCAAAACACCATCAAGATCTTCAACTCCTTCAAGAAACAGTACAACTACTTCAACAACTCCTTCCTTTGAAAAAGCTGGAGACGCTCAAAGATCAAGATCGTTGACTCCAAGGTCAAAGCCTCAGATTGCAGCAAACTCATCAGCTACACCTTCAAGTAGGACCAGTGTGCGTTCTGCGTCTGTGTCATCACGCCCATCAGTTTCAGCAACACCTCGTACACCGCCAAGAGTAAAAGAAACAGTCACTCTAGCGTTTGGTAGACCAGTGGGAGCCACAGAGAATGTAAATTCTCCAAAACGGAACACCTCACCGGATGTTACAAGAACGAGGCCTAAAGGGCACTCTGTTTCTTCTTCTCTGATTCCTACGTTTTCAGGCGCTTTACATACACCAGCAAGTCCCAAGTCTGTAAAGTCAACAGCAACAGTTGCGGATTCAACGAGGTCTGGAAGAAAACTGTCAAAAGCTTCGGTTCAAATGGCTAACAATCACTTGGTAACATTCTCTAGTCACAAAATGATAATTTTTATTTTATAACCGAGGGATCTTGAACCTTTGAAAAGTCGGGTATTTTTGCCATTTGAAACGTTCACAGTAACCAATAATATATATAGTAATGTTCTTTATGAAATTTTGCATCATGATTGCAGGATGTCTCACGAAATGGGAAAGTGGGCACAAATCCGTTTTCGACTACAATGTTGTACCCACACAGCATCAGATCTTCTTCTTTAAGAAAGCGGTGTGGTAGTAGTGAAGGCAGCAGCAGCAGCAGCAGCAGCCAGGAAGAGGAAGAAGGAAAAAGCTTAAAGAAAGAGGGCAACACAGAGAAGAACTATAGTGCGCGTTACGACGCACTCTTGAATGTAAAAGATGTGAAGGATACTAACTGGCTACTTAACCTTGACGATGAATCTAATCATTCCCTCATCTTCGACAATTCTTTCGACTCTCCTCCTGAACCATTCTCTCCTCTTTGAGAGTCTTTTATATTTTTTTCCTATTTGTTTAGTTTTAAACTCTATAAGAATGAGTTGCTTGGAAAAATAATCCTTTTTTTTTTTAATTGCAATGAAAGAGGGATTGTTCTACTCGTTGAGATATTTGTGTTCTTGGAGTGTTTTCTTGTATTGATTGACAAAAATATACAGCTTTGAGCTTGTGTTGTTTTGCACAACATATTTTTGCAACAAAAAACTTAAAGAGTCTCGTTACCTAATTTGTGTCACAATTTACTTTTACACACTTGTTTGTTATGTTTCTCATCGCTATAAAATCTCCAATTTGGCTTCCGGTTTTACTTGCAAGGATTCGACTTGCAATGGCTAGTAACGGATGCATCCATTACAAAAGCGTTATATTACAAACCAAATAGTAGTGTATACATTTACGCGAATCATTTTTAATGTTTTGTAATAAAAGAAGAAAAAAAAATACATTATTTTTTACACTCTTCATCGTGGTAGTATCAAATACACAAATCCAAATTTCTAAATAAATAGCAGCCAAGAAAATAATAAATAGTTAAGATAGAAAAAAAAGAGAGAGAAAGAGAAACGAACCAGTCTCCTTTGGTTTAGAAAGGTAGTTGTCGTATACCGGGTTTTAATACTCTCTAACGTCCCTTAGGGTTCATGATCTGTGAAAACACAGCACTTGGAGTGAGTCCATCTGAATCTTCGCTGACCATACTCCTGTCTATTCCACTGCTCCTTGAGTCAGTCACGTTCCCTTCATACACATCAGAATTCTTGTTGTTGTTCTTCCCTTTACAGTCTCCATCATCATACTTAATCTCATCCATGTCCATGTCACTGCATATTCCTTTCCCGCTCTCCTCTGCGCTTTCCTGAAGCTGCAGCGCAAATTCTAAGTTCCACAGAACATCTCCCATAGACGGTCTCTCAATGCCCTGGTCTAGTACACACTTCATCGCGGTTTCAGCAAACTTCTTGAAGCATTCCGGTGTGATCTTGCCCTTGAGATAAGGATCTACTATCTGATCAAGCATGCCTTTTTTGTAGCAGTATGGTGCCCACTCAGCTAAGCTCACTTGCTCTTTTGCCAGTGTCGGGTTCAAGGCTGGCCGTGCGCATAGGGCTTCAAAGAGAACGACGCCAAAGGAGTAGACATCGGATTTCTCAGTCAGTTGCTGCCGTCTGAAATACTCTGGGTCAAGATAACCAAAACTGCCTTTCACGACTGTGCTTACATGTGTGTGGTCTAGTGTTGGACCAGTCTTTGACAGCCCGAAATCAGAGACCTTGGCCACCCATTTCTCATCCAACAGGATGTTTGTTGTCTTCACATCTCTGTGGATGATCGTGTGTTTTGCACCAGTGTGTAGATAGTGCAAGCCTCGGGCTGCCCCGATGCATATCTCAAGGCGTTGCTTCCAGGGAAGAGGAGAATTCTGGGTTTTGTAGAGATGCTCGCGCATTGTCCCATGCGCCATGTAATCATACACTAGGATCATTTCGCAGTTCTCTTCACAGTATCCAATCAATGACACAAGGTGACGGTGTCTAAGCTTTGAAAGCATTTCAATCTCAGTCTGGAACTCGTGTACACCTTGCTCAGACATTGGGTTGCCTCGCTTGATGGCTACCTTTGTAGTTCCGCCATCAATTTCTCCTCTGTACACCTTTCCGAAACCTCCAACACCAAGCACCCGGGACTCATCAAAGTTTTTAGTGGCAGCTTTGATCTCAGCAAAGGAGAAGTGACGGCATAGATTGGACGGAAGGGACGAGGCATAACTTCCTGTTGTGTTTGTCTTCCCCGAGCCAGTAGAATGTGAGTTTCCATACAGAGACAGTGGAAGCCACCCTGACGTTGCATCACTTGCGGGCTGGTAATCACCACGGTTTCGTCTGCGGTAAGCAGCCATTATGCAGAAACCGATGACAAGGGCCAGAACTACAGCACCACTGGCTGCGCCTGCAACAATAGCTGTATGGTTCTTGGATTGACCAGTACGCGGGCGTAAGATTTTGGAAGGATCTGCAGTCACCTGTGGACCAGGTATAGGATTGGGACCAGCCAGATTACCATCCGAGGTATTCATCTTGAATATCTCTACTCCATTAAGAATAGCATCATAATATTGTGGCTTGCTACGTTGATTTGGATGAAGAGCAAGCCACAGATCTTGTTGTCCCTTTCCTTCTGGAGGAGTCACCACGTAATCTCGGTGTAACGCGATCCCGTTTCCAACCGTCCAGCCAGCCACATCAGCTTCACGCTCAGCTGTCTGATTGTTGAGATAAATTGTAAACACCCGTTGGTTGACCTTAGTGATGTTTGCAGAAACCTCGCAGAAATGAAGCCTAACGAGGTAACTGAAGCCAGAGTCAATGCTGAAAATCCAAGTCAGATTGTAGTTGATATTGATTTGAGCAGTTGGACCCATGTACCTAGCGGTTGAATAAACATCCGTAGGAGCAACATATGTAGGCGTGCCAGTAGGATACTTAATGGTCATGTTAGGATCAGCAGTCTCCGGGATTCCGAGAGCTGCACCGAAAATATAAGGCTGATCGTCATACCACGATCTGTACAGTCCGGTATCAGCAGAAGGCGAGATATCATTCCCTCCCACATTCAGCCTATAAACATTCTCGAGGGCGGTACTGTTATCGATGGTGACAGAACCAGAGGATCCAACCACAGCCAATGAGCCATCTGTGCTGCTGTAAAGATCAGGCATTGAAGTCACCTCAATCCCGTTGACAAACGCATAAGCATTAGAAGGTGTTGATTCTGGTGTGAAGGTGATGTTCAATGTTCCACCTTCCACATTCACAATAAACTCCTTGACGATGTAAGCATATGTCAAGGCCTGCGCCGTCTGAGCAGCACTGAAGTTCTTGAGGAGAGTGTAAGAGCCGGAGGAGACGGAGAAGGAGGAGTTTGTGGCATTGAGACCATCGTATGAGTTTGGGTAGAAGTAGAGACGCAAAAACTTGCGACCTGCTGCGACAGGGAAAGAGTATGTGAAAGAAGATCGGAAAATCCTCGCCGTCATGTAAGGTATTTCGGGAACAGAAGGATCTTGCGTGGGAGCCGGAGACGTCTTGGAGTCTCCCGATGAAGACAAGAACTTGGACTTGACATCGGGAATCCATGTCCGGTTATCTATGTCAACGGAATCAGAAGAACCACCACAATTCAACAGGATTTGATCGGTGGGAGTGTAATCAGCAGCTGAGATTAGAGGAGATGCAGATAAGAGGAGAAGAAGAAGAAAAGACACAAGGGAGACACGGAATCGTCCCTCCGTGATCCCCATGGAGCAGAAAGATCTTCTTCCCGATCTACCAAAATCAAATCAAACCAGGAACTGCAAAAAGAAACAAGAGCTTCACAGATCTAGATTTGACAAGGAAACTAATACCGAGACCAGATGAGTAGGAAAACTGAAGGAGAGTGAAGCAGAGAAGAACATACCTTAAGAATCGGGGAAGAACCCTAGCCGATGAAATCGGAGAGTTTTGAGATATTATTTGGGGAGAGCCAAGCAAAGAAAGAGAAGCTGGAAGTAATTAAAGAGGAGAGATAGTGGAGGTAAGTCTAGTTAAGACGACAAAAACGGACAGCATTGTTGCCTCCCTCAACGCGTTAACGTTTGTTTAATCCCCAAGTTATAATTATATTTAAATTAAAAAGACAAATCGAAGCCGGTTTGAGGAAGTGACGAAAACGCCCTTAGAATCACAACAGCTGTAATTATTGATTGGGATGGGACCATTGGTCTTCGATGACAGTTCATGTGTGTAATAAAAAAGAAAGGAGAGAATTTGAAACGCGTATTTTCTCTGTGCTCGTGGCTGTTTTGATCGATTTGTTTTTAGTTTACGTACGTAATCATGGGCTTTTTATTCTTTTCTTTTTGACCTCAGATGGGCCCAGTTATAAATGGGCCTTGTATAACGTGCAAACCATATCCATATGTTTATGTGAGTCGGCTTTTTTTATTACAAAAACTGACTCACAAGCATTACGATTATAATTAGGGTGAATTGGGTTAATACGATCACAGTTGAATCAGTTGCCCATATCTTTAAGAAAATGACAGTTGCCAACGTCAAATTAGTTTTGATTCTTTACATTTGATTTTTTTTTACCCGTTTTGTCCCTATATGTCATGTGAATTGGGGAGAACACTTGTGCATTAAATGGTCTGACAAAGCATTAAATGCAAAATAAATGAGATATTTGGGGGGGGGGGGGGGGGGGCGTGCATCCTGCAAACCAGATTTGGTGAATCTGAGTATTTTGTGAATCGTTAACATTCTTTTAGTGAATCGCTAACCTAGTTAACGAATGACTGGGATAGTATAGGAGGAACAAAGCAATATAGAAAATTGTGGGAGAGGTCGCATACTGGACTTTAACACTAATGATAGAGTTATCAGTAGAACTGATAAATCGGTTAACCCTTTTGGATCGATTTTGTGACCCCACTGCTAACTTGTGGTGATTCTTCGAGGAATAAGGGCAAAGGTAATACAGTTAACCAGTTAATTCATGCAAAGCAATTTGTTGTCTCCGCCTGGCTTTTGATTTTTTTGACAAGAAAATCAGCACATATATTACATTGAATCAACAAAAATGAAATAGAAGAAAAACAAGACCGAATTTAATATCTCCATATAACTCTTATAGGACGTTCAACTTTCTTTATGATGCGTGTTAATCCAGTTATCATGTTAACCCAATTCTCATGACGCGTTAAGTTTATGTTTATCGTGATAACATAGTTATCAAATCATACAAAATAGAAAAATTAAAACTAATCTCGATTACCTAATCTAAAATTATATTAGCTAGATAAAATATGAAAATAATTAACTCAAAACTAATCTACGATTAATTTCTGATTAATGTTTAATGTTTCTCTTACGTAATTGATACAATAATAATTATAACAACATATTATGTTGAAGTCAAGTTAACAATTTGAATTAACATATAAAATTGTTAACAAGTGAAGTTAGCAATTCAATTTAGTATATGACATCGTTAACAAGTAAAGTTAACATGTAAACATCGTTAACAAGCCAAATTAACAATTCAATTTAACTTATAACATTGTTAACAAGTAAAGTTAACATGTAAACATCGTTATCAAATCAATCTAACAATTCAATTTAACATATAACATCGTTAACAAGTAAAGTTAACATGTTCACATCGTTAACAAATCAAGTTAGCAATTCAATTAAACATATAGTAACGTTAACAAGTAAAGTTAACATGTTGACATCGTTAACAATAATACTAAAAAATATTTAAAAAACAAAAAAATAAAGCAATTATTATACGGACAACCGAAAAAACAAAAGAAATTAGTAAAGTTTTTTATGGTTGCGCCTGGCTCCGTCGCCTTAGCTTCCGGTGCCGGTTTCACATCCTTCGACGGCGTAACCGCAGTTCCGCTGAGCTCCAACGACAAATCAGCAATACGATAAATGCTGCTTCCAAGACGAACCACGAGCAAGGATTAATAAATTAGTGTGAAATCCAGTTCTCGAAAAGCAAATTCAAGTCAAAGCGAGAGAGAATTCGGAAAATCTAGGGTTAATGCTAACTTGCATTAAACAATAGGGAAAATATAATATTAGATTGCTAAATTAGTTAGCTATTAGGATGTTAAAATCGTTTGCAACTCAAAATTTTATGAGTCTTACCCCTGGATCTACGTGCTCATCATCAGTAAACTTCAGATTCATTTATGTTATGAATTGGTAAAACAAAAATGAAAAAAAATCGACAACGATTTAGACATGTGAACACATAACAATAACGAATTTGAGATAAAACTATAATAATAAAATTGGGTTAGTGATATGTAAACAGAAAACAATGAAAATCACCTTCACCTGTTCTTCATGTTGCTACAGTGGAATTTGTAGAACACTTTGTAGAGGAATGAGTGACGGGCTTATATTGACGACGACGGTGTGAGGGGTGGAGTTCGACAAGATCTGCTCTTTTTGGAATTGTTTAAAATTTTGAGAGATGGAAAAAGAAAATAGAAGCTTATGTGGAGATTTTTTCGGTGGGCGACGGAAGCCAAACTCTAAAAGTAAAGATCTTTTACTATCCCACTACTTTCTCGGTTTGTTATAGATTATAATTTTAAAAAGAAAACAACAATATCTAAAGAAGATTTTAAAGTCTCACAATTGTAAAATGGGCCCATGAATAAGTGACGTAAAGCTTCTTAACTGGAAATAGCTCTCGTAGATAAGTAGGGGTTTATGGGACAATTCCTTATGCACAGTGTTGCTTGCACAATCTGAAAAGGTAACTCTTAATATTGAAGTTAATATTTGTTAGATCATGAAATAACCCTTATAATTATCGTACGTCAGGTTTCAGAACATGGGATCACTTGTATTATTAACTCTCTCTCTTTCTAAATGACTACAAGGTTCAGGACTCTGACCCGTAAACACACAGTTTTTCCATCAAATTTTTACAACGATTTATCTTCGTTGTAAATTAACATCACATTAACGATGATTTTACAATGAATTTCAAAATCATCATAAAATCGTCGTGAATTTGGGACGAATATATTCGTCGTAAAAGTCAGTATGACCAACGACGATTTTACGACAATTCTTGACTTCATTGTAAAATCGTCGTAATTAGCCACGCTTTTTCTTATATTTCTTGATGGTTTGTTTGTAACGACCGACATGTCAATTTTATTACTTCTTTGGGTATTAGGTTATTGTGAACTCGTTTGTGATTGCGTTTCGTTTGTTTGAGCTTATTATCATTCTGCTGAGGTCAGTGGCGGAGGCAGCATGTTAGCAGGAGGGTCACTTGACCCATATGAAATTCTAAAAAATAACTGAGATTTAATTAAGTATTTTTAATTGATCCATACCTAAAATAACAATTGACTCATCTAGAATTTAAAATTAACTATAATCCAATAAATATATTAAATATTAGAGAATGTTAGCCCAATAACCATCATAAATAATTTCAAAATAGAAAAGCCCATTAATTAGTTATACATAATTATCTTTATTAGTTAAAAAAAAATAAAAAAAATTGTGACCTCTCAAATTCACAACA
The DNA here is from genome assembly GCA_030161315.1 of Eutrema japonicum. Lineage (NCBI taxonomy): Eukaryota > Viridiplantae > Streptophyta > Magnoliopsida > Brassicales > Brassicaceae > Eutrema > Eutrema japonicum. The sequence goes on from BSQW01000013.1 coordinate 48,888,100, forward strand.
CCTCATATCTCTCTTTCTCCAAATCTCTAACTTCAACTGCTTATAAGTTGTAATTTTGTGTTTCTTTTTCTGTAATTCGATGGGTGGAGCATAAGTTTCCAATAATTCATATGTTTTCTTAATCTCTTCTCTTTTATTTTTTTCTCACTTGTTGAAAATCCATTAAGATGTGGTTTGAATGTTTATTTTAAGCAATATAAAATTATATATACCATCGATACTTCTTATAACAGCAAACAAGTTTTTTGAAGACGACCTCACCATTAGGTGATGAATTTTTAAGTGATTGTCTAGTTTGTTTTATTGAAAACAGGTGCTTGAGACAGTGACAAATACAAATGTGATAAAACGATTTCAAGATATGAGTGAACATAGAGTACATACATCTTTGAGATACATATTAATGATGTATTTTTATTTTTTTCGATGAAGTTTATACAATTATTTTTAGATCAATAAATTATTATGACCCAGGTAAATATTTTTTCTGGTTCCTCCACTGGCTGAGGCTAAAGGGTATCATTATACCGGGAATTCATGTTTTTCCCCTCTATCAACGCCTAATTTTATTGATCGAGTGCATAATGGTTCAGAGTTTCATTATCTCCAAATATGAAATTTGATATTGAGAGATTTAAGCTAATGGTTAACAGATATGTACACTCTTGCCGTTAATTGTTCGTGAATATTCCAGTCAATAAGTGTTGGTAGAAAGACTAAATTTGTTCGCGAAAGTACACGACTAAATTTGTTCGTATGCATGTTACAAAATATGAAATTAAAGATATGGAAACAAAACACAAAGGTTCTGGTTGGGAGGCTGTAGTACAAAACGTGACATTTCAACTTAGTCAAAGAATTTTAAAAAGATCTATATAGGCCAAGTGAGCGTATACATTAACCATTTTCTGTTTCTCTGTCTTGTTGTCTTTGCAGGAGGAATCTGTATCTTTTGACTCTCTAGTAATAGTTATCCATCCACTGATAAAAACACAAAATTCTAGTCGTCCCAGTCATGATCCCAGCCATCTCGGCTTGGAGCTCTCGCTGTTAATCCGTTGGCAGAGATGCTGACACTTTTTGCTGCACCACCGGGCGATTTCACAGCGTTATTCTCATCCCAATCATCATCCCAACCCTCGTCCCAGTCCGCTGTTTCAACGTCATGGACCACTGACTCGCTTTCTAAGCCTGTCCCTCCACTCAATTCTAGCTCCCGGTAAGGCACGCCATTGCCTGCACGGCGATTCTTCCGGCACAGACATAATGCCCAAGATCCCCCAAAAATAACTACAGATACTATCAAGAAATAGGCGCCGTTAATGGGGGTCATTAGTTTTTCATATGAGGGAAGATGGATGAATAGTGAGCTTTCTTCTGATGGGTACATGTGAAGCACACACTCTCCCTTCCCAGCATCCAGTATGATTTTGTTTGTGTCTCCACTAATGGATATGTTTACCTGTGCATAGAGCAACAATTCGTGTCAAATTTTCTCCAAGTGAAAGCACTCCGATTCGGTTTATCATTTATGGAATAACTATAGTAACACTTGCATCGTATCATCAAAGATCACAAAGTATTTCAGACTTCCAGAGATAGACATGTCCAAGATAATGTTTTTTATCGATGGAAACAGCACAGAAGCACATAGAATACGTACCCTTTGACTTTGGTGTTTTAGCAGTGTCAGTTCTGGTAAAGGGTTAACTGGAAGAACAACTTTTGCTTTTAAAGATCCTTCACCGTCGTTTTGAACTAGAATCAACCATTTCGAAGAATCTGCAATAATAAAACACAACTTAAGAATGAGAAATTCAATCAGATCAAGCAAAACCTACTGGAAAAAACAGAACAGATAAAGCAGAGACCATACAAATTGTAAGGAAATAACTATGATGTGTAAAAATGTTTCATGTCACTGAGATCACACTCATTTACACATTAACACAACGCACTAATGTCAAACATCTGCTAATTTGTGAAGTTGATTCAGCAACAAGGCTTCCCAATAATGTAAAGCATCAGCTAGTTTAGTCCTTAACCAGATGAATTCCATAAAGACCACCATAGCCAACAACTTGTCCACCAAAATTTAATGGACATTTCTCCATACTGCAAACAGAACGTGCTATATGACTTTTACTCAAGAAGCTAACACGGCTTATTCTGATGGACATCGTTATCATTGCATTGTTCAATAAACAGGAAAGCACATGCCAGAGGTATCATTTCGAATTAAAGTTGAGACCAATCGCTTTGTGCAAGTCTCCTGGTTCCATGTAGTTCTGGATAGAATAAAAAGCCATACGTTTCCACTCCCCAACTTTGACAGTCATCGAAAGCTCAAAGCTTTAAATGCTACACTACCAGTGCTAAAAAAATTAAAAACAGGTTCTATAGATATCAAAGAAAATGGGACTAGAAGAAGGTGTAAATGTACCTTTTTCGATGCTTAAAGTGCATGCCACCAATGAATTCCCAGTTGTACAAATCTGAGACTTTCCTGCACAGGTCTCTGCACTGGCAGGCTCTGAGCTCCCATTAGCGTCATTCACCTTATCAGGATCTTTAGCCGGAGGCGGATTTCCCGTCTCTGGCTCCGTCCCATTTTTCCCACTCTCCAAACTTTTTGGGGGCGGAGCCATTTTAGCCGGTAATTTTCCATTATCCTGGCTATCTGTTTGGTTCGCTGGAGGCGGCTCTGTTGTGTTTAACATCGTCGTGCTCGTGCCATTCTTCACAGTCTCAGGTTGCAGTTGCGGAGGTGGTGGACTCACCGGATCAGCCTCCTTAGGATTAGGAGTCGTCGAATTACTACTTGTCAAAGGAGATTGTGATGAGCTAACATTGGACTTTCCATCTCCAATGGGTTTAAGACTAGGCGACGGAGACTTCTGAATCAGAAACATAGAGCAAGTCAAAACACATTGTTCAAAACCCTACATAAGATCAAACCAAAGAAGAAGAAGAAAAAATCGAATTTACTTGTTTAGTGGTTGAGTTAGAGTTATCCTTGGGTGCTTCTTCATCAACTAAATCCCGAGATTTCCCGAACGACGAAGCATTGGAGACAAACAAAACCAATAGAAGAAGAGAGCAGACCAAACTTCTATCCATCGCAACCAGGGTCAAACCCTAATTATGACTCGATCGCTTGATTTCTAAGACAGTGGAAGTCCTGATTCGATCCAAAAAGACTTACCAGATTTGAAACTCCGCACATATTTCAGGGTATCCGTGGTCGTGCAAAACGCATCGCAGATTCGCAGATCACAGTGCTTAGATTTCACGCAAAGGATTGGAAAACCAGTGAGACAGATAAATGATCGATACAGACAGACAGACCTTTGTCGGGTTGAAGATCGATCGGTGGTTCGAGTTTTCTCGTGTCTGAAATTGGATCAATTCGCAGAGCCAAGTTGAGTTTGACAATCCCTTCACTCCACGGAGCCGTCGGATAAATCATTGGGCCGTAATTTTTTAAAGCCCATTAGTTGTATTACTTTGGGAAAAGAAAAAAAAAACTGATTATTCGTACATAGCACCAATTATTTGATTAATATATAGGGAATTACTGCCAGCTTATACATCTTGCTTTAATTAATCGATCATATATGAGTTTATCAGTGTCCTTTGTGAGATGGTTGTATCAAGCAACTTTAACGATATTGAACATATGTTATATAGAACAAAATTTGCCTGCAGTTTTATCTGGAGAATGACTTATTTGCCGAGTCGTTTGATTAAGAAAATAAGACTGACCACTAATTACAAAGATATTAAGCCTTTACGACTAAACATACCAATTATCAAAGTGAGTTTATATTATAAACTAAAGCAAGGCCCAACTCGATATTTTTGATGGTTCTAGCCTTCTAGGGCAAGAAAAAAAAATTTGGTATATAGGTGTATGGTTTCAAAACTCAACACTGAAATACTCATTCTTTGTATGGTTGGCGATGAAAGATAGGTTACCCACGGAAGATCGATCGAAGAAATGGTCCTCTGAACATAATTCATATTAATATTGCGCTCGATGTCGAATAACGGAAAAATCAAGGAATCGTCTTTTCTTTGAATGTCATTATTTATTGGAGGTGTGGGAGAATCTTGCAAGAGGTCTTCTCTACAACAACTTCTCAACGAGATGGCTTCAAAATGTTGCTCAGATTCACAATCCCAAATCACGATAGAATCACTTAGTTTTTGATACAGTATGTTTTCCAAACTACTCTCTATCACCTAGGGCCGGCCCAAGCCTATGGCAAGTTTCCATGAGTCCAAAATTTTTTTAAAAACTTCTTCAAGGAAAAAAGGTCCAAAAAATATATATATTATTTGAAAAAATGTCCAAATTTTTTTTTTTTGCCTAAGGCTTATATAAAAATAGAAACGGACCTGCTATCACCTATGACGAGAACGGAATGGGAAAAAGCACGAAGAACAACCTTACCTACATCACGACTTATCATGTTCATTGATAAGAATGTTTGAAACAGAATCAGCTCTATTCGAAACACCGGAGATCACTCATATGACGACGCTATGATTCGGTGGTTTGCAACTCGCTCACCATAATAATTTTAAGGAAGACCCAAAGATTATTTCAATTTGTATCTCTCGCTCAAAAATAGTTCTACCTCTCAAAACAATTTAATGCATCTATTGTAAAAATGTTTTTTTTGTTTGAATAAATTTTATATTAATTAAAAAAATTGACTTGTTGCATGAAGCTTTCTTGCCTCAATAGTATTGAACTTTTATGAATTTTTATCATTATTCTAATCAAAATATTTTGAAAAAGTTTAGCTGTAAAATAATAATTATTACGCCATTTTGATTATTGAGGTGAGAACCGTAGCACATTTATCACTCATATATATAAGCCGGTCACGTGCTAATGTGTGTTAAAAAGTGAAAATATTATGTACTATGTCGATCGTACGTATCTATATATATAAAATTAATTTTTTCTTTTTTCGTCACAACAGTATCCACATATCAAAATTTAATTAGTCATTTTTAATATTATTTTAATTTTTTTTTTAACAATTGGTTTTAATTACATAACTAAGATCATTAATGAATAAATTTTAATTATACATATAAAACAAAAAGCATACTGATAATTAGTTTCAACAAAAATTAAAATCTATTGATATCTACCACATTTTTTAATATTTAACTAGATTCTAAACCCGTGCGTCCGCACATGAATTTTTTTTATTTATTTATCAAATTTTGTTATATAATTTGTGTTTAGATATAATTTTTTGTATATTTATTTTTTTGTCATATGAGACACAAAATTATTTTGGTGTTTAGATATAATTTGCTTTTTCTAATCCGCCCTAGAAAAAAATTAGTGATTTTAGCTATCCAAATGTTCCGACCCGTTTTGTTATATATATTTTTAGTTCTATATTTTATTTTATATATTTTATTTAATAACTAAATTATCCATTCATACTCTTATCCATTGTTTTGTTATTAATTTTCGAATAAAACATAATCATAAATATTTTATATAATCAACATAAATATCATATCATTTACGCCTACAATTCATCATACATATTTAATATTTAAAATATGACCATTATTTCCAATATGTGAATTATCATTTTTTATAAATAATATAATATGGGAAAACGATATATTTCCCCACGAAAAGTATCACATCTTTTTAGATGTCTCTCAAACTATGACCCCATTTCAAATCCCCACGAAAACAAAGTTAAATACCTATATCCCCAGAAAAAATTTCTAAACGTATATACCTACAAATGTCGGTTTTAATGGCGTTTAATCTAAACCAGATACCAAACCACCAAACCACAAAACTAAACTGAACAAAAAATCTGATTTCCTAAAACATGACCCGTATATCCATCCAAAAACATAATTCTCCCAAAGAATATTATTTTATTTATTTATTTATTATAATAATAATAATTAAAAAAAACAAAATGAGAAGAAAACAAAAAAAAACAAAATTTGATAAACAAAATGGAACCGTTCAAGATTTTAACTTTGTACGCATGCAACAGTTGCATGAATATTCTGAAACATATTAATCTCAAATATTTTCATAGAGATTTGGTAAGATTTCTTTTGTAACTGTATAACAATTTAATAAGATTTTGTAATTGTATTGTAGATGTTTAAAAGAAACCGTAAATTGTATATGGCTAACTGTAAATTATAGTTGGTCCAAAATAATTTCTTTTGGGTTTTTTAGACATTGATCGTTTTGGTTTAATGATGCTTGTGAGTCTTCTTAGCATATGCTCGGAAAGATTTCACAGTTTGGAAAAAAATGATTTCTCATGTAATCGATAATCTGAGGATTGTAATCTTCTTATAGAATTGTTTAACCTGTATAATAATCATTTGAATTTAATATGTATAATTTAGTAACTTTTAATTTAATTTAACAAAATTATACGGTTCAAATTAAGAAATTTTGATTTATGTAATCTTTAATTTAAAATTTATCTTGAAAAATGAATTTTAATTTGAACAAAATTATTCTGTTTGGAAACAGGGATAGTTATCCACAAAAATCTAAAGTTTAAAAGTTATCCAGAAAAAGAATAGATTTATATGCATTTTTTCCTATTTGGACACAAAAATTCACTCTATTCAAATAAATTAGATATTTTACTAATTTCGAATATTTGAAATTTTAAAATAATTGATTATGATAAAAAATACAATAACATATTTTTTTATCATCTGTGTTATTATGAGAATATTATTTAAATTCGAATATTTAGATTAAATCTAAATTAATATATGATTTATTATTTTTGAAGTTTATAACTAATTTTCTGATTTTTGGTAAATAATCTAACCTATATTTAAGAAAATCTAAAATAATCTAAAATAATATTTTTATTTTTGGAATTAAATTAAAATATAAACAAAATTAAAAAATTTGTGATATCAATGGTTTAAAAGATTATGGTTTGTATTTGAAATTTTATCTCTAAAAAATTAATTTTTAATTGAACAAAATTATTCTGTTTGGAAACATAGATAGTTATCCACAAAAATTAAAAGTTTAAAAGTTATCCAGGATATGAATAGTTTTAAATCCATTTTTTCCTGTTTGGTACAAAATAGAACTCTGTTTTAATAAATTAGATTTATAAAAAATATCCTCAAAACAAGCTTAAATATCAAAATATGATAATTTATTTCAACTCTCACATTTTGATAGACACAACAAAATTACAACTAAATACAAATACAAATTAAACACCACATAAAACAAAACTTAGAATCTAATAAAATTATTAAATAAACATCGAGGAAAAAAAATTCACACCAAAACAGCAATCCGAATGAAATCATAGAAATCTTCTCTATGAATATGCAGCAAAATTACTCGGCTACTACATAACACAAGCAGGACCGGCTCATTAATAAAGTGGACCATGTGCATATTATAAAAAAAAATTCTAATTTTAGGCATAAACAAATTTTTTTTATAAAGAACCCTTAAATATTTACAAATAAAACCTTCAAACATGACAAAATTTTGCAAAAATCAGGTGGTCACTGTGCATTTGCACTTTCAGCACTTACCTAGAGCCGGGCCTGGACACAAGATACAAATGAAAAATATGTGAAAATCATAATAAATCAAGACTTGGATATGTATGTTATATTATCATATTTATCTACACTTGAAGACTTATTACTTAAAAATTGGAAACAAAAATATTTAAGAATTAGAAACATATTTTACAAAATAATGAGGATTAGAATCGTGGAAATAATACTAAAAATAAAACAAAAAAATATAAAACGAAAAAACACAATATTACTCGAGGAAGACAAGAGCCACGAACCTAAAATTCGGTGCAAATAGCTCCATCCCAAAGCACAATATCTAATTCTAAGTAAGGATAAACCCAACATCCGCCACATATGCTTCAAAACCGAACTCGCAACCTCCTTCCGCAATAACTCTAAAACAAAACAACTCATTTAGTGTATTTTTATCTCTTTGGTGCATTCATTATGTTTTAATGTAACTACTTCAAAGATGGACTTTGCGACATCAATTAACATATAATTAATACACTCTAATTGATATAAATTAAAATAAAAATGCATTATTAGAGATTCCTAATACTTTCTACTATAAAAACGCAAAATAACAAACTTTAAAAAAAATTAATTACATAAATTGACAACAAACGTAAAAGATAAAAAATGTACGAACACCTTCTATTTTTATAAGAAAAAACAATATTGAAAATAATATATGTGAAGTATTAAACTATCAAAAACAAAATATATAATGAAAAAAAGTTAACACGTCCGCGCGTAGCTCGGATCACATTCTAGTTAAAAATAAAACTAGTAAGAATTAAAACACGATTTCAAACCCTAATGTGCTCTTAGCAAAAAAAAAAAAAAACCCAATGTGCATCTTTATTTCCTTATCCAAGAAACTAGTCTATAATTAGTGTAAACCCAACTCTCTGTTTGCCACTACATGATGTGTCTATAGAGGCTTCAGTTTTATGGACATTCTACCGCCGCATGTAACGTGTTAATTAAGTTAATAATCTTTCCAACAACGCACTACAAACAATCGGCACACACATGACATGTTGGCCGCGACGTGCGCGCCCGTGGTGGTTATCGAGTACCCAATTCGTATATCCTTGTATTGAATTTGCAATTGCAAACATTACATTTATTTATAATTGCATCATGAGTGCTTTAGGGTTTATATGCCGTTGAGTCTAATCTCAAAAGATATCTGCAATGTCTTGATCATATTGCAAATATAAGACAGTAAGTGATGTTACGTGCACGGTGCACGTACGCATGTACGCTACGTGTACCACTAATACACCTGCCACATGGCCTTTTCTTTCATACGTTTTTGCAGTCGGGGAGAGAGAGAGAGAGATAGAGAGTTCCTTTGTCGTTATTACCATATGAAATGGTTGATTACATAATAAGAAAATGAAGTCATAAAACGGGAAATAACAGCAGAATACTTTTTATTTAGCTGAAAAGCTGGCAACTTTGATTAGTCGTACATCTCTATAGCCTCTTTTACACGGCAGTCGATATACTGCAACATTCGAACAACCAAAACAAATATGTATCATGATGACATTGGAAACTATAGAAACTCCAAATGGATTTATTCGTACAACAATTAAAAAATATAATTACTCCATTCTTCTAATTATCCACATGTTTAAATGAATTGTCAAGATATTTTCTATGAAAAAAAAAGATTTAAAAGTTATTTACATATTCCCAAAAGAAACAGAAAAATCTAATATAAAACAAAAAAAAACAAGATATGGAGACGTACTTGTCACAATTGGTGCTGAAACTAATGGGGTAGGGAACTGAAACACCACAAGTGGTAGGGAGTGCGGCCACAAGGCCGGTATTGAGGCCATTGATTTCCTTAGCGGCTGATTTAAGGCATTCGCATACTTGTCGGCGGTCCGGTGTGGTCTGAGCCATTTGGTTCAATGATTGGACTCCCACGCAACAGTCTGATGGCAATGGACCACTGTTGGTCAAGTAGCTCACGCACTGTGCCAGTGTGCTCGTCACTGTCCCACACGTTATGTGTGACTCTGATGGGGCTGCCATGTAGACCGTAAGGACGAGGAGGCATGTGATGATCTTTGGAGCAAACGCCATTTTTGTTTTTTTTTTAATTGTTTTGAATGAATTTTGTTGAGATCGTCGGTGCGGTTTTTATAATTGGGAAAGCTCATGAATGTCATGCGTACCCGTTAATTATGCTTAGTTTCTCATGCATGCAAATTTAATGAATAACAAGAATTACTATTAAACATTAATAATACACATATTCCAATGTAAATACACTGCTTTCCCGATCTTCGTTTAATTGAGTTTCAAGAAGATGTATGTAACATCAGAAATCTAGATTAATTAATCCGGAATAAAAAAGATATTTCGACTTAATTGGTTTGACTAAAAGAAATTAAATACATATTTCGACAAATTATAAATTAGAAATTTTACCTCATCATCATTAAACAAGGGGAGGAAACCATTTATTTTTTAAAAAAATATCTCTATAATATTATTTAAGAATACATTTTTGAAAATGAACTTTGTAACTTATTAAATGAAATGTCATTACAAATAATAAAGAATAATTGAAATGGAAAATGATATAATTGTCTTTTACAATTCGTTATAAGAATATGAAAAATTAATATATAATTTGCATTAAATATGTTATCTACTATATACTTTTAAATAATAATCAATCCATATATATTCAAAGAAAAAAAATCTATTCGAAATTTTGATATATTTTTTACTATAGTTTATTATATTTTTATTTGAATTTATATCAAAATAAAAACTAAAAATTATTTTACTAATTTTATAAAAAGTTAGACACAAGAAAATTGTTTTTTAAGAGTTCGTGAACTAACCACAAAACTAGAGTCATTAAACGGTGCATAATAGAGTTATGTTTTCAAAATTATAGGTTTTACGGGTTAACCCGAATAATAATTTAGTCAACTGCAAAACGGGTTAAATAGATAAATTATTCCGTTTGACAACTCTATCTATAATCATGAGTTAGACATATAATAATATGTATAATCATATATTTAATCATGAATTAAACATATTATAAAATTTAAATAAAATATTTTTTTTTTAAATTTTAAAATAATTTATTATAAAAAAAATTATCCCGCGCTATAGCGTGGATTAAATCCTAGTAAAATAATGATTTGCTACGGCCTAATTTATTTATTTGGACATGTCAAACAAAGTGGCCAAGCACAAATTATGAGGCCACTCGTACGAGTCCAAGAGAGTAACAAGATCTTGGACATGTGGACCGAATATGATGATCAAGTGGTACTTCAAGTAAATAAAGAAAACGAGACAAAATGGAAATGGTCCAAGTAAAAATTAATGGAGCAAAACATCAAATGGTAAAGAGTTGGAGACATCAAAGAAAATGACAAGAGACAAGGATGGAAAACAAATAGGCGGGCAAAGAGATTTGGATCTCTACAGAAACAAGGACTCTTAAGGTCTATACCGTCACACGGACTTGGATAAATTAATCTTGGAATAACTCGACAAGTCGTAGGCAAACTATATGCATTATTATGTTTGCAGAGTGTGAATAACTTTACAAGGATTGCATCTCGTTTACGAGTCGATCGAGTCCCTTGTGTTGTAGAGATCAGCTGTTGTTTTGTATATATATATATTTTTTTTTGTCAACAAAACCCGGTACATTTGGTCAAGTTAAAACGATATGGTGATTGCCTGTAGAAGCATTCCATACTAGTTCGGTCTGACTTATATGAAAAAAGATATAGTTTCGTGTTCGCGCCGTTTTTGCGAGAACTGTGTTTTTTATATATATATAGGACGATCTTTTCGCAAACTCAAAATTTGAGGATGCTTTCAACTTTTTAAGTTTTGAATAAATTTGGATCTTCTTTAGATAGCTAACTCGTTTAAGACAGTTATTAGTATCTTACTTAAGTCAATTGGTAATAATAATTGTCTTAAACGAGCTTAGTGTCGGTCTTAGTTCACTATGTATACGGTGCAAAAGAAGCAATGCATTAAAAGCAGAACGTGGCAAAGTACAGAATGGCAAGAAAACGGAAACAATACATATCGTAATTCCATAATATCATTAGAGTATTACATAACACAAACGACCAATTAAATGGACCGTCGTCATACATAAAGAAGAAAGACATGAAAACACAAATTCTAAAAACAACATATAACAGTAAAAGGACTACACTCTTATAACCGCGAGTGACATCTTATTTTTAATACTCTCTCATCGACTATCTATATGAAAACCCTTCAACGTATATCCTCTCATATGCTCACCTGATGCTGCAACCAACCAAATACATCAATTAAAGATTATATGGTTAACAACACTATATTAAGATCAAAATAAAGACTAGCTAGAGCTTGTAGTCAAGTGTTGCCGATACTAGGCCTGGGCATTCGGGTATTCGGTTCGGTTCCGAGTAGGAACCGATCGGGTCCGGGTCTTTCGGGTATAAGGATTTTATACCCATATAGGAACCGATTGTGTTACGGTTCGGTTTCGGTTCGGTTCCAATCGGTTCCGGATCGGTTCGGGTCTTAATTTACATATCCGAAAAAAACCGAAAAAAATCGGGTTGAAATCGGTTCTGGTTTTTTTGGACCCGAATAATCTATAATATACCCGAAATCATGAAATTACCCGAAATGGAAGAAAAATATCCGAAAATGAAAACAAATATCCGAACCTAAAACAATTTTAAAAACCAGAAACATTGTTTCATTGTCCTCACAAACACAAAACTACTTCAAAGTTGAAAGTTTGACATAAAGAAAGATAAAGTAGAAAGTAGACAGATACAAGTTCATGAAACTTATGAAAAATGAAACATGAAGTAGAGATTAGAGAGTAGAAAGTAGAAACCATATGAAACTCATGTTTGAAACTTGGATCTCTCTCTCATATCTTCAAGACCTAATACATAAACAAAATATAGAGCAGCAAATCAACAAATGTCAATTTCAGATTCAATAACAATTTCAAATTCAATACGAAAACATAACAATTACCTTATAGCAGATTCAATAACACTTTCACTTCTCAGGTTCCTTGCAAGTTGAATTCAGGTTCAAACTCTATAGAAAAATGAAAGAATATAAGGTTACAAATCAAAATTATAAACCAGAATTAAAACAGAGTTCAAATGAAAGAAATTACGATTACCTCTCATAAGATCATCTTGCAACTCTACATCCGCAAGCATTTGTTCAACTGTTATCACACCTTTTTCATTGATATGAATCTCACATTTTAACCACTGCTCGGTGCACATTAACACTTCAATCATGTAGTGTGTCAAACAGCTCCTATATGGGTCTAATACTCTCCCACTAGTGCTAAATGCCGATTCTGATGCTACTGAAGACACTTGCATTGCAAGTATATCCCTAGCTATTAGTGATAGAACCGGATACTTTGGACTGTTTTTCCTCCACCAAGATAACACATCGTACTCTGAACCCTTCATAAGTTTTGGTTTCTCCACACTCTCTTTCAAATATAAATCCAACTCATTCGTTGAATCTTCAGTTCCTGTTTCTTCCACAAGCTCTTCGTAGAGGTTATCCATTCTTTGATAACCAATACCATTACTCAGAACCGTTCTCTCAAAGATGTCACCTCTAACTTGCTCTTGAGACTGAGAAGATATTCCTTGGGACTGAGAAGATGCTCCTTGCGACCCACCACTAACAGTTTTATTCACTAAGCTATTGTACTCATCAAACAAACGCTTCAACATTAGCTCCACTGAATCATAAAGATGAATAGCCTCGTGACTACCTTTACCATAAAGCTCATCAAAACAGAGCTGAGCAAACTTCATCTTCTTCCTTGGGTCAAAAACACTTGCTACTATCAAAAGCTTGTTCATTTCAACCTTATCCCCAAACGGATTCCAATACTTTTCTAATTTCACAATCATAGCTTCAGCTTTGCTCATCAATTCTACATCAGGACCTGGACTCTTACTTAGTGCACTAATGTTTGTAGTAATGGTGACTATCTCATTGTATATTTTATGTGCAGCCACAGAAGTTGAAGCTGAAAGAATCAATGTGGAATTGTAAAATATGATAAGGAACTGAACCAACCTGTTTACAGCTTCCCAATCACTCGTAGATGGTGGTCCAAGTCTCTTTTTCCCATCCACAACTTCCATAAAGTAGTCGTTATACGGCTTATCTTCAGCTTCCATCTTCTCAAATGCTAATCTGAACTTCATTGCTTGTTCTAGCATGAGATAAGTGGAATTCCATCTGGTCTTGATATCTAAAGGTAGGCTTCCTCTTGTCATCTTTCCTGTTTCTACACGAAACTCAAATGACTTGACTCTGTTTGTTGAAGACCTCACATAGGTAATACCGTTACGAATAGCAGCCACACTCTTATCTATCTCCTGCAAACCATCCTTCACAATCAAGTTTAGTATATGACTGGCACACCTTAAATGCATAAACTCTCCTTTGAGAACCAATGCATCTTCTCCATTTTGCTTGAATGCTTCCTTGAATCTCCTCATAGCTGAACTGTTAGCTGTGGCATTATCTACGGTGATGCAGAAGACTCTCTTGATGTCCCACTCTGCTAAACACTCAAGTAAAACATTACAAATTGTTTCACCTTTATGATCAGACACATTCTTGAAACCTATTATCAACTTCCTTAAACGCCAACTAGCATCAATATAATGAGCTGTTATTACCATATAACTAGCTCCAGTATGTGGAGCAACCCATATATCCGTTGTCAATGACAACCTCTGCTTGTTCTGCCCAAGAATCCTCTTCATAGATGCTTTCTTTGTAACATACATCTCCACAATATCTCTTGTGGCTGTTCTCCGAGAATGAGGACTATACAGTTGAACTTTTGTGGTGAAATGTTTCCAAGCTAAACTCTCTATGAAAGCTAATGGCAATTCTGCTAAAACTAGCATCTCATTTGCAGCTTCCCTACACACCAGTTCAGAGACCTTACCTAAACCCAGATTCCCAACATCACCAGTAGGAGTTAGAACAGTTTGATTACTCTCTTTGTGAGCAGCTTTCCATGACTCGTATGACTTGCAACCAAAATTGATATGTTTCTTCAGATTGGATGTGCCAGACTTTGTTGGACAACACATTTCTTTACCACAATAATGACAATTACATTTGTCATAATTGTCTTTGTGTCTGCTGTAGTGTTCCCAAACCCAAGACCTTGTCTTCTTCCTTGTCTTAGAACCAGAACCACTCACTCCTGCAGTTTCTTTCCTCTTGCCCTTTTTTCCAGTTCCAGGACTTGATATTTCAACATCATCATCTGTTCCATCAAGTTCATTATCTTCATCCATTGGAACATCAATGTTTTGTGGTGGCTGCTCAGAAGATGCCATCTAGTGGCGGAGATGAAATCATCAGATTACAAAATGAGAGAGCTACCGAGAACATGATTCATGAAGGCATGAACACAGAAACAAGATCGAACAAAGATTGATGCTTCAATTACAGAAATAAAAAATACATTTGTAAGAATTAAGAAAGACTGAAAGAGAGTAGTACCTACCTCCGATTTGTTTCTCGAAGTGGCTGAAGCTAGGGATTCCAGTTTGTATTTGGGGATTTTGTTCTTCACTTGTTAAAGCCTTAATGGAGAAGAAGATCTAATCTAGCCCCTCAATCGTCGAATGGAGTTGAATCGACAAAAGTCAAAAGGTAAGTAAGCTAATACTAACTAAACCTACGTAAGTACGTATAGTATAAGTGATTTTGGTTCGGGTATTCGGGTACCCTATCGGGTATCAGGTAAGACCCGGAACCGAACCGATACCCACGGGTCTCAGGTTTAGGACCCATCGGGTAAAATGGCCAGATCCGAACCCGATCCGAACCGGGTATATCGGGTCGGTTCCGGTTCGGGTTTTCGGATCCGGGTAAAATGCCCATGCCTAGCCGATACGTTATATTCCAAATTTCAACTGGAGATCAGTGTGCATGTGTGAGTGCGTAGACGGGGAAAAAAAACATCAAGTAAACTGAAATAAATAGAATGAGACTTGAGAGAGGATTACTTGTTACAGTTGGTTCTGGCGCTGATGGGGTAAGAGATCCTAACACGGCAAGCTCCGGGGAGACGAGCAGCACGGCCAGGGTTAAGTCGTGAACCTAAGGCTCTAGCTGCTCCCTGGATGCAGCGGCATGCTTGTTGGCGGTCACGGGTGGTCCGAGCCATGCTGCTGAGCCTCTGAACGCCAGAACAACATCCTCGAGGAATGAAACCACCTCGGGTAAGGAAGTTAACGCATTGGCCCAAGTTGCTGGCGACTGCGCCGCACGAGATTGCTGCCTCGGACGCCATTGGAGCGGACACTAACATGCACACAATCACCAACGTTGACAACTTTAAGAGCCCCTCCATATATATATATATATATATCTTTGTATTTCTCTTTTGCTTAATATTAAGTAATGGGTTTGGATGATGAAGAGAGCTAATAGAGTTTGTGTTTATATAGAGACTAGAGAGAGAGGCAAGAGGGCAAATGCATCGAAAGTGTGAGAAGACGGTGTGGGGTTAGTTGGTTGTTGGTTTCATTGAATGCATTGCTTCATATTTATGTTTCTCTTCTCTCATCTTTGGTTTTTATATTTAATAAATCTTATTAAGCCAGTTACTACGTTCTCTCCGTTTTTTTGCAGATCTGATCAGATCTATATAGTAGATCAAAAAGTGTAGTTCATTCTTGTATGCGCATAAAAGACCAATCATTGCTCATTTGCTCTACAATTTACCGACTTGTCAACGTTGGTATATGGTATTAAAATGAAGGTAAAACTGCAAGAAAAGAAACATAATTTTAATAAAAGTGTCACCTAAAACATTAATTAAAATTTGAGTATATATTTAAAACTCAACATATTCTAAGTTTCTAACTAACGACGTTAAATCTCAAACGGAACAAAACGTATCTAGTATCACTCAGTCAAACGATTGTGTTCTTAATTTTAAGGAAATTTTGGAACAAAAAATCAGAAATCATTTTACTCCCATTTTCGAATATCGATTATGGATATTAGGGGTGGGCATTTCAGGTTCCGTTCGGTTGATTCGGGTTAAATAAAATTCTAGCCGAACTCAACCAAAATAAGTTTGGTTCGGTTTGGTTTGGTTCGGTTGTAATTTGGTTGGTTTTAGTTCGGTTTGGTTTGGTTCGGTTGTAATTTGGTTGGTTTTAGTTCGGCTTTACAAAAATCAATTTATAAAAAACAAGAATCCTAACAAAACGTAAACAAAACGAAGCCATACAAAAAATCATTCCCTAAAATTCTAAAACCAAACTAAAATTATTTCGTTTAATCAAAATAAAAAATGAAAAAATTCATGGCTTCGTTTCTCCCATGCCACTAAAATGAACCCGCAAAAAAATCTATAATTTAAATATAAATTAATTATACAAGCCAATGTTTATTCATCTCTTATATGAACCGACCATATGTGTTTATATTTATAATATTTTTAGCTAATTAACAAAAAATCACATTGGTTTATCGGTTTAGTTCGGTTCGGATTGAGAAAAACTTCAACCGATTATAAAATATGGTTTGATTTAAGTCGGTTTAAATTCGGTTAGTTCAGTTTGATTTGGTTCGATTCGGTTTTTTTGCGCACCCTAATGGATATCCTAGCCATGGAAACGAAAACTCTGGTAAACCTCATCATCGTACCAACACCACCATCAACAATGCCATTGTTCCGGAAACCGAAGCAGTAACGTGTCATTTGCCTCGTTTTAGTACTTCTGTTTGGCCAAAAGATCTACAAATTACTCGTGTTGATTCTCTTCCAAAATTTGGTTTAAGGACGGTTTTGCTTTCGACTATTCAATTTTGATCAAATCTTTCTTTTTCTGGGAATTTTTTTTCTTTTTCCAATTCCAAGCATCTAAAACAGCAGCAGCAACATACATATACTTGACTATGACTCTCACTCCACCTTCCCAATTTCTCCAGCAATCGAGCTGCTTTCCACAACCGTCTCTCTTACAAACCTACACCAATATTTTCAAGAATTAGGCTCAAGAAAGAAAGATATATACGTTTGACTTAGAGAGAGGACAGGAACGTCATTTTAATTACCTCGCCAGCTTCTCTCGTGAAGATTGTAAGACGTAAATGGAGAGTACGAATGAGAATGTGAGAGCTGATTCATAATAATACATTAAGTGTATGAGCTTATTTCCCCTTAACTAATAAATCAATTAGCAAGAAGAAAAAAAGGACTTACCTGAGCCAAAGAGGACATAAAATCCTGAGGATACATCAATCTCTGACTGCTCTTTCCTGCATCATACTAATTCGTCTCAGCAACATATCAGTAATTACGTGATGTTCATTAAGCTTTATAACTCAATCGTTCACACAAGCTTATGCTAGTAAGGAGAGAGGAGAAAAAAAGCTAAAAGAGGTCAGCACAATTAGCCTACCATGTGTATCTAACAAGAACATGTTTTGGCCAGTGTTGAATATCCCAGAACTGTTTACGGATCTCCGGGTGTGTATTCAAATCTGTTCATGGGTAAAAATCTCAGCTCAGAAAAACTGCTGATGTTTACTTTCAATATTTGAAGCAGAATTGCAAATTTTACAAATCAGAGCATCGAAAGTAATAATCAAAGCCATTATTAACATAACCATGGTTCAGGCAACTTGTACGAAATAAAGAAATCATGGAAGCATAGAAGACCATGAAAATGTAAATTTAATGTAGTAATGCCACCAGAAAGATGGACTGTATCAGCCTGAACATATCTGGTTAGACCAGATTAGTAGTGCAGACAGAATTCGCGTATATGCTCAGAAGACAGAGGGTAATAAAGAGACACCTAAATCAGGACAAGATATAGCTAGATAAGGAGTATTACGTACAGCTATGAGGCATATCGATAACTTGAGCTGTGACTCCCAGCAGATCTCCTCCAGAATATCTCTGTGCAAACGAAAAAAAATCAAGCCACACCGAAATGACTCAAAACCAATGCTAAGCATACCAAAGTGACTAATCAGTCAAAGCTTATAAAACGACTCAAAATCAATGCTAAACATACCAAATTTACATCAATCATCGGAACTTCTGAGCTCTTACGGTTAATCACCAAAAGCCAGTGAATTAGGAATTTCTCACTTCCAACTTGGAATTTTCTGCACGTAAAATCATATCCGTAACCACACATCAGACACCAAATCAGCATATGACTAATATACAAACAAGGAAAAGATGTGGCCAAAAATCAGCATGGTACTCCATGTTCAGCGCAGAGAAGACATCAGAAGAACACAATCTGCAGCAAGAAAGAGCTAAAAACACCATACAAAATGGCTCCTACTCTGAATAAAAAACAGATGAGATGTGACGAATCATCACTCTTATCTTCATCAATTCCTATCTGAGCAGCAACAACACAAATTGGTAAGTGCTATCTAATAGCTAGCAAAACCAGTGATTAACTTGGCAAATAAACTAAAGACACAGCAATCTCAATCTCAATCCAAAGCACCAAAAACAAAATCAATTCTCACATCTTATACGGATCGGTTCCCGTGTAGCCAATTGGTTTCGCTATGGGGATCAACACCTAAAAAATAAAAAAGAAGAGAAATTCAATCTAATTTCCAGAAAAACTATCGTAACCTAATATACACAATACCTCGCGATTAACGGCGAAGATCGGGCAGTGCTTTCCGATCACATCATGCCAAGTGGTTCTCGACTGCCATGGAATCAACAGATCCTTAGAACCCATCAAATTAGAAAGAAATTTCAGCTATATGTAAAGAAGGGATACGAACAGAGTGATACTGCCCCATCTTGCTCATCCGGACGATATCTCCTGCTCGGTAAGCGCTGGAGAGAGCGGGAAATGATAGTGATATCAGAACTAAGGCTTGAATAAACGCATTCGACGGTCGCGACCCTGCCACCGCAACCATGCCGGCCATAACTTGCTTCTTCGCCGAAGTTTCTCCGCGAAATTTGCCGGTGGTTTTCTTCGCCTGGGAATTCAGAACTGAAGCGGAGAAAACTCTTCTTTACACTATTATTGGGCCACAAACATTAGCCCAACTTCTAAGTTGCCCAACTTAATATGTTGACTCAGTTTTTGACCAGCCGAGTGCATTTTTACTAGGTTGTGCAAAATATCCGTAAAATAGTTTCCATGGATTACCGAGTGGTTCTGAGCCGAAACCCGTAATCTTCTAGGCCTGGAACCACAATATGTAATATTAGTTCCATCCTAAATGTCACTCAATCATGTGATATCTAAGATTTGTCTATGGTACTTTTTCAGCCAAACTAATGATACTTGGTTGTGTATAAAGAATCTGCTCTTGTTGTACAAACTTTGGAGATGATACAAAGTTGTACAAACAAATAAAAACACACTTATTCTTCATACTGTCAGTCTCATAAACTAATTAGTTTGTTTGACAATTAACATATAAGTTTCAATTTTCAGATTGATGATGCAATAACTTTCAAAGTTGTCGGAGGTTTAACGCTAGAACAACCCCTTATTTCACCCTTTATCGATATTGTGGTTAGCACTATCTCATTTATAAGAATTGCTTGCGTGTGTTTTACCCCTTTGATTTGTTCATTGCATCATATTACTTAGATAGATGTTCAAAGATATTAATATGATAACACCACTGAAAACGTTTTCGTTGTAATGTTGTAGGTGGGAGGAACTGATACAGTCATGGGACATCCTAAAGAACTCACGAAAAAGTCTATCACGATGTGTTGTAGCTTGAGCCTTTTGATTCTGTAGCAAGGCTAGACTAAAAAAAACGCTAAGGATGGCCGAAAACGATAGTCCGGAATGTCAACTAAACCGTGATCACCTTGATCACGAGAATTATCGTGATTAGATTGAAAAACTCTTGAGATTTTTAATTTTTTTTTTTCGTTTGGGTTTGATTCTCTAGTCAATCATTTATTTGTAAGTGGGTAAAACTGTAATGATATAAATTGTTTCAGAGATATCATTACAGTTTGTTCATCGTGTATAATATTTTCTAACAATTGGATCATCCAATACAAATATGTATTTTCAAAATTATGAGTCATTCTGAAAATGATTATAAACACATTTTTTTTTTGTTTTCCAAATACCGAATCACCTCGCAATATAAACAAAATTTCTCTAAATTTCATAAGTTCGAACTCAACTAACCCTAAATTTGAATTTCTCTCACGATCTTATCACAAAAAAAAAATCAAAAGTTGTCCAAACATTTCTTAAATATACATGATTCTTTAAAACATTCAATAAATCTCTTAATAATTAACCAACTATATTTGAATCAAAGACAGTAGTAACTCCCGAATCACTAATCAAACTCAAATGATGTCTTAAGAAATTAAATTCATTTTATGCTGGTCACTCTTTGTAAATACAGCATGTTTAAGAAGAAAGAAAAAAAGTATATGCAAAGAGCGACATAAAAAAGTGTTTCGAAGATGCAAAAGAAGACAAAAAGTAAGACAAATGTTTGTTCTCGTTATTTATCCTCTTATTGATTGCAGTCAAAAAAAAAGAAGAAGAAAAAAAGAGAAAGAACATCAATACACAAAATCGGTCCTTAACAGTAATCACTTGGGATCCTTGAAAACCTAGAAGAAAACCCACCTCTTCCCTTTTCCCCTGATATCGCTTTTCTCCTTCTCGATTCTTTTTTGCTTCTTCTACTCGCTTCTTCGTTTTTGCCGTCGCCGAACTCAATCGGATTCAATCTCGGGCCGTACTTAACACCGAACTGATTCCTCCGTTTGATCAATCGATTTTTTTTTTTTTTTTTTTTTTGGTTAGTTTTAGGTCTTTCCTCTTTCATGGCCGCGGATCTCGATGATTGGTCTGTATTGGAAGAGAGTTCGTCCTCATTTTCACCGCTTCCGCCGCCTCGGTCCCCGTCGAATCAGTCGGAGTTCTGGAAGAGAGTGGAGGAAGCCACCCGTGAAATTATAGAGCAGGTCCATCCAACACTTGTGTCCGAGGATCGAAGAAGAGATGTGATTGATTTTATGCAAAGACTATTCAAAATGACACTTGGATGCGAGGTTAATTTCTTTTTGAAACATTCTGTGTTATGTGGCTATACATTGGCTTTTGTTTGCATTATCATCTGGGAAAAAAAAATAACTAAGACGTGCTTTAAATGTTGGAACCTGCTTGAATCTGCTATATATTTTAGATGCTGGCTTAAAATTTTAATGCTTTAATCCGAGTGCAGTGCCATAGCAATATTCATGTAGTATTCTGTTTTGTTGTTCTTAAGTTGATGACTTTCCTTGTAAGATGTTTTCATCTATTTGTTATTTACTGTTTCGAAGTGGTGTGATTTCTCACACCTTACTATTGCTGGCTGAAGATTCTTCGACGTTGTGGCTGATCATTTTAATTGATTATGGATGTGATTTCCAGAGTTGTGATTTTTTTTATTGGTATGTGTCTTTCAGGTACATTCTTTTGGATCAGTCCCATTGAAAACGTATCTTCCTGATGGAGACATTGATCTCACAGCTTTTGGTGGACCGTGTCACGAGGAAGAACTGGCCCTTAAAGTTTTCTCTGTACTGGAGAGGGAGGAACATAATGGGGGTGCCCAGTTTATGGTTAAGGATGTGCAGTTAATACGGGCTGAGGTTTGTTTATCCAATCTCTATGTTATTCAATATTTATACTTAAAAAATCCACAAACTAGCTTCTGCCGTGAGTATTCCAAGTGTGTATATGGTGTTTTTGGATGCGTATCATGTTGTTTGTTATCTACTCAAGTACCAAACTTTCTTTTCTGTTGCAGGTAAAGCTTGTTAAATGTCTGGTGCAAAACATTGTGGTTGATATCTCTTTCAATCAGCTCGGTGGTATATGTACTCTGTGCTTTCTCGAGAAGGTAATCTGTCCTCTTCAGTATGACCATGCTGTGTCAAACAAATTTAACTAACCTGTTTAAAAGGTAAATACAGTTTAAGGCTTATTTTACCTGTTCGATATATGTACAGCAGAAATTGAATGTCACTAATCTATCATAATGACATTGTTTTCACCCAACTGCATGTGGGGTTTTCTGTTAACTAAATAGATTTTCCTGAATATTGAATATTGCTCGCCATATCACATTCAATAACATGTTTGAAGCGCATTTGCGTAGAACAGTATTCGTATTAGCAATTGTAGAAGGCAAAGATTTACGTCTGGCAGATTGACGTTAATGATTTGATTACGCAGATTGATCACCTCATTGGAAAGGACCATCTCTTCAAGCGAAGTATCATACTCATCAAAGCTTGGTGCTACTATGAGAGCCGTATTCTCGGGGCTCTACATGGATTGATCTCAACATATGCTCTGGAGACGTTGGTCTTATATATCTTCCATCTCTTCCACTCATCGTTGGATGGTCCACTAGCAGTAAGAGTCTTTGGCAATTTTGAGGGATACATCATATGATTTAGTCTCATCTTGATTTACTGAGCTTTTGTTTTTCCATAGGTTTTATACAAATTCTTGGACTACTTCAGCAAGTTTGACTGGGATAACTATTGCATTAGCCTGAGTGGTCCCGTCTGCCTTTCCTCTCTACCAGAAATCTTTGGTAAGCATTTTATCAAGTTTATGTAACACTGAGATTTTTTGTGATTTCAGTGTCTACATTTCTTTGATTTCTGTAGTTGAGACTCCGGAAAATGGTGGGCAAGATCTACTGCTGACCAGTGAGTTCCTCAAGGAATGTTTGGAGATGTACTCTGTACCTTCACGAGGATTTGAGACAAACCCACGTGTGTTTCCATCAAAGCATCTTAATATAGTTGATCCGCTTAAAGAAAATAACAATCTTGGTCGCAGCGTGAGCAAAGGTTGTCTGCTTTGCTTTTCTCCAACCATCGGAATTTTTTGTTTTTCTGCTGTTATCTCTCTCCTTATGGATTTCTATTGTTTGAGTAGGCTTAAGACAGTGGCTTCTGACCTTTCCTTGTCCAGAGTTTTAGTGTTATATATGGTTTTTCTGAAAATCTTGGATTAGGGTGGGTAGATTTTAAGTGCAGCTAAAATTCAGGTTGTGATATTCTGGAATGTCTTTTCACCCTGCAATCGAAGAAATGTTTAAACTTGAGATAACCTTTAAACTTAGTATGTTCTGTCCATGGAGTTTATGGTCTACACACTCCCTGTTTTGGTAAATTTTTAAAGCGCATGGGTATTACTTTCTCTTACACAGGTAACTTCTATCGCATACGAAATGCATTCACATATGGTGCTCGGAAGCTTGGGCAAATCATTTTGCAGTCAGAAGAAGACATAAGTTTTGAGCTTCGTAAGTTCTTCTCTAACATGCTACACAGGCATGGGAGTGGCCAGAGGCCCGATGTCCTTGATGTTGTTCCATTTGTAAGGTACAACAGGTACAGTGCCATATCGCCTTCTTCCACTGCCAACCATTTCCAAGAAGATCAAATGGTTTACGAATCGGAATCTCCCAGTTCATCTGGTGCTGCTAGAAATGGTAGGCATGACCAGGAAGACTCGTTGTATGCAGGAGCCAATGTATCGAGTACAGCGGGGCTTGATTTAAGCGGATCACCTGGTGAAACATCACCTGGTGAAACAGCCCCATCAGTTTCAGAGGAACGATTTGCAGGAGACGCAAAAGACTTGGCTACTGTGAGGATCCAAAAGCTTGAGATTTCTGATGATGCAATGAAATCTATGTGCGTTAGTGATAAGGAAAGTGTCTCTCCTTCGAATGGTAAGCATCATTCTCTCCATCAGATCAGAAATGGAGAAGTATTAAATGGAAACGGGGTGGAGAAACTGCAAGAGAATTCCTGCCTTGTTGATTCTAGAAGAGTTAAAGAGTCACATAGTAATGAGAACAAGAACGAGCATGTTGGTCATGAAGACCTGCCGTTTACAGGTTCTGTACACCATACTTCACTCATGAACCCAGTAACTTGGCCACAGGAGAACATGCATCTCCATTACTCAGGTCACTGTATTTCTGGCACTCCAAATTTGCTGTCTGACCTCACAGGGGATTACGACAGTCAGCTTAACAGTTTGCGATATGGGCGCTGGTGGTTTGATTATGTCCAAAACGGTCCCCTGTCTCCACTACCTCCTGGGCTATCTCAGCTTCCGAACAACAATTCATGGGAAGTAATTCGGCATGCATTGCCATTCAGACGGAATGCGTCTGGCCCAGTAAACGCCAATGGAGTTGTTCCGAGACAAGTTTTCTTTCATGTGAACCCTCAGATGATTCCAGGTGCTAATTTTGGTATCGAGGAATTGCCTAAGCATCGAGGAACTGGAACATACTTCCCCAATGCGGTATTTACTTATACTCCTCTCTCACATATCTTACTGATACTCTGTAAAAACTTGTGACCTCTCAATGGCCAAGTTTCTTAACGTCTCTTTTATGCAGAACCATTACTCCCCAAGAGGAAGAAACTCACACCAAGCTAGGTCGCCACGTAACAACGGCCGAAGCATGGCACACTTGCACTCGGAAATGAATTTTCATGACAGAAACACCCGTGAGCGACAGCATCATCATCATCATCCCAACCAAACGAATGGTTTTTGTGATATGAGTCAAGCGGATTCACTTGAAAGCTTCTCCGATACCAATGGCTCTGCAAATCATCCATATGAGAAGGCTCCAGATTGTAGGTCTAAAGAGCCTCCACCAGCTGAACTACTCTCCCCTGCGGAGGGCAGCAAACAAGGTGATATAAGCAGTGGAGATAATTATAATCAGTCACATCGCCCAACATCTATACCCTCCTCCACACAGGAAGATCGGTACAGTATTTTCTCTTACCCTTAAAAAGTCATTGAATTATTACCATTTGATCATCAAAGCTACTTCACTGTGTCTAATTCATTATGGTGTGTACATGTAGAGTAACACCTACACAGTCATACCATTTGACGGATGATCACGAGTTCCCTCCTTTGTAGCTCATGATCTGGTCACAAACACATGCTCTTTAGACCGTTATAGGAACAGGTATAGCTTTCTAACTTGGTTTGTCTCCTAAGTTCTTTGTTTTTCCCCCCACAGAAGAAAAAAAAAAGAAAACGATGGAGCTGATTGTTTTGGGCTGTGTTTTTTTTTTGTATGTTATTTCTGCTGCTATAGAATTATCTATGTAACTTTATCAAAATCTCAAACTCTCTGGACAAAACCTTTGAAGAGCTTTGTATTTTCTACTTAGACAGGTTTGTGAGTGTATTATAGGATTTTGTTTTTGTTTTTGTTTTTTGTTTCAACATCACTATTCTACATGGTTCTTCTTGTTTTCTGTTGATGCCCTTGAGTTGCATTTTTTCTTCTCAGTGGATGATGAAAAGTATCAAGATTTTGGTCATTATAAGTTGTGTAAACTGTATATTTGCTAAATAAAATCCCACCAAATTGGAGTGAATGTTTTTTTGTTCTTATTGCAACAAATTAAAAGTCTATAGATTTTGTTTGTTTGCGCTCTATAAAATATAAAATGAGAGATAAAAAACTAATTTAAATGTTATTGATTCAAATATGTTTGATTTATAATTTTAAAATTTATAATAAATTGAATAAATGATTGATAATTTATTAGAAAAAATAAAAGGTGTTTGAAAACATATTATAAAAATGTTTATGTTAATAGTATAGATAATCTTCAATAAATAAAAATAAATAATACTTTGTTTGACAATAGGTTCAATTTATTTTTAAAAATAAAAGGTGTTTGGAAACAAATTATAAAAATGTTTTTGTGTTAATAGTATAGATAATCTTTAATAAATAAAAATAAATAATACTGTATTTGATAACATGTTCATTTTATTTTAAAAAATAAAAAGGTGTTTGGAAACAAAATTTTAAAATATTTTTGTTTTAATAATAGAGATAATCTTCGAGGAAATAGTCAATGAGACAAAAGAAAATAAAAATGAAGACTGTGCCAATCAAATTACGCAATCATCGGTTACATATACATTACACTTAAACCACTCGTCTCTTTCAAATTTCTACAGACATCATACTTCACTTTAATCAAATCTCCTTTGACTTCTAATAAAGGGAGAGAACCAAAAAAAAAAAAGTTGAGCTAAAACAAATCCGATTCTTAATTTTTTTTTTTTTTTCCGAATCCGAATCATCGATGGTGCATCCGAAGCGTGGCCATAGGTTTTTCAAATTCAGAATTGTCTAAGTGCTCTCGCGAAATCCCACTGCTTTTGCTCTCTTCTCTTTCAAATTCTCTTGCTCTTTTGT
The DNA here is from genome assembly GCA_030161315.1 of Eutrema japonicum. NCBI lineage: Eukaryota > Viridiplantae > Streptophyta > Magnoliopsida > Brassicales > Brassicaceae > Eutrema > Eutrema japonicum. Next base: position 48,915,049 of record BSQW01000013.1, read on the forward strand.
TGTTTTGTTGTTTTTGTTTTTTCCAGTATTTTCCCGAGAAAACCCACGAATTTTCTTTCTTCACACCAACTTTTTCAACCACAGTCTCTTAAACTTTTCCCACCAAACTTGTCTTTAATTTTTCTTTATTTCTTTCTTTCTGGGTCTCCTTTTGAATGAAGGTCCGTAAGGGAAGAAGACAGATGATTGCGAAAGAGCACGAATACAAAACACGACGTCAAGGTGTTGTTGTAGAAATGGCTTGGGTTTTGCTCTGCGTTGATTATTCCAAGCTCTTTTGGTTGCTCTTCGGCGTCTTCACCTACGAGAATCACGAAGGGAAACCTAGGATTTTCTAGCACGCTTCTCTCCCGATCTCTTGTTTCTCCGTTTTTTTCTTCTTCTTCTTCTTGTTTCTCCCCGATTTCGATTTCGATTTTTTGTTTTTTTTTTTCGCTTTTGTAAAAATTTCCGCCGATTTGAGATTCTGATAGATCGCCATCATGTATATGGAGATTTCTTCGGCCGGAGCTTCCAATGAATCGACCCCTTACGTCGAGACTGATCCTTCCCGTCGCTATGGGCGTGTAAGTTGCTCTTTCTCTTACGGTTGATTTCTCAGCTGATTGGTAATTTGATCGGTCCTCATATTCGTGAGAAGCTCGTAATTGTGCCTAAATCTGGTTTTAGAGGTCACTTTGTGGTTTTCTCCTTTGATTGTTCCATTCAAATGTTGCCAAATCTTTTCAGTTTCTGGCATTGCTTTGGTTTTTCTGGAGATAAGCCTGATGAACATTGGCTTTGAAGATTTGCTTTTGATTACTAGGATTGCTCTTGAACATTAGGTTGGTTGATTCTCGGTTTGTTTCTAACTATGTGTTTGCATGCATTTGATTTGGTGAATCAATGGTGCGCAGTTTAGAGAAGTACTTGGCAGAGGAGCAATGAAGACGGTTTACAAAGCTTTTGACCAAGTTCTAGGAATGGAAGTCGCATGGAATCAGGTTAAGCTCAATGAGATCTTCCGATCACCTGAGCCTTTACAACGCCTCTACTCCGAGGTTCATCTCCTCAAGAATCTCAATCACGAATCTATTATCCGCTACTGCACATCTTGGATCGACGTCAACCGCAGAACATTCAACTTCATCACTGAGCTGTTCACATCAGGCACCCTTAGAGAGTAAGTAATGATAACCCTCTACCTCATGCGTTGTGCCAAACAACACTAGAGCCTCATGCTTTGTGCAGAATCCCTTAAGAGAACCTTGTGCCCTGTTTCTTAATGTTGCAGGTATCGGAGGAAGTATCAAAAGGTTGATATCCGGGCAATCAAGAGCTGGTCATGCCAGATCTTGAATGGGCTTGCTTACCTGCACGGACATGATCCTCCTGTCATTCACAGAGACCTCAAATGCGATAACATCTTTGTTAATGGTCACCTTGGGCAAGTCAAGATTGGTGACCTGGGCTTAGCAGCAATTCTCCGTGGATCACAACATGCGCACAGCGTCATAGGCATTCTCTCTATTTCTGTTTTCTCCATGTTCTTAAATAGATACTGGTAAGTTTCAGTATTAACCTCTACCTTTTACTTGAATTTACCATTAGGAACGCCTGAATTTATGGCACCAGAGCTATATGAAGAAGATTACAACGAGCTTGTGGACATTTATTCATTCGGAATGTGCGTCCTAGAAATGCTTACCGGTGAATATCCTTACAGTGAATGCTCCAACCCTGCACAAATATACAAGAAAGTTACGTCGGTAAGCAGAGGACCCTGAGGCTGAGGCTCATCTCAATCATCATCATTTTCAGGAAAAAATCTATTGATCTCCTAACTTTCTTTGATGCGGATTTGGTTCAGGGGAAGTTGCCTGAATCTTTCCATCGAATCCAAAGCACGGAGGCCCAACATTTTGTTGGTAAATGCCTGGAAACTGTTTCAAAGAGATTGTCTGCGAAGGAGCTCTTGGGGGACCCATTCCTCGCCACAACTGATGAGAGAGACTTAGCGCCTCTTTATAAATTGCCGCCACAACTGGCAATTCAGAATTTGGCTGCAAATGGAACGGTGGTAGAGCATCTGCCTTCAACGACTGATCCAACTAGAACGACAGATATGTCGATAACAGGAAGGATGAACTCAGAAGACCACACCATCTTTCTTCAAGTGCAGATTTCAGATGGGCATGGTACGTTTTAAAGCTCTACTTGCTAGAAATTTCTAGCCTGGTTTGTTTGGAACATGAATATTGTTGGGTAGCTAGAATCTTGCTCAGCTGAATCGGGCTGCGGGATCTGGGGCAGCTTTAGTATCAGCTGAGTATTGTAGGCAATATATGAAGTTTTTTTAACATTAGCTTCTGATTCTTGGGTTATGGACCTGAATGGGGAAACTTTGATGGCCAATTGATTTTAGAATCACCGATGGAAAATGTTGTGATGAACCTGTTTGGCTGTGTTGCAGGTCACATGAGGAACATTCACTTCCCGTTCAGTATTGTAAGCGACACACCTCTTGAAGTAGCTTTGGAGATGGTGAAAGAGCTTGATATCACTGATTGGGATCCTTGGGAGATCGCTGCAATGATAGAAAATGAGATATCTTTGCTCGTCCCAAACTGGAGAGCCCATGACTCTTCTCTCCCGCACCACAGCTTTGGTCATGAAGATGATGACGACAATGGCGAGGGAGGAGGAGGAAGAACACGCCCCTTCTCCTCTGCTTCTTCCTCTCACGACTCTTCTGTAGCAGTTAGAGACAACAACAACAACGGTTTGAGCAACGATATGATCCGAGGTAGCGATGGTGGCGGTAGTAGAAGCTCTAACGCTTGGTTGAATTCTTCAACATACCACTACTCTCCTGCCATAGATGAGGATGATGATCAAAGTCAGCAACAGAGGAGACGTGTAAGGCTACAGAAAATGAGATCGCTAGTGGACATGAGAACGCAAGTGCTGCACCGATCGCTCATGGAGTTGATCAACAGGCGGCGTGGGCGTGGTGGGCACACGAACGTGAACGAGCTACAGCATCAAACGTCCACTGATTTCTTGAGACGATCTTGAGAAAATGGATGAGAGCCTTTGTGAGTCTTTCATGTTAAAGACGGATCTTCATATTGGTATTAGCATTTTGCTTTAGTGATATTATATCAAATAATTGTTTAGTTAGAGTCCTTTGAATACATGAAATCCCATAGAGGTGCTCAAATCAAACTAGTTACTCTCTTTCATCATCTTTCGAGGCTGATCCCAAAAGTATTAATAGTATAATGATTCTCAGAGCTGAATGATTTGTCAAAAGAAGCTAAACAAAATGATGGCACATAAGGTCAACTTGTCTCATATAAACAGATTAATTGAGGATCATAGTGCTTGCATCAAGGTACCATAGAAGGCTTGGGTCAGCTAATTGCCACATACTGACTGATAATGTAGGTTTTGACAAAGGTTTATTGCAAGAAATGGAAGTCTAAATGCTATTTTGTATCACAAAGATTTGCTGTTCGAAGGCAGATGGCAAGAGATCTCCTCTTCGGTGTTCTAAAATCTGCAGCTGAATGGCTCAATCACTATTGGCAACCTTGTATTCAGCACCTTAGATGAGCCGAAGGAGCCGATTTGATCATCCCTACAATAGCAATCATACCAAGGAATTGAGATACTGGTGTGAATAAGTAGTCGAGTTTTAGTCTCCTCGAAGTGATGAACACTGTTAGCGATGATCTTAGGATCAAAGCTTTAAAAACAAGATAGCTAATGCTCGTAAGAGATAAAATAAGAAGACTGGTTTTGGGCAATTGAGATTGCCTCTTTTTGGCTTTTTCATTGATTTAAATAGTGAAAGAAACAAGAACATGTCATGGGGTCCTTGCTTCTTCACGTACAGAAAAATGGGGAAATGGGGAAGTTAGTTCCTCAATACGAGGAAGACCAATTCCTTATTACAGCTAAAGCAAATCATTAAAAACAATTAAAAGAAAAACTCAAAGATACTTCTTACGACAAATACTTGCGGTTTGGTATCTTGGTTCGATTTGAGACGCGTCGGTATGGTTCAACAACTCTATCATTATTCCGCCTGTCAAGATGAAGCTTGTCCTCAAGATTCAATGTAGGAAAACTCTCTTGTAGCTGAGCCAAGTCCTCCCATGTTGCATCTGCGATGTCTAAACCTTGCCATGACACAAATGCTTCTGTGAATTGTTTGCCATTAACCACTGTGTTGCGAAGTTCCAGCACCTTTTCTGGATTTAGGCGGAGGATCCCATTTGCACGCAGTGGCGGAAGTGTGCCCGACGTTGGTGTATCGTTACCCACTCGTTTCTTTAGCAAAGAGACATGAAAAACCGAATGGACACGCGTACCTACTGGTAATTTCAAACGATATGCCACTAGACCAATGCGTTCTTCAATTTGAAAGGGTCCGAAGTATCTGGTGGCAAGTTTCTGCGATGTTCGACGGAAGATGGTATGTTGACGGTATGGTCTGAGCTTAAGAAAAACCCAATCTCCCACAGCAAAACAGATATCACGTCTCTTTGTATCCGCATTTTGCTTCATCCGATTATTTGCATTCTCCAAATGTTTCTTTAACTCCTTGAAGAGTTCATCACGTGCAGCCAATTGCTCATCGAGTTCAAGAATTGTCGTTGTGCCCAATTCGTAGCCTGCAAGCTGCGGAGGATCGCGTCCGTAGAGAGCTTTAAACGGGGTCATTCCAATGGAGGAGTGGTATGTTGTATTATACCAATATTTCGCCCATGGAAGCACATAACTCCATTGCTTTGACCTGTCATGAACAAAACAACGCAGGAATTGTTTGAAAGTCAATGTATTTCTCTTGTCTTTCATTGAATGATTTACATGGCTATATAAAGCTAGAGGAGTTACACAAAATAAGGAAAACGTTGCACAAAATTAGGAACAGAATATTAACAGGAACTCTAATGATACGCAACAGAATATTGGCATATTCTATCATTGTTCAATACAACGGTTGACAACTTCGGTCTGTTCGTCGGTTTGGGGATAGTAGGCCAAAGACATGCGCAGTTTGGTGCCACTTAACCGCCAACGGTCACGCCAAAAGGCGCTCACGAATACTGGATCTCTATCGCTGACAATTGACTTCGGAAGTCCATGAAGCTTGACAATAAAATCTGTGAACTTAGAGGCAACAATTTTGGCCGTGTATGGATGAGAGAGTGGTACCAAATGGGCGGATTTTGTGAGACGTTTGACGACGACCATTATGGAGGTGTGATTATCGGAACGCGGTAAGCCGTCGATGAAGTCCATAGAGATATCTTCCCAAACCTGATTGGGTATTGGCAATGGCTGAAGCAGCCCCGCTGGTGAGAGAGTCTCTGATTTCGCCCGCTGGCACGTATCACACGCAGCTACGTATTCGCGCACTGTCTTGTGCATCGAGGGTCAATAAAATTGTTGAGCCAATCTCTTAAAAGTACGTAGAACACCAGAATGGCCTCCCGTGAGTGAATAATGATATTGTTGCAAAAGGGAATTGATAATTGAAGAACCTGGTGGAACGACCACTCTGTTGTTGAAACAAAGAAGCCCATTGCGTTGTGCATATATATGACCTTGCGCAACATCAGAGAGTGTCCTGAGCTTAAGCAAAAACGGATCTGATGTTTGCATACGACGGAGCTCATCCCACATCACCGTCTGTTGGCTGGTCACCGAGTTGAGACATGGACTGTTGGCTCGTCGGGATAAAGCATCGGCTGCAGAATTAGCAGAACCGGGTTTGTATATAATCTCGTAATCGTACCCGACCAGCTTACCCATCCATTTCTGTTGCTCAGGCGTGAGAATGCGCTGTTCGAGCAAGAAACGTAAACTCCTTTGATCCGTCTGAATCGTGAATCGCCGCCCCAATAGATATGGTCGCCACGTACGTATAGCAATCACGATCGCTAGCATCTCTCTGGCATACGTCGACCAGCTCTATTTGGCCACGCCCAAGGAACGACTCATGAATGCTACTGGTCTTCCGTTTTGCGATAGAATGGCACCGATTCCAGCACCTGAAGCATCCGTCTGAATGACAAAAGGCGTATGAAAGTCAGGTAAAGCCAGCGTTGGTGTCGTCGTCATGGCTGTCTTAAGACTTTGAAATGTGTCATCGGCCGCAACATTCCATTCGAATTTGCCTTTCTTCAGCAGTTTTGTCAACGGCCGTGCAATAATCCCGTAATTCCTCACGAATTTTCGATAATATCCAGTTAGGCCCAGAAATCCGCGCAACTCCGTTAGTGTCGTTGGAGCTGGCCAATCTGTCATGGCGTTGATTTTGTTCATATCCACTTTCACGCCGTCTCCCGAGATTATGTGTCCGAGGTACTCCAGCTCCGTCTTTCCAAATTCTCATTTCTTCATTTTGGCAAACAATTTGTGTTGCTGCAACAGCTCCAATACAATATGAACATGTCGCAAGTGCTCTTCCCACGAGCGACTGTATACGAGGATATCATCGAAGAAAACGAGAACAAACTTCCGGAGATGGCTTCGGAACACAACATTCATCAACGATTAGAAGGTAGACGGGGGCGTTGCATAACCCGAAAGGCATCACCAAGTATCCGTATTGGGTAATCGTCTTGTATGCCCTTATGAGGGATCTTTAAATCAATAAGGTCCCCGACTAATCCCTATAGCCCCTCATTTTTAGGAAACGACGAAAATACCCCTAAGTTTTTTTAAATTAAATATTACCTTTTTAATTATTTTTCTTAATGATATATAATCGATATAGTTATAACATCAGTTGTACCAGTATTACTGACATCCTCTAGTATTACCCTAGTTTTACTGGTATTACTGGTATTGCTGGTATTACTGGTATTACCAGTATCACTCTAGTTTATTGCTGGTATTACTGGTATTACCAGTATCACTCTAGTTTTACCAGTATTACTGGTATTACCGGTATTACTGGTATTACCAGTATTACTGGTATTACCAGTATCACTCTAGTTGTACCAGTATTACTGGTACTACTGGTATTACCAGTATTTCCTGGTTATATCCTAGTATTACCTGGTTATACCACGCAGCGGGGATTCGAACCCTGGTCGCGCGCGCCCGCGGGTGACGCGCGTGGAGCTCAAAACCACTGAACTACCGTGGTTTTCGTTGTCCTCTTACCGATTTAATTCTATTTAACCCTTACAACATTTCATTAAGGGTAAAATTGTCATTTTACTACCCAGGGACATTTGAGCCCTTTTTCTAATCAATAAGGGCATAGAAGACGTTGACCCGTATTCGTAATGCCCATTGTGTGTGCGAAACGCCGTTTTGTGAATATCAGGCGGATGCATACGAACTTGGTGATACCCTGCAGTGAGATCGAGTTTAGTAAATACCGTTGCACCGTGTAATTCATCCAGCATGTCTTTGACGGTCGAAATTGGAAAACGATCCTTGACAGTGGCGGTGTTCAAAGCTCGATAGTTCGTGCAAAAGCGCCATGATCCGTCTTTCTTTTTGACGAGGAGGACCGGAGAGGAGAAGGGGCTTGAGCTTGGTCGGATTAAGCCCGATTGCAGCATTTCTGTGACTTGCTTCTTGATCTCCTATTTCTGGAAGTGGGCATAGCGATAGGGTCGGACGTTGACGGGGTCCAAACCTTCCTTAAAAGTTATATGGTGTTCAATTTTCCGAGTTGGAGGCAATTTGATCGGAGGCTGGAAGATGTCGTCGTATTGTACTAGAAGTTGGCGCATCTCCTCCGCAAGTTCAGAACTGTCGGTGTGGTGTGCGTGAATCGTGAGAGCGAAGCACGCTTGACCCATCTTTGCCTCACGTGTGAATTCTTTTTGATGGGCTTTTGTGATTTTTTTATTTTGAATCCCAGTAATCATCACTTTCTTTCTGGCCCAATTGAATTCTAATGTTTGGGCCTTCCAATTGCACACAATAGGACCCAACGTCTCTAGCCATTGAACACCCAGCACGACATCAAGACCCGATAGCGGCAAGGCATATAAGTCGATCGTGAAATTCACGCCGCCCAGTCGCATATCAATATTCCGGTAAGCGCCTCTGCACTGTAGCGGATGCCCATCGGCTACACGCACATTGAAAACCTTTGTTGCTGTGAGTTGTAGGTTGAGTCGTTGAGCCACTCTTTCGCTGATGAAATTGTGGGTGGCTCCACTGTCGATCAACGCCACAAGCTGCCTCCGCTGAATCTCGATTTGGGCTCTGATGGTTTTGGGAGAATCCCATCCCGTAAGAGCGTTTAGTGTGATTTCGGGTTCATCGAGATCGTGGAAGATTTCTTCTCCTTCATCTTCCTCCGCATCTTCTCCGAGCATGAGTAGCAGATGTGATGTCTTACATTTATGACCTGGAGTGTAGCGCTCATCGCAACTGAAGCAAAGGCCAAGGCTATGTTTGCGCTTCATCTCTTCCCAGCTCAGACGCTTTGGTGATGGCGAAACTTCAGCAGGTCGAGCCGGTGTCTGATTTTGAAATCCTTGTCGAGAATTTTGGCCCATGGGAGAAGAGAAACGAGGGTTGAATATCTTCTTCTGTAATTGCAAATTTTCGTCGCTCAGCCGTGCCAAATTAATGACCTCCTTCAAAGTTTTTGGTGAAAACATACGAACGTGGGCTGCAATAGCAACGTTCAAGCCTCCGAGAAACGTTCCCACCAGCGCTTCCTCCGTCCAATTGCTAACTTTGTTCTGCAGCTGCTCAAATTCGAGTTGATAATCGCGTAAGGATCTTGTTTGTCGAATTTTAGAGAGAGCTTCATGGAAGTTTTGGCCTTGTGTTGGGCCAAATCTCGTCCAAAGCTCGGACTCAAAAATTTCCCATGGTGCGTTATGTGGATCAGCTCCGATAGCCTTTGACGTCGCTTGCCACCATTGGTTCGCTTCCGCCGTGAGGTGGTAAGTTGCTAGGCTGACTTGTTGATTATCGGGGATCTCCTGGTAAGCAAAATATTGTTTTGCCTTACTGTGCCACTCTGTTGGATCCCCGCCATTAAATCGCGGCAGATCCAGCTTGACGTGACGGTGTAGAATGGGTGCCGGGGAAAACTGATTCGCTGGGCCATCGCGTTGTGTGTTTGGTGGTTGATTGCGGGATGCGGTCGATCCTCCTCCGTGATTGCTGGTCATCATCTCCATCAATCGGTGGTTGGACTCCCTGTTCTCCTCCATCATTCGCTGAAAAGATTTCTCCATGACACGAAATTTCTCCGTCATCGTGCCATTGATAAGTTGAATTTCGTCTTGCATTGTTCCCAGGTTCGCTTCATATAAATAACATTAATCCATTTTTTTTATAAAATATTTATCTAAAATATTTATTCCGCATCGCTTTTTATATTTCACCATTCACACATTTGGACCGCACCGCATGTTGTTTTTTCACCATTCATATATTGTCCCGCACCGCTTGTTCCGCGGTAACTGCACTTGTTCCGCATGATGCATTTTTTCCAACCGCACCGCAGTAAAACTGTACGGCACCTTCTAAATCGTTTGTCCCGCACCGCTCAAACCGCTGTCACCATTCGAAATCTAAATCTACCAATTGATACACACAATATCCATGTAAGATTATCACCTTATCCCTTATATAATTTAAAAATCATTTTTATAATTGAGTTTCTTCTATTAATCTGGCGGAATCCTTATGGTAATAATGGTTAACGAAACTACTTAATTACCCTCATTTACATGGATGTGTCTACATTATAAGAAGGGATAGAACTGAGATTTAGCAAAGAACGTGAGAATGAGATCCACCGGCCAAAAAGAAAGTAGTTTCTTGGAGAACATATGCGACAATATATGGACCGTTGAATAATAGTCTCTCCTCCGCATCTATATATAATAAAACCCACCCTTTCAACAAGTCGTCTTTCGTCTGCAGCCACACAGATCCTAAACCCCAAACCCTAATATTTTTTCCCCTCTCTTAGAGTTGCTAAATTACATGTATATCTTAACCATGTAAAAGTAAAACAGCGATGGAAAGAAACCTAGCCGTAGGTCACGGAAGAAGAAAAGTTACGAGGAAAAATTATTAGCAGCTAGGAGATTTGGCCATTCGTTTGTAACCCTAAAACACCTCGAAAATAATAGGAACATTGATGATAATTATTGTCAATGTTGTTTCCAAGTCTTCATTGACTTGGAAAATATGCAAAAGGATCTTAGGCGTATCAGCGAGAATGGTTGGACAATTCCACGTATATACGATACCATCAAAGCCGTTTTGGTTAAGAGGTTTCCTCAGCCTTTGGGTACGAATGTATACAGAACAGTTGTGGGCAGTTTGAAGTTTGTGTTTGGTCCTGGAGGAGCAACACCGTTGGATAGAAAAGAACTTGGAAAAGAGTCAAATTCGTTGATGTTCATTGCAGAAGAAGAAAATGTGGTGTCCGTAAAAGCGATGGCACTATCTGCTCAGCATAAATTCTATACCCTGATTGGAGGCGTCCCACATGTATAATTTTTTTTTATTCATAGATGGTAGGGAAAAGAATTGGAAATTTAGGCTTCGAATGGTGACAGCGGTTTGAGCGGTGTGAAACAAGCGGTTTAGAAGGTGCGGTGCAGTTTTAATGTGGTGCAGTTAGAAGAAACGCATCATGCGGAACAAGTGCGGTTACTGCGGAACAAGTGTGGTTATTGCGGAACAAGTTGTGCGGGACATTATATGAATGGTGAAAAAATAACATGCGGTGCGATCCAAATATGTGAATGGTGAAAATGTAAAAAATGGTGTGGGATATATATTTTAGAAAAATATTTTATAAATAAAATAGATTAATGGTATTAAAATAATTATATATTAAAATTATTAATTTGTTAATGATCAAGTCTTTTTCAAATAGAATTTTGTTATTTGATAAAGTTGACATATATAATTTATTTCAAAAACTTCTGAGCTTTAAAACATGTATATATACATATATAAACATGTAAAATTATAAAACTATTATCATGTATCGTAAAGATAATAACATCAGCTAGAAAAATACAATAATAATTTCCAAAGGTAGAATCCAAATATTCTTATTTTTTTAATTAAAATAACTATATAAAATCAAATATTATATGATACATATATACATAAGTCAACTGTAAATCACACCTAACCACACCTATTTTAATTATTCTGTAACAACAGGTACGTTTCATTTTTTCTTTCTGGTTCTGAAACACAACAAAATTTTTTTTTTTTTGAATAACAAAAAAAGCTGATAAAAAGATAGGTAAATTTTGACATGTTTTGTCAAACACTCAGCGTTTCAGTTAACAACATCTAACATTCAAGACCTTATTATCATATTTATTGCTTTGTTTTTAGTTTTCGTTGGTCTTGGTTCGAATATAATCTATCATCATCTACGTTTTTTTTTTGTCGCTTTAACTTGTATGACTACATTTTAGAGATTTCGACACATTATTGAAAGAAATAACTCTCTGGATCCAGAATTAAAAAAAAAAAAAATTGTCATGAATTAACTTGTATCCATAGAATATTTGGTGTGACATCGATTGTTGGAGGTGTACTCCGCACTCCTGGTTTAGCATATATGAACCGAGACCGGTCCAATTGATCTTAGTTTACGATGGTTTATACCCGAATATTCGGCCCATTTCCGTCTTCTGGGCCCATTAAGTCCGATTTATAAAATCGGCGTAAAACATCCGAGTTTAACGGAATATTTCTTTATCTCGTCCGAAATGAAAGGAAATATTCCTAAAACCTAAGTCAAAAAGAAAAAGGAAATCGCTGAGAGAAGACCGACTTTGGACCTCATAAATAGAGGAGACCCCTGATCATTCAAGGCCATCCTGAAATCATTAAGAGAGCTGAGATACTTTGACTCCGAGACCTCACGTGAGAGTTTTAGTTTCTTTCTCTAAGTCTTTTTATTAGCTCGGCATGTCTTCGCCGAACTAATTTCCTATTGTACTTTTCCCGAATTCATTATCAATAAAACGAGATCCCAATCTGCCGATTTACCCCTTGTTGATTCTCCTATTCAACATCGATAATAAATATGTAGGAGTTAATATCATTCCAATATTGCAATTACAAAAATAATTACAATTTTTTAAATTAAAAAATATTTTTAGAACCATTAGTTCTACAACAAAACCACTCATGCCCGGTAATGCAAGCGAAGCCAAGATCAGCCTCCTGCGAATTAGGACTACATTTGATCTTAACGAAGATCCTGCGAACCTACAGCCGCTGAAACCAAACCATGGGAGATATCGTTGCAGCAAGGACGATGGAGAGTAGTCCATCAGCTAATCCATCGTCTATTCATTGCCCAATGTTAAGTAGTACAAACTACACGGTGTGGGCAATCAAGATGACGATGGCTCTCAAAGTCCATCGAGTTTGGGAAACCATCGAACCAGGGACGGATAACATAGATAAAAACAATATGGCAACCGCACTTCTATTCCAATCGATACCTGAAACTCTTACCTTGCAGATCGGAGCACTTGACACATCCAAGGCAGTTTGGGAGGCAATTAAAACCCGGTATGTTGGAGCAGACAGAGTCCGGGAAGCACGACTCCAAACCTTGATGACCGAATTCGATAGGTTGAAGATGAAGGACACCGAAACAATTGATAGTTTTTCGGGAAAACTAACAGAAATTGCTTCGAAATCTGCTGCCTTAGGTGAAAATATTGCAGAATCGAAATTAGTCAAGAAATTTCTAAGCAGCATGCCAAAGAAGAAATACATTCATATAGTTGCTTCTCTCGAGCAAGTACTGGATTTAAAAAATACCAGCTTTGAAGACATAGTGGGTCGCTTGAAAGCTTATGAAGAGAGGATTTGTGACGATGAAGAAACACAAGAAGAACCAAATAAACTTATGTTTACAAACATGGATTCACAATCACAACCAAATCATAACTTTCAAAGAGGCAGCAGAGGGCGAGGGCGTGGCGGAAGGTTCAACGCCCAAGGTGGTCGAGGTCGTGGACAACAACAAAGTTATAACTATAGACAAGGAAGAAATTTGTCTAGAGTTGTATGTTATAGATGCGATAAAACGGGGCACTTTGCACAAGACTGTCCGGATCGGTTACTTAAACTACAAGAAACTCAAGAAGACAAAGAAATTGATACACAAGAAGCAGATGAGCTGATGATGCATGAAGTAGTCTTCCTGAATGAGCAAAACGTCGTACCAAGCAATTACGAGACAAGTGCCGAAGATGATATGTGGTATCTCGACAACGGAGCTAGCAACCATATGACCGGAAATCATATGTATTTCTCAAAACTAGATAAAGCTATCACAGGAAAGGTAAGATTTGGCGATGACTCGAGAATAGATATTAAAGGCAAAGGTTCAATTTCTTTCATCGATAAGAATGGGGAACAAAGAATTATGACCGATGTCTACTTCATCCCGGAATTAAAGAGTAACATAATCAGCCTCGGACAAGCGACGGAATCCGGATGTGATGTTAGAATGAGAGAAGACTTCCTAACCTTACATGATCGAGACGGCAAGCTATTGGTTAAGGCGAAAAGATCAAAGAACATATTATACAAGGTACGCATGGGATTAAATAACAACATGTGTTTACAAACAAAAACAATGAGTGACTCGGCAAGATGGCACGCAAGATTGGGGCATATAAATACTGAGAATATGAGATCAATGTTTCAAAGAGAACTGGTAGTTGGTGTTCCGAACATAACCATTGAAAAGGAGCTGTGTGGTTCATGTTTGCTCGGAAAACAAACAAGACAGATTTTTCCACAATCCACCAAGTACCGAGCAACAACTACTTTGGAGCTTGTGCATGGTGATCTTTGCGGTCCCATAACACCGAGCACGGCGGCAAAGAACAGGTATATTTTCGTTCTAATCGACGACTACTCAAGATATATGTGGACGTTACTCTTGAAGGAGAAAAGTGAGGCACTCTCAAAGTTTAAAAGGTTCAAATCCTTAATTGAGCTAGAAACTGGAGAAAGAATCAAAACTTTTAGAACAGACAGGGGAGGTGAGTTCGTTTCTCAAGAATTCAACTCGTTTTGCGACGACTCCGGGATTAAACGACATCTAACGGCTCCATACACGCCTCAGCAGAATGGAGTAGTCGAAAGACGAAATAGGACCTTGTTGGAGATGACCCGAAGTATGTTAAAACACATGAAACTTCCGAATTTTCTCTGGGGGGAGGCAATAAGACATGCGACATATTTGATAAACAGGGTGGCGACAAGATCACTCAAGGAACATACTCCATACGAAGCTTTGCGACACAAAAAACCCAATATCGAGCATATACGAGTCTTCGGATGTGTCTCTTTTGCAAGGATCGAAACACCACACCTAAAAAAGCTTGACGATCGATCGAGAATGTTAGTCCATCTAGGAACTGAACCAGGATCAAAAGCATATCGCTTATATGATCCAGTAAATCGAAAAATTGTGGTAAGCAGAGACGTGAAGTTTGATGAATCTCGAGAATGGAACTGGACTTCCGGGGAAAATCCAGTGAGTAATATACCTGGTAACTTCACAGTTACAATTGGAGTTCATGGAAATCGTGGGATTTCACATCAAGATACGATGGAAAACGCAGACATAGCGGAAGAAGATAATAACAGAGAAAACAATGGAAACGGTGAAGAAAATCCCTTCGATAACGAAGAAAATCACACCAATAGAGAAGCAGAGATCGATAATGGAGCTGGTGGGGAAGCAGAGATCGAAATAAGTCATGCGGCTCAGCCGCGAAGAACCACAAGGCAAAGCAAACCACCAAACTACTTGGAAGACTACATCCTATTGGCAGAAATCGAAATTGAGCGTCTTCTACTGATGATTAACGATGAACCTTGGAACTATGAAGAAGCTAAAGAATCTACGGAATGGGTCAAAGCATGTGAAGAGGAAATCACTTCGATAACAAAGAACAAGACGTGGGATTTGGTCAATCTACCTGTAGGTGCAAAACCGATTGGTCTAAAATGGGTGTTTAAGGTCAAAAGAAATTCTGATGGTAGTATTAATAAATACAAGGCAAGACTAGTTGCGAAAGGTTATGTCCAAAGGCACGGTATTGATTTCGACGAAGTGTTTGCTCCGGTAGCACGTATAGAGACTATACGATTTATTCTCGCACTGGCAGCATCCTATAGTTGGGAAGTACATCACCTTGACGTAAAGACAGCGTTTCTTCATGGAGAGTTGAAAGAGATAGTATACGTAAGCCAACCGGAAGGATTTACAACCAAAGGAAGTGAGAACAAAGTTTACAAGCTAAATAAGGCACTCTATGGACTAAAACAAGCACCAAGGGCTTGGAACAACAAGTTGAACACAATACTCAAGGAACTAAATTTCAGTAAATGCACCAAGGAACCCTCCCTGTACCGTAAGCAAGGAAAAGAATTTATCCTTCTCGTGGCCGTTTATGTGGATGATTTGCTTGTCACAGGATCTTGTATTAAGGAGATACTCAAGTTTAAAGAAGACATGTCGTCAAAATTCGAGATGCGCGATCTTGGAGTATTAACGTATTATCTTGGCATCGAAGTAACTCAAAGTGGTGAAGGGATTACACTCAAACAAGAAAGATATGCGATGAAAATCCTTGAAGAAGCTGAGATGAAAAATTGTAATGCTACTCAAACGCCGATGGACTCCGGCCTGAAACTCACCAAGGCGGAAAAGGATGTAGAAATTGATGCAACAAGATATCGGAAGTTAATTGGTTGTCTTCGTTATTTGTTGCACACAAGACCGGATTTATCCTATGCCGTGGGTGTTTTGAGTAGGTATATGCAGAGTCCTAAAGAGTGTCACGGAGCAGCCATGAAACAAGTACTAAGATATTTACATGGAACAATCTCTTTAGGACTGGTATATGCAAATCAAGATCTTCTTGGTTCATTATGTGACTTGGTGGGTTACAGCGACAGTAGCCATAACATTGATCCAGATGACGGAAAGAGTACGACCGGACATGTGTTCTATCTCGGAGAAAATCCAATTACGTGGAGTTCACAAAAGCAAGAGACGGTGGCGTTGTCATCATGCGAAGCTGAGTTTATGGCGGCTACAGAGGCTGCTAAGCAAGCGATTTGGTTACAAGAATTACTTGGTGAGGTGATGGGATCACCTTGTGAGAAAACTGTCCTTCGGATAGATAATAAATCGGCAATTGCTCTCACAAGAAACCCGGTGTTTCACGGCCGTAGTAAACACATACATACTCGTTTTCACTTCATAAGAGAGTGTGTGGAAAACGAACAAATTGAGGTTGAACATGTGCCCGGGACTGAGCAAAAGGCAGACATCTTGACAAAACCTCTTGGAAGAATTAAGTTCTGCGAAATGAGGAGTCTCATCGGAGTTCAAGACGTTTCAAAATGTGTTTTCAAGCTTAAGGGTGACAATGTTGGATTAAGCTTGAAATAACTTGAGAAAAGGAATACTACCTAATCCAACAAGTTCTACAACAAAACCACTCATGCCCGGTAATGCAAGCGAAGCCAAGATCAGCCTCCTGAAAACCTTATATTCTCTGAGAAGGTTCTACCACGTGGAAATGCTATTTAATGGAACTTTAGCTTTAGCTTCAATCACAAAGTGGAAGGATGCGTTTCTCAGGTATGGGTTGGGGCTTTCTTTTCCGAGGAACGCAACGTCGTGTACGAAGCTGATTCCGATTCGGTTCCCACGAAAGGGATAGCTGCTCTTCTAGTTCAGGGCTTATCTGGAAGACCCGCAGAAACCTCTCCTCCACCAACAATCAACTACTTTGAGTCCACCAACAATCTCTCCCCCGCAGAAACCTCACCTCCACTGAGCAATCGTTCTGACGAGTTACGGCGTGTATGGTCCGAGAGGAACGATGCCTCAGTCGAATCCAGGTGAGCTTCGAAGACCGAAGACGTTACCGGAACTATCGTCCCTCGGCGTTTGAATTGTACTTGGCGACGATATCAGTCTCCTTAGGGATCTCGTACTGCGCAAAGAATTTGTTGAGCCGCTCGTTGCTGCTGGCATCCATCTTCTTGATCTGTTCTTTGATCTGAGAATCTGTAATTCCCGAGTTTGGTTTCACCATCTCAGCAATCAGCTTCTCTCTATCTCCTCGATGGGTACGCTACGAGCTTCTCAGGAATATTGCGTGGGTAATATTTGTGTTATATCTCAAACATCTGTTAGGCTTTGCTGTTTTTGTTCTGTTCATCGGACCACAAATTCATGGTGACGGATCGGACGAAGGAGATGTGAACACCTAAGCCTCGGTCGGTGCTTATCGAAGCACTCGAAGCACATGAAGATGCCGTAGGAAACCGACGCCCATTGCGGATTCTTCTGGGAACACTCGACACACACCTTAGTATTGAATTATGCAGACATGTGTGACCACTACACCAGTCAATGTAGTAATTGGTTTAGTTTCAAACGCCACAACTAAACCATCTTTTTTTCAAATACTTCATTGTTTTGTCTTTGATCTATGAAAAATAGGATTCGAGATTGTATAAGATAATCTACACAAGTATTGGGTTTGTTGGATCCTAAAAAAAAATTGGTATATAAGTAATACTGGATTATCAGGTATTACTATGTTTTATTACGAAGGTATTACTTGGTAAAACTTGATTTCGGCATTACTAATATTACATGGTACATAATAATAAATTTTAAATAAATTAAAAAATAATAATAAAAAGTTACTTCATTTAACACGTGACGCAATCGAAAATTTCGAAATATTTTAAAAATATTACAGTTGTTGTCAACATAGTTATACTTCCTATTTGTACAGTTGTTCTCGCTTCCAAACAGTTGTATTTTGGTGATATTTCACTTATATTAATATTACTGTGGATTAAACTTAAACTTGTTGGTTGTACCAATAACATTTGGTACGTCAAGTACATTTCCAATGTTTTCATGCAATAATATGTCTTAAAACACATTTTTCGTATCTTTTGCATTATAAAAGGGTTAAGATTAACAAAGTCATCATAAAATTATAAGGTGTGTGATGGAAAAACAAGAATATGATAATAAAAAAACATTATCCAAAAAAAATATTATGTGTAACTAATAAATGTTATATCGATTTATTACTTGTGTATGACAATCAAAAATGTTATTTCATTTTTTAAAACCAATTTTGTTATTTTTTAAAAAAAAATGAACTTATTTGTACCATTACGAAAACCAGTTTATGTAGTTGTACAAAACAAAGAGTATCTAAGAAATACAAATGCAAACACAATTTAATACAAATAAGGAGCCTTACAAATACAAACACAATGATTGTCTCGTGGATTCACTAGTACCGGAAGGTAACTCAATTTTAGCTTCGTCATATATTCATCTACCCCAATCTTCCTGCATATCATATTCACTAACAAATTATATGTTATCTCTTCTATAGATGATGCCCTAAACGTTATCGCGTACATACAACGATCTTTTGCTTTCCATCGAAAATCATCACCGGTATTATGTGGCAGTCTGAATCTTATCTGAACTGCAAGAATAAATTACTGTGATGTGCCATAAGAGTCATTCTAAAACTCCAGTAGATAAATTTATGATTGTGGAACGATTGCTCATTGTTTCCAGAAGAAAAAAATTATAAAAAACTATATTATCACCAACTGCCTTGTATCAGTAATACTAGTTGTACCGGTTTAACAATTTATCTTAGTAATCCACTTCTCTCAGTAATACTCAGTATTACCCAGTTGCTACGAGAGCTCGACGTCGTCGGGAAGAATTCTGATTCTGATTGGCCCAGATTTTTTTTTGTTTTTTTCCTTTTTATTAATTATTTGTATTCAGTAAAAAACAAATTAATGGGAAATAAGTAAATAATTTGTATTTTCATTTTTTAGTTAAATTTTTTTAATATTAAACAATTGTTTCATTAAGGGTAATGTAGGTATTAGACAAAGGAGGAATGAATCAGGAGTATGAAAGAATAAAGAAGAGTAGAGAGATTACAAATCACCGCATTAAGAGTATTTGAACAAATTGTCCAAAAATTTGTATGAAAAGAAAACCATCCCTTTTTGCTTCTTTATTCAAAATGTATATTTTTCCAGAACCTTTGAAACGCGAATATTTGTGAAAGTTATGCATATATGATCAAAAAACTCATGTGATTATTTATATATAGAAAATGATTAATATATCCTATATATGTAAGAACCAGGATCGGTCCTGAAATTTTGGGGACTCAAGACTAATTTTCAAGTTTTTATTTTTTGGGGGCCAAAAAAATTTTAAAAATAAAAGCCAGATACCTATGTTTCATCAGGCACGGCTCAGGGCCGGCCCTTACTAAGAACTAAGAACTGCTAAATGATCACCGTCGATCAGACACATTCTTGCGGATTACAACGCCCTATCACAAGTTAAACTTAAACCGGTCTTCCTCTACCACCAGTAAATTAATGAACCGAGATCCGAGATAAATCCGATGTACATATATAGTATATCATTAATTATTTATGTATATTATTAAGCATTTTTGAAAGAAAAAAATTGCATTTGCCCTTTACAGTGATATATTCAAATAACAATAGGAATCATAACAATTGTCTGACTCATTGACGAGGTGGTCAGATGCAAGTATTTATTTTATCTTGATACGGAAGTTGTTTATCTTCTTGTATCAAACGTAGATGCAGTTGAACAATTTAACAAACGAAAATGTAAAAGTGGTAATAAAAAAAGGGACAAGATAATAGAAAAATATGTTTAATAACGTGATTGGCAAAACATATGAATGTGTTCATAAATCATAATTCAGTCAACTTTTAGAAATAATTTATATAGAAGAAGGCATTTGAAAGTTATTGCATCCGGCGATTAAATCGTTATTATTTGTAGTGAACTATAAACAATACTTTATTTTCATATATATAAGAAGATGATATATAATCTATTAAAAAGTGATAATATTTGATCATATATACAAAGAAAACATAATGGAATATTAAAAGAAATTCGCGGTAATTAGGTTATCTAACCGCATGCATCCAAACAAATCACAACTTCGCATTCTGACCTCATCTTCATCCAACACCAACTTGACTTAGTCACGTAAGAATATAAAAGCAATGATATAGAAGGCAACAATAATGAAATGCATGTAGAGATCTTTAAGCCAACATAAAACCTCAGGGCTAAGGTCGAGAGAGAGAGAGGGAGAAGAGGAAATATGGAGAGCAAAGGGCCATCGCCAATAGTTCCACTTGTGCTTGTGGTACTCTTCGGATGGATCATCTACGGCTCATACCTTATCTCACTATTAGAGGATTATATATTACCAATCTTACAAACCGGAACATTCATTGTAGGAATCCTTCTTTTACTTCTTCTTCTGATTCTCCATCTCTTATCTTCTTCTTGGATCTCTCCATGGATCCCGTCTCTTCTCCTTCTACCATCTCCCCCCTCCGCGAATTCCACTGACTCAGACAGCTTTGGCCTTGGATCTTTTCTTTTGCTTTCACTTTTTTCATCTTCTTCTGGTTCTTTCAATCACTTTAATTAATGATTTGTGTGCTTGTATATATTTATATATTGTGATTTCCTGATTGTGTTTTCAAAATATTGCTTTATGTGTTGTACGTACATCTTCTAGAAAAGACTACTTGATTAATCATATAATGTAAATTTATTTAACTTTAAGGCTGTGACTAGGAGCTGTGACCGGTGGATAGGGAGATGAGAAAAAGTTAAGACTAATTTTTCCCTTCCCGCTCATAGTGCCAAGAGGGAAGATTCCAACAAACAGAAATAATAAAACCCCATTAATAACAAAAATTTGTAGTGGGTCGACACTCGAGAAGTGACCTGACCATAATAAAATGAATATCACGACATTTATTTAAACATTTCAGTAACAATATGTTATATTTCTATTTATATAGCCGTTCCTTTTAGTTTTTAAATATATTTTTAGATATGTATGTTTGTTTTTACCGAGAGATTGTGAGTTAAAAAACATTTCCAGAAACTGTATATTCACCCCTCAAAAATCACAAAAAGAGTAAAAAAATTGGTAACACCGCAGTAGTTCTGTTTTTATTTAACAATGACTTATAAATTATAGCACACCCCTAATCACTAATGTTTGTGGTTTAGTTTCGGTTCGGTTTTTTTGGTTTTTTGGTTTTTCGGTTTTATAAAAATTAAACCATATAAAAATCATATATATTTCGGTTTGGTACGGTTCGGTTTTTAACGATTTTTGGTTTATCGGTTTTATAAAAAATGAAACCATTTAAAAACCATATGCAATTTTGGCTCGGTTCGGTTTGGTTCGGTTACGGTTTTTAATTTGGTTCATAACTTTTGATAAGGCTCATACAACGTCATACATCATGAATTATGAACAAATTTCAGATGAGGAAAGGGAGTACTTTCAAAACTTGCATACGTAATCAAACACGAGCTTGAACAATAATTAGAAAACAAACACAGAAAGAGAATAAATTAGATACCTAGAACTAGAAGATGAGTTATGAAGAAGATATGATTATTAGAGGAACCACCCACAGGCCACAGGCACGTTTTAGTTTGTTTTGTATTAGGGTTTAGGGTTTTCTTATTTTATAGATTTTGTTTTAAGTTTTAAATTTTAACTCTTAAACTAACTCCGAAGATATTGGCAACTCAACCAAAAAACAAGAATGGATAAATGATAAATCTAAACTAAACCAAAAAAAATATAAAGCTATATAAAATTACTCTAAAATGTAAAAACCGAAAAAATCATTCGGTTTTACGGTTTTAAACCAAACCAAACTGAAACCAAACTCTTAACAAAAATGATAACCAAATGGGTTTTTAAGTTACACCATAACCAAACCATATGATTTATTTCGGTTTGATTTGGTTCGTTTTTCTCGGTTACGGTTTTTTTGCCCACCCCTACCACTAATAGTTGAATAGTTCCACGTTTGGAACTTTTTTCAAGATCTGATTATTATTTTTTTAACAACTACCTATCTATTAAATCATATGTGGCCACTAGGTGGAATGTTCCGTAGGGTATCATGAGGAATTTTTTTCAAGATATCTAGTTTTTTTTGGGGTCAACTACGCATCTATTAAATCACATGTGGCTAGTACGGGGAATGTTCCATAGGAAGAATGTTCCGTAGAGCATCATTTAATGGCTATATGACTTATATGAAAAAATAAAAAACTTCGTGTTCGAGCCCCTTTTGCAAAAGTATCGACACAGACGTTTAAAACACGAGTGATAAATGATAAATTAAAATCTTTGAAGGTCTCTCTAAGAAGATAGAAGGAGTCTAGTTCTGACATAAAATTTGGCCAATCCGTCCGAGTCTCGATCATGCTCACCAAGTCCGAGCAATCAGTATCAAAGTGTATCGAAGAAATGTTATTTCTCTTAGGCATATCATAGCCCAAAGAAGAACTACCATCTCAGCATGTAAGGTCGAAAGGGTTCTGCGACATCCCTGCTGTCCAAAGATCTTGTATCCATTGTCGTCCCTAAAGCACCATCCTATTCCACTTACCGGTCCATGATCGATCCAAGAGACATCTATCTGACATGTCGGAGTTCGGAGGGCCAAGGAAGGAGCCCTCGTGATGAAATGGTCTTGCGGTGCATCTACCTCCTCTTCGTCTTCCTTCTGATTTGCGATCCTCCAACTTTCCGCTTCTAGGGTCGCGAGCTGAAATGTGTCTTCTGGAGAAATCTCTTTCCCGTTGAAGACTTTGTCGTTTCTTGCTTACCAAATATACCATAATATCCAATGATATATATCATTTTGTGGTTCTGGTAGACCTAACTCTTTTGCTTTCCAAAATAGAAAACTCGTATTTTGGTAAATAGAATTATTCGGGAAGTAGCCTGGAATGAACGGAAAGTCCGATAACGCACAAACTTGTAAAGTTGGGGGACATTCAAATAGGAGATGATTAATCGATTCTTCTGGAGCACCACACCTAGGACAACGCATGTCGGTATGCATATGCCTATAAGTGAGGTTCTGACAAGTTGCAGCACATCCGGATAGCGTTTGCCACATAAAATGTTTGATATTTCCAGCCGTACAAACTTTTCTCACCTGGCTCTGAAGAACGGTAATGATCGGTTCTCTCACTTCAACAGCGTCGCGGAGAATATTGTCCCTCCTAATTAGATCGTATCTAGATTTTACTGTATATACGCATAATTTCGTACGATTCAATGTGTATATGTCTAGGGTACGATTTCGGTTAGATCTCAACTCAAATATTATATAGATATCTTCGGGTTGGAAGTGATATTGCTAAAGAGAAATGTTCCACTCTTTTGTCTTCTGTCGAATGAAAGAGTGAACAATGAGCTAAGAATTCTTATATCTCATATGTACGGAAGCTCTCGCCGGACTTAGTTCTTTATAATGTGATGTATTATATTCGATTGCACTTTGAGGATTTATACCTATTTTAAAAGTTTTGTTAATTAATTTGTTAATCAAATATATGATTTAGTATTTATATATATGTTTCTGACATCCCATCGCTATAATTAATGTCTATAATATTTTTTAAATTGAGGATGGCGTAACTAAGCTAGTGGTGCTCACTGCTCACCGTTTTCACACGCAGGTAAATAGGAGTGACATGTCTTTTTCTGGGGATTTCTGAGTACAAGACGTATGAAAAAAAAATTAAATTTTTTGGGCATTTGCATATCTTGTTTTCAGAGTTGTGATGATTTTGAGACTTCTTTGTAATATTTCATTTAACTCGAATGATATCAACCAAATTCATAATTTGTGTTTGATGAACAATACAAATATCATAAAACTATAGTTTAGAAGGGAGAGGCAAAGATGTGATATCAAAAACCTTAAAGATAAAACGAGTGGGATGAATAGAAAAATGAGTGTGAAGAATAGAACCAACGGTCGAGATGAGTTGTCTCTTAACTTGTTTGGTGATACCTCCCATAGACACAATCTCTGCATATGCAGCTGCTTCTTTGTTCCCACCGAACACTATCTCTATTGACACCTTCAACACCACCATTACCAACTGCAATTAATAAACATATGGAATTTGTGTTGGGTTAGTGGTAAAAAGGTATGGGTATGTGTCCGTCAGTCATGGATTCGACACACGTTGGAAAAAACTATTTACATTGATTGGGTTTCCAGCAAAAATGTAAAAAAACACACATTTTTTAAAACAAAAAAAAAACATATGGAATTTAGAAGATTGCCAATCTTTTCAACACATAAAAACAATGTTTTGAGGAAACGAATCTTAGCCATGCTATTATTCTTTGGGTTTCATTAGGCACCACAATCCACATTATAGGTTATATAGCCTCTCTAATCATAATTTCAGTAGGATATTTCAATTATTCACATGTAAATATCTAATAGAATAAATAATGATGATGTAGACTTTTTTGTTATTATAAATTTCGTTGCTATTTTTTTTTTCTTCTTTGTCAATATGCCAATTAAGTGAAACCTAGTAATAAACAATGCTTTTTTATTATTGCATCCCAATAAATTCAATAAAATATCATTTTTATAGTATTTAGGAATATTCAAGCGAAACGTAAAAGTTCTACAAGATGCCTCAAATATCTTATCTTTTCTTATATATATAAAAAAAAACTCTTTCCATTTTACAACAAGTGTTATATTGAATATTTATAAAATGTTATCAAGATTCCAAATTTATCCCTGTAAATGCATCGGAGAGGATAAACAAGATGCATCTGCAAAGTCCAAAACCTAAAGTAGTGTTCTAAAGGAAAGAGGAATCAAACGTAAAGAGAGCTTCTTACGTTCTGAGGCCGCCCGACGATGGAAGCGACGGCTCCGGTGACTTCCGAGTAGAACGAATCGGTGTTAACGCCATCCAAATTGACGTTTGTCGTAATGTAAAGACAAGGCATTTTCTCACCGTCAACACTAACGCCCGTTTTTTTAATTATTTCCAAGACTCTGAAGAAACCGAAGAAAAGAGATCAAGAGAGGATTTATGGAGTTGGAGTTGAGGAAGAGAAGATCTCACATGGCCAATAAATAGAGAACTAAAACAAAACAAAAAACTCATCTCCAAATTAATGAAGTGTTTAAGAAATTATTGGAATGTACTATTTTTAAAATGCGTTTGATGTGAGCAATAATTGAAATAATATCTTGGTGTTTCAAATCTGACAACTTGACGTGTGACTAAATCAATTAAAACAGCTACGTCGCCGTCTAAGAAAATTGGTTTCAGACCCAAATTGGACCACACAAAAAAAACACATCCCTAGTTTTTTTTCTTTTCTTTTGGATTAGTCAAAACTGATATGGTGAATTTCATCCGTAAGAGGAAACTTTTGAGGATTAAGTCAGATTTAAGATATTCGTTTCAGATCTTGACCATTTTTACATTTATGTGGCGCGGATGGACCGCCGCTAATTAATCTTAAGGATATACGATTATGGTAATTTCTACTATTAGTGTCTTCACGAAGATGAAGATCCAAAATGGATTTGATTTCTGTTATTAACACCCTCAATATGAAGATTATATACTAGTGGTACTAAACCAAATACGTACAATAACCAATGTAAACCAGAATAAACCAGAAAGATACGATCTCTAATATCTACTATAGATGTCAAAACGGACCGAAACTCGCATGTCGAACTCAATCCATTTTTTTTGTTATGAAACAGGTATAGGTTGGCGTATCAACTCACGGAGTCACGGACTATTGTTTTATAAAGAAAACCAATCATATATAATTACATACTTTTATATATATATAATAAAACACAATCTACAAACTATGTGTTAGTTTAAAAATGTTTTTTTTTACGAATCAAAGTACGTCGATTAATTAAAAAAAATCAGTGATATAGAAATTTGTTATTTTAATATTTTAAAATAATTAAAATTTAGCCTATATGTGGATCAACTCCTATGGAAACCGTGGAGATTTGTGGCTCATATATCACTTGCATGCCGATCCGTCATGGATCAAAACAAATTGGCTCGTCGTTGGGAGGGCTTAACAGATCGGACTAGCCTCTTTGACACCTCTAATCTACTATTTATTTATTTATTTGGTCGAAAATCTACTATTTATAAAAGCCTATCGATCGGCTACAATTATATGTGGTATATCTTGTTAAGATTTATGGATTTTCAACTCAAAACCAATTTTCAATGAGTGGATTGGCACATATCTTCTATAAACTAGTATTGGTCCCTTTAAACTTCTAATATGGGATCCTAACATGCCCCCTCGAGATGATGGTTCTTATCGGCCCATCTCGAATTGAATCCCACTTTAGAACCGGTAATAAACCCTTCTTTGGCCACCCTATTTGGGTCAACAACTTGGTTCTGCTACAATGTTAAGATTTTTGGGCTTTCAGCTCAAAACCAATTGGCAATGAGTGGATTGGCTCATATCTCTTACTCCCTCTGATCTAATTTAGTTGATATTTAAGGATTCTACACACAAATTAAGAAATCACACAAAATCATAATTTTTTGATTCTTTCTAAATTAAAACATAATTTATTGTCTAATTAAAACACAATTCAACCAATGATAAAAAAGACTTGCATAATATAAATGGTTAAAAATAAATATAAAGACTTTAATTTTGCATTGAAAATGTAAAACGTCAATTAAAATGAAACAATTTTTTTTTGCTTAAACATCAACTAAATTGGATCAGATAAAGTATATAATAGTGATGGTCCTTTTAAACTTTCAATATGGGATCCTAACATATCTGCACACTTTAAAATTATGGAAATCGTTAGGTATGGTTGCGCATGTCACATGTTTATTTCACGTTTTGGTACGAGGTTGCGCATGGGCCTGTATCAGAGCTAATTTTTATTGATGTACTAATTAACTCATGTATGTGTGTTTTCGACAATTATGGTCCAACTATATATGAGAGCGATGCATAAGACTTCTAACGATGTGCGGTCGAAAATCATACTTAAATTGTATATACTACTTGTCATATGTGAACTGCTATATGATCTTCTTAATTACCAATATACGAGGTGTTAATCAGGAAAAAAACAAATTAGGTTTTCATCAACATTAATTCGTCGTGTCCCCAATTGAAGCGGAAACGAGATCCATGTGTAACATGTGTTAATAATAGCCTCGAAAGAAGATAGTTGGTGTCAAAGAATAAGTTACGATACACCAAAACACAATTGGAGAAATAATATACATGCTGAGTTGGACTCTACCCTATTGTCGTTTCACAATATATATTTGAGTACATTAATAAAAATTCAGCAGAAAGTGAATATCCAGATGTATTACTATAACTTTTGCTTTCTTTCTTATTATGCGCTCAAATTTTCTATTTGTATAGAAGTTATAGAATTTCCTTTATCTTCCTCAAACACAAAGCCTCTTTGTTAATCCATTATAAAATTCCTGAATGTTAATGTCATTGGACTTAAGTCCAACGTCTCACATATTTTTGTATCACGGAACTTCGTTACTTACCCGAATTTCTAAACCAAATGCATATATAAAGAACTCATGAATCATATGATTATATCACCTATGTGAAGAAGTAAAATTTATAAAGAACCCAAAAAAAAAAAACAAGTTATATGACATATTCAGCCGTTAATTCTCCCAGGTCAGCTAAAACAAGTTACCCATTTAGAGCCATTAAGTCGTTGGAAACAAAAACAAAAATATACCAAATTGATAGAATATTAGACCCAAAACAAAAAGGGGTAAATTAATTGGCGAAACAAAGACAGAGGCTGTCTTTTAAGGCATCGCGTATGATTAAAGGGTACTTAATCAATTACTGTTCCACTGTCTCACACTCTCACTAAGTCAAAAGTGAACTCTAAAGCCAAAGCTTTCAAACATTTTTAAAGCAAACATGTCCACGATAATTCCCACATTTGAGGTCCACCATGTTATTATCAATCAACGCCAACACATTTTTCTTTTTCAAATTTTGTAGAGAACTATAAATAAATACTAAGTGTCAAAAAAGAAGAAGTGAACATAAATATTTTTATTAAAAGAGATATTTTGAATAAGATAAAATAAAAATAAATTATTGTAAATTCATAAATAAACATCTATAAAATCAACTATAAAAGAAAGTAAAAATATGTACATACAAGAGGTGGAATTATAAGTGTTTTAAAACAATTAAAATGATAAAAGAAGAAGAAAAAACGGTTTTTTATAGAAAAAATAATAGAAAAATGTGAAGTGTTACCCTTTATTAAATTTTTTTAACGATATAGATTTTTTTTGTTTGTTTTGTAACTGGTTTAATTTATAAACCAGATTGTCAAAAACAAAAAAAAAGTCTGAGAATTTGTGAAGTGTTCATATCCAATTTTATAGAAAAGCGAAAGTCGAATGGCTTTGTATATTATTTTCGTTTGTTTAAAAGTAAGATCATATACATGTTAAAGTTGAGAAAAATACTCATTAACAAGATATGGAATAATGATGGTTATTCCAACGAAACTAGTATTGTAAGTTTGAGTTATAGATGTGGTCCAACGTTACAATGCTACTAACATTGCCATTAGACATACATGGTAATAATGATTAGATATAATTTTGTGAATGATGCTAATTTTTTTTTTAATTGTAGGTTATGGGAATGAACTGGAAAGTATAGATCGCATGGTGTGGAAAGATGATTGTTTTTGGCAAACTAATGTATTTTATATGCTAATTAATCAGATC
This sequence comes from Eutrema japonicum, assembly GCA_030161315.1. Taxonomy (NCBI): domain Eukaryota; kingdom Viridiplantae; phylum Streptophyta; class Magnoliopsida; order Brassicales; family Brassicaceae; genus Eutrema; species Eutrema japonicum. Next base: position 48,943,823 of record BSQW01000013.1, read on the forward strand.
CCCAAATATTCTCATAATCCCTCCCTCTTAATATGTTGAAACTTGAAATAAAGTGCTGAGCGTAAACTCCTTTCGCTTTTTAGAATCTAGAGGAGAGAACTTAAAAGATTGTACCAAGTTATTAAGGTCTAAATTTGCGATTACCAAAATTATGCCTATGAGTCTTTTTTTTTTTTTTAAGGTTATTACCTATAACTATGAAGACCCTCTTTTTTTTTGCCTCACATAACCCTAACCATGAGTCTAATTGTGAGGGTCTCCTCTTATATTACACTAGATAAGTATCACATATATGCGGGATTGTAATTTAATATTTTATAATCTGTGAAACAAAAATTCAACACGAAAAATTAGAAAACAAAATTAAACCACCCGTGAAAATATATAATACATAAATTTAGAAACAAAGTTTAAGATGAAATAAATATATATACTTTGAAAAAAAAATGATGAAAATATGCAGTAACTAGTTTTGGATACGATTATTGGACTTTTAATTTTTTTGGTGTATAATTGACATACTACCAAATTGTGGTTTATATAGAAGCGAGAAATTAAAATTATTTTCCTTTTATGATTAATTTCCTTAATATAAATGAAAAAACTAATGAATGTTTTTTTTTATTTTTTATATTAATTTTACATTTTAGGATAAATTAAATTTTTAAAAATTTTAATTTTATTTTTTAGTAACTTTATTTTTTAAGATTATGAATCTGTTATTAAATTTTCAGAATTTATAAGTTTTATTATTATTCGATTTTAAAGTTTTCCAACTTTGACTAGACACGTGTCGCGATCAGAAGAATTAACACATTCGAAACATTCAGTTTTATATAATAAGAAGATTTCTTCATTCTAAATTGAAATATGGTTTTTCTTTTTTTAAATTTTTTTTTTTTTGGCTTTTATTTATTTTCCTTTTTATGATTGTTATCTATTATTTAATTTTCTTATTCCAATCTGAAATATATTTTTTCTTTTTAAAAAAATTTTGGTTTTTATTTATAGTTTTTGTTTAATTTTCTTAATCTAAACATTACTACTATTTTTTCAATTTACCTTTTAGGATTAGGAATCGATTAATATTTTACTTTTATTGTTAATATCATGTGTTAAAATATAATTAGAAATTTATTAAATACATGGCGAAGTCTAATCGATTAACTTAACACGTGTCGCGATCATGCATGTTACTAACTTTAAAAAAATTTGTTTTATATAATAAGATATTTTATAACCTGTGAAAAAACTAAAAATTAAAAACAAAATTAAATCACCCGTAAAAATAAATAACATAAAAATTTAGAATCAAAGTTTCCGATGAAATAAATATATATTATGAAAGAAGAATTTGGTGGAGCATATACAGTTAAATATCGTTTGAAACGATTATTGAACTTTTTATGTTTGATATGTAATTGACTTATAGTACCAAATTGTTTATGTTAAGGTTAGAAATTCGAGTTTTTTTTCTTTTAGGATTATTAATCCATTGTTTTATTTCCTTATACTAAATAGAAAAACTAAAATTTTTTATTTTTTATCAACTTTACCTTTTAGGATAAATGTAGTTTTTGTTTTTTTTTTCTTTTTTTTTAAGTAACTTTAGCTTTTAAGATTATGAATCGATTATTAATTTTTTCAAATTTTATGTTTTCCTTTTTTATATTTTTCTTTTTGTTAAGTAACTTTACCATTTAGGATTATGGATCGATTATTAATCTTTCCAAATTTTTATGTTTTTTATTAATTAGTTATTAATCGATTTTAAATCTTTCCATTATAAATTTTTGATTTTTTCTCTTTTTATTAACTTTAGATTTTAGGATCAATTTACATTTTCTATTTTTCCTTTATTATTATTTTAAGTTTCCTATTTATATAGAATGTTTTCTTTTGGTTTAACATTTTTTAATATTTACTTTAATTCATTTTTACTAAAATTACCTTTTTAGTTTAAATTTTTTAATATTTACTTTAATTCATTTTTATTTTTATTTTAAATTAAATTGACATATGTCAAGATCTAAATTAACAACCGTGACAAATGTCAAGATCTCGTGATTAATAATTATCCTACGTGTCACGCTCACGTCGAGAGATCCAGCTTTATATAATAAGATTAATAATTTTTCTTTTAAGTTTATAGAATATTTATAATTTTTGTTTTTAAGTTTGATTGTAGTTGTAGATTATAAATTTTTAAGTTTTTTTTTGTCACTTTTCTTTATTATAAGTTTTTCTTACTTATATTTGTTTTTTTTTTGTAAGATTGTCTTTTTTAGTTTATATTTTTTAATATTTACTTTAATTTATTAAGATTGTATGCATTTTTTAGTTTAATCTTTTTTAATATTTACTTTAATTTATTTTTACGTTTTTAATTAAATTGATACATGTCACAGATCTAAATTAACAACCGTGACGCACGAGTAAAGTTTCACAAAGATTGAAAGTCTTTCAATCTTAGATTGTTATTCAGCTATACGTAAATTTTATATATTATCATGTTTCAAGCACAAAGAAAACCAAAAATATAAAAAAGGACTTCAAACATTTGAATGCACATAAGATGCAAGTTATGAAGAAGGATCTATCTATGTGGCGGTGACGGCGCTCAGATAGTCCGTTATGTTCAGGAGTATGGGGAGGAGATGTGAGGTGTTTGATACCAGAAGAAGAGAGAAAGTCGCGAAGAGCGATAAATTCGCCTCCATTATCAGAAAAGAGTGTTCCAATTTTGGTTTGGAATCTGTTTTCAGTGAGAGCTTTAAAACGAATGAAGGTTTCTTTGACATGGGATTTGAGTTTGAGAGGGTAAAACCAGGTGTAACTGGTGAAGTGATCCACAATAATCAGATACTCCTTCTGTTTTTTTTAAGGGCTTTTATCTAAAAGCACGAGAATTAAGAAAATCTTTTTTTTTTGCTTGAAACATTAAATGCTGCTATTAAAAAGGAATTTATTGGACTGTTTACATTATTTGGGTTCATTATATAGTACCAGATAAAAAGTGAGAAAACCTCTTTTAAAAAAAATAAAACAAAATGTCTAAAACCCTTTATATAAAAAAAACAAAAGGAGTAATGTTTATAGTGGTCAACAGAAATGACAGGAGAAGTCCAGAGATCAGTGAAAATATATTGGAGAGGTCGAGTAGAAGAGATAGAGGTTTGAGAATAGGGAAATTTATGACTTTTATTTGAAAGACAATCGACACATGACAAAGGTTTAGATAGAGATTCAGAAAAAGGTATAGAAAATTTTGAAATAACAGTTTTGAGAATTGGTAAAGATGGATGGCTAAGTCTTGAATGCCAATCCGCAATTGATGATTTGTTGGATGGAGATGCAAAGTACAAAGCTGCTGCAGATTTTGAGATTGGCCATTCATAGACTTCCTCATTGGTACGACCTTGGAGTAATGGGGCCTTCGAGTTCATATCTTTCACCTGAAAATGAGCCGAGAAAAATTCTACGGAAACTCGATTAGTATTACAAAGACGATACACATAAACTAGATTTTTCTGTATATTAGGAACATAGAGAACATTTGAAAGAGAGAGAGGTTTAGAGGGGGAAGGAAGAGAGGAAAAACCCGTGTGTGTGATCGGGAGACCACTGCCATCACCAATGAGAACCTCTTCTCCTCCATTATATGGCTGATGGAGAGATAAATTACTCAAGTCGGAGGTGATGTGGTGGGTCGCACCAGTGTCAAGAATCCAAGGTTGAACAGTTGATGTTGTGGCAATGTTAGCACGAGGAGTCCAAGACCTAGGTGGATATGGAGGAGTTGGCAGCAACAGACGATGGGAACACTGTTGAAAGGCTTGAAGTTGAGAGCACCGCTTGGCTGAATGTCCTTGCACACCACATATTTGGCAGTGTCCAAGGTAAGGCCGGAAACTGCGTTGGTTGTTATTCTGCGACATACACAATAAGTCTGTGACATACATAATCTGTGACATACACAATAAATCTGCAACATACACAATAAGTATGCGACATACACTATAAGTCTGCGACATACACAATAAGTCTGCGATATACATAATCTGTGACATACACAATAAGTCTGCGACATACACAATAAGTCTGTGACATACATAATATGTGACATACACAATAAGTCTGTGACATACACAATAAGTTTGCAACATACACAATAAGTTTGCGACATACACAATAAATCTGCGATATACATAATCTGTGACATACACAATAAGTTTGTAATATACACAATAAGTCTGCGACATACATAATAAGTCTGCGACATACACAATAAATATGCGATATGCACTCTCCATTCCACCATATATACGCTGGGTTAGATAACGAAGCGAGATCAGTTTTCAGAAAGCATTGTAAAAACATTCATAGAATATATACATTACACAGTAGATAATAAGATAAGTGTGTTTGAACGTAGAGGCGACTTGGAGTTTTGGTGAAGGAAAAAAAAACAAAAGTGGGGACCCAAACACACCATTCTTCTCATTATTATTATTATTATCACCTCTTCCACACGTTACCCCATTTGCAACTCACGCTCCTCCCCCAACGCACGTGACTCTCACGCTCCACTTCCCCATCTCTTTGTTTTTTCCCAACACCATTCTTCTTCTTCTTCTTCTGTCCTAAAAAGTAGGCCTGGGCACGGGGCGGGTACCCGCTTATTTTGGTCGATTTGCTATTTGACCCGCTCCGTACGGGTAATGAAAATATTGACCCGTATTTGGATCCGCAAAAACGGGTACCCGTTGATTCAAGATACCCGCCCAGATTTTTGATACTTGCGGGTACCTTGACCCGTACCCGTACTTGCAAGTACGGGTCCCCGCTCAACAAGTAATTACATTACTTGCCTTGTTTTTTTCATTACTTGTCTTGTTTTATATTACTTGCTTTATTTTTTCCATTACTTGTTTTGTTTTTTCCATTACTTGCCTTGCTTTTTCCATTAATTGTCTTGTTTTCCATTACTTGGTTTGCTTTTTCCATTACTTGTCTTATCTTGGGTACAAGTAGCAAACCGGGTAACGAGAAACAAGTCGGGTAACGGGAACAAGCCGGGTAACGGGATAAGTAGTCAAAAAAAAATTTCGCCTTGGACTTGTCCCGTTACTTGCAAGTAGTTGGTTAACTCGCCTTGATACTTGGCTTGGACGAGTCGGGTACCCGGTTTTACGGACCGAGTACGGGACGGGTCGAGCGGGTCGGGCGGGTAACGAGTACGTATGCCGAGGGCTACTAAAAAGATCTTTTCCTATTTCGATTTACATTCAAACCAAAAACATGTAATATTTTTTGTTTGTTTGGTTGTTTGTATTCAAATTAAAAACATTTCACACATATTTGTATGGTCACAATTTTTTTTCATCAGTTTTGTAAAATTAAAAAAAAAATGCTTTATCAGATTTTTATTATTTTAAAAAGCCGCGTTATCTGTTCAAAATCAGAAATCACAAGTCACGCCTCTCTCTCTCTCTCTCTCTCTCTCTCTCTCTCTCTCTCTCTCTCTCTCTCCCGTCACTCTCACTCTTCCTCCTCTGCTTGCTTATTATTACATCGATCATCCTTGTCTCTCCTCTCTTTTTTTTTTTTCTTCTTCTTCTCCATCGATAATCTCTTTCTCACAAAATCGGGGTGAAAAAAAAAAAAAAAAACTCTTACTTGACAAACAATGGACTCTTCATTGTCACCAAACCCATTCGATCTCCAAAAAACCCCAAACGCAGAGCCAAAGAAAAGCTTCATAACCTCACTCATTACCCTCCGTTCGAATCACGTCAAAGAAGACACCTACTTCGTGTCGGAACTCAAACCCTCCGAGCAGAAATCGCTTCAGGAGCTGAAAGACAAACTCTCCGGAGCCTCTTCCATGTGGGGTGTCCCACTCCTCGGCGGAGACGACAGAGCTGACGTCATCCTCCTCAAATTCCTCAGAGCCAGGGATTTCAAAGTGGGAGACTCGCTGAGGATGCTGGAGAAGTGTTTGGAGTGGAGAGAAGAGTTCAAGGCGGAGAAACTGACGGAAGAGGATCTGGGTTTCAAGGATTTGGAAGGTAAAGTCGCTTACATGCGTGGATACGACAAAGAAGGACATCCTGTGTGTTACAACGCGTACGGTGTGTTTAAAGAGAGAGATATGTACGAGAGGGTGTTCGGTGACGAAGAGAAACTCAACAAGTTCCTCAGATGGAGAGTTCAGGTTTTGGAGAGAGGTGTTAAGATGCTTCATTTCAAACCTGGTGCTGTTAATTCCATTATCCAAGTTACTGATCTTAAGGATATGCCTAAGAGAGAGCTTAGAGTTGCTTCAAACCAGATTCTCTCTCTCTTTCAGGATAATTACCCTGAGATGGTTGCTACTAAGGTACTTCTCTTCTTTTCTTCACCTGATTTTTATTTTGGAGACAAGAACTTGAATTTCGAAATTATGTTTCTTGTTGTCTGAAATTGTTACGATTTTTTCATGTGCGTTTGCTCTGTTTTGCGTGTTTGGGGTTGCTTGCTACTACACTCATTACATTTAACAGAAGCGAATCTCTCATTCAAGAAAATCTGAAATGTTTTAAATGCTTTGTAAATGTCTCGTTCAAGAAATCTTTTACTTCATTTTTTTGTTGTTGCTCTAAATCTTAGAAAATTGTTGATTTGTTTATATTTTTGGTAGTTCCGTTCAAATTTTTCAAAAGAGTGGTTTTAGATGTTTATGTGTTGGCATGATTCTATCTATGTCTTGTCGATTTTGATTCTTTTTTTTTGGTTTTACTCTCCGTAATATTTACTTCCTAGCTTTTGTCTTCTACTGCTACAGTTACATTGAAGGATTCTTTGTGTGGCCGTACGCTGAATTTATAATCATCACTCTCCATCCTCGATCACTATTTAAATATTTGACAAAGACATTGCATAATATCTAACACACACAGCATTCCTCGTATTGAGATTTGGGACAAACCAACAATATTCTTTAATATTTAAAAGGGTAGTTCCCTACTACAAATACTGAACATGTCTAATTTCAGATATTCATCAACGTGCCTTGGTACTTCAGTGTCATCTACTCAATGTTCAGCCCTTTCTTAACTCATAGAACAAAGAGCAAGTTTGTTATGTCCAAAGAAGGAAATGCAGCCGAAACACTCTATAAGTAAAAACTAAAAACTCTTTACATATTTCTTTTGCTAATTTACCGTTTTGTTTTATATATGCATACCATTGTTGCTATTTCAGGTTCATAAGGCCTGAAGATATTCCGGTGCAATACGGCGGCCTTAGTCATCCTACTGACTCGCTAAACGGACCGCCAAAACCCGCGTCTGAGTTCTCCATCAAGGGCGGTGAGAAAGTTAACATTCAGATCGAAGGCATCGAGGTAACATCAATAATAAGCATTTGACATGTATGTGTTTGGATTTGATGAATATTGAAATGTATGTGTTTGGATTAATAACATTACAGGGTGGAGCAACCATAACATGGGATATAGTAGTTGGAGGGTGGGACTTAGAGTACACTGCAGAGTTTGTTCCAAACGCTGAAGAGAGTTATGCGATTGTTGTCGAGAAACCGAAGAAGATGAAAGCTTCAGATGAAGCTGTTAGCAACTCTTTCACGACAGGAGAAGCTGGGAAACTCATTCTCTCTGTTGATAACACTTTGTCCCGCAAGAAGAAAGTCGCTGCTTATCGTTACACCGTCCGGAAATCTACTACAGTCGTCTAAGACCTCTTTTTTTTCTTCAGAAGATGGGTTTTCTTATTGCTACTTTTTTTTTGTTGTGTTGAGGACTTTCTTGGATTTGGGTATTAGGTTTGTTTGCTCAACGGTCGTCTTGAACCGGATTTCGCAAAATGCAAGGAGATATGTATAAAAAAAAACAATGATTGTATGACATTTAATTAATGTTTGGCTTAATATTTAACTATAGCTTGAAAAGTAGCAATCCAAGATCATATGCCTGTTTAAATTTACCATCAGAAATTTGAAAACCAGTGCTTATGTTTGATACATTGTTGAGACTAACAACAGTATATATATATATAGTTTGTCTCTGTTGCACCCAAACTTCAAGACCAGTGCTTATATTTGTTACATTGTATCATTAACTTGAAGAATCAGTCATTGCATTCATTACCTTCTGCAGATCTAGTCTGATATTACAGCAACAACAAAGACCTCTGTATCCTCTGGCATTGTTAATTTGTTACCCAATATTTCCCCAATGGCAAAAATCAGAAACAAAAACCGAAAAGCCCAACGAAAATGCAACGGAAGGCCCATGGAAAATAAACTAACCTTCCAAACCAAAACTATAAAACATAAGAAAGCCCAACGCTCAGAAACAGATATAACACTATTGAAATGAAAAAGAAAATTCCTCAAAGTTTTTGTTTAAAACTTGTTTTTACACTATATCTTAAACGTTTAGATAAATTATGGATATTGGCCAAGAAGATGTTTTTAATTTTTAGAAAAAAGCTAAGTTGATACTTTTAGAAATAGTAGAAACCATAATCGTATATCTTAAAAGGAATTTTGTTAATTTTTGCACTGGCCCAATTCATAACGAGCAAAAATTATTATTTTATTATGTTTATTAATTTATCGAATATAAATTTGTTTTAGTGTATTTTCATATATCTTGGCTTGTACAACTTTTATGAGCTGGAATCCTGTTTCCTCATGAGAAAGACTAAATCCAGTTCTTAATAATTTAAATAAAATCACATACATACGGTAAAACTCAGTATTACGTACGTAGACATCGATCCTATAATGAAAAGCTAGATGCACAAGGACTTCCATTGACGTGCATTTTGTATATAATACTCCATCCCTTTCTTAATACGTTTTTATATTTTCTATGAAAAACTTATATAAAAAATTGTGTTGGTTAGGAGTAAAATTAATAAAGCAAGCTATAATATATAATGGTAGTATAAAGGGTAAATTCTATCTACGTAATAAGTCTTAAAATATACAACTTAATGAAACGAAGGAAGAAAAAGGTCATATGATCACACATCATAATTTGAGATAAATCTTAGGAATCTACTTATGTAATAGAGTAGAGATGCAATGTAACGGTGTAGCATCAAATCCGCAACAAGTGAGACAATTATTTTGGGTGGAAAGATGCCTGTAATTAATTGCATGCTACGAAGATTGTAATTGCTTATGGAGTATATTAATTGTCCAAATTTTTGAATGCGAGTCAGTTTTTGTTTGCATTGGAGCTGCTTACTTAATTAGAATAACTAGGGATTGACTCCGCGCTTCGCGCGGGTTTATTATACATTTATGTTTTATAAATTTGTTTATATGTTATTTTGTAGGAAATAATTTTTTTTTAATTTTGAATTTTAGTTTAATAGCCGGTTTATGTTTATAGTTGTATTGTGTGTATCTGGGTATGTTTTGTTATTTCTCCTTATTAGTGTTTGTATATAACAATATTTATCTTTTAATTATGTTGTTAACTTATGTTGAAATATTGTTCTTTTTTTCATGTGTTTATATGTAATATTTGACAACTGTGTGATTCTAATTATAGTTATATATATATATATATTAACACCATTTCAAATCTCTCATAAATTATATATTTAGTTGAACGTATAATATTACATTTATGTTTCAGAATCTATAGTTTATATTGAGACAATTATAACCTCATCAGCCCGTCTACACATTAACTAAACAAACCACTTACATTTTATTATTTGAGAGTTTAAAATTATCTTTTTTATGTACGTATAGTTTTAGGTTGTTTTTAGTTACGCCCTCTAATAGAGAATTTTTTCTAATCTTTTGGCCTTTATGCTAATAGATATTTTGGCCTAAGTATTGCTTTTTCGTGAAAGACCGCTGACAAAATATCTGTGATTTTTTCCTTGTTCCCCATCCCCGAAGAACATATCCTCTCTCGCTTCTAAAAATTCAACAAATCCCACTCACATAGCTGATCCTCGATGACCGCCGTGACTTCAACGGCTTCGGTAGCCATGGTTCCGCTTCTCACATCCGTTTCCGCCATTTTCACTCTCTCATCGATGCTCGCACCTACCTCAATGTCTGATTTCATAATTCGGAAATTTATGTATCTTAACATTACCGAATTCGGGTGTTCAAAATTTAAAATCTTGCGTGTTGTTTTGGATTTATAGGAGGGGAAGATTGCGATATATGCGACGTTGTGATTGCAGATGGAGCTGGTGCGATCAACGAACATCCTTTCAAAAGAAACACAACGTTTCTTCTGGGTAATGAGGTAAAAATCAATCAATTTTTCACAAAAATTTAGAGTTTTTGCAATTTTGTGAAGTTAGAATAGCGATCATTCTTCATGATCTTTAGTCCATTTCATATGTGAACAATGAGGGAAGAAGTAAATTAATAGGATCCTGAATGGTTTCAAAGATAATTCCTAGGACACCATAACTCGGAGTGAAGTTATTGCAAGAGTAGGTTTAAGTTCTCTATCTTTCTTATTTTAAGAATATGTAAACGAGTCTCAGAGTCAATTATATTGGCTTAAATGGTACTTAGTCTCTTCCATTAACAAAAATTGGGTAATAAGCGTTTCAAGATTTACGACGATCATTTACTAAATGGCTAAGTTTTAGCTTTGAGAATCCTTGATATATTTATTTGTCCGAAAAACCACTTCGGGTCCGAATAAATGTATTGATTTTTCGAGCTATTAATTTATCGAGTATCAATTTATAGAGGTTATATTATTAATTATGATAATAAACTCATTTTATATGTATTTTTCGTTGAATTGGAGTTGGTTATCTATAAATTATGTAGTTTATCTTAATATTTATTTTTTCAAATATGAACTTACTATATGGTCATTTTTCACTTATTTCATTTTCATTTTTTTCCAAACTTATGTATTCGCATATACTAATTTTGTTAATAGTCAGTTCAAATTTTAAATCATAATTAATATTATATATTTTAAATCATAATATTGGTGTAATTGTTTGTTTTGGAATTGTATAGTAATAATTATATTTATGTTGAAGATTTAATTAATATAGATAAGAATTTTACATAAATGGGGTTCATTAATAAATGATTGTAGTGATGATGTGGATAGTTTATATTGAGAGAAAACTCTCTTATTATATAATAGATTGCATGCTAGGAGAAGATTGTAATTGCTTATAATATTTTTCAAGATTTTGAATGCAAGTGAGTTTTTGTTTACATTGATGAAGCTGCTTACTTAAAAGTATCAGAGGAATGAATGGAGATTCAAGATCCGATAAGTTGTAGTTAATAACACTACATATCTAGGTAAAATTCTAGCCAAGGTGAAAATTTAGAACTGAGGAGGAGGTCAAGCGTTAATTGTCTATTTGAACTTGAAACTTTTGAAAGACTCTAAAACGTACGAAAAGGTTGAGAAAAGAAGAGAGGTTTGGTTAATTATATATAGTAAACTAGTAATAACTTATTAATTTGGGTAAGTTGCTTTCGTTCTTGCTATGTATTTTCTCCATTGTATTGGAAGAAGGTGAGCTGGAAAGTCTTGTTACGAGTGAGCGAACAAATAATTTTGTGGTTGAGTGTTTTGATCGAGGTTTAGGCGGTTGAGTTTAAGTCCCCAATTGTTTGTTTGCATTTATAGTGTGTATTTTGTTTTTTTCATATATACTCGTAACTTTAACCCTTTGAAATATTTTTGTTCTTTTGATAATTGAAAACGCAAACGCCAAACAATTAGCATTCCGTTTGCGTTTTGAATTTTCCAAAAATGTTTTATTAGATTGCATACATAGTAGAGGAATTTTTTTAAAATACTACATATAGTATTATATTTAAATTTTGCAAAATTAAATAATATTATATTGGAAAATTAATTCTGCCGTAATCTTACCAATCAAGAGAAAATAGTGGAAAATATTTTGTTTTTCTACTATGGAGAAATCCAAACACCAACAAAAAAAATGAGAGAAACTTTTTCTTTGTTTATAGATGTGTAAAAATAATTTAATCAAACAGGCAAGAAAAAAAAAACTAAAAGAGAGTAGAAAAATTAGAAACATAGAGAGCATGCATGAATTACAATTTCAGTGAGATTATAATATGTTTTAGAGTTAGGCCTTGATTGGTATAACATATATAGTAGAGCAGAAACATTAAGAAGCAGAATCAATATGCTGTTGAAGTTGTATGCTCTGATTAATGTAGTGATTGTCAAAGCTGTGAAATATATATATATAATTATTTAATGTATTTATTTATAAGCACTAAATCTATAGTTATATTTATAATATAATTTTTAATAATTTTTTTCATATTTCAATTATATTTATTATATTATATATTTTTAATAATTTTATTTGAAAATTAATAAAATAATAAAATAATGGTAAATATTAATTTTAAAAGTATAAAATTTACACTTAATATAAACATAACTTTTTGATATTATTAAAACAAAATAAATTAATTATATAAATTTCTTTAAATGTTTTTTATATTTTATAGGTTAATGCTTTAGCAAAAAATTTATATGAAAGCATAGAGGAATGAGCATTTGGAGCTTTTAAATTCTTCCCTAAATGTTTTATTGATTGGTTGATAAAATACTTAATAATTTTTAAAATGTTATACCAATCAAGACTTTAAACACGTTCAACTTTTCATCTTCTCTCGATTTCTAACAAATCAGAGTTAACATCTCAAACCTTAAAAATTAAATATTCCTAACAGTAAGAATATGTAATGCTACATGAAGAATTGGGCTTAATTTTACAATGGTTTTATTCCAACATGATCTCAACTCTTTGGTTAGGAGGTTTCTACGATCAAACAACATGATCTCAACTTTCACATAAGAAAATCAATTCCTGCTAAACCCTTCTTTAAAAAATAAATAAATAAATAATTCAATTCCTGCTAGTTTATTTTATTCATTCCGTGATTTATCTTAGAAAAGCCTTCAAAGTTAAAAGCATTGGTATGGTTATGGAATATATCTTCATTTCCTCCCCCCCACTTAAATTTCATTTTGATTACTAATGATTTTCATAATCGTTGGAAAAAAAAACTTTATAAAAAGTGAACAGTAGACCATATAGTCAAATGTAGCGCGAATCGTCGGTTTCAAGATTACACACATTTTTATATCAATTTCCTACTCGGTTCTTCTCTTTTAATAAAGAAAAAAATTATATAGTGTGTAGCTGTGCATTTGACAATTGGTAACCAATCTTTACTTCGTGATTTTTCTAGGCTTTTTTGTAAAAATACCTTATAATTTGAATTCAAAGCTAAAAATGTCCCGTTTTTTTCATATTTTTCAGAATCCCACGAATTACCCTTTAAGAATTTGGGTATTCACGCAAATGCCATTTCTCAGACTGCTGTTAGAGTCTAACGTTTTTTTCAAAAAACAAAAAAAAATTTCAGATCTAACTTAATTACGGGAATGCCATTGCCATCAATTCTCAACCTCCACGACAACCACCATCATCGACGAGTTAATGCAGTAACTAATCCATTTTTTCGCCATTAAAGCCCAAGAATAAAGCTCGGACTTCCTTTTCGCGAGTTCTCCTCTTCGATTTTTCCCATTTCCCCTCGATTTTCTGATTCAAACTTACCGAAATCATTTTTTATGACATAAAAACGGTAAAACACGACTAGGCTTGCGAGATTTCGGTGATATTAGACGTTCTAGGCGCTCGACGAGGGTGAAAAGAAACTCTAAACGGATATAGGTAAGAATTTTTGCATATCATCGATTTTCAGATATGAGTTGTATACTCAGACTGCTTTAGAAGTCTGATGAAACCCACATGGTCAACGATAGGGTAGTTTTGCAATTGACTTTTAAATACTCAGATTAAAATTGAAGTCTGGCAATTTCCTTTGAAAACAAAAAAATCAAGAAAAATCCTCTAATCGAGGCATAGGGTAGTTTTGCAATTGACCGAAAACCTGACTTTTTATTCAGACTTCATATCCAGCATGAAGGAAAAATGAGCGACTTTGACCGGAAGTTGACTGTTTTTTCAGACGGAATCAGAAGTCTGAAAAAAAAACAGGGTACTGGTAGTAATTGACCGAAATTTTTCAAAAGTTAACCAAAATGGGGGAAAAAGTATCAGACTTCTTTGGCAGTCTGAATAGGAGGGAAAAATTTTCAGACTTCTATGGCAGTCTGAAAATGATGAAATTTTTCAGACTGCTAAAGAAGTGTGATATCGAAGATTTTGGTCAACGCAAAAATACACCAATTTCTGTCATACTTCTATCGCAGTCTGAAGGATTTCTTCATACTGCCCTGGAAGTCTGGGAACGAAAGTTAAACTTCGGTCAATTGCAAAACTACCCCATAATTTTTTCAGACTGCAGGAGAAGTCTGACAAAAAAGTCAAAATTTTGGTCAATTGCAGAAATACCTTTTTCTTTTTCTCAGACATCTAATGCAGTATGACAAAAAAGTCAAAGTTTGGGTCAATTGCAAAAATACCCTTTTTGTCAGACTGCGATAAAAGTCTGCTTTGATAACTTTTCGTCAGACGACATCCGCAGTCTGCTTTGTAACATTCTAATTGCAAAAATACCCTCTTTTTCAGACTGCCATAGAGGTCTGACGTACTGTTTGTCAGACTTCTATGGCAATCTGGATTGACAATTTTTTTAAACCGTTTTTTTTTGTATATTTGTGATGAATTTCGTTGAATTTAAATTTTTTATATGTGTGTTAGTTGTATATGTTCCTCCTGCATTAGTTTTACATGCTTATGTTCATTAATTATTTTTAAATAATTTTTTTAATAATTCTGGCAATGTAGCTAATAGAATCAGACTTCGTGAAGAAGTCTACTTCAAACGAAGTCTACTTTCAGTATTTGAATTGCAAAAGTGACCCATTTTCAGTAGATTTCAGTCCGAAGTCTTCTCTAACGACGTACACTTCATTAGAAGTCTTCTTTAACAACGTATACTTCATTTGAATGGATGTTTAAAGACTCGACGTGGGAGTTTCGGTTGATAAAGTCAAGGGAGGAAGGATGTTCTTTTTGAGTGATGGTTGTACGCATGAGAAACTCGTTGAGATGACACAAGGTGATTATGATATGGACAAGACTGAATTTGCGGTTTTAACCTATTCTTTACCGGAATTTTTTTGACATAGGGGTTGTTCGTTTTTATCAAATTAAGAACTGTATCTGAACTGTAACTAATATTTTACCATGTATATAGCTTTGTGATCAATGATCAATCATTACCAACTTCAGGATTACATATGATGAAATGTAGACTCAAATCATTGTTCAAGCTCAAGTAAACACATATATTGTCGAATTGGAAAATTGTCTCAGCAGAAACAAATATTGGCAGCCAAACAAGAGAGAAAAAGGGATTTACCAAATTCTGGACACAATTCCACATTATACGAAGTTACGAGAGAAGCTAAAACCATATTTTATTTTGCTTAGGTTGCATTATTTATTTCTATAACATTTTCACGGCCAACAAGTTCCCATTACCGGAATCTTTAGCCGGAAACAACAACAACAACATCACAGTAACATATATCTTACAGATACAAACTTTTCATCTTTGATCTTAAACCAAAGCAACTGAAAGATCATCTGAACCAGTCATAACCTTAAACACATTCTTGCTTGAAGGCAAACCAGCCACTGGTTCATCTTCAATTCCACATTCATTTGTTCCTCTCCTAATCATGAAATAACCATCCTGCAAATTTCATATATGTCAGCATTCACATTGAAAATCCCACATCTATAACTTTTCTTAAAAATTATTTACAAATAACACTTACATCACCCCAACTTCTGTTACACTGATTTGCCAACAACTACAAACAATTGAAAAAAGTAACAAAGAACGTTAAAAATTCCAGTTTAAACTTCAAATTTTCAATCGAAGAACCATCTTAGAAATGTCAAGTTCAACATTTACCCAATAAGTTCCCCAACTAATAAGTTTAACAGCATGACCTGCAATGTTAGAACCTGTTATGTGCTTATATACTCCAGATTTGTAATGAGCAAAATCCTAATCAAAACAACACATTAATGATCCATCTTTCTTTAACTTAGCCAACAATGTAAAAGATTTTGGTATTTTTTACCTCATAAACGAACTAAGAAATCATTTACTGATAAAGAAATGTTCTGAAGTGAACAAAAAATAAAAGATTAAGCTATAAATTATAAATCTTAAGCTGGTTTTTGGATTGCTAATTAGTATTACCATTCCAAATTGGATACATAATCTATCAGATAGTGATTCAACAGCACCAAATGCCCAGCAAGAACCACAGTGTCCCTAAAACCAAAACCACAAATGTCATAAAAACTGATTTTTTTCTCTTCGATAGAACGTTACAAGAACCACAAAGATTGAAGTTTTACCTGATATATTAAGAGAGGCGTCAAAACAAACGGGGAGATGAAGACGGGTCAGGTCCGAGATGGATCTTCTGAATCGGTGGTCATCGAGACCTTCTCCAGAAGCTGACCTCAGATCTGCAACAATAGGATAAAGAAGTGAGAAAGAGATGAAGACGGGGAGATAAAGACGGGTCATAAGAGATGAAGAAAGAAGAAGAAGACCGACGGCTTATCACTACGACAACCGGCAAGAATGGAGAGGCCGTAGGTTAACGGCGAGAGATGCGAGAGAGTGGAGCGGAGAGAAGTCGCCGGTGGAGCTTTAGCGGGCGAGAGAGAGAGAGGCGAGAGAGAGAGAGCGCATAGAGGCGAGGGAGAGAGAGAGAGAGAGAGAGAGAGAGAGAGAGAGAGAGAGAGAGAGAGAGAGAGAGAGAGAGAGAGAGCGCCGTTTGAGAGAGGTAAGATTTTTTTACATAATTAGGCTTACTTCCTTTATATATGATGGGGTAAAATTCCCGGTTAGGTTAATTTTTTCGGTTTAGCAGACTTATCTCAAAACAGACTTCGCATGAAGTCTACTAAACCTATAGAAGTCTACTTATAATTCAACTATAACCTAAAAATTAAAACAAGTCTAAAGCCAGACTTCTAATAAAGTATAATTTAAAATCAACTCAAAATTCAGACTTCTAAAAGAGTCTAATTCGGAAAAGTCTAATTTCAGACTTCTTCTCAAGTCTAATTCGTACAAACTCAAATTAAATGAAAGTATAATTTCAGACTTTATGTATTTTTAATTTATATTCAGCAACAATGAGTATGTGTAATTTATGTAGTAAAAATTTCTAAAAACTAATTTTTTAATATTTTTTAACTTTAAATTTTCAAATTAAATACGTTTCAGACTTCTCTGAAAAGTCTGAGAAACCCTGATTATTTGAGAAGCCTGAGAAACCACGAAAACCACCATCGTCGACGAGTTAGTGCAGTAACTAACCCGTTTGTCCGCCATTAAAGCTCAAGAATAGAGCTCGTAAACACTTTTCGCGACTTCTCTCTCCGATTTCTCCCATTTTCCCACTGATTTTCCGATTCAAACGTATCAAAATCGGAAATTATGGCATAAAAACGGCAAAACACGACTGGGCTTGCGGGATTTCGGTGATATTAGACGTTCTGGGCGCTCGACGAGGGTGAAAACAAACTTTAAACGGATATAGGTACGAATTTTTGCATATCGTCGATTTTCAGATCTGAGTTGTATACTCAGATTGCTTTAGAAGTCTGATGAAACCCATATGGTCAACGAGAGGGTAGTTTTGCAATTGACTTTTAAAAAATCAGATTAAAATTGAAGTCTGGTAATCTCTGAGAAGTCTGAGAAATCCCGATTCTCTCAGACTTCTCTGATAAGTCTGAGTAACCCTAAATCTAATATTTAGCACTTATGAGTGATAATATTAAAACATAACTTCTAGGAAGCATCAAATTCGTGAAATATATGCACATTACGTACAACACATATGTGCAAATTTAAAATTTCAAATGTAAATTTGGTAAACCATGAATCTAACCCTAAAGTTATATGTAAATGTTTCCATTACAAAGCATGTTTTGAGGTTTACAACTTACTTTGCCTTACATGTTTTTAATTTGATTTAATTTTACGAAATTTAATTTTAATACTTCGAAATCGTATATATTTAATTTATGTATAAGAAATTTTTAACAAAGTAATTTTTTACAATTTTTAAATTTAAATTTACTAATTAAATCTGAATGAGACTTCTTCGAGAAGTCTAATATTTATTGAGGTATAGACATAATTAACTAACCTTGTTAAATTTGATTCAATTTTATGAAATATTAATTTCTATACATTAAAATCGTCTATATTTAATTATTGTAGAACAATTTTTTTTTAAAAATTTTTAAATTTAAATTTACTATTTTAATCTGTATCAGACTTCTCGAATACGTCTGAGAGAAGTGTGGTAAGAGAAATCAATCATATTTCTATTAGAGTCTAAATGCCACACTTCTATAGAAGTCTGACATGTTGCGAAGGTTAAAATGGTAATACCGGTTTCGCGTTTTTTGTTTGGTCATAAGGGGTAACTGTAATTTTTCACCTCCAAAAATGTAGCACAACATTTGATTGAAAAAACAGTATATTTTTATCATAAAAACAAAATTTTGAAGTAAAAAGAGCAATTTGCCTATTTTTCTAACCTTTTTTCAAACTTAGTAAATGATCCCACATATTAATAACGCCATAATCGCATTTGATTTTAAATATTTTATTAGTTAATCTCATACGTGTTACAACGGTACAACTTACAACCCAATACACCCTTGCATTCATTAAAATATATGGGTAAGATCGAACCTTAGCTTTGAAGAGCCATTTTCCATTTAAAATTTTGCGTAAAATAAAGTATCATTCGTTTTTGGTGAACCTCAATATGAGAAAAACAGGAATAAATTCTGAGTTAGTCAAAGAGATTCGGATTCCATCCTCCCAATTATATTTATTAGTAATTACTATATTATTTTTTCAGAGAATTGTTCCTAAAAAAGGTAAAAAAAAAAAACAAGCTCTGTACTTATTTAATGACGTAAAACATAGATTGATCCTAACAAACATGAGTGTCTGTAGAGTCTGTTTTATGAAGGCCCAAAAGGAGTTATGTGTAGTTGGTTGGTTTATTATTATTATGTACTTTACAATTATCATTATAAACAAAAATAAACATTTGCCGAATCTATCTTATATTTACACATAATCTTATACTCTCTCCGTTTTTTTTAAAAAATGATGTTTTAAGATGTTTTCAGTTTTTAATACAAAATTAAATAACTTTTTATTGTTTTTTTAACTATTTGTATATTCTGCAGATTATTTTTTTATTAGTTGAATTGTGTTTAAATGGATAATAAATAATGTTTTTATTATGAACATTTTTTTTAATGAATCCTTAATATGTGTGAAAAAACTTTAAACATCACTTATATTAGAACAAAAGGAGAACTCCCTCCATTTCACAAAAGTGTCGTTTTACATTTTCAATGCAAAATTTTGAATAAAATTTCAGTTTTAACCCTGTTGTTTTAATGTATTAAATGGAAAGAGAAAAATTGTTTAGTGTATTAATAAAGGATAATATAGAACTTTTAATAGTTTTCTTAATATGCGTAAAATGTGTCAAAATAACACTTTTTGTGAAACATAAAAAATATAAATTAAGCTATCATTAAGAACACAAAAAATATTTCAACCAGCTATGTTTTAAAGCTAAAGAATTGTGTATAAGTCAATTTAGCTTCTTCTTTTTTTGTCGGCAGCCAATTTGGATTTATTAATGAGAGCAATTTGTTTTTTTCGACGTTACAGAAACCAGTTAATTTAAGAATATCCATGTACTAAAAAACAGCTGTAACCTAAATAATTAACTCATCCATCAGTTAAAAAATCGGAATCTTCCATAATAATATCATCGACCGAGATTAGTATGCAATAAGCTTTACTTTATTGTCCCGTTGACATATCCAATTAAAATCACTGTTTTATTGTTTTACCAGCAATTCCAACAACAACAACAAAGATTTACCAAATCCAGTTAATAAAACAATCAATTAGCAAAAAAAAAAAGACAAAACACACATTTTTATCACAAACCAACACAGTTTCTGGCAGTCGTAACGCCACCATCAACGACAAGGTTATGTCCGTTAACATACTTAGACTCATCACTCGCCAAATATAACGCCGCTTCTGCTATATCCGTCGCTCTCAGTGTCTCTCCTTTCAAATTAGCCAAACTCCTCACAAACTCTTCCATCTCCTCCACCTCAGCATCATCATCCACGTCACCACCACTCGTCTTCCGCCACGCATTCACCAGCATTGATGTGGCAACTCCAAACGGCGATATGCAGTTAACCCTAATCCCATACCTCCCTAGCTCACACGCTGCGTTCTTGGTCAATCCAACGATCGCATGCTTCGACGCCGTGTAAGCGTGTGGGCCCATTCCACCCATCACACCAGCCACACTCGCCGTCGAGATTATGCAACCTTTTAACCCTCTCTTGATCATCGCACGTGCCGCGTGTTTCATACCGAGCCCTGCGCCTCGCACGTTCACACGCATCACTTGGTCGAACTCTTCACCGTCGAAGTCTAGTATGCTTTTATGTTTCTTCTGGTCGCCGAGAACTCCTGCGTTGTTGAATAGAATATCGAGCCGACCGTACCGCGCCACGGTTACGTTCACGAGGTTTTCCACGTCAGCTTCCACCGAGACATCGCAGCTTATGAACGCCACAACGTTGGAAGTTAATTGGGACGAGAGCGATTTAGCCAGGGAAGAGCCAGCTGCGTCGTCCACGTCAGCGATCACTACCGTTGCGCCGTGTCTAGCGAAAAGCTTGACGGTTGCTTTGCCGATTCCTTGTGCGCCTCCGGTAATGATAGCTACCTTTCCTTGCAACCTATCAATTCACAAATATATACACAATTAGCTTAGAGCGAATTGAAAATGAACCAACACTAATATGTAAAAAAACATGAATGTATGTCTCATTGCTAATTAGTTTTGAGTTAGAAATCAAAAAATGTATATATAGATTTGTACCTTTTATGAAATATAGTTGAATTTGTCTCCTCCATGATGGTGTCATGGAGGGATTGAAAGGTCTGCTCAGGCATCACTTGGGCCGGCATGGCTGAGTTTTAGTGAGATCGATCGGTAGAGATGGAGAGAAACGGTGAGAGGGAGAATTCAAATGAATACAGAAAGATACATACATTTACATCTATTTATATAAGTCAGTGTGTACGGAAAACAAGTTCCGAACCAGTGTGAAACATCCAATTATGCTCAAGTTCTAGAATCATTCTAAATAATAATTTAGTATGGACAAAAGCTAACAGATAGGAAATAGATATGCTCATAAATTATATGAACTAAATTGAGTTAGGACTTAAGAGAGACTAAGAGCATCTCCATTAGTGAACTCCTATGAGGGGTTCTTAGCAATTTTTTAATAATAAATTATTATTATTTAAAAAGTTTAGAACCCCTCAAGTTTTTCACCTCCAATGGTGAATCTCATTGGGGTTCTTAACACAAAAAAAAAAAAATTGATAAATTATTTGAAAGAGAAGAAGATGTGAATTTGTGTTTGTTTTGAAGATGTTAATATGTGTTTGTTTTATAGATGGAGCTTTGAAAAGGGAAGCTGCAAATGTTTCTCTTGAAGCTTTGAAAAGAAGAAGATGTCGTCCAAGCAAGTATTGTTTACGAGTAAAATCTTGGGACCTATAGGGAAGCGTTTGATGTAGGATGGAGTATAATGTTGGTTGATCGAAGGGAGAAGACTTCTTAGTTCTTGAACCTATTTCAAGAGATGATTAGAGGTCAGGGAAAGAAGACTTCGTGACAGGAGACGATTCAACAAAAATCATAAGAATGGTTTCATTCACCTGTCTACGTAAAGTCTCGTTTTCTAGCTCTGCTCGCTGTTCCTGCAAAGTAAATACTCTGGATGATCAAGAAAAGAAATATATTCTATGTAATTGAGTACCTACCCAGCTAGCTAAGACAAATAACTGCACACTAGCTAGTTAGAGCATGAACTTTACAAAGGATGTCGTAGGCATTATAGAGCGGACGACATGAGTTTTAACAAGTTTCAGAATCATGTGATAACATAAGCTTACATTTCTTTACATGCAGTTGGAAGCTAAACAGGAAAAGTAAGTGTTTCATATAATTACCTTGAGCCGTGATTCTTCAAGTTGTTTAGTCAACAATAGTTCCTGAAATCACATAAAGTTTATCAGGCAAACATGTTTACGAAGAAGGAATGGGGAAGAGTGATAATACTAGTTACCTTTGTCAGCCATAGCTCTTGGCACTTCCTTCATTATTGTTGTCAGCCATATCGAATGTCCACTGTAACATGAAACAAAAACCCATAAGCGCTAGGAGAGTCATTCAAGCATACTAAACTCAAAACAAATTCTTACTACTGAATAATTTGTGCAATAACCAGAGGATAAAACAGCAAAAAAAATTTGCGTTTCAACATAATCCAATCTTCTAAACCATAAACTTGAAAGAAAAAGCGCTAGAGATAGAGTCATTCAAGCATACTAAACTCAAAACACAACTGAACATTTTGTTCAATAACCATATGAAAAAGCAACTTCCAGCAGAATCAAAATTAACAAATCGGAGTTTCTTCAAATAACAAATTCCACATCTCGTCACAAAATTTGAGCAGAGAAATGAAGCACGCATACTAAGCACGCATACATGTAATTACAAATCAAAATCACCCCCTACTCTAACCTGTACTAGCTATCAATCTGCAACACTGAACAAAACCGAAAATCCGATAGCAGTAATCCAACAAAACAAGTCTACAGATGCGTCTCTTAGTAAAACGACGGATCGATCATATGCGCGCAACAATCCAAGCTCTCGAACCAAAAAGAAACGGACAGAAAAAACGCAAAATCGGCGAAACCGCTCCGATTCAACAAGCAGGAACGAAAATCAAGCACCATTTGACAGAAGAACATACACAAAGACCAGCGATGAACGAATTTCGCCGGCGACACAAACGATGAATAAGAGAGGTCGATCACAAAAAAAAATTCCGATGAAAGCGATGAAAAATGATTGTGACCAGTGATGGTCGCGATGAAGAACATACATTTTTTTATTCCTTTCAATCACATTCGAACACGTGTCTCTAAGAGATGGTCTCTTATAACTCTTAGCTAAGGAGCGGTTGTTAGCATAAATCAATTTTCTGATTTATTTTTTAATAAATTTGCCTATGAAACTGTGCTTAAAATTGTAAAGAACCTCCATTGGAGGTGGTCTAATAAACTTATTTGGGTCAACCGGATCTGTACTTGTGATATATTATCTGTATAAAACAAAATTAATCACCACCATCACCAAAACTAAATCAAAATAATTTTGGGATGTATCATTGATGATTTGATATCAGATTTAATGTGAGAAAGAATCTATAAGAAAATAGTAATTAGATATGAGATCTAGCTACTTGTATTTATTATGCTAGCTGGCATTGCAAAAATTACAGTGATACGAAAGATATCTTGAATTAATTACCGGAATCCTCATCACCCCTCCATAAAGAAAGGGTTGTGTGGTAGATATTACCGTACAAAACATAATATAAAATATTAGCATTTTCTCTGATACTCATAGTTTTATGTACTTTCAACGAAAATTCTAATTTTCAAAATGCTCGATGTATCATCAAATAATACTTATTCTAAACTTTTAATGGTCGTTGTATGTTGGGAGTTAGTGATAGTGACCTTAAAAACATAGTTTTTGTTTTTGGAGGATCAGACGAATAACTAAATAGGTAAACTATATCAAACATAAGTTTTAACAATCCTATTGTTTCTCCAGATGTGTAGAGATGTGAGGTTCGAATAATCATAATTTCTTTTTCTTTTTTTGGGAAAAATTCTCATTTTTATAGTTAAATATAAACATATTCTTATTTTACTACATATATAGTTAGTATACTGAGCATATATATATCAGATTTCTTTTTGTACTGAGTTACGTTGTTTGATCGATCGGTTGCGTCTCATACAATACATGAATGACTGATGCGCCTCACGTACCATGAACCACTTATATTGTAGGTTAAATTCGACTTCGTGTGTTAGTGATAGTTTGTATGTTGGACCACTTAGCTATATATTTGTTAAGCAAATGACTTTATTCATAAGGAACATCTGATCTTAGTTTATATAAATCTCGCTACCCAAATATTTTAAGATCGAATCATATAGATAGCCTATCAATAATTCTGTATATATTATATATAAATAGTGTTAATAACTTATTGTATCACAGAAAAAGGGAAACACACAGCTCAACCAAACCTATTCCTTGTTGTCCGAAGTAATTCATATTAATTGTAGGGGGAATCATATTAATTGTAGGGAGAATTGCTGAAAATAACCTAATAGCAAAACTAGACTTTTTTATTTGAGTTAAAGTAAAAGTAACATGCATGAGTAGTGAAATTACAGTTACCTCCTCAATGACTAAACAAAAACTCAGTACGTGTTTTTACGATTATAACCCTGAAACGCCAGTAGACTTCATATGTGTTAATACCTGATAATTTCGATGAGATTGTTCTGGATCAGAACAAAGATGTCTTGGTCGAGTTTTATGCGCCATGGTAATATCTCTTTCTTCTTTGTTATCGTTTTCCTTTCATGCTATTTTCTAATTTCAAGTTTGCGTTTCGCAGGTGTGGCCACTGCAAGTCCCTGGCTCTTGTAAGTATAACTATTTGTCTACTTTAGATATAACAATAGTCCACTTTCACTTTGTTATTAATGCTATTTTTTGTTTTAATCATAAGACATACGAAAAGGTAGCCACGGTAGTCGTGAAAAAGAAGAGCTATTGTTGATTTATCTCTGTTTGTTTGCCGTTGTGGTTTTGTCGTTATGTTGGAGTCTATTCATTGAACGGAAGCATTCATGTTTGTTCCTTTGTGTTAGATCTATGCTTGTTACGGTTAGTTTCATAAGTTTGGAGCCTTGGTTTATGGTTTGCTTTTTGTTCGATTGGTTTATAATACATTTTGATTTATTCTGTTTGGTTAGGAGTTTTGGTTTCAAAGTTTTCAAATTGCCAAACTAATTAGTTATATCAGATGGCAACAAAACAAAAAAAGTGATAATGATGCATCATTTGATTTGGTGAAAGAGAAGCTTTTTTATTTATGTTCTACTATTGTGGTTAGATCATGTTTTGATGTCTAATGATGCAGGTCTGCTTTTATCTTTAACATAGTATTTTATGGATTTTGATAAAGATCATGACTTGGTTTGGTGAAAGAAACAGCCTTTTCACTTAATATTATGATTGTGGTAAGATCATGTTTTAATGTTGAATGATGCAGAGAGTCCATCATACTAGAAGACTCTAACCGTCTTAACAATGCGTCACCTAAGTATGAAGGAGACTACGAATGGAGTAGATGATTGAGTCACCAAGAGCTTGTGGAGACAACAAAAGGAAAAAGAAAGTAGCAATATAGACTGAAGTAGTGTTTAGTCCGAACAGGATGTGTTGTTGTGTAGGAAAAATTCATTTTCTGTGATATACAATTTGTTTTGATTTAAGAGCAAACAGTTAGAATTTTCTGATTCTGGGTTTGTGTACACCCATCACTCAAAAAGAATACTCTATATAAAAAATGTTAAGGAAAACAGACAAACAGAGAAATTGGCATTGCATTTCTGCATAACCAACAAAGTTCAGTGCATATCATAACAAATTCAGACTATATAAGCAGACTTTATAAGTAGAATTTGTCTATATAAGCATAATTCATATGAAGACTACAAAGCTCCATCAAGCTCCGAATTTGTCTATCATTTGTGACATGCATAGGAGGGGTATCCGGATCCATCTTTTGGAGAATTTTTTTCTGGTAAAGAATAGGTTAAAACTGCAAATTCAGTCTTGTCCATATCATAATCACTTTGTGCCATCTCAACGAGTTCCTCATGCGTACAACCATCACTCTAAAAGAACATCCTTCCTCCCTTGACTTTATCAACCGCAAACTCCCACGTCGAGTCTTTAAACATCCATTCTCCGTAAACAACATGTATGTTAACCATTTCCTGTAAGAAAAACAAGAACAAACCCCATTAGCATTCGTGATTACAAATTCAATGAAATAGTACGTAGTAGACTTCTACCGAAAGTCTTCTATTACAAGCTAAATGCCTAACCAATCAATAAATTTGATTCACCCATAATTGTCTAGTTAAAACACATAAAATTCATACAACAGCAAAATCACTAATAAAAATACATACTAGAACAAAAAAAGCTCAAAGATTCGTTATAAATATGCTCTAAATAAGTTTTTTTAAAAACGTTATACAGTAGACTTTTATGAGAAGTTGACAAAGAAGACTTCCAAATGAAGTCTTCTATTACGAGCTAAATGCCTAACCAATCAATAAATTTGATTCATCCATAATTGTCTAGTTAAAACACATAAAATTCATACAACAATAAAAGTACTAGTAAAAATACATACTAGAACAAAAAAAGCTCAAAGATTCGTTATAAATATGCTCTAAATGAGTTAAAAAAAATGTTATACAGTAGACTTCTATGAGAAGTTGACAAAGAAGACTTCATTTGAAGTCTACATAAATTCTTAGAAGTCTGCGTGTGAAATCTACTGTGAAATAGGTTATTTTTGTATTTGACCAAACTGTTGACTTTATAAAAGTAGACTTCTTCATGAAGTCTGCTGAAAAATAGATTAATTTTTCATTTGACTAGAATCTCATCAGTGTTTGACTTTTAAAGTAGACTTCTACGCTGTTAAAGAAGACTTCTAAAGAAGTCTACGTCGTTAGAGAAGACTTCAAACTGAAGTCTACTGAAAATGGGTCACTTTTGCAATTCAAATACTGAAAGTAGACTTCGTTTGAAGTCTACGAAAAATAAGGTTAGTTTTCAGTTTGACCAAAAATATTCATTGCAGACTTCGTTTGAAGTCTACTTCAGTTTTTGAAAAATAGACTTCTTTTTGAAGTCTACTCTAAATTTGTAGACTTCATATGAAGATATGAAGTCTACTCAAAAAAAGTATTTTTTTTTAAGTTTGAAATTTTTGTCAAACGCAAAACTAACTTTCATAAAAAGTCAAAATTTTGGTCAAATACCAAACTGACTTAAAATAAGATTTCTCTTGAAGACTTCTCTAGAAGACTTCAGATGAAGTTTGCCATATAAAAGTCAAAGTTTGGTCAACTACAAAAGTAGCCTCTCTTTTTCGGAGACTTCATATGAAGTCTATGGGTGATTTTTTTGTTTTCAAAGGATAACTCACATACTTCACCTGAAGTCTTCAGACTTCACCTGAAGTCTCCTTACAAAAACTAAAAAAGTCAATTGCAAAACTAACCTATGGTTGACTAGGAGACTTCAAATGAAGTCTACGATGAAGAGTAGACTTCAAATGAAGTCTACTATCGCGAAACAGATCTGAGAATTAACGAAAATCAAGTGAATAATTACCTAGATCCGGTTTGAAGCTGTTTTGAGCTTCGTCGAGTGCCCATAACACTGTGATTAACCAATATCAAAGAAGTCCAGTCCTTCTTATGCAATAGCTACCGAAACAAGCAAGATCTAAGAATTTGTAAATTTTGAAAACGAAAATGAGATAGTTTTTTGGATGAAAATGGAGAAGAAATGGAAGATTATGAGGTTATGAGCATAAAGATGAGGAGTTAGAGCTAAATAAATTGGTTGGAGAAGCATTTAGAGCTCGAAATTGGTTGTTCCTGGTGGTTTTAGAAGCAATACAAAAAATTGAAGAATATGGTATTTTCGGAAATAAATGGATATCTAAAGGTGTTTTGTGTATTTTTCAGAATGTAGCAGACTTCAAAAGACTTCAAAAGAAGTCTACTCATTTTCTCAGAATGGCATCTTCGTGAATATCGCAAGCTGGAAGGGTGTAATGGACACAAAATGACATTTGTTGAGGAGAAGAAAAAAGAGGTTATGTTTGTGTTTGACCTCAAATTTTAGGTCATTTTTGCAAGTGCCCCTTAATTGTATTTATAATAGTTCTCATAATTAATTTATTCAATGTTAAAAAAATAAGAAGCAATTCATATTATCATCTCAATGCACCCAGGGGGGAATCCAGAAACATTTTTAATATGGGGCACATCTTGTAATTAATATTTACATTATAGACTTTTAAATAAATTTTCTATTAATTACTTAAAGAAAAACAAAATTTAGTGTGGAGCACATGCCACACTCCTTCCTCACTTGCATCCGCCCCTGAATGCACCTACATATAAAAGTTCAGGTTATTGTTTTATTTTGGGTTTTCCGGAAAAACAAAAATTCTCTAAATGATATTTTTGCAAGTTTATCATCAATTGGTAAAAATATAGATCAAACCCCACGAAGTCGAATTTAACTTACTATATAATCTTCCCGTATTTCTTTGAAAAACATTTATGGTCACATAAATAAAAGTATTTAAATTCTAAAAATAGATTTGTATCCTTCGTCGCGGGGATTTCGATTTGATATATAATTTATCAAATTTGACGACAACTTATATACTTATATTGCAAGTTCAATTTTCTAGGTTTGACATGCATTTTTTGTAAGTTGAAAGTAAGCTTGCAAAAATTGTTATTTGGAGGATTTTTTTTTTACTGAAACCCCTTTTATTTTTACAATGCATGATCGAATGTTAAATTTGCAATGGAATCAAACAAACAGAAAAAAAAACATTATTTGAAAATCCTTTTGGGCCATTTATTGCATGTTAGTTGTGCTGAAGCCCGTTTGAGTTCAATTATTGCTTTAAGCCTGATTTGCGTTATTAACTTATTCGTAACTTAGGCCATCTGCTACGTTGAAAGGCTTTTGATCACATTCCCCGCATTTCGGCTCAAATTCATTCCAAAGAAAAAATAAAAATTTAAGGTACTTTTTGCGTAGAGAACGAATGAGTTAAGATAGTTTTTCGAGAAAGTTAACTATTTGAGATAGTTTTAGTTTATAACCCTTTCTCCCAACAAAAAAAAGAAAAATTCCTTAAAATACCACAAAGATAAGTTTTTGTTCTAAACATATCATCATTAGTTTTTTTTTCTTTTACAAAAAAAATAATAAATGACTTTTTTTCTACAAATACCACAAACACTAAAAAATGAGTTTTAAGAGTTTATAATTTAAATATTTGAGTTTGGGTTTAGGGTTTAGTTTTTAGGATTTAAGGTTTATTTTTGAAGGCTTAGGGTTTAGGATTTAGTTTTATGGTATTTGTGAAAAAATCAATGTTTACGGTAGTTTTGAGGAAAAAAAATTAGTGATGATATGATTGGAACGAAAACTTATTTTAGTTGTATTTTTGAGAATTGTCCTAAAAATAAAATCTTTATTTTATTTTAAATTGGGTCTACTGAATCAAGTTTAACATAGGAGAAGGATGGCATCACAAAATGATGGTTTGATCTGGAATTGGATAGAGATGAAATCTTTAATTACATATGGTTAAACAGATATACAGATGGAGATTTTATCTTGGGATATTCGATTGCGATACGATCTTCCTTCGCTGTTTGGTTTTAGAAATGAAGAAATTGGTATCTGAACGTCAAAGAAATCTTTAATTCTTCGATACACAGAAAATATTTGGAAATATCAGATTCGCAGTTACTGCCAGGAACTAAGAGAAAGATACGTTTTCTAATCCACCATTGGTTTGATTTAAAATTCCAAATTTGGTTAATAAAAAAAATATTCGTTCACGTAATGGTCACTGGTCAGTAATTTTAACTTGAATGTTTTGGTGGTGTTTTTTACTACCTCAGATTGCTTAGTTATATTCAGTTTGCGCAATGCAGTCCTAGTGGAAAAGAAAAGAAAACATATGAATATTTTGACATGGAATCGTTCTTTAGGTTAAAAAACAATAGCTGATGTTTTAAAACTGTGTTTCTGTTACAGAAACTGCAGAGAATCATCTATTGTTTTGGGTCTAGTGTTTATGTCAATTTATCTTTTACATTGAAATTCATATTATATAATTAAAATACACTATTCTCTATCTCATGTTTCATAAACACCTCTATCTCATGTTGCATAAACACCACATTGTAGATTAAACCAAAGTCTGATTATGTTTTGAAAAAAAAAAAAACTATAACAGAGCAGAATGTAAAACATTCTATGTAGTTTGAAACAGTCTAACCATTAGAAAAACCATAAAAATCAAAACGATGTAAAAGCAATCAGTTTGCAGCCAGAAGAAGATATAATAATACAAAAAGAGTCTAACACATGTCAACTAAATGTTCTGAAACACCTCTTTGAACACAACATTCATGGTTTTTTCCTCGGGTTTCCCATCTTTATCTGTGAGAAGAATTTTCAAACCATCTCTGGACTTCATTCTGGATATGGCAACATACAGCGATCCATGAGAGAACACACATCTGGGTTGAAATATACCAATTTTGGAAAGTGTTTGCTCTTGACCTTTATCTATAGTCATCGCGAAAGCAACTGTCAAAGGAAACTGCTTTCGCCGCATTTTGATATGAAAATTTGCTTCTGTTGGGTATGCATACATCCTAGGGATTAAAACTTTCTCACCAGCCTTATCACCTGTCATAATTTTAGCCTCAAGCACAAACCTACCCAGCCGAGTAATTTGAAGTCTTGTCCCATTACATAACCCTTCGCTAGGCATAATATCCCTAAGTAACATGACCGGAGCACCAACCTTTAATCTCAAACTATGGCTAGGCAATCCGGGGACTTTGATGCTATTCAAAACTTCTGTAGGATAAACCATGTAATCATTTGGGCCTGAGTCTGATGGAGAAATACTGTCAGCACTAAGATAAACTTGTTCTTCACCTGATATGATATTTATAGAAATCGTAGTTAGTACGTGCCGAAAATAGCTATCGGTGGAAAAAGAAAACTATCAACATAAGGATCAAACGCATTACCTGATAATTGTGAAAGCAGATAATCATTAATCTGATCCACATCGTTATTTGTAGGACACAAAATGGCACTCTCTTTATAAAAATCAGGATTATAGGATTGTGCAAAAGATTCTCCATAAACTTGCCTCACTATAGTTCTGATAGGATCTATGCACTCAGTTATCAACAAATCTTCAAGAATATCAACTTCAACATCATTATGATCCTTGATTTTTCCATCAGTAATATCCACAATCCATTTGGAGAAAGCTTCATCTATAGTTGTGTGAATTCTTGTCCCCTGGAATTCAATTATCCAAAAAACATCATAATATAGAAATTGAACTACTAAAAGTATTTAATTTCTTTCACATTTTCTACTTGTAAAATGTCGAAATACTTGTTTGAATGTTTAGAAAGAAAGCCAAACAAGTGCTTAAGGAACTACAACATGCGTAATGAGTAAACAAAAACTCCTTACAGACGATTAGTCTCCCTCGATTTTCATTGGACAAACTGCAAATCATTATGATATATACTATATATGGATATATATATAATTTAAAATGCAAGACACATTCTGCACCATTGATTTTTTTGTTGTTGCATGTAACAGCACGGAATGATGTAGGATGTTTAGCCAGAAACTCATAGTAAATCATTAAAATAGGTAAGAAATCGAGATTGTTGTATCTTCATCAGATCAAGCATCAAGAATGATTCAAGTAAAAAGTGAGTAATGAGTAATCAAACAAAACATGTCCTGAATAATCGATTACTATGTATCAAAGTGCAAATCATATACATAAATTACAAAAGACCTGCTTTATAGGTTTGTAAACACTTTGTAACAAATTCAACTTAAGAACCATATGTATATAACTCAAATCAAGCCTTACCGATGAATCAATTAAGTAAAACCATATCGATCGAGTTGCCTGATTCTTTCTTATTTCCCTTCCACATTCGAAGTATCTGCACTTTGATCTTCCATGGCTTGATGTCATCGAGAGGAGCAGAAGAAGAGGAGGTAGGTTTGCGAATTAGGGCCATTTTTTTAGAGCTTTCACTACAAGAAAACAGGGGTATTTCCGACGGCCAAAACCGTCGGAAATCCGTCGGAAATGGCCTTTTCCGACGGATTTCCGACGGATTTAAGCTGTCGGTTACAGTTCGTCGGAAATATGGTATCCGTCGGAAATTTCCGACGGCTTGTTGCCGTCGGAAAGCCGTCAGACATTTCCGACGGATTTCCGACCGCGTCCGTTCCGACGGATATTCGACGGATTTCCGACGGATACTCCGACGGATATTCAGTCGTAAATGCCGTCGGAAATCCGTCGGAAATTTCCGACGGATTTCCGACGGATAGATTACCGACAGCATTTCCGACGGATACTCCGACGGGTATTCAGTCGTAAATGCCGTCGGAAATCCGTCGGAAATTTCCGACGGATTTCCGACGGATGATTATCGAATGAATTTGTCAGAAATCCGTCGTAAATCCGTCGGAAGATATTTCCGACGGATTTCCGACGGTAACTATTTTCGACGGATAATTTGATCGGAAGTTGTCTCGGAAGTCCGTCGGTTCTTCGTCGGAAATAGGTTCCGAAGGATTTACGACGGTAACTATAACGCCCCGACCACCCATACCTGTGGGCCCCATGCCTTCTCTCGGCCCGTGGGCCCCAAGCCTTCTCTCGGCCCGTGGGCCCCATGCCTTATCTCGGCCCGTGGGCCCCACCCTTGTCCGACGGCCGGTGCGTTAATCCGTGAGGCTTGTAATACTTGTTTACTGACCCTGCAATCACCACGTGATCTTTCCCCGTGTTTTGTCCTCACTCACACGATACCGCGAATAACTTCCCGGAATGTCACCCATCCTTAAACTACTCCAGCTCAAGCACGCTTAACTCTGGAGTTCTTTCGGGCAAGTGATCGGAAAAGCTAAGTGCACTTTGGTGTCATAGGTAGCCAAATCAATTCTTATAAGCCTCTCCGCATATACAAGAAATCGGGATGTTACAGGAACTTATTCCGACGGTTTTCCGACGGAATTGGTATTTTGAATTTTATTTAATTATTTATTTTTTGGAAATTTATATATTAAAATTATAGAAATTTGAAATATAAATTAAAAATAGAAATAATAAATATATAAATTCATTAAACAAAATTAAAAAAAGTCATTACACATTAAAATAAATTGTTCAAAAAAAAAGCATTAAAAGCAAATATTTAGACGGTTGGAGAATCTCCGTCGTCGGGATTATTATCCCGAAACATATGCGGGAAGCATTTTTCCATCATCTTCTCCAAGCAGGAGAGCTTCTTGGTGGTAGTCTGTTGCTCCGTCCGTAGCTCTTCAACCTGCTGGTCACGGTCTTTCACCGTTTGGGTGAGCCTCTCGATTTCTACCCGGTACTCCGAAGGATAACGAGGAAACGAGGAAGAAGATTCCTGGGTCGGAAGGGTGCCTAACCCAGCGAATCGACCTTTCACTTGCCGGGTTTGCTGCGAATAATTAAAACCGATAATAAATAAATAACGAAAAAAAAAAACGAAATGAAATTAAAACTTACCTCAAGTACAATCTGGTTTATCTCTTCCCGGGACAAAGAGTTCGAGGACGACGATCCTTCGATTATTCAAACAATATCTAGATCTAACAATTCTAAATCAACAATCTAAACACATAAACCATAACACTAATATTATTCTAAATAACAAATTCTATTATAACCACTTAACAATTCACATAAATAAAATTCTAACAACCTAACTAATATATTCCCTAAAACTAAAATGATATAAAACAAAATTAAAGGAATTAATTAAACTTACATGGTTTTGTTGGAGAAGAATTGAGGAATTGAAGATAAAAACTGAAATTGTGAAGAAGAAGAAGATAAGAGGGAGAAGAAGAGATTTTTGTTTAGGGAAATTTTGAGAGAAGAGGAAGAAGAAGCGACGGAAGAGAGAGAGGAAGATGAGAGAAATAAGGAAAAAAACTTACGTTTCGTCGATATAATTCGATGGCCGTCGGAAATCCGTCGGAAATCCGTCGGATTTTGAAAAATAATTTCATTTACGCGGTTGATATTCCCGCGGTCTCCTCGAAAATATCAATGCCCGACGGATTTCCGACGGATTGGAGAAGATAAGGATTCTCGATTAGTCAGTCAACAAGCACGTGTCTAATTTTTCATATCCGTCGGAAAGCCGTCGGAAATTTCCGACGGATTTCCGACGGATAAGGTATATTCCTTGCATGTTTGTCGATTGGTCAGTCAACAAGCACGTTTCTATTTTTTCATATCCGTCGGAAATCCGTCGGAAATTTCCGACGGATTTCCGACGGATTTAGGGTATATTTGGGGTTTAGGGTTTAGGGTTTCTTTATATGATTTAGGGACATGTTATTTACATGTTTCATTCAATAAATATATTAAGTTCATCAATATTAAAGAGTTTGCATTAGTTTAAAAATTATACAACATCAAAACATATCGTTTCACATAAATCAACTATATCTTATACTATAACTTATACAAACACTTCCATCAAAATTTTTAAAATCTATATAACACATTTTCTTGATGTATATACAAGGTTAACCTATTTTATATACATCATACAAGTGTTTGTAAACTTTTGCCACAAAAAAAAACCTATACCCTATACCCTAAACAAGATTTTTAAATATCCGTCGGAAATCCGTCGGAAATTTCCGACGGATTTCCGACGGATTGAGTTGAATCTGGGTTATATCCGAGGCAGCTTAATCCGTCGGAAATCCGTCGGAAAGTTCCGACGGCTTTCCGACGGATATTTAAAAATCTTGTTTAGGGTATAGGGTATAGGTTTTTTTTTGTGGCAAAAGTTTACAAACACTTGTATGATGTATATAAAATAGGTTATATAGAATTTATATAGAAGTTATAATATTTTTTTTGTT
The DNA here is from genome assembly GCA_030161315.1 of Eutrema japonicum. Taxonomy (NCBI): domain Eukaryota; kingdom Viridiplantae; phylum Streptophyta; class Magnoliopsida; order Brassicales; family Brassicaceae; genus Eutrema; species Eutrema japonicum. The sequence goes on from BSQW01000013.1 coordinate 48,978,777, forward strand.
GCAAAATTCCGATTTTGTTACACTTAATCAAATGTCTAACTTTATAAAACTTCGACATAACTGATATATTACACATTACAATTCTAGTTCAAATATATGTACATATTTTACGGTGCAAATTTTATAATTAAAACTACTGTCAATCCGATGATGAGTAATCTGATTCTCCTGAATCGGAAGGTTCCCCAAATTCGTCAAATTCTTCTTCTGAATCCTCAAATACTCGATCGTCTGACTGTATGGTGAAATCAACGACAAGGTCGACCTCAAGGGAATGCTCGATTGAACCCAAACCTACGAAGCTTTGTTGGAGGGGTTCATGATCAGACATCCCATGAACTCTACCTCTCGGGTTTATCGATGTGACTGTAACCCACGGGTCTTGCTTGTTTGTCACCCGCGGATAGGGAATGTAGCATACCTACACCATGTACAAATTTAACCACGGGAATGCAACAAAACTTAATTAAAAATTAACGTAAAAGAAATACAAACCTGGTCTGCTTGTGATGCAAGTACAAATGGCTCGTATCTCTGGAGTTTTCTTCTGCTATGTAATGATGTAACACCAAATTGGTCGTGTCGCACACCGCTTCCTACTAATGGGTCGTTCCAGTCGCATAAAAATGCAACACATCTTAGACCGAGCATTCCCGGGTACTGAACATCGAAAATCTCACGTACGACACCATAGTATACAAGATCACCAATCTCAATATATAATACCTCTCATATTCATCAACTCCGTCGCAGTTTGTGAGAATATACATATGCAAATGCTCTCGCTCTTGTGGTGAAAGTCTCCTCTTCTTGCCTTTTCCACTAAGTCGTCCAATCTGTAAAAATATATGAGGTACATCGACCGGATAGAAAGGTAGGACGCCTCCGTCATCATGTCGAGCTGCTCTACGACTCTTTGTTTTGACTTGTGATGGAAAGTAGGACTCGGCAAAATGTGAGGTTTCTTCATTGATGGTCTGTGCGACGATAGAACCCTCCACTCTACTCAAAATTTTCACCTTCTTCTTTAGATGTAACATATACCGTTCGAAAGGATACATCCAACGGTACTGAACCGGGCCCCCAAGCTCTGCTTCTCGAGGGAGATGAATTGTTAAATGTTCCATAACATCAAAGAATGAAGGAGGAAATATCTTCTCCAAATTGCAAAGGATTACAGGTATATTAGCCCCAAGATTTCGGATACCGTCTGATGTAAGAGAGCGAGAACATATATCTCGGAAAAAGGCACCAATCCCTGCAATATATGGATAACAAATGAATAATTAAATAATGAAGTATATATTGTATAAAGTAGTAAATAAATAATTTCATGATTGTACCTGCAATTGCTTCGTGGACATTACGTGGTAGAAGACATGCAAAGGCAAATGGAAGGAGGCGCTGCATCACCACATGACAATCATGACTCTTCATCCCAGTAAACTTCCCTTCTCCATGATCAACGCAGTTCCGAAGGTTAGATGCGTATCCGTCCGGGAATCTAACACTTTCGGTAATCCAGTAAAAAAACTCGGCCTTTGAAGGTTCATCGAAACGAAAAGCCGGGACCGGAGGCTTCCCGTTCTCTGTCACATGTAGTGCTCTACGAGAACAAATGTCTGGCAAGTCCAATCTAGACTTCAGATTGTCCTTCGTCTTCCCTTTGACATTGAGAACGGTGTTCATAATGTTGTCGAAAAAATTCTTCTCAATGTGCATGACATCCAGATTATGCCTCAAAAGATGGTTCTTCCAATAAGGCAAATCCCAGAAAATGCTCCTCTTGTGCCAATTATGAACGTTGCCACAACCATCAACAGGATGATGTCCGTTACCACCACAATCAACGGTCCTCTCTGCACCAAAATCTCTAAACTGAGTCAACAAATACTCACCATCTAACTCAGGAGGAGGACCGTCAAATACTTTCCGGTTCTTCCTAAACAATGTGGTACTCCGACGATAAGGATGATCGCTAGGTAGGTATCGCCTATGACAATCAAACCAAGACGTTTTCCGTCCGTGCTTCAATTGGAACGCATCAGTGTTATCTTGACAGTACGGGCACGATAACCTTCCGTGCGTTGTCCATCCTGATAACATGCCATATGCTGGAAAATCGCTAATAGTCCACAAAAGTACCGACCGCATGATGAAATTTTGGTGACAAGAAACATCAAACGCTTCAATACCTTGGTCCCATAACATTCGCAGCTCATAAATCAATGGTTGCAAAAACACATCAAGTGATCTCTTCGGATGCTCTGGTCCAGGAACGAGAATGCTAAGGAACAAGAACTCCCTTCGCATGCACAAAGATGGCGGCAAATTGTAAGGTGTTACAATTACTGGCCACAAAGAATATTTTCTGCCGTGCTTCCCAAAAGGGCTGAAACCATCGGTACATAATCCAAGGTATACGTTCCTTGCCTCAAACGCAAAGCTGGGATAAATGGATTGAAAATGTTTCCATGCTCCTGCATCTGACGGATGGGCGATTTGTCCATCTGTTGTATGCTCTGCATGCCATCTCATTGCTCCTGCTGTGCGCTCTGACTGATATAACCTCTTCAATCTCTCTATTAACGGTAAATACCACATCCGTTTATATGGCACTGGCACTCTTCCACTTGTTTCCTTATACCGAGGTTTGCAACAAAAACGACATGTCGTACGATCTGCGTCCTCTCTCCAGTAGAGCATACAGTTGTCTATGCATACATCTATCATCTGATACGACAGTCCTAGACCTTGAACAAGTTTCTGTATCTCATAGTATGATGCCGGTGCAAGATTATCTTCTGGCAAAATTTCTTTCACAAAATCAGCGATTGCATCCACGCACTCCTCACTCAAATTGAAATCCGTCTTTATACCCATCATCCTTGTTGCAGTTGATAAAGGGGAATGTTCACCTCTACACCCATCATATAACGGATGTTTAGCAGCGTCTAACATATCAAAGAATCTCCGAGCTTCTAAATTAGGTTCTTCTCCCCTATCTCCATACTCAGCAACCGATGGTATATTTTCACAAAATGCATCGTTCACCATCTGAACATGACCTACAGTACTTTGTTCTTCCATTGCGGGTTCTTCTAAGCTAGTGTTATCCCCAATATAATGTTCACTAGTACTAGCATAATTATCCACTATTGTATCATTTTCTCCATGATAATACCAAATCTTGTAACCCGACATAAACCCATGACAATACAAATGTGACCATACTTCATCTATCACGATAAATCTACGATTCCCACAATTGGTACAAGGGCAATAGATTTTACCGGTTTTTTTTGCTTTCTTCTGCATACCCGCAAATGCCATGAATTCCTGTAGACCTTTTTTGAATTCCTCCGTAACTAGGCCCGTGTCCGGAATTTGATGAGGCTTGTCCATCCATGATCGAAAATAATTATAAGGATTTGAAGAAGATATTTTCGTAAGGAATTAGATAACAGAGATTTTTTTTTTTTGTGATTATAAATGAAGGGTGGAAACGTTTTTATAAGGAAAATTTTGTCCATTTTCCGACGGATTTCCGACGGATATAAAGTAGATATTATCGATGTCGGCAACCATGTCGGCATCTGTCGGCATCTGTCGGATATCCGTCGGAAATCCGTCGGAAATTTCCGACGGATGAACGTCGTCGGAAATCCGTCGGCAGTATGTCGGCAACATCAGAATGCGTCAAAAAGTCGTCGGAAATCTGTCGAAAAGTGTCCGACGGATTATTGTCGTCGGAAATCCGTCGGAATTTCCGACGGATTTCCGACGGGTTAATATTTCCGACGGAATTCCGACGGATTTCCGACGGAATTCCGACGGATTTCCGACGGATGAGAAGTTAGTCGGAAATCCGTCGGAAAGTCGTCGGAAATTTCTGACGGAATTATTGCCGTCGGAATTTCCATCGGATTTCCACCTGTTTTCTTGTAGTGGTTTTTTTGTGAATTTGGTGAAACGAAAGTTTGTGGGGCTTTATATAGACTGATCAGAATCACGATATAGACGTAAGATTTTTTGGAATAATTTTTTTTTTTGTGCCATTTATTGGAATAATATCGGTTACATGTTAATATTAGAGAGAATTAATTCCTAAGTTAATTCCTTGTCGATTTGGGTAGAATACGTTTCTACTTATCTCGTCGTTCCAATTTCCATAATCTTCTTATTATAGTGAAATGTTTTAAAGTTGGTTAATTCACCAGATTATGACACGTGTCAAATTATTCGATCAGATTTTGATACATATAAAAAAAATTATAGATAGATTTTTGATATATAATATTAACAATAAAAGAAAAATTTATAATTAATTTATTATGGAGAGTTACTAAACTAAAAGGAAAAATACAAAATGTAAATTGATCTTAAAACTCAAAATTATTATTTTTTTAAATGAAAAAAATATTTTTTAATTTTAAAAGGTAAAATTACTAAACAAAAAAATAGAAAATAGAAACTTTATATCATCATATATAGTATAAGCGAAGTGATTTTTCGAAATAGAGCTATCTCATTCACCATAAACCGTAAAACTCGGTTATTACTTTTTCTGGTTCAAATTAAGTTTTTTTAGATTTTGAAATTTGCCGTACCGATTATCGATTTTTGGGCTTTTAATTTATGCTGTTTCGTAATAGTGAGTTTCAAATCATATATGGGTTTGCATTTTTAAAATTTTATTTTCGATGTTGTCACTAAAAAAACCTTTTTAAAATTTTGGTCTTCAAAATTGTCATTTAAGAAAACAAAATATCAATTTTTTTGTTTAAATTTTTTTAAAATTCATCTAATGTTTTTTTTTTGGAATGTGCTGTATTTGGTTATTCATATTTTCGTGATGGGTTATATTTTGAGTGTGAAACATTAACAAATAATTGACATTATGTATTTGCAAAAATCGAGATTGCTGACCCAATAATTAGAAAACCCTAACCTACGTTTGATTGTATTTGTAATTAGTCGGTGCCGTATATATTAAAAATATAAAAGTGTATATTTTTGACAATCTTCGTATATAATCTTTGTCGTATATATTAAAAATATAAAAGTGTATATTTTTCTAATTTTCGTATCTAATATTTGTACTTATCTTATTTTCGTATCTAATATTTGTACTTATCTTAATTAAACAAAATCTCGAAAAGTATCTAATATTTGTACTTATCCTAGCATGTGGCTATAAATATCACGTCCTCTTATTCTTCTTTCCGTGTTTCGTATACGTTTTTTGTTAGGTTTAGTCACTCTTTCTTTTTGGCTTTGTATGTTTTTTTTTAATTTTAGTTTTGGGTCGATGTTCTTCGAACTGTACATGTATGGTTATTTTCATCTTGATGTCACTGATTGTTGTTTTTGTCGTCTTATTGTGTGTAGGTGTTTACTCGAAAACCCCTGCTATGTTTGCCATTTTTTTATAAAAAAAATATTTGTTCTTGCCTCTTAGCTTAGTTTTTGAGTGTTGTTTGTTGTGATGAATGATGAAGAAGATGCTATAACCTATGCAAGAATTCTGGCGAAGAAAAAGCGCTTCCAAGATCACAACAAACATGTGATGACTGATGAAGCAGATGACTCCATATGGGATTCATTGCCTGCATCACTGTCAATATTGCTTATACCGTCCCTAAAAGAGGTATGCATCGATTTTACTTTGATATAACAAAAACAAATTATGAGCGATTTAAATGTTAAAAAAATGAATACAAAAAGATCATGTATTCTGGTTTGTGGTGTAGGCTCTTGGTGACGATTCAAAAGGGTCTATAGGACATACAATGTCGAGATCCCTCCTTGCAGTGGAACGTGAAAACCCTGGTTTTTGTGAGGATTTTGTTGCTAAGTTGATTGAAATTTTGGGAAGGTACATGTAACTTTAAAGAACACGGCCAAAAACATTGGTCATCTGATTGTGGATTATTTCTTGATCTCATGAATCCTAAATTTATAACAGTCCAAAATAAGCTTCGGTGAAGGAAGTACAATACACGGCGGTCTGTGTTTTATCCACGACCACACCCACCGCTGCGGAGAAAAAAAGAAACCAAGCTAACAAGAAGTTTAGTTCCAACACAAATGTTAGCCCACTCGGCATATTCTTACTCTCAAGGTTTGTTTGATTGATAATATTGTTGATACATGAACAATTTTTTGTATTTTTATTCGAATCTCACTTTATTTGAAAGGGATTCTGGTTCAAAGGAGGTGGTGAAGGTAAACTGGTTTCGAACTTTTATTTGAGATTATTTTTGTAAAATTAATCTTAGATAAGTTTGGTCGGTTATCATATCTATTATTTGAGGTTATCTCTAAAATAAAAGGGCAAAACCCTAGCTTGAATTGGCGATTATAAATATATCTATTTTCGTCACGATTTTGGGTGTAGCGAGCTCGATTAGTTCTTGGTTTCTACGATATTAGGGTTTGTGTGTTGATCATTACTCTCCGTTTGTTTGTTTGTTTTTTTTAATTTTCAAATTCGGTGTTTCCATCTTTCATGATCTAGCGAGGTATAAGTTTCTTGGCTCACACGTTTGTGGCTTTGTATTTTTGTGTTTGTATCTGCTTTTATTGATTTTATTATTTTTGGATTATGTGGCATCGTTTCTCATCTTTCTCTCCGTTGTTCTCATGTTGTAACAAAAGTTAGCTTTTCTTATCATCATCACAAGATGTTTGGGTACGTTTTATAAAATATATTCTTTGGAAGCATACCGAGTCAAAAAATCTCATCTTTGGCAGTGGTAACCTCAGACCAGAGGAGGATGATGTCAAATCCTTCATTGCATGACTTGAATACGATGACCTTAAGATAGATATTGATGATCCAGATTGTTCTTCAAACCCATGATTCTTGTGTTTTCCCTTATTCCTATCTTCAAAATCAAACAAAAAGATGTGGAATTCTAAAGGGTATTGATATTTCTCCTGTTGACGACCAAAAAAAAAATGAATCATGTTCTCACCGAGTTCATTATTAACACATTTCTTTTTGGGTTTAGTGACTAGGAGTCAAAATTTTGGAGATAGAAGAAGATGAAGCAAAGGACGACACTTTTGGCTGAGGAATGAGACTCAAAGGTTAGACAAATTAGAGAATTCAACGTTAGAAAAACCGAGATAAGAGAATTTCAGCCACAACTACTTCATACAACAATATAACAATTAGAGATCAACATGATTCTATCTGACACTACTTTCCTCACAAAAGCCATGTCCCATTGTCCTACTATCATCAATTTATACTTGATTGTAATATGTGAAGATTTTATATAGAACCTACATGCATACAGATTATGCTCTTCATTTGTATACACATGCCGGTGTGATAGATAGAGGAATTACTTGATCATTTGGCGTTATTCAAGATCTCTAAAGAGTTTACATGCTACTTTTTTCACCAGGTCTGTGTAACCAAGATGATGAAGTCTCAGCTAAGAACCCAAAAAAAAAATACATACAAAAAGGTTGTAGCATTGGTATCTGTATACGTTAAAATCTTACCGGCATATCTTCACCAGAAACACCCGCAGCTATAACATATTAGTAACCATATTAGAATCATTTTCTATGTGATAAATTGAAGATATAACATGTACATATATAGCCACTACTGCAATTTATTTATGTTGATGCTAACTCTAATTTCTACATATACAAAAATTATACTCAATAATGTTAAGAGTCACTGAAATGAAACAAAGTCTCATAAAACGATACAAAAATGCAATTTTTGAGTATTTTTTATAATTAAAACAGTGATGTAAAAAGACAATCACCTCTGACCAATTACACATAGGTAATCGGTGGATCCGCTTCAAAAATCTCTAGCAACCAGGAAGGAAGCTAGCTGCAACATAATATTGACATTTATCCGCCAACACACTTGGTCTCTAAGGGTCTAATTTATGATTATTGTAATTATTATTAGTCTTGATATATATACAACGCTCAGATTTTGGATCAAAATAGTAATTCTTAGTGGAATAATCTTACTACAATTAATTGTCATTAGCAATTTATTCAATTTGATCGATTAAGTTAAACAAGTTTTATTCGCTTTTTTTTGTCAATTCAATCGGTTAAGTTATAGATTTTTAGTCAATTCGATCAATTAATCTATGTCTTTGTTAATTGTCTTTTTTCTTTCAAAAATATACAACGTTGTATAATTTTAATTAGATACATTATAACAGCGAAAAGTAATTAGTCAACTAATATTTTTTTCAAGAAATTATGCAATTTTAGAAAAGTGTAAAGGCTAGAATAGGAACAACGATAAATTATATTATTTAAATAACTTTAAAAACCTTAAAATCAAAAATTGGATAGTAACAAAAAAAATGTTAGCCCCAAAAATCTTATGCTCTCTTTCCTAATTTCACAAGAATTATTATACTACATTTAATGAAATTGATTATCTACAAATAAGAAAACCAGAAGAATAGGAATAAGAAGTCGGAAAGGTTAAAGACGAAGAAAGAGAAAAAATCGGAAGATGAAGAAAACGAAGTAGAAGAATAAGAAAACCGAAAGATGATGTAGACGAAGTAGAAGAAGGTGAAGATGATGATAGCGACTAAGAAAAATCAAAAGAATAAGAATTCAAATAAGACAAAGAATATGAAGGAGAAGAGCAAGAAGAGGAGGAGTAAAAATTGGAAAGAAAGAAAAGAAGAAGTCGGGGAATACATGGTGAAAAGAAATCGAAGATGATGAAAAGAAGAACGAAAATACGAGAAAGAAGGTAAATCAGAAGATAAAGAAGAGGAAGTAGATGAAGACGAAGCAGAATATAGGAAGATGACGAAGACGAGATAAGTAAGAATAATAGAAGGAAAAAAAATCAGAAGAAAGAGGACGAAGAAAAACCGAATGAAAATGAAGAAGCATAAGTTGGAGAAGACAAAGACGCTAAAGTAAGAGGAAGTCGAAGACGATGAAGATGAAGAAGGAAAAGACGAGGAAGATGAAAAAAAGAAGACGAAGCTGATGAAGAAGAATTCGGAAAATGTGAGGACACTTACGTTAAAGATGAGGAAGGAGACCGGAAAGATGAAGATGACAACGTATGAGAAGGTGACTAAGAAAAACCTGAAGAATAATAAACCAGAGAAGGAAGAAGAAGAGGAAGAAGAAGACGAATAAAAAAAGAAAAAAAAAGAAGAAGAAGTCGAAGAAGACAAAGATTATGAAAAAGAAGAAGCCCAAGACGATGAAAAAAATAAGGAAAATACGAGAAAAAAGAAAAAAGCGAAATATAAAGCACATGAAAAAAACGAAAAAGAAAAAAGTCTTTAAGAACATGTAAGTGTAGTTTTTTTGTAATGGTGGTCTTAATTTTTTTTTTTTTGGGTATATATTTCTATTTTTGAAAATATTAGAAGCACATGAGAGAGAGAGAGAGAGAGAGAGAGAGAGAGAGAGAGAGAGAGAGAGGGAGAGAGAGAGAGAGAGAGAGCCTTCAAGAACATGTAAGTGTAGTTTTTTGGTAATGGTAGTTTTGTTTCTTTTTTATATATATTCTATTTTTTTAATTCTAATGTAAGCCTCTTAATCAGCAATAATTGATAGAATCGCTATTATGCGTTTTAGCACATCTTCGATCACGACTCCGAAACATATCTATTTTATTTGTTTGGATTTTTAATATTAACCCTTAAATATTGTGTTAATAAGGAGAGTACTTGAAATTACAGAGTGTTTAGAGAAACAAGCATTGCTCGAGGAGAAAATGGCAACGATCCACGAACCATATCTTTGCATGAACAAAGAAATTTTAGAGATATTGAATTCGACAATACTGAACCGGTTTCAAACCCTGTTTGAAATGCTTGAGGAAAATTATAGAAGCTACAAGGAAACAATGGTTGAAATAATGAAGATGTTTTGGCGTCGAAAAAATGTGTGATTGTTATGAAGAAGGAGAAGGAAGAGATGGGGAAGATGTTTGAAGGTAAATTAAGAGAGCAAAAGAGAGAAGGAGAAGTAGAAGGAGCCAAGACAAAACCCATATATTGTGGAATTTATCTTTCATGGTGGAGAAGAACATGAAGAAGAACATGCTTGAGATTATCGAGGAAGAACCAAGGGAGATCTAAGTTATGAATCTAGAGAGATAGAGAGAGAGAGAGAGCAATGGAAACCAAAAATGGAAGATTTTGATTCAAAGTTGAATATGGCGAGGAAGAAGACGGAGATGAGACGAAGAAACACGGAAGAATATGAAGATGATGAAGAAGAGGGCGAAGAAAAGTCGGACAAAGAAAAAGTCGGAACAAGAAGAGGACGAAGAAAAACTGGAAGAAGAAAATGAAGACAAACCTTAAGATAAAAGAGGAAGAAGAAACAATAAGGAAGAAGAAGAAGAAGTTGAAGACGATGAAGAAGAAAAACAGTAGAGAAAGAAGACGACGATGAAGGAAAATGATGTAGAAGAGGGAGAAGAAAATGACGAAGAAAAACTGGAAGAGTGAGAGAGTGAAAAAAATATGAATTCATAGAAGCCAAAGATGATGAAAAAAAGAGAGGAAGAAGACGAATACTAAGACTAAGATGATGAAGAAAAAGTTGGAAAAGACGAGGAAGATGACAAAGACAAAGAAAAAGAAAAACCATAAGTAGAATAAGAAGGTGGATGAGACCACTACGTTGAAGAAGAAGAAGGGGAAGAAGGAGTAGAAGAAGACGAAGGTGATGAAGAAGAAGAAGTAGCCAAAGACGATGAAAAAGAGAAAAAGAAAATATGAGGGAGAAGATAAACCTAAATATGAAGAATACGAAGAAGAAGACGAAGCAGAAGAATTTGAGGATGAAGATGGGATGAAGAAAAACCAAAAGAATAATAAGTCAGAGAACGAAGACGATGAAGAAGGAAAACCGGAAGAGATAGACGAAAACAAACCGAAAGAGTAAGAAGAAGAAAAATTGTTGGAGAAGACAAAGATGATAAAGAAAAAGTAGTAGAAGTCAAAGAAGAAGAAAAAAAAAAAAATCAAAGACGATAAAAAGAAGAATAAAAAGACGAGGAATAACCGATTAGAGCGAGAGACACTTACGACAAAATGGAGAGAGAGTTCTAGCGATGGAGAGATAAAAAAGAATTGATTTGCACACAATGTGAGTGAATGAAACATTATTCAATATGTTCTCGAGCTCTATGATTGCGATTGCTTTATTTCATATTTTTTATGAATAATATTGGTTGTTATTCCTTTTTTTTTGGATTGATCATAAATCTAACATTGTTGTTATATTTGTGTTTGGTTTTTTATCTGTAACAAAGTTAATAACTTAATAATGTAATTAATTTATGAAACTTATATGCCCGTGCAAGGCACGGGCTACCTACCTAGTTTATTTTAAAAAGCAAAATTAATATAAAAAAAATCTGTTTCTGTATGGAACTCAAATTCTTTCTGGCCCGCTCCGCGGCGGACAATAATATGTATTTCCGTATCTGATTTATTGGATGATTTGAGTCGGATTTTTATTCTAAACCAAACCTTTTACTTGTTTGAGAATTCAGTTATTAGACGGTAAAGCATCAAAAAATTCAAAATACGAAATTTATGTGTAAAAGTATATAAATACGACATGTAGCAGGCCTTCTGATATTTACATTAAATACTATAAAATGGAATCCAGATTTTGGATTACCATTGTATTTTGAATTCATCATATACTCATTTATTATATTCATTGTAACTCCAAGAACTAGGTTCATCTTCCAAAGATATTGATCTAGGACGGATACAATGTTATTCGGTGTAGGAGACGCTTGTGAACTAATGGGCCTGATGAAAGAGCTTCTCCGGGAAACTTGATCGGATTACTTCTTCAGCCATTGCAGCAACTGATTCAACCAATAATAACTCGAGATGTGAGTTTATTGATCACAAGTCCGTTTCAAAAAAATGGGTCGCATGCATTGCGTTTGTGGACAGGACAATTCGTGGGCCGAAATCTAGAAGCCTATAACCCCTAAAACCAGAAAGAAGGATTTGGTGGCCAAGGTGTTTCATACGCATCGCTGACATCAGCACGTAGAGACATGATGAATAAATAAGTAATTAAGTAGTGTATTTGCACGTAACAGACAAAGACAGGGATCGCCACTTCTCGTGGCCCATCTTAAAGCCAATATCAAATATATGAAATTAGTCCGACTAAATTATTACTAAACTAGTAGTTAGTAACTACTACTCACCTAATTCTCAACGTATACCTGCTTTACTTCCCCACTCTCAAGTCTCTACATATAATTCTCAACGTATACCTGATTTTTTCATGTTTAGACTTTAATTTTTTTCTATGCATGCCAAAAATAGAAGTGTTATAATTTGTTCTCTATGTGATGCAATATGTTTTTTCAAGTGATGTACAAAAAAAACTTTAATTCCCTTTAAGTAACTAACTACACAAATAAGTGGAAAAACTGAAAGTACTAATCTGTGTCTCTCTTTGAGTTTTTTTTTTTTTTTTAAATACCAACAATAGGGAAAAAAGTTTAGGATAAACAGAAGACACCACAAACAACAAAACAAATGCAAAATGAAAGCAAACACTTTTTCCCTGCAAAAGTGTAGAGAAAAAACACACTCGCACCTAACTTTGCTTCTTTTTCCTTCTTTTTCTTATCATCTTTCCTTTTTCCCCGGAAAATTCCGAATATCAACAACAGAAGAAACATCTCATGATATTATGATGAAGATCTATACATTCAGTTTATTAATCTGCTTGTTCTCTAAACTCCAAGGTCACTGCAAATCAGATATCAACCTTGGTTTTGCTCTGACGCTCTCTTCTCCTGTAGAATACACTCCCGGATTTATGGGCAAAGCTTATATAATGGAGACAGAATCATCATCAAGAAGAGAACCCGTTTTCAAAGCCGCGTTAACGATGGAATCAAGCGATGATAATGGACGATATTTGTGTTCTCTCCAAGTTTTCTTTGGAGATGTAAGAGTTTGGAACTCAGGGCATTACTCAAAGATGTATGTTTCTAACAAATGCATCTTCGAGCTTACAAATGATGGAGACATGAGGCTAAAGAGTAGCAACAAACACGTTGGATGGCGCAGCGGAACCTCAGGACAAGGCGTGGAGGTATACAAAACATCACAACATTATATTGGTTGGAAAAAATAAATTCATTTTAATGAAAGAAGATGTAATTGTGTTTGGGAATAAAAATTTGCAGAGGTTGGAGATACAGAGCACAGGGAATCTAGTGTTGCTTGATGCTATGAATCTGATCAAATGGCAAAGTTTCAACTTCCCAACAGATGTGATGTTGAGCGGTCAGAGACTAGACGTGGCTACGCAACTAACTTCATTCCCAAAAGACTCGACTTTGTTCTACTCTTTTGAAGTTTTACGCGACAAGATTGCTCTTTTCCTCAACTTGAACAAGCTCAAGTACTCATATTGGGAGTACAAGCCTAGAGAGAACAAAACGGTCAATTTCGTGAGATTAGGATCAAAGGGTCTTGACTTATTTGATGATAACAGCCATAGAATAGGGAGGATAGAGCAACCTTTGATCAGATTCTTGGCGATTGGGAACAAAACCGGGAATTTAGGACTTTATTTGTATAAACCGGAAAAGGGAAAGTTCGAGGCATCGTTTCAAGCGGTGAGCAACACTTGTGATCTTCCTGTTGCGTGTAAACCATATGCAATCTGCACATTGTCCAAGTCTTGTTCTTGCATTGAGGTTGCGAGCAATGGAGATTGCAACAGAAACGATGAAGAAAGGCATTTGATGAAGAGGTTATGTGATCACGAGATGGTTGAGCTAGAAGGAGTCACGACAGTGCTAAGAAACGGTACACAGGCGAGAAACGTAAGCAAAGAAAGATGTGAAGAGTTGTGTAAGAAAGATTGTGAGTGTAGAGCTGCGAGTTACTCTGTTTCTGATGAGCGTTGTGTCATGTATGGGATTGTGATGGGTGTTAAGGAGATCGAGAGAGTGAGTGGATTGAGTTATATGGTGAAGATTCCAAAAGGAGTAAGATTCAGTGATGAGAAATCGAATGTGAGAAAATGGGTTGTGGGATTAGTTGGAGGGATTGATGCTTTTGTCATTTTGCTGCTTCTTTCTGGATTTGGCTTTTATTACATTAGGAAGCGACGAAAAAACTCGTTGCAGCCACAGCCGCCGCCGCCGCAAGGCCCGCAACAACAGCCTAATACAGATTAGAATATCAGATTTGTGTTGCCATATCAAAATTGTTATGTATTCAGATATTTATCAAATTGTAGAAAATCTGTGATTTTTGAAGTCTATATTCCAAAATATGGGAAATAGTTTAGAGAAAATTTGTTCTTTAGCAATTTTGGGGTTTATTCATTTAACAACTACTAACCTTAGCTTAGCTTGTATATAATAAACAAATTAGATTCTAAATCCACAAGTTTTTTGTAATATATAAAATATGAAATGAAAAATAAAAACTAATTTAAATTTTATTAATTTAAATATGTATAATTTTTAATTTTTAAGTTTATAATAGATTTAATAAATGTTTGGTAACATGTTAAATACATGTTTGGCAACAAATTTAATTTATTTTTAAAAATAAAGAATGTTTGGAAACATATTCCAAAAATGCTCATGTTTTAATAATATAAATATATCTAACATAATAGTATAGATGTCGAAGTGTTGCCAAAAAAAGAAAACAATCCAAAACATAAAACTTGCAAATGTATTTCTCGACAAATAGAATCCAAAATCAGGATCTGCTAAACTTATTAAATGGAACTCATGTTAACTAAACATAAATTTATCAAGCATTGAATGAGCATAATCACTTCAAAGCTTCATCATTCGTTTTTTTTATTCGGCCATCTTCTCTTTGTCCTCAATAGAGTTAATCCTCTCAATCTGTTTTTTTAAAAAACAAAAAATAGTTACCCTGCAATAAAAACTAGATTAGCAATGAAATTGTAAACGATAAAATTGAAGTGTCAAGAGTTTTACCATGTAACTTTCTATTTCTCCATCAGCTTCATCTAAATACATGTTTTTAAAACTTGTTTGAAATCCACGTTCATCGTTTTCTTCTGTGGTTTTCCTTCTTTGTTGTCTACAATTAAAATGTTTAATCCCTTTTTAGATGTGACTCTAGATATAACCACATAGAGTTGTCCGTGTGAAAACATTGGCCTGTGTAAGAAGATCCCAACTTCAGATAGTGATTGCCCTTGACTTTTGTTGATTGTTATCGTTAAAGCAACATAAAGTGACAACTGTCTTCTCCGCATTTTGAAAGGTAGTCTTGTATCAAATGGTGTTATCAACAATCTGGGAATAAGCACTTTAACACCAACCTTATCTCCGATAATAAATGTAGCTTCCACCATGAAATCAGTCATTTGTGTCATTTGAAGTTTAGTACCATTCAATAACCTTCTTTTAGGATAAATGTTTCTTAACAACATCACAAGACAACCAATCTTCAATCGTAACCTATGGTTGGGTAATCCAGAGGCCTTGATGTTGTTAAAAAAATAAGGATTTAGAGCTTCATTATTACTTGTGATTTTATTAGAAGGATCTATAGAATCAGAATTCATGTAGATCATTTCCTCACCCGATGCAAAAAAACCAGTATACTATTTGTTAAACAACATAAGGAAAATTAAAAACAGTAAAAAGATAATGCACAAAAATTGAATATTTTACCATTGAGTTTATCCAGCATATGATCATTTATGGTATTAACATCTTCATTCGTAGGACATAAAATTGCACTTTTCTGGAAATTTTTTGGCTCCTTATTCTTATTCTCTAGTAAGAAAGATGTATCTCCATACACTTATTTGTTGATTGCTTTGATTGGATCAATGACGTCAGTAATAAGAAACTCTTCATGAATATCGATTAGAGCATCACCATCATTGGGTTTTGCAATTTTTCCATCTCCAAATCTAATATCCAATCCGAAAAATCTCTAAGATCCTTTACCTCTTGAACAGTCAAATTATTTGAAAGTAGTCGCATGTTCTTAGTGAGTTTCAACACTTTGCATTGATCTCAAAGATATGATGAATTAAGTGCTACCAGAACAATGTCAGCCATAGAAGCTCCATTTATTACATGAAAAACCTGTCTGAAATCATCTCCAAACACAACAATTTTTACACCAAAAGGTTTTTCCGATGGGTTCCCAATAATATCATCTACACTTCTATGTAAAGACTCAAAACAATGCTTGCTCATCATGGGTGCCTCATCCCATATGATAAGATTTGATGCCTTCACTAACTCATAAAGATATGTTCCATATTTCATTGAGCAAAAAGAATTATCATCTGGATTTATAGGGATCCCAAACCTGGAAAGAACAGTCATGCCTCCTTGCAACAATAGAGAAGCAATACCGCTAGAGGCAACATTAAGCACAATATCTCCTCATGATCTTATTGCAACATATATTATTGTCCAGGAAAATGTTTTTACAGTTCCACCAAATCCATACACAAAAAAACACTCCACCTCTTTTTCTCACACATCTCTCATTATCTCATCAAAATTTTTATTTTGTTCATCCGTCAGCTTCGCAATGTCTCTATCATGATTTGCTCTCAATTCTTCTCGGTCATAGCTTGTCTCATCAATTATTAAGACATTATCGTTCTCATTATCCTTTCTACATGGATGCATCATACTTTTAAATCGTGATAATGAACTCCCGTTACTTTTCATAATCTTCTCGATTTCTTGAAGAGCATATTTTTGTGTATCCTCGTCACTTAAGCTTTGTTATGCAACATCAAAACGAGTTTCGGTGTGATTATTGTAGAAAACAGAATATAATACTTTAACGGAAGTCACCATGTAAAAATAAACATATACGATATAAACCTAGTCTGTTTAAATGATGTCTTCTGTTATGTTCATTTTCTTCTGGAAAAAAAATTCCAATTATGGTTCCAAACCACTTCTGGTTTAGATAAACTATATGAAGTAAGCATGATAACAAAAAGTTGTCGAAGAAAGCTTGTAGAACTTGAAAAAAAATTTCTTACTATATCATCAATATACTCATGGTCATCTTCTAGCAATCTTCGTGCATAACATGACTCTTTGCAGCTCTCGTAAACCACTTGATTGAAAGTGTTAATTTCATCAAAAGAGCGCGGACCTTTTACATAGTCTAGCAACACTCGCAAATAATATGTATCTTCCATCTTACGCGATGCATAATTAATTCTTCCAACATTAAATCATTTTTTGTATTTCTTTGAACATCTTCTTCTTCTTATCGAAAATAAACTTATTAGGAATTTGCTCATACGTGAGCTCTCTAGTTTCTGCATTAACCGTATTTAGCTCAAATCAGGTTAAAAACATCGTATTTTCAATCAGTTTATGATTGATAACCGTTTCTACCTTGTCGTCACCGTTGAATACTATAATATGTTTCCTCGACAGATGGAAATAAAGCTTCTCAACCGGTGTAGATCGATAATGTATAGGATATTTAAAAATTCTTCATGTAGCTTCACAAGCAGAGACATACTTGCAAATTGTAAAATTATCATGTTTAGTAATGGAAACACAAAGACATATGATTTGAAAAGAAAACGTTATGGTGAAACCTACAGTCAAAGAAGTCTTTGATTTTTTTTTTTTTTGAATGTTTCTTTGGTCGTTTCCCACATCGTTTTTTCCACCTTTATGAGGTGGTTCTACAGCAACAGTTACACGATCCTTCCTTTTAGTAATGTACTTAAATAAGTACTTAATAGAACCAGTTTGGTTGCACTATTCCACATTAATGTGAGCTCGGTAATAGATATATATATATAGTTTCTTGTTGTAAGGTATGACATATATGTTGCCACACTTAAAACCATTCTTCTCAACAAATCTATATGGTTGCTTACGTCTTCGGTAAACTGGAAATCCTTCTTTGTTAACTGTAGTTTTGTCTGCATAAGCCTTTGGGTATAGCTTAGAACATTCACCATTCTTCATGCACGGTGAATTCAGGTTAGAACCTCCTGTGGTATTCCTCATTTTTGAAACTCAGTTATCTACATTGCTGCACATTTTAAAAACAAAACCAGAAAGTTAGTTACAACATGTAGTTTAAACATAGAAAATGTAAAGACACTTATAGAAAGTATAACTTACACGATCTTGTAATTCCTAAAAGTTTATTCTCTGTTAAATCATTCATCAAAGCATCAAGTTTCATCTTAAACATTCTGTAAATAATATATGGTCGATCATCACTCTTTAAATTCCTCTTCTTTAGATATCTAGTGATATCAGGCCACTTTGCAGTGCAGGAGTTAAGGAGAAGTTCTCAATAACTTTTCACTCTCCAAGAAGAATTTGCTTTCAACACGTAAAACCCATGTTTTTTAACATGAAGCATGAATTTTAACACCCTACAAAAGTAAAAGGAGAGTAGCTTTTTAGAAACATAATCAAATGTTATGGAAAATTACACGTATTTGTTTTGAAATTGAAGTCAGAACTTACATTTTCATATGCTAATATTAGCTCCAATGTTTTTCCAACTGTATTGTTTATTTGTTTCTAAGAATGCAAAAATTTCACATGGATTCACCGACTTGTTTTGTAAGGTTTCACATCTTGTATGTGGATCCATTTTTAGAGATTTGAGATTACGTTTTTTTAGTGGTGAATTGTTTATATTCGTGTCGTCTTATTTATAATGATTTGAGATGTAAAATCTTGAGTGGAGATTTGAAATTAGATTTGAGTCGAGATTTGATATTAGATATGATTTGTAGATCTTGGAAGTTAAAGTAAATCTTATCTAATTTTAGGGAATATTATAGACTATTCTACGAATCTAAGATTGAATTTTCTCATAGAGATTTAGGAAGATTTGTTCGTAGTTATATTAAAAATTCATAAAAATATTAAAAATTGATAAGATTTGTTTCGTAAATGCAAATATACCAACTAGTATAGTTATCCATATATATTATGTTGATCCAAAGGATCACTAATGATGATTAGAAGTATATTAAGATGTCGAGAGGTGAGATTTCCGTTAATAGAACGAGTCAACATGATTTTTGAGCAGGTCGGGAATGGAAGAATAGAGATCGGGATTTGTGATGAACAGGTTGGGGACCGTATTCTTTAAATTAATGTTCGGAAAAGATGAACGGTTTAGATTTACGAGCTGGTTCCAACGGGAATCCAGTTCGGGGTTCTAAACGGCGTTGCTCTATTACAAGACAGCGAGGTCGGAAACCAAATCTAGAGAGAGAGAGAGTAATCAATGCGTCTCCCTTCCATCAATGCATGCTGGGGGATATTTATAGCAGGGGTTGACTCCATATTTCCCAGAAATCTGGGGCGACGTGGCGCTCCCAGCGCCTTTCGTGGGTAAGGTCCTTCGAGAGGCGTGTTCCGCCCCTTTTGACAGATAGGTCATGATGAGTCCGACGCCGTGCCCTTACGGGGGTAGCACACTGTTCAGCCAGCTGCCCTCCACGTGTCGTCTTTTCCTTCGGCCTCTCTATGCATAGTTGGTGAAGCGTCGAGCCCGGTGCCATACTCCTACAAGGGTAGTACACTGTTCAGCGAGCTGCCCTCCACGTGTCGTCTTTTCCTTCGGTCTATCTGTGCAGAGTTGGTGAAGCGTCGAGCCTGGCGCCATACTCCTACGAGGGTAGTACACTGTTCAGCGAGCTGCCCTCCACGTGTCGTCTTTTCCTTCGGTCTCTCTGTGCAGAGTTGGTGAAGCATCGAGCCCGGGATACGCTCTCGTGATCTCGAACGAGTCTGAGGTCAGAGCCCGGGGTACCAGCTCGGTGTCTCCTTTAATCAAACGTTGACTTTTCGTTACTTGATCGAGAAGGGCTTTTTGCTGAGATGGGCCTAGCTAATTGGGGGTGCTAAGCCCACCTCCAACAATAAGCCCTCCCCCCCAGTTCGGTGTCATGAGGTGTGGTGAATGCATCAAAGTTGATCCCGTGTTAGCTCGGCTCATCTCAGGTCGGTGCTTCGAGTTGAAGCAATTAGGCTCGGGGTGCTATCGTTTGGGCGCGAATGGTCGCTTACACGTGTCGATTTTCCCGAGGATCCGGAGATTGTTGGTGCGTGCTTGTTACGCGCAGGAGACTGAAGCGACGTCCACTTGCTGCGCGTACTGCTCACGCGTGGGCGTGTAAGAGATGCTTCGCATTTTCCGAGGCGATTTCTGCTTTGTGTGCGGGAAAAACGAAGAGACGTCATCATTAGGATTTTGGAAGGTCGCGCCCTTTTGACACGTGTAGGTACATCTTTTCGCTGTCTCCTTCCCCTTCTATTTAACTCCTTCTTCTTCCTTCGGTTGAATTCTTCTGCGCAAACTCTCAAGGTAACTTATCATTCTCTCTCTGAATTTTGCGATTTCCTTTAAACTTTCTCCTCGATTTCGGGTTGGGTTATCGGAGCTTCCACCTCTTTGTGCGATGGCGGCATTGTTTGACGCAATCAGGGCCGAATCCAGCGGCGAATCGGCGTCTCTTAGTGACCGGGATGGATCTCCGGCGAGTAGTTCTTCGCCAAACGATGATTCAGGGCGCTCCTCCTCCCTGCGTCATGGCGAAGAAGGCGAGGTACAGTCTTCGCCTTCCTCTGGTGGTCGCGGCGCTAATCTAGGCGGTAGGGGAGGTGGTCGAACCGGAGGAGTTCGGAAGCCTACGGCTTCGAAGCCCCTCTCCCCCCGATTTCCTAGGATTTGGGCGGGTCGCCGACCTGGAGCACTTCGGAGTCGCTGACGAAGTTGGCGTCGGAGTGGCAATTTCCCAGTGCCGTCGAACTGCGTATCCCCAGCTCGGGCGACTGCCAATGGACTCCTCCAGAGGGCTTCGTTTGCCTGTACGAGAGTTTCTTCTCGAAGTGCAGGCTACGATTCCCGCTGCCCAACCTGTTCGTGTAGTACTGCAGGAAACGGGGGTCGGCCTTCTCCCATATTTGCCCGTCCACGATTCAGGGCATGGTGGTGCTGCTGACTCTTGGGCAAGAGTGCGATGTGGAAGTGACTCCTCGGATGTTCGAGGATCTTACCCAACAGAAGGGGAATCCGGCGTATCCGGGGACATATTATGCCTCCTTCAAGCCTAAGGTGGATCTCGTCGAGGACAAGTTGAGCAAGGTCGATCAGTGGTCTCGGAGCTACTTCTTCGTCCGAGCTACCGAGGTGATCGGTCTTGCGCCTGCAGGGCGATACACCCGAGACTGGAAGTTTTCTCCGGGTAGGGGTTTGTAAACCGGGGTGGGGGTTGTAGATCGGGCCTCGTGCTTTTCTTGTCTATTTGGACTGACGCTGTTTGTTTTTTGTTTTGTCTCCAGGTCCTCATACTTTGGGAATTAAACTAGACAGTTACGCATGTATTCTTGCCGTACTCAGGTCGGTGGGACAACGAGAGTGGAAGTCCTTTACATCGGAAAGAGTTGAAGCCGCGATGTCTGGTAGGTCCCCGACCATTTTTTTTTTGGGGTACACACACCAGGCTGACGGATTGGTAATGCGTAGGTCGTTCGAGATTTACTATTCTGTTGTACGCGGATTCCTTCGTTGCGCCTCCGTCGCCTGTTCTTGAGGTGCCGGTTCGGCGAGAGCGGCTTCGGTAGACCGGGGAAGAAGGAGGACGGGGCGAGCAGCAGCGGTCGGCCGCTTCGAAGAAGAGGGCGACTATAACCGCGGGCAAGAGAGTTGCCAAGAAGAAGAAGGCCGACGTGGTGGAGTCCCCCTCCCTGGGTCGGGAGGATGTCCGGCCAGATGAGTCTGGTCGCGGGACCGAGGTTCCCCGCGACCTTACTCTTGAGGAGGTCGGAGCCCCGGAGATCGAGGTATCAACCGGTGGGGGGGTTGAGGCTTCCCGGGGTCTGGTGGACGATGTGGTCGTAGTTCGGGCGACCGAAGACCCCGAGGTGATCGTCATTGAGGAGGAGGCCCGAGATCCTGATGTCGAAGAGGGGCTGATGTCCGTGGCGGCGAGGGTGATGATGCGTCGGAGGGTTCCGACATGGAGCCCAAGGACTACAGCTTTTACTTCTGCCATGAGGATGCGAGTACCCCGTTCATCACGGAGAGGGACGGTTGTGCCGAGCTTGCCCAGGCGATGGCGTTCGGGTAGGATTATCCGCACCGCCATTTTTCGGAGATGGTGGAGGTTGATGCGTTTCGGGATGCGGCGAGGTCCGCGGCTCTGGTGAGAAATTTATAATGGTTACGATCTTTTATGAATATGCAGTCGTTATTATTTCTCTTTTTGTTAACAACTGATGTTTGATACAGACGATGGCCCGTGTTGCTTTTCTTGGGGAGGTCTACGAGAAGCACATGATCGACCGGGAAGCGTCGATCAGTTACGAGAAGCAACGCCGGAAAGCCGGTGAAAGGGCCCTGACAGCTCGCATCCGTGGGCTGAAGAAGGAGGTTGCGGACGAGAAGGCCCGATTCGCCGCCCTGGAGGGATCTGTGGCGCAGGCACGGGCGCGTGCTTTAGAAGCGGAGCCAGTTGGAGAGGGCTCGATCTGCCGCTTAGCAAGAGGAGCTGGCGGTCGCGAAGGGGGAACGGGAAACGTTTCGCTCTAGGGTCAATGGGCTGGAGAGCGCTATCGAGCGGGCGAAGGCGGCCGCGGCTAAGGAGAGCGAGCGGGTCACTGCGAAGTGGGCGCGGAGGAATCGGGAGTGGGCTGCAAAGATGGAGAAGATTCGCGCCCGCCTTGCTGGTCGTGACCGGGCTGCAGGACCCCACATGTTGCTTAGCCAGGTGGTGGGAACGGGGGCGTGCCTCAAGAGGATGGAAGCTGAGGACGGGATATCGGTGCCGTGGTACCGATATGCGAAGTTGGATGAGGACGAGGGGATTTATGGAGCCGAGCTGGACAAGATTGATTTTCCGGATCTGGCCCCGGGTGATCTGGAGATTCTATCTGAGCGTACCTCCGATATCCAACTTCAGCAGACTCTGCCCGGTTCAACTCCGGCTGCCGCATTCCCCCCACCCCCTGGTTTCTTCTGATCCGGAAGCCGTGGGTCTGGCCCTGGATTCCACTGCGCTGGCAGCTTCTCCTGATCTGACAGCCCGTGAATCGGCCCCGGATGGTGTTGCACCGGTAGCTCAAGATGATCCCACCGCGCTACCGGCTGAGACCGTTATCGGGGCTGAGCAGGTCGAACAACCCTTTCGGGGTGAGCACGGCACCAATATGAGGATGGTGAGCTCGGAGGATATAGATGGTACCCGTGCTGACAGGGTTTAGGGCTTGTAGGCCAAAGTGCCTTTTATAAATTTTTTTATTTATTTATTTATATATATATATATATATATTTTGGCTGCTAGCCTGTGTAAAGTGGCGTTCTGCCCCCCCCCCCCCTTCTCCTTATAAATGGAATTTCATTATAATATGCATTGTGTTTCCTGTATGGGTTCTGTACGACCGTAGCTTGGTGATGAGCGCTTGGTTCGGGAAAGAAAGGTCGCGGTTAGTTTTCCTTTGTTGATTTTAGGCTGTAGAGCGAGTTCTGTTGTTTTTATGACGGGTGCGACGTGCGGGTCGGAATGCTTAATGCTTGTGTTTCATTATAATATGCATTGTGTTTCCTTAATGCTTGTGTATCTTTATATATTTTTTTTGTTGTTGCGAGGTGTAGCCCGGCTTAAGGCACTTAAAGCTTGTGTGCCTTTTTTTTTTGGTGCGAGTAGCTAGCTCGGCTTAAAACACTTAACGCTTGTGTGTCTGGTAGAGATGCGAGCTTTGAGCTCGGCTTCAGTACTTACGGCTTGTGTACTGTGTGAGTGAGAGCATTGGAGCTCGACTATAGCACTTACAGTTTGTGTGCTGGGGGAGTGCAAGCGCTGGGGATTGGTCCCCTTCTCTATTTTCTTTTGTTATTTTCTCGCGGACTGAGTTGCGGAACGAGGTTGTGGACCTCGTTCTTTGGGATAGGTCGTAGACCGTATTCTTTTGTAGAGACAAGCCGGGGCCGTATCCTTTGTTTACGTGTTCTCTTGGTTTTTTTTTTTTTTTTTTTGTTGAAATCTCGAAAAGATTTTATTAGATTTATGGCTGAGCCCTGGTTAGGGGTTGCCTACGTACCCTTTTGTAGAAGGGATAAACCAATCGTAGTTCAATTTTTTACAAAGGTAAAGGTGGAGTCGGAGTCCGGGGGCCTTAGTAGTTCCATGAGCGCGGGATTGCGTCGCCGTTTATTGTGACCAGCTCGTAGACGCTGGGCTTGACGATTTTGGAGACGAGGTAGGGGCCTTCCCAATTGACGCCGAGCTTGCCCGCGTTTAATTTGGCCGTGTTTTGGAAGACCTTGTGCAGGACTAGGTCGCCTTCGGCGAAGAACCGGCCTCAGACCTTTTTTTGTAGTACTTGGAGGCGAGTTGTTGGTAGTTTTGGATTCGTAGGAGGGACTGGTCGCGTTGCTCTTCGAGAGAGTCGAGCTCGCTCAAGTCCCCGACATCGTTCAGGTCGGCGTGCTGAGTGAGCATGGCGCGGCGAGGAGTGGAAAGTCCGACTTCAGAGGGCGCCATTGCTTCCATGCCGTGAGACAGGCTGAACGGTGTGCGACTCGTTGCCATTCTTGGTGTCTTGCGATAAGACCAGAGAACTCCAGCTAGTTCGTCAGCCCAGGAACCCTTCTTGTCGTCCAGTCGTTTTTTGAGGCCGTCGAGGATGGTCTTGTTAGTTGCTTCGGCCTGGCCATTGCCTTGTGGATATCTCGGGGTGGATTTACTCAGACGGATCTTCCATTTTGCGCAGAACTCCTCGAATAGCACCGATGTGAATTGGGCACCGTTGTCAGTGACGATCACATACGGTAGGCCGTGACGACAGATGATGAATTTTCAAACGAACTTGCGGACATCGTCTGCCGTTATCTTGGCGTATGCCTCGGCCTCGACCCACTTGGTGAAGTAGTCGTTCATCACTAGGATGAAGCGTTTTTGACGAGATCGGGGGAGTGGTCCGACTATATCCATGGCCCAGCGCAAGAATGGGTAGGGCGCCACAGCGGTGGTCAGGAGCTCGGTGGGGCAGTGGATGAGTGGGCCGTGGCGATGAAATTTCTCACATTGGGCTGCGAATTTTTCGCAGTCTTGGAGCATGGTTGGCCAGTAGTGGCCCTGGTTTTGAATTCGCAGGGCGAGCGCTCGGCTGCTGGAATGGTTTCCGCCTGCACCTTCGTGCATTTCTTTCATCACATCAACAGTCTCTTAGCCGTGAAGACAAGCGAGCTGGGTTCCTGAAGCGCTCCAACGGAATAAGTTGCCGTCCAGCATAGTGTATCGGACACACTTTTTCTTTAATCGTCGAGCCGCCCAGAGGTATAGGAGTATGCGATGTATAGGAGTATGTCCATGCGCCAGACCGGGAGGTCGGGCTCGGGTGGAGGGGGTGGCAGCTCTTCAGGAGGCGGCGCGTCTTCGTCGAGGTCTTCGTTTTGGGGGTTGATTAGGCAGATCCCTTTTGGCAGCTCAATGCTGGAGAAGTCGATGCTTTCAACGGGAATCACCTGTCGTTGAGTTGGGTCCGAGGTGGAGGCTAATGCTGCGAGGGCGTCCGCGGAAGTATTATCACCTTGGGGGATCTTGGTCATGGTGAACTCGGAAAATTCTTCCGCTAAGTCTTGGACCACCTTGAGGTAAGCATCCATGCGGTCGTTCTTGGCTTCGTATTCCCCACTGAACTGGTTGCGACGAGCTGGGAGTCGCAGTAGCCTTAGATTTTCTTCACCCCGATTGCTTTTGCTAGGCGCAGACCGGCGATCAAAGCCTCGTACTCCGCCTCGTTGTTCGACGCCGAGAAAGCCAGACGGAAGGACTATTCAAGGATCTCCTTTGTCGGGGATTCGAGGCGTATGCCAACGCCGGATCCGTGTTTGGAAGCTGACCCGTCGACGTGCAGGCTCCATTTCTCGGGGAGTTCACCGGCTGTCAGCTCGGGCGCGAGCTCGACTAGGAAGTCGGCCAGGACTTTGGATTTGGCTGCGGTCCGCCCTCGATATTCGATCTCATACTCGCTGAGCTCAATAGCCCACTTCATTACTCTGCCCGATCGATTTGGGCTGTGGAGGATGGTTCTGAGGGGATAGGTGCTCAGTACGGCGATTGTGTGGGACTGGAAGTAAGGCTGGAGCTTCCTGGCCGCGACGACTACTGCCAATGCGAGCTTCTCCAGAGTTGGGTACCTGCTTTCTGCACCCCCCAGGGACTGCGCCGCCAGTAGAAGATAGGCCTTTGGTGGCCCCGGTCTCCTCGTACTAGCACCCCGCTGACTGCCGACATTGATACGGCGATGTAGAGATAGAGGGTCTCACTCTCTTTGGGTTTAGCCAGGACGGGGGGAGTTGATATGTACTCCTTCAGCTGCTGGAGGGCCTCCTGACACTTGCTGTCCCATTCGAATCGCTTGTTAGCTCGGAGCAGCTGGTAGAACGGTAAGCATCGGTCAGTTGAGCGGGAGATGAATCGGTTGAGTGCGGCGATCCTCCCGGTGAGTCGTTGTACTTGGCTTGCGTTTTCTGGGGACTTGAGGTCGATGACGGCCTGGATCTGCTTGGGGTTAGCTTCGATCCCGCGCTGCGTAATGATGTACCCGAGGAATTCTCCCGACGTGACGCCAAAGGAGCACTTGGCCGGGTTCAGCATCATATTGTACTCGTTCAACGTCTGGAAGCAGGACCGGATATGAGCGACGTGGTCGCTTGCTACCAGGGACTTCACCAGTATGTCGTCAATATAGACCTCCATAGTGCGGCCAATCTGATCGGCGAATATCTTGTTGACGAGTTGTTGGTAGGTGGCTCCGGCATTTTTGAGCCCGAAGGGTATCACCTTGTAGCAGTAGGTTCCACGGTCCGTAATGAACACGGTTTTCTCCTGGTCGTCGAGGTGCCTGGGGATCTGGTTGTATCCTGAGAAGGCATCCATAAAGGAGAGTAGCTCGTTCCCGGTAGTGGCTTCAACGACTTGGTCGATTCGGGGGGGAGTGGAAAGCTGTCCGTGGGGCACGCCTTGTTGAGGTCTGTGAAGTCCACGCAAACCCTCCATTTCCCGCTTTTCTTCTTGACTACTACCGGGTTGGTTAGCCAGTCCGGATACTTGACCTCGGTGATTGAGCCAGCTGCGGTCAGCTTTTCTATTTCGTCATTGACGGCCTGCGCGCGCTCAGGACCTAACTTCTGTCGCTTCTGCTTAATTGGTCTGAAGGTCGGGTCCACGTTTAGCTCGTGGCTGCAAATCGTCGGGCTGATACCGGGCATGTCGCTTGTCGACCAGGCGAAGGTGGAGACATTCTGCCCTAGGAATTTGATCAGCTCTTCCTTTATGCTCTCTTCCAGGTCGGCCCCTATCCCTACGCAGTGGCTAGGATCACGCGGATCGATGTTGACCTGCGTGACTAGGTCCCGGCCCGGGAGGTCCTAGTTATTTGGCTCACCGGGCTGTTGTGCATTGATTGTTAAGCAGGCCGGTGCGGCGTGTCGCAGCTTGTGCCCGATGGCGAAGCAGACGCGAGTGACCCTTTGGTTACTTCGAAGAGTATATGTTCCGGACTGGTTGGGGAACTTGAGTCATTGGTGATATGTTGAAGTCACCGCCTTCACCGAATGTAGCCAAGGGGTTCCGAGGATGATGTTGTAGATTGGCGTGGTGTCGAAGACCACGAACTTGACGATTTTGGTGACCTGGCCTACATAGACCGGCAGTTCGATGGTGCCGATCCCATTGACGGTGTTCCCGGCGAAGCTGGTTAGCGGGATAGAGTGTGGTTTGATCTCGGCTCCATTTAGATTCTTCCATGCCAGGGTATCCTTGAAGATAGGATCGACCAAGCTGCCTGTGTCGACAAGGACCCGGTTAACGTCGCAGTCGGCCACGCGAATCTGCACGACGAGAGGGTCATTGTGGGGTTGAAGGACCCCGGCTGCGTCGGCCTCGGTGAAGCAGATCCCCTTTCTACTTGTGTCATGCGCGTCAATTTCCTGTCCGGAGTGCCATTTGAGGAAGGCGTCGGTCTTCCTCTCGTGCTGCTTGATGGATCGTACCGAGTCGTTGCACGAGAGGAGCCCTCCCATGATCATTCCTATCAATGTCCGCACCGGGGGAGGTGATCTGCCCCCTTCTTGGTCTCGAGAGGGAGATCGTCGGCGACGGTCGTCATTCTGGGCGCGGTTATCGGGCCTAGCCCGGTTATCCTCGTGACCTCGGTTGTTACGTTGCTGACGCCGGTCGTAGTCCCGAAGCCGCGGGCGCAACTGCTCGGGCACGCGGATTTCTCCCCTTTGATATTGGTTCAACAGGACTTCTTGGAACGCGCGGCAGTGAGAGGTTGGGTGCCCTTTTTTTGGTGAAAATCGCAGAAGGCCGTCCTGTCGTATTGCGCCTCTACTCGGGACTCCTTGTCTTTCGACTCGTCGGAGCGTTGGTCCTTTTGATTGGGGTCGCGCACATACTTGTTCCAGGGCAACTTCGGCGCGGGGTTGGACGAGAGAGCGGGGTCATGCATGTGGAGGATGGCCGGCGATTCGTTGACCAGGAATGCGGTGGCCTGCTTTCCTTTGTTTCGCTGGTACTCGTCATCGTAATGCTGACGAGGTTCCTGGTACACATCCTGGGGTCGCTCCTTTGGAACCGGAGTCTTGTGCGAGGCACTGCTCCTTGACTCTGCTGCTTTTTCTTCCTCGAGCTCAACGTAGAGCCCGACGCGGTGTAAGGCGTCTTCTAACAAGCCTGTCCTATTCAGCTTCATATCGTCCTTGAAGGCCGAGTCGGCCCGTAGGCCCTTCCTCAGGGCGGGAAGCGATGATTCGTCCGTCACGTTGCTTTGCGAAGCTGTGGCCTTGAAACGCTAGATGAAAGACCTGAGCGAGTCCTTTGCTCCTTGGTTTAGTGCCCAGAGGTCGGCGCTTGACGCGGACTGTTTGATGTATATAGAGTAGTGCTCGAGGAAGATGGTTGAGAGATCTCTGAAGCTATCGATGGAGTGCGTTTTCAACCTAGAGAACCATGTCAGGGCGGGACCGGTGAGATTCTATACAAAGAGCTGGCAGTGGGCGGCCTCACGCTCATCTGGGGTGAAGTGTGCGCGCTCCATGGCGATGGTGAATGCCGTCAGATACTGGGTCTGGTCGGTGTTGCCTGCATATGGCGGGAGCTTTAGTTTGCCGAGGTGCTGGAGTGGGATAGACGCGATCCGACGTGTGAACGGCATGTTTTGCGTTTATCTAAGGACGCGGTCTATTTCTGGAGCCGCGCTGGTGGCTTGATGAATTTTGGAAGACATTGCGCGGATCGTCTCCTTCATGGCTTCAAATTCAGCGTCTTTGGCTCGCTCCGAGTTAGCACGTCGAAGGTGTGCTTCGTTGCCTGGGAAGCCGTTTGACGTTGGGGCGAATCGTCCGGCTGGTCCTTCGGATTCTGACGGCGAGTCTCCGAATAGATTTCTCTGGAGGCGCATGGTATTCGCCCGAGAAATCGGCTCTCTTATTTGAATGGCGGGGGATCCGGCGTTGTCTGACCGGTCGCGGGAGGCTGCTAACGTGGTGAACCGTTGATCGGTGGTTCGCGTGAGCTCGTCTATTCTAGCGAGCAAGGTCTGCATTACGGCAGACATAGTGGGCTGGTCCTCCGGCGTCTGGGGTATATTTCGGGCTGCGAAGCTGTCAAGTGGAGTGGATCCCGGAGCTAGGGTCAGAGTTCCGAGGGGCTGGCTTTGAGGAATTGATCCGCCGATCGTCATCTAATCCGGTGGCGAGGCTGCTGTTGTTTGAGCTGACGGCGAGGCTGTCAGTTGCGTCGGAGTCGCCTGTTCCGATAGTATTCTTGGAGGCGGGACCGTCATCGCTGTCGTGGTTGAATCGTTCCTTGCGTGTAGAAAAATCTCAGCCCGCCCTCCTTCTAACGCCAACTGTTGATCCAAAGGATCACTAATGATGATTAGAAGTATATTAAGATGTCGAGAGGCGAGATTTCTGTTAATAGAATGAGTCAACTTAACTTTTGAGCAGGTCGGGAATGTAAGAATAGAGATCGAGATTTGTGATGAACAGGTCGGGGACCGTATTCTTTATATTAATGTTCGGAAAAGATGAACGGTTTAGATTTATGAACTGGTTCCAACGGGAATCCAGTTCGGAGTTCTAAACGGCGTTGCTCTATTACAAGACAGCGAGGTCAGAAATCAAATCTAGAGAGAGAGAGTAATCAATGCGTCTCCCTTCCATCAATGCATGCTGGGGGATATTTATAGCAGGGGTTGACTCCCTATTTCCTGGAAATCCGGGGCAACGTGGCGCTCTCAGCGCCTTTCGTGGGTAATGTCCTTTGAGAGGCGTGTTCCCCCCCTTTTGGCAGATAGGTCATGATGAGCCCGACGCCGTGCCCCTACGGGGTTAGCACACTGTTCAGCGAGTTGCCATCCACGTGTCGTCTTTTCCTTTGGTCTCTTTGTGCAGAGTTGGTGAAGCGTCGAGCCCGGTGCTATACTCCTACGAGGGTAGTACACTGTTCAGCGAGCTACCCTCCACGTGTCGTCTTTTCCTTCGGTCTCTCTGTGCAGAGTTGGTGAAGCGTCGAGCCCGGCGCCATACTCCTACGAGGGTAGTACACTCTTCAGCGAGCTACCCTCCACGTGTCGTCTTTTCTTCGGTCTCTTTGTGCAGAGGTGGTGAAGCATCGAGCCCGGGATACGCTCTCGTGAGCTCGAACGAGTCTGAGGTCGGAGCCCGGGGTACCAGCTCAGTATCTCGTTTAATCAAACGTTGACTTTTCGTTTACTTGATCGAGAATGACTTTTTACTGATATGGGTCTAGCTAATTGGGGGGCTAAGCCCACCTCCAATATGTTATAGCTTTTTCTTTTCACTAGGATATTACATCTTTTTCTTTTCATCTTTTGCTTTTAACGTCCAACGGTTAGTTATAATAACATTTTTAAAACTGAGAGATTCATTATGTGGGCCCACATTATGACCGTTAGGATATCCCCACCACTTCTCTCCATCATTGACGCAGCGAACTCCGGCACAACTTCCTCTAATCCAACGGTCCAAATGTTCTTTTACTCTTTTTTTTTTTAAATTCTAGTCAAATTGATAATTAGCATTAAGGTCCAGATTAGCATGTCCAAAAAAATCTAGAAGAAATTAATGATTACTTGAGCAACAACAACAAAATGAATGAAGAGCATTTTAATGATCGATTTTTTTTTAATCAAATAAACTGATTGTTTCTTTTCCGATTATATAAGAGCCA
This sequence comes from Eutrema japonicum, assembly GCA_030161315.1. NCBI lineage: Eukaryota > Viridiplantae > Streptophyta > Magnoliopsida > Brassicales > Brassicaceae > Eutrema > Eutrema japonicum. The sequence continues at coordinate 49,010,055 of BSQW01000013.1, forward strand.
AAAAAAACTTACTTTGCTAGGACTATAATCTATTTAATCAAACAACATAATCACAATCCTCTTAAAACAAGATTAGATTATTATAATTAAAAGTGAATAAACTTTAAAATAGAGACAAAAAAAACTGGAACTGAGCAGAAAACGGATACTTTGAAAAGGCTGTTGAGATGTATAAAGTCCTGAATCTCATTCACACCAGTATCGAAGAAAACAACAGTTTGATCACTCTCTGTCTTCTCTCTCACTTCTTTCTTCTTCCCAAGTTTCTTGTCTTCTTCTTCTTCTGATGGCCCAAACCCTAGAACCCTCCGTCGTAGGGGAAATCGATACTTCGGCGCCGTTCGAGTCAGTGAGAGAGGCCGCCACCCGGTTTGGCGGATTCGGTTTCTGGAAACCTTCTTCCCATTACATCCCCGAAGCTTCTTCTCAGGTCTCGCTCTCTCCCTCGATTCGTCTCTGTCTTTCTCTCACTGCTGCTGTTTGTTTTTACCAAAATCAAAGTAATTATTAGGAAATCATCAGTTCTTGCAAAATCTTGAGTTTATAGTTGTTTCTTGTGATGCGAAATTTCGAATTTTGGTGACAGAAGGATGTGGATGAAGCTAATATGGTGGCGAAAGCGAGTGAGTTAGAGAAGGAATTGATTGCGAAAGAAGGAGAAACTTTAAAGGTTTTGAAGTCGCTCGAGTCGATCAAAGCCATCGTTGAAGAGCTCAAATCAAAGCTACAGCGAAAGGAAGAGAAAGAAAACTGCGACATGAATGTTTTAAAAGAAGCAAAGACGAATCTGTGCAAGACAACCCAAGATCTTGCTGCTATACGCGAATCCGTTGAGCTACTGAACAAGAGATTTGAAGAGGAACGATCTGCACTCGACAAGACACGAGAGAGACTAAACTCTGAGAATGCAGCAGAAATCTCCAAGGAGATCCAAAGATTGAGCTACGAGGCTAAGGAATTTAGTAAAACAGGAGAGGATGTGCGCTCCGCGGTCGATAAAGCTGTGGCTGAGATCGAACAAACGAGAAACAAGATCAAAGCTGCTGAGATGCGTCTGGTCGCTGCTAGGAAGATGAAGGAAGCTGCTAGAGCTGCTGAAGCAGTTGCACTCGCTGAAATCAAGGCTGTTACCGGGAGAAGAAGAAGAAGAGGAAACGGTGAAGAGACGCTGCAGGAGGAGATTCTAGAGAAGATAGAAGAAACGGCCCGAGAAATTAGAAGCAGCCGGAGGACGCTCGAGGAAGGCCTGGAGAGAGTGAATACCGAGAAAATGGAAGCAGAAGAGGGGAAATGGCAGTGGTCAGAACATAGGAGGAGATCATCATACACGGCCAAGTACAAGAACAGGATTCTGATGGATGTAAATGGTCTGAATCTGATGATGAATGGCGACGGGACATCATCCTCAGTTGCTGTCTTGAAACCAACGATGTCGATTGGGCAAATACTGAGCAGGAAACTACTTCTTGCGGATGAGTCAGCGAACGGGAGAGTGTCGTTGGGTCAGATTCTTGGAAAGACTAACAATGGAAGTGGTGTCAATGGGAAGAGGAAGAGGTTCGGATTGGCCAAGTTATCTGTGATGTTGAACAAAGAGAGCAAGAATAAGAAGAAGAAGATAGCTTTGAACTTAAAGTGATAAGTGAGTGATTGAATCTTATCCTAGGAGTTGTTAAGTGTTTTGTGTACTGTCTTATTATATGCTAAGTAATTGATTTGTTATCTATATGTATTGCTAATTAGTAAAATGTGGTGTGATTAGTTTTTCAAATGGAACTACTCATAACAGATTCAGTTTCTTAGTTTTTGGAACTCTTTGTGAAATTGTTTTTTTTTTTTGTTTTCCTGCCTTTGTTTCTAATCTGACTATTACATTAAGGAAAATCAAAAGGAAAACTTTGTCACCACAAATCTATATAATATTATTTTGGAAATATTTTTGAAAATAAATGTTGTTCTGTAACTTATTATATGAAATGACATTACATATACGAAAAAATAATTGAAATAGGAAATAATATAATTGTTTTTTAAAGTTATTGATGAGAATATGTAAATTATTTATTTCTCATTAAAGAGATATTTACTATTTAATTTTTAATTATTATGATATTATTAAATAATTATTATGGGAAAATTTAAAAAATACATCCATCTAGATCTCACTTTACAAAACCACAATCAATTAAAAATTTATTCAAAACTACCCTCATTTAATAAATTGTTGACAATTCTGCCCTTAAACTTGCTAAATCGGTGCAAGTTTTTTTTTTGTAAAGATTTGGTCGGTGCATCGTTACAGCTGTCGTCGGAATTTGTTGAGTTCGCCGGAACTCAGATCTGAAGAATACTCTTCCGGCGAATCTGTTGCCTTCAATTGATTCTTTTGCGATCAAGAATCTCGTCGGTATGATTTTGCTCACCGTTTCTCTCCGTCGCTCGCCGATGCCAAAACATCGACGTCACACACCATGATCTTCACCTACTTCACCCTCGTCAATCGATTTTGATCACTAGCCACCTAATCATTCCTCTCGTCAATTGAGCGAGGAAGAATGGACCCTAAATCGATTTTGGGTGTTCCATAAGTGGCTTCGATACTGGCGAGCAAGTCAATGAGTACTCTCTGATCATCATCTCATTCTCTCTTGTATTTCTCCTCTCCATTTTGTGTTGTTTACTTCAAATTGTTTGGATGCCTAAAAATACAGAATATCTCTTGAGTTTTGGGAATTGAAAAGGATTCTAATTACTTTGTGTCTTTCATCCTGTATCGATTGGATTATGGATTGTATATGAATAAAAACGGGAACGAAACTGTGTGATTAAGAGCAAAGCTATTGCATGATTTTTTAATTCCTTGACTGTAGAGTAAGAATGGAATGTAATAGGGTGAATTTTAAATACGTGATTGGAGAATTTGATTAAGAGCAAAACTATTGTAGGATCTACACGTGATTGGATAATTTGAAATCGATTGTTTATTTGCAGATTCCGTTGATTAGCTCTTATGTTATTGGGTCAGGGACGACATAAGTGAAGTTAACGCAGACGAGAAAAGAGATGAGTAGGTGAACGAAAGCCATTGCTCATAAGGTGTTTGATAATATGGCTAAGAGAAGTTAATTGGGTAAACCCATTTATAAATCCTTGTAAATCCATACATATTTATAAATCTATTTATAAGACCTTATAAACCCTTCCGACAATTTGATTTGGTTGAACATCGAGAAGGTTAATAAATTACTAGACTTAGTGACACAAATACTAAGATGGAAATCATGCCAAGAGACGACCCATTCCCTCATGCCAAGGGTTGATAAATACTCAGCAGAAACTACATTATTTGGATATTGGGTGTTATAATTGAATTTATATGGTTTTATATGCTAATTTTAAAACTATACAAAACCATATAAATCATTTTAAAACTATATAAAACCATATAAATCCTTTCAAAATAATTTAGTTTGTAAACCTGATAAGAACAACAAACATCAAACTCCATCCTGATAAGAACAACAAACATCAAACTCCATCAAATGCTTTATACGTGTTTATCTTGAGCACTAATATATGGTTTTAAAATGCTTGCTAAATACTCGGCCGAAGCTAGATTATTGGATATTGGGTGTTATAATTGAATTTATATGGTTTTATATGCTAGTTTTAAAACCATATAAAACCATATAAATCATTTTAAAACTATATAAAACCATATAAATTCTTTCAAAACAATTTAGTTTGTAATTTATAAAACCTTGTAAACATGATAAAAACCACAAACAACTAACTCCATCATATAAATACTTGATAAATACTCGGTCGAAGCTACATTATTGGATATTGGGTGTTATAATTGAATTTATATGGTTTTATATGCTAGTTTTAAAACCATATAAAACTATACAAATCATTTTTAATAAGCTAACTGATAAAATCATTTCAAAAAAGGATTCGAAAATACAAAAAGTTGATGATCATATTATAATCAGTTAGCCTCATTGACTATCTTTTTCCGTTTCATTGAACTTTGAGATGCACCACTTGAGAAATTTGAGGGTTTGGCACTTCTTCATCGATAACCTGATCATATCAAACGCCTAGCATTGATTTACATATGTTTTCTTTATAAAGCCATGTAAATAATAAGCCAGAAAAAGGTTAACCTCCATGCTTTTTTATGCAGCTCTTTTCTTCAGTTTCATAGAACCTGATTGTTGATTCGGAAATCACACAAGGAGTAAAACAGGGAACTTTGATTGGAAACTCGTTTTATTGATTGAATTCGGCGTTACAACGGAGTTTTATGAAAAAGAACTAAGGAGACTAAAAAACTTGAGATCGGTGCTTGATGAAGCTCTTTCTCTGTTCTTCTGTCTCTCAGATGATTGTCGATGCCCTTCTTCGAGATTGCCTCCTCCTTATTTATAGGTTTTTTTAGTCGGTTATTCGGGAGAATATTTCCCTTTTCCAAGATCAACTAGGAAAAGAAATATTCCGAATCTCCTCCGAGATAAGGAAATCTTCCGTATATCTCGGAGGTCGGTTTCTATCTTGACGTATCGGGCTGGGCCCTTGTTGGGCCATTTAAGTTCGGTAATAAAAATGAGCGAACTGGTCTTTGGGATTTTGGAGTTCGGCCCGACAAACCAAAACCCATCTTCCACTTGTCCGAACCATCGTAAACCGATACCGGTCTCGGTTCGAACTGAGTTAAACCGGGGGTGCTAAATCCCCCTCTAACACTGATGCACCCACTTGAGAAACTTGAGGATTTGTTACATCTTCAACAAAAATCTGATTAAAACAAGACGGTTAGCATGAGTTTACAAATAAGACACTACATATCTTTTCTTTATTTATAAAACCTTGTAAATTACCTTTTCATTGTTTTTCTCACACACTTCTTTTCCTTTTCCACTGCTCTCATCTCTCCTGACTTCATCTATCTTGTTTTCACGACTCTCCTGTGAAAGAAGAATGAAATTCGGAGTAGAAAAATGTGTACTAGGCGATGTTTCCTATAAAAGTATATATTCATATATTATTTTCCAATTATACTCAAAAACATATAACATTGATTTTTACAAAGTACTCTTTTAGCATGTACATGTGCTTTTCCTTTTTCACCGCTACCTCCTTCACCTTCTACAAGCTCGGTTACATCAGTTGCATCACCATTATTTTGTGTATTTTCATCATCTGCACCGTAGCTATAATCTGTAAACCTTCAGGACGAATTTCTTGTGTGCCTGTTTTTGCACCGTAGAAATTACTGGTTACATCTTGACCTAATTAATCGAAGAAACTGAGAGACATAGATAGTTTATTTACTTGATTAGACTGTAGGAGACTTGAATTGACGAGAAACCTCAAGCCGTGGTGATCGGAATCGAATCTTCAGAAAGAAATCGCAGAGATGAACAAAAAAATTTTTTTGGTCGGAAGAGATGAGAAAGAAATCGACGAGAGCGTGTGTTTGTTACTCAGGGTTAAGTTTGTCTTTCACTTTAGCATAGGGTGTATTTTTGAAAATACACAGCGTCTAATGGTAGTTTTGAATTGTGGTGTCTCCAAAATTGTATTTTTGAGATTATCCTAATAATCATTCCATACATATTAAAAAAAAAAATTTGAGATCTTGTAATTTTTTCAAAACAAAAATTTGAATATCAAAACAAAACAAATTTGAATATCAAAACAAAAATTCTATTTTATTTTAATATCAAAACAAAAATTTGAACACGAAATTTTTTTTTTAAGAATTTGTGAACTGACCACAAAAATCATAGTCATTAAGCGGTCCATATTAGAGTTAGAATCATTTACAAATCACTAGTTCAATAAAATTTTAAAAAACTTTTTAAAATTTATATTTGAATAACATAGCATTTGTGATTTTAATACAAATCACTACAAATAATAGATTGAATACACCCCACACTAATAATATGAGATTCTCATCTGTCCCCACACAATTGTCCACGTTTTCATGTCCACGTTGATCTGGATTTTATATGTTTAGATTTCTTGTTTTTTTTGTTTTTTAGATTTCTTCTTTTACATCAAAACTATAGCAAAATGGATCTTAAAATGTAGAAAAAATAAAATTATCATTCATTGTTACAATCTATTTTGCGTACGTCGATTTGGTAACAATGAATGATAATTTTATTGTTACGTCGATTCGGTAACAATGAATGATAATTTTATTTTTTCTACATTTTAAGATCTATTTTGCTATAGTTTTGATGTGAAATAAGAAATCTAAAAAAAAAAAAAAATCTAAACTTATGAAATCTAAATCGACGTGGACATGAAAACGTGGACAATTGTGTGTGAACAGATGAGAATCTCGTATTATTAGTGTGTATGGTCATGTGTGAATAGTAATTTACTTGCAAATATCAAGAACTAGATCCATCCACACATGACCATCAGTAAATTACTATCCACACATTACCATCAGTAAATTACTATTCACACATGACCATCAGTAAATTACTATCCACACATGACCATCCACACTAATAATATGAGATTCTCATCTGTCCACACACAATTTTCCACGTTTTCATGTCCGCGTCGATTTGGATTTCATAAGTTTATTTTTTTTAGATTTCTTGTTTCACATCAAAACTATAGCAAAATAAATCTTAAAATGTTGGAAAATAAAATTATCATTTATTGTTACAAAAAAAAATTGTTTTATGTCTTTCGCATTATAAAAAAATAGAAAACAAATCAGATGTGATAATAATTATTTTACTCAGATTTTTGATTTTCTGACTTATCTACGACATTGCATCCATGACCATGCGGGGCAATTTCGGATTTACAAAGAATGAACAGTAGAATAAATACACTAGTAAATTGTCACCCTTAGAGTTACTTTTTCAAAATCTTGGAAGTCGACAATAGTAAATTGTCATTTGATTTTTTACTTTTAATTAAATATATTTTTTTTTTACCTTGAACTTTTAAAACAACTTAGATTCAGAAACAAAAAAAAATCTCCAAAACTACTTATAAAAAGAAACGGAGGTAGTGTGTTTTTACGGGCTAGCTCGAATAATATATTAGTTCATTGCAAAACGGGTTAAGTATATATGTTATCTATATATAATCAATAGTTAATTATATTATAAAATTCAAATAAATTTATTTTTTTCTTAAATTTTAAAATAATTTTAAGGAAAAAATTATCAAGGGGTTGAATCATAGTGGATTTCATTATTATGGCCTTGAATGTTTGGTGTGTTTCTTCCAAACGCCGTGTGTTTTACAAAACATGTCACCATTCACCGTTCAAACGCATGTGTGGTTAGGTGTGGTTGCGTTTCTGAAAAAAAGCTGGGTGCGTTTCAGAAACAGAAAGAAAACATGAAACGCACGTGCTGTTGCAAAAGAATCAAAATAGGTGCGGTTAGGTGTGGTTTTTTTTTTTTCTGTCAACGGTTAGGTGTGGTTTACAGTTGACTTATATATATATGTATCATATAATATTTCATTTTGTATAGTTATTTTAATTCAAAAAAAATTAAGAATATTTGGATTATAGCTTTGAGAATTATTATTGTCTTTGTCTAGCTGATGTTATTAGCTTTATGATACACGCTAATAATTTTTTAGTTTTATAATTTTACATATATATATGTTTTAAAGCTCAGAAAATTTTGAAATAAATCATATATGTTAACTTTATCAAATAACAAAATTCTATTTGAAAAAAAAAATAAAAAAATGTCATTACCAACGTGAGGTTGGACTAGTGTTTGAACCCATATAAGTAAAAAATGTAGACACCTAAAGGAACATGAGAAAATGAACGTACTCGATAACATTATATGATTTTACTTGGTTTTTGTGGATGTATTTTTTTTTGAGCAATAAATATATTATTGTAAAATGCCAAACAAATTTATTAAATTTTAATAATTATTTAGTTATGGTTCGTAATTAATTTATGAAAAAGATTTGATCATTAACAAATTAATAATTTTAATTTATAATTATATTAATATCATTAATCATTTTTTATTTATAAAATATTTATCTAAAATATATATTCCGCACCAGCTTTTACATTTTCACCATTCACACATTTGGACCGCACCGCATATTGTTTTTTTCACCATTCATATATTGTCCCGCACCGCTTGTTCCGCAGTAACCGCACTTGTTCCGCATGATACGTTTCTTCCAACCGTACTACACTAAAACTGTACCGCACCTCCTAAATCGTTTATTCCACACCGCTCAAACCGCTTGTTGCACACCGCTCAAATCGCTTGTTGCACACCGCTCAAATCGCTGTAATTATTCAAATCCTATAGTTGCGTTGTGGCATATTCGAATATAATAGCCACAAGTTGATGCTAACGTGGCCGGATAATTGCTTGTGCTTTGAGAAAACCTCTCATTTGACTTTGGATTTATCATACGCAATTCGACGAATCTGGTAGTGATTGATACCATCTTCTTCTCTCAAGCCAGATTATACGAATCATTTGCTCGACTTTTTCTGAAAAATAGGTAAAAACTATCTCTTAGATTTCCGGTTTATTCTTCTTACCTTCTTCACTATAATCTGGCGCAGAGATTCTCATGTCTTCCTTGAATCTTGTAACCTTGTGATGTTATTTTCTTTACCAGGAATCAATGGGACCCAAAGCTGGAACGTTAGTTATTTTCTTGCTGGGTTTGACCTTGCTTTCTGACGCTAGATCTTTCTTTGACTCCACCCTCTCAGGTACCAATTTCTCGGTGAAAAATATCATCTTTCTACTCATTCTTGATTGATTCTATAAAAGCTTTGCACTTTATAATCCAATTTTAATGAAATAGTTAGCTTCAATGGCTGGAGATTAAAATTGGGTAGTTGAAAATTTCACCACCCAATTTCTTCCCTAAGAGAATGCCTCAGTTATAGTCTAATAAAAAGCTCCTTTTGGCTTAAAATTTCAAGACTTTTCTTTTGTCCTTTGTGCAGAGGAAGTTTCCAAGAAGGAAAACGTTTGCACTCTGTGTGAGGAATATGTTACCGTTGCTCTCAGCTCTCTTGAGAAAAATGAAACACAAGCCCAGATAGTCGAGGATCTTCATGATCGGTGTTCCCATATGCGCGGATTTTCGCAGCAGGTTGATCAACTTTTGCATTTCTCTCTCTCTGGGTTAATATATATAATAGCAACTGTGTTGAATTGGATGATGATATGTTTTTTTGTTGCAGTGCATAACTCTGGTTGACTACTATCTCCCTCTTTTCTTCATACAACTGGAGTCGTTTCAACCTGAAGATTTCTGCAAGAGGATGAATCTTTGTGACAAAGTGGTAGCTCTTGTAGAAGAAGCCCGTCAAGACACTTGCGGTGTATGCCACAGGACTGTTTCAGAGATTCTCATCAAACTACAAGATCCAGACACACAGGTTAGTAGTAACTCTAAGAAGATGACAATTTCTGTGCATTCTGTGTCATAGACTCATAGCACCCTGGTGTAGTCATAATCTGACCATATTCCTAAGAGCACCCACAATCACAGTCCAAGACTACTCTTTAGCAGTTTAACTATCACGGGTTAGATGTGTAGATGATCCTCGTGTAGACTTTTTATTTTTCTTAGAATGCTTAGGCGTTTCATATACTGATTTTGTTTTCCCTGGCCTTGATTATCCAGCTGGATATAGTTGAGCTGCTTCTCAAGGGATGCAAATCATTCAATAACTACGAGAAGAAGGTTAGAATATTCAAGTTCCAATATTTAAGAACTCAAAATTTATGACACTGCTTACACATGTTTATCATATACTCATTTCTTTCTGATTTTGCTGTTGGTGTTCTCCTCAAACTTGTGCAACGCAACTGCATGATCATAGTAGTTAGCTTTGGCTTTTCTCAACTTACCATGTTGTGTCTATTACAGTGCAAGAAGTTGGTGTTCGAGTATGGACCTCTGATCCTCGTAAATGCAGAGGAATTCCTAGTGAAAAACGATATCTGTACACTCTTAGGCGCATGTCCGGCCAAGAAAACAGTTCTTATGCAGACCGGGTTGGCGGATTCTTGAATGTTAAAACGATGGTCTAAGTAGGAACAGGAGCTGCTGTGTATTGTCCATAAGAATTGTTGCAGACTTTGTGAAACTGTCTGTGTGTGTATGGATTTAGACACACTCCGTAAACGTTTCTTTGCGTTTGTGTAAATAATGATCGCTACAATTATTGTACCTCTATCATCCCATGATCTTGTTCAGTATCAACATGATAAGATAGTCATAATGATTGTATTCTATTTTATTACTTTTCAGGTTCGTTTGTGTTATTAATTTTCTCATCGGTGATGTTTCTGATTCATTTTGACAAGTATCCTCTTTTTTTTTTTGGCAAGTATCCTTTGATAAGGAAGTCTGTGTTGTCGTGTTCCTTTTAGTCTTCTAGAGGGTTTAGACCCAAAAAATGAAATACACACACCAAAACAATTCACAATATTTGGTTTCTCACATTGTATCAGAATTTGATTTTTTTTTTTTTCCCTGTGATTTTAGATTTGTTACAGATTTAAAATGGATTTTCACAGAAATACATTAAATTGCTTATTTTAATTCTAAATTAAATGAAATAAATTTTACAACGTAGTACTATTTAGTATTTACTATTTAACAAACACATCATATGTGTGTTCAATCTAATATTTAGGAAGATTTGGAAGGATTTGAGTTTTAATGAATATTTAGATGATTTGAATGAATTAGGTAATTTGTTATGATTTGTTTTTAAAATTCTATGAAATCTCACCTAAAAGCATGAGATTTAGATTTTTATATTTTTAAGTAAGAAAATCTACCAAAACATCTTCAAAATACTAAAAATCTCCTATAATCTATTAAAAATAACTAGTTCAATGAGATTTTTAAAGACTTTTTAAAATTCATGTTTGAATAACATAACATTCGTGGAGCGAGATCCCGACATTCGTAAGCGTGATTCTGACCTCCTAAAATCACTATAAATACTAATACACTCCCTAAAAAGTTTGCCGAAGGATTTGTGTATGTATATATATGTTTCTACGAAAAATTACTAGTGTGTGTGTGCACGATTGGTACTAGGACTGACGTGGTCAAAAGTGTTCAAGATTTGACCAATTCAGGATATAATCTTCTTCTTTTTTGTCTGAACATAGAAAAGAATATTTCTTATAAAAAAAATATAGAATAGAATCTACGTTAGTGAGATTGGAATAATTAGGGAACTATTATTTGTATGACATATTAATAAATCATTAAAACGGTCGAAATGACTTTATAGCCGTTGGTCTATGTTTTTCTCGCTTGCCGTTTTGTTGGCGCAGGCCAAGAAGTAAAACTAGCCGTTGCAATAAACATAAACTAAACTCTTTTCTTTGTCTTCTTCCTCCGTCACTCCAACCATAATTACTCTTGGCTACAACACTCACTCACTCACATTTTCCTTCCCTATCTCACTAGAAATCAAACTTCTCTCTCTTTCTCTCTTGCTTTTGTTGTCCTCCAAAAACAGACGAATAAGAACACAACAAAGAACTGAAACTCCTGCTCTTCTTCATCTTTCTTCTTCTTCGTTTTTCTATTTTTTTTTCTATTTTTTTTCTTTTGAAATGAATCAGCTATACAGAAGCCCATTTCGGATTTTTGAAATTAGTTTCAATTTTTGCACGAGTCTCCTCTTGTGTCTCTCACTCTTGTCTTCTCAAGCTGTTTCAGGTGGTGGTGGTGTTCACTCCTGGGATGGAATCGTGGTGACTCAGGCGAACTATCAGGCACTCCAAGCAATCAAACACGAACTCATTGACTTCACCGGAGTTCTCAAAAGCTGGAATGACTCTGCCTCCACCAGTGTTTGCTCTGGCGGCTGGGCTGGAATCAGATGCCTCCGAGGCCAAGTGGTTGCCATTCAGCTCCCTTGGAAGGGACTCGGCGGCACTATCTCCGAGAAGATCGGACAGCTTCAGAATCTCAGAAAACTTAGCCTCCACGACAACGTCATAGCCGGTTCTGTTCCCCGTTCCCTCGGCTATCTCCGGAGCCTCCGTGGAGTCCATCTCTTCAACAACCGCCTCTCAGGTTCGGTCCCAGCCTCACTCGGCAACTGCCCTCTTCTCCAGAATCTTGACCTTAGCAATAACCAGCTATCGGGAATCATCCCGGCTAGTCTTGCTGAGTCCACCAGGCTCTATAGGCTCAATCTCAGCTTCAATTTGCTTTCCGGTCCCCTTCCAGTCAGTGTTGCCAGATCATATACCCTCACTTTTCTTGACCTTCAGCATAACAACCTCTCTGGTCCCATACCCGACTTTTCGGTTAATGGCTCTCACCCTCTCAAAAAGTTGAATCTTGACCACAATCTCTTCTCTGGAGCTGTTCCCTTGTCTCTCTGCAAGCAGAGTTTGTTGGAAGAGGTTTCTTTAAGCCATAACCAGCTCTCAGGTTCTATTCCCGGGGTATTCGGAGCTCTTCCACACCTCCAGAGCCTTGATTTTTCATACAATTCAATTAACGGAACCATCCCAGACAGCTTCTCCAACCTTTCATCTCTAGTTTCACTAAACCTCGAGAGCAACCACCTCAAAGGCCCAATCCCAGATGCCATCGATAGACTGCACAACCTGACAGTGCTTAACCTCAAGAGAAACAAGATCAATGGTCCTATCCCAGAGAGAATAGGGAACATATCTGGAATCAGACAGCTTGATCTGTCTGAAAACAACTTCACGGGTCTGATCCCGTCCTCTCTAGTCAACCTGGCGAATCTTTCTTCATTCAACGTCTCCTTCAACACGCTCTCTGGTCCTGTTCCGGCTATTCTCTCCAGAAAGTTCAACTCAAGCTCTTTCATGGGCAACATTCAGCTCTGTGGCTACCGTTCCTCGACTCCATGTGCTTCTCCTAAACCTCATCACCCTCTCACCCTTTCACCTACCTCATCACAAGAACCAAGAAAACACCACAGAAAACTCTCGGTGAAGGATATAATTCTCATCGCCATTGGAGCTCTTCTAGCCATTCTGCTTTTGTTATGCTGCATATTACTCTGCTGCCTGATCAAGAAACGTGCCGCATTGAAACAAAAAGATGGCAAGGACAAGACCTCTGAGAAGACATCATCTGCAGCTGCTGCAGCAATGATAGTGAACTTTTTACGGTTCGCACAATTACCCACTGTGCACAATGCCTCAATCTAATGGCATGTCATTGTAGCACTTTGGGATCGAATCCACAGGGAAATAAGAACGACGCACTAAGAATACAGGACGCTATCTAATCTAAGCAAATATCGGGTTTTGGTTTTTATCGGACAATTTGAAACGTGCAAAATAGAGAAATAAACGAGTAGCAAAGCAAACAAGAAAACGATTAATATCAAATTTAAACAAACGAATTCTCGGGTAAAGCAATCGACTCGGGTGATTCTTTAATCTACTCAAGATGCTCAAACATTCGACTAAATATCTCCCTAGGCCTTAGAACACTACTAAAGATTAATCCACTTCCATGGTATTAACCCATTTCTTAGTCATCAATCGTCATAAACTTCCGTTCGCGATTCTATGACTAACAAGCATTAATAACAAGTCTAAATAGCCATTAAACACCCTAGACATCTATTTCCATAGGCTAGGAATGTAAAACACTCATTGAATTGGTTGGGGAATTTCATCGAACACCTTCCGGGCGAGAAATTCCCTATGATCTAAATCAACTTTGTCAAGGCCAATCCAGCATTAATAACACTCAATGAGAAAGGATATCAACTAATCTAGTTCTTAAACATCAAGAACAAACCTAGAATCACCCTAATCTACTTCACCCAAGAATCCTAAAAGAACTACTCACACATAGCTAAATCACAAATATAAACCGTACAAATGAAAGCCATAAGCAAAATAAAAAGATTGGTAAAAAGAGTTTAAGAAAATCTTCACTAAAATGGTTTGGATCTTGTATCCTTCATACAAAACAAAAACAAGACAAGAAGAAAGAAATAAGTGGCTTAGAACCCTAAAAAGAAGCAGCCCCCGTCTAATTAGGCTTAATTTGCTTAAATAGATACAGATCGGGTCGGGTCAACCCGGGACAAACCGGGTTTGACCCGACAATTTTTTGGTCCGAGAAGGTTCACAGCGGTCAGCTCATACCGCTGCATGACCGCTGTGAAATGCCTGCTTCTTGCTCCGGATGGATCCGCAGCGGTCTGCTCGTACCGCTGCACCTGACCGCTGCGAGACTTGAAAGTGCAGCGGTCAGGTTTGACCGCTGCGAGACCGCTGCGAGACTTCTGGTTTTTGCTCCGGCTGGATCCGCAGCGGTCTGCTCGTACCGCTGCACCTGACCGCTGCGAGACTTGAAAGTGCAGCGGTCTGGTTTGACCGCTGCGAGACCGCTGCGAGACTTCTGGTTTTTGCTCCGGCTGGATCCGCAGCGGTCTGCTCATACCGCTGTGCTCCGACCGCTGTGAGACTTGAAAGTGCAGCGGTCTCCCTAGACCGCTGCATGCTGACCGCTGCGCTTCCTGCTTTTCTCCTTCATCACTTGATCATTTCCGTTCGCTGCGGGTACGTTCCTCCTAGTCCATGATCTTCCCCAAAACTCCAATAAGCTTCCATAAGCTTCAAATGGTACCTAAAAGACTCCATAGCACACAAACATATGCAAAAACTAACCTAAGACTCACTAACTCTAAAATGGATGCAAACTATACCAAAAACAAAGAAATGAATGCAATAAGTCACAAAATGCTAACTAAAATGTATGCTAAAATGGGCTAAATTATGCAACTATCAACTCCCCCGAACTTGCCTTTTGCTTGTCCGCAAGCAAACAAACAAGAACAAATCGAAGAAGAGGTTGGAATGCGGGATATCATATCCAAGAATATTAACAAAAGAATTCAATTCAATGCACTTGGTAGTAGTTATGTGATGCACAAACAACCTCTACTTCAAAAGATTTAGCCATACTCGTCGCTACACGAATTTGGTATAAGCCTTAGCATCTACAAGTAATCATATCCTCTAACTCTTTAACATTCATTAAGTACAATGGTGAATCATGCTTAATAAAAATCAAGTGAACTCATTTGGCTTAGGGAAAAGGTTTCGAGATGAAAATAATCTCAATCATGTGGGTATTCCAATGCAATGGGATCTCTCACGAAAGAATGAACTTTGGCAAAATGCTAAGAGTAAAGAACAATTGATGCGTACAAGGATGACATCCGTCTACCCAATGCCCCAATATGAACTCCACTCCTATTTCTAAACCCATCAAGATCCATTCCTAAACTACCCATATCACAAGGCATTTTGCCTTCTTAGACCACATTTCTTTTCTTCTTCTCTTTCAACAAATGGATTGACTCTTCATCTTTTTCTTTTAGCTCTTTTTCATTTTCATAACTAGTCTCTCAATCATCATTTAGATGCATTAGCCATATATATATTTTTTTTTTTTTTGGCTCTTTCTTTCTTCTACACACATAGAGACTTATACTTGCAACCCCTAGAGCTATTCCACATTTTCATACCAACCAACCCAAACTTATTACTTTCCCCTATCCTTTTTCTCAATCTTCTCCTTTCTCCACACTTTCTTTTCTTTACATCAACACCCAAATCACCAACCTATCTATCAACTCCTTGTCGTTCCAAACTCAACACTTTTTGCTAAGTTCATTCAAAATTAGGCCTCACGACACACACAAGAGATGAAGGCTTGAAGGAAAGGCTTAGTTAAGGGTGTGGTTAACCGTTCCAAATATGGGAATCAGCTATTTGAGCTAACAAGAGAGTGGTAAAAAGGGGTAAGATAGCTCAAATATGTATATGACATCCATGAGTTCAACTTTTCAATGTACAAGCATGATAATTTCAAGTCAAGATTAGAGTTCATGTAGATAGAGTTAGATTCAATTCAAAGCATGCTTCAACCAAGACAAAAACATTCAAACCGCAAGATCAAAGCATGGATCATCCTTAACTTCGTGATCGCTCAAATGCATCAAAGAACTCCTAACGAGGGCATTAATTCAAGCTCTTAAGTTTATATTCTACATGGATAATTCTCCCAATGCAAGTGAATGCAAACCTATATGCATCTAGACTCAATCTTAAACATGCAAAATGCAACTAAAATTTTTTTTTTTTTTTTTTTTTTTTTTTTTTTTTTTTTTTTGTGGTTTTTATATGCACTTATATGAATGAATGAGACTCAAAGATGGAAAAATAAAAATAAGATCACAAAACACAAGATCAAAAGACACAAATCCTTCCCCCGAACTTGAATTGCAACGTCTCGGTGCAACACAAATCAAAGAGAAGGTAAAAATATGCAAAAGTATGTACAATGAAATGGAGTTTGGATCATACCTTTGGATTGGAGAGAAATGTGACGTGCTGTAGCTATACCCATTCATGCATTAAGCACCACGACCTTGGACCCAAGAAAACTATAAACATCAAACAAAAACATTAAAAAGAACAAGAAAAAACGAAAATATATACAAAGATAGTCATGGGAATGCCTCCCAAGAGCGCTTGTTTTACGTCGCTAAGCTTGACGTTTCAACTGTTAATCATGAGAATCAAAAGGTTGAGCCAATGCACCTTTGGTCCTTCTCTTGTCAGGACAAGAAACAAAATATGCAACATGGCACACGACTATCCATGGCAAAGAGGCATAAATCACATCAAGAAAGGTTACTAAAAATATAGCATACATCTTGGAATTTTCCTTGATGATGAGATGTTCACGAGGACCAAATGCATTTGATGGAAAAATAAAGTCGATTTCATGTTTAAACGAGTTAATCACAAAATAGTCAACTTCATCTCCATCAATCATGTAAAACACATCCTCTTTCCTAGATTTCATCTCAACCTTAGGGTCATCTATCTCATTCAAGATCTTATCTACATCAAGCACACCCCCTAGGTAAGATTTTTCAAGAAGAGAACTAGATTCCTCAGGCATTGAAAGCTTAAACTCGATATCATGATCATTCAAAGCACATAGATAATTAATATCAAAACATACTTCATGATAATCACTAGCAAGCTTTTCTACTCTTAAGGTTTCTAGTATTTGAGACTCACATATTAAATCACAGCAATCATTAATGAGCTTGAGAGCATGTGAACTAGAAGCTACATCTTCAATGCAAGGCAAGTGACTATCCTCATAATCAACGATTTCAAAGGTTGTGTCAAAAATACCTTCTAGTTGGCATGGTGGAACCCAATAAATTACCTCTTCGAGTGCATGAGCTATCTTTATCTCAATATATGTGAGCTCCCTTCCCTCAAGCGCTGCCCGACGTGACATGAGGTTCAAACGGATCATAATCGCGAGATTACTCCTTGTCAATGCCGGGTTTTCTTTGCAAAGCTCATCCAACTCTACTTTTTGTTCTGATGTGAGTACACTTTCATCAAATGGTGGCTCCACATATGGCTCATCATCAATGCTTTCATCAAATGTGGCATCCTCTTCTTGTGGCCAATCATTGTAATCCATGGCCATCGACTCTAAGAAGCAAAAAAGAAGAAAATAAAAAGTTAGTAGAAGTCAAGAACTTAGTCTCAAATAGTATCCAAATCCTAATGGCTGTTGCTAATTTCCCCGGCAACGGCGCCAAATTGATAGTGAACTTTTTACGGTTCGCACAATTACCCACTGTGCACAATGCCTCAATCTAATGGCATGTCATTGTAGCACTTTGGGATCGAATCCACAGGGAAATAAGAACGACGCACTAAGAATACAGGACGCTATCTAATCTAAGCAAATATCGGGTTTTGGTTTTTATCGGACAATTTGAAACGTGCAAAATAGAGAAATAAACGAGTAGCAAAGCAAACAAGAAAACGATTAATATCAAATTTAAACAAACGAATTCTCGGGTAAAGCAATCGACTCGGGTGATTCTTTAATCTACTCAAGATGCTCAAACATTCGACTAAATATCTCCCTAGGCCTTAGAACACTACTAAAGATTAATCCACTTCCATGGTATTAACCCATTTCTTAGTCATCAATCGTCATAAACTTCCGTTCGCGATTCTATGACTAACAAGCATTAATAACAAGTCTAAATAGCCATTAAACACCCTAGACATCTATTTCCATAGGCTAGGAATGTAAAACACTCATTGAATTGGTTGGGGAATTTCATCGAACACCTTCCGGGCGAGAAATTCCCTATGATCTAAATCAACTTTGTCAAGGCCAATCCAGCATTAATAACACTCAATGAGAAAGGATATCAACTAATCTAGTTCTTAAACATCAAGAACAAACCTAGAATCACCCTAATCTACTTCACCCAAGAATCCTAAAAGAACTACTCACACATAGCTAAATCACAAATATAAACCGTACAAATGAAAGCCATAAGCAAAATAAAAAGATTGGTAAAAAGAGTTTAAGAAAATCTTCACTAAAATGGTTTGGATCTTGTATCCTTCATACAAAACAAAAACAAGACAAGAAGAAAGAAATAAGTGGCTTAGAACCCTAAAAAGAAGCAGCCCCCGTCTAATTAGGCTTAATTTGCTTAAATAGATACAGATCGGGTCGGGTCAACCCGGGACAAACCGGGTTTGACCCGACAATTTTTTGGTCCGAGAAGGTTCACAGCGGTCAGCTCATACCGCTGCATGACCGCTGTGAAATGCCTGCTTCTTGCTCCGGATGGATCCGCAGCGGTCTGCTCGTACCGCTGCACCTGACCGCTGCGAGACTTGAAAGTGCAGCGGTCAGGTTTGACCGCTGCGAGACCGCTGCGAGACTTCTGGTTTTTGCTCCGGCTGGATCCGCAGCGGTCTGCTCGTACCGCTGCACCTGACCGCTGCGAGACTTGAAAGTGCAGCGGTCTGGTTTGACCGCTGCGAGACCGCTGCGAGACTTCTGGTTTTTGCTCCGGCTGGATCCGCAGCGGTCTGCTCATACCGCTGTGCTCCGACCGCTGTGAGACTTGAAAGTGCAGCGGTCTCCCTAGACCGCTGCATGCTGACCGCTGCGCTTCCTGCTTTTCTCCTTCATCACTTGATCATTTCCGTTCGCTGCGGGTACGTTCCTCCTAGTCCATGATCTTCCCCAAAACTCCAATAAGCTTCCATAAGCTCCAAATGGTACCTAAAAGACTCCATAGCACACAAACATATGCAAAAACTAACCTAAGACTCACTAACTCTAAAATGGATGCAAACTATACCAAAAACAAAGAAATGAATGCAATAAGTCACAAAATGCTAACTAAAATGTATGCTAAAATGGGCTAAATTATGCAACTATCAAGCAACAGCATCAGCAGGAGGTGAGATGGGAGGAAAGCTAGTCCATTTCGATGGTCCGTTTGTGTTCACTGCCGATGATCTGCTCTGTGCCACGGCTGAGATCATGGGGAAAAGTACTTATGGTACAGCATACAAGGCGACCTTGGAGGACGGAAACGAGGTCGCTGTGAAGCGGCTGAGAGAGAAAACAACCAAAGGGGTCAAAGAGTTTGAAGGAGAGGTCACGGCTTTGGGCAAGATTCGACACACCAATCTTCTTGCACTAAGAGCTTACTACTTAGGACCCAAAGGAGAGAAGCTCCTCGTCTTCGATTACATGTCTAAGGGTAGTCTCTCTGCGTTTCTTCACGGTAAGCAAAACAAAACCCCTAATTTGGATTTTGATTGAGATTTGGACATTTTCGTGATTTTGAATTCGGGGATTGAAATCAACAGCTCGAGGTCCAGAAACCCTAATTCCATGGGAAACAAGGATGAAGATAGCAAAAGGGATCGCTCTTGGTTTGGCTCACCTTCACAGCAACGAGAACATGATCCACGAGAATCTCACGGCCAGCAATATTCTCCTCGACGAGCAGACCAAAGCCCACATCGCCGATTACGGTCTCTCCAGGCTCATGACAGCCGCCGCCGCCACAAACGTGATCGCAACCGCCGGAACGCTGGGGTACCGAGCGCCGGAGTTCTCAAAGATCAAGAACGCAAGCACAAAGACCGACGTATTTAGCTTAGGGATCATCATATTGGAGCTATTGACGGGGAAATCTCCAGGAGAGCCGACGAACGGGATGGATTTGCCTCAGTGGGTAGCGTCGATTGTGAAGGAAGAGTGGACCAATGAAGTGTTCGACTTGGAGCTGATGAGAGAGACACAAACCGTTGGAGACGAGCTTTTGAATACTCTGAAATTGGCGTTACATTGTGTTGATCCGTCGCCAGCGGCGAGGCCAGAAGCAATTCAGGTGGTGAATCAGCTGGAGGAGATCAGGCCGGAGCCTGAGGCCGAGAATGGATCCGGCGGTGATGGAGCCAAAGATCCACAGTCAAATGAAGAGGAGGATTGAAGGAAAATTTTCAGTTGAGAATAAAGAAGAAGGCATACTTATAAAACACATTTATATTTCATTATTCTTTGATTCAAGTAATTTGTAGATACAAATTGTTAGAAGAAGTTTGTGTTAGTAATGTAATGTAATTTGATTATCCATTCTTTTTGGTTATGTGATGAATTTAAACTATTTTATTAAGATGGTTGGTAGAAGAGAGAAAGAAAATCACATGTTCGAGCCTCGGCTGGAACTACCCTTGGAAATTAACACTTGTTTGTAGGATCAGTTGGTTTTTGGGTTTCGATCCGAATTAGGGTTGGGCAAAATAACCAGAACCAAAATATCGGAACCGGAACTGAACGGAAATACTCGAATCAGAACCAAATCAAAATTGTCAAAATACCCATTAGATCCTACACATTGATATCCATGGGTATCGGATAGAACCGGAACTGAACCGAAAATATTTCGGATACCCGAATACCTGAAATATAATTATATATCCAAAAATATTAAATATATATCAGGTTTTTGGGTATATTTTTGGTATTATGGGTATATTGTTTTTAGTTTTTTTCGGATATAATTTCGGGTTTTCAGGCATATTTTTGGTATTTCGGATATATTTTCCTTAAAACTTTTTTCGGGCTTTCGGGTAAAATTTTGGGTTTTCGGATATATTTCGGATTTTCGGGTATATTTTAGGCATTTCGGGTAAAAAATACCCGGAACCGATTAAGATCCGAATGGTTCGGGTATATTCCGGTTCCTAAATCTTTCTATCCGAAATACCCGGAATTGAACCGGAACCAAACCGAAATCATTTCGGTACCTATATGGATCATAAATCTCTCTACCCGAAATATCCGGAACCGAACCGGAACCGAAAATGCCCAAGCCTAGTCTGAATGTTTCACATGATGTCCAGTAATACCTAACGAGCTGGCTCATTCCGGGATTAGTCGGCACTCATAAGCCGTAGACCCAAACTAGGATAAGCCAACAAACCTGTTGCCAAGTTCTGGCATCTTCGTTTTCTGTTGACCCAGATTACCCAAATTATAAATAAAAAAAAAAATTAAAGAGATCTCATAAAACACAAAATATTTTTTCAAGATCTCCCGAAACATTTGTCAGACTCTTGTCTCTCTGGTCTCTAATAATCATCCAAAACACCAACAAATTGGATTACTGATAAAATGATGGGACAACTTTAGAGTTTGAGGCAAGAGAGCCAACCACGACGTCGAGGCTCGGTGTTGCTGGATTCTTGGTCATCTGACTCATTCTCTTTTGGTTGTTCGTCGTCTCTGTTTTGGTGTAAAGCAGTTGAATGAGAACGGAACATCTCCCATAATTTTTTTAGGTCCTGGGGTCTCGTATCTCCAGACACTGTCTTGCTCCAAACGTTCTCTAGATCTTCATGTTTCACTGCAATATATTAAAAAAATCCATTGTTTCAAACTTAGCATCACTATTTGAAAATGATAATAATAACATAAATTTTGACAAATTTATTATTAAAATGATCTATAATCATTTTTAATGAAAAAACTAAACTCTAAATTATAAACAGTGAACTCAAACATAATGTTTAATTTTATTTTAAATTTATTTTGAGTAAAAACGTATTTTTACATAATTATTTGTGCTATTTTTGAAATTTTAAATTTAGGGTGCTAGTTTTGAAAAAAAAATTGTGTTATTTTAGGGTAACAAAAAAAGCTCTAAATGATATTTTTTATATTCTATCGTAATAAATGACACAGTAATTTAAGAAAATGACAATATAAATTAGGCATTGACATTCAGATACTCGTTCGGGTCGGTTTTTTTGGGTTTCAAATACTCAAATTTTAGAAGTTTAACACCTATTCGGGTATTTCTTTTTTCGGATCAGATTCGATTCTACCCGGATTCGGTTCGGTTATATCTGGGCGGAACCGATTTTTTATAATAATATGTTTTTTTTTGCTATACATCTATTTGATCAAATTGAGTTGTTATAAGAATTTATTCATATTTTCTTAAGTTTGACAGAATCCATGATTTTTCATGTATCATGCTATTGTTTTCTATATGAACATCTAATTTATCAAATAGGTATTCATTTCTGCTGCATAACCATGGTATATATTATCTTGGGATTCTATGTTATTATTTAATGCGTTAAATATTGATATATTCATTTACCAAATAAATGTATTTTTAAATAAGCAAAAAATACTTTCACGGTGAAAACGCAGAATCACGTTTTTGGCGGAAAAACGCAGAATCACATTTTTGGCGGAAAAATGTGAAATCGCGTTTTTGGCGGGAAAACACGTAATCATGTTTTTGGCGGGAAAATGTGAAATCACGTTTTTGGCGTGAAAACGCAGTATCACGTTTTTGACGGGAAAACGCGGAATCACTTTTTGGCTGAAAAATGATAGATTGTTGCTTTTTTGAGAAAAAATGATGGTATAATAGGTAATATTGCTATGATTTCATGATGATAGATCCAATGGGTCATCCATTTGACTCATGACCCATTACATTTGCCCCATGATTCATTTGCCCCATGACCCATTTGACTCATCAACCCATAACAATCGAAAAAATTGACTCATTAGAATCATGGATCAAATTGGATCGAACCATGACCCATTTTGACACCCCTACTTTCACCCCAAGTTTGATCGGTATATTTTTGTTATTTTCTACTACCAATCTAAGCACTTGTCATCTACCTAATTAAATATATGTATTTTTGTCAATTACTTAATTAACTTTAAATGATATATCATTTAAAGAGTTTATACGTTTTGAAAGCATGATTCTATATTAGATGGATCTTTTAAAGTTATTTGTTTAGTTTGAATTTGAATGAATTTCTTACCCCTACGTGTATTCTATATTAGGTTAATTGGTTAACGTTATTTGCTTACTTTAAGTTTTCGTCAATTAGCAATTATAGAAATATATGGATTCAATTCTATAGATGCCTGAATTATCCAATGGGTAAGGTTATTTTGTTTATGCTCTTCAAACCGGGTAGTGCATATGCGTTACCCGGTATGTTAAGAACTTGTGACTGAGTAGTCAGATGGCTAGGAATCAAAACGGATCCCTCAAACAAGTTTATCATTCCCTGATCAGGATCCAGATCAAGTAAGTCGTCCTTACTTTTAGAATTCTTGGAGTACTCAAAATTAAGAAATTATAACTCTCTCACGTGTAAACTTTATAAAATTCAAATTTAAAGATAAAAACAAGCCAACTAACTCGCAATCATTGGAAATATAAAACTATCCCCTTTTCACGTGACTGAGGATTCGTTTGCCGACCAATTGTCACAAAGAACAAGAAAGAACGACCATTCACTCTACCTAGTATAATAGGGTAAGTATTCTCTATAGAACGACCAGGGATTTGATTCCATTTTTACTACAAACTTCTATCTTTTTTTTCTTTCATCTTACACCATCAACTAAGTAGAGTTTTGTTAGTATGGCAAAAAGTCCGGAGGGACTTATCATACCGACTCGTCGTGATTTATATGGGAGAACAAGATACAACGTGCTCGTGCTTTCTTTGCGAGTTTATCGACACGGATATTTTGACTGCGAGGTAAATAAGATAAACTAAAAGTTTCAAAATATGTTTTAAGATCATACACATCATTTAATTTTGTTATGAAGGTTGGTCAATCCGTTGGATTATCGATCATCTTTATCGTGTTCGAACAATTCGTCTTAACCCTAACCGGTAAAATTATCTTCTCTCTTAGGCATGACGATGCCCATAATAGACCGTCTAGCTCCGCGTGTAGTGCCGAGAGGCTTCTACGACACCCTTGCATGTCGATGGTAGATTGTCTCATGTGGTCCTTTAAGCACCACCCTAATCCACTATCCGGCCCATGATTGATCCAAGAGGTATCGATCTGGCATGTTGGAATTTTGGGTGTGGAGGGGGGGCAAAGGGGGCGATATCCGGATATCCTGCTGTTGTGGATCATTCTTCTCCCCGACACACTCCTTCAGATTATCAATTCTCCAACTTTCTGCTTTTACCGTAGCGATTTGGAGCGTAACTGCTAGTGTTATTTCCTTTACATTAAAAACCTTGTCATTTCTCGCCTTCCAAATATACCAAATGATCTAGGGGTATATGTCTCTAGTTGGATCGGGTATATCCATTTATTTTGTCCACCAAAATAGAAAATTCATATTTCGGACAAACTTATATCTTTTTACTTCTGACTTTTCTTTGACCTCGATTCGATTTTCATGCCCTTACTCATTCAAAAAAATACACTATTTTATTATGTTTTATCGGACATGGCCTAGGGGCGATATCCGGATATCCTGCTGTTGTGGATCATTCTCCTCCCCAACGCACTCCTTCAGATTATCGATTCTCCAACTTTCTTCTTCTAGCGTAGCAATTTGGAGCGTAACTGCTGTTGTTATTTCCTTTCCATTAAAAACCTTGTCATTTCTCGCATTCCAAATATGCCAAATGATCTATGGGTATATGTCTCTAGTTGGATCGGGTATATCCATTTCTTTCGTCCTCCAAAATAGAAAATCCATATTTCGGACAAACTTATATCTTTTTACTTCTGACTTTTCTTTGACCTCGATTCGATTTTCATGCCCTTACTCATTCAAAAAAATACACTGTTTTATTATGTTTTATCGGAAATGGCCTAGGGGCGATATCCGGATATCCTGCTGTTGTGGATCATTCTACTCCCCGACGCACTCCTTCAGATTATCGATTCTCCAACTTTCTTCTTCTAGCGTAGCAATTTGGAGCGTAAATGCTGTTGTTATTTCCTTTCCATTAAAAACCTTGTCATTTATCGCCTTCCAAATATACCAAATGATCTAGGGGAACATGTCTCTAGTTGGATCTGGTAGATCCATTTCTTTCGTCCTCCAAAATAGAAAATCCATATTTCGGACAAACTTCTATCTTTTTACTTCTGACTTTTCTTTGACCTCGATTCGATTTTCATGCCCTTACTCATTCAAAAAAATACACTGTTTTATTATGTTTTATCGAAAATGGCCTAGGGGGCGATATCCGGATATCCTGCTGTTGTGGATCATTCTCCTCCCCGACGCACTCCTTCAGATTACTGATTCTCCAACTTTTTGCCTCTACCGTAGCAATTTGGAGCGTAACTACTGTTGTTATTCCTTTCCATTAAAAACCTTGTCATTTATTGCCTTCCAAATATACCAAATGATCTAGGGGTATATGTCTCTAGTTGGATCGGGTAGATCCATTTCTTTCGTCCTCCAAAATAGAAAATCCATATTTCGGACAAACTTCTATCTTTTTACTTCTGACTTTTCTTTGACCTCGATTCGATTTTCATGCCCTTACTCATTCAAAAAAATATACTGTTTTATTATATTTTATCGAAAAAGGCCTAGGGGGCGATATCCAGATATCCTGCTGTTGTGGATCATTCTCCTCCCCGACGCACTCCTTCAGATTAGCGATTCTCCAACTTTCTGCTTCTACCGTAGCAATTTGGAGCGTAACTGCTATTGTTATTTCCTTTCCATTAAAAACCTTGTCATTTCTCGCCTTCCAAATATACCAAATGATCTAGGGGTATATGTCTCTAGTTGGATCGGGTATATCCATTTCTTTCGTCCTCCAAAATAGAAAATCCATATTTCGGACAAACTTCTATCTTTTTACTTCTAGCTTTTCTTTGACCTCGATTCGATTTTCATGCCCTTACTCTTTCAAAAAAATACACTGTTTTATTATGTTTTATCGGAAATGGCCTAGGGGGCGATATCCGGATATCCTGCTGTTGTGGATCATTCTCCTCCCCGACGCACTCCTTCAGATTAGCGATTCTCCAACTTTCTGCTTCTAGCGTAGCAATTTGGAGTGTAACTGCTGTTGTTATTTCCTTTCCATTAAAAACCTTGTCATTTATCGCCTTCCAAATATACCAAATGATTTAGGGGTATATGTCTCTAGTTGGATCGGGTAGATCCATTTCTTTCGTCCTCCAAAATAGAAAATCCATATTTCGGACAAACTTCTATCTTTTTACTTCTGACTTTTCTTTGACCTCGATTTGATTTTCATGTCCTTACTCATTCAAAAAAATACAGTGTTTTATTATGTTTTATCGAAAATGGCCTAGAATATAGTAGAGTATGTTGCACCTCCTTTTCTTTAGACACGCGAACACATTTTCCTTCCCCTTTCTTTTATTTTTATGGTTTACTATTTTGTTACTGACTTGATTGTCAACGAGTCTCTGAAAACCACCTAGCTGATATGGATACATCAATTTATCGTAGCAATGACGTCTAATCTCATATGTGATACCACACATGAATCTGTTAAGGCCATTGGAGTAGATGGTGCCATTAACAAAAATCATAAAAATAATAAGAGATCAAAGTGAAAAAAGAAGATATCAACAATATAAATAAAAAGATGATCATAATATTTAGTGAATTTATTGTTCTATACTTATAACATATTAACTATGTATATTGACATAAAGTATAGGAAATCTAATTTTGCATAAGAGCAATCCCAAAAGATTTTATATCTTTTTGGCTCTTCATTTTAAATCGCATTCATGTCCAAGACATATTACTCAAATCTAATCTTGTTTGGTATGTGGTTTGGAATAGAAAAAATATGAGTCTCCTCCGACTAGGCCTCCTCTTGAATGGTGTTGTTCTCCTCTTTCTTGGGTCCATCCAAATAAAAAGAATCGTTTTTCACATTCCATTGGTTGATCTCTCTGGCGTCTTCAGAACCTCCCAACGACAATTCTTCTGATTTCGATTCCACCATATCCGATGGTAAAATCTCATTCCACTCTAGATGTGGTTTTCTCCAGCGAAACCGGAGCCTCCTATCAAGCCCGATTTTAAATATGTGCTCACAGTGCATTTGCACATGGCCCAATGAAAATTTATCGAATTTTTTTTAGTTTTGAAGGCCCAAATATATTTAGAAAATTACAAAACAAATGCCAAATATTTTTAGAAAATTATAAAACAAGGCCTAAATTTATAAAAATATTATATATATATAATTATTTTAAATTTTTGTTTGGACTCGGCACAGGGCCCGATTTAATATTGAGCCGGGCCTGCCTCCTACACCACCTATCTTTCAAGATCTGCCCAAATCCTCCTCCATCTCAGATCTCCACCGTCTCACTCGGTGTATCATTCGCTGTCCCACCTACTCCCTCGCTACAGATCCTCTTCACCGGCTCCCTTTCAGCTCCGGCATGAGAACCTTCACGATGGCTCTCCGACAAACCTTCTTCCTTTATCTTCCATCCTTCTGATTTGCTCATCCACGCTTGATATTGGAAAAGTGGGCATGGCCCAAGTTTGTCTCTTAATGGGCCTTTATGTGGGCTCGTTAAACCACACGGTTCGTAACCCTTATGGCCTTATCTAGCGGTTCGTTAGATCCGCTTGTAGCTGTTGGATAATTTTAAAATCCTCCTTATTGGAAAGATCTTTCTCTACAACTTCCTCCTCATGGGAGAGATCAATTTCATAATATCACATTCGAAACTCAAACAGGACCGAGAGATGAAGATCAACTTCAAATTGATCATTTAACCCTTTCGAATGAGTTTCCGGTTATTATCTACAATTTTATCCCCTAATTTGTATCATCTTTTGTATTTCAATTATATATCAATTATATATTACGTTAAAATTAATATTAGTATAGCTTGCAAAAAAAAAGTCACTCTTAAATTTAAATCATAAACTCTAGATTTCAAACCGCCAAATCTTAAAAATAAAATGCCAAATCTTAAAAATTAAACCATAAGACTTTAAAATTAAACTCTAATACTAAATAATAACCCCTAAAACAAAACAAAAAAATGATCCCTAATGCTTAATCAAACTGATTTGTTCCTTTAATTTATTTTTTTTCTTTCAATTATCCTGTCCTATATATTTGAATAGGTTGACTCTTAAATTTTTACTATTTTGTCTAAATAAACTTTATATGATTTGTATGAGTACCTTCAGGCACGTGACTTATGCCACGTTTGCTTGTTCCTGCAACGGAGTTTGACTCCAAAGTTTCATTGGATCCTGATAACAAAAAAAAATCATTTACGATTTAGATATTTTTTAAATCAATTTGTTGATGATAGATTTTAAAAATTTTAGTTGTTCATCAAAAAAAAAAAAAAAATCATGAAAGACACCCTCAAAAAGACAAAGTATAAGTGTTAATGTCATGAACAAATAAGAAAAATACCTAGTATCAATGTATCTTTTTCTTGATTTTTCCTCAAAGATATCTTATTCAACAAAAATAAAAAACTTTTAGGAATCTTCAAATAATTTTTGTTAGTACTTTTCATTTTTTTTTTCTGTTTTCTCTCAAAACTAAAATTTGATACTGATGAAGGAGTTAGCTTTGCAACTCTGAAGAAAAAAGTAAAGCTTATATTTTCTAAGAAAAATGTATGTAATTTTTAGAAAAATTGTCTTAAAAAAAACATTTCTATAGTATATAATTAATTACCTAAAAAACAAAAACAAAATTAATTTTCCTTTTATAAAAAAAAAATTCCTTTTTATAAAAAATAATTTCCTTTTTATAAAAAATTAATTTCCTTTTTATAAAAAACAATTTCCTTTTTATAAAAAATTAATTTCCTTTTTATAAAAAATATGAAGGGATAAATTGTATTTTTGATTTAGTGGATACAGCTGTAAAAAAACACAAATAACATAAGTTTCCATTTTAATATGTATAGGGATAAATTGTATTTTTGGTTTAGTGGATACAACTGTAGATAATTGAGTATTTTAGGAAAAATAAACAAATAATTGGATAAATTATGATAAATAATGTAAAGAATGGTATTGTATTAGAAATACCCATATATAAACAAAATTATTTAATTGGGATAATTTTTCGTTATCTCTATATTCAGCAATTGTAATATGTATGACACGTTGATCTATATCTAAATATAAATAATTTTGAAATAATTTTCAATTACCTGTAGACTTATATTTATATCTGAAATAATTGTATTCCACGTAGACTTATATATAGTTATCATGTATTTACTAATTGCAACATGACACGTATATTTGATATAAAATGAATATTTTTTTGAAAATAAATTTCACTTATCATATATTCATCAACTGTAGCGTGACACGTAAACCCATGTTTACATAGGACTTTACAAAGAATAAATTCTCTTATCATTGTGCATCTTGCGCAAACAACTTATAATACCTCTCGAAGAAAAAAATACTTAAAAGCATTGTTACACAATCGCCAGTATATATATATATATATATTCAGAAGGTATGTTGTAGGAATGCTAGCAGCATCTCGTATGTGACTCGTGCAAATGATCGATCGACATATGGATGTCTTAATCAGGCCCGGTTTATGGGGTGTGCGTACAGTGCAAATACACAAAATTCACCATAATTTTCAACAATTTCTTTTAGATTTTAGAACCCTTATTTTTTATTTTTAAAAAAAATTTAGGGCTTTTAATTTTTTTTTAAAAATCAAAACAGGGTCCAATTTTTTAAAAAAATTGGACTAGCACAGGACCTTGATTTTATATGAGCCGGGCCTGGTCTTAATACCATATTTTTCAGATATTCTAACACAAGATCATGATGGATCGATAGTTAGTCTGGAGAAGATTTCAAATTCACAAAGACAAAAACACAGAGAGTTTCGGTAAGAGGAATAACAAAATCACAAGTCAGAACAACGAAAACTATGGAAACGAATTGTGGTTGAAGTCTTCTCTTCAGTCAATCACAGAGTGGATCAGAATGGATGCCTCCTCTGTCGTTGGAACAGCATTTTCTGCTATTGCAAAAGAATAATCAAAACCAAGTTAGCAATATCGCACTTAAGTCGCTCCACTTTTTCAAACTCCAAAACTATTCCACAACCTATAACACTATTTTATTTAGCCTTGGATATCTGGATTTCATCGAAGCATCAGTTTTGGCGAATAAGTTTCCACAAACTCACACCACATATCAAACATTTTTGCCGAAACCTAAATGAAAAAAAAAAAAATGAACAAACCGAGATAATCGTACCACCACGCGTGTTCATGTTTATGAAACAAAAGCGTTACCTGGAAGATGAGAAATAATATTTTCTAAGATTCCAGCACCTAAACTCTGTCTCTTCTTCTCATCTTCATCTTCACATTCAGATTTCTGAATGTTTTCACCAGATTTGTCGTCTACTGTTGTTGTTGTTGCTGCACCCATAAAGTTGGATATCACATTGTTCAAAATCCCACCAATAGATCCCTTCTTTTCCTCTTCTTCTTGTTCTTGTTCTTGTTCTGCGACTTCTCTTGGACTAAAGAGGTTCTCTGCTTCTGGAACGCCCTCTTCCATATTTCCTTTCCAATGGTTCCACTTCTACCTTTCCTTTAAACACAAAATTGTGTTAACAAACAAACGAACAATGAAATATAAAAATTGACTATCCAAAGCCGACAGAAATAATATAAAACCAATAGTTATGAATTAATATTAACTTTTTTTGTAAAAGTCGGTACGTCGGTGGTAGAGAATCTTGAAAAGACAAGCGGTCATGTACTTCTTACACGTACCTCGTAACTTGTACTATACCCATATATTGCATTACACGTGTCCAACAAAACATATTGATGATATCTTTATCTCTGACTCCACGAATCCCCAGATTCCACACATTTTTTTTTTTTGGGATTAAGAGGAAGTTATAGGTCGAAGTCTGTAATCCTCAGTTCCAAAACCACATCTAATATTAATTTTGTCGTAAACGTTATTCGAACATGTGATTTTTAAGATTTGCCTAAAATATTTTTCCATCAAGCTAATGCGAATTTGAGTCATTTCACCAGAAAAAAATTCAAAAAAAAAAAATTCTAAACTTTTTGCATTAATTTAAATGTAGCATGTAGCCCATTCTAGTAGTGAACCCAAACCCAAAGAACACAAATCGAACCAAATTAGTAATAACCCTAAGGCAGCCCAAACAGTTGAAAGCTTAGTAACCAGATAGAGACAATCGACGAAATCCTAAAAGAGAGTGAGAGTTGTGATTAAACTAGTTGGGTTAAAGAAGAATCACCATTTTGCCAGACTAATTTTATAAACATACCAACTAGTAACTGTTGTGTGGTTTTAGACAGTTTTTTGGGGGTTAACATGTACTTTTGATAACTTGAGTCGATCTTGAGCCAAAACTCTATCTTTGAGGGTAGTAAAAATTTTGGTAAATATGCTTGTATTGTTTTTTTTTTTTTTGACAAATAATATATGATTGTATTGTTGCTCAGCAAGTTTTTCTTTAGCTAGGACAATAATGTATATTCCACAACGTTAATTACAAGCATATTTATCAAATAAGTTTTGAATAATATATAGGACAATTCTACAAAATAGCACCAAAAAACTTAAAATTCAATAATTTAACACACAATGGTGAAAATCCCAAAATTAGCATTCATTAAAAGGGAAAAAGACTCATTACCCTTGAACAAATTTAAACACGCAATTAAAGAAAAAAGAGATTGTCGTCGTCTTCATCGCTTGTCACCGGCAACAAACCCTTCTTCAGAAATCGGAATAGTCGCCGGAGATAATCACCATCGGAAGCTAATCATCGCCTAAAAATAGAAATATACATCTCCTCGGGCGTTTCCTGCGTAGGATTTTGATCCTCTTCTCTTTGTTCTTTTAGGAGGTGTCTGAAGCATTCTTATACCACTTTTCTCTCTCTCTTTCTGAACTCGATTGTTGTTCGTCAGATCACTGGATTAGGGTTTTCGTCTGCTTGCCTAATTAGATTTGGGAGGAATAGCTTTTTTCTTCTTTCTTATTACCTTATCTTTCTTTTCCAGATTCGAAAGATTTCACTGTTTTTTTCTGGGATTTTATTTGTTTCCCGTCGATACAATCGATGTAGAATGCAGACACATTCATAAAGTATTTAGGAACCATTTAGGAACATCTATAACGTATTTAAGAAAGCCTTCCTAAATCAACATTATACGTATTTAGGAACCATTTAAGAACATATATAACGTATTTAGGAAAGCATTCCTAAATGAACAAGAAACAGAAAAACTATAAAGACTATATTAACTGTTGATTTTCATGCGTAAATGAAGCATCAGAACATGTGTTGTTGTTTGCCTACACAAAGAAATAAAGATACAAATGATGAAAAATGATCCTTTCTGAAAATGAAACGTATTTAGGAACCATTTAGGAACATATATAACGTATTTAGGAAAGCCTTCCTAAATCAACATTCTACGTATTTAGGAACATATATAACGTATTTCGGAAATACTTCATAAATGAACAAATGATGAAAACTGATCATTTCTTGAAAATAAAACGTATTTAGGAACATATATAACGTATTTCGGAAAGTCTTCTGAAATGAACAAATGATGAAAACTGATACTTTCTTGAAATTGAAATGTATTTAGGAACATATATAACGTATTTCGGAAAGTCTTCCGAAATTAACAAAAACAGAAAACGATATTTTATGTTGATTTCCATGCGTAAATGAAGCATCAGAACAAATGTGTTGTTGTTTTGTCTACACAAAGAAATAAAAAAAGATTCAAATGATGAAAACTGATCATTTCTTGAAAATGAAACATATTTAGGAACATATATAACATATTTCATAAAGTCTTCCGAAATTGTAGGCATTGAAGGCATTACCTTTGGAAGAGATCTCACCGGATCGAAAGATTTGAGCTTGAGAATCGCTTTAAAGTCTTCGATTAAATGGAAAGAGAGAACAGCTTGAGAGTTGGGTCAGGCTGAGCTGTGAATGTGATGAAGAAAGAGCGTCTGTTGGCAAATATTCCAACGTGAGACGTCTATTTTGGGTCTGGAATTGATCGTGATTGATAAATTTTCCGTCGTCGATCAGAGAAATCCATATCTCCGGCTTAAATTCCAGATAATCTTCTCCCCAAGTCGATTTCATCCTCCCCGCCGCGTAAATCGAATAGCTCACAGAAGATTCCGCCGGAATGAAAGTCCCGTCCGGTAAAACGTCGTCGTGATTGATGACTCTTTGGATTGAAAAAATGATCGAAACAGATCACCGGCGATGATGATCGTTGTTCGGTGTGTGAGAAATTGTTTTTTTTTTTTATTAATTCTCAGAATGATATTATGGGTAAAATAAGGGATGACTGCCTAAAACCCCCTTTATTCATAGAACCCTAACTATTTCCCCTCAAACTATTTATCTCTTTATAAATCCCCCCAAACTTATAATATTCATCTCTAAACCACATAATCTATTTTTCTATGCTTAATTCCACCTCTTTAATCAAAATCATAAAATCGAGTTTAAGTAACGTTTAATAAACAGTGATTGCCCATAGTAAAAAAAAACCCGATCCAACTTAAAATAACCCGACCCGTTTTTGAAAAAAAATATGTTTGTTTCTGATTATTTTGAATCCCTTCCTTACCGTCATGAGTACCGTGAGAGGATCGACTTCACTTGCTTCTGATTATTTTTCTTAATTATTGTTTGTTTCTTATGCGAGAGGAACAAGTTGTAGGATGCTGATTGTTTTTTTTGTGGAGTATTTTGGTCTTAATTATGAGGGGAAAAAGTAATTGCAGAGAGGATAAAAATTGCAGGATGAATATTGTCGATAATCGGATCTGACCCAGATTTTAATTTTTTTTTTTAGCATTTATGTTGTACTCTGTTTTATCGTGTGCCAAGATGGTTAAAATGTGTGTTGAATCTAATAATTAGCATTTGTTGTACTGTTTTGCTGTACCTATGTTTATCATTTGCACTCCTTTTCTGGTTTTTTCAAGATCACGTTGAACTACTAACAATTAATTTGTGTCTTTCATTCTTCAATCTGAATGTGAAGCTCGTTCTTCTTTTTAATTAAACTAACATTTTTTCTGCAGGTGGTGACGAATTGGCTGTGTCACTGAATTGATGCATGATACCAATATGCTTAAGACAAAATAATGGAATTTGATTTTGGTTATAGAAGTGTACGAGACGAAAAAAGCTACAATGATGATATGTACAATGAAGAAAATTGCAGGGTGAATATGAAGTGAAGAAAATGCAGAGTGTCAATATGAAAATTGCAGGAAGAATCTTCTCCTAAGATAAACTTGTTTGGTTTTTCAACAATCAAAAATCTGAAACAATAAATTTTGAAACATCATCGTGAAATGCAAACTAGAAAACTGAAACAACATTTACTCGCTAGTTTGAGTTGGTTGTGTGATGAAGATCATATCCGGCACTTGAGATGAAGAAGCAGTCTGAAAAATAAGAAAAGTAAAACAATAAAAATCAGAACAAAACTAAAGCAAACAAATCGTAAAACCACAACAAACAGAACGCAAATCAAAATAAGACACAACTCAAAGATCAAAATCAAATGCATCAGATCATACCCCCTCAAATGTTTCTTGTGTCTTCTTCATCTTCTTCTTTGGATGTACCTTACAACCAGCTGCATTGTGGCCTGCTTCACCACATTTTGAACAGTGGACAATGCGACCAGTCCTACCTAGTTTTTCTATATGCTGCTTCTTCTTCTTCTTCTTCTTTGGTGACTCGTGTTTGCCTTTTATTCTAGGGAACTTTGTTTGCTTCGGTATTTTCTTTCTCCCAGGTAATATAGGTTCCGGAGGAGCGGTTATCAATGGAAAACCAAACTTCATCCAGAACCGTGGTCCTCGGACAGGCTCAAGATTCGTATTGTAATTATTCTGCCACATAAATGTCGAGAAGAAGTAGGATACATAGTCTTCAACATTCAAACCTGCATCTATCATTGCTCCATAAGCATGTTCACACGGAATTCCAGTGATCTGCCACTTACCACATGAACATGTATGCCTTGTCGTGTTAACACTGTAAGAGTTCCCATATAGATCAACCTCATACACTCCACGAGTTCCAGTGGTTGTTTTACATTCATCAGCATGCTTCTTCTCCAATGCGAGCATCTTAACAACATATTTTGAACATCTTCCCTCGTGCCGATTTGATTTTTTTTCTCTTTTTGAGATTCGTTCCATTGCTTGCCTCCTTATCGTCTCCAACATTGGTACCATTGCCTTGGCTCTTGCTTTGGTGATAGTGGAGTTAAATGACTCTGTTGAATTGTTGTGAACGTCCTCACAGAAGCTTCCGAGTTTGTAAAATGCTAGAGACCAAGTATTTGGTTGCTCCTTCATCACATCAGCATATAAATCCATATTATATGCTCTTAACTTCTTGATATTCTCATCAAATTCTGTAGGAGTATAACTCCAAGCAATGTTCCAAACCATTGGCTTTATCAAATCTTTATTTGCATGATTCTTCTTCAGATTCTCCACAATATGCTTAACACACGCTCTGTGTTCAACATCTGGTAATTCTGATTTTACAGCACTACGGAGTCCCTGAAATAAAGAGATATAATTGATTAGATAACCAATCAAGCTACAAGAGAAAGGAGTATGAAATCAAATGCTTACTCTTGATCTATCTGAGATAAGTACAAATCCACTGCCATTTTGAAGAACTAAGTCAACCTTGATTTGCTTGATGAACCATAACCAATTATCTGCATTCTCAGCTTGTACCACAGCCCAAGCAATCGGATAGATTTGGTTGTTTGCATCATGTCCAACCGCAGTAAGCAATACTCCTTTAACAGCAACCTTCAAGAAAGTGCCATCAAGCCCGATGATTGGCCGACAATATCCTCTCCATGTGTCTCGGAGGTTTGCAAAACAAACATAAAACCGCTTAAACACATCTTTACCAGCTGCGTTAGGATAAGTCTCAACTATGGCAGTTGATCCCGGGTTTGTAGTGATTATCTCTTGAACATACCCGCGAAGATGAGCAAATTGTTCTGCATACTCATTTTCAAGCCATTTTAGAGCTAGAAGTCTTCCTCTCTGACATTGATTCCTCGTACTAACTATTTTCCATTTCTCCTTGATAAGATTCTGGATTTTTTCAGGCATTAAATCAGCATTTTGCCTCAGCTTGTCAAGGAACAGCCTTGCAATTACTGGACTCTTTAGAAGCATGCATTTCCCATTCGGCGTGCAACTGTGATACCCATACTTAGTCTTCAACAACCACTTCTGACTTGGCTTATCATACGAGCAATAAACCCGCCATTTACATTTCTTACCTATGCCACACCTATAGGATATCTTCGTTTTATCCCATCTATCCTGTCTAATATTTCTTGTTTTGCTCAGAGCATACTCTAGCACAACCTCCTTGAATTCATATACCGTGTAAAAAAAAGTTCCCAAAGCTAACTTATCATCTTTTCTCCTTCTCATTCTTCTATCTCTCAAAACCAAAGCATCCTCCTCTTCATCCGAACTCTCTGGAAGTGTATTTCTCTCAATAGGCAACTCATCAACAAAGTTAGCTACTGATTCCTCAATCTCATACTCATATCGTCCCACTATATCCTCCGCTTCTTCATTCATGTTATCTTTCTTTGTTTCATCACGCACTCCATCATCTCCGTTCTTTGTTTCATCACGCACTCCATCACGCACTTTGTTGTTTTCAAACTCGGTTTCATCGCTGTCATTTTCAATCACCAATAACCAAAACTCAATAACGAAAATGGAGGAGAAACAATAAAAAATCAAAATCGAACAAAACCTCATTCATACCTGAGATTCTCCATCACGTTGTCTCATAAAATAAGCAAGGATCGTTGAATTTCAAGCAAAGATCAATATGTGATTTCAAGCAGATATGTGACACAAAAGTGGAAGACAAAGGTGTTGCAGGAAATTGTCGTGAGTTGCAGGAAATTGTCGTCAAACTCAAACTCTGTTTTCACCAATTTTTATCGTGAAACCTAACTCATGTCGAGTAGGGATTTTTTAAGGCGGGTCGGATCCAAAACTTGAGTTTCTGGATCGGTTTTTTAAAAAAAAAATCTGCGTCAGATCCGATTATCGACAATATTGATCCTGCAATTTTTATCCTCTCTGCAATCACTTTTTCCCCTCATAATTAAGACCAAAATACTCCACAAAAAAACAATCAGCATCCTACAACTTGTTCCTCTCGCATAAGAAACAAACAATAATTAAGAAAAATAATCAGAAGCAAGTGAAGTCGATCCTCTCACGGTACTCATGACGGTAAGGAAGGGATTCAAAATAATCAGAAACAAATAACTTTTTTTTCAAAAACGGGTCGGGTTATTTTAAGTTGGATCGGGTTTTTTTATTATGGGCAATCACTGTTTATTAAACGCTACTTAAACTCAATTTTATGATTTTGATTAAAGAGGTGGAATTAAGCATAAAAAAATAGATTAGGTTGTTTAGAGATGAATATTATAAATTTGGGGGGATTTATAAAGAGGTAAATAGTTTGGAGGAAAATAGTTAGGGTTATGAGAATAAGGGGGGTTTTAGGCAGTCATCCCGTAAAATAATCTTTTGCTTCTTTAATGAATGCTAAAAATTGGACTTTTTTATTAGGGTGCTAGTTTGGTCATAAAGTTTTTAAAAAGTACTATTTTGATCAATTTCTCTAATATATATAATAAAATAAAAAGTAATATATAATTATTCGAAAGCTAGCTGCATCAATTTTGGCTAAAAAGCCTTATGTTTGTACATGCTTTTTGTTTTAGTGGTTATTAACCACCACATTGTGGCACAACAATATACATAGTCTTATAACCAGTACCTTATTAGTTCAACTAGTTATCTTTTGTAATAAACTTGGATTGCAAGTGGATGTGGGAAGAAGGAGAAAATGCGTTTTTGACGCCACAGATCCTATGCTTAGTACTGCTCCAAGGCAGCAACACATGCAAGCCACAAGCTTTTGGTGAAAAACAAGATTGCCCCACCGTTGCACTCAAATAAGAGAGCTTCTTCTTCCTCCTTTGGCTTGCCGCCGATGTCACGGCTGCCAAAGCCGCTGCATCCGGCATGAACCGCTCTATTATGTAACTCGGTGACATGTCTTGGCTTCGCTCTGTGCTCTCCATTGTTAAGTAGCCGTTTGAGTCACCTCCTCCGCTGCTTCCATCATCCGATTCCGTAACGCTATCTTTTGGGTGTTCGACCATGTCTATGGCTTGCGTGAGAGACAAGACATCGACCGTGTCTCGGTCGTTGTGATGAGAATG
Source organism: Eutrema japonicum (assembly GCA_030161315.1). Classification (NCBI taxonomy): domain Eukaryota; kingdom Viridiplantae; phylum Streptophyta; class Magnoliopsida; order Brassicales; family Brassicaceae; genus Eutrema; species Eutrema japonicum. The sequence continues at coordinate 49,048,658 of BSQW01000013.1, forward strand.
TTCTTGATTGTCGCGTTTCTTCAAACGCAACAATCTAGCTGGTGTTAAACTCTCACTGACATCATCGAAGTCGTTGTTTTCACCATTAACGTGCATCTATAATGCAGAACAAGTCACAAAACCAATTGGCATTGAGTTTAACCTAAAACGAGGAGAAAACATGAAAAGTATATATAGTCCGGAGAATAATAAACCTTCAATCTTCCGGGAGGAAGTTTGAGGCGGGGCGTCTCGGATTCAGCGTCATTTTTCAAGAGAGACGAGTTCTTGGGCATTCCGGGAGCGGTCTCCCAGCAAAACGGAACAGAAGCTTCCGGAAACTGACCCGGAAGCTTCTCTTGGGAGACGTGGCGTTTCGTTGACAAGAAGGGAGCATTGAAGTTTAGCCTCCGAGATCGGTTCATATCCATCATTTCTTCAATCGTTAGAAACAATATCATCTGGAGGGAAAAGATAGATGTTCCAAGAAGGCAATTTGTGAGTTTGGGGATAAATTTTGTTGTATTGAAACACCTTAAGTTGGTTAGCTGAAAGTTGAAATTTAATGAGTTGTTTGTTAAAAGTTTGAAGCTTTCTCGTGTGTGCAAAACCGATATTTGTGGCCTCATTATTGTGTTCACAAGCGAGAAAGAAAAAAAAAAGAGAAATAGAGAAGCAGAAAAGCTATAGAAAAAGTTATGTCTCCAACCATGTGGTTATCAAATCTACCGTGAAACCAAACAGAAGCTTAAAAAACACAAAGCCAAAATTAAAATTAAGGAAGGTTCGAACCAAGATGTTGAGATAGTAGGGATAAATTTTTGGAACATGTTGAAATGTATGAATGAATAGTTTTCTTGTTTTCTTGTTTCAGGAGGATAAAAAACACATCCCCCGGATGCTTTGAGAATCAATACAAGAAACATGTAAAAGAAAAAGTGAAGAAAGTTACAGATACAATTACATAATTCCAGTAAAAAAAAATAAAAGAAAGAAGCAATAATACATCTAGAAATAGGACAGAAGAAGAAGTCCAAATTCACCAGAGGTAAGTTCTTCTTCGTGGTTCCCTTTTTGGCCTGAAAACGTATTATCTGTTGCAGCAAGAAACACTCTCTGCACTACTATAGTATCCTCAACCCCCCCAATAACCAAAATTAAAGAAAAAAGTATTATAAAAGTTTCTATTTACATGGCTATGCTTTTTTTTGTTTTTTTCTCTCTGTTCACTCAAACCAAACCTTGTTGATTGCTCAATTTCTGTTTGCAGAAGGAAATGAAACAGAGTAGAAGCAAACCAGGAGGGAAGAAGAGAAGAGATTTGCCAACCCAATCAAATGATAGTTTTGTTCTACTTTTGGTCGGTAGCATTCGCTTCACGAGCTTTGTGGTAGAGCTCGAGTGTATCTGCATGACCTGGATCGATACACAATGCTGCTTCACAATCTTTAATAGCAGATGCTCCTTCTCCCATAGAATCATAGAACGCTGCCCGTAGATGTAACAGCTGCAGATCTGGTTTAAAGGATATCACCCTCGAAAGCTCATCTATGGCTTCACTTTCTTTGTGGTCGTCCATAAGAACTGCAACCAAGTGTTCACATTAAACAAAACCATCAGAGAAACTGCATATCATTCCAATTTAAGAACAGAAGTCGATAAAAACAGTCATTTCTGCTTTTATCTCCAGAAAGATGACAGTTTAAGAAAGGATAATATGTTGATCATATACAGAGCCATAGTATCATTCCCGGCACTGAAATTTTTATTCAAGCTTAATGCAAATCTCGGTTGTTTCATGTGTTGGGTCATAAATTCTTATATATGCTTTCATCACCACATATATGCAGGGTTCTAAATTTCTAAGACTTATTCTGTGTCTAATCAATCATCAGGAAACATACAATAAAAGAGTCAATCCCTCAAAAAAGGATCAACCTTTGCTGTGCTGTTTTCTGGCATTCAATTCTAAGCAACTAAACAAAAAACAAAAAGGAGAAAAACTAGATCTGGCTTTGTAATTAGCGTACCTGCAGCTCTGTATCTGTAAGGATAGGTTCGGAGAGGGTCTAGTTGTGTTGCCAGGCTAAGGTCGCTCTGTGCCATCTCGCGGTCACAATATTCAGACCGCTTCTCATATGCTGACGAATTGTTCTGAGCCTTCTCTATTAGCTTTGTCATCTCATCATAAGCAGCTTTACGTTGATTTTTCAGATGATAAACACGAGCAAGACCTTGGTGAGCTCGTGTGTGCTTGATGTTGAGCGCGTTCGTATAGCAATCAGCTGCAAGATCCAACTTATCACAATCCACATATACGCTCCCCAGGTTGTTCAAAGCCTGCAAGCAAATGCACCAAAGAAAAGTTCATGAGACACAATCATTCCTATGGAAATGCCATAAGATGTAGTTGGATAACCTTCTGACCAGATCTACTACACGTTTTTTAGAACAGTTGGTTCCTGGGAGGCGAGTACATTCCAGTATCAACAAATTATTCCAGACACTTTGATCAAAACACAAGTCGAATATTTCTAAAACTTGGATTCTGAAACTATGGCAGTCCGAGAGACGATCCATCAAGTAAACAAACTGGCGAAAGAAATAAGAAATCACATACTTGATGAAAAATGTTGGAACTTTTTTACTTACTTGTCCCTTACGGAGAGCATCTGAGGGGCACCGAAATGCTTCTTCAAGGAGCTGGATAACGTAATCTGAGGACTTTGGGTCGAGCGTAGAGTCTGCAAGAGCATAAGCTTTGAGGAAAAACGCTTCGAAAGATCTTTGTCTGGAAATGGACTCCTCAGCCTTGGCCAGGGCTTCCTCGCGGTGGCCTGTATCATACAATATCCATCCTTCATACACAAGTCTCTCATGCTTCAACTTTGAATGGTTTCGAGCCAGCCTTAGACTACGCATTGCTGCCTTTTGACAATTTAGCCTGTCAGTATGCATTTAGAACTTGTTAACATCAATAAGGGTCTGACACAACATGCACCGCAAAAATAAAAATACGAAAAATCATTGAGAAGACCGAGGAGAGGCTATACCGTAGCAGAAGAAGAGACTGTCTAAACCTTAAAAGACTATTCCCTGGATCATTTGCAAGCATATCATGAACAACTGCTAGAGATCCAATATCATCCACAGAAGACCAATGATCAAACAGCTGCATCCAGCAATCAGCCTGGCTCCGCTGCTGGGCCAGCGGACGGAGCAGCTCCACCATATGATCGGCATGGATTTTCCAGTTAAACATCATAAAATTCGGCTCCAATGTCAAAAGTGCCCGAATATCTTTCAAAGCTCCCTCATAATCCTCCTTACCTATAGAAATCCATGCCCTCATCTCCAGACAGTCAGAAGAGGCCTTGAATCCAAGAATCTTGTTCAGTTCCGAGATGGCAGCCCCAAACTGGTTCTCCTCCACCAATGCCACTGCCCTGAATTTGTAGGGGAATGTCAAAGTCGGGTCTAACTCGGTAGCTGTATCCAAATCAAGCAGCCTTTCTTTACCGCTGCAATACAGGGACCTCTCCTGGTGCATCCACCCAGTAGCCGTGTAATCCGAGATCAGCGAATTGATGATCTTATAAGCCGAGTACCTATGGTCACGCTTGAACTTAGACCTAGCAACGCCCACGAGGGAGTAAAGATGACCAGCCTCAACTGCCGTGTTAAACCATCTCTGAGCATCCTTATATTCTTTCCTCTCCAGCATCACGACCCCTAATTGGTGGTACGCAAGCTGTTTCTCCCAATTTTCCACCGCGCACTCAACCAAACGTTCTAAGAGCATCACAGTTGTGTTAGATTTCATATCATCTTCCATAGCAATCTGGCTTAAGAAGAAGTATAATGTAAATGAAGCATGGCCAAGAGACGCCAATCTTTCCCGTCCCTCGGCGCTGCAAAAGATCTTTATAACATTCGGATTATGCATCGAGCTCGGCAATTCCCTGAGGAAAACCTGGAGACAAGCTGCCACAAGAAGGTACGCAGCCTCTTCTAATCCATACTCGATCAACAACATTGCCTCGTCCAGATTATTAACAAGATATGCCAAATGCGAATCGCAAGCGGATTTCAAATCATCGCAGCAGAACCGATTCGCCAGCTTCAGAAGCTCCAAGACAACATTAGGAGGGAAGTTATCTAACCTGTTGGTCCTGCTGAATACCTCTGCAGCTCTCATCCCGTCAACAGAGATTCCGTTGTGTGTGAAATTGATCGTCTCTCGTTTCATTTCTCTAAACCCTCCGTATAGCATCGCCTTGAAAGGTCTCGACAAAGACGCGATTTTGTACCTTACACAACGAACCTCTTCGTCACCGATACAGAAGGACATGTCGTAGTCTAACTCTTCCTCAGAAGTCGAACACTCGGGAACATCATCAACGTTCATCTCTGATCTGGAGCAGACACATGGATCGTAGACGGATTCCGGGTCATACCGGGAAACAAGGGTCGCCTTTGGGCATTCCAAGTTTCTGCCGCAACAATCCATAGAGGTTGTTCCGATTAGCTCGTCCTCCCTCCTCTCGAATCGGAGCCACGACGCTAAGACGACTTTCGCGTGAACGTCCACGGCGTGCTGCCTAGACGACCGGAGACTCCGCCGGAAAAGTTTCGGATCAGATAATCCCCGGAATATAGCGCATTGTTCTAAATAAGCCCCGGATTTCTCGAATTGAGGGCAATCGTCGATCCGACGGTAGACTTGGGCCATCTTCTCGACCAAATCGACGAATTTCAAGCAAGGATCGATCTGTGGCTCAAGCAGATCCGTATCGGGGAGTCCGCAAGGGAGGAGGGATTCAGGGGACACGACGGCGTTTGCTTGATTGGGAGGCGGATATGTCCGGCTTGATTTGGATCGGACCGAATTGACACGGAGGTGATCTTGAAGGTGCTGTAGAAACTTGTCGCCGACTCCTCCTCCTCCGGTTCCGCCACCGCCGCCGTTACCAGGTGGAGGAGGCGGAGGAGGAGCTGATGGGTTAAGAGCGTATACTTGCGTCCCTTTACAACCTTCTGCAAGCTTCAAACTTCGCATTGTCGTGAATAGATTATGCTGCATCTTCAATCAAGCAAAACCCCAAATCGAATGTTGAGAAAGAAACAAAATTTCAAATTCATATCCCCAAACTCTGCGAAACCCAACAAAGCAAAAACCGAGATTTACAATTTCGCCGTCACCTTAAACAATCCCGGAAACAAATCGGAAGAATAGATCACGGAGCCAAGTCCTCCGTGAAACCTCTAATCGAAATTAAAATAATAATAATAATAAAAATCAATTTTTTTGCTTTCGTCACGAAAACTCAACGAAGCTCGCTTGCGTCTTCTTCTTCTTCTTCTCGGAAATCGTGTTTTTGCAGTGTGAGTTTCATCGATCCGCTTCGTTTTTGTTCCCACTAATTTTCCGTAAAAATAGAGAAGAGGTAATTGGAGGAAGATTCTTCCTCCGCTAGATCGCTCGCTCTCTTCTCTCTCTTTTGATTTTTGTTTTTTACCCTTCTGTTTCAGAGTGCGTTCTAATACTGCAAAGTTAACTTTAAATAATTATGTGTGTTTGTGGCACCTTTTTTATATTCGTTGGGTTTTTTTTTTTGGCAACATATAAAACTAGGACTGGACATATTTACCAAATCGAACCGAACCAAACCGAGTAACGTTATTTGGTTCGTGTATGAATAGCCCAAATAACTCAAACGGACATATTTCTAAATTTATTTGTTTTTGGTTCGGTTCGGTTTATTAATCGAATATCGAATTAACCGAATTAAAACCAAACTCATATAATACCATATAGGGTTTTGAACTTAATCTTTAGTAATTTTTATAAGGTATGTTTATAAACCATATAGTTTGTTGTCATGAAATCAAATTATTTTATAGTGGATAACTTTTAACTTCGAACGTGAGTTGAATTATTAAGCCTTTTTTTTGGAGATGACAACTGTAGTAATTTGGACAATATTTTTTCTTTTTTCTTTGTTCATTTTTGTTGGATAAATATTTTTTCATAATGGTCAAACTTTTCATCTTATCTAAAATTACCCGTATTATCCAAAATAATCAAAATTATCCTAAAATAATTTTAATTTGGTTATTAATTGTAAAAACCAAAAAACCCAAAAACCGAACCGAACCGAAATAGAATTTAATCCCAAATGAGACCTAAAATTTTAAAATCGAAAAACCCGAAAACCAAAAAACCCGAACCGAACCCAACTAATTAACCGAATGCCCAGCCATATATAAAACACTTAGAATGGTTCCGAAATCTAAATCGGTGGCATCAAATTTACATAAGAAATATCAGATGTTGTATTTTTTGCATGTGAAATGAGTGAGATAGAGGGAAAAAAACCTCATTTCTCCTCCCGAATTCCTCCATCCTCCATATGTAAAGAGAATGCAAGTTATTCTTTTGGTGCAGACACTATCTTCACCAGCTTAGAACAATTTGTTGTGAAAGTCATCTCCGTCTTATGTGAAGCAATCATGCAATGCATTGTCCAAATAAGTGTTTCTAGTTCAGCGTGTAATGGAAAGAAACTTCTACGAAGATTCTTTATTCCTAGTAGCATTCCTTCACCAACTTATTGGACTCAGTGCCAACCTAGTCATGAGAAAGTATCAGTCTCCTTCCAAGAACCGTCTACATAACACTAAAACGCTTCAGGTTCCGGACAAATCATCATGGAAACCGTATTATGGGGAATCACATGTTGTGATGTATTCCATATGGTTACCTCAGACTCCGCAATCTTAAGAATCTCTTGTGGAGTTCTATCCACATTATAGAAAATCTTATCATTTTTAACTTTCCAAATATACCGTATTAACCAAAGAAAAATTATATTATGATCATCTTGTAATATTCGGCAAAAAAAATAATCAAAATTCGAGAAGACATCTGATTCCTATCACATCGAGCACATTGTGTATCACAATTGATTCCTCTTACCTGCAAATTTACCGAAATCGAAAGATATATGGATAAAGCTTGCCAAATAAAGTGTCGCAATTTTGACAAACATTTTAACTTCCAAATATGTGCATGTAATTTAGTTACTGTACGATTAGAATATCGTACAGAACATAAACTGGATGGTTATAATCTCTAGTTGGAATTTTATATTCGGTACGATATTCCAATTTAACCATATATCTTTTCGTTTTTGTAAAGTGTCATTCTAAATTATCATGTATGTAAGTGCTGATTATTGACATAATCTGAATAAGTATCACATTTGTTGGATCTATAATTGCATTTAACAACGGTAAATTCTACGTCTATGTCATTAGATTAATCATATGATTTACCCTTAAGTTTGTTTAATAGTTGTATCCTTTACGGATTAATGGCCTCGAACGATGAGTTAGTATCCAGAGATCATTTCACACAGAAATAGAACACCTTGTTAGGATTTAAACTCAAATCCTCTTTGTCCCAATCTATCTTCGATACACAAATTAACGAACACGAGAATTGTTCACCCAGTTCACGGCCTCTAACCGCTACGTCTGGGGTGGATCCTGGATCCACAACATCCACTATAAAGAATCAATCGGAAAACACCTCCGATGTGGTTCACAATATAGATCTCTCACACCCAACAAACAAGAAAGAACAAAGAACAGAACTAGATTCCCCAGAGAAAACCCTTATTCTCTCTCTAGCTCTACGAGCCGCCTCTAAGGCGCTCGGAATCCCTGGAGTCTGGATTAGGTATTCCTATTGTTAAACACTTGTATTTATAACAAAGAAACCCTATAAACTTACTTGGGCCCAACTTGACACTAAGGCTTGTACTAAGCCCAACTGTTGGCCCAAGTCGTGAGTTGACTGAAGTCCGATATCTCACAATCTCCACCTTCGGATTCAGACAACCCTCAACTTCTCCACAAATCTTTGTTCCTTTGTCTTTCTTCCTGTTTGCTTCTTCTAGAATCTCCACCTTGATCCCAGCTTGAAATCTCCTTGTGAATTGCCCTTTGAACCTTTGACTCATGGCTCTAGACTTGGCACTTTGATCTTCATGTAAACTTGTCCTTCTGCAACTTGATTCACTTTGGTGTTCTTTGATTTTTCTCCTGTACACTGAGCTTAATCAAACACTCTTTGAACTGTGAGCAGCTAACCCTGAATCATACATGCTTCAAACCTGAAACAATCCCTGATTCAACACATTCTCTGACAAAACATATCAGCATTGAACTCCTTTTGTACCGCTGTTACTCATAACAGAACACGCCATCCAACCATACTGCTGAACAGACTTTCGACACAACCATGTTCATGCATCATGCTTTACAGAACTTTGCTGACAAACCAATTCCTCTTGAATCAACTGCAGAAAACCTCTAAGTCATTTATGCTTCATTTCCCTGAAACCGTCTCTGACTTACCAAGACACCACTGAACCTGAACACCTTTTGAACATTACTTTGCACCGCTGCTATTGCCTGCAGAACCCTCCTCCTAACTCCACCTGGCTAAGAAGACTCTCGATACAAATACCTTTGTTCAACCTTCTGTTCAAATCCCTTCTGCATCAGCAGAACCATCCAACCAACAGACTCGAACTGTTTGGTAAACCTGTCTCACATCCACAACCTTGTGAAGTACTCGAGACACCATGTTACAACCCTTAGCGCTTCATCTCTAGAACCCTTGAAGCCGCTTCCTTGCTGTAAACATACCTTGCATCACATCACCTGTATGCAAATCCACCTATCTTGACACTAGCATCTTCTCCCTTAGAAATCAACCTGAATCTTCACTTGAACTCCCTGCAAGTCCACCTGCAAAAATTCATCCACCAGACTTATCTAAGATGCAAATAGGTATACTAGAACTCTGCTTGTTCTCCTTTCCCAATGCAGCTTTTACCATCTGCATTCTGATCCTTTCTTGGATCCCTCTTCAATTGCTAAAACCTGCAACTGATATCCAGATGTCTTCACCACCATCAAGCAACAAAGCTCTAAAGCTTTCCTTCTAACCCCGGTTGCAACCTGATTATGCTTGAACCTGTAGACATCTCCATCTGCTCCTGGACCTCTATCCACCAACTTGAGACTACCCCTGCTAACCAAAACTCCTCAAACCTTAACCATACCAATCTGCCTTTGACCCCAACAGATTCCTTGATCTTGTTCCATACTCATCTGCAACTCTCCTTGAACTGAATCTAGAAACCTTTTCTTAATCCTCAAATAGCCAATAACACACAGACAATTCAAACTTCTAAGGCGTCCCTCAGTCCCATGAATTCTCTTCCAACGGCAAATTTTGAACCCTGAACACCATCTCTTGTGTTCTCCCAAGACTTCAATTCCCTGAATTTTGCAGACCCTGAGCAACCAGAAACAACCAATCAAAACATCACAAATTTTACCTTGTGATTCCACGGTTTGACCCTTGAGATTGACGATGTAATTCTGATTCCCTGATTTTAATCTAAACCAAAATCCATCTGATACCAGAAATTACTCCACCTTAAACCAATCTCTATGTTGCACTTTTCTGTCTCAACTTCTCAGAATATTTTATGTCCCATGAGCTCATGTCCATTCTCCTTGCACAATTGGATAATTTCTCCTTGATTAAAACTGGACTTGTTTTAATCCCTGGCTCACTGAAATTTTTCTCCAAAAAACTTCAAAAATTCCAGACAGGCCCATCTGGGAAAATTAAAATTGCCTTGGCCCATCTGCTGAACAAAACAGAAACTCAGATTTGGGCTTTGTTTCTACTCTGACCATGCTTCTGATTTTCCACCAAAAACCTAAAGAAACTCGGACAGCCCAAAAAAAAAAATTGATTGAAGCCCAATATTCCATTTTTCTTTTCCTTGGCCCAGTCCATCTTTTATTTCTTTTCTTGGCCCAATCTTTTTTTTTCTCTTTCTTTTTCGGCCCAACAAGGGCCCAGACAGAAGAAACCCTAGCCAGCTCCTCTTCTTCCTCGACGAGACTTCGCCGCCAACACTCCGATCTGCCTTGTCGCCGTCTCCTCCGGCGATAACTCCACCGGCGACTCGACGCACCTCCATCTCCGGCGACTTCAACCAGGAACCGCCGCTTGCTCCTCCTCCACGCTTCTTATCCTTCGCGTGGAAACCTTACATCGAGGATTAGCCCTGCCGTCGCCGTCGCCTGGAGTTCTCGGCGTTTCTCGGCGATTCTTCTCGGCCCTTCTTCTCGGCGACCACTCTGCAATTTCCCGGCGAGTTCCCTGCTAATCTCCGACGAAGCCCCTTTCTTCCAGAAGCTTCTTCTCCGTCAATGGAGATTCTCGGCGGCGGTTCTCAATGGCGGCGCTCCTTATCGGTGTCTCCATCTCTGGCGACCGCAAAACCTCTGTCTTCTCCGGCGAAACCTCAGCCCCTGACCAGATCTGCCACCGACCTCTGTCGTTCACTCCGGCGAAGACCTCTCATCCGCGACGCCTGCAATTCCCAGTGGAATCTCTCCACCATCCGACGATTCCTCCGACGTTCTCCTCCTCTGAAGGCTTCCGGAGCTTGTGACTCCACCTTTGCCTCCGACCAGAACGACCTCCGGCGGTCCTCTCCTTCCGGCGAGCTCCTCTCCGGCGAGAAACCATCTCGTCCATCTTGAAGCTTCCAAAACCAGATTCACTCTCTTACAGATTATTTTATTATTTTAATCTGACCAGTAAATCAAATTCACCCGTGTGATTGCACACACTTCACCAATTCTTTCAACCGTTCTTCCAGTGTGAGAGATCGATGTTCCCATCAAAACTGTGAATTGAAGAATCTGACGCTCTGATACCACTTGTTAGGATTTAAACTCAAATCCTCTTTGTCCCAATCTATCTTCGATACACAAATTAACGAACACGAGAATTGTTCACCCAGTTCACGGCCTCTAACCGCTACGTCTGGGGTGGATCCTGGATCCACAACATCCACTATAAAGAATCAATCGGAAAACACCTCCGATGTGGTTCACAATATAGATCTCTCACACCCAACAAACAAGAAAGAACAAAGAACAGAACTAGATTCCCCAGAGAAAACCCTTATTCTCTCTCTAGCTCTACGAGCCGCCTCTAAGGCGCTCGGAATCCCTGGAGTCTGGATTAGGTATTCCTATTGTTAAACACTTGTATTTATAACAAAGAAACCCTATAAACTTACTTGGGCCCAACTTGACACTAAGGCTTGTACTAAGCCCAACTGTTGGCCCAAGTCGTGAGTTGACTGAAGTCCGATATCTCACACACCTTGAACCAATTCTTTTGATATTCGTGGGTTTTTTCTTTTATTTTTGTCCTCTTGTTAGCTTTGTGAAAGTAATTGATTAGTTTACTTCCTCTATTCGTTTAAGAAGCTCAAATTATCCTCTTCAATCTATAAAGACGTTATCAACTGCCGTTTTTTAGTTTCCTCTTTCTTAGATTTCGCGGCCCTTTATTTACTTTGACAGTTTATTTATCCTCACTTTTCTTAGCATACTTGTTCGTTACAAATTATTTTCCCTTTTTCTTTTGTTTAGTCCAAAATGTGTATTATTATTCATTGTATTTCATTTCTTTTAACCATTTTGTCCGGATTAATTCAAACTTTTACTTTTTGGTATTTCTTCTGCTTCCACTAGATCTTTTGATGGATGATACTTATTATTAAATAAATAGTTTAAATAAATTATCAAGGACAATGGCATCCATTTTCAAATCCAAGAGCATGTATGTTGTTGACAAGAAAGAAAATTCTAAAGTTGGATCATATTTAAAAACAAAACAAATGGTAAACTTATTTAATCGATTTTATTACATAGGAAAAAAGCATAAGTTTATCCGATTACAAAAAGCTTCGAAGTAGAATATGTAGAAGAGTGGGTTTCATCAATTTTTTGGTGTTTTATTTTACAAAATTAGCAACAAGTTTTGTCTTCTCATTTCACAAGATTGTGGTGTAATTTTTAAAGTTTTTCATTAAAAAAAAAACACTAAGTGACACATTTTTATTTTACGTAATTCATAAAGAAATAAAAAAATATTAATCATTATTTTTTTTTACAGTGAAATAATCATCAACTATTATAAAATATAAACATTTTAAATTGGAAGAAAAACTTTTTCAAACATATTAGAGATTATTATGAATTTCGATACATAATTGTTTGAAAATCAAACAAAATTATTGGACTCATAATTTTGTAACTTTAATCGAATAAACAACAACGATGAACGATTTTATTTTTATAAGCAACACTATTTTTTTTGTTAAAACACATTTTTTATTTATTTGATAAATATTTTTCATTGATCTTTGAATATTTTGATAGATCAACATGTTTTTTAGTTACATCATATTTCATTTGCTCTAATATTAAAATCGTAAAGAAACTGACAGAATTTGTTTTGTTTGTCACTCAAAATATGAAAATCGCCAAAATCAGTTTTTTTATATATTAGAATCGGAAGTAATTCCAAACCTTTAACGAGCCTAGATTAATTTCCTGAGCGGGCATGAGGCCGCTTAGTTACACTCCACGTAGCCAAGAGTTAGTTTGATAATTCGGTATCCAGAGAGACTCGATCCCTAACTTGGACCAACATAGTCAAATTTTCCCCGAAAAGAAACCATCCCCTTATAACCTCTTGATTAATCGCCAAAATCAGTTATCAATTAAAATCCGTCAAAACTATAATCCGCTATATAATTCTCATACAAAAATTTTAATTTTGAGGCTACCACATCCAGATACCTGTGTGCGTGTCCTTAAAACACAACCCCTAATATTATTATTATTATTAGCTAATATTATGGTCAAAACCAATTATAATACTGATACAAAACGTAAGAAAATTATCATAGAGTATTATAATTAAAATATTTTGTGACAGAACATAATAAATGGCGAGGGAAAAAAAAAGAATTATTATATGTGCTGTTAGATGGCCGGCAAATAGCTTATGCCACCCACATTGAGCGGAGAAGTCATGTCAACACGTTTTACTGTTAATTGTTATATATATTTATGGTTAAGGAAGTAATCGTAATTAAATCTGTGCAAAACTATGATTAAGTCTGATATTTGCTGGTGATTAGTCTGTGTGATGGCATAAGAATATTATATAAGTATAAATTCCTTTGGAACATAATTGAGAAAGAAACATAAGGTCATGTGGGTGAGACAGCTAAGAATGTCGTTTGGGTAAAGAAGGAATTTTATCCAAAAGCACGGATCGTACTATACACTTTTGGACATTACCACCAAAATCACTTTAGACATTACCACCAAAATGTCTATTTCTCCATGTCCCCACCTTCTATTTCACAATTCTCACCATATTCAGTTATACAATTTTAGCATAAAATTGTGCTCAGTGCTTATCTGCATACCAATCAAATCAGTATTTCCGGTTTTATCTGACAGTTTTGGTGAATTTGTTTGCTTTCAAGATATACAATTTGTGATATGGAAAAGCTCCTACGTCTTGTGAAAATTTCAGGCTAGCTAGCTAATTCTCAACCTTAAAAAGTTATCCAATCAGAAATTTTCTTTGGCTTTTGTAAGAAAATAAATATAATATATTTTATGATTTGGAATCTAGATTAGAAACTAAGGAGGTGTTGTTTGATTATCTATCTGGATTTTAAGTTTGGATTTATTTGATTATACTCGATCAAACTTTTCTTCTTTAAACAGAATATAATAACAATATGAATCGAACCATTTAACTATGAAAAAATGTCATTTAAATCCTCAACTCTCAAAATTCGGCCAATAAAACATGAACTATCGGGTTGTCCATTTAAATCATCAACTTTCGTTGACTTTGTTTTTAAATCCTCATCTTTCGTTGACTTTGTTTTTAAATCACAAACTTTGTTTGACTCGACCAAAATAGGCACGTCGTTAAGTCCTCGTTCAGAATTTCCGTTAAACAGAAAACGACGTCGTTTTGTTTTAAAATTAAAACGGGAAAAATGCCATTTAAATCCTCAACTTTCATAATTCGGCCATTAAAATCACAAACTATCGGAAAAATGCTATTTAAATCCTCAACTTTCTTTGACTCGACCAAAAAGAGCACGGCGTTAAGTCTGTAAACGAAACAGATTAACAGGATTACAATTCCGTTAAAACTCAAGGTTAACTCATACAACGTCGCTTTAAAATTCAATTTCGTTGACTCGGCCAAAAAGAGTACGACGTTAAGTCCGTAAACAGAATGGATTAACGGGGTTACAATTCCGTTAAAACTCAAGGTTAACTCATACGACGTCGTTGGAGGTGAGATTTTCTGATGTCAAAAGATCTAGTTTTTTTGTTTTTGTTTTACTTTTGGATTTTAAAACGACGTCGTATGAGTTAACCTTGAGTTTTAACGGAATTGTAACCCCGTTAATATGTTCCGTTGACGGACTTAACGTTGTGCTCTTTTTGGCCGAGTCAAAGAAAGTTGAGGATTTTAAAACGATGTTGTATGAGTTAACCTTAAGTTTTAACGGAATTGTAACCCCGTTAATCCGTTCCGTTTACAGATTTAAATAGATAATCCGATAGTTCGTGTTTTTATTGGCCGAATTTTGAAAGTTGATGATTTAAATGGCATTTTTCCCATTTAAGTGTTGATCGATCCATCAAATATTTGATAATAACTCCACGAATCGACCCATTTAGCAATTTGGTCCATCAAATTCAAATGGGTTAAACCCAATCCAAACATTACTCGTTTAACCCCCAAGTCATACATTTTTGACACCCTTAAATAAAAATGAGTAGTGTCAAAAATGTTAATGATTATAACATTATACAGCATAAGTAAACGCAAATAAACAATCGAAACTTAAGAGATGTATATGAATGAACTCCATCCAAAACTTGAGCCGTAAACCTACAACTAAGCATTAACCAAATCAGGCACTACAAAGACATCGGACTTATTTGAAACATTTCGTACAAAACATGTATTCAGATTCAGATACTACCAAAATTCATATAGACATTCGAGGATAGATAAAACCAATTTTTTTTTAATGGTCATTTTTCCATTTAACAATAACCAAAAAAAAAAGATAAGGAAGAAGCAAATTCTAATTTTTTTTGGGCAACATAACAATAATCAAATGTCAGTCAAATTTCTCCCAATCTTGAGTTACATTGGCAGAAGGCGAAGCTGGCGGAGGAGGGTTCAAACTTCCAACACCGTTTCCAAACGATTCCCAATCGGTGCTTACAGCTGCGGCTTTGCTCTGATCCACAAACGGATTTGAACATCTTGCCTTCAACGTATCCACAATCTCCTGCAACTTTTGGACCCTACGTACCTGCCAACACAAACCCCAATCAATCTATTTAACTATGCTTAATTTAGACTGAAGATAGAAGAAGTATCTCAAGTGATTCAGTGGTGTACATCATGAACTTCTCCAATCTTACTGAATCCTAATGTATCTTTACCGATGTCTCTAACTGAACAACAACGATATACGGAATCCGAATGTATCTTTAACCAAGTCTACATTTAGATCGTTGAAACTCATCCCACTGCCTTACAAGTCACAAGAAGCCAATGTACATATAAACCAATATGTTTCTGAATGCTCATATAGCTTTCACATGTATTGACATTCGTATCATGTAAACATAGTTTGTTATGCACACAGATGAAGAATAAACTAACCTCTGCCTTTCGATGTACCCTAGCTTCCCCTTCTGCCTCAATACCATCCAATTTGAGCAACTGCCTCATGAGAAACTCTGCAGTCATGTCAAACTCCTCCACAGTAACTTTTGTCCCTCCATTCACAGCAACCTCTAAAGCAACAACCTAATTTTCAGAAAAGAAACAAAAACAGCTTAATCACAATCCTTCCTCTCTCCTTTCCTACTGTGATAACCAAAAGATGCAGCCCAAAACCTCACCCTATCCGAGAGCTTATCGACCTCTCCTGTGACTGCGCCAACTGCAGCAATAGCCTTTGCCATCTCTTCGGTCATCACTGGAGGCTGTTCAACTTGTTCCACTCTCTTATTAGGATCCTCCACGAGGACAACCTTAGACCCATCCTTAACACCAGCAGCTTGCAATAGTTCAGCGTCATCTTTCTCAACTCCCCTGAACAAGATCTTCAGTTCACTAGCCTCTAGCCCAGTTTTCTGAACAAGGGCTTTCTTCACATCCCCTGTTATCACAATCGAGCCTAAAGATATCAAACTTTGACTACTTTAACACAGCTCAAGAAGGAATTCCATTTAGTGTACAATGAATCCTCAGGCTTTGGTTATTCGGAAATTCAAAAGTAATAAACATTAATTTTCTTAACTCGACGACGGAGAAATGATGGGAGTGGTAACGGGAATAATTCGCGAAACAAGAGCGAGTTACCGAAAGTGGCGTGTGCAGAAAGATGAAGATCGTGCAGCGATGAGCCATGGGAAACGCTAATCCTGATGGTCTGACCAAAAACGGCGGAGGCAGAGTCGGGATCCTGGAGAGGTTGGTCGGAGGAGGCAGCGTCGTCTCTTCGTTGGACGAGCATACCACCAGGTCTCACTTCCCATTCGGAATCGTCGGTTGAATTATGCATCATCGTCGTCGAAAAGAGATCCAATGGGATAAAACCCCCTTAGAGCACGAAATTAGGGTTTTCGCAGTGTATGGAAGATTTCATTCACCTCCTCACGCCATACAAATTCTCCCAGATACACGGCTTTTTTTTCTTTCCGTAATTAGAAATTTTAAGGAGTGTAAATTGAGTGAACAATAAAATATCTATCTAAAAGTTGGCTCTACAAAATGTGTTGCTATGACTATAGATGAACATGTGTATAGGATTTGATTTTCTTTTCAACAAAATTATAAAAAAGATATGTCTTCCTTCTGAGTAAAGAGACGATCCTTTTTTCTGTATGATGATTTCATAAACTCATTCAACAAAATTTGTGAAACAATATGAAAGAGTTGGTATATGCTTATTTGCTTTGGCCTTTGGACACCCAAAATATTTGCATGTTTTGTGGTAATACGAAAACAATCGATCTGACATCCAATCTTTTCAAAGCAAAATTATATTCATATACAAAACTGCAACAAGTCGGTCCATGGGGAATACTAATTGTGGTGGGAGTTGAAGAAAAGGGTGCTGGATTGGGCCGGCCACAATAGAGAGAGATTCATGAGTAATAAGAGAGCAAACCTATTTTGGTTTCCAGTTCGAGAAGCTATATACCTAAAACCAGAAACTTCTTGGTTACCCGGAAAAAACAAAAGCTATTGAAAAGGAATATGGTTTCATAGAAAGTTAGAAACAGAGCAGCAAAGTAGTGTAGTGCGTCGTTTGACCCATTTTCAAGATGGACCAAGCAGACAATTGCAGTGATGAAAATAAGAAATTTGTCATGCACTGGGAGAGAGACTCATGTATACTAGTTGGTGATCAAGTACAACTCCCAAGCCAAGTGCCACCGCAGAGGCCAATGCCATGTTTCTAAGGCTAAAAACTCTAAAAATGCAATAGAGGCACCGAACGACTCAAAAGTACAAACTTGAAATCTTCAGAGCGGAATTGCCTAGTTGGAGCATAAGATACATAAAAGGAAATGCCTAACCATCGTCGAGATTGTCAACAACCTCGACTATAGATCTAAGGTCTTGAAACATCCAGAACGACAAAACAGGAAACTCTGGAAAAGGATATATGTTTTCAACTCTCTTGTCAATATTACCTACGTCCTAGTAATATACTAAGAATAAGCTCACACAAGAATCTACTTTGGTAGACAGCTTCACTAGATATAATATAATCTGTGCGCAGAAACAACATCAAACAAAATCCAAAAACACAGGAACCAAGCAGAAAAATTGATTTGATCCCTCGTAAAAGTGTTCAATTTATTTGATCGACATTACAAGAAAATAGATTAGCTTAGCCTTGTGGGATCAGACAAAGGCTAATGTATAGTGTATCTAGGTTCTTCTTCGAAAAAGAGTCGAAATCAAATCTCTGTTTTCCAGGAATAAAACATATCTTCCTACTCTTTCCGGGAACTATAACTCGAATGTATAGTATAAGATGAACAATACCCACCAAATGCTCGAACTTGGGAAACTTTAGAGTAGCTGAAAAGAATGAAAATATACCATCTAAGAAGAAGTCAATTTAGCCGCTTGTTCAGTCGGCTGGTTAGCTTCGATTATCTTCTTATTCTTCTCAATCGCCGCCGCAACCTCCTGTGGCATATACTTCTCGTCGTGCTTAGCCAGAACTTCCGTCGCCGAGAAGAAGCAATCGAGGTTCCTTGCTTTCTGAGAAACGGGTTTAGTGGAAACCTCCTTCTTCACTTCATCAGTAAACGGCTTGATGAATCCTTCAACCACAACGGAATGACCTTCCCTGAACAGATCCGGCAAAGATCCCTTGTACCTGACTAAAATATCCGTGATCAGATCGGTAATCACGAACTCCATCTCCTGAGACGCCGCAGGCTGCGCGACGCTGCCTTCTAGAACCAGACCTCCGAGCCTAAACTTGTTCTTCGTTGGATTCTCTGCGAATTTCTCCATAGCGTCCGATGGCGTTAGGTAGAAGACAAGCTGGTCCTGGAACTGATTGAGGACGATAACCACGAAGCCTGCGATGCAGCTGAAGGTTAGTGCGTAGGTCCATAAGCGGCGATTCTGCATCTGACGCGCTCTGGCTCCTATGTCGACCTTCTTGGGCCGCGTGGGGACGCGGCGGGCGATTGAGAGGGATCGGAGGAGGGTGAAGGACGATAATCGCGGAAGATCTGGTGAGGCAGTGGTCAATGAATAAAGAATCGGCGTCGGAGATTCCAAGGATGACGGTGGGACTTGAGGATGTCTTTGAATAGATCGCAGGATCTGAGAACTCCGACGGAATATGAACCTAGCCGCCATTTTCTGGATTTTCCAGAGACGCAGTCGCGCGATAGTTTTTCCTCGAGAATTTTCTCGTAGGAAATCAAATTCCGAGAAAGCGAGAGAGGTTTATGGGGTTTTCTTCTTTAGATTGAAACAAAAACAAAAAAAAGGGAAAAAAAGGAGAAAGAAGACACACAAAACCTCTGTGTGGCGTAGAGGGTTTGATCACAGATTACCCATGATTTCTTCGTAAGAGCGCCAATCAGAAATCTTCCCTCCATAAACATGTCGCTACAGCATTCATCTTTTCACCACTATTAGTTGGTTGGTTGGTTGGAATGTAATAATCTTTTTATGCCGTTTGTGAGTGTTTTTTTTTCGGTCATTGGACCATATATAAGTTCAAAATTCAATTATCTGACTACTCAACAACTAAGCTATAGAAAGACAGTCGTGTCACTGGAGCATCCGAATTTTTCGTCACACATGATCAACACAACGTATTCCTTAGATGAGCATGTAGGTGACCACTGATCAAGTTACTTATACTCACTCTTCGACAATACAAGGCTTATCGCTTGCAACTTGCAAATCAAGAGGCATCTGTTGCAATCAAAGGTTACTAATAATGTAAAGTCGAGTGATTTGGTTGGTCATGTAAAACTGAAATGCGTTCGAAATATTGGCTTCAACGTTATGCTGACTTGTTTGCCACCAAACCCTAAATATCTTTGATTCCAGAATGAGATAATATGTTTAGGAATTAAGTCGAGCAGATATGCCAATGAACATTCCAGAAAAGGGTTTGTGCAACAAAAAAACCACAAGTTGATAAGTATTTTTTTTTGTTCTTTTTTCTAAGAACAAGACTCTGAAACCCGAACATACAAAGAAAGAGGTACCTCAAAGTTCCAAAAATTCTTTAAAAGAAACAAAGAGAGAGATCTCCTCCTCATTCTTGAGCATTACTACTTGCTTCCATTGGCTCAGCCTCCGTTGAGGCCTCCCCTTTCTCTCCTGCCTTCTTGGCTGCAATAAACATTCATAACAAATCATGGATTTTTTTCTCAACATTAACACTGTGGATTGCCTTTTGTGGTAATGTCTGCAAATTTATTTTTATAACTTCATACCTTTCTTCTTCTTTCCACCACCCTTCTTCTTTTTGAAACCTAAGGATAACCACCCTTTGATCTCAGGGTTATCAATGGTCTTCGTAGGTTGAAGCTCCTGAAGCGTATGTGAAGTGATTCTATCCGATCCATTTGGCATCAGCAAAACTGTGAACTTAATCTGGGCAACAAAATCCCCTGTTGAAAAACCAAAAGAAAAATTATATATATATAAAATGAGTCCCAGTGTCAAGATTCATCTCAGAGATGTTAATGGAACAAAGAATCTTCATCATCCTTACCAGGCTTCTCGTAAAGAACAGGATATGATTGCAAATGACCATGGTTCACACACTCCACAAGTCCAAGACGTGCCCTCTTCTCCTCCAGTGACCTGAATTGATAGTAGTTTCAGGCAAAGTTAGCAGGTGAGATAATATTTTATAAATATATATAAAATGCTTAAGAAGGTACAAAAGACACCTTGCAGTGAATGGCATATGGGGGAAGTTCTCTTTAATCTCGCTGATTATGAATCTGGAGGCCTTCATCTTCAACTGATAGTTAACATTCTCATCTTTCCTGTAAATAGTTGTTTGCTTCTCATCTAATAGCTTCGGCTGCAAATTCAAATATTGTGAGAACAATGGCAATAAAGGAAGCATCGCCAATGGTCATCAAGATGAGATCAACAAAAGGCAATTACCTTGCCATCACCAGTGCTTGCCACGATATCTATTGCATAGACTTCATTCTCTTCAAATTCCACATCATCAACTCTTGATTCTGGACTGGATACACTTAGGACAACCTTGTTTCCATCTATCACCATCTGTTTCATCTGGTGGGAAAGAACCCCTTCAACAATTTTGCAGTCATAAGCTTCAGCCACCTTCTGAATAGCTTCAGTGACAGCATTGTTCTGCCACAAGAAGAAAACCGAAATTCAATTGTCTTGTAGGGCTAAACAGGAAACAACCAACTCATAGCAATAACTTTTGTTAATATATCATCCCCATATCAGAGTAACTATGACATAAGAGCTTCATTTGGATATGAATCCATAGCTTTCTTAGTGAATATTCATCATTGGGGAAACACAAATGAGAAACTTGTCCAGAATCAGCAAAATCAATATCTTCTTCCCGAAACATAAGAGGGGAAAAGGAAGGAAAACAAAAATAGTAAGATCTTTTCGGCAAAGTTGCAACCACTAACAGTTGGTCTACAATGGACCCTACTAAAAAAATAGAATTAAAAAGTTCCCATCAGAGTAACTATGACATAAAAGCATCATATGGATAATAATCCATAGCCAACAAAAGTGTTCGTCATTTGGGGTTTGCAAAATATAAAGCCAGTAGCCTATAATTTCAACTTTCATGTAAGAGTGGCAACATATAAATAACATGTTACCTTCTTCCCAGGTCGTACAAGCCTCAAAGCAACTTCAGCGGCTGTATTTGCAGCAGCAATAACATCAGCTTTGCGTCCACTAATCGGTCCTTCTTGAAGAACATGTGTGTGGCCAACAAGTGCAATGAAACCATCAATATGACATCCCATATCGCTGCAATGGAGAAAGGCAAAACAGCATCAGATAAATAACAGGTGAAGGACACAGAAACATCTGAAAAACGTTATCATCATACAGACAAAAAAACACAAAGCCATTTCTTGAATACGGCTTACATTTTCACCATATCACCTTCTTCCAAAACTGTCTCATCACTGGCAAGCGGTGAGAAATGACCTACAGTGTTGTTAACAGAAATGCATGTTGGAAAAGCGACACCTCTATCAATCTTCTTCTTAGCATTCTTGTACATGCTCCCTGTTTGCCTTTATACAAAAAAAAGACATACGAGTAATGAAATCTTTAGCATGAGATTAAGAACAGGAAAACAAAATTGAGTAAATATACTCACTCTTTGATGAAAGCATCTCCTTTCTCACAGATATCGACAATCTTAGTTTTTGGCTTGCATTCAGCAAGGACAACCTGCAACGCCTCTGCAATCACAATCCAAAAAAGTAAAAGCAAACAATAAATACACAGAATATTAAAGAAAGAAAAAATCGATTAAGCCACACCATTATAAACCAAATCCAAATCGGAAATGAAAAAAAAGAAGGAGAAAGAGAGCATTACTGTTAACGATTTCAGCGGCGCTCTTGTACTTGGTGACGATTTCAGGAGAGGTAAGATCCAGCTCCTTCTTGTCTCTCTCATCGTCGGAACTCATCTCTGACAACTCTCGAAGATCGGATACTCGCAGCGAAATATTAGGGTTTAAGGAGGAGCGATTGGGGAATAGTGGTGAGAAACGAAATGAAATTGGCTCAAATAATGGCACTAGGGTTTTCGCTTGCGCTCTCTTAACGGCACCGTTTCAGATCAATTCATCTTTTTTTTGTTTTTACGTTTCCAATTTAAGATTGTGGCGATAAAACTGTGCGTAAACCGGCCCACGATAAGCCCATCTTCAGCATCCAAAAAAAAAAATGTAGAACCGGTTTTGGTCTATACATAGTAACGTTAGTTTAAATCTACGTTTTGGTTTGTCTGGAAAAAAAACAACAAATTCAAAATTAAGATTCTTCGCTGAAATTCATTTTCGTCTATAATCAAGCTCTCATGCAAGTTGATTATACGTTTTAAACTAGTATGTGTTTTTGGTAATGGGTCCGTTTCTTCTAAGTTTTGAATATACACCAAGATCAAAATCGAAGATAATTATCTCTTTGCTTTGTGTCTGGAGCACATCATCTCTAGTAAACGACATCCGTTTGAAGTTTTACGTAGGATCGATATTGCTAATGGGTTTTACATGAAATCATTAAACATATATATATATATATATATATAATCAAGGAGTTTTAAAATGGATAGAATGTTAGATACGCAACCCAACCTTGTTAAAGTTTATATTACAAGAAAAAATCTCCCTCTGTTGATAATTATCTTGGTGTCTTGGAATACAGAAAATGGATTATGCTTAAAGTGAAGTCGTGTCAAGCAGCTCGTTGGTAACTGTAGTAAGTTGACTGAGTAAGCATCAACGTGTCATCTCCCCACGACCCACTCTCTCTGGTCTCGCCGCTGTCTTCTTGTCCATGTAGCACCTCACTTTTCCTTTCGTTTTGTTACTTTTTGGAACCCAGCAGTTTCTATTTATAGGAATATTGCGTCGTCCGTATCTTTGTCGGAGCATAAAACCAAGCAAGAGCTTTTAAAAAATCCTTAATTACGTACACGTAAATCGTTCCGTTTTTTTTAATTTTTTTTCAAAATGGCATCACAGCAACAAAGCCGCGAAGAGCTTGATGAGAGGGCCAAGCAAGGAGAAACGGTCGTACCAGGTGGCACCGGCGGCAAAAGCGTCGAAGCTCAAGAGCATCTCGCTGAAGGTGTTACCTTAAATCACACTTTTTCCCTTTGTTTTCTAAATATATGTCATATAGCCCCTTAGACGTTAATATCTTAATATAAGAGTGAGTGATATATGTGTTACGTGAATATAAATTAGTTAATGTTTGCTCTAAGATCTCCTTTTAATATTATTCTTTGGCTATATCTTAATATAAGATGATTTATGTTTTACGTGAATATTAACGTCTTCATACTTCCATGAAATTATATATGTATTCCTTGCTCAGGAAGGAGCAAGGGAGGGCAGACGAGGAAGGAGCAGCTAGGGCACGAGGGTTATCAGGAAATTGGTCACAAAGGAGGAGAGACGAGGAAGGAGCAGTTAGGGCACGAGGGTTATCAGGAGATGGGTCACAAAGGAGGAGATACGAGGAAAGAGCAGTTAGGGCACGAGGGTTATCAGAAAATGGGTCACAAAGGAGGAGAGACGAGGAAAGAGCAGCTAGGAACTGAGGGTTATAAGGAGATGGGACTCAAAGGAGGACTCGGTGCAAAGGACAAATCTGGTGGGGAGCGTACGGAGGAAAAAGGGATTGAGATCGATGAGTCCAAGTTCACCAACAAGTGATAGTAGCTAGTAGTGTCCAGTCTGTAGTAAGATAATCTGAATAAGTAAACCTCTAGGTTTTGTGAGTTGCAGCGAGTGTTTGATATTTTCATGTGTGTGATATAACTACGCAAGGCTTGTACTAACGGTAGGGTTGCACCGCTCGGAAGTTTTTTGATTTTTTGGTGAGGGTGCAATCAAAATGATATGCGGTTATGGTTTTGAAATGTGGTTTTACTCTAGTTTCTACATACATGCAGGAAAAGCGGCATAGGGACGGCCTAGGAATATTAATTTAAAAAAAAAAAAATTAATGAGTCGCATATTTTATCTTATTAATGAGTTTCAAAATTTAAAGTTTATGTTTTTTTAATATATTGCTATCCCATTAAGAAAATTTTGTTTGTTTCGCATAATTATCCATCCCAGAACTATAAAAACAAAATTATTATGAAAATGTGTGTTTTACAAAAGGCCACATGTTTCTCGACTTGGACCACCATTTTCATTTGACCGGGACTGTTTACATACTACAGTGTGACAGTATCTCGTGTCATGAACGAGAGACCTGCAATGTTGAGATTACATGCAAGTTGTGTTTGGTAAAATATCAGTAGAAAATAAGCACGTATAGGGTATATTGAAAATAAGCACGTATATGGTAAAATCAGTAGAGACCTGCAATGTTGAGATTACATGCAAGTTGTGTTCCAGTGCAGATAATGAAACTTGTGTGTTTTTGTCTTGAATAAAATTTGATTTGTAGAATCAAAACGAAAGTATTGACAATATTCGGACTAACATAAAACCCGAATCCTAAGGGGCATAAGAAACGCATTTCCGACCTTATTCCACCCGATTCGGGTTAAGTGGTTACAACAAGAGTTGTTTCTAGTGCTGCTACATACATTTTACAATATCTTAGACTAGTCGATGCCACCACTTACCCACATTTATGGCTCGCAATAGCATATTGAAAACTCCATTAAAATACGCTCCTTCAGTGACTCGACGCTAATGCCGTCACGAATATGCCTAGCACCAAGAATGGCTGTGCGCTTGCCTGTAATCAAGCAGTGAATTTCAAATTCTCAGTAGTTAGCCTCCAAGGCAAAGACGAGCTCTACATTTTTTCAGATGACTTACCTGGTACTTGACGTCGTATTTGACAGGGTCCTTGAGAAAGTACTTAAACTGCAGTTTGAAGAAGAGTGTAATAATCAGACAGAG
This sequence comes from Eutrema japonicum, assembly GCA_030161315.1. Taxonomy (NCBI): domain Eukaryota; kingdom Viridiplantae; phylum Streptophyta; class Magnoliopsida; order Brassicales; family Brassicaceae; genus Eutrema; species Eutrema japonicum. The sequence goes on from BSQW01000013.1 coordinate 49,073,845, forward strand.
TGACAAGATTGAAGATGACACTGTTATAAATCTTTACCTGGAACACAATCTGCGGAATGATCAAAGCAAGCAACGCCAACGCATAATAAGATTTGCCAGATGCTAATAGATATCCTGCAACCAAATAAAAATTTACTTGTGATGAACTATTCCTTTTATATGGTGCTATAACACTTACTGTGTAGCTCATCCACTCGCAAAGATCGTTTATCTCTCAAGATTAGCCCATTATCATCTGTTTTACTACATTTGGAACAGTCATATCTAGGAAGGAGAAATTTCCCAAAAACAAAAAGACAGTAGGTGATGTAAATGGCCATATAATGAAATGAAGATCCACCAAACACACAGTTGAAACATAAAAACAGATGCCTCTCCATTAGCTCACTTCTCTAAAGTTTGTGACCCCCCGAAAACCAAGACAAATCATTCAGTTTCATTGGTTTGTGTTTTTTAACCGGTGGTGATAGTTGATAAGATCAACCAGAGATATAGAAGCCACACAAAACTCTACATACCGGCAACAGAGAGCTGAGTAATGTCTATAGCACCAACGCATATCCATTTTGCAGCTTCAGTGCCAAAAGCTACTGGGAGAGACTGAAGTCCCATTGCTCTGTCTCCTTCAACACTTTTGAAGTCATTAACAATAGCTATTCCCAACTACAGAATTACACAGGTATATGAAGCAAAATTAGACTGTTAAAGATAACAAAAAAAGCATCAGAAAGGGTTGCAATAAGAGTACCCCAGCTATGCTGTACAAGAGTGTTAGAACAACAACGTCTGGTGTAAGAGTGCCAAACAATGCTTGCCCAGCCCACCTATCAATCAAGTGAACAAACAACAAATTAATGAGATGAGAACGCTTTATATATTGATGCACTAGATATCTTACCATGGCAAACTGATATAGCTTGCTCCAAGTGCAAAATTTCCAACCCATCCATTTTGCTTTAGCTGCAAAGAGATCCGTTCATGTATTGATAAGTTCTAAACTCCAAAACTTATCTTCTTCCATCAAGAAGACAACACATAATGTTTTGTCACTACAGCAGTGGAAATTCGGTCTAGAACTTACCTTAAGAGGTGGAGCAGAGTATATATAAGACAGCAAGGATCCTCCCAAAGCAAGATAGAACAAAGTGGGAGTGGTATGCCCTGCCTGAAAGTGAAGGTTTAGTAATTCTGATGTGCCGTTTATCTGTATTACATCAAAACCGCCAACTTACCCACACATCTAATATTCCAGCAATTCCAAGACCTCCTAGCAATAGCACCCAGACTTGTGTAATAACCTGCATTTAAGGAGTTGCAAACAAGAAGGAGAAATCAATATCAAACAAACTAATGGTTAAAAGCTCAAAATTGTTCCGTATCAGTACCTCTTGCTCTGATATTGCTCCGGATGGAATTGGGCGATATGGCTCATTAATTGCATCAATATCTCGATCATACCAGTCGTTGATTGTCTGGAAATCGACACGTCTAGGTTATGTAGCACTAAGAAAATGCACTACCATAAGAACAACTCAGGTTTTTGTTCAGCGAAACCAGACCTGTGTATAGCCAGTAAGACATGGGCCAGACATCATCATGCAAAGAATCGACTTAGCAACATCCTCCGGGGTCCAGTGGAAATTTCCTACCAGAAGAAACAATTTGAAGGAAGATGTGCGTTTGAGCAACCAAAGACTTAGTCATGGGATTCCACAGAGAACAAGTTAACGATATCTAGGGAAGACGTCAAGAAGATTGTAAAGAGGTTCATACGTTACCTGAAGCAGCAGCACCACAGACCACTCCCCACACCAATGGGGGCCAGGTGACTGGCTTTGTAAGCTGCAGACGAATCTTCCATTTATTCTGAAACAACTAACTCTTTTTAGCTAGCTAACTAAATATGCAGCATTCTGTCATACTTGTTTACTAAAACGTCAATATATACATATGCAATGTTGAGAGAATTATCAACTCGAAAGACGTCCTTCAATTGGAAACACCTAAAGTATGTCATTATGCACACAACATATGATGGTTTTGTTCTCATTTCTATAAATTGTGATACATCCAATTCTGAATTTCAGATGCATTGGAGAAAAAATTCAAAAAGCCCGAGAAGATGAAGAAAAATTACAGTCTCTTGAGCTGCTCCTTTGATACCCAGAAGCTGGTTAATGCTCGAACCACCACCCGGTGCCTTGTCCGGTACCTGAGATCTAACTGCCGTGGAGATTCAAACCCTAGTTAAGGTAAGCTTGAAATCTAACGGAAAATTTCAAAAAAAACTGAAAAATTCAAAACAGCTGCAAACCTTTATCCGTATCAGTCTCCGCCGCACGCACAACCAATCTCCGCCCTACGAACATAACAAAATCAGTAAGAAATCGAGGAACGCGCTCAGAATCCAACTAAGGGAATGGAATGTACCAGACGATTCGAAGTCCAACGTCGACCAAACTGGACGCCGACGAGTGAACTCGACGGAACCCGGATTACGGAGAGAGAGAACTCCGACTCGGTCGACGGAGGTAACTCTAGAGGTAAGTATGGAGGAGAAGGTGTTGAGAATCGAAGTCATAGAAGCGGCGGAGAGAATCGTATCTGGTGGCAGCAAGCCGGAGATGGAGTGGTGTGAGCAGTTTGCTGTTTCGGGAAAGCTGTGGCTGTAAGTTACCGGTGATAAGAGTCTACGTCACAATTTTTGGCGGCCTCGATTGCCAGGCTACTACGTGGCACGATTCTATTGCATAATCATAATTAAAATTTTCAAATTGAATAACAAGCAGATATTTTGTACGAGGCCCATGAGATAAGGGAAAGCCCATTAGTACCGACGAGACACACGTGGCAACAGTCAACTTTGTTGACATTCTTTTTCTCTGATCCCGTTCTTCTTGAACAATATCAAACTCAAACATCATCCTTCAATTTTATCTTCTTTTCGAATATTCTTTCAAATCTCAGTATTGTGTTAATGGAGATCGCTCCATCTTCGAGTAGATTCAAGCTCTACGATCAATTCGAGCTTCTGGAGTTTCCTGATAAGTACGTCGTCAAACCCGTCGAATCGCCTCATGAAGGCTTCTCCGTCGATCGGCGCGATGGCAACATCAAACCTCTTGATGGTAATCATTCTTTCACTCTTCCGTCTCATCTCTCTCTCTCTCTCTCTCCGTTTACTGTTTTGCTTTCAAGAATAAACTTGGCATCTTTAGGGATAATTACCGAAACTAGCTATAGCAGGTTACGAGGAAATGTAGAGGAAAACTGTTTCATAGAGGATTCGAAGCAAGAGGAATCTGTATTTCATTTCTCGTTAGATTTTCATGTTTAGGCTGTTGTATTTGATGTTACTGTTTCTCTGCTACTGCAGAAAACACTTCTTCTGGAAATCCTACCAGAGTCTCTACTATCTATGGCGTAGGAGGAACTATTAGGCTCTTAGCAGGTAAAATTATTTCCTGCCTTCTCTTCTTTTTTTTGTTTTGGTTTCTGCTCAAATGGAAACCTGTACTATGTTTGCCTCCGAATCGAGAGTTTTATGGTGGTTTTCACCTCATGTTTAGGAACATACTTGCTCGTTATAACGTCTCGGGAGGAAGTTGGGACTTTCCTCGGTTTTCCCATTTTTCGAGTCACGGCTATGAAGTTCCTACCTTGCAATGAGGCTTTGAGGTTTTCTACTTCTCAAGAAGTAAGTTTTTGTAAAGTTTTATCAGATATACGATTTTAGGAGTTTTTATCGAGTTAAGTTGTCTGAAGAACTTTTTCCATACTTGGAAATGGTGTCTTGTGCAGAAAAAGGACGAAACATATTTTAGGACTCTGTTACAATCACTTGAGGCAACCCCAGGATTGTATTTTTCTTATGAAACAGATCTAACAGTCAAGTAAGTTTCACTATCTGATGATCCTGAGTAAACAGTGTCGTTCTCGTATAAGTAGGATATCCTAGACTACGGAGTTCCAGCTTTAAGAATATTCATTAGATACATTCATCCAATGTTACAGCTTGCAAAGAAGGTGCAAGCTAGCTGAAGGTTGGACGCGTAAGCCCATGTGGAAGCAGGTTGGTTGTTCATCTGGTTCTTATCTTTACAAAATGTATCTTCTTGGATCCAGTGCAATTTCATTTTTTCTGTTACTACATTGTTGTCCGATTTTAGTCCGTCAAGTTAAAGTTAGGCTGAAGGTTTATTTTCTTGCTTGTCAGGCTGACCCTCGATTTGTTTGGAACTGGCATCTTTTGGAGGAATTGATTGAATGCAAAGTAAATTGTCTGATTCTAGTTTGAATCTTCTCATCTCATGTCAAACTTTACAGATCTAATCTTCTCTTATTGTGGCAGCTGGATGGTTTTATCATCCCTCTACTTCAAGGAAATATCCTTTCTTTATCTTCTTAAGCTTCTGTTTTACTTCTTCTTGGACTGTGTATATATATATATATGTAATGTTTTGTCTTTCAAATATGAATTTTAATAGACGATTTACATGTTTGTTTAAAAATTAACCAACGGTTAAGCTACCAAGTTGCTGAGCTACAGCTCAAGAATTCTCCTGCTGTGATATCGTTACTTTCCAGGCGCTGTACACGGCGTCTAGGTAGGTTTTAATTTTGTGATTAGTGCTGCTGGAAAATTCAATTAAATGTATGTTTGTTTGACAGTCATGTTGGAATTGGCATCCCAGGTACACGTATGTGGCGAAGAGGAGCCAATCTTGAGGGAGACACTGCTAATTTTGTCGAAACTGAACAAGTAGTGGAGATTAATGGTTTCAAGTTCTCATTATTGCAGGTATAACTTTGTTAGGAGCTCATTCATGTGCTGTGTCCTGTTAAAATGCTCTCTTCTTGTTACTGTATTGTCTTTTCTTGTTACTGTATTGGGTCATTTGCATGTGAAATGACATTCATTGTTAAATTTAAATGCTATGTGAGATTTCTATAATGGCTCTGGAAAAATAATATCCAATGTAGCTCATTTCAGCGGAATAGTTACTGTTTTAAAAGTTCGGGATATGCTTGAAATCCACTGTTTCAGTATTTTCTTGCTTCATTTCTCTACTTCGTTTATATAAGGCACCATGCTCTTCTTTTTCTCCATTTTTAAGGTTTCATTTCATTTCTTGTTGATTATAACCGTCTTGCTTCGCTTGCTAGGTCCGAGGTTCAATTCCACTTCTTTGGGAGCAGATCGTTGATTTGAGCTATAAGCCACAGCTTAAGATAAATAAGCCTGAAGAGACGGTAACTTTTTATGATCTTTTTACCAATTTGTTATACGCTGTCCAGCCGTCGACCTTGATTAGTTTTCTTTCTGCCTCCAGCCGAAGGTTGTGCATCGTCATTTCCATGATCTTTGCCAAAGATATGGGGAAATCATGGCAGTTGACCTAACAGATCAGGTTGATTTCTTTGCTCCTCATTTCAGATAACATAAGTACATGGCAAAAAACATATGTTCACTCTTAAATCTATGACACCTTAGCTTCAACTCTGTTGTGGTTTCTGCTATGCAATATTCACTTGCTTACTTTCCTTGTCTGAGTAACTTAGTCTCTCACATTTTACTACATTAGCATGGAGATGAAGGTGAATTAAGCAAAGCATATGCCACCGAAATGGAGAGGCTTCCAAATGTGAGGTAAAATTCTTTTTGCGTATTAACACATTCACCTTAATCCTTCGCGTTTTATCATTAATGTATTTGGTTTTCGTTTGGGATATCTCTCAGCAATCACTATGAAGTTTTTTCGTTTCCTGATGCTTCTTAACCATTTTCTCGTATGTTTGGATGTCTCTCGCCTTCGTTTTATTCAAAGTGTTCTTCGATCGTACACATCAAGTAGATTTAAAGATATTATTAGTTAATGAGGTTTTTTGACGCAGATATGTCTCCTTTGACTTCCATCACATCTGTGGAACTACAAACTTCGACAACTTGGGGGTACTGTATGAACAGATTGGGGATGAATTTGAAAAGCAAGGGTAAGCAGACAAATTATCGTTTTGATTCTGCTCGTTTCAGATCTAGACGCTGAGTTAATTTGGTTAGCAGTCAGATGTTGTTTATTTGGTTCAAGTTAGGTAGCTGCTAGCTGTGTGCAGAGAATTTTGTTTCAGCTGCCACTAATCCAAGCTGAGCAGATATTTCCTTGTAGACGCAGACGAGAACATCCTAGAAGAGCAGAAAGGAGTTATCAGATCTAACTGCATCGACTGTCTTGACCGCACAAATGTTACCCAGGTTTGTTGAATTTATTTCTTACTTTTTCTCGTTTACACTAGCCATCTTGATTGGTTCAGTATGTTCTATATGAACTCATGGGTGATACGGGTGGGGTGTGTAAAGCCTTCTTTTGCGTCATCTGGGATTTTGAGAACTTGCCTGTACATTTAAAATAATTTCTTTGGAGAAAAAAATAACTGTTTACATATTTAACTTCATGTAATGTCGTCTCTGGTTGCACATAGCAGCTAAAAATGACTTGCTGTAAAGCCATTCAAGCTTTTTAGATGGTCAAAAACTTGTACCTGAGATGTAAACATTGTCATTGAACTGCTTCTGATTGCATTTTAAAATCTTTTTTCATTGAACTGCTTCTGATTGCATTCAAAAACCTTTTTTGTTGCATCATATGAAAAGAATTACATGGCCCAAAAATCTCTGAATCTACAACTTCAAAGGATCGGAGTGTTTGATTCCACAGAGTGTGTATCCATGTTCGAAGATGATTACACAAAGTTCAGAACAAGTAAGTGGTTTTTGCTTCCAACTTTTCAGTGCACTTTCCAGTTTTATAGCTGTAGAATATCTTCCGTATTCATCAAAAGACTAATAATTTTTGCTATTTTAATAGTTTGGGCTGAGCAAGGGGACGAGATTAGCTTGCAATACGCCGGGACCTATGCTCTTAAGGGCGACCTCGTCAGGTAAGAAATGTCTGCCAAAGATTCTTCAGAAAATTTTGCTTTTAAACTGTAAATATGTAGGATTGTTTATGATTATAGAAATAAAGCTGAACTACACATTGTGATATATTGCACAGTTTTCTCTGAAATGTTCCAGGCCTCGGCTTAAATCAATATTCTAAATAAGAAAGACGATGATAATAGTGACATATTAGCAATATATGATCTGGGGTATTTTGGTGCAGGTACGGGAAACAGACAGTGTCTGGAGCAATCAAAGATGGCATCAGTGCGATGTCGAGATATTATCTGAATAATTTCCAGGATGGTGTGAGGCAGGCAAGTTTCTTTTACAAGATTAGAGTTGGGGTTTATATAAGGTATAAGATGAGAAACTGAAGGAAAAGAAAACAAAACAAAAAAAAATTGAAAGAGAGATTTTCATTTCTCAGGATGCTTTGGATCTCATAAGTGGTCGCTATACAGTTGGCACAAACAGCCCTTCACAACTCCAGCCTACTGGATCACAACCGTCTGTATGTTCCCTCCTAACCGCTGCAAACACAATCAAACAATTTGTTGTTAGATGCTGATTGGATTTTGTTTTTTTTGGTTCTCTTGCTTGTTTTGTTTGCTTGCTGGGTGAGAATAAACAGTTTCTGCCGGTAGCATCAGCATTGTTGATAGGTGGTGTAACGGTGACATCTTTCACAATTCATCAAGGTAAAGGCTTTTTGATTCAAATATGACTTATAGGATTGAGTTGTTAAAATGATGTGTGTGTGTTGGGTGATAAACACAGCAGGAAGAAACACGCAGCAGTATCTGGTGTCGGCGTTGTGGGCTGGAGTGACTGCAGGAGTTGTGGCGATGATCAAGGCCAATGGAAGGCACTTTTGTTCAAGGCCTCGTCTTTGCCATCTCATTTGATTCTTTATACATTCAGATTCTGTGTTCGCCACACTCTTCTCAATTCCCACACCTGTTTTCTTGTTCAACTTGCGTGTGCAAAGCTTTTGAATACTAAAAGGCCATATCAAAAATAATCAAATAAGTTTACAAAAACTAAATAATGTATAGTGATGTTAATTTTGAATATTAATTACTTCCTCTGTTTCATAATACTAGGTAGGTAGTCCGCGCCTTGCGCGGGCCGAAGGGTCTCAAAAACGTAATACAAAACTTTATGTTATAAACCGAAGAAATTTAGAACAACCACTTGAGATATACATGATCAAAATAAAGCTAATCCAAAAAATAAACATTATACAAAATTAAAAACTCAAAAAGCAATACTAAATAAGTGTATAAAACCCACAAACCAATTGAACTAAGATAAACGCGAGTTTTTCGTCTTCACATAATCGTTCTTCGTCATTTTTATTCCTCTTATATATCCTATGGTTTTTCTTCTTTATCGTATTTTCTTTATTCTTCGTCATCGTCTTCCACCTTTATCTCTCCTTCTTTTCTCACGTCTTCTTCTTCGTTTTCTTTCATTTTTTTTTGTTTTCTTCTTCCGTTTTTTCTTTGTCACTCGTGTTTTCCACATCTTTTTCTTTTTCTTCCTCATTGTCTTCGACTTCTACTTCTTCTTCCTCTTATATATCTTTCGATTTTCTTATTCCTCACCCTTTTGTTTCATCGTCATCATCGTCTCCGACTTCAACTTCTTGCTCCTCTTAAGTTTTGTCTTCATCTTCTTCTTCTTCTTCCGGGTTATATTATTCTCTTTCTTTTTTTTTCCTCCTTCTTCATCACCTTCGTCTTCTTCGTTCTCTTCGACTTTCTATTCGTCTACTATGTATTGGTTTTCTTCTCCGACTTCTCTGACTTCTTCTTCTGATTACTTTTTCCCTTCTCCAAATTCGTCATTTCATTCTTCTTTGTTCACCATCTTCGCCTTCTCCAACTATTTTTCTTTTCTTCATTGTCTTCATTGGCTTCGTCTTTTTCTTCTCCCTCTTCTTTTTCTTTTGGTTTTTTATATTCATCGTCTTTTCCTTCATATCCTCCATCGTTTTCAACTCCTACTTCTTCTTCTTTATCGTCTTCATCTTATTTGACTTCTTATTTTTTTTTCATTCGGTTTTTCTTCATTTTCTTCTTTTGAATTTCTTCGTTTGATTCTTCTGATTTTGTTTATGCCTCATCTTCTCCGTTTTCTTCTATCGTCTTTGTATTCTCCTGCTTCTTATTCTTCCACATCTTCTACTTCTTTGTGTTCTTCTTCTTCTTTTTATTTGACTTTCGATTTTTCGTCTTCCTCGTATTTTCCCTCTTCTAATTATTTTTTGGAATTTTTCAGACGTATATTTTCACATTTTTTATGGGCTTGGCTATCTTTACACAAACGATCAGTTTCAAAGAATCTTGTAAAGTAGAAGCACATAGTTAACATGGACACATATTATCTGACTGTTCTAACATGAACCCTCCTCTTGAAACTAAGGGGAAATATAGTTTGAAATCTGAAACAAAGTCACAATGTCTAATTGAAATACAATACACAATCATCTTAGGATTCAAATTTCTTCATTACAACCATTTGTAGCAAGTATAGGCCACAACCGCTGAAGCAGCAACGCATACAACAGGAAAGCGGCATATATATGTATCTTATCGCTCCCAGCTCTCTAACCATGTTGGTATTCCGCAAACCTTAAGTGTCACTATTTATTCAAAAGAAAGTATTTTCCGCAATTTATCTTCTTGGATTCAGGTGTAAGCTTTTTAATGTTGTTATCACTTCTAAGTTGATAATCTTCCGAGGTGTCCAAAGATAATATCTAATTAATATCACCATAAGATTGTCAATGTTACTTGTTCTCAAATATTCTGTATTGTTTTTCTTCTCCAAATTCATCATCCTTTTCCCCTTCTTATTCTTCAACATTTTCGTCTTGTCCTAATTTTGTTTATTCTGATTTTTACTTTTCTTTTCTTCGGTCTTCTCCCTCTCGTCTTTTCCTTCTTCTTCTTCACGACTTCGTCCTCCTCTTCTCCCTCCTATTCAACTTTCAGGTTCTCTTCTTCCTCGTCATTTCCTTCTTCTTTTTCACTGTATTCGGCTTCTTCTTCTTCACTGTCTTCTTTTTCCTCTTATTTGTCTTTCGATTTTCTTATTCATCATCTCTTCTTCCCTCTTCTTCATCGTCTTCAACTTATATTTCTTCTCCCTCTTATGATTTGTCTTCTTTTTCTTCCCCTTCTGCGTTGTTCTACTCTTCTTCCTATTCTTTACCTTTTGGTTTTTTTCTTCTTTGTATTTTCCTTATTCTTTTTCCAGTTATTATTCGTCTTCTTCTTCATTCTCCAATTTTAAAGCTTTTGTCAGTTCAACATCTTTTTCTTATTCTTCTTCATCGTCTATGACTTCTACTTCTTCTTCTTCCTCTTATATATCTTTTGATTTTCTTATTCCTCACCCTTTTCTTTCATCTTCATCATCGTCTCCGACTTATACTTCTTCTTATTATTCTGTTGTGTTTTCTTTTTCTTCCTCTTCTTCCTCTTTTGATTTTTTTTCTTCTTCGTATTTTCCTACTTCTTTGGCTTCTTCTTCATCATCTTTGTATTCTCTCAGTTCTTCTTCTTCTTTTTTTTCGATTTTTATTAGCCTTCTTCATTCTCTGCTTCTTATTCCTCCCTGGTCTTCTTTGTCTTATCAAAACTCTTCTTCTTATGGTTTTTTTGTCTCTTTCTCATCTTCACCTTCGTCTACTTTGTATTATTCATCTTCTGGTTTTCTTCCACGTATTTTCCTTCTTCCACTTCGTCTACTATGTATTGGTTTTCTTCTCCGACTTCTTCTTCTGATTGTTTTTTTCTTTTCCAAATTCGTTATTTCATTCTTCTTTGTTCACCATCTTCGTCTTCTCCGACTATTTTTCGTTTCTTCATTGGCTTCGTCTTTTTCCTCTCCCTCTTCTTTATCTTTTAGTTTTTCATATTCTTCGTCTGTTCTCTTTATTCTCCATTGTTTTCAACTCCTACTTCTTCTTCTTTATCGTCTACGTCTTCTTTGGCTTTTTTTTTGTTTCATTCGATTTTTCTTCGTTTTCTTTTTCTGAATTTCTTTGTTTTATTCTTCTGATTTTTCTTTTGCCTTCTTTTTTATCGTGTTTGACTTATTTTTCACCATATTCGTATTCCATGACTTCTTTTCCACTTTTTTTACTCCTCCTTTTCTTCCTCTTGTTCTTCATATTCTTTGTCTTAATTGAATTCTTATTCTTTTGGTTTTTCTTCGTCGCTTTCCTCATCTTCACCTTTTTCAACTTCTTCCACATAATCTTCAGGTTTTCTTCTACTACTTCGTTTTCTTCATATTCCGGTTTTCTTCTTTTTCTTTTTCTCTAACTTTTCCGTTGACTTATTCATGTTCTTCCGGTTTTGTTCTTCTTCTTCAACTTTCTCATCTTCTTATCATTATTTTGTGTTATCCATGTTTTTATTTTTCTCCCGGATTTAATTGATATGACTTTGTCTTCATCTTCGTCTTCTTCCTCATCTTTTTCGACTTATTTTTCTTATTTTTCTTGTTTTTCTTCTTTGTCTTCATCTCCTTCGATTTCTTCTCCTTTTTCTACCCTGTATTTTGGACTTTGAAAGATGTCTAAATTACTATCCGCTAATGGTTTTGGATGTGCAGTATTCATCTCTAGTGCTCTGGTCCAACGATGGCTGGATCAGTATTTTTACGTGAATGATCTTATTTATGCCATTTTCTCTTCTCTTTCACTAAGCATATGTTTTCATGGTTTATAGTAATTTGTGTGAAGCTTGATTTGTTTTTGCATAACTAAAACCTGATTCCATGAGTTCTTCATGGGGATCATATCTGTAGAGTTCATGCTTTACTATTGCCATAGAAAAATATTTATTGGTGCTGTCTTTTCTGACTTTCTAATTTTTTCACTGCAGATATGGATTCAGGGTTATCACATGTCGTTCCATCAAATATTATTCCTGAACTTGAGCTTATAAAAATGAGCACTCTTCTCCCAATGGCCTGGCGCGGCAACGGCTCCAAAGGTCAAAAGATTCATCTTTGTACAAATTACTTCATAGTCAATTTCAACACCCCAAACGGACACTTCTTTCATTACAATGAATGTATATTGTTTCCTCTAATGCCATATTCATATTTGAATAAATGATCAATTCTTTAAATTATTTGCTTGGTATGATTTATTTGTCTCTCTGATCTTTGGATACATGTTGCTATAACATATGAAGATGGCGTCCAGTTGAGGCTAAAGGTATTGATAGGAAGACACATATATCAAACTGATTTGGGATATATGTTCACTGTTGGTGCTATTCCCAGCAACAAACTGGATTTCTCTGTTGTTTTTGGAGACACGAGCGAAATTCAAACTTCTTTTGAATTGTTTTTAAAATGTCTTTACTGTTTCCTTTCGTTCAAATGTTATGATGATTTAGTATTCTCTTTATTTTCAGAAATGACGCCGACTTGAAAAGGTCCAAACTGCAAACACAGCCAAATAATAAACTAATAAAAAAACCAATAAGTAATAATTGATGCGAAGGGAACGAAAAAAAAAACGTATAAACAAACAAACCCGGTTCGGCATCTCGAACATAACCACCAACGAACATAATCATAGAACAGAAGTGCAACAAACGGACACATCTTGGCAACTTAACCCTAAACCAAACGGTAACAAAATTGGTACGACATTGTGAGATATAAATCCTAACAGACATTATCGTAAATTTTAACTAAACTTAATTTAAACTGATTAAAAGGGTACTTAACCGATTTTTAATGAGGGGCAAGAGGAGAAGTAGCTACCTTAAAAATGAATGAGAAAACTTTATCCCTAAATCTCACTTTGATTTCACTATATATGATAAAAGCGGACTACGTCCATAAGATCGACAAAAATCTTTAAAAATGAAAATTTTACTTACCACAATCATCATCATCACTCTCGAACAGGTCTCGCTCACCACCATCGTAATCGCCATCATCTTCACCACATGCAATGTTCCTCCTCATAATTGCCACTGCTTTAATCGTTGTCACCGTCTTCACCGTTTCAAACCTCCGTTGTCCTCATGAGGATCATAGTCGTCACCACTTAAACAATATTCATTATTTTCAAAGTCTTTATCGGAATTATCAGAAAACCATCTATTTTAAAACAAAAATGCAAATTACTCTACCGTTTAGAGATCAAGAACAACGAACAACACAAACGATCTATTTTAAAACAAAGCAAAACCAAAAAAAAAAATATATCATTGGATCAAGACAACAATACAAAGCCATCAAAACAATCAAAACCATCTTAAAACATATATGATAATAGCCTCCCACGAGTTTATTTATTAAACATCGATACCATCTTAAAACATAAAAGCAAGCCTCCCAAGAGCAGACCACAAACACCTTAAATTTTTTGGAAGAATTAAAGATAAGAAACGACGGGAAACATTTAAAAAAAAAACCAAAACACACGCAAAGAGACACAAGCAAAAAGACGTTAAAAACACCCAAACGTGATTCACACGAAAGTCATACCTAGAGAAAGCAATATCGATGTCTAAACCGAACGACTATCCCAAAGAGACAAACCAACCTACAAAAATAAAGCAAAACAAAAAACCTCTAATCAATTAGCAAGTGAAAAAAAAAAAAATAATCATAAAGAGACATATGCAAAACTAAGCAAAATAACCCGGACGAACAAAACAATAAAATCATCTAATCATTTAGCCAAAGACAATAACGAAGAACACATAAACATCAACACAAACTTACATAAAGCCATATCCAAGACTGCAATTGGGATATTAGAGCAAAGAACAACACCCAAAAGCAAGTTAAGAAGCAAAGATTAAGGAATAGAACTCACAAAAAATGGTAGACATCACCTAATAAACCCTAAACACGTAGAAACCTAGCCACTCTCGAAATCAGAATGCATCGAGTGCGTCCAAAAAGATTTATATTTATAGCCACGGGTTAAGCTAGGGTTTCGCCTTGGTTAAAACGAAAGCAAGCCCAAAAGAATCAAAAAATTAAAAATTAAAAGCCCAAAATTTGATAATCGGTACGGCAAATTATGAATTTTAAACAAAACTTAATTTAAACCGATATAAAGGGTACTAACCGAGTTATATGGTTTAGAGTTAATGAGAGAGATCTATTCCGAAATAAATTTTCGGAATGGAGCTCTCTCATTCACCCTAAACCGTAAAACTCGGGTAGTCTTTTTTATATCGGTTTGATTTAAGTTTTTTTGTCGTACCGATTATCGATTTTGGGATTTCCGTTTTAAATTTTTAGGGCCCGTTTTCCGAAAACCCTACGTAATTTCGAGTTTGATATTCTGTGGCCGCTTTTGTGTTTTTTGGGTTGCGATTTTCGTTTAAAATAGAGATAAGACAATACAAGACAATGATTAGTGATCGAATAAAAAAATATAAGACAATATAAAATAGAGATAAATGCAAAATCGAATATATGCATACGAATTTTAATCATAATCATTAACCAATAAAAAAATAATCATAAAAAACATTTTGTTGTTCTCCAAAAGTCCTTTAATCCTTTCTTCAACTTAAAAATCAACTCTAATAAAAAATAACAAAATCTAAGAAATAGAAAGCAGACATGGAAAAATCTAAAAAGCCAAAAACCAATAAAGAATAAATATCATTTAAAAAATTATTAATCTCGTCCGCGAGCTCCCCCAACAACCCGTCGAATCCTCTTGTTCGTCATGCTACAGTAAAAAACAATATAATTTTGTTTTTAAGCCATGAGACACGAAGAAAATGACCAATACCAAGCAAACTATCGAATAAATATTAGAGACGAACTCACCTTGATTTAAAATCATCGACCTCTGCGATAAAGGGATTAATCACGACGCGGGTAGGATAGGTTGCACCAATCTTTATCTTTCCTGAAGACAAAAGATGTTCCAACGACACATTTAAGAGAAACCACGTTTTAAATAACAAATCAAAAATATAATCAGAACAAAGCAGCGTGACCAGATACATGCATATACATCGATTATTCCCATCTAATAACACAAATTGCAGTAGCACCATAACAATCGTTCAAATCATTATAAAATTTGAAAGCCATTTCCCCAGTTAGCCCGCAGTTTAACGGAACACCCGTGAAGCGATTTTATTCAGAAATAAACACTACAAGAAAACACAATTTTTGCGACTACCAAAATAGTCACAAAATAGTCGCAAATGAGTCATTTGCGACTATTTTGGGACTAAAAAAATTAGTCGCAAATAATTGGTCGCTAAATACAGTAGTCACAAAATAGTCGCTCTTTTGCGACTAATATGTGACTCTAATATCAGTCTTAATTTAGATACTAAATTTGAGACTACTTGACAATTTAAAAAAAAATCTAAAACAAAATTCCAAAAACAAATATATTTTTATTTAATAAATTAACTAATTACAAAAAAATTAAAAAAAAAATTAAAAAAAAAAAATTGAAAACGATGTCGACAGATCTCCTCCGCCTGCATCCCCGATCTGCTCCGCGGTTCTGCTCCGGCATCTGCTCCGGCATCTGCTCCGGCATGTGCTCCGGCATCTGCTCCGGCATCTGCTTCTCCGCGGTTATGCTCCAGCATCTGCTCCTCCGCGGTTATGCTCCTATGCACTCCGGCGCATCTGCTCCTTCATCGCCCGCGGCTGGATCTGGAAAGAGGAGAAGCCTCGCCGGCGGCTGGAGAAGAAGAAGCCTCTCCGGCTAGAGAAGAAGAAGCCTCACCGGCTGGAGAAGAAGAAGCTCGCCGGCTTGAGAAGAAGAAGCTCGCCGGCTGGAGAAGAAGAAGCTCGCCGGAGAAGAAGAAGCCGCCGCAGAAACATGGATCTGCTCCTCCGGCCAGTCTGCTCCTCCGACGACAAATTCCGACTGCACCTGGATCTGCAAAAAAAAGAAGAGTTAGATCAACTCAAGAATTAGAAAAGGAAGAGAAGAAAGAGAAGAAGAGTAGTGGGAAGGAGAGAGAAAGAGAAGCAAAGAATTAAACCCAAAAAAAAAAGTATTATAAATCCTCCACCGTTGGATTAAACCAATCAACGGTGGAGGATCTCGATCCTCGTCTTAATGAACTAACCAATGAGAAGCTTTCATTATTTTTGTCATTTTGTTGCAAATTAGTAGCAAATTTGGGACTATTTTGTGACTACTATTAAAAAAAAATCGATTGGGTTGCTAAAGAGTCCCAAATTTAGGACTATTTTGTGACAATTAAAAATCTTTACCCTAAACCCTAAACTTTAAGAACCTAGAAAGTTTGAATATGACTTTACAATGATTTTGTGTATATAGCTGTTCAAAAATATGTTAAAACTTATAAATAAATAAATTTTGAGATAATTTTTATCTTTCAAAATCATTCCTTATAAAACACATGTAACACTTAGTAGATGTTATGATTAGATTGAAATTTTTTATTTTTTTGTTTATTATTTGATGTTTATGTGTAAGATCTAGTTTATAATTTAATATTTATAGTTTATGATTAAGTGTTAGAGGTTTATGGTTTAGAATTTATGATTTATAAAAGTGATTATAAATGATCATATTTAAAAAAATTGTAAGTTATGAATTTTTTGTATATTATTTGATGTTTATGTGTAAGATTTAGTTTAAAATTTAAGATTTATATCAATTTTATGATTAAGGGTTTAAGGTTTAGGGTTTGTGGTTTGAGTTTAGAATTTATTGATTTCTATAAAAAAAAATCAAGTGGAGTTGCAAATTAGTCCCAAATTTGGGACTATTTTGTGACTACTATTTAAAATTAGTCGCAAATTAGTCACAAAAACTGGGTTTGCAAATTAGTGTACATGTTACCCTAAACCCTAAACTTTAAGAACATATAAGGTTTGAATATCACTTTACAATGATTCTAGATATATAGCTATTCAAAAATATATTTTACAATTTAAGATTTAAAATTTATGATTAAGGGTTAGAGGTTTAGGGTTTAGAATTTAGGATTTATAAAATGATTATATTTAAAAAAATTGTAAGTGTTGAATTGTTTTGTATATTATTTGATGTTTATTTATTTGATATTTTTGTATATTATTTGATGGTTTAGGGTTTAGAATTTAGGATTTATAAAAGGGATTATAAATGATCATATTTAAAAAAATTATAAGTTTTGAATTTTTTTGTATATTATTTGATGTTTATGTGTAAGATTTAGTTTAAAATTTAAGATTTAGATCAAGTTTATGATTAAGGGTTAGGGGTTTAGGGTTTAGGGTTAAGGGTTTGTGGTTTGAGTTTAGAATTTATTGATTTCTATAAAAAAATTCAAGTGGAGTTGCAAATTAGTCCCAAATTTGGGACTATTTTGTGATTACTATTTAAAATTAGTCGCAAATTAGTCACAAAAACTGGGTTTGCAAATTAGTGTACATGTTACCTTAAACCCTAAACTTTAAGAACATATAAGGTTTGAATATCAAGTTACAATGATTTTGGGTATATAGTTGTTCAAAAATATATTTTACAATTTAAAATTTAGATTTTATGATTAAGGTTTAGGGTTTATAATTTAGGATTTATAAAATGATTATATTTTAAAAATGGTAAGTGTAGAAATTTTTGTATATTATTTGATGTTTATTTATTTGATGTTTTTGTATATTATTTGATGGTTTAGGGTTTAGAATTTTTTATATATATATTATTTGATGTTTATTTTAAAAAAATGGAGTGGAGTTGCTAAACCGAAGCAAATCAGTCACAAATTTAGGACTAGTTTTGCAAGTCCTTAAACAGTCGCAAATAAGCGACTATTGTCTGACTACTTTTTTTAGTCGGTAATTTGTGACTATTATGCCTCTCCATTATGAGTAGTCGTAAATCAGTCACAATATCGTACCTATTTTTTGTGACTAAAAAAAGTAGTCGCAAAAAATAGTCACAAAAACTGTGTTTTCTTGTAGTGAAATCAACACTACATAAAAATTTAACAATGCTTTTTTTTTATAAAAATACAACAAATTTTCTAAAAAACAATTAAACAATATAAGCAGATATACCACGTGTTTTTCAGATCAAAATTGATGGTCTGGTAGATAATATTCCCTCCATCCGTCTGGTAGATACTATCCCACCAATTGAACTTACAGACATTAACAACCTCACCAATTAAATCTGAAAACAAAAACATATATTCGTAAGGTCACAAAACATAAATAAACAAAGAAAAAACACAAACAAATAAATGTAAGAGCAACAAACAAACTCACCGACTAAATAATCATCACAATGCACTTGAGCCAAAATCTAATCAAAGTCGACAAAACAAAAGAAATTACGACCACAAGAATAATGAATCTTATAGACTGCCGTCCATTTATGAAAGAAGACCCGACAAAAATGCATAGTAGATCTATTGAGTAAGTGTAATCCAAATAGCCTCATTTAGTCGTCTTGAGAAAACATCGTAAATAGATGTAGAGACAGTAGCATGTATTTACACGCCCTGCACACACACAAAAATTAAACACAAGAAGCACTAAAAGAGACACATAGATAACTAAAAGAACATACCAACCTCCTCGTCACATAATATAAGCTCGAGCCTTTTCCCGATGGATGGGAATTATGTATTCAAACACGCAGAACCTTGACGAATATCATAGAGTGATACAACCCAAGTTTCAAACGTAAATTACCTGTGGCAACTGGATCAAAACCAAATAGCATACTATCCGATTTAACAAAACTTTGAGAACATAATCCATGATTTCCCGCATCACCTCCAGGACGAAAACCATGCTTTGCATGACCGCCAACGATCTCAGAAGAAGGTCTAACAAAAATTCCATTCTCAAACTTAGTAGGTGTGCCAGGAAAATCAAAACTGCCCGTGCAACCCTCACACGTGATATCTAACGAAAAATCAGAACGTTCTCATTTTGTTCTCTGGACACCAGACCTGTCAACAACAGTATTACAAACTCGTGTATCACAAGCAACATCACAAGCAGAGCTAGACTTCTTCAAGTCACTTCCATAGTGTCTTCACCATTTGAACCATCACCATCGGTATCACACCAATCGGTATTCCAGTTTCGACATCAGACCCATCACTAACATCATCACCATCGGAGGCATCATCACTTTCATCATCTTCTGCCTCATCTTCGACGCTCTCAGTTTCAACATCAGACCCATCACTAACATCATCACCATCGAAGCCAACGTTACTATGTATCATCATCTGCTTCATCTTCGATGCTTTCAGTTTCGACATCAGACCCATCACCAACATCATCACTATCGGAGCCATCATCACTTGCATCATCATATGTTTCATCTTCGCCGCTTTCTGTTTCAGTATCATCATCTAGAAACTCTTCGTCGTCACTATCTTCATCCTCTTGATCACAATCAGAATTTCCAGCATCACGACCATCACCACGTACATCATCACCACCACCACGATCATTATCGTCACCTCCACCAACATCCTCACCAGAAACCATGCGATCATCATCCCAGCTGCCATAAGATTTCATTGTTTGCTGACGATGAACATCAGCACTACAGACGGAAACATCACGATTACCATCTGCCAAAAAGATAACCATATATAAACTTAGGTCTTAAGAGCAAAGGTAGAGTTGTTATCGTGTTCAAAAACCTAGAGATGTGATTTTTATAGAAGGGTCAGGGTTTGTTTTTTCAATGATTGTGATCTAAAAAATATTCACTTTTATTTTAATTAATATAACAACCGGAAACACACATAAAGATAAACCCAAATCCTAGAAGTAATTTTTCAATTTAGGAAAAAATTTCGTTTAAAAAATCCACTATGTAGATATGCGATCCAAAATCATTAAAACCAAAAAAATAAGGTAAATTGGATGAGGCTTGTATATAAAATATATTTAGTTACTATGTATAGTTACTACGAATATTAAACAATATATTTATTTAGGGTTTTCGGAAAACGGCCACACAATATCAAACTTGAAATTACGTAGGGCTCTAAAATTCGGGTTTATTTAGGGTTTATTAAACGAAAATCGCAACCCAAAAAACACAAAAGCGGCCACAAAATATCAAACTCGAAATTACGTAGGGTTCAGAAAACGGGCTCTAAAATTTTAAAACTGAAAGCCCAAAATCGATAATCGGTACGACAAAAACACTTAAATCAAACCGATATAAAAAAGACTAACCGAGTTTTACGGTTTAGGATGAATGAAAGAGCTCCATTCCGAAAATTTACTTCGCTTTTACTATATATGATAAGATGTTTTAGAGGGTTTTTTTTTTCTTTCAAAATATAAGATGTTTTATATTTCTATGCAATTTTTACTTTTTTCGAACATTGTGTGACCAATTATATTATTTATGTTTTTTTATGATTAGTTTATATATTTTTGAATAATATAAGATGTTTTGGTTAAAAGTATCTAAATTTCTGATTAATCCTAATTTACAATGTGAGAATATCTTATATTATAAATGATATACTTGCCAAATACTTTTTGATTAATAATCTAAAATGTGAGAACATCTTATATTATAAATTTATTAATCCATTTTGATTTCTTCTTCAGACCAATCTAAATTTCTGTTCTAGTTTAATCAAAATTCGAACAAAAAGAGAAAATCAAAACCATTTACAGATCCAAGAAAAGGCCATTTAAATTGTGATTCAACAAACGTTATTTATTATTTCTGCTTCTTTGAATTTAATAAAATAAAATGTTACGGAATGATTTTATTCCTTATTACATGAGCCCATTATTGCAATAAAGGTTTGCGTACGACCCTTTGAGATAGGATCCCACGTTACATTACCAAAGTAACCAACAGAACAACAAACACTACACAAACCTTATAACCTTAAAGACGGCTCCGTGAAACCGGTTTGAAACTCGCGATCCCCGTTACTTCCCTCCCCGTCACTAAGGTGTTTATATCGTAAGTCCCTTCGTATGTATAAATGGGTTCAAGGTCACAGAAAGCCTGCATATTTTTTTCACATTTTTAGCACTTAACTCTACACCATTTTTCATTAATATCCAACCAAGCTCACCTTTGCCACCAGAAAATCCGCTAAAATTCCATTCCCACCGAGTAATTCCCGACCTAGCGAAGCAGTTTCCCTTCCCTTCGATGAAATCCATGCCTAGTGACACCACATAATTCGTTATGCAAATGATTTCAGTCAATGTTTACTATTGAGCTATGCTTGATTCTACACTACAATGCCTCCACTCGGGACTGCTCAAGTTAATAGAATAGCTCATGAGCAAATGTATCTCGTCTCAGCTCACAAATATTGTATAATGTCGACCTGACCTCTCTACATTTGGACAGAATAGTCACTTATAAATTATCTCTAGACACGAACATCAGTAAACCTGAGGGGTCTCTACGCACAATACTGATACTACATTCACATTAGTTATAACTTAACCTACTCTCTACACACCAACTTCAGATACCTTTATTCTGCCATTACGTCCAAGCAAATAACTGTCTCATAGCAAATATGATGTCTCCTACTAAATGGTTCATAACTCGTGAGTTCCTATCGTCATTTAATTCATCTTACATCTACTTTTGATTCTCTGGCTATGTAATTAGACACCATGTTTTTCTATATCCAATAATCAGAATATATAAACTCGAGTTTTTAATAAGCAAAAGTGATTTTTTGTCATACCTTTCCTAAACTGGCTTGACCTGGAGTCATCTGACCCGACTCATATAGCTTGCAGAGGCGCCAACCCATTAGAAACATCGCTTGAACATTACCCAACATCTGCACAAGCTTTTGTTGATTTAACTGGAAAGCAGCCAACGGTGCTCCAAACTGTTTCCTCTCCTTCAGATATCTTTGAACAATACACATTATATGGGGAATTATTTTAAGTAACGGAATAATTCCCAAACTATGATTACTGAGGTCTGGCTGTTTCCGCTGGAATACCTGTGACACATATCGTAGATTCCCATTGATATGCCGATTGGTTGCCAGGCGACCATTACACGTGAAACAGCAAGGACCTATTCAAGTAAAGTGTAGACAACCACTTCAATATCACAAAAATGAGAGGAGTATGTGATGTTTTGCTTGTGTTAAAATATCCGAAGAGCATTTTTGGGTCATGCGGAATTATCACCCCATTACCTTGCTGGTATCCTGAAAAGAATTTACCCCAGGTAACCGATCCTCATCCGGAACAAAGACATTCTGTAGTAGTATATCTCCATTTTGAACCATACGTAAGCCTATTTTATTCGGCATCTTCGTAGCCTTTAGGCCGGGCGCATCTTTCTTGACTATGTATCTGCAAGACGGTTGCCGCTCGATAATTTTCTAATGCAGAGCCATGTATAGGTTTTTTTTTAAAAAATGAATGAAGAGCCATGTATTTAGAATAACACATTAGTCCAGTATGCTCTAGATAACGGTCTATGCAAAAATTATTGTTCAGTACACCCAGTTGTAGAGCAAGCTTTTTACCATCTTCTTGAAAAATGGATTTTAACATCTACCATAAGTTGAAGTTAAGAGACCTCATTCGCTTAAGTTTTTGAGAAACAACATCTACACCTAAGACACAAAATCTGAGAGATATAAGAAACCCAAGAATATGGCATACCCGTTGATTTGGTTAGTTGTCGTATTCCTAGCAAAGATGATTAACAGATCTGCAAAGGTGCTGTTTCCGATCCAACGCTTTTGTCCCTCAATTATCCAACCTCCATCAACCTGATGAAGTAGAAAATTGAAACAAGTAGAAAGAATGAAACACTCCGGTTATTGCAGAAGTCGAGCAGGGAAGGATACAAGCAAATGAAAACAAGGAGAGAAAAGCCAGCCACACCTTTTTGGCTGTTGTTCTTAGACCACTTGCATCGCTTCCATTATCAGGCTCTGTCAAAGCCTTTATACAAGTTCAATATACGAAATGGTATCAACATCAGCTTTACATAACACAAAAACTTATTCAGGGATGCAAATAGTCTACGTCCAAGATCCACGTACTCACCCAACAAGACACAGTATTCAATTTCGCCAAAGAAGGCAAATACTTCTGTTTCTGTCCTTCTGTTCCACAAAGTGCTATTTATTGACAAAATCAGAAGAAATTAAGCTTATGGAAATCCTGGTATGGTGTTTTATCAAAAAAAAAATTAAAAACTAAACAAGCTAAGAACTTGTTTTTAGTAGATCTCACCAATAGTAAGCATGCCCAAAGAAGAATGCACCAAAATGAAAGTCGAACAGCTTGCATCAACTCTAGCTATTTCCGCTGTTGCAATTGCGTTGGCGGTGATGGAGAGGCCAGGACAGCCATAACCCTAAGAAGTCAGACACAAGTTAATATTGAAATTTAACATCCACATTATCAAACAAGAGCCCAGAGACAAGCATTGCAAATCACCTTGATCGAGCCACCAGCAACACCCATAGCCCCAAGCTTTGGAACGATATGGAAAGGAAATTCTGCCTTCTCCCAGTACTGAGGAGTAAAAATCACCAAAGGAAGAACACCGATGTAACACAATGATACCATCAAAGTAAACCAAAAAAAAAAAACATCTTGAACAGGAAGATAGACACCTCTGCCATTATCGGGGCAACTTCTTTCTCCATGCACTCCCTCACTACCTTCCGGACGGCCTGTTCCTCCGGAGTCAAAAGATCATTGAAATGATAATAGTCGGAAGCTGTAGCAATATCAAGTATAGAAAAACAGATGAGGCCAAAACACAACAAATCATCCAAATGTAAAAAACCTCTGGAAGAAATCCATACTGCACGGTGGAAATGTAGAGGCTGGGGTTGCTTGAGGAAATGCTACAGATATGTCCATAGACGGCAAATCAAAATATGAACTCTTCACCTTCTTCTCAGTAATATCTGCAAGACCAAAACTCATTCATAATCAAAATTCTCAACTCTCAAAACCAAAATTCATACATAATCTCGTTGTTAATTCCTATATACTGTTTATTCCATAAGTTTCAGCAATCATGATCCACAAATGAAACAGTCCGAGAATTTGAAATCCCGAAAATTCGCCATCTCAAAACACAATCTCATCGACAGAACCAACGATATTACTTGGTCGATCGGTGATCAACACATAAATCGTCCAAAAACAAAGAAAAACTCGTTCATTTTTCGAAAATTGAACAAGACGAGAAAAAAAAAGGATCAAACCAGCGAGCAAAATCAGCTGCATCAGACGACGATTAAAATGAACATGCAAACCATGAGAAAAAAAGGAAGGAATACTGTGGAGACGATAACGAACCTCGATCTGCAGATGACAGCATATTCATGGCGAGGAATAGGATTGTAATGGAAAAATGTATTTGGCAGGATCGTGATGAAACGAAAGTAATCGATACAAGGAGACAGAATGAATTAATAATAGCCAGGACCCGACCCGACCCGACCCGACCCGACCCGGTTACGTGTTTAGAATTTTTTTTAAAGATAAGTATTTTTCCTTGTTTTTTGCTGGTCAAAAGAGTATATTTTATCTTTTTCATCGAAGTTATCGACTTATCATATTTTTTAAAAAAAATAAGATGAAAACGGAAGTTTTTTTTTTTTTGTTGGTTTTAACTTTTAATGTTAGATTTTATACCCTTTTCAAAGATATACAACCTAATCTACTAATTGAAACCTTAAAAAAAAACATAATGTTTGACCTACAAGAAACGATTACAATTAGAAAAAGAAAAATTGTCAAAAAAGTATTAATTTTTAAATGTTAGTCATTCAAATCACAAACTATCGCGTGGACAGTTTTAAACATCAATTTCTATTGATTTTAAATTTAAATCACAAACTTCCGTTGACTGTGTCAAATTAGATATGACGTCAAATTAGATATGACATCAAATCAACAAACAGAATAGATAAAACGAGATTAAAAAACCATTGTAAATCACGATTAAATGAAACGACGTTATTTCCTCTCTTTTTTTAAAATTCTAAATCACGATAATCTTAACCATCTTTTTAGGGTTTTAAGAAGAAAAAAAAGAGAAAACGATGTCGTATCACTTAGCTGTGATTTATAACAGTTTTTTAATCTCGTTTTATCTATTTCGTTTGTCGATCTGACGTCGTGTCTAATTTGGCTCAGTCAACAGAAGTTTGTGATTTAAACTTAAAAGTCAACATAAATTGATGATTTAAATTGTTGATGCGATAGTTCGTATTTTGAATGGCCAAATTTTAAAATATCATGCTTTTTTTTTTACAATTTTCCCAATTAGAAAAACACAAGTTTTTTTTTTGTTGATAAAAGTAGAAAATAGAAGTTACGTACAGGCCTCGTCTTTTTGGTGACAAATGACAGCAGTACTAATTACTTATGAACAATAGGGACAGATAATGAAATGTTTGGAACTCGACAAATTGTGTCGTCTTATATAACTTTCCATTGTTACTTTCAAAGACAGCAATGAACATACCTTGTTGCTATTCGTTTGTCGTTATCGCATGAAGATGGAGCTTTGAAAATTAATTTGTAAGAGAATAAAAGATCTACGAATAGTTAGTTTATCACTTTGACATTGAACGGTTCCAAATCAGTCATCATGGATCGAATTTTTTTTTCTTTTTTCTTTTTTCTTTTTTCTTTTTTCTTTTTTCTTTTTTCTTTTTTCTTTTTTCTTTTTTCAATACGGTAATTACTTATGTTGCAGTGGTTTTTATGTAATTTTTCCGACTACGGAATGGAGACTCTAATGTCTTAGAGACAGCGAGAGCTTTTACGACCATACACTGACAAGTAGTAAGATGATAACGCAACAACAATAGCAGAATTGGAGGGACCATCCGTGAGAGCAAAATAGTTTGTCTTGTAACAAAAATATTAGAATTTTATCTAGTGGATGATTGCTAAGAATGAACATTAGTTTAGGATCGAAAACCGAAAAAAAGAAAAACAAATTTGATAACATGTTAACGACTAATTTTTGTTTTTGATAATTAGAAGGTTTTAGGGCGAAATCTGTATATTTCTTTAGATCCAGAACCAAAACATATAATATGGTGACTTCTAAATTTTGTCATTAATATTTTTCTAGTTAAACTAACGATACTTGATTAAGTATTATGTAATTTTATTTATTTATTTTTATATGTATTTAGTTTATTATTGACTATGTAGCCATAATTAAGCATATCAACGACTTAGCATATTGTAAACTCTAGTTGAAAGTAATATAAAAATGATAGAATATTTGCAAGAAAAAAATTAATCAAATTAGAACTATCTTTTTATTGGAACGTTAAATTTATTCAACAGAAAGTATGGTTAGTTACAAAGAGCAAAAACGTGTAAATGGTCCAAATCTTCAAAAGATAAAAACATAGAAAGCAATGGTTAGGATCGTAAATCAAACTAACGTCGCATGAGGAGAGTCTTAATACCATAAGGAATTAATGCGATTTCGAATTGTTCTATCAATGAGAGTATGAGACGGCGCATCTGGTCTATCAAGTGGTGTCTTCGTTGATGTCGTCTTTCATTTTTTGCGTGCCAAATACGATCAAACGTTATTTGGAAGACCATACGCGGTAAGATGAATTGTGATCGATCGAAATTTGAAATGATGAGGTATTGCTATGTGTCATTTCAATATGGGTCTAGTCTATCTCCCAAGAGAGATTCACTCATTGCAGACCAAACCATAAACATGTAGGGGCAAACGAAGAATAAATTGTCTTTAGTTTCATTCGACTTTCTACAAAGAACATACACACGTTGTTGTCTCCAGACGCAGGACCGGCCCTGTACCAAGCTGAATATATAGGCAATGAAACATTCACATTGACCTTAAATTTTAGCATGCTCATATATAAGATAAAAATATATATATACCTATATATAATATAAATAAGTTTATGTTTAAGCTTATGGGCCAAACAAAAAAAAAACCCAATCAATTAAAACAAAAATTCATAAAACTAAAAAAAAAAAAACCATTTTATGATATGATTATTGGTCTCTAATTTTTTTTTCAAACCCCCATAATTTCATAGCCGGCGCTGCCCAGACGTACGTACGAAAAGGAAATCGAGTTCAAACAATCAGTTAATCGTGAAATATGAAACTTAAACTTAAATGTAAAGCATAACGTATTTTCAATTCATAATTAATTGTCAATGAGTGGAAATATTCATATCATTTATATGTGGGATATTCTAACATATTCCCTTAAAGTAATGGTTCTTTTGACTCACTATGTGAGTACCCGTATGTACGGGTTTTATTTTATAAATAATTGTTTTTGTTTAGATATTTAATATTTTCTTTTGTTTTATGGTTTTTTGATAAATCAAATTGTATATCATCTATATATATATATATATATTCAGTTTTAATGCTATAAATAAATAATTATCAACGTTAATGTATTATGTTGTAACCATTTTAGGTTTGAAACTTATTTGCAAGGTTGATATGGGTGACTAAAATCGAAATATGGAGCAAATGCTTTACTTTTCAGACAATGAAAAACAAATTCTATCGAATTAAAAGAGCATATCCAAGTGTCACTATCTGCATACGACAAACTGAATAATACCTCGATGAAACTGGTAGTCACATTGAAGCTTATCCCAAGTTGTTTTTAGCCACCGTCTCGAGACAAATGGAACACGCAACCGAAGCAAACACATCTCCCTCGTCGCGAGAATCGCCATCAGCGCCGCCACCTTCGTCGGTGAGATCATTATCACAAAAATTGAATGTGTTAACCTTATTGCCTAAATCCATAACCAAAACCCAAACAAAATAACCCAAATCTCGAACTCCCTTTTTCGAGTTGAACATAATTACCACAAAATTCCAACCAAATCACCGTATATATAAATCCAACCCAATCAACAAAATTACCAAATAAATCCAACTCACACATAATTACCACAAAATTCCAACCCAACTCACACATAATTATCACAAAATTCCAACCCAATCAACAAAAGCTGAACAAAATTACCACAAAATTTGGAAGTGTTCATGTGTGAGTTGTAAACAAGATTGAACTAAATATACGTATATAGACAAGCAATCATTTAAATTGTTCTAACATACTTTAAATTTGATTAAGAATTGAACTCGGTACTTAAATACCCATCAACACAAACTCAACTTTATTGCCAAGCTAATGGGGGGCACATGAAAAGAATAAAATTAAAAAATGCTATACGAGATGAGTGCATTGAGACCTTGTTTTTGTAGCATACTTGAGTTTATATTTAGATGGCCCATCATGCTATGCTTTCTCTTTCGCTTATACCATAGACTTCGCGACAATTGAGGAAAAGACAAGTCCAACACATTTTACTTTAACAAAAAACTCATCAAACTCTACTTCTTTTTTGTATAAATAAAAATAAATAAAAGGTATGTTGGTGATTTTTTTAAATATAAAATCCATTAATTCATATACCCATCTACCTTGTGCGTCCTGATAAATCTTGCCTTTTAAGTTCTTTGACTACCAAATTATTTTAGAGTTGTAATATTTATCATTGACCAATTGTGTCTGTATTCTCTTAAATTAAAAAAAAGACAATATGATGTAAAGCTTCCGGGTGGATAGCTTACGGAAGCGGTCAAGCAATGAATATCGATGGATTTATATTCGCTGTTGTGATAATAGAATATTTTGTTGTAAATTTAATGGAATTTGTCAGTCAATTATAAGTGATGAATTGGTTGCAAGTTTTGTAGAAGCTACACTACACACAAAAGTGATGAGCTAATAATATCAAATGTTACACGTTGTTCAAGAGATTCGTCAACACAGTCGAAAACAAGTTGAAACCTATATTTATTATTTCAAATCAAGATTATCAAATTCAGGTAGAAAAACTTATACATTGTAATAGTATTGGTTCATTGCTAAAAATGAAACGAATAGAATTCTCAAATAAAATCCTAGAAAAGTATACAAGGATTAAACAAAGCAATCATAAAATGGTTTGTTGGGTTTGATCTTTTGTACGTTTAAAATAAAATAAAGAAATATTTGCATCCAATATCACTTTTTAAAAATATATTTAAAAACTAATACTTTACAAAAACTGAAAAAATATGTAACACATTCTATTTAAAAAAGATAATTTTTTTTTTTTGTTATTGATTTGTATACTGTACACCGTTGTTTCGCGCAGTACTGTATAGGGGTACGATTGGAAAGTCAACGGATGTACAATACACAAAGTGTTACATATTTTTCAGTTTTTGTAAAGTGTTAGTTTCTTAAATATGTTTTTAATAAGTGTCTGTACATGCAAGATTCCTAAAATAAAATAAAAAGATGGCTGTTGGAAATTGATCTCTTATCTTCTCTTTATTGATATGTCCTTGGTGATATGTTTAAGTCATTGGTGATATGTGTGAACGCATTTCAGACTAGCCAGATAAGTTAACTAGATATGTTGTGGTAGGTGTGAATATGCATCTCCACATTTTGAGATTTGGTTGGTTACATTGGGTCAAATGTGAACGCATCATCATTGGTGCTTCAGATGTAGTAAATAGACGTTTGAAGCTTCTCAAAACATTTTTGTGATCCACACTCCACCAAATAATTAAGATATGTGGCCGTTGCAACAAGCTCAAGTTCTCTACGCATCTTTGCGGGTTGGTGGGGTTCCATAAATGGTAAGTAGACATTGGTTTGCTCTCCAAAGCAACCACTTCGGTTTCCACATATTGAAACTTTAAGGGTCCATGATCTTTTGGTTTCGAACCAAGGGCTTTTCTTCGCGTTTTGGACATCGGTTTATTGGTCGGATTCGAGAGTCTTGTGTCGTCCTATCTAGAACACTTTTTCTATCTAGAACACGTTACATAAATCCTTAGCAGAAATGTAAAGCCCGGTTTCAAAACTTGATTTAATAATATGAGTAGTTGACAAAAAAAAAACCCAACATGTTCGAACTTTTTGCATAAAATACCACACGATAGTTTCGAACATCATAAATTTTGCTATAAATCGCCTCCTAGTCCTAGGCTAGCACGTTAGAGCATTATTATTGGGAAGTTCTTAAGGGGTTCTTAACCAAAAATAAAAAAAAAATATGAACAGTGTAAGAACCGGTTCTTAAATAAGAGTTTTAAGAACTGGTTCTTAAGGGGTTCTTACACTGTTCTTAGCCACGTGTCAACCCCTAATTCGTCGGAATTTTTTTTTAACTTTTTTTTTAACTTTAACTTAAAAAACAAAAAATTCTTAATAATTGAATGTTGTTTTTTTTTTTTTTTTTCAAAATCTATGTTTAAAAGATAATATTTTTATGTAGCTATGTTTAATTAATAAAATAAATTCTATTTTAAAAAAAAAAATTTAATTAAATTATTTTTTAAGAACCCCATTAGAGGTTTTACCAATAAAACAGCAAAAACAGAAGTTTTTTAACACAATTTCTTAACTTTAAATTTATATTAAAATAATACTTAAGAAACTCATTTGGGTTTCTACCAATAATGATGCTTTTACACAGCTATTTTGAATCGCCCGGCTCATGTTTTATAATTTGATTCTTTGATCATTGTTGATAAATTGAATACTATATTTATAGTGCATGGGCAAAAAATTTGCATCTATTTTGAGATTTACAAATTAAATTATAACAGTTAGTATCAAATAGATTATAAAAAACATTGATACATATTATGAACAAATAAAAATATTTAAAACCAAAAAAAACAAATAAAAATATCTTCAACTGTTAAAAAAAATTGCATACTAGAACAATATATCCAAATATTGAATGGTGACAATTTCTTTTGACAAAAAAAAAGAGTGGTGACAATTTATAATTTTACTTCTTTCTTTTATTTTTATTTTTTTCATAAAAGTTGTTCGGGTGAATTTTGGAGTGTTATAAAAATTGTGAAGCTGTCGGGTAACCTTTAATTAAGATTAAGATGACTTATAAAATGCACCCAAAAAAAAGACAATCGAGATTATTATTATTAGGAAAAAATGTATATATTTTTTAGAGGATGATATCCTATGATTTTCTTCGAAAATTATGTTACGCGTATGATATAAATTTAATAAATAAATGGTCCTATAAAGTGTTGATTTACCAAACAAGTAAAGACCGTTTTTCAAAAAGAAAAAGAAAGCAAGGAGACCAAATTATGATTGAGTTTTTTTACAAAGATAGAAAAATATGAGTTGAAAAAGAAAAAAATATAAAAACTGAAAAAAAGGAGAGAGACCTCAAGCTGCTCATCTTCACCGTACGCTTCTTCGATCTATGCTTCTCTCTCTCTAGCTAGGTAGCTTCATAGATTCCATTGTTACGACGATTCTTTCCAAAGGCTAGAATGTGGAGTAGCTAAATTTAGTTAGAGCTTTGCAGAGATCTGTCTACTTTTTTTGCTCTACTTTTTGTAGCCCCAGCGAGCTTGAGGCTCTGAGCTTCAAGTGATGGGGAACTGTTGCAGATCTCCCGCGGCTGTGGCTAGAGAGGACGTTAAATCGAACTATTCCGGCCACGATCACGGCCGTAAAGACGCTGGCGGTGGTAAAAAATCGGCGCCGATTCGAGTCCTCAGCGATGTTCCCAAGGAGAATATCGAGGACCGGTACTTGCTCGACCGAGAGCTCGGCCGCGGCGAGTTCGGCGTCACCTACCTCTGTATCGAGAGGTCCACGCGCGACCTCCTCGCCTGCAAGTCGATCTCGAAGCGGAAGCTCAGGACTGCCGTGGATATCGAGGACGTGAAGAGGGAAGTGGCGATTATGAAGCATCTTCCCAAGAGCTCGAGCATTGTTACTCTCAAGGAGGCTTGTGAGGATGATAATGCGGTGCATTTGGTGATGGAGCTCTGTGAAGGTGGTGAGCTTTTCGATCGGATTGTAGCTCGAGGGCATTACACAGAGCGCGCCGCCGCGGGAGTCACCAAGACAATCATGGAGGTCGTGCAACTCTGCCACAAGCACGGCGTCATTCATAGAGATTTGAAGCCGGAGAATTTTTTGTTCGCGAACAAGAAGGAGAACTCGCCGCTCAAAGCCATTGATTTTGGATTATCGATTTTCTTCAAGCCAGGTATGTCACTCCGTTGAGTCTTCTTTTCAAAGTAGATTCTAAAATCAATTCATGGTCTTAGTAGACATAACTATTTTTTTTGTGAGTTTTGCATTAGATTAATGTTGCCATATCTGATGCTCCGTTTACGGGGTTGGTTCCTGAATATGTCCAAGAAGTTGATGTTCTACGAATTAGGGTCACGGTCTCAAATCTCAACATCTGAGAGATCTAGATTCTTCAATCCTCTAGCTTTTGGATGTTTCCAGTGGTAATACAGTGGATTACCGGGTCATAGAGGGAGCTTCTTGTTTTTTCTGGCCTCATGTTTCTTGATTGATACCTTAGATGCACCTTATCCTGTTTGACTGTTGTTGACACTATTTTCTTATAATGCTTACACATTTACAGGTGAGAAGTTCTCCGAGATAGTTGGGAGTCCATATTACATGGCACCTGAGGTGCTAAAGCGGAACTATGGACCCGAAATAGATATTTGGAGTGCTGGAGTGATTCTTTATATTCTGTTGTGTGGAGTTCCCCCATTCTGGGCAGGTCTGCTTACACTTCCTCTCTTCTTTATTCTCTCGAATAACCTCTGCCTGAGCATTTGCTTATTGATTCTTATAGTACCTCTTTTAGAAATCTAGTTTTTTTCGTAGTTTCAGCCAAAATATTTTATTTCAACCACAGAGTCGGAACAGGGAGTTGCTCAGGCTATTCTGCGCGGGATAATTGATTTTAAGAGGGAACCGTGGCCAAACATTTCTGAGACTGCTAAGAGTCTAGTCAGACAAATGTTAGAGCCTGATCCGAAACGTCGGCTGACTGCAAAGCAAGTGCTTGGTACATAGAATTTACCTTTGCCCTCTGCTCTTACTCTCTGTCCAATCACTTCATTGATCTTGAGATACTCCAAAATATTGTTTATGCTTATTCTTAATTGTGATAACATTTCTCATTTTCTAGAGCACCCATGGATTCAGAACGCAAAGAAAGCTCCAAATGTTCCTCTTGGAGATGTTGTGAAGTCCAGGTTAAAGCAATTTTCAGTGATGAACAGATTCAAGAGAAAAGCTTTGAGGGTTAGTTAATCAGATAAGCTTTCACTGTCAATTATTTGCATGAGTCACTTCTGAGAGCAAAGTCATCAAAGAATTCTTATTTTACTTAATCTTATACAAACCAGGTTATTGCCGAATTCTTATCTACCGAAGAAGTAGAAGACATCAAAGAAACGTTCAGCAAAATGGATACTGATAATGATGGTATTGTTACCATCGAGGAGTTGAAAGCTGGACTTCGCGATTTTAGTACACAGCTAGCAGAATCAGAAGTTCAGATGCTTATTGAAGCGGTGCACATATTTTCCCCCTTCTACATTACCATGTTTGTTATTATTGATTGCTTGACTGAACAATTAGAGTCAAACTTCCTTGCATGATCATGTCCTTCAAATTCTGCTTCATTTTTCAGTGATTTTTGCTGTTACACAAACACTATCCAAGTTCACTAAAATATGGTATTCGTATTTCAATTTTTTTTTGATAAAACAGGTGGATACTAAAGGGAAAGGAACATTAGACTATGGGGAATTTGTTGCAGTCTCGCTCCACCTGCAAAAGGTAGCAAACGATGAGCATCTCCGCAAAGCATTCTCGTACTTTGACAAGGATGGAAATGGGTACATTTTGCCCCAGGAGCTTTGTGAAGCCTTAAAGGAAGATGGAGGGGATGACTGTGCGGATGTCGCCAATGATATATTCCAAGAAGTTGACACGGACAAGGTAAGTGTCAAATCTTCTATGCATGGTATGATCTCATGTTCAAGCAAGACTATCAGGAAACCAAAGTTTTGAGGGAAGTGTGACTTTAAATCTTTTTTTGCGCTATTTGTTTGGTATCAAACCCTTTGAAATTACAGTCGTACAAATAGGTAATGGAAACATGCTTTGCAAAAGCTTCTTAAAGCCTGCGAGGACAAAACGTGTAGCTTTAATCACCTTTTTTTTTGTTCCCGCCTTTGTCTGTTGTGTAAGCGGTCCCCATAAACTAAAGCAAAAATGATTTCTATGTTGAATGAGTTCACTTCTCATGTCGTTGAATAGGTAGTGTAAAAGATGTTTCTTCTGGTTATGCCTGACATGGATTATTGTCATTAGGATGGGAGAATAAGCTACGAAGAGTTTGCGGCAATGATGAAAACAGGAACGGATTGGAGAAAGGCATCTCGTCATTACTCGAGAGGGAGATTCAATAGCCTAAGCATCAAGCTAATGAAGGACGGATCTTTGAACCTAGGCAACGAATAGCGAACAAAGTGAAGAAGCCGCATTAGGTTTTTTTTTTTTGAGTTTGTCTCTCTCATGTTACGCCACGTCACGTCCTCGTTCACGTCAAGTATTAAGCCAAGAGAAGGTAACCATCTTGGAACTCAGAATTCAATCTTTTTTGTAAATCTTTCGTTTTTTGGTGATTTATTTTGTCTGTGTCCTTTTTTATTGGTTTGTGGGCTGAGTGTGTTTGTTTAGTTTGTTGTGGTAGAGAGGGCAAAAGACACGAGAATCAATGTTTGATATGTAGAAGAAAACAAAAAAAAACCAAAGACCTTTCTGGTAATGATGTTGTAATATTCTTTCGTTTTTCTTAATCTCTTCAATGATATGAATCATTCACAACTCCTCAATTTGCTCAAAACAGGTAATTCAAATTACTCCAATTATGAGTTTAGACTTGTTTTATTACCTAAAATGCTAAAAGTAAGAGTCTAGAGTCAAGGTTGAAAAATTAACAAGACATAATTTAAACTAAACACGAAAGCTACCTAGTACCTACATTACCATATCTCAAGCAGTTTTTTTCATAGAGATTATGAGGCTGATTTTAAACTAAACACGAAAGCTACCTAGTTACCTACATTCTTTGTCTCAGCCACCAACATCAGTGACTACACCAGCAATCCCCTGCATTATTGGTTGGATCTAGAATAGACCAACCAACTTCATAATGTCCTAATGAGCCCTTTTTTTTTAATTGGAGATGAATCGGTCATCTTATAGGAACAAAGTAACCACAAAAGGCACTTGCTTTCTTTTCAAAGTTGACAGTAATAGGAACCCTACTGGAATCATTTGAACAAGATTTGAGCTTTAAGATCCATTTCAGAGTAAGTAAACTGATCAAGAGGTTTACTAAATACTAAGGGTGGGCATTCGGATCCTCGGATCGGGTTCAGGTTGGGTATTTCGGGTTTTGGATATTTCGGGTTTAGGGATTTAGGTACCGATACGGTATTTTAAAAATTCAGATCGGATTCGGTTCGGGTTCGGATAAGGTATTTTTTAAGATCCGAATCTTTTCGGATATGTTCAGATCCGGATCCAAAAGTATCCACAATACCCGAAAAAACCCGAAGAATCTGAAATTCGAGACAACACAAAAACATGAATATTCATTTCAATAAAACCAATATAGTTTCAAACCAAAAGTATCCAAAATACCCGAAAAATCCAGAAAAAAAAAAACAAAATAGGTGTATTCGATATACCCATAATATCAAAAGTATACCTAAAATACCCGAAATACCCAAAAAATAATTAATATATTCGGGTTTATAGTTGTAATTTTGGGTATTTGGGTTATATCAAGTCTAAATATAATTAATATATTTTGGTATATAATTACACTTCAGATATTTTGGGTACCCATTCGGTTCTCGGTTCGGGTTCGGTTCTTCGGGTATAGGAATTTAGAATCCGTTCGGGTATTTGGATGGATCTGAAACTCTTTCGGTTCGGATATTTTCGATTCAATACCGATTCAGATTTTCGGAGCTGACTCTAACAAACTCTTTCGGTTCGGATCTGGATTTTCGGTTCGGATAATTTTTTACACATGTCAAAATCTAATGAATTAATTTGACATGTGTCACGATCTTGCAAGTTACTAACTTTGAATAGTTCTCCTTTATATATATAGATATTAATAATTTACATTTTTTAAATTTTATTTTGTCATAATGGAAAATATTATAAACTTTTAAGTTTGGTCGTATATTAATAATTTTTCTTTTAAATTTAGAGTATATTTATAATTTTCTTTTTTAATTTTGGTTGTGATTGTAGATTATAACTTTTTAAGTTTTCTTTTGTCACTTTCCTTTATTATAAGTTTTCCATATTTATTCTTTTTAAAAATAAAAAAAAAAGTTTTCTTTACTTATTCTTTTTTCTCTTTTTTAATATTTACTTTAATTCATTTTTACTTTTTTTAATTAAATTGACACATGTCAAAATCTAAATTAATAACTGTGACACATGTCACGATCTTGTGAGTTATAAATATCCTACATGTTTCTTTTTTTATATAAATTTTCTTTACTTATTCTTTTTTCTCTTTTTGTAATATTGTTTTTTTAGTTTAACCTTTTTTAATATTTACTTTAATTCATTTTTACTTTTTTAATTAAATTGACATATGTCAAGATCTAAATTAATAATTGTGACACATGTCACAATTTTGTGAGTTATAATTATCATACGTGTCACACTCACGTTAAGGGATCCAGCTTTATATAATAAGATTCCGGAAAGCTCCACTTCATTTTGGAATTTTCTCCAGTCTCGTTTGGCTCGGTGTGATTTACGTATGGGCAACAAATCGATGAAAGGCATATATAAATCACACGATTAAAAAGTTAAGAAAATGATTAGAAGTTGTGTTTCGACAAAAAAACAGAGATATATTTGTAAGCTTATGGAGATAGGAATTAGGAAACTTCGAGGAAGGCCTCTATTTGAGATATGGTCTCTACATGTGAAATGCTTGAACGACCATTTATGGATAATATATATTTACTAGATCTTTGTCAATTGTCCCTAATATTTATGTGAAATTCCTATACAAAATAAGTATATACATCTTTAACAAAACAAAAAAAAAGTATATACATTCCCTAATTTCAGCTGCTTCACCATTACACCTATTTTGAGTTAATATGCCATCGAAAATACAACACATTGTCTATTGTTGGAGTTTGAAAGACCAACTTTCGGTAAGTATATATATGGATGGTGACCATCGTGGTATGGATGATGGCAAATACTTAACAAGTTACAACTACATCATTTCTGGAGTCACGTGTTATGCTTTATAGACATCGCAATTATTGGCTAATATAGGGCGGCCCATTCGTAGTCTATCAATGATAATGGATATTCTCTTTTTATTCCATGTCCCTTGTCAAATCGCTAACTACTACAGTCTTATTTGCAAATAAAAAAATTCTTACATCATAAACATATGTATTGAGATAATAGGTTTGTATTAGTGCCAATCCTATTGTCTTTTGGATTCACTCAAGAATATGCATGTGTGATTATAAATTGTTAACCAAAAACACATTGATATATATATACCTATTATCTTTTGGATTCACTCAAGAATATGCATGTGTGATTATAAATTGTTAACCAAAAACACATTGTTATATATATATATATGTTGCTTTTATGATTGCTGAGATTAACTAAATCCCATTTTCAAGCTTCCTCCGATGAGTGTTTCCGGCCACGGCGTTTAGAGAGGATCCCAGATGCGTGGTTAGTTTTTTTTCTCTCATTTCAGTTGTTTTCCTCTGGTGGTTTGACTATTTTTCCAGGCAGTGGCAATTTTCTCGGTGAGTTTAGGCTCTGGCTTCAGTGTCAGTGGGGATCGACTTCTCTTTCGCGGATGTGATGGCGGCGGCTTTATAGGTCGTCAATTCTGCGGTTAGAGTTTTTGTTTTCCTGGTTTAGCCGGTTTTATAGCAAATTTGTTCTGGTTCAACCTCTAATCGGCCCCATTAGAAGATTTCAGTTGGGTTTTTCTTTTTACTTTTTCCCTTTTGGGTTTTTAGTTTTTAATTTCATGTCTTCTTTGTACATTGTAAAATCAACAACAACAAAAACCCAAAAATATTTCAATATATATATATATATATATTGAATGAGAAACTGACCAAAAAAGAAAATAGCCGCATCTCGCTTTTTATTTTGTTTCTTGTTCCTAAAACTGTCGCTTCGAAAAGCCAAAGGCAAAGCGTTAGATTCGTACGACTAAAGTGATAACGACTGATTGTTGATCCGTAAATCACACAAAAAGGGGGTAAAACAATACTTTTAATCGGAATCTCGTTTATTGATCTAAGTCGGCGGTTACAACAGAGTTTAAGTAAGAAGGCAAAGACAAAAGACTTGAGATCGGTAATGAGCTATCTTGTATTCTCTGTCTCTGCGGAAGTTGTGTCCCTGTTGATGAATGAACCTTCTCCTCTATTTATATTGTCTTGAGGCGGCTCTAAATGTGAATATTCCCTTTTCCTTGCTCGATTAGGGAATGGAAATATTCCGGATTCCCCTCCGAGATAAGGATATATTCCTTATTCTTTGGCGGTCTATTCGCAAGGAATATTTCCATTTCCGAGATCGGCGGGAAAGAGGAAATATTCCGGTTTCATCTGTTGTAACGGACTGGGCTTGTGATGGGCCTAGATCGGTAGCCGAGGTGGGCTTTCAGCGAGATCCCGAGCTCGGCCCAATGTTTTCGGGCCGACTTATCCTCGATCCGAACCATCGTAAACCGGTCTTGATTGAACCGATCTCGGTTCGAACCGAGTTAAACCAGGGGGTGCTAATCCCCCCTTTAACAATTGGTCCCCCCCTCAGTTCGGCGAGGGAGTTTATGAGTTCGGTGAACTTTTGGGGAGTATTCTTTAGCTCGGTTAAAACTGAGATCGGTACGATCTGATCAAATTCTATTTCGAGTGCGGCGGATTTTTAGGTTCGGCGAATTTTGAGTCCGGCGAACTTCTTTCGAAAGTGAAGATCGGAATTCTCGCGGTTTGACTAGTCTATTGAATTTTGAATTCGGCTGATTTTTCTCGGGTTGTTGAGCTCTGATATATTTGAAGTCGTACATAATACGAACCTCTCGAATTTATCGTACACAGTGGTGCCGTAAACTGTACGGTCTTAGCCGGGTGAAGAGGATAAATTCGACTGAACCTGCTCGAGGTCGGCAATCCCTATCGTAGATCGGCTTACTGCTTTTGCGATTGTTGAGAAATCGGCTTACTTGTTTTTGCGACTGTTGAGAAATCGGCTTACTAGTTTTGCGACTGTTGAGAAGTCGGCTTAGATTTGTGAGGAAGGACGTTCGGCTTGACCCTAGAGTTTAGTTTAAGAGTACGTGAACAGCTCATCTTAATATGCTCTAGGTTTCTCACATTGAATCCGAGTGTGCGAGACGGGCTCGGCTTATTTGGCTCGGATAATCTGAGAAGTTGGTGCGAGACTGATCTCGGCTTTGAATGTGGAAAGTGTATTATCCATTGCACCATGAGGATGCGTGCGAGCTAAGCTCGGCTTTATCAGATCGTCTGGCCAGGACGTTGATGTGTAACCGTTGGTGGTTGAAAATGCGAACTGTTGAAGTTCGGCAAACGTAAAGTTTGACTTAGAGAATACGAACAGTTGGAGTTCGGCAAACGAAAAGTTTGACTTAGAAAATACGAACTGTTGGAGTTCGGCAAACTAAAAGTTTGGCTTAGAAGATACGAACTGTTGGAGTTCGGCAAACGAAAAAGTTTGACTTAGAAAATACGAACTGTTGGAGTTCGGCAAACTAAAAGTTTGACTTAGAAAATACGAACTGTTGGAGTTCGGCAAACTAAAAGTTTGACTTAGAGGATACGAACTGTTGGAGTTCGGCAAACTAAAAGTTTGACTTAGAAAATACGAACTGTTGGAGTTCGGCAAACTAAAAGTTTGACTTAGAGGATACGAACTGTTGGAGTTCGGCAAACGAAAAGTTTGACTTTAGAAAATACGAACTGTTGGAGTTCGGCAAACTAAAAGTTTGGCTTAGAAAATACGAGCTGTTGGAGTTCGGCAAACTAAAAGTTTGACTTATAAAATACGAACTGTTGGAGTTCGGCAAACGAAAAGTTTGACTTAGAAGATACGAACTGTTGGAGTTCGGCAAACTAAAAGTTTGACTTAGAAGGTACGAACTGTTGGAGTTCGGCAAACTAAAAGTTTGACTTAGAAAATACGAACTGTTGGAGTTCGGCAAACTGAAAGTTTGACTTGGAAAATACGAACTGTTGGAGTTCGGCAAACATAAAGTTTGGCTTAGAAAATACGAACTGTTGGAGTTCGGCAAACATAAAGTTTGGCTTTGAAGGTTCGAACTATTGGAGTTCGGTAGAATGCCTTGGTAAAATTTTATTAATGTTATAGCTGCGCCTTATGAGGGCTGCCTACGTACCTTCGAAAGAAGGATCAAGCCATTCGTAGTTCATCATAAGATGGCTTTGCGAGCTGTGGAAGCTTCATCTTACTTAGTCGTTTCTTGACTGTTAATTCCGAGGTCGTGTTACACATCCTCTCGAGTTCATTGTGCACACAATTGGTGCCGTACATAATACAGTCTTAGCCGGGGTGTAGAGAATGAACTCGATCTTACGACCTGCTTCTAGGTCGGCGATCGTCGATTGATCGGCTTAGTTCCCATATTGGATCTGAGTGTGCGAGACAGACTCGACTTATTTGGCTCAGACAATCTGGGAATTGCGTCATCCGGCTTATAATTTGCGAATGTTGAGAATTCGGCTTACTATTTTGCAAATCGAATCCGAGTGTGCGAGACGGACCCGACTTACTTGGCTCGGATGATTTGGGAGTCGTTTTAAACTGTAGTGCAGACTCTAGAGTACGGCTTCAATATGAGGTTGACGAGCTGAAATTCTGAATCTGATGAGCTTGAATTATGTACGAAAAACTCATCTGAACTGAAACTACTCTGAAATTCTGAAGTTCTGAATGAAGAACTGAAACTGTGAAGTTCTAAATCTGAAGAACTGAAGCTGTGAAGTTCTGAATCTGAAGAACTGAAGCAGTGAAGTTCTGAATCTGAAGAACTGAAGCTGTGAAAACCAATCTGAACCGAGACGAGTTGAAACTGATAAACCATTCTGAACTGAAACTGATAAACCGTTAATTGGACAAATCATGTCATAATTAGCGTGTTGTAGCTCGGTAGAAGATGTAGCTCTGTTGGAGAGTGTATTGTCACTTGATAGAGGAGAAAGCTTGATAGCGAGAGCGTAGCTAGGTAGAAGAGCGTCTTTTTTTTTTTTTTTTTTTTTTTTTTTTTTTTTGCGAACTGTGCGCGTTCGGCTTTTTGAGTTCGGCGAACTGCTGGAGTTCGACGAATTTTTAGAATTCGGCGAACTGCTGGGGCTCGGCCCATTTTTTGATTTCGGCGAGCTGCTGGAGTTCGGCGAATTTTTTGAGTTCGGCGAACTGCTGAAGTCCGTCTTTTCTTTTCTCTGTTTTTTTTTTTTTTTTTTTTTTTTTTTTTTTTTGAAGATGCAAACTTTTTGAGTTCGGCGATCTTTCAAATTCGGTGAACTTTCGAGTTCGGCGAACTGTTGGAGTTCGGCTTTTGAGTTCGACGAACAAGGTCGGCGAACTGTTGGAGTTCGGCTTTTGAGTTCGACGAACA
Source organism: Eutrema japonicum (assembly GCA_030161315.1). NCBI lineage: Eukaryota > Viridiplantae > Streptophyta > Magnoliopsida > Brassicales > Brassicaceae > Eutrema > Eutrema japonicum. The sequence continues at coordinate 49,115,413 of BSQW01000013.1, forward strand.
AGGTCGGCGCGATGCCTGACTGCGAACAAGGTGGGCGCGATGCCTGACTGCGAGCAAGGTGGGCGCGATGCCTGACTGCGAGCAAGGTCGGCGCGATGCCTGACTGCGAGCGGGGTGGGCGCGATGCCTGACTGCGAGCAAGGTCGGCGCGATGCCTGACTGCGAGCAAAGTCGGCGCGATGCTTGACCGCGAGCAAGGTCGGCGCGATGCCTGACCGCGAGCAAAGTCGGCGCGATGCTTGACCGCGAGCAAGGTCGGCGCGATGCCTGACCGCGAGCAAAGTCGGCGCGATGCCTGACTGCGAACAAGGTCGGCGCGATGCCTGACTGCGAGCAAGGTCGGCCCGATGCCTGACCGCGAGCAAAGTCGGCGCGATGCCTGACTGCGAACAAGGTCGGCGCGATGCCTGACTGCGAGCAAGGTCGGCGCGATGCCTGACTGCGAACAAGGTCGGCGCGATGCCTGACTGCGAACAAGGTCGGCGCATTGCCTGACTGCGAGCAAGGTCGGCGTGATGCCTGACTGCGAACAAGTTCGGCGCAATGCCTGACTGCGAGCAAGGTCGGCGTGATGCCTGACTGCGAGCAAGGTCGGCGCGATGCCTGACTGCGAACAAGGTGGGCGCGATGCCTGACTGCGAGCAAGGTGGGCGCGATGCCTGACTGCGAGCAAGGTCGGCGCGATGCCTGATTGCGAGCGGGGTCGGCGCGATGCCTGACTGCGAGCAAGGTCGGCGCGATGCCTGACTGCGAGCAAGGTCGGCGCGATGCCTGACTGCGAACAAGTTCGGCGCATTGCCTGACTGCGAACAAGGTCGGCGCGATGCCTAACTGCGAACAAGTTCGGCGCATTGCCTGACTGCGAGCAAGGTCGGCGTGATGCCTGACTGCGAACAAGTTCGGTGCGTTGCCTGACTGCGAGCAAGGTCGGCGTGATGCCTGACTGCGAGCAAGGTCGGCGCGATGCCTGACTGCGAACAAGGTGGGCGCGATGCCTGACTGCGAGCAAGGTGGGCGCGACGCCTGACTGCGAGCAAGGTCGGCGCGATGCCTGATTGCGAGCGGGGTGGGCGCGATGCCTGACTGCGAGCAAGGTCGGCGCGATGCCTGACTGCGAGCAAAGTCGGCGCGATGCCTGACTGCGAGCAAAGTTGGCGCGATACCTGACCGCGAGCAAGGTCGGCGCGATGCCTGACCGCGAGCAAAGTCGGCGCGATGCCTGACCGCGAGCAAGGTCGGCGCGATGCCTGACCGCGAGCAAAGTCGGCGCGATGCCTGACTGCGAACAAGGTCGGCGCGATGCCTGACTGCGAGCAAGGTCGGCGCGATGCCTGACTGCGAGCAAGGTCGGCGCGATGCCTGACTGCGAACAAGTTCGGCGCGATGCCTGACTGCGAACAAGTTCGGCGCATTGCCTGACTGCGAGCAAGGTCGGCGTGATGCCTGACTGCGAACAAGTTCGGCGCATTGCCTGACTGCGAGCAAGTTCGGCGCGTTGCCTGACTGCGAGCAAGGTCGACGTGATGCCTGACTGCCAGCAAGGTCGGCGCGATGCCTGACTGCGAACAAGGTCGGCGCGATGCCTGACTGCGAACAAGTTCGGCGCATTGCCTGACTGCGAGCAAGGTCGGCGTGATGCCTGACTGCGAACAAGTTCGGCGCATTGCCTGACTGCGAGCAAGGTCGGCGTGATGCCTGACTGCGAGCAAGGTCGGCGCGATGCCTGACTGCGAACAAAGTCGGCGCGATGCCTGACTGCGAACAAGTTCGGCGCGATGCCTGACTGCGAACAAGTTCGGCGCATTGCCTGACTGCGAGCAAGGTCGGCGTGATGCCTGACTGCGAACAAGTTCGGCGCATTGCCTGACTGCGAGCAAGTTCGGCGCGTTGCCTGACTGCGAGCAAGGTCGGCGTGATGCCTGACTGCCAGCAAGGTCGGCGCGATGCCTGACTGCGAACAAGGTCGGCGCGATGCCTGACTGCGAACAAGTTCGGCGCATTGCCTGACTGCGAGCAAGGTCGGCGTGATGCCTGACTGCGAACAAGTTCGGCGCATTGCCTTACTGCGAGCAAGGTCGGCGTGATGCCTGACTGCGAGCAAGGTCGGCGCGATGCCTGACTGCGAACAAGGTCGGCGCGATGCCTGACTGCGAACAAGTTCGGCGCGATGCCTGACTGCGAACAAGTTCGGCGCATTGCCTGACTGCGAGCAAGGTCGGCGTGATGCCTGACTGCGAACAAGTTCGGCGCATTGCCTGACTGCGAGCAAGGTCGGCGTGATGCCTGACTGCGAGCAAGGTCGGCGCATTGCCTGACTGCGAGCAAGGTCGGCGTGATGCCTGACTGCGAGCAAGGTGGGTGCGATGGCGCTAGAAGGAGGGGGTCCTCCTCCGGTTGTCGGTAACTCAGTGTCGGTTGGATTGAGTTCGTCAGCCCGAGGGTTTTGATCATCGTTTTCTGTGCCGTTGATGTCGACTACGGAGGTGTTGGCTCGAAGGGCCATCACCGAACTCAATCGAACGATATCCGAAAGTACTGCCCTAATCTGTCCCCACAGACGGCGCCAATTGTTGATCCGTAAATCACACAAAAAGGGGGTAAAACATTACTTTTAATCGGAATCTCGTTTATTGATCTAAGTCGGCGGTTACAACAGAGTTTAAGTAAGAAGGCAAAGACAAAAGACTTGAGATCGGTAATGAACTCTCTTGTATTCTCTGTCTCTGCGGAAGTTGTGTCCCTGTTGATGAATGAACCTTCTCCTCTATTTATATTGTCTTGAGGCGGCTCTAAATGTGAATATTCCCTTTTCCTTGCTCGATTAGGGAATGGAAATATTCCGGATTCCCCTCCGAGATAAGGATATATTCCTTATTCTTTGGCGGTCTATTCGCAAGGAATATTTCCATTTCCGAGATCGGCGGGAAAGAGGAAATATTCCGGTTTCATCTGTTGTAACGGACTGGGCTTGTGATGGGCCTAGATCGGTAGCCGAGGTGGGCTTTCAGCGAGATCCCGAGCTCGGCCCAATGTTTTCGGGCCGACTTATCCTCGATCCGAACCATCGTAAACCGGTCTTGATTGAACCGATCTCGGTTCGAACCGAGTTAAACCAGGGGGTGCTAATCCCCCCTCTAACAGTGATGCTAATATGCTACTGCTAACTGCTAACTAAGCATGGGTGTCGGAGTTCGGGTTGGTATTTCAGATTTTTAGGTTTTTTGAATTTAGAGGTTTAAGCCCCCATTCGAATATTTATAATTTTTGGGTTGGATTCGGTTCAGGTCTTATATCAATTCATATTCAGCATTTAATTTATAAAGATATTTTATTTCCTCTATTTGCGACCAAAATATTTATTGAAAATTTAGTATATTATATTAAATATTTCCTTTAACACAGTATTCTTTTTTCATATTTGTTTGATTTTTTTTTAAACTAAATCATCACATCATCCATGTAATAAAAAAAATCTACATTTTTTCACACATGTTATAATTCAATTTTTTTTAAACGAACATAAGTTACTCAAATGGTGAACAAATATGTGTCTTGAAAGTTCCATATCATAATAAAAAATATATGGTGGTTCATATATCTATTATGCAATAAAAAACCATAAGAGTAGGAAATCTCACCTAATTTTTTAAAAAATATTCGGTTTAATATAGTTTTTTGATTAAACTGTATAATTAAACTGAAAAGATAAATATTATAAATATTTAAACTTGATAAATATTTTAATATAATTAAAATATTAAAATATATTTTTAAAATTAGTTTGATCAAAAGATTAATATATTATAAATTTTTTAATTTGATCAAGAATAAAATCGATTATAAAACCTTATAATCATCCTGTATATTTACAATTGTGTTATAACACAAATACAATTGTAGCTATTATTTGTAGTTACGTAGTCGACATATAATTTTGTAGTTACAAATATGAGATAATATTTTTGTAATTATATTTAATTACATAACATTCACTTATTTTAATTAAAAATCTGGGTTAACTTTCAGCCCCGCACATGGTATAGATAATCACCTAGTAATGCTTAAAACGTATAGCCACTATTCATATGATCAATTAATTTTAATGTCAACAAATATTATGTCCAAAAGTTTTAAACTATCAAACCAAACCAAAAAGAACCCAAATATTTTAAATCATAATTAATTAGCTATAAACATTTATAAGTTCAAGTTACAAAAAAAACATTTATAAGTTCATTACATAGTCTTAAAACAATTATACGTAAACATTAATCAAAGAAATCATGAACTCAATTAATATCTTAAGCTAAAGAATCATGTCAAATCATCACAATGTAACTTCCATTAATACTGATTTTAAGCATAAATTAAGATGTATCATACATCATTTCTCTTAAAATGATAACCCCTGAATATATATATACATCCAAGTTCATATATTTGCAAGACAAGAATGTTAATAGAGGGAGAGAGAGCGAAAGAATTGGGTACAGTATATATAATGAACTATAATAGAGTTCCAAGAGAATTCACTCTTAAATTTTCTAAAATATGGTCTATACACTTCAAAACACCATTAAAACAAAAGGAACGCATCTTATTGGTATGCTAAGTAAGTTCGCCTAGACAACCTTTTCTTATATCTCTATAATGAAATGTGGTTTGTTTTATAAGAATGGAAGGTTATATATACAAATACAATTTAAGATACGGTAATACCCAAAAAAACGTGATCGTTTTAGTCGTAACCCACATGCATGAACAATTACACAGAATGCCATATATTTATCTAAAAAATATAAGCTTTATATGTGACAAAAGATCAGAAGGTTGGCGAGAATGGCATGTTTACTCCATGCACGTGTCAGTGAAAATTCATGGCGAGAATGGCATGTTTACTATATATATATATATATCGGTGAGAAATATAGATAAAGAATATTATGTATTGATATCAAAAGCATATACAACGTATATATACAAGATACAAACCCTAAAAACTATACAAACCGTCATAATAAGGTTCAATATTAATTGTTTAGCATGCATCTGTTGCATTTGCTGCACCTGCATCCGCTGCATTTGCTGCATCTATTACATTTGCTGCACCTGCTGCATTTGCTATACCTGCTACATCTGCTATATTTGTTACACATACATTTGCTGCACCTGCTACATTTGTTGAAGCTCAACTCCTTAATACTATACAATTTATAAGATGTATCCTTTATAAGAAATGAAATGCAGACGCAGTTTTTGTTGTTTTAATGTTTTTTTGTTTACCAATAGTAGAATGGCATGTTTACTCCATGCACGTGTCAGTGAGGATTGCAAATCACATGTTCAAGCACAATGGAATACTATATTTGTCTATAAAATAGATCCACATATTAAAAAATGATGACGATATAGTATTCCACATATTAAAATAGAGACTGAAATTTCCAAAGAGTCAACGATACTAATTCTCAGGTCAAAATTAAAACCATTGAAGCTGATTTGGAGCTCGAGCAATATTCTTCATCTCCCTCTTCCTTCAGGCTTGTTAATCTAAAAAACAGTTTAGTTGAGGCTTATAAGGAAGAAGAAAGTTTTTGGCAACAGAAATGTAAGGATAAATGGCTGAATTTTGGAGACAAAAACACAAAGTTCTTTCATTCTTCTGTCAAAGCTGAGAGATCGAGAAATGGTCTTGAAAAGCTTTTGGATATTAATGGTATCATGCATCGATCCGAAGCTTCTAAGGGTGAAGTCGCTACAAGTTTTTTTCAGAACGTGTTCTCCTCTTCTTCTCCTTCCAATACTCATGAAATCTTCAGAGGCTTTCAACCAAGAATCAACGATAGGATGAATGAATCTCTCATCAGTCAAGTTTCAAAGGATGAAGTGAAAAGTGCAGTTTTCTCTATTAAATCCTCAAGTGCTCCTGGTCCGGACGGTATGACAAGTCTGTTTTTACAGAACTATTGGGATATTGTTGGCGATCAAGTTACAATGGAGGTTTTAAAGTTTTTTGATTCGGGGGTTTTTCCTAAAGAATGGAATTTCACCCATCTCTGCCTCATCCCGAAGAAAGTTAACTCTCCTCACATGAGTGACCTTCGTCCCATTAGTCTCTGTTCAATCCTGTACAAAATCATTTCCAAAATCCTGGTGACTCGGCTCAAACCTTTTTTTATCTGAAATAGTCTCTCCCAATCAATCTGCCTTTGTCGCAGAAAGACTGATATCAGATAACATTTTAATTGCTCATGAAGCTATCCATGGTTTGAGGACTCACGGATATATCTCAAAGGAGTTTATGGCGGTGAAAACCGATATGTCAAAAGCGTACGACAGAGTTGAATGGTCTTATCTCCAAGCTTTGCTTTTGGCTCTAGGATTTCACCAGAAATGGGTTCACTGGATTATGTTTTGTGTATCTTTAGTCACATATACAGTCTTGATTAACGGGCAACCGTATGGTTTGATTATTCCTGAGAGGGGAATAAGGCAAGGTGACCCTTTGTCACCTTTCCTTTTTGTGTTGTGTACAGAAGGTTTAACATATCTTCTCAACTGTGCTGAACGATATGGTCTAATCAATGGTATTCAATTTTCTCCTGATGGTCCTGCTATTCATCATTTGTTATTCGCATATGACAGTCTGTTTATGATCAAAGCTGAAGAAGAGCAGTGTGCGACCATTCAAAATATTATCTCTCTTTATGGCAGCGTTACAGGTCAGATCATTAACTTGGAAAAATATTCCATCACCTTTGGAGCTAACGTGGATCTGGTTGTGAGGAAGAAAATTCAAGACAGGATGAGAATATTCAACGAAAGAGGTGCTGATACCTACTTAGGTCTTCCTGAATGTTTTAGCGGTTCGAAAGTGGAAATGCTTTCTTACATCTAAGACAAAATGAAAGCTAGAATGTCAAGCTGGTATACAAAGATCCTATCCCAAGGTGGAAAAGAAGTGTTATTGAAATCAGTTGCTATGGCGATGCCGGTTTACTCCATGACCTGTTTTAAATTACCTAAATATACTTGTGAAAAGTTATCCTCGGCGATGGCTGATTTCTGGTGGGACACTGTCGAGAATAAAATAAAAATGCACTGGATAGGTTGGGATAAACTGTGCATTCCAAAAAAAACAAGGAGGGCTAGGTTTTAAAGACATTCAAATCTTCAATCAAGCTCTCTTGGTAAACAAGCTTGGAGAATTTTACAAGATAAGGATTGTCTCTTTGCCTTGTTTATGAAGAGCCGTTATTTTGGATCTTGTTCATTCCTTCAAGCAGATTTAGGATCTAGACCTTCTTTTGCTTGGAGAAGCATTCTTCATGGAAGAAATCTCTTGGAAAAAGGTCTTAGACAAATGGTTGGTAACGGAGCTTCTCTGAATGTTTGGACTTCTCAATGGCTTTGTGACGGTGTTATGAGAGCTCCCTTTATGAAGAATATTCTTTAATCTAGATTTGAAAGTTGCAGATCTCATTGATCCGATCTCCAAAAGTTGGGACAGGGATAAACTCACAGAACATTTTTTCCAGAGAGATGTGGATCTGATTTTAAAAATTAATCATGTGGTTTCTTCCTTGGATTTCTTCTGCTGGGAGTAGGCGTGGGCATTCGGGTATCCGTTCGGGTTCGGGTCGGTTTTTTCGGGTATCGGGTCGTTCGGGTATAGGGTTGAAGGACCCATTTGGGTATTTATAAAATTCGGTTCGGGTTCGGTTCGGTTATTTTCGGGTTCGGGTCGATTCCGAGTACCCGAAATATAGGAAAAAACTAAAAAAATGCTAAATTTGAATAAAATTTGGTTAAATTTTAACAAATATAACTAAGAATTTTTATATTTTTTTTATTATTTTAGATATTTCGGTTATTTCGGTCTAACAATAATTGATATCTTCGGGTTTTATAATTATAATTTTGGGTAATTGGGTTATATCAAATCTAAATATAATTAATATTTTGGGTATATAATTATATTTCGGATATTTCGGGTACCCATTCGGTTCTCAGTTTGGTTCGGGTTCGGTTTCGATTCTTTGGGTATAGGAGTCTAGGATCCGTTCGGGTATTTTGTCGGTTTCGGGTTCGGTTCGGTTCCTTTTTTTTCGAGTCGGGTTCGGTTCGGTTCTTCGGTTCCGGATATTTTGCCCAGCCCTAGCTGGGAGCATACCAAGAGTGGTGAATATTCTGTCAGATCAGGTTATTGCTATGCTTCTCAAAGTGAACCGTCGGAAGCTCTTAAGGAGGCTCTTATGCAACCGTCCTTAATTGCAATCAAAGACCATATTTGGGCTCTTAATACAGCCATTAAGATCAAAAACTTTCTTTGGAAAGCAATCAGTGGTGTTATTCCTGTAGCTGACAAGATTGCATCTAGGGGAATGCAAGTAGATTCAAGATGTCAAAGATGTGGCCTTGAAGGAGAATCCACCAACCATGTTTTGTTCACGTGTACAATAGCGAGACAGGTTTTGGCTTCTTCAAATATTCCTTCTCCAGAAAATGGCTTTGAATCGACGTCTATTTACCAGAATATGTATTACCTAATGCTGGTGGGGAAAAATACTTCGGTGCCGTTGGAAATAAGAAGATCGATCCCTTGGGTTTTATGGATGCTATGGAAGAATCGCAACAACTTCATTTTTGAAGGAATAAGCTTCCTAGTTATCGACACTATGGGAAAGATTAGAGAAGATGTGAATCAATGGTTTCATGCTCAAGAATTGGATGAAAAGGAAGCAAGGAACAAACAATTGGCTGCAATTCATAATCCAAAGGTATGGTCTCCTCCTTTTCGCCCTTGGTTGAAATGTAACATTGGCTCTTCTTGGGATAAAAAGAAAGGCATTGGAGGAGCGGCTTGGGTACTTAGGAACTCGGTTGGGACAATTCTATTGCATAGTAGAAGATCATTAAGTTCTATTTTTAGTCACATTGAGGCAAGTTTTAAAAGTTGGTTCTGGGCTATAGAAAGTTTGAATAGCTTAGGTATATCTAAAACTATTCTTGCTTCGGAAGATTCAGACCTGTTAGGAGCGGTTAATCGTCCATCTGCCTAGCCATCCTTCAAATTTTACTTATCTAAGATTTTAGAAGGTTTGAATCGTTTTTTGGATTGGAAGCTTATGCTTGAGGAAAGACAAACAAATCAAGGAGCCTTCCTCATTGCTAGAAGTGTGACAAAAGAGGATCGTCGTCAATCATATATAGCCTTGGATTACCCTCAATGGTTAGAAGAGATTTTTGTATCTGAAAGTAGTATTGCCTTGTTGTAATACTCTTGTTTTTTGTGAGCGGTTGATTTCTCCTGATCCTTGTTTTGTTTAGAATGTTTTTAAACAATCAGTTTATAAATATAAGTACCATTGAGTGAAAAAAAAAAAAGAGACTGAAATTTCCAAATAACACACATGATCATATCAATGTTGAGATAACGGATGATTCAACTCAGGTTACTTTATACGTCATGTGTGAAATTTCCAAATAACACACATGATCATATATAATATATTTAATTACCTCCTGTTTCTCAACCAATTAACACCCAAGATTATTTTAACTTAACTGAGAGCCGACTCTAACACACTTGCATAGTTCGTTGGGACTCGCATCAAAAGACCAGTCATTTGAATCAGACCGGACCCATCGTCTACGTAACAACAAGACTGTTTCTAGTTCTTTCATTCTACCGTCGAAGAAATAAAATCTATTTTTCCAAAACATGATATACCAAAAATGATCATGTTTATAGAAAAATGTATCATTACAAGTCATGCCATTAGATATTAGAATAATAATAATAATAATAATAATGAATCTCTTGGAAGACCGGCCAAAAGAAAAACCAAAAATGACTACATAGTTATATCAGCTAAATAACAAAATGGTTGAATCACCAAAAATGATCATGTTTATAAAAAAAAATGTATCATTACAAGTCATGTCATTAGAGATTAAAATTCCCAAAAAAAGAAGAAGACATGATACGTATTTCAACTAAATGCAAATCTACCAAAATCTGATTTTCGTCAATACAAAGCAAAAACCTACAAAACTTTTAATTATAAAAAACAGTACAAGAGGAAACTTCCGGGAAGTTGCATGCGTGGACCCAACTTAAATCATAGACTCGCTACCTATTTAAACAGAATCTGTGAACAGTGTCGGTGAACAGTGTCGGTGAACAGTGCAAGGCATGTCGTGAACAGTGCCCGTGAACATTGCAGGGCATGTCGTGAACAGTGCCCGTGAACAGTGCAAGTCATGTCGTGAACAGTGAATCTTCGTGCGGCGTCAATGTCAGCTCGGGGTGCGAGCTCGGGATGGGAGCTCGGGGTGCGAGCTCGGGGTGGAAGCTCGGGGCGCGGGCTCGGGATGGAAGCTCGGGGTGCGAGCTCGGGATAGAAGCTCGGGGTGCGAGCTCGGGATAGAAGCTCGGGGTGCAAGCTCGGTGCCGTCCTTGGTCGAACGCCGACTTCTGGCTGATTTCGACCAGGCAGGACTTATTTGCTGAGATGAGCCTAGCTAATTGGGGGTGCTAAACCCACCTCCAACAATAGGCCCTCCCCCAGTTCGGTGTCATGAGGTGTAGCGAATGCATCGAAGTTGATCCTTGTTAGCTCGGCGCATCTCAGGTCGGTCTCCAAGATCTTAGGATTGACTGCTGGGTCTCGTTAGGCGGGAGCGATGGATGGATGTGTGTGAATTGCTAGACCGCGAAGTTAGCGAGCTGCGTGGTCAGTGAGCCGCGGGTTGTGCAGTCAGAAGACTGATCGTGAGTTTGGCGAGTAGGAGATCGGCGAGCTGTGGTCGTTAGTTAGGCGGAGCTGCGGGATCGGCGAGCTGTGACTACGCGATGAGCATGCTGCGACCGAGCTGCCTAACTGTTAGACCGACGAGCTGCGACTCCGAACTGCCTCACTGTCAGATCGACGAGCTACGACCTGCAAAAGATGGCTAAAGATACGAGATTGCGCTTGAGGCTGAGCTCGGCGTTTGTTAGTTAGGCGCGAGGCCGGCGAGATGTGATTCCGAGTCGTTTAATTTCTAAAATCGGTTAGTTACTTAGCGTACCACAAGGTCAGCGAGTCGCACGGTCGGAGAACTGCGATCATGAGCTTGGCGAGTGGGAGGTCGGCGAGCTGTTGAGGTCGTTAGTTAGGCGGAGCTGTTGAGGTCGGCGAACTGCGACTGCGCGATGAGCGAGCTGCGACCGAGCTACCTAACTGTTAGACCGACGAGCTGCGACCCCGAACTGCCTCACTGTCAGATCGACGAACTACGACCACGCACTGCTTTTCTTGGAGTTCGGCTTAGAGAAACGGATCTTGTGATTAAATCTAACTAGAAAATATAAGTTCGAATAATGAATCGAATTCTTTAATAGGAGATACCAGATTTTAGAAAGTTCGGTAGACGAATTGTGATATTGGTATCGGTTGGCGAATCAATTGAACTCCGTCTCGCTTGGTTTTTGGATTAAACCAACCAATTTCCTTCTTTCTTCTACGTTTTCTTCCTAATGGGCTTTAGGCCCATTACCCTTTTGTTTTGTGCCATTACCTATTGGGCCAAATATGTGCTCTAGCCCAATTTTGGAAACTGACTTCCTCTTTCGCGTCGCGTAGGTCGGTGATGGCGGAGAAAAGCGGCGGCGGCCATGGCGGAGCTCCGGGAAGCTTGAGCGACGGCGGATATCCGACGTGTGATGACGAGTGATGTCGAGATCAGAGCAAGGGAATAGATCCGAGATGGTGGTCGGCGAAGGATGTCGCGGACGGAGGTGGCTTGATGGCGGCGAAGGCTGAGCTTGACGAGCTCGTATTAAATCTGCGAGCTGATTGGTTGTCGAGGCTGGTGACGGTGAGTCGGCGGATTCGTGATTTGAGTCTCTATTGAACGGTCCTTGTGACGAAGAAGTTGAGCAGCGAACGTGGGCTGCGAAGCCGGAGAATGGATATAGAGGAGAAGGTGTGGGCTTCGGCGCCGAAGGTGGAGACGACTCTGGTCGGAGATGCGGTGTTGCAGCGGAAGATGCAGGTCTTCGCCGGTGGTTCGCTGGATTTGAGTAGATCGGATCTGCTCGGATTCACCGCCAAGAGATGGTCGTGAGGAAGGAGGAGATTGGGCTTCGATTTATGCATCGCGTAGGGTCTGAATCTGGACCATCGTCGGCTTGATTTGTTGCAGGTGCGGCGATGGTGACGGAGCTCCGGAAATTTCGAACGGTGAGGAGTGGCGTCGAGCCATTTTTTTTTTTTTTTTTTTTTTTTTTTTTTTTTTTTAAGGTCGGTGAGTCCCGGTCCAGATCTCTCCAAGTGAAGATGCGTGAGGGGATATATATAGCAAGAACCGTGTAGATGGCTTTCCGCGATTCGGGGATGTCGTGACGTTGACAAGACAGGTCGTGAACAGTGCAAGGTATGTCGTGAACAGTGCCCGTGAACAGTGTCGGTGAACAGTGCCCGTGAACAGTGCAGGGCATGTCGTGAACAGTGCAAGTCATGTCGTGAACAGTGCATCTTCGTGCGGCGTCAATGTCAGCTCGGGGTGCGAGCTCGGGATGGGAGCTCGGGGTGCGAGCTCGGGATGGAAGCTCGGGGCGCGGGCTCGGGATGGAAGCTCGGGGTGCGAGCTCGGGATAGAAGCTCGGGGTGCGAGCTCGGGATAGAAGCTCGGGGTGCAAGTTCGGTGCCGTCCTTGGTCGAACGCCGACTTCTGGCTGATTTCGACCAGGCAGGACTTATTTGCTGAGATGAACCTAGCTAATTGGGTGTGCTAAACCCACATCCAACAGTACTAAGCTCACTGTCTTATTTCTCGCCATTCCTCTCGCCATCATCGCCAATTCTTACCACTACGGTCGCGTAAGCTCTCTCTGTCTCTCTCATATTTGGTGAATGTTGCTAGATAAATTAGGCAATTCTTGTTCAGTATCCCAAAATGTTTAGTTGAAGGAAATAAGAATTTTCCCAACCAATTTTAAGGATTATTTATTTATTTGATTTATTTAAGACATAGTTTTTATAAAGCTTTTAGAATTAATTTCACCACTGTAGTTGTTATTCTATTGCGTTAAAGCAAACTTCAAATGGAGCTAGATACATGTGTTTAAGGTTTCAAGATATATGTTCTTGCATTGTGGTTTCGAGACTCTTTTTTTCGATAACATTTTTTATGTTTTTGTTCCAGATTTTGTTCAAACTAGATTAGTTTTGTCGATGTAAAGCACTTTTTTTCTTTAGCTTATTTATCTTATTTCATCTATGTAATTTCGTCCGCTATAGGTCAATAAAATTTCAAAAATTATAGAAAAAAAATAAAATACATCTGTTGAGGAGTAATTAATGATCTCTCTCGGGAAAACGTTATCTACGCTCTATGTTGTAATATCTCTACTTTTGTCTAAATCCCCGTGATTAATTTTATGGTTACATAATAATTTGTATTACGTAATTATGCGTTACCTATATTTAGTGCGTAGCGTCAGAAAAAGGATAAAGACAAACTAAAATATTTTTCTTTTGTAAAAATGTGTGTGACAGCCGTTTATATTTGGACTGAGCTTGACACCTCTAGCTGAGCGACTTAGCTTTTTGACAGAGTAAGTACTTATCGTCCCACAAAATCTATTTATAAAAATCATTTATTATATATTTCGTATTACTGTCTAAGAAATCATTTATTATATATTAAAATTGGTGAAAATCACTAGAATATGAAAATCATTTATATATTCTTTTGAAATTTCAAAACGATTTTAAAAAGCCAATGTTTCAGTTTCTTTGACTAAGAAAACTATAATTTAAAATAATAATAATAATAATGTAGTTGGTTCCAAAAAAAGAAGATTAGAATAGACATGATCGTCCTATCCATTTACTCGTGCAGGCAACTAGCTTTCTACACGGGTCCAACAGGTAACAGTGTTTCATACTAACAGCATCTCCAATGGGGGTTCTTAGAGGAGAGGTTCTTAAAATTTTATAATGACAAATAATGATAAATATTAGAGAGGTTCTTAACTTTGAAAAAAAAGGTTCTTAAAGTTCTTATTTAAGAACTTTTTTTGGGGTTCTTAGAAAGAGGTTCTTAAAATTTATAATTAAAATATTGGTAAGAACCCCATGAGGGGTTCTACCATTGGAGATGGTCTAATAAATTACTCTCCGAATCAATCATGTTTAAATGTAATCAACAACGTCGCTTATTATATCATGTTTCTATGTGTTTGTTTACTTGGCAGTGGGCGGTTTGTTGAACGCAATTTGTGGAAACGCGACGGAGCTGATAATCGCGATACTAGCTTTGGCTAATAACAAAGTGGCGGTGGTGAAATACTCTCTATTGGGTTCAATTCTCTCTAACCTTCTCTTGGTTCTCGGCTCCTCCCTCTTCTGTGGTGGTATCGCTAATATCCGCCGCGAGCAGCGGTTCGACCGGGTATATATATGCCCTCCCTTTTGTACACTCCGGTTTAATTCTTATGGTAATTTTACATAACCAAACCGAAAAAACATGAATACAATTGCATTCGGAACTGAACTGAACCAATACCGAATTATAATTATATATGTATACTGTATATTAAGAATACATTTGAAATGCAATAAAAAGTAAAAACACATAATTTTTTTTTTATTATTATTTTTTACTCACAGCCAAATTGAATCCAAGCGAAATTATCAAAATACCATATATTTTCGGTTTTACTTGATAATTGAAATCAAACGTTTGGTATGTAATCGAAGCCAAAACCCTTGGATGAATTCAGGTTGAACCGGATAAAAATAATTCTCCACGGTTATCAAAAAGCTGGTAGGATTTTTTTAATGTTATGCTTTTCTCATTGTTACAGAAACAAGCCGATGTGAACTTCTTCTTGCTGCTTGTGGGTTTGCTGTGTCATTTGCTGCCATTGTTGTTAAAATATGCAACAACTGGAGAAGCATCAACCTCTCAGATTGACAAAATGCCGCTTAGTCTGTCGCGGACAAGCAGCATCGTTATGCTTATCGCTTACATTCCTTATCTCATCTTCCAGCTCTGGACTCACCGCCAATTGTTTGAAGCACAAGAGGTAACTAAAAGTTATATGTTTATAGTTTGGTCGATAAGTAGAATGTGATTAAATGAGGTAACTATATATTTTATTTTCAAATGGGATTCAGGACGATGATGATGATGCGTATGATGATGAGGTGACTGTTGAAGAAACTCCGGTGATAGGATTTTGGAGTGGATTTGCTTGGCTCGTTGGGATGACACTCTTCATTGCATTGCTATCAGACTATGTTGTGGCCACGATCGAAGTAATTAATTAAGTCGATGTTGATCCCACGGATCACTAAGTGTGTTTAAAGAATGATTAGGAGACGGGAGGTGAGATTTTCGTTAATAGAGCAATTTAACCACAATTAAGACAGGTCGGGAGAAATATGAGTAGGCCGGGGGCCGTGTTTTGTTTTATTGATGAAAGAGAAGCAAACGCTTTTGAATTACGAACTGGTTCCGAAGGACGTCCAGTTCGGCGTTCTAAAGTGTTGTCTCGTTACAAAGATAAAGAGGTCGGGTGACTTGTGGTAGGTGAGAGAGTAAAAATCCGAGTCCCTCTCATTAATGACATATGAGGGGTATATATAGTCGGGGTCGGCTTCCTGCTCCCCGGGATCTCGGGCCACGTGTCGTCTACGGCCTCTTTTGCGGGTAAGGTGGCCTAGGAGGCGTGTCCCGGCTTTCGAGGAGAGAGGTCATGATGAGCTCGGCGTGGCGTGTTGCAGAGCAATGCACTGTTTCACCAACTCTGCTCCACCTGCTCCCTCCTGCCCTTGTCAGCTCTGCAGGGTTGGTGGGACGTCGGGTCGAAGGCACGTCCCTACGCGGGTAGGGTACTGCCTTACCAACTCCCACGCGCCTACTCTTCTGACACTTCCTGCTCTGGCGGGGCATCAGCGCGGGCCCGGGGTACGTTGCTTTCAGGTCGGCTACCGAGCTGAAGAGTGGTCTTGCAGGTCGGTGATATTAAGTCCGGTGACCGCACCGAAGAACGGCCTTTCCTAAGATGGGCCTAACTAATTGGGGGTGCTAGGCCCACCTCCAACAATAGGCCCTCCCCCAGTTCGGTGTCGCGAGGCGAAGTGAGCGTGCCGAAGTTGATCTAATGTTAGTTCGGCGCATCTTAGGACGGTTTTTCCGTGCTCAACTGTGTTTGCTTTTTCCGAAAAATCCGCAGAAGGTTGGCGCGTATCCGCCACGCGGGGAATCGAAAGGTTGCCTCGTTTTTCGCGCGAGATGCCCACGCGCGGCGTGTGACAGACGCTTCGTGGGCATCGAGGCACCCCCTGCTTTTTGGCGTGGGAGATCGAGGAGTCGTCATCATTAGGTTTTTTGGGCAGCCGTGCTTCTTTTGACACGCGTCCAGGCGTCGCTTCACTGTCCCCCTTCCTCTATTTAAACATTCTTCCTCCTACTGTTAAAACCTTCTGCGCATACTCTTAAGGTAACCTCCTTTCTCCGATTTCCTCATTCTCTTCCTACTTTCTTCCTGTCTTTTCGATTTCCTCCTCTCCGTGTAATGGCTCCGATGTTAGACGGTATCAGAGTTGAGTCGAGCGAAGAATCGGCGTCCCGTGGTGGCGGTAACGATTCTCCGAATTCCTCCTCCGGTGATTCCGAACATGCCTCTTCTCCGCGACGAGGGGCAGACAGTGGGGAACAGTTGGCCCCCTCGACTTCGGGGGCCGCCCCGTTGCTCCCGGGGACCCATCTCCGGCCGAAGACGGTGGTTAGATCCTCTGGCGGTCGCGGTGTTGGCCAAGCTGAGGGTAGAACCGGGCATCTGGGCGACCGTGGTGGTCGTCAGGGCGGCCGTGGAGGCGGAGCTCGAGTGGCCAGGGTGAGGTCCCCCCTTGTCCCCTACGAGCAGGGAGGGTCACCGACCTGGAGCACAGCGGAGTCGGTGACCCTCCTGGGGAATCTGTGTGGTTTTTCCGCCGGCGTTGAGCTCAGGGTACCCAGGGCGGAGGAGCGCCCGTGGACTCCTCGGCCGGGCTTCGTCTGCTTGTACGAGTCGTTCTTCCAGAAGTGCGGCTTGCGCCTTCCTCTCCCCGAGCTGTTCGTCCAGTATTGCCGGGCGCGGGGCTTGGCCTTCTCGCAGGTCTGCCCGTCCACGGTCCAGGGGATGATCGTGCTGCTGACCTTGGGGCACGAATGCGACATGGAGGTGACGTTGCCTATGTTCGAGGCGTTCACCCAGCAGAAGGCAAACCCCGGGATTCCTGGGACCTTCTATGCCGCTTTCAAGCCCGCGGCGAACGTTCTGGAGGCACCCAGCTCGGGGTCTAGGGCGAGCAAGCTGTCGAAGGTCGAGGACTGGTCTCGCAGCTACTTCTACGTCCGGGCTACCGCCGTGGCTGGGCTCGATCCGTTGGCGAGATACACCCGGGATTGGAATTTTTCCCCGGGTAGGGATTTGCAGGTCGAGCTGACTTCTCCTCTTTGGTTGTCTGACTGATGATTTTTTTTTTTTTTTTTGTCTTGCTCTTCAGGCCCTCACTCCTCCAGATTCAAGCTACCGGACTACACAGGTCTACTTGCCGTGCTCAGGACAGTGCGTCGGAGAGAGTGGAAGTCCTTCACCGCTGCGAGAATCGAAGCTGCAATAACCGGAGGTGGTTTTTTTTTTTTTTTTTTTTTTTTTTTTTTTTTTTTTTGCCGAACTAACGGTTCTTCCTTCGCAGGTAGAGCAAGGTTTGCCAATCCGCAGTACGCGGACTCGTTGGTTGCACCGCCGCCGCTGATACCCGAGGTGCCGGTCAGGCGAGACCCGGCACCACGGGTTGCGGGGGATTCCTCCGCGGCGACTCCCTTGAAGAGGAGGGAAGACCGGGCTGCTGGTAGGGAGACCGGCAGAAAGAAGAGGAGGACGGGAGAGTCCTCTTCCGGAGGTCATCCGGCCTACACTGCCCGGGCCGGAGCCCGAGGTGCCTGTGGCCGTCGTGCCGGCAGGGGGGGTCGATGAGACCCGGGCCCAAGGGGGCGATGGTGTCGGCGAGACGATCGTCGTCGTGGAGGATCCTGCTGCTGTGCAGGAGGCCGAGGGTCGCAGCGTCGAAGTGGGCGGCGCCTCGGGAGGTTCCGACGATGGGCCTCGGGACTACAGCTTCTCCTTTACCCACGAGGATGGAAGCAGCCAGGTCATCGTCGATCCGGACGAGTGCGCCGAGCTGGCGCAGGCCATGATGTTCGGGCATAGTCCGTACTTTGTCCCGCTGGAGATGGCGGAGGCCGATACCTTCCGCCAGGTGGCGCGATCCGCAGCGCGGGTAAGCCTTTGTTCTGATCTAACTGCTTTTAGCTGGACTTGTTGTGCGTCTTTGCTAACGACTTGTTTAATGCAGACGATGGCCCTTAGTGCCTTTCTGGCGGAGGCCTTTGAGAAGAGGCTCGCCGAGCAGGCCGCCTCGATTAACTTCCTCCAGGGGTGCCGGGAGTCCAGCTCGCAGATCCAGTCTACCCGTCTCCACGGGCTCGAGAAGGAGCTGAGAGATGAGAAGGCCCGATCTGCGGCGTTGGAAGAGGAGGCGGTGGGGTTAAGAGCCCGGGCGGTCGAGGTGGCCAGTCTGCAGTCTGCACTAGAGGCCGAAAGGGACCGTGCTGCAGCTGGGTGGGATCGGGCGTCGGGGCTCGAGGAGGAGAACGGGCTCCTGAAGGGGGAGCGGGAGACACTCCGCTCCAGGGTGAAGGGGCTGGAATCCGCCATAGGCCGGGCCAAGGTGGCCGTGGCTGCGGAGAGCGATCGGGTGTCAGCCCGGTGGGACGCGCGGAACCGGAAGTGGTCCGCGAAGATGGAGAAGATCCGCGCCCACCTGGACGGGCGCCGCCGGGCCTTAGAGCCTCACTTTCTGTACAGCCAGGTGACCGGCGTAAAGGCCTGCCTCAAGAGGATGGAAGCAGAGGACGGGGTGTCGGTACCGTTCTACCGGTATCAGAAGCTGGACGAGTACGAGGCGGCATTCGGTGCCGTACTGGACGGGATGGACTTTCCGGATTTGACCCCGGAGGATCTGGAAATCCCTCTGGACCGTGCTCACGGCGTTCTGCTTGAGCACATTATACCCGTCGCTCCCTCTAGCACCCCCGTGGTGGATCTGACCCTGGAGGCTCCGCCGGCTGCTGAGGACGTTCTTGCGGTCGCTGAGACCGTCCAAGCAGATCCCTCGATCCCGTCTGCTGACGAGGGAATCCCCGAAGCTGCTGGGATTGTGCAAGCAGATCCCTCGGTCCTGTCTGCCGTTGAGGCCGGTACGGACGCGCCGTCCGGTGAGACCGGAACCGACGTGCCACCCGGTGGAGCCGTGATTGGGGAAGAGGGGGCTGGGCAGCCCTTCCTTGGTGAGTACGGGACCAACGCGAGGATGGTGGCCCCGGCTGATTTAGATGGTACCCGTGCTGACGGGAGTGAAGACCGACCGGCCGATGCGGCCTTGTAAAAACTTTTTCCTTTTTGTTTTCTTCTTTTTGTAGAGACTGGGCCGTATGCCGTTTTTTTTTGTAAGGACTGGGCCGTAGGCCGTTTATGTAATGACTAGGCCGTGGGCCCTTTTAATGATGACAAGGCCGTTGGCCCTTTCTTTCTTCTTTGTAAGTGCCGTTTCGAGGCTGTTGTAATGACTAGGCCGTGGGCCCTTTTTAATAATATCGAGGCCGTTGGCCCTCTTTTTTTTTTTTTGTATAAGTGCCATTTCGAGGCTTTTTTGATTGGTAGAGTAGGTCGTAGACCGTACTCTGTCAAGTAAGCAGGTCGTGGACCGTGCTCTTGTATTTGGTGCGAGGTAATCTCGGCTTAAGGCACTTATTGCTTGTGTACCTTGTTTTTTTGGTGCGGGTAGCGAGCCCGGCTTTAGAGACACTTAATGCTTGTGTGTCTAGTAGAGGTGCGGGCCCTGGGGCCCGGCTTTGGCACTTATAACTTGTGTGCCTGGGAGAGCGAGCACCGGAGCTCGGTCCCCTTTTTTTTGTAGTGCGAGCATTTGGAGCCCGGCTTCCTTTTTTTTTTTTTTTTTTTTTGTAGTGCGAGCGTTTGGAGCTCGGCTTGTTTTTTTTTTTTTTGTAGTGCGAGCGTTTGGAGCTCGGCTTCTTTCTCTTTTTTTTTTGTAGTGCGAGCATTTGGAGCCCGGCTTCGTTTTTTTTTTTTTTGTAGTGCGAGCGTTTGGAGCCCGGTTTTTTTTGTAGTGCGAGCGTTTGGAGCTCGGCTTGTGTTTTTTTTTTTTGTAGTGCGAGCGTTTGGAGCTCGGTTTTTTTTTGTAGTGCGAGCGTTTGGAGCTCGGCTTGTGTTTTTTTTTTTTTTTTTTTGTAGTGCGAGCGTTTGGGGTTGGGTTTTTTTTTTTTTTTTTTTTTTTTTTTTGGAGCTCGGGAGCGTCTTCCTTTGTAAAAAAGGTTTTATTAGGTTGATAGCTGAGCCCTGGTTAGGGGTTGCCTACGTACCCTTTAGTATAAGGGATCAAGCCAGTCGTAGTTCGATTGTTTACAAAAGCGGAGAGCGGAATGGAGGCCGGGGGCTTAATAGTAGAAGCGCTTGAGGTTGATCGAGTTCCATGAGCGCGGGATGGCGTCGCCGTTCATCGTGACTAGCTTGTAGACGCCGGGTTTTACGACCTTGGAGATAAGGTAGGGGCCCTCCCAATTGGCACCGAGCTTGCCTGCGTTTAGCTCGGCGGTGTTTTCGAAGACCTTGCGGAGGACCAGGTCGCCCTCGGCGAAGAACCGGCCTTGAACCTTCTTGTTGTAATATTTGGAGGCGAGCTGCTGGTAGTTCTGGATTCGGAGTAGGGAATGGTCCCGCTGCTCTTCTAGGAAATCCAGCTCGCTGAGTAGGATGGCGTTGTTCAGTGCGGGTTGCTGGGTGAGCATAGCGCGGCGAGGAGTGGGGAGCCCGACTTCGGATGGGGCCATTGCTTCCATGCCGTGGGAGAGGTTGAACGGTGTTCGGCCAGTCGATGTCTTTGGTGTTGTGCGGTGGGACCAGAGGACTCCATCGAGCTCGTCGGCCCAGGACCCTTTCTTGTTATCTAGTCGCTTTTTCAGGCCGTCGAGGATGGTCTTGTTGGTGGCCTCGGCTTGTCCGTTCCCCTGGGGGTACCTCGGAGTGGACTTACTTAGTCTGATTTTCCACTTCGCGCAGAAGTCTTCGAAGAGGGCCGATGTGAACTGGGCACCGTTGTCGGTGACGATCTCGTACGGGAGCCCGTGCCGGCAGATGATGAACTTCCAAACGAACTTTCGGACGTCCTCTGCCTTGATCTTGGCGTATGATTCGGCCTCGACCCATTTGGTGAAGTAGTCGGTCATGACTAAGAGGAAGCGCTTTTGGCGAGATCGGGGAAGGGGCCCGACTATGTCCATGGCCCATCGCATGAAGGGGTAGGGTGCCACCGCAGTGGCGAGGAGCTCGGTTGGACAGTGAATGAGGGGACCGTGGCGCTGGCACTTCTCGCACCGGGCTGCGAATTTTTTGCAGTCTTGGAGCATTGTCGGCCAGTAGTGGCCTTGGTTCCGTATTCTCAGGGCGAGAGCCCGGCCACCGGAATGGTTTCCGTCGGCGCCTTCGTGCATTTCCTTCATCACGTCGATGGTTTCCTGCCCGTGGAGGCAGGCGAGCAGGGTTCCCGAAGCGCTCCATCGGAACAGATTGCCGTCCAGCATCGTATATTGGGAACACTTCTTTCTTAGCCGCCGGGCGGCCCATCGGTCTGGGGGGTGAATGCCGTCTGCGATGTATAGCAGTAGGTCGACTCGCCAGTCTGGCAGTTCGGGCTCGACCGGGGGTGGTGGTAGAACTTCGGGAGGTGGTGCTCCTTCGTCCGCGGCCTGGGGGTTGATCAAGTAGGCCCCCTTTGGCAGCTCGATGCTGGGGAAATCGATGATATCGACCGGGATCACTCGTCGTTGGCCCGGGGCCGAGGTGGATCCTAGCGCGGCGAGGGCATCTGCGGAAGTGTTATCGCCTCGGGGGATCTTTGTCAGGGTGAACTCGGCAAAGTCTGCGGCCAAGCCTTGGGTCACCGTGAGGTAGGCATCCATGCGATCGTTCTTGGTCTCGTACTCCCCGCTGAACTGATTGGCGACGAGCTAGGAGTCGCAGTAAGCCCGGATTTTCTTCGCGCCGACCTCCTTTGCTAGGCGCAGGCCGGCGATCAGAGCTTCGTATTCTGCCTCGTTGTTTGATGCCGGGAAGGCCAGGCGGAAAGACTGCTCGAGGATCTCCTTGGTTGGGGTTTCGAGGCGTATGCCAACGCCGGACCCGTGCTTGGAAGCCGATCCGTCGACATGCAGAGTCCACACCTCGCTGACTGCCAGCTCGGGTGCCAACTCGACTAGGAAATCGGCCAGGGCCTGAGATTTGATCGCGGTCCGACCTCGGTACTCGATTTCATACTCGCTCAGCTCAACGGCCCACTTCATTATCCGGCCCGATCGGCTCGGGCTGTGGAGGATGGTTCTGAGGGGGTAGGTGCTTAGGACGGCAATCGCATGGGATTGAAAGTAAGGCCGGAGCTTTCTAGCTGCGACGACCACTGCCAAGGCGAGCTTCTCCAGAGTCGGGTACCTGCTCTCCGCGTCGTCAAGGGATTTGCTGATGTAGGAGATGGGTTTTTGGTCACCCCGGTCTTCCCGCACTAGCACGCCGCTGACTGCTGACGTGGAGATGGCGACGTAGAGGTAGAGGATTTCGCCTTCTTCTGGCTTGGACAGGACGGGGGGAGTGGATATGTACTCCTTCAGCTGTCGGAGGGCGTCCTCGCATTTGTCGTCCCACTCAAACCGCTTGTTAGCCCGGAGCAGTTGGTAGAACGGGAGACACTTGTCGGTAGAGCGGGAGATGAATCGATTTAGTGCGGCGATTCTCCCGGTGAGTCGTTGTACTTGACGCGTGCTCTCCGGGGATTTGAGCTCGATGATAGCTCGGATCTGCTTGGGGTCGGCCTCGATCCCGCGCTGGGTGATGATGTACCCGAGGAATTCGCCCGATGTGACGCCGAAGGAACACTTGGCCGGGTTCAGCTTCATGTTGTATTCATTCAGCGTTCGGAAGCAGGACCGGAGGTGAGTGACGTGGTCGGTTGCCACCAGAGACTTCACCAGCATGTCATCTATGTATACCTCCATAGTGCGGCCTATTTGGTCGGCGAACATCCGGTTGACGAGCCGTTGGTAGGTGGCCCCGGCGTTTTTTAGTCCGAAGGGCATTACCTTGTAGCAGTAAATGCCTCGGTCCGTGATGAACGCGGTCTTCTCCTGATCATCGGGGTGCATGGGGATTTGGTTATACCCCGAGAAGGCATCCATGAAGAAGAGTAGCTCGTTTCCTGCGGTGGCTTCGACGACCTGGTCGATTCGGGGGAGGGGGAAGCTGTCCTTAGGGCATGCCTTATTGAGGTCGGTGAAATCCACGCAGACCCTCCATTTTCCGCTCTTCTTCTTGACTACCACTGGGTTGGCTAACCAGTCCGGGTATCTCACCTCGGTGATCGAGCCGGCCGCGGTGAGCCTCTCTACCTCATCATTGACCGCTTGGGCGCGCTCCGGGCCAAGCTTCCGCCGCTTCTGCTTGACCGGCCTGCAGGTTGGATCCACGTTGAGCTCGTGGCTGCACGTGTTCGGGTCAATGCCGGGAATGTCGCCAGTTGACCAGGCGAAGGTGGAGACGTTCTGCCCTAGGAACTCGACCAGCTCTTGCTTGATGCTCTCGTCGAGGTCGGTGCCGATGCCGACGCAGCGGGCGGGGTCGCGTGGGTCGATGTTGACCTGGGTGACAAGGTCCCGCCCGGGGAGGTCCTGGGCGCCGAGCTCGCCGGGCTGAAGCGCATTGATGGCCAAGCAGGCCGGCGCGGCGCGGCGCAGCTTGTGCTCGATGGCGAAGCAGGCGCGGGAGACCCTCTGGTTACTCCTAAGAGTGAATGTGCCGGCCTGGTTGGGGAACTTGAGGCACTGATGGTACGTCGACGTGACCGCCTTCATCGAGTGCAGCCAGGGGGTTCCAAGGATGATGTTGTAGATCGGGGTGGTGTCGAATACCACGAACTTGACGATTTTCGTCACCCGACCTACGTAGACCGGCAATTCGATGGTGCCGATTCCGTTGACGGTGTCCCCGGCGAAGCCGGTTAGCGGGATGGAGTGCGGCTTGATCTCGACCCCGTTTAGGTTCATCCTGGCGAGGGTATCCTTGAAGATGAGGTCGACCGAGCTGCCCGTATCGACGAGGACTCGGTTAACGTCGCAGTCGGCTACGCGGACTTGTACGACGAGGGGGTCGTTGTGGGGCTGGTGGATTCCGGCCGCATCGGCCTCAGTGAAACATATCCCCCTCTTGCTCGTGTCCTGGGCGTCGATCTCCGGCCCGGAGTGCCACTTCAGGGATGCGTCGGTCCTCCTCTCGTGACGCTTGATGGACCGTACTGAGTCGTTACACGAGAGGAGGCCTCCCATGATCATCCCTATCAGAGTGCGGGCCGGGGGAGGCGATCTACCTGTTTCCCGGTCTCGCGAGGGAGATCGTCGCCGCCGGTCGTCGTTCTGGGCGCGGTGGTAGGGCCTAGCCCGGTTATCCTCGCGACCTTGGTTGTCGCGGGGTTGATCGTGATCGCCGTCCCGAGCATGCGGTCGCAGCCGCTCTGGGACGCTGATTTCTCCCCGCTGAAATTGTTTCAGCAGGACCTCTTGGAGGGCGCGGCAGTGAGAGGTCGGATGCCCCTTTCGCCGGTGGAAGTCGCAGAAGGCCGTCCTGTCGTAGGGCTCATCTGGTCGGAACTCCCTATCGCTCGGCTCGTCGGGACGCCGATCCTGCTGGTGGGGATCCCGTACGTATTTGTTCCAAGGCAACCCTGGCGCGGGGCCGGTGGGAAATATGGGACCGCGCAGACGGGGGCCGGAGGGCGGTCCGCTGACCAGGAATGCGGCGGCCTGCTTTCCCTTGCTGCGCTGGTACTCGTCATCGTAGTGTTGACGAGGCTCCTGGTACCTTTCCTGAGGCCGCTCCTTTGGGACCGGGGACTTGTGAGGGGTGCTGTTTCTCGACTCAGCCGCCTTCTCCTCCTCGAGCTCGACGAAGAGTCCAGCGCGGTGCAAGGCGTCTTCCAGCGAGCGCGGCCTGTTAAGCTTCATGTCGTCTTTGAAGGCCGAATCGGCCCGCAGTCCCTTTCTCAGAGCGGGGAGCGCTGACTCGTCAGTCACGTTGCTCTGGGAGGCCGTGGCCTTGAAGCGCTCGATGAAGGACCTGAGCGATTCCTTTGCTCCCTGGTTCATTGCCCAGAGGTCCGCGCTGGATGCGGACTGGCGGATGTAGATGGAGTAATGCTCGAGGAAGGTGGTCGACAGGTCCCTGAAGCTGTCGATGGAGTGCGTCTTTAGCCGAGAGAACCACGTGAGGGCCGGGCCGGTGAGGTTCTCCACGAAAAGCTGGCAGTGAGCGGCTTCGCGCTCGTCTGGTGAGAAGTGGCCGCGGCCCATGGCGATGGTGAACGCCGTCAGATACTGGGCCGGGTCGGTGGTGCCCGCGTAGGGCTGTAGCTTGTGCTTTCCGAGGTGCTGGAGTGGGACGGAGGCGATCCGGCGGGTGAACGGCGTGTTCTGCGTCTATCTGAGGACGCGATCGATTTCCGGGGCCGCGCTGGTGGCTTGGTGGATTTTGGAGGACATCGCACGGATGGTCTCCTTCATAGCCTCGAACTCCGCGTCTCTTGAGCGCTCTGCGCTGGATCGGAGATGGTGGGCTTCGTCGCCCGGGTGGCTTCCTACGGCCGGGACGAAACGTCCGTCCGGCCCTTCGGATCCAGACGGCGAGTCGCTCGGTCGGCTTGTCCGGAAGCGGGGGGTTTCTTCCCGAGAGACCGGTTCTCTGGGATGGACGTCGGGGTACCCGACATTGCCGACCGGTCACGGGAGGCCCCTAACGTGGCGAACCGTTGGTCGGTGGCTCGCGTTAGCTCATCGATCCGGGCGAGCAGGGTCTGCATCACGACGGACGGCGTGGGCTGGTCTTCCGATGCTCGTGGCGCGTTGTGGGCGGCGGAGCCGTCGGAATGAGCGGGTGCTGAAGCCGGGGGCGGGGCCCTGGAGAATTGCTCTCGAGGAATCGCCTGGTTGGCAGCTGCTCGGGCTGACGACGGAATGGTCGCCGTCGTTCGAGTCGTTGGCGGGGCCGTTGTCGGGGCCTGGGCCGTTGTTTGGGCCGGAGTGTCCTGGTCTGACAACACTCTTGGGGTCGGAATTGCCATCTTGGGGGCGGTGGTGGTTGAACTGCTCCGTGCGTATAGAAGAATCTCTGCCCCTCTCTGAAGCGCCAATTGTTGATCCCACGGATCACTAAGTGTGTTTAAAGAATGATTAGGAGACGGGAGGTGAGATTTTCGTTAATAGAGCAATTTAACCACAATTAAGACAGGTCGGGAGAAATATGAGTAGGCCGGGGGCCGTGTTTTGTTTTATTGATGAAAGAGAAGCAAACGCTTTTGAATTACGAACTGGATCCGAAGGACGTCCAGTTCGGCGTTCTAAAGTGTTGTCTCGTTACAAAGATAGAGAGGTCGGGTGACTTGTGGTAGGTGAGAGAGTAAAAATCCGAGTCCCTCTCATTAATGACATATGAGGGGTATATAGTCGGGGTCGGCTTCCTGCTCCCCGGGATCTCGGGCCACGTGTCGTCTACGGCCTCTTTTGCGGGTAAGGTGGCCTAGGAGGCGTGTCCCGGCTTTCGAGGAGAGAGGTCATGATGAGCTCGGCGTGGCGTGTTGCAGAGCAATGCACTGTTTCACCAACTCTGCTCCACCTGCTCCCTCCTGCCCTTGTCAGCTCTGCAGGGTTGGTGGGACGTCGGGTCGAAGGCACGTCCCTACGCGGGTAGGGTACTGCCTTACCAACTCCCACGCGCCTACTCTTCTGACACTTCCTGCTCTGGCGGGGCATCAGCGCGGGCCCGGGGTACGTTGCTTTCAGGTCGGCTACCGAGCTGAAGAGTGGTCTTGCAGGTCGGTGATATTAAGTCCGGTGACCGCACCGAAGAACGGCCTTTCCTAAGATGGGCCTAACTAATTGGGGGTGCTAGGCCCACCTCCAACAGTCGATATGTTTAAATTCCTTTATTTGAAAATAAATAAAACTTACAATATTAATATGGAGGTTTATAAATCTTGGTCAGGATGCATCAGACTCATGGGGACTATCAGTGAGTTTCATAAGCATCATATTGCTACCCATTGTTGGAAATGCGGCTGAGCACGCTGGAGCCATCATTTTCGCATTCAAGAACAAGCTCGTGAGTTTCCTTTTTTGTTTTTTCTTACATGCCTTCTTGATTATGCCTTCTATTGTTTGTTTGCGTTTGTGTTCTTTTTATGTTTAGTGTGTATTTTTTTTTTCAAATGCAACTATAAAGAAACAACTTTGTTTTGTTGCAAAAAAAAAATATTCTATAAAACTTCCCATGTAAATGTAAATGCAAGCGGGTAAGACTTAAATAGAGCACCTCTTTCTGTCGAATGGTCATAATTGCAGGACATATCTCTAAGGGTCGCCTTGGGCTCTGCAACTCAGATTTCTTTGTTCGTGGTAAGTTCTTATTATGTTAAGATCTGAAAGATTCAGTGAAATGTAGAGTGCAAAATAACAATTCTAAGACAATAATTTGTGTGTTTCCTCAGGTTCCGTTGAGTGTTATCGTTGCGTGGATTCTGGGAATCAAAATGGATCTCAACTTCAACATTCTTGAAACAAGCTCTCTAGCTTTGGCCATTATCATCACAGCCTTCACCTTACAGGTAATATATATATGGTTTTGAGTATAAATTTCTAATTAATTTCAGTTACAGTATTCAGTTTGGTTCAATTTGGTTTATATGGTTATCCCTACAATTCTATCATCCGTTTGTTTTTGGGGTGGTTAGGATGGAACTTCTCATTACATGAAGGGATTGGTTCTATTGTTGTGCTATGTCATCATTGCCGCCTGTTTCTTCGTCGACCAAATTCCTCAGAGTAAGCAACTGAAAAAACCAACTATATATAATTACTACTGAATATATAACCAACATACTTTGTGTTTCACCGAACAACCAGATGGTGCAGTCGTGGGACTTCAACACAGAAACAATGCAGGAGGAGGATTTTTCTCAGCTTAAAATGGAGAACAAATTATCGTCAAAGGACTTGTTAAAACAAAAAAAAGGGCAGAAATCAGCAAATATGATTTGATTGAATCCTCATCCAAAAACAGAGAGAGACTTGTTAGAGAGATTCCTCAGCATGAATTAGGGAGGGAAGCTTGATGAAGACAGGGTTTTGATGTTTTAAGAAGTTACATTTCTGTCGCTTTTTTTTCTTTTGTTTGTTGGCATTTTATGTTTATTTAGTATATTTTGTATGCTCTAGTGAGTTGAGTGATATGAATATAGGGCTATTTTCTGGTAAAGCTATAAAAGAGATGAGCTGTTTGTCAATTGTCATAAACCAACTTGTACGATATAGATATCACACAAGGTTACCAAAAAAAAAATGTATCACACGAGTAAAAAAAAAAGTAATAAAAAGAATCGTAATCTCGTTTTATTAAATTTGAACTCGGCGAACAAGGAATTAGATCGTCGGAAAGCAACATTTAAGAAATTTTGTCGGAAATTTCGGAGCAATTCGCCGTTTAGGTTTCGTTGTGAATAATGAATGTCTTGTCTCAAGGAGAGTTTTCCTATTTATAAGTGTAGAAGTCGGTCTAAGATTTGACGATTTCTCTTTTCTTTCCGAATTCGATAATGACAAGTTTCATTTTTCTTCGGCGATAACTTCTTTTTTTCTCGGAAGTGATGAGGATATTTTGTTTTTAAGAATTGATTTTGTTAGCTCATGGACTATGGTTCTAATTCTGTCATATTTTGTTTTTCACAAAGTCCAATTTTTTTAATTTTTTTTTACAACAAAATAGATACAAATATTTTTGGTAATTGATTCTTACAAAAAATAGAAAAAATATATTACGTGTATTATTCGAAAAAAAAATCAATAAAAATTATGGTATTTAATAAAAATGAATATGAAATTTCACCAATAAAAAAACAAGACAAGAGACAAAGTAGAGAAGGATAAAAGATATAAAAGCCCATACTCATAGTCGTTGAAAAGAAGCCCCATAAAGCCCAATGGAATGCTCGAGCCCTAATGTATTCGCGCCAGTTGATGGAATAACAAACAGAGCGGCCATTTTCTTTATTGTTTGTTTTTGAAACAAACCTTCGCCTTATCTCTTTCCCTCTTAACCATGGAAGAAGAAGACACAGCGATTCTCACATTTCACCGTATCCCTTCCCTCAATTCCTCCATACTAAGCTCCGCTCGCGGAGATGCCGGTTTCGGTAATAGATTCGCCTGCATTTCCTTGGTGGAGAAGTGCGACCAGAGGGAATTCTCTCCGACGCTGGCTCAGCTATTGAACAACCCTCTTGCTATCCTTGCTCTTTTCCCCAAGGATGCCGCCATCTTCGCCGCCGGTGCTATTGCCGGAGCCGCCGCGAAAACGGTTACGGCTCCGCTTGACCGTATCAAGCTTCTTATGCAGGTTTTAGGCTGTCTCTGTCTTTGATATTTTGTTCTTAGATAGATTACAGAGACAGCCTACAACTGGTAAATGAAAATGAATCCTAAGGATTCTTAGTGATTTAAAAAAAGAGTAACTGATTAGTCAAGTAGCATATATGATTACAGTATTACAAAAAGATATACATCAGCAGATGAATAAACCGTGGAAAGTGTTTATTTTGTCGATTGTTCTTGCTTCTAATCTGAAAATGGTTTATCTGCAGACACATGGTATACGAGTTGGACATCAGAGTGCAAAGAAGGCAATAGGATTTATCGAGGTAGGTTTGTGCGCCGATGTTCATGTTCTTATTTTGCCACTCTTACCTTAGTCTTTTATTTTAAATGAACTGCAGGCAATCACTTTGATAGCCAAAGAAGAAGGAATGAAAGGTTACTGGAAGGGAAATTTGCCACAGGTTCTCTAAATTGTTTGTTTTGAAGCTTGTGGTGGTATTTTATACATGTGAAGAGGTTTGTTTCTCTTGAGTTAATGGATTTTCTGTTCTGAAAATGTGACACCAGGTGATAAGAGTGTTACCTTACAGTGCGGCCCAGCTTTTGGCTTACGAGAGTTACAAGGTGAGTCTGTATCATCACCAGCTTATTAGCTATTTGGCTTATCTATTGAATATAAATAAAAATGATGATTGTACAACACTGCAAAGTCACAGCAAATTCTGCTAGCTACTTGTCCTAAAAACAAGATGATAAAATGACGATGCTCTAAAGTTAGCTATGTTAACCACATGGAGTTTGTATTAGAGTTAATGTGACTGCGTCTATGAAACTTTTCTTGATTGCATTAGTTATTTTGTTCTCTGTATTGAAACTGACAACATTTAGCTTAAAGAAAGATTCATCACGTTTTTCGCTCTTTCTCTCTATTACTTGTTCCGTTTGACTGATGCTTCCATATTTTGAATAGAAATTGTTCAAAGGTAAAGATGATCAGCTCTCAGTAATCGGAAGACTTGCAGCTGGTGCTTGTGCTGGCATGACGTCTACTTTGGTGAGTAATTGTGGCTCGATGAATTTATCCTTTTACGGGTTTGTTCATTTGTTGGGGTAAATTAACTGTCATGAATAAGGATAACAAATCCTTAAGATTACCTATCTATTTGTAGAGCCTACTTTTTACCTCCAATTGGATCCATCAAAAGTTCACATCCTTATGGTGGCTGTACTGATGTATGACTGAATATAGGCTTAACATCCTCTCTGTCTACTTAAAACTAAATCCTTATATATATATATATGCCAATGCAGGAGTTTAATGTGGTTTACTTTCCGCTTAAGGTTTAATTAGAGTTTCTTCATTTTACTTTGGGCATTCAAGTAACATTTGGTTAGAGTATGCACTGCTCCTAGCGTATAGATATGTTAATCTGATTCTTGCATCTTGATTCTTATGCAGTTGACATAACCACTAGATGTTTTGAGATTAAGATTGGCAGTCGAACCCGGGTACCGAACAATGTCTCAGGTGAGATTGTTTTTCATGTTATCATTCCTGACTTAAGCTCTCAATCTCTAAACATTAGTAGCCATGTCCTCATTTGTAAATGCGGGGTATGATAAGGTCGTGTTCATGCATTTATCGATAGACATTGTGTAATGTAAACTCTTGCAGGTTGCTTTGAGTATGCTCCGTGAAGAAGGAATCACATCTTTCTATTACGGTCTGGGACCTTCACTAGTGGGGATAGCTCCATATATTGCTGTTAACTTTTGTATTTTCGATCTGTGAGTCTGCTAAACTTTCATTCCATCCGTTTCAAGTACCCGTACGAAACAAATTTTTTGAACCGGGCTAGTATCCTTGTTTTTTCCATAACTGACAACAGAGTGAAGAAGTCTTTACCGGAGGAATATAGACAAAAAGCACAATCGTCTCTATTGACAGCTGTTTTTTCGGCCGGTATAGCAACACTGACATGTTGCCCTCTAGACACTGTGAGACGGCAAATGCAAATGAGAGGAACTCCTTACAAATCAATCCCGGAAGCATTTGCTGGTAAATAATATTTTTCATCATGCAACACATTAGAGCAAGGTCTTCATTAGTCGATTTACGTTCAATACATGTGTATTATTGAGCAAAATACTTGAGTTTTCAACTGAGACAGTTTTACATCGGCTGTGCAGGAATTATAGACCGTGATGGGGTTATAGGCTTGTACCGTGGCTTTTTACCCAATGCATTGAAAACTCTACCAAACAGCAGGTTAGACTTCTTAAACAATAGAATTATCAATTCTCAGTGCATTTATTTAGATGCTTCTAGGTTGTAGATGTATCTGATACAAAACCAAGCTCAAAACTACTTTTAAGCTTATTGGATCATATACTTTATATGATTTAGGTCTCTTAACTTGGAACTTTGAGTATTGCTTTATTTAGGCCTTAGGAACCTCACATTGCCAGTAAGAACAGGCCTACTGAATGTCCGTTTATGTTTATTTTGCAGCATTAGGCTTACAACCTTCGATATGGTAAAACGCCTTATCGCCACAAGTGAGAAGCAGCTTCAAAAGATCAACGATGATAATCGTAACCGAGACCAAACTCGATAATAAAGTTTTAAGTTTTGGAACATGAAAATTTTGGAGCCGCTGGAATATTTTGGCTTGAGAGCTGGGTTTTAAATAGCGTAAAGCGCCCTAAAGCTACAAGGGGCTCGCTTAGCGCTTAGCGCTTAGCGCTATAGCGATCGCTATGGATAGCTTTATGTTTTTTTTTTTTTTTTTTTTTTTTTTTACGAGAAATACATAAAGCCAAATCACGAGATACGTTCTATGGTTAGCAACTAGAAGAACGTAGACTACAATCCGCCGACACCTTCTCCGGCGCCGGGGCCTTTCCCGGATGATGACGAATCGTCGGTTTTCTGTGTTGATGACCTAGGCGGCGTTGGCTCGTTGGATTCCACGTGTAAGCTCGTCGCCGATTTGAATCTCACACGTGACCGTTACATCTCCGGGAAGGGTAATCTCCAGTCTTGCCCGGCGTCAGATTGTTTTGCCAATTTCCAGGATGTTCGATTACTGTCAATATCTCCGGGAATTTCTCATTGGCTGAGAACTCGACGATTATCGTCGAAACCTTCCGAGATTTGACGACATATGGTTAGCCTGTTTCTATGGTTAGCAACTAGAAATCACGAGAAATACATAAAGCGATCGCTTCGTCGCTTCACCGCTATATAGCACAGAAAATCGACAAAAGCGATCGCTTCATGGGTAATGCCTGCCCCTACCTATTAAGGCGATGACCCCTTCGCTTCGTCGCTTTGAGCGCTATAGCGACCAAAGCGATCGCTATTTCAAACCCAGCTTGAGAGTGACTAGTTTTACATTTTGTTTAGTTTGTTCTTCACTTTGCTAGTTCAGTTGGGGAAAAGATTTGTATTTTCAGCAAAATCTGTTGGAAAATTCGTTATTATTTGGATTTCAGTAGAAAACCAACAACCTTGAGATTCAAGAGACCGAAGATGCATTTGAAGGGCGAGCTTAAACATGTACATTGTTTGTGTTTTGGTTTGGATGATCACTAAAGCAGACATTGGTACATTGTTTGTTGTGGAGAAAGAGCTGAAACAAACCTCTTGCACCGCTAAGGACTGTTTCGCCTTTCTTACGAAAAGAAAAAAAAAACACACACACACGATTTGGATCTTTAGTTCTCAACACACAAATTACAAAATACTTACTTCTGCTTCTGGACCTGCAGTTATGCCCGAGATACAACATCTGATTTCTATCTCCGGTTTAGTCTTCTTCCTCGTCGTCAGCATCATCATCATCATCCTCATCATCTTCATCTTCTTCTTCATCACCTCCTGTCTTTCCCTTCTCTAGCTGCTCTTCCTGCAGAGAAACATTAAGCGAAACATATTCTTAAGAAACCTAAAACTCATTAAAAGACACAATGGGTCATGTATAAACTCTGCACTGTTTATAGGAACTGTTACCTCCTCACTAGCTTCATCTTCATCATTCACCTCGGATCTAGACTTCTCAGATTCATCACTCCCTTCCTCCTGCTCCCATTGCAAGGAAATTAGAGTTAGCCACATAAGTGTTTGTATATGTGAGATAGGGCTTAGGGCTTACCATGTTTTTGTTGTATGCATCCATAAGCTTTTCATATTCAGCTTTCCTCTTTGCAGCTTTCTCTTCATATGGAGCTTTTTCCTTCAAAAGGAAGAGGTGGAAACTAATGTCAATGTCACACTAGACTCCTTTTTTGGTTCAATGATCACAATAGAGTATTTACAAGTGATATTTTTGGAGGCACAAAGACTTCACCATTACTTAACAAATGACGTAACCAATGTAGTTTTGACTTTCTGGCACTATATGTAACCATGGATTAGTTTAGTTTGTTTAAGCGCTCTGGTAAAAATAAAAACAGAACTTTTTTCTAGTCATCTAATAGAAGGTGGTTGTATATAAACGAAGCGGGGCAATAAGACTTTTTCTACTGTCAGATGACTACAGAACCATCCTTTTTACAATAGCTTAGAAGGTAACTATATTCATGAACAAAAAGTTCTAGATCCATAACAGTATCAGAGAGGAAAGTTCCACAAATACTTACAGCTTGAGACAATGACTTCCATTTCTGCCCTCCAGCTTTCCCAACCTTGACAAGGATAAGTGAAGGTAGGACTATGAGGAATTCATCCAATAAAGAACTAAGAACATGTAAACATTCAAGGAATCTGCCAAATTCTTACAGCAGAGACAGCCTTCACATTTGGATTTTCTTTCTTGAACGTTTTCCTAAAGTCTTCTCTGAAACAAAGAAACCAAAAACATTCAGTCCAGTAACTTTACAACAAAAACAAAACAAAACAAACCATTAAATCATGAAAGATTTTAAACTTTTAAAAAGGTTATACAAAAAAAAAAGTAAAGCATGAAAGATTTTCTAGGAAGTTCAACAATACAAGTGGAAATCTCCTTCAGGGAAAGTATCGACAATACTTACAGAAAGACAAAAAATGCACTAGGAGCTCTTTTCGGTTTGTTTGGATCCTTTTTGGCCTTCTTCTCTTTACGAGTCTCTCGTTTGTTAACTTTCTCAGCCGGTGCCTTCCTCTTTCCCACCTTTCTGAAAATCAAACAGAAGCCAAAGCTTTTGGTTATATTTGAGATCAAATGACAAGAGACAATGCTTGAAGCATAAAACTAGTCTGCCCAACCTAAGCTACAAAGTCAGCAGCAACTCCAAGCATGAACTTTTACTGTTTCATCACAGCTTAAGCTAACCCAGATTTGCAAAGCTACTTTAATGGCCGATTCAACAAGAAGATATTCCCTTCACAACAGCCATAGTTTCTCATTATTACTGTATAAGTTTCAGAGAGATAATGGATTCACCTGTCATCAACTGGCTTCAAGGCTTCCTTTGTGGTCTTAACTTTCTCTTTCCCCTTTGCTGTCTTCATCGCGGCAACTGTAGAACCAACGAACTTGAATCAATTTCTTAGCAAACTCAACATGGAATAGGATCAAGATCAACACATACACTACACTCTACAGAGAAAGGAATCTAATAAGAAGAATCAATCTAACATACGAAGGAAAAAAATTCAAATCAACCAAGCTAAGGTCCAGATTCTCCAAAAAAGAGGGATACATAGAAAAGGAAACGTAGAAAATGAATTCGAAATAGCAAAAAAAAAAACGAAGAGATTCAAAAATCAAAACAATAGAGAAAATCCATTACCCTAAGATAGTACTCGAGACGAATGGATGAAGATCTGTTCGTTTGTGAGAACCAAGCGGAAAAAGCAGAATCAAAAGAAAAAGACGATCATGAGGAAGAAAGAGATGCTTATTACCGGTTACCTGTTAAACCTAGGATTGGCGTTCGCCGGTTAATAAAAGGTGGAAGAGTCCAGTAACCCCAGGTGCTTTTACCTGCTATAGCCGGTTGGATGATAATAGCGAAGGAAGGTCGTTGATTTGAACGGTTGCGATGAAACGGTTGCCGCCAAATGATGATGAATCAATTGATACGATAAGGATGTCACGTGTGGGTCTAACATGGGCCAAGACTTTATTTAAGAGACGATTTGGGGATATTTTCTGAAGCTAATCTATCTTAGATGGGCCAATCAACAAGCTAATGAAACCAAATGTTCTTTTTTCCTACAATATATATAGTTAAGGAAAAACGGCTTATTTGTGCCTTTACTATGATCAATTGTGAAAATCTATACCCCAACTTAGAAACCATGCTTGAACCTATCTTAATTTCTGAGTTTTAAAATTTTCATACCCGAACTCTGAAATCGTGGTTAGGACCGACAAATTTATCTAGACAGTGTTAGTCAAACCATTGACAGTGTTGATTAGGATTGCTGAGTCAACATCCATGTTAATTACAGAGTTAGAGATTTTTTTTTTTTTTGACAAAACATATTCTTTATTAATTTGACAACATAAAGTCTGAATATAATGTTTGAGTTAGCCATGGAGGCGGGTAAATACATCCCTAGAAATAAATGTTATTATGAGGACCATTACGAGCTAATAATTGTGCTGCTTCATTTGAAGTTCTTTTTGCATGAGAAAAATTATACTCCCAAATTTTGATTTCCACATTGTAATATCATCAATCAAATTTCCCATTGTGAAATCCTCTTTGATTCCATGCAAAATATCGACTAAAACCTGACAATCGCCTTCAAAAACTACATTATTGAAACCTTTATTCCATACATTTTGCAAAGCCGCTAGCAATGTCTTTCCTTCTGCTTCCAGACTTGAAGTAGCTGATCCTAAATGTGTCGCGCCCCAACATTTTGCAACTCCAAAACAATCCCGTAAAATCCACCCTCCAACGACTCTTCTTGAATTCAGATCGTAAGCAGCATCATAGTTGCATTTAAGTGTTTCCACACTAGGCCGAATCCATGATGAGACCCTAAAGTCTCGGGAAGAAGGGGTTTGAAGTATGTTCACATCATCTTCTTTAGTCGTAGCCGATATCCATTCTTGGACATCTGCTATTGCAAGCTCCTCATCTCGATGAGGTTTTACAATTTTCTTATTAAAAATTAAGTTGTTTCTTGATTTTCAAATACGCCACATTATCCAGAATGGTAGTAATTTTTTCTCTACGTATAATCCTTGTACTCCCTGACAGTTCATAATACTTTTTATATTTTCCTCAACATCGTGAGTTGGATTTAACAGAACTGGAAAAGGTAAATTAGATAGTCTCCATGTAGTCAAAGAAACAGGGCAGGTAAAGAGCATATGATTAATTGTTTCTGCCTCCATATGACATCGTTGACAAGTTGTATCCATTCGGACACCTCTCGTTGTAAGCCTTGTTGCTGTACCAATAGCATTTGTTAAGATTCGCCACAAATAATGTTTTATTTTTGGCATGATATTCAACCTCCATATTCTAGCTTTCAGTTCTGGATCCCCATGCGGAATTTGTGGTGTTTCATCTTCAAACTCATTGTTATGACGAGAGAACCAATAACCAGAAGCTACCGAAAATTTCCCACTTTTATTGTAGTTCCAATGTATAACGTCCTCTCCTGGTCGTTGTGCTAAGTATAAGGATTTTGCCAAATTCTTATCTTCATCGGTCAATAGAGCTGATAAGGCTTCCAAATCCCATGTCATATATGCACCATCATGCTTTATTAGTGTTGATACCTTTTGGTCATTATTGAAAACGGTATTTGTCGCTGGCCTTGGAGGATAAGTCGGTAACCAATTATCTTGAAAAATCCGAATGCCTTCGCCATTTCCGATAATGTAGCGTGATCCCTTTTTTAATAGTTCAATTACGTGTAGTAATGAGGCCCATCCATATGAATGATACAATCTAGCTTTCGATTCAAATAGATGTTCATCTTTGAAGTACCTTGCCTTATACAACCGTGAATACAAACATGTCGGGTTTGTAAAAAGTCTCCATGCTTGTTTAGCGAGTAATATCCTAAACCTCCGTCTTTCTTAGAATAGTGTAGTCTTTTCCAAACAACCCACGGAATTCCTTTTCCTTGTGAACTCTTTTCCCACCAGAATCTCATTAAGACAATTTCTATCTCATCTGTAACTTGTTTTGGAAGCTTAAAACAAGACAGAGAATAAACCGGCATTGAGATAGCTACCGATTTTAGCAATACTTCTTTTCCAGCCAGAGATAAAAATCGGGCACTCCACATCGAAGTTCGTTCTTTAATTCTATTAATAATATCGTTAAACATCTCTGTTTTCTTTCGTCCAAATTGTTCTGGTAATCCCAGGTATTTACCTCCACCACCATGATTTTGTATACCTAGGATATTTTTCAACTTTTCCTGCTTATCTACTTTGATTTTTGCTCCAAATGTTGTCATCAATTTACTATGATTTATCTGTTGTCCAAAACATTGCTCATAAATACGAAAAACCTCTTTGATTGCAGCACGATTTTTTTGGTTGGCAATGCAAAAAAAGAGTGAGTCGTCAGCGAATAAAAGGTGCGTAATAGCGGGGACTCCATTACCAATCCTTATTCTGTTTATCTTCTTCTTTAGTACACTCACATCTAAGAGATGACTCATAACATCAACACATAATATAAAGAGATAAGGAGAAAGTGGATCGCCTTGCCTTAAACCTCTTTCCGGTGTAATATGACCATGTGGACTTCCATTAATCAAAACAGAGTAGGTTACTGACCGCACAATTTCCATAATCCAACCAATCCATAATTCCGAAAAACCAAAGGCAAATACCATTCAACGCGATCATATGCTTTACTCATATATGTTTTTATTGCCATATAAGTTTGTGACACTCTTTTTCTTGATTTCAAAGAATGCATGAGTTCCTGAGCAATCATGACATTATCTGATATTAATCGTCCCGGTATAAATGCTGCTTGTGATTCCGAAACAATATCATTCAAAGAAGACTTTAGACGATTTACCAGAAGCTTAGAGATGATTTTATATAACACATTGCATAAGGCAATCGGACGATAAT
The DNA here is from genome assembly GCA_030161315.1 of Eutrema japonicum. Taxonomy (NCBI): domain Eukaryota; kingdom Viridiplantae; phylum Streptophyta; class Magnoliopsida; order Brassicales; family Brassicaceae; genus Eutrema; species Eutrema japonicum. The sequence goes on from BSQW01000013.1 coordinate 49,154,046, forward strand.
CTGCTAATGTCTTTGGCTTTGTTATTTTTGGAATCATACAGATATTGGTATGATTTATACCTTGTCTCATCGTAGAAGTTTCAAAAAAATGATGAATCTCCCTAATGACATCCATTCCAACAACGTCCCAACACTCTTAATAGAATCTTGCCGTTAAGCCATCCGGTCCCGGAGCTTTGTCAGCCCCAATATCACAAGCTGCTTTATATATCTCTGAATCAGTGAAGCTTCTTGTTATAGCTGCGTTAATGTCATTGGTAATAGTAGGAGTAAATTCAACAAATATTTCTGGTAAAACCATATTTTTATCGCTTCTGTATACCGATTGGAAATACTCTTCTGCGTGTTTGCCAACGGCCCAATCTCCTTGATAAATTTCACCATCTGCATCGCTAATCGTTTGAGTTCTGTTCCGAGAGAATCGGCTTTTGGTACAGGCTTGATAGAAACTTGTGTTACGATCTCCTAACTTTAACCATGAATTTCGACTTTTAAGTTGCCAATAAACTTCCTCGTCTCTGTAGGCATGCGTCAATTATCTTCGGATTTGAGGAATAGCATCACGATATACTCCATTCGATAACAATGCAAATTCCATTTCAATTTGCAGCTCCTCTATGCGTTTCGATGAATTTAATCTGGAGTTTTTTCGACAATTAGCCATTGATCTTCTGCACTTTCGGATACGATCTAAAATTGTATAGTTGCGGTTCGAAGGTTTCGAATTCCAACCCACCTTAACATACTCTTTAAATTCTTTGATTTGAAGTAGTCGTTTGTCAAATCTAAAAAGTTTTCTCGGATTTTCTTCAACAAATGCAACTCTTGTTACAACAGGTCTATGATCCGAATCGTATAACCCAAAAACTTTACAGAGTTAGAGATATTAAGATGGAAATTGGTGTTATACATTAGGGTTCTATTTGATAAAAACTTAAATGAAACCAAACCAAACCGATAATTCTACAACCCAATGCAGCTAAAAAAAATCTAAAGATTGCTGAGTAAACAAACCAATGTTGGGCACGGTCTGATTATTCAAAACCCTAAAATCGTTCTTTGAAAGCCAAGTGACATGTTGAAGAGGAGACTCTGGTTAAAGACGATGAAGAGGAGAGGATCAGTGATGACAGAAAAAGAAAAGAAGATGAGAAACACAATAGATCTTCCGGAGGATTTGCTAGTGGAGATACTCTCTAGTGTTCCGGAGGCATCTCTGGCACGATTGCGATCTACGTGAGAAGGATGGAACGCTCTGATACTTAAAAGATGGGAGGGTTGCTAAAAAAAACCAATGTTCTTTTGGCAGGAACACGATGTACACACATTATGGTCTGTCTTATTGAACATAAACATCAAAGTTGAAAACTGTGTGGGAATGCTAAGACCAGAGAAACGTAACCAAAAGAAGCAAAATAACACGAGGAAGCTAACAAATTGCAGACGCTTTACACAAAATAAAGAAGAAATTAACTTGTCACAAACACAAACAAGAGCTTCTTTGAACCTGCGACCAGTTTGACTCACGGGTCAACTTCAGATGGTGTGGGCAATTTAGGCTTCATATGTGAAGGTGGATTGTGCTTAAGTCTCGTAAGCACTTGACGCATACGAGACAGATCAGTGGGCTTCCCGGGTTTTGGTCCCTGTATCACAGTTATGGAAGCTTTCTTACTCTTCCCTTTATTCTCTAAAACCGGTACTTCACGAGGAATGAGTTCCGCAATCGCCTTCCAGTTGTTTTTCTCAGCTTCAGCATAAAACTTTTCTTGGCTCTCCAAAAACAACTGGCAATCAAAACAGGCATTTTCATCACAAAAAGAAAGCTTGAGAGTCCACAACACAAACTCTAAACACAAATCTTGAATGATGACAGCAAGTTTACAGAGACCAATCACCTTCTCTTTCACGTAGTTGGATTTCTTGTTGTTTTCAACAGTTACGCTACGCTTGCTATAGAAATCGGCCTTGTATTGCTCTGCTGTTTCTATAATTTGCTGAACCATTTCTTTCTCCTTCTTCTCCTTCTCTTCCAATCTCAGAGCATTTAGCCTTGAAGACACACAACACAACACAACACTTTTCAATATAAACTATTTAATTAGACATTGCCTAATCCCAGATTATGCTCATGTAAATGGCAAATAAGACAACATCATTGTCTTTTGCCAGTCTGAGATAAAAATTCTTGAACAAATTAAAAGACTCCATAGGAAAATGTTTGGTCAACGTTAAGAGTTGAGGCCTTAGTCAATGGATATTTGCTAAATTAAGGTTTTAAGCAAATCCAAAATTCGTGAAAACTCTGGAACAAAGATAAAAAAAAAAATGGACAAATACAAAGATTATAGAATTTATGAATAAGAAAAGAGAGGCGATGATCAAAAGCTGCATGCAACACGAAAGCTTTTACCTTCGCCACTCCCTGAGAGCGAAACCTTCCTCTTTCCCCATGACCGATGGAGGGGGCAAGATCGGACCGTTCGTAGGTTCCGAACTGTTTATAAACGGCGGAGATTGATTTTCCGGTAGTTCCTTCTGCGACGACGAGAAATCTCCTTGGTTGGAGTGAGGAGACGAATCGCCGCCCGGTAAGTCTTTCGCAGGTTCGGCGTCAAAATCGGAGAAGGACGAGTCAAACCGCTGCGACTGGAAACGAGACTCGTAAGGCGTGTGGTTTCCTCCGTCGACGCCATCTACTTCCGTCGAACGATTTAACTCACCGAGTCGTGAATCGCCGTTGCTCATCTTTAGTTCTGTTTTCTCAAAAAAGTCTCCTTGCTCTGCTTGTGGACACACTTGATTTCGTAACGACGAAGTTCTTCTCGGAAGCACCACGTGGCGTCTTAGTATTGGTTAGGGAATGAATACACGAAAGTTCTATAACCTGATGGGCTTTTATGAAAAGAAAGGGTTATAACTTTGGTGGCCTTTTAGATCACAAAACCGCTTGTGTAATACACATGTGAAATTACTGAAAATAACCTAAAATTTAGTTTTTTCAGTAAAATTAGACTTTTTATTTGAGTTAAAATAAAAGAAACATGTAAGGGTAGTGAAATTACAATTGCCTCAATGATTAAACAAAAAATCACAGTACTTGTTTTTACGATTATAACCCTGAGACGCAGGTAGATTTCATATAGAAGTCTACATATAAATTTCTCATGAAGCCTGCTATGTATTTAAATTTTATATTTAAATAATAAAAAGAAATAATATTATGTTATAAAGTTATGAGGTTTTAAAAATATATTATACTCAATTATGATGTTTTAAAAATCAAAAATTCATAAAATTTGATCAGATTAACCAAAGAAATAATTTATAGGTTATAGTTCAATTATGGGTAGACTTCATATAGAAGTTAGACTTCTCATGAAGTCTGGTCTGTAATTAAATTTTATATTTAAATAATAAAAAGAAATAATATTATGTTATAAAATTATGAGGTTTTAAAAATTTATTATACTAAGTTATGATGTTTTAAAAATCAAAAATTCATAAAATTTGATCAGATTAATCAAGGAAGATAATTTAGGTTGTAATTGAAATATGAGAAGACTTCAAATCTGTAATCAAATGAAGTATGATCTGGAGACTTCATACAGAAGTCTTCTATGTAATAATATCTTATAATTAAATACAAAAAATAACTAAAATTATTATATCAAAAATTTGTTTGCATAAATTGAATATAAACAATTATAATGTATATAAAATAAAATTTTATACAATTGAATCAAATTAAATTAACAAAGATAATTTAGGTTATAGTCTCATATATAAATTAAAGAAGACTTCGTTTGAAGTCTATTTGGAGTAGATATCAGAAGAAATCTACTAAACCGAAAATTATTAACTTAACCAAAAAAATTTACCCTTTTATATAAATGATTTCTAACCGTAATTTTGCATAAAAACAAATTGAGTCCCTCTCTAAAACGGCCGATGTTCTTCTTCTTCTCTTTACGTATTCATCTCATCTCTCTCCATCTTCATCTCATCTCTCTCCATCTTCATCTCTTTCTCACTTCTTATCTTATTGTTGCAGCTCTTACCAGCGTCATCTTCATCTTCCTCTTTCTGAACCTGTAGGTTGAAGTTTTTCCTCTTTCCAGACCTTATCTTATTGTTTATATTTTTGTTCAATCATTTTTCACATTTATCCCTCTCTTAATGTTGCAGATCTGAGTCACACCTCCTCTTTCCTTCGTCTCCCTTCTCTTTTCCATCTCGCGCTGCTCATTCCATGGCTGCTCCACTAGTTTTTCCTGGTTCATTTCTCATATTTGCTATCTCGTTTTTTTTTCAAATTTATGACTTGTTTTGAAACAGATCTGTAAATAATTCATGACTGGATTTCAAATCTGTGTAAATCGAAGGTGTTGCAGAGCTCAAACCATTATAAAGTTAAGTTTCCATCCATTTCCATGGTATAAAGACCCAAAAGGTCTGTCCTTTACTCTTTCTCTTATTTATCTTCGAAGAGTAGACTTCATGTGAAGTCTTCATGTGAAGTATGCGGAAAAACATATTTTGTTTTTGTGCATGACTTATTTAGTGTTGAAGTATTTGTGTGTGTTTTATCCAAAAAAGAGAGTAAAAATTACTTTTTTCATAGGTTGCTGAAACAAAGTTTTTTTCATAGGTTGCTGAAACAAAGTTTGAGATATATTTTGTAATGAGAGTTTATGGTGAGTTTATGATTTTTATTTTTGATGTTATGCTTTTTTTTTTAAGTCAGAGATTTGTGCATCCATAAATTCCTTGAGATTGGATTGTTTGTAAAATTTGTCTTCTTTTTGGACTTGTGTTCTTCAACATATACTTCTACATGTATATATGTGGTTAATATATGTTGTCTTTATTGTATTTTCTTGTTTCCATATTCAGATATATGAACTCAACTCCATGGTGCTCCCCACTACGCCATGGCTCTACGATGATGCCTTCCACTCCTCAAGCTTGGCGGTTTGATTCAGATAAATTTACACTCAAAGCAGATTATGATGATAACCTCTTCTGAATTTTGATTTTCTTAATGTAGTAGTAGTAATCAAAACATCCAGTAGTTAGTAGTTGGGTTAATAACGATCTACTGCAATTCGGTTGCTTGTTGGAGACGAGGGTCAAGGAGAACAAAGCAAATCAGATAGTGTCTTCGGTATTTCAAGGTTGTTCATTTCTTTCGAATTACGAACATCATCGGCTTGGTCGGATTTGGGTAATCTGGAAGGAGGATACAAGGATTACACCTGTTTTTAAAAGCGATCAAATGATCACGGTTTCTGTACTACTGAAGGGACATGAAGAGGAGTTTTTCTGCTCCTTCGTTTATGCGTCGAACTTTGTTGAGGAACGTAAAATTCTATGGGAGGATTTGCGGAATCACCACACCTCGCCATTGTTTTGTAACAAACCGTGGCTGATCTGTGGAGATTTTAACGAGATTTTGGAGGGAGAGGAGCACTCAAACTTTCATGATTCGCCAAATATTCCGTTGTGAATGAGGGATTTCCAGGACGTTGTCCGAGATTGCTCACTTCTGGACTTAGGTTATCATGGCCCGTTATTGACGTGGTGTAATAAGAGAGAGGGTGGATTGATTTGTAATAAGTTAGACAGAATTTTGGTGAATGATACGTGGCTGAATTTTTATCCGCAATCGTACGGAGTGTTCGAAACAGGAGGCTGCTCAGATCATTCCAGGGGACGATTTAGTATAAAAGCTGATCTGGTGAGAGGAAGGAGGCCATTCAAGTTCTCAAATGTGCTTACTACTCTCCCACAATTCGAGGAAGCGGTGAGGAATCACTGGGAGAGTACGGAACCTCTATTTATCTCTACGTCATCGATGTATAGATTTTCGAAGAAACTGAAATCACTAAAGCTTGCACTTCGAGCCCTGGGTAAAGAGAACCTTGGAGACCTGCAGCGGCGCACTCGCGAGGCCCATGAAGTCCTATGCTCCAAACAGACAGCAACCCTCTCAAACCCATCATCTCAAGCGATAGAAGAGGAAGTAACAGCTTTTGCGAAATGGCAACATCTAGCAGATCTGGAAGAATGTTTCCTCCAACAGAAAGCAAAGATTCACTGGCTTACTGTGGGCGATCGAAACAACAAGTTTTTTCATACATCAGTTCAGCTAAGGAGGATGCGAAACACAATTCGGGAAGTGATGGGTCCTGAGGGAGAAAATTATACGGATGGTGAGGACATTAAGAAGGAGGCAGAGCGTTTTTTCAGAGAATTCCTTACCCACATATCAAGTGATTTCGTAGGGATGACGGTGGAACAACTCCGTGAAAATCTTGAATTCAGGTGCTCGGATTTAGATCAGAGTTTGCTGTGTAACGATGTCAAGTACGAAGAAATCAGGAAGGTTCTCTTCTCAATGCCGAATAATAAATCTCTTGGACCAGACGGATACACGAGTGAGTTTTTTTGGGCAGCCTAGCCGATAATTGGTAGAGATTTTACAGCAGCTATCCAATCTTTTTTCGTCAAAGGTTTCTTGCCGAAGGGAGTCAATTCCACAATTCTGGCACTTATACCAAAGAAAGAAATGGCAATGGAGATGAGAGATTACCGACCAATCTCATGCTGCAATGTAATCTATAAGGTGATCTCGAAGATATTAGCCAATCGATTAAATGAGGTAATCCCGAAATTTATAGGCCTCAACCAATCTGCATTCGTAAAGGAAAGATTACTGATGGAGAATGTATTGCTAGCCTCGGAGTTGGTTAAGAATTACCATAAGGAGACTGGCTCACCACGCTGTGCAGTTAAGATAGACATATCTAAAGTTTTCGACTCAGTAGAATGGAGATTCCTACTGAATACGCTCAAGGCTCTCGACTTTCCGGAGAAATATATCCTTTGGATTAACCTCTGCATATCCACAGCATCCTTTTCGGTCCAAGTAAATGAGGATCTAATGGGTTTTTTCAGGAGTGAGAGAGGTTTACGCCAGGGATGTGCGCTCTCACCATACTTATTTGTCATATGTATGAATGTTTTCTCTCGTTTGATAGACAAAGCAGCAGCACAAAGGAAGACGGGATACCACCCTAAGTGCAAATCGATACAACTCACCCATCTATGTTTCACAGATGACTTAATGGTGTTCATCGAAGGGAATCGGTCTTCTATCGGGGAGATCATTAGTACCTTCGACGAATTCGCAGCCTGCTCGGGTCTCAAAATCAGCCTGGAAAAATCAACACTTTACATGGCAGGGTTATCAGATAATAAACGTGAGGAGCTGAGTGCGAACTTCCAGTTCACCATAGGGCAACTTCCGGTTCGTTATCTAGGGTTGCCATTGCTAACGAAAAGGATGATAATGCAGGATTATACTCATCTAATCGAACAGATCCGAGGCCGAATCAGCTCTTGGACGACTCGTTTTTTGTCATATGCAGGGCGATTACAATTACTTAACTCAGTTATTGAGAGTATAACAAACTTCTGGATCCAAGCGTTCCGCTTACCGAGAGGATGCATAAAAGAAATCGAGAAGCTGTGTGCGGCGTTCTTGTGGTCTGGGCCGGAATTGAATAAAAAAAATCAAAAGTAGCTTGGGAGGAGATAATTAGACCGAAACGAGAGGGAGGATTGGGTATTCATTCTTTGAGAGAGGCGAATAAGGTAAGATTTCTCAAACTGGTGTGGATGATTGTATCGGGGAAGACATCGATGTGGGTCAAGTGGATTAAGAAAACATTACTCAAAGAGGAGTCGTTTTGGTCGGTAAAGGAGTCAAAAAGCATTGGTTCGTGGATGTGGAGGAAGATCATGAAATACAGGGAGCTAGCCAAACCTTTCCACAAAAAAGAGGTGCGTGATGGAGGGGATACCTCATTCTGGTTCGATAACTGGTCCACTCTAGGTAGACTCATCGATCTGGTAGGCACACGAGGGAGTATTGATATGGGTATCCAAACTCGAGCCACTGTTGCGGAGGCAGTGAACACTCACTGTCGAAGACGTCATCGTGGGGTCGGGATGAATTTGATAGAAGATGAACTGGAAAAAGTGAAACGGGTGCGAAGTGTCGAGAAGGACCAATCTCTATGGCGTTTCTCAAATGACAAGTTCAGGAGGAAGTTCACGACGAGGGGAACGTGGAACCTAACAAGAGAAATCCACCCCGAGAAGACCTGGCACAAAGGCGTCTGGTTCCGACACTCAACGCCAAAGTACAGCTTCCTTGTTTGGATAGCGATAAGGGATAGATTACCCACGGGAAATAGAACGAAGCGATGGACGTCGGGACTTGACCCAGTTTGTGTACTCTGCGGTAGTGAGGAGGAGACTCGAAATCATCTTTTTCGAATGGCAATACTCAAGGGCAGTATGGGAGAATATTGCAGGAGGCCTTCTGCGCAGTAATATCTCGGAAAATTGGGACCAAAACATCGATCAGCTGCATAACCTGACCCAAGACCGGCTCAACACGTTCTTGGCGCGTTACGCTTTCCAGACCACAGTTTACACTTATAGCGAGAAAGAAACGGTCGGAAACATAGGGAATGGCCGCTCCCACTTTCACATCTAATTAAGCTCATTGACAAAAATGTCTGCAACCGTATCACATCTATTCGAAAGTCTGGAGATCGATCATATGAGGAGGCCATGGTTAGGTGGTTCGGATCTCGGCCTCCCTAACACTCAAACTCGATTTATATGTGACAATTTATCTTGTTGTTTTCCACACAATTTCAACATAACGATGCATTTATTGTAACAATGTTTTTGGTGAAAAAAATTTACATTCATTCAAAAAAAAAAAATGAATATATTTTGTTTTGTATCCAGTTCTCATCACAAAACATTCATTTGTAAAGTTAATGTTTGATGCAATATATAAATCTTAATTTGTAATCTTAATTTTTGATATATATATATATATATATATATTTTTTTTGCTAGCTACTATTGTAATGGTCATGAAGTGTATGGTCGTAACTATTGTAATTGTCATGAAGTGTATGACCATCTAGTGTAGTGGTCATCAATTGTAATGGTCAATGAAACTCATTTTATGGAGAATGTCTTGCTTTTCTTGTTATACTCATTAAGCAGAATAGTATTATGAAGGAAATGTAATGATTCCAAAAGAAATCTTTGAAATGAAACAAAACTAAAAAACAGTCACAATTCAAGCCAAGTAAAACAAACAATTCAAATACTTAATCGCATAACAATTATTTATGTACCAAATTTCACTTGAAATCTGCATATATGTGCATGTATGTGCATGTATGTATATTAATTATGAAGAAGATTTTGTCTGAAGTCTGCATAAATATGTTCAAAGTCTAATCAAACAAGAAAATTGAATATGTTATAATTATAAACATATACAAATTAAACTTATTCAGAAACAAAAATACAAATGTAGACTTCACTCTGAAGTTTGTCCTAGATAAATGAAGAAGACTTACAAATGAAGTCTTCTATTACGAGCTAAATGCCTAACCAATCAATAAATTTGATTCACCCATAATTGTCTAGTTAAAACACATAAAATTCATACAACATCAAAATCACTAGTAAAAATACATAATAGAACAAAAAAAACTCAAAGATTCAATATAAATATGCTCTAAATGAGTTTTTTTTTTTAAATGTTATACAGTAGACTTCTATGAGAAGTTGACAAAGAAGACTTCATTTGAAGTCTACATAAATTCTTAGAAGTCTGTGTGTGAAGTCTACTGTGGAACAGGTTGTTTTTGTATTTGACCAAACTGTTGACTTTATAAAAGTAGACTTCTCATGATGTCTGCGGAAAAATAGGTTAATTTTCCATTTGACCAGAATCTCATCAGTGTTTAACTTTTTAAGTATACTTCATTTGAAGTCTACGCTGTTAAAGAAGACTTCTAATGAAGTCTACGTCGTTAGAGAAGACTTCAGACTGAAGTCTACTGAAAATGGGTCACTTTTGCAATTCAAATACTGAAAGTAGACTTCGTTTGAAGTCTACGAAAAATAAGGTTAGTTTTGAGTTTGACCAAACATATTCATTGCAGACTTTGTTTGAAGTCTACTTCAGTTTTTGAAAAAATAGACTTCTTTTAAAGTCTACTCTAAATTTGTAGACTTCATATGAAGTCTACTCTAAAAAAGTTTTTTTTTTTTAAGTTTGAAAATTTTGTCAAACGCAAAACTAACTTTCATAAAAAGTCAAAATTTTGATCAAATACCAAACTGACTTAAAAGAAGACTTCTCTTGAAGACTTCTCCAGAAAACTTCAGATGAAGTCTGCCATATAAAAGTCAAAGTTTGGTCTACAAAAGTAGCCTCTCTTTTTCGGAGACTTCATATGAAGTCTACGGGTGATTTTTTTTGTTTTCAAAGGATTACTCACAGACTTCACCTGAAGTCTCCTTACAAAAACGAAAAAATAGTCAATTGCAAAACTAACCTATGGTTGACTAGGAGATTTCAAATGAAGTCTACGATGAAGAGCAGACTTCATTTGAAGTCTACTATCGCGAAACAGATCTGAAAATTAACGAAAATCAAGTGAATAATTACCTAGATCCGGTTTGAGGCTGTTTTGAGTGCTCATAACACTGTGATTAACCAATATCAAAGAAGTCCAATCCTTCTTATGCAATAGCCACCGAAACAAGCAAGATCTAAGAATTTGTAAATTTTGAAAACAAAAATGATAGAGTTTGTTGGATGAAAATGGATAAGAAATGGAAGATTATGAGGTTATGAGCATAAATATGAGGAGTTAGAACCAAAGAAATTGGTTGGAGAAGCATTTAGAGCTCGAAATTGGTTGTTCATGCTGGTTGAGAAAATTGAAGAAGATGGCATTTTCGTAAATAAGTGGATATCCAAAGGTGTTTTGTGTATTTTTCAGAATGAAGCAGACTTCAAAAGAATTCTACGCATTTTCTCAGAATAGCATTTTCGTGAATATCACAAGCTGTAATGGTGTAATGGACAAAAAATAGCATTTGTTGAGGAGAAGGAAAAAAAGATGTTATGTTTGTATTTAACCACAAATTGTGAGTCATTTTTGCAAGTAACCCATTTTATTTTTGGTTTAATTCGGTTCGGTAAATTATTATTTTAGTGGTGGTTTGCACGCTTGTAAATGATATCAGGTTGGACTCATAACCAATTTCTTCATACTTCTCTTCGATTTTTTTTTTTGAATTGTCAAGGTTCCTGGCCCGTAGGCTCGTCAATCTTCGGAACGGGGCCCACACTATGTTAAAATCACTCATTCGGAGGAGTTTCCTCCCAACGAGAATCAAACTCAGGGCCAATAGGAGAGACACATACTCACTCCTCCTTAACCACTGAGTCAATTCAAACTCACTCCTCCTTAACCACTAAGTCAATTCAACGTTGGTTTCGATGTTTTATTTCTAAACGTCAAAACTCAAAACATTTATAACACCTACGTACGTACTCTTCGATGTTTAGATTGCATGTGACTAATTGTCAATGTTTTATTTGACAACCATTTAGCCTGCTTGCGTAATTTGAGATTACGTCAATGTTTTAATTTGAGATTACGTACTCTTCGATGTTTAGATTGCAAATAAAACATTTTATAACAGACTACGTACTCTTCTACATTCAGTCTGGTTGTAACTTGAGGAGAAAATTAAGAGTACAGTTTGCATGTGACTAGTCGTCAATATTACAAAATGCGTTTTTCTTTTACTTTTTCCTGATATTTATGATTACATCGAACTATTTTAATAACGAGCAATCTCAAAACGACTAAAAAAAGGAACTATACGTTGTTCCAAGGCTCCTCTTTGGAAGCGGCCGGTTCGGTTTTTGACGTGTGAAGCATGAAACTACAAGCCTCCACGGCTTCTCCTACCGTTAAGAACATCCATTCTTTACCCAAATTATGATCGATGAATTTGGATCTGGTTAATTTCTTCACGACCTCTCCTTTTGGATTTGCCAATACTAGCTGAGGATTAAAAAAAGTATATAACAATGTGAAGAAAATGCGTAATATACACTAAAAAGCTATTACACGAGGACGTGTTACGTTACCTTTAACGCTCTTCTGTCGATAATTTTCTTAATTTCCTCCATCATGCTTATACCACTCGTGTCGATATTTCCAACAGCTGTTTTGTTCAGCACACACAAAGTAAGCCTCGAACAAAAACATTACTAGCTAGTATCAGAGAAAATCAAGATATGCTTTATATTACCGGACATATCGAGTATAATATATTGCAAACTGCTTTCTCCTGATGTTTTGACTCTATCTTCCTCTTCATCGATCCACCTTGTGAGTCTGTGCCCGGTAAATAAATGAATGGAAAACATAAATTTAAAACTAATCCTCCATATCCTTGGCATGTATATATGAATTAGGGTTGAGGTTACCTCTCACGCAAGTAACCAGCGTTGGCAAAGTAGATGGGGGCGTCAATCTCCAAGATGAGAAGACCAGGAACGGTAATTGAGTAAGGGTACTGATCGGTGTTCCTATATATCATGCTGTTTGGTATGTTTCCCTTCACCGCAGTCCGCGGCCTCGACACGAATAGCAACAATCTCGCTATCGATATCGCCACCTTCATCACCGCCGAAATGTATTAACAAAACATTTTCTTAAAATGTAAACGCAAACAAACAATCTGAAGATAGTAGGTACATTCTGGAGACTACTGGACTATAGTAAAGAGAAAATACTTACCGCGACGACGAGTCCGATCTCGACACTACCGAATACGACGCCAAAGTAGGCGCTCATGCAGACGAGGAAGTCGAATTTGTCGACTTTCCAGAGATGAATGGCAGCTTGATAGTCAATGAGTCCGAGCATTGCGGATATGATAATGGAGGAGAGGACGACGAGTGGTGTGTAGTAGAAAAACGGAGTGAGGAAGAGCAGTGTGAACATAACCGCGATAGCCATCACTATGTTCGACATGGCTGTCTTGCAACCTGCGTTGAAGTTCACGGCCGACCTCGAAAATGGTCCTAGTAAAGTGGTACGTTCGATTAATATTATATTCGACTTTTTTTTTTTTTTTAAACTACATATATATATAACTTAATGTGATAATATATATAGAAGTTGTATGTGTGTATGTAACATACCGGTTGTGAGGTAACAAGAAGTGAGGGAACCAACGATGTTCATCATTCCAAACGCTATCATCTCTTTGTTCCCGTCTACATTGTAGTTCTTGAACATTGCAAAGCTCCTCCCCACAGCTATACCTTCCTGCATTTTACACATGAATTTTACTTTCTATTTTTCATTATTCAATCTCAAAACTGCTTATTATGAGTTATATAGGCTGCTCGGCTTGGTTAGTTTATTAGGCAATCAGCATTGGTGAGACACCATGCGAGTCTCACCAATAAAATACTTCTTTTTTAATTAAACAATTAAAGTTTTTAACAAATAAAAATTTGGACCAATCTAATCTTGACACCTCAGCAAATGAGACACTCTTCCTTTCTCTTTATTCTCTTTTTCATTTTTTTTTTCATTTTTTAAACCCCCAATGCTCTTGCCCTTAGCTTTTAACTTAGTTGGAGGAGACATTATTTAGGCCAGGATTGTTTCAAACATAATTATTGCGCTTTCTTATTTAAGAAACTATTTTTGAAAATGAATTTTGTTTTGTAAGTTATTACATATTATGTCATTACAAATAATAAAAGATAATTGAAATAGAAAATGATAGAATTATCTTTTAAAATTATTGATGAAAATATGAAAAATATTTATTTATCATTAAAGAGGTTATTTGCTACTCTCTCCGTTTCAAAAAGAGTGTCGTTTCAAGGTTTTATTTTTGTTTCATAAAAAGTGTCGTTTTACATTTTCAATGCAGAATTTTATTAAAATTCTAATTTTAACCTTGTTGTTTTAATGTATTAAATTGAGAAAGGAAACTTATTTAGTGTATTAATTAGGGGTAATATAGAACTTTTAATAGTTTTCTTAATATATGTGAAATGTGTCAAAATGACACTCTTTATGAAACAGATGGATTATTTAGTTTCTTAATTATTATTAATATTATATGTTTTTCAATAATAATCAATACATATATATTTAAAGAAAAAATCTATTCGAAATTTTGCTATATTTTTCACTATAATTTATTTATTTTATTTAAATATATATCAAAATAAAAGTTGAAAAATATTTTACTAATTTTATAAAAAGTTAGACAAAAAAAAATTTGATTTTTTAAAAAAGTTCGTGAACTAACCACAACACTATAGTCATTAAACGATGCATATTAGAGTTATGTTTTCAAGATTATAGATTTTGCGAGTTAGCCTGAATAATATTGTAGGTCACTGCAAAACGGATTAAATAGATAAATTATTCCGTTTGACAACTCTATCTATAATTATGAGTTAGATATATTTTAAAATTCAAATAAACACAATTTTAAAAAAAATTCAAAATAATTTATTTTTAAAAAATTTCAAAAAGATTTCTTTATATGTTTAAGGTTTTTTCATAAAATATTTACGGTTTTTAATTCTAAGAAATTGTATAATACATCAAAAGCACAAAACAAACAATTGATCGAGTACTTGGTTAATTTGGTAGTGATACTGTTTTTTGGGTTTCAAATTAGTCGAGTATAATTAACAATTATGAGTTAATGGGAAAACACCATTTTACACACAATACTTAGTAGTTCATATTTCTTCCTCTATCATCATCTCTCGGATATTACTCTCATCAAACTTCAAAGCTTACTATTATCTTCTCGTTAAATTCAATAATTGTAATTTGTAATCTCTACTTACAGCGAGGGAGATGATGCCAGTGATGAGGCCAGTCTTGACAGCTGTCGAGATGTAAGGCGAAGTAAAGACGAGATCAGACACGGACAGTGGATTCAAGCCTTTCTTCAGGTTCCCTATCTGCACAAACGTACACCTTCCTTTATTCTATCATTCCTCTCCCTTTCGTACAAATAAAAATTCCGACAAAGCCCACTTCTTTTCCCACAATCATTTATAAACTTACAACTTCTTGCTTCTTGTATCTTTTCTAACCACAATATTCTACCTAACTTCTTTTCCCTTTTTTAGATTTCCGTGAAATGTATACACATTATATTTTTGGTCTTAATTAAAAATATTTTATTTCATAGTTATTATTATTGTCAAGTAAAGAGATGGAGAGATTGGAAAAATACCACTTGAACACCATGTCTCTCAGCGTGAGTGAAGTAAACCAAGAGGCTTCCAAGAATCACTGAGGTCAATGGAGCCATCGCCGCCACCCAGAAGAATTTTGGTTTCTTCGTGCTCTGCATCATCGATCAATTCGTCATTAAACAGATTAATTACGTTTTCTACTGTGTGATTAATTAGCTTTCATCATGTTAATTTGTTTTATACTCTTTCCGTTTTACAAAAATTGTCATTTTAAAATTTTGTTTTTGTTTTAAAAATAGTGTCATTTTGTATTTTCAATGCAAATTTTTGAATAAAAATTCAGTTTAAACCATATTATTTGAATGTATTAATTAGAAAGATAAATTTATTTAATGTATTAATGAGGGATAAAATAGATTTTTGTAAGTTTCCTTAATATGTGAGAAAAATGGTATAATGATACAGTATATTTTTTGTAAGAAAAAGAAAATCGAATAAAGACGAAGAGTATATATATAGAGACTAATGGAACTATACGAAATATATATATCATTGTAGCGTGTTAATTTGTCAAGATCCGCCTTGTCGAAAGAAATGGGATTAATTTATTTATTCAAATCATGATATTAATCTTACGAAATATCTGGTGGAGAGAAGGAAGAAAAGGAAACCACAGCCGAGAACGCCACTCTCCCATCTCCACTGCACAACAAGATACAAAAACAAACAGAAACACATGTTTGTTGTTAAAAATACAATTATTATTTTTAATTGTCATTATAGCTATCGACATTGTCATTATAAATAAGTAATATTCTTTCTGTTATAATATAAGTGATGTTTAAGGTTTTTGCACACAGATTAAAGATTCATTTATTTTTTTATTTTTTTCATAATAAAAACATCATTTATTATCCATTTAAACACAATTCAACCAATAAAAAAATAATCTGCATAATATAAATAGTCAAAAATAATAAAAAATTATTTAATTTTGTATTAAAAACTGAAAACATCACTTAAAAAAAAAAAAAAAAAACTCTGGAAGGAATATGAAAAAAAAACGGAAATGAGAGACACCTGGTGAGTTTGGGAGAAAACGGAACGCATGACGGAGATAACATCAGTGGCCTCTGTGAAATGTTTAAGCCCGAAAATGCCCTTAAGCTGTTGCAGACTCACCACCGTCGCTGCTCCTCCCATGAATCCCACTATCGTTGCATGCGATAGAAAATCCACTATGAACCCTAACCTACACATTAATTATGTTTTTTAAAAAACTTTTTACCTTGATTTAATTTTGTGTATTTTTTACTTTTTCAGTTTGCATCATTAACTCATCATCAGTTTGCATCATCACCAAACTAACCAGCTTCATTCCACGCCCCCTAACCCTTTTTTAGCCAACTTTATCAGAATCGTTTGGGAATCCATAAGAGATTCCACCTATAAATACACAATATATAATATATGTATACGTCACTGGAATATATCTCTTTACTTACGTCCTCTTGAACCAAGTAGTAATCAATCACACTTTGTCCCTATTTGCTCGTTTATCAGCAACTATGTCAAGTTCACGTGACGTAACACGCAATGACGTATTTCACTCATATAGCCTAGTGCTTTCTGAATGATTAATAATGTTTTCTATTGTATACGTACAAGAAAGCAAGGTAAAACAAAAGTTAATTACTACTATTTGGTTAGATATTTTTGATGCCGGATCCTTTTTCCACATGCTTTGGATCCAAAGATATATCTCATACTTTTATATAAGTAAAATTAGATAAAAGGAAAAAAAAGAAGGAAATTGCGGAGAAATCAATAAAAACAAAAAAGAACCTGAAAATGCCGAGTGAGGCTTCGAGAACGCCGGCGATAAACGTGGCCGTGAAAGCAAGGTGAAGGTAAAGCTTAGGATCTTTCTCAGCGTCTACTTCTTTGCTCAACATAGCACCTGTCAATAGAGACGCAACCGCAACCGTTCCCACCGCCAAGTCCTTTGAACTCCCCAGCACCGCGTACACCAATGGTGGTACAAAACTCGAGTCTAAACGCAAAAAAAAATACAATACAATAATTAGACCACTGAATTTTAATCAAACAGTATTAAGAGTTTCATTGTATAATTATTACCTTCTCGAGACAAAACAAAACAAAAACATTGTTGGATTTGAGGTTCTTTTGTTGATGCCGTAATGCTCTCTATATATTTTTAAAATCTAGTTTTCAATGGAATTAAAAGAAACCGCTGTTTAATACAAAAAGATCCGTTTTGCAAGAATATAAACAGAATAGAAAAAGAAGATATAATTAACGCTTACAGAGGCCAAGAATGGGAGGCAAGTTAGCGAGTTTGGCGTAACTGATGCCCTGAGGGATGGCGAGGCTAGCGATGGTGATTCCGGCAATGAGATCCGATTTCAAGAACTTGAGATTGTATTGTGGAGCCCATTCGCAGATCGGGAAGAAGTACTTGAGGCCTAATACAACTTTTCTCGAGGCTTTCTGGTTCTTGAACTGTCTAAAAGGGTCGTCTGGAAACAAAGTTTCCTTCACTGAGTACTGAAGTGACTTCAAGAACGGCTGAGGCTGTGGAGCCTCCACCGTGTGGTGCCGGCGGTGCGGCTCCTCCGTTCCTTGAGGGAATGTGTAGTCCGCCGTGCCCATTTGAAGACCGCTCGGGGTCGGTTCGTGATTAGGAAGGATTTTGTTGGAGTTTTTGGTTTTCTTTTTGGCGGCTGTAAGTAAGGAATGAGGAGAAGAGCCAAAGTGGTTTCTTCTTTTTATAGGAGTTAGTGTAGTGTGCACACGATGTAAATAAACAAATAGAAGAAAATAATTCAAAAGCGTTTAATTTACTAAATGAACCACTCGTCTTAAATTATTTCAATCTCATAAGTTTATTTTCTGAATTAGTTTTAGTTGACCCAGATATAAGTATACAATTTTAATTTCTCCATAGTTAACTATAGACGCATAACTGATATCCTGATTTTTTCTTAAATTATTCATGATTCATTTAAATGTTTGGTTATGGTTGATTGTTTTTTCGCTCCGTCTAGCTAGTTCAACATATTTCGAGTTTCATATCTGTTTCTGAAGCTAATTAGATATCCATTAAAACCTGAACAGTTGATCATATTTCTCTTAATTCATTAAAATCTGGATAGCTTGATAATTAGTCTAATGAATGTGGAGCGTGTACTACATATATAATATCATTCTTGGTATAAATTTGACGTTAAACATCAGTTGTGTAGAATAGTCGTGAAATAACAAAGGAGTTAGAGGAAATGGATAAAGCACCGAATCACGGATGTATGACTCTGATGCGTGTCTTGTTCCGACACATAGAGGACGCAAAAGCAAGAAAGCTTACGTTTCCACTTTCAATCATATTTCTTGAATTACCCATTTTACCCCCAACTCAGCGACTACTGACATCATCGTTCCCTTATCATTATTAAACTACTTTATAATGTATGGCTCTGGTGACATTTGTCCATTAGAAAGATGGGTTAGTTTCTCCTCACTGCCATGTCACCTTTTTCCCCATAATTAGAGAAGGGAAAACGACATATTTCCACCTCAAATTATTCATATAGTTGTAGATCCATCCGAACTTTGAACCTCGACACAGTTCCATCTAATTCGAAAGTTTCAAACTTATTTTCCCCTAATTTGAAACATCGAAACGTAAAACCACATAGATCATGATTTAGGTCGGTTTACAACTTAAACCAGACACAAAACCATTTATACCGGATATTAAACCAAAATTAAATCAAATTACAACCTGATCCAAAAAACAACCGACCCGATTTAAACCAGACACAAATCGTTTGATCTTCTCTCTCACCTCTTAAATTAAACGCTTCTTCTTTTTTTTTTTTTTTTTTTTTTGAATTGATTCTTCTTCTTCGTAATTAGGTGGATCTAAGACTCGTGGGGGTCGATTTTTAAAATTTGTTTTGTTTTGTTTGTTTGCAGAGAACATTCTGAAGAACGGAGGATTCGAGGAAGGCCCATGGGTTTTACCCAACACATCATCGGGAGTTCTGATTCCATCCAATTCCGTCGACGACCACTCTCCGTTACCGGGATGGATTGCGACCATTTCTCCCCGATCTGCGTTTCCAACCAATCAAAATCATCTCTTCCTTCTCCAGCGACTCTTCGTCGTGAGCCGCCATGGCCACGTGGAACGCCTCCTCCCCCACGGCGTCTTCTTTCCGTTTCGTCTCCTCGAGGCGAAGAACGAAGGCTTCACCGAGACGACCCTCCTCCGAATCTCCACCGAGGAAGATGAAATTAATCACCGATATAATGGCGAAATATGTCCCTGTGATTGAACAGGAACAAGACGACAGCTACGGTGACGTCACCTGCGAGAAATGCGACTCCGGAGAAAGAGACGATGAGCTTCTTCTCTGCGACAAATGCGATAGAGGGTTTCACATGAAATGCCTTAGGCCCATCGTGGTTCGTGTCCCCATTGGACCATGGCTCTGTGTTGGTTGTAAGCTATTTAAAAACCATTTCATTTTCAGTTCAATTCAATTGAAGAGAGTATTCTTAGAAACAACAAGCTTCAATTTAACATTTTTCGCTTGAAAGTTTAAAATTCCTCCGCGACGGAGAAGAAAAAGTGGGGCGATGTTGAGGATGATGATTGAGAAGAAAAAGCCCAAATCGATGGGGTTCATCATTCCACCAAGCGCGAGTCAGAATCTTCTAAAAAATATGAATTTTTATTATTTAATACTGTGGTAATCTTTGCTTCGGTTGTAATTTCTTAATCTCTTTTCTAAAATGGATCCAATACATATTTTTCTTCAGCTCTTCTGATTTTCTGGAAATATCTGAATTTTTTTTTTTGATTTTCTCACTCTATGATGAACAACGAATCCACCTTCAATACAAAACCCAGATTGCGATTGAAAGAGATGAAGTGGAAGAAGATCAATTCAAAAAAAAAAGAAAAAAAAAAGAAGAAGCGTTTAATTTAATGGGAGAGAGAGAAGATCAAACGATTTGTGTCTGGTTTAAGTCGGGTCGGTTGGTTTTTTGGATCAGGTTGTAATTTGATTTAATTTTGGTTTAGTATCCGGTATAAGTGGTTTTATGTCTGGTTTAAGTCGTAAACCGATCTAAATCATGGTCTAGGTGGTTTTACGTTTCGATGTTTCAAATTAGGGGGAAATAAGTCTGAAACTTTCAAATTAGGTAGAACTGTATCGAGATTCAAAGTTCGGGTGAATCTACAAATATATGAATAACTTGAGGTGGAAATACGTCGTTTTCCCATTAGAGAACTATATACTATGTTTGATATTTATAAATGTTCAATTATAGTAAGGTTTTTTTACCAGGTTAACGCTATATTGATTTTGCGTTGTGTGATATTTTTTCAAAAGTTATTTTGAACGTGAGGCACGCAAAGAGTTTTTTTTTGTGGGTAATTAGGAGAGAATTCCCATAGTCCGAAATTAGTTTTTGTTAATATCTTATAACATGATGTAAAACATTCTTTTTACCGCCGAGAATCGAACTAAAAACACAACACACAACAAAACCAACATCTACGCTTAACTAATAGCCCACTTCATCCAATAGTTAACGTTAGGAGTTACGATTTAGCAACAACAAATGTTCACGATACTTTAGTTGAAATCGATGTAACTTGCAGTAAAGTTGGGCAGTAAAATATTTAGCATCCAATACACGTATTATTAAAGTTGGGCAGTAAATATTATAATTCGATGTAACTTGCAGTAAAAATTATGTGGTAAGAACTGTAAATTTATGTGGTGAGTTTGTTGTACAAATATGAGTTATCATTTTTGTCGAAACAACTGACTGATAACTTTTTGTAGTATAAGTTACAATATGTGTCATTAGAAATAAATTAAATTTTAAAATTATTAATAATGATAATATTTATTACAAATTAATATTAACTTAAACATTGTAATAAAAATAAAACTAAAACTAACGGCATACATTCCAATTATTTTTTCTTTCAAATTTTTAATTTCATTTGAATATTCGTACAACTTAATTTTTTTCTTCCAAATTATGTGTAACTTATTTTTTATAGAAAATATCAAATAAAATGAACAACTAAAAATTATAGTGAAAATTTTGTTTTGATTATTCAAAAAAAAAAGAAAGTAAAAAGTGGCTGACCAAGTTAAAACAACAGTCAAAGTTTTAAAAAATACAAATGTTGACCAAGTTTTGCTAAGAAAATAAAGTGGAAATACATAACTACTATTTAAAATAGAATCGACAAAAACAAAGCAAAAAAAAAGACACGTTGGAAAGAGAAAATGAAGAAAAAAAACAAACTATTAACTCAACTTCTAATCCATCACCTTTTCCATGATTTGAATTAACTTTTTAATTAGCAAAATTTATAAAGGACATATCTCGAAATTGTAAATCAATCATAACTCATTCAAACTCAAACCCAAATCAATTTCTTAAAAATTTGATTCATGATTGGTAACATTTCTGAGTTATTAATGAGTTAGATCCTTAACTCAACCTAAATCAATGATAACTCATGTTACCAATCCTCTAGTTGATGTTGCAAATATAAAGCACTGATACACTATTAATCCCTATGTTGGTCGTAACATTTCGCATAAGAACAAACAAAAAATATGATAGTAATAGTTTTCACCTTGAAAAAAGTTGAGCCTAATTGACGAATATTGGTATATATGCCTTACCATTTATCAGTCGAAATATGAGTGCAAACACAGCTGGATGGCCACGTGGTAAACTATGATTTATGTTAGTTGTTTATTACTTGAATAAGTTTTGTATAACTTGTACCCACCGAATCTCTGTAGCTCCAAATTTGTCTATGACTTGTCTTGTTTCTTGACCGAATTTTATTTGCATATATCAAGTAATTTAATTTGATATGGTATGCTTGAACATTAAACACTTGAATTAACGAAATCTGTGCAAAAAGGAGATTATTTTGTTTTAAATCACAACAATTCTAACTCTTACTTAACAATATGAATTATGGTCTTATTTGAGATCACTTATTAATCGTATGACTAAATTAAGCACAGCACATATGTTAATTAAGTGTTCATTTAACCGAAGACTGTTATGAATTTTATGAATTATAATATTTATAGATATATGAGTGAGATATGTTTAGTATATATATATAGGAGAGTAAGAGACGAGAGAGAATGAAGAGGAATGGTTTCTTTTGTTTTTATTTTATTGAACTTCTACTTCGTATCTTTTACAACAAAATGGATGTGCATATATATAGCAAGTAGGAGATGGTAAAATAATTGAAGGTGATAATAAAGTCATAAAGTGTTAGGCAAGTGTCAAAATATGGATAATCATAATCCATTTTTTAACACTCCCCTTGATTATCCATCATCGTTAATGTGTTACGTACTGCTTCGTTAAAAATTTAATCATGGAAAAACCCAATGGGATAAAAACCATGATAAAGGAAAAAGAGTGCAGTCTCCCCCTTGAAATGATGGATATGATTTCTTTCTTATAGATCACGTAGATGACGCATTCCGATACTTTGAATATGTTTCTTGAATGTTGTAGTGGGAAGCGCCTTGGTAAATAAATCTGATGCGTTGTCATTTGAGCGAATATATCTAATATCCACTTCTTGATTTTTCTTGAACTCTTGTGTGTAAGAGAAAAAACTTGGAGGGATGTGTTTTGTTCTGTCGCTCTTGATATAGCCTTATTTTGTCTGGGCAACGCATGCAGCGTTATCTTCATACAAGATTGTTGGTTATTTGATGGTGATTATTCTAGTGGCTTCTTGAGTGTGGTGAGTTATGGATCTGAGCCATACACATTCTCTACATGCCTCATGAAGCGCAATAATTTCTGCATGATTTGAAGAAGTGGCAACCAAAGTTTTTTTTTGTGATCGCCATGAGATTGCAGTTCCTCCAATGGTGAAAACATATCCAGTTTGTGACCGAGATTTATGCAGATCTGATAAATATCATGCATATGCAAAACCAACTAAACCAAATTTAGGATTTCGAGGATAAAATAATCCCAAATCAATCGTTCCTTGAAGATAACGAAATATATGTTTTATCCCATTCCAATGTCTGCGAGTAAGTGACGAACTATATCTTGCAAGTAGATTTGTTGCAAATGCTATATCCGGTCGGGTACAATTTACAAGATACATAAGTCCTCCTATAGCGCTCATATAAGGTACTTCAGGACCTAACTCTTCCTCGTTATCTTCACAAGGTCGGAATGGATCTTTTTCAACATTGAGCGATCTGTTGAACATCGGGGTACTCAAGGGATTTGCTTTATCCATATAAAAGCGTTTTAGGATCCTTTTGGTATAATTTGATTGATGAATGAATATTCCATCTCGAAAATGCTCTATCTGGAGTCCAAGACAAAATTTTGTCTGTCCGAGATCTTTCATTTCGAACTCTTGTTTCATATGAGTTCTTACATCATCAATTTTCTTTCGTGTTCCAATGATGTTCAGGTCATCAACATATACAGCAATAATCACAAATCCTGATGAGGATTTCTTAATAAAGACGCAAGGGCAAATTGTATTATTCACATACCCTTTCTTTAGCAAATATTCGCTTAAACGATTGTACCACATACGCCCGGATTATTTTAATCCGTAAAGTTATTGCTGTAATTTGATCGCACATATCTCTCTGGGTTTTGAGCTTAATGTTACAGGCATTTTTAACCCTTCTGGGATCCTCATATATATATCATTATCAAGTGATCCATATTGATATGTTGTCACTACATCCCATAAGATACATTTCTAGATTTTTAGATGCCGCAAGGCTCATTAAAAATCTGAATGTAATTGCATCCATAACCGGGGAATATGTTTCTTCATAATCAATTCCCGATCTTTGAGAAAAACCTTGTGCCACAAGTCGAGCTTTATATCTTGTGACTTCATTTTTCTCATTTATTTTCTGTACAAAAACCCACTTGTACCCAACTGGTTTTACATCTTTGGGTGTAGTGACAATATGTCCAAAACCATTTCTTTTATTGAGGGAGAATAATTCATTTTTCATGGCCATTTGCCATTTCTCCCAATAAGACCTTTTCTGGCACTCTGATACGGACCATGGGTATGGATCATCACATTCATAATCTATGTCTTTGGATACAGAAAATAAGAAAATTCTATCATTATCTTCTATTTCATTTATATCCCATAATTTTGCGTCTTGGGCATAGTTAATGGAAATCTCGTATTTTTCTGTATCATGTTCATCTTCTGGATGAATCTCTTTATGTGGTTCTCTTTGAACATTTTCATGTATGTCTTCTGGACATTTTTCTTTATATGGTTCTTCAGGAACTTTTTCATTTTGTTCTCCCAATTTATTTTTCTTTCGGGGATTTTTGTTTTTAGAACCAATTGGCCTCCCCATTTTTAACTGAGCTCTGGGTACATTTGCTCTATTCCCATCAATTTGTTCTTCAAGGACGTTACTTCTTGATGGAGAATTTGCAGCATGGATATATGATTTTGTCACCCTTTTTGTATCAGTGAACGCATCTGGTAACTGATATGCCATATTTTGTAAGTTTACGATTTTCTGAACTTCGAGTTCGCGTTGATTTGTAGGGGGATCTAGGTGCAATAAAGACGGTGTGCACCATGTAACATCTTTTGGAATTTCTTTAATTCCTCCCCCTAACGCTGGAAATTCAGCTTCATTAAAATGGCAATCAGCAAAACGAGCCGTAAACATATCACCAGTTTGCGGTTCAAGGTACCGAATTATACTTGGTGTTGTATAACCAACGTATATACCCAATCTTCTTTGTGGCTCCAGTTTTGTTCTCTGCGGTGGGGCTATGGGAACATAAACCGCACAACCAAAAACACGGAGATGAGATATATTTGGCTCCTGGCCAGATGTTAATTGTAAAGGGGAATGTTTATTATATGCGCTTGGTCTTATCTGGACCAATGACGCAGCATGCAAGATAGCATGACCCCATATAGAAATTGGGAGCTTTGTTCTTAATATCAATGGTCTAGCAATGAGTTGCAGACGCTTAATCAAAGATTCAGCCATGCCATTTTGTGTATGTACATGGGGGACCGGATGCTCAACATCGATTCACATTGACATACAATAGCTATTAAAATCTTTTGAAGTGAATTCACCAGCGTTATCAAGCCTAACTTTCTTTATAACGTAGTCAGGGAATTGTACTTTCAACATGATTATTTGGGCAATGAATTTTGCGAAAGCCGTATTTTGTGTTGTCAATAGACACACATGTGACCATCTACTGGATGCGTCAATTAATACCATAAAATATCTAAATGGCCCGCATGGTGGGTGGATAGGCCCAAATATATCACCATGTATTCTTTCCAAGAATACTGGAGATTCATTCGCAATTTTGGCTGGTGATGGCCGAATTATGAGTTTTCCTTGAGAACATTCATTACATGAAAATTCGCTCAATTGAAAAATCTTCTGGTTTTTCAACGGATGACCATTAGAATTTTCCACAATTTTCCGCATCATGACTGAACCAGGATGCCCTAGTCGTTCATGCCATAATTTAAATGTATTTGTAAACTTCGGGTTTACCGTAATATATGATTCAGCCATATTTATTTTTGTGAAATATAATCCGGAGGATAATACTGGTAATTCTTCTAATATAAGTTTTCTCTCCGGAGTAACTGATGTGATGCAAAGATATTCAATGCCGTTTTTATTCATAGTTTCTATGTGATATCCATTTCTGCGGATATCTCTGGAACTTAACAAGTTTCTGTAAGATTTAGGGGAATATAATGCATCATTTGATTCAAATTTCGTTCCCCTCGGCATTGAAAAACTGACTCTTCCGGAGCCCATAATAATTTTTGCATTTCCAGATATAATATTCACGCTTCCGGCGGAATCTTTCATTTTAAGAGAGGAAAAATACTTTTATCCTTAAGTATTGTGTGCGTTGTAGCACTGTCTGCCAGACATATATCTCCATCCTCGATCTCAATTTTTGACATATTCTGAATTTAAAATATTCATAAAAATATTAATAAACATAGCAAGATAGAAGCTTTATATTACAATAAAACTATTTTACAAAAAGCACAAAAATATAATCATTTTTCTTCTTCACAAAGATTAACAAGCACAACTATATAATTATCATGTCATATTTTCTTCTTTAGGAAGATCTTATTCGTTTTGTCGTTCGTTGATGTCTTCAGGATCAACCACGAAATCAGAAATATCGAGATGCATATCATCATTTATACCATCAAAAGAAGGTCCGGGTTCACCATATGTGAAGTTGGTTTCACCTTCTTTTCCTTTTGCCTTTTGTGATCCTTGATACAAATCGGCAAAAAATTTTGGCGTACGACAGGTACGGGACCAATGTCCTTTCATGCCGCATCTGTATAAAGGATTCTCATGTTGCTTATTATTCACGCGACCAACTTCATTTCCATTGAACCTTTTATTATTTCTTCCACTATTGGAATCATAAGGATGGAACTTCCTTCCTCGTCCACGTCCATATCCTCGTCCATGACCTCGACCATTTCCTCGACCGCGTCCACGACCACGGCCTCTACCGGGTCCATGTTGTTGCCAATTATTGTAATTGGATGCTACAACATTCGCTTCTGGGAATGGAGTTGATCCAGTTGGACGAGACTGATGGTTTAACGTTATGAGTTCGTTATTTTGTTCTGCCACCAAGAAAACTTGCATCAACTATGAATACTTCGTGTATCCACTTGCCCGGTATTGTTGCTGCAAGACTACGTTCCCATGATGGAATGTTTGGAGAGTTTTCTCGATCATATCAAAATCGCTTATCTTTTCTCCACATAACATTATCCTGGAAGTGATTCTGAATAGAGCTCAATTATATTCGCTTACTCTCTTATAATCTTGGAACTGGAGGTTCAACCACTCATGTTTTGCTTTCGGTAAGATCACATATTTCTGGTGATCAAACCTATCTTTGAGTGATTGCCAAAGATCTGCAGGATTTTCTTTCGTGATATACTCATTTTTTAAACCATTGTGGATATGGTGGAATAAAAATATTATGGCGTTTGCATTTTTCTCTTCAGGAGTTGTTTTAGATTTATCGATGGCATCAAGAAGCTCTTTTCCTTTTAAATGCATCTTTGCAGCTACTGCCCATCTCATATAATTGTGTCCAGAGATATCAAGAGCATCGATTTCGAGCTTCGTTAAATTTGACATGATTACTGTAATCATAAATTAACATTTTATTAATCATAAATTTAAATAAGATATTACAATTATAAAGAATACATAGTAATTTAAAACATAGGAGGCGTCGGAATAAATAGCGCGATTAAAAGAAATACAAGTGCATAAAACATCAAAATAAAAACCATCACATTTTCCTCGGGAGAAAATTCTCTGACGAGTAAACCGTAAAAAGCAACAAGTATAAAACTTATTACAAAAACTAAAAACGGATGAACCATTTTTCTTCTTCTTCTTTGTAAAAACAAATGATTTTCTTAGAAATGATTTTTAGTGAAGATGAGAGATTTTGAGTGAAAAGAATGAATGAAAGATAAGTATATTTATAGATTGAAAATACTGTTCACTAGCCGTATTTATAGTCGTTTTATGACCGTTGGAAATGGCGAAAGATCGATCTAAAAACATTTGATAATCAATCAGATAAATTTACCAGATTTCAGATAAAATGGTTATATACAGGCGGACGAGCCTCCTTATATAACAATCATAATATAAACAAATATTAACAGCAAATTTATCAACCATATTTAAACAGCTGATAAAAAAAATATGTGGCGGCTCAGATGTCCAATATAATATTGACAGTAAATAAATAAATCATGGTGACTAAAGTCATTAAATTATTGCGAAAATAATAAATTAATAATGAGGCGGCCGAGCCGCGCTCCGATAATAATTACTGTAATATATTCGTCTTCTGGACGAAACAGTTCTTCAGGAACGCTATCATGTATATCTTCTGGATATATATATTTTCATACAGTTCTTCTGGAACTTTTTCATAAATGTCTTCGGGACATTAATTTCATGGGGACAGAGCCTGCCATATGATCTAAGGAGACATAGTTTATCATATGATCATGATCGTGAAGGCATAGCCTTTCATACCGATCGGTTCGGGGAAGGTATCGCCTATCACCTCGAAACAATATATAAATGTAAAAAGATTGAACATAAATTAAACATCACATTTTCGGTATATAAACAGATCGGAGAACGATCGTGCTGATAATGTGTTATGAATTTTATGAATTATAATATTTATAGATATATGAAGTGAGATATGTTTAGTATATATATAGGAGAGTAAGAGACGAGAGAGAATGAGGAGGATTGGTTTCTTTTGTTTTTATCTTATTGAACTTCTACTTTATATCTTTTACAACAAAACGGATGTGCATATATATAGCAAGTGAGAAATGGTAAAATAATTGAAGGTGTTAAGAAAGTCATAAAGTGTTAAACAAATATAAAAACATGGATAATCATTATCCATTTCTTAACAAAGACCATAATATACAAGTTGAGTTAACAAGCCATATTCTTTTCTTTTTCAACTAGTCGTATCGTCGTCTTAAAAGTATACTAACAAAAGTGTGTCAACAAAAGTAACATAAAGACTCTGGTCAAATTAAGAAGTAACGGCTATTGACCCGGAATATAAACAGACGCGGCTCGAATCGCAGCTGCAGCCACAGGTGCTTCTATCTTAAACGGAAGTTATACCACAAATATCCTGACACCTGGTGTTCTTTTTTTTAATTTTTTTTGTATACTATTTTTTCCCACTATATATATACGTAAAAATAGAGTTTTTTTTCTTTTAATTCTCATCGAAAACGATGAATCAGCTTAATCCTTTATCCTCCACTTACAATGGCCTCTGTTTCACGCTAAGAGTTACAAACGATGACGTCGATGAGTCTCATGTAACAACCGTGAAATAGAATAATCATACAGTACAAATAAAAAAGGATGGATTAACTACTTTTGATTGCGTAAAAAAGGATGGATTAACTACGATTTGGTTCAGCAATTACACATGACAAAATAATCTATAGCTATATAGTCATAGTTTACAAAATAATATATATTTTTTTTTTGAATGATTATGGGGTAAATTCCAAGCTCATGAAGAGGCCTAAATTAATTCTCTGAAGGTGTACCACCAACGAACTAAGCATACACCCGGTTTTGCAAATGGGGTCTAGACATTAGCCCCATATCCCATTTGGCCAAACTAGCAGAAACTTAATTCCTAGCAAGAATCGAACTCAGGGGGACCATTATTCATGGATTCCCAAATCGACCCTTACCACCAGACCACCACTAGTTTGGTTTACAAAATAATATTTCCAAAAGATTATGACGGTTCTATTAGTAATATATTAACAACGATTGCTCAATGAGTTGTATCGTTGTTACGACGGTTCTATTAGAGATTATGACGGTTCTATTAGTAAGAGGATCAATTTCTGGTCCTGTGAAGAGAAGTTCAATTCCTCTTAGATCTAGAAATTTTTTTCTCAACCTCCGGCCTCTTGCAAAGTTGTTTCTGAAATGTAAGGTGGGAAATGGAAATATTTGTAGTTATTGGTTTGATTGTTGGTCTCCACTTGGACCATTGATGGATTTTGTGGGTCCAAGTGGTCTGAGAGAGATGGAAATTCCGGTTGAAAGCAAAGCTTATGATGCTTGTCGGGTGAATGGTTGGATCTTGCCTGGATATAGAACTCGGTCCCGGGAGTTGAAGGAAGTCTGAAGCATGCTGCTAGCTACTATGCCTCCGGCTGATTCTAAAGGATTTGATTTTTATTACTGGAAAACATGTACGTCTGACACTTCCTCTTTCTCTTGCCCAAAAACTTGGAATGTGATTAGGCTTTCGGGGCAACTTGTCCCATGGAAAAAGACAGTCTGGTTCAAAGGTAATGTACCAAAGCATGTTTTCACATTCTGGATTGCTCAAAGAGATAGACTTCCTGTAAGAGAAAGATTGATGAGGTGGGGAATAAGCACTACTAGTTTGTGTTCTATATGCAGCCTCCACACATAATCTAGGGACCATCTTCTACTACATTGTGATTTCAGTTTCCAGGTTTGGAACTTAATTAAAAATCGATTGGGTTTTTCGAGATTTGTAATAAATGGTTAGCAAGCTCTCATGACCTGGATGACAGCGACACCATATAGATCCCCAAAGCTTCTCAAGCACCTAGTTGTGCAAGCTACTATTTCCTCCTTATGGAGAGAAAAGAATGTAAGGCTTCATGCAGGAATTTCCACAACGCTGGATGCTGTATTCATGCACATAGACCGCATGATCAGAGACACACTCTTGGCTCGTATTAGAAGGGACAGTCAAACCTTCTTTTTTCTTGGTTCACTTATGCCTAGCTATCTTTGTGCTCTAGTCTACATAGTTTCTTTTTTTGTTCTTCCAGGCTTTTTTATTATTTTGTTCGGCTTGAAACAACCACTCTGCTACGCCAAGCAATTGTAAAGAACCGTTCCGATTTTTGGTATATAAATTCGCATATTATCACACAAAAAAATGAGTTGTATCGTTTGGTAATAACGGAATTCCATCGCTAATATAAGAGTTCAGTCATATTTTATCGCTAGTAGAAGTGGAAATATTTTTTTTTGCATTCGACGTCACGGTTAACGAATCAAAGTTTAAAGTCGATCTTTGCGGAACATAGATTATATGTGTTGATGGTATTGCCTTAAACATATATTTTCATTGGTGTTTCATTCAAGTAGGATATGCTTGTTGTGTGCTAGATATTATTTATTATACATCATTTGCTCGGTAGATCCATAAAATATATTCCAAACATACAATAATCTGTAGAAATCTCTTTAGTTGAGTAGTTGCCTAAAGGGTTAATTAATGTTTATACATCAGAAGGTAAGAGTTTTGCTTCCCAGATAACGCAATTTCTGCAGATTAATGGAGCCAATCTTATAAAGAAATCTTCAGTATGGAGCAAATGGAACCGTTAATCTTGATCGTGAATCCTTATGGAGTGGGTAGCGTTATATGTTGTAAAATTGTATTTGTAGTATTTTCATCATTTGTTCAATATTAAAAAAAACATACAATAATAATGTTTGTGCGAAAAGTTCCATAATTTAGTTATTTACTTAATTAACGAATAAAAAGTAAAAAAGAAAAAAAAACCAAGGATTTGAATATGAATGATGTGATCTTTATGGATAAATAATAAAGTTAGTAGTGAAGATGCAGCTTTTGAAGCAGTCGATGTACCATGAAGTTGTACCAGTTGAAGTAGCTCAGGAAATGATACAGGCGAGCAGTTGTGTGACTAATAACGAGGAGCAGAAGTAATGGGCTTGGATTGGGCTTATGGATTAGACCCATAAGTGAATATATTGAAGATACACTGGGCTGATGCATCTCCTGTACCAGTTGAGAAGTAGTACAGGAAGTGATACAGGCGAGCAGTTCAAGGCATTGGACGACTTGGAACAAGGGAAATGACTTGGACCGAGCTTGTGAAGCCACGTGGATGCACCAGGAAGTTGTAGCTGAGCTGGAATAGCATCTTGGAGGGGATTCCTTAGTATATTAGAGATAAGGAACATTTCCTAAATCTTAGCCTAAAAAATAGGAATGTGACTTATTGCTAGAGATTGGTTGAAATCTTTAGTTGAGCGTGATAGGTTTGTATTGGTCGTGATCTATTGTGTATAAATAGAGGGGCGTGACCTTTGTATGAGGTTAACACGTTTAGAGCAATATTCTAGCAAAGGGTTTTGGGGTTTCTTGTAAGAAAGATAAAGCTAGGGCTAAAGGGTTTATCTATGGGGTTCTTGGATCATGTATAGATCCTTAAACGTGTGAGGCTAGTTAGACAAGTCAAGGTGTGTCTTGAGCTTATCATAAATCATTTTAGGTGAAACTTGTAAGTGCACTTAAAAGGTTGGCGAGTAAAATATCCTTGTAAGGGAAACCTTGTGTCAGATTCTGTTACAGTTCCTGTCTCAGCAGCTCTTGCGTGGTATCAGAGCGGGCACCTGTGTGTAATACAAATAGGTGTGGTCCTGCAGAGAAAATGCAGAGCTGTGAGGCTTTGAGAAATTATTCAAAGGTGATATCAGATTCAAAAGATTTAAAAGAGCTGAGAAACTTTGTTGCCTTTGTGGGAATTACCGAGTTTGAGGAAGGAGAAGAGCTTTCTGGATCTGAGTCAGAGGAAGAACAAGATGATGATCTTATTGAGAGTTATAAGGAAGTTCGAAAGACTCTATCAAAATCGGAAAGGAGAACTCAGACTTGAAGAAGGAAAATTTGCTGCTTGACACACTTGTTGGGTAACTGCAGAAAGATCTGGAAGCAGCTCAGAAACTGGGTCAAGAGAGTGTGAAACTAATCAAGGAGAAGCTGATTCTGGCAAACAAAGCAGAGGAACTGAGTCCGCTGTTGAAGACAGAGAAAGACATCTCCACCAATCTCCAAGCAGAACTTAATCATCAACATAAGAAGATACATATGTTTGCTGGTACAAAGCAACTTGATAAGATTCTGAGCTATGGACGAACAGTGGATGTGAAACAAGGCCTATGATACACTGGAATGAAAAGGCCTGAGACTGTGAAAATCAACTTTGTGTCTGCAGGTTTTCAACAACAAGCAGAAACTAAGTATGTAAGTAGTACATCACAAAAGGGTGGATGTTACTTCTGTGGAAAGTATGGCCACATTAGGGCATACTGTTACAAGTTCTGGGATAGAGTGAAGAGGCTCAGGAATCAAGGCATGTTCACATGGAATGGTTTTCGGAATCAGATATGGGTGAGGAAGTCTGATCTGCTACAGAAAAACAAGAAGTCTGATCTGCTACAGAAAACCAAGAATTCTGATCTGCTACAGAAAACCAGGAAGTCTGATCTGCAACAAACAAACACGATGTCTGACCTGCAACATGCAAACATGAAGTATGATCTGCAACAGACAAACACGAAGTCTGGCCTGAAACATGCAAACATGAAGTACGATCTGCAACATACAAGAAGTACATCAAGTGGTACTATAGGACATGGATTTCAGACATCCACAAGAAAAACACCAATGGGTACTTCAAGACTTGGTTTCGGGTGCAATATGGTCATTGTAGAAGATGAACATGATGACAGTAGCTGCTCACGACACATAACAGGTACACAAAGCAACCTGCAAAATATTAAGAATCTCAAAAGAGGGTACAAATGCTAAAATGCAAAGGATGATATCAATATGTGGCACCAACGACTTGGTCACATGAATGTAAGGACTCTAACTACTCTTGTTGATAAAGAAATAGTACGAGGAGTGCCTAAGATCAAGGAAGAAAACAAGATGGTGTGTGATTCGTGTTACAAAGGAAAGCAGGTGAAAATTCAACATAAGAATGTGCCAAATGTGCAAACAAAAGTAGTGTTGGATCTAGTTCACATGGATTTGATGATAATGCAAGTTGACAGCCTAGCCGGCAAGAGGTATGTGCTCGTTCTGGTGGATGACAATTCTAGAGTCACTTGGGTCAGATTTATTCGTGAAAAATATGAGATAGCTGATAGCTTCAGAATATGGGCACTTCATATGATCAATGAAAAAGGAGTATCAAGAGGATTCGCAGCGGACGTTGTGATGAATTTCAAAATGAGTCCATGAAGATATTTTGTGAAAGTCATGGAATCACACATCATCTTTCGGATTCAAGAACACCACAACATGATGGGGTTGTAGAGAGGAATATTAGAACTCTTCTAGAGATGGTCAGAGCAATGATACATGGAAACAATGTACCTGTGAAATTCTGGGCATAAGCATTAAACACAGCGTGCTACATCATCAACAGGGTCTATGTCAGGAAAGGGACCACTAAAACTCCATATGAGTTATGGAAAGGGAAGATGCCCAACATGAGGTACTTTCATGTATTTGGATGCAAATGCTACATCTTGAATGACAAGGATCATTTCAGAAAGTTCGATGGAAGGAGTGATGAAGGGATGTTTCTGGGCTACCCAGGAAGTAGTACAGCCTTCATAGTGTACAACACTCAAGCTGATGTGGTCATGGAGTCGGTTCATGTGGTGTTCGATGAATATTATCTCCCGAAGTGGAATTGGTTTAGTACAGAAAGCGACTCAGAAGATGAACCAAAGACGCGTAGTATTTCAGAAGACCAGTCTGGTTCTGTCTCAGAACAGGGAGTAATACAGCAGGTTTCAGAGCAGTCTGATTCAGAACATGAGGTGATACAACGAGTTCATCGAAATCACTCACTATCTGATGTGATCGGGGATGTGACCGAAGAGAGGAAAATCCGTGGAGTTCAAATTAACTTCAAAGAGATGCTTCAATTGAAGTCGAAATAGCTGTGTCGAGCTAAGTATGCATACTGCTTCAAGTGCATGTGTTTTTAACTTATGTGTGCTCACAAGCAGGGGGAGATAAAAATTGTGGGGGAGTAACCAAATCAGAGATTCTGGGGGAGTCAAGGAGATCGTTGTTACTCAGGTGCTTGAGAGACACACAAAGCTAAAAAGGGGGAGATTGAAGATGCAGCTTTTGAAGCAGTCGCTGTACCAGGAAGTTGTACCAGTTGAAGTAGCTCATGAAATGATACAGGCGATCAGTTGTGTGACTAATAATGAGGAGCATAAGTTATGGGCTTGGATTGGGCTTATGGATTAGACCCATAAGTGAATATATTGAAGATGCACTAGGCTGATGCATCTCCTGTACCAGTTGAGAAGTAGTACAGGAAGTGATACATGCGAGCAGTTCAAGGCATTGGACGACTTGGAACAAGGGAGATGACTTGGACCGAGCTTGTGAAGCCACGTGGATGCACCAGGAAGTTGTAGCTGAGATGGAATAGCATCTTGGAGAGGATTCCTTAGTATATTGGAGATAAGAAACATTTCCTAAATCTTAGCCTAAAAAATAGGAATGTGACTTATTGTTAGAGACTGGTTGAAATCTTTAGTTGAGCGAGATAGGCTTGTATTGGCCATGATCTATTGCGTATAAATAGAGGGGCGTGACCTTTGTATGAGGTCAAGACGTTGAGAGCAATATTTTAGCAAAGGGTTTTGGGGTTTCTTGTAAGAAAGCTAAAGTTAGGGCTAAAGGGTTTATCTATGGGGTTCTTGGATCATGTATAGATCCTTGAACGTGTGAGGCTAGTTAGACAAGTCAATGTGTGTCTTGAGCTTGTCATAGATTGTTTTAGGTGAAACTTGTAAGTGCACTTAAAAAATTTGCTAGTAAAATATCATTATAAAAAAAAATCTATGTCAAATTCTGTTACAGTTTCTATTTCAGCAGCTCTTGCGCTTACAAAAAAAAAAATAATTTGGTGGATAAAAAACAAACAAAAAAAGCTATAGAATTTTGACTACAAGGACATTTAATGGCCCGTGTTATCATGACAATGGTATCACATTACTCGAAAGCCACCACACAATTACTGTATAGAGAACACCAAAATTGGCTCAACATCGCATCAATCACACAGACTGATTTACGATTTTTGTCGTTTCAGGTTTTCAAAGGCTAGTACCACTTTACGCGTTGTTGATCTAAATTAACTTTTTTCTCGTACTATATTAACTTTTTGGCATCGCATGCTGAATAATTAAAGTTTATAAACTTTAATCAGAAAGGAAAAACAGTTGTTAATTTGGCACTTATCTGGTAAGAATTATCTTACACGGAAACAAAGTTGTACACAGTGGCGGATGGAGACATTAATTTGATTGGGAACAAAGATATTGAAATATCAAATATCAGTGTACCAATGTACCATACTACCAACTAGGGGTGGGCATTTCGGTTTAATTTCGGGTTCGGTTCGGGTTCGGTTCGGTTCGGTTTATTCGGGTTGAATAAAACTCTAACCGAACTCAACCGAAATAAGTTTGGTTCGGTTTGGGTTTAGTTCGGTTTGGTTTAGTTCGGTTCGGTTGTACTTTGGTTTGGTTTTAGTTCGGTTTTAAAAAAATTAACTTATAAAAACAAGAATTCTAACGAAATGTAAACAAAACGAATTCATAAAAAAATCATTCCCTAAAAGTCTAAAACCACTTCGTTCGGTTTATAACTTTTATGGTGAAGAACCGAAGATTCCACCGTATGTATTATTATTTTAATATTATTAATTAATTAATTAACAAAAACACATTGGTTTATCGGTTCAGTTCGGTTTAAAACCGAACCAAACCGAACCGTTCGGGTTGAGAAAAACTTCAACCAAATGGTTGGGTATTAACTCTGGTTTAGTTTGGATCGGTTTGAGTTCGGTTTGGTTTGGTTGGTTCGGTTCGGTTCGGTTAAAATGCCCACCCCTACTACCAACACATCTTACAATTATATACGTTTGCTCATAATTTAAAATCATGTTCTAAAAAGCGGCGTCTAGACCGCCTAGACGCTAATCGGCGGTGGACTGCCGCGATTAGTGTTTAGGCGATGAATTAGGCGGTCAAACGATTTTTTCAAAATGTCAACAATTTTTTCAAAAAATCAAATAATTTTTAACGATTTTTTCGAAAAAACGTTGATTTTTTTTTTAAAAGTCAACATTTTTTTTTTATATTGTGACGGACATATGGTAAGTTATAAAGTTATGGAAATACATCTAGAAGTACAACACACATGATAATTTGATCATTGAAGAAGATGATGAAGATTTTTATCTCCTTGTACTTTTTTTTGTCTCTCAATATCAAGACAAATCTATTTTTTGCATCATATGTTTGTTTGTACTTCTTTTTGTTTTTTGAATTTAGATGTGAATTTGAACTTAATTTTCTAATGTTTTGTTACTTTGATAATCAAAAAAACTTATATCATACTTGTTTTGATTCATATATTCATAACTTATAACTTATATACATATAAACTTTAAAAAATTTTAAAAATGTTCAAAATTAATTGCTGATTAATATCGGTAATTAATCACCGCTTTTCGGTTTAGGCGCAAATTGGTGCCCGACCGCCCGCTTAACGCCTAGCGCCTTTTCGAACCTTGATTTAAAACAATTTCACTGTTTCATTAATTTGTAACAGACGTGACCCAACCATATTTAATTTTAAAAATTCAAAAATGGCAATCATTCAGAAAGTGATCACCCATTTGATTGAGTTATCTTAACTAGTTTCAGAGGTTGAAACTAATTTCAGATGTTTATTAATCAAAAATCGATTTTAATTTTTTCTATTATTATTTTTTTCCTTTTTTATTAATTTTGGATGTATGATAAATTTATATTTTTTTTGTTTAGTATTTTTATCTTTTAGGATTAAGAATCGATTAATTTGATACATATCACGATCATACGAGTTCGTAACTTTGAAATATTCGGCTTGATATAATAAAATGAATCTTATATATTTAACATTTTTTTTTTTTTTTTTAGTTTTTTTCTTATTTTAGTTTTTCAATTTTATTAGTTTTCATTAAAAAAAATACATAATTCTTTTTTTCTTTTTTGTTATTTTTCAGCTTTTGTTTCTTAAAAGCTTTCGGTAGATTAAGTCAAATCATAATCCTTTTGGTAGAACATACAATAACAATTATATACGTTTGCTCATAATTTAAAACAATTTCACTGTTTCATTAATTTGTAACACACGTGACCCAACCATATTTAATTTTAAAAATTCAAATTAGACAATCATTCAGAAAATGATCACCCATTTGATTGAGTTATCTTAACTAGTTTCAGAAGTTGAAACTATAATTTCAGATGTTTATAAATCAAAAGAGGCTCAGGGTATATATAATTTGTAGAAACTAATATGTATTTTAAAAATGTTTTTAACAATTTTCTTTAAAATGTTACTGATGTAATTTTTAATTAAAAGATTGTGATAAAATTAGTACTTATTCGTTTTATATATAATAAGTATCGTTTTTTATCGTAACAACCACATCTTTCTCTTTCGAGCGGATTTGAACGGAGATCTGAGATCTGAGATCTGACGGTGGCTTAGAGTCTACTTCAAGAGAGAGAGAGAGAGACATCGGTGGTGACGAACTCGCGATGGCGGCGATGCCTCCAGCTCAATGAAGATGAGCTCTGATTGGTCACAGCGAGGAGTTTCTTCTCTAACGGTCGCGGATCAAGGAAAGGATGAACTTGGGGGGATCGACGAGTTCCAGATCCGTTTCGGTTCAGCGAGGACAATGCATATCTTCGGTTCTGGATTTAACTTCGGTCGTTCTCGGAAGGTCTTAACTTTGGGAGATCGGTATCCGATCTTACCCCGATTCGGAACACTTCAGATCCTCAGATCGGTGTGGGGACTAATGATACGGCAAGATTGGGTGGTTTTGCGGATCTGGTGGGATGCGACGAGGGATCTGGTGAAACAGGATCTCATCCCAGATTCAACGCGGGGAACCCGGGATAACGCGGTTATTCTCGACACACTTGCTAAATGTATAGTAGTACCTTGCACGCAAGCAGAATCACAAGGAATATCAAATCGGGATTTATTGCCTTGGATCCAGGTAAATGCGGTTTTCACGGAGGGATTGAGGCCAAACGGGAGGTTTGAGTCTCTTGTTTTCGTCCCTGAGTTGTGGTTTTTGGAAACAGTATCACGGGAATCCGGGATTCAAATCATGGACTTCAGGGCAGTATGCCTCAGGGGAGATACAAGATCTAAACCACAGATTATGGGGACGATTTGGGGAAGCTGGTCACGCGGAGAGTATCGGTTTGGGATTGCGGAAATATCTCACAGCAGCATTAGCGTAAACGGGTATAAGAGGGGTTTTCAGAGCTACGTGTTCAACATAACATCCTCCCATCTTTCCTTATTCACGGTGTTTTCTCTACGTTCAAGCTTCCTCAGTATGTCTCAGAGTCATCTGGTCAAAAGAGACGGGTCCGAGATGAAGATGGAGACGAGCTTGAAAAGGCTAAAGATCCGGGTGCCTCAATTCGACAATTCAGCGCTTATAGCGGGTTACTCCAAAACGCTGATTGGGAGGTGCATGAATCCAAAGAAGCAGGATATGAAGGTCCTTCTCCACATGCTTCCCCGAATACTGAATGTGGAGGAGCGAGTAGCGGCGGCGGATCTCGGGATGGGTCGGTTTCAATTTGATTTCGACAGAGAGGAAGATATTGCGGAAATTCTAAAGATGGAACCGTTTCACTTCGACTACTGGATGGTTTCACTTGTCCGTTGGGAACCAGTTGTGGACAGCCGGTATCCCTCAGCAATTACGTTCTGGATTCGGGTCATGGGAGTACCCCTCCACTACTGGGCTGATCAGACATTTCGCAGTATCGGCGAGGCTTTGGGTGTGGTGAAAGAGGTGGACATCGATAATGGAAGAATGCAGGTGACTTTGGACGGGTTTAAACCACTTTGCTTCGAGACATCGGTTGAATTTCATGGCGGTGAAGAGACAATCATCACCTTAAGGTATGAGCGACTCTTCGGTTATTGTAGGAGCTGCTTCAGCTTATGTCACGACCAATCATTGTGTCATCGACGGGAAGGAAGAGTTGAGGACAATGATTACACCTCAGAGGACCCAAAACAGGGGTTAAATGTGATCAGCTACAAAGCTGCGGCAAGTCAAGCGGGGCATGAAAGTCAGGTTTATCATCACGATGGTTTGTCCAGCAAGACTCATCTCGGGCAGGATAAGGGGAAGGGAAAGGTGCAGGATTCCAGAGATGCCGGTGGAAACAATTATGCCGGCAAAGAGGCACGGTATGGATCATGGAAAGGGGACAGACGGTACAAGGACAGAGCTCCAAAATCAGGCACCTCATCGAGTTACTTACCAACTGCGGAGCTCAACAAAAGGTACGCGATGTCGACCCTGGGGCTGAATGAGCTGCGAGTCTCAAGTGTGGGGAATGGTTTGACAGATCACGAAAAGAAGATGCTGGAAGCCTTCCATGGCAACAAAGAAAGGACAAACCAGGTCCAAAGTGAAGCTGTGAGTCTTGAGATTAGCAAAGAGGCTGCACCAGCCACAGGAAAGGCTGTCCGCAGGGGCCTTCTTTTTGAGGAGGTTGCAACGGATTTATCTACGGTAGAGGGTATTCAAGGTCAGAATTCTGAAAATTTAATCTCAGCGGAATCATTACCTAATGTCTTAGAGATGATAGAGGAATTGACTACGGATATGTCGGTTGAAATAGAGGATATGGTGGAACATGAGATCTCGGGTGGAATTTTAGAGGATCCAAATGATAAATTGGAACTAGAGGAAAACTTTTTTGCAGGGGCTGAGATGCCGATGGCTAAGGAAGCAGCCGCCGTTTCTGGGATAGGACATGAGGATAGTACGGTTAAGGATGGGGATTCAAGGAAGGTAGGTGGAACAAAGATAAGAGAGGGGAATAAGGCCACCAATGCTAAGAGAACTCAGGGTCCGAAATCGAAGAGCAAGCTGATTTTGGCGGGGTCTACAAAGAGGCTAGTGCAGGGGATCATTTCACCACGGAAGAAAGGAATACCAAGGCAAGCGGGACGCCCAGGCAACGCTCACCAGGCAGCTGGTAAGCTGGT
Organism: Eutrema japonicum; assembly: GCA_030161315.1. NCBI lineage: Eukaryota > Viridiplantae > Streptophyta > Magnoliopsida > Brassicales > Brassicaceae > Eutrema > Eutrema japonicum. Next base: position 49,194,871 of record BSQW01000013.1, read on the forward strand.
AGCAATACCAGGGACAGAGGATTTAATCGAAGAGGTACTGGAATGAGGGCTGACTTTTGGAGTTCCTCTTTGTTAAGGAATAAGGGGTTTTTTCTTTGCTTTCGGTTTCTCTGGCCAATGTTGTGGCCATGGCTTTATTTTCGGTTCAAAATACCATTGCTTCGCTTATGTACTCTCTTATCAGGTCTTGATAGAGTTAACAATTTCGGATTGGTTATACCGCGTTCTTTGAATAGCGGTGTAGACCTCTTTTACAATAAAAATTGCAGTTTTTGTTACTTTGTGGCAATTAGTCGCGTAACTGGCTTGATGTTCGACTCAAGAGGGGAACAATCGTCCCGCAACCGTTCATATTTTATTTCCTTAAGATGCCCCTGGAACAACCGACAGGTTGTCAAGGGAGAGGATGAGGAAGGTTTTTGTTGTACTTCTAAAAATGGGTCGCTGGTGATCCTCGTATTTCAAAGGTTGTTTATTGATGTTTTAAATGTTTTTCGGAGGAAGTGGAGGCGAAATTCAGAGGTTGTTTGCAGTACAAGGATATCAGAAGAAGACACATGGACTCGTATGTTGCCTGCTATCACAGTATGGATCGGGATCTCTATATATGGCGGTTTCTCTTGTACTTATAATCACAATTTAAGAGATCTAGTTTTTACTACTCAAGGATCTTTCTCGTGTTATGCGAGCGGAATTACGGCGGGTCATCTAGAGGATGGTTCAGATCAAGTGGATCCGAATGGATGTTTTAGCTATCCTAACGGTGGGAAAAAAAAAAAAAAAAAAAAAAAAAAAATTAATCCTTTGTTAATTCATGAGAATCCTTAATTGGAATTGCCAGGGCCTTGGGAATAAGTGTACAATTGGTTATCTTAGGGAGGTGTGGAAAAAACATAAGCCCGAGTTTTTGTTTCTTTCAGAAACCAAACAAGATTTTTCTTTTATGCAAAAATTTCAGTTTCATTTCGGTTATAATAAATTGTTCACGGTCGAGCCGCGTGGTATAAGTGGAGGACTAGCTTTATTTTATGATGATTGGTTTAATGTTACGGTTTTATACTCAAGTAATCGAATAATTGATATCGAGGCAACAATACAAGGAAAAAAAGTATTCTTATCATTTATATATGGTGATCCGATACCAAAAAAGAGAGACCAAGTTTGGGAACGGTTAACACGGACGAGTCTAACAAGAGCGGATCCTTGGTTTATAATAGGCGATCTAAATGAAATCACGGGGAATAACGAGAAACAAGGAGGCAACTTAAGACCCGCTTCCTCCTTTATGTCATTTAATTTGATGATTCAACACTGCGGTTTTCTGGAATTTCAATGTTTGGGCAACACAATGTCCTGGCGAGGAAGACGAAACTCGAAAATGGTGCGGTGTCGACTTGATAGAGCCTTAGCAAACGAGGACTGGCATGAGATTTTCTCTCATTCCTTCGTAGAATATTTGGCAATGATTGGGTCGGATCATAGGCCAATTGTCGCTAACATAGAGGATAAAATACCACGAAAACAGGGTCAGTTTCGGTTTGATAAACGGTGGCTTCGACGAGAAGGTCTTATGGAAACAATAGCAAAGGGATGGGATTTTACCACAGAGGAAGGCGGGAATTTCTTTATAGAGAAGATAAATAATTGTCGGAGAGAAATTTCAAAATGGCGGAAAAATACCTTGCCATATGGCAAAGAGAAAATTAGGGATTTACAACAAGCATTAGAGGAGATCCAAAACGATGACGACAGTACAAACGAGGAGATCATGGAGATAACGAGAAAATTGAAAGAGGCTTATCTGGATGAGGAACTATTCTGGCAACAGAAAAGTCGAACCTTATGGGCAACGGTGGGGGACATAAATACAAAGTTTTATCATGCGCAAGTTAAGCATCGCAGGGCGAGAAATCGAATCACGGGACTACACGATGCCTCAGGGGCCTGGGTTACCTCGGACAAAGATGTAGAGCAAGTAGCGGTAAACTACTTCGAGGATTTATTCACATCCACTTCACCGACGGATTTTGAGGAGGCCCTCAGGGAGATTCCAGCATTAGTTTCGGAACGAAATAATGATATGCTTACCGCAATGGCAACGGAAGAGGAAGTCCGTAGAGCACTTTTCATGATGCACCCAGAGAAGGCTCCGGGGCCGGACGGAATGACGGCTTTATTTTTTCAGAAATCATGGCATATAATAAAGGCAGATGTAGTAAAACTGGTTAACGGTTTTCTGGAAACGGGTTCCTTTGATCACAAACTGAATATGACTAACATCTGCTTAATACCAAAGACGGGAAGACCAACTCGTATGAAGGAATTAAGACCCATAAGTTTGTGCAATGTGGGGTATAAGATCATCTCGAAAGTGTTGTTTCAGAGGTTAAAGATATTGCTACCGGACCTGATTTCAGAGACTCAGTCAGCCTTTGTCTCAGGGAGACTGATATCGGATAATATTTTGATTGCCCAGGAGATGTTTCACGGATTACGAACCAATAAATCTTGCAAGAGTAAGTTCATGGCAATCAAGACGGATATGAGCAAAGCATACGATCGAATTGAATGGAATTTCATTGAACACCTTTTGAGGAAATTTGGTTTTGCGGAAAAATGGATTGCATGGATAATGTGGTGTATACAAACGGTACAATATAAGGTACTCATTAACGGTAATCCCAAAGGACAAATAAAGCCATTCAGAGGATTGCGACAAGGCGACCCTTTATCTCCGTACTTGTTTATTCTCTGCACGGAGGTTTTGATAGCCAATATACGGAAAGCAGAAAGGGAGAAATCGCTCACGGGGCTAAAGGTGGCAAGGGCAGGTCCAGCGGTTTCACATTTACTCTTTGCGGACGATAGTCTTTTCTTCTGCAAAGCTACGGTGCAAGAGTGTCACACTATTTTACATATCCTTAAGCAATACGAGGTGGTCTCGGGGCAACAAATTAATTTCTTAAAATCCTCCATAACTTTCGGATTCACGGTTCCCGAAGCGGTACAGGATGAGATAAAAACAAATGATAGGAATCCAAAATATGGGAGGGATGGGCACCTATCTGGGCCTGCCGGAAAGTCTTGGAGGGGCAAAGAGTAAGATCTTCACTTTTGTTGTCGATAGGCACAATGATCGAGTTAACGGGTGGACATCCAGATTGCTGACTAAAGGAGGGAAAGAGGTTCTACTTAAATCGGTAGCCACGGCGATGCCGACTTTCGTTATGTCTTGTTTTCGGTTACCAAAGTCTATCACCGCAAAACTAACCAGTGCGGCAGCACGTTTTTGGTGGAGTTCAGACGGGCAACAGACAGGAATGCATTGGATGAATTGGAAGAAGATGTGCCGGAATAAGCTGGACGGAGGAATATGGTTTCGATCAATAGAGGTTTTCAACACAGCATTACTAGCAAAACAGCTATGGCGGCTAATGGAACAACCAGACTCGCTTTTCGCTCGGGTCTTTAAAGGGCGGTACTTTCGGAAGACAGACCCTATAGAACCTATTAAGTCGTATTCCCCGTCCTTTGGATGGAGGAGTATCATTTCGGCTAGACCTCTGGTTATGAAAGGGCTTATCAAAAGAGTTGGTTCAGGGGGCACCATATCCGTATGGAACGACCCATGGATACCATCATCTCCCCCGAGGTCAGCAACATGCAAAGGGTACAATTATTACCCAAATCTAAGGGTCAATCATTTGGTTGATCCAGCGACACAAACGTGGAACCTGGAACTGATAAATGCAATCATCGAACCGGCCGATGTGGATTTTATACGCGGAATACACATCAGTAGTATATATCGACCAGATACGCCCGGTTGGCACTATACGACATCAGGGAAATATACGGTAAAGTCGGGATATCAGGTTGGCCAACAAAGCACAGACAACGGCGCCAACTACTTTTTCGGTCCAGATATAAAGAAGTTACAGGCACACTCATGGAAATTGACTTGCCCACCGAAACTGCGACATTTTATATGGCAAGCAATCTCGGGGTGCCTGTCGGTCACAGCGAACTTACGCGCTAGAGGAATAAATTGTGACACACAATGTGCTAGGTGCGGTGTGGAGGGGGAAACGATTAACCATGTATTGTTTGAATGCCCACCAGCACTACAAACATGGGCACTCTCTAATATTCCATCGGCCCCAGAAGTTTTCCCGGTGACATCTGTGTACGCCAATTTTGATCATCTTTTTTGGAGACTTCCAGATGAGGAAAGGAACATAATGTTTCCGTGGATTGTGTGGAATATTTGGAAAGCAAGGAATGACAAGGTGTTTACAAATGTCGATAGAACCCCACACGAGATACTGAGGATAGCGGAAACAGAAATCGCAACTTGGGAAGCGGCACAAAATAGTGAACCTGACATATTTCCTCAACAACAGGGTCTCATTCCGGGGATGATTGAATCAGTTAACAATAACGGCCTCATATGCTACATTGATGGGTCATGGAAGGAAGGTGACAAATTTTCTGGGTTAGGATGGTTTTGCTTGCAGGAAGGAATTGAAGGAAAAATTATGGGATCCCGTAATCTACGAAGAAGCCTATCCCCGCTACACGTGGAATTGGAAGCGCTAATCTGGGCGATGCACTGCATGATAGCAAACCACAAGACGGCAATAACCTTTGCAACAGACTGCTCAGAGCTGGTGAAGATGGTGTCTACACCGAAGGAGTGGCCGGCTTTTACGTTACAGTTGGAGGAATTCAAGAAGAGCAAGGAGGTTTTCAACTACTTCTCTATCACACAAATCCCACGCACGAGGAACACAGAGGCAGACAAGTTAGCACGAGGTGCTCGGGTCTATCCATCAGATTTCTATTATGTAAACTCGATTCCCCCGATTTGGTTCGCCGAATAGGACTGGGTATCAAGGCTGTCGACAAAAAAAAAAAAAAAAAAAAAAGTATCGTTTAGCACTTTTTATATATACTAAATAAGGATATGTACATATACAGACTTATAATTTAATAATTTATAACCAGTGAAAAAAAATTAAAAAACAAAAAAAATAAAAATAAATCACTCATGTAAACAAACAATATACTAATTTAGAAACAAAGTTTCTGATGAAATAAATATATACTTTGAATGAAGAATTTAGTGGACCATATGCAGTAAATAGCTTTGTAAACGATTATTGAACTTTTGATTTTTGTATATAATTGACATACTTCCAAATTATTTATATAGAGGGTGAGAAATTAGTTTTTAAAAAAATTAGTAATCCATTTTTTAATTTCTATAATCTAAATGAAAAAAATTAAGATTTTTTCATTTTTATTAACTTTGTCTTTCAAGATAAATTTAAATTTTATATTTTTCTTTTCTATTTAGTAACTTTACCTTTTAGGATTATGAACCGGTTATTAATTTTTTAAAATTTTAAGTTTTCCTTTTTTATTAATCGGTTATTAATCGATTTCAAAAACTAAGATTTTTCACCTTTTTTATTAACTTTGCCTTTTAGGATAAATTTAAATTTTGTATTTTTTTTTGTTTAGTAACTTTAATTTTTAGGTTTATGAATCGGATTTACATTTTTTCAAACTCTAAAGTTTTTTCTTTTATTTATTAATAGGTAATTAATCGATTTTAAATTTTTTTATTATTAATTTTTTAACTGATTTTTACTTTAGGATAAATTTACATTTTTTATTTTTTTATTTTTGAATTTAGTAACTATACCTCTAACTTTAAAGATTAAGAATCGATTATAAATTTAGTAAATGTTTTTTTGGAATTTTTTTTTATGTATGTTCCTAAAATGGTACTTATATAAAACGGAACGAATAATAATAGTAAGGTTTTGATCGTAATCAAACAAATTCTGGATGGTCCAATAAAAAATATTAGAAACCTAACAAAAATCAAACATGAGTAAACATAAAAATAGAATGGAGACATAATCATTATTCCATACAATATTCTAACGTATTCTAATATCCCATTTACACTCTTTATAGACCACATGCATCTGTCTATATATATATCGTTGACTATACGCGAAATCGAAGTATCGAAGTTTCTGAAATGTTTTTTTTTTTTTGGGTTAAAAGTTCCTGAAATGTTAGTATGATATTCTGGCAGACAACATAAATGGGTTCTCATATCACACCTCAATTATATGTACTATGAGATTGACCCCTCGCCAATCTACAGTCTCATACACATGTGTATGCCATATACACCCTTTAAGTTGCATGGTTACATGATTTGCATCAATTGTTTTTGGGATGCATAATTTGCAAGTCACACGTATTGTGCGGACACAAAATGTGGCACTTGCTGGACCCATCAGAACTATACACATGTGCGTATGTCTGTGAGTTGAGTAAAAATAAATTGGATCCGCGGTATAAAGTTTAAACTAAATTCATATGGCAACAACGCATGTAAATGATGTGGACAGAACAATATCAAAAGAATCTACTCAAACGCCTGCGTGGATTTCCTTTAATTGAGCACTACCTAAAATTGAGTTGTGATGACCTTTAAAACTGTGTTATTTTTTGGGGGGGTCGAATTCCTTATTAAAAAAAACTGTTATTTTCCGTTTATACACCAATCTACAGTATTAAATCTGTAAGTTGTGACGCTTGTATATCAAGAACTGTATGCAAGTAAACTGTATTTATATATGCCCGAGGATTAGTCTGTTTTTAGGCCTAATTAAGATTCCCGGTTAACAAATAAAATGGTATAATTACACTATGGTGATACTGTATAAGTGTACTAGTACTATTGATACTAACCAAGGCAAGGTAATAACATAGACAATAGTCAAGGTCGAAGGCCTAAATGTTTGCTAATATATATTTATATAAAATACGAAATGGATAGTTCAACCGGTTAATCCATAATGTTTTCTAAAAAAAGAAAAAAGTGGATCCGATCCAGGGATCGAATATATACTTGCAGAAATGAGTGGATCAATAAGATTTTTTTGGTTAAAAAAGATTAGGTGGGGGGGGGGATCGATATCATGGGTTATGCAATGATTATAAGTTTGTATTGTAATACCCATAATTTTTAAAAAGTAGGCAAGTCTTCTTCAGATCCCATCCACTTCTAAAAAGAGATTCCCAATACATGGGTTGGGGCATTGGACCCACTACTAAAGGTTAGATGGTTGGGTAGTTATATGTAATCAAGTTAAAGGAGTTATATATATATAGTAACAAGATGGTTTATTATTTAGGTTTAAAACGCTTTGCTATTATATGGTTGGATAGTTATCTGCAAAATTAAAAGACTTGTATGAACGATAAGGTTTTTACTATTTAGGCTTGAAACTTTTTGTTGTTATATGGTTGTGACTTGCATGATTATTCACCTTTTGGTCTTATGTATTGACAATGCTCTATTCGGACCGACTAGCTTGGAAAGGAGAATAAGGCAGTCGTGTGATGTCATTGCATGGGAGATAAAGCAGGTGGTCTCATTAAAGCAGAGTTATACACATGGATCGCAAATCAGAGCCGTGCCAACGTTAAATGATGCCGGAAGCGAATAAAAAATATGAATTCATAAATAAACGTTTACAATAATAAACAACATTGTCAAATAACAAAAACTAATAAAAAACTAAACTATCAAATAAAATATTAACTATGATTTAATTCGCGCTAATTATAGCGCGCAATAATTTTTTTAAAAGAAATTGTTTTGAAATTTAAGAAAATTGTTTTTATCTGAATTTTACAATATAGCTAACTAATAATTATAGATAAAGCTGCCAATTTGTAATAATTTGTCTATTTAACCCGTTTTGCAGTGAACTAAAATATTATTCGGAATAATCTTGAAAACATAACTCTAATATACACCGTTAAATAATTATAGTTTTTGTGATTAGTCTACGAACTCTTAAAAAAAAATAGTTTTCTTGTGTCTAACTTTTTAAAAAATTAGTAAAATATTTTTCAACTTTTGTTTTGATATATATTCAAATAAAATATAATAATTTATAGTAATAATATAGCAAGATTTTGATTTTTTTTTCTTTGAATATATATGAATTGATTAATATTTTAAAATATATAGTATTAAAATAATTTAGAAAATAAATAATAAATAACCTCTTTAATGCAAAATATATACTTTTCATATTCTAATTAATAATTTTAATAAAATATTTATTTCAATTATTCTTTGTTATTTGTAATGACATTTCAGGTAATAACTTACAAAACAAAGTTTATTTTTAAAAATATCTTCTTAAATAATATTATAGAGATTCTATAACATATATCATTTTCATATTTTCAAATAAAATCAAGTACCAAGTTTTTCAAAATCAAAATTTCTAACTAGATAGTTTTTTACGATAGATAAAGTTGTTAAATGAATCAATATGTCATGTAATATACTCAAAGGAAGATAATAGTATTTTACTAAATGGATTAAAATCATTTTTAGTATTTTACTAAATGGATTAAAATAATGTTACAAAAATTACAATTACAATTTGAAACAAATTTTGAATAGAAGTGTATTCTACTAAGAAGTAATAATGCTTAAAATACGAGAAGAAAAATGTATAAGAGAGCAAAATTACTCTGATAAACGATGTTGACCACTTGTAGATGTGCTGTATTTGGAGAAAAAGTTTGCCAAAAATTAAATGGCAATAAAAACTGTTTACAACTAGTAAAACTTTATTCTTTTTTACTTATTTCTTATTCGTCTCACATAAATCAATTTGGTTTAAAACAATTGTTAATCTAAAGTTCAAAAGAAAGAAAAGTAAACGTGGCAAATTAGTTTAGTGGACTCGTAGAAAAAATACATTACTATGGGTTTTAATATTTTTTCGAAAAGTGATGCCGTAGGTAGAAGTTTCTTTTTTAAAACGGTAGGCACGGCCGCAAATGTCAGGTCCAACTGGATTAATCATTGATTTATAAGTATACTTTACTTTTTAGCGTCACTAAGCACGGGTTTTGTATTTCAAATATTCCATTTATTCATTTTTGGGATGGTTATGTTGGATGGTACTTGTGCCAAAGAAATCTAAAAAGAACCGAGTATAATTCACGCACTAGAAGTCTTACAAACCATAGTTTGACTCGAAATCAAACTATATGGTTTAATTGCATTGCATGAGTTATTAATTCACGCATGGCTTGACTTTTGTTATCTACTCAATCACTTACGTTATCTTAACCATTGTGTTATAAAAAACCCAATTTGTGAAATCCATTGGTGCGCCATAATCAATCTCTCACTTGGTGCGGCATGCCGAGATTGTTCCTAAACACTACACAAAAACAAGTCAATTACAACGACCATATTCGTTAAAAAAAATGGGCGTTTAAAAGCATTTCTATCGGTGAGAACCCTTTAAGGAATATCTCATAAATAAAATATTAATTTTTTAGTTTTGTTTTTAATTAAATAATTAATTGTTTTTTGAAAACATCTGGGCCAGTCAAAAATTGACACAGAAGGATTTGGGTATCTAAACTTTTGTGGTGGGTATCTCAAACGAGAACCGATTCTCGCTGGTTTTTAAAAAAAAACAATTTTTTTTTTATTAATTATTTAACGAGAGTATCTCACTGAGATACCCAATGTAGGTGCTGTAAGCGTTCATAGACCCATGGTCACTCCAATTTTACTAAGCTCAGTTTTTCTTACACTAGTTTATTTGGGGGAATATTCTACCTATAAACTTTATTGGGCTTGTTCATGGGCTTAATATGGCTTTGACTCCCATCAAGTAATAGTAGAACAATTCGATCCTCAGACATGCGATGTCCGGCTGGAGAGAAGCGAAATGGAAAAGGCCCAAAATACGAGTCACCCAATTACCAGTCGTCAATGAAAAGAACGTCGCTGTCTAAAAAGGGCACTAGTGTTAGATATTTCACATCGGTTAAGAATGAGATTAACTAATTCTTTATGAATTGTCATGGGTTCCCCACTCTTAAGCTAACTTTTGGATACGTTAATTCTATTGGAGTTAATTGGTTGTCGTAGGCCTAATATGGGATACGCTTCTGAGAATCATACATTGACTAACTTGATTCGTCATTCATATGCTCTGTTGCTCTTATAGGTCTGACCATATTATGCGAAACACCTAATAAACAAATTATTGATGTCTGGAGATAGAAATATAATGAAGTTTTATTCTACCATATAAATTAAACTAGCTAGTTATCAATCGAGTTATCGACTGGAAATATACTTTGAGGTAATCCAAGATCTCCCATAATCGAATGGCTGTTGGGACGAATAAAAATATTAAAAGTTGTTTGGGTCTTAAGGAATGTACCGATTTCGACCCAAAACCTTCTTATTATCCCAAAAAAAAAACTAATTAGTTGTCATTGATGGGTTTTTAAAGATAAACGTGGTATATTTTTGTATTGTTTTTAGATCAAAGCTGATCTTGTGTTTTTTGTTACTTGGATGATATATATCTATATATATTTATTTATTGTTGGCATTTTTTCCTAATAAAGCTAAGCCATATTACAAAATAAAATAATTTCTATTACTATATATTAAAAGAAAATTTACGAAACAAATGTTATGAGAATTGATTCAATCAAATGTTTCCACATTGTTTTTGTTAATCAGTGTTCGAATTTATATAATTCGTCACTATAATATTTTAAAGATCCCGTCTGATAAACAGTCTGGCACTATAAGCTTAGCTGTAAGGAAAGTCAGATGTTGAGCACCCCGCTAATCGATCAAGTGTCACTTGCACTGTTCGACACATGTCTGAGGATTATCTGATCATCAGAAATGAAAAGGTGGCTTGAAAGTCTACTGTTTCTAGGAAAAGTCCAAGCGGACCAATTAGCATTTGTTCTATATAGTCAAAGTAAATAATATATAATTTGTTTTCTAGTGTTTCTATTTTCTTTTTACATTTTGTTTTCTTTCTTTTGGTACCGATGAACAACTATGTTTTTTGTATAGAATATTAATATGTGTCTGCTCCAGATACTGTTTTCACCGGCCAAATCAGAATTTATTTTGACCGGTCCAATATAGATGGTAGTTCAAGTTAGAAAAAAATTATGTAGTCTTTTCTATAATATTAGATTTAAGAAAATGTGTAAAACTGTATTGATATATTTTGTAAACAAACTTTTTAAAAGTAAAAAAAGCAATAATTTTGAGTAATACACACATTTTTGGACAGTACCATACAGCACCATCCGATTCTGTATTTGGAGGAAGGTATTAAAGTTTCGAGATGTGGCTTCAACTTTTATACATGGCGTGGTAAGGCCATTTCCAATGGAACGGTATAACATTAAATTTGGTGTAATTTTTACACCAAACTTTCTAATGAGACTCCAAAATTAACATTAAATATAGTGTTGTGAATAGTATTACACTAAATTTAGTGTGATACTATTCACATCACTAAACACTATTTACTTATTTTATTAATAGAATGATCAATTAAATAAATATAAAATCAAATAATAAAGAGAAATTTTAAATTAATAGTATAATAATATAGAATATTTTTTTGGTGTGAGATTTGGTGTTGTGGTTGGAAATGAAAAATAAAGTGAAATACCTAAACACTAAATTTGATGTTATTTCAGCACCAAATTTAGTGTTAGCCTTGGAGATGCTCTAAGAGCTATAGTCTCAGTATCTTTCTGATATGATAGGTGTTCAGAGATGTGCCTATGTTAATAAAGACCGGAGGCAACTAAAAAATGCTCAAATTTATATGAAACAAAAATGTTTACGTTAATAAAAACATACATCAACTTCTTAATAATTTGAATCTCATACTTAAACTTTTAATTTCGTGCTATAACATACATGACATCAAACGCTGTTAAGGAGTCGTGATGCGGTCATCAAACCAAAAGACGAAGACTACAAGCCCAAGATGATGTAGTTCAACTGAACTATATTCTCACCTCAACTAGAGCAGTCCTTGAAGTGAAATCAGTCCAATCCGAGTTCAGATGAAGAAGTTATTCAACTTCCAAATCAAGTGATTCCCAGCACACGCGATTCAGATATACATGTGTTCAAAGAATTTTTCCAACCAAACCTGAAGGAATCAAGCTACAAACCAAAATTTTCTGGAATCTTGATTCATCAGAGCAACCAGAAAAATTGGATTTACAATAACATTGATTCAGAATTAAAAGATATGAATTTTATAAGTCAACCGATCTGTTTTATGCCCTACTGTGAATACCCTACTGTGCATGATCTGGTTTGTAATTGTCGGAAACTTTGTAATTCCTGGAATAATTAAATCTTGTTTTAATCATGGTTCTTATCCATCCGGTTTAGACCCAAACCAAATGTCTAGCTGGACTGACCGCCACGTCGACATTGAAAACAAGATTTAGCCAATCAGCGAATTGCCATTGCCATTACTCTGTTCGAGTTTTATATTTGTGTGGGTCCCATTCCCATGTTAGAACCATACCGTACAGTCCTCACTTTGAAAGTCCAGAAGTTTCGACGATACACCTTTCCCTTGTACTCGTTCCAGAACTTTCTAATTTCTAAGTTGAGAACTTGAGAGAGTACTATATTCATTTTTTTTGGATTGTTCCAATTTTGTTTTTTAATATCATCACTCACTTTCCACTCTTCCTATTTAAGCCACCTCGAATGGCTTACGTGGATACTATCTTCCTCACTTTTAACTCCCTTCCATCAACTGCCATAAACGAACTTAAACCAGACAGAACATGTCAAAGTAATCTCCATCTCTTAACAAAAATCTACTTCCCGCCCTTTTATTCTCCTCCGATAAAAAAAACCCAATTTGGGAGATCGTTTAATTAATCCCAAGATCGGATTGATTTAGAAAGTAAAATCCTTGTCTTTTATTTCACGATGAATCCGTTTCTCTTCCCAGAATTTCATCCACCACCACCAATACCGATTGAAGGATTACACGAAACCGGTCCGCCTCCGTTTCTAATCAAGACATTCGAGATTGTGGAAGATCCAAACACAGACCACATCGTATCTTGGAACAGAGGAGGCACTACTTTTGTCGTTTGGGATTTGCATCTTTTCTCTACCGTTCTCCTCCCTCGACACTTCAAACACAGCAATTTCTCAAGTTTCATCAGACAACTTAACACTTACGTGAGTCTTCTCTCTGTTTTGTCTATGTTCTCTGACATAAAATAAAAAACCCAGCAATGCTCTGTTTTTCTTTTCCATTTTTTTTCTTTTCTTCATCTGATTATAGTTGTTGGAAAAACAAGCGACGTATTCTGGAAAAATTCGATATTTTTTTTACTGCAAAAGCTGTTATTTCTAGAAACATCGAAAGTGTAGATTCCAAGTGGTAGTGGAGTAGAAGAAGGTTTAGTAAGTTCTAGAATCATGATTCGTGTCAAGTTGGCTTCTAAAATAATCGTAATAAACAGTCATCAATCTTAAAGGTTGCCCACTTGTTCCATTCTTTATATATATCTCCTAATAAAAAAAAATTCAAAACTACATCTCACTCAAATCATTGATGTTGTTTAATCACATATATTCATGAGGACTTTTAAAACCTTATATATACTACAAATTCAGTTTTTAATATTAATGTATAAAAAAAAATACAGGGCTTCAGAAAGATAGAAGCAGAGAGATGGGAATTTGCAAACGAAGGGTTCTTGGTGGGACAGAGACAGTTGCTGAAGACCATCAAGAGACGAGCCTCCTTCTCTTCATCATCTTTGTCGATCCATGATCCTTGCATCGAGCTTCGCAGGGAGAGGCAAGTGCTACTGATGGAGCTGGTGAGCCTGAGACAGCAGCACCAAACCACGAGAAACTACATCAAAGCCATGGAGCAGAGGATCGAAGGAGCAGAGAGGAAACAAAGACAGATGATGTCTTTCTTGGCTAGAGCAATGCAGAGCCCTACGTTTCTGCATCAGCTACTGAAACAAAGAGATAAACGGCTTAAGGAGCTTGAGGATGAGGCAGCGGAGAGGGAAAGAGGTTCTTCGATGTCGGAATTGGAATTTCTGGCTCTGGAGATGCAAGGCTATGGAAAACAGGGGAATATGAAGGAAGAAGAGGAGTTGGTGATCGAGAGAGAATTAGACGATGCTTTCTGGGAAGAGCTGCTTAGTAACGAGAGTTTGGCTTCCACCTCTAACTAGATGGATCCTTTTAGTTGTACTATGAATCTCAAAAAAAAAACTTTTTTTTTCTTCTGTATTATTAATTTCCAATAATTTCTTGTCAATTAGTAGTATGGAGATATATGATATGAAATATATGATTGTCATATGTGTTGGAGGTGGGTTTAGCACCCCCAATTAGTTAGACCCATCTTAGAAAAGGCCCCTCTTCAGCTCGGTGGCCGACCTGCAGGTACCGCGCTCGTATCCCCCGAGTTCCCGAAGACGCACCTGAAGGCACCGCGCTGACACCACCAAAGCAGGATTGTCAGAAGAGCAGAAGACACGTGGGAGCTGGTAGAACAGTGCCCTATCCGCGTAGAGATACGGCTTCGACTGGACGCCCCATCAACCATGCGGAGTCGACAAAGGAGAGGGAGACACGTGGAGGAGAGTTGGTTAAACAGTGCACTACTCTGCAGAGGTATGGCGCCGAGCTCATCATGACCTCTCGCCTCGAAAGCCGGAACACGTCTCCTAGGCCACCTTACCCGCGAAAAAGGCCGAAGATGCCACGTGGCCCCGAGATCCCGGAGAGCAGGAAGTCAACTGCCGGTATAAATACCCCTCGATGTCATTAATGATCGGGATCGGAAAAAATTGGGCACCCCACCTACCACAAGTGACCCGATCTCTCTCTCTCTCTTTGTAACAAAACAGTGATTTAGAACGCCGAACTAGACGTCCTTCGGAACCAGTTCGTAACTCTAAATTGCTCATTTCCCTCATCATCAATAAAAAGAACACGGCCCACGGCCTGCCCAAAAATATTCCCGTCCTGTCTCAAATTGTGGTTGACTCTCTAATTAACGAAAATCTCGCCTCTCTCTCCCTAATCAATCTCTTAATCTTCATTAGTGATCCCCGGGATCAACAATATGGAGATATCTGATATATTCTCACCTAGGCGGCTAGGCCTATTGATGTTGTCCAAATGCACTTTGCATCACTGTTTATTTAGACCCTTTTAAAAATGTGATCTTCACTTTGGTCTCTGCATTCGTTTCCGTTCCCTACATACACAGCATCAATGTCATATGACTCATGAGAAGCTTTGGCTTATTTAGGTCAATGTCGAGACAGGTCAACAATGGTGAGAAATCATCCAAGTCTGTGATCTTTCACTGGCATCTTGGTTTATGAAGCTCATCTTGGTTGTGCTCACTCTATCCCCATGGGAAACAACTAACGTCTTTGTGATCATTTCAAGAAGACCACTCTCTCCGGTCATTACTAGACTCCTCCTCTGCCCACATCTGATCTCCAATCTTCCTGAATACAGAAGTATTGTCCAACAAGTGAACCACCACCTTGTTGGCCCTCAAAAGTAACATCAGTAACATCATAAGTCTAAGAGTCAAGTTGGGGACTTGGGGGTGGTCACAAATGAAACAATCAAAATTCAAAATTGGAATTTGGAACAACAATTTAAAGCAAAGTTTGATAAGTTATGAACAGCTTCGGCAGATTCAACCTATTTACATGTCAAACAACTACTACTGAATTACTGATTCTGGGTTCCTCCTCCTCACACCGGTTTTTGATTAGGGTTTGGCAACGCCTGGAGATGGAACATATGGACCTAATTGAGAACAATCCGAACTACTAGCGAATATGGGTTACCGGAGCAACGGTACCAGACATTGTCGAATACAAAGGTTGTGACTTTTGTGACTGAGTGGGTGACTCCGGTTCGATCCTGGCCGCAACCCTCGAGTGACCGAGTCAGAACTCTATTTCCGTTTTTCGTTTTCCCTTCTGTTTTTATTTATTTATCTACACTGTTTCTTAACAGAGGAAATGGAAAATAAATTGAGTATATATACACTGGTTTTTTTTAGTTTATACTCTGTTTCTATTTTCTTTTAACAAATAGAAAAACTGCAAATTTAGACAAAAAAAAAGCAGTATGTTTTGTTGCAATTGGTCGATAATAAGATGCTGTTTTTCAACATCACATATTCTTTTAACATATATCGTAATATCAAAATCAGTTCACAAATTTTTTGGTAAAAAAAAATCAGTTCACAATTTACTCTATTTTCATACTAGTATCTAAAATATTTCTCAACCTTTTTGTTAATCGGCTAATAAATTCAAAAGAATTCATTGATATGGGACAGCCAGTTTTATTATTGTTGGGAAAAAAAATACAGTAATATATGATAGATGATCTCTCTTTAACATATTGGAAAGTATAGTTATAATAATTAAGTGCAAAAACAAACCCTTATATCATAGCTTTTTATATGCTAATAAGAGGCAGCGATCATCATTTTGGAGAACTCATGGAAATTGAGAAACCCATCGCCGTCGAGATCGGCTTCTCGCACCATATGCTCCGCCTCCTCCACCGTTATCTTCATCCCCATGTCCTTCATTCCTTCTCCCAACTACATATTTTTTTAAGGTTTAGATTTTCGTTATTAAAAAACGAGTTTTGAGTCATTTTAATATTGAATTTGTGTTATTATTTTTAAAAAAATTAAATTAATAGTGCTATGTTTGGAAGAAATACTTAAAAGTGTATTTTTGTTATTATCTCTTGTTTTGGTTCAAAATAATAAAAGAAGAGAATAGAATTACCTCAAGTGCAGATATGAAACCGTCTCCGTCTCTATCGAACACTCTGAATACTTCTATTAACTCATCTGATGCCGATTCCTATACCAATTTTTCATTTCAACATTTCTCTAAGTTTAATTAATCCTCAATGTAATTAAAATGTTTTTTCTTAAGTGTATATACCTGAGAAGTGTTTTGAGCCATTATGTACAAGAAATCATCAAAGGTGATGCCACCGTTCCCGAAGATGTCGACGTCGCTCATCATCTCTCGAAGCTGCTCCGCCTTTGGATTCTTCCCCATCGATTTCATCACTTTCGTCAGCTTCTCCTTCGTGATGAATCCTGTTTCACATGCACGAACCATATAAGTCATATATATCAACTAATCCATCATATCATCAAGATCAGCTAGAATGATAAAACTGTGAATCATCAAACCGGATTAAAAAAAGAAAACAAAAGCAGACCATCGGAGTCTTTGTCGATGAGACAGAAGGCTTCGTAAAACTCCTGGATCTGCTCATCCGTGAAAGCATCCGCCATCTCCGATCACTAAGAAAAGTCAAAGCAAGCTGACTTTTCTTGATGATTACCTTTTTTCTCTTGGTTTGTTTTGTGAAGGAGGAAGATGATGTAGAAGAAGGGAAGCATCTATCTGATTTAAATGTACATTCATGACCTCACAGTTCTTGGCTCTTTTTCCCGGTCAAGGTCAACACATATGGCCTTGTTTTTTCTTAGTTTTGGGATTTTTATTTTTTCTCGGAGCACGACTCTAATCCAAGTCACGCGTCTTTGTTCAAACTTCTGACTTCAAGGCTTATTTTTTATACTTTTTAAATTAGGATTTAATGATGTACGGGTTCCTCTAATAGCATTAAGTTAGGATCTTTGAAGTATTGATCGGGTTTTAGGAGTCAAGTATTTAGAAGTCGCACAATACGAGCAACTTGCACTTTAGTTTTATACTTTTCTGGTGTCCTAATAATGCATATTATAAAAACAATTTTTCAGACAGGAATAACTACATTTTTTTTTAAGAATATTGAGTTTAGAAAGAAATTAATTAAGAACCATTGTATTTGACCAAAAAAAAAAAGTGGTTTCAGTTTCTTGATCCAATTCATATATTCATTTCTAATTTTTTTATTTCAATTCAAGATGACTATATTATCAATCATGATTGTCAAACTTGAATTTTGTGGCGATTCACAAAAAAATAAAAAATAAAATCTATATTATTTTGGGTGACTACAAAATGTTTATTTAGGTACATAAAGAAAATCACACACTTAACGAAAAATTCATAATCATATCCACTTCTGCCGGGTTATGAATAATCCCATTTCGAAAACGCACAAGTGTTACCTGTGATTGTTAAGATCAAAAAGTCTGAAAAGTTATATCGATGTCTTCTTACCATAATTGAAAAAGTCAATCACATTGGTTACAAATGGATTTTTTTTTACTTTTTATATATCCTATCGGCTGATCCGGTTAGTTTCGGTAAGAACGCACCAAGATGTTACAGTGTAGACTTTCCCTGAAGGTTCACTACACTGCATATTCCGAGTTTGAAATGCTTTCTGACTAATGGCAGAGAATAATTGAATCGCCTGTTACCGGACTACCACGTCAACTGCTTGGGCCGAAGCCTAAACCCAAACTTCCCACACGAATATGATTTTTGTTTCGAGAAAGGATCGAATCTGAAGAGAATGAAGTGACATATTCCCAAGTCTCTCCTTATCACTCGCCCACGTCCGTGTGGCAAATGGATTTTCAAAACCAAGTGAGGTTTTAAAAATGTATAAAAAGTGGATTGGCAATATATATCAAATCTCTATTCCAAATCATGTATCGAAAGTGAAATGTGACCTACAATACTAATATATATGGGAGTGAGATATTGGCTAATACATTTACTTACAATTTAATTTTAAATTGAAAACTTATAATTTCTCGCATGTTATTATAGTCCAATAAACTGAAATGGATAATAACCGATAAAAAAAGATTGTCTAAGATGAAGGAGGCAAAAGATCTCTATCTTGATAAAACATTTTAGGAATCCCAGAAAAAATATTTTTTGGATCAACCCATTAATAAATGTAGAGTTGAAATTCCATCCAGATTAACACATAGCTCTTTTATGGGAGTTTGGGAAGATGCCATGATATGGTCATCCAAGAAAGAGATTTGTTATTAGAGGATGTTGTGAACGAATAACTAGACTTTTATGAGGAAAAGCCAGAGGGCATGACATCAAACATATGATGATATTCGAAGACCTGATGGAAAAGAAAAAAACATTCGTCCTTAGACGGTTTTAAAACTGAGTGAGGGTTAAATCAGAAACACTGAGTTTTTTTTTTGGGGTATGTTTGTGTCCATCCATTATGGTCACAGATATGTGCCTAGATAACTGCTCAAATGCTCTTTTTTTTTTTAATTATCAGGAGATTCTGGATCGAAGCCTGTACATCTCTCGAGGCCTAAGACTAAAGCATTTTAAATAGTTTCGTCCCAAGCGTCATTCGATTCTGTGACCTCAAAACTTTGCCCAAAATACTTTATCAATCGAGCTGGCGACACTTGATCCAAATGCTCCTCTCACTGGTCACTACTTCCTTGGTAGTAAGTTGACTAAAGAGGGAAGTTTAAGATTCGCTGTTATATATCCTTTAATGGATGTGAGTCGACACTCGACATTGCCATTTTGGTATCTAGATCCATGCCTTAATTTAGATACTCTTCTCTTGTAATATATAGTACTTACCAATTACGTACCAACAACTCAACAAATCAAGAACCCAAGAACAAATGGGTAAGTCATGTCATAATAAACATTTACGTCTGATTTGGTAGATATGTATCATAATCGGAGTCACGTGAACTTTTATTTGTCTTAATTTTAAAGCTGATATCTTGATTTCCGTATAAAAAAAAAGGATTTGTCTTCTCCCACCAATAAAAACACCATAATCTATATACACATATACAAATAAAGAGAAATCCAAACAACAACAAAAAGACAATACAAACTTTTTTTTTTTGGTTGAACATTAAGACAATACAAATATGCATCAAATCCTTATGAATTGATCTATTGGTCCATCTACCAATTTGTAAACACAACATTCTCGTTCTAAATAGTCTTGGGAATATTAGTTGAGAATTAATTCGTAATTATAATATGTTACGAAGCTAGCAGCTAACTAAATACGAGGTCTGTTGATTACTACCAACTTATTCGTAACCAATTTTGGTATACAATATTTTGTCTTAATTATCATAACCCTTAGTTAACGTTAACAATATCCACATTATCAACTACTACTATTAATATCACTGGTCAAACTAGGTCTGGACATTTTGGGAAGGGTAACCCGTCCCGTACCGTTCCCATCCCAATTTTCCCGAATTTTTAGGGAAAGGGAAATTGTAACTTCCCGTTTGGGTCCGAAAATAATACTCAGATGGGTAAGAGAAAGGTTAGGGAAGGGAGCGGGATTACCCGAACTTCCCATTGGGTAGTTACAAGAAATGAAATTTTAGGAGTTTTGGATTTTTGGTTAATGCAAAAACAGAATTTTACATATTTTGATTTTAATTCAATCTATTAACAATTTACAAACAAATTGGTCATAAACTTAATAA
The DNA here is from genome assembly GCA_030161315.1 of Eutrema japonicum. Classification (NCBI taxonomy): domain Eukaryota; kingdom Viridiplantae; phylum Streptophyta; class Magnoliopsida; order Brassicales; family Brassicaceae; genus Eutrema; species Eutrema japonicum. The sequence goes on from BSQW01000013.1 coordinate 49,215,264, forward strand.
GCCCATGTAATTGGTATATTATTTAGTTGGTATGTAATGATGTTCTTTTTTGTTATATGGGAAATAGTGATTCTCGGTTTTTAATTAACTATAGAGATCTTGTTTTTAATATAAGCTGACAAAAGTATGAGTGGTTAACAAACAACAAATTTTAATAACCGAATTACACAAATCCTTACCGTCCATTTCCCGTCCCTTACCCAATTTAATTTCATTTTGGGTATGTATTGGATAGTATATTTTTATGGGAATAGTTTGGATAGTATTTACAGATTCCCAAACTTTCCGTTCCTGTTTCTTACCCGTAATTTCCCGTCCAGATTCCCGAAATGCCCAGGGCTATGTCAAACAACAGACCACCGATCAATCGGTTATTATATATCAATAATACGAATTGAAAATGAAATTATCATTATTTTATAAGGAAAAATAGAAATGCGAAATGATAAGCAAAAAGAGGAGACTATGCCATCTGTCAAATGTAGCCGTTGCACCTTCCACTTCCTTTTTAACCCTTTTTAAATACTCCTTTAACATTTCCTCAAACGCTCCAGTTTTTGTTTCTCTGTACCCAAAAACCACAAAGAAATAGTCTTGATTCGATGGTGAGATCAATCCAAGAAGGAATCTTGATGTTGTCTTCATCTTCTTCCTCCACAACCACAAGCAACGGAACCGACTCCGACGATTCGCTCAGCCCATCCGCCTCATCCAAAAGCTTCGTCCTGAGCACTCTCCGTCCGACGATCACCGGCGCGTACAAGCCACTCGCCGTCCTCTCCGCCCACGTAGGATATGTTTCGTCATTGGCGCTCTGCGGCGAGTTCTTGCTGAGCGCGTCTCAGGGAAAAGACATCATCGTCTGGCAACAGCCAGATCTCAAGATCTTCGCGAAATTCGGACAAGGCGATGGGTCTGTGAAGGCTCTGGTTAGCGTGGGAAGCAAAGTGTTCACGGCGCATCAAGACAGCAGAATCAGAGTCTGGAAAGTATCTCGAAGAAGCTCCGAGAACGCTTTCAGGCTTGTCGATACGCTTCCCACGACCAAAGATTACTTGGGAAAGTTTATGAAACAGAGTAATTACGTTCAGACGAGGAGGAATCATAAGCGTCTTTGGATAGAACACGCAGACAGCATTTCGTGTCTTGCGGTCCACGCCGGGATAATCTACTCCGGGTCCTGGGATAAGACACTTAAAGTCTGGAGATTGTCGGATCTCAAGTGTCTTGAATCGATCAAGGCTCACGACGACGCAATCAACGGCCTTGTCGCCGGAGAGGGCAGAGTTTACTCTGCGTCTGCGGACGGGAAGATCAAGATATGGGGGAAAGAGAAGAGAAAGCAGATTGATTCTCCTTTGTCTTCGTCTTCTTCTTCTTGTTTACATGTTCTGAAGGCAACATTGGAGGGTCGTGCGGAGGTTTCTGTGAACTCGGTGGTGGTTTCCGGCGACGGGAAGTGGGTATACGGAGGAGGATCAGATGGGTTTGTGATGGGATGGGAGAAGAGAGAGAAAGGAGGAGACTTGGAGGAATGGAGATTAGGGTTTGAGATGAGAGGGCATAAGATGGCAGTTCTGTGTATGTGTGTGGTTGGGGAAATGGTGTGTAGTGGATCGGCTGATAAGAGCATTGGACTGTGGAAGAGAGAAGCAAGTGGCATGCTCTGTAAATTTGGAGTCATACAAGGGCATGACGGTCCGGTCAAATGCTTGCAAGCTTCTCCCAACAATGTCGGTGCTGGCTTCATGCTTTACAGTGGAGGACTTGACAAGAGCATCAGGGTTTGGTGGGTCCCAAAATAAGACAACGTAGAAGAGAAGAAGAAGTCAAGTTTTAAGACTGTTGATGAATCAGGGATGAGTAAAAGATATACTGTTTGGTGTTTTTTTTTGTCGGTTTTCATATACGTTTGGGTTTATATGTGTAATTTGCTATTCAAATTGTAAAGTCAATGATGGTTTTCCCAAGAAAAAATGATATTTGATTCGTTTTGATGGACTTGTGTCTCCTGCAATCAACAGAAGAACCTTTGCTTACTGTAAGTTAAAGTATTCTCATTATATGTCGAATTGATGAGAAAATGAATGGGATTCTTTATTTTGTTAAATTTTGTGTCTACCAACTATTTTGGTCCTAATGATATAGAATAGAGTAAAGTCTCATGCTTTGGTTACCTTTGCTTTGTATTGAAACTGTAGCAATGGGATGATGGCTTCCGCGTTGAATTAAGTATTGTTTTCAGCCTCTTTTTGAGGTTTGATCACCGTCCAAATATCAAAGCAGGGAGTTATGCAACTTTCTCCATCACCATCATGCTTTAACCATGTTCAATGACTGTTTTTTTATATTATTAATCATAATGGACCAACCTGTTGTTTTGAAAGTGAGAAAGCAGAATTTTCTCAGTTTTCAATATAAAAATGAGATGAGAAAGCTTTGAAGGGATGCATGGAGCCAAAAACATAAGTGTATTCATGTGTGTACATATATATGCCTTTCTTTTTGAAGTTGGAATAGATTAGGTAAACTGTGATTAAAACATTTTCAGAAGGGAACGTTATCAATCCAGTCCCAAAGGCAAAAACCCTGAATAGTTATAGTATGAAACATCATCATTAAAAAGGGTACTCGTAGTCGTATATAAACCTTACCTTTGAATTTCTATGAACATAATCAATGACCCAGCTTACACTAAGACATCAAACACAAAAATACATCCCCACAAAAACAGTGGATCATTTGATCTACTTAGATAAGAAATTGACCTTCCTGTTCTGATAATCATCTCTTACAGGCCTTGAGTTTTGGTAGTTAGAATTGTAGCCAGATGAGTCATATCTTTCTCTATTTCGCCTACCCCAACCATCACTCGATTGTTTCACATCCCAATTTCTTCTATTCGTCTCACTCGCTCTACGTGTTTGCCAACCGCCTGCATTTCCCCCATAATCTCTCGGAGTTGTTTTGTCAGGCACATAGCCAGCTTTCCATGGATTATACCTCTTTGGCTCCCGATAATCCTGACTATATCTCGTACTACGCCACTCTTTCATCTCCATATCTTGATTTCCCAAATCCCGGTTTTTCCATCGACCACCACTGCCCCAACAATCATTACCCCGACCTCTATCCTCCCACCCCTTACCAGAGCACCCTCCCCAAGCGGTATCTTCTGCTGTCTCCTTTCTACAACTAGGCTTGGATTCCCAGGGATTGTCGAGCATTTCATACTCTTCGGCTGGGACACTTTCAGAACCTCTCGCCTTCTTGTTTTGGTATCCTGACGTATCCCATCCATAGTTTCCCTGGCCAGAGTTCTCCCACCTTTCATTACCCCTGTCTATGGTTTTCCACTGGATCTCGCTCCATTCCTCAGTCGTCAAGCAATCCCCAGATGGTGTATCAATTGCTTTCTCGTTTCCACAACTAGACTTAGCTTCCCAAGGCCTCGCACTATCTTTTGGATGGTCAGTACTACTCTCTGATTTCTTCCAGGAAACATTACTATCATGGACTTTGTCACTGCCTTCCCACGGAATCTTTAACATCCGGGTCTCTTCAATGGGCACCAGGTTAAAACCACTCCAATTCATGTCTCGACGTCCCCGTTTCAAACCAATCTTGACCTCATCAGGAGGAGCAAAGTAAGCCCGTTCTAAATCCCTGATGAGTTCCGGGTCAATGGAAGTGTCCCAATCTACTTCACTGATGTAAAGATCCGGATCAGGAAGAGAAACATCAAAAAGGAGGCCATTAACTTTTGACCAAAATCGGTTTTTCTCATTGTGAAAAGTCTCCTGGCAGGCAGAATCATCCCAAGTGATTACATTACCTTGGTACCAGCTCTTGAAGTCACTAGCTTCAACAACTTTTTGCCATGGCACTGATCCAATCACCTCACAGAATTTCTTCTCCCATACTGGAATCACATCGTCTTCACCATAACCTTTGACAACAAAAAAACACAGAGATAATCTCACCTTTCCGTTTGATAAACCAGTGAAAGTGTTTTTAGAAAAATCGTAATTCAGGTAACAATAGCTCCGGAGACGGAACTAAAACGAATTAAGATCAGATGAATGTGAAAACATGAAAACAGGAAGGAAAATACCAGAAGAGGAAGAAGAATGTCGGCCGCTATACCATCGCGAAGGAGATCTGCGACGGAGGAATGTGGATCGATTGTTCCACTTTCCCATCGAGAAATCTCAACCGCCGTGCTTGATTTTCTAGAAACTCGGAGCAAAAGAACGGTTGAAATGGGAGAATTTGGGGGGGGGGAGAGAAGCTGACGACGGAACGAATTGGAAATTGCAGGAGGAGCAGTGAAGTCGGTGGTGGTGGTGCCAATTCGAATTCCGGTTTTGTAACGACCCAAACCTCTTCTTATATGTTGGCTATAAATGGGTCCAATAGAGTAAGGCTTTATGGCCTTTAAAACATAATTGGGCTTATAAGAACACACTCATAGAGAATACGAGAATAGGTGTGGATACCAAAATTTGTGGTGTATTTGAAATTTAGGAAAGAGTTGGGCAAGATTCTCGGATGAACCAACGATTATAACAAAACTTGAATCGACGAATTATATTTTATTGATATATTGAAGGGTACAGAGTTCGCATATCATATAAGTCTCTACGATGTATTTAGCCGTTTCGTGTATCTCGAATTCACGTATTACACCGGACTCTGAAGATCTTAGGATTGTGCAGATATCGGTTGACTTGTTTTGATGGCAATTCTGTCGAGGTATGCAGTTCGTCGTCTTGTCAACAAGCCGATCAAATAGGCTTTGGTGAGAGTATTGGGCCTTATGTTACCTTAACATTGGGTCGAATTTAATGCTCCTTTCACTAACTTTTATCTAAAACTTAAGATAAAAGATTTGAGAAAAAAATTAAAAAACATGTTTTTGTATACTTACAACTCACGCATGTATATTATCAATTATAAACTTGGTTAGGGAAATAATATACACAATTAATAAAATTCTATAGTTTGTGATTTTGTATATAACTAATAGTCGCCAAATTGTTTTTTTATAAGATTAATTTACTATAATATTTGTAGAAATATAGAGTGAATCAGAATTGGGATGACAAGTCGAGAAAGAAAATCTTGCCTCTTTTAGGTCTGTTTCCAAATGAAAATTGAACACTCGAGCTTACAAGTTACAAGAATCAACTCGATCAGGTGGTTCATACTATTTGTTAAGACCTAAACAACCCATTAGAAAATTCAAAAATATTGCAACTATTTGGATCATCTAAATACAAAAGTTTTGCTCCCGAACTTCAACAACGCCAAAAAAAGTTAGGGTAGAAAATTCAAAAGTCTTGCAGCAGCTATTCTCAGCTTTACGTACCAACATTTACAAAAGAATTATACTGACAATTGACGTCGTTTATAACGAAAATGAACAAAAATTACCAAATATCTAGAAGATTATCACATTATCATTAGTGTTTTTTTTTTTCGCTTTGCAATATGATTATATGAATGTCATTCTGGTAAAAATCGTCAATGACAATCAAACCAGTAAGATTTATGTTCGTGCTTCAATTGGAACGCATCAATGTTATCTTGACAATACGGACATGCTAACCATCCATTTTATTGACCAACCAGATAACATACCATAAGGTGGAAAATCGATGATGTCCACATCAGCACAACACGCATAAGAAAATCTTGTTGGCATGAAACATCGAACGTTCGCACACTATTCTCCCATAACATTTGCAACTCATAAATCAGTGGCTGTAGAAACACATCAAGTGATCTCTTAGGATGATCAGGACCGGGAACGAGAATCGTGAGGAACAAAAACTCTCGTTTCATGCACAACGATGGCGGAAAATTGTAAGGAGTCACGATAACTGGCCACAATGAATATTGTCTCTCATGCTTACCGAAAAGGTTGAAACCATCTGTACATAATCCGAGGTATACGTTCCTTGGCTCATATGCAAAACCAGGATACACCGATTGAAAATGTTTCCATGCTTCTGCATCTGAGGGATGCACACTTTTTTCTCCCCTAGTATGTTCTGCATGCCAACTCATAGGTCATGTCGTCCGCTCGGATTGATATAATCTCTTCAACCTCTCCGTTAATGGTAAATACCACATCCGTTTATATGGAACTGGAACTATTCCACTTGTCTCTTGATAACTAGGGTTACGACAAAAGCGACATGTCGTGCGATCTGAGTCGCTCCTCCAGTAGATCATACAATTGTCTATGCAGACATCTATCATCTGATATGATAAACCAAGACCAACAACCAACTTCTGGACCTCATAGTACGACTCAGGTGCAATATTATCCTCAGGCAAAATTTCCTATACAAATTCAGCTATCGCATCGACGCAATTCTCGGCCAAATTAAAATCTGTCTTTATGGTCATCAACCTCGTCGCTGTTGATAAAGGCGAATGCCCTTCTCTACAGCCTTTGTACAACGATTGCTTAGATTCGTCTAGCATATCAAAAAACCTCAGAACTTATAAATTAGATTTCGTTATTCTAACTCCATCCTCATTAACAAACGACGCTATATTTTCACGAAATGCATCATTCACCATCTGAGTAGTGACTACGTTTACATCTACTTCTGTTGTTGGTTCCTCAAACCTAGACGCATTATAAGGTTCACTAGTACTAGAATAATCTACCATCGAATCAGTTTCTCCATGTGAATACCAAATCTTATAACCCTGCATAAATCCTCTTCTAAACAAGTGACCTCGTACTGTAGATAGAGAAAAATATCGATGATTCTTACATTTAGGACATGGACAATACATATTACCGGATTCCAATGTCGCGGCTTGGTTTGACGCAAATTCCATGAACTGCCTAACACCATCTTCAAACTCCGGTGTAAGTTGCCCGGTAATTGGATCATCCCGAGGTTTATCCATCCAAGATCAAAAATAATCATTGTTATTTGAAGAATATATTTTATTGTGTGAATGAGGTGAATGGGGGATGTGGTTTTATACAAAAAAATTACGCATTTTTCCTACGGATTTTCTACCGAATTTCAAATTCCCAACGGTTACGACAACGGCTTCATTTTTGCCGTAGGAAATTCGTCGGAATATGTAAACGGATCCTTGCCGTAGGAAATCCGTAGGAACCGCTTTCCTACCGAATTTCGAATTCCCAACGGTCACGACAACGGCTTCATTTAAGCCGTAGGAAATCCATCGGAATATGTAAACGGCTAGTTGCCGTAGGAACTCCGTACGAAATCCGTAAGAATTTCCTACGACATGATTTTTCTACGAAAAACCGACGATTTTCCTACGGCTTAGATTTTCCTAGGAAATCGGTTGGAAGTCCGTCGGAAATTTCCTACGGCATTTTGTCCGTAGGAAATCCGCCAGTTTTCTTGTAGTACGGTTTCGGGTTCCATACGTATAAACTCCACTTGCAAATTCAGTTTTAAAATCAAGGATGATAAGATTGATAGAAATTCCAAAACAAGATTATTTATGTTCTTAAGGAGCTTAATAAGATAGATGAAAGAAATAGAAAATTATATAGCTCATTAAGAGCTTTATTCAAACGCAAATGAAAGAAAGAGGAAAACTTTAAATTGTCAGTAAAAGATTAAAGATTGTTGATTGATTACATAAAAGATAAGAAGAAAAGAGAGTTGCACAAAGTGGTAACTCCTAAAGATACAAATAATGTTATTCATAAGATGATATATAAAGAAAACTATTTGCTTGAAACCCTAAAACACATAGACTTATGAGGTTGTCATAAATAATAATATTGGGCTTTGTGATATGCTCTAATAAAGATCACCTCGTAGAAGTTTTATCGGCTTTGGACTTTCTTTTGGGATCAAACTTTTCAAACTTACTAGTCAATCAATTAAATATAGTCAGTTTTTTTGTTCAAATAAAAAGCTTCGAAATGAGCATCCACAATGCAAGTGATTCTAATAATGTCCCTCCTATCCTAGGAACTTGTTCACGAACAACATCATATTTTGGAACTCTCTCTTTTCCAGTTGTCCAAACATATTTTCTTAAGTAAATTCAAGTAATTGTTCTATATAAGTAAAATGGCCACGTTAACAAGAAAACAAATTGTTGTTAGTTTTGTGCATGTCAACAACAGTCCACATATTGAAGTTCTTGTTCTGTAACGTTTATATAGATTTCGGAAATAAAAAATGTTTGTTAATTCGAAAAAATTATTGACCACAACTATTGAACTAATACTAAAAAATAATAAATTTTCACATGAATCTATTGACCACAACCAGGTAGGCTTTGAGTAAGCATGGGTTTGGGCTTGCGGCCCTCGTTTTAATATAAAATTTTCGGTCTTCAAATTTTTTTAAAATTTCATAGATTAATGGTAAAATGTAAATATTTGTGGCTTATTTTTTTTTTCTAACTTATGACTTTTAAAACTCAGGACAACTCACAGTCAGGCTTGGCTCAGACCACAACTATTGAAACAATAGTAAAACAAATAAAAATATACGCTAGTTGTTGAATCAATGGTGTGTGCGTAAAGTAAATTCGTCATTCAAATGCTCGACACCAATCAGTAAAATTATGACGTCGCCTTCCAACTTCGATTCGCTCTTAATAAATTGCTATTTTAACTCAAACAGATCTCTCTACTCTAAATTTTGTAGAAAATGCTATAAATTTGGAAAGGATCCAAAAAACAGGAAACAGGAAAGGGGAAAGAAAAACAAAAATGGGACCAATTTTAAGACAATAAAAGGTAATTGCACGTTGTGTTGCATTCAACCCTCTGACACCATCATTTTATTTTTTTAATTTTCTCTCACTCCCCAATTGCTTCCACTCTCCCAGACACACACGCACATCCATTAGCCGTGATACTCACGCGCCCATGATTATTGATTTCAGAAGCCATCAATAATTGAGCTCGAGACATTTCATTTAGTTGTAGTTGGGTTGGATTGGATAGGTTTCGACTTTTATTTACTGACAAAAATTCCCACAAAAAAAAACAAAATTGTGGAAGTTTTCTTTAGTCCGGTGGTGGATCAAAATGTTTATTAATTTTTCTACATCAAGAGATATGTAGTTTGATTCTCAAATAATGTAATTTCTACAAACTAATAGATATAAACTTATAAATATTTTTTTAACATAATGCAAGTAAAACCGTTCATCATAATCATGAATTTTTTTTGGAATTTCAGTGTTACTCGATTGAACAATGTTTGACTAGGTGCCATACATTTTTTATGAGTTTTTTTTTTTATTAAAAAAAGAAGTATCCATATGCATATGCGTGTGTTAATTACAAGGGAAAGGACATGAAATTGACATTTCACATACTATCATCTAATTTATACATATGTAAATATTAAAAAAAAAAACCCGATATTTGGAGTACATTTGTGGAGATGTCTCCACAAAACACAACTTCTGGCATGTATCTCCCCACACCACATGGCCTGTGTGTTGGCTCGTGGGATCCCATTATTTTCTTCCTCCTGTTTTTCTATTTCGAAGTTGTTTTTTTTTGGAGAAATTTGTTTTTATTCTCTTTGTTTTATACTATAAATTTATGCAATGAGAAAGTCCGAAATATTTTATAACCTTTAAATTAGTTATCTTGCAAACCTTATGGCACCCTTTGCATACTTAAGTTCACAGTTTTTTTTTTTTCCTTTAAAGTCTCTCTCTTTCTCTTGATTCCTAACCGCTCCTTATCAAGATTCATTATGTATTATTAGTTTTATCGACCAATAAAACTGTAGTTGAAAAATATTATTTTAGTTTTAGCAAAAAAAAAATATTTTAGTCGCTTGAAATGTTAGAAAATTAGTCAAAATTTAATACGTACAGTATTTATAATTGTCACAATTCAACCTTTAATTTGTTTATTATGCACCGTTGTCCCATCTTTTTTGTCCGTCCGAACTACTCACATTTGTTCCGCTTATGCTATCTGATATGTGTGTTTCACACACTAGTTTCTCTTTCATTATTCGGACCATAAAATAGACGATACTGAAACTATTACGTTAAATAAATATCCATGGAAAGTCGCTTCAAAATCGTTGTATACACACACATCAAATCATACATCATACATGTGTATTATTAGCCCCAAAAGAATATGGCCTTCACATTCGTTTGATCATAGGGGGATATCATGAATTGAAGCACCTTCTTTCCAAACTCCACATAATAGAAACGACATAGTTGTAAGTACACCACACAAAAATATATAAATAAAATAAATAAATAATATTTTGGTGTGGTGCAGTGGTTTTTCTCTATCGATAGGTGGTGGCTTGGGCGGTGGTCTGGTGCAGTGGTTGAGTTTGGTGTAGATCCCTCGGCGACGGCCGACAGAAAGCCTTTAGCGATAGTTGGAAGTTCATAGCTCCTTCTCCTATGATATGTGTTTATAATTTTCGGCTTCGTTCGACGGTTCATGGAGCAGATCAAAGTTTCGATAGGAACGGTTTTGTTAAAACTTAAAAGAAGAGACTGCAGGAGAGGGAAAAGCAGATTTTTTTTCCTTTCTCTCCCAACCCAGCGGCGGCAACAAACCCTAACAAATCTAGATATGATTTTGGGCCGGGAGCCGGTGGCTCCTCTAGCGCCGGTGCCGGCCCTCCCCTCTTCCTTGTCTTTTTTTTCTCTTCGCGGTGTCTCCTCTGTCTTTTTCAATCTCGACAGGAGCTTTGTTCTTTGTTTAAGAGTTGCGATTGGCGACCTCTGGTTTCCTCCGGCGGCACGAGCAGGGCCTTCCTCCGGTGGTGAGGGGTGGCAATCGGCTTCGGCTCCGGTGAAGGGCTCGTTGGGTGTGTTTCTTGACCACCGGCGGTTTCTGTTCTTGCTCGTTTGTCTGGTCTTGTCTTCAGCGGTTGGACAGGCGGTGGTAAAGGTAGATCTGGCATTTCCGGTTTTCACATTGGCAAGTGGAATTCTTGAGGACGGGATTCGTGTTGTCGGTGCTGACTTTTGGGGTTCCTATCTTCTTCGTCGCGGCGGAGTAGTGGCGGCATCAGTTTGGTTCTGATCTCTCTCCGGTGGTGGTGGATCTTGGGCGGTGGTCTAGAGATGGTGGCTGGTTCTGGTGGATGTTTCTCAAGGTTACCCGGCGGCGTTGCTTCCCCGTGGTGTTCATGTTTAACTTCAGAGTTCGCGTTGTTCTCTTTCCGGCTCTAGTCCCTTTGATAGTCGTCGTAGTGGCTCCTCGTTTCGCCCTGCTGTGTGTTCCCGGCAAAGGTACGACAGCTTCGTGTTTGTGTTTGAGGTCTCGGCTAGTGTTGGCTCCGGAAGTGGTCCGGTGTAGATGGTAGAGCGACTCCGGACGTGAGATGTTGAGGCGCCGGTTTGTTGTTGCGGCTAGCTTGTAGCTGTGTGGGGTTGGTTCCTGAGGAGATTCGTTTTCTCGGGAATGGCGGTCGGAGGTGACTCTTCGATTGCCCGCTCGGACTCCCTTGTCGACAGTTGAAAGTTAGTCCGTTACGGATTCCGGAAATCCCGTTAGTTCTCGGAGAAGCTGTAGGCATCTCATTTCTGAGGTTTGAGGACTGGCCTCGGGATGATGCTCGTGGCAACAAGGATGAGAACTCTAGTTCTTTTGAGCTGCGGCAAAAACGGGATGGTCCGCGTTTTGACGTGTGATTGCTGCTTTCTCGTCTGGTTTTGTTTTGGTTTTTTGCTTTTTCTTCTCTCACTAGTCGTTTTCTTAGCCATTCGGTGTTGTTTGTTGGATTTTTGTCGTTGTCAGTAGTTTTTTTTTCCGGTTAATCTGCTTTCTTAGTTTTCCTTGTAACTTCTGTCAAAAACTTGAAAATTGGTAATATAATCTTTACATTTTACCCAAAAAAAAAAAAAAAACTTAAAAGAAGAAGAAAAAAAATCAATCGCAAATTATTTTTGTAATGTTGTGTTTTAATCTTTGGCAGTCACTATCTCGCGCGTACCCCACCACACGCCACTGTCCGTGTCCGTCTTTGCTAAATCATTAAGGATACACATAATATCACCCATTTCATTTAATTTGAAAATCTATCATAACTTTAATCTTTACATGCAATATGTCCATAACATTGTTTTTTTTTTAAAATCACGGTAATAGACTAATAGCCATGGATGTATCACTATCACCTACTCTTTTTACACTTTCCACCTCACAAAGTTACATTTAATAACGAGGACACAAAACCTACTTCATAAAATCAAATCTTAAGATTATAGTTGAAAATATAACCAAAAGTGGATATCTCTGGATTTTTTCAAGTTGGAGAGTGGTTAGAGTGGGAGGGTAGCAACTAGCAAGGACAAGAACAGACTTACTCGCACTTTTCAAACCCAAATTGTAATCCCTTTCTTTTGTAAATCTTTTAGAGAGATTACACTTCTTGTCCCTATATATTTATATCATATCATATCATATTACATCATCTTGTGTGGTCCATCACATTACACATTAAAACTACAGAAATGGTACAACAATCTTCCTTCTTTCTCTTCTCTATCTCTTAGATCAAATTTCCTGCTTTATTTTTTACACCTCTGCATCTTTGGTTATTAAGGGTCTCTATATTATCAGTTTTTTTTTTAACTTCCTCTGTTTTGTTTCTTTCTCACCACCACTCTTCCTGCAACAACAACAAAGACAATTAAACTATTAACCTAACAAGATTGTTGTTTTATGTTTCACCATCCATTAATCTACTCTTTCTACCTGCTTATATCCCGACACGACAGGCCGGTCCACCCCTACCGGGTAACATTCCAATCGGCGGTAACCTATATAGATTCATGAAAGCAATGTTAGATACCATTTACTTGATAGCAGAAACATAAACCGTGGTTGAATCTCGAAACCTCGGCATTTGGTAGTTGAAAGAGTTGAAGGAGTCAGAGAGTGTAGAAGGAGTAGAATTATCGTCATTATCAGAAGAAGGCGACCACAAATCCGATCCATTACTGTCTGCAGGCTCAGCAAACAAAAGCAAATGATGGGTGGACGATGCGAATGGACTGTCCGGCAAGCTATCCTCCAACCTGTAAGAAAAACTTGCTATTCAACATCACAACTTCCATATACACAAACAATTCCTTGTTCATGAGTAAACCTACCTCTCTGGTAGATTCATTGTATCATCATCAGATCCTTCTTTGGAACTTCCTTTCCCTGTCTCTCTTCCTACATATTCTCCTATTTTCACCGGCAATGGGCGTGGAGATACGAGTGTTTGGCTAAAAGGATTTGGGGAGTGAATGTGTGTAGGGGAATTGAGTTGGAAATGCTTCTTGACGTCAAGAAGCTGCAGATTCATTAGTCTTCTGCTCTGAAGCTCAAGAATCTCTTCTTCAAACTTACCCCTCCACAACTCATCTTGGGCGTTGTTATAAAACCCTCTCCCTCCTGCGCCAGAAGCAAAATCAGTATAGAGCACGCAAATGGTTCTTCAATTAAATCCTAAATGACAAGAGCTTGAGTGTTTGTTTACCTATAGCATCCCTGGGGCTAGAATCAAGGCCTGTTGGGGATAATTCTCGCTCCATTGTTTGGTTAGTTCTACACGAAAGGATAAAAGCGCGATGAACACAAGGATTCAAGGAACAATCTAGTGAAGTACTGATATTAGTTCAGTACCTGTATTTGTCGGGTACTTTGCCTTTTTCCTTGTAAGGCTTAACAAGAACCCTGGAATCACACACAAAGTGAGGATTCCCTTTGGCGAGAATGCTCTTGACAGTCTCAGGGTACACAAATGTCACAAACCCAAACATCCTCTTTTGCTGATATGGTATCCTCACATCTTGAACTGGTCCAAAAGTACTATTCCCACCATAACAACATCTTAAGTCACACAAAAGAACATACATTTAGATCAAAGAAAAGGTGTGACTGATTGTGTTTGCAGCATTACCTGAAATAATTGGACACATCTTCCTCCCTAAACCTACTGTCGGCAGGAAATGTCAGATAGATCTGTCTCGAAGCAGGACAAGCCATAGCAGAGAGATCAATCCTTTCAGGCCTCCATCTTCCAAGCTTCTGCAACTCATCTCCTATCATCAAAGCAGCAGCAGCTCTGCCCCGAAATTTACACAAGTTCAACAACAACAACAAAAACACTTTGAATATCTCAAAACAAAAAACAGTTTGAGAAAAAGGTCGAACCTTTGAGCATCGCTACTCTGCAAGTTTACGCCTTTTGGAGAGAAAGAAGGCAGAGAAGAGCGAGTCATGAAGTGGTGAGCGAGTCTTGGAGGTACCGAGTTAGACCTAAGAAGCTCGATTCTGCTTGGAGAGCCAACCAATTCGGCGCCACCATCATTGTGGACGAATCTGCAGGTACTTCCGTTTTTGCAGAAGCCTCTAGCGAAATAAGAACAGGGCACACCTCCAAACCCTAAATCGGAATCACCATACCCTAAACCGTCCAAAACGCAGCTACCGCTTCTCGCATGCACAGAGCCCAAAAAATCAGCTCTTGGGTTCACATCATCCATGAACTCGAACTCGTTGGTCAAATCCCTAGATGATCTTCCTCCATTAGCGTAGAAGGGCAAAGAGGCCGGATTGAGAGAAGAGCCACGGTTGTTCTTAGGGCTAATTAACTCCTCTTGACTCCATGGGGGCCTTGAACAGCTCATGAGACCTAACTCTTTCTTGGCCTTCACTATTACAGAGTGAACAAGAGTCTCGGGACCAAAAGCTAGCCTTATCATCTCTTTCTCACCGTGATCTTGGATAAGGAGAAGACCCATGATCTTTGATGCGTTTTCTGGGTCTAAGGTTTGGATTCGAGAGAGCACAATCCTAGTTGCTTCGTACCCATCCATGGCTTTTTCTCTCTCTCTCTCTCTCTCGTATTAGATTAGAGAGAAGAAGGAAGAGTGATGCTTTTGTAGAGAGAGTGCTTGTTGTCTTGTGTACAGAGAGGTTGTTGTCGTTAAGAGGTCTCTCTGGTTCCTTGTGTTGGATTTTAGTTGAAGGGGTTTTTCTTTTTTTACTTTCTAAACTACAAATTTTATAATTTTTTTTTATCTCAGATTCCTGCGAAAACACCAGCAAAAGAACAAAGAAAAAAATCAAACTTTAAAAAGCATAAACAGTAGAAAAGTTATTTATTTTCTTCTAGCGTGCGTTTAATTTACAACCGGAAGAGAAGAAACCAAAAAAAAAAAATATACACTTTAAGAAAAAGAGTTGGAGAGAAAAAAGGGAAAGGTAAAAACTTTTGTAGGAAAAAAAGAAGAAAGAAAAAAAATAAAAAATAAACGTTACTAGTTTTGGATTGAGGAAGAAAAAGTAAATTTAATTACCTGAAAAAGTCAAAATGATCGACACTAGAATCTCTGTGGAGAACAATGAGTGAGGTTTTTCTGCAGGTTACTGATCTTTTGGGGAATAGATGAAGAAAGATGTGTTAAGATTTTATCACCAAAATTGCAAAGTTTAATTAATCTCCCTAGAGAGAGATGTACGTACTTAAAACTGAGTATGTTGAGAGTAGATCTGAGTTATGAGGAAGTTTCTTCCAGATTTGGGATCAGGAGAAAACTCTCTGGTCTTTTCACGAGTGGAAGAAGAAGAAGAAGAAGAAGAGAGAGACAGAGAGACAGAGAGACAGAGAGACAGAGAGACAGAGAGAGAGAGAGAGAAAGAGAGACTGTAATAAACTGTTTTAAAAGTCCAAAAAAACAAAAGATGGTTGCATTGCACGTTCTCTGACACAACCCTCTCTTTTCATTTTATTTGGACACTTAACTCCACGCGCCTTACGTTGGGGCGTATTTCACACGCGCCGGTGATTGATATGCAGACCAGCTGTATCGCTGGGGTCTCCACTCTCTCCTCTACTGTCCCTTTCTCCAATTTTCATCATTATTTTTGTAGGGACACATTTTAACTAAACTAAACTTTTTGTTAATTAAAGGAAATTAAAACCAGGTTTCTTTCTTTTTAATTGTGTTTTCTTCTCTACTTGTAATTTAATTTTCTTTTATTATCATTTAATAATATAAACTTAGTAATTAGGAAACATAAAATCATGTCATCCAAAATTGTCACTTGCCCAGCTTAATCTCTGCTACTTTATTTTTTAGTTTAAAAAAAAATTATTTATCTGTTTGGTAAGACACTTTAATTTTAGTTCGTACTGTTGCAGTACTGCTTAATATTTGATGCAATGCTTAATATTTGCATGTTTAAGAAGAAGAAAAAAAAATGCGGAAGACTCCGGTTCACTGGTTGACTAAAAATTTATTAATATTTTTACATTAGGGGATAAAGAGTTCGATTCTCATATAATGTAAATTAAAGAAACAAAATTTCAGGAAATTTCTAACGCGGTGCAATCACACATCGTTCGTCGTGGTCCAGCGTGTTAAAAGTAAAATGCTCCATCATGAATATAATACAGATAAACCGTTGATCATGGATTGAATTTTTATAAGCTGATCAAATTATCCATTATAAAATTATCTATGTATTTGTTTTCATAATTTGTAATTGATAATTTTCAAACAATTAAAAAAAAAATTATTATGATCAATCTGTCATGGAATAGAGGGGAAAAAAGATTATCATGTTCAATCTATCATGGAATATAGAAAATTGTTAGCTTGTGTTGACCAATTCCATAGGTTTTCTCATTTAAAGTGGTGGAACTAACATATTTAATTTTCTTACGCCTGTACATACTTTCACATATTCAAACTTTTTTTTATCTTATGAAATATTCAAATTATATTGTTATACATGAGAGAGGGTTGGGTTAAAGATGAAAAGACATCATTGTTCTACTAAATTAATGTAAGACCATCTCTAATAACTAGATAAATCGGATGTTTTCCAATCCAATCGAAATGCAAATGAAAAAAGCAAATGGTCAACTCATCTAAGGGAAAATTTCAAGGAAAGGAAAATCAGACAGATCCCACTAAATTGCTGATGTGTCTCTTTATAATTCTATGATTATTTTTTGTTTTCATCTTTTTAAATACTATTTCTACATAATAATTGATTAAAATTATTTTTTTTGTTTACACAATTTTTTTTTAATTTCTATAAATAGAGCTTATTTTCGTATCATTTGGACACTAAAAAAAATCTCAAGTTTTAACACTCTCTTCTTCTCTTACATTATCACTCTCTTTGGTGTTTTTTTTTTAATTTTCAACATCCTTATAGATCGATCTCGTAATTACAATTTCCAACCAAATTACGGTTTTCCAAACTCTCAAAATCCAAACATACAACCACCAAATCCAAATACACAACTCCCAACAAATCTTATGAATTCAGGAATGCATCCAAATTTTCAAATTCCATATATGATACAGCCAAATTTTGGTTTGTCTTTATTAATAATAACGAGTGTTATTTATTTATTTAGAAAATGAGTATTTTATTTGAGTCATTAAAATAATATATTTTTATATATTAATCAACTCTAATTAAAAAATAAATTAGTTATTAGTTATTATTATTTTTACATTATATAAATATATAAATATATTAATAGTAATAGTATTTATAAAATATATAACATATATAAAATAATAAAAATAAAATGAATTATATATGATGGAGTGATGTGGATGAAAGAGAAAATGAGCTAGAAGAAAGATAAAATGATTTGCCTTTCTATTGTGGAGTTGAGTGTGAATTAAAAAATTAAAATAATGTGGAAGGAGAATAAAGTGATCTTGAGGAAATATATGATGATAAATTTGCCTTCCTATTGGAGATGGTCTAAGGGTAAAAAGAATTACTCCCTCCGTTTTTTTTATAAATAGTTTTGAAGATTTTTTTGTTTGTTTCATAATCTAAGTTATTTTCAAAGTTTAAGATAAAAAGCTAATAATATTTAATTAAAAGTTAAAAACAAAAAAACAGTGTGTGATTGTTGGTATTCTTCTTAAAAAAATTTTCTTTATAACACTATTTCTCTTTTTAATTGAGTTCTCAGATATAATAATGATGTTTTTTAGAAAATGTAAAAATTAATATTTGTCTTAATATTTTTTTTATCTAAAACTATTTATAAAAAGAAACGGAGGTTTAGTATTTTTCAAAATTTTAAATTTCGAAAGGACCTTTTTGTAAAAGAAGAATGACCCACAAGGGAAAGCAATGATTATAATAGTTATTTTTGGGTGTCAAAAGCAGTGGTCTAGTGTAGTCACAAGAGCCGAGGCACCTAACACCTCACACTATGATTATGTGCTTCATTATTATAATCTCTTCATAAAATAATTACCCCAAAAATCTAACATTGCGGCCTGATCATTGACCCATCCATAAATATTTGATTCCCTTGCAAAAATTTACATGAGAGAATGATTATTGTGCAAATGTTTTGAAGCAAATTCAATGATTGGGGGCAGTCCACACCAATGGATTTTCATATGCCCTCAGAAACACATGTATGATGCATATACCTTATCCTTATTGGTTTGGGTTTTCACCATACCCACATATAGAGAATCTATAAATGGACCCCCAAAGATCTTCCAAGCCCACAATCATACAACTACAATCCTCCTCGTCCTTCTCATTTCAAATCAAAATCTAATCAGATATGGTACATGTATCCAACCTCTATGTCCTAATTAAACCCGTATATTTATAGATATATATATACACCACAACTTGAAAAAGCTTAACGTGAGAATGGTGGTGAACTAGGAACAAAAGAGTGAATAACATCAAGTGTTTGGCCCTCCTTGCACTCCACTGTTGCCGCTTCACACATCACGTCTCTTGTTGCTATGTCGCATTCATCTGTGTGATTACACGAGATTGAGATTGTTAGGATTCGACTTAGGTCAAACAAAACTCAATCTCAAAAGCCCGTTTGTAATAATAAAAACAAAAATTGATATACCATTGATTTACGTTTAAACGTTTTCATAACGTTATTTTTTAAAAATTATTCACAACATTTCGAAAAGTGATTAACGTATACATGAATGCATATGTTAAAAATATAACTAAAGAAAATGAAAACCATTAATCTACCAAAACTAGTTTTTCAATATTTTATTTTCACTAACCATAAATTCGTTCAGCTTAGTTTATTATTCTGCTATTCATCTAACATACTAGTCATCACCGTTCTTTTTATATTCACTAGTTCTTCTACTTTCCATTGTGATATTTTCATCAATTGATCAGATGTTGACAACTAATTTCATCTAGTAAACCAAAACAAAAGGACAAACCACCTTCTTTGAACACAAAACCAGAGCCGTTGCATTGCTTCTGAAACGAGAAACCACCAAGTTCGCCATCAATCTTCCCTTGCATCTCTACAAGAAGAGTCCGTAGTCTGATGATTTCGGTTTCCACCATTGCTTGGCTCTGAAGCTTTCTAATCAAATGCTCATTCAGAGATTGAAGTCTCTTCACTTCGTCTTCAAGGTACGCGGTGCGAGCCTTCTTCTTCTCCCTATACTTTCTCACTGCCTCTCTGTTCCCACATGACTGTCTCTTGTTGCTACCGTCAGAATGATCATTCTCTCGAGAATCCTGTCGGAAAAACATGAATATTCATCAATCTATATAACAAACCATTCAAATATCATCAGAATACATATCATATAAGAAGAGAAGAGAAAGTAAGATATGTAATACATGGATGATGAGATGAGTGTGAGTGTGGAAGCATGTGTGTGAGTGAGAAGCATCTTCTGGGCCTGGAGGGTTGCAGCTGTGAGTGTGACTACATCCTCTCGATGCGCGATCCCAAACCTCGACTTCTACCTCATCCATCTTAATCTTCTGTTCAAAATTGGGATATGTACTTTCGAAGGAAAGAAGAACTAATAGATCCAAATTCAAACGACGGATAGGACTTCTGATTTTGAGATTACAAGAAAAAAGTAGAGAAGAGTCGATGATGGTTTACCTTGAAACGGTCCTCTATGACCAGAGAAATTACGATGGAATAAACCTTACTGGAAGAGGCATAATCCATTTACCATATCTTATGGCAATTAAATATTCCAACGCAAAAGAAAAGAAGAAGGAGAATTTGGTTCTTTAATGTCAATTGTCAACTTGTTAACGAATAGAAAGAAAAAAAGAAGGAAGACTTTTCTCATGTTTTCATCGATGGGACATGACACGTTTCGTAAGATTCTGTGTTAGTTATTGTCGATTATCATCATCTTCTTCTTCTTCCTTCCCGAGACTTGAATTTTCAGAAGCAAAAAATTCATAACAGAAATGGTGAGTTTCATTAAGGCGTGGGGTTTAGTGATTGTCTCATTGTGTTGCGTTTTTTTCGTTGCCAAATTGGTTCCAAAAGGAATCAGAAGGCTGGTACTGTTCATACCTGTCTTGCTCATTTTCTTCATGGTTCCTTTATCAATGTCTTCCATACATTCAGTCGGCATCACGGCTTTCATCATCGCTTGGCTCGCTAATTTCAAGCTCTTTCTCTTTGCTTTAGGACGAGGTCCTCTCTCTTCAAACCCTAAACCCCTCTCTCTACCTATTTTCTTAGCTGTTTCTTGCTTGCCCATCAAGATTCAGCTGAGCCCTAAACCTCCCACATCACACTCCCATGGAGGATCCAGAGAGGGTCCCTTAAATTATACCATAAAGGCGGCTCTTTTGGTTCTTATCACAACAGTCTACGAGTACAGCGGTAAACTCCCCGAGAAAGCCGTATTGACTCTCTACGCGATTCATACCTATTTCGCCCTCGAGCTCATCCTAGCTGCCACGGCCACCGTGGTTCGAGCAATGTCGGGTCTTGGCGACATCACTTCAGGATTTCTGGGGGAGACGATGGAACCTGACGGTCACCGGAATCCTAAGGCCTACCGTGTACGAACCGACAGTTCATATGTTCTCTGTCTTGGGCACGTTCGTTGTCTCAGGGTTAATACACGAGCTCATCTTCTTCTACATTGGACGGTTGAGGCCGGATTGGAAGGTAATGTGGTTTTTTCTTATAAACGGATTTTTCACGACGGTGGAGATAGCCATCAAGAAAACCGTTAACGGAAGGTGGAGATTCCCGACAGCAATCAGTCAGGTTTTGACAATCCGGATTGTGATGGTGACGGGTTTGTGGCTGTTCTTGCCAGAGTTTAAACGGTGCAGCATATTTGAGAGGGCTCTTGAAGAGTATGCATCCATAGGCGCGGTTGCAGCCGGGATCAGGAAGAGCATGACCGCATCTTGAGTGATCTCTATTGTGACTTTTTTTTTTCCCAATCACTACGACAATACCAAAGTTTCTGTAACTCCACCATTTACATGGAACACGAATCAAGCAAATAGTGGAAGTTTATGATACTATACATAAAAGTATAAAACCTTGCAAACAGGATGCAGAAGTAAAGAAGAGGGGAAGAAAACCTCTCAAGTAGAGACAATAGCATGCAAAATGGATCAGCAGGATCCGCCTACGTTACACATCTTAAATCTATCTAAGGCAGTTAGATCTGTCGACAACTCCTACATCTAAAGCTTTTCCCACTAATAAATCAACGCACAGGGAGTTGCTTTCTTACTGATCATGGTTCATAAAAGTCCAAGCTTTCCACGGAAGATCAGTTCCACTTCACCACGAAGGCTTTCCACATCTGCAGCATAGTCTCTCTTGTTTTCATCCGCCATTGATTCCTCCAGCTGCAGCTTCATTCCCTTTAATGCTCCTTCCAACCCGCAGAAGTCTCTGAGAATCAGAGGCTCTATGGATTTAAGTTGAAGAAGAGTCTTGATTGCTGTAAGAGCCTGAAACATATTTTCAGAGTAGCATAAGTTAGAAGGAGATGTGCACCAAGATTCATAGAGGCAAAAAAGGTCATGGGGCTCTGTAAGAGTTTCACCTTCTCCTGGAGATCAAGATCAAGCACAACGATCAAATCGACCACGGACTTGAGGAACAAACGATCACTGAGAATAGGAAGTTCAACTTTCTCTGTGTTTTGTAGTTGAAACTCAGCCAAATCACCCACTAAGAATACAGCTTTCCGTCTCAGTTTAATATCCAAGCTCCCATTGCTCATCACATCCTGCATAATGAAGAAACTTGATTGGTTTTTCCGAATCAGAGAATAAATGAACAAAATCTGACATGATGTCTTCCTAGTGCGCTCACCTGAAGCATAATGTATCCATGTGCTGCATAGAACATGTCCTGACCAGCTATGTTATTCCGTATCAAGGCAGAAACAGCAAAGAGTGCTTTCACAGCCTCTTCAGCAGATCTAGAGTTAACCATCTTTATCAGTGTTGTTAAAGCCCAAAGTTCAAGAACCTGTTACCAAATTCACAAAAGAAGAAGCAAGATTTGTTTCAAATGGTTTCTACACACAGTTCTGCTCTGCAAGAACAACGAAAACAGACCTGCTCTTGAACAAATGGGTTATTTTGGCTGGCCTTCCCGAGCACCCACGCAGCTAGTTTCCTTACATCTGGGTCCGAATGATTAAGCTCTCCAGCGACAACTTTAAGCCCTCCTGATTTGCTCAAATCTGCACAGAGTATAATGATGAGAAACTCAAGGGACAGTAACAACTGTAGCCAGGAAATACACAAACAAGGGAACAAAACTTCTGGCTGTATAAGAGATTTAATAGGAAGCTAGGGCTTCAAGTTACCATTTGCATTATCAATAGGTTCAACGAGAATCAAAAGTTCCTGCAAAGCACGGTGACGATCTTCCAGAGACAAGGACGAATTGTTCAAGTCAGCTATAGCTATTTGCATCAACTTCGCATCTGATGGCATTTTTAGCTTCTCCACCAGCTCCTGTTCAATAGTGGTTTCAGATGGGATTCCATAGAAAAGCAAGCAGGAATTAAAACCAGAGTCACAAATTTAACACCTTTAATTCCAATTGACGCTTCTGTAACTCATCCAGAGACATCTTCTGTGCATCTTGAGCTGCTTCCTTAAGTGTCGCAGGATCGGAGTGACCTACCGGAGATATACATACGTAGAATCAGATCTAGAGGAAAAATAGTAAAGAAGGAGAACAGTGAGAAAGATAATTTACCTATAGCCCAGTTTAACATCCCATCCAGGGAAGAAAATCCACCGTCGATTTGATCCTGCTCTCCGATTACCACACCGGAATCTTCTACCAATTCCGCCTCGTCTCTCGCAGTGGACCAAACCATTCCCCCGGAGGAGTTAGCTCGCTCAGCGCTTGAACCACCCACCATCGCTATCACAAGCAAAAGTAAAAGACATCGGGAGAAGTAGATCGCCGTCATCTCGTCTTCCCGGCGGCAGACTTAATCAGTGAAAAGGCTTAAGGTTTTTCCCGTTTTGCGACTGAGGATTTTTTTGTTTCAGATTTTATACGGAACTAACTACTCCTTACAACGTGTCCAACCAATAGTTTTATTACACGTCATCTCGTCCATCGTCACCATCCATCGCGCTAAAACAGCAAAATACCACGTGGCGTGGCAATATCTTGACCGTTGAAGCAAATGATGGTCATGGTGAATAAATAATCCTCTAATTAACTAATTTGGATCTAGATTAAGATGTAAGCAAACCAATCTTATCTGTCTAAGCATGACACGGTTACGGTTACGGTTAATGCGGTTAAAGTTATTTAACCACCGGTTACGGTTAAATTTTTTTTTTAACTTTAACCTTAACCGTTTAATATACGGTTAAAACGGTTACGATTAAATACGAGTCCGGTTAATATGGTTACAGTTAGATACGGTTACGGTTACCTGATGACAATAAATGGTTAATGTCATGATTTATATGATCAAATCATATACCAACCGGAAATTAGATTTAAACAAGCTATATTATGAGAAAGAAGAGTTTCATCCCAACAAAGAAATCAATGCAACTGTAATGGATATGTTGAAGATTTTACTTCCAAAGTTTTTTTAATATTTTTTTCTAATTTTTTGTTGATTTGTTTATATTTTTCATTTGTTTTTCTATGTATTTTTTCTTGTTTTGCTTAAATATCTTATGGTTATTGATGATTTTTTTGTTAAGAACGTGAGAGAAAAATGTAATCGAGAAGAAGATAATAAACTCTTTTATAGAAATAAAACAATAAATAATTGAGCATTTATTGCTTCTTAATTCATGTGCAATATTCAGAAAATCAAACATTGTGAAATAAAGGAAGTATATTTCTTCATAAAACTGTTTTGTTAAAATATTTTTTATATTTGTTAGAAAAATATTAATTAGTCTAGCATGTTTAAGTTTTAATTAATATTTCTTTTTGTTAGATTTGCATTTGCAATTGGTAAATTGATTATATATAATTTTCTTTGAATTTTTAATTTTACAGAACTAATTATAATTATTAGTATATATAATTTTATTTTTAAAACGGTTACGGTTAAAATTTTACGGTTTAACCTTGCAGTTAACCAACGGTTTTGATACGGTTACGGTTAATTAACGGTTACGGTTAATAATTTTTTTAACCATAACTAATATATTTTTATGGTTAACGGTTACGGTTTTTAACTGTCTGACACGGTTACGGTCTGGTTACGGTTTGAAAACGGTACGGTTACGGTCCAAAATACGGTTACGGTTCTATTTTGGTGATGCCTATATCTGTCCAGTGTTAATATAAATTTGAAGTTAAGAAACTGTATTAAAAAACTTATGTTTTTGTTGTTTTATTGGTAGAACCCCTAATTATGCAGGAGACAAGTGTTCTTCAAAAATTTAAATTTAATTATTCAGGAGACAAGTGTTTTACACAACCGAAAAAGGTATGGTTATTTGAGAAAAAGAAACTTGTGTTTGTGTTATACTTGTGTTTCAAGCTGAAAGATGTACACAAATTATGGTTATTTGAGAAAAAGGCATCCTGAAAAGTCCTAGTTTGCCTCTTTATTGATTGCATAAACTCTAATTAGCTAATCCATTTCACGACTATTTTTTTTATCTTAACGCAATAGGGAAAGTGAAATGTCTAATCAATGAACCAAAGTAAGATGCAAATTTTTCACAAAGTGAGAACAAAGCTCAGACTAATCAAAGATAGCAGATATTTGCCATAACACAAACTAAAACGAAACATAAAGAAACAAAATAAAACGAAATACAACTTCGAAAATGCTAACAAAGGAGATGAGATTAAGCTAAATATCCAACATATCCGTAATCAGCTTCTTCTTTAGAGTTTCTTCAATCTCTAAAAGAGGTTCTTTTTTGCCAATTAGATTGTCAAGTAGAGACATTTTGGAGAGTTTTTCTTTCATGGCCAAATCATTCTCCTTGATGGACCACATGGTCTGAAACTCCGAAAGTTTTTCACTCGTCGGAGTGCTAGGCTTCTTACCTCTGGCTTTTGATGCCTTCACACCAGGAGGCCGAATCTTCACATCGGAGTGATCATCATCGAGATTCTCTCTTCCATCAGCGCGAGTGCTTGATGATTGTGAACCATCATCACACCTTCTCCTTTTGCAGCTTCCATCAGTTTTGTTTAAAGAAAGGTCGCACCATTTCTGGTCATTCCGGAGCTCCTTCCAGGCGTGTTCGAGGGTGAACTTCTTCTTGTGATTGGTGTAGAAGATTTCGTGAGCCAGTTTGAGAACATCATTCTCATTCTGAACACTGGCTTTCTCTCTTGTTTCAGCCTCATATGCTCCGCAAAACTTGCACACAAGATCATTGATCTTATGCCACCTTTGCTTGCACTGGCTTGCCTCTCGGTTTTCAAGTCCTGAAGCCTTGGGACTTGCAGCAAAATATGCTGCAATCCGTTTCTAGAAAACCCCTGATTTCTGCTCGTTGCCTATGACGGGATCCTTGCTCGTGTTTAACCACGAGCTGATGAGCAAAACATCATCGGTGGGGGTCCATATCCTCCTTTCTCTTCGCTCTGCAGGGGTGTCTTCACCGAAGCTTGAACCTTGTGTGCAAGGAAAAGGAGCAGGAAGGACAGTATCTTGTTGACTGTTTAACAGGTCAACAAAATTTGAGGTCTGATGAGAATATGGATACGTAGAAGACATATCCATAGAAAGGGCATAGAAGAGAGAAAGAGAAGATGAAAACAGAGAGAAGAAGAACCGGTATTAAAGAAAGAGAAGAAGCAGAAACTTGGAGATATCAAATGAGAAGAAGCACTGAATTTTAATAGAAGATATCAACACTTTGAAGCATTCATCACCTATCTAACAAGCAATAACCATCAGGTTGACATATATCTAACAAGCAATAACCATTCATCACCTATCTAAGCATTCATCACCTTTCTAACCAATCCATTTATTACATATAAGACAACCATTATCTAACACTAATATGCATTTATTAATCACTGTTAGCCTTTAAAAGTGTGTACCAATAAAGAAAACTAGTTTTAATCCATGTTAAGCTTTAAAAATGGGTACCAAAATGTGTATCAAAACAGTATGCTTTCCATATAGAAGATTAAGTAAGCAAAAGTTTAATCTCAGTGACAGACAAGCAACAGCGACAAGGCAAGACTAAAATCACAAACACCAATATGCTTTCCATATAGAAGATGTATTTTTTTTAAAGCATTACCTTCCTCTTCAGGGCCTTTGATAGCAAAGGAATGTAGTTTGATAACTTGGTTAAAAGGAATATAGATCAGAAGTTGTTCATCAGCATCGCTCTCTAAGTTTAAACCTGCATCTTCTCTATACCCCTACACGAACAAGAACATCATTGTCAGGTCATTAAAGAGCAACAGAGAATCAAAGAATTCGAAAGCTATAATTTGTTATAGACTGTTGTGCAATTCATGTTCCACGAGTCACAAGAACGCTGGAATGAGAAAACAACATAGGAAATGAAAGACAATATAGTTTCGAACTCAATCATCTATACCCAATCTCACAAATATAAAGACAAGTATACAGTATCTGATAGATGTGAAAAGAGAGCAGAATGCACACAAACAAAAACTTGTATACAGAGAGAGAACTAGGAATAACCTGCTTGAGAGCATTGGGCAAGGAGTGACTTGAGCTTTGGTTGAGGCATTCAACACCGGACCAGTCAATGAAATCTAGCAGATTAACCTGAAAATTCAAACACAAAGATCAAACTTCAGACAATCCACTGATCAAAATACATCAGAAGACCCAATTAGATTATTCATTCACCTGTCCCTTTGGAATTTCGCTGGCTGATTTGGCGGACATCGTGGTGAATTTTTCCTTGCAAATAAATATGAAGATCGAGAGAAAGTGGAAGAAAGTAAACAAGGTCCGAATCAGAAGGGAGAGCTCCAAGCTTAGCATCGCAGACATCGCCGAATCGGCCCGGAACAGTCGGCGAAGGCGACAGACCAACTGAGGAGTCGTCGAAGGCGACGGAGAAAACAAGATAAGTCGAGAGAGGAATTTTGTCGGAAAAAAACAACGAAGAAAGAAAGAAACAAAAATTTCCCCTAAAAGTTAAATCAAATCATCTAATAACATGTGGTCAGTAAGATACATTTCTTAAGGTTTCATATTAAGATACGTTTCTTAGCTAAATTAAAAACTTTACATTATTTTCATAAAAAAACCCTAAGAACTCTCCTAAAAGACTCCTAAGAGACTCTTAAGAGACCCAATAATGATGCTTTAAGTTAACCATGTAATATTAGTTTAAGAATGGGGCGTAAATTCAAAAAAATAGTATTATTGGGGCGCCTTTTAATTAGGAAAAAAACATATTCAATAAAAGAAAAAAGAATCATGACGACTCCACTTCCTTGAGTCTAATCAAATGTCCCTTAATTACCAAAATGACTTCTCACGCCACCAGACTCAACACCTTTCCCTTTCTTCTTCTTCCTCCTTCTCCCTTCTCTCGACTCGATGGGTTATCTCTCCTGCAAGGCCGGATCCGCCGTCGCCATCGCCGTCTCATCTTCCGCATCCACCTCCGGATCCGTCGCTAGGAAAGCTTCTCCTCCCGAGTCTCCCCCTCAAGACCGCCCCAAACTGCGTCGTTTCCTGCATCGCGACCTTGAAGCGGCCACAGGTGGATTCGCCATCGACAATCTTCTCGGACGTGGAAGCCACGGCAGCGTCTACAAGGCAGTAAACGGTTCCCGTCTCGTCGCCGTCAAGAGGCCTTCGAAATCCAGGGAAATCAGCCGCGAGTTCCACAACGAATTCGAGATTCTCTCGAGGATCCGGAGCCCTAGGTTCGTGAATCTCCTAGGTTTCAGCGCCGATAACTCCAAGGATCCCCTTCTCGTGGTGGAATTCATGGGGAACGGAAGTCTATACGAGGTGATTCACTCGGATTCAGCTTTGAATTCGGGGGCGATATCGAGCTGGGGGAAGAGAATCAAAATAGCTCTTCAGATAGCCAAGGCCGTACATCTGCTACATTCACAGGAGCCACCGATCATACACAGGGATATCAAATCGGCGAACGTGTTGATGGATAAGAACCTCAACGCGAAGCTAGGGGACTTCGGATTGGCGATCAGATGCAATGCGGATGACCAGAAGGTGAAATCGACTCCGCCTGCAGGAACGATGGGGTACCTGGACCCAGATTACGTCACGGCGGATAGATTGAGCACTAAAACGGATGTGTTCAGCTTCGGGATCTTGTTGCTGGAGATAATCAGCGGAAGGAAAGCCATCGACGTCAGATACTCGCCGTCGTTCATAGTGGATTGGGCGATTCCGATGATCAAAAGAGGGAAAATCGGTGGGATTTATGATCCAAGGATCGGTCCTCCGGTGGACGTGAGTGTGAGGAACCATCTGGGATTGGTGGCGGCTAAGTGTGTGAGAACGTGTAGAGAGAAACGGCCTGGAATGGAGGAAGTGGTTGGGTGGCTTACGGGCCTGACCAAGTCGGTTAGGTCACTACGTTGGGATGACTTGGGCATTGGAAACCCGTGTATGATGGTCGAGACGGTGGGCCGCCCCGTGGAATGATTTTTTAACTTTTCAATCAAGTGCTTCGCTTTGAAGCCAATATTTTTTTGTTTTGTTGGTCAATTTATTCATTCAACATATTATATATATAGTAACATTTTAATTACCTCTTCTGTAACATCTCAGATTGCGTATGGTCCAAAGTTGTTATTGAAAAAATAAACATTGTTAAAAAAAGTAACTATAATTATTTTTCATAAATCTCCCATAAACCTCAAGATCACCATAAATAATTATTTTTCTAAGATAATACTCAGGATCAAACAATTTCAAAGCATGTTGAATCTTATCGGCAAACGTTGAAACATAGCTATTATTGGGTAGACAAGTGGTGTCTTTGTCCCGGTACATCTCGATCCCGAATTCGTTTTTTCTCTCACTTCCCAAAAAGATTTATCTCGCATCAGAGTTTTCTACGTCCATTTTACCCAAAGTGATGGCAGTGATGTTATAATTCTCCGGATTAACTTTAAACAGCTCACTTTATTTGCATCATTTAGCGACTGAATTCCCAACCCCACTTCCTTTTTCGGGATGCAAACATCTCTCTAAACGACCTTCGCTTTCTTTGGGTTCAGGTCCGGTCCCGACCATAAGAAAGCTGTGCAAATCTTTTCATTTTCTTATATACACCATTTTGGCAACCTAAAAGCCTTAATCCAGATGTTTGTAGTATTCACTATAACCAAATTTAAGAGTTGTAATCTACTGGCAAATAATAAAAATCTTAATTAACCTATTTTTAATTGTTCATTAATCTAAATTACCTAAAATGATTCTATTTTATTTTTGGTCAAAAAATGATTGTATTTAAATCTCCAATTTTATGTTGTAAAATTCTTATAATCACACAAGCTAAAAATATATAATTAACTTATTCTTTGTGGAACTATATTTTAAAGGAATATAAATTTCATATCTATGTATAGATAAACAAATCAAATCGAACATAACCAATTATATCATTAACATAAGTCTAGTTATATTTTTGATTACATTGCTAATGTGGATGTTTCCAATTGGTTTAAGTTATTAGAGATTATCATTTTTCTTTATTTTTGTAATAACTGGTTTAAGCTAGGCTTGCGAATTCGGTAAGTTCGGGTATTTCGGTTATGTTAGTTCGATTTTTCGGTTAGTTCGGTTTTCAAAAATTATGCCAAAAATAACCGAATAAAATATCGATTCGGTTCTTGGATAATTCGGTTATTTGTATTTTTGCCAAAAATAACCCAATTCAGTTCGGTTCGGTTCGCAAATTCAGTTTAAGAGAGAAATTTTGGATAGTTTCGGTTAATTTCAAAAAAAATCAAAAAAAAATTTGCAAAAAAATATATTTAAATTTGGGTTAACCGATCAATTCGGCCGAACCGAACCGAAATTAATTATAAATATTGCCAAAAATAACCGAACTATAACTGAATTTACAAAACTTCGGTTTGGTTCGGTTACTAATCCCAGTTCAGTCAAGCCATGCGACTCTGTTCATCAACATGGGAAATATCTCTAAAAACCCATCAAATTTCTCAGGTGATTTAAGCATCCAAAAAGCTTCATCAAGATGGTTTCCTTGCGCAAAAGCGTCTTAGAATTTTCTGTTGTTTTTGTAATTTTTATCTTTCATTCTAATAATAGAAGTACTTAGGTATATGGTCGGTTCGATTCCAAATTTTATTTCGGTTTTGTTCGAATTCACAAGTTTTGGTTAAGATAATTTAGTGTTTCAGGGGTTTTTCGTCCTTTTGGAGAAGCAATCCACCTACTTAAGATTAATGAAATATTACAAATTTAGACAAAAAAATAAATATAGAAAAAAAAATTGGACTGACGTGGCAGCTGACTAAGACTGATGAATCAACACTGTTAAAGGTTTAACTAACGGATTAGCGATCAATGCTGAATTTGGGTTGGATTCAATATTTTGGGTAGAAAATTTGAATTTTTATATCCGGAAAGTTGGAAATTACATCGTATTTTAGTTTAGTTTTTTTTCGATACATCAAATTTAGTGAATGTTGATTTTGACCATTTTTTATATATGGTGACGAACAATAGATTCAAGAAGGATCTGTGTTTCGAGCCAAAGCCTCAAAACCTATATAACAACAGAAAGGATGAGAAATAATATTTATCAAAAAAAGAAGAGCTGAATAAAATTATCACATACCTTCAAACACTCAGACCTAACCCAGAGGTTAGACAGGTTAGATCATGGTTTGGACCACTCTTTTTTTTCAGTTTTTAATGGGCCACAAAATTAGTTATAAGTTAATAAGTTATAAGGATTTAATTTTTAAATTTGAAACCAATTTTTTATAAGACCACTAAAAAAATGCAAGAAGAGTTATTTTTCAAAAATAGTGTTTTGGTTTTTTTCGGATTTGCTGTTTTTTTTTTGTGCAAAATTTCTATTTTATAAAAGATTACATTTTTTTTCCTTGTCTCGGATCATCATTTTTATTAGACCGGACCTGCAAACACTGTCTCCGGTTTTCTTGTGTAGTAGCTCCACCAACAGCCAATATGCGAGGCATCATAACTTGAATGGATGAAAGATAAACCCCACTATCATCACCTGAAGAGAAAGGTAATATTCACAAAGCTAACTCGGCATTGATGCGACTAAGCTAAAAGCATTACATATGTAACTCACCACTCAGACCTTTGGAGCACTGAGCAATAGAATTCACAAGGAAAAATAAGTCCACCCTCCTTTGTAAATTTGACTCGCTTTCCAAAGTATGAGGCAGCGCTTTCCAAAGATAGAAATTGTTAAATTTGTTCATCCAACAACCGCGTTTAAATCTAGATATGAGATACAGTTTGTTATTGTCAAATTAAGAACTGCATCTTGATGTAAGAACATGATGCAAAATGAAATGCATTGAAACTAGAGTTTGAATACACTAAAGTGCATCCAAAATTACAAAAGTCTAAAATACCCTTATTTATAATCAAAACTTAAAATATTTATCCCTCAAAAAATAAAATTTAAATTATTTAAATTTTATTATTTTCAAGAAAAAATTACGTCATTATAACGGAATCGCAAAATTCTACTAAAACTAAAAAATAGCGTTTTCCGTCAAAACCGTAAAATAGAGTTTTCCTGATAGCGGTTTTCCACCAAAATCGCAAAATAGCAGTTTTCCGCTAAAATCGCAAAATAACGGCTTCCTACCAAAACCACAAAATAGAGTTTTCGCGTAAAAAATTCAAAATAGCGGTTTCACGCAAAAATCATAGAATAGCGGGTTTTCTGCAAAAACTGCAAAATGGTGGTTACCAGCCAAAACCAAGAAATAGCAATTTTTCGCCAAAACCGCAAAATAGCGGTTTCCCGCCAAAACCGCAAAATAGCAGTTTCCCGCCAAAACCGCAAAATAGCAGTTTTCCGTCAAAACCATAAATAGCGGTTTTCCGCTAAAACTACAAAATAGCGGTTTCACGCTAAAACTGTAAAATAGAGAAACCCCCCCCTCCAAAACCACAAAATAGCGGTTTCCCGTCAAAACCGCAAAATAGCGGTTTTTCGCTAAAACCGTAAAATAGTGATTTCCGTAAAAACTCGGTTTCTTGTAAAAATGGCGAAATAGCAGTTTTTGCCAAAACCACAAAGTAACGATTTTCTCCCAAATTTTGCGAAATGGTGGTTTCCTGTCAAAACCGCAAAATTCCGGTTTCCCGCCAATACCGTGAAATAGTGGTTTCCCGCCAAAATCTAAATAGTGGTTTCCCATTAAAACCGCAAAATAACGATTTCCCGTGAGAAGCGCAAATAGTTTTTCTAGTCAAAACAGCAAAACAAAGATTTCGGGCCAAAACCGTAAAATCGCAGAATAGTGGTTTCCCGTATAAACCGTAAAATAGCGATTGTCCATGAAAAGATAAAAAAAATATTATAACGTTTATTTATAACAATATTTTTAGACTTATTTTGTTTTTACTGCATTAAAAGGTTTATTTATTATTATTTAAAGTTTTATAAAAAACATTTTCTTAAATATAATTATTTCATTAAAATCGATTTTTATAAATTATTTAAATATTAATTTAATAATTATTTAGTTGTAAATATATTCTAGATTAAACAAATTGTTATAAACATAGAATTTGTCCTTTTTAGTCATTTGGTTTTAAATTACATCCAAATAAAATATGCAAACACACAAACAAACGTAATTGCATCCAGATACAATTTCTAGATGCAACAACTAAACACATAAATGAACTACATCTGAATGTTGCGTCCAGATACTGCGTCTAAACGCAGTTTCTAAATACGGCCCCCAAATACACAAACGAAAATTCTAAATACGGCACCCAAATACACAAACGAAAAGGGCCATAGTGTTTTACCATTGGACAGATCCGGTTACTATGATATTAACAATCAATCTATAAGAAGAAATTGTCTCCAAAAAGCACAAAAGTTGGATTTCATCTCTACATAACATATGGCATCAACAAACAGATAATATCACAAGCAGGGACTACCTTTGCCGCAAACACAAATGTTGGAATGGGCTTAAGTTGATAGGCCTGAACCGAATACAAGGCCCAAGGAAGAAGTGACGTCGTATCGTCGGTTACGCGAGAAAGCTGAAGCTTGAAGCTCCGGGATGACAAAACAGAGGTTGTTGAAGGTCGTTGGTGAGTGAGTCTCAGTCGCGTTGACTTCTTGGGTTGTTAAAGGTTGTTACGATCTATGTTGAATGTATCGTGTTCTTGAGAGAGAATAGAAACGATTGTAGAGAGAGAGAGTTCTCTGTATCGTCTTCTCCGGTGAAGTAGTGGATTTCCGGGAAAGATCCCGGCGTGAGTAGGCTGCGACTACATTAGTCGTGGAGGCTGAACACGTTAAATTCTCGTGTGTTCTTTACATTCCGCAATTGCTTTTCTTATTGTTTCAATTTGATTCGAAGAGTGCGACGGAGTGATTGTGAGGATCAAGTCGGAAGTGAATCGGATTCATTCAATTCGTAATCCGTTTACAACAAGTGGTATCAGAGCTTTGGCTCGAGAAGAAGATTCGTCACGATGCCGTCGAGACACGAGGTGGAGAAGTTCAATGGAACCGGCGATTATATGATGTGGAAGGAAAAGCTTCTCGCTCATCTAGATCTCTTAGATCTGCTTGGAATAATTTTTCCTGATCTTGAAGAGAAAGGAAAAGGAAAGAAAGGTACCACGGAGGTTGAGAGTTCGAAGACGGAAGGAAGCAAGGAAGATCCAGAGAAAGGCTCTCGTCAAAGACAGAGCAAAGCAAGAAGCACAATAGTTTTGAGCTTGGCCGATAATGTCCTGAGAAAGGTAACGAAGGAGAAGACGGCCTCTGGTATGCTTATCCTCTTAGACGAACTTTACAGTCCTAATACCTTAACCAGTCGAATTCATCTGAAGCAGAAACTATTTGGTTTTGCAATGCACTCGAATCAAACTATAGAAAGAAATGTAGATGAATTCCTGAGAATCATAGCTGATCTTGAAAGCGTGGAGGTTACAATTTCAGATGAAGATCAAGCTATCATGCTGTTAATGTCATTGCCGCAGCATTTTGCTGGCTTAAGGGATACACTAAGATACAGCAAAGCTAAGTTGACATTAAAGGAGGTAATATCTGGGATTAAGTCCAAAGAGCTTGAGATCGGCTTTCATGGAAAGGATCTGAAGGTGGTGTCTGATAGTCTCTACGTCAAAGAAAGGTCAACTCCAAGCTGGCCTAAGTTTGAAAACAAGAAACATGGTGCAGAACCTAAGAAGCAGAAAGGAAAAGATTGGGATAAAGAAAAGAATAAAAAATCCTGCTGGTCATGTGGAGAAAAGGGACATTTCAAGATGAACTGCCCAAAGAAGAATCAGAAAAGCAACAAACAACGTGGAGAATCATCTCTAGTAAATGGTGAAGAAGATGAAGAAACAGTTGATATGTTGTTTGTGGAAGAATTGCTCAATATTACCGATTCTGATTTGGAGACTCGTTGGGTTATTGATACTGGATGTTCGTTTCATATGACTTGGAGGAAAGACTTGTTTATAGAGCTGGATGAGAGTCGCTCAGGTACAGTAAGAATGGCCAATGATACTGTGTCAAAGGTAAAAGGTGTTGGCTCAGTAAAAATCGTAAATGAGGACAATTCAGTGGTCATCTTAACAAATGTGAGATTCATACCAGATATGAAGAGAAACTTGATTTCTCCGGGAACCCTTGAGGAACTAGGCTGCAGTTATGGATCTAAAGATGGTGTTCTGAAGATCACAAAGGGCAACAGAGTGGTCCTACAAGGAAGGAGACATCAGTCCTTATATTTTCTGTGTGAAAGAGGTTTGAATGAAAAGGAAAGGTCATGCACAAATGTGATTCAACCAGATGATACTCACCTGTGGCATAGCAAGCTTGGCCATATGAGTCAACGAGGGCTTGATCTCCTGGTTAAGAGAGGTCTGCTCGACAGTAAGAAGGTGAGTCAGCTGGTATTCTGCGAAGACTGCATATTTGGGAAAGCTCACCGTCTGAAATTTGAAACTGGGAAGCACATTTCAAAAGGGGTTCTTGATTATATTCATTCAGACTTGTGGGGTTCATCTTATGTCCCTAAGTCACTTGGAGGCTGTCAATATTTTCTCAGCATAATTGACGACTACAGTAGGAAAGTCTGGATTCAATTTCTCAAAAGTAAAGACGAAGCCTACTCAAAGTTCAATGAATGGAGAGTGATGGTGGAGAATCAAACAGAAAAGAAGATTAAGAAGTTAAGGACAGACAATGGACTTGAATTCTGTAATCAATCTTTCGATTCGATGTGTAGGGAAAATGGAATCCTGAGACACAAGACTGTGGCCTACACCCCACAACAAAATGGAGTAGCAGAGAGAATGAACAGAACCATCATGGAAAAGGTCAGGAGTATGCTCAGTGAATCTGGTTTACCAAAGGCGTTTTGGGCTGAAGCTGCTTCAACATCAGTACATCTAATCAATAAGTCACCATCAACTGCCATAGATTGCAAAATACCGGATGAAATGTGGTACGACAAGACTGGTCTGGATTACAAGTACCTTAAAAGGTTTGGTTGTATCGCGTATGTGCATTCAGATGATGGAAAGTTGAATCCTAGAGCCAAGAAGGGTGTTTTTGTGGGATATCCGGCTGGGGTGAAAGGATACAGAGTGTGGTTACTTGATGAGAAGAAATGTACTGTTAGCAGGAATGTCATATTCAAGGAAGATCAGCTCTACAAGGATATTAAGATTGTGAGTACAAAGACAACACAGGGTGATCAGCAAAGGGAGACAGTGCAGCTTGAAATTGGTATGGGGAAGGACAAGGAGTCTGCAGAATTCAGAAATGAGAGTGTCCAGGATCAGGCTATCTCGGATTCAGAGGATGAAACTGGAGCAGATGAAGGTGAGGCAGATAGTGAAACTGCACCAAGTCTGGAAACCTATCTCTTGGCCAGAGACAGAGTGAGGCGAGAGATACGTGTTCCCCTGAGATACCGTGAAAACCAACTGGTGGAGCATGTGTTTCTTACAACTGACGAAGGTGAAGTTCTGGAGCCAAATGATTACACCGAAGCTACTCAAGACAAAGATTGGGAAATGTGGAATGATGCTATGAAAGAGGAAATGGGTTCATTGGCTAAGAATAAAACATTTGATCTGGTGAAGCTTCCTACAAGGTCAAAGGTCATTGGATGCAAGTGGGTATTCAAAAGAAAAGAGGGGATTCCTGGTGTTGAAGAACCAAGGTTTAAAGCAAGACTTGTAGCCAAAGGGTACTCACAAAGAGAGGGCATAGACTATAATGAGATATTTGCGCCTGTAGTTAAACATGTCTCTATCAGGGTACTCTTGGAGATTGTAGCGTATGAGGATATGGAGTTGGAGCAACTAGATGTAAAGACTGCCTTCCTGCATGGTGATTTAGAAGAAACGATCTACATGAAGCAGCCGCAAGGATTTGCAGTTAAGGGTAAGGAGGATCTGGTTTGTCTGCTAAAGAAGTCGTTGTATGGCTTAAAGCAAAGTCCGAGACAGTGGAATCAGAAGTTCAATCAGTTTATGAAGAGTATTCACTTCACCAGGAGCCACCTTGACAGCTGTGTGTATGTAAAGAAGCTTACAGACGGGTCTTATATCTACTTGTTACTTTATGTCGATGATATGCTTGTGGCGTCGAAGAATAAGCAGGAGATCGCTTCACTCAAGAGAAAGTTAAATGAAGTCTTTGAGATGAAGGATCTTGGTCATGCTAAGAAAATTCTTGGCATGGAGATTAGCAGAAACAGAGAAGAATCTCGATTGGAGCTGTCTCAAAAGAGTTATGTCGAGAAGATTCTAAAGGTGTTTCAGCTAGATCAAGCGAAGGCAGTTAAAACTCCTCTCGGGTTGCACTTCAAGCTAAAGTCAGCTACAGGAAAAGAAATGGAAGAACAAGCTGAGCACATGAAGTTAGTTCCGTATGCAAATGCTGTGGGAAGCATTATGTATACAATGATAGGAACCCGACCCGACATTGCGTATCCAGTTGGAGTAGTGAGCAGATTTATGGCAAGTCCATTAAAGGAGCACTGGTCAGCTGTGAAATGGGTGCTGAGATACTTAAGAGGCACTTCTAATACGAAGCTGGTGTTTCAAAAGAGAGGAGAGTTACAGCTTGTTGGATATAGTGATGCAGATTATGCGTCTGACTTGTATCGAAGAAGGTCCATTACTGGTTATGTTTTTACTCTCGGAGGTACTGCAATCAGCTGGAAATCTGGACTTCAAAAGGTTGTTGCTTTGTCTACTACAGAGTCCGAATACATAGCCTTAACAGAGTGTGTTAAAGAGGCAATCTGGTTAAGGGGGTTGCTGGAAGATTTTGGGTATTATCAGAAGCAGGTGGAGGTGTTCTGTGACTCGCAAAGTGCTATTGCTCTGGCCAAAAACAATGTTCATCATGAACGGACGAAGCATATGGCAACTAAGATGAGTTTTATCAGAGAAAAAATCGAAGAAAAGCTGATTACGGTTTCAAAGATTTCAACCGTAACCAATCCTGCTGATATCTTTACAAAGTGTTTACCAGTAAACAAGGAGAATGAAGCACTAAAGTTGCTTCAGGTGGATACTGAATGAGAGGTTCAGGGTCCGGGATCAAGGAGAGCTACTCGGAGAAGACATTCAGGTGGAGAAATCAACCTTAAGCCATTGGTGGAGTTTTGTTGGAATGGGCTTAAGTTGATAGGCCTGAACCGAATACAAGGCCCAAGGAAGAAGTGACGTCGTATCGTCGGTTACGCGAGAAAGCTGAAGCTTGAAGCTCCGGGATGACAAAACAGAGGTTGTTGAAGGTCGTTGGTGAGTGAGTCTCAGTCGCGTTGACTTCTTGGGTTGTTAAAGGTTGTTACGATCTATGTTGAATGTATCGTGTTCTTGAGAGAGAATAGAAACGATTGTAGAGAGAGAGAGTTCTCTGTATCGTCTTCTCCGGTGAAGTAGTGGATTTCCGGGAAAGATCCCGGCGTGAGTAGGCTGCGACTACATTAGTCGTGGAGGCTGAACACGTTAAATTCTCGTGTGTTCTTTACATTCCGCAATTGCTTTTCTTATTGTTTCAATTTGATTCGAAGAGTGCGACGGAGTGATTGTGAGGATCAAGTCGGAAGTGAATCGGATTCATTCAATTCGTAATCCGTTTACAACAACAAAGTTATACGAACTAAAATAAATTCAATTAACATCATCACTATTAAACCAAGAGCCTCTGGCTGATTCAGAAAGTCTCTGGCGGATTCAGAAAGTCTCTTCTCGCAACAACCAAAACCGCGAGAAAAGAGATGGGGATTACAGAGACCGGCGGCGAGTCACCGGTGGCGAGAAAGATGCGACGCAGAGTACCAACGTCGATCGAATCTTTAGACGCCGACATACTATGCATCATCTTCTCTTTTCTTAATTTATTTGACCTCGTTCACTGTACCGTCGTCTGCAATCCCTGGTACTCCCTCCAATCCAATCCCTAGCTTTTCCCCCAATTTCAGTTTGTATTTCCCGCAAAGAGACCTAGTTCGCAATCCCGTGTTGAACTTTTCAAATTTTGATATTGAGGAATGCTGTCATCAAGAGGCTGAAGCTGCTACAAGCTTCATGCCGGAAGATGCACCAGCTCGGTTCCACGTCACTGGAGCGACCAGCTGAGATAGACGTGGAGGACTTTGCAATGAAACATCACAAGATGGCATTACTAAGGGGTCGAATCGATATTGAGCGATGGGAAGCTCATTCACACCGGTGAGGCAATGTTCGCAATTCGTTTTTTCTCTTTCTTTTTCTTGCCATATTTCTAATGTCATGTATGTCAGAGTTTCTCAGTGTCGAATGAAGAAGGGTTTACTTCTTACTGGCGTAGGTGATAAGGTAAACGTTCCCAATTGTAATTTGGCTTTTATTTGATTGTGTTGTCTTCTATGTGTCGTGTTATCTAGCTAACATTGGCTAAGGTAAAGTGACTACTTTATCAGGTTATGCGCCTCTGGTCATTAAACAGCTACAAATGCATGGAAGAATACTCCCTTCCTGGTGCTTCTTCCTTGATCGACTTTGATTTTGATGAGAGTAAGGTAAACCTCAACAACACTAATATGTAAGAGTAAAACTTTCTTATCATGGGGGTTTCAGCTGAATAACATTCAAGAAAAATGTTCATTACTTGAACTGGCAATAGTATAGCAGTGTGAATAATGAATTAGTGGTCAAACGAGTCACTGCTTTGAATTTATGAAAGCACTAGTATAGCAGTGTGATTTGTTTTTTCTTCATTTTACCATTTGTCTCACTTAGATCTCTAGGATCGGTCACTCTTGTAACTGGCTGTTCACAGTATAAGTACTCTACTTTCTTTTTGGCTAAATTATGTCATTGGCTATATGAGCTCAAAATTAGAAAACAAACTATCTCGAGCAAGGGCATAATCCCTAACTTTGAGTTTTATTTTTGAGATTGTTGGCTTGTTTGGTACCCGCATTAGCATATGGAGGAGAAATGGACAAAGAAGCATTTTTCCATCTCGTGAAGGCACAATTCCTAGGGGCCTTTGTATGCGGTATGTCAAAAGATACTCTAGATATATTGAGTTGTTGAGAACCTTCCTGTTTCTTGAAATCTGAGCTCCCTTTTGCTAAAGAAGGATCAACTGATATTCCATGTTACCTGACAATGATCGCCATGATACTTCAACTTGGCCACCAAGCGCCTGTAAGATTGGCTTTTCTATCCACACTAATAAAGATTTTTGTGTTCTTCATCAACCAGTTACATTGATCCAGAAGCTGTAGTAGGATGTGAGGATGGAACAGCTCGTGTATTTGATATGTACAGTAAGACATGTTCACAGATCATTAGGTAAGCTACGTATTCTGTGTCATTGTGTCTTGGAACTCCAAAAGCTGTAAATATTGGTTATCGTTATGAATATTATTTCATATGAGAGTCTAAATCACAAATTTCCAGTGATATTGGCTGATTCTGTAAACTATGTAATGGCAGGACGCACGGTGGGCCAATAACGTGCTTATCTTTGAGCGACAATCAACTATTTCTTAGCGGGTCTTCACTCGGGAGAATAACAGTATCTGACCCATTGTCAGATCAACCAGTGGCTACTCTTAAATCCACGATAACTGCAGGAGGTAAACTCAAACCTCCATTTCAGATTGCATCTCCAGAGAGAATGCCTAAAGCAACCCCCTCTTATTCTTCACAGGTATACAAACCATCTGTTTTAACCAACGCTCCAATCTCGCCTTCTCTGGAACAACTGCTGGATATGTTTCATGCTGGGACCTCAGGTATGTTAAAAAGTAACGGCTGGGTTTGTTTCAAGGATGCAAGTTTTAAATGGGATACTATTTTGAGATGTGTTGTAACCAAGTTTTATCACAGGAAAATGGGACAGTTGTGGGAAAAACGAGTGAGTCCTAACGTCGTGTACTCGATACAACAGTTACAGAATGATACATCGGTTATGGTTGCTGGTGGAATAGACGGTGTAGTGCGAGTGATTGATCAGAAGAGTGGTAGAGTTCTGTCTAGCTGTATAATGGACGATAATGGCTCAACAACTTTGAGAAGGAACAACCAAGGGGTGGTTGAGAAAAGGAGAGGAAAAAGAGTTTCTCAAGACATTGAAATAGATAAAATCGAAAGGAAAACTCGGCCTCAAATCAGTTGCTTAGCAATGGGGATGAAGAAGGTAGTAACAGCTCACAGTGGTAAATTCATAAGCGTATGGAAATTCAACCACTCGTGAAGTCATACTTTGTTACTACTGTTTAAGAACATACTTCGTTTGTATTTGTGACAAAACTGGGAACAAAAGCATTATAACTGATTCAAAGACAAAACCGGTTGATTGTTTGTTGTAAGAAATACAAAAGTTGAAACACTGGAAGGGAAGGAAAAAAAAAACAGATTCGTCTATTTGGCGGATTTCTTGGATGGCTCAGCTTGAGATTCGGCTTTGAGGATATTAAGTAGACCACCTTCTTTGCAAGCCGCATTGGCTGCTTTCACTTCATTGCAATGGTTTATGAATTTCGTAAGCTCCTGCTCCATTCAACAACACAATCTCACTTATTTATCAAGAATACCATTTGTATGTGCACAGACCTAGGGTAAGAGGGAGGCCGTCTTTGTTTGGGAAAGTGATGTTCAAACTTTCTCTCATACCAGAAGTTGTGATGGGAAATCATGAGAAGGTTTGCTATTGTGTCGATGGGCTTCCTCTTTACTACATGATGTTTGTTAGCCAGAAGAGAAAAATCAACAACTTATGTGATGGTGGAAGCCACCACGGTGGCCATTAGTGATTTGGGCGTTTATGGATTTGGTGAATGGTGAATTAAACCCCTTTTGTTGTATCAATGATTTTTAATTAGACCCACTGAGTTACGAGTCTATGTTTCAGGTAAAAGGAAAAACAAAGCATATTGAAGCATTTTCTTTGAGTATGGGGTGTTCTGAAAATGAAAAAATTTCCCAGAAGTTAGACTGATAAGAAAATTTCAGTCCAAAGTTTAATGAAAAACCAAAAAAAGTTTTTAGTGGAATTCTACAAAGTACCTTTTTTGCTTATCTATAAAAAATTGAAAAACCAAAAAAAAGGGTTTATGTGCACACCGTCCAAACTGAAAAACCAAAAAAAAAACCAGTAAAACATAAAAATAAGTTAACTCTTTCTTAAAAAGAAAACATAATAATAAGTTAAGCAAAAATAAGGAAAAAAAATGATAACAATCTAAAAATTATATCAGCGGAAAAAACTCGGAAAAAAGAATCGTTAAAACTCATCTTTGTTGTTTTATTATTTTGTATGTTTAATTTTATGTATTACTGTTTTTATGTAACTTGATTTTAATATTTAATAAAGATAGATTTTAAAAAAACAATCTAAAAATTATAGGTTCCATTTTTAGATATTTTTAAAAATTGTCTTAAGGCTCGTAATTGTTTTTCACGGCTTGTCTCTACTCATCACTAAAACTTAAAAGATTGATCCGCATTCGGGAATCTTGATATTTAATTTATAAGCATTCATAAAGTTTATTACTGTATTTTTAGATTTTTTACACATTATTTGAATATTTTGGATCCCATACTTTTGAATTAATATATTTGTTTTTAGAATTATGAATATTTTTAACTAAATATTTTTAACATTTGAATATTGAAAACAATGTATTTTATTTTGAAAATTTATAATAAAATTAACAAAATTAAAATATCAAATTATTGTAAAAAAAATCTTTTAGTACGAGATTCGTTTAATAAAAAATTGAAAGATTCACGAACGCGATTCACATTGAATATCTAATTACTATTGAATAGTAATTCTTAAACCAGATTCAGTCAATCACACAATGTCACAAATCATTTAAGCGATCATTTAAGAATAGTTTTGGGTCACAACTTGGAAGGATTTGGAAAATTTCAAGTTATAGTGAGTTTTTAGATGATTTGAAAGAATTAGGTAATTTATTATGATTTGTTATTAAAAATCTATGAAATCCCACATAAAACTTTGAGATTTAAATTTTTATATTTTTAACTAAAAAATTCCACTAAAACATTTATAATCACTAAAAATATCTAAAATCTACTGCTTAAAATATTTTTAATAACAGTAGATTTGAATGTTCGTTTTCAAATCATTAGTTCAATAACATGAGATTTCGCAAGACTCTTTAAAATTGATGCTTGAATCACATAAGATATTTTGATTTGAATTCAAATCACTCAATCTTTAATCCAAAAAATAAAATAAATACAAATCACTCAAATGTTACATTGAATAAACTATCGTAGTTAGTAATAATCGCTTTAAAAAAAGCCTAGAAAATGAACCTCTGGTTTTTCTACTTTATTTTTATCACTTTTTCTTATTTTTTATAATAATTCAATTATGTTTTACTATTTTTTTCCTTACTTTTTTCTTTAGTTTTCCTTCTTTGTTTTCAATATATACAATAATTATAACATTATATTCATGTTTTGTTCTCAAATGAATATGAAATTCTCCAAATGCTACATTAATTACAATTCATTTGTATTGTTATCGTTGTAGTTAGTAGTTGTTGCTTTAAATATATATATATATATATATATATATATATATATATATATATATATATATATATCTAGAAATTTAACCTATCGTTTTTTACTTTTTATCACTTTTTCTTATTTGTTCTAATATTTCTATTACGTTTTACTAGTTTTTTTTTCAAAAATTATAATAATTATAACATTATTTATATAAATATAATATTTAGTTAATCTGAATTGATACAAAGCCTAATTCTTTCAAATCATCTAAAAATATGAAAATATTGTATTTTCTCAAAGAATTAACATAATATCCCAAAATAATCGACACAAAGCTAATTCTCAAATGAATATAAAATTCTCATTAAAGCTAATTTGAATCGATACATAGCCCAAAAATAACCTAATAATGTGAAAAAGAAAAGAAAAAAAGCAAAGCATCTCTTGTTCTACAAAAGGAGAGTGAAGAAAAATTCATGACGTACCACCCTGAATGCATATGGGCAAACATTCCGACAAGAATACTCCGACCGACGCTGCCTTTTTATGACGTTCTCCAATGGCTTCTCCCCTCACAAAAATCTAGATCTTCAACTTTTTCAATAGGATGTACGCACCGTATGTGGATCATGTGTATGTGCACATGCCT
Source organism: Eutrema japonicum (assembly GCA_030161315.1). Lineage (NCBI taxonomy): Eukaryota > Viridiplantae > Streptophyta > Magnoliopsida > Brassicales > Brassicaceae > Eutrema > Eutrema japonicum. The sequence goes on from BSQW01000013.1 coordinate 49,259,404, forward strand.
AGGGTAAGAGGGAGGCCGTCTTTGTTTGGGAAAGTGATGTTCAAGTTTTCTCTCATACCAGACCTTGTGATATTAGAAATCATGAAAATGTTTGATGTTGTGTCAATGAGCTTCCTCTTTACAGCAGGAGGTTTGGTAGTCAGAAGAGCAAAACCTCATCCACCGCGAGCAACAACCGTAGTGATGGTGGAAGTCACTACGGTGGCCATTAGTGATATGGGCGTTTATGGACTTGGTGGATGGGAAATTAAACCCTTTTTGTTACGAGTCTATGTTTCTGGAATAAGAAAAAACAAAACATATTGAAACATTTTCTTTGAGTATAGTGTGTTCTGAAAATGAGATAACTCCAATAACGCTATTTCCCATTTTATCATGTTCTACATAAGTTAAAAACCGTCAAAAACCTGAAAATTTCTAATTATATTTTCGTATTAAAAAGAAAAAGACTAATAAGAACATTTCAGTCTAAAGTTTAATGAAAAACCAAAAAAATTCTTTGTGGAATTCGACAAAATACATTTTTTGCTTACCCCCTAATCCGGAATCAAATGGTAACGCCGTTCTGAAAAAAACCTATAAAAAACCAGTAAAACATAATAATAAGTTAGCTCTTTCTAAAAAACAAAAACATAATAATAAGTTAAGCAAAATAAGGAAAAAAATTGATAACAATAGAAAAATTATAGATTAAATTTTTAGATATTTCAAAAATTTGTCTTAAGGCTCGTAATTGTTTTTTTCACGGCTTGTCTCTTGTCATCACTAAAATTTGAAAGTTTGATCTGCATTTGGGAATCTTGATATTTAATTTAGAAGCATTCATAAAGTTTATTTTACTGTATTTATTTTAGATATTTTACACATATTATTTGAATATTTTGGTTCACATACTTTTGAATTAATATATTTGTTTTTAGAATTCTTAATATTTTTAACATTTGAATATTGAAAACTATGTATTTTATTTTGAAAAGTTATAATAAAATTTAACAAAAAAAAATCCTAGCTTATTTTGAAGGTGTCACGTGTAAGTGTGAAAGCCTCCACCACAAACGACATGCAGTTTTATTTGTCTGCCATATAAACGGCATGCAGTCTAAATGTTTTTTCCCAAAGAGAAATTGTAACATCTATCTATTAATACTTAACATCAAAATTAACTTTCATTTTTTGACCACTATTCACATATACTATTTACAATAAAAATACTATCTTACCCCTAACTTTTCTAACTAATTACATTTTGCATTTTCTCTTTCATCATTCACTATTCACACCGAAAATGAAAGAGGAAGAAGAGGAAGAAGAGGAAGAAGAAGAAGGAAGAAGAACAAAGAAGAAGAAGAGGAAGAAGAAGAAGAAGGAAGAAGATGAAGAAGAAGAAAGAAAAAGAAAGTGCCGGTAGTGATAATGTTGACAGCGACGACGATAACACCGACAATGATAACACATGCGACGATAACACCAGCGAAGAAGAATAAGACGGTGGTGATGATGATGTTGACGGCGGCGACGATAACACCGGCGGCCGACGATAACACCGATGATGATAACTAGATTAACACGATAATTTTTTATATGATAACTGGATTAACTTGACAATTTCATAAAAATGAACATGATAACTGGTTTAACATGACAATGTTAACGATACTAATTATATGCTAACGATGTTAATTGATTTAACATGACAATGTTAACGATGCTAACTGGTTTAACATGCAATGTTAACGATGCTAACAAATATGTTTTTTTGGTAATGAACAGTGATCGTCGAGTTTTGATGAATAGTATTACCGACCGTTTGATGAATAGTGTTACCGGATTATTCTGTCAAAAAATGAGTTTCAGACCAATGACATTTCTGTAATTATTAAAAAATCAAAAGATATTTTGGATTTAATCATTTTTCTCTTTCTTATTTACTTAATTTCTAAAAAATTAATAATACTTACCTAATTTTTTGGTCAATTGAACTTCTACGGTCAATTAACCTTTTCCCAAATTAGTAGAAACAAAAATTAAAAGCGAAAATGAAATTTTGTTTGTATTTTGCTTCCACTTCATTGCATTTGCAGTCTTGAACTGTAAAGTTCACTTTCCTTCTTCCGGTGGTTTTCGCTCGCCTGCGATTCCAATCTCAGGCGACTTCTCTCCGATTCGTCTGGGTTTCACAGTCGCTGAGTGAGTTTCCTTCTCGCTTTTTCCTTATCTGTTTCTTTTGCTTTCCTGTTTTGTCTCAGCAGCATCCGTGTCAATGGTGATTTGAAAATCGCTTGTCTAGTCTCGTTTTACTAATATAGAGATTCCGATGCTCGAATTGAAAACGGTTTCTGTATTCTTTATTGTTTTCATGGTGGATTCGATTTGTTTGGGTTTTTTTTTGGTGTCACTGTGAAATTTCTCATCACTCTCCCAAAGTTTTAGAGTGTTTTACTTGTGAAATTGATGGATAGATGGTGTCTCATTGGGTGTTTTGGGTTTCTCAAATCAAAATCGCTTGGCATGAAGTTGCATGTTCTTAAGTTATGTTCAAAAATCTTACTGCATTAGGCTTTCTAGGTCTCTTTTAACCCTCAGAACATAGGGTTTGGCATTTTTTTCAGTCTTTCATGGTGTTTGTGTCCATCCCCAAATTCAATGGTTTGATAATCTCTTCTTTTTTTTTGTTTTGCTTAGGCATTGAATATCATAGATTTTGAACTAATGTAGTTGATCTCAGGACCAAAAAATGGTTCACCTCTTGACATATTGGCTTTTAGGGAAGATTTGTGTGCTTATGTTATGGTCACAATCTTACTTCATTACGCTTTCTGTGCCTCTTTTTACCCTCAGGACATAGGATTTGGCATTTTGCAGTCTTTCATGGTGTTTGTGTCAATAATTTGATATATCTCTAACTTTTGTTTTGCATAGGCATTGAACTAATGCAGTTGATCTCTGGACCAAGAAATGGTTCACCTAGTGACATATTGGGTTTTAGGGAAGATTTGCGTGCTTATGTTTCGTTCATTCACAAAAACAACAATGTAGGCTTAGTGTAAATAATGTTCAACATTCCTCGACACTATGAGCTGCTTTTTGCTACATGTGGCCTGTGTCTGAGTTCTCTATCTTTGTCTGGTGCTGGTATTTGCATTGCTATATCTCCTGAATTGTCAACAGGTATGACTAAAAGAGCGGCAGAAGAAGTACCTTCTTCATTAGATAGCAGCAGAATTGGACCAAACTTTGTGGGTTTCTATAGAGATCAAGTAGCAGAGCTCTTGTCTCGAGAAGAGAGGATCCCTCATCATGAAATTGGGGCCACTAAGAAGTCTTCTACGGAAATTATAGGAGCTGAGATCTCAAGTCTAAAAAACGAGAAGCTGAATGCCTTTTTAAGGCAGTGTGTGCGGGATCTCATTCCAGAGGTTGATGAGGTACACTGAATTACTCCGGTAATCATATTTGGTTTGATGATGCTTGGCTTTAGATTTTAACGGTGAGACTTTAATATTATGCAATTCGTTTGCAGATGCAGTCCCGTGCTCGCTCAATGACTCGATTGAGAAACAAAAAACCTGAGGATCCTACTTTTAAAGAGGTGAGATCATACGGTTCTTGCATTCTTCGACGAATAGATGTTTATGAAACCTTTTTGTTCCTCACATCTATTCCCTTAGGTGGAGGACGATTTACAAATACTTAGGAGGACTGATCCTGGTCTTTTCGAGGAAATAGAGAGCAGACATACCAATGATGTACTTGCCAGCGTAATGCTCTAAGGAACTTTCTTCTTCTATAACATCTCTAGCTCGTGTAACATATAATGATGTAACTTTTGTAACATAGCTACATCCATATCTTGTCTGAAGCAAACTGTTATGCTTCTCTTTTCTTTGACTAGCTGGACAACATGCAACAGCAACTTGAGAAACTCCTTGACAATGTGGCCACCACATGCAGGTATAATATACAGACGCTTACCTCTCTCTCTCTCTCAGACATTCTGCTCTCAGTGGTCTTATGTGTTGAATGTTAACTCTTCTTATTAGCAGACCTATGAGCCGAGGCGAGAAGCGAGATCTTCAAAAATCAATCAAGGAGCTTCCTGGAGAAAATCTCAAACGCGTTGCTGGAATCATCAAAGAGCACTATGTAGCTTCGGGGAAAGAATTTACTGATGAGGTTACAGTCAACTTGGAGGAGGAAGTAAGGCATCAGAAAATCTGACATAGTCTCTTGCTCCAATCATCCACATGATAAATTATAACACAACTTCAAAAACAAAATGTCTGTTTCAGGACAACATTATGCTTTGGAGATTGCATTTCTATGTCGGCGCAGTGAAAAGTGCTCGAAAACTCGCAAGCTAAGTAGTACAGGTACATATCAAATGCTCCTTTATTCCTTGTCCCAAGTTGTGACTAAATTAGGAAATGACAAGGAGAAACACTTGATACCCATGGTTCATTAACTCATTCGGGGTTTTTCTAAGAATTTTAACTAGAAAGATCCGACTGGTTGTGTGGTTCAGTACAGAGATTTCACTTTTGTTCTGCCTTGAACAAAGAAACTGCGAGATCAAGTTTGGTTTATTGGAGTGTTGTTCCTTACAATCTTTTTTTTTCTACATTTTATGAAGATCCAAACATTTTAATGCCATAAAAGCAAATATCCGGCCAAGAATAGTTTATCGGGTCGAGACCGTCGGGTATGATTAATTCAAAGTACTAGGTCTGGGCATAAAAACTGGAACCGACCTGAAATAACTGGAACCGATTGGTTTAATGCATCTTTTGACTTTGAATCACAAATGTGAACCATCTTTACTTATATACTTATATATATATAGAACTTAGAGATGTTATTCTCCCAATCATTTAGATAATCACAATAGTCAATAAACTACAACTTGATTTAGTAGTCAAATCCAAAACCAACACTCACAATCACAATAGTCAATAAACTACAACTTGATTTAGTAGTCAAATCCAAAACCAAGACTCATAATCACAAAGTCTTCTCCAGTTTTCCCTGTAAATAGATTGAAACCCTAAGCTAATTACAATCACAAAACCTCTCATATACAGATCAAGATCATCAATGTCTTCTCGACAATCGGTGAGACACCCGAGTCACAACCATCCGTTGCGCGGTCACAAATACGAAGCAAAAGACGAAACCATCTGCTCCGGTTGCGATCTCGATCTGATTGGTGAAGCTTTCAAATGCACAAAGTCATCAGACTGCGATTACTTCTTGCACAAGTCATGTTTTGCCCTTCCACGTGAAACCAACCACAAGTCTCACCAAACCCACGTTTTGACTTTACTCTATTCCCCAAAGTCAATGTACACCTGTCACGCGTGCGGTGAGTACGGATCATCTTTCACTTACAACTGCTCGATCTGTCAGTACGATGTACACGTCGGATGTGTTTCAATGCCTGAAACGGTGAAGCGTGAAGATCACGCACATCCACTCACTCTTCTTTACAGTTCTCCTTATAACCAACCTGGAGTTTTCCAATGCAGTGTTTGTGAAGAAATTGTACCGGATAATCTCTGGACTTATTACTGCATGGAATGTGATTACGGTACGCATTTACATTCATGTGAGAAAGAGGAAGAAGACGCAAAAGGAGAAAGCACAAGCTCGGCTCTCAGTTATATATAATTTTTCTTTTGTTTGCTTTTTCCTTGATGTGTTGTTGTTATTGACAAGCTTTCATTTTGTTGTCTTCTCCTTGAAATTGTTGTCTGAAATAAAAGAATTCAGTTGTTTGATGTTTTATTTTTCTAATGATTATGCTACTCTCCGTTTTGCCTACCATTTTACCAAACAAAACAATGTACAAATGAAGAAAAGAAAATGGAATCGTAAATTCCTACAAAATTGGAAAAATGATTACTAAACATAAGAGGACTCTTAAAAAGATGGGTGAATTAAGTGTATATTAATGGTTGACCACTTATTTAGGTTTTTAACAATCAATAATCTAATATTAGTTCTCTCTCCTCTCACCTATTTTTACTTTCCGTTCTAACCCTATAGGTAATGACTTCATCGAATTGTGTTGTGCACTGAGCATTTAATGCCCGGCAAAAACATTAAATGGATAGTATCTGAAGATTATTAAATGCAAACTAAAGTTTGACACTGTAGCTAGTTTGACAGCTAAGGTGTAATTGTTAATAATGTTGGATGTCTGCATGATAACAATATCTATACTAACTTAACGGTTGTTCATTTGAGATTAACATGGATAATAACTAGGGTTTGCAGTGAACAAAGTCATCATCCACCTTCGATACCGTATATTGGTGAATCTTCCCGCACAACCACAATGAATTTATAGAGATGGGAGATCAAGTTAACATATATATATATATATATATATATATATATATAATATAGTTAACACTTAACAGAGATAGTTAGCGGATAATTAGTTTGTTATATTGTTAACGCATATATCATATAGAATGTTAACGCGCTAACAATAATATATGATACTTGTACGTGTTAACAATAATATCTGATACTTTACATATATGTGTTAAACATATAGTTATCAGATTAAATCAATTATTACATCAAAACAACCTAAGAAAATATCAATTAAAAGATGCAACGATAACAATAACGAGTTACACCTACCTTTACTGTGCTAATATATTAGGTAATCATGTTAAGTTATCACGTAACGATAACAATAAATATGTTAACATTTAATTTACACATATAACAATAACTATATTAACATCGTTTACTAATAACAATTTATGAGGACAATATGCTAATCAGGTTAGCGATTGTGTTATAAAAATGTTGGGGGATAGTTGATATCTTTGTTGTATGAGTTCCAGAATGAATGTATGGCTATCGTTAACTACATTAACAGGAAACCATTACACATACACACCTGCTAAAGGCGGTAAAAGAAAAAAAAAGTTCAATCTACTTTGGGACGTATGATCGTTTGATTAGTTCAATCTAATTAGTTCATCGTCAGTCCATGATATGTCTTCCGAATTATATTTCGGGATGTATGATCATTTCCACCTCAGCCTGCGAAACGGGGATGATAGAGAAGTCGAGGTTTCAACACCAAATGTCTGATAACTTTGGTGACACAATAGATAAACTAATTAAATTAACAGAGGACAAAAATGGCTGATAACTTTAATTGTTGGTTGTTAACAAGTTTATCATATTTGAAGACTTGTTATCACAAATTACAATTACCCGTTAACATCCTTACTCATACCTGAAACAAAATCATCTACTGACCATGAAATCAATAAACGTTTTATGGAATAAACTGATGTTCATAGCACAACCGATAATAGTTCAAGAAGAATGAATACCTCCGCTTTCTCGTCAAGCACTCTAGTTTTGTTCAACTGAAGCAGAACTTTCTAGAAACCACCCCGAACAACAATTATCTCCGGTATGCTCTCCTCTTCGCTGGAAGAATCGATGGTGTTTGAATAGCTGGGACAGCCTCTAAAACAACCATTTGCAATGTTGAACACGACGACTTTTGTTATCGGATAACTACTTTAACGAGAAGCGGCGAGTATTCGCAGATAACTAGCTTAACGACCAACGACAAGTATCCAAATCTAAAATCACAAGGAAAATCAGATCTATACAGAGAACTAACCAACGTCGCCAACCCACCAAAAGAAAGAGATCCTGATGGCTGAAACAAGAATTACCAGTCTCACCCTTTAACATTCAATAAATCACCATCCAGAGATGTAAATCTCTCCAACCATCACGCTCTTTTATCAATGGAGGATGAGGATTTCTCAAATCAAGACGAAGACCCAAGGGGATACCTTTTTCAGAGCATCGACGGCGGCAGAATGAAAGGGATTGTAGCTGAGAAAGAACGAAAAAGAAGATGGAGAGAAGGAGAAAGAAGAAAAGAAAGAGAGATGGAGAGTGAAAGAAGGGGGAAAGAGAAGATACAAAATAAGATGAAGAAAGAGAAGATGAGGATGAAAAATAACAATAAAATAGGATGAGGTCAACTTTCATACGTAATCACCTTATACCTTATCTAGTTCATGTTGCACATATATAGGGGTATATTGGTCTTTGTACGGTGAGCAGTAGTGGTTGCATAGTATATTCTACTCGTAACTAATTTTCATTTTAATTAATAGTAGTTGTTACAATTACCCTAAAAAGAATAATGATTACTTCATGCAAGTATTTCCGGTTTGGTTTGATGAGCCGGTTTAACGATCTCTTGACGGTTCGCTTGGTTGAATCTTATGACTTGGAACTCCAAATGTGAAACCATCTTAGTTCAAATCATTCTCTTCCTCAACATCTTTCCGGACAAGATTCTGAAAATGTAACAGCTACTACTACAGGATGTAAAACACGAATAAAATGGTTTATCTTCTCAAAATAACTTTACTAGATTAATTATCAAGAGAATTTACAAGTCTTCTCTCAATCTCACAAATCTAGTCTCTTCTGTTCAAAGATCTATACTCGATCTTAGAACCTTCTAACGCACTCCTTAGCCTTTTGCTTTAACTTTCTTACAAGAACCCTAAAACCCTTTATGCTAAGTTATTGCTCTCAACCTGTTGACCTCGTACAAAGGCTTAACACTCCCTATTTATACAAAATAGAACGTGGCTCATACTACCCTAAATCGCCAAGTAAAGATCCTAACGAATCTTCTGTGATAAGTTACATTCCCTATTTCTTAGGATAAGACTTAGTGAATATTCCTTATGTTGATATCATTTGAGATCTTCTCCGAGATCCTCTTCCAGCTTAAATCTCGCATCCTGGTCCATCCACGTGGCATTGCAAGCTTGATCCACGTCATCTCTGATGCTCCATGTCGTCTAACTCCTTAAGCTGCTTGCCTGTATCACTTGCTGTGTTACTTCTCAACTGCTACAGAGGCTGCTTCAGCACAACTACATCTTCAATCTCCCCCATTTTAGCTTTGTGTGTCTCATAAGCACCTGTAATGAACATTCATGCAACCCCACATATCCAGACAGTATATGGTCTCCCAACCAATCCAGAAATCGACTTCCAATAGATATTCAAGAGTTGAGTACATTGTCTTAAACCAAAAACAGAAGTAAAGATTCTGATAAGTAGCAAGCCGAGAGTTTCAATACCAAAGATACAGACTTAAACAAGAGTAAATGCCTAACTCCCCCAGAATGGAAAGCCGATTTTCAAAATTACATAATTAGCTAGCCTAAAATCGGGTTCCCTCCCCCACAACTCAAGGCAGCTACACTCAGCCACTTCCCTTTGTACTATCTCCCCAGCTTATGAGCACACACTAGTTAAAATCCAGATAAGATGAAATATGAGAAGTGTACAAGCGTCATGAAACCTTACCTGGTATGGATTTGAGTAGAGTCTCCACGACGTGAGCAAGCGACCGGAGTGCATGAACTGTATCCTCAAGTGCAATACGAGCTGTGGCTGGATTGAACTGTCCAACTGGTACACGAATGGATCCAAGCTTTATCAACTCTGTAGTAAATGCTGATGCAGGTGTTGGATCAGGAACTGATGTAGATGAATGCCCAGGTGTACGAGCAGCTGTGACAGATGGTCGTGTTGGCCTTTTCTTTCCCTTTGATGTGTTCTTTGCCTTAGCCTCTGCCGCTTGCTGCAGTAAGAACCCCTCACCAGTTCTTACATCCTTTCGATAGACAACTGTCTTGATGAATCTTTCATTTTCAAATAGCCTTGGTGGTTGCTGCATTTGAAGAAGTCCAAAGATGATTCGAGGGAATATGAGCCACCGTGCATCTTTCTTCTGTAACTTTCCGAGACTCAAAATATGATTGTATGCCATGGTTCCAAAATCAACCCGGATTCCATTGGCCATCTTGAAGATGAGTCGAGCTCTATCCTCGGATATGTGGTTTTTGTTGCTCGCTGGAACCCAATTGTGTGCAGCAATCGTTAGAAGAGCTGCAGACCATGGTGGAAGCAATGCTGTGTTCAGAACATTCCACTCTGTCACCTTCCCTTCGGACAGAAACCTTGCTACAGCCTCAAGAGAAGCTATATCAGCCTCTGCATCAGCCCGGATTTCTGCTTCAGACAGTGCTTCAAGACCAAGGAACTTGTTGATCATGGTAGGTGAAAACTCATATTTATGGCCTCGAAGGACCACTGTAACACTGTCCCCTGAGGCTTCAGATTTCACCGATGGTAGGTGAGCATAGAACTCAACAATTACTTCATGAACGTACCCTCCAAGACCTGTCACAGTGCTCCTCATCTTCCCTTTATCAATCACAGCCTTGAATCCCCATTCATCCTCCTTGTCAAACTCCACCAAGAGTTCTTCCATTATAGATCGAGTAAGAAAAAGTCCGTACCTTTCTCGAGTTTGCAGTGAGGTGAATCTTTTGGACCAAAATGGATCATTGCATGTGCCTTGGGATGTTGATCCGGACCGTAGCCTTTTCCCGGATGCAAGCCCCAGCTGTCTGAGTCGCCTTTTCCGACGAGTTTCCTTCTTGTCTCCCATGGCTGCATCTTCTCCGGCAATTTCTGGTTGCTTGTCGGAATTTCGCTGAGCTTCGGCGGACTCGCCAGAAGCTTCCTCGCCATCTCCTTGTTCTTCTCGAATCGGAAGTCCCCTTTCTGATGTAGATTCTGTTGATGATGTAGCATGCAGTGTTTACAGCTTCTGCCCAGAACTTGGTGGGGATGTTGTTCCCATGTAACATGGCTCTTGCCATCTCCTGGAGAGTCCTATTCTTCCTCTCCACGACTCCATTCTGCTGTGGTGTTCTAGGTGCTGAGAATTGATGCGCAATCCCTTGATTTTCACATAAGGTCTTCATAACCTCATTCTGAAACTCTCCTCCATGATCACTCCGAACTCGCTTGATACCGCCTTTCTCGTTGATCAGTTGTAGAGCCCAAATTCTGAAGCTGTTCACCGTTTCTGATTTTTCACGTAAAAATCGCACCCAAGTCCATCTGGTGTAATCATCGACGAGTACAAACACATATTTCTTCCCTGCTAGGCTTTCAGTTTGCATTGGTCCCATCAAGTCCATATGAACTAAGTCCAACGCAGCTGTTGTATGAACATCAGGAACTCTCTTGTGTTGAATCTTAACTTGTTTCCCTTTGTTACACGGTCCACATACCATCTTTTCTCCTCCCTGAATCTGTGGTACGCCTCGTACTATCTCTTGATTGATCAGAGTAGTCAAGTTCCTGACATTCATATGACCTAGTCTCTGGTGCCACAGATTCAAATCAACTCTAGCACTGGAGCACTTAGTCGAGTTTTCCCACATATAACAGTTGTTTCCAGTTCTGACTCCCCTTAGAATGACTTTGCCAGCTTCATTGGTTGCCTTACACTCTGTGCTAGTAAAGATGACCGTTAACCCTTCATTACATAACTTACTCACACTAATCAGATTCGCCTTCAGTCCCTTGACTAGATATACGTTCATCAACTGTGGTAAATCTGCTTCACATGTTTTCTCTTTCCTTTGAATAGCTCCATGACAACCATCTCTAAATGTCACTTTTCCTCCTTTCAAGACCTTGAGGCTTGCCAGATTGCTTCTTATACCTGTCATATGTTTGGAGCATCCACTGTCAAAGTACCACGGACGTGCATCTTCCTGGTCTTCAGAGACAAAAGCCATACTGCATCGAAAATTAGGTTTTGTTGTACTTCGTGATGCATTTCCTGATGCAGTCTGCATCACATCAGCCTTTTTCACCCAGATTTGATTTCGAAATCCATTCCAGCTGAACCTACCTAGTTTTTTGAGTTGTCTCACCCTCTCCCAGTACTTGTAGCAGTATGCCCTGATATGTTCATTCCTTCCATAGAAGTAGCACCCACTTCTTCGAACTGCAGTACTGTAGGGGTCGTGGTCTGTTTGCTGTGAGAAGCCTGCAGATACGAACTTGATCTCTTCAGATGCTCATGTGGTTCTTCCAGTATATCCCAGTCCTCTGTGAGTTTGCTTGCTTCTTCCGTAGCTCAGTATTTTATCCAACTGCTTGGTTCCAGCGAACATGTGGATCTTTTTGTACTGAAGATCAAGTTCAGCCTGAAGCTTGGCAGATAGTTTCTTCTCTGAACCGAATTCCTTTGTCAGATTGTCTGCCTTTGTAGCCAAATTGAGTTTTTCTTTTATCAAGGAAACACTCTCCTGACTGAGTTTTCTCTCAGCCATGAGTTCATTCTGTAATAAATTAACAAGTGCGTCAAGACGGAGTTTCTCTTTGATGAGAGCCTGATTTTCATGTCCGATCCTGATCAGAGTGTCACGAACCTCCTGATAGCTGGTAGCAAGTTCATCCTCAGGTTCAGAAACCTCCTCTTCTTCCTCGAAGTCCACGATTCCAACAAATGCAACAAAGTTGCTCACTTCTTCTTCTGAGTAACTTTCTTCCTCTTCTGATTCTTCTTCAGCCAGCATGGATCTCTCTTTTCTTTTCTTCTGATCATTAACACACTCCATCTGAATATGTCCAATCCCTTTGCAACCAAAGCATTTGATTTCTCTTCTTTTGACTGTGGGACACTCTGTTTTGAAGTGTCCGTATCCTTTGCACTCATGACACTGTAGTTGACTTCTCTTGGCTAATTTTTCCCCTTCAAACTGTCTTTTGATGAAGCCTCCTTTTCTCTGTCCTTGATCTTGTTCAACTCTTCTTAAGGCTTTATCAAATCTTCGCACCAGCATGCTTACAGGATCCTCATCATCTGATTCCTGCAGTTTCTTTTCACATGAAGACAAGGCGAAGTTCTTTGGTTTTTTTAGTCCATCAAGCTCCATTTCATGAGCCTGCAGCATTCCAACAACTTCTCCAAAACTCAGCTTCTCTGTGTCTTGTGACACATTCAGGGCCGATTTATATCCCATAAATCTAGCAGGCAGGCATCTCAGAAATTTCTTCACCAATTTCTTATCCTTGTATTTCTTACCAAGTGTTGAAGCTTCCTGAGCCAGTGAGCTTATCTTGGAACTGAAATCCGAGATGGTCTCATGCTCCTCCATCTTTAGATTCTCAAACTTTGATGCAAGCATGTCCTTCCTCGAATTCTGAATTTTTGTGGTTCCTTCAAAGTGTGTTTGGAGGATATCCCACGCCTCTTTTGCTGTCTCACATCCTTGTATCAGTTCGAAGGTCTTCTTGGAAACACTGCAATGAATTGCTGTGAGAGCCCTTGAATTGAACTTGAACCTTTTTAGTTCATCCTTTGTCCAGGTCTCCTCTGGTTTAGCAATATCATTACCTGCAACATCTTTCATTTTAGGCATTTCCCAGCCTGTTACAACAGCCTTCCAAGCAAGTATGTCAATACCTATCACTGATTTCATCCTTGCTTTCCAGAATCCGTAGTTTCCTGGATCCAGAATCACCCTCGAGCTGTTGACCAACTCCTGATAGCTTTCCATTTTCCTCCCAACGATCTCACATGTTTAGTAATACACACAGATGACTGCTCTGATACCAAATGAAAATGTAACAGCTACTACTACATGATGTAAAACATTAATAACAAAGTTTATCTTCTCAAAAGAACTTTACTAGATTAATTATCAAGAGCACTTACAAGTCTTCTCTCAATCTCACAAATCTAGTCTCTTCTGTTCAAAGATCTATACTCGATCTTAGAACCTTCTAACGCACCCCTTAGCCTTTTGCTTTAGCTTTCTTACAAGAACCCTAAAACCCTTTTTGCTAAGTTATTGCTCTCAAAACGTGTTGACCTCGTACAAAGGCTTAACACTCCCTACTTATACAAAATAGAACGTGGCTCATACTAGCCTAAATCGCCAAGTGAAGATTCTAATGAATCTTCTGTGATAAGTTACATTCCTTATTTCTTAGGATAAGACTTAGGGAATATTCCTTATGTTGATATCCTTTGAGAACTTCTCTGAGATCCTCTTCCAGCTTAAATCTCGCATCCTGGTCCATCCACGTGGCATTGCAAGCTTGATCCACGTCATCTCTGATGCTCCATGTCGTCTAACTCCTTAAGCTGCTTGCATGTATCACTTGATGTGTTACTTCTCAACTGCTACAGAGGCTACTTCAGCACAACTACATCTTCAGATTCTTCGTCATGACAAAAAACAAGTCTTACAGTAACCCAAAAGCTTCTCATACTCCATCTTCAGATCCATGTTCCTCACCACCCGTTTCAAATCGAACCGATATTTCGAAGCACAATGGCTTAGTACCATCAATAGTCACTTAAACCATCACCATTTTGATCATCAACTATTGGAATATACTTTCCGATACTCACATATCTGTATATTATGTATAGCTTTCTTTTTGTGTAATCTCCATATCTTAGGAGTTAGGTTAAACGTATGTACATATATATAAGCCTCTTGGCTCACGAATAAAATGAGACTTCCGCAAACTTTTGTCATGCTATCAGAGCCATACGGCTATACAAACATTTTGATCATCAACTTCTTGAACCATGCCAAAATCTTTTATGTATCTTAGGAGTTAGGTTAAACGTATGTACATATATAAGCCTTTTGGCTCATGAATAAAATGAGATTTCCGAAAACATTTGTCATCAACTTCTTGAACCATGCCAAGCTCTTTTCCGATTCTCCGTAAAATCCAATCTTCCCATAATTTGAGATATGTGCTAGCAAGTACTTGAGAGTTGAGTAATTTGGAATAATTACTTCCAAAATCTACAAATACGATTAAAGCTTTTCATTTGAAGTTAATAATTTAATTCGAGTACTATACTTATATGAAATCATCATTTCTAGTTATATATCTGCCTTAGAAACAAGCATTGTTATTAATTTAAATAAAAATTATATGTAGAATAACTATATATATGATAGATTTTATATAAAACTAACCGAAACACATATTTAGTGATATATGATTTTTTGCATTATACAATTCAAACTGTATAGTTAATTAGTTATATTTATATGGTTTTTTCAAATGTGTTTTTTCATATATTGTAAGTTCATTTGAACTTAATTTCTGTTTACATTGAGTTTAATAACTTAATATACTAAACACAAACTTGCTATGATTTTTAAACCAAACACTTTTTAGATGACATAAGAGTGATTCAGAATGTAATTTGAATCAATTAACAATGGAACAGTAAGGAAAAAAAAAACCTAAACTGAATCTGTAAAATAGAAAATCAAATCGAAAAAGCACAAAAGACATTAAACAAAATGATCCCAAATAAACTTTTTTGTTGTTGAGCCTTGCTGGTGGCACTTTAAACTAAGAATGAATTAAGAGGAGAATCCTTCCACAATTCTGACTGTCATGAATGAGAAAGAATCATTTTCTTTCATCGGCTCCACTACTTTCATCTATTCCTTAAAAGAAGCCATATGATGAACATCGTGGAGTTGATGAAGCTAAATGTGTTTAAAATAATATATATTAAATTACAAAAAAATTAGAAAAACAAAACAAAAATTAAATAAATCAAAGCCACATATCCACCAATATTCCTTAAGCCTCCGAAATATCCGGGACGGCACTGATGTCAACGTTATTGTATGTATCTCCAAATTAATAATAAAGGTTCGATATTCCAAAATATTTAGTTTCTGTTGGTTAAAACTTACAACACACATAATAAAAACAAAGATGCGTGAAATTTAACTTTAATTTTGTTTATTAGAATATGTGAATGTTTTGTATATAAATATAATTACAAAAACATTTTATCAAATTTGAATATTTTTTTTTTTGGGTTTAATTATACAGCTTGATAAAAAAAACTATATTTAACCGATATTTTTTCTTTTTTTAAGTTAACTGAGGTTTCTTAATCTTATATGTTTGGTCTTTTTATAATAGGTCTATGAAACACCATACATCTTTATTTTCGATGTGAGACTTTATAGTCACACATATTTCTTCACCATTTGAGTAATTAATGTTTGTTTAAAAAAAATTGAATTATAATAGTAATGAAATTTTTTTATTATTAATATATGGATGATGTGATGATTTAGTTTTTTTTCTTCAAATATTAGATCAAACAAATATGAGAGAAAGAATATAATGTTAAAGAAATAATTAATATGATATACTAAATTTTTAATAAATATTTTGGTAGAAAATGGAAGATATAAGATATCTTTATAAATTAAATACTGAATATTAAATAATTAATATATATAAACTATAGTATTTTATAACCAAATTTATAATGTGGATGACATAAGTTGTAAATAGTTTATCTATTTATGTCTATTTTTATATTAGTCTTAGGAGCTCTCTAATGATGACATATCAGCATGTCAATGTTGTAAATTACATGTCAAGGTAATGTTAATTTTTAACAATCATTCTCAATTAATATATGAAATATTTACACCCTATAGCACTTATTCAAAGTGCTTTTACAAGAAATAACATATTCTGTAACTCTAGCACATTTCCCACTTATTTGATAGTAAAAGACATGAGTGCATTTGTGGTGAATCAAAATTTACAATAAACTCTTTCTCTCTTTCTCTTCGCGTATACATGATAACGTGGATGCAAATATCGTGGACGGATGAGAGATTAAAGATGTGAGAGAAAATCATTAATTATATAATTGGGTAACTCACAACTGTTAGAGGGGGGATTAGCACCCCCTGGTTTAACTCGGTTCGAACCGAGATCGGTTCAATCAAGACCGGTTTACGATGGTTCGGATCGAGGATAAGTCGGCCCGAAAACATTGGGCCGAGCTCGGGATCTCGCTGAAAGCCCACCTCGGCTACCGATCTAGGCCCATCACAAGCCCAGTCCGTTACAACAGATGAAACCGGAATATTTCCTCTTTCCCGCCGATCTCGGAAATGGAAATATTCCTTGCGAATAGACCGCCAAAGAATAAGGAATATATCCTTATCTCGGAGGGGAATCCGGAATATTTCCATTCCCTAATCGAGCAAGGAAAAGGGAATATTCACATTTAGAGCCGCCTCAAGACAATATAAATAGAAGAGAAGGTTCATTCATCAACACATCCACAACTTCCGCAGAGACAGAGAATACAAGAGAAAGCTCATTACCGATCTCAAGTCTTTTGTCTTTGCCTTCTTACTTAAACTCTGTTGTAATCGCCGACTTAGATCAATAAACGAGATTCCGACTAAAAGTACTGTTTTACCCCTTTTTGTGTGATTTACGGATCAACAATTGGCGCCGACTGTGGGGACAGATTAGAGCAGTACTTTCGGATATTGTTCGATTGAGTTCGGTGATGACCCTTCGAGCCAACACCTCCGTAGTCGACATCAACGGCACAGAAAACGATGATCAAAACCCTCGGGCTGACGAACTCAATCCAACCGACACTGAGTTACCGACAACCGGAGGAGGACCCCCTCCTTCTAGCGGCAATGCGCCGAACTTGTTCGCAGTCAGGCATCACGCCGACCTTGCTCGCAGTCAGGCAATGCGCCGAACTTGTTCGCAGTCAGGCATCGCGCCGACTTTGCTCGCAGTCAGGCAATGCGCCGAACTTGTTCGCAGTCAGGCATCGCGCCGACCTTGTTCGCAGTCAGGCATCACGCCGACCTTGCTCGCAGTCAGGCATCACGCCGACCTTGCTCGCAGTCAGGCAATGCGCCGAACTTGTTCGCAGTCAGGCATCACGCCGACCTTGCTCGCAGTCAGGCAATGCGCCGAACTTGTTCGCAGTCAGGCATCGCGCCGACCTTGCTCGCAGTCAGGCATCGCGCCGACCTTGCTCGCAGTCAGGCATCACGCCGACCTTGCTCGCAGTCAGGCAATGCGCCGAACTTGTTCGCAGTCAGGCATCACGCCGACCTTGCTCGCAGTCAGGCAATGCGCCGACCTTGTTCGCAGTCAGGCATCGCGCCGACCTTGTTCGCAGTCAGGCATCACGCCGACCTTGCTCGCAGTCAGGCAATGCGCCGACCTTGTTCGCAGTCAGGCATCGCGCCGACCTTGCTCGCAGTCAGGCATCGCGCCGACCTTGCTCGCAGTCAGGCATCACGCCGACCTTGCTCGCAGTCAGGCAATGCGCCGAACTTGTTCGCAGTCAGGCATCACGCCGACCTTGCTCGCAGTCAGGCAATGCGCCGAACTTGTTCGCAGTCAGGCATCGCGCCGACCTTGTTCGCAGTCAGGCATCGCGCCGACCTTGCTCGCAGTCAGGCATCGCGCCGACCTTGCTCGCAGTCAGGCATCGCGCCGACCTTGCTCGCAGTCAGGCAATGCGCCGAACTTGTTCGCAGTCAGGCATCACGCCGACCTTGCTCGCAGTCAGGCAATGCGCCGAACTTGTTCGCAGTCAGGCATCGCGCCGACCTTGTTCGCAGTCAGGCATCGCGCCGACCTTGTTCGCAGTCAGGCATCGCGCCGACTTTGCTCG
Source organism: Eutrema japonicum (assembly GCA_030161315.1). Taxonomy (NCBI): domain Eukaryota; kingdom Viridiplantae; phylum Streptophyta; class Magnoliopsida; order Brassicales; family Brassicaceae; genus Eutrema; species Eutrema japonicum. The sequence continues at coordinate 49,277,807 of BSQW01000013.1, forward strand.
CAGTCAGGCAATGCGCCGATCTTGTTCGCAGTCAGGCATCGCGCCGACCTTGTTCGCAGTCAGGCATCACGCCGACCTTGCTCGCAGTCAGGCATCACGCCGACCTTGCTCGCAGTCAGGCAATGCGCCGACCTTGTTCGCAGTCAGGCATCACGCCGACCTTGCTCGCAGTTAGGCAATGCGCCGAACTTGTTCGCAGTCAGGCATCGCGCCGACCTTGCTCGCAGTCAGGCATCGCTCCGACCTTGCTCGCAGTCAGGCATCACGCCGACCTTGCTCGCAGTCAGGCAATGCGCCGAACTTGTTCGCAGTCAGGCATCACGCCGACCTTGCTCGCAGTCAGGCAATGCGCCGAACTTGTTCGCAGTCAGGCATCGCGCCGACCTTGTTCGCAGTCAGGCATCACGCCGACCTTGCTCGCAGTCAGGCAATGCGCCGACCTTGTTCGCAGTCAGGCATCGCGCCGACCTTGCTCGCAGTCAGGCATCGCGCCGACCTTGCACGCAGTCAGGCATCACGCCGACCTTGCTCGCAGTCAGGCAATGCGCCGAACTTGTTCGCAGTCAGGCATCACGCCGACCTTGCTCGCAGTCAGGCAATGCGCCGACCTTGTTCGCAGTCAGGCATCGCGCCGACCTTGTTCGCAGTCAGGCATCGCGCCGACCTTGCTCGCAGTCAGGCATCGCGCCGACCTTGCTCGCAGTCAGGCATCGCGCCGACCTTGCTCGCAGTCAGGCATCACGCCGACCTTACTCGCAGTCAGGCAATGGGCCGAACTTGTTCGCAGTCAGGCATCACGCCGACCTTGCTCGCAGTCAGACAATGCGCCGAACTTGTTCGCAGTCAGGCATCGCGCCGACCTTGTTCGCAGTCAGGCATCGCGCCGACCTTGCTCGCAGTCAGGCATCGCGCCGACCTTGCTCGCAGTCAGGCATCGCGCCGACCTTGCTCGCAGTCAGGCATCGCGCCGACCTTGCTCGCAGTCAGGCATCGCGCCCACCCCGCTCGCAGTCAGGCATCGCGCCGACTTTGCTCGCAGTCAGGCAATGCGCCGAACTTGTTCGCAGTCAGGCATCGCGCCGACCTTGTTCGCAGTCAGGCATCACGCCGACCTTGCTCGCAGTCAGGCATCACGCCGACCTTGCTCGCAGTCAGGCAATGCGCCGACCTTGTTCGCAGTCAGGCATCACGCCGACCTTGCTCGCAGTCAGGCAATGCGCCGACCTTGTTCGCAGTCAGGCATCGCGCCGACCTTGCTCGCAGTCAGGCATCGCGCCGACCTTGCTCGCAGTCAGGCATCACGCCGACCTTGCTCGCAGTCAGGCAATGCGCCGAACTTGTTCGCAGTCAGGCATCACGCCGACCTTGCTCGCAGTCAGGCAATGCGCCGAACTTGTTCGCAGTCAGGCATCGCGCCGACCTTGCTCGCAGTCAGGCATCGCGCCGACCTTGCTCGCAGTCAGGCATCGCGCCGACCTTGCTCGCAGTCAGGCATCGCGCCGACCTTGCTCGCAGTCAGGCATCACGCCGACCTTGCTCGCAGTCAGGCAATGCGCCGAACTTGTTCGCAGTCAGGCATCACGCCGACCTTGCTTGCAGTCAGGCAATGCGCCGAACTTGTTCGCAGTCAGGCATCGCGCCGACCTTGTTCGCAGTCAGGCATCGCGCCGACCTTGCTCGCAGTCAGGCATCGCGCCGACCTTGCTCGCAGTCAGGCATCGCGCCGACCTTGCTCGCAGTCAGGCATCGCGCCGACCTTGCTCGCAGTCAGGCATCGCGCCGACCTTGCTCGCAGTCAGGCAATGCGCCGAACTTGTTCGCAGTCAGGCATCACGCCGACCTTGCTCGCAGTCAGGCAATGCGCCGAACTTGTTCGCAGTCAGGCATCGCGCCGACCTTGTTCGCAGTCAGGCATCGCGCCGACCTTGCTCGCAGTCAGGCATCGCGCCGACCTTGCTCGCAGTCAGGCAATGCGCCGAACTTGTTCGCAGTCAGGCATCACGCCGACCTTGCTCGCAGTCAGGCATCGCGCCGACCTTGTTCGCAGTCAGGCATCGCGCCGACCTTGTTCGTCGAACTCAAAAGCCGAACTCCAACAGTTCGCCGACCTTGTTCGTCGAACTCAAAAGCCGAACTCCAACAGTTCGCCGAACTCGAAAGTTCACCGAATTTGAAAGATCGCCGAACTCAAAAAGTTTGCATCGCAAAAAAAAAAAAAAAAAAAAAAAAAAAAAAAAGAAAAAGACGCTCTTCTACCTAGCTACGCTCTCGCTATCAAGCTTTCTCCTCTATCAAGTGACAATACACTCTCCAACAGAGCTACATCTTCTACCGAGCTACAACACGCTCATTATGACATGATTTGTCCAATTAACGGTTTATCAGTTTCAGTTCAGAATGGTTTATCAGTTTCAACTCGTCTCGGTTCAGATTGGTTTTCACAGCTTCAGTTCTTCAGATTCAGAACTTCACTGCTTCAGTTCTTCAGATTCAGAACTTCACAGCTTCAGTTCTTCAGATTTAGAACTTCACAGATTCAGTTCTTCATTCAGAACTTCAGAATTTCAGAGTAGTTTCAGTTCAGATGAGTTTTTCGTACAGAATTCAAGCTCATCAGATTCAGAATTTCAGCTCGTCAACCTCATATTAAAGCCGTACTCTAGAGTCTGCACTACAGTCTAAAACGACTCCCAAATCATCCGAGCCAAGTAAGCTGGGTCCGTCTCGCACACTCGGATTCGATTTGCAAAATAGTAAGCCGAATTCTCAACATTCGCAAATTATAAGCCGGATGACGCAATTCCCAGATTGTCTGAGCCAAATAAGTCGAGTCTGTCTCGCACACTCAGATCCAATATGGGAACTAAGCCGATCAATCGACGATCGCCGACCTAGAAGCAGGTCGTAAGATCGAGTTCATTCTCTACACCCCGGCTAAGACCGTATTATGTACGGCACCAATTGTGTGCACAATGAACTCGAGAGGATGTGTAACACGACCTCGGAATTAACAGTCAAGAAACGACTAAGTAAGATGAAGCTTCCACAGCTCGCAAAGCCATCTTATGATGAACTACGAATGGCTTGATCTTTCTTTCGAAGGTACGTAGGCAGCCCTCACAAGGCGCAGCTATAACATTAATAAAATTTTACCAAGGCATTCTACCGAACTCCAATAGTTCGAACCTTCAAAGCCAAACTTTATGTTTGCCGAACTCCAACAGTTCGTATTTTCCAAGCCAAACTTTATGTTTGCCGAACTCCAACAGTTCGTATTTTCCAAGTCAAACTTTTAGTTTGCCGAACTCCAACAGTTCGTATTTTCTAAAGTCAAACTTTTCGTTTGCCGAACTCCAACAGTTCGTATCCTCTAAGTCAAACTTTTAGTTTGCCGAACTCCAACAGTTCGTATTTTCTAAGTCAAACTTTTAGTTTGCCGAACTCCAACAGTTCGTATCCTCTAAGTCAAACTTTTAGTTTGCCGAACTCCAACAGTTCGTATCCTCTAAGTCAAACTTTTAGTTTGCCGAACTCCAACAGTTCGTATTTTCTAAGTCAAACTTTTAGTTTGCCGAACTCCAACAGTTCGTATCTTCTAAGTCAAAATTTTAGTTTGCCGAACTCCAACAGTTCGTATCCTCTAAGTCAAACTTTTAGTTTGCCGAACTCCAACAGTTCGTATTTTCTAAGTCAAACTTTTAGTTTGCCGAACTCCAACAGTTCGTATTTTCTAAGTCAAACTTTTTCGTTTGCCGAACTCCAACAGTTCGTATCTTCTAAGCCAAACTTTTAGTTTGCCGAACTCCAACAGTTCGTATTTTCTAAGTCAAACTTTTCGTTTGCCGAACTCCAACTGTTCGTATTCTCTAAGTCAAACTTTACGTTTGCCGAACTTCAACAGTTCGCATTTTCAACCACCAACGGTTACACATCAACGTCCTGGCCAGACGATCTGATAAAGCCGAGCTTAGCTCGCACGCATCCTCATGGTGCAATGGATAATACACTTTCCACATTCAAAGCCGAGTTCAGTCTCGCACCAACTTCTCAGATTATCCGAGCCAAATAAGCCGAGCCCGTCTCGCACACTCGGATTCAATGTGAGAAACCTAGAGCATATTAAGATGAGCTGTTCACGTACTCTTAAACTAAACTCTAGGGTCAAGCCGAACGTCCTTCCTCGCAAATCTAAGCCGACTTCTCAACAGTCGCAAAACTAGTAAGCCGATTTCTCAACAGTCGCAAAAACAAGTAAGCCGATTTCTCAACAATCGCAAAAGCAGTAAGCCGATCTACGATAGGGATTGCCGACCTCGAGCAGGTTCAGTCGAATTTATCCTCTTCACCCGGCTAAGACCGTACAGTTTACGGCACCACTGTGTACGATAAATTCGAGAGGTTCGTATTATGTACGACTTCAAATATATCAGAGCTCAACAACCCGAGAAAAATCAGCCGAATTCAAAATTCAATAGACTAGTCAAACCGCGAGAATTCCGATCTTCACTTTCGAAAGAAGTTCGCCGGACTCAAAATTCGCCGAACCTAAAAATCCGCCGCACTCGAAATAGAATCTGATCAGATCGTACCGATCTCAGTTTTAACCGAGCTAAAGAATACTCCCCAAAAATTCACCGAACTCATAAACTCCCTCGCCGAACTGAGGGGGGGACCAATTGTTAGAGGGGGGATTAGCACCCCCTGGTTTAACTCGGTTCGAACCGAGATCGGTTCAATCAAGACCGGTTTACGATGGTTCGGATCGAGGATAAGTCAGCCCGAAAACATTGGGCCGAGCTCGGGATCTCGCTGAAAGCCCACCTCGGCTACCGATCTAGGCCCATCACAAGCCCAGTCCGTTACAACAGATGAAACCGGAATATTTCCTCTTTCCCGCCGATCTCGGAAATGGAAATATTCCTTGCGAATAGACCGCCAAAGAATAAGGAATATATCCTTATCTCGGAGGGGAATCCGGAATATTTCCATTCCCTAATCGAGCAAGGAAAAGGGAATATTCACATTTAGAGCCGCCTCAAGACAATATAAATAGAGGAGAAGGTTCATTCATCAACACATCCACAACTTCCGCAGAGACAGAGAATACAAGAGAAAGCTCATTACCGATCTCAAGTCTTTTGTCTTTGCCTTCTTACTTAAACTCTGTTGTAATCGCCGACTTAGATCAATAAACGAGATTCCGACTAAAAGTACTGTTTTACCCCTTTTTGTGTGATTTACGGATCAACAACAACATATAATAAAAAGTCATATGCGTGAATTAGATCGAATAATAGTTCCATGCATAATGCATCTCACGAATTTCAATCACAAATGTTTTTTTTTATGCCTTTCGGCTCCCGGGAGTAATCCCAAACCCAAACAGGCCCGACACTCACCGCAGGAAGAGAACCACCCGACCACCAACAACTTGGTTATTCAATCACAAATGTTAACCATCTTTAGTTATATATATATATATATATATATATATATATATATATATATAGAACTTAGAGCGTGATGTTATTCTCCCAATCATATAGTTAATCACAATAAACAGTATCGTCCCGTTTATTTCGGAGGCTTAAAACATATCGGTGGATATGTGATCCTGATTTATTCATTTTTTGGTTTTGTTTTTCTAATTTTTCGTAATTTAATATATATTATTTTAAACACATTTGAAAAACCATATAAATATAACTAATTAACTACACAGTTTGAATTTATAATGCAAAAAATCATATATAATTAAATATGTGTTTTGGTTAGTTTTATATAAACTCTATCATATATATATAGTTATATATAGTTATTCTACATTTAATTTTTATTTAAAATGGTGAAAACAAAGATTTACGGTTCTATATTATGTGAAAAGAAATATGATTAAATAAATCTTTTCAAAAATTGCAAGTGTAAAAGAAGAAAAATATGGAAACCAGAAAATGTATAATAAGGAAAAAATGTAAAAAAAGTAAAATGTGGGTAAAATATTCCGAACAAAGATATATATCCAGAAGGGATAAACCAACAATATGTCACTACGCCAACTTGGAAATTCAAAATGTGACCGGCCTTAACATGTATAATATTTAAATGTGGTCTAAAACATATGTTTTATATGCTTTATGAAAGGGACGACTCTGACAAAAAAAAAGTACAACTTGATTTAGTAGTCAAATCCAAAACCAAGACTCATAATCACAAAGTCTTCTCCAGTTTTGCCTATAAATAGATTGAAACCCTAAGCTAATTACAATCACAAAACCTCTCATATACAGATCAAGAACATCAATGTCTTCTCGACAAGCGGTGAGGCACCCGAGTCACAACCATCCGTTGCGCGGTCACAAATGCGAAGCAAAAGACGAAATCATCTGCTCCGGTTGCGATCTCGATCTGATTGGTGAAGCTTTAAAATGCACAAAGTCATCAGACTGCGATTACTTCTTGCACAAGTCATGTTTTGCCCTTCCACGTGAAACCAACGACAAGTGTCACCAAGCCCACGTTTTGACTTTACTCTATTCCCCAAAGTCAATGTACATCTGTGACGCGTGCGGTGAGTACGGAGCATCTTTCACTTACAACTGCTCGATCTGTGACTACGATGTACACGTCGGATGTATTTCAATGCCTGAAAAGGTGAAGCGTGAAGATCACGCACATCCACTCACTCTTCTTTACAGTTCTCCTTATAACCAACCTGGTGCAGTTTTCAAATGCGATGTTTGTGAAGAAACTGTACCGGATAATCTCTGGGCGTATTACTGCATGGAATGTGATTTCGGTACGCATTTACATTCATGTGAGAAAGAGGAAGAAATTATTCAAAAAGAGAAAGAGGAAGAAGAAGAAGAAGAAAAAGGAGGAAGCACAAGCTCGGCGAATTCAGAGCTAGCTGCAATGTTAAAGGCTCAAGGAGAGATGGAGTTGATGCAGGTTAAGCTGCAGATGGAACCAAACAAAACAATGTACAAATGAAGAAAGGAAAATGGAATCGTAAATTCCTACAAGGAAAATGACAAAATTGGAGAAATGATTCCTAAACATAAGAGGACCAATTCTCTCGTTATTAAACTAAACTAACAATTAAAAAGAATACTGATTACTTAATCCAAGTATTTCCGGTTCGGTTTGACGATCTCTTGGTTTAATCTTATGACTTGGAACTCCAAATGTGAAACCATCTTAGTTCAAATCATTCTCTTCCTAAACATCTTTCCGGACAAGATTCTTCGTCATGACAAAAAAACAAGTCTCTTACAGTAACCCAAATTAAAAGCTTTCTCTTTCGTTGTCTTTGATGGTTTCACATTTCTTTTCCCTGGAAGAAGAAGAAGAAGAAGAAGAAGAAGATGATATGAATCCGATAAAACGAAAAACGTGAGAGGGATTCATGTTTATAGCCGAAAAGTGAATACCTTTACGAGTTTGAACGGATTTTCCATGGCGATTTAGGGCAACAGCCTTCCTCTTCTGTTGGCCCTTGAACTGATTGCTCTTCTGCGTCATCTTTGATCTTCGCTAGGGTTTTCCACTCTTGTGTCAAGGTTTTTGGCTTTGCTGTAGTAGAAGAGAGCAACACTCAAGGCCTATGTAATGGGCTGTAATGGGCTCTAAAGGCCTATGATATGGTTGGCCCATTTAACTACGAATTGGGAGCCAGGAGATTTTTTTTTTTTTTTTTTGGTAATGCGGGCTTGCTAGAGACCCGACTCAGCCCATAGGCCAGAGGAACCATCTTAAATAAAAGTGACTCGAACCAACCCAGGTGGACGTGGAGGAAGCTCACAGCTTACATAGACATTCCATACCAGGCCAAGGCGACTTGGTTGAGCCAGGAGACTTGGATTCGAGGAAGACACAGAAAGCGGTAAACTCCTTCTTCTTCTCCTTCTTCTCCTCCTCCTAAAAACCATTTCCCCATTTTTGGAAGGTTCCTTCACAATCCTTTCTTCGCTTGCTTCTTCGTCTACGTAGCCGATTTTTATTTTGATTCTGTTACTTTTGTTGATTCAGGTTAAACGCTCCTTCGTTACAGTCGTTTCAGTGGCCTCATGACGATGCATCTGTCTCATCACTCCCGATTGCTATGGAGGAATCTCTGTTTCCCTCGGCGAATTGGAAATCTGTGCAATAGGAACGGCTCTCTCATATCTCCTTCCATTGCACGCATCCCGAAGGTGATGCTTACTTATACTGTCACTGTGTCGCGCGCAAGTCTCTGAGTTATTATCTATGTTCTTACTTTGTTACTTGTCTACATCTGAATTACCAAGCTGATTGGTGTAAGATTTAGTAGCTAGTGTGTATTGAATATTGGAATGTTTCTTCTGGGAACATGATGGATTCCTTGAAATGTTTAGTCCAATGTTGATACTCACGTATGTGGAGTTCAGTGCTATTGCAGTTCCACCTCTAATTTGGACTCAGCTGTTTCTGAATTCTCCCTTACGGTGGCTAGTGGCAATATATCGACGCCCGAGTCTATAAAATCTCCCTTCAAATTAGACGAAAGAACAACAATTTGTGCTGCTTCTTCATATGGCAGAGTGATGCTTATTGATGGGACATCCATTATGTACAGGGCTTACTATAAGCTTTTAGGTATGTGTACACAGAATGTAATTCTTTTTTTCATCGGGTCGCACTGCACACTTACTGACATTCGATTGGGCAAAGTGCAGCGAGGTTGAATCATGGTCATCTGACTCACGCTGATGGAAACGCTGACTGGGTTTTAACAATATTTTCAGCTCTTTCTCTTGTAAGTGAAATCATTCGTACTGTGCTCGAGATCTTCATTTATATTATACTTAAGTCTGTTGATTGAAAAAAACTTCTTGTAGCATTTAGGACGGCTGTTCAAGTAATCATGGTTTCTTAGAATTGTGTTTCTCAACATAAGGCTTAAGTATCTCTTTATTGTTTACTATTCTAACTTTAGGATTCCGACTTCTTACCTTTTCTGCATTGTGTGTTTCATTTGCAGATAATTGATGTTCTGAAATTTCTCCCATCCCATGTAGCTGTATGTACCACTTTCCATATTCCCTCTCATTTCTTTTCTCTGTGATAAATGATAATCCAATGAAGTTCTTGTAGTTTCCTCTTTCCACATTTCCTTACTGCTTAATGTTGGGTAGCCTGCTGACTTAAATAACTGTGTCCATGCAGGTGGTTTTCGACCATGATGGTGAGTCCTAGTGCAAGCAGACATTGTGTCTGCCACAGTTTGTTAAATTCATGGCCGTCTAGCTATTTTCTGTGGTTTTGTACTTGTAGGAAGAATTCAGGTTTTTGGGGGACTTTTAGTGTCTATAGTTAACCACTTTGAGTTTGCGTGTGAGATGATATGGACAAATTCATTGATAAGCCCTTTATCTAGTTCTAATTTGATAGTTATGGCCTCTAAATTTCCTGATTTTTCTTACTCGACTATGTGGATGCTTGCCCCTAATTGGTTGATGCTAATTACTCCGCAAGCTATCTATAGATGTAATAGTCATTATTTTCCCTCTTAGTAGAATAATTGTGTTCAGCTTGTTGAGTGTCGTCTACTAAACTTGCCCCAAAACTTTATTGGATGTTTGTTGAGTGTTAACATTTTCAACTTCATTTGTTTCATAGTGGTTGGTAAAATGTTTCAGATTCCAACTTCTGGCCACCACTGAATTTTTTTTATTAGATAGGCCCCAGAGAAAGCAGGTCTCCACCTAGATAGTGATATATTGTAGGGCCAAAAGTTTAATTACTTGAAGTTGATAATCATTTCTGTACTATTGATGGAATCTTCTACCAAGCTATCAAGAGAGGGGTTTCTGTAAGACATGATAGTGGTAATCTGACAAATATATCATCTAGTAAGTAGGGTTATGTGAGGCAAGAAGATTAAATGTTTTGTGGACCTTTACCTCTCTAGTTTACTCATTTTTTGACAAAATAGAGCCTTTTTCAGGAGTTACTTATGGCAGTACTTCTAATTCATCAAATGGTTATCGTTCTGTAAAAGGTAAGCTCCATGTCCTTGTTCAAAATATAGTAAATGATGTTAGTGAGATCGGTTGACGGTAAAAGAAATGGGTAATTTTGCGTGAGAGTTAACTTAGTATGCTGACTCGGTGGTTATGAATGTGTAATATCATCACTGAGGATGTCAAATTGATACACAAACCTTCAGTACATTGCTTCTATAATCTTTACTTGCACTTTGAACTGATTTTCTGTTGTGTGCCTTAGAGAATTTATTCCAAATATTATGGCTTACATTTGAAGTGAAACGCTAGCTTTCTCCTCCTTTGGGTTGTTTGCTTGCAGCTTTTTGGCAGTCATAAACTTTGGTGTAGATAATAGAGGGTCCAGTATGACGATGTATACTAAATTGATTTCTAAATATATATATGTTACTGATGGGGCATATCGTTGTTGTCATGGGCCGTGTTTAGCTGCAATGCTCAGTCTGTTGCTGTCTATTGTTGTTACCGTTTTGTACATGCTGACATAGATATGCATATCCACTAGTAGTGGACCACTACTCTCTCTCTCCTTCTAATTGATGAAAACGCTTGTCTTCTCATAATTGTACATTTATAGGCTTTTTCTGCACTCTTAATCTCGACATGATTCTCCCTTTTCTTTGTGCAGGGTGTGAAGGATGATTTTTATGTAATCTCGCCAGTACTAAACCTATTTTTATTCTGTGTTTTAAATTTTTACAGGCAAGAACTTCCGGCATACTCTCTACGAGGCCTATAAAAGTAATCGTCCTCCCACACCTGATACCATAGTACAAGGACTTCAATATCTCAAAGCGTCCATCAAGGCGATGGCTATAAAGGTTATAGAGGTAAATCATACACATGATTGTCATATTTCCTTTTATTGTGATGATTACTCACTAATGGGTAGAAATTCTATGAAGACAGGTGCCAGGTGTTGAAGCTGATGATGTTATTGGAACACTGGCTATGCGAAGCATTGGTGCCGGTTTCAAAGTAATCATTGTCAGCTATTCAAGAAGTGTTCTATACTTATTTAATGCTACGAGTCTGTTCAATCTGTTCTTTTTCTAGATGTGGACTGATCATTTGTTTGTTGCATCCTTACAGGTACGAGTCGTCTCTCCGGACAAAGACTTCTTTCAGATTCTTTCTCCCTCGCTGCGTCTTCTTCGAATAGCATCACGTGGATCAGAGTAAGAAGTTCATGTTAGATGAATCATTGTCTCGTTATAGAATTTTGGCATATTGTAGAAACCGTGCTAGACTATGGAAAAGTTTTCTTATGTAATTAGGATATAGATTTAGCTTAGAAATATCTATCAGATATTCTGTGGCTGTTTAATATGTATGCTTTTTTCACTCAGTGGTCTCAATGCTACCGCTTCTTATGGCCAGGATGGTTTCTTTTGGAGAAGAAGATTTTGCTAAAAAGTTTGGAAATTTGAAGCCAGCACAGTTTGTTGATATCATCTCCCTTGCTGGAGACAAGTCTGATAATATTCCAGGTTACGCCCACCTCCTTCACTCCTTACGAAGTTGTTTCTGATATATTTCTCTGGACAAAGTCCTTTCGTAGCTGCATTTGTGAATTTGGCGAGATACAAATTTTTTAGCAAAAGTGCACACAGAGTATGGCTAAAGTGATCTAATGTTGTTTGTGTTACGTGCAGGAGTTGATGGAATTGGGAACGTGCATGCAGTGGAACTGATATCTAGATTTGGTAAGTCGTTGACACATACTATATGCTTTGATTTCACTGATTTGTGCCCCATGTTACCTGTGAATCACTCTTATTGTACCATCAGGCACATTGGAGAATCTGTTGCAGTCTCTTGATGAAATAAAGGAAGGACGATTAAAAGAGGTGAGTGAAGTGGCTCTGCATAGGCATGCTAGTGCTTCTTTGACATGCAATGCCTAATTTTTCTCTCTTATTTTGCAACAGAGCCTAATAGCTAACGCAGATCAAGCCAAGCTAAGCAAGAAGTTGGTAGGGTTTTTTTTTCTTCTCTCATTTGTTTCAGCTTTTGAGTTTCATAATGTAGGGATGATGAATTTTGTTCAAATGACAGGCGCTGTTAAGGACTGATCTCCCCGATTACATGGTACCGCTTGAAACTAGTGATCTTGCTTTTAAGAAACCAGAGGTTAGTATGACTATAATCTATTCAAAAGGGCTTTGCATTATCACATCCTACTACAATATACTAATTGTAAAAAGAAAAAGGAAAACAGAGAAAGAAGGAAAGAGAGGTAAGTTAAAGAGGGAATTGGTGATGTGTGCAGGACAATGGGGAGAAATAGAGGAGCCTGTTAGTCGCGATTGGGGCATACGCAGAAGGATTTTCAGCGGATCCAGTAATCAGAAAAACTTTCAAGTTGTGGGAGAGTCAAGAAGCAAATTCATGATGATATTATGCATATTTTTCTTACGCTTTTGTTTTTGTTGGGTACATAGAATAGAGTAAGCTCAAGTTTAGAGGGTTTTTTTGCAAAACATTAAGGGTAGACACTTGAAGTTGAACACTCCTTTTGTAAAGCACGCTTTTATTGAAACTTGCGAGAATGATGAAGTTGATGCTAATTCGGAAGCAAAAGGGATTGTTGTAAATACAATAACTGTGACCAACTTCAACAACCACACGCGTTATGAATTATAATGATCATAATAAGCACATTGGTCAGTTTTGTTAAACATTCCGAAACTGAGAAAACAAAAAAAAAGCTTAATCAGCCATAACTTGGTCAATTTCGATTTTGAAACATTGCAATTAATAACCCACCAGGCACGACGTCAAAAAAAATCTCTTAAAAAGACTAAAGAAGATATAACAGTTTTTTTTCATTCACACTTTTTCGAAACAAAAGAGAGGGAAGGCCTTTGTACCATTCTCTGTCTCTCCCGTGATTGCTTTTAGAGCGGGTGGGTGGGCTATTTACAATTTTTTTACATCCATAACTTCCTTAATACACAGTGTAAGAAACACACACACCCTTTTTGAATTGATAGGGTGATTTTGAGACACACACACAAGAGTTTCATCTTTATTTGCCACTCTTCTTCGAGCGCCAACAACAAACTTGTTCTAAATCTTTCCTGAAACCTGAAAAAAAACACAAGAAACAAGAAGAAACCAAAGTCCCAATCAATCCAAATTGGACTCATAATATACAATCCAAACTTAAGCTACTCTTCCACATTTTGGTCAAATCAGATTGAGCCAAGAGTTTCCAAATGTAAGTAAAACTTGGTTCAGTAGTGTTTACCTATTTTTGTTGAGTAATTCAAATCAATCCCTGAAAATCACAGCATCTGCTATCTCCATCAGCGGTTGCAGTGATTCCGGCGAGAATTTTCTGGCGAAAAGGTAATCTAAACTTGAATTGGAACTCCGCAGCGTGTGAATCAGGTGAGGTGAAACATCGGAGGCACCGTACGTGTGCGGGTGACCGTCGACGCTACCGGTCCAGTTGACACGTGTGAGCGTGAAGTGGGTACACCCTTTAGGGTCCTGGAGGGACAAGAGAGTCGGGAAATAGTGTTCTTCAGGGTAGCAAGATTCGGTATCGAGGCATGGTAACCTGAACTTCCTCCACAGTTTTCTCTCCTTGATCACCATCAGAGCGTGTCGTTTCGCCAGAACGAAGAACTGAGATCCCACGCGGAAGTCTTCGTACCGGATCTCAGGGAGCATCGCGTCTTCGCCTCGTGCGCTGTATCGTTTCGGGAGGAAAGGCTCGTCGGAGAGGATCTCGATGAAGCTTGGGTTCGAGGAAGGGTCGGCGAAGAGGTGGTTGTGGATGTAAGACAAGGAATGGAGAGGGATGCAGTGCTGTGAGACGAGAGCGAAATAGATGTTGTTTGGATCGTCCAGGATGGCTCGAGCTAGCAACCGCCGTTCCGCGGAGATTAGCGTCGGGGAGGCGCGTGCGGTTCTCTTCGCCGGGATGAATTTGGCGTTGATTGACGAATCGAGAAGCGGAGAGACGGCGGAGGATGGATCTGCGTGGATGTAAGCGTTGTATAGATCCTCGTGGCCTTGGAAGAAGGTTTCCCAGAGAGGCAGGAAGGTGAGATCGGAGTTTGTGAGGAAGAGAAAAGCGATTTTAGGGGGAGGAACAGGGGAGAGGGAGATGAGACGGCGGTTGTTGTTGGAGGAAGAGAGGGAGGCGCGGTGGAAGAGGGAGAGGTCGTCGAGGTCATCGGCGGCGGAAAGGAGGATGTGGCGGGAGGAAGAGAGAAGGATGTGAGGAGAGAGGAAGAATAGGAAGAAGAGAAGAGAAAGAGAGAGGAAGAGAGAAAGAGAATAGACGAGAGTAGAGGAAGAGAACATCTCTCTGAAACACACACAGAATTTTAGAAATTTCCCGAGGAAGAAGAAGACCAAATATGAAGAAATAAACAGAGATTGAATGAATTTCAATTATTTCTGATGGATGAGATGAGACAATAAAAAGAGAAATATGACGTCAGCGAATGGGGACACGTGAAAAAATGACACAGTTTGCTGCTCAATCACAATTTGTTTGGTGGACCTCTCTTTCTCTCTTTCTCTCTTTCTCTCTTTCTCTCTTTCTCTTTAAATAAATATATTTAGGAGAGTTGATACGGTTTATTCAGCAACCAAATTTCGATTATATCTAAAATTAGCATAGAGATAAGAGACATATAAGAAGAAACCTTTCGAAAAAGAGAAGCTTGACTCTCTTTTTTTTCTTTTTTCTTTTTTCTTATCCACTGAGTCAGCATTTTATCTCACAAGTCATGTTGATTGTGTGTGAATAGAGAAAATGAGTTGGATAGATTCCCTATTCAAAAAATCGGGTAATCGATCTAGACGCTAGGCGGTGGCAAATTTTGCTCATTTATGGGTAATCGGGTATCCAATTAATTTTCGTTTAAACTGATTATTTTTTGTCTAGACACTCGTCTAGACCAATTTTTTTTTTAATTTAAAAAAATAATTAGTTCTAAAATTTGATAAATTCAATTTATGTTCATATTTTTTTAATGAATATCATAATGTATTGGACATAATATTTGTTTTCATGTGTTTTATGATCTTAAGTCCAATTTTTATCCAATTTTGAACACAATATTATATCAAAATTATAAATTACTAGATAAGTACCGCATATATACGGGTTTGTAATTTAATATTTTATAATCTATAAAAAAATAAAGACGAAAAAATGGAAAAAATATTAGATCACCTGTGAAAATATATCTATATATATAAAAGAGAATGATTCAAAGTTAGTAACTCGCAAAATCGCGACACGTGTCGAGCTAATCCATTAGATTTTGACACATGTCGAGTTAATATAAAAGTTGTTTTTAGATTAAGGAAATTTAACTTAAAATTAAAAGCTAGAGTTTAAGTTAAGAAAAAGGAAAAAACAAAAAGAGACTTAATCCTAAAAGTAAATTTAGCAAAAAAAATAGAAAAAGAACAAAATAGAACATAGACTTAATCATAAATGTAAAGTTAGCAGAAAAAAGGAATATAAAAATTGTTTTTAGATTAAGAAAATTTAACTTAAAATTAAAAGCTATAGTTTAAGTTAAGAAAAAGGAAAAACATAAAAAACGTAATCTTAAAAGTAAATTTAGCCAAAAAAAAAAAAGTATCCTTAAAGTAAAGTTAGTCCAAAAAAAAGGAAAAAAAGAAAATAGAACATAGACTTAATCCTAAATGTAAAGTTAGCAGAAAAATAAGGAAATTAAAAATTTCTTTTAGATTATGAAAATTTTGATTAAGGAAATTAAAAAAAAAAAAGAATACAATCATATAAGGAAAATGAATTATAATTCCTTACTTCTATATAATCAATTTGATAGTTTATCAATTTTACAACCCAAAAAATATTGAAAGAGAGATACAGAAACCAAACGCAAAACAAATTACTAAAAGGTAATCTTTTGTGTAATTATGAAATATGTACGTTATTATATATACAAACGCTTATTATGATGGGTTTTCAGAACGATCACTTTGTTACCCGTGACAAATATGTTGTACGTTAATGCATATAGAGGTGGTGTATAATATTATATATATATTTTTTAAAAGTTTAGATTACTATGCTAAAAAATATATGTTGTACGTTATAGTTTCTCAATATTTTGTAGTCAATATCTTAACATACCCACATATAGAGGTGGTGTATGAAACAAAAATAATGCGGGTATGTTATTGGTGTATAAAACAAAAAAAGAAAAGAAATTATGATGTACGTTAATGCAATTCTTTTTATTTTTTTACAGAAATATAAAAAAAGAAACAATGAATGCTGAAATTCTAAATAACAATAGAGACTATTTAACATTATATAGCTTAAACAGGAAACGCTCCTATCGTCGTACCGTAGTTCGTCTAATCAGAAAGTGGGAGGCAAGAAATTTGAAAAAAAAACAATGCGCTCATAAGAATGAATTTACTCTTACTTGATGTGAAGGTCAATATATTTTTTTAACATAAGAAATTAAATTTTTTTTCCTTTTATTATTAATTTCCTTAAAGTAAATGGAAATACTAAGGAATATTTTTTCCTTTTTTATATATTAATTTTACCATTTAGGATAAATTTTTTTTTTATCTTTTTACCAAATTTTTCTTTCAAGGTATATATTTATTTCATCGTAAACTTTGTTTCTAAATTTATGTATTATATATTTTCACGGGTGATCTAATTTTGATTTCCATTTTTTTCGTTTTTAATTTTTTTTTAACGGGTTATAAAATATTAAATTACAAACCCGCATATATGCGGGTACTTATCTAGTAATACATAAATTTATAAACAAAGTTTACGATGAAATAAAAATTGGATGAAAAGATGCAGTAAATAGTTTTGGATCAATAATTAGCAACTTTGACTTGACACATGTCGTGATCGGGTGAATTAGCAAATTTGAAACATTCAGTTTTATATAATAAGATTTTCTTATTTTAAGCTGAAATATAGTTTTTTAAAAAAAAATGGGGAATTGCTAAAAATAACCTAAAATTTGGTTTTTTCAGCAAAACTAGACCACTTATTTGAGTTAAAGCAAAAGTAACCTGCAGGGGTAGTGAAATTACAGTTACCTCCTCAATGACTAAACAAAAACCAGTACGTGTTTTTACGATTATAACCCTGAGACACAAGTAGACTTCATATAGAAGTCTACATGTATACTTCTCATGAAGTATGCTCTGTAATTAAATTAAAAAAAAATATTATGTTATAAAATTATAAGGTTTTAAAAATTTATTATAATCAATTATGATGTTTTAAAAATCAAAAATTCATAAAATTTGATCAGATTAACCAAGAAAATAATTTATAGGTTATAGTTGAATTATTAGTAGACTTCATATAGAAGTCTACATGTAGACTTCTCATGAAGTCTGCTCTGTAATTAAATCTTATATTTAAATTATAAAAAAACAAAAATTAGTGTATAAAATTTTGATGTTTTAAAAATTTATTATTCTAAGTTATGATGTTTTAAAAATCAAAAATTCGTAAAATTGGATCAGATTAACCAAGGAAATAAGTTATAGGTTATAGTTAAATTATGAGTAGACTTCATATAGAAGTCTGCTAAACCGAAATCTATTGAAATAAATTTACTTAACCAAAATTTGTTGAAGTCTGCTGAACCGAAAATTATTAACCTAACCAAAATTTGTACCTCCTTATATAAAGGAACTTACGACTTGTAACCCTAATTTTGTTATTAAAAAAAAACTCTAGTCTCTCTCTAAAACGGCGCTCCACTCTCTCGCATCTCTCGCCGTTAACCTCCACCGCCTCTCCATTCTTGCCGGTTGTCATAGTGGTAAGTCATCGTTCTTCTTCTTCTTTCTTCGTCTTCATCTCTTCTAACCCGTCTTCATCTCCCTGTCTTCATCTCTTTCTCACTTATCCTATTATTGCAGATCTGAGGTCAGAGAGCAGAAGCATGTTTATTTGAAGATGAACCATCGGCGAGATCTGATTGGTCCTGGAAAAGCTTGAGTGGATGTGGCGGTTTGCCTCTTCTGGATTACTTCCTCCGCGAAATGGTAGGCCTTCGTTCCTCTCTTTCACCTCTATACCGAGTATCGCCGGACATTTTCGTTCACTTATTGGGTTCACTCTTTCAGATATGTTGCCGGCGAATCTCTCGTTGGCAGCCGTTAAGCAACCGACGCTCTATGCCGCTCTCTGCCGTATGACTGTTGGTAGACTTCGTCTGACACCTAAGGACTTCTTCGTAGACTTCTTTCAAAACTATGTAGACTTCATTGGTAGACTTCTTATTCAAACTGGTGGCCATTCGTAGACTTTTTTCAAAATTTTGTAGACTTCTTTCAAAATTATGTAGATTTCATTAGTAGACTTCTTTAAAAATTCGGTAGACTTCTTCAGTAAATTTCTTATTCAAACATGGTGGCCATTCGTAGACTTCTTTCAAAATTTTGTTTTGTTATTGTGCGCTTGGTTTGATTCAATTGGGAATTAGTTTAAGTGGATGTTTTAATTGATGGATTGGTTTAATTTTCCGAGAAGAAGTGTTCTTATCGTTTTGTGGTGAAATTATTATGGAATCATTTTTAATTGGATTTGTTTGGTCTGGTGAATTAAACCGGGAACGTTGATTAAACCATCAGACCCATGACCATGTTTTGTCTTAAAATGGTTTACTTAACCAGGAAGTAGACTTCAAATGAGAACCCATCAAGGCAACAGGTACATAAGCACCTCCTGTTGTTCACAGTAAGAAAACAGAATTCATTGAAATTCTTAGATGTATAGGAGGCTGCATTCTTACTGCTGAATTTGATTTGATTGACTTGTATAGGGCCAAGGAGCAGTGAAAAGACAGAAGAAGATGAAAATTTGTTTGTGAATCAAAAGAAGATGTATTGGAAATAGAAAGTGCCGGTATAGACTGAAGTAGTGTTTAGTCCCAATGGGGTGTGTTGGTGTTTAACTGTTTTATTGGTCTTTCGTTTTCTCTACAGATGTACGAAAAATTCATTTTCCGTATTATACAATTTGTTTTGATTTAAGTACAAATGGTTATAATTTTTGTAATACCAAATCTACTATCTCTTGTCTTGTTTTATTGATCATGTAATGCAAATTGAATATGCCGTTTGACATAGTTCCCAAATCAGCTTGTAAACAATTATTAACAGAACATAGAAACAATTCATAGCAGAACTTAAAAATAATTTCTTAAGATAGAATCTATAACAGACTTCTGTTACCTTACAACGTTACCAACATTTCGAGTTCTCGCCAAGTTTCCATCACTATAAGTCTATAAGGATAAAACACAAGTTTCCATCACTATAAGGATAAAACACATAAGCTTCTAACAAAATTACAATTATAAAGAAGATTTCACCAAAAGTCTACATAAATATGCTAAAAGCCTAATCAAACAAAAAAATGAGTCTTTTATAATTATAACACATAAACAAGTCAAACTCATATAGAAGCAAAAACAAAAATACAAATGTAAGAACAAGAAAATCTAAAAAAACATTATAAATATGCTAAAAATGCTTTTTTAACAAAATTATCTACATAGACTTCACTCTGAAGTCTGTCCTAGATAAATGAAGAAGACTTCCAAATGAAGTCCTCTATTACGAGCTAAATGCCTAACCAATCAACAAATTTGATTCACCCATAATTGTTTAGTTAAAACACATAAAATTCATATAACAGTAAAAGCACTAGTAAAAATACATACTAGAGCAAAAAAAACTCAAAGATTCGTTATAAATATGCTCTAAATGAGTTTTTTTAAAAAACGTTATACAGTAGACTTCTATGAGAAGTTGACAAAGAAGACTTCATTTGAAGTCTACATAAATTCTTAGAAGTCTGCGTGTGAAGTCTACTGTGGAACATGTTATTTTTGCATTTGACCAAACTGTTGACTTTATAAAAGTGGACTTCTTCATGAAGTCTACTGAAAAATAAGTTAATTTTTCATTTGACCAGAATCTCATCAATGTTTGACTTTTAAAGTAGACTTCATTTGAAGTCTACGCTGTTAAAGAAGACTTCTAATGAAGTCTACGTCGTTAGAGAAGACTTCAGACTGAAGTCTACTGAAAATGGGTCACTTTTGCAATTCAAGTACTGAAAGTAGACTTCGTTTGAAGTCTACGAAAAATAAGGTTAGTTTTGAGTTTGACCAAAAATATTCATTGCAGACTTCATTTGAAATCTACTCAAAAAAAGTTTTTTTTTAAGTTTGAAATTTTTGTCAAACGCAAAACTAATTTTCATAAAAAGTCAAAATTTTGGTCAAATACCAAACAGACTTAAAAGAAGACTTCTCCAGAAGACTTCAGATGAAGTATGCCATATAAAAGTCAAAGTTTGGTCAACTACAAAAGTAGCATCTCTTTTTCGGAGACTTCATATGAAGTCTACGGGTGATTTTTTTGTTTTCAAAGGATAACTCACAGACTTCACCTGAAGTCTCCTTACAAAAACGAAAAAAATAGTCAATTGCAAAACTAACCTATGGTTGACTAGGAGACTTCAAATGAAGTCTACGATGAAGAGTAGACTTCAAATGAAGTCTACTATCACGAAACAGATCTGAAAATTAACGAAAATCAAGTTAATAATTACCTAAATACGGTTTGAGGCTGTTTTGAGCTTCGTCGAGTGCCCAAAACACTGTGATTAACCAATATCAAAGAAGTCCAGTCCTTCTTATGCAATAGCTAACAAAACAAGCAAGATCTAAGAATTTGTAAATTTTGAAAACGAAAATGAGAGAATTTTTTGGATGAAAATGGAGAAGAAATGGAAGATTATGAGGTTATGAGCATAAAGATGAGGAGTTAGAGCCAAAGAAATTGGTTGGAGAAGCATTTAGAGCTCGAAATTGGTTGTTCATGATGGTTGAGAAAATTGAAGAAGATAGCATTTTCGTAAATAAGTGGATATCTAAAGTTGTTTTGTGTATTTTTCAGAATGTAGCAGACTTCAAAAGACTTCAAAAGAAGTATACTCATTTTCTCAGAATGACATTTTTGTGAATATCGCAAGCTGGAATGGTGTAATGGACCACAAAATGGCATTTGTTGAGGAGAAGGAAAAAAGAGGTTATGTTTGTGTTTGACCTCAAATTTTATGTCATTTTTGCAAGTGTACCAAAAAAAAATTGGCTTTTCTTTTTATAATTGTTATCTATTGTTTAATAGGGGAATTGCTGAAAATAACCTAAACTTTGGTTTTTTCAGCAAAACAAGACCCCTTATTTGAGTTAAAGCAAAAGTAACATGCAGGGGTAGTGAAATTACAATTGCTAAGGGGAGAAAGGAGGAGGTCATTAGTCGTTACCAGGGAGTACACTATCAATCTCCACAGGCGTCTCTATAGCTGGTAAAACAAACTTCACAATCACAGTTTTTAGATTCTAAGTTCTGTTTTGTTTAAAGAAATTATCTTTCTCGATTTTGAACTTGGTTTTTTTGTTGTTGTTGTCTGTAATCAAGTTTCTGTATTAGTTCGATGTGTAGTACATAGCATAAGCTTCATCCTTTTGAGTGTAGTGGAGGCAACACATATTATATCTAAAACTCAAAAAATGAAAATAAATAAAATAACCTATCTCGTGTTTATAATACAACTCCATAACTTAAGGCAACACATATTATATTTAAAGCCACAATGCCGACACACTCAAGTCTTTGTGAAGCCAAATGAAATAAATGCAGACTTCGACTTATGTGTTAATAACTTAATCAAACAAGAAAATTGAGTTTCCCATAATTATAACACAAACGAAGTCTTCTATTATGAGCTAAATGTCTAACCATTTCTTGTAAGAAAAATAAGAACAAACCCCATTAGCATTCGTGATTACAAATTCAATGAAATAGTACGCAGTGGACTTTCAAATGAATAAATGCTCTAAATGAGTTTTTAAAAAAACGTTATACAGTAGATTTCTATGAGAAGTTGACAAAGAAAGCTTCCAAATGAAGTCTTCTATTACGAGCTAAATGCCTAATCAATCAATAAATTTGATTCACCCATAATTGTCTAGTTAAAACACATAAAATTCATACAACAGCAAAAGCACTAGTAAAAATACATACTAGAACAAAAAAAACTCAAAGATTCGTTATAAATATGCTCTAAATGAGTTTAAAAAAACGTTATACAGTAGACTTCTATGAGAACTTGACAAAGAAGACTTCCAAATGAAGTCTTCTATTACGAGCTAAATGCCTAACCAATCAATAAATTTGATTCACCTATAATTGTCTAGTTAAAACACATAAAATTCATACAACAGCAAAAGCACTAGTAAAAATACATACTAGAACAAAAAATACTCAAAGATTCGTTATAAATATGCTCTAAATGAGTTTTTTTAAAAACGTTATACATTAGACTTCTATGAGAAGTTGACAAAGAAGGCTTCCAAATGAAGTATTCTATTACGAGCTAAATGCCTAACCAATAAATAAATTTGATTCACCCATAATTGTCTATTTAAAACACATAAAATTCATACAACAGCAAAAGCACTAGTAAAAATACATACTAGAACCAAAAAAACTCAAAGATTCGTTATAAATATGCTCTAAATGAGTTTAAAAAAAAATGTTATACAGTAGACTTCTATGAGAAGTTGACAAAGAAGGCTTCCAAATGAAGTCTTCTATTACGAGCTAAATGCCTAACCAATCAATAAATTTGATTCACCCATAATTGTCTAGTTAAAACACATAAAATTCATACAACAGCAAAAGCACTAGTAAAAATACATACTAGAACAAAAAAAACTCAAAGATTCGTTATAAATATGCTCTAAATGAGTTTTTTAAAAACGTTATACAGTAGACTTCTATGAGAAGTTGACAAAGAAGACTTCATTTGAAGTCTACATAAATTCTTAGAAGCCTGCGTGTGAAGTCTACTGTGGAACAGATTATTTTTGCATTGGACCAAACTGTTGACTTTATAAAAGTAGACTTCTTCATGAAGTCTGCTGAAAAATAGGTTAATTTTCCATTTGACCAGAATCTCATCAGTGTTTGACTTTTAAAGTAGACTTCATTTGAAGTCTACGCTGTTAAAGAAAACTTCTAATGAAGTCTACGTCGTTAGAGAAGACTTCAGACTGAAGTCTACAGAAAATTGGTCACTTTTGCAATTCAAATACTGAAAGTAGACTTCGTTTGAAGTCTACGAAAAATAATGTTAGTTTTGAGTTTGACCAAAAATATTCATTGCAGACTTCGTTTGAAGTCTACTTCAGTTTTTGAAAAAATAGACTTCTTTTTTAAGTCTACTCTAAAAATAGTTTTTTTTTTTTAAGTTTGAAATTTTTGTCAAATGCAAAACTAACTTTCATAAAGAGTCAAAATTTTGGTCAAATACCAAACTGACTTAAAAGAAGACTTCTCTTGAAGACTTCTCCAGAATACTTCAGATGAAGTCTGCCATATAAAAGTCAAAGTTTGGTCAACTACAAAAGTAGCCTCTCTTTTTCGGAGACTTCATATGAAGTCTACGGGTGATTTTTTTGTTTTCAAAGTATAACTCACAGACTTCACCTGAAGTCTCCTTACAAAAACGAAAAAAAAATAGTCAATTGCAAAACTAACCTATGGTTGACTAGGAGACTTCAAATGAAGTTTACGATGAAGAGTAGACTTCAAATGAAGTCTACTATCACGAAACCGATCTGAATATTAACCAAAATCAAGTGAATAATTACCTAGATCCGATTTGAGGCTGTTTTGAGCTTCGTCGAGTGCCCAAAACACTGTGATTAACCAATATCAAAGAAGTCCAGTCCTTCTTATGCAATAGCTACCAAAACAAGCAAGATCTAAGAATTTGTAAATTTTGAAAACGAAAATGAGAGAATTTTTTGGATGAAAATGGAGAAGAAATGAAAGATTATGAGGTTATGAGCATAAAGATGAGGAGTTAGAGCCAAAAAAATTGGTTGGAGAAGCATTTAGAGCTCGAAATTAGTTGTTCATGGTGGTTGAGAAAATTGAAGAAGATGACATTTTCGTAAATAAGTGGATATCTAAAGATGTTTTGTGTATTTTTCAGAATGTAGCAGATTTCAAAAGACTTCAAAAGAAGTATACTCATTTTCTCAGAATGACATTTTCGTGAATATCGCAAGCTGGAAGGGTGTAATGGACCACAAAATGATATTTGTTGAGGAGAAGGAAAAAAGAGGTTATGTTTGTGTTTGACCTCAAATTTTAGATCATTTTTGCAAGTGCCTCTTGTTTAATTTTCTTATTCAAATATGAAATATGATTTTTTTTTTTTTTAAAACTTTAGTTTTTATTTATAGTTTTTGTTTAATTTCCTTAATTTAAACATAACTAATATTTTGTTTTCTTTTATCTTTTAAGATTATGAATCAATTATAAATTTTACTTTTATTGTTAATATTATATATTAAAATATACTTATAAATTTATTAAACATTTGTTAAAATATAATTAGAAATTTATTAAATACATATCAAAATCTAATCGATTAACTTAACACGTATCGCGATCATGCGAGTTATTAAATTTAAAATATTATGTTTTATATAATAAAATAATAGATTAAAATGTTTAAAAAAACAATTTTCGTTTAATCTCAATTAATTTTTGATTTTTTTATTAGGTGTTAAACCCAATTCAACCGTCCGACTAGGACCTAACAGACCTAACGATTTTTGGAACATTGGATAGATTTGGACTCAGATGCTGTGACTCTCTGTGTGTCAGTGTGTGTGTGTTAGATTAGATCTATTGATCTATCCACACATTTTTTTTTGGTCAAATCATTTTGTCCTCATCCTATAAAAAAATCAGATATATTTTTTGCTCACTTTTGATTCCCAAAACAAAAACTTTCTTCAATTATTCTATTCATCTTTTCATGGCGGCTCTCTCCACCTTCTACCACCCACTCTGCACACACCACAACCACCCTACAACGAGACAAGCCCCAAGCAAACACAGCGTCAGATCTCTGACTGTGACGTCTTGTCGGAAGCAGAAATTACCGGAAGAGATCCAAGGAGTGATCCAGAGAACAGTTACAAGGTTGATTTCAGATGCTGAGAAGATTGGGAAGAATCTGAAGCCAGAGAAGAAAGGAGACATGAAGGATTTGATGCTTATGAGTCTCTCTTTTGCAGTTTATGTTTATATCTCTCAACTAATGGTCTGTGCTTACTTCGCCTGGACCCATGTCAGCCTCCCAAATCCGTCATGGTAGTTTTACCTAAGATTCTTCTACCCCAATTCTTAATTGGGTTTTGTAAATTCTTCAAACCATTAATAAGATTAACAGATTTCATGTCTCTTGCAACATAGAAGAATTCAGAGTTGACCTTTTAATTTGGTCCTTTATAGTTAAATTTGTTCAAGCTTCATTCATACCTTAATCTGCTTTAACTCTGTGACGTCGAAAGATCCGGCTGAAAAGGGAAACCAACCATTGCCATAACATTATCAACCAGTTACGGCTCTTTGCCTTGTCATCACTTTCTTCTCTCCCTCCAAATATTCCTTTGTACATCTCTTTTTGCTTTTGGTACACAGCTTTCTCTTGCTCTGCAATTGCTCGTAGCTCTCTTCTAATCACATTGTCATCAGGAGCATACTTTTGAGCTTTTCGAAAATCATCACGAGCTGAATCCATCTGTCCGAGCTCTGCCTTCGCCTTCCCTCTTCTGAACAGCGCTTTTGGGTTTTTCTCTTCTTCTGTCAACACCTGACAAGTTTTACAGCTCGATTAGAATTTTAGAAACCGATTACGAAAAATAATGATCTCTTCCGTTGAATGCTTTGATGGGTCTCACAATGTTACAGTGACCAATTGCTTCATCGTATCGTTTCAACTTGATCAAGCACGCTGCCATGTTTAAGTGGCATGGGTTCTTAACTGCCAAAGCCATATCCTGGTACTTCCCATACAGCTGAAACATAAAATCGTCCCCCATGTATGCAATGGCCTGAGACAGCAAAACCATAACTTATCAACAGACGAAAGGAGACACAAGAGCCTTGAGAAGACTCGCTCAGTATGCCTGGAAACCAAAACTTTGACCGTAATTGTTAGAAAGAGAGAAAGATCCATAACCATTTCATACTGTTGCATGGCCTCCTCCAGTTTCTCCTCCTTAAACAGAGAATTCCCATCCATTTTCCTTCTGACCGCTGCACCAATCCTTTCCTCCACAGTCATATCACTGCGAGCCTTTCCCTGTACAATCCATCCTCTAAGTCAGCTGTAAGCAAAGAGCTTGGGATAAAACTTGGTTGTGGAGTCGTCAGGGTAAGGATACACTACTGATAATATTAAAGATAAAAACTTGCCTCCTTTGTTTCATCGAATCCAATAACTTCAACCTCATATAGCAAGTCTGCCATAGGAGGAACATTTGGAAAAGAAAAGTTTCCATCTTTCCCATATCCCAATTCCCAGCCAATATGCAAGAGAGCACGTTCACCAGATTTCATGCTAGAAACACCGATGGCTAAACCGGCCATTTCTTTTTTCTCTGTCTCACAGACAACAATCTCACTCCTTAGTGCACAATCTCACTTAAAATGTTGTATAGTAACATTAACATAGCTTTGAAGCAAAAGTAAAGGCAACTCAATTTCTTTCCTCCCAAATATCCTTTTCATTAGGTTCACATGAAACGCAAGCAGATTCAGCAATCTACCAATGATAATGTATCCAACGAGAGGTAGGAGTAGTGTACATAATGGATAGCGGCATACCTTTTCCTAGAACCAATTCGATAGGTTGCTGCTCTTGCCATGTATCCTCAAATTTATGCTGCGTGTGTTTGGTCCATGCCCTATAGTGCACTGTGACCCAAAATGAAATTGGTCAGATAGAGAAATTCAAACAAATGGATAATCTTGTAGAAGATTTTCTCAAGGAAACGTTGGATTAACTGTTCCTCACTAACCATCACACCCAGGAAACATTTCAAAATAATTTCTTTTATCAACAGCCACCAGTTAACCAAACTTATACCACATTTCAACACTCTTCCAGGTGAATAACCCTCTTATAGCACGATAATTTTCATATCAATGATAACTAACAAAATTTCTGAACTCAGTCAAGAGTGTCCACCATAAAGGGAAGATAAACCAGGAAGAATAAGTGCAGTAAAAAAATCAGTAAGCCCAAAAGTGTAGAAAGGGAACTTAGAGCATCTTGATGAACAGAGAGCTAAGGGTACTTACAAAAGCATGTCGAGTACTTGGATGGTTTAGAACCGTGACCTTCCTTTATGATCTGCTTACTGACTTTCTCATCCAGGACCTCCACTTCACTATCAACTTTAGGGGGAACACTACCGTCTTGAGAAGGCTCACCATGCACAACGGCGCTACCTTCAGTAACTATCTCGTTCTCTTGGTCTTGAGCCAAATGATAGAGTAGGAAAACATAGTAGTCATAAGTTATTTTCTCCAGCAGATCACGATATGATGATGAAGAATAAAGCAGCCCACTTAATTTCATATGCAGTTTGCTTTACACAATTGCCTAAAGAAGAATAAAGCAGCCCACTTAATTTCATATGGCAGCAGCAATGAGAGACAATTTATTTACCATGAGTTTGACTTTGCTGCTCCAGAGATTCATCCATTATTTCCGATTCGATCCTGCGGTATATGAATTGATTATACAAGAGCCCTGTTAACTAAACTATTTCATGATCCTCAGTGATATTCCCCAGAATTTGAACTACACATATACATTCATTACAATGGATAAATGAAATGGTATTTGACTAGGAACAACGCTCAATTCCCAGAAACTATTGGAGTATATAAGAGTTCCAGCATCGAACAAATCGGACCAAAAAGACTCGGTGACAAAATCCCATAAAAACATGTTCGAAGCCAGCTAATGGAAGCATTTCACTCAAAACAAAATCAAGCGGCGGTTTCGTCAAACATAGCCGAAAATCAAAAAAGGAAAGACTCGTGGATTTAGAGGAGAGGAGAGTGAGCTTACAGAGTAGGAGAAGAGGAAGCTCAGGGGGAAGTGTGATTCGTCGTCTTCGAAGTCACTCACGAAGAAGACTCGATCGAGAGATCTACTAGTGTGATTAGAGACGGATGGTTTTTTATTTTGGTTAACTAAAATATCAGTAAAGACCTTCAACTTTTAACTTAAGTTAAAACAGACCTTCTAGAAAGAAAATTATCTTATTTGACCCCTGAACTATTTTAACGACGTTATGGCGGTATGGAGATAACGGAAGATTTACTCAGGACAGAAATGGGGCCAACGTATTGTTTTATTTTTTAAGTTTGGCTTTGACTTTTCCAAACGTTGACGTTTTCGCACGGATCCATTTTTCCTGATGCGTACCACGGCAATCAGAAATAGACATCTCAAATTAATTCTGAAAATGAACATGAGTAATAAGACATTTTACGTTTGACACTATTTAAGAAATACTATATTGTTGAATCTGGTTCACACAAATTATATTAAAAACAATTGGGATCGGAAAATCTAGTTTATTAGTAATCTCGGCGAAGTACAAGAGTTTATGTAATCGAAAAGAAAGAACTAAAAAACTAAGCCGGAATTGTCGGAGCTAGACCTCTTAGGAGTTTCCGGGAAAATTGTGATGTCGTGCGAATGAGGTGATCCTCGATATTTATATGGTTTTGAGACGGTAAGATCCCCTTATTTTTCGGAAGTCGTAATAAAAAAAATCTTCCTTTATTCTCGGAATCTATTTGGAAATCTTCCTTATTCCTCGGAGATCAAAATAAGAAAATCTTCCATACTTTTCAAGGGCTGGCGCCGATTAAGGTTAGTCAGGCTTAAACGGGTCCAGAGACGGATTGGTGGGCCGAGGCACGTTTGAGCGAGTATCGAGCCGTGGTCGGCCGAATTCGATCGGGATTAGCTATCTTGTTAGTGGGCCGAGGTGGGCCTTAACCGAATATGGAGACCGGAGCCGATGTGGGCCAAATAGGTTTATCCGAGTTAACGCAAATCAACGTGTGGAGTTGTCCGGTTTATAATATATTTAATTAATTATTAGAACATCTCTGATAGTTGTCTCCATATTTCACTCTAATAATAGAGAAGAGTATCCTTTCTAAAACAAAAACAAAACAAAAATAGAAGAGAGGTTTCTTCCAATGGTTACCTCGGTATTTCACTCTAAAATGAATAATCCAAGTATATCATATTTTTAGTATAAATTGCTTTACAAGATCTTTACTTATAAAATTTTACAAATTCTTCTATTTTATTTTATTTGTTAACATAATCATATTTTAAAAATTATATTTACAGTTAAATTTTATTACACCACACAAACTGAAAAACAAACAACTAATACATTTTTGTTTATGCATTAATTAACACGTTTCAAAGTATGAAATTAGTTTTTTTTTTTATTTGTCTATATCGAGACTTCAAAACTTAAATTCCAAAAAAAAATCAAAATATTTGTGCATACTTTCAAGCTGAACAAACACGAATCTTTAATTTTTGGTACTAATTATGTATTTTAATTTTACTGATTGTTATCTCGTTGTATTTCTTTTTATTTATTATATGTCGTTGTTATATTTTAAAATTTCAAATGATTATATTACTAGTTATTGTTAATATAGTTTTAATTAAGTACAATATTGTTTGTTATCTCATTGTTTATGTATAAAATGAAAATATATGAAAAAAATTGGAATAACACTGTTCATTTATCTATTTTCAGAATATGATATAGAGTATCATTAGAGATAATTTTACTCTAAAAATAGAATTTACTCCTAAAGTATTTGACGCTTGCGTGCACTTGTCTTATTTGTTTCATCGACTAAAATGTTGAAAATGATGAATGGTGGTGAATAATGGGGAAGAGAAGGAACATGAATGAAGGGATACACAAGTGTCTCCGCCAATTTCTGAGTAAAAACAATCACATCCTCCCATTCTCAAACCCCTAAACCAAATTGTAGAATCAAAAGACAAAAGTAAAGAAAAACAGAACAAATCGAAAAAGCTTTCTTCCTCACCAAGAAACAATAATCCACAATACTGTACGAACAACTAAGACAACTACAAAGAGAGAATGAATACAACTACAACAAAAAACGTATGCGGAGACAAATGGTACCTTAACCTAGACAAGCCTGAAGAGGCTTTGAAGTTTCTTGGATTCATCGCCATTTTCGTCATCCGGACTCTCCTACATCATGTCATGAAGCCTCTGGGCCAACCTTACCTAACCACCGACTTTGCTGTATGTCAATCTCTTCTCCTTCTTCTTAAAATTCTTCTTTGATTTTCAAAATTAATTTAACTTGTTGCATGCATCAGATAGGGCTGATTCTAGGTAATCTTCCCAAGTTTCGAGAGGCATTCTCGGGGCCGTACTCTGTTACCCTCAACAACATAATCGAATTCGGAATGATCTGCCATATGTTCGTGATGGGTCTAGAGATGAATCCAAGCGTCCTTCTCAGGCCACCAACCAAAGACGCATTCGTAGCATATACAAGCATGTTCACAACCTTTGTCCTCGCCTTCGTCACAACTCCTTTCCTCCATTATACCAAAACCGCTCCTTTCATTTTCTCCCTCGCTCTCTCCCTCATGGCCTCAAGCACCGGTTCACCTATCCTCACCCGCGTCATCTCCAATCTCAAAATCAGAAAATCTGATCTTGGCAAGCTCGCATCATCCGCAGGTGTCCACACCGATATGATCTCAACCTTGTTTTATTGCTTCGGATTCATTTTCTTCCCAACAGAAAAGCCTCTCCCTCGTCCTCTCCACAGATTCTTCAGAGCCCTCCTCATGTTTTGCCTCTTCCTCGCTCAAGTGACTTTCACATCCATTGTATCCCCAATATTTCTTAATTGGGTCAACAACGAGAACCCTGAAGGCAAACCACTCAAAGGGTCTCACCTCGTTATGTCCCTCGCATTTGTCGTCTTGATCTGCAGTTTCCCAACTTGGCCACCTGAATCAATGTACAACCCAATCCTCAGCGCCTTCACGGCTGGTCTCTTCCTTCCGAATCAAGGAAGAATGTCGAAATGGATCATCAACAAAATCAATTACTTGCTCAGCACGGTCTTCTATCCTATCTTCTTCTTCTGGGTTGGATTCATAATCCACATGAGAAACTTCGACATCGGAGATAAAATGGCGTGGGCGAGGTTCTTTGCTCTTCTTGGGACTGTCATAATTGGAAAAGTCACCGGAACGGTCTTGTGTGGTGTACTGCTCGGATATCATGTCCGGGAAACCGCATCCCTTGGACTGCTTTTGACCACTAAAGGCCATTTTCATGTCTACTTGGCGGCTTTAGCCATTCGGGTATACATCAAGCTTTCTCCTTTCTTTTCAACTTATCTTGACAACAATATCTTTTAACCTTTTTGGTTCGATGGAAATCGCAGACAAATAGGGTGAAAAATACGACCGGTGCAATGATCATTTTCGTCATTGTCCTCACAGTGGTCTACTCTCCATTCGTGGTCATGGACATTATCAAACGAGCCAGAAAGCGAGTGCCTGTACACATCATGGCGCTTCAGTGGCTCGATCCAACAACTGAGCTTCGAATCTTGATCGGTCTCCATGGTCCCCATAACATCGGTTCTACGCTCAACCTTATGGAGATCTGCCATGGAGGACGTGAGCCAGGGTCCATATTCTACGCAACTGATATGGTGGAGCTGACTGATGAGATTGCTGCCACGCTGAAAAAGGGCGGAGGAGCAGGTCAGAGTAATGATTCAGTGACGATAACAGACAGGTCGGTGACAGAGATGCGGGAGAGTATAACAGCGGCTGTAAATGGGTACGGGGAGCTCCGCAATGGGCAAGGTGTGACAGTGCGGCGGATGCTAGCGTTGTCAACGTTTATGACCATGGCACACGACGTCTGCGGTTTGGCTGATGAACTTATGGTTTCCATTATAATTCTACCGTTCCATAAACGTAGAAATCCTGATGGCACTCTTGACTCGGGCCATGGCGGGTTCCGTCATGTGAACCGCAAGGTAATCGTTTTCATCCAACTACTACTCCGTTGCTTTCCTTTCTAGTCACTGAAGAATCAGAGATATGATTTCGCTTTTGCGTGTGCAGATTCTGAAGAACGCACCGTGTTCAATAGGAATTCTCGTGGATAGGTCGTTCGGGCAAACAGAAGAGGCATGGAGACCAGGAGCGTCCATGGACATTGCTATTATATTCATAGGTGGTAGGGACGACCGAGAGGCACTGGCCTTTGCTGCACAAGTGGCTCGACACCCTGCTGTGAAGTTAAACGTGATACGTTTCTTGGAAGACAAGAGCTCTCAGAACGCACAGAAACGCAGCAGCATACTGAACAGAGCGAGTGTGGTAGAGCAAGAGGAGGAAATGAAGCTTGATGATGAGTGTTTTGCTGAGTTCTACGAAAGATATATAGCTGGAGGAGGAAGAGTGTCTTACATGGAGAAGCATCTCACAAACTCTTCAGAGACTTTCACAGCACTTAAATCACTGGATGGAGAGTATGGGCTGGTGATTGTTGGAAGAGGAGGAGGAAGGGCGAGTAGCGGGTTAACCACTGGCCTCAATGACTGGCAGCAATGTCCAGAGCTTGGTCCCATAGGCGATGTTCTTTCTGGCTCAGACTTCTCCCACAACACATCGATGTTGATTATTCAGCAGCAGCGTACAAGAGGTCAGCTAGAAGGGCTTCACGATGATTTCACCATCCTGTGAATATCTGTTCAAATGCACTAACTTAGTAGCTTGGAAGAGTAGTAGCTTCAAGGTCACAGCTCTTAAAAAGACTTTGTACAATAGTTCAAATATGAAAAGGTTTTCGTAGATAAAATGGTAAAAAGACAAGGTACTTCTTAGCAGCCGGAAATGGTGTCCGAAACATAGAGTTAAAAAACAAATTACAGGAAAATTTGTTTCTAATTTATACAAGCAACAAGCTCATTATAAGTCTTCTGGTTGGTGCTTAGATGAGGATAATGTAAAACGTTTTCCAAAGTGCTGATGGGGAACTGTGAGCTCCTTAGTACTGAGTAGAAAACTTGGCCACCTCTGCCTGAAAACACAGAAGGGCAGAAGGGTAAAGCGTAAGGCCAATTGTATATCAATAGCATTTGATATTCGTCTAGCAAACTAACAACAACATGGTTATAAACAGATAATCCTAGAGAAAGAGACTAGGATTAAAGAAACAGATAATCCTACTTTCTCTACCAAGTGGGTTTCATACAATAAAATCTGATCAGGACTCCGGAGAGAGAGAGAGAGAGAGAGACTCTTTGGTACCTCAAACTGGCTCTTCAGATAGTCAAGCTCCTTGTCCAGGTCATTGATGGCCTGATTGTACGCTTGCATCGGGGAAGACTGACTTGTAGTGTGAATCTACAAACAGAGCCAATTTTACACTTAGAATGACAACATGCAAGATATTTCAATGAGTTCTTAATCCAGGCCAAACCGTTCAAACAAGGAGCTTAAACCAAAAAAATCTTTGCGTTTTCCAGAAAAACTGACACGTTTGAAGTTCTTAAACCAATAGTTAGATCCTAAGGTCAATCAATGAAGTGAGAAAACGCAGAGGACCGTAGTGTTCCTTCCAGTTCAAAGCAATTCCAGTTGAAGAAAATTTAACTTACCCTGACTATGATTTTGTACTTGAGAGGATGAGGCAGTTGGTATCCAGCAAACAAAACATTTTCGTCGCGATGAAGTTGCCTAATAAAAAAATTAGGGATTTCTTCAGGAAAAAAAGAAGTGTAAAATTCAACTAAAGGAGACAATCGTACATGCGGACGATGTTTCCAATGGTATGGTCTTCTCTCTCAATCGTGAAGGAAGCAGCATTGATGATCTTCGTGTCCCTATCATAAGCAACCCTAGAAGAACATAGGAAAATCGAGAGGGTTTAGCAAAATCATAATTACAGAAAGATGAAGATTAGAGTACGCTTTAGAGTGTAAAAACGTCAATACTTTTTGGTGCCTTCCGGGACGACGAATCGTTCGTATCGGTCGGGGGCATTCATGGCTGATCGGAGATCTTCGCTTCTTCGGAATCTTCCGCCGCCGTGGGTACTTCAGCTTCTGGCGAATGAATTGAAATCTTTGAAAACCAAGCCTTTGTAAGCCACGGCGTCGTTTCGTCTATGTGCGTAAAAAAAAAGAAAAAAAAATCAAAATTTGGTAATGTAATGTATATCCACGTGTTCTTTCCTTATTGGTTTATAGCCTTTGTCTCGGATCGAAGTGATAACCCTCAAAACTCTTAAAAGTATTTCAGTTTAGGACCTTAGGTTTTGCTATTTTACACAAAAAGGGCAGTGATTTAATTGGGGAGAGACCTAACGAAATTCATTTTTTCAGGAAAAAAAAAAGAAGTCAGATCCCTAAAAATCGAACCCGAAAGCGTAAAACTTGAAAACCGACTATGGCCTTTCACGTAGCTTGTCCAATTACATGGTATTTTTTTCTCAAAACTCTTTTTTTTTTGGCGCCTCGTGAGGCTTCTTCTAGCCTCTTGGCTTGTTGTTTTACTTATCGAGTTGTTACAATCGCTTTTTTTTGGGGTTTTCTTCTTTCTTTCTTCCGCAGCCGGAAAATTTGCTTCTGCTTGTTGGGGTTTCCTCGGAATCTTCTTGGCAAGGAAGTCAAGGATGCGTTCCTCAACGAGATCCATTCTCTCCAAGACTTCTTGCGAGACCCTTGGGATGCTGCTGTTTCCACGGAAGGTACCGTTCAGATCCATGTGCCTAAGCTCGCTTTCTTCGATACTGGTCCTCGCATTGCGGCTAGAGATGTTGCTGGTGTCGGTGATGATTCCGCTATGGAGGTTGCTGCATCATCGATTTTTAGACAAGGCAAACGCACGGTGCTGCTGAAGAAGCCAGTTGAGGATCATGATGCAATTCCTGCTTCTGGCGACTTACCGGTGCGATCCCTGCTTCCGAAACTTGTTTGTCTGGTTACTACTGCTATGTCAATTGAATTGAACGACTTTGTTTGTAGAAAATTATTTAGTTCTCTCAGATAGGCTAGACTTGCTAGTTGCCTTGGTTTGATGGTGCAGTGAGACGGTATCTATGACACCGTGTATTGAGTAATCTGTTTCTTGAGTATGTGTATTGGTGCTGTCCTGCCCTTTTAGGTTCTGTTAGCCATGATATACCGGGATTTGTGTCAACTTCTTTTGATTTTTTTGGAAGACCAGAATGTTTATTGTCTTCAAGAAACTAATTCAAATACCATACCTTGTTTCAATGTTATTTCTTCCTCTATGCAGGTTTCTGTCAAAGAGCTTAATGGAGAAGATCATGATCATCACAGTGCAAGTATTACGTGTCACATGTGCTATATGGTTGAAGTTGGGAGGAGTGAGAGAGCAAAGATGCTTTCTTGCAAATGTTGTGGCAAGAAGTATCATAGAAACTGCTTGAAGCCTTGGGCTCAACATAGAGGTATCGTTTCTTAGGAATGTGATGCTTATGATTCTTCTGCCTAGATTCTTATAGCGTTTTTTCTAGCAGATTTATTTAATTGGAGCTCTTGGGCTTGCCCCTCTTGCCGAACCTGTGAGGTTAGTTTGTTCACAACTCTTTGCTGAATGACTAATCCTGTGCTTTTACTATTCCTGCTCTTTGCATGTTGGGCTACAATGAATTTTCCTCATGAAAGCACCTGTTACTTGTATCCCAAAATGATGTCATGAGATATTGATTGTGAACATTTTTATTTAAATAGTTCGACTGCCTCTGGACCGAATCAATAGGTTATTTAACCTGTAAGTTCTTTTGATTATGTTTCCTTTAGGCCTGTGGAACTTCAGGGGATCCAAAGAAGTTGATGTTCTGCAAAAGATGTGATGATGCATATCATTGTGATTGCCAACAACCTCGGCACAAGGTATAGTATTTGTTGCTTCTATACAAGGTTCTCATTTTGTCTTTTGCAATTTGCAAATTGATTAAATTTCATCCCTGGATGTTACAGAGTGTTAGTTCTGGGCCCTATCTGTGTCCTAAACACACCAAATGTTACAGCTGTGGGTCTAAGGTCCCTGGGAATGGCCAGAGCTTACGGTATTCAAATCTTTTGCTTTGTGATGTATACCTTAAATTGATTCATTTAAGGTGCACTAGATCTCTTATCGTTCCTTTAAACTTGCAGGTGGTTTTTGGGGCATACTTGTTGTGATGCGTGTGGAAGGCTGTTTGTTAAGGGAAATTATTGTCCTGTATGTTTGAAGGTATATCTTGCACTCTTTCTGTTGTTGACAGTGAAACGTGTGCTCTGTTTCCCCGCTTCATATTTGGTCATAGTTAATAGTTTGAGGCTTATGTATGTTACAGTTGTTACCCTATACTATCAGACATCTGTATTGCAAAGGCAGTTACATGCAACAGTTTTTGTATTCTTTGTCTCGCTTTGAATCGAATTAACCAACTTATTTTGCTTTCATCATGTAGGTTTACAGGGACTCGGAATCAACACCAATGGTATGTTGCGACTTTTGCCAGCGCTGGGTTCATTGCATGTGTGATGGAATCAGGTGCATATCATTAAATTTATTTCATATAACTAATTGTACTTCTCTGTCCTGTAAGAATGTTTCCCAAGTCTGTATCCAACTAAAACTTTGCAAACAAATATTGCAGCGATGAGAAATATCTGCAGTTTCAAGTGGATGGGAATCTTCAATATAAGTGTTCTACATGTCGTGGAGAATGCTACCAGGTGTGTTTCATGGGTCCTCAGTCTTTATATTTGTTGGTTGTCTTATATCTCTCTAAGGCTAGTGGATTGCTGTGAATGACAATTTAGTGATCCCATTTTGTCTCTCTGATTTGTGTTTATGATGCTAGGTCAAGGATCTTGAGGATGCTGTACAGGAAATTTGGAAGCGAAAAGATATTGATGATAAAGAGCTAATTGCAAGCCTGAGAGCTAGTGCACGAGTCGTTGGGCAAACTGGCGGTGCCCCAATTATCAATCAGCCTGGTTCTGTAGAAAGAAAAGTTGCTGAAAAAGTTATGGTCAGTGGTGATGAAGAGAAGCCATTGAGAGTTCTCAGGATAAAAAGTAGCAGGCCTCAAGATTCAGATAGTGAGAAATTCGGAAAACACATAACAGAGCTGAACACTGTGAAGGCGAAAAAATTGGTGATAAGTATAGGCCCTCGAAAGCCGGGGGTTACAAACCCTATGAGCTGTGATGTATCAAAGCTTGGCTCCATATCCAATGGTATGTGTAGTGTAAGTTTTTTGCATTGTCAGATGTATGAGACGAACACACACTACAATTTAATCCTTCTTACCCAAAAAAAAAAAAAAACTCCACAATTTACGTGAAAGAATTTATTTGTTATTTTTGTTTAATATACTACGACACCAACATAACAAAAGAAGCTTTGGTAATTTCAGGAAAGCATGGGAATATACAATCAGAAGAAACGGCTTCCCGAGAACAGCACCGAAGCTTGTTGGGAAAGAGGAAGGAAGAAACGAGAGGGTTTCATGATGAAGTAGCCACTTCGAAGGGGGAGGGTGGATTTATAGGGAGACACTCAGAAGGCAGAGGAGATTTACATGGTGGCCCACATGAGTTGCAGAAAGATTCAAGACGATTGCTGAAAGTTAAAATAAAAAAGCATAATCCGGAGAGCCAAGATGGTGAAGCCACTAGCGTTGTTGATGAAAGAAGTAAGTCTAGTAAAGGGCATAGGTCTAAGAGGAAAAGAGCATCACCTCCAGCTGAAAAATCAGCGTTTAATGAAGATGAAGATGTGTCACTGTCACGTGAAGACTGTTTGTTAGACGAAATGCTTGATGCTAGTTGGATTCTGAAGAAGTTGGGGAAGGATGCAAAAGGAAAAAAGGTTCAAATACACGAGGCCTCAGATAATTCATGGTAAATGGGATTTTTTGTTTTTGGCTTTGAACGTCTTACTTAATAATCTCGTCCATTTAAACAATTGAGTGAAAAAAAAACAGGGAGAAAGGAGTGGTAAGTGAAGTAGGAGGAGGCACATCGAAGTTGATGGTGACGCTTGAGAATGGAAAAGTGAAGACGGTCGAGCTCGGGAAGCAAGGGGTTCGATTTGTTCCTCAGAAGCAAAAGAGGACGAGGACGTGAGGGCTATTCTTGAGTCTTATCCACATTTGGAACTACATGTGAGCTTCTTTACCATCTATACCATTTTTAGATCCTGTATGTAAAAATATACAATTTGAAACGACATTAGCTTCTTCTTCTTTTTTTATTAACTTCTTAATTGCCTGTCAAAAACAAAAAAAAAATACAAAGAAGACGGTTTTACCAGCTGAAGGAAATAAGAGATTTAAGAATTTTGAATTGATCAAAATTGACCAAAGCTCAAAACCAACTCCAAATCTATATCACGTTGTAACTTTTGTTGGGACTTTCAGGCCTGTAATGCTATGGGTTTCAAATTGTACAGTTCAACACCAAAGTCAACCCAAACACTAGATGCTATTTAGAGATTGCCACGCGTTTACCAACACTAGGACCCCTGCGGATAAGAGTCACAACTTTACGATAGTTTTTGAAACGACATTATAGATACAGTATGGTAATAAATATTTGGAATGATAAGTTATTTTCCCATGAGAAGTTTTATATCCCATTAAATTTCTCCAAATTTTGAACTTTTTGTTATTTTCCCACAATATAAAACTTGTCTATCTATTTTCTTTTAAGATTGAACTTGTCTTTCTCGGTCTCTCTAATTTGAAAATCGATGGTTCATTGACAGTTAACCAAACATAAACCATTTACACTAGATTCTAAACAAACAAAAAACCGGAAGACCCAAAAATTACAACCCGTAACCTCTGATATACAAACCCGACTATCAACGAAAATCCCAAAATCAAAACTTCTTCTCATTCGACAAACCCTAATTCAAATTTACAGAAATTAAAATCGAAAATCAGTTGAATTGCGATTGCAGGCCTTACGGAATTCTCGATTCGATGTTTCTCATCTGGTTCGTTCTGGAGAGATAATGGAATCTGGAAAATCGCCATCTCTTATCGGATTTCTCGTGGTGATAGTGTGACTAGCCTCGCCGTTAAATACTCCGTTCAAGTACGATTTATCTCTTTCATCTTCTTCCTTGTTCGATTGCTATGTTCTTTGCTTTTTCCAGTTTAATTCCGAAATATTTTCTCAATTTTGATGTTTTCTTCATGACTTTTTTTTTTCCGACACATGACTTTTTTTTTTTTGAAAGTTCATGTGATGCATAATTGATTATGGAGTTTGGGAGATGAGATTTAACTGCTTTGCTACTGAATTGATTATGTTTTTTTTTCCTCAAGATAATTACAGGAATTGATTCAGAATTGTAATCTCAAGTTTGTATTCTTCGTAATCCTGTGAAATTTTATCGTCTATTGATTGAAGAGTTGAAAGAGAGTAAAAAGTTACTGGCCGAGAGTATTGATCTTCAGAGCAAGGTCTTTGAGAAGATGGAAACAAAGCTAGAAGGTCTAATATCTGAGAAGATTGAAAATGAGTTTGGGAAAAACAAATCACATATGAAGAAGATGATGGTTGGCATTCTGGTTGACTCTCTTGTTGTATAGTTTGTGTTTTATTGTACAATTTATATGTGTTGTATTCTGAGTTTAAGAAAACAAATTCGTTGAGTCTCTTGTTGTATGCAACACATCTATATCTTCTTAAAGTCTTTCACTTGTATTGTCTTTTCATAATGAAACTCTTTCACCTCTTTCATTTGTATAAGAGAGAAAAGAAACAACAACACATAATCAAACTATTTCATTTGTTATCAACCAATGTCATGTCATATCAATCATCTTAAACTATCTTAAACAAGTCGTGAGACAGACACAACCAAAACCAAAAGCATAAAGACACAACCAAAAGCATAAAGACACGTGCTTCATGTAGTCTTCACCATCTCTAAGATCCAAATCAGCCTTGTGTCAGAATGCTTTGAGAAATCTCAGGTTGAGAGTCCTGTAAACACAACCAAAAGACAAAAAAAACAAAAACAAACGCATAATCAAAGACAGAAAAATAGACAAAACATAACCAAAAGGCACACAAAACAACAACAAAAGCAAAAGACAGAAAAACAGAAACAAAATCATAAACAAATCATAGACATACCTTGGTAGATTTATCCTTCTTATGAAACCTAACATTATGACCACCTTGACCACATATTCCACAGTGCATTACTCTTTTCAATTG
Organism: Eutrema japonicum; assembly: GCA_030161315.1. Classification (NCBI taxonomy): domain Eukaryota; kingdom Viridiplantae; phylum Streptophyta; class Magnoliopsida; order Brassicales; family Brassicaceae; genus Eutrema; species Eutrema japonicum. Next base: position 49,318,108 of record BSQW01000013.1, read on the forward strand.
TTTTGGTTTCTTTTTCAAAGGAGACTCAATTTTCCCCTTTTTCTTTTATCTTTCTTACTCTTCCTATTCTTCTTTCGGCCAGGCTGTGGTGGCTCAGGAGGTACACTCACTAAAGGAGCAGATCCCCTAGGCCAGAATCTTGCACCTCTCATTGGATTCAGACCATCAGCATATGTTTTCCTCCAACGAGTTGTGTGAAACCAATCATTAACATAGTTCTCAGCCTGAAGCTTTTTGGTAAGAATAACACCATATGCATGCTCACAAGGGATTCCAGTTATCTCCCACTTCCTGCAACTACAAGTCGTATTCTCCATGCTTACACGATAAGAACAACCGCTAAGATCAGATTCCCACGTTCCATTTGTGCTTCGATGCACTCTGCAAGCTGAAGCTTTTTCATGCTCTGCCGCTAGATACTTAGACACATACAGTGTACATTTCCCTATGTGATTAGTAGCTATAATAGATCTTTTAGAAATTCGTACCATTGCAAGCCTCCGAATGATCTCTAGCATAGGCACACAAGGTTTCTCTCTTGCTTTGACTATTGTATTGTTAAAAGATTATGTGGAGTTGTTTTCCACATCTTCACAGAAGGTTCCTAACTTGTAAAAAGCTCTACACCAAGTCTCTGGATTTGTCTTCATAACATCTTCATAAACACATGTATCATAACATCTCAACCTATCTAAATTTTCTCTAAACTCTGCCTCATTATAACTCCATGCCAGATTCCAAATGAAAGGCTTCATTTGTTTCTTCTTTCCATGCTTAGCCTTCAAATTTGCATAGATGTGTCTTACACACATCCTATGCTCAATGCTTGGAAGCTCTTGTTGAACAGCATTGATTAACCCCTAGAAAGCCGAACCAAACTGTCATCAACAAAATTAAAATTCTAAGTTAAATCAAAAGTTTCAACTGTCTTAAACAAGTTACCTTTTGACGATCAGAGACAATAATATAGCCTTCACCATCTCTAAGACCCAAATCAGCCTTAAGTTTTCTCATAAACCACAACTAATTGTCTGTGTTTTCCACTTGGACAACAGCCCAAGCTATTGGATATATACTGTTGTATGTGTATCTACCTAATGCAACCAGTAGCTGCCCTTTCATCCTTGATCTTACAAAGCAGCCATCAATTCCAATTAGTGGACGACATGTACCTTTCTATGTCCTTCTGAGAATGTCAAAGCAGACGTAGAACCTATTAAATACATCCTCACCTTCAACATTTTTTAGAGTGTCGAGTTCAACACTAGATCCCTTATTTGAATCGAGTATCTCACTCACATAGTCTCGGAGACGCGCAAACTGCTCATCGTATTCTTTCTCAATTCACTTCAATGCTTTACTCCTACCAGCTTGACATTGAGGCCTTGAAACACTAATTTTCTATCGTTCCATAATTGTTTCTTCAATCTTCATAGGCATCATGTAATATGGTTCGTCTCTGATCTTGTCAAGGAATAACCTTGCAATTACTGGAATCTTTAACATCTTGCATTCTCCATTCGGAATGCACGAATGCAATTGCTTGAAAACCCTAACCTGCCACTTCTCTGACTTGCCAGAAACTGAGCAATATATACGCCATTGACACCCATCACCGCCGGCGCAATAAAACTCAATTTTTGTCTTATCATACCTGTATTGTTTAATGTTTCTTCCTGTTCTCATAGCATAATCCAAAACTGCCTCTTTAAATGCATATCCATTGTAGAACACTTGACTGTCGTATAATTGGCCATCACCGCGTCGGATGTGATTAGAGACTCTCTGCTGGCCATTTTCTTTTTCTTTCTCTTCATCACTGTCGCTATCGGGATACACGTCATGACGAATTTGTGGTTCATCAATAAACCCAGCTACGACCTGCTCGATTTCAAAATTCGTCGTCGTCGTTTGCATCATTGTCTTCAGCCTCATTTTCCATCGGAGGCACATAATCTGGATCTTCTGGGACTTCTTCTTCCCTAGTTCGAAGGAGTAACGCCATTGACACAATCACTGATCTTTAATTTTGGAATTTTTCCGTGAAGTGTTTTTGGTATAGGGATTTTTTTAGTTTCTTGGGTAAGTGTATTAGAGTTTGTCGGGTCATGATTTTGAGTTTGCCGGGTCATTTTATGGGTTTAATTTTGGTTCAGATTCTTGTTTAAATGGGTATACTTGGTTTACGTTTGGTTAACCATCAACTAACCATTGATTTTCATATTAGGGGGACTGAGAAAGACAAGTACAATCTTATGGGGAAATAAATAGACAAGTTTTATACGGTGGGGAAATAACCAGAAGTTCAAAGTTTGGGGGGATTTAGTGGGATATAAAATTGAATAAATTATTTTTTTTCATTATATGTAGTAAAATATATTTTACATTCTTAATTTTATAATCACATTCTAACATTTTAAATAGGATAAATATTAAATTAAATATTTTGGTTGAAAATCTAACAATATATCATTTTTAATAAAATATTTCATTATTTTTTTATTCAGTTAGGATTATAATTTTTTTATTCTTAATATCGAATTATCACTTTTTTATTTTGTTACACAAAGTTTTGTATTTTGGTAATTTATATTAAATAAAAATAATAATAAATATAATAGATATGTATTAAATGAATGTTTTAAATATATTTTAATGTTAATTTTTTTTGGTGTAAATGAGGTGATGAGGTAGACACCCTATATTGATAGAAAACTCTCCTTATTATATAATAGACTAGAATGTGATCCGCGCTACGCGCGGACGTGTTAACTTTTTTTCTTTATATATTTTGTTTTTGATAGTTTAATACTTTACATATATTATTTTTAATATTATTTTTTCTTATAAAAATAGATGTCAATTTATGCAATTAATTTTTTTTAAAATTTTTTATTTTGCGTTTTTATAGTAGAAATTAAGAGTCTCTAATAATGCATTTTTTATTTTAATTTATATCAATTAGAGTGTATTAATTATATGTTAATTGATGTCACAAAGTTCATCTTTGAATTAGTTACATTAAAGCGTAATTAAGACACCAAAGAGATAAAAATACACTAAAGGAGTTGTTTTGTTTTAGAGTTATTTCGGAAGGAGGTTGAGAGTTCGGTTCTGAAGCATACGTGGCGGATGTTGGATTTATCCTTACTTAGAATTAGATATTGTGCTTTGGGATGGAGCTAGTTGCACCGAATTTTAGGTTTGTGCCTCTTGTCTTCCTCGAGTAATATTGTGTTTTTTCGTTTTATATTTTTTGTTTTATTTTTAGTATTATTTCCAATATTGTTGATGTACGATTCTAATCCTCATTATTGTGTAAAATATGTTTCTAATTCTTAAGTCTTTTTGTTTCCAATTTTTAAGTAACAAGTTTTCAAGTGTAGATAAATATGATAATATAACATACATATCCAAGTCTTGATTTATTATGATTTTTCACATATTTTTCATTTGTATCTTGTGTCTAGGCCCGGCTCTAGGCAAGTGCTGAAGGTGTAAATGCACAGTGACAACCTGATTTTTGCAAAATTTTATCATGTTTGAAGGTTTTATTTGTAAATATTTAAGGGTTCTTTATAAAAAAAAATTGTTTATATGCCTAAAATTAGATTTTTTTTTATAATATGCACAGAGTCCACTTTATTAATGAGCCGGTCCTGCTTGTGTCATGTAATAGCCGAGTAATTTTGGTGCATTTTCATAGAGAAGATTTCTATGATTTCATTCGGATTGCTGTTTTGGTGTGGATTTTTTTTCCTCGATGTTTATTTAATAATTTTATTAGATTCTAAGTTTTGTTTTATATGGTGTTTAATTTGTAGTTGTAATTTTGTTGTGTCTATCAAAATGTGAGAGTTGAAATAACTTATCATATTTTGATATTTAAGCATATTTTGAGGATATTTTTATAAATTAAATATTAAAAATGTGGTAGATATCAATATATTTTAATTTTTGTTGAAACTAATTATCAGTATGCTTTTTGTTTTATATGTATAAATAAAATTTATTCATTAATGATCTTAATTATGTAATTAAAACCAATTGTTAAAAAATAATAATTAAAATAATGTTAAAAATGACCAATTAAAATTTGACATGTGGATTATGAGCTGACAGTATGATAAGAAATTTGATTTATTATGATTTTTCACATGTTTTTCATTTGTATCTTGTGTTCAGGGCCGACTCTAGACAAGTGTTGAAGGTGCAAATGCACAGTGACCACCTGATTTTTGCAAACTTTTGTCATGTTTAAAAGTTTTATTTGTATATATTTAAGGGTTCTTTATAAAAAAAATTGTTTATATGCCTAAAATTAGATTTTTTTTATAATATGCACAGGGTCCACTTTATTAATGAACCGGTCCTGCTTGTGTCATGTAGTAGCCGAGTAATTTTGTTGCATCTTCATAGAGAAGATTTCTATGATTTCATTTGGATTGCTGTTTTGGTGTGAATTTTTTTCTCTCGATGTTTATTTAATAATTTTATTAGATTCTAATTTTTTTCAATTATGTAATTAAAACCAATTGTTAAAAAAATAATTAAAATGATGTTAAAAAATGACCAACACAAACCATGGTTAACAATGGAGGCGTATAATATAAATTTATTTTTTTTAAATCGAAAAATGTAATACCGATCTATTCATAATTTTTTTTGTTTGTGATAAAGTGTAATTGATTTCCATAGTTTAAACCAAGTATTTACAATTCAGGTTTTATTTATGAATTCCTTCTTTTCTTTTTAAATCTATGTATGTCGAATGATTCTGAATTTTTTTCTGGGTTGATAAGATATGAAGGTGAATCTGTCGTTGATCTTAAGCAAGGTGATATCATAGTATGTAAGTGATAGAAAATATTTAATTGGTGATTTTTGTTCTGTTTTTTTAATGGGTTGGTAAGATATGAAGAAGATGAATCTATTTCCCGTCTTGCTTCTCTCTGTTTGTTTTTTATGTTTTGTTTTTCTATTCTTTTCTTCGCCTTAATGGCTGAGCATTTGGTAATCTATCCTTGAAATAGTGAAACCTAATTTTTTTTTTTTAAATACTATATAGGTGAATGCTGAGGTGGCAGCATGAAAGAGAGAAAAAGTTTTTTATATATATAGATTTCGAATAACTCTTCAGTTTTATAGTGTCGGTCCAAACATATCTACAACAAATATAGGAGTAGAAATGGCAGGAATCATATGATAGCTAACATAAAGTTAAAATTGGAGGTGTAAAAAGAGTGTAACATGTGATCTTCTTATCTCTTCTTAATCAATCATCTTACGCTATTTCGTTTTTGTTAGGTACTACTAGTAAATAATATAACCCACCAAAAAAAAGTTGCGATCTGAAAAAGAAATAAAAATTAAAAAAAAATGTTGCATACCGCCATTCTCGGCGGCGCCGTTAACGCTGTACATACCGCCGGTCAGATGTTTGACGGTGTTCGTGGAGACGATAGAGGGGATAAATCACTAGAATGACCTTAATGGTCTAAACCAAATTCATCTCTAATCCTTTTTTTCTCCATAACCTTATAACTTTACTAACATGTGTTATTCTCATTTTATCATTACATTAAATATTAAACAAATCAAATAAAACGAAAAAAAGAAAAAGAAATACAGAAAAAGAAAAAAAAATCAACCAATCGCGAGCTCTCTACTTCCATTCTTCTCCTCTTCGCGTTCTGCGTCCGACATCACATCCAGCTCCGTCGTCTTCATCAGCAAATCGGCTCTGACTTGGTATTCAGGTGAGCTTTTGCTCTTTTTCTCTCTTTTTGTGTCTTCTTTCATGCTACATTGATCTGAAACATTGATAATCAATTTGAAACACTAGATTGAAATTGAAATTGGGTATTCAATCAAATTCAAATTGGATATTCAATTAGGGGATTTCCAAGTAATATTGAATAATCCAAGAGTATATGTACGAGTAAACTTGTTTTCGTAGTCTAAGAGAAGCTTATGTTGATAATGTATGAATTTGTAGAGATTTATAAGCTCTGAATATGAATCGGAGCTGGTAATGTGTCTGGTATTACTAGTTTACTGGTATTACTAGCTAATGTTTTTAATTTTGTACATCTGGTATGACTAGTCACTGGTATTACTAGCTAATGTTTTTAATTTCGTACATCTGGTATGACTAGTCACTGGTATTACTAGCTAATATTTTTAATTTCGTACAACTGGTATTACTAGTCACTGGTATGACTAGTTCATTTGGTACATCTGGTAAGACTAGTCACTAGTATGACTATTTAATTTGGTACATCTGGTAAGACTAGTCACTAGTATGCCTATTTAATTTGGTACATCTGGTAAGACTAGTCACTAGTATGACTATTTAATTTGGTATTACTGGTATATCTGGGATTACTGAGTTGTAATAAATACTAATGTTGTTTAATTTTTCTTTTTTCAGGGCACAATGAATATGAGTAAGTTCACAGTCATAGATTTTGATTATGGGGGATATTATTCAGGCGGACAATGGATTGTAGGAGAAGATCCCAACTATACTTTATTGATGAAAGAATCGTTGGAGGAGTTAACTTTTTGTGGGTTGGTTTGTAGAATATGCAAGAAGATTAATGTTGATGAAGATACGACGAAGCTAAAGCTAACTTACATTCCATTTAGAGCAGATCAGAATAAGGCTAGTATAATCTTGGATGACGAAGATGTTATAGCATATGTAATGAGATACAAAGATTATTGTGCTAGTGTTTTGCATGTGGAACTCTTGGAAGGAGTCTCGCAAAACAAGAATTTTGAGAAACGTTCAAGAGAGGATCGAGGAAGTGGAGTTGATGTATGGAATGAGGAGATTGTGAGTGATGGTAGAGCTAATGATTGTATGATGATTTCTCGTAACATAGAATATGAACCAACAGAACAGTTGCTATTGGACAATGCTCCTCATGATGCAGATTGTGAAAATGATCAACATGAAGAAGTTGCTTACGATGTTGAAGTTACACCTAATGCACAAGCAAATGAGGTTGTCCATCATGAATGGGATGATGGTATTGACATGACTTTAGGTCAGGAGTTTGAGAGTAAACGAGCAGTGCAAGATTTAGTTGAGAGAGCTGTACATCTAAATTGTTTTGAGGTTGCTACAGTGAAGTCGACAACCGTATTATACGTGTTAAAATGTCGTGATGGTGCTTGTAAATGGTCTCTACGAGTTGCTAAGTATAAGAATTCAGATCGTTGGTCGGTTAGAACTTACAAGAAGAAGCATACATGTTCTCGGATAACTACAAGTACAAGCACCCAGTTTTCAAGAAAAGGCACACCGGGGTTGGTTGCATCTGTTGTGCATCAGTTCTATCCAGGCCAATTCAACACTCCGAAACCTAAAAGTCTTGTAGGTTTGGTTCAAAGAGAACTTGGTGTTAATGTTTCTGTAACTACTGCTTGGAGAGGGAGACACAAAGCTATTAATGATTTGCGCGGAAGTCCGAATGAAAGTTTTACGAGGTTGCCTTCTTATTTACACATGTTGGAGGAGAAAAATCATGGTACTGTAACATATGTGTAATGTGATGAGGAACAAAGGTTTAAGTACCTATTTATCGCGTTGGGGGGGTGCATAGAAGGGTTTAGAGCTATGAGGAAAGTTATCATTCTGGATGGAACGCATCTTAGTTCAAAGCATCGTGGAGTGCTTATTGTTGTAATGGCTCAGGATCCAGACCGTCATCATTATCCCCTTGCTTTTGGGGTAGTTGATAGTGAGAATAATGCAAGTTGGAGTTGGTTTCTGAATAAGTTGAAAACAGTGGTGCCGGAGGATCCTGAAATTGTGTTTGTTTCTGATAGAAATCAGAGCATCATCAGGATGATATGCGAAGTTTACGCGCAGTGTAAGCACGGGTATTGCATACAACATTTGTCCCAGAATGTCCAATCACACGTTTACGGTGTTAACAAAGAAGAAGTTACAGCGAAGTTCAGAGAGATGGCTCAGGTTTATACAGTTGGTGAGTTCACACCGCTCTATGATTCTTTTAGGAAGAGGTACCCTAAAGCAGTCGAGTATCTAGAGGAAAGTAAAAGTGAGAACAAATGGGCAAGGTGTTATTTCCCAGGAGAAAGGTACAACATAGATTCCACGAATTGTGTTGAATCTATGAATAATATTTTAAGAGAAGCAAGACAATACGCGTTATTACCGATGTTTGATGCTATTGTTGGGAAAATTGCGGAATGGTTTAATAAATATAGAAAACTTTCGTCTGAAGTTCCGGTGACAGAGATGCTGGTGCCTCGTGTTGCCAAGGAACTGCACCAAAGATGTCAGGATGCAAAGTTGTTACCGGTGACCGAGCTGAACTCGTTTACTCTTGTTTACACTGTGCTTGGACGTGATGACAGAAATTATTTGGTGGATTTGACAAATAAAACATGCAGCTGCAAGCATTTTGATATTGACAGGTACCCGTGTGTACATGCTATAGCGGCTACCACCACGTACGCGAAGTCAGGGAAGCCACTCGAGTTGCATGAGTTATGCTCCGTCTATTATTTGATGGAGCAGTGGTCATTGGCATATCATAGGACAATTTATCCAGTGCCTCATATGTCTGAATGGAATGTTCCCGAGGAAGTTAAAGCATCTTGCGTCATACCTCCTCCTTATACCAAAACAAAAGGAAGAAATAGAGTAAATCGGTACCCATCAGTTGGAGAACCTCGAAGAAGAAGAAAGCGTGGTGGGGTAATTCATGGCTTATTTGGTGATAATCCTGGAACCAGTACCTAACTCGTTTGTGTAATTCCTTTGTGTAACTTGTTTGAGTTGTTGGATGTTAATTTCTGTCTCGGTAACACTGGTAACACTGGGTAACACTGGTATTTCTGGTATTTCTGGTTTAATGTTAATTTCGTTCTCGTTAACACTGGTAACACTGGTATTTAACATTGGTATTTCTGGTTTAATGTTAATTTATGTCTCGGTAACACTGGGTAACACTGGTATTTCTGGTTTAGTGTTATTTTGGAATTTTAATTTGAATTGAAAAATTCACAAAAAAAGAACAACAAATACAAAATAGTAAAATTTACGATACAGAAGTAACTATTAAATGTTAAAAAAATATGTATTAGGTTTATAAAATACATTTATACCATAATGATTTGTTATTAGAAAATTTACACAAGAACCACCTTAAACTATTATGATCACTTTGTTAATATGAACCACCTTATGATGTGAAATAAAATTAAAAAGAGTTTTATGTAATATTAATGCACAAAGTCATTGGAAACATACTTTAATTGACTAAAATAAACTGTAAAACTAGAAAACACATTTTAAGGGGTAGGTAATACTAAATTAATTTGAAAACACCCAAAAGTACAACTATTTACAAATTAGTAATACTAGATTACTAGGGGATAACTATGTGTTAATTTTTGCAGTCCCAATTTTTTTTTCCCGGGCCCAATATTTCGTTTTCGCGGGTTTTAGAATTTTTTGGATTTTCCTGGGCCCAATTAGTAATACTAGATTACTAAAACTATTTTTCTCATTTTTTTTTCACTTTCTTTCTCTTCCCCTTCCCCCTCTCGACGGCGACTCCATTCCCGAATAGCTTTCTCCCCTTTCTCTGTTTAGGGTTTGTAGATTCTGGATTCAGGTAACATCTTGTTTAGGGTTTGTAGATTCTGGATTCATGTTAGATTTTCTTGGGTTTGTAGATTCTGGATTTGTTTAGGGTTTGTAGATTCTGGATTTGTTTAGGGTTTATGTTTGGTTAAAAAAGAGATTTATGTTTGATTTTCTTGGGTTTGTTTAGGGTTTGTAGATTCTAGATTCATGTTATAATCGATATAGGGATTCCATTTTCTGAATTTCGATTTCCTGGGTAATACTGAACATAGTAATATGTAGTAATACTGAACCAAGTTTGTTTCCATGTTAAAGATATGGACCCGAGTTATAGTGACGAGAAGCGGAGGAAGAAGGAAATCGACATGCTTTACTTCCTAGCCGACGCGGACATGGACATTCCGGCGAGAGACATGGACATTCCGGCATGAGACATGGACATTCCGGCAAGATGTCCATGTGGTGCACCAATCATTGAGGTGACCCTTGAAGAAGAGGTTGCTAATTTAAGGAGGGAGGTTGATGAACATCGCGAGAAGATCCGAAACATGCGTATGGGGCTGAACAACAATGCTGAAGAGATTGCAAGGCTGAAGGCATTAAGCAAATGTTAAACTTTTGTGCATTAAACAAGTGTTAAAAATCTTATTTGTTTTGTGGATTTAGCATCTTAGGGAGCTTGTTGTGGATTTAGCAAATGTTAAACTTTTGTTTTGTAAGACTTATTTGTTTAACTTATCTATATCTTTGACTTTCAAACCTTGCATTCCAAAACTGAAATACTAAGTATTACTAAGAATCGAACATAGTAATACATAGTAATATATTGAATATTGAACATTGAACATAGTAATACCAAGTTTGTTTCCATATTACAGATATGGACCCGAGTTATAGTGACGATAAACGGAACCCTAAGATGCTAATTCTTTGGCTTATTGTCTGGCCACCTTCTCAAAGGAGTTGAGACATGAGAGGAAGGTTTTCTTAGTCTTTTCCTCACATAGAGCTTGAGGGAAGGCGTCTGCTGAGGTTGTTCAGTAGCGGCGGCTTCTTCTAGGGAACTCACAATAGGCTCTTCACGTCTTTCAACCTCTTGAGCCTCCTCTGATACCTTCTCCATGGGCTCTGGTTGCTGATCTCCTTCGATAGCCTCTGATTCTTTCTCCATGGGCTGAGGTTGTTGGTCTTCACGCTCCTCATTTTCATCAGCCATAGTCTCCATTCCAAAATAGAAATACAAAGTATTACTAAGAAATACAAAGTATTACTAAGAAATACTAAGTATTACCAATATGTGACTTTCTTGTTTTTCAAAGAAAAAGTGTTTTTACCTCATCATGGTCCTCTGATACCTTCTCCATGGGCTCTGGTTGCTGAGGTTGTTGGTCTTCACGCTCCTCATTTTCATTAGCCTCCTTCGTAGTCTGCATTCCAAAATAGAAATACTAAGTATTACTAAGAAATACTAAGCATTTGCTTCAACAGAAATACTAAGTATTACTAAGAAATACTAAGCATTTGATTCAACAGAAATACTAAGAATTACCAATATGGTCTCCATGGGCTGAGGTTGTTGGTCTTCACGCTCCTCATCGTCTCGAGCCTCAGTTTGTTGGTCTCCTTCGCTAGTCGCATCTTGTTCATCGGCATGAGCCTCTTTCGAACCCTGCATTCCAAAACCAAAATACTAAGTATTACCGAAACAGAAATACTAAGTATTACCAAAATGTGACTTTCTTGTTTTTCAAAGAAAACGTGTTTTTACCTCATCTTGGTGAGCCTCCTCATCTGATACCTTTTCAGGTTGTTGGTCTCCTCCGGCAGTCGCAGCTTCTTCTCTTGAATCCACAACGGGATCCGTTGTTTGGTCTTTCGAACCCTGCATTCCAAAACAGAAATACTAAGTATTATTACGAATTACTAAGCATTCCAAAACAGAAATACTTAGTATTACCGAAACATAAATACTAAGTATTACCTTATCTATTATGCCACCATCATTAGCACCACCTCTAACGTCTTGAGCCTCATAAGCATGATTGTCATTCAAATTATATTCTGGATCCTCATACATCCTCCTAGCATCCAGTTGCTCCTTAACATAAGATTCAACCTCTACGAGTCTTGATTCTAACCCATCAAACTTGTCATTCATCTTCTTCAAACCTTCTTCCACATCCTTCTTTATGCTCTGTACGAGCTCCACCAATCCAGTTGCAGGCGCATTCACCAACCCTTCAATGACCAAAGTCTCCTGGTTTACCTCATTCTCGGCTTCCTCTATCCTAGACGAATAGCCATATCCTGCTTGAACATCTCTTCAAAACATATAGGTTTCTCTTTATTGACACACTTCGTCCAACTATTCACAACGACATCATCGACATCTTCTTCCTCGATGATTCGCCGCAAAAGAGATTTTTCGGCAGAGAATGGGACCAAGATACTCTGAATGTCCTGTGAACATAAACAAAGAATGCAATTTATAAACATTTCGGACTCCAAATAATTATTATGCAAAGGATTACTAAGGATAACTAACCTTAGTGTTACCAAGGGTTTCATATATTTCGTCTAGAGTAAATCCTTTCATAGAACTTTTTTTAAACTTGGTTTTGCAAATCCTAGGACACCTCTGGTCTGCCTCTAAAATATATTCTCGGAATTTCTTCTTCAACTCCGGAATTGCCTCAAACGCTAGAAGCTACACAAAACACATAGGGTTAGCTTCAATCATAAGAACTAGTAATACTCAGTAATACCTCATATCATATTTACCTCCAAAGGAATCACAAAACTTGGAATCGTCCATTGTGTACCCTGGACGACCCCTCCAAAGTGATTCAGAGTGTGCGAGATATCTTTCATGATGTAATCAAATGAAAGTCTTCCCCATGGAAATCTCTTACACAGCTGAAGATCCTGCACGGCTCTTAGAAAGAAAGGCTCCACAGAAGGTGCTTCTACTCCTGTCTTGGTCTGCCCTCTAATTATGCTTGATAAAAAGTAGAGGACCGCCATCTTCAACCTATCTTCAGAAGCTCTCATTTTCAGAAGCTGTTCTTTCACATCTGAATATCTAATTTTAGCTCCCGCCCCAAAATACTTCTCCACGAAAGCCATACTACCCAGTTCAGAGTAGTTGAGTGGATAGTTCCGGCAGTTTAATCCCGATATAAGGGCATGCTCCCTTAGACTGTAACGGATGGGCACGCCATTCACGACGAACCAAGCTTCCTTCTTTTTATCCGTGCGCGCCGTTCGCACAAGAAGCATCCACATGCCTTGAACCTTGTGGTGGGATTCCTGTTGAATGTGGAAGAAGTATTTGAATTGAGGGTGATTCAAAAACCAACTTTTCTCCTCTGCTTTAAGCGGATGCTTTAACCCGCTCATAAGTGTCTCCACCGCTTGGCTAACATAACACCTCGTCTCGACCTTGATTTTTTTCGTATACTCTGTCGGTTGGAACCACATATCCAAAGGTTGCAGTGGTTCGGTTTCATCATCGGAATCCTGCAAGACATATGTATAGAGTGTTACTTTTTGTTTTAGAAATTTTGGTATTACTAGTCCAGTATTACTGGTCCAGTATTACTAATCAAGTATTAATAGTCCAGTATTACTAGAAATACAGAAACTTACAAGTGCCTAATCCCATCAATTTCAACTTCCGGTACTAACTAAAACGATTAAATTTACTTGTGTGCATCAACAGAGTTTGTTCCTAATCAATTTGAACCAAAATTCGATAAACAAAAGGATGAGTTACATACCGTTGCATGTTCTTCAATTGAAACTGTACGCTCGGATACCGTTTCTTCGTCACTGGAATCCGAGTTTTCATTCTCTGAAACCGTCGGGGTCTCGTCTTCATAAACGATCCTCCTAGATGGTCTCTTCTCCTTCTCTGGAACCGTATCTGGAACATTTTCTCCTAAACCATAGTTTGCATTCTTTGTTCTTGCCATAGTGTTACCAAGTATTACGGACATAACTTATGGCTGGGAAAGGAAGGATTTGATTTGATTTGATCTGATTTGATTTGAACTTACGGACAGAACGACGATTTTATCTGGGAAAGGAAGTATTTGATTTTGGTGGGAAAGGAAGTATTAAGGATTTGATTTTGCTGCAAATCGCGAAAAAGATGATCAAAAAGAAGAAGGTAAGATTTCGGTAAATCGCAAAAAAAGAAGAAGGTAAATCGTCGGGTAGGTTTTTTTTTTTTTTCGGGTCGGATTTAGAGTGGGTCAGTTCGATTTAGAGTGGATTTGGGTCGTAAATATTTAATACTTTCAGGGTCAATTTTATTATTTAACCCTTTTCGTTAAAAAAAAAAAATCAAATTCAGTTTTATAACGAGGTTATTCTGGCATTCTTTTGCAACCTGAAGGTCATCGTAGTGATTGATTGAGATGGGAATGGAAGGTAGTGTTTATAGCCGGAGACTCTTTCCTCGCGCCAGAATTGCTTGGTCTAGGCTTCTCGATTGCTTCTTCTCCTCTTCTCGCTGTCCCTCTTAATTGTTCGTCCTCTTCTTACCTTCTCTCTCTCTTTCTCTGTACATATTACATATCTATCTCATGTTTCCTCAATTCTCTCTTTCTTGTGTTGATTACGATTTGGGATAATTCGAGATCGATGATACGGAGATTTAGGTTACTTTTTGTTGTTGTTGTTGTTGATCTTAATAATCAGAGATGGATGATCTGAATCCTCTTTTTGTTCTCTACCTCTCTTTATTTAAACAGGTTTTATTGTATGTAAAAGTGAGATTGATACAAAATTGCTCAGAATTACATGTCGAATCGCAAGATCATCAATCTCGTAAAATGAAATTAACAAAAGAATGAATCAATCAATATAGAAAGAATTGGTGAAGATTAAAAGGGGTTTTAGTTGGCCATTGTGCAAGGCTTTAAGAACCAGAGAACGTCCAAGCCACTCTTTCTCTTTTTCTCTTCTTCTGCTTCCTCCTCCTCCTCCTTTCTCTTCGTGGTGAATTCTTCAACCATTCCCTTTTCCTGTGTACACGCCAATAAAATAAAAAAACCAAATTTGTTCTTTCTCTATTGATGTTTGACTAAAAGGGTCTTTCTCTAGTCTTTTGATTTCAGACTTCAAGGTCCCTATGTGTCTGTTTTTAGCAAGGAAAAGGAAGAGTTATGTGAATTCGTACCGTAGTTTTGGCCCTCATGGCCTTCAAAGAAGCTGTCCGGTTCTCTGAGAAACATTGAGGAGATGGTGGGTTTGTTCTGATTTGCAGCAACCGTTCGTGTCCTTTGTTCTTTACATTCTCCAGTTTTAGAGGGATTGGGATGTTCTCTGCGTCATCCACTCTCCTACAAAATCCTCACAGAATCCCAAATTTAGTACCTTAGTTACTAAAACAAACTCATGAAAGCTTATGCATATCATCATCATAGGCTTGACTGTATTGCAACACATGTTAAGAAAGTTAGCAGCAAAACTTACTTCTTTCTTCTACACTCCTCTCCTTTGATCTTTACAGTCTCCGCACTAAGAGAGACAGGAATATTCTCCGCATCATCCACTCTCCTGCAAATCCTCTCATTAGAACTCCCAACGGTACTAAACTCACTTGGCAAATAAACAAACTTCACAAAGAAGCAAAAACTTACTTCTTTCTTCTACGGTTCTCTTTAAAGGTGCTTCCTTTATTATCCGTGGATTCATGGACCTTGTCTTTGCTTACTTGGAGCAATGGCTTTCTTTCCTTTTTCAGTTCCAAGTCATGAACAGAGTAAGGCTGGTTTATTATTACACCCACTTGATGACTCTCCTTCAGTTGAGACTTGCCAATATCTTCTCTCTCAGTTACCCTAGTGGCCAATCTCTTCAACTCATAGCAGAACTCTGAGATATGGCCTAGTATGTCTCTCCCTGAAAACAGATTCCTAGCTGATTGTGTGCTCTTTAGTCTCGGTGCTTCTTTATTCATCTTCTTGACCGAAGTTGATTTAAGTGCTGCTCGCCATGATTTAGCTTGTTGGCTTGGAGGCGTGGCTAGGTTTGGATTCTGATTTTCACTGTCTTGGTTGTTTGAAGTAGAAGGTGATGAAGCATGTCCCCTCCTCCTACAAGTCAATGGAACAAAAAGCATTCAAAGGCCATAGCAAAACATTGTGGTTGCAGATATCAATCAAGAAGAGGGAATTAAAGAAGGTACCTCTGATTCTGCTCCGTAACTCCTATAATCTCATTCGTATCCCTCACAGTTGGATACTTGAAAACAGAGACACGAAACATAAAATTAAACAATCCTGCTTGTTGAGGAAACAAGAAAACAAAGAAGGAGAAGCAAACCTTGGAAGAAGAAATAGGCGTTAGGAGGAAATCCTCAGGTCTCTTGGGATGATTACAGTCTTGAATAGAAATGAAGCCAGAATCAGTAAAGAACATCAAAGAGATGCCTAGGGAGAAAGAGAGAGAGATTGTTACCAGGTTTGCAGAACCAAGCATCATCGTCAATGGAGTCTAAATGGTTTGGGGCCAAGAAATCAAACCATTTGGGAGCTCGGATGTGTTCGTAGAAGACGTCTTCAACAAAACGAGAATCGATTCGCTTCCAGTCGATCTGAGCAGGCTCCATTAGAGAGAATACACAGAGAGAGAGAGAGGGAGAGGAACGAGTTGTTGTTGTTGGTTGGAGAGAAAAAGAAAAGGAGAAGAAGAATGTAACCGTTGGAGTTAACGTTACAGGCCAGATAAGCGGCCATGTCCACGTGGCTTTCTCTTGTTACCGTTGCAGCTTTATTTAATTATTACTTCATTCTTTTTTTTTAACATTAAATAAAATCACAGTCTACAACCATATTATAGGCCGAATTAAACTGGCCCGTCACGTTTTTGAAGGAGCGGACCACACTGACCCGAATTATTTGAGTATTTTGTAATTTTGTTTCTTTTGACCAATGTAAAACTGAAATACTTAAATCCCAATTCACATAAAATCCACCATACATCTACAAATTTAATTTTAAACTCCACTGTATAGAAGAAGATAAATTTTGGGGTTCGAAAAAACTAGTAGTGTTCTCAAAATAAAAAAATCTAGTTAAATTGATTTCAAATAATTTTTAGATTGTGAATCGGCGGTCGGAGGTGGCTTGGGAATAGCGGTCGGAGGCGATTTCTTTGGTTGTCCGAAGAGACTCCCATGCTGCGGTTGTGGAGTGGTTTGTTGAAACGGTTACGTTTTTTGTGTTTATCTTCAGAGAATATATAGACGTTTCTTCTAATGAGGTTTGAGGACTAGCTTCGAGTGGAAACTTCGTGTTCGGAATTGGTGTTTCATTATTGATGTTCCTTTTAGTATCTCATTATGTGTGCCATATTTGCTCGTTTTGATGTCTGTTTTTTTGTTACATGTTGTTTTTTGCATTTATTTGTAGTTTTTGGTCTTTTTGCTTTTTAAAGTTATCTCTGTAACTGATGTTGAAAATCTTAAAATTGGTATAAAATTTAATATTTAGACAAAAAAAAATAATGTGAATGACAATGAAATATGCTTTCTTGTTATTATTGAAAAAAGAATGAGAAGACAAGATGTCTCTATTTAAATATATCTTTCTGTGAAATGGTCAATTTTTCAAATCATTTTAGAATGCTTAACATGTTTTTCACAATATTTTCAATATTTATAACTATAAAAATTATAGAGAAATACCCTAAAATATCATAAATTTTATTTTTTGTTCCAAAATTAGCATTCTAAATTTAAAATTTCGAAAATAGCACAAATAATTATGTAAAAATACTTGTTTACTTAAAATAAATCTAAAATAAAATTAAACATTATGTTTGAGTTCACTATTTCCAATTTAGGGTTTAGTTTTTTCCCATTAGAAAATAATTTTATGTCATTTTAATATTAAATTGAGAAATACCCTAAAATAGCACAAATTTTATTTTTTTGTTCCAAAACTAGCACCCTAAATTTAAAATTCCAAAAATAACACAAATAATTATGTAAAAATACTTGGTTGCTCAAAATAAATTTAAAATAAAATTAAACATTACGTTTGGGTTCACTATTTTTAATTTAGGATTTAGTTTTTTGCCATAGGATATAATTTTATGTCATTTTGATATTAAATTTATACTATTATTGTCAAAAATTGTGTTATTATTGTCATTTTCAACTAGTGATGCTAAGTTTGGAACAAAAAAAATAAAAGCGTGCTATTTTGGTCAATTTCCCTGTTAAATTTGTATTAGTATTATCAAAATTTATGGTATTATTGTCATTTTCAATTAGTGATATTTAATTTGAAACAAAAATTAAAAATTGTACTATTTTGGTCAATTGCCCAAAAATATATGGAAAAATAATGATAGCACCGTTTTTTGGGTCCAAATTACGGTCGGATCGATCCGCGGGTTGAGAGCTGTCCGCTCCAATTATGGCCCAACTTTTGATCGGGTCGGGTCTTCCAGCAAGCTTCTTGGGTAAGCTTCCAGTGAAAGTTGAATTTATCAGTTTTATCCCGGCGCGCGAAATTCCAAAATTATAGAGGGAAATCTAAAAGTTGGATCCTCAATTCTCGATTAGTCATCTTCCTCGTGTGGTGAAAGCTTCTTCGATCTTCCTCGTGTGGTGAAAGCTTCTTCGATCTTCCTCGTGTGGTCTCATTTCCAATCGTAAGTTTACTTTGTTTTTTTGTAGATCTCAAACTGGATCGGAATTAAGTAGATATTTGCTAGAAATGATTTGGGTAGAGTTGTAAGAAATCGAAATGATTCGGGTAGCAGAAACCCAGTTATGGAATCGTTGTATTGAGTAGATAAACCCTAAATTCTTGGGCGTTTGCTGATTCATTTTGCAGCTATTTCCTTCACCTGAAGATGGGAGATGAAACAGTTGATGTTATCGAAGCCAAGTACATCTCTGGTCTCAGCACCGTAATGGTTGCCACAATCCAGGAAGCCAAGGACAGAATATCTCAGATCGAGTACATATTTTGTAGCCAGTTATTCCCACACTTTCAATCCAAATCCAAAGCCTTCGAAAAGGTTTATTCTGATGCTCGTCTAGCTGCTTCTGATTCCTTGAAAGAGACAGAGAAAGCTCTGTCATCCCAGATCCAGGAGCTTAAGCTAGAGAATCAGGCCTTGATCAAGGACAAGGAGAAGCTATCTAAAGAACTCGATAAACTTGTTTCTTTGCCTTTGAGACTGAAGAATCTAGAAGACTACGTTGCTCATTTGGAACTGAAGTCGAAGAATAGGTCTAACCAAGTTCATCATAGCATAGAACTGCACAGTAGGTTAGTCCAGGTTTTACAGGTTAAGGGTTCGGATGTTCTCAGCGAAGATGAGATTAAAATGCTTGTTTCAGAAGTGGAGAGCCTTAAGATAAAGGCAGACTTTCTTCGAGAGGAACTTTCCAAGAAAACATTGGTGACTGAGAATCTGCTGAAGAAACTGGAGTATCTGTCAACAGAAGCCGCAGACAGCGAAAACAAGTTAAGCACCCTTGAAGAAGAGAAACAAAGATTGACAACTAGGTTGCAGGTTTTTGAGGAGAATGTCGGTAGGCTAGAAGAGCTGCTAAGGCAGAAAACTGATGAGCTTGAGGAAGGAAGGACGGCTCTTGAGGTTTTGCAGGGTAAACTCAACTTGACAGAGAGGCAAATGTTGGAGTGTAAACAAAATATTGCAGATCATGAGAAAGAAAAGACAGTAATTATGGGGAAAGCAAAGGCTTCTGGGGAAGAAGTTGGTGATACGAATATGCAGGCCAAATATGGAAGCTACTTGGCTGACTTAGAAGCTTTACGTCGCCAGAGTGAGGAGAAATCATTTGAGTTAGCTACGGAGATAAAGAAAAGAAAAGATACCCTCAGTGCTTACAAAAAGCTGAAGTCCCAATATAATTATCTCTGCAAAAGGTTCGGTCTCACTACTGACAGTGCTCTTCTTCAGGATGAGACTAACCAAATGGAACAACATGAGAAACCAGCCATCTCAAGTTGTAAGTAATAGCAGTCTCTGGCTCTACTTTTAAGTTTTTAACTACAACTCTCGTGTTAAATTACTTGCTTATATTCAGTCATATGATTCAGCTGCAGGTTTCTTGTTGGCATTAGTAATCTCATCTAGCTTGTTTTCTTCTCATTCTATTACAGCTCTTGAAAGTAAACACTCAGAAACTGCTGAAGGAGCAGACAAAGTGAGGATTGGTACCGGGTCGAGTAACAACTGTGAGAAAGAGAGTTTAACCAAAACGGTGCAGACACCGGTTATTTCCATTTCACCCACTGTGCGGTCATCTGGTGTTAGAAGTGAGCCTTCTGGTGCAAAATCTCTACAGCTAAGCGGATTAAAGCGCCCAGCTTCCATTTGGAGAGACACAAGGTCTAGGCAATCCCCTGGAGGCCATGATCCTCATGATGATTTTCTAGACACTCCCATTGAGAATGTCAAAAGGGTCGCTGGGGAAGAAAAACATGTTCAGAATGTTGATAAGAAAGATGATTCAGACGAGGAGACACAGGACATGAATCCTAAACCGAGTCCATCAAGGCAGCGAATTCAAGTTGCAGAAACGAGTAAAAAGGTTTCAAGCATGTGGAATCTGTTAGGAGAAAAGCTGAGAGGGAGAATTTGAAAGGGATAGAGTGTAAGCAATGCAAGAAATTCTATGATGCTGTTCATCCTGAGAATGAAGGAAATGGTAAAAGCTTGAGATGTGAGCATCATGAAGGTGTGTCGAGGCATCGTTACAAATACGCTCCTCCAATGACTCCTGAAGGATTTTGGAACATCGGGTTTGAATCCGAAATGTGATTCTGTGTTTGACATTCTTTCGATGTTATGTTTGGTTCTTTTTATACAGGAAGACTATGCAAAGAGTTTTTATATGCTCTGTAGAAGAATATACGTATATTTGTCTCACATTAAAACCAAAAGAAAAGAACAAAGTTATTCTCTGCTCTCTAGAAGAAAATCGCAACTAAACTCTTCTAATCAACACAAACACATTTATGCTACTAAGTAGTTCGAATCATGGCAGCCATCTCAAGTCCATTCAACTATAACTATATAGTTTATGTTTGACAACACAAAAACATCATTCTACAAAATGTTTGAAAATTATCATGCGGTTTAAGTTTTGGAGCCTTACTATAATTAAAAGAAACCTTAGGTATCGGATTGAAATTACAAACAAATAGGGGCATCCTACGTGTATAGATATATTATCAGACGAACGACAAATCAACATTCTGAATTCTGATTCCAATTCAATCCCTCCGATCATTGGCCTCCCGTTCCCGTATTATCGTCGGAGGTGAGAAGATCGCTTTTTCTGTTTTCTTTGTGTGTTTTCGATTGTTTCTCTGTTACAATTATTTGTGGATCTTCGTTTTATTATCTTCGTTTGCTTCCGACTCGATTGATTGTTGTAGCCTAGGTTTTGCTGCCCCCTGCAGATTTTTAGTTGATTCTGGGTTTTTTTTTGGTTAATTCCGAGGCTTGATTTTTGAGATTTTTTAATTTGATTTTCCACCACTAGTTGCCTTCATCTTGATATCCTAGACGTTTGATAGATATGATTTTGCTTTTGATTAAGTATTTTCTTTTATTGAATCCTATCTGAAGAATTAGTTTGCTCCTTAAAGTATTTTTCTTTTATCGCAATTTCCTTGAGCTTAAAGTGGTTTCTAAATTAGTTTGAGAGCTTATCTGTCGAACAGTGACTTCCATATAGCTATTGCACTTGGCTCGTTCGTTGGCAATGGAAAAAGGAGCACCTCCTCCTAGCCTCTTTGTGAATGACGGCTCGTTCATGGAAAGATTTAGACTGCTTCAACAGGAGAAAGATCAAGACAAGGATAAGCTTCCCCATGTAGATGATTCTAAGCCTGTGAGGATAATATCTGGGATTTCAAATCCTAAGCCTTGTGTTAGTAAAAGCTCCATTGGATTAAAGTCCAATGATGTTCAGAAGAAAGGTGGTAAGCTTGCTTTCAGCTTGAAACAAAAGTCTAAGCTTTTCGCACCTCCTGTAAAGCTTGGTACAGAAGATGATGAGGATGAGGATGAGGGGGATACGAACATTGATCAAGGCTTTGGATCTGCAAAGCGTCAAAAGTTAGAGCAGGGAGACACATCCGTAAAGTCAACCAAACTGTCAGATGTTGGTAATGACTGTTTATATAAATATATCTCTGTTTGAGTGGGTCTTTCTGCCATGGTTCTACTTGTCTTGCTGTTTTATGGTTCCATGTCCTCGTAAGGTGTTTTCTGTGCTCAGGAAAAATTATGCCATATGATGTTTAGAGTGCCGACTTTCCTGTTCGTTGAATGTCTTTATTGATTAATATGTGTGTCTTATCTAAAATGGGGTAGGCCTATTAGTCCTAAGATGTCAGAAGCCCATGTTCCTGTTAGTGTATGTCTTTATTGGTCAAGCTACAATTTTCTCTTGAATTGAGAGGGGAAAACAGTCTGGAGATTTAATTGTCTGCTTAAATGCAGTGTCTTCCTTAACCAACAATCCAATTGCTGGAAAGATTTGGAATACCTGCCACGACTGCTACAAGAGTGATTTGCATTCGTTGTTCATGGACTCGGTATTAATCAGTTTTATAAGTGATGTGCAGCACCACCTTCGCCCAGTGATCCTACTGTGAAGAAAGTTGCTGATAAACTAGCAAGCTTTGTTGCTAAGCATGGAAGGCCATTTGAGCATATTACACGGCAGAAGAATCCTGGGGATACACCATTTAAGTATGTATATCATTTCTTTTGGAGCATCTACAGTTTAATGTTTCTGGATTCGCTCTTTTATACACATACTAAGTTGGTACTTGGGTTTTCTTGGCCTTATGTATCGTGTGTCCTGTTTTCCAACCAGATTTCTTTTTGACGAGAGCTGTGCGGAGTACAAGTACTATGCATTCAGGCTGTCTGAAGAGGAAAAATCTATCTCACAAACCAAGGAATCTGGTGTACTTCACAGTGGTAATTGTTACACCATACCTTTGTGTTTATATAGACCAAAAGTCATGCAACTGGTTTTATTTATTTTATTTATATATTTCAGAATATGTTTAGCTGAGCATGTGCAAGGAATATATGTCTCATTTCTTTTTTTCCAAACAATGTCAAGAATTTTCTATAATATGAATTTTATATATGTTCTGTAGCATGTAGTATAATGTGAGGCTGCTTGTTTGGCTAACATATCTTGGTGTATGCTTAATGCTGGTTTCCTTCGTTTTATCTTTCCAGGGGATGCTGGCCCGCGGACGTCCACAACAGCAATCACTTCGCAAAAGCCAGCTCAGCAACAAACAGGTTATCAGATCCCTGCTTCAGCTCTCTATGATGCTCCTGAGGAACCTGGAGCTTCCTCTAGATCTGCTCAGGCATCAATTCCAAGACCTAGCAACAGTATGTCAGTTAGCCTTTTATCTGCCTAGGTTCCCTCTTATTATTGGCATCTAGCTATGATTGTGGGTTACGTATGTCTAAGTTGCAGGTGACTCCTATAGTGCGCCGAGGGGTGCAGACCCTATATCTATGATGGAGTTTTACATGAAGAAGGCTGCCCAAGAAGAGAAGATGAGACGTCCTAGGCAGTCAAAAGATGAAATGCCTCCGCCAGCTTCACTTCAAGGCCCATCTGGTGAGAATGAATCCTATTGCTATTTCTGGTTTTAGGCAGCTGTGATGTCTTATCGCGCAACCACATTTGATTTCAGCAACTCCCTCCACAGACCCTGGAAAGAGAGGTCACCACATGGGTGATTATATCCCACTTGAGGAGCTAGATAAGTTCCTTGCAAAATGTAACGATGCAGCTGCACAAAAAGCCACAAAGGAGGCAGCTGAGAAGGCTAAGATTCAAGCAGATAATGTCGGACATAAGCTTTTGTCAAAAATGGGTTGGAAAGAAGGTGCTTACTTGCCTCGCTCTATCTGTAAACTTGTGCCGTTGTTTCTTTCTGTATCTTGTGCCTTTATGGAGACAAGGAGCTTAGAAAATTGGAGGAGTGGATTACAGGTGAAGGTATAGGAAGCTCCAGAAAGGGTATGGCAGATCCTTTAATGGCAGGCGATGTAAAGACAAACAACTTGGGAGTTGGTGCTTCTGCTCCAGGAGAGGTTAAGCCTGAGGATGATATATACGAGCAGTACAAGAAGCGAATGATGCTGGGTTACAAACACAGACCCAATCCACTGGTACCTTTGCCTATCTTTTAGCTCCATTCTTTTTGTACTAGCAATTCTTTACTCATATTTTGTCTCAATTGCTTCTACAGGGGAATCCCAGGAAGGCGTATTACTAAGAATCAATCAGCGTGATGTGCACAATCATGAGCTATCTCCCACCCCACCCAGCCCAGGCTGAGCTTTGCTTTTCTATTAAAAATAACGTTCAAGTTTTTAGATTGCTGATAAATTGAATTGTTGGTATGGGTTGGATTTGTTTTCTTCCCCCTAAGAAAATTCCTGTGTGCAAAAAGAGCTGTATCAGTTGGGATACAGTGGATCTGTTGTTTTGAAATGACTTCGATTTCGATTTGATTCTCATATTTTTATTAATGTTTTGGAAGTCTGGGACATAATACACTAAACAGCGTATTTATTAGAGTGAAAGGTGAATGAGGGAAAAGAAAACAGATAAATAATAGGTCGGTCCTAGACTCCTAGTTAATGACATCGCAGGGAGGGAAATTAGCAGAGCATCTCTGAGGAAGCTGAAGAGCCATGGAGCGGTCAATGCCAGAGAGTGGAGGTCCATTGGCAAGAAGGCAAAGACAAGGACGGCCAAGTGTGACAACGGCAGAGCAACACGACTCGGTCGGTGGGATGGGACTGAAAGGAGCCACTGCTGCTCTACACGGTATCAGCTGCACCAGCGCAGAGAAGAATGTTCTGCTGCATCCTCCCACTTCTTCCTCAGGTAACATCGGTGGAGGTGGTGGTTGCTGGTCCTCTTGCTGTGCAGTGACTATGGTAAGAACCGTTGTGGTCATGAGCAGTGCCGTTGCTAACCCAACACTCATGGCTTTCGTCATCATGTAAACAGTAAAAAGTAATGATATGATGCATGATAATGCAAAGGGATGATGCTTGTTTATATATACATATACTATATGAAGAAGGGATGTCATGTCATGCCGTTACACACCTCTCTCCTACCTCACAACCAAATAGCCCCACGGTTACTCCGTGTGTTTCCCACTCTTTATAGAGCTTTAGTCTTCGATCAAGCTCACTACAACATCCAAAAAACCAAACTGATGACAAAACATCTCTTTACCGGTTAGGGTATAATCTGCTTTATCAATATGAAATCTTTTCATGACAATGATACTATATCAATACTATAAAGTGGCTAATATGCTGTGTTTCATTAGTTGTATATAAACATGCATGTACATTTAGAAAGCAAAAGATACTCGTAATCAAAAGTTGGTACTCATATACGTGTACGTGAAAAGGATACTTTTATATGCATACTTAAAAGCCTTACAGACTAAGCGGAACGGATTAAGACTAATCATACTCCCTCCGTTTCATATTAGTTAAAAAAATAATTTAATTTTCTGTTTTACCATTCATTAATGTATTATATACTATAATTCCACTAATTAATAAAGTAAAAGAGTAGTGATAAAATTGGAAATATTATCAAACATTTGTATTAAAATTTTAAAACGACAACTAATATGAAACGGAAGTAGTATTAAAAATCACATACTTAAGTTAAGTGAGGTAGCCCCGCCACAACCCGAGAATCGAAACCGCATTAGAACATACTAAATGAGACGGGTTAGCCCGCATTGTCACCGGTTTCTTGTAGCCATCCCATAATATATTGTGGTCGGAGTGATTAAGTGTGACCGGGAATATATAAACTTGCTTAATTTCAGATGATTTGCAATAAATTTTGCATCATTCCCGCGTTAAAAAAGAAAAGCCCAGAAAAGGCCCAACAAATAAAGCCCAAAGGGAGAGTGATTGGTTCCTTCTCTCTCTCTGTCTCCTACTAACTCAGCTCAAAGACGTAGGAGTCAGAGAATCATCAGCCGCCTCTTTCACTTCAACCCTGCTTAAACCTCATCTCTTTCCTACTCCGTCGCTCTCTCCGTCATCGCCGCCGTCATCCCATTCAAGGTAATTCACACTAATCCCCTTCAGATCCTCTGGTAAACCCTTTATTATTAGTCTTGCTAATGGTCTTTCTCCATCTCGCCGTTGAATTTAAATCCGCGACTTTTTCCCCTTTTTGGATTGTATTGCTCCTTTTCCTCTGTTTCCATCAAATGAATGAGATTCTCTAATTCAATCATTTCTGCCTGCTTATTCGATCATTCGCTTTTGCACTTCCTCTTAACCCTCTCTCTCTCGTCCCTTCCCACTAGGCGAAATGGCTGGGAAGTCGAACAAATCGAAAGCCAAGAGAGCGGCTCAGAGCTCTGCCGCCAATCCCACCGAGCCTGCCCTTCAGTCCGATGCTCCTGCTTCTGCTCCTGCTCCTGCTCCCGATAATGGAACCGTCAATGCTGTTGAAGCTGCCGTGCCGGAAGCCACTCAAATTCCTCCTCCGCTTCCTAAGGCTGACGAAAGCGAATCGCAAGTAGAAAATAACGATGTACAACCCAAGAAAGGTTAGCTCTTATGCGATTTCTATGAAGCACCCAGTTTATGTATTGCTCTAAGCGTTTGATATTCTTGGCTTCACAGGTGAACTTCGTCTTTACCCTGTTGCTGTCAAAACACAAAGTGGGGGTAAAATGGAGCTACAGGTGACTTCGTTTTTTTTGCTTTCCTTATATACTATTAGTTCGGTCTTAAAAATTCACATATATTTTCGATTCCTTCAGTGATTTATGCCCTCTTTTTATATTGGTTTGACTTACTGAATCTGTCCAATCTGTTTTGCAGTTAAACCCTGGAGACTCAGTGATGGACATAAGGCAATTCCTCCTTGATGCACCAGAGACGTGTTATTTCACGTGCTACGAGTTGTTGCTCCGCAATAAGGATGGGGAGACTCACCATCTGGAAGATTACAATGAAATCTCTGAAGTAGCTGACATAACCACCGGTGGTTGCTCCTTGGAAATGGTTGCAGGTATGCTAAGACCGTTTTTCTCTCATTTCTTATAGGTTGAAATTAATTGCTGACAGTTGACTTGATTGATATGTATGTATCTTTCTACAGCGTTATATGATGACAGATCGATCAGGGCTCATGTTCACCGTGCTAGAGATCTCCTCTCACTTTCGACACTCCATTCTTCCCTATCAACAACGCTTGCCTTGCAATATGACACAGCACTGAACAAAGTTCAGAATCCTGGAGGTTTCAAATTTAAATCTTACTCTTAATGGTGTTTTGCTTTAATAGTCTTGCGTTTCCACAGTGAAGAGTATAATCCTTACTTTTTTTGTGAAACAGACAAACCAAAATCTAACGGCCCAGAGCTCGAATGTCTGGGTTTCATGGAAGATGTACCTAGCTCTCTCAGGAAGTTGATAAATTCTCCATCGGACGAGATCAAGTGTGTGGAGAGCATTGTGTTCTCATCTTTCAATCCTCCTCCAAGCCACAGAAGGTATAAATCAGCTGCTTTTGACAATTTGTAGAGTTATAAGTTTATTATTTTTGTTATATCTCATGAATTATTTTTTGACAGGCTTGTAGGAGACTTAATTTATTTGGATGTTGTGACACTGGAAGGAAACAAATACTGCATTACGGGTACCACAAAGGCGTTCTACGTTAACTCTAGCTCAGGGAATGTTCTTGATCCAAGGCCGAGTAAATCTGGGTTTGAAACATCTACTCTTATTGGATTATTGCAAAAACTTAGCTCTAAGTTTAAAAAAGGTGGGAACCAGTATACATGTGATTCTTCTTAGTTTATTTATTTATCTTTTCTATGACTTAATAGTTAGCATTCAATTTGTTAATTATCTTCTATTTTTCCTTTGACATCAAAGCTTTCCGCGAGGTCATGGAAAAGAAAGCCTCTGCACATCCCTTCGAAAATGTTCAATCGCTTTTGCCACCACACTCATGGCTAAGATCATATCCTGTTCCCGGTAAGTTTGACTTTAATAGCATTTGAGTCCGTATCAACTTTGCACAGATGGAACTTGTGCCGTGCTGCACCGTAATTTGCTTTAGTAGATTGGCTCTATCCTTTTGAGGCTAGCTCAACTGGTTCTTTTAGTGGAAGTTTCTCCACATTTCCTTTTATAAGGACTGATAATGGTTCTGAGATATTAACATGGCACCCAGAGGAGACTGATTGAAAAGAAAGCTTTGCGTTGATCGTAGTTTCATAATATGTAATAGATCCTTGATGTCCCTTTCTTGTCTGTGTCGCTTTGTGACTGCATCTTAAGGTCCAAGTCTTAATTCGCTCTAGGATATTCATTTTGATATTTTTTGTCCTGCTAATTTATGTAAATTAATATTTTGGTAATTTTTTGTAAAAATCGTTGCTTGTTTTCTTACTACATACTCATTTTGTATTTTATATATTGACATGCACTTCTGCTTACAACTATTGATGTATGAAAAGAGAAGTTCCTGTTTGTATGGGGTTGATATACAAGGAAATTCAAAATAAATCCGCTTTGCTCCCCATTTCCACAAAAATACAGTCAAAATAAGATTCATTTCTATTATATCTGAGCATAAGCTCTTGTATCTGGCTCAGATCACAAGCGTGATGCAGCGAGAGCGGAAGAAGCACTGACCATTTCCTATGGTAGTGAGCTTATTGGTATGCAAAGAGATTGGAATGAAGAGTTGCAATCTTGCAGGGAGTTTCCTCACACTACTCCTCAGGAGAGGTACATGTGATATTTGACTATAGTGATTTTTTGGTAGCGTGAATTTTTTTGGAAACCTGTTACTTTTGTAGATTGCTTCATACTGAAAACTTCCTTCTTTGCAGGATCTTACGTGACAGGGCTCTTTACAAAGTGTCTTCTGACTTTGTCGATGCGGCGGTTAATGGAGCAATCGGTGTAATCAGCCGATGTATACCACCCATAAATCCAACTGATCCAGAGTGTCTGCACATGTCAGTGTTAATCCTTTGGCCTTTATCGTTGATTCTCTACTGTCAACTCATATGTTTTTTTTTTAGCTCATTGTTGCCATGAAATTTTGTGGGTTGAATGATTCTCTTTTTGCTAAAACATGGATAAACGACTTGGAGCGTTTAGATGTTTAGATGTTTTTTTTGTTTGCATCAGCGACTCAAATTTGAACACTTGTTATTGTTCCACTGTTGTAGGTATGTGCACAACAATATCTTTTTCAGTTTTGCTGTTGATGCCGACATTGAACAGCTATCCAAGAAACGTCCATCAAATAATCTTTTGGTGACTGAGAAAGTGTCCTCATCAGAAAAGCTTCCATGCACAGAAGGAACCTGCGATGGAGAACATAACGCAGAGCTTAACAGCTGTAATGAGGCGCCAATTGTTGAAAATGAGCAGGCAACGTATGCCTCTGCAAACAACGACCTAAAAGGCACAAAGTTGTATCAAGAAGCAGATGTCCCAGGCTTATATAATCTGGCAATGGCCATTATTGATTACAGAGGTCATAGGGTTGTTGCTCAGGTTTGTACTAATACTGGAACTGCCAAGTCCTTTTTCTTGAGCTCATCTGTATCTTGCTTGTGTATATTTTAATAGCTTGCAATTTCTTTCATGTCTGTTCTAGAGTGTTCTACCAGGCATCCTTCAAGGGGATAAATCAGATGCGCTTTTGTATGGTTCAGTCGATAATGGCAAGAAAATATGCTGGAATGAAGATTTTCATGCTAAGGTAAATGGTTATAATCTGTCTTGCTGTTGGATTTTGTAGGCACTAATGTGATAGTTCTACTACTGATCCATCTGTACAATATTATTATATATAATTAATTATATGACTGCGTTGTCCTAGCAGAACTCTTTATTCCTGATTTATTCCTTCTTCAGGTGCTAGAGGCTGCAAAGCTCCTTCATATAAAGGAGCATGCTGTTATTGATGCTTCCGAAAATGTCTTCAAGTTAGCTGCACCAGTAGAGTGCAAGGGGATTGTTGGGAGTGATAACAGGCATTATCTTTTGGACTTGATGAGAGTGACGCCTCGTGATGCCAATTATACGGGTCCAGAGTCACGCTTTTGTGTCCTAAGACCAGAACTGATCACATCATTTTGCCAGGTGCATATTCTTTATTCCTTAGAAACATATTCCTTTGAGTTTTCCTTTGACAATATACTTTCATGATGAAGGTCCAATCTGTGGAAAAATCAAAATGTAAAACCAAGACTGATGAAGGGGCGGATGTTGTTTCTGATCCTTCTGATGTTAGTGTTGATACTTCTAAAACTGGTGATGAATTGATCCATGGAGAGGAAAACGGAGCTTCAACTTCTGAGGTATGTGCTTCACTCTTTGAATGTTTGTCATGTGAAAAAGCAGACAGCCAAAATACGAAGTAGGATTGGCCTCTGTTACAATGATGATATTAAGTACTTCATTTATATGCTAATACACTTGAACTCGGAGGTTCAATCCTCTTTTGTTTTTGCGCTGAGATTTTTTTTCCATCCTTGCTTGCTAATGCTAAATAGAAATGTATGTGAACAGCTGCAACTGAGTAAGAGGAAATTGTAATTACTGATATCTATGAGTTTATTGCAGAAAACTGTTACAGAAAAGCAAAATACCAGTGCCCACAATTCTGTAGCTGGATCTTCTGAAAGTTCCAAATCATGTGATGAAATAGCATTTAACCCCAATGTCTTTACTGACTTCACATTAGGTGGCACACAAGAGGTAGGCTATGTTGCTTATAAGTGATTTGTTTTCAGATCATTTCTTGATATTTATTTAACTAATTGGATGCTCTCTTTTTTTGGGTTAACCAGGAGATAGCTGCTGATGAAGAAAATGTGAAGAAAGTTAGCTCATACCTTGTGGATGTGGTACTTCCAAAATTTATAGAAGATCTTTGCACTCTTGAAGTTTCCCCAATGGATGGTCAGACTTTGACTGAAGCACTCCATGCTCATGGTGTTAATGTTCGTTACATTGGAAGAGTAAGTTCGTCACCTATCATTATCATTCTATTAGATTTGTCCATGGTTAACTTTATTAATAATGACTGTACATGATCAGGTTGCTAATGGGGTGAAACATTTGCCTCATTTGTGGGATCTCTGTTTGAATGAGATTACAATTAGATCCGCCAAGCACATTCTCAAGGTAATTAATTATAAAGATTGTAAAAATCATACCACAATAAACATGGTCGATATATTGTGGTATATGCAGGACATTGTAAGATTTGAGAAATTGATGTTTGTCCATCATTATTTAAAGTTTTTACATGGTTTTGCAGGACATTCTAAGAGAAATAGAGGATCACGATATTGGAGCAGCAGTGTCACATTTCCTTAATTGTTTCTTCGGAAACTATATTGCTGCTGGGGGAAAAGCGAGCACCAACAGCTTGCATGCTAAAAATCAAAAGAAGGTTTGTGTGCACTATCAGAGTTTGTCTATCTATAGTTTTATGTTTGTTCTTCTTGAATTATTCTATTTAAATTATTTAGAGCAGTCTATAAATGTTCATGAAACAAATCATAATTATTGTTTCTGATTTGTACAAGGTACAGTACTAACCCTTGAATTTGGACAGGATCAATCTATCACCAAAAAGGGTCAAGGAAGAGGGAAAGGGAAAGCTTCGGCAAAGAAAAGTCTTTCATCGTATATGATGGTTGACTCCAACATTCTATGGTCTGACATTCAGGAATTTGCCAAAGCCAAGTATGAGGTATGATAATCATGATCAAATTAAACTTATTTTATTGATTGTCTATTACCTGAAACTAATGTGATCTTATTGTCAGTTTGAGTTGCCCGAGCTGTCAAGAACTACAGCTAAGAAAATACCTGTTCTCCGTAACCTTTGCCAAAAGGTAATTATAGTGACACATATCTTGTTCCTTCATAATTTAGCTACTAATGCCAGTTAATCATTGTTATTAGCCGTTATTTTTCTGTTAACAGGTTGGTATTAGTGTTGCTGCTCGCAAATACGACTTTGGTGCGACTTCGCCTTTTGAGGCATCAGATGTATTGGATCTTCGGGCTGTTATTAAGCATTCTGTCCCTGTGTGCTCTGAGGCTAAAAATCTCGTTGAGATGGGGAAGGTTCAACTGGCTGAGGTAGTTCTGCTATTTCACATTAGCTGTTTTAGTTTCCGCCTGTTACATCATGATGGGCCCTTGTCTTAATAAAATGATTAATCTCTTCTTGTAGGGCATGCTTAGTGAATCGTACACGTTTTTTTCAGAGGCGTTTTCAATACTTCAACAGGTGACTGGTCCAATGCACAGGGAAGTCGCAAACTGCTGCAGGTGACTGGTCTAATGCTGTTCCACTGATCAATAGATTTGATTTTTGTTATTATCTAATGATTTCTGATTCAGTTGCCTAAGTTTTTTTTTTTTGTCTTCCTTCGCTTTTCAGGTACCTGGCCATGGTTTTGTACCATGCAGGAGATATGGCTGGTGCCATAATGCAGCAACACAAGGAACTAATCATAAATGAGCGATGCCTTGGTTTGGACCATCCTGATACTGCTCACAGGTATCAACTATTTTCCTTTTATTTTAATACTGTAACTTGATCTGAGTTGGAAACTAATAAACTGTCAGCATCTAACTTGCTTCAAATATTCTGGACGAGACATATTTTACTAGCCTAAAGTGAATGTAGTAACTCGTCCTCAATTCGTCAGAAGTAGTACTCCAGTTGATTGACATTTCAAAGTCAGGACTTGCAGTGCGCTCCTGTTCTTTTCTCGGGTTTGATATATGTCACTTACTTGGGGTATCTGAACTACAGCTATGGCAATATGGCTCTTTTCTACCATGGACTTAATCAGACAGAACTTGCTCTACAGAACATGGGCCGTGCCTTGCTATTACTTGGCCTTTCTTCTGGCCCAGATCATCCAGATGTTGCAGCCACATTCATAAATGTTGCCATGATGTATCAAGATATGGGCAAAATGGACACAGCTCTACGTTATCTTCAAGACGCTTTGAAGAAAAATGAGAGACTTCTTGGTCCTGAACACATTCAAACTGCAGTATGCTACCACGCTCTTGCGATTGCGTGCAACAGTATGGGTTTATTCAAGCTCTCACACCAGGTATTACAACTTCTATAAGGCTTTTGAATCCTCTACTTTGCCTCATCTTTTGAAGCAACTGTTTTGTTTTGGTCAGCATGAGAAGAAAACCTATGATATACTTGTCAAACAATTGGGAGACAATGATTCCAGGACAAAAGACTCTCAAAACTGGATGAAGACGTTTGAGATGCGTGAGCTTCAGGTTTGTGCAACGATAATGACTGAGGAGTACGTCTTTATATATGTATACATTCTCTTTATATTTCTCAAATTTCTGATTGGGTTTTGCATCAGAAAAATGCACAAAAGCAGAAAGGACATGCAGCCAATGCGTCCAACACGCAAAAGGCTATCGATCTCTTGAAGGTATCCCACTTGCAGTTTAGTTTCGGGCGTATTTTTTCTGAAAAATCACCAAATTGTTTATAGATGATGTTATAGAGTTGAAAATAACATTTTTTTGGTATAATTAGGCTCTTCCCCCCCCCCCCCAAATATTAATGAAAATGTTTTGCTGATTGGTATGTAACAGTCACGTCCAGACCTGATAGAGGCGTTCCAAAACGCAGCAGCAGCTACTGAGAGGACTAATGCAATGAATGCGGCTGTCCTCGGGGAGGCTCAACCTCGGGGGAGAGGTTTTGATGAAAGAGCGGCTCGTGCCGCAGCTGAAGTTAGGAAGAAAGCAGCTGCCAAGGGACTATTGGTTCGTCCCCACGGTGGTGTTCCAGTTCAAGCTATGCCACCGCTCTCTCAAGTGATCAATTCAGGAAACGCAGATTCTTCTAAGAAAATTGGGGAAAATGGGGAGGCAAAGGTAGAAGAGAAGAAAGCATCCTCTGAAAACGGGAAAACAGGGAACGTTGGTCCTGCAGGATTAGGTAGTGGTTTAACATCTTTGGATAGGAAGAAGCAAAAAGCCAAAAAGTAAAACTTAGGAGCTTTGAAGGAAATGGTGCTCGATTCTAAGTAGTGGAGTTACTTGCTGATTTCATTGCAGGAGAAGACTTTGTACCATAAGCTTTGGTTTTGTTCCCATTATGTTTCAACGATTTGGGCAAGTCCCCCTTCCAGCTATGTCTGGTTTTTCCTTTTCTTTTTCCCTCACTTTTATGCGGATGTAATTTTATCCCACAAAAACTTTTATTGATTTCTAGTAAAACTAGAATAAGCTTTACATCAACAAACTAGAATAAGTTTCGGAGGTCTATAACGATCAACCATAGTGTTCCTAGTTGTGGATTGGATATGGTTACATCAACAAAGGAACCCTATAAGAAATTTGCTCGTGTAATTTCCGTTTTGAAATTGGATGAACATCACTTGTGTTCGTCTACCTCCAAGATGAGGTCCACATGTGGTCTACAAGGATGACCAAACCTGCGGTTAAACTCACCACGGAGAAGGTTGTTAACCCGCCAAATCCGGGGACGGACCTAAAGCACAAACATTCTGTGCAGGTTTTAAAATGGGCCGAATCAGTGTGGCCCATTATACCATCCTGTTCTGTACATTCTTTTTACTTTAGTTAGCCCAAACTTTGAAGGGCTTATGGATAATGTTGATATCACAACACCTTCTTCTTCCTTCCTTCCCCATCGATACCTTTAATTCTCTCCGACAATGGCTACTTTCCTCACAGCTGTTGTTTCAATCAAACCTACAGTCTTCTCATTCCAGTCCGAATCCTCCACCAATGTATTCTCCCTCAAACCATTTCCTTCTCTCGCCGGAACCATCTCCATCTCCCTTTCACGGAGCTCTAGGATGAGATTCATTCCTCATGCTGTGTTGGAGACGGAAGAAAAAGCCGCTTTGGACCCTAATTTGGAATCCTCGAGGCGTGTCTACATCGGAAACATACCCAGAACGGTGGACGATGAGCAGCTCACCAAAATCGTTGAAGAACACGGCGCCGTCGAAAAAGTTCAGGTTCTCGTTGCTACACTTATTTCTTCCATAGTAATAGTTAGTTAGTTAAGATTTTGATGGGTTTTTTCCATCAGGTGATGTATGATAAGTATTCAGGACGAAGCCGTCGATTTGGATTCGCTACAATGAAATCAGTTGAAGATGCCAATGCTGTGATTGAGAAATTGAATGGCAGTGTGAGTTTGTTTCTAAAACCCTAATTTGCTTCTCTTCATTCACCCTTTTATAAAAAAATGACAAAGCTTTGTTGCTTTGTCAGAGCATTGAAGGGCGTGAGGTAAAGGTTAACATCACAGAGAAACCTATAGGATCATCATCACCTGATTTATCGCTGCTTCAGTCTGAAGATTCCGCATTTGTAGATAGTCCTTACAAAGCGTATGTAGGAAACCTAGCAAAGAGTGTTACAAAAGAGATTCTTGAGAATTTGTTTTCAGAGAAAGGGAAAGTTGTAAGTGCCAAAGTCTCAAGAGTACCCGGAACTTCCAAATCCACCGGCTTTGGATTTGTAACGTTTTCTTCACAAGAAGATGTGGAAGCTGCCATTTTGGCTCTTAACAACTCTGTAAGTGTCTCAATCTTCACTTATAAGATACAGAATCTTTTTTTATTACTCATTTTGAGGGTTTAAACTCTTGCAGTTGCTGGAAGGACAGAAGATTCGGGTGAATAAGGCCTAGTGTAACACGAGCATCATAAGAAGTTGAAAAGAAACGGTTTTGTAATTGCAAACATAGTATTATCATCTTGTATTCATTTCAAGTTGAGAAATGAAAGCCAAACTATCAAAGTTTATAACTTTGATGAGAAAATACACAAACGTGTACTAATGGGGAAACAAAGCCAAAACAAAAATCAAAAGCAGAGGTTTTTTATCCTTAGGCAAATTTGTATTTTTCTCCCAACCAATAGCCTTTTATCTTTTTTTCACGCAATAAAACTTTGTTTTCTAAAATGAGTCAAGGCAGAGATGAAATGAGATAAGATGCTTAGCTTGCAGTGTCCATCTCCTTTCTTCTTCTCCGGCCAAAATCGGAGCACCAATTTCTGTTCAACGTCTCCGTCTCCGTCTCGTGCAGCCGCCGACTTCGCTGCTTCTCCTTCGACGCTAATCTCTCGCCGCCTTATCCTTCTCCGTCACGCTCACAGTTCCTGGGACCATCTTTCCCTCAAAGGTACTCTTCTCTCTTTCTCTTCTTATTCTCTCCTGAAAACCCCAAATCAAATCTTCCTTAATCTCTGTCTCTCAACGGATAGACCATGATCGTCCTCTAACTAAAGCCGGACAAGCCGATGCTGCCAAAGTTGCTCAAATCCTCTCCACACTTGGTTGGCTTCCCCAACTCATTCTCTCAAGGTCTTCATTCCAAAAATCTTAATAATATCAGTTTTGTTGAGATTCGTGAGTTTTAAAAAATCATTCCTTTCACAGCGACGCGACTCGCACTAGGGAGACACTCAAGTCAATGCAGGCGCAAGTGGATGGGTTTATGGAGGCAAATGTACATTTCGTCCCCAGCTTTTACTCCATTGCTGCTATGGATGGCCAAACCGCCGATCATCTTCAACAGATTGTCTCCAAATATTCAACCCCTGACATCACCACTGTCATGTTAGTTACTTTTGTTCATCTTCATCTTCCTTGTGCTGTGTTATCATTTCTTCTCCCTATTCAGGTGTATGGGGCATAATAAGGGTTGGGAAGAAGCAGCCTCCATGCTCTCTGGAGCTTCCGTTAAGCTGAAAACTTGCAATGCTGCTTTGCTTCAGGCTTTTGGCAACTCCTGGGAACAAGTTTGTAGATTTCTTTTCTCATTATTAAACTTTGTTACATTCCGAGCTCGCTTTTCTTTGATTTGGAACTAATTCTTTCTCTTGGGATCACAGGCTTTTGCACTGGCTGGACCTGGTGGATGGAAACTTGAAGGTGTAGTGGCTCCAGATAGTAGCATCTGTGTGTAAGAGACTGAAGCTATCAAAAGCTTCCCTTTTTCTCTACGGTTGCAAATTCTGCTTACAACTTCCTTACAATATATACAAAAAGTTGTAAAGTTCCATCCTTGTGTGCATTTCTCACATGCCAAATAGCTAAGCTCAGTTTCTAGCTTCTTTTTATTGAATGTGTTGCCTTATGTAAGATCACAGCATCAGGGATATGTTTGAATAAAGTGGGGATTTTGCAATTCACTTAATGACTTTTTCCATTGTTGAGACATTTTGTTCATGTTATCTTCAATCCTCAGAGATTCCATGGGTTATTGCGTCTTGGAGGGTCAATCTTTTTTAAGGCTTTCCATACAACACTATTGCATTTGAACCCTGACCCGAAACCAATCTGCCAAACCTTATCCCCTCTTTTGATCTTCGCATTGTGTTCCAAGTAAGCCAGCTCGTACCATATGCTGCTGCTCGATGTGTTCCCAAATCTTTCCAGTGTCCGCCTTGATGCCTCCATATTCTCTTCCGTCAACTTGAGATCCTTCTGAATCTCATCAAGCACTTTCTTACTCGATGCCAATACGCACATATGTTCAAAAGAAGGCTCAAGACGACCAAGCGTTGTAATGTTTGCTTTGAGTGCACGGCGACCAACTTCCATTACATCTCTAGATACATAGAGTCCTTGTTTCCCTTCTCTGTCTTCCCTCAACTCCATGCTTTTGTAACTTGTGTCATCCATGCCTCTATGGGTTCTTACTAGCTGTTTCATTTCACCACTTATAGTATCATGCATCAGTCAAAACAGAGATCAGAGCAAGAGCAAAACAGACTGTTTCTTTGTTATTGTCACCTGCATAAGTTGGTATTTGGATCGCCATCTATCGATACGCCGACTGGAGAGCATAATTGCAGCTGCTCCCATCCGAAAGGAACAATTTGGTGGGAGCAACGTGACGTCATTGCCTGAGTACCAAGTGAAGCTCACTATCTCAGTGCTCACCACCAAAGCGTATGAGCCTTGATGAGCGTTCAAAAGATCTTTGGCTAAATCAATGGCTATGATTCCGGCGCCACATCCCATACCACCAAGATTGTAGCTCTCTGTGTTATGCCTCAGCTTGTAATGGTTAATCACCATTGCTGATAGAGAAGGCGTGGTATTGAGGACTCCGCAGTTTAGCACCAGGATCTTGATATGCTTCACACTGATTTTGGTCGCTGCAAGAAGTTCATCGATTGCTCCAAAGATCACCATTGCTGCTTCTTCACGGCCATCACGAAGATGGACCTTGTGACCAGGCTTGAACACCACTCTTGGCATGTAGCTCTCCTCTCCTATGCCTGATTGATCCAGCACTTTTCTTTGAAGCTCGATGGAAGTCTCGTTGAAGTTACCAGACTTCACTGCCAACTCGATGAAGCCGCTTTTCGTGATCTGTACAATTTACATCCACAAACACAACAGTGAGAAGAAGGAGAAGGAAAGAGAAGAAAGCTGGAGAGGGAAGAGACATGACCTTGAAATGATCGGGTGGGCGGTAACATGAGAAATCGAGAAGGAAAACAGAGGAAGGAGTAAGAAAATGGTAAAGGAGGAGGAGGAAGAAGATGGAGAAAGGATAAGCCAAGATTGGGAGAAACCGAGAAACAAAGATGAAGAGAAGGAGAAGAGGAGGAAGAAAGAAGCAAAAGGTATGGGAAAGAGAGACAAGGTAAATGTATCCAAGCTTCACGTATCTCAAATTCACAGATCCGAGGAAATCAGGAAGGCCTTTGCGTGACTTTGACTCAACTCCACCATTCATCATCTTTGTTGCCTCTTTTTCCATTTTGCTAAGCATCAAAAGCTTGTGGTCTCTGTTTAAATAATCAAATCAAATGAGTCACTGAAACAGAAAGAGAGCTTCTTTGGTGCATGTCACCGTTGAAGTGGCGGGTTTTGCTGCATCATTCAGTTTGTGTGGTTCAAATACTTACCTGTTTCTAACCAAAGTAACCTCCATTTCTCCATGCAAATTTGAAATTTCGTGATCTTTAGATCCGCTGTGTATTGAAATGTTCAAGAGGATTATCCTCATAATTTCACTGTTTCCTGTCTGATTATAACTACATTTAAACATATGATTCAACACATTACATTTAACCATAACATTCAACACAAAAATTGTACAGCACATTTCAAACCATATCTCATCTTAACCTTACCAACTCACTAATGAAAACTACTAAAACTCAACCAATACATGTATTATTACTCGGACCAAAACTTCACAAAGGCTGATAAAAAAGATTTCAGAACTGCCAAAAGGGGATTTGTTTCCTGTCCTGCCGCATTAGATTGCCCTTTCCATGATTCGCTGCACAGAAAAAAGGAAAGAAAGAAAATTCATGTGAAACCTCTGGAGAGCCAAACAATCCCACGGCACAAGTAAGACTCGGGAGTTTGTTTACTCACAGTTTAATTCTGTTTAACGTTGCAATGTTTCCTTTCTGAGAACTGGAACTATCCGACGCATCAAGTTTCCCTTTTTCCATGATTGCCTTCTCTACACTTGCAACTTCAGTCCTGGCATGGCCACTTGTAGTGTCCACTTTTGCTATGTGGTTCTTACAACTTCCAGACTGTTACACAATTTAAAAGGTTGCAAGGTTTTCATCGTCAAACACAGTTTATAGGAGTA
This sequence comes from Eutrema japonicum, assembly GCA_030161315.1. Classification (NCBI taxonomy): domain Eukaryota; kingdom Viridiplantae; phylum Streptophyta; class Magnoliopsida; order Brassicales; family Brassicaceae; genus Eutrema; species Eutrema japonicum. The sequence continues at coordinate 49,357,509 of BSQW01000013.1, forward strand.
ACCAACAAACAGCTTTGCATATATATGCAGTTTCACCCTAATGCTCACAGTCTGAGTATTGACATCCAAAACAGCTAAAAAGATTCAAGAGGTTGACTATTCTATCATCAATGTTCTTCTGCCAGTCATGAAATACTTTAGCCTAAACTCAAACAGGAAGAATAAGGAGATTTTCACAAAGAAGTCATGCAACTAACATAACTAAATCTGGACAACCTGCTGAACACAAACAATTTTCTTGCATGGACATCATGAAGACTATTTAGGTCCAGTATTCACATAGAATGTGAAAACAAACATATACTTGGCAAAGCTTACCTCAGTGCCAGATGTAGGCATTTTCTGTTCAGTTGTCAAAGTTCCTTTACTAAATTCCTTAGTCTCATGGATGTCAGCATTCGCAACCACCGTCCCTTTAGTATCAGCACATTCAACATCTATTGAAGCAGGATTTACAATTTTCTCTTCAACTTTCTTTTCCATAGGGACAGAGATAGGATTTGGCATTTGACCAACAATGACTTTTGTCCCCTGTTCTTCAGGTACAGCAGAAGTGGATGAAGAAATCTCTCCCAGATCAACAGAAGTCATGTTGCTGCAATCAGTTTCCACCTTTGCCACAGCTCCATTCCCACCCTCACAAACTTTAACCAACTCGCTAGGCTGTACATCCGATGACTCCATTGTTGAAGTCACAGATCTTAATGGAAACGTCTCAACAGCTGGCAAATCAATTGTGCCTAATGTATTCTTCGTCACGTTAACCATTTCCGTCATCGCTTCTGCAGCATCATTCACTCTTTCGTCATTGTTAACAGGTTTTGTGCCTTCTGATTCAATGAAAGGTATGTCCTCAAATCCTCTATGTTTGCTATCCACATGGAGTTCTTTATCCTGAGGTTTGGAGGCAAAACTATCACTTATTGTCTGCACTCTATCATGCAGCCCTGCATCATCCTTGGTATCATACTCTTCACCGCAAGATGCTGCAAACTGAGTCCCGGATATGTCAGTAGAGCCCACCGACTCGAGCCCTATGTCTTGTATGGAATGTTGATTTCCGTTCACTTCCATGCAGTTCAATAAATCAGATCCTCTGTCTTCCTCGCTAGCCTGGCTACCGTTAATGTTTTCACCGTTTGCAGGTGACTTAGTCTCCCCAGCCTGGAAAGAAAAATGATGACTTTGATCTGATGCAGAATAAAATCCGTGTGGGGACAAAGATAAAGGGGGCACAGGATCCATCAGGACTGAAGTTGACAGACTTTGATCTTGCAAATTTCCCTCAAGAATCAAGTCAGTAGTACCAAGGACTCTATTTTCTTGGATTATCTCTCTGACAATCTCCCTTATGGTGTAGAAAGATCCACCCACCTCCTTGTGTGTGAGGCTAAGTGAGGGAAAACTCCCATTGTTTAGGTGTTGATGCCTGAAAATAATCACCAATTACAAAAACTCGAGAATCTGTGGCTAAGGAAAAAGGATTTAGGAGCATACTTCTTAATGAAAGACTCCACAAGTGCCTTTCTCTCCTCTTTGGGAATCCGATTACGCGTCCTCTTGCCTAGAGAATCGTGGGGCTTAGCTAGAGCAAATATTTGCCCAGCGCAAGTAGTAGTCTTTAGAGAGTGCATGTTCTCTCTCTCTCTTTGTTCTATATATGTGCTGTTGCACAAGAGTTGAAATTGAGTCAGGGACCAGACTAACAAAAGCATTACAGCAAATCATTAAATAGATGCGTTTAGTTCATCATTGTCAAACAAAAATTGTTAATTGAGCATACGGCACATCGAAGAGTCTCAATACAGAGAGATTACAAACACACGAACCAAAATTCTAACATATTAAAGAGAGAGAGGACAATTGAAAAGCAAAAACTCCATTGATAGAGAAGAAGAGAGGTGCTTAGAGTTTACCTGCGACCGCGAGAGAAAGAGATTAGTAAAACTCACGAGTCATCTTTGCAAATGGACTAAAACCCTACGCACTACACAAACACAGAACACAGTTGTGAGTGTTGGGAGGCGCAAGCGGGAATTTGGGTAATTGCTTCAACTCTCGGGGCAAACTCGTAAACTTCTTTTTTTTCCTAACTCTTGGGATAATTTGGGTAATTATTTCAACTTTCGGACTACAGTTACTAGTAAGTGGAATAATTACAAAAAAGTTACTTTTTCACTTACCAATTACAAGATAAGACACATTTGATTCTTAAGTTACTTTTTTTACTTGAATTGATCATTATATCCTATCTAACTCATATTTCTCTCTCTATTTTATTCTCGCCTTAAACCAATAAACCACCTAATTTATTTTCTATTTTTTTTATCTTATATCTCTCACATCTCGCCTTAAACCAATAAACTATTTCTCTCACATCTCTCTCTTTTACCTCACCTAATTTATTTTCTATTTTCTTATAATGTGAAAAACATAAAACAATTTATTTGGTAACAATGAATGATAATTTTTTTATTCTACATTTTAAGATCTATTTTGCTATAGTTTTGATTCGAAAAAAAAAACAAAAAATCAAAACATATGAAATCGAGATCGACGTGGACATGAAAACGTGGACAATTGTGTGTAGACAGATAGGAATCTCGTATTGTTAGTGTGGATAGTCATGTGTGGATAATACTTTACTGATGGTCATGTGTGGATAGTCATGTGTGGATGGTCATGTGTAGATGTAGTTCTTGATATTTACAAGTAGATTTCTTGTTTCACATCAAAACTATAGCAAAATGGATCTTAAAATGTTAGAAAATAGAATTATCATATATTGTTTCCAGAAAATTGTTTTATGTCTTTCACATTATAAAAAAATAGAAAACAAATCAAGTGGGGAAATAATTATTTTACTCTAATTTTTGATTATCTAGTGTGGATGGTCATGTGTGGATAATACTTTACTGATGGTCATGCGTGGATGGTCATGTGTGGATTGTCATGTGTAGTTGTAGTTCTTGATATTTACAAGTAGATTTCTTGTTTCACATCAAAACTATAGCAAAATGGATCTTAAAATGTAGGAAAAATAGAATTATCATATATTGTTTCCAGAAAATTGTTTTATGTCTTTCACATTATAAAAATTTTGGAAAACAAATCAAGTGTGTTGATTCGTAAATCACACAAGGAGAAAAACAGGGAACTTAGATCGGAAACTCGTTTTATTGATTGAATTCGGCATTACAACAGAGTTTCGATGAAAAAAAAACTAAGGAGACTAAAGAACTTGAGATCGGTGCTTGATGAAGCTCTCTCTCTGTTTTTCTGTCTCTCAAATGATTCTGGATGAGTTTTTTCGAGCTTACCTCCTCCTTATTTATAGGTTTTTAGAGTCGGTTGTTTGAGGAAATATTTCCATTTTCCTTGATCATCTGGGAAATATCCCGGATCTCCCCCAAAAAATAAGGAAATTTTCCGTCTATCTCGGAAGTCGGCTTATCTCATCGTACCGGGCTGGGCCGTTGTTGGGCCGTGAAGTTCGGTAACGAAAGTGAGCGGGCTTGTCTTCTGGGCTTTTAGAGTTTGGCCCGTCAAACCAAAATCTGTCTTCCTCTTATCCGAACCATCGTAAACCGATACAGATCTCGATTCGAACCGAGTTAAACCGGGGGTGCTAAATCCCCCTCTAACAATTGGTCCCCCCCCCCTTTAGTTCGGTGAAAGGAGTCTTTCGGAGTTCGGCGAGATCCCTAGGAGTATTCTTTAGCTCGACGATTTGAGTTCGGTAAATTTCTCGGAAGAATTTGTCGAGTTCGGAACTTTCGAGTTCGCATATTTTCTACCGAGAATTTCCTGAGTTCGGAACTTTCGAGTTCGCATATTTTCTACCGAGAAATTCCTGAGTTCGAAACTTTCGAGTTCGCGCATTTTTCTCGGGAAATTTTGAGTTCGGTGGGTTTTTCTCGAAAAAAGAGGTGTCGATTTGTTTTCTTTAGTCGTGGAATTCGAGGAGCCGCGTGTCGATTTGTCTTCTTTAGTTGCAGAATTCGACGAGTCATCATCATTGCTTTTTCCCTTATAAATAGCAGCCGATCCTTCTTTCATTTTTCACTTCCGCTCATTTCTTATAAAAGGTATTTGGCTTTCTCTCTCTAGCGCTCTTCCTTCTCTCTATATTTTATTTATTTTCCGTTCTCCTATCATCTCCTCCGCCGTGATTTCTCCGGTTTGCTTGAAAATCTTCGAGTTCTTCATTCTGTTCTTCACCAATTTACTCCTTTCGATCGATATGGATTCAAGGACTTCCTCTTCTTCTGTTAACGACCGAACTCCACCACCGAAGTTCCCCGATCTCGAATTGTTTATCGATAGCTCCAATTCTAGTTCGGATGGTCTGAGTGATGTTCGGGAGCTGATTAGGCGTAATTCTCAACGCGCTGCTGCCAGGCCGAGCAACCCAAGGGTTGTGATCGAAGTCCCTCATCTTGTCGATGAGGAGGAGCATAAAGAAGGGGTCGCCGAATCGAACGACCAATTCTGGGCGGATCGAGAATTTGTAGCTCGGCTCGCGGAGGGCGATGACGTAGCTCGTCCAGACGATCGTGCTGTTTCATCAGCAGTTCGTCAAACTGATGGAGATGATGTTCCCTTGTCGGCTACTAGACGAGTAGTAGAAAGACCTGCGAACATCGGGCCGTCTCGTTCTAAGATAGAGACGGTTCAGGATACTATGGAAAGATGCAATGCTTCGAACGATCTTCTTTTCAAGATCCCGAAGGCTGCCGATCATCCGTGGGACGCACCTGAAGGCTATATATGCGTCTATGAGGAGTATTTCAGGAGCTGCGGTCTCCAGTTTCCTCTCCCGGAGCTCCTCTATAAGTAATGCATGAGGCGACATGTCGCGATCTCTCAGCTTATGCCGGCCACGGTAATAAATATTCTGGGTCTCCTTACTCTCGGGGAGGAGTGCGGCATCCCCATTACCGCCAAGATTTTCGAGAGGCTGTTTCAGGTGAATTTGTCGGCTTACGTGAAGCCGTAGTATGATCTTGTTATCGAGAATAAGCCGAGCAAGGTCAACAATTGGAATGCCCGGTACTTCTATCTGAAGATTGACGAATCTTCCGTTGAGCGTCCGGACGGGAGTTACCGAACTCAGTGGAGGACTCCTATCGGTAGACATTGGTTTCTCGATCTCTATCTTTTGCTTTGTTTTGCCTAAGTTATATTTTTCTTTTTTGTTTTCAGATCGTCACGTACCGAGCTTCCTTATAACCACACCAGGATTTACTTTTGCTCACGCAAAGCAGTTAAGTGCGGTTGGGAAAGCTCGGTGGCTTGAAGCTTATCAAGACAAACTTGACATAAAAGCCAAAAGAGATCTTAAAGGTTTATGTCGGTAAATTCTCCTTCGTAGTCCGGTAATTGCTTTTCTGGTGACGATATAGTCTGAGAATTTTTTTTTGTTTTACATAGCAAATCCTTCTCGCCGATGGATGACATCCCGGAATTTGTCCGCTGAGATGGATGGTGAAAAAGAGAATGTTGAAGTCCCGTCCGCTGCGCGGGATGAACAAGGCTTGATTCTGCCCGACGAAGGGCGCTGCAGTCCGGCGTGCAGGCCGTGGAGCTTCGCAAGGCGTTGCTCGTCGAACATGAGAGGACAAGGGCCACTGACTTTGCGGTTACTGAGTTAACAAGAGAGATCACCGAACTAAAAGCTTCCAGGGCCGAGCTTACTAAGGAGAGAGATGCTCTTGCCCACACTCTGGTTCGGGAGACGTCACGTCTGAGGGCTGGCCGGACCCAGCAGATATTGAAGAGGAAGGAGACTACCGAAAAATGTCAGGTTCGGCTCCAAAAGGTCAAGGATCATTTGGAGGCCCTGGATTGGGTTAAAATACCATTAGTTGCTATTAATCAGGCTCAAGGGGTTCTCGGCTTATGTGATAGCCTCCAGGCGAAGCACGGTATCGTCGTCCCGCCGTCCTGTATCGAGAAGGTTAAGAGGCTTAAGGCCGTTAAGTTAGCCGAGTATGAGGCGTTCGACCTTTGAGAGCTGGCGGAAGAGGATCTGGTCGTATCGCCTTACACCGACCTGATTCACCCGGATATCTCACTTCCAATGGGCACCGAGGTACCGGCGGGTATTGATATGTTCGGCTCTAATCAAGCTGCGATGTCCGGTGACCGAGCTGACGCCATGCGGAATCGGAATGTCTAATCTATTTGCATTGTCATTTCTATTTGTTTTTGGCCGACGAGGCTTATAACTCGACCCTTTGGACCGGAGGGTTTTTAAAGTCCGGTATCCACTCGTTTTTATCTCTTTTCTGATTTGTAAAAGTACGATTTTTCCTTAATCATTTCGCGAAATTTTTTTATCGAATCTCGGTTTGTTTGAAGTCGTAAATCTATACGAACTTCTCAAGTCTATCGTACACAAAATGGTGCCGTAAAGGGTACGGTCTTAGCCGGGGTGAAGAGGACGGACTTGTATCTGCGATTTATTCGAAATCGGCGATCTATTTTGATAGATCGGCTTATGTTTTGCGATTGTTGAGGAATCGGCTTGGGATTTCGCGATTGTTGAGAAATCGGCTTAGAATTTTTGCGATTGTTGAGAAATCGGCTTATATTTTTACGAGAAATGGCGTTCTATTTTACCTTTGGGGCTTGGCGAAAGAGTACGTGAACATTTCATCTTAAGATACTTGAAGGTCTTCTCAGATCGAATCCAAGTATGCGGGACTTGCTCGGCTTATTTCGCTTGGATGGTCTGAGAATGGGTTAAATGCGAGATTGGTCTCGGTTTTATACATGGAAGGTGTTTTATCCATAGCACCATGAGGATGCGTGCGAGCAATAGCTCGGCTTAGTTTGATTTTTTCGATCGTATGGCCAGGACGTCGATGTGGGGACCGTGATGGTTGGTAACGAACTTTTTACAGTTCGGCTTTTAATGAATGCGAATTTTTAGAATTCTGCGAACTGTTTGAAGTTCGGCTTTTTGATGAATGAGAATTTTTAGAATTCGGCGAACTGTTTGAAATTTGGCTTTTTACGAATACGAATTTTTAGAATTCTGCGAACTGTTTGATGTTCGGCTTTTTTATGAACACGAATTTTTAGAATTCGGCGAACTATTTAAAGTTCGGTTTTTTTATGAATACGAATTTTTTGAATTCGGCGAACTGTTTAAAGTTTGGCTTTTTATGAACAAGAATTTTTAGAATTCGGCAAACTGTTTAAAATTCATCTTTCTTATGAATACGAATTTTTAGAATTCGGCGATCTGTTTAAAGTTCGGCTTTTTTCCTTGTATGAAATTTTATTAAAGTAACAGCTGAACCCAAGGAGGGCTGCCTACGTACCCTCAAAAGAGGGATCAAGCAATTCGTAGTTCGTATTACATCATGGGAGCTTCTAGTAGTAGTAGCGTTTGAGATTCATCGAGTTCCATGATCGCAGGATCGGTGTTCCGTCCAACTTCATGAGTTCGTACACTCCTGGCTTGACGACCCTCATGATCTGATACGGTCCTTCCCAGTTAGTGCTGAGTTTTCCTGCGTTCTTTTCTTCGGTGCCTTCGAAGACTTTTCGTAAGATGAGGTCGCCATCTTCAAATTGGCGTCCGCGAACCTTTTTGTTGTAGTAGCGTGCTGCCAAATTTTGATAATTTTGGATGCGAAGCAAAGCCTGATCGCGTTGCTCTTCGAGTGCGTCGAGATTGTCGAGCATGATTTCGTAGTTTAGACTAGGATTTTCCACAAGCATTTTCCTGCGTATTGTTGGAATGTTTAATTCGGCTGGACAGAGAGCTTCAACGCCGTAAGCCAGATAAAAAAGGGATTGTCCGGATGATTGCCTTGGAGTGGTGCGATAAGACCATAAGACTCCATCGAGCTCGTCGGCCCATCTCCCTTTCTTTACGTCCAAACGCTTTTTGAGTCCGTCAATGATGTTTTTATTTGTTGATTCGGCCTGGCCATTGCTTTTAGGGTACCTTGGTGTGGAGAATCTAAGTCGGATTTTCCACTTGGCGCAGAAATCGCCGAACAATGTTGAGATAAATTGCGGCCCGTTGTCGGTGATGATTTCGTACGGGACTCCGTGCCGGCATATTATGTTTTTCCAGATGAATTTTTTGACATCGAGGGCGTGGAATTCGGGGTATGACTCGGCTTCGACCCACTTTGTGAAGTAGTCTGTCATGACGAGGATGAATTTTTTCTGTGTGGTGGAACGTCGTAGAGGACCGATGATGTCCATTCCCCAACGCATGAACGGATACGGGGCTGTTGATGTAGTTAGCAGCTCGGTTGGGAGATGTATCATAGAGCCGTGCCTTTGACATTTTTCGCACTTGTCTACGAATTTATTGCAGTCTGCTTGCATAGTTGGCCAGTAATAGCTTGCCTTTTTTATCTTCAGGTCCAAGGAACGTCCTCCGACGTGGTTTCCGCCATCGCTTTCGTGTATCATTTTTATGACCACGTGAATATCGTTGCCGGACACGCATTTGTGAAGGATGCCCGCAGTGCTCCAGCAGAATAGTCCGTCACGGATAAGTATGTATCGAGCTGCTCGTATTTTGAGTCGTCGGGCTGCCCATCTGTCGGTTGGGACTATCCCGTCGATGATATACATTTAGATTTCTTGTGTCCAGTCGGTGGGCGGAAGTTCGCTTAAGGGTTCGATAATTACTGGCGTATTAAGCCCCTCTGATGATTCCTCGGTTTCGTCGTCAGAGTGGTTTTGCCTTGGTTCGTCGATGTGTTCGGCTCCTTTGTTTTTTTCGAGTTCGGCATTGTGTTTTTCGTTTGTTATCCGCGTTTATCTTCGTAGGACGGGCTCGGCTGCGGGGTAATCTTCGTAGTTATGTCTGCGAGTGGTGATATTGCACTCTTCTATTTTTTCGATGCTCGGCTCAAGTATACTTTCGACTGGTATTGTCCTTTTGAGATGAGGATCTGAACTTGATGCTAACGCGGCTAGTGCGTCGGCCGGAGCGTTTTCCCCCCTTGGAATTTTGGTGAGATCGAAGTATTCGAATTATGTGGCGAGTTTTTTTACGAGTTTGCGGTACGTGTTCATTCGATCATTTTTTGCATCATATTGTCCGCTAAATTGGCTAGCGACGAGCTTCGAGTCGTAATAGGCCTGTATGCGCGTTACGCCGATGGCCTTGGCTAAGCGGAGTCTGGCGAGTAATGCTTCGTACTCTGCTTCGTTATTTGATGAGTTGAATGCCAGACGAAATGATTGTTCTAAGATTTCTCCGGTTGGAGACTTAAGTCGTATGCCTATTCCCGACCCACGATGGGATGATGATCCATCTACGTGGAGGATCCATTGTTCGGTAGTTGTTGTGTCAGTATCGACGAACTCTTGCGGTAGCTAGATAAGAAAGTCGGCGAGAACTTGCGACTTGAGGCTTGTGCGACTCTTATAATTGATATCGTATTCGCTGAGCTCGATTGCCCAATTGGCGAGTCGACCGGATTGGCTTGGACTGTGTAGGATTGTTCGGAGCGGCAGATCGGTTATGACGGCGATAAAGTGTGATTGAAAGTATGGTCGAAGTTTCCGAGCAGCAGTGACGACGGCGAAAGCAAGCTTTTCGAGTGTTGGATATCGGCTTACGGTGCCATCAAGTGATTTGCTTATGTAGAAGATCGGCTTTTGCTCGCCTCTGTCTTCCCGAATGAGGACTCCACTGACCGCCGAGGTTGAAATTGCGATGTAAATATAGAGAGTTTCGCCATCCTCGGGTTTGGCTAAGATCGGTGGAGTGGACAGGTACTCCTTGAGTTGTTTGAATGATTCTTCACATTGGTCGTCCCATTCTAGATGCTTGTTTCCGCGTAGCAGTTGGTAGAAAGAGAGACACTTTTCGGTAGACCGTGAAATGAATCTGTTGAGTGCGGCTATACGGCCTGTCAATCGTTGGACTTCTCTTTTTGTTGTCAGAGATGGGAGGTCGAGGATTGCGGAGATTTGCTTAGGATTAGCCTCGATTCCTCTTTGAGTGACGATATATCCGAGGAACTCTCCTGATGTAACTCCAAACGTTCACTTAGTTGGATTGAGCTTCATGCCATACTCGTTCAATATGTCAAAACATGTGTTGAGATACCTGATATGGTCCTTAGCGATGAGCGATTTTACGAGCATATCATAGATATAGACTTCCATGGTTTTACCGAGCTGGCTAGCGAACATGCGGTTGATAAGTCTTTGGTATGTTGCTCCGGCGTTCTTCAGGCCGAAGGGCATGACTTTGTAGCAGTAGATGCCGCGGTCGGTGATGAAACATGTTTTCTCGTGATCGCCATGGGTGCATGAGTATCTGGTTATAGCCTGAAAATGCATCCATGAAGGAGAGAAGTTCGTTCCCGGTTGTAGCTTCGACGAGTCTATCGATATGCGGGAGTGGGAAACTATCTTTTGGGCAGGCCTTGTTGAGATCGGTAAAGTCAACGCATATTCTCCACTTTCCGTTTTTCTTTTTGACAACAATTGGGTTTGCCAGCCAGTACGGATATCGAACTTCCGTAATTTATCCCGCTCCAAGTAACCTTTCGACCTCGTCATTGACAGCATGGGCCTTCTCGGGTCCGAGCTTGCGTCGCTCCTTCTTAATTGGTTTGAAGGTGGAATCGATGTTGAGCTCGTGACTTATGATTTTTGGGTCGATCTCGGGCATGTCGTTGATTGACCAGGCGAAGGTTGATACGTTCCTTTTGAGGAAACAGATTAGATCGTACTTGATCTCTTCATCGAGTTCGGCTCTGATTCCGACACATCTGTCGGGATTGAGCTCGTCGATGTTGACGTGAGTAATTGTTTCTCGTCTCGTCAGATCGGGATCGTTAATAGTTTTTTTGTGTCGATTATGCATGTTCGGGGTGTTGTTCTTAATTTACATTCGTTGATGTAGCAAGTTCGAGACATCACTTGATCGCCTCTCAGAGTGTAGACTCCGGTTGGTGTCGGGAATTTTAAGCATTGATGATAGGTTGAGACGACGACTTTCATCGTATATATTCATGGTGTTCCGAGTATGACGTTGTAGATGGCGGATTTATCCAGGACTAACAATTTGACCATTTGCACGATTCCTCCAACATAAACAGAGATTTTTACCGTTCCCGCGGCATGGTCTGTTCGCTTGAAAATCCAGTTAGCGGTTCGATATTTGGCTTGATCTGGGCGTCTGGGAAGTCCATATTTCTAAGTGTTTCTCTGAATATCACGTTGACCGAGCTTCCGGTGTCAACGAGGACTCGTCCGACGGCGACGTCTCCGATAAGTATTTTGACGACTAGGGGGTCGTTATGCGGCATGTGTAGTCCTTCTGTGTCGGCTTCAGAGAAGGTGATCGGCACCCCACTTGTTGTAGCTCGGTTTTCTTGTTGTGTGGCCAATGCTTCCCTGCTGTACTCTTTAATTGCCCGGACGGAATAGTTGCAAGATTCCAGTGCTCCCATGATCATGTTAACGCGTTTCCGGACTTGGGGGGTATGTTGGTTTTCCGTTTGTTCCTCCCGATCATGTTTCTGGTGATTCTGGATGAGTTTCTTCGAGCTTACCTCCTCCTTATTTATAGGTTTTTAGAGTCAGTTGTTTGAGGGAATATTTCCATTTTCCTTGATCATCTGGAAAATATCCCGTATCTCCCCCGAAAAATAAGGAAATTTTCCGTCTATCTCGGAAGTCGGCTTATCTCATCGTACCGGGCTGAGCCGTTGTTGGGCCGTGAAGTTCGGTAACGAAAGTGAGCGGGCTTGTCTTCTGGGCTTTTAGAGTTTGGCCCGTCAAACCAAAATCTGTCTTCCTCTTATCCGAACCATCGTAAACCGATACCGATCTCGGTTCGAACCGAGTTAAACCGGGGGTGCTAAATTCCCCTCTAACAAAGTGGGGTAATAATTATTTTACTCAAATTTTTGATTTTCTAGTGTGGATGGTCATGTGTGGATAATACTTTACTGATGGTCATGTGTGGATGATCATGTGTAGATGGTTATGTGTAGATGTAGTTCTTGATATTTACAAAAAGATTTCTTGTTTCACATCAAAACTATAGCAAAATGGATCTTAAAATATTGGAAAAATAGAATTATATATATTGTTTCCAGAAAATTGTTTTATGTTTTTCACATTATAAAAAAAATAGAAAACAAATCAAGTGGAGCAAAAGAGAGAGATGTGAGAGAGATGGTTTATTGGTTTAAGGTGAGATGTAAAAGAGAGATGTGAGAGAGATGTGCGTTACAGTGTAATTAGTAACTCAAGGACTTTGTTGGGTTTTCACATAGGCAAACAGTGCAAAAAGTGCACCAAAAGTCATAAGTGACTTTTATGTAATAAAAAGTGAAAAATGTGCATTTAACTGTAAATGACCCTTCTTGTAAACCGATTGTCCTTGAGGCCATGAATGTTCGACTGGTTTTTGGGTTTTAGTTTTTGATTTTGATTTTGGTTTTTTAGTTTTGGCTGTAGATTTTGGTTTCTTTAAAAACTTGAATGGTAATTTGTTTAGTTTTTGGTTTTTAGCTGTATTAGCTTTTATTAAAAAACTTTGACTTATGAAATACATAACAAAAAAGCTCATAAAATATTTATAAAAAATATGCACATTATTATAATTTTATAAGAAATAAAATCTCATTAAAATATGTAATTATGTACTTGCTGTTTTTGAGATTTTTAATTTGTATATTAAATAACATATTTTAAAGAAAATTAACTTTTTTTAATTTCCGTGCTTTTAGCTAAAACAATTTATCTTATAAAACAGATGGAATATTATACTTGAGTTTAGTACAACTAATTTCATGTTTCTCTTTTTATTTTATTTTTGCTATAAACGTAACTTTATGTATTACCAACATAAAACATTTTATTTTTACTAGTAAGTGTGGTATATTCACAGAGTCCAAAGGATGCTCTCAACTCTCAAACCTCTGCCTCAGAACAAGTCTCCAAGAACTGGATTAGTTTCAAGCGTTCGTCCTCCAACAGCTCAGGGTCTTCGCTTGTTAGTCTCTCCCGGGTTGCACCATCCACACTCGTTGGATCATCCACTACCTGTTTCATTAAAACAACAACATTAAAGCATCTGACTCATTCATCAAAACTTGTACAACTCTATGTTAAGAGAAAGAGACATTTTACTTTTGCGTAATTATTGGTATGGCCGTCTTTGTTAGGTCCTGTAACCGGCTCGAGCTCATTGTGTGTCCATTCACCATCTATGATGTATTTATATTCAAACTGTCCTTCCTGCGTTTCAGAATTGTAGTTGTTGTCGGAAAACGAAAACAAAAGCAGACATTAAGCTTTCTAGTTCATCAAGAAGACTTACAGGCAATTCTCTCTTTAGGCTCCAGAATCCTGTTTCCTTGTCCAGTGTTAGAGGTATCCTCTATAGAAAGGAAAAATTGTGAAATAAAAAAACAGAACCAAAAAAATTGCATTATATGCATACTCCCAAATAGTTTTGCACAACCATAAGACAATATTTTCTGTGCGACATTCATCTCTTCCAATTCTCAACAAAGAGGCCTTTCTTTTGCATTGAAATGAGAATTGTGCATCCTAGCGTTAACGCATATATGACACACCATACTTTCATTAGCAAGACATCAAAGTATATTCGTTTTGATTTATAATTAAGACATTCACCTGTCCCCATCCAATGTCAAGGCCAGAAATTTCTACTGTGGAGAACCCCTTGTCTTTCAGTTTCAAAGTAACAGTCTTCTTCTTAAGTCCTGTAAGCTTTTATGTCCAATACCAGAGAAACAAAAAATAGTCATGAATCGAGGAACTAAGTGACCATTGTTGTAACTTATGGTAATCAATGAAACTGAGTAGCTACAAACACATGTGCATGCATTTTTGAAGCTTAAAGAATAACTCACAATATCAACTGTTGCATTTCTGATAGCATCCAGCTTCGGAAAGCACGATCGTTTGCTCTGCAATATTATATTTTCAGAGATGATTGTGTAGACCAGTGTTACGTGTGCTTCTTTAAATAAGATGTCTAGATACTAGACTATTTAATGAACTAATCCAAGATTTTGTCTTTTGAGTGCTACTTTCTAAGTATATATTACAATAAAATGTGACCCAACTGGTTTAGAATTCTAGCCGTCATAATCATCGATACATAGGAGGAGAAAATCCCCAAGTAACACTAGTTGAATCAACATGTTGGGTTAATCAATATAGGTATCAAGAAAATCATGTGTAGAGAACAGAAACCAGAGGTACATGAGCATCTTACCACAAGTAATTTATGAGCTTCCATAAGTTTATAGCCTTGCACCCAAAACATGTATGTCAACTGTAATTGAAAATAATACCCCTTCTCAGTATTACTCAGCAAAAATTCAACACATTCATTCCTCAATTAGTCAACCAAAGAAGCACGAAAACTAAGATAACTCCTGTTTGCAACAGTCTTAAATTTCTTCCAACTGAACTGAAACATTGTTTCATTGTTGGAAAGCAATGCAATTACGCTCATGGAAGACTCCCATCACAATGAACGATGTGCTACAGAAAGAGCACAGTAACAGGTTTCTGCAACATACATACCGCAACAGCAGGAGCCCTTCCCATTCCAGCAGTGCAGTGCACGTATGTAACTCCTCCATTTCGTTTAACAGCTTTGTACAGTGTACTAACCACGGCAGGAAGGCGCATTCTCAAATCAAATGCATCAAAGTCTCTGTAGATTTTTAAAATGTCAAGCCCTAGGTTGTGAGTGAGTGAGTGTGCTCATGGTGAAATTTCTACTCGTAGGCTTCTCAGGAAGTCTATATATAAAGCAAAAAAGAAAGGCATTGAAACAGAAACTAGCAATCAGCTCTCAGGATCTCTCCCACAATTCATTACGCATAAAGCGAGAACCACCAAATCACAAATTCACAGCCATATCATAAAAATCATGGCTCGTTTGATTTTAACAAGGCCTTACCTGATTTGACAGCGAATATGCTGAATATCACTACAAGTCTTAGCATATGCTTGAATGCTGCTTATATCTACTCCAAAATATCTGCAAGTATTGGTCAAGGGCACTCTGCAGTTGATTCTTTATCGCTCAAATCAAATGAAAACGACAGAAAAAGAAGGGTTTGGAAAGATACTCCAAGTCCGGATCTTGTTGCAAGCAAAATATGGTTTTAACCCCAATCTTTCGGAGCTTGTCAACATCGTCAGGGGTCTAGCAGATTAAAGAATGCAGAGAGTAAGAACAGCAAGAAAGTAACACATTTTCAACAACAACAAAAAGTCATCTTTTGACAGAAGGATATTAGAAAAACCTGTAAGCACGATCCCACAATTAAATCAGGACGAATAAAGTTGTAGTTCATTCCTAGTTCGTGTTTGTAGGTCAAAACTGAAATAAGAAAGAAGAGTATTGTATTATGTGATTTGATCAGAAACTTGTTCTTCAAAATGAACAAAACTCGAGTTGGTAGACAAATATACCAGCACCCATAGCTTGAGTCATGTCTTGGCTATATTCATCAGATTTCTCTTCCTTGTTTGAAACACCACTCATCTCCGAGCTGGATTTTGAAACTGATACCACCTACACTCGTCAAAGCATTTTTCCACAAGTTTCAAATATTGCAAGCAAGAATGATAAATCAAAACATTATTAAACTACCAATTTTCACCTGTAAAACAAGTCGAGATTTAGGATCATTGGCTTTGATCGGTAGCTGCAAAAGAATTTCCCAAAAGTTAGAAGATATGAAAAGAAAATTGGTTTTGTTTGTTTGTTATGGAATCAATAGTTGGTACCAGCATCATCTTCAAAGAAGACGAAGAAGGATCTCTTTGATTGCCCCCAAAGCCCAACAAAGGTGAGACTGAGGATCTGAAATCAGAAGAATAAAAAAATGGAATCAAAGAACCAAAATGAACAAGAGGAAAGTGAAATTCTTGAAAGCAAGAAGGTACCTGGGAAGATTCTGAAGACAATTCATCTTATAAACCGAGGAAGAAAATGAAGCTTGCTCACAAGTTGGACGATTAAAGAAGATATGTGGTTTAGTATATAATTTCTTCAATTCAGGTCCAAAGATATGAGGACCCTACGCTCGGGAATGCAAACACTTTTGTTTTCAGGGGACAATATAAAAACACTTTTTATTTAATCACAAAATTAAAATTTGTAACCGCAAAACCTAAGAACCGTTGATGTGGCAGCTTTGTAATGATTCCGACACTGAATTCGCGATCTCCATTTGGATTCGATTGTACTTTATTTTCTTCTAGGGTCCACAAACTCTGAAATTGTGTATCACCACCGTTTAAGTTTTGTTTTGCAGATCACCGAATATTTGTTAAATAGTACATCTTTTTCATTTTTAAACCAAAATCTAAAGTGTTCTACTGTTTTTGATATTTTTTCGCTTCCAAAAAGCTAATGGGACGTTTGGCAAAAAAACAAGGAAAAAGCTAATGGGACCACTCACGTGACGTCATCATGTCTCTCTGATTGCTACCGACATACATGTGGCTTTGGAACTCCAATTTCACGTGCAACCAAAAATATCTTCTCTGCAACTAAATTACCCTTAAGATTTCTTTTTACGTGATTCATTCGCAACAATAACTCAGTCGATGATGTAATTACCCTCAGGAGCCAAAACAGCAGAACGAATTTATGTTTAGAATCAAAAGAGTTATCGTCAGACAAAATCAGAGCGATTAAAAAAAAAACAAAGTTTTGAAAAAATGCAGAAAAAGCTTTCGTGGATTTACATAGTCTTTCTTATAGGTCCAAGTTCCACCTATTATGATCCTCCGTAGGCGTGGAGGAATCTCCAAAAAGACTAATCTTTGGTCTTCTTTGATCTTTCCCCATTGGTAACTTCCAAAACGAATCTGAGTTCTCGAAGAATATGTATGCAGCTACGACTGATGCCATGAACATGCAAAACAACAGTGCATATATCTGCCACTCTGCACATCAAGCAAAGAGATATATGAGTGAGTGAGTGAGAGAGATATAAAGGTACAAAGATAGAGATCAGCAACGAACCTTTCCACTCCTTTGGTACACTGAGTTTCGTCACCATCTCACCCCATTCGCTCGATGTTGTCAGCATAACCCTAATCCCCAAGTTAACAGAGACCCAATTAGATTGATCAGAGCAGTAGAAACAATGCTATCCTTACAATGAGACTCAAGGGTTTTATCATTATCTTTTCTATTGATTCTCCATACCTTTCACTAGGGCAGAACTCAAGTGAAGCAATGCATTGACCAAGATGTAGCCTCTTACTGTAGTGGTAGATTTCCATTGTCTTAACCTCAGCGACAGATACATCTCCATCTTTGCCACCCCTACACACACACAAAAAAAAAGTGCAAAATATGAGGCTTTTAACCTTTGTAAAACCTAAAGCCTTAAAAGTAATAACCAGACCCGGGGTGAAGAAACACTCACAAAGCAATATATTTTCCATCCAAGCTCACTGCCATTGTCGATGCAGTCTTCTTTGAAAGCTTCTTGAACCCAAGCTTCTTCCATGTACTAATGTCATAAACATTGACCACAGGAATATCACCTGATTCCAATTTTTTAAAACTTTCATATCCTGTTCTGAATTTAAAACACTAGTGATGCTTGTAATAGTTTACTCGAGAGTCGCTATATTATATTATATACCTCTCTGGGCAGCACAAAACAGAAAAGGTTTTGTTCCATCTTTGGAGAAACGGCACAGTTCAATGTTTTCATCCTGCAGACATGAGGATATCAGAAACAGGATATATAACAGAAGTCAATAGAAGCAAATTTTGAAGATGTTACAGACAAGGGAAGAGAGAAACACGAAAAAGACAAACTCGAAGCAAAGATATCTCAGAATTATATATCTTAGACATCAAACTCATCCTTCATGCAGATTATCATTGGATATCATTAGTTTAGAAATATAGGGATGCAAATGCAAACTTTAACTCTCACTATCACATACCCCACTACGTTCCAAAGTAGACAAAGGAAAACCATCTTCTGCTTTCCATATTCTAGCTGATCCATCAGTTGATGTTGTGGCTAAGAACTCTGAGTCAAGACTACAACAAAAGACGCAGATATCAGAGAGATGCGCACAATCGGTTTCGCATCACAAGCTCCATCAATTTCTATTTGTGTTGCATAATCTCAAATGTGCTTTAAATTGAAAAGAATATAAAAGGAGGGATGATGGGAGAGAAGATTCCGGTCATTACCTGAAATCCATATCCCGGATGGATTTGTGTGCCTTTTGCTCATCCAAAATTACACGAAGGTTTGGCCACTCCATAATTCTGAGACACCCATCCTGAAAATAGTTTATCGTAAGTAAGCTACAACAAAATTGTCATAACAGCGTAAAATAAAAGCCCTTATCAAGCAGTTTCGGTCCCTCCTTACCACTCCCCCAACAGCTAATTTAGACCCATCAAAGCTAAAGGCCATACACTTTTGTAGTCCAGCATTCTGGAGAGGAGGGAGTTCTTTGGCTAAGATCGTAATACCGGTTGCACCTCCGACAAGCTCAAACAACCTGAAAACCAAATACTTTATATTTTAGCATCTAGACCGTAAACAAAATTTGTAAAAGACAATGCGGCAGATAGTGTCTAAAATGGTGAAAGACAATTCCAATTCTCTAGTATGCATGAAATAGATGGATTAGTAGAGTTGAAAAATATGGATGCAGAAAAGGGAAGTCAAGATTTTATAAGAGGATCAAAACTAGAAGGAGACCAATAATATTATAAAAGGTACAAAGATGTACAGCAATCTCCAACAAATCTATCTGCAGATATATAAATAAAACAAACCTAAAACACAATCAATTCAAGCATCACTACAAACACATGTACAGCAGCAAACTTCAGGGGGGGAGGGGTGGAAGATAGTATTACAAGTCTCATGTAATAAGAGAAGCAATATGGTGTAAAAAGCAAAGGAAGAAACGTACTTGCAACCACCTTTGGAGGTTGAGCAAACAAAATAATCTCCAGCAGGATGCACTGTAATTGCCACAGGATCACCATCACTTTCTTTAAGCGTATGTGTTGCCTTTGATCACAGAAATAAGAAAAAAAAATGTCGCTTTGCTTTCATTAGTCAACCCAAGTAAATACGAAAAGAAGAGGATTTGTCCTGCTTTCGAAAACAGCTCAAATTTCCCAATCCAAAGAAACAAGCTAGATTTCACCTCTGAAACCCAATAAGATATAGAAAATCAATCAAACATACCAAGGGAGAGGAGGAGAGAGAAGTAGTGATGGGATCGAAAGAGAAGATGTTAAGGAGAGCAGGAGAAGAAGAGCCACGGCGTTTGGCAGCTTTGGCGATAATGGCCCAGTTTACTTTCTTCGGGCGACGAATCCATGATCCGCACACAACATGCCCACTTTCACGACTCGCTTCTTCGATCTCCATTCGATTGATTTTTCCTCTTTCACACAAATCTAAGATGATGATAGATATCTCTTCTTCTTTTTTTTAATATTCCAGAGCTGAAGAGGAAAACAGAAAGTAAAACAAAAACAAAAACAAAAAAGGAGTTGACTTTGCAAATCGGACAGGAAGATGAGTATTTTAATGGAATTGCAAAATCTCAAAATTTAACAGAAGAGATTTGCGCTGTAGATTTGACTTAATACGTTGAGAGATGATTAGAGAAGTCAAAGGATGGTGGTGGGAAAGGATATTCCTTAGATCCTTGTTAAGATGCCGATTTTAATACATCTACGGTGACATCGTGCTTCCGCGCACACTTCCCCATTGGTGTCCAAAAAGGAACAAAAAAACTGAATACAAAGATCGGAGGTTGAATGTTGGGAAATAAATATTTAGTAGTATTTTTTAATATTGTATAATTGAAACGATATGAGAAAATTTATGTGTAATATATACAACTATATGACATAATTAAAAAGATTTACAAAATCTAAATTTTGATATTATCCTTTAGCAAAACAAATTTGATATTATATTAATACTACAATTTTGATTTATAGTTAGTGTTGGAATTATTTTTTTGGTTGTCGATTAAAAAATGACACATGGATGTTGACATGTTGTGCCGAGTAGATCTACATAAAGTGAGATCGGTGATTAACTAAGTTCTTTGGGCCCTGAAAAATGGTCGTTTCTTTGAGGTTTCAAAAACATGTACCATTTCTTTTGGATCCGGATCTCTAGCGCTAAACTTTCCAAAAGACCTCTCATTTTTGGCATATGTTGTTTATATCATGCATAATGTTCCACACGATATTGATCAAACATTTAATGTACATTAGGATTTAACTCGCACTAATTATAGTGCATAGTAATTTTTTTAAACAATATTATTTTGAAATTTAAGAAAATTGTGTTTACCTGAATTTTACAATATAGCTAACTAATAATTATAGATAAAACTATCAATTTATAATAATTTGTCTTTTTAAATGATTTTAGTTTTTGTGATTAGTGTACGAACTCTTTACAAAAATAGTTTTTTGTGTCTAACTTTTTATAAAATTAGTAAAATATTTTTCAACTTTTGTTTTGATATATATTCAAATAAAATACAATAAATTATAGTGAAGAAGATTTTGAATAGATTTTTCTTTCTTTGAGTATATACCAATTGATTATTATTTTAAAATATATAGTATTAAAAATAATTAAATAATAAATAATCTCTTTAATACCAAATATATATTTTTCATATTCTAATCAATAATTTTAAAAGACTATTATATCATTTTCTATGGTACCGGACACCTCACCTACTGTCGTCTAATGACATTTTATGTAATAATGTACAAATCAAAGTTCATTTTTAAAATTATATTTTTAAATAATATTACGGAGATGTAAGGAAAAACGCATTCATTGTTCGGTCGATGTCATACATGTTATATTCCAACGAATATGATGCGCCGTTTAGTATATTTGGTCGAACCTCATGTTCCATATGCCGAAAACATGTTACAGTCGGTCGTTTGTCATCCGACAAATTGAGTGATTAGATCCAATCACTCGGCACTTTGTGACCAAATTCAAATAAAATATTTGCTTAAAATACTCTTTCATTACATCTAGTGTTAAGGGGATCAAAGATAGTTAGGAAGTGTAAGAGATTCTATAAATTTCAATGTACACATTATGTTTGAGCTCATCATTAAGTAGATTGTGCATATCATGACATGAACCCACAACTCTATCCTCTGTTTGTCCTCTTGACTTTCATGCTCTTTGAGCAATTGATTTATTTTTTCTTATTTTGATTTGAACATCAGAGAACTTTTTTAAAAAATAATCCACATTTATTTTTATTAAAAGTCATCTTAACCATGCGTCCATGCCATTGATTTATGATCGAACTTGTACCATCTAAAAACCTAAAAATGAAGAGGTTATGAGTTACAATATTTTCATTTAGCTATATGTGTATAAATAGTATAAGGATTTTGATTTTATTATCAAATTGATAATTCCAAGAAGAGAGTGGAAATATTTTTGTTATTTTTATTTTGTTGTCAACCTATTTTTGTTAATTTTATGTAATTAATTTATTTATTATCACAAAGGAGTAGTTGGGAAAATCCGCAACCTGCCACTACCACCGCTCCTTATCGCAAACGTTTGTAACCGAAATCGTCCACGAACATAGGTGATCGCAGAAAACCAATTGGTTTTAGAAGTTTCTAGTCTTCGGTTCTCCACTCAAACCAAGCATTTAGATATGATTGAGTGTGGTTTTCCGGTTCAGTAGCGATTATTGGTTTTTCGATCCGGGCCGGACCGTATCTCTGAATTCTGAAAAATTTCGTGACGAGAATCGTTAGTGCCGTCGCTGCGATCTGACAAGTTTTTCGATTTCCATCGTCTCTCTCTCCCATTTTCGTGATTCGCCGAACCCTCCTCTTTCTCGAAGTGCTGTCATGGTGCTTCCGCTCCTCCGGCACGCAGCAGCGATCGCCCGCACTTCTTCACTTCTCAGAGCTCGTCTTCTCGCTCCTGCTTCCGGATTCCATACCCGGTACGCTTATTCTGTTCACGCGTTCTCCCTCTCTCCCTTTCATTTGTGATCCTTGGCAATTTGATAAGTGACCTGGTCTCTCAGTTCGGTTTCATTTTTGTCGGCCATCTTCCATTGACTTTTCGGAGTTCTTATTGCGTATTTTATAGTGATGTTTAAGAAATTCATTTTGTTCTATTTTGTTTTCTGAGTTGCTATTACGAGTTGATCTTCTCTGGTTTGCGAGAACAAACTTCCATTTAGATGTTATTCGCATTGAGCACAATAGATCGTTGTATAGAATTCCCGTTTTAGCTGCCATTGGGGTTCTAAAACTATTACTAGTGAAAAGCAATCAGCCTAGTCTTTTGTTCATGTTGAGTAGATTGCAATGAGAGGCATTGATAGTCGTTGGATTACCAGCTCCCAGAACATAGGATTGGATTCTCTATGCTCGATTTTCATTTTGTTGTGTTCCGTGGCATTTCTTATATTTCTATTCATGGAAGCGAAAAGTGCTGTGATTTCTTTAGCTTTCCAATACATTTGACTATGAACTCTCTGATTCAGCTTTTCTAATGGACTATACCACTTGGACGACAAGATTAGTAGCAGTAATGGTGTGAGGTATGTGTTCCATACCACAAATCTTGGTAATTGTTGATTGGTGCAAAAAAGATTTACCCAAATCGTTGTACAATTAATACCAACGTTAAGAACGGCATGAACAGTATATTCCAGTTCCTGTTTTATCCTTTTCTCTAGGTTTGGCTCTATCCTGTACATTTTTCTTTTAAGATCTCTTTTTTTTTTTTTTTTTTGGTTAGAAGAGGTGTTTGAGTTTATCTATACAATTATGGCTTCTCTTTCCTGGTAATTGAGGACGAGATTTTATCTATATAGAACTAGAGCGATCGTAGGCGCTCAAGGTTTAAGATTATATTTAAACAGAAATTAAGTTGGTTATGTATTTCATTTCGTATGTGTTGTTCATAGCTCACTAATATCCACTGAACTTGATTTTGTAAATAAAATTTGGAGGAATATGTGTGTTGTCCTTTCTCAGATTTTGTCTGATCTACATTTTCAGGTCTGCCTCGATAGACATGATTTCAAGAATGGATGATAGTTCTCCAAAGTCCATTGTAAGTTTTACAGTTAGTACTGTTTTTTTCTTCTTATTTTCATCTGTTCCTGTTTCTCACATACATTGTTTTCTTGTAGCTGCGATTTGGCGTGCAAAACTTTTCATCTACAGGTATTCATAGGTTTTTATGTCATATTATAGTTATGGAATAAAGATCTTCATCAATGAGTCTACAAAGAAATTCCACTATTGAATTACTAAACCGGTCAATATATGGGACTTTCATCTAATAAATCAACCTACAAACAAATGTATAATTGTTTTAGCCATAAAAATTACCTAGACACAAATTTTATGTGGTTGATAAGAATAATTAATAGCAACTTTCGCTTATCTTATAGCAAAAAAGAGATGTTGGTTGACGCAGATGCAAAAAACTTCACATTACACTATTTTCTCTGGTTTTTGTGCTTCCATTTTACATATGAATATAGCTACAAAAGATGCAATTGATTATACAAGATTCTTCCGTTAATTTTGTTTGTCTTTGGGTTGTAGGACTCACACCACAGACGGTTCTTACAATGCCAGCCTTGTCTCCTACAATGGTTAGGAAATGGGACTTCAATCTTGTAATTTTTTTTTTTGCCTCCCTGCGAGAAGTCATTGCTTTATTTTTGTTTGGCTTTTGCAGAGTCATGGAAATATTGCGAAATGGATAAAGAAAGAAGGTGACAAGGTGTGGTTTTTCTTATTTTTGGTTAACAAAACTTTAGTCCACTTGTTTGATGTTATTTAAGAATAATAATTATACAAGAAAGATAATCTGATGATTTAGCTGACAAAGAACATATCGAATGTGGGATTTCTGAGTAACTGATTTGAATTTTGGTTCTTCCTGACAGGTAGAGGTGGGGGATGTACTATGTGAGATAGAGACAGACAAAGCCACTGTAGAACTTGAGAGTCAAGAGGAAGGGTAATTCTGAAAAGCCGGTTCATGATTTCGTGTCTTAATTTGTGTTTTTCTATTCCACATCTTGGTAATTCAAATATCTGCCTCATTACAAGTATATGCAAATCTCAATTGGCTTACAATGAAGCATGGTTCTGTAGATTTCTGGCCAAGATTTTAGTAACTGAAGGATCAAAGGATATTCCTGTTAATGCACCAATTGCAATAATGGTAAGCACAATGGCTGTCTTATTTATTTAAAGAAACCAAGTATGATCTCGCAACAGGTGATGCAGGCATTAACCTATGCTCATTAGGAGTTCCTTTTTCTTATTACTAGCCTGCTCCTTTGCCTCTTCATTTTCTTTTGTTTCCTGGGTTTACAACCTGAAAGACTTAACGAATCATTGAGATCTTTGGTGTTGCTTTATCAATATTTATTGTGGGAAAATATTATAATGTTTCTTCTTCTAAATATTACCTTATGTCATACTGAGTTCTCATCTCATGTCCCTACATGATATTTCGTATTTTTGGTCAGCATCTTGCTACATAAGTTTTTTGATGGATAAAAGTTTGATCTTATCTTATTTCATTGTAATCAAGGTTGAGGAGGAAGACGACATTCAAAACGTTTCTGCTACCACAGAGGGTGGACGAGTTGGTAAAGAGGAAACATCAGCTCATCAAGAGATGAAACCTGAAGAAAGCACACAACAAAGAGGTTCCATTCAGCCTGATGCATCAGATCTTCACCCACATGTTGTCTTAGAAATGCCAGCACTTTCTCCCACAAT
Source organism: Eutrema japonicum (assembly GCA_030161315.1). Lineage (NCBI taxonomy): Eukaryota > Viridiplantae > Streptophyta > Magnoliopsida > Brassicales > Brassicaceae > Eutrema > Eutrema japonicum. The sequence continues at coordinate 49,382,356 of BSQW01000013.1, forward strand.
GGTATGAAATTTCATATTTTGTGCTAGCTTGTTTTGGATGAGAATGTATCCACCTTTTTTTTCCTGAGACCCTAAATCATTTGTTGGTTTATTGATGTGAAGAACCAAGGTAACATTGCCAAATGGTGGAAAAAAGAGGGTGACAAGGTTAGTTTCTTGTGACCCAAAACTGAAGAGTAAATTGGCATTGCAATTTCACCACAAGGAGTTGGGTGTTAGGCACTTGACTGTATTGAATCTTCTCATTTCCTGGTCAACAGATTGAAGTGGGTGATGTCATAGGTGAGATCGAGACTGACAAAGCCACTCTGGAATTTGAAAGCCTTGAAGAGGGGTATACTACAAATCTTGTTGCCTTATTCCTATAAGCAATCACTTGGGGCATAGACAATATTTCTTTCTCTAGACAGCCTAGTGATGTTCATTCTGTATAGCATTCATAATCTGTGGACATTACTTCTTCTTTTTTTTTTTTATGAAGTGAAAAGAAAATGTTGATTGAAAAAGTTAGGTCAAATCTTGTTCAAGTGTTTTCCCTTGTAATGGCAGTGTCCTATGGTCTTGAAGTTTGGTTTAATATTTCCTAGTTTAGCTATGAGCATGGGCTTCCTCAGTAGATTTACCTGAACTGCTGCATTCGTATTCTAATGACTGATCTTATATTAATAGATTCTATAACTTGATGGATGAATTTTGGTGTAGGTACTTGGCTAAGATTCTAATTCCTGAAGGTTCCAAGGATGTGGCTGTCGGAAAGCCGATTGCACTTATAGTAAGTCTTTTAATTCAAAAGTACATTGACTGAATTCTTGATGCCAGAAAACTGTTTTACTACCTGTATATTATCCAGCTGTTTTACTAGCCTCTATGCTATGCACATTTTGTGTGCATAAATTGGTAGGCGCTCTTCTAGTTCCATGCTACATTATGTATTGACTGAAGTAAAAGTAATGCCTGCACACAAAATCTGTGAAAATACAATTACGTATAGGTTATTGGATATTAGAGGCTTATACTTCTTCTGTGTAGGTTGAAGATGCTGAAAGTATTGAAGCCATCAAGTCTTCTTCCACAGGTGGTTCGGAGGTTGAGACAGAAAAACAAGCCCCTCACAGTGTTGTAGATAAATCCGGAGGGAGGAAAGCAGGCTTCACAAAGATCAGTCCTGCAGCAAAGCTATTGATTTTAGAACATGGATTGGAGGCATCATCAATTGAGGCCTCGGGTCCCTACGGTACATTACTGAAATCAGACGTTGTTGCCGCAATTGCTTCTGGAAAAACATCTAAAAAATCTGCGTCTACGGAGAAGAAACAGCCATCAAAGGAGAATCTGTCTAAATCATCTTCCATATCGCTGCCTGAATCAAAGTCATCTGTGACACAGTCAGATAATTATGAAGATTTTCCCAATAGTCAAATTCGCAAGGTAATTAACATTTACTGCTCTCTATGTTGAGAATAATGAAATATTTCCTGTTGAAGCATTCCATCCTATGGAAACAAGTTGATAAGGTCATTTTTGACTTCATTGTACAACATGCTGGCTTGTTCAAAGGTTTCTATGGCAGCGTGAAGAAGTTCAGAAGCTGTCATCAAAAAGCTAGATCTACATGTATGTACCTAATGTATGTTGAGAAGTTCAGAAGCTGTCATCAAAAAGTTCTGGGTTTAGCTGAAATAAGTACCTAATGTATGTTGTTTTGAGTTGATAAATACATAGTCAAGGTTGACCTTTAGTTATATGGTTACATTCTGCATGCTATGGAACGGTTTATTGGAGACGGGTGTTAGTAGGTTTGAGATGACGGCTATATCAATGGGTGTTAGTAGCTTTTGTCTAATCTACAACTACTGATAGTGGATGGAAAATGTTCCGTCACTCAAGGGAAACATACATTCAGCATTGAAGTTTGCTACTAGGATCATATTGAAATCCTGACTTCTCTTTGACTTTTCCCTCTTGACAGATTATAGCTAAACGTTTATTGGAATCAAAACAGAAGATACCCTATTTGTATTTATCATCAGGTTGGTAATTCACAAACTTTGTATTTTCTTTGTGTATTTTATTTGCTGTTTAAGCATTTGAGTGTGCCTGCAGATGTTGTGTTGGATCCTCTTCTTGCATTTAGAAAAGAACTTCAAGGTTTGTCGACTGCTCCTTATCCCATTTCTTTGCATTTGTTGACAGTTTGAGAGGCTCAAATTGAACTGTGGTTTTATGATCTACAGAAAACCATGGTGTTAAAGTGTCGGTCAATGACATAGTTATTAAAGCAGTGGCCGTCGCACTGAGGAATGTACGACAAGCTAATGGTGAGAAATTATATTCTCCTCGTAAATGATGCTATTACAAGTAACTAAACCATGGTTTATTCCCAATCCTATAGATGAGCTAGATTAAAACCTTAGTTCGTCCTTTTGAAGGCAATGCAGCATCCATGTTGGAATAATAATTGCAATGCCATTTGCCTCCGCTGAGGATATTTAGTAAGGATGTTTTACGGTAGTCGGACTGGTAATGAATTTTAGATCGCTTTTAGTTGTTATGAGTAGGATATTTTTCACTTTGAGTTTGATGTAATGATCTATGGATTGCAATCATGTGGTTGGTATCGCTCCTTGTGCTTGCTTAAACCTTCTTTTTGGTTGTTTAGTGCTTTATCTCAATGTCTGGCAGCGTTCTGGGATGCTGAGAAGGGAGAAATTGTTATGTGTGAGGATGTTGACATATCAATTGCAGTTGCAACTGAAAAGGTACACTCTTTTGTTGGCTTTTCTGATTACTTGAATAGTTTATCCCTCATCATCATGGCATGTGTTGCAGGGTTTAATGACTCCAATTATCAGGAATGCAGACCAGAAATCTATTTCTGCTATTTCCTTAGAGGTAATTTAATTTTCTCTGAAGTTTAAGGAATATGCCAAGCTATAGAGGAAGAGGAGTACACTTGTTTTATCAGTTCTTACTGTATGTCATGTGCTGCTTATCACTAGTTATAAAATTGATTTCTTAATTGATTTGTGGAGCAGGTTAAGGAGCTGGCACAAAAGGCGCGATCTGGAAAGCTTGCTCCTCATGAGTTTCAAGGAGGGACATTCAGGTATTCATCATTTTAAAGTTCTTAAGCATCGTCTGGAATTTATGTGAAACTTGCCCTACTTACTGAATCAACCATTCTTTATCGTTTCACAGCATTTCAAATCTTGGAATGTATCCTGTGGACCAATTCTGTGCAATCATTAACCCCCCTCAGGTAATCATAATTACAGATGGAAGAGTTTGTTTGTGAATATTGTCGTGGAAGATTTAGTTTAGTCTTTACAGAGATGCAGATGTGTTTTTGGATAAATAACTCAGGAGCGTCAATTGTCTTGCAGGCTGGAATTCTAGCAGTTGGTAGAGGAAATAAAGTTGTTGAGGCAGTTATTGGAATAGATGGTGAGAGACAGTAACATCCTTTTGGGTTTTCAACTTTGAGTTACTATTTTGATGAGGACTTGAGACAGTAAAATTTTGTCATTGTTTCAGGAACTGAGAAGCCTTCAGTGGTAACGAAGATGAATGTAACGCTATCTGCTGATCATCGGATCTTTGATGGACAAGTTGGAGGTAATGCAACATTCAGTAGTTTCTGTTGCCATCATTTACTGTGTTTTCTCCTTTGTTACTCATTGCTTCCTTTGAAACCGGTTTTTGTCTCAGCTTCGTTTCTGTCTGAATTGCGTTCAAACTTTGAGGATGTTCGAAGACTTCTTCTGTGAGAAAGATTCAACTGTTGATCAAATGGATCTTGGATTACTACCTAATAAGCTCTGATCACATGTTTCATTTTTTTCCATATGGTTCCTACTACCAAAAATTGGTTTTGGTTGACAATTCTTCTCTCATAGATTGGTTACTTCCTGAGGTATTTTTGTTTGCCCAGTCCTCTGACAAATAAATAATTTCAGCTGTCAATAACAATCTTGTTTTAGAGCTTTAAGAAACCATTATAAAATCATCCGTCAAGTCATTAGAGATTACAAATTTTGTATCCAAACTTCAGTAGTTAGATTCCAAATATTTTCTTATCATAGAGGTTTCAAAGAATCCGACAATTCAGAGATTTTTTTGGATGATGTAGTTGAATCATAAGTAGCAGTCTAATTTGTTCTCGGATTTAGATTACAAACCGTTGAAACATTCGTGAGGATATAAGTTTCAAACTTTTTTTTCTAGGGATTAAGATCTTTAACTTTGTTTTCGTGGAGATATAGACATATAACATAGTTCGAAAAATATTTGATGTTATATTATAGTTTTTGTGGAGAAATAGATTGTCGACCCTAAGATATTATACGCAGAAGAAAAAAAAAGAATTTGCAATACATAATGCATAGAAATGTATATATATTGCGACAACAAAAGAAAAAAGTATAAATTGGTTGCCAAATATGTAATTTTCAAAACTTCCGCCGGAGAACAAAAAAAAAAAGAAAAATGAGCGGCTTCCCGGGTGAAAAATCGGAGCAGAATCATCATCGGCTCTTCGATTTCGCCAAAACGGCCATAATCAACATCTTCGCACATCCTTATACCACCGTATTTATTAATCCCTCTTCCTCTCAACTACAATTTCTTTACAAAGTTTCATCCTTTATGTCTCTCTGCGTTTTTGTTTTTTTTGTTTTTTAGGTTTGCGAGCTGTACTGCGGCGGAGCTCCCGATACCGACAAGTGGGAAGCTGCTCCGATTGGTCACTACATCGGAATTGGTATTACCAAAATTTTACTTATATAGTCAGTATTGTATCATTACGGCTTCCTCGAAGAGTGATGGGTTTGCTTTTCTTTTTCTTCTTCTTGTGGGAATTTGCTATAACGTTAGATACATCGTCTTCTGGGATTTCTTGCGTACGAGAAGCTTGGGAGAGTCAGAGGAAGAATTACGATGTTGAATTCTTTGAGGCTGATCCTTCCAAGGTGAGGCCTGCTTTGGTTAATTTGTTTTGCCATATACATCAGCTTAGCATCTGATACTAAGCTACTCTAAGTAATCTGGAGCTCATTTCTTGGTTTGTTCTTCGTCGGTGAAACAGGATGATCTTGAAATCCAGCTACAGAAGAAGGTGGGGCAGGCTGATTTAGTTTCTTGTTGGCGCCATCTACAGGTTTCAGATCTCTTCTTTTGTTTTCTCGGCGCCTTTATTTGTTTCCAATGCGCTTATGAAAACATAGGATGTGATGGTCTATAATCTTCTTGCTGTAGCTATGCTTTGAAACTGAGGAGAGTGCGAGAAGACTCCTAACTAATGTAGCATGTTTACTGAAACCGGGGGGTTACTTTTTCGGAATTACTCCTGACTCGTCTACGATATGGTATGAAATAACGTTACATCAGAATTCTGATTTATTCCTTTAACATGCTCCGATTATTTGTAATTCACATCTACGCTTTCCATGTTCTGGTGCTGAATTCGTTTTTTTTTTTCTTTCTCCCTAGTGGTCTGGTGTATGAAACTTATCACAAATTAACTGACACCAAGTTTGTTGTGTGTAATATCAAATGATGTTTAGAATGTAATTTTACATGAGAGCGCATCTGAATCGATTGCAAGGGTGTATTCTTGGTTCTGAGTACCTGAATTGCACGAAACTGTTTTAGATAACTCCAGTATGTAATTTTAAGTTGTCCTAATGTCTCCTGTGATTTGTGATACTAAGATTTTCAATTCATCAATTTCAACATTTGACTGCTTATTTTGTTCAATTGGACTGCGCTCCTTAACATTCTGGTCAAACAGGGCAAAGTACCAAAAAAATGTTGAAGCATACCACAATAGGAGCGGAGGGACAAAGCCTAATGTTTTTCCCAACTACATTCGGTCTGAAAGTTACATGATCACTTTCGAATTGGAGGAAGAAAAGTGAGCGTTTTTTTTCTGAGAAAAAGTCATTTTGCCATCAACTTCCTTTTCTGAAATTAGACTGGTTTTATATACTCAGATTTCCGCTGTTTGGAAAGAGGTACCAGCTGAAATTTTCTGGTGACAACGCTTCTGAAGACCATTGTTTGGTTCACTTCCCAAGCTTAATCAGGTGAGTTCTCGTACACCTTTTTGTTCAGCAAAACGTAGCCTTAATTGGATGATAAGCATTACCATATTGACAATGTGCAGATGTTGACCTTGGGGATTGTATTTCTTCTTAAACTTTGGTTAAAAAAGATTCCCATTGCAATCCTAGTTGTGTGATATTTCTTCAAGTTGAGCTAAAAAGATTCCCTCTGTCTTCTTATTTTTATCTTTGTATTTGCTATTCAGGTTAGCGAGGGAGGCTGGCCTTGAATATGTGGAGATTCAAAGTTTAACAGATTTTTACGATGATAACAGGTTTAAAAGTCTTACAATGCTTACAGATTCTCAATCTCATATCACGAGCTTTTTCTATATTATAGTTGCTTCTTTCTAAGGTTGTATTACATTGCTGATTCTGTTCAACTGTTATTGCCAGAGCCCAATTTACAACCTTGCTGATGAATGCTGGCCCTAATTTCGTTGACCCCAGGGGAAAACTTCTTCCACGGGCATTTGATTTGTTAGGTAACCTTATCATCATCTTCTGCCATCTTATCTTATCTAATCTCCAGTTTGGATACTTTTCTAGTCACTTATTTATCCTTCTTTTGCGCAGGGCTCTATGCAACATTCATATTTCAGAAGCCTGACCCAGATCTTGAACCTCCTCTAACGACCCCAATACCTTTTGAGGGTTCCAATAATCATGATGAGGCAAGTGCCTTTTTCTTGTCATCTCTTATTCTATACAAGTAAAATTACTCTGAAGCCTGAACTTCCCTTTCTCTTGAGAAAAAGAGTCTGGCTATGGCTTTATACTATAGACTGTGTAGTTAAAAGATACATGCTTTAGTTTATGGACACAACAGTTGCTTCAGTCTCCAGCTCCATGCCCGGATATTATTGTAGTTGGTCCATTTCTTAGACCGTTCTTCACGATTTTGCAGAGAGAATTATCGGGGAACACTGATACAGTTGCCCCTGCGGAAGATTCATCAAAAGGACTAGGGAAGATTAGTGAACAGAAAGGAATATTGGGACCAGGCCCTGCTGATTTACGTTTCTCTGAGGCAATTTAATGCTCCTTTTCTTTGAATGATTTGGTGACAAAGTGAAACTGGTGTTTCAGTAACACAGATAAGCTAGAACGTGCGCCAAGCTTTGTTATAAAACATCAGATAACATTATCCATGTGTTTAACAAACCTTAGTTCAGTTCTCTGAATGAATTCCATCGATATTCAACAACACTTAACATATTGATAGTCATCTTAACTACATGACTTGATAGCGAAATGAGCAACAGATTTAAATCTTGCAAAGAAGGCAGCTGAATTTTGGTAACCGAACCGACCCCTCTTCCTCCCGAGAGAAAAACAAAAATCCATCCTTGTACAATTCACTTCAATCAGAATCAGAGTCATGCCTCCTCTTTTTATCCTTCTTCTCTTTCTTGTGTTTCTTTCTATCATCTGAATCATGACTGCGTCGCTTTTCATGCCTTTCATGCCTCTCACGTTTCTCGCGCCTTTCATGTCTCTCTTCCTTCTCTCTCTTTGCAGGTTTCCTTTCTTCATGCCTATCCTTATTTTGGCCCCTCTCAGTATCATGCGGTCCATCTTCAACAGTTTTGATCACTGATGTATCTGCTGGCAGACGTGCTGGCCCTGCGTCTTCTGTCTGAGAGGATGTAAGAGTGCTGGGATCTTCCCAAGGTCGGGGTGCCCTGTACAGAGTTGCAGAAAGAAATGTGAGAAGAAGGATGAAGGTAAACTACCAAATAAAGCGTAAAGCCACCAAAAACATCAACAGAGTTAAAAAGCAGAGATAGTCTCACAGGAAAGAAAAAAAAAACTTACTTTGCATAGCCAAGGCCGTGAACCCACACTGCATCAGCATTCCCTGCACCCAAATCCTCTGCTGTTGAACCCCTCTTCACAAGTTCAGTAAACTCTTGCTTGTCAAGGCGATTGCCTTGTGGTCTTGTAGAGGACTTTGGTGCCAAACCCAGAGCCTCCCTCATGGCTTGCTCCTCCTGTTCCTTGACTCTTTGAATCTCCTCTTTCATAGCATCCGTGTTGGGACCCCCTTGTTTTTTGTCTCTAGCATACCAGTTAAGATCTTTACCTATTCAATTTTTTTTCCGCAGAGAAATGGAATGTCAGTCCAAAGTTCTACATTGAAGATTAATCTACAAAAAATTAATAGCTAGAAAAGAAAAGAAAAGAAAATCACGAAGAAATATGCCCGAACCACACTGAGATTGTACAGAGCAAGGAAGCACACCAAAATTTTCTGAATGCAAAGTGATTATTAAAAAAAAAAAAGCAGAGAAAATGGTTGAGCTCAATTATGACTATAGAAGCTGCATTAGAACAAACAGAGAATCGAAAAGATTATCTGAGCTTTTGAACTAAGGATGGTATATTAGTCACAATACATACAGCATTTGACTTCGATTACAAATTGCAGCAATTTTTATTCCCTTACATTCCACCGATTACACATTGCAGCAAATGTTTCAAAACTAAAAAAGGCATAGAAATAGCTAATTAGATGATAACAAAATCAGGGACTTTGAATATGTGTTAGAGCTACGTAAATATGTTACTTTCATTCCCATGGTTATACATCTACCAATCATGGAAGATCAATAGAGCAAGTGATCCAATAAGATTTCAGTTCACAAGACTAGTATTCAGTAAATGGCAAAGGAGGATCAAGTATATTGTCGTTTCACTTAACACGACAGTGTCATAGGAGAAGCATAGCATCAAATTTCAAGAACCAGAAAAGGAGGAATAAGAAAAAGAACCTTTTTGCCATCTTCCAACAGGCGCCTTGACACTGTGACCCAAATAGTTCTCCCTATGTTTATCAGCCTTCACTTCATCCCAACTAAATTCTGCACATTTATAAAAAGAAATAATTAGTAATACAGTCTTCATCATATGCACAATCATTATATATATAAGCAGATAATGTTCTACATCTTGATTTGAAAACAAATTTACCAAAAACGGAGGGAAAGTAACCGATTCACTACAACTATGGGAACGATTCTTATCGAATTCAGCTTCTCTAACAAATGCTTATACCCAATCTACATCATCAAACCGCCCTAGATCGTTCATGAGAAACCCTCGAAACCAAAATCATAAGACGATCAATTTAAGTTGGATAATAGATGAAAACCCTAAAAAGTTGAGAAATTTAAATGGGATCTTGTAATATAAGCAAAAATTCGAAACGAATATAATGAAACTTACGATCTCGACCACCACGAACACCGCCCCTCGTCGGATGATACATGGTAACCCAAAAAGTTGCAAACTTTTCTGTGTTCGACCTTGGTTTCTCAAAATATAAGTATGGGCCAGTTCTTGGATCGGGCTTTCGGGCCCATTTGGGGTTATCCGAAGGAGAAGTGAGCACCAGGCAATACAGTATCCTAATCCGGCGATTCAAAACCCTAAGCGGTGGGACAATGGCTGAAGCCGAGCAGCGTACTCATGGCTCCGATTCTCCTCCCCTGAAGCTGCCTTCTTTCGTCTCCAACTTATTCCCCTTTCTCAAACCTAAGCCTCCTGCTGCTGCTACTGCTGTCAATGAAGCCGATGGTCCCAAACCCACGGGAGAAAAGGACCCTCAGAACTACGACACTGTCTCTTTCCCTTACAATCCGCCCAAAAACGCAGAGCCACTGGAGTTTGAAGCCGAGGTCAGCGCCATCAGAACTTCCAACTCCCTCGTCCTTTGGCAGGTATTTGATTAGAATTTCTTAGATGAACAATCGTGGAATTGTGATTTCAATTGGTAGGACCATGGCTGTTTATGGCAGATGTTGATGGGTTGTATCTTAATATTATTGCTTCTCTCCTTTTTTGAAACTACAATGATTTTTGAAGATGATTCCACTTTTTCGTTTTGCTCCTGTATCTTTAAAAGTTAGCTGCCCATTTACAGGAGAAACACACTGCTTGTGCTCACTCTTGGCTTTTTCTTGTTTTATACCTTATTATTGTGTCCTCACTATTCTGGATTGATAATTGAGTAGCATGAATTAATCTGTTTCTGATGGTGTTCAAAAAGTTGAGTTCTTCATGGTTGGTTTGATTCAGCAGAATATTCTTTAAAACTATTGTTAAGGTATATGCACTTGGAGGGTTTCTTGTCCTGAAGTGGGCCTGGGCAAGATGGAATGAGAGGAACGAAAGAAGTGAGAAAAAGGAGACAACGGATGATGATGATGATGAAGATGATCAACCTTCTCATGGGCATGAAGACTAGTCATATTGCACGAATGTTGGTTCTGTATAGCAAAAACACCAAAAATGTTTAGGATTTCTTATTTTCCATTGTATGTACTCGACTCTTGAGTTTCATCTACTTCTGTAATGACTAGTATTCTCCTCTCAGGAGCAGCTTCTTTTTTTTAACTGGATAAAAACTCATCTTCTTCTTGTGTTCTGTTTCTAGTGATGCCACCAGTTGCTTCTCTATTTTCATGGTTCAGGATGCTACTGATCTAGTAAGATATCTACAATCGTACAAGAGAAGTTCTCTTTTAGAATTCCATCAATCGATCAAATGAACCACACACATAATCAATAAAAACTTGATTTAAATACATATTAACGACCAGTTTCCTATTATTACAAAGTTATGAATCACATACATATCATTTGCCTCTTCTTTACAATATTTTGACTTTGTTTCTACCAAATTCATACAAAGCTGATATCGTCTACAAACAGTGTATACAACAAACAACACTCTACTCAGATCCGATCCAACAATGGTATCGCGGCTTTAGATCACAAGCATCCAACAGTATCATACTTGCCTAAATAAGCCGTCACCTGAACCACCAGTAGGAGGCAGCCCGACCGTGCCTGTGTAATAAGGGGTCGAATACATTTCTCTACTATGCAGAACTGAACCAGGATTTCGAGTAGCTGTCATGGGAGTATATGTACTTACTTGTCTATCTAAGTTGAAGTTAGTTGAGGATACTTGGTTACCTTCAAAACCAGATGTTCCACTAGAGATGGCACTGCCTGAAACACTTGGTGTGCCTTTATAAAGTCTAGATTCTTGAGTATTCACAACCGGTTGGCCATCTGCCCTAAAGCCTGCCCATAGTTTTGGTCCACCAATGTACGGGGTGGTCAAAGGGCGGTCATCCATTGACAAAGGTGGACTGGTGTCTAGTAATTGGCTTTGGAAGCCAGCATGTAGGAGGTTTTTTGGGGATGCTATAGTGAAAAGCTGATCTCCAAGTAACAGGGGAATGTCTCGCTCAGGTATATGGCTAACAAGAGCTTTCTGAGAACTCGAAGCTAAAAAGTTGTTCCTCGTTGATGTATCAGGTGAAAAATCAGTGGGTACCCGGAAAAGTCCAGCACAGCCAACAGGAAACTCTACCATAGACCCAACGCTGGAAGCAGGGAGAGGTGATTCGGTACGAAATGCTGGCTCTATAGGTAGTGCGTATGCGTTCATATATGAACCCGGCGTTGAAGGATAGGAGCTTTCAGAAAGATGCTCAGGTTTTCTGATATGTAGGCTATTGACTTTCTCTTGCAGAGATAACTTAGCTTGCTTTAGCGCAGTGAGCACAGTATCACAGGTATCAGACTTTTCCTTTGCCACCGGAACTAAGGGATAATCTACTTTCTGGATGGTAGTGGCATTACTGCAAAAGGAACCACCTCTCGAGTTTGGTCGCATTGCAGGAGGTGACAGAATAGCTGACGAAGAGTGCTCACAGATACCTTCACAGCTCCGTGGACGGGAAGACTCACTTTTAGGACTCTCAGCAATGTGTTTTCCTTTGTCTCCAGAAGGAGAAGCATCTTGTTCCACAGATTTGGAACCACAGCTTTTGCAGCACTTATCAGGTGATGTTACTGAATTATCAGGCGAACCATGCGACAAAGTTTCGAATGATTTCCTTGTATCACGGAGTGAGGGGACTACTGTGGAACCTTGAAGCTGAGCTTGGGCTTTTTCCCCATTACTTTCATCCGTCACATCTGAATGGTTTCCTACGTCACATAAATCCTGCAAGGTTGGAGAAGAAATATTGATCAGGATTTCTAGTGAACTCACTGAACTTTTTGATCAGAATACTAATTTTACTTGTAATGTATGATATATGTATGAGCGGAGACAAGATTCAAGTGGACATGTTTTTTCGTATTTGTGAACTAAAGATAATCTATTAGATCATGTACCATACCCGGAAAGGTCATGAGTTCAAATTCTGGAACTCTCTTTAAAACATTTTTGAAGTTTGATTCATATAATAAGCATGACAACATACCATAATCACAACTAATGAACTAATTCACATAGGGCATACCAGGGCAGATGATTTACTCTCTGTGAACTTTTTCTCCCATTGCTTTTGAGTTTCTTCCATATCTTCAAAAGACCCAATAACTTGTGCACGATTTTCTAACGCTCTCTCTAAGTTGATGTCCATAATGTTCTTCTTCTCTATAACATTTGAATATGACAACTTCTGCAAACTTTCGTCTCCCTTCACAACAGTAGCATAAACAACAGTTCTGGATGCTTCCTCACTCGTGCTAGGAAGCACTTCAGTACGAACTCCGTTTTCTTGAAGATCAAGTGGATTTCCATCTCTCTTATAATCTTCAGATACAATTCTGGAAAGTTCAGAAATGTTGGTTGTTTTACAATAGCTTTACCAAGAGATTCATCTGATGTGTATAATAAGAGACAGAAACCTTCAATCTCAAATTTCTAAGCACATGTCTCTAGGCAATGTTTGCACAACTTGTTATTCGTTTTTGGTTGGCATGCACACAATAATAACCACTCGTATATATCACTGAGAAGCAGAGGATAATAAACAGACCTTGATTCACTGCGTTTTATTTGTCGACAAGATCTTCCTTGGCGGTGTCTAGGCGAGGAAAAATAAGCCGAGTCAAAACCTCTTTGTCTCCTATTACGGGATTCCTTGATCTTGTCGGAAGAAGCGGCTTCTCTCCTGCGGCCTTTCCAAGATAGACTTTTCCCAGACACTAGAAAATAAATAAATCTCCGATGCTGAGAAGTTGCTCGATCTAATTCAGATGAACTTTCCTCAATTGAGATAGAACGCTTACCTGAATGAGTATGAGAATAGCTTTCTTGATCAGAGTTTGAATCAAAAGCATCCGAGACATCAGTAAAACCATTTTCTTCAAGGATTGCAAGGACATCAGCAGTTGCCTGTTCTGCCTTCTTTCTCTGTAAAGACACAATTTTGAGCTGTTCCTCCAGCTCTGCTACCTAAAGATTAAAACATAAGGCTATAAAAAAACAACAGTTCACTGGATAATACAAATTACCAACAAATAGAAGATGCAAGACAAAGACAAATACTTTATCAGCGAGCCCATCAAGCTTTGCTCTAGCGCTCTTGGAAACAGCTCTTTCAGCAAGTAAACGTGCACGGAGAAATTCAATGGTCATGGAAGTAGGATCTTGTGCGTCTGAATCAATCGACCTATAAGAAACAATGGAAGCGGTAAGTAAAGACCCAAAAAAAGAAAACAAGTAAAGACGATTGATTTGGAAAACAGACAGAACTATACCGATGATCCAAGTTGTCCTGATGCGCCATCACCAAGACGACCGAAGATCTGCGAATTTCGAATATTGTCTGAAAATTGCGGTGGAAAGCCGTCTCTCTCTCTCTCTCTCTCTGCTTAATAAATCAACTTCACAGAGTCAATGAAAGCTCTCTTAAGGTTTTTAATTTAAAATGATTAAAGTATTTTTCTTTGTTCTCATTGGTTCTTAATGATAAAACTACCGAAGACGATTAAAAAAAGAAAGTAAAACAGTAAATAATATGTTTTTACTTTTCCTTTTCGCGATTTGTTTAATTTAAATAGGTGTTTAAATCATATAAATAGTGCGGACGCCAAAAATAAAATGAAATACGGTTTTATTGGCGTCTTTAGGTTACAGGGATTTTCTCTTTCATGCTCTCTCTCTCTCTCTCTCTATCTCTCTATCTCTCTATCTCCATTCTCTTTTCCTCTTGTTCGAGCTAATACAGAGAGAATCGCCTGATAAATCCACTTTGTCTGCGACCCGATATTCAAGGAAGCCTCTTTCTTTTTTAAGCTTTTTCCTTTTCTTCACCGGTGGAATGGAATCTCCCTTCTCTCAGTAGTGATTACAGCTCGGCTCCTTCCAGGTTCCTTGTTTGATTGTGTTTTACCTCAGATTGACGAAACCCTTAGTCTCTAACTGCGGCATCTCGGATTTGGTTTCTGGAAGCGTGCTCCATTGATTCAGCTCTCTTTTCCTTCCCCGCTTTATCTCCTTTGGTCACCGACGGACGGACTCTGAAGTGGGTTAAAGGTTACTCTTATGCGATTCTTCTCGATAATTTGATGCCGCAGGATCACGCATCGTGGGATCGGAAGGACCTCTTCAGGCAAAGGAAGCACGAGAGGCCTGAACCATCTTTCGATTCGGCTTTCAGATGGAGGGATTCGCCTACAACTCCTTCTTCTCACCATCTTCCCCGCGAGTTTTCACGCTGGGGATCTGGAGACTTCCGCAGGCCTTCTTGTATGAGACCTAAACCTCTTTCCTTTTTCCTTCTTCTTTTCTTTTCTCGCTAATTAGGGCTTACTTTTCCTGCTTGATTTGATTGTTGGTTTAGAGGCATACCTTTGTTTCTTTTAAATTGAGTTCTTGCTGTCTCACGATTTAGGGTTTTTTTGTTATGTTTTTGGAGCATTACCACAACTCGGAAGATCGATAGGAATTGAGTCGATGAGATTACTATTGAAAAGGAGCAATTTTTATTTTTGGAATCTTATAATCAGGTAGATATAGTTTGACAGCAAGAGGAGTTTGTTATCTCAATTGAGTTAGTATTTTTTTTTCTCATAAATCTGGAAACAGGAAAGAAAAAAACCTAACTTTGTTCCTGCGTCATTAACTTGCAAGACTTGTTCCCAGCAGTACAAGTCCCCAAAAATCGTGTTGTTAGTTTTAGTTTTACATGTTATAGATTTGGATAAAGATGGGACTTTTGTAGGTTTCTTACATCTATACCTTTTCTGGTAGATTTGAATTCCCTGTGTGAGCTTAAGGGAATTGTTTTGTCTCCTCAACATTTTTTCTTTCTGTGTTCTGATCCTCTTGAGGAATATTACACAACATAGCTCTTTTTTAGTTTTAGAAGTTATATATTTGGATGAATATAGGTCTTGCATAGTTTATAATTTCCTCTTTGTCTTCAATTTTTTTCTGAAGGTCATGGTAAGCAGGGTGGACGGCACCAGTTTGTGGAGGAGACTAGTCATGGATACACATCTTCTCGGTCCAGTGCCCGGATGTTTGAAAATGACTACTATAGACCATCAGCACCACGTGGAGACTGGCGATATACCAGGAATTGCAGGGATGATAGAGTGTCTTTTAGCCAGAAGGACTGGAAATGCAATACATGGGAGATGAGCAACGGATCTTCTAGAGGTTTTGAAAGGCCATGTGGTATTAGAAATGGTCGGAGGTCAGTTGATGAAAGGCCGCCACATGCTTCAGATACTCATACTACTGTGATGAACTCTTGGGATCCAGCCAACTCCACTCATCAGCCGGACATTGAGCTCTGTACCCCAACACGGACTCTTAAATTTAAAAACGAGCAGAAATTTTCAGATCAGAGGCTATCACTTCCTTCAGATCCCCATTCTGACTGTGTTAGCTTGTTTGAACGGCCTTCTTCGGAGAACAATTATGGTAATAAGGCCTATTCTCCAGCAAAGCAATGCAATGATTTGATGTATGGTCGAAGGTTAGCTAATGATATTTCATTAGATCCTCCAATCCTCAATGCAGAGCTAGAGGGGACTTGGGAACAGCTTCACCTGAAAGACCCGCAAGATAATAGGTTACATGGAACCAGTGATTTAGACGGTGCCAGGAAATGTGGCAAGGAGAATTCTGTAGGAGCAATTGGGAAACTTCCAGCATGGACCTGTTCTGGGAGTTTTGCATCTCAGAGTTCAAGTTTTAGTCACTCAAGTAGCTTGAAAAGCTTGGGGGCTGTTGATTCTAGCGATCGGAAAAATGAGGTTCTTCCTAAAATTGTTGCTGTGACTCAATCTTCTTCAGGAGATGCTACTGCATGTGCCACAACTACTCAACTTCCTGAGGAGATGAGTTTTAGAAAAAAACAACGTCTTGGGTGGGGTGAGGGCCTGGCGAAATATGAGAAAAAGAAAGTTGATGTTAACACAAGCGAAGATGGAACGACATTGTTGGAAAACAGTACAGAGGAACTGCATTTTTTGAACAAAAATATTGTTGATAAAAGTCCTACAGCAGCCATTGTTCCAGAATATGGTTCCCCTACAACTCCATCCTCTGTAGCTTGCAGTTCATCACCAGGTATGGTTCATTTCATTATACATCTCTCTGCGTGCTATTCTCATTCCTGTGCTATTTGGAGTTACCTGCATCATTTTCCTATTACTTGAGCTCTTTTGTCATGTATATGATAATGTAAACACTGATTTCCACTTTCTCTTCTATCATGTCTAATTATTATTTATGTTTTTTCGTGTGCAGGATTTGAAGATAAATCTTCTGCGAAAGCTGCTATAACTGCTAGTGATGTCAGTAACATGTACCGTTCACCTAGTCCCGTGTCTAGTATTCATCTTGAACGAGTTCCAATCAATATCGAGGAGATCAATAACATCTCAATTGAGCGATTTGGCTGTTTGCTCAATGAGTTGCTTGGTACTGATGATTCCGGTACAGGGGATTCCAGTTCTGTCCATTTGACATCAATGAACAGATTACTTGCCTGGAAAGGTGATATTTTGAAAGCTGTGGAGATGACTGAATTGGAAATTGATCTAATTGAAAACAAACATAAGACGATAATGCTTGAAGTTGGAAGACACTGCCGTGTTGTTGGATCCAGTTCACGCCTTTGTGAGGGGGACGAAAATGTGGCCAAGGAGCAGGAAGCTTCTTGTATTTTGGGTCCTAAGGCAGCAGCTTCCTCTGTATCTGAAACACTGGTGAGGGGTTCGGTTCATCAGGCTGTTTTAGCCAAGGTTCCTGTTGATGTTTTTGAGGATAGTCCTGGAGAAGTTAAATCTCTATCCCAATCTTTTGCCACTGTTGAAAGCAGTGAAGATATGTTGCCCATACCTTCAATGAAGGCAGCTGCTTCGTCCAAAGAGATTAACATATCTGCTATTGCCAATCAGGAAACTATTGAGCTTTCTTTTGCTGATGATTGCATGGCCTCCAATGAAGACGTGCTCTGTGCTAAGTTATTATCTTCCAATAAGAAATATGCTAGTGAATCATCTGAAGTATTTAACGAATTGCTTCCAAGAGATTTCAGTTCGTTTGATGAGTCAAGATTCCCTGGCATATGTCAAAGGCAGTTTGATTCTCATGTCAACGAGAAAATTGCCGATAGGATAGGGCTCTTGAGAGCTAGGGAGAAAATTTTGCTCCTTCAGTTTAAAGCGTTTCAGCTCGCATGGAAGAAAGATCTGCATCAACTAGCTTTAACAAAGTACCAACCAAAGTCTAACAAAAAAACAGAACTATATCCTAATGCAAAAAATAGTGGGTATCTGAAGCTTCCCCAACCTGTCCGCCTGAGGTTCTCTTCTTCAGGTAAAGTTCTCAAATCTCTTTTTCTCGCTGTTTTTCGCTCTTGGTATTTTAAGCTTTTCGTGGTTTGTCTTTGTCTGGTATAAGATTCGTTTTTTATCTTGTTATTGTAAGGTGTCAGTCTTGGTATGTGTTTCTTTGGAGCATCTTCGTTTTTTCCTTTTTCTGAGGTAAATATTTGTCTTAGTTGTAGGGCCTTGAAATGTATGACTTTTCAAGAGAGCATGAGTTGTTGAGAGAAAACATCTAGAACTTTTGACACTGTTAATTGAATCATGATGCCATATGTTCTCTGGGCACAAGAGTTGTCAAATAGTCGATCCATGTTAACGAGTTTGTTGGATATTGGTAATGCTAGGTTAGATTTTGGGTTTTATTCTAATAGTCTCCACTGTAATATTTATTTTAACACCTAGCTTGTATAACTAGGAGGTGCAGTCCAAACAGTTTGCTTTGTAAAACTTTTGGATAATCATCTCATATGAATTGAAGTCTTCTTTTCATCGAATTTTAAATTTTTAATAACCGTTTTACTATACACGTGCAGCTCCAAGAAGGGATAGTGTAGCCTCCACAACAGAGCTTGTAGGTTATATGGAAAAACAACTTCAGGGTACCCGTCTAAAGCCTTTTAGAGACACTTTGAGAATGCCTGCGATGATTTTGGATGAGAAAGAAAGAGTGATGTCGAGGTTTATCTATAGCAATGGACTGATTGAAGATCCATGTGACGTTGAGAAGGAAAGAGCAATGATTAATCCTTGGACCTCAGAGGAGAAAGAGACTTTCCTGAATATGTTAGCAATGCACGGGAAGGATTTCAAGAAGATTGCTTCATATCTTACCCAAAAGACAACTGCGGACTGTATTGATTACTACTACAAAAACCATAAGTCTGACTGTTTTGGGAAAATAAAGAAGCAGCGTGCTTATGGTAAAGAAGGGAAGCACACCTACATGTTGGCGCCACGAAAAAAGTGGAAACGTGAGATGGGTTCTGCCTCTCTTGATATTTTAGGTGCCGTCTCCATTATGGCAGCAAACGCAGGAAAGGTTGCATCAACCAGGCAGATCCCTTCCAAAAGGATCACCCTTAGAGGTTGCAGCAGTTCTAATTCATTGCATCATGATGGCAATAACTCTGAAGGGTGCTCCTACAGTTTCGATTTCCCTCGTAAGAGAACTCTTGGTGCAAATGTTTTAGCTGTTGGTCCTTTGTCATCAGAGCAGATAAATTCTTGCTTAAGGACATCCGTGAACTCTACAGAGAGGTGTATGGATCATCTGAAGTTTGATCCTGTTGTAAAAAAGCCTCGGATATCTCATACTACACATAATGAGAACAGCAATGAAGACGATGACTCATGTTCAGAAGAGAGCTGCGGGGAAACGGGTCCTATTCATTGGACAGATGATGAGAGATCTGCCTTTATACAGGGGTTCTCGCTATTTGGCAAAAATTTTGCTTCAATATCGAGATTCGTCAGGACAAGGTCTCAGGATCAGTGTAGGGTTTTCTTTAGCAAAGTTCGGAAATGCCTTGGGTTGGAATGTATACAGTCTGGATCTGGAAATGTAAGCACGTCTGCAAGTGTTGATAATGCCAATGAGGGTGGTGGAAGCGACTTGGAAGATCCTTGTGCTATGGAGAGTAACTCTGGCATATGCAATAATGGAGTCAGCGCCAAGATGGGTTTGAATTCACCTACCTCACCTTTTAACATGAATCAGGAGGGAGCTAATCATTCAGACTCTGCAAATATGAAAGCCGACCTTAGTAGATCAGAACAAGAGAATGGGCTGACATATTTGCGTTTGAAAGATGATACTAATCTTGTGAACAATGCATATATAAATGGGGGTTTCCCGGGTCTAGCTTCAGAACCTTGCAGAGATTCGGTAGACATTAATACTGTTGAGAGCCAGTGTCAGGCTTCAGGGAAAATTAAGAGCAATGATCTGTTGTCAATGGAAATATATGAAGGTAATTTAACATCTGTCGCTGTATCTTCTGATCCCTTGTATTGTGGCTCAAGCGTTCTTTCCAATATTATTGTGGAGACTCCCACAGAAAGCTCACGCAAGGGCCTAGGAGGTCAAGGTGCTGCATTGCCTAAACAAAGTTCAAAGAATCAGGATGGAGTGATGCAAGCTGCAAACAGAACCAGAAATTCTGGCCTTGAGGCTGAAGCTACCCCTTCAAGTTTCAGGTACCCTGAGTGTCTGCACCATGTTCCGATTGAGGTGTCGACGGGAGACCTTGTAGGTGTCAGTGTCCCACAAGAAAATCTTAATTGCCATACAGAGTCCGAGTTATCAAATTCTCTCGTTGGACAAGTTGTCCAAACAAATAACTTTGGTTGGCAGTTTTCTAAGGTCAATCTGGATCTGGATGGGAGGCTTCGGGTTTTAGGCCATGTCAACCCTGAGCAGAATGGTCAATTAAATGCTACTAATACGGAATCTTGTCAAATTCCCCAGAGATCATTCACGCAAGATCCGAGCAGGATAAGTAGGTCAAAATCTGATTTGATTGTGAAAACCAAACGTACAGGTGAAGGTTTCTCACTCAACAAGTGTACTAGTTCAGGTACTAAGCCTCTGACAGTATACCATAAAGATGGAAGATCTGGTCACAGCAGGAGCCATTCATTTAGTTTGTCTGATACTGAGAGGCTCGATAAGAATGGAGATGTGAAGCTGTTTGGCACAGTCCTAACCGCTGATGAGAATGGAAGCAAGCAAAAACACAATCCAGGTGGAAGTATGAGGTCATCATCAACCTTGAGCAGGGACCATGATACAAGACATCAGTACATTAATCAGCAACACCTTCAGAATGTTCCTATTACGAGCTACGGTTTCTGGGATGGCAACAGAATTCAAACCGGGCTCACATCTTTGCCAGAGTCTGCCAAATTTCTTGCAAGTTGCCCTGAAGCATTTACCACGCATCTTAAGCAGCAAGTTGTTAGTACCAAAGAGATTCAGCTGGATGGTAGTGGAGTTCTGAGCTTTGGGAAGCATATTGAAGATAGAGCAGAGATCTCGAGCAGTAAGGATGAAGGTAACCTAGGAGGAGTAAATGGTGTAGCAGAGGCAGCCACGTGAATCAAAAGCTTCTTAGGATCATGATTAGTTTGTTTTGGAGGATTGGCATATTCTTTGTTTGTCATCCTATCTGTAATATATCTCATTTTATTGTCTTTTTTTTTTCTTAATTTAGAATGTCCGTCAATATAGGCATTTTTTTTTTTTTGGGTTCAACTTAAGTTAGGCGCCTGCAGAAAATTCATAGCTGATGTTTGTATTTGTAATATTGCTGATAATAACAGAGAGAGCTAAGCTTAGCTCTCTGTATGTTTTCCAAGGAGGATATCACTTGAAGAATCACTCTAATGGTGTCTAGTCAAAGACTAATTCAACTTAACTTGCAGGAGGAAAGACCTTTTTCTTCTGCCTCGGAACTTGTTTGGAGGATTGGTGGTAATGGCGCCACGACTTTTACAACCTGCAAGACGGTAATGATATGAATATAAGCTGATTTAGATAAAAGAAATAATCGATCTGGTAAAGGGCTGCACAACTTTTGCAAAGACATTTCAGATTTTGACTAGTGTGTGGCTTTAGCATGATTGGGTTTATATACCTTACTAAGGTTCAACAGGTTTGGTAGCTCTACTTGATGTGCATGCAGATGATATCCGCAATCCCCAGGAACAGCCTGTTTAGGTCTTCGGTAACCCCTGCATCAAAATTTTCAGCCACGGTGCTTCGATATAGTCATGACACTAGTCTATACACCATTCCACACAACAAACTATTATATTGCATCATACTACATTAGTTAGCTCGATATTGTTCAAATTTTTTAGGACCATTGATCTCAAGGAATCTAGAAAACATAGTGCAAAATGTAAGTACGAAAAAGAAGTGATCCAAGTTTGTACCCATCTTCATCAAAAGCAGCATCTACAACATCTGGATCAAAGCACTTTGGTTGTCCGCCCGCAACATAAAGAGGGTCTCCTGCACTTTGGTCAACATGTAAGCTATTTGTTTCAAAGTTTTTTCATGTTTGCTGACTTGCATGCACTGAGATCCGGTAAAAGTCACATCCTCTTTCATAGACCACTGCCAATAGAAAACTTATGTGTAGAAAGATCTTCCTAGTCTATGCAATAAGCAATTCATGTCTTGACTGCTACTATATGTATACGGCTCATAAAATTATAACTAGTTTAAGCATCACGTGGGACTAAGGCCTATTTTATCCATCCAAACATGGTTCCATCCTTTTGTATTTAATGCTCTACTAAAGTTTTCCTACCACCAGCCAGCAGTTTGGTTGTTTCATGACTTCCTAGTAGATAGATAAGTAAAGTTGCAAAAGAATCCATACAAGTCTTGTCTTTAAAGCTACTTATCCAACTTTTCTTAGTTTACAATTATGAAGGGCTATTAAACCACATGTCGCACAGAATACCAATTCTAAATGCGTGACAGAGCAGAAGGAAACAGAAGTTTTTACCTACCAAGGGATGTCCCATGTATGCAAGATGAATCCGGATTTGATGTGGTCTTCCAGATTGTATTTCCACCTGTTTTGCATATAAACAAGATGATTTTCAACACCTTTGTTTTGGTTCTACTCTCTATCTCCTTTCTGCATTATTATCCTTGTGTGACATTCAAGTGCGAAAGCTAACGGCATTGGAATTAGATGAAACAGAAAAAAGACCTTAACCAGCGTACAATTTCTTTGCATGTCCCTCTCCAGAACAGCTACTTTGCTGAGAGCAGGTTTGCCTGATAAGAGGGAAAAGCAGAACAAACATTAAGACAAAACAAACACTATAATGAGAACAAATTAGATTTAGTAAGGAATATCTGTCGCTCTAGCTAATGGTATAAGATACTAGAACTGACCTTCCGGAGAAGCAACATATAATCCTTTTGCGACCCCAGGATATCGGACCACTCCGATAGGCTGTTTGATAACTACCTTCAAAATGTAAGTAAAGAAGAAGCTCTGTCAAGAGACGCTATCTCAGTTCCATATCTAAGCATATTACAAAACATTAAAAAAAAAAAATTCTCAGCGCAAATAATAAAGTGGTCTTGCCTCGTCTTCTTCAACTATACCATCTGCTAGTGCTCGATATATCTTTGATATTTTTCTTCCGGTTCCACACTCTTGATCCAGGTTACTGTAAGAAAGAAGAGTTTACTTTCTAAGAAACATAGTGAAAATACACATACAAAAACTTCTGAGATCCTATAACTCTTCATATATTTCCCTCATAGTGTAAGTGTCCAGTAAGTAAACCGAGCATATGTCATATATTTTTTTCCATCAGAATCAGAAAACTGAATGCAACATATGAAGAACTTTAGGTACAAGATGTTGAATCAAAATACTATACTAGTGCATGCGTAGCGACCATTACTAGGGTAATACAGGAGACTGCAATCTGTAAATGAAAACACATTCACATATAACACTTATAAATTACGCACCAGTTCTAGAAACAAAATTTTCCCGAATCACTGACTAAAAAACCCTATAGATAAGACCAAAGATCTTTTCAAAAATGATATGAATCAAAAAAAGTAAGCAAGAAAGCATGTTTTTGAACTCACCCGAACCCAACAAGAGATGTTCCCTCAGAAAAATAAGAAGCAAGTTTAGTTTTTGCAAGCTTTGTCTTCGCACAGAGAAGTATACCTGAGAAAAGAGTCCATCTATTAAAACAAATAATATAAAGTGAAATAACATATCTTAAGTCTTAACAACTTCTTTAGTAGAGAGATATCATTGTAGAGATGCTTTTGCAATGAGAACTGATAAGTCGAGTGAAGAGTAGACGATTTATAAAGGGGCGGAGAATACTTGAACCCTATATAAGCTAACCTGATGTTCCTCTGCCCAGTCGATGTACAGGGACAGGGTGTGGTTCACGAGCTCCGGTGGAAGAATCATTTTTACCAAAACACCACTGCAGTTGCGTCAATAAAGTCCGTTGCTGGAAAAGCCCTCCTGGCAATACTTGAAGTCCAGAAGGCTTGTTTAAGGCTATCTGCATTATCAATTACAATATATGAAATCCACCAACTATACATTGCAATTTGAAAACTAGATTAAGAGAACAAAATGATCTCACGAAACCAAATTTGATTTGGAACTGAAAGGTATCTTTGAGTACAAAAAGACGAACCCGGGTAAGAACAGAATATTAAATGCACACCATAAGAAAACCAAACAGGAAGCTGCACTGGTCATTACATGTATATAGCAGCAAGTAAAAGGATGAAACTTTGAACAATTTGACAAGATTTTTCTATGTTTTGTTCAGAGCGGGAAGTTACCAAATTATCGTCTTCATACAGAACTGGTAGCGAGTATGGCGTGTCAGGTTCCTTCCAAGGAACCCTATGGTAAACTAACTTGGAACCACTCCTGAGAAAGTAAAGAACAAATGAGACACCTTTACAAAAGCTAAAGAAATTTAAAAAGTGCTAAAGTCATTGTAGGAAAAGGGAACCTAAGGAGTGTGTTGTGATCTTTTACAACATCCCCATCAATTTGTATCTGCAAAACGTTGTACACGAGAAATGAAATTACAAAATCTCAAGAATCAAGCGATAAATGCCGTGGAAAATGTGGTACAGAGAGTAGTAACCTGTCCGTTTTGGATTCGTTGAATCCACCTGGGAAAGAAAAAAAAGGTTAAAAGAAGGAAACGTTAAAAAAAAAACTGATATTGTAGAGAAGTAGTAGAGGAATAAGAGTAGAACCCTAGCAATGGAGCTGAGTTCTTGTATTTCGCTGAGTAGAAATCTGACACCGTCGTTAACTCTGTATAGTATAATTCCACAAAATCAAGAAAAAAAAAAAAAAAAATCAAAACTTTTTGAATTCTGAAGCAATAGAGAAGAGGAAGACCTGAAGAAGAAGAAGATGAGACGACATCCTTGTATGCCAAACCACCGTTGAGCTCGGGCCATGGCAAGCCGATACGTTTCAGCGGCAGCCGCGGCGGCGTCCCCGACATCGTGACCGGAACCAAACCACCGTGTGGCGCCCTTCAATTTGCTTGCGAGATTTTGTTTTCCACTTTACCCTTTTCAAAATTGAGTAAATATAACATAATAAAAACCCAAAAAAATTAACCAAACCGAAATAGACCAATCCGAATCAAGCCCATACCAAAACTCGGTTCTTCAAATATTATTGTCTTTTCTTTTTTTATGAAAAATAAATGTTTTGGTTCTCGATAGTACTACATGATTCCAATACTTGACATAAGTTCCTTTATACTTGGTTGATGAAAAGTTTCTTAAAGGACAAGTAAAACTACAACCTTTTAATTTTCTATGTTGAGAATCGAAAGTCAAAATCTGATTAAAGGCAAACTATTGAAGGAACCTTTGTTTCTTATTAGTATAATAATCATGATCAGCAGTTACAGTTGAAGTAACTAACTAGCTAGCCTTTAGCAAATCTGATCAATTTGACCAAAAGACATTGATCAGAGTTTCCTATTCCTGTGTGGCTTTCTTGTACTCAGGCTTCAGCTCATAAGTTCCTTGGTTGCTCCCTTTGTTGTTGTAGATGCAAAGATCTCTCAGCAAGTCTTTCAGGAATTGCTGCACCAAACCACAATCATCAATACCGTTTAACTCAAATCATTTTTTTTTTTTTTCTCTTTTGAATCTAAGAACTATATATACAGTTTCCTCCTGCTTACCTCTGGTCAGTGGTGAAGATAATCATACAGGAGCCGCGGTGGGGATAATCATTCCCTGGATTGGCCTCATATGCATTCCATTGGCATTAACAATGACCTGCTCAAGAAACATGATGATCATGGAAAGAAAAACAAAATGCAGACATTTGATTTGAACCACATTCTTTTTTCACGAGAGAACCTGGATCTGTCTATTTATGCACATATACTTGCTTGCCCTTTCGCGGCACAGTTTTCCATAGCTCTCCATGTTCTCGTTATGAGGCCTCATGTCAAACTTGTTTTTAATCTTCCCTTCTAATGACATTTTTCCTACACCTCAAAGAACATCGTCGTTTGAAGAGAATCAACACAGTTATCTATCATCAGACAACATCTCTGGATTGTAAACAAACAAACCATTGCCCAATGATCCAAAATATGATACAACAAACAATGATATGAGAATGTTATTATTCAACAAAGTAAGTCTCTGACTACTCCCAAAGGCTCATGCCATAGAAGAACCAACAGGTTGTAACTGAAGCATGCTACACGCAGAACAAAAACTGCAGAAATGGACAGCGACAATGAAAGACTCGGCCTTACCTTCTGAAGACTCACTGAAAGAACACATGGGGATGAAATCCTTAGACATATCCAAGGCATAACGTTTTGGAATGTTTCCAGATTCAGCTCGAGCTAATTCCATTACGAACTGCAGAGGCAAGAGAATCACATGTTTAATGTTATGCACCCAAAAAAACAAAACTTTTGAAGAGAGTCAAGGAAGCTAGAAGACAACAACAGAGAAGATCTCTAAATTTGCAGAAATGGTTTCAAACAAATTCATTCTCAAATTACAGCCAGAGTGAGAAAACCACTCGATATCTCTAAGCTCAGAAAACCCATCGCCCCCAAATATATGAAATTTCAGAGAATGTAGGGTGAATTTTCCAGATTGTACCAAAAAATTTCAGAAGAAAGGAAAAAAAGGAATACTTTGGTTTCTTTGTCCTCGGCAGCGCGAGGATAGATGGAGAGTGTGACTTTGGCGTCGGTATGAATCGTCGGGAAAAGGAAGAAATTGGAGAGAAGAAGATACGAGAGAAGGGCATTTCATTAGCCAAATCGATCTCTCTGCGAAACCCGTATCCAAAGCTTGATTCCCATTCTTCCATTTTCATGCAGAAACTCACAGAGAAGAGAGACGAATTGGAGAACAGAGGAATTCAAAGCGCGTTTATAACCCTCAGATTGCATCATTAATTATTCTCCTAATTATTGCTAAATTTATTATAAATCTCTCTTATCTTTATATTCATATATCTAATATCACAAAGGGAAGTGCCAATAGAATCACAAAAGCAAACGCTTTTTAGAGATTGCATTTTTCAATGTTAGTAGAATTAGGGTCATGTCCCATTCTCTGTTTCGAATGGGAATTCATGTTCCGTTCCCGTCATGTCATGTCCTCCTGTCCCAGAATTTAAATGGGACACAAATGAGACAACTATTTCATTTCTCAAAATCCCAAACCCGCTAAGATGATAAACACAACTGACTAGAAAACATTTATACAAAGAGAAGATTTTCCTGTTAAAGGTTTTTGTGTACTCGAAAGCAATCCTGGATCACGAGCGTGTCTGCTTCGTTCTGATCTCTGCTAACTTGTTAGTCGCATTTCGTTTGTTAGAAACCTCCAATCTTCAGCCTATGTTGTCTCTTCCTTCTTCTTCTTCATTGTATTCTCCAACGCATCCTTCACAAAAAACTTTAGCCTCCACAGTGTTGGTTCGTCCTGCATACATGAAAACTAGCTTAAGAGAAGAAAAAGACAGGATCTTTCGACCATAAAAGCACACAGATGACAGTGGCTTTGGTAAGATATCTACCAGTACGTCCATCTCAATATTCACTTCCTCTGCTCTATGTTGGAAGCTCGGGTCAGCCTGAGCGACTATACCCAACAATTTCTGTAGCTCATCCGGAGACAATTTTAAGAATGCCAACCCAATATTACGCTTCTCCTCAGTTGTAATTTTCCTAATACAAACACTCATCGGTGTGAGCAAACTCATAAATTGACCAGAGGATCCTAAAATAGTAAAATGTTTTAAGAATTCATTAAGAGTGATTAGGCCAACCTGCATCTTTCCACAACTGTATGCCTTAGCTTCTCCAGCTCGTAATTAACATTGCAAATCTGGACAGCAATATACCAGTTTGTTAGTTAAACAGTTAATGATACAACAGGGTCAATGATATAAAAAAAAAAATAACCTCATTGCTCATTTCTTTAGTTGTTTTGGTATGAGATGCTTCTTTTGCTAACAGCGCCTCCATTGCTGCTTGCTTCGCCTCTTCCTCCCGTATTTTCTCCTGTTATCAATTTTGTTTAGAACTTGACTAAGTTAACAAAAAACCTTGGTGCTAAACTCCATCAAGAGAATCGTGCGAAAGATAATATCATATTATCCTTACCTCTTCTTGAACCTTTGGAAGAAAGTGTGCCCATTTCTCCTCAAACTTTCCCAGTAATGTTTTCGCCATAGAGTAAACTTCACTTAATTCTTCATTATACTTCATTGCGTTCTCAAACACTAGCCGCATATCAGTATATATTTGCATAACATGTTTGTACCCGGTACCATCCTTAGCCTCCATTTGATTCTTTATCGTGCTGAAGTCCATGGGCTTGTCAATAACCTTACAATCAGAGCAAATACAATCTCATAGCCTAGAATGTAGACCGAGGAATAACACACACAAAATCTTAAACGTATTCAAAGAGCAAAACATAGTAGTGTACTTTTAATAAAACCTGTTCACAAGTTCAACCTGCATTGATCACTAGCTTTCTCTCCATTTTCTCATCAACTATAGACTTGAACAAGTAACTGGATTCTAGTTCATCCTAACAAAATAAATGGCTGCATAAAAAACGATAAATGCATGGCTATGGCAGAAGCTCCATAAAGAGTCTTAGGAAAAATTAGCTTTACAATACCTAAGATTTGGTAGTTCTAGTAGGCAAAAGCAATTTAGTCAGATGTGCATTGCAATCAGGCCAAAAGAATTAAATAAAGAAAGCTGAAATTCCGATAGCTCTAATAGGCAAACGCGGTTTAGTCAGCTTGTTCAACCAAAATAAGGATCAAAAGGGAAAGGTGAATTCTGGTAGCTCTAATAAGCAGAAAGGTATTTAGTCAGCTGAAAAGGAAAAATTTAAGTAGTATACCAAAAGAAGATATCAACAATGGAAGTTGAAAGCCGAGACGAAAAAACCTTACCTCATAGTAGTCATGCAAGCCAAGACCTTCTACATCGACAGGATGCATAAATGGCCATGCGCACTTATGCTGAGTTATCTGAGATGAGAAAACCAATACAATCAAATTTAATGATTTCAAATTCTTCCTGAAGACATAAATAAATGCCAAGAATAGATCATTTCAGGTGGAGAGATGATGATTTCACCTGACGGAAGATTGTTCCGAATTGACGCATGAGATCATGCATTCTTTTTGCAGCAACAGCTTCCCTACGCGCCGCCTCTTGTTGAACCTTCCTAACACCCACAACATGTCTAGAGCCAGAGTTTGCGACGGCAATGCTCGAGTAAAAGTTCTCTACTTGTTTCAGTTTATCCTCAAACTGCAGGTAGGTAGAGCCAGCCAACCATCCATTGAATCAATATTACATTCAAATCAAAACTCCAGAGACAAACTTATTTTGCAGAAACAGCCAAAGCACAGAAGAAATTGTAGAATATGGTTTCAAAGCTTAACAAACAGAGCAAGACTGAGTCATCACGACGTAACACGATAAAATACATTAATTCAGTATCAAGAAAGACAATAGAGCAAGAAGAAGGAATCAAAGGTCTAAGGCGAAGACTTTATTTTTACCGAATCAACCCAATGTAAAACCTCGTCGACTCGCTGCTTGATGCACTCGGCGTCGATAGGGAAAACCTGGGAATCTCCACCGGTCATTTGACCTAATTCCGGCACTGAATCAGCCATTTACAGGTCGTTTAAGCGACATCTGCGATTTTCTTACCGGCTCCGCTCATTTTCTCTCTGTTTTTCAATTTCACCCCAAAACACACACTGATGAATGCGAAGAAGATGAAGATGTAAACGTTCTCCGATCCCACCAATGAAGGAGAAAGCCCTAGAATCCTAAAAAGGCTTACAGGCCCTTTCATTTCTCTTTATTTATAATTTAGCCCCTTAATTATTTATAATTGTAAAAAGACACCCTTAACTTTCAATGCTGCACCTGAGTTTTACACGACTTTGGCTCTCTTGGAATAAATTACAAATCTTGATGGTAATTGGTACTTTTTTAATGGCTCAACAAAAGAATCCTCAAATCAATAATACATAAGAAGGAAATGAGACATTACTTTGCAAATCATCAATCTTGCTTATGTTTGTCTCCTCATCAGTTGAAAGTTACAGGAACAATCAGATGTTAACCAATCAAAAATCAAAACAAATAAATAAGTTTGTAGCAGTAAACAAATCAAGAGAATTGCTATAAACTAATACATCCTTTCTGACATCACCTCTGTTCCAGACTTTCCACCAACTCAACAGTGTCAGATATAAACTATATCCATTCTTCTAAAAAATCCTCCTCTTAAGCAAGACCGGTATCTTTATTATTACCATTGCCTTCCAGCTTCGGAGGACCTGAAAACCGCCTTACAGTCTTGGGAGATCCCGAGAAGGATAACCGTTTTTTCGCTGTCTTCTCGGAACCTATTGGACTAAGGTTCGAGAGCCGAGCTCTTGCTTTGGCGGCTTGCGTAGGCGCCATGTAGCCTGGAACTGACTGAGAGCGAATACTGGTTAAGCTATCATCGTCTCTAGTGGATGCAGTTGACCCACAAATGCTATGCCTACGGTTGCAAGGTTGTTCTGATTGGATACTCAACGCGCTCTTTGAGTCTTCATCACCACTTGGGACTTGCCTCCCTCTCGGGCTTGACCCTCTTCGACTAGTTGGTGTCTTTCCTTTTGGTGAAAGGTTTTTGCCGCGTGGAACCATCTCAGACATGGCACGGCTTGCCACACTCTTCACAGAAGAGTTTTTGTCAGCATTATCTGGTGTGGTTGGCAGGTTTTCGTTTGGTCTTGCAGCCATCCAACGTTCTAGCCAACTCCAACCCCAATGCGGGTTGTTCGGGTCCATGAATGTTTGGGATCCCAGCTTAGACGAGTTTTTCCACGTATTCTGCATATTAATAGTTTTCACCATTATGAGATTCATCTTCTTCTGGTTCAAAGACATTAGAGTAAGATAGAAAACTAGTTACCTGATGAGTGTATGCGTATGCAAGCGCTTTTTCTCTTCTCATTGTTGCTACTTGCTTGTTCAACATGTTTGCTTCAACTTTCTCCCACGACAATGTGCTATCATTCCAATTTTCTCCAATCTGTTGTTTCACAAAACGTAATATAATCATTAAGTTTGTAGCAACAAACAAACTTTCCGCAGGCTACAATTGGACCCAAGATCGAAATTCAATTTACACAAGTCTATCAAGATCAAGAAAAAGCTAACAGTGTAGCTAAAACTGTAAACATCCTGTGAGAATTAACTTACCTTAGAAAAATCTTTATTGTGTTTTTGTTGGAGCTGCCGTGCACAAGCCTGCTTATCCTCTGACAATCGGAGCCTCCTCTCACGAATCTGATATTGTAACCTAGCTAGTGTTTGCATGCTTTGCAATGTCGATGTGGCTTGACGTCTCACACATTTCCCTTGGATTAAAGATTTTAGCCTCACAAGGCCTCTCAACGCACGCAATGCTCTTCTTGCCTGAAATTATGTATCAAAAGAGTAATGAACTTGTTCCACTAACAAACCCACCTTGGAAATGTGAACACAGTGAAAACAAAAACGATATACCATATATCCTCTAAATGCTGTCTGAATCTTGATGGCAGCAATTTCTTCAATTGATTTCCCGGGGAAACGTGATAATGCAGTGAGACGAACAACTTCAGCAGCAGCTTGAGCAGCTGCAACGGCGGCCTCTGCAGCTGCAGCAGTTGCAATAGCCACGGAGTAAGCATGTCTGCTCTGTTGCTCCTCAATCTCCTTTAGTTTTGCGTCTTTGACAGCATGAGGAGCATTGTTAGGCAGTGAATGATCTGCTTCACCAGAATTGGTAAGATCCACCTTCTTGGATTTACCAAACCATTTCTTGGCCTTATGGGGCTTCTAATGAAGTATAACAAAAACCATTTTCTGTGTCAGTTTTTCAATTCATCAAAGGTATAATAATAACCAAAAAAATCTAAAAATTATAGATATGAAGATAGTTTAAAGAACCTGTTCTTTCTTTTGTTTTGGTTCTGGAGTTAAGGCCTTCTTCACAGCAGAAAACCAAGTCTTACCCATTTTTAGTTTTCCTTTTTCAAATGATCTGCAAATGCAAAACCGCAGAGGTAAATTCATGACCCAAAATTATATGAATTGTTAAATTAATCCTAAGATTCAAGACTTGATCTTTTTTAATCCTGAATCTCAAAAGAAACTAGAAGATGAGGGGAGAAACTGATAAAACTTAATTCAAGAATACAAACTGGAATGTATGGACTCACAGATTATGAATCAAGTTCGGATCTTTCTTGAAAAGAGAGAGAGAGAGAGAGAGAGAGCAGCCGAGGTTTTTTTTTATTGAAGGACAAAAAAAACTCGGAGAAAAAAAAACCAAACCCTGAAGACGTTTCACTGTAGTAGTTCAAACGCAGAATCTGAAAAACAACAAAAATTTCAGTTTCAGAAATGAATTAAAGACACAGAAATTGTCTCAGATCGACCAAACAAAAGAAAATGAAAGTCTTTTGTAGGATTCAGACAAGAAAGATAAAATGGGTATGGAAGCCGAGTGAAAATCTGGTAGAGGAAAAGAAGGAAGAAGCAGATCTTGAAGGAGAAGAGGTCCAAGGGATTGAAACAGACCGTGCCCGTGACAAAAGGTAATATATATAAAATATACCTTTTCTTCATAGTTGGACTATTCTATTTCATATATATAATTTTCTATAATTTATAGGGTATTACCAAATTTTTATTAGTTTTTAAAACATTTCATTACTTATTTTGTTGGGTTGCTTTCAAGACTAAGAGCATGCTCATCGCAGGTTCTTAGATGGGTATCTTAGATTTTTTTTAAATAAAATTAAATAAAAAATTGGTAATAAACTAAGAACCGTTTCTTATTTAGGAGATTTAAGAAACGGTTCTTAGTGGACAGGTGTCTTCTATTCCTTCTTCCTCCTTTGCTTCGTCGGCCTTGTTCATCTTTTCGTGGTGTGGTCATCTTCTTCGGCATAATACTCTCTTCTTCTTCTTCGAAGTTATCGTAATCTTAGGTTGAAGCATCTTAGAAGCGGAACCGTAAACCTAATTCATCCGGAGAATCGCCACATCTCTGTCGTCTCGACTTTCTCTCGCCAACCCCATCTCTGTTCAAGGTAAGATACGAGTCTCGATCCACGCCAATGTATATTGTTATGCTTGATTTGGGAACTCTATTTGGTGGTGATAGTGGTTGTAGGTTGTTCAGTCTCCTATTGATTCCTTTTTTCATGTGGAGTTTCATCGATGTCAGGTACTTTCAGTACTCAACATACGCGATTTGAGTCATCGGTTTGAGTCACTAATCCGATCCTTTACCAAAACTTAGGTCGACTTGATCTTAGGTTTAATTTTGCTCTACCATGTAGTACTGATATCGATTATTGGAGGATCGTTTGTTTTTGAATTCTGGGATCAGATTATGAATCAATTGGAATCTCGATCTTCTTTTAAAAAAATGAAATATTGCTGAAAGAAGATTGAATAGAAAAAGGAATCTCATGAGTTTGGGAGCAAAGCCTTTGTGGTTAGGAGGCTGAGGAGTGAAGAAAGAAACGGAATTTTGTAATTCTTAACTAGGTTCTGAGATAGACATGTTGCTAAAAATCCAGACTTTTATGAATATACATACTACTTGAGTAATTGTTTGAGTGTTTTTTTTTCTTCTTCTTCTTGTTTTCAGGGATGAAGAGAGGAATTATGACGGGCATATAGCTGGGTCGCTACACTATGCGAGTGGCTCGTTTGATGACAGGATCTCTCATCTTGTTCAAACTGTCAAGGACAAAGACACACTTGTCTTCCATTGTGCTTTGAGCCAGGTATGTCTTACACTCTTTTCACTTCCCCACATATATCCTCTTTTCCCCTTGCTTCACTTCATATGAAGGAACACTCAGCGATAATTGAATGATGCTTCCTTAATTCTTATCAGTGCATAAGTGGATGAAGATGGAATGTTCTTTCTTGGTGAAATTTTCAATTACTTTAGTTTTTAGTTGATTCATGTTTCATAGGTTATAAGTGGCTCATGTTTCATAAATTTGTCCTCTTGAAGTGCCCTTCATGTGTCAAAAGTGGATTCAGAATAGCAAAAATCACATGACCTTGCAACTGGTTTTCTTAATGTATGCCATAGTGTAGGAATCGGTTATGAATATGTATAAATCGGTTATGAATATGTTTCATGTATCAGCTTTGTCTATTTCATGTTTAGCTTAACTTTTCAATTATTATCATCTATATATGTTATCTGAAAAATTAAGAGAACATTTGTTCTTAAAACAATTCATTAACAAAGAAACAAAAGAACAACGCAAGTTCTTTCAAAAAAATTCTCTTAAGAAGAACAAGTTTAAGAACAACAAATTTACGTATAAAAATAAATTCAACACAATTCATTAGTAAAGAAACAAAAGAACAACACAATTTACATCTAATTTTTTTTTTTTTTTTTTAAGAACCCCATAGGGGTTCCTACCATTGGACATACAAAAATATGAGGATTTCTTACCTAAGTTTCTTAACCAATTTTAATATTAAACAAATGGTTAAGAAACCCATTTGGGTTTGTGCAATAATCATAAAAAAGTACCAATTACCATCAAGATTTGTAATTTATTCCAAGAGAGCCAAAGTCGTGTAAAACTCAGGTGCAGCATTGAAAGTTAAGGGTGTCTTTTTACAATTATAAATAATTAAGGGGCTAAATTATAAATAAAGAGAAATGAAAGGGCCTGTAAGCCTTTTTAGGATTCTAGGGCTTTCTCCTTCATTGGTGGGATCGGAGAACGTTTACATCTTCATCTTCTTCGCATTCATCAGTGTGTGTTTTGGGGTGAAATTGAAAAACAGAGAGAAAATGAGCGGAGCCGGTAAGAAAATCGCAGATGTCGCTTTCAAAGCTTCGAGGACTATAGATTGGGACGGGATGGCTAAGGTCCTTGTCACCGATGAGGCTCGCAGAGAGTTCTCTAACCTCCGTCGTGCTTTCGATGAGGTTAACACGCAGCTCCAGACCAAGTTCAGTCAGGTTCTCTTCCGATTTTCCTTATCTTGATCTGATTTTCGATTTTTTTTGTGCACTGATGTGTTTAGAATTTTAGATCTTCATCGTTTCCGATTCGACGTTAGTATTCTGGATCTAATTCATTCATTTACGATTTCAGATTTTGGTTGGTGATACTCGTTCTTATATTCTCTATTGTTTCTTCCCATAGTTGATTCAGAAATATATTTTGTTAAGATCTATTTTCCTTTTATTGTTCCCTGGCCTTTGTTCATTTGCATTTGAAATGTCGAATTTTTAGTCACCGATTCTGACCATTTTCTATTGATAGCCTTGTTCTACTTGTGCTGTGATCATCTTGTTATCCTCATCATACAGTTATTTCACTAAATTGCCATTTGCAAAGGAATCATGTCTTTGGTTTGTGGAGTGATTCTTCTTTTTGTTTATTTATGCAGGAACCTGAACCCATTGATTGGGATTTCTACAGAAAGGGCATTGGGTCTGGCATAGTGGACATGTACAAGGAAGCTTATGACAGTAAAGCTCTTATCCTTTTTCTTTTTTTCTTCTGCAAATCTTAATGTTGAACAGAACCTGTCTATGCTCGTATTTACTGTCTTGAAATTTGTTGTTTTTCTTTTCATTGTTGGAACTATGGAGAGATACCAAGGGACATTTTGAGAAAACAATTTGTATTTTTGTTTGCTCTTTCTGGCTTGCTGCAGGCGTTGAGATCCCCAAGTTCGTGGACACTGTTACCCCTGAATACAAGCCAAAGTTTGATGCTTTGGTGAGCACCAGCTTAGAAACTCGATTGATTACATTGACAAGGTCTTTTCAATTAACTTGGTTGTTTCATTTGTGCCATGTTTCATGCTATAATATTAGTTGGTGGAACTGAAAGAAGCAGAACAGAAATCGCTGAAGGAGTCTGAACGGCTGGAGAAAGAAATTGCTGATGTCCAAGAGATAAGCGTAAGTACCCTCCCAATAACAAGTTATCTTATACAAAGTTTGGATTAGCTTTGTTAACTCTAAAGGTTCTGATAAATGGTGATCTTTTTGTTACTACGTGATTGGCATAAAATCAGAAAAAGCTCAGCACCATGACTGCAGATGAGTACTTTGAGAAGCACCCAGAACTCAAAAAGAAGTTTGATGACGAAATCCGTAACGACAACTGGGGATACTGATCATTTTTTCTGTGTATCTCCGGCATGGAAAAAGAAACTCTCTTCTCTTTCTCTTTTACTGTGATTTTGTGAGGCAATCATAACAATAATAAGTACACCATTCACTTAAGCAGTCTTGAGATCTTCATTGGAGACCCAATGAGACAATGACGATAAACCCATTTGGTTTTTAGTTATCAATTTCATAAATTGTTTCGTTTCGTTCTAAAAGCAATAATAAGAGTGGTAAAGATCTCTCTCATTCAATATATTTTCATCGAATGAGGTAATCCCTGACTCGTCACTGTTGCATTTTCTCTCATAGCTCACATTACATGAAATCAGTTAACCAATTCGGCACGAATCTAAACCAACATTGCTTTGCAATTTTTGTTTGATAAGCCTTCCGGTTTGTTGTTGTGCCTTTGGTTTACCTCGAACTGGATATTAAAATTTGTTTTTTTTTGTTTTTGGTTAATGAAACTTCCTGTGTTTTTTTTGTCGAATTAAGTATTACATATAGAGTTCATGTCACTGCTTGTAACATTACACGAAACCAATATCGGTTTAGCAATGTGCTTAATAGTAAGAGCTGTAGAAAGACAAATCTTTTTATTGGTCTAAAGAGTCAAGATCCACGTGCTGTTTTGGCCTTTTGCTATAAATTGTATCAAACAAGATAAGACCAGTTTCCTCTTTAAAGCAAAACATGTATCTGTAAAATGCATGAGCCAGAGATTATTTCGTAGGTCATGGTCTCATGTCTATCACGTGTCTATGGCCAAAGGGCGTTCTCGTATACTCACGCTCCCTTCCTCAACTCTATAAATAGGTGATGTATCTCATCTCCAACCAAAAACACAGCAGAGAGCTTCCCAAAATCTCAGCACAAGGTAAGTTGACTTGTAACCCTTTTCATGAGACTTTATGGTCGATTAATGGTAACAACAACAAAAAGCTTTTTCGCTTTGCTTCTGCAACGTACAGAAACAATAGTGGGGGAAAACAAGATGGAAACGGGAACCTCATCATCATCATCATCATCAGGCTTGGTTAAGGCCAAATCTGAGACACTCGCAGAAGCTCTTAAGTCTAGTTCACTCGATTTCAGCAATGGTGGAGGCAGCAGCCATGGGAGCAATCACCATGTGATAGCAAGAACATTGTCATCGCCGAGCCATAGCGGCAGCAGCAACAGCAGAAGGAACACACACATAAGGAAGGCCAAGAGTGCACACCCTGCTCTTGACCTTGCTCGTCTCACTGGTGGTGCGGCTCTTAGCCGAGCCTCTAGTGCTTCCCTTGGACTTTCCTTCTCTTTTACGGGCTTTGCTGTGCCTCATGAAGAGACCATTGCTTCATGCAGCAACGACGATATCTGTAAGAAAACCATTAAACACGTACGGCACCAAATTGAAGTTATTATATATTATCCTTCATGTTGCAGCTGAAGATATTGAAGCAGCAACCAGTAGTGTGGTCAAGCTTCAAGCAGAACCAACCTTTCCAATATATCTGAAGGTAACCATTTCCGTGGATAGATAATTTTACGGGAAAATTGATCTTTATGATACTCTCTATTTGAGCGCAGGCACTGATGGAGATATGTATCTAAATCATCAACACCCAAAAGTCCATAGAAATATATTAGATTTTGCTGCCATTGCATCAGTGGGGGTCTGATTGTATCTCATATGATGTTTTTTAAACTAGTTTTTATCATCCTCATTGCATTAAGACATTGGAAACCTCTGTTTTGCCTTCTCTGTTGGTCTAACTTTGGTGCCCAAAAGTCAAGCTTAGGAGGCTCAACTACAATTTACTGGTTTATCGGCAACATGTGAAGCAGAGCTTCACGCGCTGGACCAAAAGGTTATGGTTATATAATAGGTATTACTCTGCATAAATCAGAGAGAATTTGTCATATTTCTGTAGATATATAATAGTGTTTTCTTGAAAGTTAAGGCGTATGGGAACTTTTGCCTGCATAATTTGCTGACCAAATCAAATTCTTATCATGTGCTATGCAGTTCATAGACATCACATACAAGGTAACGACCAAAGGAATGGCATCGTCATCAGAAAAGAGCATCTTGAATGGGATTAGTGGTTCAGCATATCCAGGGGAGCTTCTAGCTCTCATGGGACCTTCTGGAAGTGGCAAAACTACACTACTCAATCTGCTTGGTGGCAGATTTAATCAGCAAAACATCGGCGGGTCAGTTAGCTACAACGATAAACCATATTCTAAGCACTTGAAAACCAGGTTAATACAAGATTCCAGTTCAGTCTCTAGATGCATATATGATTTTGTACAATTGACACGGGAAAGCATCATATATGGCAGGATTGGATTTGTGACTCAAGATGATGTTCTGTTCCCTCACTTAACTGTGAAAGAGACACTAACCTACACAGCTCTTTTACGCCTTCCTAAAACCCTCACAAAGCAGCAGAAGGAGCAAAGAGCTCTCAGTGTTATACAAGAGCTTGGACTGGAAAGGTTCATTACCATTCATCTAAAAGTTTGGCACTTCCTCTTATAGTAAAGCTAATAAGTCTTAGTAATGGAACCTAATTAGAAAATTTTGTCTTTTAGGTGCCAAGACACAATGATTGGAGGGTCATTTGTGCGCGGTGTATCAGGTGGGGAGAGGAAAAGGGTTTGTATTGGGAATGAGATCATTACTAATCCTTCACTTCTTTTCCTTGATGAACCTACTTCTAGTTTGGACTCTACTACTGCTCTAAAGATTGTTCAGATGCTACAAAGTATAGCAAAGGTTAAGACATCCACTCTTTACAGCTCCAAATCTTGTTTTTATGGATTTGGCCATATCCAAGTTTTTACTTGTTGGCATGCAGGCAGGGAAAACTATTGTTACAACAATCCACCAACCATCAAGCAGACTCTTTCACAGATTTGACAAGCTGGTTGTACTCAGCAGAGGAAGCTTGCTTTACTTTGGGAAAGCATCAGAAGCAATGTCTTATTTCTCTTCCGTAGGATGTTCTCCTCTACTCGCCATGAACCCAGCAGAGTTCTTGCTAGACTTAGCGAATGGAAACATGAACGATATCTCCATACCCTCAGCTCTTAAAGAGAAAATGAAGATGGAAAATTCTTGCAGCGAGATAAGATCTTCCAAGCCAACTCCTACAGTTGTATATGAGGTGAGACAAGGATGAGATATACATTTACATGATTTCAAGATAGCTTTTAGAGCTATATCATATTAACTGTGATGTTGATTCGGAAACACAGTATCTTGAGGAGGCTTACAAGACACATATTGCAGTCATGGAAAAGAAGAAACTTATGGCTCCAGTTCCTCTTGATGAAGAATTTAAAGTGATGATGACTTGTCCCAAGCGAGAATGGGGATTAAGCTGGTGGACAAGAAAACAACGGATTTGCGATGGACAAATCCATAGCAAATCCGTCGCAAATCACGTTTTGCGACGGAATTGCGACGACACGCCTTCCGTCGCAAATCAGTCGTCGCAAAACAGTTTCCCTCGCAAATCCATCGCAAATTTGCGACGAACCATTTTCCCTCGCAAATTTGCAACGGCAAATATCCGTCGCAAACCCGTCGCAAATTTGCGATGATAAATACTCCCTCGCAAATTTGCAACGGATACTTTCCCTCGCAAATCCGTCGCAAATTTGCGACGAGATAATTCCCTCGCAAATTTGCAAAGGCAACTTTCCCTCGCAAATCCGTCGCAAATTTGCGACGAGATAATTCCCTCGCAAATTTGCGAAGGCAACTTTCCCTCGCGAATCCCTCGCAAAATTGCAATGGATTTGCAAGGAAAATTGAATTTTGTAAATTAAAAAAAAAAATAAGAATTTAATTTAAAAATTGAATAATAATTAAAATAATTAATATATTAAATTTAAAAATATAATTATATAATTTAGTTATTACAAAAAGTGCATAATTGTTTTAAAAAAAACAAAATAAAATGTTTACAAAGGACTGGTTCCGGTTCCGGTTCCGGTTCCGGATCCGGTTCCGGATCCGGTTCCGGTTCCGGTTCCGGTTCCGGTTCCGGTTCCGGATCCGGTTCCGGATCCGGTTCCGGTTCCGGTTCCGGTTCCGGTTCCGGTTCCGGTTTCGGTACCGGTTCTGGATCCCGATCCCGAAGGGTTACGTGCTTCGCGAAGTCTTGCAAAAGCCGGATCCTTCTCAGCAAAGTAATCCATGAAAGCATCATAGGAATTAATCTTCTCGGCCTGATTCGTTAGCATCTCGGCCTGACTCGATAGCATCTCGGCCTGACTCGTTATGATCCGGTGTAAATCGTCCTGGGATGGACGCGAAGCCGATGTAGAAGAAGCTTCAATTTGCGGTTGAAGCGAACCGACACCGTAAATTCTTCCTTTTTTGCGGGGAGCAACCTACGAAAGACAAAAAAACAAACATTATAAATACAAAAAAATTACAATCAAACTAATAATTTTATATAATGTCATAATAATTATAAAATTATCTAATCTAAATTCATACTAATTAAAATACAAATTTAACAACCTAATATATAACATATCTAAATCTAACAATCTAAATTCATCCTAATAAATACAAATATAATAAATATAATTTTTTAACAAATCTAAAAAACTAAAAAACTAAATAATCTAACAAATCTAAGAAACTAAATAATCTAACAAAATCTAACAATTCTAAAAATCTAAAAATCTAAATTAAATACAAATCCAAATCTAACAAATCTAATTTTTTTTTCACAAATCTAACAAAGTTCACAAATCTAACAAATCTAACAAAGTTCACAAATCCAATATTTTTTTTTTTTAAGATAACAACATATATTTTTGAAATAAAAAATGAAATTAAAAAAAGCAACTTACCTTCGCCCAGGAGAAGAAGAGGTCGCCGGAGGGAGAGGGGAAAGGAGGGGACTCGCCGGAGGGAGGGGACTCGCCGGAGGGAGAGGAGGTCGCCGGAGGGAGAGGAGGTCGCCGGAGGGAGAGGAGTGCTCGCCGGCGGAGGAGGAGAAGAAAGAGCTCGCGAGGTGAAGGGAGGAGGTCGCGGAGGAGAGTAGAGAGGAAGGGAAGAGAAACCAATCGCCGGAGGAAGAGGAACCGATCGCCGGAGGAAGAGGAACCGATCGCCGGAGGAGGAGGAGTGGGATCGCCGGAATCGACGGAAGATTGAGATTGAGGGGATTGAGAAGGGAGAAAGGAAGAAGAAGATAAACAGTCGGTTTATAAACTAATAAGCGATGGATTTGCAATGGATTTGCGATGGATCCAAAAATTGCAACGGATTTGCGACGGATCCATCGCAAATCCAACGCAACATTCGCGGTTAAATTTTGGCCCAAAATGTGCTGAAAAAATTCAATTTTCGTACCAAATTTCCAAAAAACATTTTGCAACGGATTTGCGATGGATCACTTATTTGCAACGGATTTGCGACGGATCCATCGCAAATCCGTTGCAAATTCGTGATTTTTATTTTATAATGTTTAGGGTTTAGGGTATACGTTTAATAGTACATAATAAAGTTTACGGTTTATAATCTCATAAGAGTCATGATCATAAGCATATTTTTTCACAAATATAATGAATTTGAGGGTACGAGGAATGTTGAACTTATATATATATATATATATATATATATATATATATATATATATTCATAAACAACATATACGGATATATGACGTTTTATATATCATACGGGGACATTTCCAAATTTTCACAATTTATGAATGCACATCATTAAATAACTTTAGAAATATAATTTTTTGAGATTCACTTTTAAAACCGTTAGACGCTTATCACGTTTTTATCCTCTCCGGAAATAAGGAATGAATCCCTAGCAATTCCATTGCAAATTTGCAACGGATTTGCGATGGATCCTTTATTTGCAACGGATTTGCGACAGATCCATCGCAATTCCATTGCAAATTTGCAACGGATTTGCGATGGGGTCTTTATTTGCAACGGATTTGCGACGGATCCACCGCAAATCCGTTGCAAATTCGTGATTTTTATTTTATAATGTTTAGGGTTTAGGGTGTACGTTTAATAGTACATAATAATGTTTTATTTTTATAATCTCATAAGAGTCATGATCATAAGCATATTTTTTCACAAATATAATGAATTTGAGGGTACGAGGAATGTTGAACTTATATATATATATATTCATAAATAACATATACGGATATATGACGTTTTATATATCATACGGGGACATTTCCAAATTTTCACAATTTATGAATGCACATCATTAAATAACTTTAGAAATATAATTTTTTGAGATTCACTTTTAAAACCGTTAGACGCTTATCACGTTTTTATCCTGTCCGGAAATAAGGAATGAATCCCTAGCAATTCCATTGCAAATTTGCAACGGATTTGCGATGGATCCTTTATTTGCAACGGATTTGCGACGGATCCATCGCAATTCCATTGCAAATTTGCAACGGATTTGCGATGGGGCCTTTATTTGCAACGGATTTGCGACGGATCCATCGCAAATCCGTTGCAAATTCGTGATTTTTATTTTATAATGTTTAGGGTTTAGGGTATACGTTTAATAGTACATAATAATGTTTTATTTTTATAATCTCATAAGAGTCATGATCATAAGCATATTTTTTCACAAATATAATGAATTTGAGGGTACGAGGAATGTTGAACTTATATATATATATATATATATATATATATATTCATAAACAACATATACAGATATATGACGTTTTATATATCATACGGGGACATTTCCAAATTTTCACAATTTATGAATGCACATCATTAAATAACTTTAGAAATATAATTTTTTGAGATTCACTTTTAAAACCGTTAGACGCTTATCACGTTTTTATCCTCTCCGGAAATAAGGAATGAATCCCTAGCAATTCCATTGCAAATTTGCAACGGATTTGCGATGGATCCTTTATTTGCAACGGATTTGCGACGGATCCATCGCAATTCCATTGCAAATTTGCAACGGATTTGCGATGGGGCCTTTATTTGCAACGGATTTGCGACGGATCCATCGCAAATTCGTTGCAAATTCGTCAGTTTTATTTTATAATGTTTAGGGTTTAGGGTATACGTTTAATAGTACATAATAATGTTTTATTTTTATAAGATTTATGGTTTATGGTATATGTATTATTATCATAATAAAGTTTTTATTTTTTTTACGGATTTACAACATATACATATTTTTATTTTAAAAATTACATTATAGTACATTTAACACATTATTCCGAATCGTTTTCAGATTCATTTTCAGACATATTAGAGTGTTCACTATGCTCATCATTGTTTTCTCCGCTATCGTTCTCCTCGAACTCGTCAGATGCGGCTGCATCTTCGCTTGAATCATCCACGATGTCTTCAACTTCTCTGTTTTGTGGATCCATCGCAACCTACCCCGCCTAACTCAACCTAACTGGTTCCATCGCAAATCCCTTGCAAAATTCCGTAGCAAATCCGTCGCAAATTTGCAATGGATTTGCTACGGAAAAGGATTTGCAAGGGATTTGCAACAACTTTGCGATGGAAATTAATTTTTCTTTTAAATGTGTTCCACCTATCTCACCTAACTCCACCTAACTGCTTCCATCGCAAATCCCTTGCAAAAATCCGTAGCAAATCCGTCGCAATTTTGCGAGGGACATTTTCCGTCGCAATTTTGCGACGGAGTTGCGACGACCACTGTGGTCCTCGCTAATCCCTCGCAAATTCGTCGCAATTTTGCAACGCATTTGCGACGCCCGTTTGGCCCTCGCAAATTTGCGAGGGATTTGCGACTCTAGATATTCCCTCGCACGTTCGTCGCAAATTTGTTGCAAAATCGTCGCAATTTGC
Organism: Eutrema japonicum; assembly: GCA_030161315.1. NCBI lineage: Eukaryota > Viridiplantae > Streptophyta > Magnoliopsida > Brassicales > Brassicaceae > Eutrema > Eutrema japonicum. The sequence continues at coordinate 49,426,264 of BSQW01000013.1, forward strand.
GACGACTTTTTCCCTCGCAAAATAGCGACGGATTTGCGACGACTAGTTAGTCACTCGCAAATCCGTCGCAACTCCGTCGCAAATCCGTCGCAAATTTGCGAGGGATAATATCCATCGCAAATTCCATTGCAAATCGACTGTTTTCTTGTAGTGGGAACAGTATTGCATACTTTCTTTAAGAGGATTCAAAGAACGGAGGCATGACTATTTCAGCTGGTTGAGAGTCGCTCAAGTTCTCTCCACTGCCATCATCTTAGGTTTACTCTGGTGGCAATCAGACATTCAACATCCCAAAGGCCTACAAGATCAGGTATGAAAACATGTTTATGGTCTAGAAATTAGCAGTAGATAGTGTCTTACTTTGAAAATGGAACTCCCTCTGCATCTCAGGTAGGGCTACTCTTCTTCATTGCGGTATTCTGGGGATTCTTTCCGGTGTTCACAGCGATCTTCACATTTCCTCAAGAGAGAGCAATGCTGAGAAAGGAAAGGGAGTCCAATATGTATCGATTAAGTGCATATTTTGTGGCTAGAACCACAAGCGACCTGCCGCTTGACTTGATATTACCCGTGCTTTTCCTAGTAGTTGTATATTTCATGGCAGGTTTGAGACTAAGAATTGAATCCTTTTTCCTAAGTGTGCTCACAGTCTTTCTCTGCATCGTCGCGGCTCAGGTATGTGCATAAAAACCAAATTAAGGACATGATGCTGAACATAAAATGCTAACAACTAATGATGAAAATGTTGTTTTAGGGACTTGGATTAGCAATTGGGGCGAGCTTAATGGACTTGAAGAAGGCCACAACTTTGGCATCAGTAACTGTAATGACTTTCATGCTTGCTGGTGGCTACTTCGTGAAGGTAAAAAAACATGGTACATTTTTCTTACCTTACCTTTCTCCACATTCAGACATATAAGTTTGCCTGTAATGAAGGGCTTTGCATCATACATAGATTGACACTTTTTTGGTTTACTTTGGCAGAAAGTTCCAATGTTCATTGCTTGGATACGTTTCATGTCATTCAACTACCACACATATAAGCTCCTTGTCAAGGTACAATACGAAGAAGTCATGCAAAAAGTAAACGGAGAGGAAATTGAGAGTGGGCTTAAGGAAGTGAGTGCCCTTGTAGCCATGAGTATTGGCTACCGTCTCTTAGCCTACATTTCACTTCGAAGGATGAAGCTCCACTCTCCAACTTAAGAGTTTAGATACAAAAATGTCATTTCATTTGTAATATTTGAATGTAACTCGTCAACGATATGTGAAAACTTAATAATCTATTATTTAGGTTTCCAAAGACACCTGATGTTCTCAACTACTATAAATGCAAAAGAAAAACTTTCTCTTTTACTGTATAAAGTTTGATGTTTATAATTAATATAATCGATGACATTTCACATAAAAGAAAATGTAATGTATGTGTTGATTGATTCTCCGTGATATATCAACCAAACCTTACCACTGTTACTACTGAATAGTGAAAAAGCAAGAGCTATAGAGACAGATGATGCAACATATACTATCACAGAATGATGCAGCAGATATTGGCACAGAGATTCTTCAAAACAGATTCATTAGATTATCTTTTAATGGTAACTTACAAGTCTACCAAACCAGAGAATTTACTAGTATCTCCTAGAAAATTTAATATCTCTCAAGCTTCTCAAACCATACAAGTATTGAAATCTTTTCTCTTGATTTCCATACAAGAAACCCTAAACCCATTTTTCCCTTAGAAACTCTTAGCACTACAATGCATAAGTCTCTAAAGAGATAAACAGACCTATATTTATAATGACAGGTCCAAACCATTTTCCTAATTCTACCCAAACTAGGAAAAAATCAATTTCCTTTTCTTTTTATCTTTTTCCTTTTCTTCTTTGATGTCTTCCTTTTTTCCTTTGATATCTTTAGATCGTTGATTGTAGACTTCGACTTCATCTTGGAAAAACTTGTCCAGCTAAGCTTCAAGTCTCCACGCCTGCTTTCCTCTTCACAATAGCATTTTCTTAGTTTATAGACTCATGTGACACGTTCTGTGACACGTTCTGTGACTTCGTGCTTATGACAGGAACTGTTGTTACATGAATCTCTGCACCTTCTGTAACAGGAATCTTTGCATCTTTAAATAGTGCCACACATCCTCACCTTATCTCCATGGACGACATTCAGTTGATTCTTGTTCGAAAATCGATAGATATCAGACCTTTAAAGTCTTTCATAACCAACTTCAAGTTATGAAAGAAAACTGAACTAGGCTTTCCTCAAGTCTTTGTCTCCGGTGGCTCCTTGTCTCGTTGATGTAGTGTTTGTCTGCTTGTTACTCTCGGACGAGCGTAAGTTTTTGCTAGGTTTTGGTTAGTTGGAGATTTAATATAGTTCGGTTTGTGTCTCGTCTTCCTGTTCTCGGAGGAAGTAGTAATGCTATTGAGCTCTAAGGTTGTTTGTATTGTTGAGATTTGATCTGTGCTGTTGACATCTGAGAGGGATCTTGGTAGAGTGACCTAGCGCCTCTAGGTTTTGATAGTTAGTGTAGTCCCGTCTTAGAACTAGATGTATGTTTTGTTAGTTGAGTCCCGGACCAAGTTTGAGGATTGTCTTGCTTCGGGCCTCCTCCGATTTCTTAGAGAAAATGTTCCTTTTCAGGCTACCCGATGAATCAGCTTCTGATATGCAAAATGGACGTTTCGCGATCCTTTCTTTTGTTATTCTCTTTTCGACCATTTCTCGGTCTTCTTTCTCGCGGGTGTTCAAGGTTGTAATCGCTACTCGTTACATGTTGATTCAGTGCTTCGGTGTCGACAGTACTGATTTAATTTCTAATGCTTTTGGCTTACCAAATCATTAGATCTTTCCTATGAGGGAGTTCTAGACTTTCCTTATCTTTTTTATTATTTTTTTTAAGCAAGATTTGTCTTATGGCTTTAGCATCTTTTGTACACATGTACAACTTGTAATCGTTTAATCTTTTAAATGATAATTCACATACTTATTAAAAAAAAAAAAAACTTCAAGTTATGAACTTTCAATGGTGTCCACAGATTCCGAAAGGTATATTCTATTAACTATAGTTGAAATGGTAAACTCAACTTTAGACTCCACTACTAAGAGGACCTCTCAATACATTCACTATGTTTTAAGAAAGCACCAAGTTTTTCAAACTTTGTTCTATTAAAAGCCAAAAAGACAAAAAGTTATATGACTTGGGAGGTGAAAAGACCAATCTCTATTGCAGACAGATGCTCTGAACCAACAGAAACGAACTATAGAGAAACAAATATTCTTTACTCTTTTAATGCTTGAAAGATCCTGACCGTTGATCCTTGGCTTTATGGGTGGATGGGGTAAGCATTAACTCCAACACGCGGATTAGTGTGACTGATAGATTCTTTCTTTTTTCATCTTCTTCTCGAGGAAAAAGGAAACCTTTTTTTCTTTTCCCTCAACTTGCAGAAGAAAGAAGAAGAAGCGACATACACAAGGTTTCCTTTCATCCTTCTGTGTTCACTTGTTCCTCTTTGTTTACCTTTTGATTTGATTTTCATTCTCTCTATTTTTGGTGGGGTTTCTTGGAGAAATGCGGCAAATGTGTTGCTTCTTGATGTTTTGTTACGGCCCTTCCTTGGACTTTGAAACTTTATAAATCTCTGTAGAAGAAGCTGATGGGGAATTTTATCTTGTTTGGTGCTTGAAATTGGTAACAAAAATCGATTGTATGTTAGTGAACTGGGTTTAGACATTTCTCAAGTTTATAGTCCTTTCTTGCTCTATCTACCAATTGTTGTGAATGTTAAAAACAAAACCCATATGCCAAATTCTCTAAAGCTTTTGAAACTATTGATCGTTAATGAATTTGCCTCGATGCCATTTCACAGGATACATTACTTTATGGTAATAATCATGGAGCGGCTGAAATCTTCTCCTTCACTCATGATCGTCTCGGACCTTGATCATACCATGGTATGATCTGGTTCTGTAACTCTCTGTTTGTTTTTTTTATCCAGCAAGAAACAAAAAAAAAAAAGAAGAAAAATCTTGATTTGATTCACGTTTTGCAGGTTGATCATCAAGATTCTGAGAACCTCTCTCTTCTGAGGTTCAATTCATTGTGGGAATACGCTTATCGCCGTGACTCTCTTCTTGTATTCTCAACTGCAAGATCACCAATTCTTTACAAAGAATTGAGAAAAGAGAAACCCTTGTTGACTCCTGATATCATCATTACATCAATAGGAACCGAGATAGCATGTGGTAACTCCATGGTTCCTGATGATGCTTGGGTTGAATCCTTGATCAGCGATAAATGGAACCGGGAGATAGTCTTAGAAGAAACAGGCAAGTTCCCTGAGTTAACTCTTCAGCCAAAAACTGAGCAGAGGCTACACAAGGTCAGCTTTTACATTGATGAAGGTAAAGGTGAGGCAGTGACCAAGGAACTTTCACAATTGCTGGAGAAACGTGGCGTTAAGTGTTTACTTATCTATATGTTTTCCTTTTCAGGAGATCTTTGTTAATTGAAAACCGAATTGTTTGTGATGAATGTTATTATCTTTATGTTTTCAGTTGGATGTCAAGATAATTCACAGTTGGGGAAAGAATGTGGATGTTATACCGCGAGCTGCAGGAAAAGGAGAAGCCCTCGAGTATCTTCTCAAGAAACTGAATGCTGAAGGAATATTCCCGGTCAATACTCTTGCTTGCGGAGACTCCGAGCACGATGCTGAACTATTTAGCATTCCCGATGTTCACGGTGTCATGGTAATAATGTCCACTCATCACAATATCTCCGCCATTCTTACCAAAATCCAAAACCTGACAGGTATTGTCCATGTGCTATGTGAAGGTGAGCAATTCCCAAGAAGAGCTATTGAAGTGGCATTCTGAAAATGCTTTCAACAACTCAAAGGTCATACATTCAAACGAGAGATGCGCGGATGGGATAATTCAAGCTATTGATCATTTTAAGCTTGGCCCAACTCTTTCTCCCAGAGATGTTTCTGAATTCTTGAGTCGAAAGACGGATGTTGCGAATCCTGGTCAAGAAGCTGTGAAATTTTACTTGTTCTATGAGAGATTGAGACTCGGTGAGATCAAGAAGTATGATACATACATAGCCAGCTTCAAAGAGTCATGTGTGAGTAAATTAGGTGCCATTTTGGTGTATCAGACAGACTCGAGTGAACTACTAATTCCTTTCTGTCTCTTTTAATATTGGAACATTTTCAGCACCAAGCTGCTGTCTTTTTACATCCATCAGGTGCAGAGAAATCTCTGAGAGACACCATTGATGAGATGAGAAAGTATCATGGAGACAAAAAAGGGAAGAAGTTTTGTGTTTGGGTAGATCAGGTTCTGGTAATAGACACCATTCCTGGGAAATGGATAGTGAAGCTTGATAAGTGGGAGCAATGCGGTAACAAAAAGAAAAAGAAGAAGCCATATATTTGCAATCTGACCTTTTGATGAGCAAGAACTATGATTTATGAATTCGTTTGCTGCTTTTGGCAGGGGATGAGCGTAAATGCTGCACAACGACTCTCGAATTCACTTCAAAGGTATCAGATTCTTAGAAGTCAGATTAATATCTTTGATTCTTGAACGAAATGGAAAGTGAATTGAAAAAGAAAAAGAAAAAAAAAAATGCAGGGAGGAGATTTGGTGTGGGAGAAGGTGAAGCAGATATGGTCGGAGGAATCAGATGATAACACTTGCTGGATCATCTGAAGACTGTAGGAATAGTCGTCTCCAGGATTTTTGAGATTGGGGAGAGAAATAAATAAAAAAATTGAGGGCCCAACCGGGTTCGAACCGGTGACCTCTTGATCTGCAGTCAAATGCTCTACCACAGAGCTATGGACCCATTGTTGGACATTGTGGCTTTGCAAATACAATTAACTCTCTAAATATGAGATTACTATAAAATTTGTTTCCTTATAATTTACAAGTGTGGTTTGTGGTCATGACATTTCTAAGTGTCTTATGAATATTAATAGATCTCATGACATTTCTGAACAGGATTCATTCTCCTACCTTTTAATTTTCTCTGGTTCATATATTTTCCCTAAACGAAAAAAGTTTTAAAAACCAAAAAAAAAAAAATGATTAACACCACCTGTCACCACACCCATAGTAGAGGTTGCTGGAACCACATCTGAAAATGAACCATATCTATATTTTGTCCCATCATCATCATCTCTCTTTATTTTTTATGTTATCCTATGAAAAAATCATTTCATTTTTGTATATAGATATGGAAATCAAACTTCCTATCCTTCACCCATTTTGACAAATATGAAAATGATATCATTCTATATAAGACTTGACAGTTATTCTATCTCTGTTTTTATATAACGAGATTCTAATTTTTGTGTGTGTGTTTCCAAACACATATGACTAATGGGACAAAAAAAGCATGGAAGAAATACATCGAAAATAAAACAAGAATAAGTATAAATTAATATTGTTACCAAAAAAAGTATAAATTAATATTCTTTGTGAGATATAAATAAATAAATAGTATTAAAAAGTTAAACAAATTATAAACTGAATTTGAATATATAATATATTGATGGTGGCTGGATTGAATCAAATTGAATATATAAGTTTGTTGACCAACAAAAAAAAAGAGAAAAATACATAAATCTTAAAAATAAGAAAAAGGCTGTGTAACATCATCTCCTTCTCTCTATCCTCTCTGTTTTTATTTTTTTTCTCTTTTGCGCAATGCTTCTTCTTCAATTTCTCTCTTCTCCGATCATGTCCCCTGATCCCTTCATATCTTCCCCTAATTATTAATAGAAGAAATTCAAATATCTTCACCAAATATCTTCTCCGATTCAGATCGATCGGCGATTATTAATAGAAGAAATTCAAAACCCTAGACCTTGAGAGAGATATGGAGAGTTCCTTAGGATTCATGGCGGTTTTCGCCGTCTCTGGAAGCGTGGTGTTCCTGGCGAGTCAATTCCACAAGCGTCTCCTCTCCGATTACATGGACAAGTTCGAATTCGAAATCCGTACGGCATTTCTCCATCTCTTATTTGTTTTTGTTTTTTCTTCAAAATTGAAACAAAAATTGGGGGAAAATCGTGGTGACAGGATCGCGAGAAAATGTGGTGATGAAGAAGAAGGTGAGATTCGCGGCGGATGTGGTAGAGCCGTCGGGGAACAACAAAGAATATCGCCGGAGACACTCCTCCAAGGCCAAATTCGATAAGCAATCGAAGATGGCGGCAACTGTTTGAACTAAGTTTTTGTACAAAAAGTTTAATTAATTTCGGAGATTTTTCTCTCATCTGCAAAAACCTTCCCAATATCTTTTCCTTCATTTTTTGTGGTAAATATTTTGTTTGTGTAAATAAAAAATGTGATTCCTAATCTCTTTTTTGTTTAATCTGATTAGGATTATGATTGTTAATAACTATGATTAGTATTGTTGTATAACATACGGTTAAAATACTTTAAACTAAGTTATCTTTGCATTAACGTATGAACGCAATATTTCATAAAGCCTAAACTAATAATTTCGGAACCTTAAAGACTTATTAAACATTCAAGATTTGGGATATACAAACAAATATACTAATACCAATTAGTTAGAAACGTGGTCTTTAAACTAATGTTTAAACAACCCGAAGGGTCACAGGCCAAATTAAAATGTGGCTTACGAGAAGATGAATTGGTCATATGATTAAATAATATTAATCCTCTGACGATTATAACGTGACGACATGCATACTTTATTCAACCACATAAATATAATTTTAAAGAATAGTGAGGATGACGACATGACACAGAGGGTAAAAGGGTCTAATCAATGTATTAACATGTGATGATATGAGTAGCAAAATTTATCACATTTGCTACTTAGGTCAAGATCTCTTGTTTTGAGTTGACACAGCATATAATATATCGTACCGTACCTTTTTATGGTCGGGGTCTTGTATGATATCGTACAAAATTGTTCATTTTCATCCGTTATTGCTAGATGCATCATGATACATGAGCCAATGACACAAACGTCGTTTATTATCTGTTGATCTCGGGGATCACTAAGTATGTTTACGGGGTGATTAGGAGATGAGAGGTGAGATTTTCGTTAATTAGAGCAGTTTAACCACTATTAAGACAGGCCGGGAGAAAGATGAGTAGGCCGGAGGCCGTGTTTCTTTTTATTGATGGTGAGAGAAATGAACACTTTAGAATTACGAACTGGTTTCCGAAGGACGTCCAGTTCGGCGTTCTAAAACGTTGCCTTGTTACAAAGAGAGAAAGAGAGAGGTCGGGTAGCTAGTTATAGGTCGAAAATGGCCCAAATCAAAAGTCCTTCCTATCTAGTGAGAGAGTAATAAATGCGAGATTCTTCCGCGGTCGGGGGTCCCAGTCCAGATATCTCCAAGTGAAGGTGCGTGAGGGGGTATATATAGCAAGAACCGCGTAGACGGCTTTCCGCGATTCGGGGATGTCGTGACGTTGACAAGACATGTCGTGAACAGTGCAAGGTATGTCGTGAACAGCACCGGTGAACAGTGTTGGTGAACAGTGCAAGGCATGTCGTGAACAGTGCCCGTGAACAGTGCAAGGCATGTCGTTAACAGTGCCCGTGAACAGTGCAAGGCATGTTGTGAACAGTGCATCTTCGTGCGGCGTCAATGTCAGCTCGGGGTGCGAGCTCGGGATGGGAGCTCGGGGTGCGAGCTCAGGATGGAAGCTCGGGGTGTGGGCTCAGGATGGAAGCTCGGAGTGCGGGCTCGGGATGGAAGCTCGGGGTGCGAGCTCGGGATAGAAGCTCGGGGTGCGAGCTCGGTGCCGGAAGCTCGGGGCGCGAGCTCGGGATGGAAGCTCGGGGTGCAAGCTCGGTGCCGTCCTTGGTCGAACGCCGACTTCTGGCTGATTTCGACCAGGCGGGCCTTATTTGCTGAGATGAGCCTAGCTAATTGGGGGTGCTAAACCCACCTCCAACAATAGGCCCTCCCCCAGTTCGGTGTCATGAGGTGTAGCGAATGCATCGAAGTTGATCTTTGTTAGCTCGGCGCATCTCAGGTCGGTCTCCAAGATCTTAGGATTGACTGCTGGGTCGCGTTAGGCGGGAGCAATAGACGGACGTGTGTGAATTCCTAGACCGCGAAGTCAGCGAGTCGCACGGTCGGAGAACTGCGATCATGAGCTTGGCGAGTAGGAGGTCGGCGAGCTGTTGAGGTCGTTAGTTAGGCGGAGCTGTTGAGGTCGGCGAACTGCGACTGCGCGATGAGCGAGCTGCGACCGAGCTACCTAACTGTTAGACCGACGAGCTGCGACTCCGAACTGCCTCACTGTCAGATCGACGAGCTACGACCTGCAAAAAAAATGGCTAAAGATACGAGATTGCGCTTGAGGCTGAGCCCGGCGTTTGTTAGTTAGGCGCGAGGCCGGCGAGCTATGATTCCGAGTCGTTTAATTTCTAAAATCGGTTAGTTACTTAGCGTACCACAAGGTCAGCGAGTCGCACGGTCGGAGAACTGCGATCATGAGCTTGGCGAGTAGGAGGTCGGCGAACTGTTGAGGTCATTAGTTAGGCGGAGCTGTTGAGGTCGGCGAACTGCGACTGCGCGATGAGCGAGCTGCGACCGAGCTACCTAACTGTTAGACCGACGAGCTGCGACCCCGAACTGCCTTACTGTCAGATCGACGAACTACGACCACGCACTGCTTTTCTTGGAGTTCGGCTTAGAGGAACGGATCTTGTGATTAAATCTAACTAGAAAAAGAAATTGGAAACTAACTTCCTCTTTCGCGTCGCGTAGGTCAGTGATGGCGGAGAAAAGCGGCGGCGGCCATGGCGGATCTCCGGGAAGCTTGAGCGACGGCGGATATCCGACGTGTGATGATGAGTGATGTCGAGATCAGAGCAAGGGAATAAATCCGAGATGGTGGTCGGCGAAGGATGTCGCGGACGGAGGCGGCTTGATGGCGGCGAAAGCTGAGCTTGACGAGCTCGTATTAAATCTGCGAGCTGATTGGTTGTCGAGGCTGGTGACGGTTAGTCGGCGGATTCGTGATTTGAGTCTCGATTGAACGGCCCTTGTGACGGAGAAGTTGAGCAGCGAACGTGGGCTGCGAAGCCGGAGAATGGATAGAGAGGAGAAGGTGTGGGCTTCGGCGCCGAAGGTGGAGACGACTCTGGTCGGAGATGCGGTGTTGCAGCGGAAGATGCAGGTCTTCGCCGGTGGTTCGCTGGATTTGAGTAGATCGGATCTGCTCGGATTCACCGCCAAGAGATGGTCGTGAGGAAAGAGGAGATTGGGCTTCGATTTGTGCATCGCGTTGGGTCTGAATCTGGACCATCGTCAGCTTGATTTGCTGCAGGTGCGGCGATGGTGACGGAGCTCCGGAAATTTCGAACGGTGAGGAGTGGCGTAGAGCCAAATTTTTTTTTTTTTTTTTTTTTTTTTTTTTAAGTGTCGGCGAGTCCCGGTCCAGATCTCTTCAACAGTGCAAGGTATGTCGTGAACAGTGCAAGGTATGTCGTGAACAGCACCGGTGAACAGTGTCGGTGAACAGTGCAAGGCATGTCGTGAACAGTGCCCGTGAACAGTGCAAGGCATGTCGTGAACAGTGTCCGTGAACAGTGCAAGGCATGTTGTGAACAGTGCATCTTCGTGCGGCGTCAATGTCAGCTCGGGGTGCGAGCTCGGAATGGGAGCTCGGGGTGCGAGCTCAGGATGGAAGCTCGGGGTGCGGGCTCAGGATGGAAGCTCGGGGTGCGGGCTCGGGATGGAAGCTCGGGATGCGAGCTCGGGATAGAAGCTCGGGGTGCGAGCTCGGTGACGGAAGCTCGGGGCGCGAGCTCGGGATGGAAGCTCGGGGTGCAAGCTCGGTACCGTCCTTGGTCGAATGCCGACTTCTGGCTGATTTCGACCAGACGAGCCTTATTTGCTGAGATGAGTCTAGCTAATTAGGGGTGCTAAACCCACCTCCAACATTATCCATCGAACTTTTTTTTTCTTTTCAAATCACAATACAATTAAAACATCGACGATGTATATATAATGATCTGGTTTAACTACGGGTGGTTTAACTACGGGTGGTTTAACTACGGGTTCAAACGATAATATGATCAATTAGATTTACAGACATGACGCAATTTTGTTTTTTAGTTCTTAATAGAAGATTATCTTCCTTAATACAAATGACAGAGTCTCTTCTAGAGTTGTGCTAGTAAATAATTATTCTAACAATTTGACTTTTTATTACGTGCATGTGCCCAGATCATAGACCAATTAGCTGTCTGAAATATAAATGTCTGTTGTTCCATTAAATGCCATGATCTATAAAAATATCACGCATCAATTCTATTGTTCTAATAAATTTATATGTGTGGTTTGGATTTTTAAACCATTTTAAATTTTATATATCTGTAACCTGTTGACAAAAATAAAATTAAAATTATAGTATGAAGCAATCATAGTGTAGTCCAAAAAAAAGACAAATAACAATAAACTCGCATCTAGCTACAATCAATTGTAAGATCTTCCAAATCAAAATTGGCCATATAGTCAGAGCCGTGATTATATTTATAGGGATCTAAAGCGAACTTAAAAATTAAGACTTCTAGTATTTTTTTTTTTTTGACAATATAAAAAATTATTAAAAAACCAATAAGATAAAAAATTTAAACTATAGTTTTTCTTCATTTATTTCCTACAAATTCTTTCACTATACTTTCACAATCGAGTTTTTTTAACCAACTCTCTTTTCATAGATATGCGGATAGGCGGCGGCTTTCTTTCCGGTGAAATCGTCTTTCTGTTTTAGGGTTAGTATTTATTAGGGATTAACACATACGATAAATAGTGTTAAAAATTGTTTTTATTTCTTAAAAATATCATTTTTCAAAAAAAAAAAACAAGTAAAAAAGAAGGTTTCTATTTCAAATTGGTTTAACTCATATATAATAAGTCTAAATTTTAATCAATGACCACTATACCAAATAAAAAAATTAAGCAAAATTTGGGGCCCTTAAAATTTATATATATATGGGATCTAGGCTAATGTTTTATTCCTATCAAGCTAAGCACGCCCCTGCATATAGTTCGCATCTAACATATAGAAGTTTCCGAAGCAGTTTCTTCTTTAATTATTGCCTAATCAATTTTAGTTTTCCAATTAAGAAATAAGAACAGCCTCGGCAAAGACTGCTTTTTGAATAAACAAGTAAACACACATTTTTCCATCTTTTTTTTTTGTGCAAAATTTTCCATCGTCCTTTTATTTCTTTACATACCAAAATTTTTGGACGAACCTTGGATGACATGCATCACATTGATCGTAAACGTTTTAAACCATTACATAACGGACCATCCAAAAAGTTGAATCAGTGATTTACAATAGCTTGTATATGCAATATATAGTATACAAATACAATTTGAATCCAAAGACTTCTCGGTCATATCTAGTCTTTGCAACTCACATGCAAACTAGAACAAAGTGATTATTTCACTGAACTTACTACTATATATATTCAGCGTAATGAATTCGAAGTACCTTTTATGTCACGGGTTACTTGGCAGGTTTTAATGAAACTATTATATGAGAATTTGAAAAATGTTTGGTCATGAGTAAATTCTTGTTCAGAAACCTACAGTTTGGAGACAAGTTTACCTCCCTTTTTGTTTGTTTGATTATTTTATTTTTGACTTTGATAGGAGCTTCAAGGCAAAGGTATGTTTGAAGGCGACGAAGAATCTAACGGCAGTCGAAACGTCGCCGTTTCTAGCTCTACGGCCGTACGGCATGTATATGATGTATGAGAAGCAATGCATACTCTAACTAAGGCTTGACGTAAACACTAAGGTAGGCATATTTCCATGAGAAGCTTGTAAATGTTCACGTGCGACGTTTACGTTGTCTAAATAACACATTGAAAATTATATGCAATATTTCAGATCAAAATTTAAAGAATTTTAACATTCTATTGATCACTAATCCCTATAAATTGGTTGGATGTAGTTCGAGTTATTTCTTCAGCAATGACAAAGAAATATAGTCTCTGAAAAAAAGTCCGTTATCTCGACCAATAAGACAATTTATCTAAAAAAGAACGACTTGGTGATACATATACAAAAAAAAACAATGTAGATCTCGAGTGAAATGCTTCGAGAAATGAACATCTGAGGTTATTTTTGAAGGAATGTATGATTCAACAAACACAACATTTAAATAAATGATTTAGAAAGAAAATAAATTCTCTGTTCTATAATTTTTGATGAGAGGGGAGATGCATGTAGGGTACATACTGTAATTCTTTTTGGCAATCGTATCATTTGTAATATTTAATTATATTTTCATGCTAATTCCCTCGAGGGTCACACCGACACTTTGTCCGATATCTTCGTGATTCTCCTTTTTTTTTTTTTTTTTTCTGCAATTTATTACAATTTGAGTGTTGAGGGTTCTCAAGTGGGTTCTTAATAAAAAAAAGGTAAATTAAATAGAAAAATTAAGAATCAGTTCTTAACTAAAAATTTTAAGAGCTGGTTTTTAGATAGGGTTCTTGGCCATGTGTCGATGTTTTGTCGGGTTTGGATCGGTTTTAGGATTGTAAATAAAATCTGGTATGGAATCGAAAATAAATTTGGATCGGTTTTGAATCCGAATTACCCGAAAACAAGACTTTTGGTTCGATTGATGTAAAAAATATACCTGAATAATCCGAAATAACCCGAATAATTCGAATATATATAAAATTATATATGTATATGTATATACGATATATTTATAATTTTTTAGATACCCGATCAGAATTTGGTTTATATCCGAACTGATCCCATAACCGAATTAGATTTATATAAAAACCGTTCGGGTTTTACACACAAACCAAAACCAAACCGAACCCAATATTTCGGGTCGATCAAGTCAGGTCCGCCGGTCTGTGTTTTATGCCCAGTTCTAGTGAGTGGTGATATAAGAATTGGTTAACATATCGGTTTGTGAAATTAATACAATTGGGTGAGTAACCGACACACAGAACACGAGGCTCAAACTCAAAAGAGCTGAGTTCTAGAAAAAGCTCAACCCTTGGCTTCAAGTTTAAATGACGTCACCTATAAATTTATTTTCCCGTGTAGACCCCACTCTTTTCCCCAAAATCCCAAATAATTAAATCGAATCAAAGTAAAGAAAGCATTAAAAACCCACCCAACTAAAACCATTAAATAACTAAGAAAACGAAACACAAAAAAAAAAGAAGAAGAAGAAGAAGAAGAAACATCAGTCACAATCACATCACCATCTCTCTTTGGGTGCAAAATCAAAGCTCTGCTTAATTCACAAACCAAAAAACTCAAACCTTTCTTCAATTCGCCGACACTTTCTTTTCTTCCTTCTCTCACTCTTCCCTTCCACCGTCATGGAAGGCGTCTCCAAGCTCTCCTTCTTCCTCCTCCTCCTCCTTTTGACTGCCTCTATTGCCACCGCATTACCCGATAAAACCGGGTCGGGTCAAATAAACTCCAATTCCGTCCTCGTCGCTCTCCTTGACTCTCACTACACAGAGCTAGCAGAGCTCGTAGAGAAAGCTCTTCTCCTCCAAACCTTAGAAGAAGCCGTTGGTCAACACAACATCACAATCTTCGCTCCTCGTAACGAAGCTTTAGAACGAAATCTCGACCCTGAGTTCAAATCTTTCTTGCTCCAACCCAAGAATCTCAAATCTTTACAATCTCTCTTAATGTTCCACATTCTCCCCAAAAGATTCACTTCTCCTCAATTCTCCGCCTCGGCCGTCGTCACCCACCGCACTCTCTCTAACGACCACCTCCATTTCGCCACCGGGAAAGTCAACTCTGCTGAAATTACCCGACCAGACGATTTAACCCGACCCGACGGAATCATCCACGGAATCGAACGTCTATTAATACCACGCTCCGTCCAAGAAGATTTCAACCGCCGTCGTAACCTCCGCTCAATCTCCGCCGTATTACCGGAAGGAGCACCGGAGGTCGACCCGAGAACCCACCGTCTCAAGAAAAAACCCGCCCTAATCCCCGCCGGAGCTCCACCAATCCTCCCGGTTTACGACGCAATGTCACCCGGTCCGTCACTAGCTCCGGCTCCGGCACCAGGACCGGGCGGGCCTCGCCACCATTTCAACGGAGAGGCTCAAGTCAAAGATTTCATCCACACTTTGCTCCATTACGGTGGATACAACGAAATGGCAGACATTCTCGTCAATCTCACTTCTTTAGCCACCGAGATGGGTCGGCTCGTGTCGGAAGGCTACGTTTTGACCGTCTTAGCTCCAAACGACGAAGCTATGGCTAAGCTGACCACAAACCAATTGAGCGAACCGGGAGCTCCAGAGCAAATCGTGTACTACCACATCATACCGGAATACCAAACCGAGGAGAGTATGTATAATTCCGTACGCCGGTTTGGAAAAATCCGGTACGATTCACTCCGGTTTCCTCATAAGGTGGAGGCTCAGGAGGCAGACGGTTCGGTTAAATTTGGTCACGGTGACGGTTCGGCTTATTTGTTCGATCCTGATATCTATACCGACGGACGGATTTCAGTACAGGGGATTGACGGTGTTCTGTTCCCGGAGGAAGAAACTCCGGTCGAGAAGAATTCCGCCGGTCCGGTCGTCAAGAAAACCGCTAAACCAAGGAGAGGTAATGGATTTTTTTAATAAATCATTGGTCCATATTTGATCTTGACATATTAACCCCAAATGATATAAAATTATACAAATAGTACTATATGCCACTATTACCAATCTTTTTTTTGTTTAAAAACATTATCACCAAGTTTTTTTTTTCGTTTTGCTAAAAACATTATTACAAAGTGATAAAGCTAGAATAGAATAACTTTTTATTGCTTAGGGAATTTTGTGTGTTGTGTGTGATTTTGATATATTTAATGGGAAAGATAATTGAACCATGATTATAGAAAGGTAAATTCTGATTAGTCATATACAGGATAATTAGATTTTCAATGAGAGCGTACTAAGTAAACAATTGAGACTTGGAAAAAAGTATATACAATAGTATGATAACATATTTTTAACAATATTATATACAATAGTTTGGGCATAACTTGGATTTATAACTACTTAATCATCCACCGACGAAGAATCCCATGTTAAGAGTGAAAATGAAAATCAAAAATTGCTCTGAGCTGTGAGTCATATTGGGTGATAAAGACAAATTGCCTTTCTCTTTTTTCTCTTCATCTCGAATTGTCATCGTTTTTTTGTCTTCTTGTAGATATATTTATTTGAAATGTTGAACATTCGTTAGAACTTAGAATATATCATTTTAAAGATTCTTCCTGGTGGAGGTGGGTTTAGCACCCCCAATTAGCTAGGCTCATCTCAGCAAATAAGGCCCGCCTGGTCGAAATCAGCCAGGAGTCCGCATTACACCAAGGACGGCACCGAGCTTGCACCCCGAGCTTCCATCCCGAGCTCGCGCCCCGAGCTTCCGGCACCGAGCTCGCACCCCGAGCTTCTATCCCGAGTTCGCACCCCGAGCTTCCATCCTGAGCTCGCACCCCGAGCTCCCATCCCGAGCTCGCACCCCGAGCTCCCATCCCGAGCTCGCACCCCGAGCTTCCATCCTGAGCTCGCACCCCGAGCTTCCATCCTGAGCTCGCACCCCGAGCTCCCATCCTGAGCTCGCATCCCGAGCTCCCATCCTGAGCCCGCACCCCAAGCTCCCATCTCGAGCTCGCGCCCCGAGCTGACATTGACGCCGCACGAAGATGCACTGTTCACGACATGCCTTACACTATTCACGGGCACTGTTCACGACATACCCTGCACTGTTCACAGACACTGTTCACGACATGCCTTGCACTGTTCACCGACACTGTTCACCGACACTGTTCACCGGCGCTGTTCACAGCATACCTTGCACTGTTCACGACCTGTCTTGTCAACGTCACGATATCCCCGAATCGCGGAAAGCCGTCTACGCGGTTCTTGCTATATATACCCCCTCACGCACCTTCACTTGGAGATATCTGGACCCGGGACTCACCGACCCAAAAAAAAAAAAAAAAAAAAAAAAAAAAAAAAAATTGGCTCTACGCCACTCCTCACCGTTCGAAATTTTCGGAGCTCCGTCACCATCGCCGCACCTGCAACAAATCAAGCCGACGATGGTCCAGATTAAGACCCAACGCGATGCACAAATCGAAGCCCAATCTCCTCCTTCCTCACGACCATCTCTTGGCGGTGAATCCGAGCAGATCTGATCTACTCAAATCCAGCGAACCACCGGCGAAGACCTGCATCTTCCGCTGCAACACCGCATCTCCGACCAGAGTCGTCTCCACCTTCGGCGCCGAAGCCCACACCTTCTCCTCTCTATCCATTCTCCGGCTTCGCAGCCCACGTTCGCTGCTCAACTTCTCCGTCACAAGGACCGTTCAATCGAGACTCAAATCACGAATCCGCCGACTAACCGTCACCAGCCTCGACAACCAATCAGCTCGCAGATCTAATACGAGCTCGTCGAGCTCAGCCTTCGCCGCCATCAAGCCACCTCCGTCCGCGACATCCTTCGCCGACCACCATCTCGGATCTATTCCCTTGCTCTGATCTCGACATCACTCATCATCACACGTCGGATATCCGCCGTCGCTCAAACTTCCCGGAGCTCCGCCATGGCCGTCGCCGCTTTTCTCCGCCATCACCGACCTACGCGACGCGAAAAAGGAAGTCGTAGCTCGTCGATCTGACAGTGAGGCAGTTCGGAGTCGCAGCTCGTCGGTCTAACAGTTAGGTAGCTCGGTCGCAGCTCGCTCATCGCGCAGTCGCAGTTCGCCGACCTCAACAGCTCAACAGCTCCGCCTAACTAACCGTGACACCCTTAAGGTGTCTAACCTTATATTTTAAAAATAAATTTAATATTAAAAAATTGATTGACACTCACTTATTTCATGTGGTTAATATATGTGTGCAATGGTGACACCATTAGTGGGGTTCTACAAAATTAAAAAATAATAAAATTTTGTGTTTTATAAATGTTTGAAAAATAAACAAAAAATTAAACTATTATATATAAATATTGAAGATTAAATAAAACAGAGTAATATAATAGGTTGCATAAAAATTTGAACGTATATTACAATCCGTAAACACGTAAAATAAAAAGAAAACATTTTAAAGCATGATGAATAACACAACTAACTCGGCTCTAGTCTTCATTTGTTCCAAATTTTTGCCAAATGTGCTCAACCAAATCAGCTTTCAATTGGTCATGCATTGTTCTGTCATGAACTAGAGCTCGATTGGCCATCATATTATTCATATTTGTAGGAGTCTCTGTAGAGAACGTGTAGTCCACTTGTGAAGTCCCCCTTTCTTCTCCTTGTAAGAATTCTGATAAATTATATTGAGTGCCTTGGTCTCGTTCGTCTTCTACTATCATATTGTGCAATATAATAGATGCTCTCATTATCTTACCTATTTTTTTCTTATCCCAACTAAGAGCCGGGTTTCTGACAATTGCAAATCGAGCTTGCAACACTCCAAAAGCACGCTCGACATCTTTTCTAACAGCTTCTTGATGCTTAGCAAATAATGATGCCTTCGGACCTTGCGGCTGCGAAATTGATTGGATGAAAGTTGCCCATTTCGGATATATACCATCTGTGAGATAGTAAGCCATATAGTATTGGCGACCATTGACTTTGTAACTGAGCGGTGGAGCTCGGCCTTCTAATATATCATCAAAAACGGGTGACCGGTCAAGAACATTTATATCGTTAAAAGTACCTGGAGCTCCAAAAAATGCGTGCCAAATCCATAGATCTTGTGAAGCCACAGCCTCTAAAACGATTGTGGGTTTTCCATGTCCACGTGAATACTGTCCTGCCCAAGCCGTGGGACAATTCTTCCACTCCCAATGCATACAATCAATGCTTCCTATCATCCCGGGAAATCCCCTAAACTCTCCAATATATAGTAATCGTTGAAGATCCTCTGCTGTTGGGCTTCTCAAGTACACATCCTCGAATAAATGTATAATTCCATCCACAAAATGTTCTAAGCATCTGCTCGCAGTGGTTTCACCGAGCCTGAGGTATTCATCCATCGCATCAGCTGCAACACCATATGCCATCATCCGGATTGCGGCTGTACATTTTTGTAGGGGTGAAAGGCCGGACCTTCCGGTAGCATCTTGTCTCTGTTGAAAGAATGGTACCTCAGTGTAGAGTTTTTGAACAATAGACATGAACAATGGCTTGTTCATTCTAAAACGTCGTCGAAAAATATCATCTGGGTAAACCGGTTGATCACTAAAGTAATCGTTCCATAGTCGAATGTGCCCTTCTTCGCGTCCTCTTTCTATATATGCTCGTTTTTTCCTTTGCTTTCTCGTCACTTGACGTTCAACGACACTATCAACACAATGTTGAAAACCTTCGTTAAATATTTGAGCAAAATTTTCATCAAAGTTTTGATAGAAATTTGCATCAAATGGATGAGAAGTCATGACTTTTTTGTTTGGTAATTATGGAAAAGAAAATTTGGTTGTGAGAGAGAAGTTGTAATGAAAGAGATTGAGTTGCAATAAGAGATTGAGTTGCAATAAGAGATTGAGTTGCAATAAGTAAGAAATTGAGTGAATCCGAAAGAAATAATGTTTGCAATAAGAGAGAAAGTTTACAATCTCTTATAAAGAGTGAATCCGAAAGTTGCAAGTAGAACAACTTGTAAAATAAAACCAAACAAGTACAACAAGTTGTAGAATACAACCAAAACACAAACAAACAAGTTGTCTATAATACAACCAAAACACAAACAAACAAGTTGTCTATAATACAACCAAAACACAAACAAACTCCTCCTCCTTGACCACTTGTCTTCCTCCTCCTTGCTCACTGACTGCCTCCTGCAGAACACATAAGAAGTCATGAACAAGTGCTGAGTTTAACAAATATCAACCCGTGACCTTGTTAATACATTCTGTGGGGTTTACATGATTTGAGTACGTATAAAATGACCGGTTTATGTATTTTACATGACAACCAATACAAGCAAAACAAGAACGTGTATTGAAGAAGACAACTTAAATGTGACAGTAAGAAGAAACAGGAAGCTTTATATCATCAACACTTGAAGTCATAAAGAAACGCATTGGCTAAATGATAAAGCTTTCTATGAACAAATCAAAAAAAATTGATTTACCGAGATAGAAGAAGAGAGTTAGGATGGTGGCTGCCATGTCCCCGGCCTAAATGATGATCCAGACCCTGATGGCTCTGTTGTCCTGTTTTATCATCATCACCATTAGTTTGGATTTCATCATACCAAACACAATACATTAGTTCATGTTCATAGAGAACAGTTTCAGCTTAGTAGGGATTTGTAACAATCAGAAATAAGGTGAATTCACGTTTCATATCCGTGAGCCTGAATCTGTAGTTTAAGATTAAAAAGGGTAAACCCAGCTAGACTTACTTTGGTTCTGGTGGTTCTGCAGTAACTATCTCGGGTTCACGTTCCTTGACCCTGTAAAAGCAAATTTTGGTTATATTGGTCTGGTGAAAGATGCTGTGTTTTGCATTCGGCAAAAGATAGAATGTAAGAAGATTTAACACAAGATATGATTGGTGCAGAGATAATATGAATCATGACGATTCACCTTGATTCATCTGCTTCTTCACTAGCTTTCCCTGGTTTATCACCTTAAAGCATTGACAAAAAAAAAAAAAGACATTTCACTATCAGAACTTCATCACAATCACTTACTTCACAAGGCAAATTCTCAAGATGAAACACCAGGGAGAACAAACAAAAAAATAGGATGAAACACCAGGGAGAACATAACCGAGAGATGAAACTAAAGCCAACAGAGAAACTAAAGAAAATCAGAACAGCCAAGTAAAGAGTTTGAAACTAAAGCCAAGAGTTTGAAACTAAAGAAAATCAGAACAAGTGCAATCTCAATACCAAGAAGATTACACATCTCGGTGATAAGCTTGTTCTTTAGTATGCTTTCAGCCTCTGATAATGGTTCGGGTTTGAGAAGGAGGCTATCAAGGATTTTCTGTTGGGATAGGATTTTCTGTTGAGATAGTAATTTCTCTTGACCAGCCAAGTCCTCCTTTTTGATAACCCACATCTCTTGAAGCACCTTCAAAGAACTCTCCCCTGCATCTTCACTCTGCCTCCTAACTCTCTTCTTCCCCTTGGCCTTTGAAGCCTTCACACCCAATGGCCTCTCCTCTGTTTCTTCTTCCACATGGCAGGCGGTGGTGGAGGTGGATGAAGCACCAGGCGGTTTCTGTTTTTCCTCAACATATTTACACCATTTCTGATCATTCTTGAGCATTCTCCAAGCGTGTTCCAAACTAAATTTCAGCTTCTTTGGGTGATCAGAGGTGTACAACTGGTGAGCCATCTCCATAATATCGTCTTCATTCTGGCCACTCTTCTTGTTACGGCAGGCGTACTCATAGCAGCCTGCGAACTTGCTGACACTCTCACTGATTTTCCTCCATTTCTGCTTACAAGTATTGGACTCCCTTGGTGCTAGACCAACCACAAGAGGACTTGCAGAGTACAAGTCAGCAACTCTACGCCAAAAAGTCACTGATTTCTGCTCATTTCCCACAACTGCATCTTTGCTTGTGTTTAACCAACATTGTACAAGAACTTTTTCTTCTACAACTTTCCATCTTGTGGTTGGAGCTCTTCGGTTTAAAGGTGAATCTGTTTCTTGAGGCAAGGTTTCGGGACTGTTAATCTCTTGTTGGCTATTCAAGAGATCAACATACCTTTGGGAGGAGTTTAAAGGATCTGTAAAATCCAGGTTCATTTTGAGAGGAGCTAGCAGAGAGAGAGAGTTTTGAGAGGAGCTAACAGAGAGTTCGGGTTAGAGGAGGAGCTAATCAGTTTTTAGAGGAGATATTACACTTATGAACAAGTGTAATAAATAAAAGGAGCCACCTAATTTTTCATTTATTTCGGGTTAGGTTTAGAGATTTAAGTTACTCATCTTAATGACTTATGTCTCCATCACACATCAACTAAGTTTTCAATAACTTTAGTTTTGGTTTAGTTGTGTTTTAACCGAAGTTAACTTTGTTAGTTTTAGTGTGTTTTCATTCAAACTTAACTTAACTTAACTAGTTGTGTTACTTAACTTAACTAAGTTTTTTGTGTTTTCATTCAATTAGACACAAAAATAACATAGTACTTTGAAGTTTCACTAACCAGATTCTGAAGTTTGCTGAAGTCTTCTCAAAAAAGGCTCAAGAAACTGAAGCAACCCCACCAGCAGACGTTGAACATGCGGCCAACCCTTGTTCAACCAGTTCGGGCATGAAGCTTCTGTGGCTAACCAGTTCTAGCAATGCAAAGCTGGAAGAAATTTCAAACACCTTTTAGTATCTTAGTGAAAGCAAATGAAGTGCTACAAGAGAAACAAGTATTGAACCAAGTGGCATGCGATGAAAAAGTCAAGTAATGAATGATGGATTATGAACTCGATGGCAATGAATGATGGATTATGAACTCGCAGATAAGATTGCAGGGTACCAAAATTAATCTCCTCAGATGATATGCAACTAGCAATAGAGTGTTCCTAACAAAACAGAGAAATCCAACTCAATAACCAAGCTTCTTGACTATTTTTATGTGTTGATGCTGAAAATATTGAAGGCTAAATTACTGTAAGTATACGGAAAAAGCTCTCGGCAAAATTTACAAGCTAGTGAATCGCCTCTAACAAAACTAGCAGTAATTTACAATTGAATATCATTCTCTAGATAGAGGCAAGGCGAATGTTATGCAAAACTCACATCTAACATGAAAGCCCGTGATGAAACGGAACAAAAAGAAACTCTCTGAAGCATACTACAGCTACTCCACCAATCAATGAAACGGGCTAATCCATTAGAAGGGGAGAAAACATAGCTACATCAGCTTGATTCAACGACCAAAGTTACCTACTTAAGCCTCATAGCTTCTCTCGCAGGAACATACTCCTACTGTTTCGAGCCCTAAATTCAAAATTCACACTCATTGGTTAAGCAGTAGGACCAAATTAGAACATATCGGAAGCATCCTGGATTGAAACTGAACCTAACAAAAAGGACACAAACTTTTACAACAAAAAGGATCATGCCTCTATCGCAAAAACATACTCCTACTGTTTCAAAGCTGCTAATTTACATGGGTCAGGACCAAGCAGAAAACTTTCATCAAGTCAGAGAATTTTATGCACCTGGAAGACGTTGAGTGCGTCGGCGAGTGAGAGATGAGATGCAGAATTGGAAGAGAAGGATAGGAGACGACAAAGTGTCGACGATTCTTGGTACGAAACGGCGTCGCAGAAGCGGTTTAGAAGATCCGACGACAACGGCGACATCGAAAACCCGATCGCCATCGCCGTCTCCTTCGGAGAAGAGAGAGAGAGAGAGAGAGAGAGAGAGAGAGAGAGAGAGAAATACGAAGAGATCGATCACCCATTTTTTTTTTCCTTCGGTCCAATCAAACGGCGACACGTGTCTTCTATATATCTGACGACCCCGTTTCAACGGGTTCACTCCACAGATCCGTTTCATCCATTTTTCATCAGATTAAATTATTTTTTAATCAAAAAATGTCAAAGACACCCACAAAAGTTCACCGTTAATGATGCTCTGACATATTAACCCCAAATGATATAAAATTATACAAATAGTACTATATGCCACTATTACCAATCTTTTTTTTGTTTAAAAACATTATCACCAAGTTTTTTTTTTCGTTTTGCTAAAAACATTATTACAAAGTGATAAAGCTAGAATAGAATAACTTTTTATTGCTTAGGGAATTTTGTGTGTTGTGTGTGATTTTGATATATTTAATGGGAAAGATAATTGAACCATGATTATAGAAAGGTAAATTCTGATTAGTCATATACAGGATAATTAGATTTTCAATGAGAGCGTACTAAGTAAACAATTGAGACTTGGAAAAAAGTATATACAATAGTATGATAACATATTTTTAACAATATTATATACAATAGTTTGGGCATAACTTGGATTTATAACTACTTAATCATCCACCGACGAAGAATCCCATGTTAAGAGTGAAAATGAAAATCAAAAATTGCTCTGAGCTGTGAGTCATATTGGGTGATAAAGACAAATTGCCTTTCTCTTTTTTCTCTTCATCTCGAATTGTCATCGTTTTTTTGTCTTCTTGTAGATATATTTATTTGAAATGTTGAACATTCGTTAGAACTTAGAATATATCATTTTAAAGATTCTTCCTGGTGGAGGTGGGTTTAGCACCCCCAATTAGCTAGGCTCATCTCAGCAAATAAGGCCCGCCTGGTCGAAATCAGCCAGGAGTCCGCATTACACCAAGGACGGCACCGAGCTTGCACCCCGAGCTTCCATCCCGAGCTCGCGCCCCGAGCTTCCGGCACCGAGCTCGCACCCCGAGCTTCTATCCCGAGTTCGCACCCCGAGCTTCCATCCTGAGCTCGCACCCCGAGCTCCCATCCCGAGCTCGCACCCCGAGCTCCCATCCCGAGCTCGCACCCCGAGCTTCCATCCTGAGCTCGCACCCCGAGCTTCCATCCTGAGCTCGCACCCCGAGCTCCCATCCTGAGCTCGCATCCCGAGCTCCCATCCTGAGCCCGCACCCCAAGCTCCCATCTCGAGCTCGCGCCCCGAGCTGACATTGACGCCGCACGAAGATGCACTGTTCACGACATGCCTTACACTATTCACGGGCACTGTTCACGACATACCCTGCACTGTTCACAGACACTGTTCACGACATGCCTTGCACTGTTCACCGACACTGTTCACCGACACTGTTCACCGGCGCTGTTCACAGCATACCTTGCACTGTTCACGACCTGTCTTGTCAACGTCACGATATCCCCGAATCGCGGAAAGCCGTCTACGCGGTTCTTGCTATATATACCCCCTCACGCACCTTCACTTGGAGATATCTGGACCCGGGACTCACCGACCCAAAAAAAAAAAAAAAAAAAAAAAAAAAAAAAAAATTGGCTCTACGCCACTCCTCACCGTTCGAAATTTTCGGAGCTCCGTCACCATCGCCGCACCTGCAACAAATCAAGCCGACGATGGTCCAGATTAAGACCCAACGCGATGCACAAATCGAAGCCCAATCTCCTCCTTCCTCACGACCATCTCTTGGCGGTGAATCCGAGCAGATCTGATCTACTCAAATCCAGCGAACCACCGGCGAAGACCTGCATCTTCCGCTGCAACACCGCATCTCCGACCAGAGTCGTCTCCACCTTCGGCGCCGAAGCCCACACCTTCTCCTCTCTATCCATTCTCCGGCTTCGCAGCCCACGTTCGCTGCTCAACTTCTCCGTCACAAGGACCGTTCAATCGAGACTCAAATCACGAATCCGCCGACTAACCGTCACCAGCCTCGACAACCAATCAGCTCGCAGATCTAATACGAGCTCGTCGAGCTCAGCCTTCGCCGCCATCAAGCCACCTCCGTCCGCGACATCCTTCGCCGACCACCATCTCGGATCTATTCCCTTGCTCTGATCTCGACATCACTCATCATCACACGTCGGATATCCGCCGTCGCTCAAACTTCCCGGAGCTCCGCCATGGCCGCCGCCGCTTTTCTCCGCCATCACCGACCTACGCGACGCGAAAAAGGAAGTCGTAGCTCGTCGATCTGACAGTGAGGCAGTTCGGAGTCGCAGCTCGTCGGTCTAACAGTTAGGTAGCTCGGTCGCAGCTCGCTCATCGCGCAGTCGCAGTTCGCCGACCTCAACAGCTCCGCCTAACTAACGACCTCAATAGCTCGCCGACCTTCCCATCTCATTCCAACTTGTCACTCACCGGTCACAGTTCATACACCGAGCTCCCAAAATTTAAGGTCGTAGCTCGTCGATCTGACAGTGAGGCAGTTCGGAGTCGCAGCTCGTCGGTCTAACAGTTAGGTAGCTCGGTCGCAGCTCGCTCATCGCGCAGTCGCAGTTCGCCGACCTCAACAGCTTCGCCTAACTAACGACCTCAATAGCTCGCCGACCTTCCCATCTCATTCCAACTCGTCACTCACCGGTCACAGTTCATACACCGAGCTCCCAAAATTTAAGGTACCCCTTATCAAAAATTTATTGATCCCGTGGTTCAAATTCAAATTCAATAACAGAGATCCGTCTCTCTAAGCCGAACTCCAAGAAAAGCAGTGCATGGTCGTAGTTCGTCGATCTGACAGTGAGGCAGTTCGGGGTCGCAGCTCGTCGGTCTAACAGTTAGGTAGCTCGGTCGTAGCTCGCTCATCGCGCAGTCGCAGTTCGCCGACCTCAACAGCTCCGCCTAACTAACGACCTCAACAGCTCGCCGACCTCCTACTCGCCAAGCTCATGATCGCAGTTCTCCGACCGCGCGACTCGCTGACCTTGTGGTACGCTAAGTAACTAACCGATTTTAGAAATTAAACGACTCGGAATCATATCTCGCCAGCCTCGCGCCAAACTAACAAACGCCGAGCTCAGCCTCAAGCGCAATCTCGTATCTTTAGCCATTTTTTGCAGGTCGTAGCTCGTCGATCTGACAGTGAGGCAGTTCGGAGTCGCAGCTCGTCGGTCTAACAGTTAGGTAGCTCGGTCGCAGCTCGCTCATCGCGCAGTCGCAGTTCGCCGACCTCAACAGCTCCGCCTAACTAACGACCACAGCTCGCCGATCTCCTACTCGCCAAACTCACGATCAGTCTTCTGACTGCACAACCCGCGGCTCACTGACCGCGCAGCTCGCTAACTTCGCGGTCTAGGAATTCACACACGTCCGTCTATTGCTCCCGCCTAACGAGACCCAGCAGTCAATCCTAAGATCTTGGAGACCGACCTGAGATGCGCCGAGCTAACAAAGATCAACTTCGATGCATTCGCTACACCTCATGACACCGAACTGGGGGAGGGCCTATTGTTGGAGGTGGGTTTAGCACCCCCAATTAGCTAGGCTCATCTCAGCAAATAAGACCCGCCTGGTCGAAATCAGCCAGGAGTCCGCGTTACACCAAGGACGGCACCGAGCTTGCACCCCGAGCTTCCATCCCGAGCTCGCGCCCCGAGCTTCCGGCACCGAGCTCGCACCCCGAGCTTCTATCCCGAGCTCGCACCCCGAGCTTCCATCCTGAGCTCGCACCCCGAGCTCCCATCCCGAGCTCGCACCCCGAGCTCCCATCCCGAGCTCGCACCCCGAGCTTCCATCCCGAGCTCGCACCCCGAGCTTCCATCCTGAGCTCGCACCCCGAGCTCCCATCCTGAGCTCGCACCCCGAGCTCCCATCCTGAGCCCGCACCCCAAGCTCCCATCCCGAGCTCGCGCCCCGAGCTGACATTGACGCCGCACGAAGATGCACTGTTCACGACATGCCTTACACTATTCACGGGTACTGTTCACGACATGCCCTGCACTGTTCACAGGCACTGTTCACGACATGCCTTGCACTGTTCACTGTTCACTGTTCACCGACACTGTTCACCGACACTGTTCACCGGCGCTGTTCACAGCATACCTTGCACTGTTCACGACCTGTCTTGTCAACGTCACGATATCCCCGAATCGCGGAAAGCCGTCTACGCGGTTCTTGCTATATATACCCCCTCACGCACCTTCACTTGGAGATATCTGGACTGGGACCTCCGACCGCGGAAGGACTCTGATTTGGACTCTGATTTGGACTGGGATTTTTACTCTCTCACCTACCACAAGTTACCCGACCTCTCTCTCTTTGTAACAAGACAACACTTTAGAACGCCGAACTGGACGTCCTTCGGAACCAGTTCGTTATTCTAAAGCGTTTACTTCTCTCTCATCAATAAAACGAAACACGGCCCCCGGCCTACTCATATTTCTCCCGACCTGTCTTAAATGTGGTTAAATTGCTCTATTAACGAAAATCTCACCTCCCATCTCCTAATCATTCTTTAAACACACTTAGTGATCCACGGGATCAACACTTCCTTGTTATTGTTAATTTAGTACATTGACAAAGGAAGAAAATAAACTGTTTAGAAAGAATAATTTCAAATTGATTTTATATTATGTTGCAGGTAAATTGATGGAGGTAGCATGCACACTGCTGGGTTCACAATTTCTCACATGTCAATGAGATTTCAGACGTGACCAAATTAAATCCGGACATGAGAATTTTATAATGCTGTAAACATGTGATAAAAAAAAGTGAACAGAAACAAAAAAAGTAATAATGTAAATGATTATTTTTTTGGTTCGTTGCAATATGAATGCGAAATTGCTTAGCAAAAAAAAAAAAACTTATTATAGTACTAGAAGATAAAAAACGGTAGGCACGTTTAACTAGGATTAAGAGTCCAAGGGTGACAATTGTCAACTCGTGATAGGTTGCATGACCATGAGAAAATATGAATTAAGTCCTAAGTTAAGCTTGCACGGTTGGATTAGGTGTCCGTTGGTGAGGGAGTTAATACTGACAACAATGTTTTAGATGGGCAATATGTTGTCTCTATGAACACACTTTTGTTCCAACCGGACAATATCTTCGTTTCATCATCTCTCATTTAAAACCACCACATCTCTTTGCATACTAATAATCCAAATGACTTGCTTCTGGTCATGTTAGATATCCGCGTGTGGCTTGTGAGTTTTTTTTAGAAACCAAGATCGTCAATCAAAACCACCTTGAAAAAAATGTATTAATCTCAACAAGTTCATAAGAAAGATCCAATCACAATATACTGAGAGTAGATAAATTTATAGAGAAATCATATGATATTTAAAAGTGAAATGCTATTTCATTTCATGGTAAATTACAAAGTCACAAAAATTGATTTAAATTTGATTTCCCATAAAATCTATCTTATCCATTCTCTCTTTCTCCTCCAAAAATCCCACAAATGTCGTCAGCTTATTGTCCCTGCGCCGTGGCGGTTTCCACCACCGCTTCCTCCGCCGCTACCTTTAATCCGTTATTCTCCCTCTGCTCCGATTTCCGACTCTTCTATCGCTTTGCACCCAAACCTTTCAAACTCGTTGCCAATTGCCCTAACTCGCTACTCCTCCATTCGAATATCCGTCGCCACCGCTTCTTCTGCGCCGCCGAAGACGAAATCCCGGCGTCAGAAGAAGAAGACGAAGAGGAAGAAGACGCAGATGAAAAACCGACGGCGCAAGCGAGGCTGTACGTTGGGAATTTGCCTTACACAATCACTTCTTCTGAGCTCTCCAAACTTTTTGGAGAAGCTGGAAATGTCGTCGATGTTCAGGTTCATATCAAATTTGTCAATATCAGCTAGATTCAATTTGAAGCAAATACTAGCTAATGTCTAATTGTTCTTTGTTGCAGATTGTTTATGATAAAGTCACTGACAGAAGCAGAGGATTTGGATTCGTAACCATGGGAAGCATTGAAGAAGCCAAGGAGGCGATTCAGATGTTTAACAGCTCTGTAAGTTCCATCATTTTGTGATCAAAGATGATTGGAATGTTTCTGATATGTTTGATTTGTAGCAAATTGGTGGTCGAACTGTGAAAGTAAACTTCCCGGAGGTGCCGAGAGGCGGAGAGAGAGAAGTAATGAGAACCAAAATCCGTGGTAATAACCGGATTTACGTAGACTGCCCTCACAAGATCTATGCAGGAAACCTTGGTTGGAGTCTAACCTCACAAGGTCTAAAAGATGCATTTGCAGATCAACCTGGCGTGCTTGGTGCTAAAGTCATCTATGAAAGAAACAGTGGGAGGTCTAGGGGGTTTGGTTTCATCTCTTTCGAGTCAGCAGAAGATGTTCAGTCTGCTCTTCATGCCATGAATGGCGTGGTAAGGCTTTTCACTCTTCTAGGAGATAATTCTGTTTGGTTTGGTGATTTAGGTTTGAGACTCAATTGCGTTTCGGTTTCGGTTTGTTTCTTAGGAAGTTGAAGGACGAGCGCTGAGGCTAAATTTGGCTTCGGAGAGAGCCACCAAGCCGCCTTCTTCTGTAGCAGAAGGAGAGACTGATGAGAGCAGTCTTGAGAGCAGTGAGGTGCTTTCGAACGCTATTACATGAAGCAGCAAAGGCACTATAGATTCCGGAAAAGTTTCAGACTGATAAACTGGAGGGCCAGAAAATGAAGTTTTTTTTGCTATTTTTTGTAGCTAAGTTGTTGTTTTTTACTGAGGCTAAAGAAGAAGATGATATATGAGATAGAGAACAGGAGACTGTTTGTTATTCGGAAATGTTTATTTCATAAATGGTCCAAATAAATGCAGTTTTTTTGTCATGCCTTCTGCTAGTCGGTCTCGTGGTGACCGGAAAGCAGAGCATCTGCAGCAGAATCCAAGTCCTGAGGGAAGAAGACCCTACACATATGTAAACAATCCATCCCGTCACATAAGAACAGTTCTTCAATGCTTTTCTCTGTGGCTGATTTCGAAATTGTGAAAAACCGAAATGGAGAAAGAGAAAATGCCTGCACGTGTTGTGGTACAAGGTCGAGCTAAGTTGATTTATATCGCCAAGTCCTTTACAGCCAGCCACCACCTCAAGAACTTGTCTGGAGATGAAAAGGAATGCCTAAGAGTTGTTCTCAGAGACTATATATTTATGGATTTGACAAGGGTTTAATCTCGAAGCTACACTCACCGAACTAAACAAGGCTCGTTACGGCCTTTGACAAGGGATTCTTGATCATACTTCTCCCTTTTCTTGGAAGGCCAAGTCGACTTCACAAACTTTATTCCAGCGTGTGTGTTTTTGATCTCACAATATGGAGAGTCAGTTTCGATCATCATCCCTCTACCGGTATCCCCTTCATTACATCAAGATTCTCAGCTGTTTTCAACGAGCAGCCATTCACACCTAACAATAGAATCATATGAGCAATACAAATACGCTAAGGAGAGCCAAAGCCTAAAGGCATGCATAATCCTTATCGATAATAGAAATCTAGTGGAAGGCCTTTACCAATGTACATTTTATCGAAAGAAAGAAGCTTATCGCGGTCCAAGGCACTACCAGTAAATGAATGAGCTACTCCTCCAGTGAACCTGAGAGTGGACTATGGAGTATGAATTAAGATGACTCAAAAAAGGCAATCTGTGTAAACCCAACTCGAGAAAACATTAGCGTACAAGTTCACCTATTCTTGTTTCTTTCAACAATTTCACAGAAATCCGCAGCAGCTGCTCGCATATGTAGGAACATAGGCAACTTTGTAGCATATTCTAGTTCGAATTGCTTCTCAAAATACCTTGCTCACGGAAGATAACATATACGATATTGTAAGTAGAGAGAAAGAAAAGCAACAAATCAAACATGCGAAAGATCCAATTTTTATGATCAAACTTACTTCTTCTGGATATCAGCCGGGCAGAACTGAAGCCTATCATAATCCAATCCACATTCACCAATTGCTACCACCTAAAAATTAATCATAAATGAGAAGAGTGTTCCGTGAACGATTTTGATTGAGATCAACACGAAAGCGATATGAAACCTTAATCAACTCGAAGTATCTATTAGATGAGAAGACATAGCACCTTTCCTTTCTGCATCCCTTCTTTGGCTAATGCAAAAAGATCCTGGTAATGCTTCTCTGGATCGCCGCTCTCTTCAAACTCCTGATGGAAAAACAGAAGATGACATTAAAGAACAATCCAAGCAGATGATTAGAACTTGATTACATGTTAAAACTCTGAGAATTCTAAAAGAGACGTTAAGGTACGAAGAAACTGACACTGCATCTAGTTGGATGAACCCCAACCGAACAAAACAGCCTGCCTGCAGGTGTAAATCCACAGTAAAGAAAACTTCTAAAAACGGAAACTTTCTGGGAAAAAGACGAGTAAGACAATAAACAGAAGAATGAAAAAAACAAACCATCAGTTTCTGCAATTGCAAGAGCTTCTCTAGATTCTTCCAATGACCCACCAGTTACCTGTTCAAGAAAATTGGAATTTGAATCACCCAGATTCAACCACTTCTTATCCCGGCGTGCGCGGCTCCACCAACGGCGTCTCCCTGCGATGGCTCAAGGCGGGTGGCTCATCTGTAGCTTCTTGCGGCTCTCTCGTCGGAAAGCTTCGATGCCGTCTTCCATTGGGGTGGCCTGGGTTTCCCGACGGTGCGGTGTGTGTTCCCGGCAAAGGTACTGCTTTCATGCTTTGCTAGAGGTCGGGGCTCGGGTTGGCTCCGGTTTTGGACCGGTGTTGATGGTGGAGCAACTCCGGACGTGAGATGTTGAGGCGCCGGGTTGTTGTAGCGGTTAGCTTGTAGCCGTGGGGACTGGTTCTTGAGGAGATTCGTTTTCTCGGGAATGGCGGTTGGAGGTGACTCTTCGATTGCCCGCTTGGGCTCCCTTGTCGACAGATACGAGTTAGTCCGTTGCGGATCCCGGAAATCCCGTTAGTTATCGGAGAAGCTGTAGGCATCTTGTCCAGAGGTTTGAGGACTAGCCTCAGGACGAGGCTCGTGGCAACCATGATGATCAAACTCTCATTCTTCGGAATGATGGCAAAAATGGGATGGTCCATGTCTTGGCGTGTGATTGCTGCTTTCACGTCTGGTTTTGTTTCGGTTTTCTTTATTTTTCTTCTTAGCTTTTTTCTCAATCTTGCATGTATGCTGTATTTTTTGTGGGTTTTATTTGTCGTAGGTTAATTTGATTTCTTTGTAATCTTTGTAATTTCTGTCACAAATCGAAAATGGTAATAATAATCTTTACATTTTATCAAAAAAAAAAAAAAAAAAAAAAAAACTAATCGATAAGAGTGACTCAACTATGATTCTATCGACTCCGACAGACCAAGCTCGGTTCAAGACGGTGGTAATGTCGGGGAGATGACAGTTCTTTCCATGGTAAATTCCCTTGAACATCCCATCTGTTTTAATTTCGACAATTATCATGTGCTCAGAACATAATTTGATCAGAGAAAGACATGTTCACAAAGTGTTTGCCGAAATGCCTTAACTAACCTGTGAAGTTAACGGCAATGTCTGATCTTACACAAACACATCAGAAGAAAAACAGAACAGATAAGTTACACATAATCGTTGTACATTAGAAAAAAAAGAGAATCAATCGAAAGATTCCTGAATTCGACTTGCCTATCATCCTCAACGATGCCATTGTGAAAGAAAAGAGAGAGAA
Source organism: Eutrema japonicum (assembly GCA_030161315.1). NCBI lineage: Eukaryota > Viridiplantae > Streptophyta > Magnoliopsida > Brassicales > Brassicaceae > Eutrema > Eutrema japonicum. The sequence continues at coordinate 49,459,373 of BSQW01000013.1, forward strand.
TGGTTATGGCACAACACAACAAAAACTCGTTTCTTCTCTCCCAATGGGATTTTGTATTACTAATGGGCTATTCCACGGCCCATTAACTTAAATCAGTAGTTGACTATCTTTCTTTCTGCTTAATTCATTATACTGGGCGTTCGTATCCTCCGATCGGATTCGAGTCGGGTATTTTGGGGGTCGGGTATTTCGGATTTTAGGTATTTCGGATTTAGACATTTAGGTACCGATTCGGATATGTTCAAATAATTTTTTTGGATATGTTCGGATCTAGATCCAAAAGTATCCACAATACCCGAAAAAACCCAAAGAACCCAAAATCCGAGACAAAACACAAAAACATAAATATTAATTTCAATAAAACTAATATACTTTCAAACCAAAAGTATACAAAATACCCGAAAAATCTAAAAAATAAAATAGGTGTATTCAATATACCCATAATATCAAAATATACCTAAAATATCTGAAATACTAAAAAAATAATTAATATATTCGGGTTTATAGTTGTAATATTGGGTATTTGGGTTATATCAAATCTAAATATAATTAATATATTTGGGTATATAATTACAGTTCGGTATTTCGGGTACCCATTCGGTTCTCGGTTCGGTACCGATTCATGTTCGATTCTTCGGATATAAAAATTTAGGATCCGATCGGGTATTTTAAAAATTCGGATCCGGATTTTTTTTTGCCCAGTCCCTAAATTACTGACCGTGGCAAACTAAATTTCGTTTATTTTAGGGATACTAACATCAAAGATGTGGTTTTCTTTTGCAAACACAGATCAAAATGCAATTCATGGTTATATTTCAATGAAATTATTTCATATGTGCTGATATATACACAAGGACTTGAACCAATCAAAACATTACAATTAAAAGAAAATGCCATGCATAGATAGAACTTAAAAATAAAAATAAAAAGATTTAACGAAGTAGCCGCCGGGACTGAGTTGGAGGTGGCGGTGGCGGTGGCTGAGCTTGCACCGGAGTGGCTTGACGGTTCGAACCTCCTCCACCACCACCATTATTTTCCCAAGGCTTAACAGTAAACAAGACAACTAAGACCACAATAATGATCAATAGCAAAATGGCGTAACAAGTCCACTTGCGCGTGTTCTTCTGATAGAAGCGCGCCTTAACGAGCCGGTCCGCACCGGAGCGGACAAGCGAGTTGGCTCGTTTGACGTTGCCTTCAATGTCGTCAAGCTGTTGACCCTGGTGCTCGACCAACACGGCCATGTCGAGAAACACCTGATGCAGCTCGTTCAAGCTCTTCTCAATGTCTTTCACTGCGTCGTGTCTCTCTTGTATCTCGTTTATGGTGTCCAAAACCCTACCTCGACCTTGTTCTTGTATAGCTTTCTGCAAAAATGTTTCGCTTTCTCCTGCAATATTTGGAATCTCATCAATAATCATGTTCATCAACCATAATTAATAATCATCGCAATTCTACACTAAACCTCCAAAATTATAAAATAAATCGGAGGAAATGATCACCTGTGGAGATTAAGCGATCGACTGTATCTGAAAGTGTAATGCTAACTGAGTTTAAAACTGTGTCAGAACAGAGCGTGACACAGCTGCTGAAGCAGGACGTGGTACAACTTCTATGAGAGCACAAAGACCGAACTGATGCAGACATTGAACATAGGGAGATTGTGCTACATAGGCTGAATAGATCTGACATATTGATGTGGCATTTTGGATTGAGACGGAGTTGATATAAACGGTGTGACAGCTCAGACATGAGCAATGGAAGGAGCTGACACAGTTGCTGAGGCAGTATTTGATGATGGCACTTGTGGAGCAGTTACGAAGTCAACGCTTTATGTAAGTGATGCTCAATGATCGACACATGATGGAAATACAATGTGGTGATCAAGAAGACTGGAGCTGGATGCATTCGAGGATATATCAGGACCTGAGTCAGTGAGTCAGAATGAGATGCATCAGAGGATGTATTAGACGTTGTACTAGGAGGCAAGGACTTGGCGTGGCGCAGAAGCTGACGTGGCAAGTGAGTTGCTAAGCTGGACGAAAACGCTGGAATGTATATCTGGCGTTGATGCAGTTGATGCAGTTGCTGTACCAGTTTAAGAAGTAGTACAGGAACTAATACAGGGGTTTATTGAAAATGCCCAGAAGCCCAAAATGATGAAGTAATCGTGTGGGCTCTTAGGGTTTCGACCCTAGCCATATAAATACCAAGAGACGGCCAGAGAAACAGGTGCGCGTCTAGGGTTTATCGACAGAGGCACACATGTGTGTGACGTCGCCCCATCATACAGGATTTGTAGATCCGTTGGTGATGATTGCTGGAGTACAAGCACATCTGTGAGATGGTGCTTGTATCGGTAGTAGCCGAGCGGTAGACTTTGTAGAGATACCGTGTCCACAGTTCGTCCATCTAGAAAAGAATGGTAGGCATCGTAGTGCTGGATACCATATGCAATTGTATGTTGTGATCTTGTTCTAGTGGATTCGTTCTGGACTAGGTCCCGGGGATGTAGGGAAACCGAACCTCGTTAAAAAACTCTATGTGTTATTTACCTTATGCTCATACGTATAGTCAAACACATAGATCTAGCCACAAATGCGCTTTCAATTGGTATCAGAGCGGGACTCGATAGAGATTCGTTCTTATTTTCGGGTATGATCCTGGATTTGTGGCTAGTGGAGAAATAGTTTGTCGTGAAGGCTAAGAGACGGCGCTGGTGAGCAATACAGATCCCACTGCGAATTAGGGTTTGAAAACTACTTCTGGTTCGAGTTGATGTGGCTGGCGTGACAAGAAAAGAAACCCTCGTGAGAGAAAAAGTTTGTGTATTGGGCTAATTGAAGCAAGTTGGAGTTTCTGTCAATTTGGGCCTATGTCGATTGGTGGAGCAAAGCCCAATAAGATTTTAAGTTTTCAAAGAAAATTTGGGTTATTGGTTCATACAAAGTTAATGCGTTGGTCGGCAAAATCAGCTCAAAGAAGACTTCGAACCCTGAAAAGAAGAAGAGTTGGTGTGAGGCTCGATAATTGATTTGAAGTCTCGCCGGAAGTTTCAGAGATTCTGTCTGAGATAGCTTAGTTTTGGTTTTCAAAATCGGAGAAGCAAGTTTTCCTTCTCGCCATAGAGAGACGAATCATTGGCGAAGTATTCGCTGAATCTGGTTGATTGTGAATTAAGATGAAAGCATTCGAAGGAGCTTTGGGAATTAAAAGTTCACATCCAATCATAAAGGTCTCAACAGCATTAGATTCGGTGGTAGCAGATTTGATGAATAAGCAGAAAGTGTTGACTCTCGTAACAGAATTTCTCTTAATCTCAACTAGGGTTACAGCGTTATCGGAGAAGGGAGTTGTGTGAAGACTAAAGCTCAAAAGTTTAACGACGAAGGAAGCACCAAATTTTCTAGTCGATAGAGCTTGGAGGAAAATAAAGATGGTGATGGTAATCAAAGAAATTGGAGTTGGTAAGTCTGGTGATTACTAAATTTTGGTGAAGTTATAAAGATGTTGATCGGATATGCGTCAAACCAAGTTCCTCTCATCATCAAAATCAGAGTTTGAAATCGCGAGTTGCGAGAGAAACAAGACATCATCATAATATTTATCGGAAATTTCTATGACGGTGGTTGAAATTTTAGTTCACTAATCCGATGGTGGAGCTTCAGGGAGGAGAAACAAACTTGTAATGGCAGCTTCCGGGTTCATGAAATTGATGATACATCAATGTTTTCATGACGTCTTGGACAATGCAAGTTTCGAGAAAGAATTCGAATGTGACTATCAGATGATTAAGAAAGGTTCTTTGTGAAGAGGAAAAGTTCACATAGTCATCAGAGGTGAAGCAGAATCGCATTCGATGTCGCTCTGGAATATTGATAGCGCTGATTACACCAATAGAGAGTCGATGTGTTAGGGGCTCGAGAAGAGCGGATGATAAAAATCAAAAACTTAGAGGAGGAGACAATAGTTGGTGCAAAGTCAAAGACTTAGAGGAGGAAACAATAGTTGTTGCAAAGTCGTGACTTGGAGGAGGAGAAAATAGTTGTAGCTTTCTTTCATTGGTGGTGTATGATCAAGAGAGTTTCCTTGGATCCTGAGAATCAGTGGCTGAGATTATAAGTCATTGAAATTGAAGCCGGGATGTTGATTTTGCAGAAACACGAAAAAGAATGGTTGGGGCTTCATGGAAAAATGCTACGGGTCTTTATTGTTGGTCTGATAAGGAAGAAGTTTTTGTCTTTTGCCATTGAAAGAAGAAACGTGAGGTGACTTTGATTTGTGATGGAATTGGGCTGAAGTTGAGAATAATTATTTTTGGGCCTAAGGTTTCTGATGGGCTTGAGCGTTTAATAATTTGGTCTAGCAAATTTAAATCTTCATCATTGCTGATTCAACGAGGAATAAAGGCCTTCAGTGGAGAAGTTTGTTCGAAGAAAGAGACTTTCAATTATGGATAAAGGATGATTCACAGTCACAGTGGTTTAAATAAATTGATGATTGAAATCACCATTGGCTCCGTGAAACGAACTTGAGGAAGAAAGACACTGATTGTTCATGAGTAGATAGAAGAAACGTGAAAGGCGTGATGTGTGTGTGATTTAGTTTTTGCCTGGTAGTTGTCGCTATCGGTCGAGAAATAAGAAAGGGACACACTTGGAAATAGTGTGAATTCTGATCAGAGAGATTGATCAAAAGAGAAGGAAGTTTCATGGAAAATCTGCTTAAATTCAGAGATAGTGATTGTTTGAAATCAAATCAGGTGTGATATGTTGCAGGAAAATAACTCAGTGAGGCTGAAGTTGGGCTTAAGATGATATTCTGTTAAATTGATCTCTGAAATTTATCTATCAGAAAAGGTTGCAACAGAGGATGTTGATTGGTGATCATTAACCAGAGATTAAAGCATTCGCCGTGGCTTTAATGGAACGAAAGTGTAAAAGCTATCTGGCTGAGCTCGAAAGTGGAAGAAGATCAGAAGAAGTAAAAATCAGAGAGAGAGAAAGATAGCTCGATTCTCTGATACGGACTTTCCGCTTGGGCTGATGGAAAATCGGAAGATATGGTGATTATTAGAAAAAGTTGCAGGTTTTTGATTATTAGAAAGAAGAATACGGAGCTGTTGAGTTTGTCACTTCAAGTAAAGAAACTGCATTTTCACGTAAAGAAATTCACGATGGAGAAATAGTTCATCTAGGAAGAAGAATTGTGTGTGTTTTGGCCAATTGTTCTCGGCTCGTACTCAATCAAAGATTAAGGATTGTGATGAAGAATTGAGATCTGAGTGGCAAAGTGTTTCCTGTTTGAAGAAAGTTTCAAAGGCTGAATGGAAAAGTTTACAACAAAATCAGAGTATCTTATTGAAGAAGCTGGTGATCCAAGATTCTGTGATGAAAGTCGTGAGCTACTATGGCACCATAAGGAACAGATGTTGGTTTTGGTTGAGAGTTCTGATGAAGGATATGTCTTATCGATCAATTCTGGTTACCTGATTGAGAGAAAGAGTCTTAGAGAGGTTGATGAAAAACAAGTGTCATGAAGAACATGCTAAGGGTAGCTAAGAGAATTTGAAGGTGTTTAAGCATAATTTGGTCTCAGTTTGAAGTGAAGAGTTACAAGAAACCCTGAAGAGTTGAGGTTGCTGGTGAAAGTGCACAAATAGGAGACAGAATTGTTGGAAAATCTTCACATCGACGTTTGGAGACTCAAACATATTCCGATCAGGCTGAAATTTGGTGTCAAGCTTCGTCGCATTGTTGTCTTAAGAATCAACGGTGGGATTGAGATTTTAACGGTTATTCTGAGATTTATTGTAGAATTTCTGAGACATGTCTGCACATAAAATCATGTGATTAGTATGACGAGAATTTATGTTTGAGCTGTCCAACAAGGTTGTTTTGAGCTAAATTTTTGCAAGAACATTCTGGACATGTAGAACTGTTTTCTGGCCAGAGGAGAGCTCATTTAGAGTCTGGATGAAAGATGGACGTTCTATTGAAGTTAAGACAGTCTTTATAGAGATAACAATGGTCTACAGCAGGTTGTGTCTATGTGATTGCTCTTAGAACTACTATCATATCATAAAGAGTCTGTTCTGTGCGTACGGCAAGCTCAGATCTTGTTCCTATTGGCGACAGCAGAAACTTTTTGATTTTGTGCCTGCTTGTTCTGAGCTACTGTCAAGAAACCTGATGGAGCAGAGACTATATCAACGTCTGTAACATAGTCTTGAACAAAAATTATAGAAGGATCAAGCACTGTTGCAGGAGGAGAAAAATGTTAAGACTCAAATGTGCAATGCTTAGTCCTAGCAACTTGGAAACATGGATGTTTGGTAATATGCTTCGAGGATGTGTCCTTGGTTTTAACTTAGTTGTGCACTCAAGCAGGGGGAGATGAAGTCTTGATGAGATACATGAGAGTAATCATACTTATAATGCACAGCTTGGTTTCAGGGAGAGTAAGGTTGTATGAATTTGAATACCTGGATTACTCTTGTGATGCATAAGTAGCTTGAGTATCAAACTAAGCTAAAAAGGGAGAGATGATGGTAGATCTTATGAGCTAAGTGTTGATACATCAGACGATTCATGAGAATGTGTGACAAGAAGCATGACTAAGTGTTGATTGATCTCAGCAAGTCAAGGTTGTGTTTCAGAGAAATAACACAAACCGATGATATAAGATTGAGGGAGAGTTTGAAGAGCATCAAGCTGTGTGTAAATGGAAAAGCTTTCTACAACTCAGTAAACAAGGGAGAGATTGTTAGTGTAGTGTTTGACTGAGCTTAGAGAGTGGTGGAACAGGGTGTGACACATCTATAAAGAAGCGAATGATTTGATACATCAAGTGATGTGGTATTGGTTGTGTACTTGAGTTCTACAACTCAGTCATCAAGGGAGAGATTGAAAGTGTAATGCTAACTGAGTTTAAAACTGTGTCAGAACAGAGCGTGACACATCTGCTGAAGCAGGACGTGGTACAACTTCTATGAGAGCACAAAGACCGAACTGATGCAGACATTGAACATAGGGAGATTGTGCTACATAGGCTGAATAGATCTGACATATTGATGTGGCAGTTTGGATTGAGACGGAGTTGATATAAACGGTGTGACAGCTCAGACATGAGCAATGGAAGGAGCTGACACAGTTGCTGAGGCAGTATTTGATGATGGCACTTGTGGAGCAGTTACGAAGTCAACGCTTTATGTAAGTGATGCTCAATGATCGACACATGATGGAAATACAATGTGGTGATCAAGAAGACTGGAGCTGGATGCATTCGAGGATATATCAGGACCTGAGTCAGTGAGTCAGAATGAGATGCATCAGAGGATGTATTAGACGTTGTACTAGGAGGCAAGGACTTGGCGTGGCGCAGAAGCTGACGTGGCAAGTGAGTTGCTAAGCTGGACGAAAACGCTGGAATGTATATCTGGCGTTGATGCAGTTGATGCAGTTGCTGTACCAGTTTAAGAAGTAGTACAGGAACTAATACAGGGGTTTATTGAAAATGCCCAGAAGCCCAAAATGATGAAGAAATCGTGTGGGCTCTTAGGGTTTCGACCCTAACCATATAAATACCAAGAGACGGCCAGAGAAACAGGTGCGCGTCTAGGGTTTATCGACAGAGGCACACATGTGTGTGACGTCGCCCCATCATACAGGATTTGTAGATCCGTTGGTGATGATTGCTGGAGTACAAGCACATCTGTGAGATGGTGCTTGTATCGGTAGTAGCCGAGCGGTAGACTTTGTAGAGATACCGTGTCCACAGTTCGTCCATCTAGAAAAGAATGGTAGGCATCGTAGTGCTGGATACCATATGCAATTGTATGTTGTGATCTTGTTCTAGTGGATTCGTTCTGGACTAGGTCCCGGGGATGTAGGAAAACCGAACCTCGTTAAAAAACTCTATGTGTTATTTACCTTATGCTCATACGTATAGTCAAACACATAGATCTAGCCACAAATGCGCTTTCAGTATCTTCGTCGGGATTTTCGCCGGTGACGGTGAAGTACCTTCGCTGGATCGTCTCTCTGTACTCCGTCGAGATCGTCTCTCTCACTCGATTGAAATTATCCATCGCGTCCTTAAGCTTCTTCCTCAACCCGTTGACCACCGACGTCCTTTGCCGGTCCGACGATGAACCCGGTCCGCTTTCCGGTAAACTCCGGTTCACTTCATTGGACCGATCCAGCGCCTCGAGGTTTCCTTTCACGCGTTTCGCCGTCTTAAGCGCCGCCGAGACATCGGCGTCCATCTTTGCCTTCAGTTCCTTAACCGCCTTAGCGTTATGAAGCGTCTTGCTCTTCTCGTGGCTCGATCGGAGGCTGTGACAGAGGCAATCGAGCTCTTTTAGGTCTCCGTTCACCTCCTCCACATCAAGGTAAAACTTGTCGAGGTTGTTCCCACCACGGCAGCTTCCGCCGGAGCACTTTGCCTTTGGCATCTCGATGCTGTGAGAGTGCGGCGGCGATGAATCGTCCGCGGCGGAGCGGTTGAAAGAGCGGGAGAGAAGATCGTTCATGGCTGATTGGCGTGGAATTTTCTACTCAACGGAAGATACGAGAAATCTTCGTTTTGAAAATTCAAAGGAATTTGAAAAAAAAAACAAATCTTTGATTCCTCAAAACTGTGTGTTTGTTATTAATGAATTTAGACCATCTCCAACACAAAGTTTAGACTGAGGTTCTTGGCTTATTTAGGAATAAAAATAAATAAAAAAGGATTTAAAAGTTTAGAACCGATCCTTAGTAAAGGATTTAAAAGTTTAGGAGCGGTTCTTAGGCAGGTTATTAAGACACCTGTTGAAACTGCATTGGTTTTAACCAAAATCCATTTTTTTCTCGCCGACCTCGACATTTTCTCTCCTTCGATTGTATCGGCGACGGCGAAAGCGAAATCGATTTGGGGGTTTCGTGTTGTGAGCGGAGTTCGTGGAGACGGTGCTCGAGGATCTCGGGCTACATGTCGATGTGCTGTCCGGTGAAGAGGAAGCGAGGTTAGTTTATCTAGGCGTGCTTCAGTTTCTTCCGGTATTTGAGAAATCCGTCTTGTGTATCGATATAGGAGGTGGGTCTACTGAGTTTATTGTTGGTAAGCGTGGTGATGTGAAGCTTGTTGTTTCAGCGGCAGTTTTCAGCGGCTATGGGACTGATCTGCGTCAATTCAATCTCGAGGGGTATAAAAGGGATTGGAAATTTGGTACAAGAGAACTGAGCAGCGTTGTAGCGAAGCTATGCAGTGAAGGAGATGAAGAGCAGATCCGGAGAGAAGGCTTTTTCAACATAAGATTAGAGTTCATTGTCGCTGGGGCGGTATTGTTGGAGGAAATATTCAAGGCTCTCGGTATCGAAGAAATGGAGGTCTCAGAGTATGCATTGGTAGAGGGTGTGATTGTTGATTCTTTGGCTAAAGCTTTTGATGGATTATGATTTGAATGCCAATGCGAGGTGGCGATCAGTCATGAGGCTTGCCACGCGACTCAATGGAAAAAAACGAATGAATCATGCCAGACATTGTGCCAACATTGCCAAGTCTCAGGCTGCAAGCATTGTGGCCAACGATTTTCGTCAAAAGGCTTCGGAATACCGTGCTCAAGGTATTTGCTTCTACTCCCTAATTCGATTCCTTGCCTGGTTTGCCTCTGCTTTTAGATTCAGCTAAGTTACAGTATGATGCTGATAGGATAAGATTATAGTGGTGTCAGCTTCTGTTTTTCATCTGTTAAAGCTTGGTTTTCCGCTTTGGTGTATATAACTGTACAATTCTGGTGTCTCTGTTGGCAGCTGAAGCGCAAGACAGATATGGTAAACCAGATAGATGAGCTAATGAATTGAGTACCGGTGTTCTCCAAACACCCGTATCAGGGAAAGGAGGGAAGTCCAAAAAATCATCTAGGTCAGTGAAGTCTAATAAAACTGGAACGAAAGCTTCTGGTTCTAATGCAGGTGAGTTTGGTATGTGTTTCCTCTCTATCTACACCGGCATATGTTTGTAGGCCAATGATAGATATTGCTTATGTGCTCATCTGAGCTAAACCCTCTTTATTGGTTTCATCTAATTTCTGTCTAACAATTTCATGTAAGAGAGAACGGGACACTTGCAATGTAGTGAGAAGGATCTTTTGTGTTGGCAGGTTCTCCTGGAAATAACTTTGCGCAGGCTGGTACTTGTCGGTATGATAGTTCTCTAGGTAATAACTTATTGCACAAACTTATGTTTGGGGGAAAGTACTTTTGGATAATAAGCTTTTTTAATGATCTAATCTGCTTCAGGTCTTTTGACAAAGAAATTCATCAATTTGATAAAACAAGCATAGGATGGTATCCTTGATCTAAATAAAGCAGCTGATACTTTAGAGGTGGCATACTCAATCTCTAACCTGCCTGCTTGATGCATTACTCTCTATCAAGCCATAACTGCGTGTTCCTGTTGATGCAGGTACAAAAGAGACGGATATACGATATAACCAATGTGTTAGAAGGAATAGGTTTGATAGAGAAGACGCTCAAGAACAGGATTCAGTGGAAGTAAGCATTTCATCCGAATATCAAATCTTGAATTCCTTTGATTTGATGCCTCATGTGTGAGTCACGGTTTTCTGAGTTTTCTTTTGTCTGTCTTAGGGGTCTGGATGTCTCAAAACCAGGGGAAACAATCGAAAGCATAGCTAACCTACATGTTTTCTTATAACATTTCTTTGAGACTTGAAAGGGTTAGGGGGATATGACTAGAAAATATACCACAAAAACAAACATTGACGACGTGTAACAATGGGATTCTGTGTGTTCTCATACAGTCTTATTACACAGATGTTGACTAAGTGAATAACTAATTACTGCAAATTCTCATTGATCTCAGTCACTTGCATTTTGTTTTGTTTTTTGTTTTGTTGGAAAAACTATTTGGGTTATTCAAGTTCCCATTACCAGTTTTAGTTTGACATTTAGGTATCCCTTGATCTTTTTACAGAATGAAATAGAAAACCAGTTTTTTTATTCTTAAGAACCTATTTTGGGTTCACCAATAGAGGAGAAAAATATTAGAAGTTTTTAACTATTCACTGTTAGAGGGGGGATTAGCACCCCCTGGTTTAACTCGGTTCGAACCGAGATCGGTTCAATCAAGACCGGTCTACGATGGTTCGGATCAAAGACAAGTCGGCCCGAAAACGTTGGGCCGAGCTCGGAATCTCGCTGAAAGCCCATCTCGGCTACCGATCTAGGCCCATCACAAGCCCGGTCCGTTACAACAGATGAAACCGGAATATTTCCCTTTTCCCACCGATCTCGGAAAAGGAAATATTCTCTTTGGTCAACTCCTCGAGATATCAGGAACTTATCCTTATCTCGGAGAGAAAACCGGAAGATTTCCTTTTCCTAATCGAACTCGGAAAAGGAGAAATCTTCCTTTCGACCGCCTCAAAGACACTATAAATAAAGGAGGAGCCTCATTCTTCAGGATCATCCACAACTTCCGCAGAGACAGAGAATACAAGAGAGAGCTCGTTACCGATCTCAAGTCTTTTGTCTTTGCCTTCTTACTTAAACTCTGTTGTAATCGCCGACTCTTGATCAATAAACGAGATTCCGACTAAAGTACCGTTTTACCCCCTTTTTGTGTGATTTACGGATCAACAATTGGCGCCGACTGTGGGGACCTATAGAACAGTACTTTCGGATATCGTTTGATTGAAGTTCGGCAATGGTTCTTCCAGTCGATACCACCACAGCCCTCGTCGACGGCTCAGAAACCGACGATCAAAACCCACGGTTCGACGAGCTCAATCCTATCGATACCGAACTACAGACAACCGGAGGAGGACCCCCTCCGACCATACCTGTTGGAGAAGACAATCAGGTCAATCCATCTCGGACTCTTCCACAGCCTCCGGCTGCTTCGATATTTACGGATCCGACCGTCTTCATAGAAGCTATGACAGCGCAGTTCGCCGAAATTAACAAAAAGAACGAAGAGCGGATCGCATCTCTCATAGCATCCCATTTTGAGCGCCGAAATCAGATCGGTATCCACGATCCAAACCCGGTCACCCCCGCCAACGAAAACACGTTACGCCGAAATCTCTTGTCCGACTTAACCGACGCTCAACCCCCAGGCACGATCGACCCGCCGACAAGAAGATCCTCCGCGACCGGTTCGGAAATCAACATCACGTACCAAGCCGCCGTGAATTTGGAATTCGCCAAGGTCCAGGCCCAACTACAAGATATGCGGACCAAAGTCCATCAGGCTACGAGTTCGGCGCCGGAGATCGACCAGGTAATTCAAGAGTCACAGAGGACGCCGTTTACCGACAAAGTCGTCAACACTCCAGTCCGACGATTGGAAAGAGTCAAGATCACATCATACGACGGGTTTACCGATCCTAAACACTTCTTGACCTCGTTTGTCATCATAATGAACCGATTTCGTTTCGGCTCGGAAACCGAGAAGGACGCAACCATGTGCCAACTATTCGTGGAGAACTTATCCGGAGCCGCGCTCGATTGGTTTTCAACGCTCGAGCCAAGTTCGGTAAACAGCTATAACGAGCTCACTACCAAATTCCTCAAACGCTTCACCATGTTTATCAAGCAGAAAACAAAGAACGCCGAACTCTGGGCCCTCGAGCAGAAGCAGGACCCATTGCACGATCGACGACGAAGCCGCAATCGAGGCTCTTTACAAAGCCACCTGGTACGAATCGGACTTTCACAGGGAGATCAAACGCAATAATCCAAAGACATTGGAGGACATCCTGCACAGGGCGCATATCTTCATCATGGAGGAGGAGGAAAGATCCGAGAAAGATAGGCGATACGCAATCACGAAACAACCCGCCACTAAGGACAAACTGTACGTTCCCCCGAAACAACCCGTCAATACGATCCAAACTCAGCAATCCTGGTCAAACACTTGGGTTCGGTCGGATGAGCCAAAAGAGCCCGACACCACTGAATCCGCACCGTACTGCAATTTCCATAACCGGTATGGAAACCATTCGACCGAAGAGTGCCGACATCTACAGGAGTTCCTGATGATGAAGTACAAAAAGGGGGAAGTTCCAGTCGAAGGAGCCTTCCAACTCTCGAACAGACCGCGCCGTAACGATAACGGTAGGAGACGTAACTCCAAACCGAACAAGCCTGCCGAGCAAAAGAAAGACAAAACCGACGACGAACAACCGAAACGAGATCGGGAGGACAACGTGGAAACTCAACAACCTCCGCAGGTTCGAAAACGTGTCAACATGATCATGGGTGCATTGGAAACATGCAACTACTCCGTCCGAGCTCTGAAGACATACAGTAAGGAAGCAGTGGCCGCAAAACAGTCACATCAGACTACACCCTGCGGAACGCCGATCACCTTCTCTGAGGCCGACACGGAAGGACTTCATATGCCGCATAACGACCCGTTAGTCGTCGAGACACTCATCGGTGATGTCGTAGTCGGGCGAATTTTGATCGACACTGGGAGCTCGGTTAACGTGATTTTCAAGGATACGCTGAAAAATATGGATTTTCCCGACAACCAAATCAGGCCGAACATCGAACCACTCACCGGATTCTCAAGCGAGCAAACCATGACAGCAGGAACGGTCAAAATTCCTATGTATACCGGGGGAATATGTCGAATGGTCAAGTTCTTGGTGCTAAACAAACCCGCGATCTACAACGTAATACTCGGCACGCCGTGGATATTCTCGATGAAAGCAGTCGTGTCAACGTATCATCAATGCGTCAAGTTCCCGACACCTTCCGGAGTTTTCACCCTTAGAGGCGACCAGGTGATGTCCCGAACATGTTTCATAAACGAATGCAAACTAAGGACCACTCCCCGCACCTGCGTGATCAATAAGAAGAAAATCCCACACGATCCCGATCTGCCGCGACGCGAAACGATCGTCCAAGTCAATATCGATGATTTCAATCCGGAAAAATGCGTAGGAATCGGAGCCGAGCTCGACAAAGACATCAAAGAGGATTTAATCCGACTCCTCAAAAGAAACGTTTCGACCTTCGCCTGGTCAATCACAGATATGCCCGGAATCAACCCAAAGATAATAAGCCATGAACTCAACATCGACCCCACCTTCAAACCGATCAAACAGAAACGACGCAAGCTCGGTCCCGAGAAATCCCGAGCTGTAAACGATGAAGTCGAAAGATTACTTAGCGCAGGATCGATTACAGAAGTTCGGTATCCCGAATGGTTGGCAAACCCGGTCGTTGTGAAGAAGAAGAGCGGAAAGTGGAGGATATGCGTCGATTTTACCGACCTAAACAAAGCCTGCCCAAAGGATAGTTTCCCACTCCCACATATCGACAGACTCGTCGAAGCTACCGCCGGGAACGAACTCCTCTCATTCATGGACGCCTTTTCAGGCTACAATCAGATACTCATGCACCCGGACGATCGCGAGAAGACCTCATTCATTACCGATCGCGGTATCTATTGCTACAAAGTGATGCCGTTCGGCCTAAAAAACGCCGGTGCTACCTACCAACGCCTCGTTAATCGGATGTTCGCTAGCCAGCTCGGCAAAACAATGGAGGTTTACATCGACGACATGCTCGTCAAGTCACTGGTTGCAAAGGATCATGCCGGACATCTTAACACCTGTTTCGACATCCTAAATGAGTACGGCATGCAGCTTAACCCGACCAAATGCACATTCGGTGTAACCTCCGGAGAATTCCTCGGGTATATCGTGACTCAAAGGGGAATCGAAGCCAATCCTAAACAGATCTCAGCAATCCTTGACTTACCATCTCCAACAACGAGAAGGGAGGTGCAAAGACTCACAGGACGCATCGCCGCACTCAACCGGTTTATCTCCCGGTCCACCGATAAGTGTCTCCCTTTCTACCAATTGCTGCGCGGAAACAAAAATCTTGAGTGGGATGATAAGTGCGAGGAAGCATTCAAGCAGCTCAAAGAATACTTATCAACTCCACCAGTTTTGGCAAAACCCGAAGACGGCGAGACCCTCTATCTCTACATCGCGATCTCAACCTCGGCGATCAGCGGGGTCCTCGTTCGGGAAGACCGGGGCGAACAAAAACCGATCTTCTATATCAGCAAATCACTAGATGGAGCTGAAGGGCGATATCCGACTCTCGAAAAGCTGGCCCTCGCCGTTGTTGTTTAAGCTCGGAAATTGCGTCCTTATTTCCAATCACACTCAGTCACCGTGCTAACCGATCAACCACTACGGACAATCCTACATAGCCCAAGCCAGTCCGGTCGGTTGGCTAAATGGGCTATCGAACTCAGCGAGTACGACATCGATTACAAAAGCCGGACAAGCATCAAATCACAAGTCCTCGCCGATTTCCTCATTGAACTATCTCCGGAATACGTCAACACTGATGTCATAACCGCCGAACAATGGATCCTTCACGTCGATGGGTCGTCGTCTCACCGAGGCTCTGGAATAGGCATTCGCCTCAAATCTCCAACGGGAGAAATCTTGGAGCAATCTTTCCGCCTGACGTTCAACGCGTCTAACAACGAGGCAGAATACGAAGCGCTAATTGCCGGACTACGTTTGGCCAAAGCCATCGGCGTTACACGCATTCACGCCTACTGCGACTCACAGCTCGTCGCAAGTCAGTTCAGCGGGGAGTATGACGCCAAGAATGATCGAATGGACGCATACCTCAAGCTCGTCAAACAACTCGTTGCCGAATTCGATTCGTTCGAACTTACCAAGATTCCGCGGGGCGAAAACGCTCCAGCCGACGCACTCGCTGCCTTGGCTTCGAGCTCCGACCCTCACCTCAAACGAACGATCCCGGTGGAAAGTATATCAGAACCTAGTATCGGAAGCACAAAACAATGAATTGTCACGACTCGTAGACGGGATTACGAGGAAAATCCTGCGACTGAACCTGTCTTACGTCGACAGAGGCGGACTCCAACCATCGAGCCCGATCAAGACACCGATCCCGTACACTCTAGTACCGCCGAAGGCAACAACGACACGCTGCAAGTCGACGAATCGGCCCGATCAGACGATGAAACGGAGGAACAGACGGACGGACTTCATGAGCCAACAGACCTCGAACAGTTCGACGAGCAGACTCCCGCCAATTGGACACTGGAGATAAAAATGTACATCATCGATGGCAAAATTCCGGCCGATAGATGGGCCGCTCGACGACTCAAAATGCGAGCCGCTCGCTACATACTTATCAAGGACGGACTGTTTCGTTGGAGTGCAGCAGGAATCCTCCTCAAATGCATCTCAGGCGATGAAATTCAGGAAGTCATGAAAAAAATACACGAAGGCGATGGCGGCAATCACTCCGGCGGCCGATCTCTAGCCCTGAAAGTCAAGAGAGCAAGCTATTATTGGCCAAGTATGCAAGCAGACTGCGAGAGGTTCGTCGAGAAGTGCGACAAATGCCAAAGGCATGGCCCAATGATACATCTTCCTACCGAGCTGCTAACCACTTCGACAGCTCCGTATCCATTCATGCGATGGGGGATGGACATCATCGGTCCTTTCAGACGATCCACTACGCAGAAAAAGTTCATCCTCGTCATGACGGATTACTTTACCAAATGGGTAGAAGCCGAGGCATATCCCGTCATCCTCGCCTCTGACGTTCAGAAATTCGTCTGGAAATTCATTATCTGCCGACACGGAATTCCGTACGAGATTATCACCGATAACGGTCCCCAATTCATATCAACACTATTCAACGACTTCTGCGCTAAGTGGAAAATTCGACTAAGTTTTTCCACACCAAGATACCCGCCGAGCAACGGTCAGGCCGAAGCAACAAACAAAACAATCATAGCCGGCCTCAAGAAACGATTGGATACTCATAAAGGGACATGGTCAGATAAACTCGACGGAGTCTTATGGTCATACCGAACGACCCCAAGATCGTCAACGGGGCAATCCCCCTTCTACATGGCCTATGGCATGGAAGCCCTATGCCCCGCCGAACTCACCATCCCGACTATCCGTCGGACGATGCTCGTACAAAATCCTGATCTTAACGACGAAATCATGCTCGACCACCTCGACAATCTCGAGGAACAACGCGA
This sequence comes from Eutrema japonicum, assembly GCA_030161315.1. Lineage (NCBI taxonomy): Eukaryota > Viridiplantae > Streptophyta > Magnoliopsida > Brassicales > Brassicaceae > Eutrema > Eutrema japonicum. Next base: position 49,476,449 of record BSQW01000013.1, read on the forward strand.
TCAAGCCTTACTTCGGATTCAGAATTACCAGAACTTGGCAGCACGCTAATACAACAAAAAGGTCCGCGGACGCCATTTCACCGATGGCGACCTTGTTCTGAGAAAGGTCTTCGAGGGCACCGAAGAGAAGAATGCCGGCAAGCTCGACACGAACTGGGAAGGACCTTATCAGGTCATGCGGGTAGTCAAACCAGGCGTTCAACAGCTCATGAAGCTAGACGGAACCCCCATTCCCCGTTCATGGAATTCGATGAACCTCAAACGGTACTACATCTAGTCTAGATCTCGAGCCCAAAAAAAAAAAAAAAAAAAAAAAAAAAAAAAAAAAAGATCACCGAGCTATTATACTTAGGCTCAATTTCACTATGTAATATGAACTACGAACGGCTTGATCCTTCTCTCGAAGGTACGTAGGCAGCCTTCACAGGCGCAGCTATAACATCAATAAAACTTTATTACGCAAAGGCATTGCAACCGAACTCCAAGTTCGTATTTTCTAAGCCAAACTTTTTGTTTGCCGAACTCCAACAGTTCGTATTTTCTAAGTCAAACTTTCTGTTTGCCGAACTCCAACAGTTCGTATTTTCTAAGTCAAACTTTCTGTTTGCCGAACTCCAACAGTTCGTATTTTCTAAGTCAAACTTTCTGTTTGCCGAACTCCAACAGTTAGTATTTTCTAAGTCAAACTTTTTGTTTGCCGAACTCCAACAGTTCGTATCTTCTAAGTCAAACTTTTAGTTTACCGAACTCCAACAGTTCGTATCTTCCAAATCAAACTTTTTGTTTGCCGAACTCCAACAGTTCGTATTTTCTAAGCCACACTTTTTGTTTGCCGAACTCCAACAGTTCGTATTTTCTAAGTCAAACTTTACGTTTGCCGAACTTCAACGGTTCGCATTTTCAACCACAAACGGTTCCCATATCGACGTCCTGGCCAGACGATCGAAATAAGCCGAGCTTAGCTCGCACGCATCCTCATGGTGCAATGGATAATACACTTTCCACATTCAAAGCCGAGATCAGTCTCGCACCAGCTTCTCAGATTATCCGAGCCAAATAAGCCAAGTCCGTCTCGCACACTCGGATTCAATGTGAGAAACCTAGAGCATATTAAGATGGGCTGTTCACGTACTCTTAAACTAAACTCTAGGGTCAAGCCGAACGTCCTTCCTCGCAAATCTAAGCCGACTTCTCAACAGTCGCAAAACTAGTAAGCCGATTTCTCAACAGTCGCAAAAACAAGTAAGCCGATTTCTCAACAATCGCAAAAGCAGTAAGCCGATCTACGATAGGGATTGCCGACCTCGAACAGGTTCAGTCGAATTTATCCTCTTCACCCGGCTAAGACCGTACAGTTTACGGCACCACTGTGTACGATAAATTCGAGAGGTTCGTACAATGTACGACTTCAAATATATCAGAGCTCGGTATAAAAATAACTTGAGAAATAACTAAGTATAACACTCAAAATAAAAAGAAGATCGATAAAAATCAGATTCATTCAAAAGCCCCTCGGGCGAACAACAGAGTGGATACCGGACTTTACAAACCTTCCGGTCCAAGAGTTCAAGTCATAAACCCATCCGGGCAAAAAGAAAACTAAAAACAAATTACATGAAGTAGGAAAAAGGCCTAAACACCTTGCCTCCGCATCGCTTCAGCTTGGTCCGCCGACATCGAAGCTCGGTTAGTACCGAACTCATCAAGCCCTGGCGGGACTTCATTACCCATCGAGGGCGAAATTCCCGGGTGAACCGGATCAGTAAAGGGCGAGACGACTAGATCCGCATCTTCCAGCTCGCGGAGGTCGATCGCCTCGTACTCTGCCGACTTCTCAGCCTTAAGCTTCTCAAGCTTTTCAATACGAGACGGCGGGACGACGATACCGTGCTTCGTCTTCAGACTCTGGCAGAAGCTGAGGATCCCATGGATCTGATTAACGGCCAGGAATGGTTTCCTTGCCTGATCAACCGCCGCCAGATGGTCCTTAACTTTTTGAAGACGAACCTGGCATTTTTCAGTTGCCGTTTTCCTCTTCAAGATTTGATAAGTGCGGCCAGCCCGCAACCTTGAAGTCTCTGTGAATAGCTTCGTCGCAAGGGCATCCTTTTCCAACCCCAGCTCGGCATTGGATCTCTTCAGCACGGCTAGTTCGCGGGTCAGCTCGGCTACTGCACGATCGCCGGCTTCCACTCTATCCTCAGAGACTCGGAGCTCTTTGCGGAGTTCCACGGCTTGGACGCTCGCTTCGAAAGCCTTACGGCGCGAAGCTCCGAGATCACGATCGTATGACCCGACGATCTCATTCGTCTGGGCAATCATCTGTCAAAAACAGCGAACATCAGAAAGGAGAATTGAAAGAAAGAAGAGACGAACTTGAAAAAGGCATTTACCTCGGCAGTAGTCTGGGCCAATTTCTTGAACTCATCAGACTTATACAGACGATCGACCGAAGGGAGGAATTCCGGGCCGAAGCTAACCTGCCGATACGTCTCGGCAAAACCCAATGACTCGACCTCCGGTGCTGAAGCCCGATGCCTCTTCGAGACAGGAGAATCGTCCGACAGGACCACCGTCTCCTCTTCGGCTCGTTGGGGTTCAGAACCCCCATCATCACCTCCAACATTTTGGGGGCCGGTATTCCCTTCGTTGCCTTCAGCAGGCGTAGTGCCGACCCCAGCTGTGTGATCAGCCCTTTGCCGGGCTCCTTTTTTAGTCTTCCTTCTCCTCTTCTTTTCGGCGGGAGGAGAGGTGCGCCCTTCAGTAGGAACTTGCTCCCCAGCAGGAACATCGTTCCCAACGATGCCTTCATCAACAATTACCGGTTCGGCTTCAGGCGGAGGAGGAATTTCAGAATTCATCTCCCGCTCGTCACCGTCAAGTTCGGCAGATCGATCGGGGATGTCATCGAACTTCATCTTCCGACGACGAGACGGTTTATCTGAAAAAGGGGAAAACGATAAGTAAATAAAAAAAAGGGAAAGGGGAGATCGGTATCAACAGACTACGAAGAAAAGTCGACCGACCAACCTCTAAGAACTCTTTTCGCCTTCAAATCGAGCTTCTCCTGGAAAGCTTCAGGCCACCGAACTTTCCCAGCCGCACTCAATTGCTTCGCATGAGCAAAAGTGAATCCTGGTGTGGTGATAAGGAAGCTTGGAGGATGACGAGCTGAAAACGGAAAAGACAAATATAATTCAGGCAAAATTAGGTACTAAAACGAAATCAAGAACAAGTATCTACCAATGGGAGTCCTCCATTGAGTTCGGTAATTCCCTCCCGGACACTCAACGGAAGATTTGTCGATCTTCACGAAGAAGTATCGGGCGCTCCAATGGTTGACCTTGCTCGGTTTGTTCCCAGTAACAAGGTCGGCTTCCGGTTTCGCATTCGCCGATAGAAACCACGGCTTTGCCTTCGACAGGTTCACCCGGAACAACCTCTCGAAAACCTTCGCCGTAATAGGAATACCGCACTCCTCCCCGAGAGAAAGAAAACCCATAAGGTTTATCACCGTGGCCGGCATCAACTGAGAGATCGCGACGTGCCGCCTCTTACAGTACTTATAGACGAGCTCTGGGATGGGAAACCGAAGCCCGCAACTTCTGAAATGCTCCTCGTAGACACAAATGTAACCGTCAGGAGCATCCCACGGGCGATCCGTAGCCTTCGGGGTCTTAAAAAGCAAGTCATTTGGAGCACCGCACCGCTCCAAGGTGATCTGGATCGTCTCCGCGGTGGACCGAGATGGGCCGATATTGGCCGGCCTCTCAACCATCCGCCTAGCAGCCGATACGGGATCATCGTCTCCTTCGTCAGGACGACCTGCTGGAGAAGCAGCACGATTGTCCAGGTCGGCCGCATCCTCATCCTTGGCAAGCCGAGCGGCGAATTCGGCATCTGCCCGAACTTGCTCATTCGACTCAGCAGTTTCTTCAGACAGGTCTTCATCGACGAGATGCGGGACCTCGACCGAAACTCTAGGATTGCTCGGTCCAGCCGCGGAACGCTGAGAGTTGCGCCTGAACATCTCCCGTTCGACGTCACTTAACCCATCCGAATTCGAATCAGAGCTGTTGACGAACAACCCAAGGTCGGGAAACTTAGATGGAGAAGCTCGGTCTTTAACAGAAGGAGAAGAAGTCCTTGAAACCATATCGATCGAAAGAAAGAACTAATGAAGAACAACTTGAATACTAACGAAGAACAGCTTGAAGATCGCCCAGAAAGTTCGAAGATCTTCAAACAGATCGGAAGAATCACGGCGGAGAAATGATCGGAGAACGGAAAGAAAAATAAATTCTAGAGAGAAGGGAGAGCTCTAGAGAGAGAGAGAAATACCTTTTTGAAGAAAATGAACAGAAGTGAGAAATGAAGGAGGATCGAGCGGTATTTATAAAGAAAAACGCAATGATGACGATTCTTCAAATTCTGTAGCCGAAGAGTACGAATCGACACGCGGCTCTTCGAATTCCGTAGCCGAAGAAGACGAAACGACGCCCCCTTCCCGAGAAAAATCTGCCGAACTCGAAAGCTCCAAAATCTATTCGACCACGGGAATTCCGATCTTCACTTTCGAAAGAAGTTCGCCGAACTCAAAATTCGCCGAACCCGAAAATCCGCCGCACTCGAAATAGAATCTGATCAGATCGTACCGATCTCAGTTTTAACCGAGCTAAAGAATACTCCCCAAAAATTCACCGAACTCATAAACTCCCTCGCCGAACTGAGGGGGGGACCAATTGTTAGAGGGGGGATTAGCACCCCCTGGTTTAACTCGGTTCGAACCGAGATCGGTTCAATCAAGACCGGTCTACGATGGTTCGGATCAAAGACAAGTCGGCCCGAAAACGTTGGGCCGAGCTCGGAATCTCGCTGAAAGCCCATCTCGGCTACCGATCTAGGCCCATCACAAGCCCGGTCCGTTACAACAGATGAAACCGGAATATTTCCCTTTTCCCACCGATCTCGGAAAAGGAAATATTCTCTTTGGTCAACTCCTCGAGATATCAGGAACTTATCCTTATCTCGGAGAGAAAACCGGAAGATTTCCTTTTCCTAATCGAACTCGGAAAAGGAGAAATTTTCCTTTCGACCGCCTCAAAGACACTATAAATAAAGGAGGAGCCTCATTCTTCAGGATCATCCACAACTTCCGCAGAGACAGAGAATACAAGAGAGAGCTCGTTACCGATCTCAAGTCTTTTGTCTTTGCCTTCTTACTTAAACTCTGTTGTAATCGCCGACTCTTGATCAATAAACGAGATTCCGACTAAAGTACCGTTTTACCCCCTTTTTGTGTGATTTACGGATCAACATTCACAAATCAAAAAACAAATATTAAAAAAATCATAAGAAGTAAGAACCCCAACAAGGGATTCACTAATGGAGATGGTCTTATAATTGATTTATCGGACGTGTGAAGATGAAAAGTCCGATTAAAACGCGGTTTTGAAATCGAAATCGCTGCCTTTGTCAATTAAGTCTACCTAACCGAGTTTTCTTAGGAGTGAACCGAAACACGTCTTTCAACTAAACCATTATGTTGGGTTAACCAAACCATGCCGAATCGGTCAAATTTCATGAACTTGTACAGTATTAGTCTCTCACAATCAAACTCCATTTTTTTAATTTTTTTTTGTTTGTGATATCTTGGTGGGTTTGATTGTCTGAACCGGTTGGTTTGACTAACTTAATTGAAAAACTGAATGGAAACCAGACCAGAATTTCCAGATTTCCAGGAAAGTGGATAAGGCGATGAATGTGATGTATTGAAATTATGTAAAGTGGAAGATTTTAGAATGCGAATAAGTATTAGCCGCCGGAGAAATTAAGAAGGAGGTTTGAATTCGTCGCTGTCCTTTTCACACCATATAAACCAAATTCTTATATAGCTTTTACATAAACGTTGAAGCATAACTTAGATGTTTCAACGTTTATAAGCAAATATAAATGGCGCATAAGCAAACCATTCTGTACAACGTTTATATGCATAACTTATGTTGCATACGCAAATCATAAGCATAACTTATGTTGCATACGCAAATCATAAACAAACCATGCAAGGAATTGACTTAGATGTTTTGTATATTTCTTGCACTCGTATGGTAATGCCATTTTTATAATCTTATCTAATCGTTTAAAATTGAATGTTTTTTTTTTCAACAATGATTTTATAGAAGCTTAATCTCCAAAAATGGAGGCATTGTTTACGATTACAAGTGCTGCCTTAGCTAAGGAATCAGCAACACCATTTTTCCTTCGAGAAATAAAAGAAAAAGAGATAGATTCAAAGGAACTATAAAGACATTGAATATCATGTAATATATCTCTAAGCTCCGTAGAGGAGTTTTCGGTTCTAAGAATGTTGATTAGAACCTGACAATCAAAGAGCACCACCAATGCTCGGATTTGATAACTTGTTGCATAAGATACATTTTTCCTAATCGCTAAAGCTTCCGCCATTAAAGCAGAGGAGACATGGGTCAGGCATTCGGAGATTTTGTTCATTCCTTCACTACTTGGGCCGAAGAAAACACCTCCTACACCGCAATTCCTTAGTATCCGAACTCCACGCAACAATATCTACCTGACAGGTTAGATAAGAGCTACGACAAGGATCCCTCTCCAACTATGAGATGCCGTAGAAAGTGGTGTACAATCCAAGAAAGATGAGGAATGACAATATTTCCCGAGCAAAACTCGAAAGAGAAGTGAAGTTGAGTTTTGACAAATACGCCAACTAATCTTTGTTAATAAAGCGTTATTGAAAGCTTGAAGATCACAAAAACCCAAGCCACCACAAGATTTTGGAAGTATGAGTTTTTTTTATGCGACAAAACACATTTTCCGCTTGTTCGATTGGTTGTCCCACCAAAATTTTGAAAAGACGGATTGAATTTGCTTGCAAATGGAGACCGACAACTAAAAACATGACATAGTATAGGTCGGTATGGCCGTAAGTACCGACTTGAGAAGGATTTGTTTACCGGCTCTCGAGTGGTCCAACTTTGAGCTCGTTGCCGGATCTTGTCTACTGTCGAGGCAAAAAATATCGTTAAGTAACGAATAATCTAATATCGCATCTCTCTATCTTACTAGCCCATTTTAATAGCCCTAAAGCCCATCACCCAATCTTAAATCGTCCATCGATTCGCGGTGGAGACGACAGCAACGCAGCGATGGGAAAAGGCGACAGCAACGCAACGAAACAGGCGACTGTCGTGGTCGCAGCGTTGGCGTTCGGATGGTTAGCGATAGAGATCGCCTTCAAGCCTTTCCTCGAAAAATTGCGTTCCTCTATTGACAAATCCGATCCGGCCAAAGACCCCGACGACGCCGACACAGACGCCGACGTCTCCGCTGCTTCGTCTTCCATCGAGGGTATGTAAAATTAGGGGTTTTATCAGGTTAAAGAGAGTCGCTGATTTCAAGCCATATCTGTTCCAATTTCTTTCGTGTATTGATGAATCCTTTGATACAATTTGAACCAGAATTTAAAATAGTTTGTTACCTTGCATAATTTATACTACTTACTCACTGGATGCTTCATATAACTACTCAATATCTTGAATCTATTGTTCAATTTGCAAATTGACAATTAACCATGAATTGAGTTCATAGTTTGAGCCTTTTTAGGTATAATTATATATCATCAAAAGAAGCATGTTGATTGATATTAGAGGAAAATATCAAACTTGATCAATTTACAAAAGATTGGTTTAGATGATATAGCAGATTAACTAGGAAGGATCTATATATATGCAGAGGGAGACCATAACTTAAAAAGTCTTGGGGGGGTTTTAACTTGTAAGGCGTGTGATTGTGTCAGATTGAATGACTAACATCTTTTAGTACCAACAAAAAAAACAAACAAAACTTTATTTGTCCTAACACCTTTGTACTCATCAGTGATGTATGTATTACGTTCTCTTTTAAAAAGCTTTGGTTTGCATTTTGTATTGTACTTCACCGAGCCCAAAACAATGATAAAAAGACAGTGATGGAGCTTTCACTGTTTTTGTCTTAGTTGATTTTAAGTCTGGTGAAAAAATTAACAGAAAATAATGACTTGGGAAGGCGACTAAACTCATATAACAAAAGCACCAAGAAAGTATAAATGGCGAACTTAGTTAGAACTGACTTCATTGTTTGAGATATGATTATATTTCTTCCAAAGAAGGATGTTGAAGAAACTATAAAACCTGATGGATTAATTACAAGATTACTTTAGATGGTAAACTCTACAAGATCATTGTTCAGATTTGATTGCCTTTCATCATTGTGTTATGCAAGAGTGTAAGTGTTCAATTCATGCTTTAGTGTTTATTTTCCAATGCCTAAAACCATTTTTGTTTTGTTTTTATAATTGCCCCAGATTACACTCACTCTAGTTGTCCCCAGACAGAGCCCAAAAATAGCGATAAAAAGATGATATGGACCTTTCACTCCTTTTATTCAACCAAACAGTAAATTACAAAACCATAACAAGGATCATCTGCAGAGAGAGACCGAACTTAAGTCTTCTTTAAGTCATGGTGAGTCTTGTAAGACTTATATGGGCCACACTGATCACTTAACACCTTAAGCTAAAAAGCTTTTAGTTAATTAATTACCTTGAAAGCTATGCCCAAAAAAAAACTTCAATGTTATCAGTCACATAGGCTGATTTATCTATAACCTCTTACCAAAATTCATTGCATATCAAAAGTTGCAAGAGTTTGTAATCTATGCTTAAGTCTAAACCATTCATGTTACTGGGGGATTATCAAATGTTTTGATTTGCATCTTCTATTCTATTTTGTCCTTCAAAATAAGAAAAAGAAAAAAAAGAAGACTAAGATGCGACGACTCAGCGAAAGACAAGCACCAAGAAATTACATAGGAAAGACGCAAGAAAGTACATATATGGAGGACTTATTACAAAATTTCTTAAAATTCTTTTCTTTAAAAACATAGAACCTTGACTACTACCACTACTACGAGTAGTCGAATCCAGCCATGGAAGAGTGCCGATTCGAGACGAGCGAGTTACAGGCGTCGTTCATGATGTCGACTCCGTTATGGTCCGGTTCTTGGAGTTTATGCAACGCCGCTAATTCCACCGGGAGTATCCAGGTCCAGCACATCGCCGGAATCATGTATGTCGGTTTACCGGCGGTGGAGATAACTCAGTTGGGAGATCTCATGGGCCTGGAAGTCGCCGGAGGCGGGTTTTTCTCGGCCTTGTCCGCATCATTAGCCCCTGATGAGCCTCCACCTATGGTCGACGCTGCCGTACTTAAACTTTTCTTGCTTCCCCATTTTCAATCGCAGGTTTGTTTTCTCTTTTTTTACCTTTTCTTGTTTTTTCTTTTTTTTGGGGTAAAATATGTATTATTGATTTATCAGGAATATTAGTATTTTACGTAGCTATTATTCCTCATACAACTGAATTTTTCAGTTAATATGCGTTGACGTAAAAAAAAAACGGAGTTTTGTTAAATTTACTTGAATGTCATATTGGTGAATCAAAATCTGAGTTCGAATCCTGGCAACTATAACACAAACGCGCGGGTGTTATGGGTTTTTACATGGCTCCCCGTGGTCACGGGATTAGTCGGCGTTCATGGTCCATTGATCCGAGAATCAGCTAGGGAAAAAAATTCCCGCGACCTGACTCGGAGCTCATGAGATTCCGTTGACTCGGATTACCCGAGTTATAAAAAAAAAACGATGACCTATGGCATTATTAATCTTTTACTATTTTTTAATGTTTTGTTATATCAGTCTTCTTAAATCATAACCAAATAAAAAAGTGTATTTTTCAGAATATCACCACCAACCCACTATAGGCAATAGACAATATATAAAAATAAATTTAAATTATTTTCTTAGAAGAAATCCTGAAAGATTCGTAGATATAATAAGGGTTCCACCATCTAGACATTGTCGTGACCTCGGATATCATAAGCAAGTAAACTCAAATTTTGGTTTGGATGCCACATCCGCCCACGAGTTTTAAAATGATTAAAAAAGGTTGATTGAAATTTTTAAACCGTTGAACTGATGAACCGTTGAATCTAAGAGTAGTTCACTATGTAGTATTTCGGTGTATTTTTATCGGAATTGATTGGATTAGCCGATATAGCATTAAAAAAAAATGTTGATGGCAACTTTACGCCAATACACACCTTTTGAAACTATAGGGATATTAATTTCGGGGATTGGAACTGGAAAAAAATAAGGAAATAACAGGTATTCGGATATTGAAAAATTCAAATAATGGAACCGGTTCTAGAAATTTGGTGGCTAATATCGCTATTCAAACTTTCACTATTTTGGGTAAAATTTCATTTAGAGATGGATAATTTTGAATTTTTTTTTGTTTTGGGATAATTGTAAAATAATTTTCATTAATTTTTTAATTCGCAAACTAGAGTTTTGCTCAATCTATCTAGAGTTGTGTCTTATCCTATTTATTCGATTTCAGTTTGGAAAATTTTCGGTTAATGTAAGTAATGCAGATGCTGGTTGTAAGGCAAATATCAGTCGGTTCAGTTTTATACAATTTCGGTTCCGAATCAGTTTCTAAGAATTTTTTGGATTGGTTATTCAAAAAATAAAAAAAGTCTTGGTTTTGATTGTTTTTTCTTTTCGGTTTTGGTTATGTTATGTTTTCTTTTCGGTTTTGGTTAAAAAATTGTTAAAATTTTTGGATTGGTTTTTCTATTTGCTCATTTATCTTATGAGATTGGTTTTTCTGGTTCGGTTTGTATCATTTATGTGCACCGGTACAGATCACAAAAGGATTAGAATTGGAAGGAAGAAAGCAGGTGGTGATAACCGGACATTCAACCGGTGGCGCGTTGGCCGTTCTCACCGCACTTTGGCTTCTCTCCCAACCGTCGCCGCCGTCATTCCGCCTCCTCTGCATCACCTTTGGCTCACCTTTACTCGGAAACGAGACTCTATCTTCCTCAATCTCTCGATCTCGTCTAGCCCACAAATTCTGCCACGTGGTCTCCATCCATGACCACGTTCCCAGAAGAAGCAGTGAACAATTCTGGCCCTTTGGAACCTATCTCTTCTGCTCCGACAATGGAGGTGTCTGCTTAGACAATGCTGCTTCAGTTCGTCGGATGTTTCTTATACTCAACTCGACAGGAACTCCAAACATTGAGGAACATCAAAGGTACGGACATTACGTGTCCATACTCTCTCACCAGTTTCTCATATCTAGAAGCTTTCGGGGTGGGAACATCTCCGACAATAGCTACCAAGCTGGCGTCGCATTAGCCCTAGAATCTCTAGGATTCTCTAATGATGACCCAATTGGTGTATCAGCAAAAGAATGCATAGAAACATCTACAAGAAATGGTCGTGATCCGATTTTGAGATCGAGTGAGTTAGCTATTGAGCTTGGTAATGTCTTGCCATCGAGACTAGAGATTCAATGGTACAAAGACCGTTGCGACGCGTCTCCAAAGGAGCTCGGTTACTACGATAACTTCAAACAATTTTCAAATCAAAGAGAGATAAGGGTGAACATGAGTCGCGCAAAGCTAGCTAGATTTTGGGACAATGTGTTTGAAATGGTGGAGAAGAATGAGTTACCTTTTGATTTTCATCTTGGAAAGAAATGGGTCTACGCATCGCAGTTTTACCAACTCTTAGCCGAACCACTTGACATTGCGTACTTCTACAAGTACAAATATTCAAAGACTGGTGGTCACTACATGCAGAGTGGGAATAGACCCAAAAGGTATGTAGTGATTGATAAGTGGTGGAAAAGAAGTGGAGAGCCTCGTAAAGAGAAGTGTGCGAGAACTCGATATGCCAGCACTACGCAAGATACTTGCTTTTGGGCTAAGCTTGAGGAAGCAAAAGACTGTTTGGATGAGATGAGAAGCGAGAGTAGCGATGCGCAAAGGCGACATTCGTTATGGCAAAAGATTGTTGGATTTGAGAGCTATGCGGATACATTGGTGAAGATGAAGGAAGTTTCGGTTGATGTTTTGGCAAGGAAGTCGAGTTACAGTGTGTGGGTGGAGAATCTAAGAGAGTTCAAGCTGAAAATGGGTAATGGAATTGAGATGGTTGTTGATGAGAGTGACGCAATGGAGATTTAATTAGTAGGATTTATAGCAAATCTAATTTATGATATGCTATATAACAATCTTTATCGATTGTTGTTCATTGTGTAAGACTTTCTGTTGTATGTTATTATTTTATAACCATCTTTATCATTACTGCTCAACAAGTTTATGCAAAAGTTTCTAATGTAAGCTCCTACTCAAAAACTAACATGTAGCATGCATAGTAGTGTGTATAAGGTAGGCTGATTTGATTTTTAGGAGGTTTTATAATATATAGGAAAACGTTAAGACTCGCATAGGATTCTTGGAGATTGCCAGAAAACACATGATCCAAGAAGCTCCTTTTCCCATTCAGATTTTCCTTCCCAATGTACCATTTTATGTGGGTAAATAATTAAATAAGTTCAAGTCAAGTATCAAATCAAATATAATGAAATAAAGACGGTCCTTGACTCCTTGTTCTACAAAACTTGTGCTTTCTTGTTTCACCCTCTCTTTCCTTAATTTCTATTCTCAGATCGCCACGGATACCTTTCATACCATTTTCATACTATAATGATATGAGTTTATATCTTTATACAAGTTCTGATTCTTAACGGCTTTGACCTAATCTGTATCGTCCTCACGAATATTGCTTCATATGGGTTTAAAATTAATATATTAATACAAATATTGGTTTTTAATATAATGTGATTTTACATTCTATATATTAAGAAAAATAGACGTATATATGTCGACAAAACAATTAAGAAGACGTTATATATAATTATGTTAGAATCTTGCATCGGAAAGTTTAATGGGACCAACAATAGTATATAACGGATATGTGCCAATCCACTCAGAGAGCCTCGTTTGTTGACCCAAGTAAAGTGCCCCAAGAAAAGTTTATTACCGGTTCTTGAGTAAAATTCGGTTTGAGATAGGTCGATAAAAACTATCATCTTGAGGGGGCGTGTTATAATTCCACATCAAAAATTTAAAAGGACCAACACTAATATATAAATAATATGGGCCAATTCACTCAATATCAATTAGTTTTGTACTATTATATAGTAATCGTGCAGTCTCCATCAACTAAGCCGTACAAATAGCTCAATGTACACCAAATAACCCATCTCTCCCAAGAGGCCATAGGCTTCGAAACAATCTCCAAGACTATTTATTAAATAACCATTTTCTAATTCACATCTTATTATTTAAACATATCAAAGATTCAAAACCCTTAAATCTGTCTCCCCCAAGAAGCAACAGTGAGTGCACCCTTACGAGGCAATTGCTCCCCCACACTTCCTCCACTCTCCATCCTCCACGTGTCATACCCTCTTCACATGCACAAACTCACACACTTATTCATGCATGCGTATATAATACATTCTTTTCCCGAGAGATAGTAGAGAAGAGAGAGATATGGAGAGAACAGAGGCCATGACCTCATCGTTTATATGGCGGCCAAACGCAAACGCAAACGCGGAGATAATACCGAGCTGTCCAAGATGTGGATCCTCCAACACAAAGTTCTGTTACTACAACAACTATAGCCTAACTCAGCCTCGCTACTTCTGCAAAGGCTGCCGCAGATATTGGACCAAAGGTGGATCCCTACGCAACGTGCCCGTAGGCGGTGGCTGCCGCAAATCCCGCCGCCCCAAATCCTCCTCGAGTAACGCTAAAACCGGCCTAACCGCTAATTCTTGCAGCTCCGGTGGTGGCTCACCAAGCATCGATCTTGCTCTTGTTTACGCCAATTTCTTGAACCCAAAGCATGACGAACCCACACAAGAAAACTGCGATTTAGCCACCGCCACAGATTTTCTAGTCGATAATCATACAGGAGCTTCGATGGAACCCTCATGGAGCATGGACATCAATGATGGTCATAATCATCACTATGATCATCAGGTTGAACACATTGTGGAGGAATGTGGTTATAATGGATTGCCTCCGTTTCCTGGTGAAGAACTTCTTTCTATAGACACTAATGGTGTTTGGTCTGATGCTTTGTTGATTGGTCATAACCATGTCGACGTTGGTGGTGTGACTCCGGCTCAGGCTGTGCACGAACCGGTGGTTCATTTCGCTGACGAATCCAATGACTCCACCAACCTCTTGTTCGGAAGCTGGAGCCCTTTTGATTTCTCAGCCGATGGATGATCCTTATTATTTTCATAAAAAAGAGTTTGTATTGTACCTATTATACATAAGATATACACATTTATATGAAATCAGATGGATCATTAATTTCATGTAATTAAGAGAGTCGATAATTTAAGAACAAATTTAAGGGGTAATATGTAAACATAGGCTATAGATTTTTTTGTTGTTGTTGTTGTTGCTTTTGCTTTTGTTAGTGATTGTCGACCTATATGATGCTATAATTAGTCGTTTTCAAGATTTGCCCAAGAATCCCACGTGGGAGGTCCTTGTCTTTGGATTCGATTGAGATTTGCTTGCTACTTGAACTTGCAATTCACTGAAAGTGAGACGCACGTGTACCATGGGTGCAGGTGTGAACCTTTGTAGTATCTCTGGCCTCCGTGTGTGTGTGTGTGTGTAGATCCTTCTCCAAACGGAAGTGTCAGAGAAAGAGCATAATTGTTCCTACTATTGGTTTAACTCCTTTCTACAATTATTCAATTAATCTTTTATTGCCAAGACTTGTATTATAGTTCGGTTTTACGTAAATGTCATCCATTGAAAAAGTTGTTTTTTTTATTGAATAAAAGTAAATTTCTATGGATGTGTATAGAAATAGGAAAAAAACACAACGGACCAACTCGTTAGTCGTGACTAGTCAGATTATCTAATTTAACCTGTGATTTGACACATCTCACAAGGTGGCCCGTCTAACTCATGATTTATCAAGGATTAGTCATGGGAAACCCAATTCTATATGAATTGAAATTTTGAAATTTTTATAGCTCTAAACATACAATAACTCATATGATCAGTACGTAGGACTAATTAATCCTAATATTCCAATAACAATTTAACAGCTGCTAGAGATAGAAAATAACTTCTCTCATCAAGAACGAAGAAAGAACCTCGCCACCATAAACATCCACCTTCAGCAGAATTTTAATGTTTTTGGTCGCTATGTCTAATTTTTCTCATAAGTTTAGTTACGTAATATTTATAAGCTTATTAAAAAAACTTATTATATCTATCTAATCTATTAAAATAGAGTGCTATTTTGTGTCCAAACAGGAAAAAATGAAAATAAATATATTCTTATCCTAGATAAATTTTAAACTTTAGATTTTTGTGGGTAACAATCCATGTTTCCAAACAGAATAATTTTGTTCAAATAAAAATTCATTTAATTCAATTAAAGAGTAGTTTAATTAATTAATTAATCTGATTATATATATATATATATATATTAAATTTAATTTGTAATTAGAAAAATTCAGACTATGCCATAAATTAAATTAAATTTTAAAATTATAAATAAAATCGATTATTTCAAAAATATGTAAATTAAATATTTCAAAAATAACTTAAATTTTTATTATTATTTTGTTACAAAAATAATATTAGTTATTTTGAATTTTTGAATTTAGATTATTCAAAATATTTTAATAATCACATTTTTTGAATGATACAGATTCAAAATTAATAATTTTCATTGAAAAATAATATTAGATTTTGAATTTAATGTAGATTTTCTGAGATTTTATCAACAGTTACAAGCAAAATATTCAAAATTAATAACAAAATATGTTTATTTCGAAATTTAAATCTTATTAATACAATCAGATTTATAGTTGAATATTTTTCAAACTGAAAAATAATATATTATTAATTAGATTTGCACAACCATAAATTTGATTATGCATATAGACAACATTCAGTTACTAATACATATTCAATATTTTTAGTTTACATATATAAAATAAAAAATATTTTAAAATTACATATTCAATATTTTTAATTTACATATATAAAATAAAAAAATATTTTAAAATTACAGATTCATATTTTAAAAATATTTTTGTTTCTTTAAAAAAAAAATAAACCGGATATTAATTTAGATTTAATTTAAATATTCAAATTTAAATAATATTCTCATAATGATGTACACGATAAACGATATGTTATTGTATATTTTTATCATAATCAATCAGTCTAAAATTTTAAATATTCGAAATTTTAAATATTTGAAAGTAATAAATATTTATATTATACGGTAATATGAACAGACGGGTTAGAATTTAATCTATTATTTTATGTCCAAACAGGAAAAATAAAAATAAATCTATTTTTATCCTGAATAAATTTTAAACTTTAGATTTTTGTGGATAACAATCCATGTTTCTAAACAAAATAATTTTGTTCAATTAAAAATTCATTTAATTCTATTAAAGTATAGTTTAATTAATTAATTAATCTGATTATATATATATATTAATTTTAATTCGTAATTAGGAAAATTCAGACTATGCCAGAAATTAAATTAAATATTTAAAATTATAAATAAAATCGATTATTTCAAAAATATGTAAATTAAATATTTCAAAAATAACTTAATTTTTTATTATTATTTTGTTATGAAAATAATATTAGGTATTTTGAATTTTTGAATTTAGATTATTCAAAATATTTTAATAATCAAATTTTTTTGTATGATACAGATTCAAAATTAACAATTTTCATTGAAAGATAATATTAAATTTATAATTTAATGTAGATTTTCTGAGATTTCATTAACAGTTACAAGCAAAATATTCAGAATTAATTACAAAATATGTTTATTTCGAAATTTAAATCATATTAATACAATCGGATTTATAATTGAATATTTTTCAAACTGAAAAAGAATATATTATTAATTAGATTTGCACAACCATAAATTTGATTATACATTTGGACAACATTGAGTTACTAATATATATTTCATATTTTTAGTTTACATATATAAAATAAAAAATATTTTAAAATTACAGATTCAATATTTTTAATTTACATATATAAAATAAAAAATATTTTAAAATTACAAATTCATTTTTTAAAAATATTTTTGTTTCTTTACAAAAATAATAAACCGAATTTTAATTTTAATTTAATTTTAATATTCAAATTTAAATAATATTCTCATAATGACGTACACAATAAATGGTATGTTATTGTATATTTTTATCATAATCAATCAGTGTAAAATTTTGAATATTTGAAATTAATAAATATTTATATTATATGGTAATATGAACGAGAGGTTAGAATTATGTTTTTATAATCGCGGTCATTCTCGGATCAATATGAACGGACGGATTAGATTTATGTTTTTATAATCACGGTCATATTTCATACTTGATACAATTAAATCTACAAAAAAACTATATCTAAACATAAAAATAAATCATTGTCACTTATCAGAAAAATTATATTTATAAAACAAATTATATCTAAATACAAAAAATAAATATTACAAAATTTGATAAAACAAAAAACAAAAATTCCCGTGCGTCCGCACGGGGTAGAATCTAGTTAGGGCACTTAAAAGAGAGAATTAGATTGTTTAAAGAGGGGGAAAAAGAGAATATAGATTTGGTGAACTCGAATAGAGGAAATTACGCAAGTTGTGTTCAGTGGTATAGGTAAAGAAGTTAACTTGGAAAGTTGTTTAATGTCGAGCTTCGTACGTCACACACGTTCCCATACATCTCCACTTGATCCAAGAAAATAGTAAACTCTTATTAGTACTATAGAAAACATTTATGCATTCAAATTAATTTTTAGAGTATAAACTAAAAGATATAATCAAATATTGCCTGTCAAGTCTGCTCCGAGTAAAATAAAAGTTCTTTGTAATTTGTAAATAATTAGTAAGCATCGTGTGAAGAGATATTTTAACTAAGAAAATTAAAATGTTTAGTATTTTTTTATGTTTGTTATATCATATTGTTGATCCCGGGGATCACTAATGAAGATTAAGGGATGATTAAGGTGAGAGAGGCGAGATTTTCGTTAATTAGAGAGTCAACCACAAATTGAGGCAGGTCGGGAATATTTTGGGTAGGCCGGGGGCCGTGTTCTTTTTATTGATGATAAGTGAAGTGAACAATTTAGAGTTACGAACTGGTTCCGAAGGACGTCTAGTTCGGCGTTCTAAATTGCTGTCTTGTTACAAAGAGAGAGAGGTCGGGTAACTTGTGGTAGGTGAGATACAAAATTCTATGATCCCGATCATTAATGACATCGAGGGGTATTTATACAGGCAGTTGACTTCCTGCTCCCCGGGATCTCGGGGCTACGTGGCGCCTTCGGCCTGTTTCGCGGGTAAGGTGGTCTAGGAGGCATGTTCCGTCTTTCGAGGAGGGATGTCATGATGAGCTCGGCGTGGCGTGTTGCAGAGCAGCGCACTGTTTTGCCAACTCTCCTCCACGTGTCCTTTCCTCCTTCGTCGACTCTGCAGGGTTGGTGGGACGTCGAGTCGAAGCCGTATCCCTACGCGGATAGGGCACTGTTCTACCAGCTCCCACGTGCATTCTGCTCTTTTGACAATCCTGCTTTGGTGAAGTGTCAGGCCGGATCCGAGGTGCGTCCTCGGGAGCTCGGGAGCTCGGGTGATACGAGCGCGGTGCCTTCAGGTCGGCGGCCGAGCTGAAGAGGGACTTTTCCTAAGATTGACCTAACTAATTGGGGGTGCTAGGCCCACCTCCAACACATATCATTAGAAATATTTGATTTTGTAATAATCTTATCATATATATTATAAATGATGATCTATCGATATAATCTAACAATCTACAACATATAAGATCACACTGAACGTTTCTATTGACAATGAAGCTTTCTCCACAATATATGGATTCATGATGAACCGCTGTGGGTGTGGTGATGAGCACATCCCATTTTTTAGTCCATTCCAAAGCAAAAAACCCAACATCCACTATGCAGATACGGTACTGTTTCCGACCTGCAGGTTACTGTTCCCGACCTGCCGGTACTGTTCACGACGTGCCGGGTACTATTCCCGACCTGCCGGTTATTGTCCTCGACCTGCTCGGCACTGTTCACGACGTGCTGTGTACTGTTCACGACGTGCCAGATACTGTTCACGACGTGCCAGTTACTGTTAACGACATGCTAGGCACTGTTAACGACATGCTAGGCACTGTTCACGACCTTCCCGGCACTGTTCACGACATGCCGGGTACTGTTCACGAACCATCACGTCGTCCCCAAAAACCGGAGAGCTGTCTGCTCAACTCCCACTATAAATTCCCCCTTTGGTATTCATTATCCGACACACAAGAAAAACTCTCATTCTCTCTCTTTCTAAATAACTTTCCCTCTCTAAAAAAGAAGCTCTCTCCAAGCTCTCCCAGCTCTCGGTGCAGCTCTCCCAGCTCTCCCCAGCTCTCTGCAGCTCTCCCAGCTCTCCGCTCTCTGCAGCTCTCCCAGCTCTCCGCAGCTCTCCGCAGCTCTGATGAGCTCCCAGCTCTCCCGACGACCTGACGGCCTGGCGACCCGACCTGACGGCCCGGCGACCCGACCTAACATTCGACCGACGACCCAACCTGACAGTCGACCGACGACCCGACCTGACAGTCGACCGACGACCCGACCTGACAGTCGACCGACGACCCTACCTGGCGACCCGACCTGACAGTCGACCTGACTAGCTCTCAGCTCTCCAGTTCTCTCCTACCCGCCTCAGCAACGAACTACGAATGGCTTGATCCCCAATCCGGGGTACGTAGGCAGCCCTCCGGGCACAGTTATAAATCACCTCTTCCTCCTCATTTGCCGACCGGAACGCAACCGGCTCTACCTTAACAGAAAATCCCCGAACCTCCCCGATACAAATTGATTTGTGGGAGACGTGCTCAAACACGTTTCAACAATAGGCGCTAGAAGGAGGGGGTTTGAGGATTTTTCTACACGCAAAGAGTAGCTCGGCAAATGTCGGGAACATCGCCCTCATCTCCGAACGGCTGCATACAGATAAGTGCTAAGCTTATTTCATTTTTTACTCTTTTCTTTCTCCTCAAAAGCTCGCAAAGGATAAGCCGAGCTCTCGCCTCGCACCTCGGGTCAAACCCAAAAGCCGAGCTCCGGCTCGCAAAGGATAAGCCGAGCTCTCGCCTCGCACCTCGGGTCAAACCCAAAAGCCGAGCTCCGGCTCGCAAAGGATAAGCCGAGCTCTCGCCTCTCACCTCGGGTCGAACCCAAAAGCCGAGCTCATCTCGCAAAAACTCGACAAGATAAGTGCCGAGCCCAGCCTCGTACTTAAGCTTAAGAGTCATCCAAAGCCGAGCTCATCTCGCAATAATTACGATCAACAAGTGCTGAGCCTAGTCTCGTTCATAAGGTTTTAAACTCTAATCAACTTCACCCTTACTTGCAGGTTAACATATACCGAGCTAAGACTTGTTTCGTCCGCCGACTTCGACACTCATTCGCCGAACTTGGGGGAGGGCTATTGTGGGTGTGGTGAAGAGCACACCCCATTTTTTAGCCCATTCCAAAGCAAAAAGCCCAACATCCACTATGCAGATACGGTACTGTTCCCGACCTGCAGGTTATTGTTCCCGACCTGCCGGGTACTGTTCACGACGTGCCGGGTACTGTTCACGACCTGCCGGTACTGTTCACGACCTGCTCGGTACTGTTCACGACGTGCCGGGTACTGTTCACGACATACCGGTTACTGTCCACGACCTGCTCGGCACTGTTCACGACGTGCTGGGTACTGTTCACGACATGCCGGGTACTGTTCACGACATGCCGGGTACTGTTCATGACCTGCCCGGCACTGTTCACGACATGCCGGGTACTGTTCACGAACCATCACGTCGTCCCCAAAAACCGGAGAGCTATCTGCTCAACTCCCACTATAAATACCCCTTTGGTATTCATTATCCGACACATAAGAAAAACTCTCATTCTCTCTCTCTCTAAATAACTTTCCCTCTCTAAAAAAGGAGCTCTCTCCAAACTCTCCCAGCTCTCGGTGCAGCTCTCCCAGCTCTCCCCAGCTCTCTGCAGCTCTCTGCAGCTCTCCCAGCTCTCCCCAGCTCTCTGCAGCTCTCTGCAGCTCTCCCAGCTCTCCGCTCTCTGCAGCTCTCCCAGCTCTCCGCTCTCTGCAGCTCTCCCAGCTCTCCGCAGCTCTCCGCAGCTCTGATGAGCTCCCAACTCTCCCGACGACCTGACGGCATGGCGACCCGACCTGACGGCCCGGCGACCCGACCTAACAGTCGATCGACGACCCGACCTGACAGTCGACCGACGACCCGACCTGACAGTCTACCGATGACCCGACCTGACAGTCGACCGACGACCCGACCTGACGATCGACCGGCGACCGACGACCTAACAGTCGACCGACGACCCGACCTGGCGACCCGACCTGACAGTCGACCAGACTAGCTCTCAGCTCTCCAGTTCTCTCCTACCCGCCTCAGCAACGAACTACGAATGGCTTGATCCCCAATCCGGGGTACGTAGGCAGCCCTCCGGGCACAGCTATAAATCACCTCTTCCTCCTCATTTGCCGACCAGAATGCAACCGGCTCTACCTTAACAGAAAATCCCCGAACCTCCCCGATACAAATTGATTTGTGAGAGACGTGCTCAAACACGTTTCAACAACCGCTACCTACATTACATCCACAATACATAATTTTATTCGTAATACACAATGACATTCATGAAAAACGACTATATATATAACACACTAGAAATTCTAATAAGCTTTGTATATTTAATCCATCAAAATTGTTTTATCTGAGAATTTAATTTCATTCATGGTGTAGAATGATTCATAAATTTGATCAACCAGTTGACCTAAAGGCTTCCACAAAAATAAAAATATATGAAACATTTTATTATATTACTAGTTGGTGATCGCGCTTCGCGCAAAATTTTGTATTATTGTTTACTAAAGTGGTTATAAGAAAATTCGACATTGACAAAACTATCACCGTTAAATTACATTCACATAAAGCACGATATAACTAATCATCTAATGCTCCTTAGCTAAATACGACATGATCCAATCGTCCAACAACCCTATTTAATTACGAACATGTATCAGTTAACTCTTATAAAATGCTCTACGCTAATTCGAAAATAACTCATACTTGTATGAGTTAGATGTTCATTTATTTTATATTATATACTTCTTGAAGCATTCAACATTTTTTTACAGGTCCCTATTCCTCTATCTGCTTTTAATTTTATCAACGCGACATAATTTTAACAACCATTTTCACATACCCATAAACAACTCGTGGTCATTATCCTAGTTTTAGAAAGTTTATGTAAGCATTACTTAATCATTATGTTGGCATGCATAAATGTTTATTTTCGAGCATTTATATTTATAATTTTGTTTGCCTCTTCAAATTTGAATCACTCATCCATGAGTTTGTAAAAATCGTACAAACTTAAATTTCTCTAAATAGCATATCTCATTTAGAATTAAGCGTATGATAGATCCTGAAATTTTGTTCTAAAGAACAATAATTAATTAGTAATTTTGTTTTATTTCTATTTGATTAATATTCAGTTTTATTATTTTTTAGTAAATATTTTTTTTCAAATATATAGTTAAAAAATAATTGGATCTAAATGTACTTTGATACATCACACCATCAATTTTTTAAAGTAGATATTTTGATAGTTTTATTTTATGAGTTAAAAAAAGGTAGAAGCCAAAGTAGATGCTGAGGTGGCGGAAGGAGAAGTGAACAAATCTAACTTTATATATACTAGGAGAGCATCCGCGCTACGCGCGGGTTTTCTTTTAACTCACTATGTACATCACGGTAAAGATTAGCCATCAGAAATTTTGGAGTGTCGGGTCCATTGAAAACGTCGTATATCCCAGAGAGAAGCCATCCATGCTTCTCTTAAATCGCTAATTTCACTCTGTCCTCTCATGCTTTCCCCAATGCACACTGTAAATTGTTCTTGCTTCCGCCACTTTCCTTCACTCCAGCAGCCGCTAACGCAGCTTCGACGATAACGCCGCTACCGCCGTCGTGTCTCACAGTGTTTTTCCTCTTAGAACCACGATGAAATTCGACACCGGAAGAACCCAGGGCCGTTGCTTCCTCTCCCTGGAAATCGGGTACCAGGAAATGCGTTTCTTCCTTTTCTGGCTCTTCTTCGAGTATACGCTACCGAGCGGCGCCGAGAAATGCATGCCGGCGGAGTTAAATCTCGAAATCTCTCCGACCGGGTCCAACGGGCCTGAAGTCGCACCTCTCTCTGACCCGACATGATCGCCTCTCTCTCTTTGACTTGAAATAAAAATTTTTAAAAAAAATTAAAAAAATCCAGAAAGGATGCCTCTTCACGCGTCCTGGTCACCTCCCCATACACGCGCTTTTCTCTCACCTCAAACACTCTCTCTCTATCACCCTCTATCACTTCCCTCCTCTCGCCGACTCTGCAATGACGCCGGTGTGAACTTTTATTTTGCCGACGCAAAATCCGACCACGTCCGCGACCAGTCATCGTCGTTCAAGTCACAGTTGATCGACGGCGTTTTCATCGGCTGCTCCGTTAACCACGCAGTGACTGACGGAACGTTGCTGTGGAATTTTATTTCGATTTCATATCTTTCCATTATGGATGTAGTTGATAGGAATATCATGATTTCCTTCGGTTTCATGATGCTCTGCATTATCATTGATTTTGTCGATTCAACGTGAAATTGATGATTCAATAATAAGACGAGCCAACATATTGAAAATGCATGTTAGGAATAATATCTCATAACGTTAAACAATATATAAGAGGCATATATCAATTTATTAATTGTCAATTAATTTTGAATATACAATTAATTTAAACAAAAATAAAAATAAAAAATTGACCAATAAAGAGGTGTTGAGGTGTCAAAGCTTAAGAGTACATCTTTTCTCTTTATAAGGTAGATATATATCAAACAAACTATATAATTATTAACTATTCATACCGAACGATAAAATATAACTATTTTACCATTACATAGTATAATATGTTTGCATAAATCAGACCATAAACTTTCAGTTGCGCATGCTTTATCAAAGTCAAAATTAATTTATAACTATTTATCACAAATACATACATATATATTATATACTTTTTTGATGATATAAATTAAAAATTAGCAATATCAGTACTTAAAAAAAGCTATTGAAAAGTCTGAGATGAGGCTTCGAATGATGCTTTTAATACATAGAGCGAAGACAGGTGAGATAAAGTTTTCATGTCTTGATTATATTTTCTCTCTAAAATAGATAGTTAAGTTTCCATTAAAACATTGAGAATGAAGGTGCGCATTCTTATATCCACATGATGAATTGCATGCATAGTCAGAACAAAAGTGCTATGTTATTCAAACCAAAGTCGTAACTTAACTAGTAAACGACTTATTAAAATTTTTTGTTATGAACAATTAATTAGTAATTTTATTTTATTTTTATTTGATTAATATTTAGTTTTATTATTTTTAATAAATATTTTTTTTTCAAATATATAGTTAAAAAATAATTGGATCTAAATGTAATTAGATTTTTTTTTCAAATCGAACTTTATATATATAGACTACATAAGTACCCGTATATATGTGAGTTTGTAATTTAATATTTTATAACACGTTATTACAAAAAAATGAAAAACAAATATATACATTGAAAGAAAAATTTGGTGAAAAGATGCGGTAAATAATTTTGGAAACGATTATTAGATTTTTAATTTTTTGATGTGTAATTGATACACTACCAAATTGTAGTTTATATAGAGGTGATAAATTATAATTATTTTTATTTTATGATTAATTTCCTTAATTTATTTAGAAAAACTAAGGACTGTTTTTCCTTTTTATATTAATTTTACATTTTAGGATAAATTTAATTTTTAACTTTTTAATTTTAATTTTTTAGTAAATTTATCTTTTAAGATTAAATTTTCAACTTTGACTTTTCAGAATTTTTAAGTTTTAAATTTTCTTAACTTTGATTTTTAATTATCAAGCGATTAATACGAACTAATCTATTTGATTTCTATTAGTCTTGTTTATGTACATAACAAAGCATAATTTCCTAACATAATGATTTAAGAATTTTCACTCAGTCAATTAAAACTAAAGTTCACACTACCGCAATCATAACAATTGTCAATGCAGTACTTTAGGATCGAATCCACATAGACCAAGGTTACATTACTATTCTCACAATTATGAAATTAAGCTAAGACAGAAATATGGTTTGTTTTAGAAAAGTAACAAGAGCAATTTAAACGATGTAAATTCAATAAGGGAAATGCGTTAGGTCGAAGGTTTATTCGCATGAATCCAGAGATCATAAATCAGACAACTATTCATGGAATAATTAAAAGCAAGTTTCAAACTCAAACATAAATATCTAACCAATCCACTTCCGTGCTCATGGTTACTAAATCTAGCACCCTAAATTCCTAACTTCTGTTGGCATAGAATTCTAGATTAGCATTAACGAGCTGGTTCAATATGTTCACGAATCGCCTTAACATCAACTTCCGCAGGCTAAGGACAATTCGCTCACTTATGTTCTTTCTAGCAACCTAAGACACTTCCGCACTCTTAGATTGCCCTAGTTCATAGACCTAGCGGTCAGCTCAAGTCTAAGCAATAAACACAACAATAAGCGAAAACCACAAAAGATAAATATCTATCTGTGTCTAATTCAATGACTCATGGATCCCCTTGAAGGCCCTAACCTAACTATGGAACTACTCAGACATAGTAACGAAGAACAAGTAAGGAGATGAAGAAATCATGATATAAATAAAGAGAGAAAGGGTTTAGAATCCTTCTCAATAGATGCAGAGATTCTTCTCCAAAGCTTACAATGATTCAATAGTAAAAATGTCTGAATAGAACAAAAGGTGGCTGTCTCCAAGAGGCTAAAAAATAGAGTATATATAGGTCTAGGTCGAATTAGGTCAAAACAGGAAGTTCCTAGGGCAAAATAAGGAAAACAAAAATTTCCTTTCTTCTTCTCGTCGGCGGTAGATACCAGCTTAGCATCGGTCGATGCTGACCTCTCGGGTAGGGGTAGCATCGACCAGCCCATCGATCGTCCTCCTTGGCATCGATCGATGCTGACCTCTCGGGTAAGGGTAGCATCGATCGGTCTTCTTCAGCATCGGTCGATGCCAACCTCTCGGGTAGGAGTGGCATCGACCAGTTCCATCGGTATCGACTGATGTTGTCTCTTTCTTCACGGTTTCGTGCGTTTTTGCCCTCGTAATTTCAATTTCATCATTGAACGCTTTTTTACTTGAGATAACTAAATAGAAGACTAAAAGACTCTAAAAATGGACTTTGACTCGATAAAACAATTGGAAGAAACATTAAAGCATGCGTTAGAAAGCGGTAAAAACTAAGCATATCACATAACGAAGCATAATTTCCTCTAACATAATTTTGATAGCGTACATCATAATTTAGTTTTTATTTTAGATAACGTACAATATAATTTTGGGTGTAGATAACGTAGATATGTGAAACGGGTATATATAACGAAGATATTTCATAACATACATCAGAATTTCGATTACACAGAAGATTACCTCGGGTGTAACTTATGTGTAGCGGGTGTATATAACGAAGTTTTTTGTTGTAAAATTGAGAAACTATCAAATTGGTTATATAGAGGTGAGGAATTAGAATTTATTTTCCTTATAGTATTGTATTCTTTTTTTTATTTTCCCTAATTAAAATAGAAAATTTCGTATCTCCTTTTTTTAAAACTTTAGCTTTTATCTTTTTTTTGTTAACTTTAGCTTTTAGGATATTTGTTGGTTTCATTTTTTTTTGTTTACTTTCCTTTTTAGGATGTCAATCTATTGTTTAATTGTTTTATTATAAACATGAATTTTCTTTTTCTTTTTTTTTAAAAATCTTTAATATAAATTTCCTTACTCTAAAAATAATTTTTTATTTTGGCTAACTTTACTTTTATGATTAAGTCTAGATTATATTTTTTTCTTTATTGTTAAATAAAAAAAGCTTTAAAATAAATTTCTTGAATATAAAAGCAACTTTGATTTTCTTTTTTTTGTGTGATAACTTTACTTTTAGGATTAATTTTATAGATTATATTTTTTTATTTATTGTTAATATTATGTTTCAAAATCTAATTGATGATTTTCTTAGACATGTCAAAATCTAATGGATTAACTCGACACGTGTCGCGATCTTGGGAGTTACTAACTTTGAAACATTATGCTTTATATATATACTAGATAAGTACCCGCATATATGCGGATTTGTAAATTAATATTTTATAACCCGTGAAACAAAAATTAAACACAAAAATATAAAACAAAATTAGATCACCCGTGAAAATATATAATACATAAATTTAGAAACAAAGTTTAAGATAAAATAAATATATACCTTGAAAGAAACATTTGGTGAAAAGCTGCAATAAAAAGCTTTGGATACGATTATTGGAATTTTAATTTTTTGGGTTTATAATTGACATACTACCAAATTATGGTTTATATAGAAGTGAGAAATTAAAATTCTTTTCTTTTTATGATTAATTTCCTTAAGCTCAATAGAAAAATTAAGGAATGTTTTTTTTCTTCTTATTCTATTAATTTTTAAAAAAATTAATTTTTTTTAGTAACTTTATCTTTTAAGATCATGAATTGGTTATTAAATTTTCAGAATTTATAAGTTTTTTTATTAATCGATTTAAAAAATTTTCAACTTTGACTTGACACGTGCCGCGATCAGGTGAATTAACACCTTTGAAACATTCAGTTTTATATAATAAAAAGATTTTCTTATTCTAAACTGAAATATGGTTTTTTCTTTTTTTTTATTATTTTTTGTTGGCTTTTAATTTTCTTATTATAACCTGAAATATGGTTTTTCCAATTTAAAAAAATTTTGATTTTGATTTATAGTTTTTGTATAATTTCATTAATCTAAACATTACTACTTTTTTTCATTTTACCTTTTAAGATTAGGAATGGATTATACATTTTACTTTTATTATTAATTTTACGTGTTAAAATATAATTGAAAATTTATTAAACACATATCAAAGTCTAATCGATTAACTTAACACGTGTCGCGATCATGCATATTACTAACTTTGAAACATTTTATTTTATATTATAAGATATTTTATAACCTCTGAAAAAACTAAAAAATTAAAAATTAAATTAAATCACTCGTAAAAATAAATAACATAAAAATTTAGAATAAAAGTTTCCGATGAATTAAATATATAGCAGATACAGTTAAATACATTTGGAAACGATTATTGGACTTTTTATTTTAATTTTTGGTATGTAATTGACATATACTACCAAATTATTTATGTAAAGGTGAGAAATTATAGTTTTTTTCTTTTAGGATTAGTAATACATTGTTTTATTTTTTTAATCTAAATAGAAACACTAAGATTTTTTTTTCTTTTTTATTAACTTTTCCTTTTAGGATAAATGTAGATTTTGTATTTTTAGGAAAAATAAATAACTTAAAAATTTAGAATCAAAGTTTCCAATGAATTAAATATATACTATGAAAAAAACATTTGGTGGACCAGATACAGTTAAATATCTTTGGAAACGATTATTGGACTTTTTATTTTAATTTTTGGTATGTAATTGACATATACTACCAAATTATTTATGTAGAGGTGAGAAATTCTGGTTTTTTTTTTCTTTTAGGATTAGTAATACATTGTTTTATTTCCTTAATCTAAATAGAAAAACTAAGATTTTTTTCCTTTTTATTAACTTTTCTTTTTAGGATAAATGTAGATTTTGTATTTTTTTTTTTTAAGTAACTTTAGTTTTTAAGATTATAAATCGATTATTAATTTTTTCAAATTTTATGTTTTCCTTTTTTATGTTTTCCTTTTTTATATTTTTCTTATTATTAAGTAACTTTACCATTTAGGATTATGGATCAATTATTTATCTTTCCAAATTTTTATGTTTTTTAATTAATTGATTATTAATCAATTTTAAAATTTTTCATTATAATTTTATGATTTTTCCTCTTTTTATTAAATTTACCTTTTAGGATCAATTTACATTTTTTATTTTTTCTTTATTATTATTTTAAGTTTCCTTTTTTATATAGATTGTTTTTTTGTTTTTTTAGTTTAACATTTTTTAATATTTACTTTAATTCATTTTTACTAAGATTGCATTTTTTTAAGTTAAACTTTTTTTAATATTTACTTTATTTCTTTTTTTACTTTGTTAATTAAATTGACACATGTCAAGATCTAAACTAACAACCGTGACAAATGTCACAAACTCGTGAGTTATAATTATCATACGTATCATGCTCACGTCGAAATATTATGCTTTATATAATAAGATATATATATATATATATATATATATATCAAACACACAAACAAGATCTAATTTTTTAAGTTTAATATTTTTAATATTAGTTTAACATTTTTTAATATTTACTTTAATTTAGTTTTACTTTTTTAATTAAATTAACATATGTCAAGATCTAAATTAACAACCGTGACAAATGTCACGATCTCGTGATTGATAATTATCCTACGTGTCACGTTCACGTCGAGGGATCCAACTTTATATAATAAGATATCAAACAAACTATATAATTATTAACTTCATACCAAACGATAAATAGAACTATTTTACCATTAAATTGTATAATATGTTTGCATAAATCAGGTCATAAACTTTCAGTTGCGCATGCTTTATCAAAGTCAAAATTAATTTATAACTATTTATCACAAATACATACATATATATTATATACTTTTTTGATGATAAATTAATAATTAGCAATATCAGTTCTTAAAAAAAGCTATTGAAAAGTCTGAGATGAGGCTTTGAATGATGCTTTTAATACATAGAGCGAAGACAGGTGAGATTAAGTTTTCATGTCTTGATTATATTTTCTCTCTAAAATAGATAGTTAAGTTTCCATTAAAACATTGAGAATGAAGGTGCGCATTCTTATATCCACATGATGAATTGCATGCATAGTCAGAACAAAAGTGCTATGTTATTCAAACCAAAGTCGTAACTTAGCTAGTAAACTACTTATTAAAAAATTTTGTTATGAACAATTAATTAGTAATTTTATTTTATTTTTCTTTGATTAATATTTAGTTTTATTATTTTTAATAAATATTTTTTTTTCAAATATATAGTTAAAAAATAATTGGATCTAAATGTAATTAGATTTTTTTTCAAATCGAACTTTATATATATAGACTACATAAGTACCCGTATATATGTGAGTTTGTAATTTAATATTTTATAACACGTTATTAAAAAAAAATGAAAAACGAAAAAATGGAAATCAAAATTAAATCACCCGTGAAAATATATAATACATAAATTTAGAAACAAAATTTACGATAAAATAAATATATACCTTGAAAGAAAAATTTGGTGAAAAGATGCGGTAAATAATTTTGGAAACGATTATTAGATTTTTAATTTTTTGGTGTGTAATTGATACACTACCAAATTGTAGTTTATATAGAGGTGATAAATTATAATTATTTTTATTTTATGATTAATTTCCTTAATTTATTTAGAAAAACTAAGGACTGTTTTTCCTTTTTATATTAATTTTACCTTTTAGGATAAATTTAATTTTTAACTTTTTAATTTTAATTTTTTAGTAAATTTATCTTTTAAGATTAAATTTTCAACTTTGACTTTTCAGAATTTTTAAGTTTTAAATTTTTTTAACTTTGATTTTTAATTATCAAGCGATTAATACGAACTAATCTATTTGATTTCTATTAGTCTTGTTTATGTACATAACAAAGCATAATTTCCTAACATAATGATTAAAGCATTTTCACTCAGTCAATTAAAACTAAAGTTCACACTACCGCAATCATAACAATTGTCAATGCAGTACTTTAGGATCGAATCCACATAGACCAAGGTTACATTACTATTCTCACAATTATGAAATTAAGCTAAGACAGAAATATGGTTTGTTTTAGAAAAGTAACAAGAGCAATTTAAACGATGTAAATTCAATAAGGGAAATGCGTTAGGTCGAAGGTTTATTCGCATGAATCCAGAGATCATAAATCCGACAACTATTCATGGAATAATTAAAAGCAAGTTTCAAACTCAAACATAAATATCTAACCAATCCACTTCCGTGCTCATGGTTACTAAATCTAGCACCCTAAATTCCTAACTTCTGTTGGCATAGAATTCTAGATTAGCATTAACGAGCTGGTTCAATATGTTCACGAATCGCCTTAACATCAACTTCCGCAGGCTAAGGACAATTCGCTCACTTATGTTCTTTCTAGCAACCTAAGACACTTCCGCACTCTTAGATTGCCCTAGTTCATAGACCTAGCGGTCAGCTCAAGTCTAAGCAATAAACACAACAATAAGCGAAAACCACAAAAGATAAATCTCTATCTGTGTCTAATTCAATGACTCATGGATCCCCTTGAAGGCCCTAACCTAACTATGGAACTACTCAGACATAGTAACGAAGAACAAGTAAGGAGATGAAGAAATCATGATATAAATAAAGAGAGAAAGGGTTTAGAATCCTTCTCAATAGATGCAGAGATTCTTCTCCAAAGCTTACAATGATTCAATAGTAAAAATGTCTGAATAGAACAAAAGGTGGCTGCCTCCAAGAGGCTAAAAAATAGAGTATATATAGGTCTAGGTCGAATTAGGTCAAAACAGGAAGTTCCCAGGGCAAAATAAGGAAAACAAAAAATTCCTTTCTTCTTCTCGTCGGTGGTCGATACCAGCTTAGCATCGGTCGATGCTGACCTCTCGGGTAGGGGTAGCATCGACCAGCCCATCGATCGTCCTCCTTGGCATCGATCGATGCTGACCTCTCGGGTAAGGGTAGCATCGATCGGTCTTCTTCAGCATCGGTCGATGCCAACCTCTCGGGTAGGAGTGGCATCGACCAGTTCCATCGGTATCGACTGATGTTGTCTCTTTCTTCACGGTTTCGTGCGTTTTTGCCCTCGTAATTTCAATTTCATCATTGAACGCTTTTTTACTTGAGATAACTAAATAGAAGACTAAAAGACTCTAAAAATGGACTTTGACTCGATAAAACAATTGGAAGAAACATTAAAGCATGCGTTAGAAAGCGGTAAAAACTAAGCATATCACATAACGAAGCATAATTTCCTCTAACATAATTTTGATAGCGTACATCATAATTTAGTTTTTATTTTAGATAGCGTATATCATAATTTAGTTTTTATTTTAGATCTCCCTTTCATCAAGTTGGTTTGAAAAAAAAATCTCACATAAAACGACCAGTACTTAGGAAATAAACATTGATGATCACAAATAAATGTGGCTTATGAAATAGTTTATTAAAGAAACAAAAAATTAAGCTTAAAACAAAGAAAGAAAAAGATTAAATCGTGAAACCAAACTTTGTTTTCTTTTACAACTTTATAAAAAGAAAAAGATTAAATCTACAGGTCAAGATGAGAAGATCCTAGATATGATATCTACGTGATTGTTTTTGAAATTAGCTATATATATAGGCTTTAATTACCTCTTGGGAAAGCTTGTATATATACTATAGAGGAACCAATATAATGACACTTAACTTTGGATTAGGAAAGAGAAGTGATTTTTGAAGGGAAGTAATGAATTTGAAATTAATCGTTTGTTCTATTTTTCTTGGTTAATGATTCTAATTAACCAGCAATGTAGAATGACCAGAAGGACGTGATGGCTCAAAGATATATAAGATTCTAAACGTTTAGCCAAAACTCACTCTTTTTTCATAACAATTCACCATTAGACCACGACAAATCACAGTTTTGATATAAATGAAGCTTTTAAAAAAAACAATAGGGGCCCGAGTCAAACGTTAAGCAACCTCCATGTAATCAAAGTCTCCGTGTCGACTTAACGTCCTTATACATGATTTGAACATTGCATGAGATTCACTAAATTAAAAGTTCTTAATCATATGTATACACATATGCTTTTTTAAAAAAAAATGTATACATAGATGCGTAAAAATGTAATTGACAAATATTTCTAAATTTAGTTTTTTTCCTCAATAGTTGGATATTCTCTCCATACCATACCACCGTTTAACTAACTGCAAGTGGTGGTCGAAGGAGGACCAGCTTCGTAGTTTTTTTAAATCTTTGAATCATTCTCTTTTATATATATAGATATGTATACACAAATGGTTGTATGTCAACATATAATATTCCAACACGAGGTCAAGCCAACATATAGATATGTATCAAGCCAACATATATATAGATTTGATAACTTTGAATCATTCTCTTTTATATATATAGATGCGTGTATGTCACGCGCGTGTATTTTAAAAATTATAATTGACAAATATTTCTAAATTTAGTTTTTTTCCTCAATAGTTGGATATTCTCTCCATACCATACCACCGTTTAACTAACTGCAAGTGGTGGTCGAGGGAGGACCAGCTTCGTAGTTTTTTTGAATTTTTGAATCATTCTCTTTTATATATATAGATATGTATACATAGATGGTTGTATGTCAACATATAATATTCCAACACGAGGTCAACCCAACATATAGATATGTATCAAGCCAACATATATATATATAGAATTGATAACTTTGAATCATTTTCTTATATATATATATGAGTACGTGTATGTCACGCGGGTGTATTTTAAAAATTGTAATTGACAAATATTTCTAAATTTAATTTTTTTCCTCAATAGTTAGATATTCTCTCAATACCATACCACCGTTTAACTAACTGCAAGTGGTGGTCGAGAGGGAGGACCAGCTTCGTATTTTTAATTTTTTTAAAAATTTAATTCTTTCTAGATTGCGACATGGTTGCTCGTAAGATCTGACTTTTGTTTTGATTTATGACATTTATTACATACAGCCTATATATATATTATTTTCAAAAAACAATACATGTTTATAATATATGCAAGTCCCCTATATTTAAATGTGATACTCATATATATATATGTATATAGCCATATAGTAAGAACGGCGGTCAATACTCATGCTGCTTAAATCATTTAGAACAATTAAAAAGAGGCATCAAATATATCGCCATGATACGATTTGATCTTTAATTTGGACTCGCATAAACAAAATCCTTAACAAAAAGACAAAATAAAAAAACACTGTAAATCGACCAAGACCGTTACTTGTCATGTGTGTTACACTTCTATTCAATCTTAACATATGCTGTTATTTTTTATGCGTACGTCAACTTCTAAGTTTATCCTCTTTTGATTGGTTTTCTCTTCTTTTATATGTTTTGCATGTTCTCTAATTTACTTGTACCAAATATATAACCAACCTATATATATAAAATCCGCTTTTCTATGAATTCAATTCTCATTTAAAACAATTTCACTGGAGGTTTTGGAAGCTGGAACTAACTTTAGGCCTTTTCCCAGCTGAATGTCCATTATATTGGTTTTGTCGGTCGGATTAATTAGTTTACCCACGAAATTTGTCGGGTTCGTCTTATTGACTGGATGTGTTAGTTTTGATCCTACGATATAACTTGAACCTCATATCCTTCAATTTGGTGTTTGGTCCAAATCACCTAACGTTATATAAAGAAAATTTAAACTTAGGGTTTTGATATTTTATATTGAACTAATAGTCTAGTACCCCAAATTCAATTTTCTCTCACGTAAAACGACACTTTACTCGTGTTCCCACCAAGACCATGTTCCCTGATTGCTATAACCGAGGTATATAGATACAGAGATTCTTGCTATATGAAATTGCAATATAAGGTGCTCTTTTTTTTTACTAACATTGAATATTCATTAATAAAATGATACTGTTTGCAATAACGTGCTTTGGATCTCCAAAAACACAATATTCTGAATGCAACGTTTATTTTTTTAGCTTTTTTCCTTCAAAATATAGATTTTAAGTTTAGATTTTCAGATCTCTTTGACTTTCATCTATACCGATATTGAGATGTCTATAGATCGTTAGATTGTACTACATTTTATGTTAGACTTTTCGGAAATAATTTCCACGTTTAGACTAAAATGATTTTGAAATGACCTGAAAATTAAATGATTTCAGTATATCACGACGAGTGATAATAAAAGCACATATGAAAGATTTTGGGTATCGACAAAATCAGATAAAAAATCTTAAGAATTTCTAAATCAAAAGTTAGTCGTCGGATGAAAGCATGATACATGTCGTCGAAGTCGATATATAATGGAACCCATACATCAACGGTTAGAATAAGATACCTAAAAATGTTGAACATACGGACATAAACATCCGTAATGTTACTTCCACGGACATAAATGGTCAGAAACGTTACACATGATGCATACATATCTCTTAAAATAACTATGATGCAATCTTTTTAGGTTATTCACTCAATAAAATGAGAAGCTGAAAGAGATGGTCTCCAATATTGTTTTTTGTGGAAATGAATGAAATAAAAGAATACAAATCAATAAAGAGCCTTTAACAAGCAAGTGGGAAACAATAACCATGTAACTTGTGATTCCATTTATTTCTTTGCAGTTTCTCATAATTTCATGACAAAATCCACTGTTATCTACAATTCTACATGATGATGAGCCTTTGAAAATAATATAACAAAAACAAAAGAAAATCTGAATTTGAGCAAAAATAAACCACTCTATTTTTTTTTTTTTTTATAATGAACTTAATTATACGAAGAATAACTCTCAAAGAATTATTTGTACCTGATGAGAATTAATCAAACATATATCTACGTTGTTCTGTCTTGCTGTTCAAGCAGGATATGAAGCATACAAATTTCTTGGGACACAAGGTGATTCCCTCCAAACCCTAGCGTGAAGCTTAAGCAATTCCTTCGCCTTTTCCTTAGTCTTGTTCCCGCAACTCACTTGAAGCACCAGACACATCTTCGCTACAACTCCCAATTGCAACATCTCCTGCAACAAACACGGCGTCGCGCAAAACCTCCCAATGGAAAGCAAAACCCTAACCGCCCTTTCGCTAGTTATCTGAGAGACCCTCAATATCTTCTTAGACACAACCGCAATAGCCGCACCATGATTCAAGAACTCGGCTCTTCCTTCTGCACACTGACATAACATATCAAGTACCACCATCGCCATCTCTAAATTCCTCCTCTCGGATGAGAAAGTTTCATCCATTAGAAGCTCGATTATCATCGAGATCGATCCAGCTTCCACAGCCTTGTGTCTATTCCTTCCCCATGGACATATAATCACCAAGATTTGCATTGCTGATCTCGTTGCCTTGTGAGAGATCTGGTCATGCAAGATCTGAACCACCTCATTGAAAAACTCACGTTCCAACAGTATGATCTGCATTGGATCCGCAACTTCGAGAATCTTCTTGAGAAGCAAAGTCGCATAGGCTCTTGACTCGTAGATCCCACGTTGCATAATCCTAGTCAACGTCTTCACAAGATTTGTTTCATTCTTGTTGTTTAAAAGACTCTTGCGGGCTGTCTCCGACGTGTCGAGATGGTAGAGTAAGCTTAAAGCTTCGTCCATTAAGCTCCTCGAAGAATCGAACCGATTCTCTAACATGCTTGATTGACACAAGTCGTTGAGATTCGAAGAAGAAAGCGAAGGAGAATGAGAGTTGTAAGTATCTACGGAGCTGCTGACGATCTTTGCCAAGAACTCCGGAACTTCTGCGGCTTCTAAGCATCGTTTGTTCGCTGTATTATCCGAAACTATTTGACGAAGTCTTTTGAGGCATTTGACTTGGTTTAGATGTGAGGAAGAAGAATCTTTGATGAGCTTTTCGATCTCGGATTTACAGATCGGAGGCTTTGGAGTTGGGATTCTCTCGATACCATAAGATGCGTTGAGAGTACACCAAGATTGGATCAGACGGCGAAGAGTGTGATTTGGTGTGAGATCTGTTTCGGTTATGGCTTGTTTTGTGACCGGACATGAGTTTTTCTTACTGGTGAAGAGCCATTTCTCGATGCTGTCTCTGTCGTAGGTTATTCCGGTGGAAACTATCACCGGATCCTTCATGATATCTAGAGAGATCGGACATAGGAAGAAAGAAGGAATCTCTAACTCTTGATCCATTTAACGCGCCGGAAAATACGAAAAAAGGAAGTAAGACTTGATGAATAAATCGACCGACGAACAAATCTAAAAAAAATGAAACTTTTGCTACAAAGTGTAGTAGATGAGATTTAGGAGATGTGGATTGGTTTGAATAAGTTAGCAAGAAGAGAGAAGGAGGGTTGGGTTTTAAATATAAAGGGAGGGATAGGAGAAATATTCAGAATTATTACGAAAGTCAAAACACGGAAAATACAAATATTTGTAAACTCTTTTTGGATAGCTGTCCCTATTTATTATTTTTTATTATAGAACGAACGAGGAACGTATAGAGATTTGACTTTTTATTTTTATTTTTTTGATATAATAAATGCTTTTTATAAAGAAAAAAGTTAGACGTATTGAAGAGTGTTGACTTGTCAAAGAGATGCGATTCCGGCGAAGAATGTGTAAATAGTAACGAAGTCATTGTGGGATTGGTCGTGGCGGTGTTGAAGACATATAGTTTGTCTACTTTGTGTTTCGTTTTTACTCACATGCCATAATTGCTGATTCCTATTTGACTTTTATTTTATTTTATTATTCTACAAAAAAGCTAAATTGGCAACCGAAAGGTAGAAGAAGATTATATTGGGTTTATGTCAACGAACGAAAACACGATCATTGTTTTCTTTTCGGGGGTGATGTATTTAGTTTTTTTGGTGCCGACAAAACCTAAAGTGCCATTAACGGTCCGTTGTTGGATTTGTACTTTGTTTCAGGCTGCAACTTTGATGTCACATTTAGACCCATACTCCCTTGTTATGCTCTTTTTTTTTTTTTTTTTTTTTATGCCCCTCCAAAAAATGTTGAATATTTGCTATTCTGGTTCTTCTTTTTTTCTCTCCTTGATCTTGGTGCCAAATGCCAACGGATGTCGCGCATTTTGGTAAATGGTCATAAGAATATTTTATTCTTGAAAAAAACGTTGCTATTGAATTATAAAATAAAAAATTCTTGCAAATTTTAGCACTTATTTAAAGAGTTATTAGTTTTTTTAACACTTTCCAAAAATACTATTAGAAAGTAACAATTTTTCTACTGTGCATGACCAATTTAATAATGTACAGCACAATATGTATGTCTGTATACAGTACATGAAACATAAGTGAGAGTATTTTTATTTTTTACTCGCTAAATAACAAAAAAAAACAGTAAAAAAATTGAAAGTGCTAAAATAGTAAGAGAAGTGTAATAAAGTGCATATTCTTGCAAATGTGTCTAAAATAAAAGGGTGAATTGCATTAATATTACTTTTGTGAGAGCTAATTACGTGACTACCACTAGAATCCAGTCAATTCATTTTCTAGCATGAGTCAACATAATAAAATGGAGTAAAATATCGATTTTGACCTTATACCCTATAGAAAAAGTGGAAATAGCTTATCTCTCTCTTCTGTCTTCGATGGCGACGTGTGCTTTTGCTAAGAAAAAAGCTACACACGCTATTAATGGTAATTGGATAATAACATGAAAGCCTTTTAAGGTATATCTTGAATTTTGAGAATAATTGATTTACTATCTAATAAATTTGCCATGTAGATGACTACGTTAGTATTTGCCTATTCGGAACCAACTACACAAAGTTCGTAGTTGGAAATAGTTGATTACACTGGCAATTCAATAGAAAGTTAATAGTTGGAAATAGTTGACTACACAGGTCAATTCAATAGAAATAGATGTCTATTCTGTGGAAATACTTTTGGTAAAACTTGCAGACGCTACTTTTAATTTTGAACCATAGCAGCAAAAACTTTAACGCCTTCAATATGTGTATATTTGAGAAGATTATTTTTGTTATGTGTGTAAAGAACTAGGTTGAGTATATTGAGTAGTCATCTATTTGTTTGTATAGTTAGTTTGTTATATCCATATGAAGTAGTCATCTATTTGTTGGTGTATTTTCATTTTTCAGTGAAATGTAATCATCTATTTGTTTTGAGTGTTTGTATAGTTAACTATTATGTGGTGGTAAACACCTCTTGGTATCCGAGTATGTATTTTTATTGAATAGTCATATACTATGTGATGATAACCACATGTTTCTATAGTTGTGTGGTTATGTCTATTTGAAGTAGTTGACTATTTGTATATAGTAAATAGTTTTTATTACTGACATTTTTGTATTGTGGTTGTTGTGTAGAAAGATATGAGATGTTGGACGAGTTGGATGTAATCTGTTTGGCTCGTAAAGAGGTTGATGATGAATCAATTGATGGAAACAATGAAGCCTTGCATGATTTTGCAGTTGATGAAACTGTTGAGGGAAACAAGAATGTTGCCAATTGTTCAAGGAAAGGGAAGTCTAGAGTGGATAATTACGAGTCAGGCTATGAAGCGGATGGTGAAGGTCTACGGAAAGGTGAAAGTAGTTGTTAATCAATTATGTTCAACTTCGCACAAGAGACGATTAATGGTGTTTTCTCTGACCCCGAAGAGGTGCATGCTATGTTTGAAATGGATGCTCCATCAAATATTGGATGAAATTTCGAGTGATGGTAAGTAGTTGACTACTTATTGACTCCTTATAGTCAATTATTTTGTTTGCATGTTCCGTTAATCTACCATATTAATATATTTGTAAATAACTATTTCTGGTTTTAAGTAAAGATAGTGCTTCAAAAACTTTTACTTACAAAGATTGAAAGAAAAAACTTAACTATCAATCTCATAGACTATACAGTCACATAGACATATGGTTCCTTCAATGTTTTTTTAGAAAGTTACATGCACATCCTAAACGACAAACGTCTTTCGCAGATTCTCTCCCGACCCCTTACTATCACATCAATGAGTGGATCGCGTATTTGGTGAAACACAATTTTTGGCTACGGTGTGGCATTACATTGATGATTCTCCATTTTGCTACAAAATTAGGTAGTCAGTATGAAAAGAAGATAGTTAATTATTCTAACTTGACTACACATAAAAAGTAGTCACGTACACTAAACAAACCGAGTTTGGAACTATGAGAATAAAAGAGTCCATTACGCAAAGACAACTATGTAGACAAAGTAATCAAATATAATAACATCGTAGTCAAACTAATAGTGTATCGAAAATAATCAACTATTATAATCAAACCGATATTGACCGTAAGAGAATAAGGTAGTCACCTACTCTACACAAAGCGAGTATGGAACTATGAGAATAAAATAGCATGTTACGAAAAGACAGCTATGTCCACATCAGCATAAATAATTTGTAGGGTGACGAATATCGAAAGTAATGAACTATTGTAAACAGAAAGAGAACGTAACTATGAGAATAAGATAGACAATTCCGGAAAAACAATTTGATAGCTAATCTATGTGAATAATATATTCCCTCACTCAAACATTACTACATAGCACACAGTAAGTGTAACTATGAAACATATATAGTCAATTAGACTCACATGACTATACATGTACAATAAGCAACTACTCTAAACGAAATGAGTTTGTAATTACGAGCATAAAATAATTGATTATATGAACATGGTAGTCAAACAAATTGGGTATCAAAAGTAATCAACTACTCTAGACAAACCGAGACTGGAACAATGAAAAATAAGGTAGTCCATTACGCAATGACAACTATATGACCATAGTAATCAACTATATACTTTTATCTTTGTCAATCTATTATGTGACTATGGTAGTCAGATATTTGTGGGGTGAGAATTATCGAAAGTAATCAACTATTGTAGACAAAAAATGATAGCTAAGCTATGCGAATAATATAGTCAATCATTTAGACATGACACAATAACAAAGATACATGAAAGGCATCTAATTTGGGTCGTAGATGGAGTCTGAGATACATATATATTGTACATAAAGATAGGAAAGCTATCAGAATAAGATAGTCTGCTACGCAATCAAAATTATATACCCATAGTAATTAACTATATACATACATAGCATACTGCAATTTAAGAAAGAAGAAAACAGATCAGATCTTGGATCTAATTTTATTATAAGAAAAACAAAAGTAAAGGAGGGATTTTGATTTTACACAAGAGAATAGCTTGAAGAACGGTAAGCTCTGTTCTTTCTTCTTCTCCGCATCCGCTGGCGGAACGGCCTTCAAATCCGCCATAGTTGTTGTCGCCTCCGATATTTTTTTTGGATCCGAGCTGTTGGGTGAGAAAATAGGAAGAAGAAAAAAAAGATGTCAATGGAGAAGACGCCGTTGCGGAAGAGGCCGGTGAGGAAGAGAGAGAATAATATTCATTATCGTTTGTGTTGATATGTGGATATGGAAGAAAGAGAAAATCAACTTGTTAGATGAGAAAAAAAAAAAAACTAGATGTTAGAGTTGCTGATAATGAATATGAGATAAAATAGCTGAGGGATTGCAGGGTATTTTATATGAGTTTGCTTTTGAATAAAATAATACATTTTTATTTACTTAATTTTGCTCCAAATATATATATTATCACACCTAATTACCCAAAATAAAAAGGGTATTAACAACAAAAATTGTGAAATTAAGCACAATATTTTATGGATTGTACTTTTAAAAATGTATTCATTTAGTTGTCTGGTAAATGGATATATCAATGTTTACAAGTTAAATAATAATATAGAGCTTTAAAATAACAAATCACATCTTATTATATAAAGTTTAATGTTTCAAAGTTGCTAACTCACCAAATCGTGATATATATCAAGTCAATCGATCAGATTTTAACAAGTTTACAAAATTTCCAATTAGATTTTGACACATAATATTAACATGAATATAACTTTGAATCAAAATTATAATATTAACACATAAAATTTCCAAAAAGAAAAATTTATAATTGATTCATAATTATAAAAGTTAAAGTTATAAAAAAACATAAATATAAATTTATCTTAAAAGTCAAAATTAATAAATAAATAAAAAATTTGGAAAATTTTATAACTGATTCCTAGTTTTTAAAAGTAAAGTACTAAAAAAATATATAGAAATTTTTTTTAATCTTAAAAGACAAAGTTAATAAAAAGAATAATAAAAAATTACTTTTGGTTCTATATGGAAAAATAAATATATGAGTGTTTAAATAATGCAAAATAATAAAATATGTGAATAAATATATGAGTGTTTAAATAATGCAAAATCTCATTCGAATAAGAATATAAATTTTTATTATAAATATGTGATAAAATTTAATTAAAACCAAATAATAAAATCAAAAATAGGAGAATCAAAATGAATATATAATTATTAGGTTTCTCTATAGGTGGGTTCGCGTTGGCGATCTCAACCTTATATTATTTATTTTCACGGGAGGTATAATGTTGTTTTTCATTTTTTTCGTTTATAGTTTCATTTTCACGGGTTACAAAATATTAAATTATAAATTTGCATATACACGGATTCTAATCTAGTGCTTATATAAACGAAAAAGAAGTTTATTTGATAAAATAATCTGTCTCTCACAACATTTAAATGATAGGAGTTCTTCCCTTTGTAAAAAAAAGGTATTTTTATTTTTTTAAATTATCATCATATTTATTGGTATGCTGTGAAATACTCTAAAACTAAGAAATTTTATTAGTCTAACAGCAAAAGTTATGAACGTCGACTTAATTTCAAGTTGCTCCAGCCACCACAGATTTAATATAATACTTTCAGGGATGTACATGGTTTTTTTTTGTGGTCCATACGAAAGCGAAAGCATATAACAACATGTTTCTCATAAGAAAGTACCAAAAGTGGATGTATGGTTTCGGTGAGAAATCAACTTGCTAGATAGTAGATACCACTTTGGGTTTCCCAAATCACATCGTTCGTTTGCAATGCCTTTAATTGTGATTAAAATCTGCATACATTAATTAGAAAAGTCAAACAATACGCTTTATAGCTTCAATAATTAATAAAACTGTGGTATTGGTTATTTAAAAACGTTTATAACTTTTTGAGGGAGAATTATGCCCAAAGAAAGTCATGACCCAAGGGTTATTATATAAGAAAACAGACAATCTCAACAAAATCATGCATATACATACTATTTTATTTCTATCTTTCTTGATCTTTTAATATATTTTCTTGCTCTTTTCAGATCTAGAATAGCTGAAATTTATATCAAAATTAGGAAAATATTTTAGTTTTTATAATTAACAAATTATTTAAAAGTCTAAACTGTAAAATAGAAAGCCTAAAAATTCTAAATGTTTTGAGGAAAAAAAAAACGTTAAAGAACCATAAATCCTATACTTCACCCTAAAATACAAACCATAACTTTACAATATAAACAAAATGTTTCATTTCCTTAATTTTCAAAGACTGAGCAAACAAATTTTCATGTATTTCTTTTTTACAACATACTAAAAATATTCTAAAAAGTAATTATAAAAATAAATTTATCGTATGATAAAGTTCATATAAAATTATCTAGAAGTAATGGAATGAAAAGTTTATAATAAGCTTTCTTGAAAAATATATAAAGAAAGATCATCCATAACTTTTGACAAAATTAGCTGGCTATCCTCAGTACTTCTAACTTCTAAAATTGCATTTGATCTGATTCTTCTTTGGTCTCTTAGCTTCTTTTTACATTGGTCTCGATCGGTAGAACATTAAAAAAGCATTAAACTTTTTATCAACCAATTAACAAAGCATTTAGAAAAGAATTTAGAAATTGCAGATGATCTGCAAATGCTCATCCCCCTATGCTTTCATATGAAACTTTTGAGGAAACACCAATCTATAAAATATCAAAAAAATTAAAATAATTTTATATAACTAATTTATTTTGTTAAATAATATCAAAAAATTATGTTTATATTAAAGTATAAATTTTATACTTTTAAAACTAATATTTACCATTATTTTATTATTTTATTAATTTTCAAAAAGAAATTTAAATAAAAATATAAGATAATAAATACAATTGAAATATGAAAAAAAATTATTAAAAATTATATTATAAATATAACTATAGATATAGCGTTTAAGAATAAATATATTAAATAATTTTATATATAATCTTTTATAACTCTGCCAATCACTTAAAATGTGTACATTAATCAGAGCATACAGCTTCAGCAGCATACTGCTCATGCTGTTTTATGCTACTGCTCTACTATCAGCTATACCAATCAAGGCCAATGTCATTTTTTTTTAATTACCAGAAGATTTTGGACCGAAGCCAAACCCTAAACCATATCATATAATATTAATTCCGTCTCAAGCATCACTCGATCCTATTATCTCTAAGCTTTACCTAAAATATTTTTCCAGTCGAGCTTATGACACTTGGTTACATTGTCACTCTTCTATACCTATGTTTTTCTTTATTTCTAGCTAGCTTATTTGAGCTAATAATAGAAACTCGTATTTTTATGATTTTGATATTTTTAATAATATAATCAAAAACTATGGCAGACGTAAACTATTTCCGTTTTATTGTTCGACTAAGATATTATTGGAAAATAGAAATAA
The DNA here is from genome assembly GCA_030161315.1 of Eutrema japonicum. Lineage (NCBI taxonomy): Eukaryota > Viridiplantae > Streptophyta > Magnoliopsida > Brassicales > Brassicaceae > Eutrema > Eutrema japonicum. The sequence continues at coordinate 49,521,000 of BSQW01000013.1, forward strand.
GTTAGGCAACTCATTAGCACGACCCAGAATCATGAGCAAGTGGCAACTATGCTACTAATCAGGGATTCAACTACAAAATAATAATCTACTATGATTTAACATGCACTATAATTAGCATGGGGTACATTTTTTTAAAAAAAATTGTTTCAAAATTTAAGAAAAATTGTTTTTATTTAAATTTTATAATATGTCTCATGATTATAGATAGAGTTGTCAAACGGAATAATTTGTCTATTTAACTCGTTTTGCAGTGAACTAAAATATTATTCGGACTAACCCGTAAAACCTATAATCTTGAAAACATAACTCTATTATACACCATTTAATGACTTTAGTTTTGTGTTTAGTTTACAAACTCTTAAAAAAAATCAATTTTCTTGTGTCTAACTTTTTATAAAATTAGTAAAATATTTTTCAAATTTTATTTTGATATAAATTCAAATAAAATATAATAACTATAGTGAAAAATATATCAAGATTTCGAATAGATTTTTTCTGTAAATATATATGGATTAGTTATTATTTAAAAATATATAGTAGACAACATCTTTAATGCAAAATAAATATTTTCCATATTCTTTTTACTAATTGTAAAAGACAATTATATTCTTTCCTATTTCAATTATTATTTGTTATTTGTAATAGCATTTCATGTAATAACTTACAAAACAAAGTTTATTTTTAAAAATGTCTTCTTAAATAATATTATAGAGATACTATTAAAATAGGAACATTTTTGGAATCTGTTTCCAAATGCTTTTTATGTTTTAAAATAAATTAAACCCAAACATGTATTAAACTTGTTGTCAAACATTTATTAAGTCTATTACAAACTTAAAAATTACAAATTAAACATATTTAAATTATTAATACTTAAATTAGTTCTTATTCCTTATTTCATTTTTTGTATATTACAAAAACTTTATACTGCACGGATCAGCGAATTTAGGATCTCGTTTATCTTGATAAATGACTTCATTCTTGAAGATATATTTAGTTGAGTTATGTACAAATAGCTCTTTTCCATTCTTTAAATATATAAATGACCACCACTCAAAGAATGGAAAATAGCTATTTGTACATAACTCAACTAAATATATCTTCAAGAATGAAGTCATTTATCAAAAAAATAATAATAATATATATATATATATATATATATATATATATATATATATATATTTTTTAAAGAGTGGTGGTCATATTTTACAGCCAATTAAATAAATTTTAAGCATATAAATACATATAAGTATGTTGACAAAAAAATACATATACATTAATGTATTTGATTTAATTAATTAGTTAGTTCTTTGAATCAAGTCTAGAGGAGGATGTTTATTTAATAGATGCCAGTTCCAATCAGTTAGCCACGCCGACTTGTTTTAACAAAAATTCATTAGGTAAATGTAAAAGCTATTATGATATTTTTTTAATCAAAGAAATTATGGTTCTGGCTGGTACTTCGTAAAATAAAAGGAATATTATACACCATTTCGAAATACTTGACTAATCACATAATTTTGTAGAATTATGATTTATAATTTTATATAACCTATTTAACGATTTTTTCAGTTGAATGACAAAAATCAAACATTTTATTTTCTTAAAAAGGCAGCGACTATATTCTTGAAATCAAAATAATATTAATATATTCTGTAAATCTTTTTTATTTTTCACCTTATGGAAATTGTTCATTTAATTCATGAACTATTTCCGCGCGTTCAATTTATTCATCAACTATCACTTGATCAAAATAATTCCCCAAGTTGTAGATGACTGCGCAAAATCGGGATTAACAAAATCAAACGCTAATTACTAAATGGATACAAGTCCACTTAATCGGTTGTAACTCCTTCAATACAACCCCGAATGAGTTGAAACAACTTCCATTGAAAATCTAACTCAATTGCCTATAACTTTTATGAAAAGAGCCATATCTAAATTCAAAGGAAATACTTCCATCCGAGTCGATCTTATAGACACATATTCTTGATACAAGATTGACTCGGATAGAAGCCTTCTCTTTGGATTTAACTTTGGAACTCTTCATAAAAGTTATATAAAATTGAGTGATATTTCCAATGAGAGTAGTTTCAATTTATTCGGGGTTGTATTGAAGGAGTTAGAGCCGATTTAGTAGACTTGTATCCATTTAGTAGTTGTAACTCCTTCAATACAACCCCGAATGAGTTGAAACTACTCCCATTAGAAATCTCACTCAATTTCCTATAACTTTGATGAATATCTCCAAAGCTAAATCCAAAGGGAAGGCTTCCATCCGAGTTAATCTTGTACCAAGAATATGTGTCTAGAAGATCGACTCGGATGGAAGTCTTTCCTTTAAATTTAGATATGGCGCTCTTCATGAAAGTTATAGGAAATTGAGTTAGCGTTCGAATGGAAGTAGTTTCAACTCATTTGGGGTTGTATTGAAGGAGTTACAGCCGATTTAGTGGACTTATATCCATTTAGTAATTATCGTTTAACTTTGTTAATCCCGATTTTGCGCAGTCAATTATAACTTGGAAAATTATTTTGAGCAAGCGATAATTGAAAAATAAATTGAGCGTACGAAAATAGTTCATGAATTAAATGAGCAATTTCTCTTTCACCTTGCTATAATATTTTGTTTTTTGGTTAATTGAGGAGTCATGAGTCAAAACCCACACATCTCCATTAAAACCAAAACCCTTTCCAAACAAAGATTCAAACCCTAATTTATTAAGTGCAACTTTTTCAGAAGACAACAACAACCAATAGAATTATATATCTATACTGCTTTGATGCTTTGTACAATGTTAACAGTTGAAATATGTTTTTTGTAACAACAGTTGAAATATGTTTACGTTAAATATGCATATCACTAGTATTATCACCTATTTTTTCATTTAAACTACTTTTACATTAAAATAAAATATTACTTTAGTCATAAAATAAAAATAACCATAAAAATGCACACATAAACCAATTTAACCGGATCAATAATTAGCACAAAAGGACGCAAACACACACACACCATGTCAGTGTTGTCCAATTTCAGTACTTGAAAATGTGTACTCAAAGGTTTTGGCTTTTGTCAAAAATAAAGGTTTTGATATCTAAAGTTTTATTAAAAACCCAGAAGAAATAAGAGAAAAATGGTGTACGACAGTTATGAAAAATGGAGTTAAGGGCATCACAATATTTCCATAATTTTAGGCCCTTAACTTAAAAACTTTAATTGTTTTCTTCGTAATTGTAGTTCAAGAATATTCAAGAAAAATGGGTTCTGTAACTTTAATTATTATGTTTTAACACGTAGCATTAAAGATTCTAAACACATTTTTGTTTAGAGTGAAGTTGATAGAATGCAAATATGAAATCACTTTTTTTGCATAAGTAATCAGAAGAAGAAAACAATAGTAATCAGAAGAAGAAGAGACGTGGAAGACTATTGCCATCATATTTTGCATAACTAATAAAGTTACATTTCGACGCAATTAATGTACAATTAATTTGATTAGAGAAAATATATAAGTTCAAATGACTCCATATGAACTATATTTTTGTCGAATCCAACTACTTATTCCTACCAATCAGACACCACAACTTTGTGGTTGAAATTTCTAAACAGAACTAAATATCAGTATTTTTACTTCAGTTGTTGATGTAAATTGATTAACGGTTTTCTAGCTGTTTAATGGGAATGAGTCTGGTGTTTTTAATTAAGGTGGATGCTATCAGTGGAGAAATCGTAAATGAAACGGAAGTATCACCTTTTGCCATTCTGAAATTTACAACAACAAAAAAATAGTCAAGATCTTCACGAAAAAAAAAATCTTAAAAGTCAGATTGAGATTCCCTATATAATACTTACTTTGTTTTAAATACATTAACCTCTTCCAAATCTTCATTAAGAATTAATTTCGTAGAGAAACGTGAATTTTGAACAAAGATTTTACCTAAATACAAAAAACAATATTTTGTTAAGTGGATTACAGAAAAAATAAATGAGACATTAGTTTACAAACATAGTCTTGTTACCATTGTATTTTTCTCATAGAGTACATTGAATGATTGTTTCACGGCAATAGAAATCATATAATTTAAGTGCTACAATAACAAATTATTAAGAAGAATTATATAATTAAAAATGTTTTCATACTAACTTGAAATCTCTAATTAAGTTGAATATCCAACAACTTTGAAGAATTGCCTGAAAATAACTCCACGTTTATATTTGGGATAAAAATCTCAAGTCCAAGATAATATAGCTCTGATTTTCCATTTTTTTGGGAAGAATTAAGCTGGTTAATAGTAGTATACTCCAGTAGCATCTTAATTTTCTTTTTATTTTGTTGCTACATATCAACTTGTAATTGGCTACGTGAATTGTGCTTTAATAGATAAATAATTTAGTAGTTATTGCTTATTTTGTAAGTTTATATGCTAGTCACTAGTCAATTGACATGTCTCTTTAACAGCCCAATAAATTTTTCTGACATTTTCAAACCGAATATCGCTACTAAAAATATATGTTTAATTATCTAGATTTTTAACACTGATGAATTTTTTTTAACACTTATGAAATTTTATTGAAACAACTACGAAAAGTACAATAGCCATTAGAGAAAAGAAATCTCTCCGAAGACAAAAACCAACGGATAACGGATATATTTATGGAGCCAAAAGCTCGATAAACGAGAAACAATTGTCCGAAATATATAGAAACATGAAAATAAATAATGGATACAAAAGCCAATAGTAAAACTCTCGAAAACATTGGTTAAGTCGGAGAAGTGATGCCGAGAGGACTGACATCCGTCAAACAAAGGATAGCCGATGATAGAGACGCGAGAAATTAATTAATCACGAAAATAAGAAACAACGGTCGAGAATCTAACTCCTACACACCTAATCTTCTTTCGAAAAGGTCTAAATCTAGGACTATGAATCTCCACAAGAGGTTAGTCTTACAAGAACATATCAAGGAAAATACCACGGGAGAAAACATATTATTCAACTAAACTAAACTAAACTAATTCCCACTAAACGGTCAAAAAATGACCAATACGTAAGGAAACAAGCGGCCGTTTTAAAATTAGTTATTAAAAATGAGTTTGTCCTTTGTGCCAATAAAAAAACGCTTCGATTTAAAGAGATCGATGACTTGTCCTTCTTTGACAAAATGTAAGATAACTATACTTTTGGTCAATCAAGTGTAGTAACCCTGACATGGGCCAATGGTTATAAAAAAAAAAACGGTGCAGACATCAATAGAACAAAGTCAATTAAGCATTATCATTATTGTTATAGCTGAAAAAATATATATAATGTTCAAAATTTGTAAATAATTAAAACCAAAAAAATTTGTAAATAATAAAAATAAAGAGATTTTTGGTTTATTTTCAAAAAAGAAGAATTAAAGAATTATCGAGTAATAAATAGAGAGTTTGTTGTTCGATGAAAACATACAGGATTCAAGAGCGTTTTGGACAAAGTTTTTGGGAAGTAAACTGGATTAGTCATTCGATTTTTAGGAGAGATTTACAAGAACAAAGAAAAGACAAATGTTTGAGTCTAAACCTAAATTGTAGTTGAGAGTGGTGTAGAGAGTTGAAATCTGGTCCTTGGCTCATTGCTCTTGTCCTTGTTTTATACTACGATATCGTGTTTAACATCTCCGCTTACTCCGTCTGATTCGCCATGAATGGCCTTTAAGTCTGAAGTTCCGGTCGTGACGTTTAAGTGGCTTAACTTGAATAGTCTTGGCAGTTGACTAACGATTCTGCATTTAATCCCCTTTTACCATAGATGTTCACCCCGATAGACCTTTCAGCTCAGTCCGTCACCTCGTTATTCATTTGACCTCGTTTGGCTTCTTTGATTTCAGATACCTTTTTTACTATAGATTTATTGGACACAATTAAATGGACCACGATTTTAACCCCCATAGGCCATAGTCATATACAAATGTATTTTAATTTTCATACTAGATATTGAAACTGATAATGTAGTTATTAGTATGTCAAGTTGGGAAATGGAAACCATGGTCTTGCTCTCTGTTGATTTATCTATATAATTTTTGTACGTTTGGATAATATACATTGAAGTATAGTCTGATACAAGTTGATAGGTAATTCAAGTCCTAAGCCCATAAGATATATTTTTCCACGGTAGAATGTGTAAGTACGTAGCACGTAAAAAAATAAAATAGGAATGAGTAGCGTAGAGATGAGTTACATGACATGGGACCAAAAATGGCCGGTGATGAAGTGTATACAGCTAAAAGCCGTAAAAAGTGGTCAGAAAATAGACAGCTTCATACAGGCTACCACATGGGGTTTTTGGATAAGAAAAAAGAAATGTTTGGACCTCACATTATTATCGGCTATTCTATATCTTCTTGGCCACTTAATTTATTTTTATTTGTTTCTGTTTGAATTCCTCCAATAAGAAAGGAAGTTGAATTCGAGCAAGTTAATTGGTTATAACATATTTTGTTAGTTATACATGCGTGTAACGTGTTGTGTATTATGTGTTATTTCTAAAGATTTTGTCATGGTTGGTGTTGATCCGTATGTTTAGAGTATATTAGGGTAAATGCGAGTGTTTAGGGGACGAGATTTTCGTTAATTAGGATGAATTGGCTTAATTCGAGGAGGTCGGGAATGCTGATAAACAGGTCGGTGACCGTGTTTGTTGTATTAATGATCAAAGAGGCGAACGTTTTTAAACTGACGAGCTGATTTCAAACGGAAGTTCAGTTCGGTGTTCTAAACCGTTCTGTTTGAAGTGGAAATACAAGAGAGTTTTTTGGGTAAAAAAACTGGTCCCCTCCTTATAAATGCGAGTGAGGTATATATAGCGGGTGTCGGGCAGACAATTCTCCGCGAATTCGGGATGACGTGGCGGCTCCTGTATCGTCCGTGTTCGGCGCATGTCTTGTCACCGCGGTGTCTTGTCACTGAGACGGGACAGGCTTAGCTCGGCGCACGTCTTGTCCTCTGCGACTGATGAGACAGATTGGGTGGCGCCGCGATGTCAACTCGCACGTGTCGTCCTCTGACGTGCTCTTTTCGCCGGTGCTGGGAGCGTGTCAGCGCAAGTGGCCCTCTTTTCCTTGGTGTCGACCTTTACACGCGTCGCTCTCTCGGCGACCTCCTCGTGCGGTGTCATACGCGAGCTCGGGAGACTTACGGGAGCTCGGGGTGCAATAGAAGTGGGAGCTCGGAGGCCCCGCTAGGTCGGGTGTTGACCTTTGGTTGACTTGGTGAGAGGGGCCTGTTGCTGAGATGGGCCTAGCTGGTTGGGGGTGCTAAGCCCACCTCCAACAATAGGCCCCCCCCGTTCGGTGTCGTGAGGCGCGGCGAATGCATCGAAGTTGATCTTGTATCAGCTCGGCACATCTCAGGTCGGGCCTCAGGGTTTCGTGATTGACTGCTGCGACACTTTTGGGCGGGAACAGATGACTATACGTGTCGGATTTTCCGCTAAGACCGGGTATTGTCGGCGCGTGTCGTCCACGCAGGAAATCGAAGTGACGTTCCACTTTTCGCGCGTGCCGGTTGCATGTGGGCGTGTGAAAGATGTTTTGCGCTTTTCGAGACGGTTTCTGCTTTTTGCGTGGGGAAACCGAAGTGACGCCATCATTAGGGTTCGGAAACCGCACCCTTTCGCCACGCGTCGGACTGTCGTTTCATTTTCCCCTTCTCCTATTTAAGCCAGCCCTTCTTCTTCCGATTAGATTCTTCTGCGAAAATCTAAGGTAACTCTTCTTCCTCTCTGACCTCTGCGATTTATTTAAGTTCTCTTTTTATTTCTTTGATTCCGGGTTGGGTTATCGGAATCTCCCCCTCTCCGTGCGATGTCACCACTGTTTGACGCGATCAGGGCCGAATCCAGCGACGAATCGGCATCTCGAGATAACCGCGATGATTTTCCGGCAGAGAGTTCTTCCAGCGGTTCCGAACGTACTTCCTCGTCGTGTCACGCCGACGGATATGAGGCGTAGTCTGCTCCGTCGGTCTCCCGGGTCTGGTCAGGAGGGTTGGCGGCTGGAAGGCCCGCCGGAGGAGGTGGTGGGACCGACCGGGGTAGGCGAGGTGCCGGGGGGACCGCCTACCGAGGCGGACGATGGGGCGGTCGAGCTAGGGGAGCTCGGGCGGCCAAGAGGATGAAGTCCCCTCTGATACCCTACGAACAGGGCGGTTCGCCGACCTGGAGCACGCCGGAGTCAGTTACGGTGCTGAGGGAGCTGTGCGACTTTCCTGCGTCCACCGAGCTCCGACTTCCCAGGCCTGATGAGCGCCCCTGGGATCCTCCGGAGGGTTTCGTCTGCTTGTATGAGGGGTTGTTCTCGAAGTGCGGGTTGCGCTTCCCTCTGCCCGAGCTGTTTATCAAGTATTGTTGCAGCTGGGGGTTGGCCTTCTCAAAAATCTGCCCGTCCACGATTCAGGGGATGATCGTGCTGCTGACCCTTGGGTGGGAGTGCCACGTGGAGGTGACAGTTCGTATGTTCGAAGCTCTCACCGTGCAGAAGGTGAATCATGGGATCCCGGGGACCTACTATGCCGCCTTCAAGCCTCAGGCGAATCTTGTCTAGGCCAGCAGCACGGGGGCCAACGCCAGCAAGCTGTCCAAAGTCAACGACTTGTCCCGTAGCTATTTCTATGTCTGTGCTACCGAGGCGGTTGCTCTTGACCAGTTGGCGAGATACAACCGAGACTAGAATTTTTCCCCGGGTAGGGGCCTGTAGACCGAACTGCCTATTGCATACATTTTTTTCTTATTCAAACTGACGCTGTTTGTTTTGCTTTTCAGGTCCTCACTCTTCCAGTGCCAAGTTATCTGACTACGACGGTATTCTTGCTGTGCTCAAGTCGCAGGGTGAGAGGGATTGGAAGTCGTTCACTTCGGGAAGAATCACTGCTGCAATGGCCGGAGGTCGGGACCCTTTTTTTTTTTTACCGGGCTGACAGATTGTCGGATGCAGGTCATTCCCGATTTTCTATCCCGTCGTATGCGGGCTCCTTTGCTGCGCCTCCGCCTCCCATTCCTGAGATGCCAGCTCAGCGAGAGCAGCATCAGCATACTGCAGAAGAGGCAGTTCGGGATGAACCTCGGCAGCAATCGGCTGTTTCAAAGAAGAGGGCGGGGATAACCACGGACAAGAGGACTGGCAAGAAGAGGAAGGCCGACGCGTCCAGTGGTGAAGGTACCATCGGCGCGGGGACACCATCCAGAGGTCCTAGTCGTGGGACGTCGGGTCGCGGGACCGAGTTTTCCCGCGATCCTCAGATTGATGAGTCCGGTGTCCCGGAGGCCGGCGTATCTGTCGGCGGCGAGGATGAGGAGCTTGGGGGTCGGGGTGGCGACGTGGTGGAAGTCTGGGAGATGGACGTCCCCGAGGTGGCAGGTGTTGGTGAGGAGGCTAAGGGTCCTCAGGATCCTGAGGTCGGACAGGAGGCCGAGGCCCCTGGCGGTGAAGGCGTTGCTGGTGCACGACCCGGGGTGCAGACCGAAGAGCGAACCGGGGCGTTACTCGAGGAGCAACCTGAGGAGGAGCCTATTGACCATAGCTTCGACTTCAGCTATGGGCACGGCATGGCTCCGATTGTTTCTGAAAAAGAGGCATGCGCCGAACTGTCTTATGCGGCCACTCTTGGGCGGCGGTCTCCCTTTTGTCCTTTGGCGGAGATGGCGGAGTCCAACGCTTTGCAGAATGCGTCCCGTTCTCTAGTTCGGGTGAGCTTTCGCTAGTCTTTGAGCTAGGGTTTTGCTTTGCGGTATCATTACTTATGAATTTATTTTTGCAGTCGATGTCCAACGTGATCATTTTCAGCGAGCGGTACGAGCAGCGGCTCAGCGAGCAAGAACGTGCGAACGCAAACTTGAAGCTGCACATGGAAGCGGGCGAGGATAGTTTGACGACTCGTATCCGCGAGCTCAAACAGAGTTTGGCGGACGAGAAAGCCCGCTCTGCGGATCTGGAGTCGACCCTGGAGCATTCGCGCTCGCGGTCGCTGGTAGCGGACCAGGCGCTTGCCAAACTAGAGTCGGAGAAGGCGCGGTCGATCGCGCTGGAGGAGGAATTGGCCGCGTCCCGAGGTGAGGTCGCGAAGGTTTGTGCGGAGCAGGAAACGCACCGGTCTCGGGCTCAGTTGCTGGAAATGAATATTGCTCGGGCAAAGGTGGCCGTCGCGAAGGAAGACCAGCACGTCATAAGGAAGTTGGCGGCTCGGAATCACAGTTGGGCGGCGAAGATGGGGAAGATTCGTGCCCATCTAGCTGGTCGGGATCGTGTCTCTGAACCGCATCTGCTGCTCAGTCAGGTGGTCGGCACACGCGAATGACTCGAGAGGATGGAGCGCGAGGACGGCCTAGTGGTGCCGTTATACCGGTACAGGAAGCTGAGGGAGGATGCGGCGAAGTATGAAGCCGAGCTGGACCAGATTGACTTTCCCGATCTGGTCCCGGAAGATTTCGAGGTTCCCTCGGACCCTACTCCTGATGTCCAGCTGGGGCAGATTCTGCCCGGTCTGGCCCCGACGGCTGTAGATCCAAACACAGTCGCTCCGGATGCCGATGTACCGCCTCCTTCGCTGGAGTCTGTGGCGCCTGGTGTCCAGGCCGAAGGTGGCAAAGAGTAGCAGCTAGACCAGCCTTTCCGAGGTGAATATGGTACGAACATGAGAATGGTGAGCCCGGACGATATAGATAGTACCCGTGCTGACGGGGATTAGGATTTGTATGCCGTAGTGCCGCTTGCAGAGATTTTGTTCTTGTTCTTTTTTTTTGTATATAGGCCGTGGTGCCTTTTGTAACTGGGGTATTGCCCTCCATTATAAATGAAATGAGATTTTTCGTATTGACATACCTTTTGTAACTGGCGTATTTCTCGTAAGGGTTTCGTACGATCGTAGCTTGGCGATGAGTGCTGATTCTGTAAGGGTAGGTCGTGATGTAAATTTTTATTTGTTTATTTATTTATTTATTTGTTTTTTGTTTTTTATTTATTTTTTTGTTTTTTTTGTTTATTTTTGTTTTTGTTTATTTGTGAAAAGGCCGTGGACCGCGTTCTGTTGTTTTTGTACTGGGTGCGAGGTGTAGCTCGGCTTAGGATACTTAATGTTTGTGTATCCTTTTTTTTGGGTGCGGGTAGCGAGCCCGGCTTGAAGACACTTAATGCTTGTGTGTCTGTTAGAGGTGCGAGTATTGGAGCTCGGCTTTGGCACTTAGGTTTGTGTGCCATAGGAGAGCGAGCATTAGAGCCCGGTCCTAAATTTTTTTTTTGTTTTTGTTTTTTTGGCGAACAGGTCGGGGAACACGTTTGTAGAAACTTATTTTAGATTCATAGCTGAGCCCTGGTTAGGGGTTGCCTACGTACCCTTTAGTAGAAGGGATCAAGTCAATCGTACTTCAGTTTTTTATTTTGTTTTACAATAGGGAGAGAAGCGGAGCCTGAGGGGCCTAGTGGTAATAACGTTTAAGATTTATTGAGTTCCTAGGGCCAGAACGCGCGCAAGCCGTCAACGACGAAGTAGAAAAGTTAACCACGGCTGGCTCTATCACCGAGGTCAGGTACCCAGACTGGTTGGCCAATCCGGTAGTCGTCAAGAAGAAAAGTGGGAAATGGAGGGTTTGCGTGGACTTCACCGACCTCAACAAGGTGTGCCCTAAAGACAGCTTCCCGCTCCCCCGAATTGATCAGGTCATGGAAGCCATCATAGGAAACGAGATGCTCTGCTTCATGGATGCCTTCTCGGGCTATAACCAGATTCCCATGCACCCCGAATACCGGGAAAAAACCGCGTTCATCACGGACCGCGGGACCTATTGCTACAAGGTTATTCCCTTCGGGCTCAAGAACGCCGGAGCCACCTACCAGCGGCTCGTCAAAAAAATGTTCGCCGATCAGATCAGCCGAACCATGGAGGTCTACATCGATGACATGCTGGTGAAATCCTTGGTAGCTGGCGACCACGTTACCCATCTCCGATCTTGCTTCCAGACGTTGAACGAATACAACATGAAGCTGAACCCCGCCAAATGCTCTTTCGGCGTCACGTCGGGAGAATTCCTTGGATACATCGTCACCCAGCTCGGGATCGAGGCTAATCCCAAGCAAATCCAGTCCGTTATCGACCTCAAATCCCCAGAGAACACGCGCCAGGTCCAGCGACTCACCGGGAGGATCTCCGCACTCAATCGGTTTATCTCCCACTCAACCGACAGGTGCTTACCATTCTATCAACTGCTCCGAGCTAACAAGCGGTTCGAATGGGACGACATGTTCGAAGAGGCCCTCCAACAGCTGAAAACGTACATCTCCACTCCCCCCGTGCTGGCTAAACCCGAGGAGGGCGAAACCCTGTATCTTTACATCGCCGTATCCATATCGGCAGTCAGCGGAGTACTAGTACGAGTAGATCGGGGTGACTAAAAGCCCATCTTCTACATCAGCAAGTCCCTGGACGGCGCGGAGAGCAGATACCCGACTTTGGAGAAGTTCGCACTGGCAATAGTTGTCGCATCCAGGAAGCTCCGACCATACTTTCAATCCCACACAATCGCCGTACTAAGCACTTACCCCCTCATAACCATTCTCCACAGCCCCAACCGGTCTGGCCGAATATTGAACTGGGCAGTCGAGCTCAGCGAATACGAGATCGAGTACCGAGGGCGGACCGCGGCAAGATCGTAGGTCCTGGCCGATTTCCTGGTCGAACTGGCACCAGAGCTAGCAACGAACGAGCTCCCCGACAGATGGAGCCTGCACGTCGATGGATCAGCTTCTAAACACGGCTCTGGCATCGGAATTCGCCTCGAATCCGCGACCAAAGAAATCTTGGAACTGTCCTTCCGCTTGGCCTTCCAGCATCAAATAACGAGGCTCTGATCGCCGGGCTACGCCTAGCGAAAGTAATCGGAGTAAAAAGGATCCAAGCCTATTGCGACTCCCAGCTCGTCGCCAACCAGTTCAGCGGAGAGTACGAGGCCAAGAACGACCGCATGGACGCTTACCTCAAGGTGGTCCAAGATCTAGCAGCGGAATTCTCCGAGTTCTCCCTCACCATGATTCCCCGAGGTGACAACACCTCGGCAGACGCCTTAGCCGCGCTGGCTTCCACATCGGATCCAACTCAAAGACGCGTGATTCCCGTTGAGAGTATTGACTTCCCCATCATCGAATTACCAAAGGGGGTCTGCCTAATCAACCTCCAAAACGACGACCTCAACGAGGACATACCACTTCCCGACGAAGAATTACCACAACCCCCCCCCCCCCCACGAGCCCGAGCTACCCGACTGGCGCGAAGAGATCTTGCTGTACATCGCAGACGGTACCATCCCCGCGGACCGATGGGCAGCCCGCCGACTGAAAAAGAAATGCACCAAATACCTCATCACCAACGATAAGTTATTCCGTTGGAGCGCTACGGGAACCTTGCTAACCTGCCTCCACGGGCAGGAAACCATTGATATCATGAAAGAAGTGCACGAAGGAGCAGGCGGAAACCACTCCGGCGGATGGAATCTCGCTCTGCGGATCCAGAACCAAGGCCACTACTGGCCAACAATGCTTCAAGATTGCGAGAAATTTGCAGCCCGGTGCGAAAAATGTCAGCGCCACGGTCCAATTATCCACTCTCCCACCGAGCTGCTTACAACGGCGTCGACACCCTACCCATTCATGCGGTGGGCCATGGATATAATTGGACCCTTGCCCCGCTCTCGTCAAAAGCGGTTCCTCCTAGTCATGACGGACTACTTCACAAAATGGGTCGAGGCTGAGGCCTACTCGAAAATCACAGCGGAAGATGTCCGCAAATTCGTCTGGAAGTTCATCATCTGTCACCACGGTCTGCCATACGAAATTGTCAAGGACAACGGCGCCCAGTTCACATCGGTCTTATTTGAAGACTTCTGCGCACAGTTGCGAATCAGGTTAAGCAAATCCACTCCGATGTACCCGCAGGGTAATGGGCAAGCGGAAGCAACAAATAAAACCATTCTCGACGACCTCAAAAAACGCCTGGATGACAAAAAGGGCCTCTGGGCAGACGAGCTGGACGGCGTCCTCTGGTCTCACCGTACAACGCCCAGGACGGCGACAAATCGCACACCCTTCAGCTTGTCCCACGGCATGGAAGCAATGGCGCCCTCCGAGGTCGGCTTTCCTACTCTACGGCGCACCATGCTCACACAACACGCCGACCTAAACGACACCATTCTCTTAAGCGAACTCGACTTCCTCGAAGAACAACGCGATCAGTCCCTGCTCCTAATCCAGAACTACCAACAACTCGCTTCCAAGTACTACAACAAGAAGGTCCGAGGCCAGTTTTTCACTGAAGGAGACCTAATCCTACGCAAGGTCTACGAAAATACAGCCGAACTGAACGGGGGAAAACTCGGCGCCAATTGGGAAGTCCCCTACCTCATACACTACAAAAAAACTGCCCTTTTACAACTAACAGAATCGTCGTAAATTGGTTGTAAAACATGGTTTACGACGGATTAGCGACGAATAACAATTCGTCGTAATATGATCGTCGTTAATCGGAAATCGTCGTAAATTGGTCGTAACATTAAGGAGGACTAAAAATCGTCGTAAAATCGTCGTATATTATTCGTCGTAAAATCGATGTAAATTTACATCGATTTTACGACGAATACATTACATCGAAACATTACATCGATTTTACATCGAATTATACAATTTTTTTTTCGACAATCCGTCGTCAATTCGTCGTAATATGATGAAACATTACATCGATTTTACATCGAATTATACAATTTTTGTTTTGACAATTCGTCGTAAATTCGTCGTAATAGGTAGCTGTAAATACGTTGGTAAATCGATGTAAAATATTCGATGTAAATTCATCGTAAATTATTGAACGATGTAAAATCGATGTAAATGTTGAGTCGATGTAAACTCGATGTAATACATATATATAATATATTATTTCTTTTTTCAATTAAAATTAAAAAAAATAATTAATAAAATTATATTTATAAATTAAAATTTTATAAATCTATTCAAAATTTAAAATAAAATTTAAAATACAAAATAAAATTCTTAATATAAACTATTCGGGAGCCTTCGCGGATCTAACCGATATAAAGAATCATGCCCCGGCGACTGCAAAATATCTTCGACAGTCAATCCCGCATACAACAACGGCGGTCGAGCACTTTCTTCTGGAGGCGGCGCTGGTTGGGAAAAAGAATCCGGAACAGCGGACGGTGTCGCAGAAGATGACGGGAGTTGCGAATTAGCACTCGGTCCCGTCTCGAGAAACTGCCGATAGTGTGTCTTACGTGGCGCGATATCTAAAAAAATATTTAAAAATAACTCAATTCCGATATAATATAATTCCATTCCTAACTAATAAGTCCAATCCTAACTAATAAAAATTACAATCCTAACTAACAATTCAAAATCCTCACAAACAATAATATAATTTAAAAAAATCAAAAAATAATTTTTTTACTTTTTTCGTAGGTAGAGAGAGGTGAGAGCGTTTTAGAGAGAGAGTGAGTTTGTGTGAGATTGTGAGGGAGGAAAAATCTGGTCACGTATATATAGATTTTGTGGTCGTCGTAAAATCATTGGTAATTTACGACGATTTTACGACGATTCCGTCGTAAAATCGTCGTAATAGTAAAAATCAAAAATTCAACCTATTGAAAATTTTCCCCCACGCGGTAAATTAAATATTTCGATTTCCAACGGAATTACGACGGATTCGTCGTAAAATCGTTGTAATTTTTACAACGAATTTACGACGAATCCGTCGTAAATTCGTTGTAAAAGATTAAATCTATACCCTAAACCGTAAATCGCAATACACATATCCTGGAAGTAAGAACGAAGTATATTTGTGCATCTAATACTTCTAACTTTTAACAACAGATTCAATAACGACGATTGAATCTATATCGTCACCGATTTCCTTATCTTACATAATAATGTATAGCATTCGTTCTTATAAGTATATATTCGTAACATGCATGACTTAAATAATGTAAATAATTTTGTAAAAACTTAAACTTGTTTATACTATGATTAGAACTTACGTAAAACAAGATATAAGATAAAAAAACTAAACATGTAAATCAAACCCTAAACCCTAAATTTTAAGTATTACAACGAAATTACGACGGATTCGTTGTAAAATCGTTGTAATTTTTACAACGAATTTACGACGAATCCTTTTTACAACGAATTTACGACGAATCCGTTGTAAATTCGTTGTAAAAGATTAAATCTATACCCTAAACCGTAAATCGCAATACACATATCCTGCAAGTAAGAACGAAGTATATTTGTGCATCTAATACTTCTAATATTTAACAACAGATTCAATAACGACGATTGAATCTATATCGTCACCAATTTCCTTATCTTACATAATAATGTATAGCATTCATTCTTATAAGAATATATTCGTAACATGCATGACTTAAATAATGTAAATGATTTTGTAAAAACTTAAATTTGTTTATACTATGATTAGAACTTACGTAAAACAAGATATATGATAATAAAAAAACTAAACATGTAAATCAAACCCTAAACCCTAAATTTTAAGTATTACAACGAAATTACGACGGATTCGTTGTAAAATCGTTGTAATTTTTACAACGAATTTACGACGAATCCTTTTTACAACGAATTTACGACGAATCCGTCGTAAATTCGTTGTAATAAATTAAATCTATACCCTAAACCGTAAATCGCAATACACATATCCTGGAAGTAAGAACGAAGTAAATTTGTGCATCTAATACTTCTAATATTTAACAACATATTCAATAACGACGATTGAATCTATATCGTCGTCGATTTCCTTATATTACATAATAATGTATAGCGTTCGTTCTTATAAGTATATATTCGTAACATGGATGACTTAAATCATGTAAATGATTTTGTAAAAACTTTAACTTGTTTATACTATGATTAGAACTTACGTAAAACAAGATATAAGATAAAAAAAATCAAACATGTAAATCAAACCCTATACCCTAAATTTTAAGTATTACAACGAAATTACGACGGATTCGTCGTAAAATCGTTGTAATTTTTACAACGAATTTACGACGAATCCATCGTAATTTCATTGTAATAGATTAAATCTATATCCTAAACCCTAAATCACAATACACATATGCTGGAAGTAAGAACGAAGTATATTTGTGCATCTAATACCTTTAATATTTAACAACAGATTCAACAACGACGATTATACGATGGATTATCATGTTTATACTATGATTAGAAGTTATGTAAAACATGATATACATTGATAAACCAAACATGTAAATTAAAACTAAATCGTCGTAAATTCGTCGTAGTTTTACGACGATGTTACGACGTAAATAGTGACATCGGTATCACGACGATTTCACGTCGACTCTGAGAATTTGGTAAAACACGGTTTCTTATAGGTAACCTAATTATTTACATCAAATATTTTCGACGTAATTTCGTCGTATATTCGATGTAAAATCGTTGTAATGCTATTCGATGTAAAACCGTTGTAAATTTTCGTTGCAAATCCGTTGGTAATTTCTAGAAAATTTCTATAAATACCTTCCACACCTTCAATGGTAACTCAAAAAAAAAATACACACTAAATATATACATATCCACGTTTCCTTGGGTTCTTATGCTGATCATTGTGTTCCCACTTCTTGATGATCTTGCCAACAAAGAATCATGTGGGATCTTGTTTTCATGTAAAGACAGTTTTCATTACTACCATAGGTGAATGATTCATAGAATTGTACATCTATGTAAATCGTAATATAAGGATGTTCAATTCTATGTATCTTTCACTTATGGTAGTTGGTCTTTATGAATGTACAAAACTAGACCCCTAGAGTTCTTTGTTGGCCAGATCATCAGAAGTGGGAATACAACGGTCTGCTCCTTAACACAAGACGACATTACGACGATATTACGTCGTAATATCAACGTAATATGCAGAAGCCATATTCGTCGTAATATCGATGTAAAGTTACATCGATATTACGACGATTTATATTGTCGTCGTAATGTCGTCGTAAAATGGTCGTAATTTTACATCGAAATTACGACGACATATATTTACGACGATTTTACATCGAACACATATTTCGTCGTAATGTCGATGTAAAGTTACATCGATTTAAAACGGTCGTAAATTTTCGTTGGGAATTGACAGTTTTCTTGTAGTGATATCAAAGATCGTCAAGCTCGGCGTCTACGAGCTGGTCACGATGAACGGCGACGAAATCCCGCGCTCTAGCTTCCTTTGCTTCTTCTTGATTGGTCTGAAGGTCGGGTCCACATTGATCTCGTGGCTACAAATCGTCGGGTCGATGCCCGACATGTCATTCGTCGACCAGGCGAAGGTGGAGACGTTCTGTTCCAGGCACTTGATCAGCTCTTTCTTTATACCTTCTTCAAGGCGGCTCCGATCCCGACGCAGCGTGTTTTGTCGTGCGGATCGATGCTGACTTGCGCGACAAGATCTCGACCTGGAAGGTCTTGGTTATTGGGTTCGCCGGGTCGTAGTGCCTCGATGGTCAGGCAGGTCGGCGTGGCGTGGCGCAACTTGTGTTCTATTGCGAAACAGGCGCGCGAAACCCTTTGGTTACTTCGCAGAGTATATGTCCCGGCTTGATTGGGTAACTTAAGGCATTGATGATAGGTTGAAGTGACTGCCTTCATCTAGTGTAGCCAGGGTGTTCCAAGTATGACGTTGTAGATCGGGGTGGTGTCGAACACGACAAATTTGACTATCTTGGTGACCCGACCTATGTAGACCTGTAGCTCAATGGTGCCGATCCCGTTGGTGGTGTTCTCGGCGAAACCGGTGAGCGGGATCTCGACTGGTTTGATGGTTGCCCCTTGCAGGTCCATTCTGGCCAGGGTGTCTTTGAAAATGAGATCGACCGAGCTGCCCGTATCGACCAGAACCCGGTTAACATTGCAGTCGGCTATACGCATCTGAACGACGAGAGGGTCGTTGTGAGGCTGATAGACCCCGTTCGCGTCCGCTTCGGTGAAACAGAGTCCTTTTTTGCTCGTGTCTTACGCGTTGAGTTCAGGCGTGGAGTTCCATTTCAGGGTGATTTTGGTTCTTCTCTCGTGTTGCTTGATGGAACGAACTGAGTCGTTGCACGAGAGGAGTCCCCCCATGAGCATTCCAACCACTTTTCGCACTGGAGGGGGCGACCTGGCTTCTTCGCGACCTCTAGAGGGAGATCGTCTCCGACGATCGTCGTTTCGCCCGCGGTTGTCATATCTGGCCCTTTCGTCCTCTCGGCCTCGGTTGTCTTGTTGGTGACGTCAATCATTATCCCGGGCTCGCGGGCGCGGTGGCTTAGGCACGAGGATCTCCCCCTTCTGGTACTGGCTCAGTAGGGCTTCTTGGAGTGCACGACAGTTCGAGGTCGGGTGCCCCTTTCTTTGATGGAAGTCGCAAAAAGCTGTCATGTCGTACCGTTCTTCTGTTCGGGGCTCTCTGTCTTTTGGATCGTCGGGGCGAGGGTCATGTTGATGCTGACCGCGTGTCCACGTGTTCCAGGGCTTTGTTTGCTCGGTCTTGGTGATCGAGGCGGGGTCGTGCATGTGCAGTATGGCGGGCTGCTCATTGACAAGGAACGCGGCGGCTCGCTTGCCCTTGCAGTTTTGATACTCGTCGTCGTAATATTGCCGGGGCTCCCGATACTCGTCTTGGGATTTATCTTTTAGGGCCGGGGCCTTACTCGCGATGCTGCTCTTCGAGTTAGCTGCCTTTTCCTCCTCGAACTCGACGTAGAGCCCGATGCGGTGTAGGGCGTCATCCAATGAGCGCGGCCTGTTTATTTTCAGGTCGTCTTTGAAAGCCGAATCGGTCCGTAAGCCGTTCCTCACGGCGGGAAGCGCTAATTCGTCTGTCACGCTGCTTTGTGATGCCGTGGTTTTAAAACGTTCGACGAAGGATCTGAGTGACTCTTTTGGTCCTTGATGCAAGGCCCAGAGATCGGCCCCAAATGTGGAATGCTTAATAAACATAGAATAGTGCTCGAGAAAGACGGCCGAGAGATCCCTGAAACTGTCGACGGAGTGTGTTTTTAACCGGAAAAACCATGTCAGCGCGGGACCGGAGAGGTTTTCTACAAAAAGTTGGCAGTGGGCGGCCTCGCGCTCGTCCGGGGAGAAGTGGGCGCATCCCATGGCAATGGTAGACGCCGTTAGATTCTGGGCCGGGTCGGTGCTTCCGGCGTATGGCGGGAGCTTGATTTTACCGAGGTGATGGAGCGGAACAGACGTTATCCGTCATGAGAATAGTGTGTTCTGCGTTTCCCTCAAGACGCGGTCTATTTCCGGGGCCGCGCTGGTGGACCTTGGAGCTCATTTGGCGGATTGTTTCTCTCATGGCCTCGAGCTCGATGCTCCTGGCGTGCTCCGGGTAGGCGTGTTGGGGGTGAGCTTCCCTGTTTGGGAAGCCATCCGCCGGGTCCTTCGGACGATGACGGCCAGTCCTCGAATAAGTTCCTCTGGAGATGCGCGACGTTTGACTGCGAGACTGGCCCTCCGATTCAAACGGCAGGCGTGATGTTGTCTGAACGGTCGCGCGAGGTTGCCAATACGGCGAACCGTTGGTTGGTGGTGCGTGCTAACTCGTCTATTTTGGCGAGCAAGATCTTCATCATGGCGAATGGAGTAGGCTGATCTCCCGTAGCATGGGGTGTGCTTTGAGTGGCGGAGCCGTCAGGCATGTTGGACGCTGATGCCGGAGGTGGCATGATTGGTTGGGCGAGAGTTTCGAGGGGCTGGATGCGAGGAGTTGATCCATCGGTTATCATCTGTGCTGACGGCGGCGCTGTTGTTTGAGACGGAGTCGTTTGTTCCGAGGATGATAGAACTCACGGTAGTGGGAACGTCATTATTGTTGCGGTTGTCTCCGTGGTTGAATTCGTCCCTTGCGTATAGAAAGATCTCTAAATCCCCCTCCCTGGAGCGCCAATTGTTGATCCGTATGACCACCGGGTATGTTTAAAGTATATTAGGGTAAATGCGGGTGTTTAGGGGGCGAAATTTTCGTTAATTAGGAAGAATTGACTTAATTCGGGGAGGTCGGGAATGCTGATGAACAGGTCGGTGACCGTGTTTTTTGTATTAATGATCAAAGAGGCGAACGTTTTTAGACTGACGAACTGATTTCAAACGGAAGTTCAGTTCGGTTTTCTAAACCGTTCTGTTTGAAGTGGAAATACAAGAGAGTTTTTTGGGTAAAAAAACTGGTCCCCTCCTTATAAGTGCGAGTGAGGTATATATAGCGGGTGTCGGACAGACAATTCTCCGCGAATCCGGGATGACGTGGCGGCTCTTGTATCGTCCGTGTTCGGCGCATGTCTTGTCACCGCGGTATCTTGTCACTGAGACGGGACAGGCTCAGCTCGGCGCACGTCTTGTCCTCTGCGATTGATGAGACAGATTGGGTGGCGCCGCGATGTCAACTTGCACGTGTCGTCCTCTGACGTGCTCTTTTCGCCGGTGCTGGGAGCATGTCAGCGCAAGTGGGCCCCTTTTCTTTGGTGTCGACCTTTACATGCGTCGCTCTCTCGGCGACCTCCTCGTGCGGTGTCATACGCGAGCTCGGGAGACTTATGGGAGCTCGGGGTGCGGTGCAATTGAAGTGGGAGCTCAGAGGCGCCGCTAGGTCAAATGTTGACCTTTGGTTGACTTAGTAAGAGGGGCCTATTGCTGAGATGGGCCTAATTAGTTGTGGGTGTTAAAACCACCTCCAACAATTGGGTTGTGACTTGTGATACCAAACAAACGTCTAAATTAGAGACGATGGTCAATATATGGATAAACATATATAAATTTGTATATATATAGCGCATATCCACGACATTCCGAGATTGCTAAAGTGGATAATTTTTAGACTTAGTATATATATATAGGCCATAATAGTTTATCACATCTCATATATATTTTTTTGTAGATTTTAATGCAACCCATTTACAAAGAGAATACATAGGCTAAAGACTAGGAGTGATCAATCTATTAAAACCGAATCGAAAAAAAAAATTATAAATAAAAATCGAACCACATAAGAAAATAACTATCAAGCTAAACTTTGAATCTCATTAAATCGTTTAAATGAGAAGAATATATCAATGGGAAACGAAGGTGAGCATCCAAGCCAATTCAAAATAGATTTGATTTCAATTTGATTTTGATACTATACAAACTAAATACAAATCTTTTCAAATGGAAAATCAAATTGAACATTGTAACCAAATTATATAACGGTAGCGTGTTTCAAAAAATTCTAGTACATTTTTTTTTTGAAGTGATATTTATCAAGGAATAGTATCCTATATGAAGTTGGATCGGGCTCTGATATCATATGAATGTACATGGATTTCCAACTCAAAACTAATTGGCAATGAATTGATTGTAGAGAATAATGATTCCTTACTATTGATAACGATATGTTTACAACTCTATTTATACAAGAGAAATGAATGGTCTAGAATATACGTCTAAGATTACAATCTTAACAGAAATGTAAACTAACATATTTACTTAATTATTATGTATATCCTCTCTACGTCTCCTCAAGATAAATGACCGGGAGAAAGGCATATCTTGACAGAGTGAGCAACGAGAAGAGAGCGTGACACCGGCTTGGTAGGTGCATCAGGGAGCTGGTCTTTCGAGGAAACATGAGCAATGCGTAAGAAACAAGATTAAAGCATTTCACGAATGAAGTGGTAATCAAGTGGCACATGCTTCACACGCGAATGAAATACCTGGTCTGCACAAAGGTATGTGGCACCAACGTTTCCATAATAGATAACGGGTTGAGTAGTGGAGGAGACACCTAACTCTTTCATAAGAAAGGTAATCCACCGCAGATTCGCAGCGGTGTCTGCCACAACACGATACTCAGCTTCAGTGAATCAGTAGCCATGGGAGTAGACCAGCGGTAGAACGAACGACTTTAATACCCAAGAAATAGCTGAGCTCTCCTTGATCTTAGAGCGAAAATCTATGGCTGAGAAGAGCAATGAATTTTTCCACGTGTTGATTGTTCCCGGTGATAACAATGTCATCAACTATCAAGCACGTAGATGATAGCAGCCTTGGTGAGAAGAACAAACAATGAAGCATCATAAAGGGCATTCACAAAACCAGAATCTTGAAAAAACGCCTTAAGCTCCATGTACCAAGCACGAAGTATTTGTTTAAAACCGTAAAGCGTCTTTCAAAGTTTGCAAATGTGATATGGTTTATCGCAATCATCAAAACCAACTGGTTGCTTCATATAGATATCCTCATTAAGAATTCTCTGCAAAAAAGCATTATTCACATCCAATTATGGAAGAACTCAATCTTGAGATACCGCCAAACCAAGGACGAGACGAATTGTCGCATGTTTAGTAGCCGGACTAAAGGTCTTAAAGTAATCAATTACAGGCTTTTGGTGTTATTTTCTAATAGTACTTTGGAAAAATGCTAAAAACTAATAAAATTTTGTAAAACATTCAATAATATATAAATGATATGGGTCAATCTATTAATTATCAATTAATTTTGAGTTGAAAATTCATGTATTTTAATAATATTATAAGAAAATTACTGCTATTAAAAAAATGGTATATTTGACAGACTCGGAGAAAAAAATGAAAATAACATGGCGGGGAGAGAAAGGTCGAGGGAAGATTAGAAATGTGAACCATTCTTGGGTCCACCTCTTTATTCACCCCCACTTTTTCTACCCAATTAAAATATGCAATCTAATTTATTAAAAAAAAAAGAATATTATCAAGATAAAAACAATTAACGTAAATTGATTTTTTATCACAGAAAATATAAAATTTGATATTATCTAAATAAAACAATTAAATATAGTAATTAAAACCCTAAACTCTTACCCTAACCTTGTTCTTATACTTTTTTCTTTTCACATATCACTATTAAATCTTAAGCCATAAACCCTAAATCTTAAGGAAAACTAATCCATAATTTATAAACACTAAATTCTATAGTTTTTCTAAACTATGTAAATAAACTGATAAAAGTAAAGTATTAAATTGAAATTTTTTTAGATTAATTCAATATAATATATCTTCTATTAAGTAAATGTCTTTTCAAATTCTAGGAAAAACTATTGTATTAATGGATGGTAATTATTATGAGAATTGAAATATATTTACATCACATGATATATATTTTGCATATACAAAGCTTTTATTTTCTTCTCCTATTGTAGTTACATTTATTTTTATTTTTTTTGTTAAAAATAATATCACAAAACACAATGATCTTGTATTCTTTAATATCAAAATGATGAATAATTTACTTTTATCAGTTTATTTACATAGTTTAGAAAAACTATAGAATTTAGTAATTACAACAAAATACAACTAAATACAAATACAAATTAAACACAAAATAAAACAAAACTTAGAATCTAATAAAATTATTAAAGAAACATAAAATAGATTCATCTTCTTCATATCTTACCAACCCATTAAAAACAGAAAAAAAATCACCAATTAAATATTTTCTATCACTTACATACTATGATATCACCTTGCTTAAGGTCAACGACAGATTCACCTTCATATCTTATCAACCCAGAAAGAAATTCAGAATCATTCGACATACATAGATTTAAAAATAAAAGAAGAAATTCATAAATGAAACCCGAATTGTAAATACTTGGTTTAAACTATGGAAATAAACTACAGTCCATCACAAAAAAAAAATATTATGAATAGATCGTGATTACCTTTCTCGATTTAAAAAAAAAAAATTATATTATACGCCTCCATTGTTAACCATAGTTTGTGTTGGTCATTTTAATTGATTATTTTTTAACATCATTTTAATTATTTTTTTTAACAATTGGTTTTAATTACATAACTAAGATCATTAATGAATAAATTTTATTTATACATATAAAACAAAAATCATAGTGATAATTAGTTTCAACAAAAAATAAAATTTATTGATATCTACCACATTTTTAATATTTAATTTAAAAAAAATATCCTCAAAATAAGGTTAAATATCAAAATATGATAATTTATTTTAACTCTCACATTTTGATAGACACAACAAAATTACAACTAAATATAAATACAAATTAAACACCACATAAAACAAAACTTAGAATCTAATAAAATTATTAAATAAACATCGAGGGAAAAAAATTCACACCAAAACAGCAATCCGAATGAAATCATAAAAATCTTCTCTATGAAGATGCAGCAAAATTACTCGGCTACTACATGACACAAGCAGGACCGGTTCACTAATAAAGTAGACCCTGTGCATATTATAAAAAATATACTTTTAGGCATATAAACAATTTTTTTATAAAGAACCCTTAAATATTTACAAATAAAACTTTTAAACATGACAAAATTTTGAAAAATCGGCCCTGGACACAAGATACAAATGAAAAATATGTGAAAAATCATAATAAATCAAATTTCTTATCATCCTGTCACCTCATCATCCACATGTCAAATTTTAATTGGTCATTTTTTAACATCATTTTAATTTTTTTTTTAACAATTGGTTTTAATTACATAACTAAGATCATTAATGAATAAATTTTATTTATAGATATAAAAGAAAAAGCATACTGATAATTAGTTTCAACAAAAATTAAAATCTATTGTTATCTACCACATTTTTAATATTTAATTTATAAAAAAATATCCTCAAATATTAAAATCTATTAATATTGGTCAAATTAATTTCAACTCTCACATTTTGATAGACACAACAAAATTACAATTACAAATTAAACACCACATAAAACAAAACTTAGAATCTAATAAAATTATTAAATAAACATCGAGGAAAAAAAATCCACACCAAAACAGCAATCCGAATGAAATCATAGAAATCTTCTCTATGAAGATGCATCAAAATTACTCGGCTACTACATGACACAAGCAGAACCGGCTCATTAATAAAGTGGACCATGTGCATATTATAAAAAAAAATCTAATTTTAGGCATATAAACAATTGTTTTTATAAAGAACCCTTAAATATTTACAAATAAAACCTTCAAACATGACAAAATTTTGCAAAAATCAGGTGGTCACTGTGCATTTGCACCTTCAGCACTTGCCTAGAGTCGGGCCTGGACACAAGATACAAATGAAAAATATGTGAAAAATCATAATAAATCAAGACTTGGATATGTATGTTATATTATCATATTTATCTACACTTGAAGACTTATTACTTAAAAATTGGAAACAAAAAGACTTAAGAATTAGAAACATATTTTACACAATAATGAGGATTAGAATCGTACATCAACAATATTGGAAATAATACTAAAAATAAAACAGAAAATATAAAACGAAAACACAATATTACTCGAGGAAGACAAGAGCCACAAATCAAAAATTCGGTGCAACTAGCTCCATCCCATAGCACAATATCTAATTCTAAGTAAGGATAAACCCAACATCCGCCACATATGCTTCAGAACCGAACTCTCAACCTCCTTCCGCAATAACTCTAAAACAAAACAACTCCTTTAATGTATTTTTATCTCTTTGGTGTCTTCATTACGCTTTAATGTAACTACTTCAAAGATGAATTTTGCGACATCAATTAACATATAATTAATACACTCTAATTGATATAAATTAAAATAAAAAATGCATTATTAGAGATTCCTAATGTTTTCTACTATAAAAACGCAAAATAACAAACTTAAAAAAACATTTAATTGCATAAATTGACATCTATTTTTATAAGAAAAAACAATATTGAAAATAATATATGTAAAGTATTAAACTATCAAAAACAAAATATATAAAGAAAAAAAGTTAACACGCCCGCGCGTAGCGCGGATCACATTCTAGTTCAAAATAAAAAGTAGTTTGTGTAAGTTTTGACATGGCTTGAAACTTCGTATATGAATAATCAGCAACCCAATACTTCATGGTTTTGTGGGAGAATAATGATATGAGCTATAAGTATCATGAAAAGGAAAATGTTTCTCATCAAAGAGAACATGTCTACTGATGTAGATTCTACCCGTGGGTGGATGATAGCATATGTAACCTTTGTACTTCTCGTTGTAGCCCAACGCAGAGAATCGACTTAGGATCAAACTTGTCTTTAGAATAGGGGCGTTGATACGGGAAGCATGCACACCCAAAAGTTCTAAGTGAACTGTATATAAGAGCATTACCAGTGATCATTTCATGTGGGCTTCTGTTGTTTAAGACAGAAGATGGCAAGAGGTTGATCAGATAGTTTGCAGTGAAGAAAGCCTCTACCCACAGTTGTTGTGGTACCGTTGCTTGAAACATCATAGAGAGACCAAGCTCAATTAAGTGGCGATGTTTTCTTTCCGCTAAACCATTCTGTTGCGGAGTGTATGGGCATGAGATAAGTTGTTTGATTCCACTACTGGCAAGATGAGAGGAGACAAATTTATGACTTGTGAACTCACCCCCTCCATCACAATCTTAAACCCTAAAGCTTAACCATAAACCCTAAAGCTTAAACCATAAACCCTAAATCTAAATCTAAATCCTAAACCATAAACTCTTTACCCCTAAACCCTAAAGTTTAAACCCTAAGCCCTAAATCTAACCTCTAAATTCTAAATTCTAAACCATAAATATTTACCCTAAACTATAAACTCATAAAACTTAAACCCTAAACCCTAAAATGTTAAACCTTAAACCTTAAAACTAAATCCTAAACTCTAAACCCTAAATCCTAAACTCAAATATAAATAATATACATAATTACTACCATAACTTTTATTAAAATAATATTAATTTTTATTTTATTAAAATAAATTAGATGGCATATTTTGATTAGCTAGAAAAAAATGGGGTGAATAAAGAAGTTCTTCCCTAGGGGGGAAACGACCAATTCCCCCATGAAGTATTGGGCTGCTGATTATTCATATACGAAGTTTCAAGCCATGTCAAAACTTACACAAACTACTTTTTATTTTGAACTAGAATGTCATAAATTTGTCTCTCATCTTGCCAGTAGTGGAATCAAACAACTTATCTCATGCCCATACACTCCGCAACAGAATGGTTTAGCGGAAAGAAAACATCGCCACTTAATTGAGCTTGGTCTCTCTATGATGTTTCAAGCAACGGTACCACAACAACTATGGGTAGAGGCTTTCTTCACTGCAAACTATCTGATCAACCTCTTGCCATCTTTTGTCTTAAACAACCGAAGCCCACATGAAATGATCACTGGTAATGCTCTTATATACAGTTCACTTAGAACTTTTGGGTGTGCATGCTTCCCGTATCAACGCCCCTATTCTAAAGACAAGTTTGATCCTAAGTCGATTCTCTGCGTTGGGCTACAACGAGAAGTACAAAGGTTACATATGCTATCATCCACCCACGGGTAGAATCTACATCAGTAGACATGTTCTCTTTGATGAGAAACATTTTCCTTTTCATGATACTTATAGCTCATATCATTCTTCTCCCACAAACCCATGAAGTATTGGGTTGCTGATTATTCATATACGAACTTTCAAGCCATGTCAAAACTTACACAAACTACTTTTTATTTTGAACTAGAATGTGATCCGCGCTACGCGCGGGCGTGTTAACTTTTTTTATTTATATATTTTGTTTTTGATAGTTTAATACTTTACATATATTATTTTTAATATTGTTTTTCTTATAAAAATAGATGTCAATTTATGCAATTAAATGTTTTTTTAAGTTTGTTATTTTGCGTTTTTATAGTAGAAAACATTAGGAATCTCTAATAATGCATTTTTTATTTTAATTTATATCAATTAGAGTGTATTAATTATATGTTAATTGATGTCGCAAAATTCATCTTTGAAGTAGTTACATTAAAGCGTAATGAAGACACCAAAGAGATAAAAAAATACATTAAAGGAGTTGTTTTGTTTTAGAGTTATTGCGGAAGGAGGTTGAGAGTTCGGTTCTGAAGCATATGTGGCGGATGTTGGGTTTATCCTTACTTAGAATTAGATATTGTGCTTTGGGATGGAGCTAGTTGCACCGAATTTTAGTTTTGTGGCTCTTGTCTTCCTCGAGTAATATTATGTTTTTCGTTTTATATTTTCTGTTTTATTTTTAGTATTATTTCCAATATTGTTGATGTACGATTCTAATCCTCATTATTGTGTAAAATATGTTTCCAATTCTTAAATCTTTTTGTTTCCAATTTTTAAGTAATAAGTATTCAAGTGTAGATAAATATGATAATATAACATACATATCCAAGTCTTGATTTATTATGATTTTTCACATATTTTTCATTTGTAACTTGTGTCCAGGCCCGGCTCTAGGCAAGTGCTGAAGGTGCAAATGCACAGTGACCACCTGATTTTTGCAAAATTTTGTCATGTTTGAATATTTTATTTGTAAATATTTAAGGGTTCTTCATAAAAAAAATTGTTTATATGCCTAAAATTAGATTTTTTTTATAATATGCACATGGTCCACTTTATTAATGAGCCGGTCCTGCTTGTGTCATGTAGTAGCCGAGTAATTTAGATGCATCTTCATAGAGAATATTTCTATGATTTCATTCGGATTGCTGTTTTGGTGTGGATTTTTTTTCCTCGATGTTTATTTAATAATTTTATTAGATTCTAAGTTTTATTTTATGTGGTGTTTAATTTGTAGTTGTAATTTTGTTGTGTTTATCAAAATGTGAGAGTTGAAATTAATTTGACCAATATTAATAGATTTTAATTTTTGAGAATATTTTTTATAAATTAAATATTAAAAATGTGGTAGATATCAATAGATTTTAATTTTTGTTGAAACTAATTATCAGTATGCTTTTTGTTTTATATGTATAAATAAAATTTATTCATTAATGATCTTAGTTATGTAATTAAAACCAATTGTTAAAAAAATAATAATTAAAATGATGTTAAAAATGAACAATTAAAATTTGACATGTGGATGATGAGGTGACATCATGATAAAAAATTTGATTTATTATGATTTCTCACATATTTTTCATTTGTATCTTATGTCCAGGACCGACTTTAGGCAAGTGTTGAAGGTGCAAATGCACAGTGACCACCTGATTTTTGCAAAATTTTGTCGTGTTTAAAAGTTTTATTTGTAAATATTTAAAGGTTCTTTATAAAAAAAATTGTTTATATGCCTAAAAGTAGATTTGTTTTATAATATGCACAGGGTCTACTTTATTAGTGAACCGGTCCTGCTTGTGTCATGTAGTAGCCGAGTAATTTTGTTGCATCTTCATAGAGAAGATTTCTATAATTTCATTCGGATTGCAGTTTTGGTGTGAATTTTTTTCCCTCGATGTTGTAATTTTGTTGTGTCTATCAAAATGTGAGAGTTGAAATAAATGATCATATTTTGATATTTAACCTTATTTTGAGGATGTTTTTTGTAAATTAAATATTAAAAATGTGGTAGATATCAATAAATTTTATTTTTTGTTGAAACTAATTATCACTATGATTTTTGTTTTATATGTATAAATAAAATTTATTCATTAATGATCTTAGTTATGTAATTAAAACCAATTGTTAAAAAAAAATTAAAATGATGTTAAAAAATGACCAATACAAACCATGGTTAACAATGGAGGCGTATAATATAATTTTTTTTTTTAAATCGAGAAAGGTAATCCCGATCTATTCATAATTTGTTTTTTTGTGATGGACTGTAGTTGATTTTCATAGTTTAAACCAAATATTTACAATTCGGGTTTCATTTATGAATTTCTTCTTTTATTTTTAAATCTATGTATGTCGAATGATTCTGAATTTCTTTCTGGGTTGATAAGATATGAAGGTGAATCTGTCGTTTACCTTAAGCAAGGTGATATCATAGTATGTAAGTGATAGAAAATATTTAATTGGTGATTTTTGTTCTGTTTTTTTTAATGGGTTGGTAAGATATGAAGAAGATGAATCTATTTTCCGTCTTGCCTCTCTCTGTTTGTTTTTTATGTTTTGTTATTCCATTATTTTCTTCGCCTTAATGGCTGAGCATTTGGTAATCTATCTTTGAGATAGTGAAGCCCAATTTTTTTTTTTTAAATACTGTACAGGTGGATGCTGAGGTGGCAGCATGAGAAGAGAGAAAATGTTTCTTTATATATATAGATTCCCTACATGAACTTTTGAAAATTGGCCAATTCCAACAAAACCGTAAACGGTGTTTGATTTCCGTTAACGGAATCTGGTTTGCGATTAAACCAATTTTTTATTATTATTGCTGAGACCAAAACAACGTCGTTTTGGTCTCATTGCGATAAATTAAATTATGCACCTGCCAGGATTCAAACTCGGGTCTGTAATGAGGCAGGGTAATACTCTACCACTAGACCAATGATATTTCGTTGTTCAAAAACATAAATATATACATATATACAATCCAAAATTCCTCAAATTAATTTCTTCTTCCTTGATTCAATTTCTTCTTCTTCTTCCTCAAATTAATTTCTTCTTCCTCAATTCAATTTCTTCTTCTTCTTCTTCCTCAATTCAATTTTTTTTTTTTGATTTTCTGGGTTTAATTTTTTTTTTCAACTTGTCAACACATGTTTTGTCATGGGTTTAATTCTGATTTTTTTCTTCTTCTTCCTCTATTCAAAATTGTTCGTGAAATTCAAAAAATTCAAAAAAAAGTTTGATTTTCTGGGTTTAATTTATGAAATTCAAAAAAAATTTAATCTTATACATCACAAGATATTATATATGTTCACTCAGCCTTTAAGTGTTACAAACGTTTTGATCATGCTTACCAGAGTGCTGAATTTGCTTCTGCTATGGCTGCTATGAGAATCTCGGATCACCCATCTTCTACAGGTCAAGAGTGGTATCCAGACACAGGGGCAACTGCTCATATCACCAAATGCTCTTCCCAGTTGCAATCATCGCAACCTTACACCGGTGATGATGCGGTCATGACCTGCAATGGTGAGTTTGTCCCAATAACCCACATCGGCTCTGCTGTTTTGCCAAGTCTCCAAGGTAATTTACCTTTACTTGATGTCTTGGTATGTCCTGCTATTGCAAAACCATTACTGTCTGTTTCAAAGTTGACTTCTGATTATCCGTGCTGCTTTGAATTCGACTTTGATGGTGTCATTGTGAAGGACAAACAGAGCAAACAGCTGCTAACTCGAGGAAACAGACATAAAGATCTTTATGTGTTGGAGAATCCACAGTTCATGGCTCATTATGGGAAAGAGTAGCAGACTTCCTTTCTCTCCCTCTACTTTTGTTTCTTCTAGACCTTTAGAACGAATCCATTGTGATCTTTGGGGACTCTCTCCTGTTGTTTCTACTCAAGGATTTCGGTTCTATGTTATCTTTATCGATAATTACTCAAGATATTCATGGTTTTATCCTCTCAAAGCAAAATCAGAATTTTATTCTGTCTTCCTCTCATTTCAACAACTGATTGAAAACCAACTTCAACAAAGGATTGGTATGTTTCAGTGCTATGGAGGGGGTGAGTTCACAAGTCATAAATTTGTCTCTCATCTTGCCAGTAGTGGAATCAAACAACTTATCTCATGCCCATACACTCCGCAACAGAATGGTTTAGCGGAAAGAAAACATCGCCACTTAACTGAGCTTGGTCTCTCTATGATGTTTCAAGCAACGGTACCACAACAACTGTGGGTAGAGGCTTTCTTCACTGCAAACTATCTGATCAACCTCTTGCCATCTTCTGTCTTAAACAACAGAAGCCCACATGAAATGATCACTGGTAATGCTCTTATATACAGTTCACTTAGAACTTTTGGGTGTGCATGCTTCCCGTATCAACGCCCCTATGCTAAAGACAAGTTTGATCCTAAGTCGATTCTCTGCGTTGGGCTACAACGAGAACTACAAAGGTTACATATGCTATCATCCACCCACGGGTAGAATCTACATCAGTAGACATGTTCTCTTTGATGAGAAACATTTTCCTTTTCATGATACTTATAGCTCATATCATCCTTCTCCCACAACTCCATTACTATATGCCTGGCAAAAGCTCTTACCTAAAACCTCAGCTCCTGACACCTCTTCCGTCGAAGAGGTCTTTGCTCAAAAATCTAGCTCAACTGCTCCTATCTCTCCTCAAGTCGCACCTGCTGCAATTTTTCCTTCTGATATGTCTACTGTGAATGAGAGGGTGAGTTCTGAGTGTACGGCAGGCAATGACCTTGTTCCTATAGGCAACAGCTCACCTCTCTCATCCACAAGGACAAACGCTCCATCAATTTCCTCAGCTCAACATGCATTTAGTCAATCACACGATTCAGCTGAGTCTTCTATTTTCTCAGTGTATGATTTTCCTCCTTTACCGATGAGATCTTCACTCCTTGGGTATCCCGAATCTGTTCTGTCTGCCTCACCTATCACTGAGAATGAAGAAGAACCTCCTGCTACACCTGCAAACACATCTCACCCCATGATAACAAGAGGCAAAGTTGGAATACATAAACCAAACCCAAAATATGCCTTACTCACTGTCAAAGCCAGTTATTCTGAGCCTAAAACAGTACGATCAGCACTAAAAGATCCAGGATGGAACAACGCTATGGGTGAAGAACATAGTACTCTACAAGAAGTTGATACATGGGATCTGGTCCCTCCAGCACCAGATATTCAGCCTCATGGATGCAAATGGGTATTCAAAACGAAGCTACATTCGGATGGATCCTTGGACAAACTAAAGGCACGTTTAGTAGCCAAGGGTTATGAACAACAGGAAGGCGTCGATTACATTAAAACATACAATCCAGTGGTTCGCACTGCAACCATACGACTTGTTTTAGATGTTGCCACAGTCAACAGATGGAAAATAAAACTATTAGATGTGAAGAATGCATTTTTATATGGGGATCTCAATGAGACTGTGTACATGTTACAACCACCTGGATTTGAAGATCCTGACAGACCTACCTATATCTGCAAACTAAAGAAAGTAATCTACGGTCTCAAACAGGCTCCAAGGGCCTGGTTTGATAAGTTAAGTTCTTATCTTCTTGAATTTGGCTTCATATGCACGTAAGGAGATCCTTCACTTTTTGTTTATTTGAATGGTGAAGATGCAATGTATCTTCTTCTGTACGTGGATGACATGATTTTAACTGGGAGAAACAGCTTGTTGATGGACCAACTTCTCGAAAATCGCAGCATCAGATTTCGTATGAAGGACATGGGACCTCTCCATTACTTTCTCGGGATTCAGGCTCACTTTCATGAGAATGGTCTATTTCTCTGCCAAGAAAAATATACCACTGATCTTCTAGTCACTGCAGGGATGAGTGATTGTGCTCCCATGCCAACTCCTCTTCCGCTTCAGCTTGACAAAGTTCAGGGTCAGCTTGACACCTTCTCCGATCCTTCATACTTTCGAAGTCTGGCTGGTAAGTTGCAATACCTTACACTTACCAGACCTGACATACAATATGCAGTCAATTATGTTTGTCAGAAAATGCATGCTCCCTCCGTCGCAGACTTCACAAATTTGAAGAGGATCCTACGCTATTTAAAGGGCACAGCAAGGATGGGAATTACTCTCCATACAGACACAGATTTTACTCTTCGTGCTTACAGTGATAGCGATTGGGCTGGCTGCAAGGAGACTAGACGTTCTACAGGTGGTTTCTGCACCTTCTTTGGATCAAATATCATCTCCTGGTCAGCAAAGAGACACCCTACGGTTTCAAGGTCCTCAACAGAGGCTGAATACAGATCATTATCCATCGCAGCAACTGAACTGAAGTGGATATCGTCTCTTCTCTGAGAAATGGGCATAAAACAACCTACCACCTCTGAAATTTATTGTGGCAACTTATCCGCAGTGTATCTTACTGCAAATCCAGCTATGCACAACCGAACTAAGCACTTTGACACTGATTTTCATTATGTGCGTGAGAGAGTGGCTTTGGGAACACTGGTTGTCAAACAGATACCAGCCTCTCTACAACTAGCTGATATATTCACAAAGTCTTTACCGCAAAAGCCGTTCTATGATCTCAGCTTCAAACTTGGTGTCGATCTCCCACCTGACACAAGTTTGAGGGGTGTATCAAGAGTAATACAGAGGCTCTGCTCTGCATCAATAAAACAACAGTTGGGCCAGCGACAAAGGCCCACTCAGAAACAAATAAAGAAGCAAGCCTGCAACATGACAAGCCCACACACTCTTCTGGAACATTCCTGGTTTGTAACAAAAACAGAGCACGTCAAAGTTGTGGTCTTCGTACGGTAACACCAGCTCACCAAATCCAGCTATCCAACCGTTACGACGTTTTTGGATCTTGTGCAGCCATGTGCAGCTAAGGACATGTGTCACCTTACGATTACATGTTGCTTTTCTATTTAAACCAATCTCATGTAATCGTGAATGTTAAGCTGAGAAATTAATAAATTTTTCCTTCTTCCTCAAGCTCTTTTCAAGCTTTCATGTTTGTGGTAATATTATGGACACATGCTCTTCATCAAAAGCATCCCTAAAATTTAACCAAGTAGTTAGCTTGAAAGATTTGTCTTGGCTTGGTAATATCCTTGGGAATAGGAATGAAGTGAAATACTACACTAATAATAGCTTCTCCATCATTATTACAAGTTACCAATTCACTTCCAATATCTCATACTCTCATGCTAATTTTGTTACCTCTTATGGATACTTTCATTGGCATTCTTGGAAAGATCTTTCTCGCTTGGGATCCAAACCCTAAATCTCCAATTGGTACAATGTATATTAGGAGATTGGTGGAAATGAAGGAGATTTAGTGTTTGGATCCTCTTGCTTTTTCGATAAACATCCATGGATACAACAATTACTAAGTTTAGCTCAGCCATGGCGGAATCACTATTTTTATCCAAATTGATTGGTTCTATTCTTTAACCAACAAAAAAAACACCAAAGAAAGAGAAAAATCATTGGCAAAACACGGTTTAATCTTCGTGCTTTCCACTAACCTCCCTTTGTTTTCTCCAAATGTAATTTGATTATTTTTTTCAAGATTAATCAGAGACGTAATCGGAGATACAGAGGAGACTATGCCTTCTCCTCCGGAAGAAGGAACCCAACCCAAAACCGATTCGGGTTCGGGTCAAACCTCCGAACACGATACCAATCAACCACCACCGCAACCGCAAACGCAACCGCAACCACAACCGCAATATTATCCGCCGGTTATGGGCTTTCCAGGTTACCACCAAGCCCCATACCCAAATTATCCAAACGCACCTTACAATCATCAACAATACGCCTACGCGCAAGCCCCACCCGCTTCATATTACGGGTCGTCTTACCCGGCACAGCAAAATCCGGTTTACCAGAGACCCGCTTCGTCCGGTTTCTTCAGAGGAATCCTCACCGGTTTAGTTGTTTTAGTCGTCCTCCTCTGCATCTCCACCACCATAACCTGGCTCGTCCTCCGTCCTCAGATCCCGGTTTTCTCCGTAACCAATTTCTCAGTTTCCAATTTCAACGCAACTGGACCGGTTTTCTCCGCCCAATGGACGGCTAACCTCACCGTTGAGAATCCAAACACGAAATTGAAAGGCTACCTTGACCGAATCCAAGGATTCATCTACAACCAAAACGCGATCGGAGAAGACGATTTCTTAGCGATGGCATTTTTCCAGCCGGTTTACGTGGAGACGAAGAAATCGGTTTCGATCGGAGAAACCCTAACGGCGGGAGAAAAAGAACAACCGAAAGTGCCGAGCTGGGTTGGAGAAGAGATGAAGAAAGAGAGAGATACCGGAACAGTGTCGTTTGATCTGAGGATGGCGGTTTGGGTCACTTTCAAGACGGATGGTTGGTCGGCGCGTGAGAGAGGGCTTAAGGTGTTTTGTGGGAAGATGAAAGTTGCGTTTGAAGGAGCCTCAGGGAACGGTGCCGTTTTGTTGCCTAAGCCTCTTCCTTGTTTGGTTTACGTTTGATTCTTCTTCCTTGCTTTTTTTTTTTTTACCTTAACGTCTCTTGTGATGTTTGATTGTTTATTATACAAATTCCATAGAAATCTCATAAACTAAGTTAAAAGGGCAAAAAATTAGATTCACTTCAATTGTGTGTTGGAAATAAAAAGATACCAAAGAGACTGAGTGCATCGCGAATAAAGAAAATATACTATTTTAGAAAGGTTTGATATATATATATATATTTGATGCTAATTGCTTGTTTGTCAATGTTTTCACTTTTTCTTAGTCGAATTTTTCCTTTTTTGGGTGTATAATTTGTTTAAATTCTCTGTTGCATTCTTTTAATTGTGTACAATACAAATGTGATTAAAAAAAAAACCTCTTATTCAGATGGGTTTATGACCTAGTCAATCGATACGGACTGTTTGATTGAGATTGATTGATAAACAATCAAGAACGATCAAGTGGAATATGAGGAGACGATCACGGCTGGATTGATGGAGTTAAGAGGAGGAGTTTCGACAGGTTTAAGGGTAAATGGACACTATACGCAGTTTGTGTTTTGAGCCGTGATACAATCACCGCAAACAGAACCAAAGGAACAAAATTGCACAATGGTTCAAACGCACTCTCACGAAAGCTTTCGAATAGTTTTGGAAGAAAATAAAAAAATACT
Organism: Eutrema japonicum; assembly: GCA_030161315.1. Taxonomy (NCBI): domain Eukaryota; kingdom Viridiplantae; phylum Streptophyta; class Magnoliopsida; order Brassicales; family Brassicaceae; genus Eutrema; species Eutrema japonicum. Next base: position 49,558,597 of record BSQW01000013.1, read on the forward strand.
CTTGGTCTTGGGTAAATTAAATTTTTGAATAGTGGTAACTAGAAGTGAAAGGCAAGATATACGACACTTGGTCTTGGTTCACAAGAAAATTCGAATTAAATGCTAGAACCAAATCATAAGGGAACCTAAAGTAATAAATAATATGCTTGTGGCCGTTGGAGCCTTTGAATTAATTTGAACCATTCGATCTTCATCTTTGTTTGATGGCTAAGGTTGAATAAAGAAAGAGCCGTGGGAGCTCTTAAGTAGAAAACGTTGGTTCGATGAATCTGCATATATATGACGGGTAAGAAAATGAGTGTTCATTGCCGTTGGGACGACTCCTTAATTTAGAGTGTTGGACATAAAACATATCATGTTGGAAACTTCTCCTTGATTTAGAGTGTCGGATTGCGTCAAAATGCATAGAGAACTCACAGCTTGTTTGTCTACGTTAAGGAAAAATATAATTTACTTAGTTTCACTTTTGAACCTACCTTAAGAAGGAAAAAAAGTCAAAATTTCTTTGAATCAACCACTCGACGATCGATGAAATGTGTAGTGGATTAAAAAAATATATCAAAGAGATTTGAGTATATATATCTCGAATAAAGAAACTTATTATTAGTTGTTTGACTAAAAAGAAACTTATTATTAGCTTATAAGATTTGTGATGTTAATAATTGCTTGTTTGTCATTATTATGGCACTTTTTTTTACAAGAATGCTATTAATAAATAATATGAAAAGTAGAACTCTAAAGTTTTCACTTAAGTTCATACTTGTTTTTATTCTATGGTATTTTATAGTTAATATTATCAATTAAATTTCTTTATTTTAAATATGATAAAAAGGCTATTAGGAAAACAAAAAGAGGTTTATGTTAATTATTAGACTATATATTGGTAACAAAAGAGGCCATCAATATTTTCTAAAACCAATCAATATATAGTATTTCTTATATACTTTTTAGATTGGTTTATTGAATTAGTATTATGCATATATATATATATATATATATATATATATATTGTTGGAGGTGGGCCTCGCGACCTCCCCACTTTTTTTAAAAGCCTATGATCAAATCAATGTCGTCCCATCTAAGTAATCGGCCCAATAAGCAACCGACCCACCGAACGAACGAAGCCCACCCAGGTCGGCCGTACAAGGAGGATTAGGTGGATTGCCACCGGGACCGGTCAGTGCACTCTACCCAACCAAACGATATGTCATGCCCCACCATCAATTCATCATGCCCGATCAACGAGTTGCTCTGACCGACCGTACGAATTAGGGTTGTAAAGACTTCTAAATCGCCGCTCTAAGTCTGATATAAATAGGAGAGTTCCCTCATTTGGAGGAGGGGGAGAGAAAAGGGAACCGACTTTGTAACCTTAAAAGAAAAGGAACCGATCTATCACCTATTCAAAAGAACATTCATGTACCCATCTCTATTTGACTGACCTCGCTTGATAATAATATACGCCGACCTAAGACTTTTAACTTAAACGAAATTCTCCGAGCTCCTTCTCATAAAATAGACATAAGCTAATCGGTGCCGATAACCTTATGGAGAGCCCTCCGACCTTAGAAGACGCGCTACACCGAGCAGTACTATACATCGAAGACTAAGAGGAGAAAGAAGCAATGGCCAGAAAATACAGATCTAACACGGATCAACCGACAAAGGATAAACTCAGGGAGGAATACTGCGAACCGCGGCAACAGAAGCCAGAAGAGGGAGAGACCTTGTATCTCTACATATCAATTTCCAGCTCGGTGGTAAGTGGTGTACTGGTAAAGGAAGATCGAGGAGAACAGAAGCCAATCTTCTACATCAGCAAGACACTGGATGACGCGGAAACGCGATACCCGACCTTAGAAAAACTCGCACTTGCGGTCATCATCTCGACTAGAAAGCTACGACCCTACTTTCAGTCCCATTCTATCATCGTTCCAACCGACCAACCACTGAGAAACATCTTACATAGCCCAAGCTAATCGGGACGAATGACAAAATGGGCAGTCGAGCTAAGCGAGTACGACATAGAATACCGAAACCGGACCTGCGCTAAGTCACATGTCTTGGCCGACTTCATCATCGAGCTTCCCCCCGAACTGGCTAGCGACAATCTCCTAACAGAAGATGGGAGATGGCTGCTCTACGTTGACGGTTCGTCATCACAGCGCGGATCAGGCGTGGGAATCATGCTGCAATCTCCCACGGAAGAAGTCCTAGAGCAATCTTTCCGACTGCATAAAGTTTGTAACTCGTTGCGAGCCCTGTCAGCGACACGCGCCAATGATCCATGTCCCCACCGAGCTACTAACTACCGTCACAGCCCCTTACCCCTTCATGAGATGGGTGATGGATCTAATCGGCCCACTTCCCCGATCTCGCCAAAAACGCTTCGTATTGATCATAACCGATTACTTCACCAAATGGGTGGAAGCCGAGTCTTACGCAAAAGTCCATGCCGCCGATGTGCATAAGTTCGTGTGGAAGAACATTATATGTCGGCACGGACTGCCGTACGAGATCGTGACCGATAACGGATCCCAATTCACATCCGCTATCTTCGAAGGGTTTTGCGCGAAGTGGAAAATACGACTGAGCAAATCCACACCCATATATCCGCAAGGCAACGGCCAGGCCGAGGCAACGAACAAAACCATCATCGATGGTTTAAAAAAGTGACTCGAGCAGAAGAAATGACTGTGGGCCGACGAGTTAGACGGAGTACTATGGTCACACTGAACGACCCCAAAACGATCTACCAACAAAATGCATTTCTCGCTATCACACGGAATAGAAGCACTGGCTCCAGCTGAGGTTGGTATACCTAGCCTCCGACGAACAATGCTAACACAAGAATCAAAGCTCAACGAGAGGATGATCAGAGATCGACTAGACCTGATAGAAAAAGATCGCGATCGAGCCCTGCTCCGCATACAGAACTACCAACAACAAGCAGCTCGGTATTACAACAAAAAAGTTAAAGGAAGATACTTCGAGGATGGCCTAACGCATGAAAGCTCGGAGCCAACTGGGAAAGACGATACCAAATTTCAAAAGTTGTCAGGCTAGGAGTATACGAGCTAACGACCATGGTAGGAGAACCGATCCCACGATCCTGGAATTCGATGAACCTCAAGAAATACTACTACTAGATCGGCGCCAAAAAAAAAAAAAAAAAAAAAAAAGGACGCTCACCGAGCTATGTCTATGTAATGTGAACTACGATCGGCTTGATCCTTCCTCGGAAGGTACGTAGGCAACCCATTTCGGGGTGCAGCTGTTTATATAAATAAATTTTATTTTTCCTAAATACTGTCTCACTACCACCCACCATAGCATCATCCCACATCGGCATCCTAGCTAGGTGTTCGATTTAGCAAGCGCATTCCTCATGAATGCAGTGGTGAAATAACCCACACACTAAGCCGGGCCCAGTCCTGCACATATCCTAGGTCGGCCGAATACAAACGCCGAACACATCTTCGCGTATTCATACCCGATCTAAGAAGTTAACAAGTGGACCGAGCTAAGACTCGCACTTACTAACGTAATAAGCCGAGCCCAGACTCGCACGTTACAAGATAAGCCAAATTTTACGTCTCGCACCTAAAAATAAAATAAGAAGAGCCCGACCTCGCATTCGTCAACAACATAAAATCAAACGAACGTCGAAAAAGGAAGCATTCATTCATATTACTATCAATAAACATGCAAATTTCGAAGAAGGCAAATTTCATTTATATAAACGACAACGTCTATTTTACAAAAATAAGGGACTACATCGGCAAAAGACGCAGCAACAAAAAAAAAGAGAACAAAAAAGACTAAGAAAAATCATCGGCCGGCCAACTCCTTTGCCCGATCAGCCACGGTGACCAGGTCGGCGGGATCCTCGTACTCATCCGACTCAGGAATCTGCGGAGTCGAGGGCAAGTGGTCTTGAGAGCACTGATCCTCTAGATCCTTGGGATCACCATCTTCGGCAATGGCATCAGCAACGGGAGTCGCCGAAGTACTCGGAGGGAGATCGGCCTGATAAAGCAGCACGTCTAAATCACCGACTAAGAGGTCGGTAATCTCTATCTTGCTGACCCGATCGCACCACGCAACCTTGTCCTCCTCCAGTTTGGCAAGATAGGAGTCAGGAATATCAACACCGTCGTCCTTCATTAACTGGAGATAATCAAGGATCTCGGTGACCTGATTAGTAATCATAACCGCATCCCGGGCCTCCTTTTGATCTTTAAGATCCATCTTGAAGCGCTTAAGCCGAGGCATGTACGCCCCGTTGACCTCCTCCCAAACCCGTTCTCTCTCTTGCCGGACTTTCTCCTTTGCCGATCTCTCCAGCCGAAATGACTCAGAGATCAGCTCCTTCTCCAACCTCACCCTCTCCCGAGAGATTTCCTCCAAATTCGTCAGAAGGTTGGAGTTCTCTTTTCCCAGATCGGAGATCGTGGATGAGAGCTCGAGGTTGCTCTTGTTAAGCATCTCCGACCTCATTTTCTCCTCCGCGTACTGCTTCTTGACCGACTCCAGCTCCCTCATCAGCCGCCGACCCGCAGCTTTGATCTTCGCCACTTCGTCCAACTTCTCGGTCCTCGTTCTTTTTAGCTTACGGTCGTATGACGCCGTGAGCCTGTTCACGCAAGCCGCCGTCTGATATCCAAAAAGACAAAATCAGTAACCTCGATCACGCAAAGAATCATAAGGAACGAAATAACCAAGCTTACCTTCATAAGCTGACGGGCCAACTCTTGGTAAGTGTCCTCCTCCTCGAGCTTACCAAAAGCCTTAAGACCGCTCGAACTGCTTCCGATCTCATGAAGCAGATCGGAGCAGGCAGCCTTGTCATTTACAAACGGCTCGTCCTTCCCGTACTTAAAGCTGAAACCCTGAAGGCCGACTTTCTGCTTCTTTGAGGGCCTCCCCTCACCGACCTGCTGCCCCACGGAAGGAACGCCTGGGTCAGCAGATTTACTCTGATCCCCCTGCGGCTCGACCGACCTCGGTAGATGCCTTGAAGATTTTTTCGAGGAATGCTTCCTTTTCTTCCTCCCCTCTTCAGTCCTCGCTGCCGGACACGCATCGTTCACCTCTTCGGTTCTCACAACCGGTTCTGCAACGTTTGCATCCTCGGCCCCCCCTCCAACGAGCTCGTCCGCCTGTTCGTCCCGAGGATCTTGCGGGTCACCCCGAATCTTGGTATTAGTAGGGGCGCCGACCTCCGCGATCTCCCTTTGAGATCGATCCTCCCCGGCGCTTTGGGGATCAGCAAGGCCCAATCGGACGACGGGATCGGTGCTCGCATCGATCGGAAGAGGGGTAGCCGACCTGACTCTAGCCCGGCTCGCGTAACTTGGAAAAGCATTGACGTCTACTCCACCCATGCTATTTTTTCTCTGAGAAGAACGAGCGACCGCACCCCAACTAGCTGCGAAACCAAAGACGATTAAGTCAGACAAAAATCACCGACCAAAAAGGGAAATAACGCAGAGATCGGCTTACCAGAATGAATACGAGCTAAACTCGACTGAATCCTTTGAAGATGAATTTCAGGCCACCGTCTCTGACCCAATTCCCAAATTCTCGCCAAATCTGCTTCGAAACCTACGGGGGGCGCCTTGGAGATTGGATGCCGAACTGAAACAACCAAGGAAATAAAATTAGGCCAAGGAAAATACAACAATGAGAGCATGACAGAAACTAATATCTACCGAAGTCCCTATTCCACCGAATCATGTATCTTCTCCCGACCTCGACGACCGATGCCGAGTTAACTTTTACATAGAAATACCGATGCTCCCAGTCGTTGAACTTGCTGACACTCTCGCCCATGATCACTTTAAGGTTGCTCTTCGCGGCTACATAAACCGTCCCGGGGGTCTTACCGTTCGCACTAATGCGAGACATCTCTTCGAAGAAACGAAGATCAACGTTGACGCCACACTCGGCCCCCAGCACCAAAGCAGCGACCATGTTGTGAATCCCAGCGGGAGTTATCTGACTAATAGCAAGCTCCCTAGCATCACAGTAATCAATCAGCAGCTTTGGTAGAGGAAACCAGAGCCGACACTGAGTAAAGTACGCCTCGTATAAGCAAATCCATCCTTTGGGAGCAGTCCATGGTCGCTCCTCGAGGGCAGGTGGCGTGATCTCCAGCCCAGAAACCAGCTGCGCCCCGTCGCATAACTTCTTCAGAGAAGCATAATCCGACCTCGAAGGAATGTCTGCCAGACGGAGCCGACCACGAGGAACTGATTGACCTCTAGATCTGGGAGCCGACCTACGAGCCACCTTAACTCCGACCCCAACAACTCTAAACCCGACCTCTCCGCCGCTGCAAGCGACTCGACCTCCAATTTGACATCGGCAATCGCTTCGTCCATCAACTGAGGAACAGCGATTTCCAAACGGGCCGAGCTAGAGCTAGCGCCATCTGGTCGCGTTCGAATGGCTAGCTCCTGGATTGGCGAGCTAACCACTCCCGCCATCTGCTTTCAAAGATCTAAAGACAAGAAGGGCGAAGAACACGAAGACCAAATCGACCGACACCACACGAACACCCACCCGACCGGAGAAGTCACGTCGCGAAATCAACGAAATCACGGCGGCGACACGGCGGAGTTACGACACGAAAGGAATAACGATAAAATAAGACCGAGAAAGAAGATGAGAGGAGGACAATACCTTTTTCTGCTGAAGAATGAAATGAAGAAGAGCGAGAGGGGGAGATTATATAGAAGAGTAGTGCGACTGCCGAGGAGACGTAATGATTACATCTACGAAACTCTTCGTTTCCCGCGCACCTAGACGACTCGTCGCTTCCCACGTGTCCATGTGACCCTTCGATTCTCGCCGTCTAAACGATATTTCGATTCCCGCGCATCAGCATCTGGACCCAAGCGTCGCCATCGAAAGCCCACTAAGAAGCCCACCAAACGTTATCATAGGAAGCACCGACCTAGATTTCGGTTTCACCGATCACACAAATTCGCCGAACTCAAGATACCCTCAATCCTTCGCCAAACTAGGGGGCAATTGTTGGAGGTGGGCCTCGCGACCCCCCCCCCCCCCCCCCCCACTTTTCTTAAAAGCCCACGATCAAATCAAGGTCGGCCCATCTAAGTAATCGGCCCAATAAGCAACCGGCCCACCGAACGAACGAAGCCCACCCAGGTCGGCCGTACAAGGAGGATTAGGTGGATTGTGACCGGGACCGGTCAGTTCACTTTACCCAACCAAGTGATCTGTCCTGCCCCACCATCAATCCATCATGCCCGACCAACGAGTTGTCCTGACCGACCGTACGAATTAGGGTTTTAAAGGCCTTTAAACCGCCGCTCTAAGTCTGATATAAATAGGAGAATTCCCTCATTTGGAGGAGGGGGGGAGAGAAAAGGGAACCGAATTTGTAACCTTAAAAGAAAAGGAACCGATCTATCACCTATTCAAAAGAACATTTCTGTACCCATCTATATTTGACCGACCTCGCTTGATAATAATATACGCCGACCTAAGATTTTTAACTTAAACGAAATTCTTCGAGCCCCTTCTCATAAAATAGACATAAACTAATCGGTGCCGATAACCGATACATCATATATGTTTTGTGAATTATGAAAAAGTTAAACTTCAACAAATTTATGAACAGTTTATTTTGTTGTTGTTGTTAAGAACTGTCTATTCGAAAACTAATAAAAGTTAAAGCATAACTAAACCGAGAATGGGACATGGAAGCTACTATCGTATATGCATATATGGTAATATATTTACTTAAGATGATTACAACCAAATGCGATGATCTGAATTGCACTCACTCGAACAAGAGGCCACTACTATATAAAGATACTTTGTATTTATCTATGGACTATATGCATAATTTATATAGATTCGTTAGTAATGCGTAATTTAAAGAGGAATAATAGGGTTGGTGCGTTGTCCTTTTGTAATAAACCTAACAAAATGGAAAATGTAACTTTAAGAAAGATTCGAAGCCTCTAGTTGAGCTGTGGGGATAGAAGTTGTAGCCTGTAACGTGGCCACGTGGGTCCCACTCTATAACGAAGACGTGTTTTGTTTTCGAGTCAACACAGTCTACAATCCGACGCCAACAAGGCATTACAATCATGCAAATTACTGTAAACACACATTACAATTGATATAGAAGATGAATAATTAGTTATGTCCAATTCTTTAAAGATTTATAAAATTGCTTGGCACAGTGTATCGAATGTTCGGATTTATATTATTCTTTAAGATATTATTTATATGGGTTTAACGTGCATTTACTCTTGTTCTATAGACGAGTTGGCCATCGATGAGCTGTTTAGGTGGCTAGGACTAGGTGGCTAGGACTAGGTAACTAATCACCAACGAAAAGACAGAAACTCAAAAACCTTTTTCTAGTTATACATAACATCTTCCGAAGAAAATATATACTCGGTTTTTGAAGTATTAACCTCCAAGGATTTAAATGATTAGTGTTTAATACAGATTTCACCTATCTTGTAGATAGTCGAAATTTGTTTGAGTTTTAAAAAATTTCTTATTAATTTTATAGTTATGCTTTGTGAAAGTTGTCTACGTACCATTTGAAGAATGATCGTAGTTCATGTTACATAGAGAATTATGTCATCGGAAAAACGAACTAACCATAAAAGAATAAGATGTGATCTAGGTTTTCTGTCAAAATAGTGGATGTTGTGAATATGGCGTTAGAAGGAAGGGAAACCCTTCTAAACTCTTCTATTTATAGATGTTTAAGTCGGTCAGATATGAATAATTTCCTGTTTTCTCGAAATTTTTCTTTATATTCAAATTTTTTTTGTTATTTCGGAAATCGATCTTGATATGGTTGGATCAGGTTTAATGGTTTGAAACTAATAACTGCCTACCTCTAACAATTAGCATTAATCTCCAAATAGTTGTTTTGCGTACATTTCATCAATTTTTGTTTTTTAAAAGATTCCAGCCGCCTTCACTTTCTGGTCTTGTAAGTTTCTTCCACTAAATCCAATGTTTGTTTATTGAGTAATTCATATCAGAATTATGGCAATTTGATATCCAATCTTGATATATCAAAAAGTTATTAAACACCGACATCAAAGCATGATATATGCATCGCTATAACCAGAAACTTTAGTAAAATTTGTTTTCCACGTTGGAACATAAACCGTAGATACCGACCTGCCAATTTTACTTCGAACACAATAAGATAGACCTTTATTTTTTTTAAACAACAGACGACACGTATCTAACTCATAATTTAAACTCTCTTTGAATTTTTTTCTTAAGACTGATTTACAAAATTGCAATTGCATAATAAAATGAAACACTAATAAGATTAAGAATATATGCACATGTGCCATGTTCTTGTTTCGAATAAAATAATATACTAATCAATAACACCAAAATAGACGCATTGCATTTTTAACCGATTCAATCATGAGGGAAACTTCCATCATCGCAACAAATAAATAAAAATGGACGCGCAAGAAAGAAGAAAGAAAAAAAGAAAAATCTCACTAGATGTCAAAAAATACCGCTTCCCAGAAATAATGCATAACATCTGCATACCACATATATTTTGTCCCACTTTTATTTATTTATTTTGGGTATACTATATATATCTTTCTTCAAACGTATAGTAATATAGTGGTAAAGCCGGTTCAGAGTCCAAAGTTAGCAAATTCATATTTGCGACTTTTGTTTTTATAAAAAAAATTAGTGTTTAAATTTTTTTTTATTTTAGTAATAAAATTATAAATTTTATTTTTAAAAATCATAAATTTGACATTTAATATGGTAAACCAACCAAATTTTTTTTTTAGTTTACGATTTTCTAAAACTTAGAATCGACTCGGAATAGTAGTATATAATATACAAAGCGAAGATACTATATATGAAGGCTATATATTCACAAAAGAATAAATAAATAGTGAAATCATTTCTTGAAAAGAGCTTAGATAAAAACTTAAAAAGTATCGATAAAGATACAGAAAGGTTAATTAGTCTCGAGTGTTTAGTCTATAGTCTATGCACAACGCGCATATACATAGGCCTTTACACACAATTACAATATAAATAAACACAACCATCTCACTCATACACATTTTTTTTTCCTCCCATCATCACTAGTCACGACCACACACACAAAAAAAAGAAGAAGAAGAAGAAGAAGAAGATAGATATCATCTATAGAGAGAGAAAGAGAAGGTACACTAGTGGCAAAACCGTAAATAAAAGATGTCGAAAGATTGCGGCAACCACGGTGGCGGCAAAGAAGCAGCCGTCCGGCGAATCTGCGGCGCCGTATTCGCCTTCATCATAATAGTCCTAATCACAATCTTCCTAGTTTGGGTCATACTCAGGCCAACTAAGCCCAGATTCGTCCTCCAAGACGCCACCGTCTTCGCCTTCAACCTCTCGCAACCAAACCTCCTCACCTCAAACTTCCAAATCACAATCGCATCTCGAAACCCGAACTCCAAGATCGGAATCTACTACGACCGTCTCCACGTCTACGCTACTTACCGGAACCAGCAGATAACTCTACGGACGGCGATTCCTCCGACGTATCAAGGCCACAAAGAAGATAACGTTTGGTCTCCGTTTGTTTACGGAACCGCCGTTCCGATCGCTCCGTACAACTCCGTCGCTTTGGGAGACGAGCAAGGCCGTGGATTCGTCGCGTTGATGATACGCGCCGATGGGCGCGTGAGGTGGAAAGTAGGGGCGTTGATCACCGGAAAATATCATATCCATGTTCGGTGTCCGGCTTACATCAATCTTGGAAACAAAGCTGCTGGTGTTCTTGTCGGTGAAAACGCCGTGAAGTATACGTTGGTTACTAAATGCAGTGTGAACGTTTAGAACTTTGACGGCGTCAAGTTGTTGGTTTTTTTTTTTTAATCTATAATCAATCATCTTCTTCTTTCCACGAGGAGGATAATATTTCTGTTTCCCTACTTTTAGTTGTGATTAAGCTTATTGTTGATTATAGAATTATTATTACAATTACTAAAGTTGAAATAAATGGAGGATTGAGTCTGGTTCTGTTGTGTTTCGTTTTTTTTTAAATTAATACTTCCTTCATAATTTTACTACTTATTCATCAATAATATTGTAACCACATAGAAGAGTAATAACTTTTGCCCAAAAGAAAAAAGAAGACAGTAAAAATACTCATAATATATTCCTTCCGTTTTATAAAAATATATATTTTAGAAAAAAAAATTGTTTCATAAAGATAGATGTTTTATATTTTCTATGCATAATTTATGTAGTATTTTTTTGTTTTACCTCTATTAATTAGAGTTAAAATAAATAAAATAATTAATATTTAATTATAGATTAAGAGTATATTAGGTTTTGTAAAAAAAATTTTAATATGTGCGTAAAACCTTAAACATGAAACGGATGCAGTACTTTTTAGATGGAAGATATTATGAGGCCTGAAATGTAAATTAATCTAAATGGGCTAATAAGGCCCAAAACCTAAAAATCGAAATGGTTTACTTAGCATTTTCCGCTATTGCTCTCTTGACAAATTATCTTGTTAACAAAAACGGTAGGCTCGTCATACCTTTTAGTGATGTCGATGGAATATCTATTAACATTTACAAAGTCAATGGCAAAAACGAGTTCCAAACAACTGAAGTAGGTGTTGTGGGGATTTATTTGCCTTTTTCATGCAACTACGTTCGAGTTTAGCTAGGCTTTCCTGGATTTGTGAAGCAAGACACAAGTCGGATTAGATGGAGAAGAAATAGATTCAACTAGTTTCTTTGGTGTGTTTTTTGTTTAATATGGTTTGTGCTTCTTGTTGCTTACATTCTCATTTGAACCATATATATATCTCTCTCTCTCTTTTCTACTTAGCATTTTCTATCATTCGTTTAATTGTTATTCGTATTAATTCAAGCAAACATAGACAAACAGCGTTTGTTGTTGGAGGTGGGCCTAGCACCCCCAATTAGTTAGGCCCATCTTAGGAAGGGACCTCTTCAGTTCGATCGCCGGCCTGAGAGCACCGACCCGCAAGGCCCCTCTCCAGCTCGGTCGCCGGTCTGAAAGCACCTCGGGCCCGGTTTGACACATCAAGGCAGGAATGTCAGAAGAGCAGAAGGCAAGTGGGAGTTGGTCGAACAGTGCATTGTCTGAGCAGGGGTATGGGCTGACCTCGACGTCTCACCAACCCTGCAGACTTGGCAAAGGAGAAGAAGACACGTGGAGGAGTTGGTCAAACAGTACGCTGCTCTGCAACACGCCACGCCGAGCTCATCATGACCTCCATCCTCGAAAGCCGGGACACGCCTCCTAGGCCACCTTACCCGCGAAAGAGGCCGAGGACGCCACGTGGCCCCGAGATCCCGGGGAGCAGGCAGCCGACCCCGACTATATATACCCCTCAATGTCATTAATGAGGAGGACTCTTGATTTGGGCCATTTTCGACCTATAACTAGCTACCCGACCTCTCTCTTTCTCTCTTTGTATCAAGGCAACATTTTAGAACGCCGAACTGGACGTCCTTCGGAACCAGTTCGTAATTCTAAAGTGTTCATTTCTCTCACCATCAATAAAAAGAAACACGGCCCCCGGCCTACTCATCTCTCTCTGCGGCCTGCTTTAATAGTGGTTAAATTGCTCTAATTAACGAAAATCTCACATCTCATCTCCTAATCACTCTTTAAACATACTTAGTGATCCCCGGGATCAACATTTGTCTTCGTTACAACTTACAAAAAAATAAAAAAAACCACAAAATCACAAAGCGGACGAAGGTCGTAGTCTTGTAGACAACCACAACTTTAATATTAGAGCATCTCCATTGGTTTAATATCAGAGCATCAACAATAAAATAATCATATTCTTTTATGGTTGAATTATAGAATTAAATTTTAATTTTAAAACAATAAATAAACCAATAAAAATGAGACAAGTGTGAAGAGAGTTTTTCATGGGTATCTCAAAAATTTTCATATGAGAATTGATCTTTATATTTCTCTTTTCTTTTTTCTTTTTTAATATTATTTTAAAGGTGAGATATCCTTTGAAAACCCGATGGAAATACTCTTATGATTGCGCGCAATGGGTTTTACGTCACAATCGATGTGTTGTAGAACTTAAAGATATGGAATGTATTATCTCCTTTTGTTATTCTTGAATTTAACGATTAGTCATCCAGTAAGCGACTCTTATTTTTCTCAAACAATTGGGTTTTGCGTAGTCCACGATCAAGAATTACATTTTGTTTCTTATTATTTGTTTCTTTATTATCTGTTAATATATACTTTATTTCTTCGTTTTCTGATTTTTGTATGTTATCTCTTATATTTGTTATGATTAATGTAACGAATCATCACGCTGTGTAAGCAATCAACTCTTATTTTCTCTAACAAGAAATTGATGCCCTTTTGTTTTCTTGGTTATCTTTCTTTATAAATTTAACGGTTTTTTTTTTCTTCTCTTCTGCAGTTCTCCCAAATACTAGATGGCCTACTGTTTATCGTCAAACGAACAATTGAGCCAACATTTCAGATAATCCTCAAGCCAGCCTGGCCAGGTTAGTATTCGAAATAACTGTTTGTTTTTTATTCGTTGAAAATATATTAAACTACGTTAATACTCCTGGTATATATAAAATGGTGTCATTTTACAAGATGTGTTATTTTTCTTTCAACAAATTATAATATATATATATATATATATATTTTTTTTTTGATGTCTTTCGGCCTCCGGGATTAATCCCAAACCCAAACGGGCCCAGACTAATCTCCCAGGTGGGAGTGACACAGCCCACTTATAATGCCCCACTTGGCCAAGTGCTTGTCCTGGTAATTTCGCTCCTGCGTGGAATCGATCCCTGACCTAAACCAGCAAAACCGACACTCACCGTAAAAAAAAAACCATCCGACCACCAACAACTTAGTTTTTACCAATATTACAATATAATATTGGTAAGCTAAATTTGGTAGTTATTCTAATTAGGGATCATGGAATAAGTCAAGTGCTATCTATCAATGGATGTTACTCTTCTCACTCTGATTCATTTATGAAACGCAAAGATCTTCTGTCTTATGGTTGCCTTAGCTTACTTTTAATTAATAACATGTGTTAAGTTTCTTGGTCTTCCAACTTAAAACCAATTGGTAATGAGTGGATTGGCCCATGTACCTTATATATTACTTAAGATCCCTTCCAACTTTCGATGTGGAATAATATTCCCTAATACGCTCCCTCGAGATGATGACTCTTTGCCAATCAATCTCGGTATGTTCGGGCATGGATCGATAAATCAACTTTGGATCGGGTCGATAATGGATCGGGTTGGAAAGTATGGATCGGGCTCTGATACCATGTTAAGTTTCCTGTTATCCCACATCAGAAGTTGGAAGGGATCCTAAGTAATATATAAGGGACATGGGCCAATCCACTAGCCAATTGGTTTTGAGTTGGAAGCCCAAGAAACTTAACATGGTATCAGAGCCTGATCCATACTTTCCAACCCGATCCATTATCGATCCGACCCAAAGTTGGACCATCGATCCATGCCCGAACATACCGAGATTGATTGGCAAAGAGCCATCATCTCGAGGGAGCGTATTAGGGAATATTATCCCACATCGGAAATTGGAAGGAATCTTAAGTAATATATAAGGGACATGGGCCAATCCACTCATTGCCAATTGGTTTTGAGTGGATTGGCCAATATCTCTTATATATTACTTAGGATCCCTTCTAACTTCCGATGTGAGATAATATTCCCTAATAACATAAACATCATCATATATCCTAAAAAATATTTAGTCAATTTCATAGTAATCATTGATCTAGCTAATTTTTTTTTTCTCTTTTTGCATACAATCTCGTATTTAGCATTAACTCACAGATTAACAACATTTTATATATATATAAAAAAGTATCGCTGCAAGTGTTTTTGGTTTACATTTTTTGATGATCCGTAGGCACGTATACGAATTAGGATGTGTTCGTGTATTATAAGTCTTTCCAGAAAAAGTTCCAAGTTATTTGAGATGTTTTTGTCAGTGTAACGAATAGATTTGTTATTTCTTAATTTACGAACACTGTCAAATAGTATATATTAATTTTTAAAGCAAATAGTATATTTATTTATAGGTTGCTTCGATCTAAGGGATATCTTTGTTTTATCTTAAGAGTATTTGTGTCGGTTAGTAATTTAGAGCATTTGCAGCGGTAGATATTTAATGGGATGTTTCAAATTTTTTTTTTTTAAATAAAATAATGAAAAGAAAAAAAATTAGATCAATACCCTCGCGCCAAGTCAGTACGAGGGTGTCTCAAGGTGTCTCTCTCCTTCTCTCTTTCTTTCTTTTTCAATTTTTTTTTTATTTTTTTAATAGAGGTGTCTCGCTAAGACATGCTTACTCTTTAAAAATGCACTAATTTTCTTTTGTTTAATCAATTGTTTTTTCAGTGAACACAGACTCTGATTTATGTCGTTTCCGTTGGATGGAGAGCTCTGATCAAATTGGTGGTTTTGAGTCAGAATGGCTTTCTATTCTTCTTCAATAATATAGAAGACTCCACACGTGCAGCATTGTATAAAATGGTAATGAAACTAATTTTAATTTGATGATATATTTTATTAGTTAGATTGTCTGATAAAGTTTATTAATTACTATATATAGGTTACTGGATACAACTTCAGAAACCAAACCAAGTTGTCTTGGCCCAGTGGTAAGGGAATGTCTATGTGGGCTTCCTCCACCTGGGTTCGAGTCACTTTGGCCACAGTGGATTTAACATGGCTTCCTCTGGCCTATGGGGATTAGTCGGGTGTGTAGCAAGCCCCGGATTACCCCATATTAATCAAAAAAAAAAAAAAAAAAAAAAAAAACTTCAGAAACCGTTCACGTTACTATTTCAACAATAATAGATGATAGTGGCACATCCGACAACAACATATGAGATCAGAAAGTGTATCTACAAAATACGCGGATGATCATGGCTATGATCGCGGTTTTTTTTGCCTCGATTGTGATGACAGTCGGACTCAACCCACCATCATTTATCAACACATTGTTGATGAAGATCATCTTTCAAGTAACCTTCTGGATTGCGGCGGTATTTTCTTTGGTAACATTGTTGCTCCTAGGTGTTGTGACATCTACCTCATTTGAGATGCAAAAAGGCATATTTCGATTGGGATTCATGGCAATCTCAACTGCCATGATATGTGTTGTGGTAGCCTTTGGTGCAACCACAATATTTGTAGCAACCAATCTAATCGTTTACATATTGGGGGCAGGGCCGTGCCTATGCAGCAAGTGAAGGTCCATTTTTTATATAAAAAAAATGAAGGGTCCAATTCTTTAGTTAAGTTCATTAGTTGTTGATAATAGGAAAACGTTTGTCTATATAAAACTAGCAACTAATTAAATTTTAATTTAACAATACAATAAAATATTAGGGCAACGCACATAGCAACAAAAATAATTAGACAAATTAAGCTTTTAATCTCCACTTCTTCGTCGAAGACTTCTGCAACTCACTTCTTTGCTTTTCACAACAACCACATAATCGATTGGTACTTGCTAATTGCTAAGTATTTTTTTCATCATAATTTTGTTTCATATAATATTATAGTTAGTTTGATTGGTGATTTAGATTAAATTACAAACGAAACTCAAATAATTTGCAAATTTATAAACTTTAAGGAAAATGAAGTATGATTTAGAATTTTAGATTGGAATATGTTTAAAATTTTAGATATGTATTGTAGTTTTGTGAATATGGAGACAATCAATTGTTGTTATGATGAAAGAACACGTATTGCTTTAGGCTCTTAGTGCACATTTAGTGCAAATGCTCTTTTTATCAAAGTCATATAAAACGTGAATTATTTTTTAATATACAATATACTTGTGTAATTAAGTATGTTTTTTAATTGAAAAATTGTTGTAACTCTTTATGAATTGGATGATTTTATATGAATTTGGGATCATGATGGTTAATTTAGATATTTTTTTAACACCGCTTATGGGCTCCGTATCTCTAGGCACAACAGGATAGTCTTTTTTCCTACTTAAATTAATATTGATCATCTATATCGGCTCACCAAATTTTAAGTTAGCCGTTTAGGTTTAGATCAATACATATAGATTTTGTGGCTTTGGTATTGGTATACGTATATACTATAATCTCTATAGTTGTATAAGTACGGTTTCTTCAACAGAATCTAAAAGTTCATACGTGTTAGAGGTGGGTTTAGCATCCCCAATTAGCTAGGCCCATCTCAGCAAATAAGGCCCGCCTGGTCGAAATCAGCCAGAAGTCGGCATTCGACCAAGGACGGCACCGAGCTTCCATCCCGAGCTCGCGCCCCGAGCTTCCATCCCGAGCTCGCACCCCGAGCTTCCATCCCGAGCTCGCACCCCGAGCTTCCATCCCGAGCTCGCACCCCGAGCTTCCATCCCAAGCTCGCACCCCGAGCTTCCATCCCGAGCTCGCACCCCGAGCTCCCATCCCGAGCCAGCAGTCAATCCTAGGATCTTGGAAACCGACCTGAGATGCGCCGAGCTAACAAAGATCAACTTCGATGCATTCGATACACCTCATGACACCGAACTGGGGGGGGGCTTATTGTTAGAGGTGGGTTTAGCACCCCCAATTAGCTAGGCCCATCTCAGCAAATAAGGCCCGCCTGGTCGAAATCAGCCAGAAGTCGGCATTCGACCAAGGACGGCACCGAGCTTCCATCCCGAGCTCGCGCCCCGAGCTTCCATCCCGAGCTCGCACCCCGAGCTTCCATCCCGAGCTCGCACCCCGAGCTTCCATCCCGAGGTCGCACCCCGAGCTTCCATCCCAAGCTCGCACCCCGAGCTTCCATCCCGAGCTCGCACCCCGAGCTCCCATCCCGGGTTCGCACCCCGAGCTGACATTGACGCCGCACGAAGATGCACTGTTCACGACATTCCTTGCACTGTTCACCGACACTGTTCACGACATACCCCGCACTGTTCACGGGCACTGTTCACGACATGCCTTGCGCTGTTCACCGGCACTGTTCACTTGCACTGTTCACGACGTGTCTTGTCAACATCACGACATCCCCGAATTGCGGAGAGCTGTCTACGCGGTTCTTGCTATATATACCCCTTCACGCATTCACTTGGATATATCTGGACCGGGACTCCCCGACCCTAAAAAAAAAAAAAAAAAAAAAAAAAATTTGGCTCGACGCCACTCCTCACCGTTCGAAATTTCCGGAGCTCCGTCACCATCGCCGCACCTGCAGCAAATCAAGCCGACGATGGTCCAGATTCAGACCCAACGCGATGCACAAATCGAAGCCCAATCTCCTCTTTCCTCACGACCATCTCTTGGCGGTGAATCCGAGCAGATCCGATCTACTCAAATCCAGCGAACCACCAGCGAAGACCTGTATCTTCCGCTGCAACACCGCATCTCCGACCAGAGTCGTCTCCACCTTCGGCGCCGAAGCCCACACCTTCTCCTCTCTATCCATTCTCCGGCTTCGCAGCCCACGTTCGCTGCTCAACTTCTCCGTCACAAGGGCCGTTCAATCGAGACTCAAATCACGAATCCGCCGACTAACCGTCACCAGCCTCGACAACCGATCAGCTCGCAGATTTAATACGAACTCGTCAAGCTCAGCCTTCGCCGCCATCAAGCCGCCTCCGTCCGCGACATCCTTCGCCGACCACCATCTCGGATCTATTCCCTTGCTCTGATCTCGACATCACTCATCATCACACGTCGGATATCCCCCGTCGCTCAAGCTTCCCGGAGATCCGCCATGGTCGCCGCCGCTTTTCTCCGCCATCACCGACCTACGCGAC
This sequence comes from Eutrema japonicum, assembly GCA_030161315.1. NCBI lineage: Eukaryota > Viridiplantae > Streptophyta > Magnoliopsida > Brassicales > Brassicaceae > Eutrema > Eutrema japonicum. Next base: position 49,577,443 of record BSQW01000013.1, read on the forward strand.
GCGAAAGAGGAAGTTAGTTTCCAGTTTCTTTTTCTAGTTAGATTTAATCACAAGATCCATTTCTCTAAGCCGAACTCCAAGAAAAGCAGTGCGTGGTCGTAGTTCGTCGATCTGACAGTGAGGCAGTTCGGGGTCGCAGCTCGTCGGTCTAACAGTTAGGTAGCTCGGTCGCAGCTCGCTCATCGCGCAGTCGCAGTTCGCCGACCTCAACAGCTCCGCCTAACTAACGACCTCAACAGCTCGCCGACCTCCTACTCGCCAAGCTCATGATCGCAGTTCTCCGACCGTGCGACTCGCTGACCTTGTGGTACGCTAAGTAACTAACCGATTTTAGAAATTAAACGACTCGGAATCATAGCTCGCCGGCCTCGCGCCTGACTAACAAACGCCGAGCTCAGCCTCAAGCGCAATCTCGTATCTTTAGCCATTTTTTTTGCAGGTCGTAGCTCGTCGATCTGACAGTGAGGCAGTTCGGAGTCGCAGCTCGTCGGTCTAACAGTTAGGTAGCTCGGTCGCAGCTCGCTCATCGCGCAGTCGCAGTTCGCCGACCTCAACAGCTCCGCCTAACTAACGACCTCAACAGCTCGCCGATCTCCTACTCGCCAAGCTCATGATCGCAGTTCTCCGACCGTGCGACTCGCTGACTTCGCGGTCTAGGAATTCACACACGTCCGTCTATTGCTCCCGCCTAACGAGACCCAGCAGTCAATCCTAAGATCTTGGAGACCGACCTGAGATGCGCCGAGCTAACAAAGATCAACTTCGATGCATTCGCTACACCTCATGACACCGAACTGGGGGGGGGGGCTTATTGTTAGAGGTGGGTTTAGCACCCCCAATTAGCTAGGCCCATCTCAGCAAATAAGGCCCGCCTGGTCGAAATCAGCCAGAAGTCGGCATTCGACCAAGGACGGCACCGAGCTTCCATCCCGAGCTCGCGCCCCGAGCTTCCATCCCGAGCTCGCACCCCGAGCTTCCATCCCGAGCTCGCACCCCGAGCTTCCATCCCGAGCTCGCACCCCGAGCTTCCATCCCAAGCTCGCTCCCCGAGCTTCCATCCCGAGCTCGCACCCCGAGCTCCCATCCCGAGCCAGCAGTCAATCCTAGGATCTTGGAAACCGACCTGAGATGCGCCGAGCTAACAAAGATCAACTTCGATGCATTCGCTACACCTCATGACACCGAACTGGGGGGGGGCTTATTGTTAGAGGTGGGTTTAGCACCCCCAATTAGCTAGGCCCATCTCAGCAAATAAGGCCCGCCTGGTCGAAATCAGCCAGAAGTCGGCATTCGACCAAGGACGGCACCGAGCTTCCATCCCGAGCTCGCGCCCCGAGCTTCCATCCCGAGCTCGCACCCCGAGCTTCCATCCCGAGCTCGCACCCCGAGCTTCCATCCCGAGCTCGCACCCCGAGCTTCCATCCCAAGCTCGCACCCCGAGCTTCCATCCCGAGCTCGCACCCCGAGCTCCCATCCCGGGTTCGCACCCCGAGCTGACATTGACGCCGCACGAAGATGCACTGTTCACGACATTCCTTGCACTGTTCACCGACACTGTTCACCGACACTGTTCACGACATACCCCGCACTGTTCACGGGCACTGTTCACGACATGCCTTGCACTGTTCACCGGCACTGTTCACTTGCACTGTTCACGACGTGTCTTGTCAACATCACGACATCCCCGAATTGCGGAGAGCTGTCTACGCGGTTCTTGCTATATATACCCCTTCACGCATTCACTTGGATATATCTGGACTGGGACCCCCGACCGCGGAAGGACTCTGATTGGGACTCGGATTTTTACTCTCACCTACCACAAGTTACCCGACCTCTCTCTCTTTGTAACAAGACAACACTTTAGAACGCCGAACTGGACGTCCTTCGGAACCAGTTCGTAATTCTAAAGCGTTTACTTCTCTCTCATCAATAAAACGAAACACGGCCCCCGGCCTACTCATATTTCTCCCGACCTGTCTTAAATGTGGTTAAATTGCTCTATTAACGAAAATCTCACCTCCCATCTCCTAATCATTCTTTAAACACACTTAGTGATCCACGGGATCAACAATACGGATCATTAAGAATAAAAGTGACAATAACTAAGTTGAAAACCATGGCACATAAATTCATGGGAAAAGTAACGCCCTCACATCTCGTGAATATTCATTTTCTTCATTAAAGAATTTACTGTGCACCTCCTGAAGTAATTCAAGAGCATTTGCCAACCCACCATCCTCGGCGACTTCATTCCTCCCGCATAAGACTTTGGGTCATTCTTGTCAATATCTATAACAAACGTTTTCTTGAACAAGTCCACAAGTTTCATGATCCAAGCATTGTTTTTGACAGGCTTGAAATAGTGATAAGGCGCGATCTCCAGCAGGTTTCTTACGTCATCGGGCCACCAATACACGTTCTTATCGTCTAGGATGACAAGCCCACGCTCATCAGCCAAGACGAGATCTATATTCTTCATCTCGCTGTCTTTGTTTGTGATGATGCGTTTCTCAAAGTAAATTCCGTTATGATCAAGCAACGATATCACTTCTTGGGCATGTTCAGGGTTGCAGAGCTCGAACACATTCATCTTGAACAGCTTGTTTGCTCCACGCAGGAATTCGTGAACGAACGGTAGTAGCTTACACAAAGCCTCGCCGTGATCTGGGAAGACTTTATTTCATCGCCACAGATCAGACCTTGAGTTGACTTCTCCGGTTAGATATTTCTCTCCGTCTGAGAGCAATGAAACTCGGCGGGAGACGTAGAGTGTGCCGTGTAGACCAAGGACTAAAGTAAGCCTCTTCTCCTTTAGAGAATTGATCCAAACACGGCGTTTCATAGTCCCCACAAATTCGGGACGCAACTCTAGACCATTGACGAGGTAATTGAAAGGTATGAGAGCATGGCGTCGAGTGTCCACTGCCGATCTGCATTGACTACAGAATCCATGTCGAACAATATCATGAACACAACCCATTGTTACACCCTAATTGACAGGAACCCTAATTTGCAGATGTCTTTTTCTTTTGTCGATGGCAGCATATATATAAAAGCCGTCACCGATTCGGATAAGTTTTACTTTATTCAAGTTAATAATAAAGTGTATGTTTTGAAAATAAAATACATGCGGAATATATTAGTAGATTTAGTAGCAATGTATGTATCTCTATAATATTATTTAAGAAGATATTTTTGAAAATGAATTTTGTTTTGTAAGTTATTATATGAAATGCCATTACAAATAACAAATAATAATTAAAATAGGAAATGGTATAATTGTCTTTTACAATTAGTGGTAAAAATATGGAAAGTATTTATTTTGCATTAAAGATGTTATCTACTATATATTTTAAAATAATAATCAATCTATATATTATATTCAAAGAAAAAAAATCTATTCAAAATCTTAATCTATTTTTACTATAGTTTATTATATTTTATTTGAATTTATATCAAAATAAAAGTTGAAAAATATTTTACTAATTTTATAAAAAGTTAGACACAAGAATTTTTTTTTTTTTTAAAGAGTTTCTGAACTAACCACAAAACTAGAGTCATTAAACGGTGCATAATAATTAATATAATTATGATTTCAAGATTATATGTTTTATATGTTAGCCCGAATAATATTTTATTGTACTACAAAACGGGTTAAATAGACAAAGTATTCCGTTTGACAATTCTATCTATAATTATGAGTTATGCATATTATAAAATTCAAATAAAAACAAATTTTCTTAAATTTTAAAACTCGCGTTAATTATAGCGCGGATTAAGTCTTAATAATATCTATAAAATAAAGATATGTATCATAACTACATTCGAGAGATTCGTTCTCTACTTTATTTTTTTTTCTCTAAAATCACGCGGAAAGAAAATATATTTTCCTTTAATAAATAAATATCTGAAGTAATCTTTTCTTCGTTTCCTTGATTGTATCTGAATTTTTTTTCCGTTGATTAACAAAAACAATGTTGACATTAAAATATTATAAAATAAAGATCTTCTAAGAAATTACCAACAATATTTCACGAAAATTATATAAAGCAATAAGAGGTAATTATGTGAATTTCTTGGCGTAGAAGACGCGGGGCAGGAGAGGACTCACGTCTTGATATCCTCCATTAAAGAATAACTCACGAAGGGCCTTAAGGGTCTCCCATTTCTTTGAGCCGGCCCTGCAATAAGGTTATGGTAGTCTCGCTTCATCCACAACCTATGTTCATTGTCCAAGATAAGCACCCCACGTGGTTCCGTCAAAACAAGTTCCAATGACTTCAAATCACCGTCGCTGTCTCTATTTGTAATGATTCGATTCCCAAAGTATATCATATGCAGATCGAGCAACTTCGCCACTTTGTTCACGTGGTCAGGGCCATAGTTTGTGAACACATGCATGGTGAAAATCTCATTTTCTTCCCGCAGGAATTCAACGGACAAAAGGCCGAAACTTCACCAATACATCTCCGGTATAGAAATTCTCCTTAGGCAGACGAAACAGATCGTCTCTTGATCCCGAATCAGCCTCTTTGATCAGATGATACTTGTCAATCTCGGAGAGTTTCGACACACTGATACGGTCGATGAGGGTGTGTTCTAAGCTAAGAACCAAGTGAAGTTTCTTTTGTCCCAACCCGATCCTCAACTTCTGTTGCTTAGTGGCTGCCTCGAACTCGTGCTCATCCGTAAAGACTTGGCGATGTAATTGAAAGCTCGAGCACAATCCCAAATATATAGGAAATATCCGCATTGGCAACATGAACGGTTTTGATACATCCGATGTGGACAAACATCGAAAAGTGAAGGCGATCTTGTGAGCCTCGTATTCGCGTCGTACATTTTCACTCGAGATCTGCATCGACAACAGATTTGACGGTGAACAATCCAGTGCTTACATGGATCCGCCATCGATATTATCAGGTTCCTCCACGAAAGGAGTTTTCTTCTTTTGACCCTACCTATCTATTAGTTCATTAAACCCTAATAGATACTTCCCATATATCCAGCCAAATCTGTTACGTAAATACTCCCGATAATAGAAAAAAAAATACTCCAAAAAATATAGAAAATTTAGTAGATTCCTGATATAACCAAGTATTAATGCTTGTCATACCTGATTTAATTTTATGGGATGCGAGTAATCTATATATACATTATGAGAGTTCTCTCTCCATCTAAGCTATCCACATCAACAAAAATTAAAAATTAAAAAATTAAAATTAAAATTAATGATTCAATTAATTCACTCACTTTATATTATTATAATTTATCAAAAGAATACAAAAATTCACCAAAAGAACCTACCAGGTAAACAAAAGAAAGTATAAAAAAATACAACACAAGCAAATATTGGAAAAAACGGTTTTGAATATAAATTGAATGGATATAAAAATTAGATAATTTCATAATTCTATCTTATTAATGGAACAACTATAATAAAAACTAAATATTTATTTTAGTTAAATTATTTTTTCTTTAAATGATGAAATCAAAATAAGTCTAAATGTCATTTTCAAAATTATTTTTCTCTTGAAAAATGAATATTTCTATTAATATTAAAGAACATACTTATTAAAAAATATATATAATGCAAATAATTAATTGAATAGTGTATCTAAATTTTTCTAATTATGAATTAAAATTAATATAGTAGTTAATATAGTAGCAAAAATATCTATTTGGTAATATGAATAAAATGAACGAGATAGTAGTTATTTTAATAGAGTAATAGGGTAAAATAAAAAAAAATTATTTAGACAAAAAAAAAGTGTAACTATTTTAATAGATTAGATAAGGAATAAAAAACCAGATACAGAACCAAAGCCTAATCTATAATCGATACGTTACAAATTTACAATAGGGTCTCGGTTTGGTTACTAATTTGGTTAAATTATGGTTTAATACCCATAAGAAATCAAACCGGATAAACCCATCCCCTGATTGACACCGTCTCTTTGACCGGGTCAATTCCCGATGAATCGGAGATTTAAATCTCTCCGTAATCTCAGCCGTACAAAATCTCCTCACCTAGCTTCTTCGGGATATCATCACGAACCGGAGAAGGCGACGGCGTGTAAAACGGCGGCGAAGCACACGGAGTTGAGAACGGCGTCGTTCCGTCGTGATTATAGTCACAATTGTCAACCTCGTCGTCGTTTATACCCCTCACGACAAAACCATCCTTCACATGATCGTCCATTGATACGCTTCCACGTGGTTCGATATCAGCCGTTCGATGATCGGTCTCGCTGGTACAGTCTTCAGCGATGGTAAACAGAGTCTCGGAAGGGCCGCAAAGTAGATTCTCTCCACTGTTTGACCACTTTGATGCCACGTCATCTATCGGCGGTACGGCTGGTGGGAGCGGCGGAGCGGTGGCGGATCCTATTCGGAACTGTTTGTTCTCGAGACAGAAGAGGTAGAAGTAAAGAAGCTCTTTCGACGGCAGTGGTGTCGCCGTCGGGTCACCTCCGCGGGAGGAGAAAGCGTCGAGTTCTGATCCGGCGATACTCCGACGACGAAACCGGCGTTTCCACCACAGAACGTAGGCGAGCTGGGCCGTGACTGCGATTAGACAAAACACGAACACCGCGACGAGTATGGTTGCGGTTTGGCTCAGACCCATTTTAAGATTGCGAGACAGAGTAAGAGAAGATGTAATCTAAAACTGCGTCGTTTCGCGGTCGTAATTATGGATTTGTGTTTATTAGAGAGATAAGAACAGAAACTCGAGAGGGTAATTTTGTACATTACAAATAATTGGGCAGTTGAAGTGTCACTGTCGGAAAAGAGTTGCCGAGTAGGTTCCGGTTAGAAAATTAATAGTCAAATCATTTGGATTTCTATAATTTTTCTGCTTCTTTAAATACACAAATAGCGACCTTTAAAAATGATGCTTCACTCGTGAATTAGAAGAAGAGAGAGCACCAAATAGAGTTTTTGGGCCATTTGATTATTAAAAAAGCCCAAATGATTATTAACTAACATCATAGTATGCGGCCCATTTTAGTCTACTGTTCTGTGTTTATGATTACACATCATTTAGTTATTTTAAAAATAACGATTACATGTATATCAATTTTTGTATCATATACATATAGCCAGATGACATTTTTTTTTTTTTTTTTGGCTCAAGGATGCACCACACAATTATCTAGATCTCAATTATTTATGTGGTACTAATTAGAAACTGTATTTGAAATAATTTTCTTAAGAATTGTACTCATAACATGCCTTTGAATTATTCAAATCAATACTATTAAAACAAAGACATTTTTTTGTGTACAAACAAGAATACCTTCATATTAGATTATTATTTTTATGGATAACTACTATTGCAGTTGCCAAACAAGTCAATTTAGTACAATATTAATAAAAATTATGTTTTAATTTATATTTAAAAATAATTCTAAAATTCAAATTTTAATTTTGATTAGTTTAGATTTCCTTCAATATATATTAGATTAATTATCAAAAATCACAAAACTAGTTGTTATTATATCTTTACCAAAATAATAAACCGGATATTAATTTAGATTTAATTTCAATATTCAAATTTAAATAATATTCTCATAATGACGGAGATGATAAACGATATGTTATTTTATATTTCATTTTATCATAATCAATCAGCCTAAATTTTTAAATATTTGAAACTACTAAATATTTATATTATACAGTAATATGAACATGCGAGTTAGAATTATATTTTTATAATCATGGTCATTTTCGGATTAATATGAACGGATGAGTTAGAATTATGTTTTTATAATCACAGTCATATTTAATACTAGTAAAATTTAATCTACAAAAACAAACTATATCTAAACATAAAAATAAATCTTTGTCATTTATTAGAAAATTAGATCTATAAAAACAAATTATATCTAAATATAAAAAAACAAATTATATTACAAAATTTAATATAAAAAAAAATTATAGTACGAACGCACGGATTAGAATCTAGTTCTTCTTTAAGATTCAAACAAATGAGCTCTAGAAAATGTTGTGTATGATAGATATTATTAGGCCCTTGACTCCATAAAAAAAATATGGATTTGGGCCATGATGTGTTGCTTACATTCTAGTAAATGACTTGTACTTTCTTATTTTTCTTATTTAATTAATAAATAAAAAAGTTACCAAGAGGAGAAAAAGTTAGTGTGTTTTTATTGCTTTTTTAAAGATAAAAAGCGAATTATGTTGAGATCAAAGTTTAGGCCTCTAATGACTAAATGCCCATCACAAGGCTCTTAAAAGCTTATAAACCCCCAAAAGCAGAGAGATAGAATTTAGCTTTTTACTCTCTCTTTGTTCTCTTCTGCTTTAAAAGGATCACCCACTTTCTGCAATTCTTGTTAATAAAATTAATTATTTACTTTTCCAAAATCATGCTTAACTTTATCTTCCTTCCTGCTTTTGAGGATAAACTTTAGATTCCATGCATGAATTGGTGGACATATTTACACACATACGCATACATATAATATGCATTTTTTTCTTTCTAATTTGCAGATATACTAATGTGGATATCTTTGTGTGTACACATGGGCTGAAGGGTGTGATTCCCATAATCATAAAATGTTATCATTTAGAGTTTAGACATTCACCGACAAATCTGTGTATATCAATTTTTCTTATTAAGAATGGAGTATAGATGAAGTGGGTTTTGCACCCAAAAATGATAAAGTGGGTTAAGTAAATGAAAAAGCTTTGTCTGGATAATATTTGGTATTATTATTTTTAACTTACTAGTCATGTTTTGTTCAAAAAAAAAAATATCTTACGAGTCATGTATGTATATTGGAAGGTTGAATTTAAGAGAAAAAATAAAAATCGGATTCATGTGTTTAGTAGAACCCATTATTTAAATTAGAACTAGGATTTAACCCGCGATAATTATAGTGCGGAGTAATTTTATAAAGAGATTGTTTTGAAATTTAAGAAAATTGATTTTATTTGAATTTTACAATATAGCTAACTAATGATTATAGATAAATCTGTCAATTTATAATGATTTGTCTATTTAAAAAAAAACCGTTTTGCAGCAAACTAAAATATTATTCGGGATAACTCGCAAAAATTTATAATCCTGAAAACATAACTTTAATATGCACCGTTAAATGACTAAATTTTTTGTGGTTAGTCTACGAAATATTTTTTTGTTAAATAGTTTTCTTGTGTCTAATTTTTTATAAAATTAGTAAAATATTTTTCAACTTTTGTTTTGATATATATTCAAATAAAATATAATAAATCATAGTGAAACATATAGCAATATTTTGAATATATTTTTTTTCTTTGAATATATATAAATTGATTATTATTTTAAACTATATAGTATTAAATATAATTGAGAATTTAAATAATAAATAATTTATTTAATGCAAAATATATATTTTCCATATTCTAATCAATAATTTTAAAAGACTATTATATCCTTTCATATTTTAATTATTTTTTGCTATTTATAATGACATTTCATGTAATAACTTACAAAACAAAGTTCATTCTTAAAAATATCTTCTTAAATAATATTATAGAGATCATATTATATATATGATTCATTTTCTAGTTTGATCAATAACATATATCCAGGACTGCATATATCTAATACATTTATCAAAAACGACTATCAAATTTAATTCTCATAATGATATGTGGTTGAAATTCTCATAGATAGATATATTTGTTTTTGTAAATGCAATATTCCATTTTAATATTTTATTAAAATAAATCATTAAAACAAGTTAATACATGTTTACTAAATTTTTTTTTTTTATAAAGGATTCATGTTTACTAAATTTTTTAACGAAGTTAGATCGGATATGGATAAATATTCACGTGCACGAATTTTATGTGGATACCCAATATCATAAATATTCAGATCATATATGTATTAACATAAACAACTCGTTTGGATACAAATTAGATATAAACATTTTCAAGAGTACTATCCATTCTTTCCACTCTACACAACATATGTAAGCGAAAAAGCTTAACCTTATTTCAAGTTTGAAGGGAGATTCATTCACAAAAGTGATTTATACATATTCTAACCCCCGTTCCAAGGGATGTTAGAGAAATAATATCTAAAAACTTCTGATATTAAAAGAAAACTAAACTTGTAAAGGCAAAAGAGAAGTAGAGGAAAGCAGTTTAAGATTCTATAAGGTGGTGGCTTCTTCCTTTCTCTCGGGAAAAAATAAAGGGAGAAAATATGAAATGAACCAGAGAGGCAATAAAGTTTTGTGGAGATCTTTAATATCAATCAAGCTGTCTTGGATTCTAAAGGAAACAATGACCAATTTTGTATGCTTTGATCAAGGATTAACTATGGTTTGTCTAGTTTATATTCCATCTGTTTCATATTAGATGATTTTTTCGTTAAATGTACAATTAGTTAAAAAAAACTTGCAAAAATCACTTAAGGCTTTGAATGTTTAGTGCGTTTTTTCTAAACGCCGTGTGTTTTATAAAATATGTCACCATTCACCGTTCAAACGCAGATGTGGTTAGGTGCGGTTGCGGTTATGAAAAACAGCTGGGTGCGTTTCAGAAACAGAAAGAAAACATGAAACGCACGTGCTGTTGCAAAAGAATCAAAATAAGTGCGGTTAGGTATGTTTTTTTTTTTTTTTTCTGTCAACGATTAGGTGTGGTTTACAGTTGACTTATGTATATATGTATCATATAATATTTCATTTTATATAGTTATTTTAATTCAAAAAAAAATAAAAATATTTGGATTATAACTTTGAGAATTATTATTGTCTTTGTCTAACTGATATTATTCGCTTTAAGACACACACTAATAGTTTTTTAGTTTTATAATTTTACATATATATATATATGTTTTAAAGTTCAGAAAATTTAAAAATAAATCATATATGCTAACTTTATCAAATAACAAAATTCTATTTGAAAAAAATAAAAAAATGTCATTAACAACGTGAGGTTGGACTAGTGTTTGAACCTATATAAGTAAAAAATATAGACACCTAAAAGAACATGGGAAAATCAACGTACTCGATAATATTATATGATTTTACTTGGTTTTTGTGGATGTGTTTTTTTTTTTAGCAATAAATATATTATTGTAAAATTTCAAACAAATTTATTAAATTTTAATAATTATTTATTTATGGTTCGTAATTAATTTATGAAAAAGACTTAATCATTAACAAATTAATAATTTTAATTTATAATTATATTAATATCATTAATCTATTTTATTTATAAATTATTTTTTAAAACTATATATCTCGCACCACTTTTTACATTTTCACCATTCACACATTTGAACCGCACCGCATGTTGTTTTTTTCACCATTCATATATTGTCCTGCACCGCTTGTTCCGCAGTAACCGCACTTGTTCCGAATGATGCGTTTCTTCCAGCCGCACCGCACTAAAACCGCACCGCACCTCCTAAACTGCTTGTTCCGCACCGCTCAAACCGCTGTCACCATTCGAAGCCTAAGTATCTGTATTTTTATAGTTAACCATTAAAAAACAACAATAAAACTGTTTAACTTTGTATATTGAAAAAGATAAAATATCAAATGTTTTGAAACAAAAATAAAATGGTAAAACATCACTTATTGTGAAATGGATGAAGTTTTGATAAAGAATTTTCATAGTTAACGATAAAAATTCTTAAAAGGAGAATGAGAGTAATACGCTTTACGACGATAAATGTAATTGTAAATTAAGTAATTAGTATCGTGTCGCATTGCATGTTCTTTCTTCTAGCTTTAAGCGTTCTTAATTTCTTCTAGCTTAAGTCTTAGTTTATAGTCTATTTTTTTTTGTTAGAAATATTGTGTAGCAAACCTGATATTTTAAAGATTATCAAAGATCCAAGCTTTAGGTTATTTTAAGCATATGTTATTTTCATAATTTCAAATACAAGAACCTTAATTTGCAACTTGCATGGCAATCGATTGAACATGAAAGAGGAAAACTTGTATGCAGCCAAAGATTATGCATGCACGACACGAAGCTTCCCAATTGCATGAAACTTATATTACAAAATCCAATATATAGAGAGAAATAGAAGAACGATATAAAACTTAAGTTATGTATTAACTAACAACCATATATATATATACCATTTAACAACCATAAAATTTAATTTCAATTAAAATTTATTTAAAGAGATGGATTTAATATTTATGTGATTATATTATATTAATATTGACTCCGGTAAAAACTAATTCTAGTTCCGCCAACAATTTGTTTTTTAAAAAAACTTGGTAAATTCCGTTAGTTCAAACCAAATTATATGTCAGCAGTTTTTGTCATTTTCAGCTACTTTTCAGTCATATTTCCGCGAACATAAATGATCATTTACGACCATAATATGATAATTTTACATTGAGAACAAAAAAAAAATCTCTTCTAAAACGTTCCTAAGCCAAAAAAAAAAAAAAAAAAAAAAAATCTACAACTACACGTTTAACCCAAAGTATTGTCCCAATGAAAGAGAAATTTTGTAAGGAAACAAACAACACATGATGTATTCGGAATGATCAAGTTCATGTGTATAAACTGGGCCATGTTACATGCATACATGCGAGATGTTATGTTGATGAACACTTGAAATGAAACCGTGCATCCACAGCTTCGAGCAAGCCAATCTCATCACATGATTCTTCTACACAGTTAACGTCATCATCAAGAGAGAGGTTGAGATCGAGTGCAACATAAGTAGCGACGTTCTTCTCTTCCGATTGATCTGAGCCGGCAGAGTTCACCGGAGGAGAACAAGCTCTTGATCTTGAACTGAATCTTTCACAGCTCAAGATCACAATCGCGTCTCTAAGCGAAGCTTCTTCACCGCTCGAATTACGAACTCTTCCTCTCTCAATAGCTCTCTTGAACCCCATTTGAGATAAATAATCAGCTTGCTCTATATCTTCCACTAAGAACACTCTGTTCGGATCTAACGAAACAGCTTCAGAGAATCTCTCAATGTAACTCAAGCTCTGTTCATCTCTCGACCTCTTGTTCCTCAAATCTTCTGCGGATTCCGATCTTTTCGATGAGAAACTGCTCAAACAGATGGAGACGAAGCTGTTTTGAGATCCAAAGAGAAGTTTAGCCAATTCTCTAGCGATCTTCTCTTTAGCCTCTACGTCAAGACCTTGGAAGAACATCCAAGTCTCTTCTTTCATATCATCATTTCCGTTGATCTTCCTCGTACTCAATCCTGATCTGCATTTCAAGACTGTTTTCGCAATCTCCGCGATTATATCCTTCTGCCATGGTACCTTGCTCTCCAAGGCATCACATAGTGTTGCTAGGTTTTCAGCATTCATCTCTTTAAAACTGGAGGAAGCATGTTCCACCTCCATTACATCGCTCGAAGAAGCTTCTGAGTTAATTGTCGAATTAGGATTTGAAGAGAAAAGCTCGGTTTTTTGCTCGCTGTCATGTTCTGGAATAAACAGTCTTAAGTGGGATGCATCAGGGGTCACGAAATGAGGATGACGATACTTGTTTGTCTCGATCACGGGCCAATCACCGTTGGTTTGAAGATTATGGAGAGTAGTACCTGAAGGTTGAATAGAACCAGAAAAGGAAGAAGTGGGGGAAGAGAGAGTGAGTGTTTTTAGAGATGGTCTCTTGTGGATTGAATCGCAGATTGAGTTCCATTTCATCACAAGTTCCTTGATAGAATCAGAATCCTGCCAAGTCCAAGAATCATATATATACCTTAAAAGAAGCAAACGAAAAGGAAATGAAAATGTGAAATTTTTTTATGTTTATACAACTCACGGTGTGGCTATTTTGACTCTCATTCTTGTACTGCTGAAGCCACGCAGGTAAAGCTGCAACGGTTACATTGCTATTGCTGCATTGCAAGAACCGGGCTTCTTCCTCAAACTTGACTGAACATTCCTCACAAAAACTGAGCTGCTCCTCTAATGGATGCAGCTGCAGAGGTAAGTTCTCTGCTTTCTTGACTTGAAGCTCACAGCTTTGAAACAAAATGGTGATTAATTGAGAAGCGTTAAACTTGGTTTAATCTTTAACTTAAGCTGAAATGAAGTAACTTATTATCTCCAACCTTTCTTTAGTATTTCTCACAAGAAAGCAGATAAACAAAAATATAAAAATAATAAGAGAAAAAGGTATGAAAAGGATGCACGTTGTTTCACCGTTTCTTTTAGACGATCACCAAATAAAGCAAAAACACTATAGGTGAAATTGTCCTTTTCGAAAAAGAGACAAAATAGTTAGAACATATCCAACAAATTTTTTTAAAAAATATAAACCCATCTCTAATGTCCAGATTATGTTGATTGCACATTTCAAAAAGAGAAGACTTTACCTCTCGGAGACGAGACTCAAACGAAGGCTACTAGTCGCCGGAATAGTGAGAGTAGTGAGACACCAAAGGGACTCGAGCGAAGGTTGACCAGACTTGCATCTCACGTAAGTCTGTGAAGTCGCAAGACCCATCAACCAAAACCTCCCATGATCTCCCATGACCAACCCACGAGCCAACTTCCCAATCTCCATTATCATATGCTCCACAACACAGTAGTTATTGTTATTGTTGTTATTATTGTACACTGAAGAACCTCTGGTTCTTGACTCTACAAACCAGTTTAGATCTCCCAGATTTAGAATCACTCCTTTTCCCACACAGCTCCTCACAAGTGTCTCCAACTCCTCTAGCTTATGCTCCACATCGGATCTACTCGGTTGCCCGAACGATGAGAACGATAAAGTTATAAACTTTACGTCTTTTAAAGCTTCAGGCACATCTCTTTTGTCAACTTTATCCATCACCGTTCTCACAACTTTATCAACAGTGGCCAAACACTCTCCCACGATCACGAAATTCTTCCTCTTTTTGTCGACTAGACTGTCTATAACGTTCATGACATCCTCGTTCCTGACAGGAGTTGACAACTTCCCTTCTTTGGGTTTACTCGAAAAGGTTGTTTTGGAGCAAATCTCTAAAGAAACAGCTTGCTCGACTTTGGTCTTCACTTGAGGACTCGAGAAACCAGCTTCTCTCATCACTCTACTCACGCTAGGATCATCGAGGATGGATATTATGAGCTGCTCCACTTCAATCTTGACTGCTAAGATCGGTTGCTGCTGGCTCTCGATGGATCCACGCCGCTGGTGAGCTTGCGCGCGTTTGAAAGCTGCACCGAGAGCGTTGGAGATAGAAGGAAAAGGGGAAGTTGGAACCCCTAACATAGGACTTCCCGTGGAGGTCGGGAGGCGGTTTAGAGCCACGTTGAAGCAGAGTTCGAGGGCTCTGCATTGAAGAGGGTGAGTGTGAGATTGGAGACAAGCTGTTCTAAGTAAACCCGTGGGGGCAGAGAGCATGGTGCTAGCCACATGGAGAGGTGTGACCTGGGCATGTCCTCTCCTTCTAGCCAAGCCCATGGCTTGTTTCACCACGTTTGCAGCCTCAGGCGTGAGGGCTTGCTCCACCGTGCAGCCTCCAGCTCTCATGGTGACAAAAACACCCTAAAGGAACACAAGTAGGCCGGGTACTAGTATTGAGAAGTGAGAGATCTACGGTAATGGCTTCAAGGGTCTTGGCTTCATTCCATTTATCTAAGACAACGAAAGCACCCAAAATGGAACGTGGGGCTAAGTCTTAAACCTAAGAGCAGAGTAAGGAGAGAGAGAGAGAGAAGAGGTGAAAAGAAAGAGGGAGAGAAAGAAAAGGGTTTTGGTCATCAAATATATGAGGAAGGAGAAGGAGGAAATGTGTATGCTTTTCTTGTGAGAGAGGCAAAATTTTGGGGGGTTTTTTGAGGGTCCAAAGTGGATTTTGTAGTGCAAAGTGGAATGCATGTGATGACAAAGCAGTATCAAAAGGCAAAGGTAACTCAGCTTTGCCCTTATATTCTTTTCTTTATCAAATTTCACCCCAAAAAAAAAATTTAAAATGTATGGGTACTACAGCTAAGTGGGTCTCTCTCTTTTCTGCAAAGCGTATCACTTATTAAGAAAAGAACCTAGTAAAGATGCAAATCATCATTCACTTATATAGTATATAAATAATAAATAATAGCACCAATAATACTTGTAGAAAATATTTGGGAGATAACCACTCTCTCCTTTTAGCACCTTGACTCTACTACTAGCCTAGTCCCAACACTTTTTCAGACAAGAGTCTCTTAATCTAGATCCATTCCAGTAAGCTAAACTCCGATCACATGTAAGCAACAACATAGGAGCCACAAAACACATGGTAATGAACAGATTTTTTTTATATAAAAAAAATTATATTTTTAGCCAACTATATATGTCTCAACAAACATAATTTGTTTTCTAAGAATATTTTTGGTTTTACTCGAGCAAACATAGTTTAATAAGTGGTATCATGTAATCAATTATGATTAAATATGTATGAATAGATTTTCCTACCTCATTCTCAAGTAATCGAAGTTATCAATATACTAGAAAAATGAAATGCCAAATTATGTTGCAAAATATAATTAATCACACTAATCACCCGCCTGAATGATATTGAAGAGTCGTAATCGTAAACCGATCACTATGTAGTTTTTAAGCTATCAAACTCTGTAAAAGAATAATGTTGATGACGACTATGTTTCCTTAGCCAACTAATTAAGTAACACATGGAACACATATGGAATGATACTGAAAATCAGAAATCTACATTAGTCTCCAAATGTCATCAAGCATAATAATTTTTACCAGCCCAACGCTTATGGACAGGAAACACAGAACAGAGAAGGATCACTAGCTTTGGTCATTGTAAGTTTTTAAATTTTTGCATGGAATTTAGAAACTCAATCCCCTAAAATAAACAGTAAAAGGCAAATCAAACCATCTGACCCAGACATTATATATATGCATCATTCGCTTTCGTTGCTTTCATAAAAGTGTGTAGCTTTTGGACCATTAAATTTCATTTTATTAACGAGAGAGAAGAAGAAATGAAGGTGTTTTTTTTTATATCTAAAAGAAACGAAGGTGTTTTTGAACAAGAAAAACATTAAAAGAAAGCGCACAAGGCAGCCTCTTGGTGGGGACAGTCTTTGATTGTTTCTGCTATCAACACGACCAATCATTTTCAAGTGCCTAATGAAATCGATGTTTCAGATCAGTAACAGAAACTCACAAATCAAAATAAAAGAAAATAAGGTTATTCAAGAACAAGAACACAAGATATCTTTATTCATAGAAGCAGAACTGTGCATTCATTATTTTATTATTGCAACATAAGAGATAAAAGTTTGATTCTCGTACCACTAACCAACATGTCAAACCATGCATTTATATCTTAACTTGATAACACTAAATATATACGCACACAAAGCTAAACAGATGCAGATGCCTATCAAATATTTCAAGAATCCATTGAGAAAACAAAAAAAACACAAATTCATTTACTGTTCAATGAAGGCCCCATAATCTAAATTTTAGTGATTAAGGAATGATAAATCAATGAACAAAAATGAATGATTCCGCGTATGGATTATTCAAACATGAGATCATTGCAGTAATTGGTACAAGGAGCTTTACCTATTATACTTCTACTTTGATGAAAACATCTCTCTCTCTCTCTCTCACATGAAGCATGCCACTGCATAGAAAGAAGAGAAAAAAATGCACCACCATTCAACTTGCCTAGGAATCTTCAATAAGATTTATACACTTTGGTAAGAGAATCATATAAGCTATATTCCCACTATGGATATGCATGTCCTAAAAGATTAATAAAATAGTAAATAAATTATTTTTTCTTATGATGAAAATTGAAGAAATAGAGTAAAAATTTACAATATCCTCACTAGAAACAAGAAATCTTCCTTTCATTCCCCAATCATCTTTCTTACAGCTTTTTTACTTGTTTTTATGTAAGCCTTCACCTGAAAGCCACTATTCCCTGCAACAAGTACTATTACACTCACTTCCTCTCCCAATGCTTCTACAAAAGAATCTAAAGCATCATTTACCCATGCATATATATGTATCAACTCAAAATGAGGAAAACACAAGAATGTTGTGCCACAAAACAAAGAGAGAAATTACCCTACATTCATTATTCAGGAAAAGCAAGTGAACGTTTTGAAATCAAACATGATTATATGTTTCTGGAATATGAGAGGACACAAAATCATCTTCAACTTTAGGTCACTATTCACAAGAGAGTTTGATTTCTTCTATATATCATGAACGCTAATAGGACAATATATTTTAAACTCGCTTACGTATAAGAATACACATACCAATAGCAAGGGAATAGATCACTTAGTTTTCTAAAGGCCCTTTGTTAAAAATTACGGGGTTTTCTTGAGGTTACACAGATGTGGATATAATTGCTTAATTAGTTACAGATGACTTGTGGGACCAAATAGGAAAGTTGTGAGAATAAACACAAACTCATCAACTGTACGTTTCTTCCTCGCTGTCTGCGTTTAAGACAGGAAAAAAGGAAAGGGAAGGAAAGGGGCTTTGTTTATTAGCTTAGACCCAAAAGAGATCCAAAGGAAAACCAAAATCATTTGAATGCAAAAGTGTTTTGAATGATGAGAGCAAAGGAATATAGATGGTTACTTCAGGCACACCCAATCAACCCTTTTCTCCTTTAATAAAAATTGGCAAGCTTTGTTTGCCCTAACTAAAAGATTCAAACTCTCACCACACAAAAAAAAAAAAAAAAATTCTATTTGCATAAACCAGTCCTTTCGAGAAAGTGTATGACCACAACAGTCAAAATGTGAATGCTTTAACAGGGATCAGACCCCAGATGATTCTAAAGCACTTGCGTTTACGAGAAGAACAGAATGTGAAATCAACTCGTCTCTCCAGCCCACTTGCTAAAGATTTAGCCAGTGTAGCCATCAACTTTTAAAGAATTTGGCCTTTTACAAAACAACAACACATAATATTTTGCATCAGATTTTTTAAATTACTTAGCGGATCAGTATTTGCTTTTTTCACGTTAAACTGAAACTGACTTGTAACACATGATAAATGGTCCAATTTGGGATGTCTGTTCGATTTAATAGGGGAGAGAGGAGCGATTGACATGGGAATCCCATTGAATGCAACGGTGGACTATGCATGGAGTAATCGGAGAAGACAACGACACCGCTCTGAAACTCTGAACACAATAGAAAACTCATTGGAAGAGAAAAAACGAGGCAGGAATATGATGAGAGAGGATGTTGTGCTATGGAAATTGAAACTAGATAAGTTCTCACCGAAATTCGATGCAAAGAAAACTTGGATGCTAATTCGCACGACTCACAATCTTGTGGATTGGCACAAAGAAGTCTGGTTTACCCATGCTAGCTACACGGAAATATGTCTTCTTCACATGGTTAGCGATTCATAATCGCCTCGCTACGGGAGATCATATGCTACACTGGAATGTTGGAGTTAATCCTGGTTGTGTACTATGCCAAGAGCCGATGGAAACGAAATCGCATCTTTTTTTCACCTGCGCATACGCGAAGACAGTATGGTCGAAGCTGAGTCGGGGTCTCGTTGGCACAAACTTCTCCATAGATTGGGATTCTCTTCTCAATATTATGAAGGATGCGAGTACAGGGCGAACAAAAGGGTTTGTAATACGGTATGTATTCCAGATTACCATTTATAGCATTTGGAAAGAGAGAAACAGTCGAAAGCATGGGGAAACACCATTATCAGCGCAACGTCTTATCAGGATCATTGACAAGCAGGTGAGGAACATGCTGTTATCGATTAGAGCCAATGGAGACCACCATCTAGACGATAGTTTAGAACTTTGATTCGCCACAAGAAGCTAAGCTAGCTATCTATCTAAAAATCAAAATTTCAGCTTGATGTAACATTTGTTGTACAAACGTTTTTTTGGCTGAATTTTACATTCTTTAAAAAAAAAGAAACTGACTTATAGGACCAAACAGGAAAATTAGAAAACAAATACAAATTCGCCAATTGTTTATTATGAGGTTAGAACCAAAAGACATACAAAGTTGAGACCAAAATCATTTGAATGCAAAAGTGATTTGAACGAAAGAAAGCAAAGGAATATAGATAGTTTCTTCTGGAACACCCAATCAAACTTTTTCCTCTAATCAAAATACATTAACTTTGTTTGCCCCAACAAAATATTCAACCTCAATCACACAAAAAAAAAGCCATTTGTGTAAACCAATCCTTTCAAGAAAGTGTGTGACCAGGATGGTCAAAATGTGAATGCTTTAACCAGGAACAGACCACAGATGATTCTAAAGCACTAATGTTCGAGAGAAAAAAATACATCGGAAATACGATCAGCCTCTCTCCATCCCACTTTTTTTTTTTTTGCTATGAATGTAAATATCATTTAAATGAAAGATAGGATTTACAAAAGTTAAGCCTATTGTTTTGAGACCTTGGCAAAAAAGAATAAAAACAAGGAATCAAAAGATTTGGAGAAGAGAAAAGCGCGATTAGATTACCGGATCCATAGTTGCATTAAGTTTCCAAAGCGACGCTTCCGCCTTCTTGCGGAGATGGTGTTTCGAATCTCACGGTCGATGCACTTGAAGATGATGAGAGGAGGGATTGAGATGAGGTTATGAAGAACGTTGTTTCTCTGCTTTCAAAGGTGGAACACGGTGGCTTGAACGACCAGCTTCCTAAGAGTAGAAGGAGCTGAAGGCGAGTGAAGATTAGTCCAAGATAGGAGCTTAGACCATGACCTGAACGTATGCTGAGTCTGACCAAACCTAGAAAAAACCATCCTCCAAATTTCATTGCTATAGTCACAAGTGAGCATGAGATGATCCCTTGTTTTCACTTCTCTAGCACAAAGACAACAGTCTGTTGTGATGTTGAGTCCCCATGTAGCTAGCCTTTCTCTTGTTGGTAATCGATTTATATGAGTGACCCACATGTTGAAAGCATGCTTTGGAACCGCTCCCTTAAACCACACTGATTTTATCCAAGGCAGAATATGATTTCGAGGCCTTACCACCTCCCACGTCTTAGGAGATGAAAACCCATTACAAATCACTCCATTAACATCCCAATACCGCTGGTCATCCTCAGAAGATAGGCTCGAGAGCTGGGTGTTTGTGAGGAACGTGTGAAGCACCAAAGCTACATCACATCGAGAAGCGGTAAGATGCCATCCCTCCCTTGAGCAAACATCTGCGACAATTGCATTAATACGAATCCTCACACTTCTTGGGTCTCCCTCTCCCAACATGTTTATGAGAATACCAAGAGGAGTCCACACATCAAACCAGAAGCTTGTCTTTTGACAATTTCCAACTTTAGTTTTCAAAAACATTTAGGCCAGAAGCCTTAGGTGTAGAAGATATAAAGCTTTAAGTTAGTTAACATCAGATTTTGAAGAATTCGGCCTTGCAAAAATGTTCTGCATGCATCAGAATCTAAAAAAAACTTAAGTATTGATAGTCTTGAGTTAGATTGAAACTGAATTTGAATCTTGCATGAATTGTAAAAGCCATACGTGTTCTGCATGAATTTTCCCGGTGGTTTCTATCAAATCAAGCCCTTTTCCAAGATTTTTTCATGGGGAACACATACAATAGAAGAGCCTCTAGAAATTCTTTTTAAACAATTTCAAAATAAGGCAGTACCATAAAATCAAGTATTAAAAGCAATATTATCTTACTCAAAAGTGGCTACCAATTTGTTTTTTTATAGCTTTCTGAGCATTCAAAATAAGCATCTTTATTCTTCTGGGTGTGACCATGTGGGAAAAAAACCCAATAGAAGTAGCAAAGATAGAGAAAGATAAATAAATATGGGAATAGTTTAAGGCATAGTTCTTCTTTGGATGGCTAAACTTTAAGAAAGAAAGAGATAAACTTTAAAGATTAAAGGAGGAATGGAGAAAAGTTGTCCTAATTTTGACATGACAGCCTTCTTAATAATGTCATGAACTTTATTCACAACGTGTTTCTTTATTCACAAAATAATTTGTTTTTTGCCTCGCATAACAACAATACTCAATAATCCCGCAATCTAAAAGAAAGGTTCGATTTGTTTCAAAACTTCAAATAATATTTTGAGTCTTACTTAAGAATCTAAAACTGTTGCATATATTCCTCATTACTTGTTCCCTAGATTTTCCAAGAGTTTAAGCTAGCAGAACCGCACAAGTATCGTATCATATCATATCATATCATATCATCGGATAAATATGTGAATCCATAATGTCAACGAAATCGAGCATATGCATAATTATGCATTGAACATGTGTTGGCAAAGTCCTATCACAAGAAACACCCGAGTTGAATCAGCCTGGTAACGTGTAACAAAATAAAGTCCCTACTAGTCAACAAAATAAAGTTCCTATACTACTAGCTAATGCTTATGATGCTCATATACATAACAAACATTAAAAAAACTCCAAGATTTGCTATATTCATCATGATCACGTTAAGTTTCATCATAAATCTGAAGATTGAGGAGGCTTGTGGATAGAAATAAATGGATACAAAACCTCCACGATTTCAGTTTTTACGGAATTTCAAATAGAAAGCAACAATGTTCTAAAAAGAACGTAGGGGTTGTCATTTTGAAATTTGTTAGAAATTAAAAAAAAAAAAAAGAGGGTTAAGTTCTAAATTTGCTTCCAGCTCAAAACCAATTGGCAATGAGTGGATTGGCCCATATCTCTTATATATTATTTAGGATCCCTTCCAATTTCCGATGTGGGATAATCATTACAAGAAAACACCCATTTTGCAACGACATATATCGTCGTAAAATCGTTGCAAAACAGGTGTACCATCCAATTTGCGACGAAACGTAAATCGCCGTTAACTGATCGTCGCAAACCAAATTTCACCGTAAAATCGCCGGCAAATTACGAGGGGCAAAAAATCGTCGGTAAAAAATCGTTGTAAAATTGTCGGAAATTAACAACGATTTTACGACGAATAAAAATACGTCGTAAGAACGATGGCAATTTGAAGGCAATTCACGACAAAACAACGACGAATTGAGGAGGTAAATATTTCATCGTAAATTCGTCGGAAAACTATAATCGTTGCAAAATCGTTGTTAATGAAACGTCGTAAAATCGTCGCAAATTAACGACGATTTTACGATGATTGTTAATTGTTTTTAGGTAATTAATTAATGAATTATAAATTTTATTTTATTTTTAAAATTTAATTAATTTCGAAATTATAATTTGAAATTTTATAAAATTATAATATTATTTAATAAAATTTTCTTACAAATATTCTAACTAAAAAGATAATTATAGAATAAAATTTATAAAGTTATTACAAAATCATCGATATACATCACTCAAAATCTTCTATTTTCTATTCTAATTTATGTTCTATCCATTACTCAAAATCTTCTAATTTATTTTCATATCTATCAATTTGATTTTGTTTCTATCAACCTATTTTCTTTCATTCCTATATATCTATACTAACCTAAATTAAATACAAATGAAAAAAAAAAATTTAAAATTTGACCTTTTTGCAAGGTTTTGTGAGAGAGGAGAGATTGAGATTTGAAGAATGAAGAAGTAAAATCTGAGCGTGTGTTTATATAGAATTTGTGGTCGTCGCTAAATCGTTACAAATTGCGATGATTTTACGAGGAATCGTCGCAAAATGATTTTTTTTTTTTTGGTTTTTCCACACGCAGGAACAGTCAAACTTTTTCATTTTCCGAGACGCGGTAAATTAAATTCATAGTTTGCGACAATTTAGCAACGAAAAATTGTAAAAATATGGTTTAGGGTATAGGGCATAGGTACGACGATTGTTACATCGATTGCAACACATCTAAATCCATCTAAATGTTGATCATAAACTCTAAATCTTCAAATCATCTATATGATCATTGAGATTGAAAAAAGACTAAAACATAGAGTAAACGTATATGGTAGCTTTCCTAAGATGAAGTAAAACTATGAGTTTGCGGAGAGAACAGTGATTGATCAAGTTTCTATTTTCAATTAATTCAATAAATTCAAGATGAATTTTAATGAGAGTTGCAAAATACAATGAGATGGATTGGGTTTAGGGTTTAGGACATATGGTTTAGGATTTAGATTTTACAACGATTTTGAAAATCGTTGCTAATTTGCGACGATTTTACAACGATTTTGAAAATCGTCGCTAAATCGTTGCTAATTTGCTACGATTTAGCAACGATTTTCAACATCGTCGCTAAATCGTTGCAAAATTTTGCAACGATTTTATTACGATTTCTTTGAAATCCATCTACACCATAAACCCTATGCCCTATACCTAAACTTTAACATCTCATTGTTAAGATGTATAGGTTTGGATTTTTTAATTCCATTTTATTTCGACGATATACCCTAAACCGTATTTTTTTCAAAATCGTTGCTAATTTGCCACGATTTACAACGATTTTGAAACTTGTTGCTATATTGCAATGGTTTTACTACGATTTCTTTGAAATCCATCTATACCCTAAACCCTATGTTCTATACCCTAAAGTTTAACATCTCATTATTAAGATGTGCATATTTGGATTTCTTAATTCCATTTCAGTTCAACGATATACCCTAAACCGTATTTTTTCAAAATAGTTGCTAAATCGTTGCAAATTTTGTAACGATTTTACTACGATTTCTTTGAAATCTATCTACACCCTAAACCATATGCTCTATACCCTAAACTTTTACATCTCATTGTTAAGATGTATAGGTTTGGATTTCTTAATTACATTTCAGTTCGACGATATATCCTAAACCGTATTTTTTTCAAAATCGTTGCAAATTTGCAACGATTTTACTACGATTTCTTTTAAATCCACCTACACCCTAAACCCTATGCTATATACCCTAAAATTTAACATTTCATTGTTAAGATGTTAAAATTTGGATTTCAGACGTTAAAGTTTGGATTTCAGACGTTAAGATTTTAAGACGTTAAGGTTTGAAATCCATACCTTAACAATGAGATGTTAAAGTTTAGGTATAGAGCATAGGGTTTAGGGTATAGTTGGATTTAAACGAATATAAATCGTTGGGACATTTCAACGAATATAAATCGTTGCAAATTTGCGACGATTTTACAACGATTTTGAAAATCGTTGTAAAATTGTCGCAAATTGGCAACGATTTTCAAAATCGTTGTAAAATCGTCGCAAATTTGCAACGATTTATATTCGTTGAAATGTCCCAAAAAATTTCCTATGGTTTTCGAAATCATTGTAAAATCGTTGTTAAAGTGATGATGATTTGCAACGAAAATAAGTTGTTGCTAAACCTGTGTTTTCTTGTAGTGAATATTCCCTAATAATGAGAATAATTACTTGAGTAGAAAGTTAAGACCGCTGATTCCTATAAATGTCTGAGAGATTGCCGGAGAAATACGCCGGCGACGACTCGATCTGAACAGATAGAGGAACCCCTGCTTGTTTGGGCTTGTTTGGTGATGGGTCCAAGAATATTCCGATCCTAGACGAGACGAGCAAAATAAATTTAAGCCCAACAATATATATATATATATATATGTGTTTTCATAGAGGCTACAAGTTAAGGTAAGATCCTATAACATGATTCCATTAACTGGTCTTTTATTGAGCCACTAACTAACTGTTTTTAAGCCGTTGAGTACAAAGCTTTCTAAATTTCTGGCGATAATATTCATTTTTGGTAAGCAAAAGTTTCTTAATTATTTTCTGATTTTTTTTTCAAGACCTTTTCCGTTTGGATTTAAAATATATAAAAATTAATATATTGTATCTAGCAATTTGGCGCCAACATGACAAATGTTTTGAGTTATTTTTAGGATTTGGGTTTTGTGTTTTAATTATTTTTCTTTATTTTAAAATTAGATAAATTAGACGTTTTTTCATTTTTTTTTTATTACCAGGAAGTTCTGGACCTAAACATGTAATCTCTGATGCTCAAAACCACAACATATAATATTAGTTATATCACAAACATCACTTGATCATGTGACTTAAAATATTTTTCCAGTTTGCGACGTTTCTCTCTTATTCCTAATAACTATAGGATTTGTTAGAACTTGCCTCTTTTTAGTAGGATTTGATTTGTCCTAGAGTCGAGTCCATATAAAGCCGTGTCTTAGGCGTTTTTGTGATTCAGTTTTTGTGATTCAGTTTTTGAAGATTAATAAACAAGAGTTTTTTTTTTCCTTTGTCTTGATTCGATTAAATTCATCAAACTAGAAAATCAATTTCAAAAGATTTACTTGAATCCTTTGATTTGAGCGAAACAAGTTTTGGGAGAGACTACATAACTTCTCGATTAACCAAGTGTTTTTGACCTAGTAGTAGGAGCCAAATTGACTGAGATAGGTATGTGTCCTTTCCCGTGGGTTCCGAGTGCGTTTGGCCTAAAAAACTTGGGATCACTGCTTTATAAATTGTGGGCGTGCACCGGTTCGTTAGACCTCTGAAAAATTAATCTAAACCTAGAAAACTTGTGATCACTTCTAGATTAAAAAAATATATATATACATAACATCTCGATTGAGCTGTATTTCAAGTTCGTACGCTCATGGTAATGTTTTATTGAACTATTGTATAAGAACTGAATTTTAATCATTTTGTAATAGTATCTAATAAATAACGTATGGGAGTTGTTGACAATAAAATATTTGTTTTTCCAAACTTCTTGTTAGAATTTTTTTTTTACTGTTTATGACAGATTTTATTAAAATGGTCATGGTCTGTAAGCTTGGACACTTATCGTCTATTCCTCTGGACCAGTTTCGGATGAACGAGATCCATCCAGCTGCATCTTGGCTATATACATTGCCCCATTTTTCGGTCAGCCGCATCTAAGTGCAGCCGTAACAATTATGATTAGTTTTGTAATGATATGACATTCAGAAAGGTTTATCTGAAAAAAGCTTATCTTAAAAAGGCTGTTCAGCATTTCTAAGACTATCTCTAATGTATATCTCTATTTTTTACTCCAAAAAAAGTATATTCTAAATAGATTATTTTTGTATTTTATTAATAATGCATTTTATTTTTATAAGTTACAAATTAACCTATTTTTTGCAAAACTTTTATAAATTATGAATTTAATACTTATTAAATAAAAAAATGACATGATATTATTAAACATTACCAACACTAAATTTTTCACACAAATGATCAAGTAGTGTATTTCAGCATTTTTTATGGATTTTTAAGTTTATTTTAATCTTTTTAAATAAAATTTTTAGTGTTTAAATAATTATGATAGTCAAATATATTTTATGCATTTAAACATTAGTATAGTGTCACATGCATATATGTTGATAGTTTATAATATGTACGACAAATACATTGCTAAATTAATAAAAAATAAAAAATAAAAAATTTAATATTTAAAAGATCAATTTACAATTAAAAAAGTCTAACTCCATTAAGTTACTCTAAATATGGGGTAGAATATGAAGAAACTCCATTTTAAAATGGAAAATATAGTGAGATTGGAGAGAAATTTACTCCAAAATAGAGTTTAGAGTAGAAAATGAAGTGAGGCTGGAGATGCTCTAAACTGATATAGAATATTGTAAAAAAAATGTGATATATAAAAATATTAATTTAATATTCCTCTGTATACTATTCTAATACTGTACATTGTTTAGTACTTTATGAAATATTTTATAATCACATTGATTACTCTAGTTGACAAACAAACAAAAACTCACATTGATTACACTGACCAAACAAATTACACTGATCGGAACCTCATTATTGAAAAAATATCTTAATCTTGGAACTTTTTGTGAGCTGGCGTGATTAGCAGGTGCAACTCATTGCTTTATCGCTTTCATTGCTTTATCGCTTTTTACAATTCTCCAATTTCATTAAACCGGATCGAATTTTCTCTAATTTCATTAAACCGGATCGAATTTATTCTGTGACCTGAGAGTTTTTTTGTCTTTCTTTTTTTGAACAACACATCTGAGAGACTGAGAGCTAACTACAGGCTGGTTATAAGTATTAAGTAGTATCAATTTTACTTGCCTGGAACTTCATACAAATATATATAAATGTGTATCATGTATACTTTTTTATCCCTAATATTTTATGAATATATCCCTAGCTACACTATCATATTATTCGAACTCTGGAAACTGAAAAAGAAAGTTAAACTTTTCCTTACTTTTGGTACACATGGATATGTACTTAAATGTTTGCTTTACATCAATAACCAAAACTTTTTTAAAATAGTATTATAATTAGTGAAAATATATAGTGTTGATTTGGTTATTGTTGTAGCTGAAAATACAACGGTTAAAATTTATAAATAGTAATAATAAACGGAGAATTTTGATTTATTTTTAAGAAAAGAAGATTTGAAGGACAATCGACAAAAAAATATTTTTATTGATCGACAAAATCAAACATGATTCATAAATGATTTGGACAAGGCTTTTGCGTAGTAAACTGGGTTTAGTATTACGATTGTTAAGAGGGATTTTATAAGAATAAAAACAAAAAAATAGATAAAAAACTAAGTGATTGAATGTAGAGTTAATAGTGTGTGTAGAGAGAGAGAGTTGTGTCTTGTTCTTTGCATTCGTCCTTGCTTTATACTATGAGTTGGGTTTAACATTACCGTTTACTCTGGTAGATTCGTCATGAATAGACTTTAATTCCGAAACTCCGATCATTATATCCATCTATCTTATTTCACCTGTTTGAATAAATTTTTAGTTTCTTCATAATTAACTAACAATTTTGCATTTAATCTTTTTTTACCATAAACATTATTCTGGTGGATCTTTCAACTCACCTTGTCACCTCTAAATCCTTTCGATCTCGCCTAATCTTTCTGACTCTATCTGATCTTTTTATCATTCAGTTTATTGGACTCAATTTTACTGGACCGAGATTTGTAGTCCACAATTATATTTGTCAATGGACATCGACGTGGTATCACTATATTAGCATCCATCCATTCTCTATTGTTTTCGATAATGCTCACCGTCTACTTCACATGATAGTGTCCACAATTTTAGCATCCATTTAATACAGATAAATTGAAAAACTGAATTTTACTACTATTATATGATTCTCATAATAATTATAAACATTTAACAACGCTTTCTTTTTATTTGGAAAAGAAATTAAATCATAAAATTGGCCTCATCGTTTTTTAAAGTCAAATATCCAATTTTGCCCCTGGAAACTCACGGGCTGCACTTCTTCTTCGCGAACCCAAACCTGTCATTCTCCAAATCGTATTCCACGTGATAGTTCTGTTGCTGGAAACTCCCCAGAATAATCGCCGGACCACTCCTTCCGGAATCGGAGGAAACCACCGTTAGACAGATGTTATCAGTGCTACCGACAAACGAGAAGTAATTAGACATCGGCAATTCCATCTTTGCTCCACCTTTGAACTCGAAGGTTAAGTCCGGCACCGTCAGCGATCCCTTGCCGGAGATATTGAAGCACGGCCCAAGTCCGGAGACCTTCTCTAAGTCTTTTTCACGGCTGTAATTCGACATCTGCGTCGCGAATTCTTCAGCAACGAGCTTGAAAACGGGTCGCTCCATGAAGGTGAATGTGGATCCGGAATCGACGATTGTTCCTCCGTTTCCTTCGGTTCCCGGCTCGAGGAACTTGTATGGAATCTTCACGTGCTTGCTTCCGACGAAGATTCGCCGGAGATTGAGGTAGTAGTACTCGAGAAAAGCGGTGTTGGAGACATTTGGGTTGTTTCGAAACGGCGTATAGCTAAGACCCGGAGTTTTCGACCCGGAGTTTTGACCCGATCCGGTATCCAGATCGAGATCCGTGCTCACGTCGGTATCGTCGAACCGACGGGAAACCAAACAATGCGAAAATCTCTTGAGGTTCATCTGAGCAGGGAGAGATTCGGGTCCTCGCCCAAACCCGGCGATACCAGCGGGTTGTCGGGTGGAGAGAATAGAGCATCCGACGAGAAAATCGGGTACGGTTAGATCCGGGAAATTAAGCTTTTCGGATATCAAAATCCCAGCCGTTGATCCTAATCCGTATTGGAGAATGTACGGCGGACAAGCGAGGGTGCAGTTTCGGGTATTCGGGTCACATCCTCGGCATTTAAGATTGGGTCCGAATACAAACTGGCATTTCGGATTCTGGCACCCGATAACCCGTGACGAAGAAGAGTTCTTTGGCACAAATCTAGGGATCCGAGTCGGATCCAAACCGGAGAAATTGCAATCGGAGCAGAGATACCTTGAGGTACAAGGGAACCAGACGAGGCTGCTTCCGGTATCGAAGACGAAAGGAATTGTCTGCGACGGCGTGCCGAAGCTGAGGGATACGGAGTATCCGCCGTAGCTACGAGGAGAAAGAGGGGATTTGACGACGGCGGCGGATGTTTTGGAGGAAGCGGAGAGAGCATCTTCGTCGGGTTTAATGGAGCTGGGTTGTTTGAGCTGTTGTGCTCTGGCGATGGAGGAATCGGCGAGACGGCGGAGAGAGAGGTAAGGGTCGTTGGTTAATTGGTCTGTATGGTGGGAGAAAGGAGAGAGAGGTAATTTGACGGCAGAGACGACAGTGAGGAAGAGAAGGAAGAAAAAGAGAGGAGCCATTGTTTTGAGTGTTTCGCTTGGTGGCTTATGGGTTAAGTAAGCAGAAGGAGAAGAAGACAAAGTAGTGAAAAGTGGAAAGAAGAGCGACGAATGGCTAAAAAGTGGAGAATCATGTTCGATCTCTGTGACTTTCTTCTTCCTTTAATAAACTATAAGAATTTTATTAATTATAAATGTGTCTGTCGTTACGAGGAAACTTACTACTATGTTATATAAACATTACGTGAAAATGTATTTTTGTATGTCGACGATGGTCGACATGATATACGTAGAGAAGATAGAGAGCCATCCAATACTTGTTTTTATTGAAACATGCCAATTTTAACCGAATTTGTGATGTATATGCTCGATATACAAATACTGAAATCCAGTATCTCAGTATCTAATATATTAAAACAAAATGCAGTAAAAAATGCATATAAGTCTATTCTTTTTATGGATAATATTTTTTTCTTTTCTAGATAACTACTATTCATTTTGTCAAACATATATTTTTTGGTTAAATTAAAAAAATTACTTATTAATTATATTTGGTTCAATTAAAGAATTGTTTAATTAATTAATCCGATTATATATATATATATATATATATATATATTAATTTTAATTCGTAATTAGAAAATTCAGCTAATGCAAAAAATTAAATCTAATCTATTAAAATATAGTGCTATTTTGTGTCCAAACAAGAAAAAATGAAAATAAATTTATTCTTATCATGGATAACTTTTAAACTTTAGATTTTTATGGATAACTATTCCGTGTTTCCAAACGATTGAATTTTGTTCAATTAAAAATTTATTTAATTAATCTGATTCAATTAAAGATTAATTTATTTAATTAATTAATATCAATATATATATATTTATATTAATTTTAATTCATAATTATAAAAATTCAGATTATGGTAGAAATTAAATTAAATATTTAAAATTATAAATAAAATCGATTATTGTAAAAATATGTAAATTAAATATTTCAAAAATAATTTAAATTTTTATTATTATTTTGTTACGAAAATAGTATTAGTTATTTTGAATTTCGATTACGCCACATAATTCAATAATCAAAAATTTTTGAATGATAAATATTCAAAATTAACAATTTTCATTAATATTAAAATTTGAATTTAATGTAGATTTTCTGAGATTTCATCAACAATTACAAACAAAATAGTCTGTTTACTTCTAAATTTAAATCTTATTAATACAATCAGATTTATAATTGAATATTTTCAAACTGAAAAATTAATATATTATTAATTATATTTGCACAACCATAAATTTGATCATGCATATGGACAACATTCGATTCTAATACATATTCAATATTTGTTATTTACATATATAAAATTATTAATATTTTAAGAATCACACAATTTATGTCCAAACAGAAAAACTGAAAATAAATATATTCTTATCATGGATAACTTTTAAACTTATAATTGAATATTTTTCAAACTGAAAAATGAATATATTATTAATTAGATTTGCACAAGCATAAATTTGATCATGCGTATGGACAACATTCGGTTACTAATACAGATTTAATATTTGTTATTTACATATATAAAATGATTAATATTTTAAGAATCACACAATTTTAGAAATTGTTAATTTATAATTAAATTCGAAATGCAAATCTAATTACTATTGGTAAGATTGTCCAGATTATGTTAATATGTTTTTAAATTAATAAAGATTTATTAAAAAAATTATTATCATAAAATCTAAACCAGAAATTGTTATTCTATTCAAATTCAGAATTAAGAATTCTAGCACAAGTAAAATTAAAACAGATACATTTTTTGTGTCCAAACATGAAAACCTTCATATCATGCTATTCTTTACTTGGATAACTACTATTCAAGTTGCCAAACAAGTCAATTTAGTACAATATTAATAAAAAAATTATTTTAATTTAGATTAGTTTGGATTTCCTTAAATATATGTTAGATTAATTATCAAAAATCACAAAACCGGATATTAATTTAGATTTCATTTAAATATTCAAATTTAAATAATATTCTCATAATGACGGACATGATAAACTATATATTATTGTATATTTTTGTCATAATCAATCAGCCTAAAATTTTAAATATTTGAAATTAGTAAATATTTATATTATACGGTAATATGAACAGGCGGGTTAGAATTATGTTTTTATAATCGCGATTATTCTCGGATTAATATGAATAGATGAGTTAGAATTATGTTTTTATAATCACAGTCATATTTAATATTAGAAAAACTTAAATCTACAAAAACAAACTATATCTAAACAAAAAAATATATTACAAAATTTGGTAAACAAAAAAAGTAAAAATTCTTGTGCGGACGCACAGGGTAGAATCTAGTTACAATTATTTAAGGAATCATTTAGGAAAATTAATTTTTATTTTATAAGTTATTACATATTATGTCATTACAAATAATAAAAGATAATTGAAATAGAATATGATATAATTGTTTTTTAAAATTATTGAAAAGAACATAGAAAGTATTTGTATTTTATTAAAGAATGTATTTATTATTTAGTTTTTTAATTTTTATAATATCAAAAATATAAAAATCATTCTTTATATATTCAAAGAAAAAAAAATATTCGAGATCTTACAAGATTTGTATTATTTTATTTGAATATATACCACAAATCCTTCGGGGTGTATTCAATCTAGCATTTGGAATGATTTGTATTAAAATCACAAATCATGTATTATTCAAATATGAATTTTCAAAAGTCTTTTAAAATATCATGTTATTGAACTAGTGATTTTTAAATGAACCTTCAAATCCATTGTTATTGGAAATATTGTAAGTAGAGGGTTTTCTAAAACTTTTAGTGATTTGTAGATGTTTTGGTGGAGTTTTTTAGTTTAAAAAATCAAAATCAAAATCTCATGGTTTTATGTGAGATTTCATAGTTATTTAAAAACAAATCATAACAACTTTTCTAATTCATTCAAATCATCTAAAAACTCATTAAAACTCAAATATTTTCAAATCCTTATAAATATTAGATTGAATACACCCCCGAAAAATATTTTACTATTTTTATAAAGAATTAAATACGAAAATTAATAAAAAAAAGTCAAAACAATTTTTATTAAATTTCGAAACATTTTTTTTAAGAACAAATTACATCGAGCTATAGCGGGAGTTCAATCCTATATAACT
The DNA here is from genome assembly GCA_030161315.1 of Eutrema japonicum. Lineage (NCBI taxonomy): Eukaryota > Viridiplantae > Streptophyta > Magnoliopsida > Brassicales > Brassicaceae > Eutrema > Eutrema japonicum. Next base: position 49,611,137 of record BSQW01000013.1, read on the forward strand.
TATTATGTTTTATTTAAATATATAAATCAAAATAAAGTTGAAAAATATTTTACTAATATTATAAAAAAAGTTAGACACAAGAAAATTGATTTTTTTTTAAGAATTCGTGGACTAACCACAAAAACCAGAGTCAGTAAACGATGCATCTTCGAGTTATGTTTCCAAGATTATAGGTTTTTATGGGTTATCCCAAATAATATTTTAGTCCACTGTAAAATAGGTTAAATAGATAAATTATTCCAATTTGCACAGCTTTATCTATAATCATTAGTTAGGTATATTGTAACATTCAGATAAAATCAATTTTTCTTAAATCTCAAAACAATTTTTTTTTTAAAATTACCATACGCTATAATTAACGCGGATTAAGTATTAATACTAACTAGTTATATAAATGTACAAAGACAATAAATATAGAGCTATATACAATTAGAAATCAGAATAGACCTCTTTTTCAAATATTTGGCTTGATGGATTGGCCATGTGGCTAACCCATCATGTGATGCATATTCCATTAATGCACATCTTCTCTAACAAATTCACACGTTGCTTTAATTGAATAAATTTTATCTGGGGATTTTTAGGAATGGGTTTTTATCTGTCCAACTTCAGACTCGACCAATTAAACTAATCACAAAGTACTAACATGTGTTTTTCATTGAATTACATATATTAAGATCCAAAATATCAAGAGATTTGTAAATATATACCCTATTTTTGCTTAATTATATGTAATTTCATCGAATAAATAACATATATTTAAACCCAAAAAAAAAAGATCCAAAATATCAAGAGATTTGTTAATACCCTATTTTTGCTTATATGTAATTTCTGCGTTTAGATTGATACGAATTTGAATAGATTAATTAGTCATTACATGAACCTCTACGTTAGGATCAATTAACCAAACAAAAGCACGTTGAATACAATACGTGTGAGTAATCGACCACATGTATAATTTGTTGACCCTTATAAACTATGTGACCTGCATTAACCCAAAAAAAAAAACTATGTGACCTTAAACTTTTAAAATTCGCACACAGTGATAAAACATTTAATTGCTTTCCTTTCAAGCAAGTGACTTATTGAACGTAGTCACACAGAACCGTCTTGATTAAGAATCAATAAAGCCCATTTATGCCATATAAAGTTTTGACAATTATTTTTTTTTGAGAAAAAAAGTTGGACAATTATGAACTCTTGAAACAAGTAAAATTCCACTACGTTCGTTAACATGTACCAAAGTTATTATTTTCTTTGTATATTATTTCAATGTTCAAGGTGATTGGCTAATATATATTTTTTTATGAATCTGCGTAGGTAATGTTTTAGAGTGTAGTAATATTTTTTGAAAATTTTGTCCAATTTTGCTCTGTGTCGTTTTATGCCAAACTTCATAAAACAATGTCAAGCTCTCTCCGGATATCGTTGTGCTGGTGTAAATGTGAACGCATGAAATGATTAAAAAGGCTCACAATAGCAAACTTATACACTAAAATGACTTTTCACCCCAAAAAAGATTTTTTTTTTTTTGCTTATGATTTTTTGCCGGAGCATGACCTGAGTATATACTTCATATAGAATAATGTCGTATTGCTTTCAATGTTTCCATATGTAACGGCCCATGTTGCTATACTCATCGGTACACATCAAAATGACAAGTTATTTTGTCCGCTGTTTTCATTTATAGCAAAACTCCTTTTTCATTTTAACAATTTATCCATCTCCATATGCTGTCGTAACCTATGTTAAAACTTGAAGAAAAGTTTGTTAATACACACATATTACTTAGAGTAGCTTTTATAAATAAAAGCAAACGGTGAAATGTATTTGTTTATAAAATGAGCTATTTTGTCCGCAAGATGGTGGGTTAGTGGTAGGACGAGTTGCGAGACGGGATTAAACACCCGGTCCCGTGTTCGATCTTCCTCTCTAGTTAATAAACATTATTTTGTGGGAAGTCTGTCAAGTGGGTATCGGTCCAATTGGTTTATCTGGTGGTCCTTAATGCAGGCGGCTGGGCCATCCACTGACACTTAATCGGAAGGCATTCAATTTGAATTAGGCATACGGTGATAATTCGCTAGTCGTTCACTTGATTCTTTTCTAATCTGGGATCGGCTTCGGCCGAATAGCCGATGGCGTATATAAAAAAGAAGAAGCTATTTTCTTCTAGCTTTATACTAACAAAGACCCATATCGATCCTAACTGCTTTTAATAATGGATTTCAAGTATAATTCCACTTAAAATATGATTCATCAAATAGAAGAAAAAAATTGAAACAGGAATTAAGGTTTTGAATTGTCACGGGGGGAAAAAATATCTAGTGCATCGAACAAAAGGGACAAAAACAAAATATAATAACAACAAAAAATTCTGGAAAACGATTTAATGTTTGTCCGTGGAAATTAGGAAGCACGTGAATTAACCGAGGTACCTGGTGGGACCAGCGGTGGTCGACGTCACCTCCATGGTCGAGTAAAAATATAGATTGTACCTTCGTGTGTGCATATATATATATATACTCTATAATATACGATTGAAGTGCTATTATTACGTAGATAGAATTATATTAAAACAAATAATGGGTCATTCGGACTAGGAATTCTACTATATTTAGAGTGGATTTCATCCTTAGAAGACGGATTTTTTTTTTTTTGGTGTAAAAGACGGAAAATTTTGCTCATGCATATTATCAAAGATTCAAAATACTCGAAAAATTGTGATAGAAAGTTTGATTTCGTGTAAAAATTATAATTAAGGAAGGTTGAGGAAATGAATTAGGGTTTATGTATTTGTTTACTCGAAAATAACGTACGTTATGGTATTACGTTGAATAACCACGTTCAAATTCTAATCGCAAAATGCGCTACATATATAGAGTATTTTATGTTCGTTCGTTCACTGGACTCAACAATATTGTAATTAGTTTCAGTTAGTTTAATATCAGTGTTGATCCCGTGGATCACTAAGTGTGTTTAAAGAATGATTAGGAGATGGGAGGTGAGATTTTCGTTAATAGAGCAATTCAACCACATTTAAGACAGGTCGGGAGAAATATGAGTAGGCCGGGGGCCGTGTTTCGTTTTATTGATGAGAGAGAAGTAAACGCTTTAGAATTACGAACTGGTTCCGAAGGACGTCCAGTTCGGCGTTCTAAAGTGTTGTCTTGTTACAAAGAGAGAGAGGTCGGGTAACTTGTGGTAGGTGAGAGAGTAAAAATCCCCACTCCAGCTCCGCGGTCGGGGGTCCCAGTCCAGATATCTCCAAGTGAATGCGTGAGGGGGGTATATATAGCAAGAACCGCGTAGACAGCTCTCCGCAATTCGGGGATGTCGTGATGTTGACAAGACACGTCGTGAACAGTGCAAGTGAACAGTGTAAGGCACGTCGTGAACAGTGTCCGTGAACAGTGCCCAGTGAACAGTGCAAGGCATGTCGTGAACAGTGTCCAGCGAACAGTGCAAGGCATGTCGTGAACAGTGCCCAGTGAACAGTGCAAGGCATGTCGTGATCAGTGCGAGGTATGTCGTGAACAACGCATCTTCGCGTGGCGTCAACGTCAGCTCGGGGTGCGAGCTCGGGGTGCGAGCTCGGGGTGCGAGCTCGGGATGGAAGCTCGGGGTGCGAGCTCGAGATAGAAGCTCGGGGTGCGAGCTCGGGATGGGAGCTCGGGGGGCGAGCTCGGGATGGGAGCTCGGGGGCGAGCTCGGGGAGCGGGCTCAGGATGGAAGCTCGGGGTGCGGGCTCGGGATGGAAGCTCGGGGTGGAAGCTCGGGATAGAAGCTCGGGTTGCGAGCTCGGGATAGAAGCTAGGGATAGAAGCTCGGGGTGCGAGCTCGGGATGGAAGCTCGGGGTGCGGGCTCGGGATTGAAGCTCGGGGTGGAAGCTCGGGATAGAAGCTCGGGTTGCGAGCTCGGGATAGAAGCTAGGGATAGAAGCTCGGGGTGCGGGCTCGGGATAGAAGCTCGGGACCGTCCTTGGTCGAATGCCGACTTCTGGCTGATTTCGACCAGGCGGGCCTTATTTGCTGAGATGGGCCTAGCTAATTGGGGGTGCTAAACCCACCTCTAACAATAAGCCCCCCCCCCCAGTTCGGTGTCATGAGGTGTAGCGAATGCATCGAAGTTGATCTTTGCTAGCTCAGCGCATCTCAGGTCGGTTTCCAAGATCCTAGGATTGACTGCTGTGTCTCGTTAGGCGGGAGCAATAGACGGACGTGTGTGAATTGCTAGACCGCGAGGTTAGCGAGCTGCGTGGTCGGTGGGCCGCGGGTTGTGCAGTCAGGACTGATCGTGAGCTCGGCGAGTAGGAGGTCGGCGAGCTGTGGTCGTTAGTTAGGCGGAGCTGTTGAGGTCGGCGAACTGCGACTGCGCGATGAGCGAGCTGCGACCGAGCTACCTAACTGTTAGACCGAGCTGCGACTCCGAACTGCCTCACTGTCAGATCGACGAGCTATGATCTGCAAAAAAAAAATGGCTAAAGATACGAGATTGCGCTTGAGGCTGAGCTCGGCGTTTGTTAGTTAGGCGCGAGGCCGGTGAGCTATGATTCCGAGTCGTTTAATTTTCTAAAATCGGTTAGTTACTTAGCGTACCACAAGGTCAGCGAGTCGCACGGTCGGAGAACTGCGATCATAAGCTTGGCGAGTAGGAGGTCGGCGAGCTGTTGAGGTCGTTAGTTAGGCGGAGCTGTTGAGGTCGGCGAACTGCGACTGCGCGATGAGCGAGCTGCGACCGAGCTACCTAACTGTTAGACCGACGAGCTGCGACCCCGAACTGCCTCACTGTCAGATCGACGAACTACGACCACGCACTGCTTTTCTTGGAGTTCGGCTTAAATTTTGGGAGTTCGGTGTATGAACTGTGACCGGTGAGTGACGAGTTGGAATGAGATGGGAAGGTCGGCGAGCTATTGAGGTCGTTAGTTAGGCGGAGCTGTTGAGGTCGGCGAACTGCGACTGCGCGATGAGCGAGCTGCGACCGAGCTACCTAACTGTTAGACCGACGAGCTGCGACTCCGAACTGCCTCACTGTCAGATCGACGAGCTACGACCTGCAAAAAAATGGCTAAAGATACGAGATTGCGCTTGAGGCTGAGCTCGGCGTTTGTTAGTCAGGCGCGAGGCCGGCGAGCTATGATTCCGAGTCGTTTAATTTCTAAAATCGGTTAGTTACTTAGCGTACCACAAGGTCAGCGAGTCGCACGGTCGGAGAACTGCGATCATGAGCTTGGCGAGTAGGAGGTCGGCGAGCTGTTGAGGTCGTTAGTTAGGCGGAGCTGTTGAGGTTGGCGAACTGCGACTGCGCGATGAGCGAGCTGCGACCGAGCTACCTAACTGTTAGACCGACGAGCTGCGACCCCGAACTGCCTCACTGTCAGATCGACGAACTACGACCACGCACTGCTTTTCTTGGAGTTCGGCTTAGAGAAATGGATCTTGTGGTTAAATCTAACTAGAAAAAGAAATTGGAAACTAACTTCCTCTTTCGCGTCGCGTAGGTCGGTGATGGCGGAGAAAAGCGGCGGCGGCCATGGCGGATCTCCGGGAAGCTTGAGCGACGGCGGATATCCGACGTGTGATGATGAGTGATGTCGAGGTCAGAGCAAGGGAATAGATCCGAGATGGTGGTCGGCGAAGGATGTCGCGGACGGAGGCGGCTTGATGGCGGCGAAGGCTGAGCTTGACGAGCTCGTATTAAATCTGCGAGCTGATTGGTTGTCGAGGCTGGTGACGGTTAGTCGGCGGATTCGTGATTTGAGTCTCGATTGAACGGCCCTTGTGACGGAGAAGTTGAGCAGCGAACGTGGGCTGCGAAGCCGGAGAATGGATAGAGAGGAGAAGGTGTGGGCTTCGGCGCCGAAGGTGGAGACGACTCTGGTCGGAGATGCGGTGTTGCAGCGGAAGATGCAGGTCTTCGCCGGTGGTTCGCTGGATTTGAGTAGATCGGATCTGCTCGGATCCACCGCCAAGAGATGGTCGTGAGGAAAGAGGAGATTGGGCTTCGATTTGTGCATCGCGTTGGGTCTGAATCTGGACCATCGTCGGCTTGATTTGCTGCAGGTGCGGCGATGGTGACGGAGCTCCGGAAATTTCGAACGGTGAGGAGTGGCGTCGAGCCAATTTTTTTTTTTTTTTTTTTTTTTTTAGGGTCGGGGAGTCCCGGTCCAGATATCTCCAAGTGAATGCGTGAGGGGGTATATATAGCAAGAACCGCGTAGACAGCTCTCCGCAATTCGGGGATGTCGTGATGTTGACAAGACACGTCGTGAACAGTGCAAGTGAACAGTGTAAGACACGTCGTGAACAGTGTCCGTGAACAGTGCCCAGTGAACAGTGCAAGGCATGTCGTGAACAGTGTCCAGCGAACAGTGCAAGGCATGTCGTGAACAGTGCCCAGTGAACAGTGCAAGGCATGTCGTGATCAGTGCGAGGTATGTCGTGAACAACGCATCTTCGCGTGGCGTCAACGTCAGCTCGGGGTGCGAGCTCGGGGTGCGAGCTCGGGATGGAAGCTCGGGGTGCGAGCTCGAGATAGAAGCTCGGGGTGCGAGCTCGGGATGGGAGCTCGGGGGGCGAGCTCGGGATGGGAGCTCGGGGGCGAGCTCGGGGAGCGGGCTCAGGATGGAAGCTCGGGGTGCGGGCTCGGGATGGAAGCTCGGGGTGGAAGCTCGGGATAGAAGCTCGGGTTGCGAGCTCGGGATAGAAGCTAGGGATAGAAGCTCGGGGTGCGAGCTCGGGATGGAAGCTCGGGGTGCGGGCTCGGGATTGAAGCTCGGGGTGGAAGCTCGGGATAGAAGCTCGGATTGCGAGCTCGGGATAGAAGCTAGGGATAGAAGCTCGGGGTGCGGGCTCGGGATAGAAGCTCGGGACCGTCCTTGGTCGAATGCCGACTTCTGGCTGATTTCGACCAGGCGGGCCTTATTTGCTGAGATGGGCCTAGCTAATTGGGGGTGCTAAACCCACCTCTAACAATCAGGTAATTTCATCTGGTTATTATTTTCTATTTGTTGTTGTTAGATTTACAACAGGAAATAAATTAAAAATGGGTTTGTTCGATTTTAGCCAATGATATACAACAAACCCGTTGGTTCGACAACAATGTGTTACAACATGCAATGGCCACATTTTGGTGATAAAATCATGTGCGTATAGAAGGATTTAGAAGATCCATAATATTATTAGTAAATATTGTATAGTTACTATTTAGATATTATAGAGATTTGTATCTATCTAGTTTAGGAAAGATGTTTAGTATAAATATGAATGTAGTCCTAATAGTTATTATTATGAGTGTTAATATACAATTCTTCCAATTCATAAACTTTCATCGATCTCAATATAGTATCAGAGCAGGTTTGCTCCCAAGTTTTGATCTAACAATCAAACTTCTTTTCGTTTTTCTTTCAAGCCATCGAGCTTCTTTTATTTTTTGTATTTTTGTTTTGTTTTCTTTTAAGCCAAGTGCTTCCAAAAATTCAAGTTCATCATGAACCTCTGAATCTAAGTCATCAAACTTCTTATTCAAGCTTTAGTGCCTCTGAATCTAAGCCACCGAGCTTCTCCTTATTCAAGTCTATCATAGACCTCTGAATCTAAGCGTAATGCTTCTCATATTTCCAAACCAATCGTGTTATTTTCTTTTACTGTTATCGAAGCTCTAGTACTTATGTTTTCAGTGTTCTTCGTCAACCTTAATATTCTTCAAAATTCTTTTGCTTTGTTTTATTTACAAAAAAAAAAAAACCATCGGCTTCTTCTTCTTCGAGAAACTAGGTCAAGTACCTACGTCCATGGCTTCACAGTGCCACCTCAATCTCCTTCGTCGCCGATGTCCTCTGCCTCCTCTTCCACTTGCTACCTCCGCTTCCGCCAACCGCATCGGATCTATTGTTAATCTCAAGCCGTTCATTCCGTCATATCTCCATTACCCTCTTGAGCTTGAGGGGGACGTATAGAAAGATCCATAATATTATTAGTGAATATTATATAGTTATTATTTAGATATTATAGAGATTTATATCTATCTAGTTTAGGAAAGATCTTTAATATAAATATGAATGTAGTCCTAATAGTTATTATTATGAGTGTTAATATACAATTCTTCCAATTCTAAACCCTAATCACATGATCAAGCCATTGCTTTTACCATTTCTAATTTAAAATTTTAAAACATTGATTTCAAATGTTTAAATTGTTTGGTCATAGAAACCAGTGTTCGAACTACGTTAAATCGATAACCATTAAAAGATATGATTTGATTGTTATAGTTTGTCATCATCACTAGCAATTAAAAAATCGAACAAAAATGTGTTACATGTTGCTAACAGTTATCAGTTTATTTTATCACTATCGTTTATTGCTCGCACACCGCACACGTAACAACAAATTGAATGGTAACAATATGGACCAAATCGAAGCTTAATTTTGGTATAAATTTTTTAAACAATTCAATTAGATTATGACCTTATGGGGCTATGAACTATATTTGACCACTCAATTGAACTATGAACTATGGGCCTTAGTTAATTGAGACATTAACTTCAATGTATCTTATATTTTTTTTTTTTTTTGTCGACAGCCTTGATACCGAACCCTATTCGGTGAACCAAATCGGGGGTATCGAGTTTACATAAGTGAAATCTGATGGGTAGACTCGAGCACCTCGTGCTAATTTGTCTGCCACTGTGTTTCTCGTGCGTGGGATTTGTGTGATAGAGAAATAGGTGAAAACCTCCTTGCTCTTCTCGAACTCCTCCAGTTGTAACGTAAATGCCGGCCACTCCTTCGGTGTAGACACCATCTTCACCAATTCTGAGCAGTCTGTTGCAAACGCTATCGTCGTTTTGTGGTTTGCAATCATGCAATGCATCGCCCAGATGAGCGCTTCCAATTCCACGTGTAGCGGGGATAGGCTTCTTCGTAGATTACGGGACCCCATAAGCTTTCCTTCAATTCCCTCCTGAAAGCAAAACCAATGTATCTTATATATATATATATATATATTACTAGATAAGTACCCGCATATATGCGGGTTTGTAATATAATATTTTATAACCCGTTAAAAAAAATTAAAAACGATAAAATAGAAAATAAAATTAGATCACCCGTAAAAATATCTTATACATAAATTTAAAAAGTTTACGATGAAATAAATATAGACATTGAAAAAAAAATTTGGTGAATAGATGCAGTAAATAATTTTGGATACGATTATTGGACTTTTATGTTTTTGGGTGTAATTGATATATATACTACCAAATTGTGGTTTAGGAATCGATTTAAAATCGTATATTAATAATTTTCCTTTTAAGTTTAAAATATATTTATAATTTTTATTTTTTAAGCTTGATCGTAGTTGTAGATTATAAACTTGTAAGTTTTCTTTTGTCACTTTTCTTTATTATAAGGTTTCCTTACTTATACTTATTTTTTTTGTAAGATTGCTTTTTTTAGTTTACACTTTTTTAATATTTACTTTAATTCATTTTTTTCTAATTAAATTGACACATGTCAAGATCTAAATTAACAACCGTGACAAATGTCACAATCTCGTGATTGAAAATTATCATACGTGTCACACTCACGTCGAAGGATCCATCTTTATATATGCGGGTTTGTAATTAAATATTTTATAACACGTGAAAAAAACTAAAAACGAAAAATAGAAAACAAACTTAGATCACCCATGAAAATATATAAATTTAGAAACAATGGAAAAACTAAATGGAAATTAGAGGTTTTTTTTTTTTTTTTGTCAACAACCTTGATATCAAACCCTATTCGGAGAACCAAATCGGGGTATCAAGTTTACATAATTGAAATCTGAGGGGTAGATTCGTGCACCTCGTGCTAACTTGTCTGCCACTATGTTGCTCGTGCGTGGGATTTGTGTGATAGAGAAAAAAGTGAAAAACTCTTTGCTCCTCGTGAACTCCTCCAACTGTAGCGTAAAAGCCGGCCACTCCTTCGGTGTAGACACCATCTTCACCAATTCTGAGCAGTCTGTAGCAAAGGCTATCGCCGTCTTGTGGTTTGCAATCATGCAATGCATCGCCCAGATGAGCGTTTCCAATTCCATTTTAATTTTTTTCATTTTAAGATTAATTTCTTTAATCTGAATGAAAAAACTAAGATTTTTTTTTCCATTTTTATATTAATTTGGCCTCTTAAGATAATTTTTTAATTATTTTTTATAAAATTACCAATTATTAATCGGTTATTAAATTTTCCGAATCTTTAAATTTTTTTTATTAATCGATTTTATTTTTTGACAACTTTGACTTGACATGTGTCGCGATCAGGTAAGTTAACAACATTGAAACATTGAAACATTGAGTTTTATATAATAAGATTTCTTTATTCTAAACTGAAATATAGTTTTTCTTTTTTTAATTTTTTGGCTTTTATTCATTTTTTTAAGGATTGTTATATACTATTTAATTTCCTTATTCTAATCTGAAATATTTGTTTTTCTTTATTTAAAATTTTTTGGCTTTTATTTATATTTTATGTTTAATTTTCTTAATCTAAACATAACTACTAATTTTTTTTTTTACCTTTTAAGATTATGAATTGATTATAAATATTATTTTTATTGTTAATATTATGTGTTACAATATAATTAGAAAATTATTAAAAATCTATCAAAATATAATTGAAAATTTATTAAACATGTTTCAAAATCTGATCAATTCACTTGACATGTCTCTCTAACATAATTTCGACATAATTTAGCTTTTAGTTTAGATAATGTACAACATAATGTCGGGTGTAGATAACGAAGATATATGAAGCGGGTGTATATAAAGAAGATATTTCATAACATACATCATAATTTCAATTAAACTGAAGATTACCTCTAGTTTAGATAACGAAGAAGACGTAGCTTATGGACGAAATATGTGAGTAAAAGTTTGTTTGGTTGTAAAATTGAAAAGAAAATATCAAATTGGTTATATAGAGGTGAGAAATTAGAATTCCTTTTCCTTATAGGATTGTATTCATTTTTTAAATTTCCTTAATCAAAATATAAATTTTTTTAACTTTTTTTTTTAACTTTAACTTTTATTATTTTTTAAATTTAGCTTTTAGGATAATTTTTGGTTTAATTTTTCTTTGTTTAATTTCCTTTTTACGATGTCAATCTATTGTTTTATTGCTTTATTATAAACATATTTTTTTTTTCATTTTTAAAAAACTTTAAGATAAGTTTTATTAATCTAAAAATACCTTTTATTTTCCTTTTTTTGCTAACTTTATTTTTAGGATTAAGTCTAAATTATATTTTTTTCTTTATTGTTAATGTTATGTGTCAAAACTTTAAGATAAATTTCTTTAATCTAAAAACAACTTTTATTTTTCTTTATTTGCTACCTTTATTTTTATGATTAATTCTAGATTACATTTTTCCTTTATTGTTAATATTATGTATCAAAATCTAATTGGTAATTTTTTGTACACGTGTCAAAATTTAATAGATTAACTCGACACGTGTCGCGATCTTACGAATTACTAATTTTGAATCATTCTCCTTTCTAATGGATTAACTCGACACATGTCGTAATCTTGCGAGTTACTAACTTTGAATCATTTTCTTTTATATAATAAGATATTATGTGTCAAAATCTAATTGATAATTTTTTATACATGTCAAAATCTAATGGATTAACTCGACACGTGTCGCGATCTTGCAAGTTACTAACTTTGAATAATTATCATTTATATATATAAATATTAATAATTTTTATTTTTAAGTTTTATTTTGTCATAATGGAAATGATTATAAACTTTTAAGTTTGGTCGTATATTAATAATTTTCCTTTTAAGATTAGAGTATATTTATAATTTTTCTTTTTTAATTTTGGTTGTGGTTGTAGATTATAACCTTATAAGTTTTATTTTGTCACTTTCCTTTATTATAAGTTTTTTTAGTTATTCTTGTTTTTTCATTTTTTAAATAAGTTTTCTTTACTTATTCTTGTTTTCTCTTTTTGTAATATTGCATTTTTTTAGTTTAACTTTTTGGTTGTGGTCGTAGATTATAACCTTTTAAGTTTTCTTTTGTCACTTTCCTTTATTATAAGTTTTCTATATTTATTCTTGTTTTCTCTTTTTGTAATATTGTCTTTTTAGTTTAACATTTTTTAATATTTACTTTAATTTATTTTTATTTTTTTAATTAAATTGACACATGTCAAGATATAAATTTCTTTTTGTAATATTGCATTTTTTATTATTTACTTTAATTTATTTTTACTTTTTTAAATTAAATTGACATATGTCAAGATCTAAATTAATAACAAATGTCACAATCTCGTGATTAATAATTATCCTACGTGTCAAGCTCACGTCAAAGGATCCAACTTTATATAATAAGATATCTCATCTCGGCCCAACCCAAGTGGGCAACGTCTACTCGTAACTGTAAATATATATATTATATATATTATTTATTACCAAATACCAAGTCTTGACTCATCGATAAAGAAGTTGTAAAACACATCTAAAATGCTAATTTGAAACATGTGTTACAACTTACAATATGCATCGTAACTGTAAATATATATATTATATATATTATTTATTACCAAATACCAAGTCTTGACTCATCGATAAAGAAGTTGTAAAACACATCTAAAATGCTAATTTGAAACATGTGTTACAACTTACAATATGCAATGGTCAGCCATTGGCAAAAATACTACCTAAAGAGGTTTCAGATCCGCCTTATGTCACATATTAGAGTCACAGTGTGAAGTTTTATAATCCATTTTTCGTTTTAGACCGAGATAAAGTAGTTATTCTACAACACTTAGCCCAACAAAATTTTTTTATTGTTATCTCTAGAAAAGTAGAGAAGTTTGGAAAGAGAGGTAGAAAAATCTATAATATTGTATAGAGATGTGTGGGTGATTCTATAGCTTTAGATAGATTGATTACAAAGCATTTGACATTTTGTTCGGCTAAAATCAATTGCTTATCGGGTTTTTTTATTTTAAAAATTAAAAAGCAAGAAAGTAAAATGCAAAAAGTAAAACAAAACAAAAGCATTGAATCATAAATATAACTAAGATAAGCATGCATAAACAATCAAACAATGATATGATGATAGTTTAGTTAAATATCATCTTAGTGCATGGATCACATAATTTAGATTAGTCCACTTTCGTAACACTAACTATTTTCTTAATCACCTAATTATATCAAACTTCCAGTTGAAATGAAAAGATTACAATCTATTTCATCACTAATCACCCTAATCATTAACTTATGTTGGATAAAGTATGTAAAACTCATAAATGTTTTGTTCGACCATTTCATCAAACATTTTTTGCACAAAAATGCTCAAATTCTAGATTTTAAGTGAACAAGTCCAAACAAGCAAAAATCTCAACTTAACTGAAACATCTAACATAAAACAACATATATCATCTCAGGTTTTGTTATATTTAAGTTGGGTTAATGATTGGTTTACTTGCTTTCCTTATTGGTTTCCCAAATCTGATTTCCTTATTCTACATGTTATATATTCGATATGGAAGGAAGAGGAAGAGGAGCAGGGAATGAACATAATGAGTATTTTAATGATTTTTGTCAGCGCTTCTACATGAATCTGATCTGGCAGCAGTTTGGTGACCAGAAGCAGCCATGGCTCAGGGAGAGGATAAACGCCAGGGATTTGCAATCCGTGCATACCTACGTGAACTAGCACGAAAAGAGGCCCGATCTGCAGAAAGACATGGTGGATCGGGTTTTAAAAAACCCGGACATTGTTAAAAACAACAAGAAGTATTTTTATGATGAATAAACAACAAGAGGTATTGATTGTTTTTTTTTTTTTGAATTTTCAGTTTATGTACAAAATGTAACAACAACCCTCTTTTTGTTTGAATTGTTTTGATTTCAGGGATATTCTCAAGCAAGCGCAAAGAGAAGAGATTAATTAAGCTTTGCTTCTGTTTAGATTAATATACTAGAATTATGAGAATGTAAAACTCTCTTTTGGATTATGATGGAACTATTTGTCTCCTCTTGAACTAATTGTGCCTTTTAAAGATTTGAGTATCGACTTTTGATGAATTATGCATTGTCTATTTCTTTTTGTTATCTCTGCTATGTTTGATGAAAAGGCAATACTTGGTTTTGTTGTCTTGAGTGGAGAGGCTTCCATTAGCTGAGTTCGATCATGTTTTTATGGGATTTTGTTTACCGATTCTTCTTGGATGAGAAAGTCAGTAAGCAGATCATAAAGGAAGGTCACGGTTCCAAAACCATCCAAGTGCTCGACATATATGCTTCTGTTAAGTACCCCTGGCTCTCTGTTTATCAGATGTGTTTCATGTGAACCTAATGAAGAGGATATTTGAGAGGAAAGAAATTGAGTTTTTGATTCAAAGCCATGTTAATGTGGCTATACAGTTTTCTAAAACGAGATTGTGGACTAAGGAGTGAAATGTTTGTTATCTGAGATAGAGAAAAAGAGGCCGGTTAGGCCGGCCGTGGGGGGTTTCTAGCCCTTGCATATTGGCTGGGAATTGGGATATGAAAAAAGAAGAAGAGTTGGCAACCTGGTTATATGTTTCACCTATAAATCAATATCAGGTAAATAAAAATGTTTTTTTTGTTAGTATTATTATTTATTTTTGTTACCTAGGGCATTTTTTTTTATCTAAAAGGAATACACCACATTTTCAAAATATCCAAAATATGGAGCGTTTCTATTCAACTCTGGGTCTGATCGTTTGTCGGCCGCAAACGACTGCGGCCAGACGGTGTAGCTAGATGCAGCTATTGTTGTTCGTTTGGCAATCGCGCGGTCAGACATTGTGATTGATCGCAACGCTACGCTGAATATTTTCAGCGTTCAGAAATTTCGAACGCAGATCACAGCGTCTGGTCGCAATCGCAGCCACATGAGGCTGCGTCTAGTAAACGAACACCGTTTAACCGCAGCTGCAGCCTCATGCGACAGGCAAACGAACAGACCCTTTCTGAACTTACGCTACACACTCATGTGACGCACATGGGTAGCTGCCTCATATGAAATTCATGAAATTATATTGCAACGTTATCGACAAAACAAATATAAGTTCTGTCCCTGAACTACTAATAGTGACAAAACAAATAAAATTTATCCAAAATGTGACCGTTGCATATACTTGCATGTTGTAACACATTTTTATCCAACTAACAGGTTTGTTGTTTAACATAGGCCAAAATCGAACATACCCATTTTTATTTACTTAAATCTAACAAGAAGAAAATCAAGCATTTCGCAAAAATTCACCATGCGTCTGTTTTTATTTAGTTTTTGTTTTTGTAGCTTGACTTTGTTCTTTGTTGCGTAATGCATTCAATAAATAAGTTTTTTTTTTCCGCTAGTCACTTTATATTCCTCTAATAAGGATTTATGCGGTCGTTGTTATCTTTTGCTATTTCATTCAGGTTATTTGCTCCATTCATTTTTTTTTTAAATTACGATTTGATGACTGAAAATCATAAATGGATTTGGATGTCTGATCATGTAATATGCTTTTAAGGTGTAGTTTGTTGATCATGTCTCAAACTGCCTAACTGTATCCTGTGTCCCCAATGAATATGTTGTCAATTCCCAAACCTAGTCCGACAGTGCAAAATAAAAGAGGAAATCACTCTCTAGAGTTTTGTAGATCATGACCATAGTAGAATACTTTGCATTGTCGGCCTAGAATCTCTACCAGAATATTCTTTGGCTTTGGGCTTCACAAGGACTTCATTTCAAAAATGGATATGATGACCTATAATATTTAGTCCGCAGGTCTTGTTTTCCAAGTTATCTCACTTGTAAAACAATTGAATAATATGCTTACAAAGCAATTACGATTAGATAGATCTTTCTTGTAACAAAATTATATGTCTCTAAAAATCTCAATAATCAGAAGTTTTGGAGTATAGATCTAAGGTTTTTAAGGTGTAACACAAACTGATAGAGAAGGTGTGGTGTTGAGGACTCCGCAGCTGAGCACTAGGATGCTTCACGTTGTTTTTGGTCGCTACACTTCGCTGCAGCCATCACGGAGACTAGCCTTCTGATCAGGCTCAAACAGCACTCTTGGCATGTAGCTCTTGTCTCCAATGACTGATTGGTTTGGCGCTCTTCTCTGAACCTCAATGGCAGCTTCTTTAAAGTTGTCAGATTTTCTTGCGAGCTCGCCGCAGTTCGTGGACCTGTACAGTGAGCATGCCACATATCTTAATGAAAATGTCTCAGCAATTTGACATGTTGAATAGAGTGGATTCAGATGAATTGAAAAACTGATGCTCATAGCAGTAAGATAAAAATAACAAACCATTTTCTTTAATTTATTAAGAGCCGAGAATATTTAACATATCATAGTCAAGGAATCAAAGAATTTATGCTTATTTCATTTTAATTTTTAAGAAGTTCATAAGTTTAAATACATTTACAGTCGCAGTCAATATATAGTTTCGCTCTCTTCTTTTTATTATTATTATATTAAAATGCGAATTGAACTAACTAGTGTTAAATTTACGACAAGTAGTAGAAGGCCAATCAAGAGAAACAATAGAGACTTAGAGAGTGAGAGAACCAGTTTTTGAGCTTCGCCCAAATTTTCATATAAAAAAGATTAGACATCAACAGTTGAACTAGCTAGTGGTAGTTTAACGGCCATAATTTTTGTTGGTTATATTGGGGACCAATTTTGACTTCTTTTCTTCTTTTGCCAACCACTACAAGAAAACAGGGCTATTTCCGACGGTCAAATCCGTCGGATATTCAGTCGTAAAGGCCGTCGGAAATCCGTCGGATATTTCCGACGGATTTCCGACGGATATATTACCGACGGAGTACCGACGGATATATTACCGACGGATTTCCGACGGATATTCGACGGCGTTACGACGGATAATTTGATCGGAAGTTGTCTCGGAAGTCCGTCGGTTCTTCGTCGGAAATAGGTTCCGAAGGATTTACGACGGTAACTATAACGCCCCGACCACCCATACCTGTGGGCCCCATGCCTGCTCTCGGCCCGTGGGCCCCATGCCTTATCTCGGCCCGTGGGCCCCATGCCTTATCTAGGCCCGTGGGCCCCACCCTTGTCCGACGGCCGGTGCGTTAATCCGGGAGGCTTGTAATACTTGTTTACTGACCCTGCAATCACCACGTGATCTTTCCCCGTGTTTTGTCCTCACTCACACGATACCGCGAATAACTTCCCGGAATGTCACCCATCCTTAGACTACTCCAGCTCAAGCACGCTTAACTCTGGAGTTCTTTCGGGCAAGTGATCGGAAAAGCTAAGTGCACTTTGGTGTCATAGCTAGCCAAATCAATTCTTATAAGCCTCTCCGCATATACAAGAAATCGGGATGTTACAGTAACTTATTCCGACGGTTTTCCGACAGAATTGGTATTTTGAATTTTATTTAATTATTTATTTTTTGGAAATTTATATATTAAAATTATAGAAATTTGAAATATAAATTAAAAATAGAAATAATAAATATATAAAAACGTTTTTATTAGTTATAAAATATTATAAAGGATTTTAATATATACACATATTATAAAAACGTTTTTCAAATTTAAAAAATATTTTAAGATCAACTTAAATATTATGAAAACGTTTTTATTACTTAACAAATATATTAAAAACGTTTTTAATATATAAAAATATTGTCTAAACGTTTTTATTACTTAAACAATATTTTAAAAACGATTTTAATATATACATATATTTTTAAACAATATCTAGATCTAACAATTCTAAATCAACAATCTAAACACATAAACCATAACACTAATATTATTCTAAATAACAAATTCTATTATAACCACTTAACAATTCACGACGAAGCGACGGAAGAGAGAGAGGAAGAAGAGAGAAATAAGAAAAAAACTTACGTTTCTTCGATATAATTCGATGGCCGTCGGAAATCCGTCGGATTTCGAAAAATAATTTCATTTACGCGGTTGATATTCCCGCGGTCTCGAAAATATCTAAATCCGTCGGAAATCCGTCGGAAATTTCCGACGGATTTCCGACGGATTGGAGAAGATAAGGACTCAGTCAACATGCACGTGTCTAATTTTTCGCATCCGTCGGAAATCCGTCGGAAATTTCCGACGGATTTCCGACGGATAAGGTATATTCCTTGCATGTTTTTCGATTGGTCAGTCAACAAACACGTGTCTATTTTTCATATCCGTCGGAAATCCGTCGGAAATTTCCGACGGATTTCCGACGGATTTAGGGTATATTTGGGGTTTAGGGTTTAGGGTTTCTTTATATGATTTAGGGACATGTTATTTACATGTTTCATTCAATAAATATATTAAGTTCATCAATATTAAAGGGTTTGCATTAGTTTAAAAATTATACAACATCAAAACATATCGTTTCACATAAATCAACTATATCTTATACTATAACTTATACAAACACTTCCATCAAAAATTTTAAAATCTATATAACACATTTTCTTGATATATATACAAGGTTAACCTATTTTATATACATCATACAAGTGTTTGTAAACTTTTGCCACAAAAAAAAACCTATACCCTATACCCTAAACAAGATTTTTAAATATCCGTCGGAAATCCGTCGGAAATTTCCGACGGATTTCCGACGGATTGAGTTGCATCGGCTAAAAAATCGATCCCTCGGATATAACCCAGGTTTTATCCGAGGCAGCTAAATCCGTCGGAAAGCCGTCGGAAATTTCCGACGGATTTCCGACGGATATTTAAAAATCTTGTTTAGGGTATAGTGTATAGGTTTTTTTTGTGGCAAAAGTTTACAAACACTTGTATGATGTATATAAAAAGGTAACCTTGTATATACATCAAGAAAATGTGTTATATAGAATTTATATAGAAGTTATAATATTTTTTTTGTTGCCAAATTACAATTTTGTTACACTTAATCAAATGTCTAACTTTATAAAACTTCGACATAACTGATATATTACACATTACACTTCTAGTTCAAATATATGTACATATTTTACGGTGCAAATTTTATAATTAAAACTACTGTCAATCCGATGATGAGTAATCTGATTCTCCTGAATCGGAAGGTTCCCCAAATTCGTCAAATTCTTCTTCTGAATCCTCAAATACTCGATCGTCTGACTGTATGGTGAAATCAACGACAAGGTCGACCTCAAGGGAATGCTCGATTGAACCCAAACCTACGGAGCTTTGTTGGAGGGGTTCATGATCAGACATCCCATGAACTCTACCTCTCGGGTTTATCGATGTGACTGTAACCCACGGGTCTTGCTTGTTTGTCACCCGCGGATAGGGAATGTAGCATACCTACACCATGTACAAATTTAACCACGGGAATGCAACAAAACTTAATTAAAAATTAACGTAAAAGAAATACAAACCTGGTCTGCTTGTGATGCAAGTACAAATGGCTCGTATCTCTGGAGTTTTCTTCTGCTATGTAATGATGTAACACCAAATTGGTCGTGTCGCACACCGCTTCCTACTAATGGGTCGTTCCAGTCGCATAAAAATGCAACACATCTTAGACCGAGCATTCCCGGGTACTGAACATCGAAAATCTCACGTACGACACCATAGTATACAAGATCACCTGACTGAGTTGATACACCGTAATCTGATGTTGTAGCACTCCTATCATCCCGAAGAATCTTAAAAGCGTACCCCCGTGTGCTATACATCACATGTGACTGCACGGTTGCTAGTGGAAATCTCACAATTTCTTCTAACCACGTGGGAAATGTTTGTCCGTTAGCCTTCTCTGTCGTCACCTGCACAATTAAAATAAAAATACTTCAAATAATTAAATCTTTCATTACATATGATGATTGCTAAAAACAAGGCAATTAAAATTTGTTACATAATCTCTTAACCAACGTCCGAACTCTTCCTGTTTGAGCTCGATTAGCTCGTCCTCTGTTTTGTCAGGAAATGAAAAACGTTGATAAGCCATATACATCCTGTGAGATTGAAACAATTATCACGTTAGTACATATATATATATAATCAAAAACCCAATACGTAATTAATAATTATGTTCAATATATAATACCTCTCATATTCATCAACTCCGTCGCAGTTTGTGAGAATATACATATGCAAATGCTCTCGCTCTTGTGGTGAAAGTCTCCTCTTCTTGCCTTTTCCACTAAGTCGTCCAATCTGTAAAAATATATGAGGTACATCGACCGGATAGAAAGGTAGGACGCCTCCGTCATCATGTCGAGCTGCTCTACGACTCTTTGTTTTGACTTGTGATGGAAAGTAGGACTCGGCAAAATGTGAGGTTTCTTCATTGATGGTCTGTGCGACGATAGAACCCTCCACTCTACTCAAATTTTTCACCTTCTTCTTTAGATGTAACATATACCGTTCGAAAGGATACATCCAACGGTACTGAACCGGACCCCCAAGCTCTGCTTCTCGAGGGAGATGAATTGTTAAATGTTCCATAACATCAAAGAATGAAGGAGGAAATATCTTCTCCAAATTGCAAAGGATTACAGGTATATTAGCCCCAAGATTGCGGATACCGTCTGATGTAAGAGAGCGAGAACATATATCTCGGAAAAATGCACCAATCCCTGCAATATATGGATAACAAATGAATAATTAAATAATGAAGTATATATTGTATAAAGTAGTAAATAAATAATTTCATGATTGTACCTGCAATTGCTTCGTGGACATTACGTGGTAGAAGACATGCAAAGGCAAATGGAAGGAGGCGCTGCATCACCACATGACAATCATGACTCTTCATCCCAGTAAACTTCCCTTCTCCATGATCAACGCAGTTCCGAAGGTTAGATGCGTATCCGTCCGGGAATCTAACACTTTCGGTAATCCAGTCAAAAAACTCGGCCTTTGAAGGTTCATCGAAACGAAAAGCCGGGACCGGAGGCTTCCCGTTCCCTGTCACATGTAGTGCTCTACGAGAACAAATGTCTGGCAAGTCCAATCTAGACTTCAGATTGTCCTTCGTCTTCCCTTTGACATTGAGAACGGTGTTCATAATGTTGTCGAAAAAATTCTTCTCAATGTGCATGACATCCAGATTATGGCTCAAAAGATGGTTCTTCCAATAAGGCAAATCCCAGAAAATGCTCATCTTGTGCCAATTATGAACGTTGCCACAACCATCAACAGGATGATGTCCGTTACCACCACAATCAACGGTCCTCTCTGCACCAAAATCTCTGAACTGAGTCAACAAATACTCACCATCTAACTCAGGAGGAGGACCGTCAAATACTTTCCGGTTCTTCCTAAACAATGTGGTGCTCCGACGATAAGGATGATCGCTAGGTAGGTATCGCCTATGACAATCAAACCAAGACGTTTTCCGTCCGTGCTTCAATTGGAACGCATCAGTGTTATCTTGACAGTACGGGCACGATAACCTTCCGTGCGTTGTCCATCCTGATAACATGCCATATGCTGGAAAATCGCTAATAGTCCACAAAAGTACCGACCGCATGATGAAATTTTGGTGACAAGAAACATCAAACGCTTCAATACCTTGGTCCCATAACATTCGCAGCTCATAAATCAATGGTTGCAAAAACACATCAAGTGATCTCTTCGGATGCTCTGGTCCAGGAACGAGAATGCTAAGGAACAAGAACTCCCTTCGCATGCACAAAGATGGCGGCAAATTGTAAGGTGTTACAATTACTGGCCACAAAGAATATTTTCTGCCGTGCTTCCCAAAAGGGCTGAAACCATCGGTACATAATCCAAGGTATACGTTCCTTGCCTCAAACGCAAAGCTGGGATAAATGGATTGAAAATGTTTCCATGCTCCTGCATCTGACGGATGGGCGATTTGTCCATCTGTTGTATGCTCTGCATGCCATCTCATTGCTCCTGCTGTGCGCTCTGACTGATATAACCTTTTCAATCTCTCTATTAACGGTAAATACCACATCCGTTTATATGGCACTGGCACTCTTCCACCTGTTTCCTTATACCGAGGTTTGCGACAAAAACGACATGTCGTACGATCTGCGTCCTCTCTCCAGTAGAGCATACAGTTGTCTATGCATACATCTATCATTTGATACGGCAATCCTAGACCTTGAACAAGTTTCTGTATCTCATAGTATGATGCCGGTGCAAGATTATCTTCTGGCAAAATTTCTTTCACAAAATCAGCGATTGCATCCACGCACTCCTCACTCAAATTGAAATCCGTCTTTATACCCATCATCCTTGTTGCAGTTGATAAAGGGGAATGTTCACCTCTACACCCATCATATAACGGATGTTTAGCAGCGTCTAACATATCAAAAAATCTTCGAGCTTCTAAATTAGGTTCTTCTCCCCTATCTCCATACTCAGCAACCGATGGTATATTTTCACGATATGCATCGTTCACCATCTGAACATGACCTACCGTACTTTGTTCTTCCATTGCGGGTTCTTCTAAGCTAGTGTTATCCTCAATATAATGTTCACTAGTACTAGCATAATTATCCACCATTGTATCATTTTCTCCATGATAATACCAAATCTTGTAACCCGACATAAACCCATGACAATACAAGTGTGACCATACTTCATCTATCACGATAAATCTACGATTCCCACAATTGGTACAAGGGCAATAGATTTTACCGGTTTTTTTTGCTTTCTTCTGCATACCCACAAATGCCATGAATTCCTGTAGACCTTTTTTGAATTCCTCCGTAACTAGGCCCGTGTCCGGAATTTGATGAGGCTTGTCCATCCATGATCGAAAATAATTATAAGGATTTGAAGAAGACATTTTCGTAAGGAATTAGATAACAGAGATTTTTTTTGGTTGTGCTTATAAATGAAGCGTGGAAACGTTTTTATAAGGAAAATTTTGTCCTTTTCCGACGGATTTCCGACGGATTTCCGACGGATATAAAGCAGATATTATCGATGTCGGCAACCATGTCGGCAGCCATGTCGGCATCTGTCGGATATCCGTCGGACATCCGTCGGATATCCGTCGGAAATCCGTCGGACATCCGCGACGGATGAACGTCGTCGGAAATCCGTCGGCAGTATGTCGGCAGCGTCAAAAAGTCGTCGGAAATCCGTCGGAAAGTGTCCGACGGATTATTGTCGTCGGAAATCCGTCGGAATTTCCGACGGATTTCCGACGGGTTAATATTTCCGACGGATTTCCGACGGATGTCCGACGGATGAGAAGTTAGTCGGAAATCCGTCAGAAATTTCCGACGGAATTATTGCCGTCGGAATTTCCGTCGGATTTCCACCTGTTTTCTTGTAGTGAACGGCTGGTCCATATTGGTGAACAATAGACGATATTGATAAATTATGTAACACATTTTGTTTTGTTTAAGTAATGTGTTTTTTTTATTGTTAAATTATGTAACACATCATCGTAATTTAAAAAAAAAGAAAAGCAAATAACCAGAATGAAACGGCAAAAGAAACAAATACCGCTTAATCCTTAGCGAAATAGAAATGGACAAAGTCAAGCTACACAAACAAAAACTAAATGATATTTTCTTTGTGATTGTAGGTTCTGGTCGTTTAGTTGAATTGTACTTAGTACATAACCTATAGATCATCATTAAATAAAGATTGTAGGAAGCTACAAATACATATAGAAGAACAATATTCATATAACAAAAATATTCTTGGTAGCTAAAAGTTGTTTAAGAAAAAAGTATATCAAGAGATATATAAAATCGTGATAAATTTTGCTGGTGAAAAACTTATTTATTGAAAGCATTACGCAACCAAGAACAAAGTCAAGCTACACAAACAAAAACTAAATGATATTTTCTTTGTGATTGTAGGTTCTGGTCGTTTAGTTGAATTGTACTTAGTACATAACCTATAGATCATCATTAAATAAAGATTGTAGGAAGCTACAAATACATATAGAAGAACAATATTCATATAACAAAAATATTCTTGGTAGCTAAAAGTTGTTTAAGAAAAAAGTATATCAAGCGATATTCTTACACAGCACCAACGAAATAGTTTTCAATAGATCATTTAAGTAGATAATTGTTGTAGCTGAAAGTATAACCGTCTAAATTTATAAATAATGAAAATGAAAAGGCCTTGTATCAATTTTCAAAAGGAAAAGAACCAAATGACTAATCGAGCAATAAACGGTAAATTTGTTACTCGATCGAAACAAACAAGAAACGAGAGAGTTTTGGACAAGATTATAGTGAAATGAACTAGATTATGTATTTCGATCTTCAAGTGATGTTTACAAGAATAAGAACAAAGGAAGAATAAGTGTTTGAGTTTAGAACTAGATTGCTATTGAAAGTAGAGAGTTTGCGTAGAGTTGCGTTGTGTGTCCAACCCGTCCAGCTGTCCCTTTGTCCCTATCCTCGCTTTATACCATGTGGTCGCGTCGTCATCCTCGTATATTCCGCCTGATTCGTCATGAATGGTCTTTATGACTGAAACTCCGGCTGTTACGCTTTAGCTGCTTAACTCCTCCGATTTGAATCAGTCAAACGGTATTTGGCGAGGTTGACTGATAATTCTGCATTTAATCCCTTTTTAACCATTTGACCATTCTCGGTGGGCTTTTAGCTCGGCCCAATACCCTTTTACCTTTCGTTAACCTTGTTGAACTTTTTGACTTCGCAAAGCCTTTTAACGCGGATTAATTGGACCCTATTTACTGGGCCGGGTTTTTATCTCCCACAATGAAGCAAAATGTTCTTTTATCATGTAAATTTATTTTGTGGTCAAGATGTAGATGCATCATCAATTAAGTACTCTATGAGTTGTTTTTATTGTGGTATAACATACACGCCTGAGATCCAACTTTATTTAATAAGATATCTCATCTCGGGTCAATCCAAGTGGGCAACGTCGGCTCGTAACTTTAAATACATTTATTCTATTAAAACAAAAGCACTTTTAGTATATGCATCCAAATACTCTATATTTTTTTAAAAATGTTTGGAAATTATTTTAACATTATCTCAATTTGTTTTTTTTTACAAATATATAAATATAAAAATAAATATAATTCCAAAATTTGGATAATATATAAATTTAAATATAATATATTCAGAAAATCTTCGTGGGTGAGAGGTGGTGTTGAAAATATGTGGTATAAAAGATTTTATTAGACAACATAAAAAAGATTTTTGAATTTTTTTTGGTTTAGTATATTAAAAAGAAATAATGTTAAAGAAGAAATCAGAAAAATATTTATAGAATTGACAAACATGAATTTATAAAATAAATAATGTTAAAATTATTTTTCCAAAATTAATATTAAATTTGCCAAACATGAATTATTTTGTAAACAACAGAAAAAAAATCAGAAAATATAAAATTTTGGAAAAATATCAAATCATATTAGATTTTAAAGATTTAAAGTTGGAAATATCAAACGAAACTGTTTAAATTCCGCTAAATTTTCTGATTTTAACTTAAATCTTACAAAAAAATATGTTATAAAAATTTATTTTAATACATTAAATTAATGTTTTGAAATCTGACCCAGGAAACAAACCAGAGAGTCCTACGGATCACCGGGGCCGTGGGTTGACCCGGTTCGATAAAATCCGACTGCAATCAACAATTAGTGAAATTATATATATATATATATAGTATGAAAACTATATATATATTATGAATACTAATAAATCTCTAAGATATGTTTGAAAAAATATGTTAAATTGACAAAGTAATTATTATTGTAGTTGATAAAGTATTATTCATAAAAGAAAGAAGATCATAAAGTATCAGATTGTAAAATCAGAATGACTCAATAAGAACAATAAAGCAAGCCCTTTGATTGCACTATAATTTTTTACTTAACCATAATCCATCCGGATAAACGATTATGTTCGGTTCATGGTTATTTGCTAAATTTTTACGGGTTTTATCGGATTTTATAGTCTCGGGTTATAGAGCTATATCCAGACCGGATTGTTATTTGGATCTCAGAGTTTTCAGGATTTGAAAACATTACATTAAATCTATAAAACATTATCCCCGTGGGCGCGCGGATGAGAATATAGTATTATTTATTACCAAATACTAAGTCTGAACTCATCGATAAAAAAGATGTAAAACACATCTAATTAGCATTTTATAATATGCAATGGTCAGCCGTTGGCAAAAATACTACCTAAAGAGGTTTCAGATTTTCACATATTAGAGTCACAGTGTGAAGTTTTATAATCCATTTTTGTTTTAGACCGAGATAAAGCAGTTATTCTACAACACTTAGCCCAACAATTTTTTTATTGTTCTTGAGAATCTCTAGAAAATTAGAGAAATTTGGAAAGAGAGGTAGAAAAATCTATAATATTGTATAGATATGTGTGGGTGATTCTATAGCCTTAGATTGATTACAAAGCATTTGACATTTTGTTCTGCTAAAAGATCAACTAGCTATTTTACGGGGAAAAAAAAAGACCAACTAACTCTATTTAGAGAGGTTTAACTTATTGTCCAAAGGAGATTGATAAAGAAGTAAAGATTTTTGTTTTTATTAGACTCGGAAGTAATTCCATGCTTTTACTTAACGGGTACAGACTAGTTTTTCGAGCGCAAGTGACACAATCTATTCATAATGCCTCATTTGGTCAAAAGTTATTTTGATAATTCCGCATCCAAAGAGATTCGATCCCTGGTTTGGATCAACAGAAACAAAAAAATTTCGGATAGGAACCACTCCATTACAACCCAAGACCGAATCCGCCCAAAAAATTAAAGTTATAAGTGTGAGAATTAATTTAAACACCCTTAAGAAAAAGAGTAAAAATGATTGCTTTCAAAAACTGAAGAAATTGAAATCGGATAGAGAGTTATATATATAATACAAATATCATTTTTTGGGGTCAAATTTCTAGTATTTTTTTTCTCTGTCATCTCGAATAGAGAGAGATTAATGAATAGAAAATAAAGCTGTATTTTGTGATTAGTGATGTTTTATTGTAATGTCTTGGTCACAGAAAGTTGATAGGACTAGGTTCGTTTGCGTTTTGGATATTATTGACTGTAGGGCATAAAGGGTCGAAGCAACATGTGAAATATGTGATGTGCCAGTATCTTCGTAATTAGGATAATCTAGTTGATTTTAGTTTCTAATTTCCTATATATATATAGTCTCGATCTGGAACATCGAACGAACGTCAAGAATTTTAATCGTAGGGTGACTAAATTGACAAAAGTGATAACGAAAGAAAATGCGAAGGATATGGATAGCAATGAAACATTATTCATGTGAGATGAGTCAAAGCCGCTCCTATTTGACCTTTATTCAACAATTTCCGTGAAATATGTGCCGTCGTCGTTTAGGGAAACTTATCCGAAAAAAAGGTTTCATAATGCTTATAGTGGAATGAATTAGCTTTAACATTCCATTGCTTGTGTTTTCTATTTTTTGAAACGTTAACAAATAATATAATTTATACCAAAAGGAAAAAACACTAACATGGTATACATTAAAACTTTGAATTGTTGTTTTACTATAAAATAAAAATAAAACATTGGTTGTTGTTTTTCTTTGAAAAATATAAAGTAGTCGAGATTGGTGCGTATATATATATATACTTTCTTTTTTTATATTTCCAATTCTAATTTAAAAACAAAAAAGGTCCCGATATTAATATAATATTGACACGCTTTACAATATAGTCCTTATTTGACTTTTTAATAGATAAAGAAAAGTAACGTGATGATCAATGATCATGATTTTGATATATAAGTTGATAGCTCATATCCAAAATTCCAAAATCCACAAACCCTTCTCAATCTCTCTTCTCAAATGGAGGCTGAGAATTTGATGAAGCTCTCTCTTCACCAACGCAGAAACGGCGTCGTTTCACAAACCCTAGACTTATTAGAACTAATCTCAGTCAACAAATCCTCCGATGATCCTCCTCCATGTTACACCTCCCTCAAAGACATCCTCCCTTCCACCACAACCACCGTCGATTCCCCCGCCGTCACATTCGCAGCATCCGCAGTGGGTCCCACCATATCGATCCGCAATCGCCTTGTAAAGCAAGCCGCTTGCGCCTACCTTCAGCCTTCTACTCCAACTCCTTCCTCTAACCCTTCATTCCTCCGCCGTGTCTCCTCCTCTTTCCTCCGCCTCTTCTCCGCATTCTTCAATTCTCTCCTCTGCCTCTTCCCATCTCCTAGGAAAATCTTCAGAGCTTAGAATGTTTAGTGAACAGAGATAATTACTCTGTTTTCTTTGTTCATGATTCAATATCCATTTTTTCTTTTATTTTAAACAAATCGTGAATGTTTTTAAGGTTCACGTAATACGTACACTTCAGTTTGAGCCATGGAACTTGTGGGCCAAGCTTGGAACGTGTCTTCATGAGCGATGTTTACTCAGTTACCTTCGTCGGTTTGATTTAGTAACTTGTAGGGGAATGATGCCAAGACCTGTCAAATGGCAAAAACAAGGTTATGTAATTCTAGTATTTTATTTGATGGATGGATGGTCGAGCAATCCAAAAAATGGAGGTCCGCCTATATCCGAATTTATTATAACATATCTATATATATAAAATAAGCTTTGCTCTTTTCTCCTTCCGCCACATTAACATCCACATAGGTAAGCATTTTTTAATCTCAAAAAAACTTACAAATCTTATCTTACAATTTTGATCAATCTACCTCCAAACATAGCCCACTATGAAAAAATATGGGCTTCAAATAGAAGGTCAATTCTGAATTATTCTCATCATATATAATCACACATTCACTTAAATTGGTTGCTCTTAATTAATCTACTTACAAATTCTATACTCATCGAAAAAACACTTAAAACTCAAGAATCAAAGTCTAGAGCAGTGAGAGATAACAAAGTTGAATATTCAGAACTCATCTTGGAAGTATTTGCGTACACAATCACTTTCTCAAAACTCTTTTAGTTTTCTAACACTTTGTATACTGTCCAAAATAATCTAACACTTTATCTTGCAAAATGACCATTTTACCCCTTTGTTGATACAAGCGTGTACAATACACAGGCTCGGCCCGGGGCACAGGCGGGGTAGTCGACCGCCCAAGGCACATTTACTATATAAAAAAAAATCTTTACTAAATTCAATTTTTTTTCTTTACTAAACATGGCACTTTTTTTTTTAGTAGGGCCTCCGATAGTGATGGACCGGTACTGACAGTACACCCCTTGCTTTCGCGCGATACTGTACAAGAGTTTAACTGGAAAGTCAAGGGGTATACAGTCCACAAAGTGCTAGATCCTTAAGCACTTTTTGGAAAATGCTAAAAACCTAAAAAAGTTTTGAAAAAGTGACAAATTAGCAAATAATCCCCTCATCTTGCGATCAAAGAATGTAACAGCTCTCGAGAAGCGAGGCCGAGGCTGATGAATTGAGAGGTATCTGGTTATAAATTATTTTGGTTAAGAACCCATCGTACAATAAAACCCGATAAGGTAAATTGAATTTATGATAGCCAGCCGTTTCAAACACTTTTTATTTTTGTTTTTAATTAAAAAAACAACGTAATGGGTTCAAAATTAAATCTAGATTTAGGGTACCCTACCCAATTGGTTTTTACCCATGGTGAAGTTGTCATTCGGCCGTAACAAACAAATTTTCATTTTCATGTACAATATATATAGATATAAATATTATAAAATAAAAAAAATTAGACTTCATAATACATGAAAAATTAAAAACAATAAAAAAAATTCAAATCAAAAGTGAAAAATATTGGAAAGAATATTAAAAATGAGAAAAAACAAAAACAAGATATTAATCGAGTAAGACGAGATTAACGCAAGACCAGCTCAGTAGGGACGGCGAGCGGTGAGATGGCCTCGACCATGTGTCCTAATAATTAAGAGCCCCGTTAAAAACTAAAATATTATAAATAATAAAAAATTAGATTGAAAATGGCCCATAAAATATTATATAAGTAATTTTTCGTAATAAACTCTACAAAAGATACAC
Source organism: Eutrema japonicum (assembly GCA_030161315.1). Lineage (NCBI taxonomy): Eukaryota > Viridiplantae > Streptophyta > Magnoliopsida > Brassicales > Brassicaceae > Eutrema > Eutrema japonicum. Next base: position 49,641,095 of record BSQW01000013.1, read on the forward strand.
ACAAAAAATATTTTTCAAAAATAATTTAGCAAAAAACCTTTTAAAAAAGTAAGTGTCCATTTTTTTTGTCTTAGGGCCCACAATAATGTTGAGCCAGCGTTGGATTAACGATCCTTATATTCACTGCAACTATCTTCATCCCTACGCACAATATTTGACCTTAAATTGACAATAAACTCACCACTCGGCACATATGTTTTATATTCCCCTGTATTGGCATGCCTCCGCCTTAAGCCCAAAAAAAAACACCAGTCGATAATTGCAAAGATCTATTATCAAACTTTAGTTTTCTCCTACAATCACCAATAATTTTAACAAAAGAAAAATGAAAAGTTTTTATTTACATATTACTGAAATAGAGTTAGTGATTCCGATACTAGCCAAGAAATTTGATTAAACAAACACATAAATAAACTTAAATTTAAGAAATTAAAACAAAAAAACAATCTCTTCGGCACATATGTTTTATATTCCCCTGTCTCGGCATGCCTCCGCCTTAAGCCCCAAAAAAAACACCAGTCGATAACTGTAAAGATCTATTATCAAACTTCAATCTTCTCCTACAATCACCAATAATTTTAACAAAAGAAAAAGGAAAAGTTTTTATTTACATATTACTGAAATAGAGACAGTGATTCCGATACTAGCCAAGAAATTTGATTAAACAAACACATAAATAAACTTAAATTTAAGAAATTAAAACAAAAAAAAATCCAAATTTCCTAAACTAATAGAGACAAATTAATTAACTACTTTACTAATAATAAAGTTTATAAAATTATTTATCACGTCAGCGCGTAACGTGGATCACACACTAGTTTTAATATAAAAAAGCCAATATTATTCCTAAATTTCATACTGAGTAAATTTTATCTTGTAAGAATATGCATGTGTCATTCAAAGTTTTAATGTTTGATCTTGAAATAGTTATATTCTACATTAAGATACATGCGTTTTATCTAGGTGTGTATTGGATTAATGGCAACTTATCGGACCATATAAATATTGTGCGTTTTTGCATCCCTTAGTTTTTTTTTTTTTTTTTTTTTATCAATTACTAGTTCCATTTCATTTTGGTTTCTCCCCTTAACGGGATATCATTTGGAGTTACACAGCTGAGCTCATGCTTACATGAAGGCAGTGGCTGACCAGATAAAGAGAACTAGTACAAAGGGAGCTTAGTACGAAGCCAGAAAAACACGATGAGATAGAAGAGATAGAAGAGATAGAAGAGCTAAAATTAAAAAAACCCAAACCAAGTAGACAAAAAAAAATCTACGGAGGAACGAGCTTGATTCCGAGCTATAGATGTCCTATCTAATCCTACCAACTTGGCACGAATTAAAGAACGAATCTCACGAACTACATGATCCGATGACTTGGACACCGAGCCGTGTAGTCTTGAATTTCGCTCTTTCCATAGATCATACAAATATGCTTGAAGGATCAGCTTGCAAATGATGTTGAGCTTTGAATTCCTGAGATGAGTAAACGCAATCGAAGAAAAGATGGGAACGATCCTCTGAACATATACCACAAAGGAGACAATCTGAAGGGACAAGAAGACCCCAGCTTCGAAGCCTATCTCTCGTGGGCAATCTATCCCTACAAATAACCCAATGAAGGAAAGCATGCTTGGGTATACCATGGTAGAACCAAACCGCGTTGACCCAGAAAACCGGAGGACCTGAGGGATGAAGAGCATTCCACGTTTTTGATGCAGAAAACATGCCCGGCTCGCTGACCTGATCCAATTTCCACTTGAAAACATCTGGTCGAGAAGGATGAATGCACTCAACAGAGGGAAGAACAGCCCTTATGAGCACCGAAATGGAATGTCTACCTCTCGGTAAGAGCCATGAACCATCTGAAACCGCTTGACTAACTGTGAACGATCGCTGAAGACCCAAAACTCTAGGGCCATTTGAACCAGCCAACTCAATTAATGGCCCTAGACCCGTCCAATTGTCGAGCCAGAACTTTGCTTCTTCTCCCGAACCCACAGTGCAACACAGAAACGGTCTCGCAAGAGGCCGGAGTTTTAGTAGCTTTTTCCATAACCAGCTCCCAGAAGTATCCACCGAATGATTCCAGAAAGATCTTCCCCGAAGTAGAACCTTATTAACCCAGGAAACCCAAAGTGAACCACTCTTTGTAAAGAGAAGCCAGATAAGCTTGAGACCAAACACTTTATTCCAAGCATCAACTCTTCGAAGTCCCAATCCTCCAGCTTCCTTTGAAGTACATACTGAATCTCAAGAAACTTTAGCTCCCCGGGCTGATGCAGAATCTCCTGACCATAAAAAAGCAGAACACATTCTCTCCAATTCTGCTAAGCAATCTTTCGGAAGAGGAAATACTGCTGCCCAGAAAATGATGATCCCAAATAACACTGATTTAATCAGCTGCAACCGACCAACAAAGGAGAGATGTTTGACCAACCAGGAGGAGATTCTCCGATTGACCCTGTCGAGAAGGGGCTGATAATCCTCTGGCTTCATTTTATGGGGTAACAAAGGAAGACCGAGGTATCTCACTGGTAAAGCACTGTGAGAGCAGAATCTCACAGCCTCAACTCTTGGCTTTTTTCAGGTCGTATGAACTTAGGAGAGTTTGAAATGAGAGAAAATTGTATTGCTATCTTTTTTCCAAGAATTCGATGATCTTACATTATTGTCGATATTCTAAACTTATACACGTCTTTCAAGAATGTAACCGCTTAGTCCTAAATATACGTAATTTAACTCAGACTTAATTTTACAATCTAGAAATTTATTATCGAGCTTGATCCTGGGGTTTTTGATTAACGTGTTTGACTTGCTAGCTGCGATCTCCTTCTCCCAACGATCTCTCCCTTTTCTGCGTACTCGGCTCCTTCCCAGCTCGCGGGCTTACTCTACGAGGCTTTTCAGTGAGCTGGACTTGATTCTAGGCCTACTTAATCAGGATGGACTTTGAGTGTGGAATTTGGGCCCAACAGTTGCCCCCAATATCTTTAATAATTTATCGTTGAGGATGCGGAGCTGTGATCTCGGGATTTAATTGATCCTCTAGCTGGTATGATCTCGCAGTCTCGGGCTTCTAATTGATCTCTAGCTTGCTCGCAGGGCGAGTTTGTAGGAATCCTGTAGCGTCTGCGAGACTTTTAAGGGATGTGACAGGACGAGTGGGCGAGTGGGTATAAATGAGCGGTTCTCGTTGCTTCAACTTCCCACGCCGCCTCAGCTCTCACTTACCGAGGTAATGATGTCTTTTCACTTTTTCCCCTTCTCTTTTTTTTATTGTTATTTTTACTCCATTAATTGAACTGTCTTCATCTTATTCTTGCTTTTACACGAGATATTTTTCTCTGTGAAAGTTCAACCTCCATCGTTTCCGGTCGAATTTCTTCCTTTTTCAAATTCGATTTTCTTTGCTTTTTTTTTTGCAATGGCTTCTACTTCTCAGCTGGATGCTCCTCCTCCCCTTTCTGAGCGGTTTGACTCTCACTCGAAGAGCACGATTTCGGCTGCTGAGCTCGCGAATATTTCTTCCTTGTGCGGACTTGGTATCGGCGATCTGCTCATCCCGCCGGATGATAGCTATCCGGAGAGTCTTCCGGAGGGTTATGCATGCGGTTATGCCGCGTTTTTCCTGAGATGCCGCCTCACTTTTCCCATCCCGGCAGCAATCTCTAATATCATCAGCGACCTCAGACTCGCCCTTCCGCAGCTTATGCCCAGCGCGATGAGGTCCCTCGTCGCCCTCTGGGTGCGTTCTAAGGAATCTGGGATTGTGTTCGACACTGAGGTCTTTCGCCAGCTCTTTAATGTCAAGGGGAACTCTCATCTTTGTAGGACCAATTATTTTCTGGCGAAGGTCAATCGGTTCGTTTTTAGATTCAATGTGAGGGATGATAAATGGTGGGAGCAGTGGTTCTATTTCAGAATATCCAGTGGGTCCGTTGAGGGCGAGTCGGTGCTTCGACATTCCTGGGCTCAGATTACTGGTCAGCGTGATCTCCCGAATGCTAATTCGAGCATCCCTTCTGGGGATTTCTTAATTGCCGTTTTTCTTCTGTTCTAATATGGTGACCCTTTTTCTTTTATGCATAGTCAATTGATTCTTTAAAGATAGTAACGGCTGAAGTTCAACGGCTTATCGACCATGTCAAGGGTGAGAGTTCCGACTGGAAGGATTTCTCCCTTGATAGAATTCAGCAAGTTCGTGAACGCCGAGCTCTCGGGCTATCCGTTGCATCTGCTTGCCGGCTCATAGGTTTGGGTGGATTTATATCTTTATCTTTTTAGATTAAGAATTGTTTCTTTACTTAGATCTTCTTTGTTTGATTCTGCAGATTCTCCGACTCCATCTCCCCTACTTCAAATTCAAGCTTTGGCTCCCGCTCCATCCATTATCCCGAGACTCGAGGCTGTTGCTAAAGATCTAGCCCGCGTTGAGTTTGCTCCCCCGGTTGGCTCCCAGGTGCCGGATACTGCCCCTGCTACCTCCCAGATCGATCTTACTCGCAGCAAGAGCTCCACCGAGTCCATCAAAATGGTTCCTCCTAAGAGACCGCGCGCCTTTCTTACAGGGAGAGGATGCGACTGCGCCCTGCCCCGACGCCAGCCGGTGCTCTTGATAAGAGGGTCAAAGAGGCTCTTGGTAAGTCCATCCGTGTTGAGACCCCGCGTCGAGAGGAGGTTGAAAAGGGTGATCACTGCGAACCCGAAGCTGATCATGGTGGCGGTGGCATTTTCCCAGCGGGTGATGAAACCGAGATCGCCCAACATGATGCACGAGCTAAAGGTCCTCAAAGGTCAACTTCCAAGGTGTCTTCTAAGGAGCCAAGTCATTCTGCCGAGCATCAGTTTCGCTCCAAACGATCTCGTGGCGACGGGTTTGATGGCGAGGAAACATCAAGGAGGCATGTGGTACCTCGTTCTAAGGGTGGTGGAGGTATTTCTCCGAATGCCTTTAGGTTCGATTTTGATGGACCTGAGGCAATCGTTGAGAACAACTCCCAGCTTGCGAATCTCTTTAGGCGTGTTTGGCCTTCGTTCTGCTTCTTGCCGTCTCTTAGGAACATGAAGAAGCCTGAGGGCTATATTCAGTTCGCAAGTGCGATGGGCCAGGTAATTTTAGCTATCTTTACTTTGTTTTCCATTACTTTGGTTTTTCTCTGCTGAATTTTCATATTCTTTTCTCAGGCCGTCTCCGCCGCCAACGAGCTGATTACCTCTTTTGAGCAAGATCTCCGTTCTGCTACCCAGCTCGAAGAGGTGGATAGGGCAGCTCGGACCATTGCCGATCTCGTCTCTGAAAGGGAGGAGCTGGTGAGGAGAATTACTCGGAACGAGGAGAGGATGGCTGAGGTTACCCTTTTGGAAGGCCAGGTTAAGGACCAAGCTGTTTTGGCTAAGAGATGGGAGGATTCCGCTCGCGAGGCTCAAGCTCGGGTTTCTGTGTTGGAGAAATTAAGTGAGGATTTGAAGGTGGATCTCCGTGTTGCCGAGGGGCGAATGGAGCTGCTGAGGTTGGCTTGCGTTCAGCCAGTGAAAATATAGTGGATCTAAGGATCCAGATTGAGAAGGTTACGGAGGACTCGAAGAAGCTTGCCAAGAGGCAAAAAGAGATGCTGAAGAAGTCTGAGAAGGCCGCGAGGAGGGAGATATCCAAACAGTATCGCGCCATTCTTTTGGGGATAAATGATAAATGGGAGAAGAAGAAGATCGAGGTCGATATCGAGACTCAGGTTATGGAGTGTAAATCCAATATCCTTCTTCTTGATGACATTATCAACCAGACCATCAATGATTTTGAGGCTGAAAAGAAGAGCATCCAGGTTGAGAAGCTGAGGTTGGACGCGGAGCTCGCCATCGTCCAGGTATCAGATTTTTCCCTGGGTAAAATTGACATTCCTCAGGTATCCGATGATTCGGATACGCTGCCTGCTGGGCCAAGCGCATAATTGAATGATCAGCTGGACCTTGGTTCTCAGGAGCTTAGGAAGGAGTTCCCGCTGCCATTGAACCAACCTGTCCTGGGGGACAAACCAGCTGAACCTGCCTGCTAAAGATTCCTTTACTATTCTCATCTTTTGTTGTTCTTCGAATTTGGTGTCTGGGGAGGCTTTTAAACCCTTTTTTGGTTTATTTGTTGAACTCGTTTATGCCCTAGTGGGCTTTTTGGTTTGAACTTGTGCTCCCTTGAGGAGGCTTTATTTAAAAAGAATCTTTTTTATGGTTATTCATAATTTTTGCCATTTAGAGGCTATCTTTTCTAGATCAAAGGCAGTTTTTCAGCCAAAGACCCAAGTCGTTTAGAGACCTTGCTCTCAGGTCGTTTAGAGACCTCGGGAGCTGACCAGACGATTTAAAGACGCAATGTCAAAACCGTTTAGAGGCATGCATGTAACCTAAACAGTTTAGACGTAGAGGTTGTTGTCATTTAGAGACTAGAAAGGTTGTGACTCTGCAATTTAGACGCAAAGTCGAGTCATGCTAGCTGGTAGCATGCTTTAGCTTGTAAGGCTGTTCATTTATGGAGTAAAGCTTTTAGCTTGTAAATAGTTACTGAAAGATCTCAGGCTGAGTTTAACAGGCTTAAAAGAAGAATATTTTTTTATTATTTTAATAGCTGCACCCTTATGAGGTTGCCTACGTACCATGAGGAGGGATCAAGCCTTTTCGTAGTTCGATTTTTACAAGTGTCTTTTTAATGATAGTACTTCTTTAAATTCATGGCATTCCATGAGTTCCTTTCAGGTGTATTGTCGTGCACCCTGGCGAGCTTGTATACGCCGTTTTTTACTACCTCGGAGATCCGGTATGGGCCTTCCCAGTTGGTGCACAGTTTTCCAGCGTTCCTTTCCCTTGTGTTTTCGTAGGTTTTTCGTAGGACGAGCTCGCTGATATATCATGGTTTTTACCCTATTTAGGCCATGATATAAGTCCTTTTATAGAGTCTTTTCTTGTGTTTTGGAGTCTTTTAGAGTCTTTCACAGGTTATAGCACGTCTGGAGCTTAATTGGAATTATTGGAGCTTTTCTGGAGCATTCTGGAGCGAGACTGAAGTCTGATGACTAAGAGCCCGATCTGAGCACCGAGCATCGATCGATACCCCCTGGTATCGATCGATACCAATCGAAGCAGATTTCAAAGTCGCGACTTAATGAAGTTTGAAGAATTGCAAAAAGCACCCAGAAGACTTTGATAATTACAAGAAGGCCCCAAATCGTGATTTAGGTTATAAATAGGATTTTACAGCCATTGTTTAGGCTATGCTTTATTTTTGCTTAGGTTTAAGAGAGATTTTGGTGAGAGACAAGTCTGGTTTCCCTTCGTCCGAGATCAGATCTCAAAACCTTGTTTCTCTTTCTGATTTAATATAAGAGTATTTATTCAACATGTTTATTAATTTAATATCCATGTCTGAGTAGATCACCTGTTAGGTTTAGGGTTTTCTCATAGGGATTTCTTTGAATGCTAGGTTGATTATCTGTTAGGATTCACTATCTAAATTAGTTCTTCGCCTTAGGTTGTTCTCAAAGCTAATTCTAGGTTGACGAATCTGGAACTTAGATCTTAGGATAATTAATTAGGCACGAGAGTGCGATTAATTACTTGATAGAACCTTAGGTGAGCAAATTGATTATTCGCAAAGAGATTTGGTTTAATTGATTTGTGAACATATCAAACCTGATTTTAAAGCTGATTTAGACTTTAGGATTCGCAAAGAGATTTGGAATTTCTAGGATTTAGATTTAGATAGTTTTCGCAACGAGAGTTGGTTAATTATATTTTAGTGATTTGAGTTCTAGAACAGTGCTTAATCTGGATCCTGTTAGCTAACTTAGCTGCATTCATTGATTTCCTGAGAAATACCCTAAGCCTACATTCCTCCAATTGAATTTACAAACGTTTTACTTGCAACTCTGTTTTTCAATTACATCATCTGGTTTAGCTTGTTTCTGATCTATAGAATCTATTGAGTGATTCTTGAGTTCTTGTGTTCGACCCCTGATTTACTGCAGCAACTGCTTTAGTACTTTTTAGGGTATTAAATTGAGCATATCAATTTTGGCGCCGTTGCCGGGGACTCAATTCGCCGTTAGATTTTAGCTAGGAAATTCGTCTAAATCGCCCGAGTATCGATCGATACCCTTGAGTATCGGTCGATACCCGTCGTAAATTTCAGTTACTTACGCTCTTTACTTGTGATTTCAGGTGCATGCATAATCTTGAAACCAGAAGCAAAAAGAGTACTCCGCTAGTTGATCTATCACTGGAACAGTTAGCACAAGTGGAACGCACAAACAGGAAAGCAAAGAAGTCAGCTAAGATGAACAACAATCAAGTTGGGTTGGTTCGTGATGCTGCTGGAGCTTACAGGGACCAACAGGGTCGGTTGTGCAATGAGCAAGGACAACGTCTGGATGGAGAGGGGATTGTCATTCAACCTGCTCCGGTTGTCGCTGAGAATGCCGCTAGGAACGCAAGGGATGCTGTGGTTAATCGTGGTAGAACGATTGGTGAACACAACAGGCCAGAGCAATTTTTCGCCAATCGCTCTGCGATTCGTCCACCTGCGTATGAGCGGAATGACTTTGAGCTGAAGCCTGCTTACTACACTCTAGTAGGACAGCATCTCTTCCATGGTTTGCCTCATGAGCATCCAATGGATCATGTAGAGAAATTCGAGGACTTGGTCACTAGCATCAAGAGCAATGGAGTGTCCTACGATTATCTTTTCTGCAAGCTCTTCCCATACTCTCTTGGTGGGGAAGCTACTTACTGGCTGAGGCAGCTACCTCCTGGATCACTGACTAATTGGGAAGACACCAAGAGAGCCTTCCTAATTAACTTCTATGATGATGGACGATCTGAAGATCTGAGGAATAAGATCTCCACTTTTTCTCAAGGACCTACTGAGGCGTTCAAGGCTGCTTGGACAAGATTCAGATCGTACCAAAGAGACTGTCCACACCATGGATACTCTGATGTGCAGCTGCTAGGTATCTTCTTCAGAGGAGTAGATTGGAGGTATCAGATGGCTCTGGACTCTTCAAGCAATGGGAACTTCAACACCAACTATCCTGAGGACGCCTATGTGTTGATTGAGAATTTTGCATCTAGCAGCAGCACAAAGAGTGCAGATTTCGAGCGCAAGAAGCTGGCTGGTAATCAAGATGGATCGCAGATCGCTGAGTTTAAAGCTCAACTAGATTCTATGCACAGTCTTCTGCTGGGAAAGACAACAAAAGCTGTCCATTTTGCTGAGGATGTTGAGGTTTTCAATGAGAATGAAGCAGAAGACGTGAACTACATTGGTGGTTCTGGCTTTCAGGGACAGAGGAACCAGTTCAACAACAATCGGAGCTTCAACAACAACTTCCAGCAAGGAGGATTCAACCAGAAACCTGCCCAGATCAGTGGTTACACCAGGAACTACAGAAGTCCTTCTTACGAGCCTGTGACTGCTAAGACATCAGAGAACAAGATTGAAGCCATGCTTGAAACACTCGTTCAAGGACAGCAGCAGATTACAGTGACCTTCAATGGTAAGATGGACGCCATGTACAAAGATCTGAGTGGAAGGATCGATTCTCTGGGTATTGGTCAGAAGAAGCTGGAAACTCAGGTAGCTCAGACTTCAGAGAGTTCAAGAAGACAAGAAGGTTTTCTACCAGGAAGAGGAGAGAACCCAAGGGCACACATCAATGCCATTACCTTGAGAAGTGGTAAGGAAGTCAAATCAGGGGCAAAAGTGGATCAGCCTACTGTGAATTTCGAGATGTCTGACGATGAAGACACTGAAATCGCTAAGGCATCGATCGACACTCCTCAGCATCGATCGACACCGGTCGCGATTCTCAGACGGGAAGACTCAAATTCCCGTGTATCGATCGATACCCCCCCTGTATCGATCGATACCGAACCTGCAGACGATGCAGAGGTTGAGGTTGTGAAGGAGAAGCCTAAAGCAGCACCAGAGAGGGTCTACATCCCGAGGGTACCCTATCCCAGAGCTCTTGGGAAGACTAAGAAGGAAGTAGAGGATGCTAAGTGCAAGGAAATTTTGGACAAGCTGGTCGTTGAACTTCCCTTCATCGATGCTATCAAGACCTCTGTAGCTTTCAAGAGGTATGTCAAGAAGATGGTGTCCAGCAATGTGAACCTTGAAGAAGGCTGTCTGATGATCACTCATGAGTGCAGTGCAATCCTAAGCAACAGGATCCCAACGAAACTTCCAGATCCAGGGAGCTTTGTCTTGGATTGCACAATCGCTACTGACAGGTTTGAGCGTTCTCTCTGTGACCTTGGCTCAAGTGTCAACCTCATGCCATACTCGGTTGCTAAGAGGATGGGAATGACAGACTTCACTGCTACTAGAATCTCGCTGATTCTCGCTGATCGTTCAATTAGACTTCCAGAAGGATTGCTAGAGGATGTTCCGATTGTGATTGGGAACTGCTTAATCCCAACTGATTTCATTGTCTTGGAGTATGATTCGGAACCCAGAGATCCTCTCATCTTGGGAAGGCCATTCCTAGCCACAGCTGGTGCTCTGATTGATTGCAGGAATGGGAAGATATCTCTTAACATTGGTGAGTTGGTCATGACTTTTAACATGGAGAAGATGATGAAGAGACCAACCATCGATGGGCGGACTTTCTTCGTTGATACCTTCTGTGATATTGCTGAGGAGTACTTCTTAGAGATGCATCCTGAGGACCCATTGGAGAGAGCATTAGCCTGCTCGGTTGAGTCAGAGGTTAAGCCACACGATGCTGCTGCTGAATACGGAAGGATACTCGATTCAGCACGACCAGTATCGATCGATACTCTTATGGTATCGATCGATACCCTACAGCCAGAAAGAAGTTTGGCCGAAAGAACTATGCAAGCTGCTGGGCTTGGAGATTGGAGCGAGGAGAACGCTCCTAAGGTGGAACTCAAACCACTTCCTGCGAATCTAAGGTATGGTTTTCTTGGTCCTAATTCCACGTATCCTGTAATCCTTAATTCTTCTTTGAACAACGCAGAGGTCACTTTACTGCTAAGCAAGCTGCGCAAGTATCGCAAAGCTCTTGGCTATTCTCTTGATGACATTTCAGGTATTTCACCGAACCTGTGCATGCATAGGATTCATCTTGAGGACGAGTCAAAGCCTTCAGTTGAGCATCAAAGGAGGCTGAATCCAAACCTGAAGGAGGTGGTTAAGAAAGAGGTCATGAAACTCTTGGATGCAGGAGTTATCTATGCCATCTCAGATAGCTCTTGGGTCAGTCCAGTGCACGTTGTTCCTAAGAAAGGAGGGATAACTGTGATGAAGAACAACATGGATGAGATGATTCCCACAAGGACTATCACTGGACATCGAATGTGCATTGATTACAGGAAGTTGAATGCGGCCACACGGAAAGATCACTTCCCATTGCCATTCATTGACCAGATGTTGGAGAGGTTGGCCAGTCATCCCTACTACTGCTTTCTTGATGGCTATTCAGGTTTCTTCCAGATTCCTATCCATCCAGATGACCAAGGGTATACCACCTTCACGTGTCCCTATGGCACGTTCGCATACAGGAGAATGCCATTTGGATTGTGCAACGCTCCAGCCACTTTTCAGAGGTGCATGATGTCTATCTTCACAGACATGATCGAGGACTTCATGGAGGTGTTCATGGATGATTTTTCAGTATATGGGTCATCATTCAAGATCTGTTTGGCTAATCTGTGCAAGGTGCTACAGAGGTGTGAAGAGAAACACTTGGTCCTTAACTGGGAAAAGTGTCATTTTATGGTTCAGGATGGCATTGTACTTGGGCACAAGGTCTCTGAAGCTGGAATCGAAGTTGACAAAGCCAAGATTCAGGTCATGACAAGTCTCCAACCACCTACTTCTGTGAAGGATATTCGGAGTTTCCTTGGTCATGCAGGGTTTTACAGGAGGTTCATCAAGGATTTCTCCAAGATAGCACGTCCACTCACTGCTCTGCTGTGCAAAGAGATCAAATTTGATTTCACAACTGATTGTCTTGCAGCCTTTGAGGAGATCAAAAAGGCTTTAGTGAGTGCTCCTGTTGTGCAACCTCCTGATTGGACTCTGCCTTTTGAGATCATGTGTGATGCCAGTGACTTTGCTGTGGGGTCAGTTCTGGGTCAGAGGAAAGACAGGAAGCTGCACGTCATCTACTATGCCAGCAGAACTTTGGATGATGCTCAGAGGAATTACAGCACCACAGAGAAGGAGCTACTTGCTGTTGTTTTCTCCTTTGAGAAATTCCGATCTTACTTGATTGGGAGCAAGGTGGTTGTTCATACTGATCATGCTGCTCTCAAGTATCTGATGAATAACAAGGATCTCAAGCCTCGTCTCTGTCGTTGGGTTCTTTTGCTACAAGGGTTTGACATTGAGGTTAAGGACAAGAAAGGCATAGAGAATGGAGTTGCTGACCATCTCTCGCGAATGCGGATCGATGAAGACGTCCCCATTGATGATCAACTACCTGAGGAAGCCATCTACTTCATTGAAACTGGGTTTCAGATGAATCTGGCCGAGAATCAGCAATTTTCACGAGTTGCAGGTTTCGGTATCGATCGATACCATTATGGTATCGGTCGATACCCTGACGGTTCAGAAGCTGTTTTCATCATCGATCGTTCAGTCGCTTCTAACCACCATCTCGTCGCTGCAACAGATTCTGATACTCCATGGTACGCTGATATTGCCAATTATCTCGCTGCAGATGCAAAGCCAAACCACCTCAAGAAGTATGACAAGAAGAAGTTCATGCGCGATATAAGGAGATTCTTTTGGGATGAACCTTACTTGTACAAGCATTGTTCCGATGGCATATACAGGAGATGCATTGCTGAGTCAGAGGTTTCAGATGTTCTGTTTCATTGCCATGGATCAGACTATGCTGGACACTTTGCCACCTTCAAGACAGTATCCAAGGCTCTTCAAGCAGGCTTCTGGTGGCCTACCATGTTCAAGGATGCTCACACTTTCGTCTCACAGTGCGACGCTTGTCAGAGAAGGGGGAAGATCAGTAAGAGACATGAGATGCCACAAAATTTCTTCCTTGAGGTTGAAGTTTTTGATTGCTGGGGCATTGACTTTATGGGTCCTTTCCCATCTTCACACAAGAAGAACTACATCCTTGTTGCTGTGGACTATGTGTCCAAATGGGTGGAAGCGATAGCTAGTGAGAAGAATGACTCTGCGGTGGTTCTTAAGCTGTTTAAGACCATCATTTTCCCTCGCTTTGGAGTACCTCGAATTGTGATCAGTGATGGTGGCTCTCACTTTATCAACAAGGTGTTCGAGAAGTTGTTGAAGAAGTATGGTGTAAACCATCGTGTGGCTACTCCATATCACCCCCAGACAAGTGGACAAGTTGAAGTCTCCAACAGGCAGATCAAGGAGATCTTGGAGAAGACAGTGAATGCTTCTAGGAATAATTGGTCTACAAAGCTGGATGATGCACTTTGGGCATACAGGACTGCCTTCAAGACACCGCTGGGTACTACATCTTTCCAAATGCTGTATGGGAAAGCATGCCACCTTCCAGTGGAGATTGAGCACAAGGCTGCATGGGCAACAAAGATGCTGAACTTCGACATCAAGCCTGCTGCTGAGAGGAGGTTGATTCAGCTGAACGAGCTGGATGAGATCAGGCACCATGCTTATGAGAACTCGAGGCTGTACAAGGAGAGAACCAAAGCTTATCATGATAAGAAGATCATCTCCAGACACTTCGAGCCGAACGACCAGGTACTTCTGTATAACTCTCGTTTGCAATTGTTTCCTGGTAAACTGCGTTCACGTTGGTCAGGTCCCTTCACAATCAAAGAGGTCAGACCACATGGTGCTGTAGTGCTGATAAATCGCAAAGGCGAGGAATTCACTGTCAATGGACAAAGAGTGAAACACTATTGGGCGCAAGCCGAGATTCCAACAGGGCAGACAATGCCTCTGGATGATGCACCAACGGCCTGAATGGCGTTACAGTCAAGCTATTGACGTTAAACGAGCGCTTGGTGGGAGGCAACCCACTGGTGAGTCTGTCCTTGAGTCGTTTTTCCTTTTTGATTTCTCGTTTGTTTTGAGTCTGTGTCAGGATGAACAAGGAGCAACTCGAAATCGCCTAAGTATCGATCGATACCCCATTGGTATCGATCGACACCAATCGCGGATGAAAGTTCACCAAGTCGATCTAAGCGTGGTATCGATCGATACCATGCTGTGTGTCGATCGACACTCGGTATTCCAGGAAGGTAATTTCTTGTTTCTCTTCATTTTATCCTTTTCTTTTGTTTCTTTCACCTACTCTAGGCTAGATAACACTGAGGACAGTGTTGTTCAAGTCTGGGGGAGGTGTCTGCTGACATTGTTTTCGTTTTTCTTAGAGTCAGTCGTTTTATCGAGTCAAAACTGTTTTATTGAGTCAAAATTTGTTGGAGATGATGATCCTGTGCTTGAACCTATTGATTTGATTTTGTTTTTGAGTGCACAGTGTTACAGGATCAGTTCTAGATCGACTAATGAAAAATCCAAAGGCTGACCAGTTGACTAGAAAACATCCATGTCTCCAGCAGAGTTCTTCTGAAGCCTGAGCCAAATTTTTGCACTTCATCAATGTGGTTAGTGTTCATAGAGCTTGATTCATCATTCATATCTGATAAAGGAACCCGTGTGTTTAGAATTATTGTATCTCTCTCCCCTGAAATAAGTTGATAGATTAAGAGCATAAAAGATTGAAATGATTTTCTTCTAAGTAGAGGGTTAGGAAAATTTCCAGCGATCCCATTATTCTACTTAAGAGGGGATGATCACACAAAGGATTGGAAGCGAGGCTAGGATTTTCCTATGATGCCATTATTCGCCTACATCCTTTGATACATAGAGAGGGAAGAACCGGGGATTTGGTGGCAAACACCATCAATACTCGCGTCTCCTACCTTGATATGTATATGCTAAGCTGAAAAAAAAATAATAAATAAAAAAAAAAAAAAAAAAAAAAATAATAATAATAAGGATATAATAAGAAATAAGTCTGGGGGAGAGAAATTGATACAAAAGAAGTGTGAAAAGGGTGGTTCCTTTGTCATGATATTGTCTGGTAAAGAATCTAGAAGGTTCTTGAACATTAACTGCAGCGATGAAACTGGCGATGAAGGTTTTACTTGAACAATGTTGTGAGATAATGGGTGGAGTCTGGAAAAGCTGCGAATGTCTACGGAGAAGTACATGGTGGTTAGATCAAAAGCTGGTTTGGTGACATTTGGGTACTTGGAAAAAAAGTCATTTCGATGGTTCAGGAACAGGTGAGTCTCTACGTTTTCAAACCTCTTTTTCTGGTTTAGTCTTCTATTTGCTTGAGGGCAAGCAAAAGGCTAAGTCTGGGGGAGTTGATATATCATGGTTTTTACCCTATTTAGGCCATGATATAAGTCCTTTTATAGAGTCTTTTCTTGTGTTTTGGAGTCTTTTAGAGTCTTTCACAGGTTATAGCACGTCTGGAGCTTAATTGGAATTATTGGAGCTTTTCTGGAGCATTCTGGAGCGAGACTGAAGTCTGATGACTAAGAGCCCGATCTGAGCACCGAGCATCGATCGATACCCCCTGGTATCGATCGATACCAATCGAAGCAGATTTCAAAGTCGCGACTTAATGAAGTTTGAAGAATTGCAAAAAGCACCCAGAAGACTTTGATAATTACAAGAAGGCCCCAAATCGTGATTTAGGTTATAAATAGGATTTTACAGCCATTGTTTAGGCTATGCTTTATTTTTGCTTAGGTTTAAGAGAGATTTTGGTGAGAGACAAGTCTGGTTTCCCTTCGTCCGAGATCAGATCTCAAAACCTTGTTTCTCTTTCTGATTTAATATAAGAGTATTTATTCAACATGTTTATTAATTTAATATCCATGTCTGAGTAGATCACCTGTTAGGTTTAGGGTTTTCTCATAGGGATTTCTTTGAATGCTAGGTTGATTATCTGTTAGGATTCACTATCTAAATTAGTTCTTCGCCTTAGGTTGTTCTCAAAGCTAATTCTAGGTTGACGAATCTGGAACTTAGATCTTAGGATAATTAATTAGGCACGAGAGTGCGATTAATTACTTGATAGAACCTTAGGTGAGCAAATTGATTATTCGCAAAGAGATTTGGTTTAATTGATTTGTGAACATATCAAACCTGATTTTAAAGCTGATTTAGACTTTAGGATTCGCAAAGAGATTTGGAATTTCTAGGATTTAGATTTAGATAGTTTTCGCAACGAGAGTTGGTTAATTATATTTTAGTGATTTGAGTTCTAGAACAGTGCTTAATCTGGATCCTGTTAGCTAACTTAGCTGCATTCATTGATTTCCTGAGAAATACCCTAAGCCTACATTCCTCCAATTGAATTTACAAACGTTTTACTTGCAACTCTGTTTTTCAATTACATCATCTGGTTTAGCTTGTTTCTGATCTATAGAATCTATTGAGTGATTCTTGAGTTCTTGTGTTCGACCCCTGATTTACTGCAGCAACTGCTTTAGTACTTTTTAGGGTATTAAATTGAGCATATCACTCGCCAACTCGAAATCTTCGCAGCAAAACTTTGCATCTCTAAGCCTCCTATTAAGCACAACCATTGGAGGGCCCGGGAAAGAAGAGTCGTTCCACGCTTCAACCAAGAGACTTTTGTAATCCGGGTGAGTGATTAGGAATGAGAAGAATTTGAACGGAGTCTTTCTTCTATATTCGATCTCCTACAAAGCGAGAAGACACGGAGAGTGATCAGACGGGCCAGGAGCATCAAAGAAAGTAGACGAAACAGGAAACTTGTCAACCCACGCCTCATTACCCAAAGCCCTATCAAGCTTCCTAGTGATCGGATTTCTCGGTTGACGGTTAGACCAATTCATAGAGCAGCCCCTCATTGTCAAATCAAACAGATTGCTCGTAGCGAGACAAATCTGAAAGTCCAACATTCTCTGTCTAGAGAGAGCAAAGGGAAATAGAGAGAACATTTCATCCGAGGAGAGAACCTGATTAAAGTCACCTAACACTGTCCAAGGGGACTGAGCCATGATGCTAGAGGATCCAATCTGAACAAGATTCTCCCAAAGCTATCCCAAAGCTACCTCCGACTAACTTCATCGTTCCTTGCATAAACTAAACCCAAAGTAAAAGCTTGATTGTTGGCTGGATTAAGCATGCCACACAAAATCATTTGATCCGATTTAAAATAAGTAATCAACGATAGGGAAGGATCCCAAACCAAAATAATCCTTCCATTCAAAGCTTCTTCTGAATAGTTCGCTTCAAAACTCCAACCAGGAATAACTCTATTCATAATTGCCGAGAGGTTATGCTGCTGCACACGACTCTCCAAAAAACCGCCGACTATAGGTCTGTTAACGGTTATCCACCTTGAGACTGCTTTTTGTTTGTACTGTCCATTTAAGCCTCTTACATTCCAACTAAAAATCATCAAGGGATCCAAAAAGGGGGGCAGTGAACTTATTAAGCTACCACAAGGGAAGCCATCTGCGGAAGCGAACGACCCCTTGGAGCCAAATTTGAAGAGTTTTATGACAGAGAAATAGAAGTGGACACCTCCGACAAAGTCACTGAACCAACACTTGCTTCAAGCAACCCTTGCTGCCTAAGCTTCTTTCTAGCCTTCTTCCGAGCTCTCGCAGAACGGGCAGGAGAGAAGGAAGGAGGAGAAGACTTATGAGCCCGACGAATTCTGGCTTGAGAAATACGGATACCTTCTTCCTCCTCATGAGCCTTTGACGAGGTTAAAGGACTTTCTGCCTTCTGAACTGGACTAATCTCTGAGACTGAAGGATAGTGCTTCGATCTTCTAGCCACTACTGTCCAGCCTTCCGAAGAAGAGTCACCCACAAACTCCTCGATCTTGGCATGAGGTTGGCTACGAGCCCTTCCCGACCGAGGGTTTGAAGTCTTCAAGAGAATGGATTGAGAATGAACTGAACCCGACACCTTAGCAGCCAGAACTGGGGACCAAAGAGCACCATTAAGCGAAGCAGTCTTCACTACAGAGGCCTTAGCAGGGGGTGGAGGAACACGCTTCTGAGGGGCTAAATGGCATCTAAGAGGTAGATGACCGAAGTCCCCACAAACTCCACACTTTGGTGGGACTCGCAGACACTCAACAGAGATCGTGACCGAGCACCCCTCTTTATCCGTCACACGAACCGCAGAAGGAAGAGCTTTGCCCAGCTCCACCTCAACTTTGATTTTTACAATACCTAAATTATTAGGAACAAGCCTCGACCTTTCTGTGTATAAGAGATCCCCAATGCCTGATCCGATAACACTAAGACCTTCCAGAGAGAACAGCGGAAGCGTGACATTACGAAGAACCATTCAAAGGGAAAAGCATCCCTTAGTTCAATTTCCGCTTTGGAGAGAAAAAATGTTTCTTGACGGAAAACGTATGAATTTCAGCATAACTACTCGATTAACCTAACCAAACAAAAATTATTACATGCATGATACATGTTATTCATACTTACTTTGGAAACACATACAATATAACTTTCAGAATTTTATACATTTTTGAATTTCTGGAATTGAAAAAAAAATATAAACTATTAAATCTATATAAAATTTATAATATCTCAATTCTGATATCTATTTTGGTGTTGGTTTCTTAGGTAAAATGGTTAAGAGAGAAACAATATTGGGAAACTATCTCTTTGGTCTTAAACGTTAGTAATACATAAGTATTTATATCAGACCAATGATCTTATCTCAACATCAAATTAGACTTATCCTTACCAATTGGAATTTATCATAATATTTTGACACCTACCCAAATCACCGAATCCTTATTACAATAGGATTTCTACAGATTCTTTTTTGTTTGGGGCTTTACCAGCTTCACTTCATAGATAGTTTTGATGGCCTAAAATACATGGTTTGCAAGATACATGTCTTGTTGTCTAAATTATCTCCAATGTTCCCATACGATAAAGGTGGGACGAGAAATGCAAAATCAGCAATCATAAAACATAACACATATGTCGTGGATATCATGTCAAAGACTGACAAAATATGTCAACATATTCCTTCAGTATACACTTCAATTTTGAAACTAAGGATGAAATTTTATCTCGTCTTTGATTTTAAAAAAAGGAATAATAACATATGTGAGCGCAAAATCTTGCAACTCTACAAATGAAAGTCATTTTTCGAATAGTCAATGAATCAGACTAAAAAATATTTAAAAACACGTGCATAAATAGTAAAACCACAACGAAATCAATACAATAAAAACATTTGAGTCTCTCCAGCATTTGACACATCATGCTTTTTCACAGATTTTGGTGTTGACAACTCATAAAAATATTGAACCAATCAAAATATTTTAATTAATACAGCTCAGATTAAATTTGTACACATAAACCCAAATCGATTCTCTCAAACAACCACAGAAAATTAAGTGAAACGGAAACTTCAGTAACAAATTTCATCTAATTCACATCGAGAGGAAAAATGGGTCAGGCCCAAAACGAGGTCCATTTGTCTTTGCATCCATTTGTCCAAGAAATCATTCTTTTTTTTTTTTTGACATCAAACATACTAATACGCATCCAAAGACACAGTACGCTGGAGTCGAACCCGGGTAATAACACAGAGACCGCATAAGCACAAACCGTTAGGTTACATGTCCTGGTTAATCATTCTTCTTTTTATAATGCGAAATATGGGATGTCTCCGAAAAGGGACAATCATACAAATTCCAATAACTTTAAAAAAATTCAAGAAGTTGGTTATCTTTTCCCGAAAAAAATCTTAAATATAAAATAGAATCCAAAATTAAAAGCCCACTTGCATCAAAAAAAAAAAATCAATACTATAAAATCTAGAGTCTCTCCGTATTGACACTTCAAATTTTTGTTTTGTTAGAAAACACATCATTTAAAATGTAAAACTAATCAAATTAAAACAAATAATATACCTCAGTTTTTTTTTCACATCATTTAAAAGGTACATTCAATCAAATTAAAACAAATAATACACCTTAGTTTTTTTGATTCCATAATTATTAGTTTCTAGCATGTGCCAAACGCGAGAATATAATTAAATAGAATGTTCAATTAATTCAAATTATGAAATGTAAAAAATATTTACAAAATTAGAAAGCGAAAAATAATCTCTTGATTATTGAAATTGAGCAAGTCAAGAAGTAGAATCGAACCTGAAAGCGTCAAAATCGTGACGGTGAGGGAAATCTGAGCCGCGGGAACTGGTGAATATGAAGACGGCGGAGGCGAGTGAGAAAGAGAAAGAAGCGAGGCAGAGGAGGAGGATCAAGGAGTTGAAGCGGCAGAGTTTCTGAGCTGTGACGGTGGAGTGGAAGTTAATGCATGCGGTCTCACGAGGTCGGAGGAGGATCAGGGAGTTGAAGCGGCGGATTTCTGAGCTGTGACGGTGAAATGGAAGTGAGTGCGGTCTCGCGAGGTCAGAGATTCGCCGTAACGGAAGGCATACAGTGAGCGCATGGCGGAAGAGATGATCAGAGGATATGGATTGTCGTTAACGGTGGTGACGGCAAAGATGAAGAAGAGGGAAAGAGAAATAGTCTAATAACCGGCTGGATTAATGTCGACGCTTATAATAATAAAAAATACTTTTAAAAATCAAAAGAGTTATATTCAAATGTAAATTTTTTATCAATTCCATAATTATAACGTGATATTATAAGTTTCAATTAATTCAAGTTAATTTAATTTTAAAATGTACAAAATATTTAAAAAATACACACACATCAAAAATTTATAATTATTAATAGAATTTCTCATAGCATATCATTTATTATATAAACAATTATAGACAAATGATATTCACTATAATTAATTTATAACGTAATATGAATTTATTTAGTAATATAATTCGTGTAACACGTAAGCCAAAATTTGAGAGCTATATACAATAATCAAGATATACAATATTTTATATATATATATAACTCCATGTGTTATTGATAAAAATGTGCATTCAAAATATGCATTTGAAATACTTATTTTTATCTATATTAAATTTGTTAGAACATGATATTATATATAACATGAGATTAGGTGAATGAATAAAAGCATATCAATTACAAGAGGGTTTGGAGTATAACATGAGCTAAGAGGTGAGACAAGTGATCTAGCAGATTCTCCACTCGATGTTGAGCTAAAAACAAACTACTTCCTTAGAGGTTTGGGTGGGAGTGACGCTATAATGATCAAAAATATTTGAATACATTACCGTGAACAGTGTTTACTCATATGGGAACGTGAGACAGAACATGGGCATATGACCAAAAAGAGCAGTGAGAGAAGCAAACAATAAAGCGGTCTCTATCATCATGGTGTGAATGAAGCCTTGGAGTATGAACAATGAGTACGAGCGAGAATGAGATTAAACGAATTCAAAAACATGGAGAGATGATAATATTGAATATGTTGCAGAAATGTTTAGTTTTCCATTGCAAGTTTTGATATATAAAGTAAAAAATATGAGAGGAAAGAGTTTAAGTAAGAATATGAGGCGGTGAAAAATGCGCCATCAATCAAAATCGTATTATGTTAATTGTATTGATTTTTGCTCAATGTTTGTTTGTATACGAACATGAAATGAAAGAGATCACTTGAGTTTATGAAAATTTTCATGGTTTTCTTTTTGTTCACTTATTTATTTTTATAAACACATAAGAAATTGTTTCTCAAATATACATATACTAATTTTTGTGGCATTGTGTTCTTGTTGGCAGCTAAAATGCCAACTTATGATTAAGTTCTTGGGTGAAAGCTATTGGATGCGACATAAATAGGTTAAAAACAGCCAAAATATGACAACAACTTCCCATATTCTGAAGTTACTGAAAATGAATGAATCGACAATGATGTCAAAGAATGATAAAAGCCGGTTCACTAAAATCTAAAGTTAACTAAATTTTAATTCACGGTGCATATCAACGATAATTATGTATATTATAAGGTATTAATATAAAATGATTTAAAAGAATTTTGAATGCACATTTATCAAATAAAACATAATATTAAATCAGTAAAACAATATATACATATATAAAAGTCTCGCAGCGTAGCACGGGTAACTACCTAGTTCCCATAATAAAAGTACCAAAACACACGGAGAAAATTCTAATTAAACATTCTAAAGTTAAGAATAATGCCCAAAAAGTAAAAATAATAATAACCGATAAATAAAACCAAACTAATCAAATATTTAAATATACTTTTATAAAAACAAAAACCCAAAACACGAGATGAAACTCAAAACTATAAGAACATCAGTAATGGGGTGTCTCATTGATACACCTTCCATTAAAAAGAAAAAAAAAATCAAAAGTGAAGGGAGAAATGAGACACTTAAAATTTTTTTGAAACACCCTTCTTATATTTGTCATATTATGATTGGTCCAACTTTTTATTTAAAAAAAAAAAAATTATCTAACTAAAAAAAAAAAAAAATTATTTTGAGACACCTCTAAGATCTCTATAATAAAACAAAAAAAGTTCACGTCTTCATGATCAAGAAGAGACATGCTGTGAATAGACGTCATCATCTTCATCACTCCGTCACCGTCACCTTTTTCATCTCTTTCTTTTTTTTTTTTCTAAAGTTTCTGGTTGTATTTCATTAATGGGACGAGACAATAAATAGAAAAAGATTAAAAAAAGCTATTATAGCGAGACTTCGAGAATGAACTCTCTCATGAAGATGAAAAGGGAAGACAAAAAACGACAAAGAAGCAACATGGACAAGAGTAAAGCCTAAGGAACCGGCTGTGAGACAAGGAAGATAAAACCAAATCAACACAAGACGAGAAAGCAGTAATCACGTGCCAAAGCAGCAATCACGTGCCAAAGCACGGACCATCTCGTATTTGCCGCAGCTCAAAAAACTGGAGTTCACTTCATAGTTGCCACTAGCACCCCATCTTTCTGAGACAAGTCCCCTAACCGCCGGAAGGAGATACGTATAGCTTCTCCGAGAACTGACGCGATATCCGGAATGCATAACGGACTAAGTAGCAATTGGTGACAAGAAAGTCCAAGCGGTAATCGGAGAAGTCACTTCCGACCACCAATCCCGTAGAAACCAAACTCTCCATTGAGACCAACCTCCACAGTTACAACCTAACCGCATAACAGACCGTTGCCTCAACAATACACGTCTCGAGACGCTCCACCATCTTCACCGAACCAAATCGGAGCCCTCACTAACCGAAACCAAAAGCAATTTACGTACCTGCTGAAACTTGCCGCGAACGAGAACACACACCAACCGCGAAACCCGAGCCACACCGGTGAGTAGATGGCACCGGAGCTTCTCCGACGAAACGAATCGAGAAACCGCCGTTGTACCACCCGCCTAGAGTCACTGCCGAGAGACACCAATGGTGGAGCCGCGCACGACGGGAAGACGAGAGCCACCCCTCCGAGGCTAGCCACAAGACAAACATCTCACGCGACACCAAACCCTGAAATTGAACTCGTCCCCTAAGTCCAAATCTCACCGCGTCGGAGTCGAGTCGGAGTCGAGAAGAGGAACGCCTTAATCGCCACCACACCTCCGCCTCGGGAACACCGCTAAAATCAAAACAAAGCGGAGAGGGACTTTAAACGGGGAGATACGAGAGTCACCACCACCGAGGAAAGCCGGAGAGCACGTCGCCGGCGACGAGGACTCTTAAAGAAAAACGGAGTGAGGCTGCGGTAGAGAAACGCCAGT
Source organism: Eutrema japonicum (assembly GCA_030161315.1). Classification (NCBI taxonomy): domain Eukaryota; kingdom Viridiplantae; phylum Streptophyta; class Magnoliopsida; order Brassicales; family Brassicaceae; genus Eutrema; species Eutrema japonicum. Next base: position 49,664,858 of record BSQW01000013.1, read on the forward strand.
AAGCACCAAGGGGAAGAGAAACTGATGACGAAGAACGAGGCGGACAGAGGAGAGGCGCATCACCATAAGGGAGACAGCCTTCCACCACCGCAACTCCAGCAACGCCGCTAAGGCACGCCGCCGTCGGACGATGACCACGCCGGAGACAGAGAAACTTCACCTCGAACCCACTTCCGAACCGACGGCCAAACACCACTACACATCTATCAAAAGAAAAAGGAGGACATTGGGTCCCTCCTCCAGCGACGGTGAGCCACCACTCGCGCCGAAGAGGGAAATTGGAGCAGTTAAAAACTGTCGGCAAAAGGAGAGAAAAGTTTAGTATCGCAGAAAAAGAGAGAATTGTTTTTTTTTTTTTTCCTTTTCTAATTTGTATTTCTTCATCACATTTACCACCCACTTCTACGTCTTTTCTTGATCATTGTGATCACAAAAAAAATACTAATACAGAATTTCAAAAAACAAGAATCGAATACTCTGATTCTGATAGCATGTAACATAGAGAAACAATATTGGAAAATTCTCTTCTTGGTCTTAAACGTTAATGATACATAAGAGCATCTCCAACGGAGACTCTTAAGCAATAGTGATGGGGTTCTTAACCCCTAAAATAAAAAAAAATAAAAAACAAATTATGAATAGTGTAAGAATTGGTTCTTGTTTGGTTCTTAAGGGGGTTTTTACACTGTTCTTAATCACGTGTCAACTCATAATTCGCCGGTTTTTTTTTTTGCCAGATTTTTTTTTTTTACTTTTTCTTAACCTTAACTTTTAAAAAAAAAATATTCTTAACTTTAAAAAAAAAAAATCTTTTTCATAACTTCAACTTTAAAATTATAAACTTTTTTTTACATATTAATGAATTAGAATTTTTACATATTAAACTTTTTTTTAAGAACCCCACTATTAGAGATTCAAAAACTTACGAGGTTCTAAATTTTTAAATAATCAAAATTTATGATTAAAAAATTGATAAAAACCCCATGATAAGGTTCACCATTGGAAATGATCTAAGTATCTGTATTAAATCAATGATCTTATCTCAACATGAGATACGACTTATCCTAACCAATTGGAACTTATCGTTATCTTTTGATACAAAATTTTATCACAGTAGAGTCTCTTCGAGAATATTTTTTTGCTTGGGCTTCAAGGATTTCATTTCAAAAATGGATATGATGGCCTATAAAATTTAGTCCATGTCTTATCTCACTTGTAAAATAGTTGAATAATATGCTTACAAAGCAATTACAATTAGATAGATCTTTCTTGTAACTATTAGATTAGGTATAATCTCAATCGATCATCTGTTTATTGTATTGATCCCAAAATTATATGAACAAGGAATACAATATAGACGTTAGAGGCAATTAAGTTGATGCTTAAAATACAAAAGAGAATATAAGGTTTTTTTTTTTTTTTATTTGATATGCGCCATCGGCTATCCGGAACGGCCCCCGGTAGGAACGCACCGAAGTGCTACAGAGTGGACTGGAATCTCTCTTTCGAGTTTATTACCACCCCACCTGACCCCAAGTTTAATAACGTCCGACTAAGTGCCAGCGGGTGACCCAGCCGCCTGCATTATAGACCACCATGTAAACCAATTGGACCGAGGCGCAACTAACAAACTTTCCACAAAGTGATGTTTGAATTTTAGCGAGGGCGGAAGATCGAACCCAGGGCTGGACAATTGCTCCCTTGCTGGGCCCGTCCAACCACTCCCCCACCACCTTGCGGGCTGAGAATATAAGGTTTCCTTATTATAATACCATACCGCAGTCAAAGCGTGTTGTTCTTGAACGCGAAGACTGGTTTTGAAGTCATTGAATAGCGCGGTTGGAAGCCCCTTCGTGAATATATATGCGTATTGGTGCGAGGAGGGAACATGTAGAACGCGGACTTGCCCAAGAGGCAAGAGCCACTCTTTTTCTTACAAACAAAATGTCTAGCTTAACGTGCTTTGTGCGATGATGTTGTATTGGATTCGTAGAGAGGTGAAACACTTCATATTTAACCATATAGTTCTACTGCAAGAGCACATCTAATCGAAGTAGTAATGTAGGGATCGAATCCAAAAGAATCAAGTGTAACATTACGAGAATGCAGATAAAAAAGTAAATCTAAGACGAGTGACAGTTGTTTGTGGTTTTGTAATTTCTAAACTAAAAATGATTATTAATAACGATGTAAATTCAAAAAAGACAAATTATCTTACCGGAGAGAGAGGACCCTCCAACAAGATGTTGGGGTGGAACCATGTTTGTTTGAAACCAGAAGAACTTGCCTTATACCTTATACCTACTCACTTGTGACAGGTCGGAAGATTGAAAGTTACGTATTTGAAAAGTAAAAGTGGGTGAGATTTGGAATAGAACACAAAAGTTAACAAGTTTGGGCTTTTCGAAAGTTGGGCCTGGGAGAAATTAAGTTGGGCCTGGGAGAAAACTCAAACTAGGGCGAACATAAACTCAACATATTATGAGACACTATTTTTTGAATTTATTTTATAAAATAACAATTATTTCACTATTTATGATAATTTAATTAGCTCATATATAGTACGATGTGTACGCATATGAACGGTACATATGTAGATAGAAGGATGTGTATTTCCGTCATTTACACGATAAAATACAAAAAAAAAATGTTAACTTATTAATGAAAGATGAATTAAGTAACCTTAGATGCAATTATGTTTTTTTTTCCTATGATTATAATTATAAAATGAAGTATTTAAGAAGAAACATAAGCACTCGAATCAATATTGTCTTGAATCTTCTCCTCTATCTCAAACAACGTCCCTGCTCTTATCGCCTATCGAATTTCCCGGCAAGCCCAGTACAGACGTCGACGAGGTCTCATCGGAGGATGAGTACGACGTGTAAAACGATATCGGCGACGATGGAGATTCCTCGACGACGTCGGGACGAGGCTCTCCGGCGACGTCTTTAGAAAATCCTACTGCTAAGTTAAAGAGCAAATCGACGAAGGCGGCGAAGATGTATTTGTGGCTTGTCTTGACGTTGACTTTCAAGAACAGGAAAAGAAGTTTCTCGAGGCTTCTCCAGTCATGATGAAGCGTGCGTGCTTCAACCATCTTTTCCATGGATCTCTTGAAATCAGAGTAAGGATCGTTTGATTCCAAAGACAAGAGCATGAAGCCTTCTTCTTCTTCTTCTTCTTCTCTCTGAGTAAGCTCTTCGAGTATAGAGTTTGATTCTCCTCTACGTTCAAATATGAGTCTTTTTGATGATTTTAGTCCTCTAATCACATTCTCTATACACTCTATCTCCGGTGGATTTTCCATGACGTCGTCGGTGGTGGAGGAGGAGTAGGAGAAGCTGCATGAGTGTGGCTCGGATTCGTTGACATTTCTAGGTTTGTTAACGGTGAAGAAAGCTCCGGGTGTTATTGTTTTAGGGTTTTGTTGGTGACAAGAAGACCATGGCCATGAGGAGGAAGAAGATGATGAATTTGAAGAAAATGATGAACATGAAGTGTTCTTGTTTAGAAATGGGAGTTTCATTTTCTTAACCATTTTCTTTTACTTGTGATCTGATTAAGACTACAGAAAATATGTATAGCTTTTCTCTTTTCTTTTGGAGTTGGATTCAGAATGAGAGTTAGGGAATTAATGGGTGAGACAGGGAAGGAAGATTTAAGGCTTTTGAAAAAGGGAGGAGAAGGTGCACGAAAGGATGGATGTGTCTTTTTCTAAAGATAGACTTTATTAGATTTATGTTAGATTTGTTGTCTTTTTTTTGTTGTTGTTGTGTTTAATTATTGCCTCGAAAATTTATTGTTCTTTGGTTGGGGATCATTCAATTTTTGTGAGTACATTTCCCGGTTAACTATTTATTAACAATTTTGATAGTTGAATATCCAAAAGTTAAGTATATATTAATTTTTAAAATATTGCATGAAATTTATTTCCTTAATACATGGATTAATCCTAAAATTATAAATCAATTCAAAACTAAACTATATTTACATGAGATTGAATAATTGATACACATTCTAGTACGCTAATTTGTCATGAAAATGCAAATCACATAAACGATAACTATAAGTACATGCATAGTAAAAAAAATGATTTTTTTCTCTCTCGCTACCTCGGCCGTGCGTTAGCACTCTTGATGATGAGCTCGGAGGAGATTTTGGTTTGGGGTTTCATTAACTCGGTCTCGGATTTCTCTTGTTTCGGTGGGATCCAAGTGGCTCTGATTATCATTCGGATCTCGAAAAAATTCAACGGATACAGATCCGGCGTTAAGCGGAATCGACAATCAAGCTCTGAATTTAATGTATGCGGATCTGGGCTATTCAGGTTTGGGAAAGTTCATAGTCGCTGTCATGTTTTGTGTGATACGATATGGATCTTTACGGAGGCGATGCGTGACTGGCAGGTATCGATGACTTGCGCATCCAAGACACGGATTCTAGGGGGATCGAGATCACAAGAAGATTCACTTGCCAGGACGGTCACTCAGGATCGTACCCGTTACGGATCTTTCGAGATTGAGGGAATCACGCGATTTGGGTCTCGGACATTGTGGGCTGGGTTTGCGGTTATAACGGAGAGATTGTGGTTATTAGAGACGCTGATAAATTTACGGGCCACCTCTCGATCAGTGGCATCGCGAAGATCCAGAGCGGTATATCTCGGGCGAGATTCAGGGAGCCAATCTCGGATTCCGGTAATTAATTCACAGATTCGTTCTTGTGGAGAAGATATTGCTCAGCGGACAGTGTGCACTCAAAGGATCAGCAAGGATATTGGGTATATAGGGTCAGTGCAGAGGCTCGTCAAATCCCCATCACATTCTACTCACTCTCTTTTCACGGCCTTTGCTCAAATCCTCAATCATTCCCGAATGTCTCAAAGCCATTTGGTAAAGCGTGATAACTCAGAAATGAAGATGGCAACCAGCCAGAAAAGACTGAAGATTCGGGTGCCTCATTTCGACAATTCGGAACTCATTTCGGGGTACTCAAAGACGCTGATTGGGAGGTGCTTGAACCCCAAGAAGCAGGATATGAAGGTACTGCTTCATATGCTTCCTCGAATTCTAAACGTCGAGGAGCGTGTAGCAGCGGCAGATCTCGGAATGGGTCGGTTCCAATTCGACTTTGACAGAGAGGAGGACATTGCAGAGATTTTGAAGATGGAGCCATTTCATTTCGATTACTGGATGGTATCATTGGTGAGATGGGAACCTGTTGTGGATAGTAAATATCCATCCGCCATCAAATTTTGGATTCGGGTTATGGGAGTTCCCCTACATTACTGGGCTGACCAGACTTTTCGGAGTATCGGGGAAGCCCTAGGTGAGGTGAAGGAGGTGGATCTCGACATGGGACGAGTGCAAGTAGTTCTGGATGGTTTCAAACCGTTATGTTTTGAGACGGCGGTCGAGTTTCATGGTGGCGAGGAGACACTCATCACCTTGCGATACGAACGTCTGTTCGGATATTGTCGGAGCTGTTTCAGCCTATGTCACGATCAGTCCATGTGTCCTCAACGAGAAGGAAGGATAGAGGGTCTGGAAATTAACGCGGATGAACAGGAACATGGGTTGAAGGTTGTCAGTTACAAAGCTGCGACTGCTCATGGCGTCGGAGGGAATCTGGTTCAGAAGCAAGCTGACTTCTCGGGGAAAACATACCACGGGAAGGACAAGGGGAATGTGCAGATTCATGATTACAAAAATGTGGGTAATAAGTCGGGAAAGGAGCATCGCTATGGTACATGGAAGGTGGATAGACGGTACAGAGACGGGGACACAAAATCTATCGCTTCTTCGAGCCGGTTACCAGCTAAAGAGCAACATAAAAGGTACGCCATAAATACAACGGGCCTGAATGACATGAGGTCCATAGTCTCGGGCATGGGAAACAGCCTTTCCGATCACGAAATGAAAATGTTAGAAGCTTTTCATGGTACTACGGCTGGGAAACGCAACATCCCAAATGCAGGTGCTGTCTCAGGCACTTCCGGAGAAGCAATTTCGGTCTCGGGAAAGGAGGTCCGCAGGGGCTTGATTCTTCAGAACGATGAAAAAGAACTTGTGGAGGTGGAGAGCTCCCAAGGTAAGGTTTCTGAGAACCTGGTCTCATCGGAGGATATTCCTAGGGTGTTAGAAATTTTAGATGAGCTTACTACGGATAATGTGGCCGATGTGGATGAGTTAACGGAACAAGAAACCTTTGCTGATGGAATTTTGGACAATTTTGGTGATGATTTTCTTGTTGCTGATTTCCTTGAGGATGATATGGAGATAGGAGAAATTGTGGAGGATGCTGTGGTAGGGGCTGAGATGGTGTGGCCAGAGGAGGTGGTTGATAAGGAGGGGATAGAGACGGATGTTGGTACGGTGAAGGTGGAGGGACCAACGAAGGATAAGGAGATCAAGGAAGGGCTTACTCAGGTTAAGCGGAATCATGTTAATAAAATGAAGAAAAAATGATCGGTGCAGGTTCTAAAAAGAGATTGGTGCAGGGTATTATCTCACCAAGGAAGAAGGTGGTACCAAAGCCTTTGGGAAGGGCCGGGGAAGCACCTCAGGGCATCGGTAATAATCCAGCAAAGACAAGACCGATGACAGAATTCTCAACACGGGAGGATTAGGTATGCTGCTCACGGATAGGTGTCTTCGATGTATGGATAATACGGGGTCGTTATGCATTATTCGGGAATTTAGGAGGAGGCGGAGACTTGAGTTCAATTTTTGGGTTAATTTTTTTTTGTTTTTTCTTCTGTTTTGTTTCGGTCATGGTTTTTTTTCCAAGGAATTTTCAAATTTCAGATTTTGGAAATGGTTGAGCCGTTCCATTTGTATGGTGGTTATTCTGTTAATTTTCATTATAATAATTTCCAGCCTTTCTTATTATTTGTTATCTGAGGTAGTGGTCCTAAAGCTGTTGCTAAGGAAAAAATACGGGGGAAAATACGAATTTGGGAATTGGTTAGCCGACCCTATTCCGGGATCTGGTTCGGGTAATGTTAATACGTTCTTTTTATGCGGATTTTGAGTTGGAATTGTTACGGGCTTGGCAGTCCTTATACAACAAGTTATCTTCGGGAGATATGGAAGAAACATAAACCAGAGTTTCTGTTTCTTTCATAAACAAAACAAGATTCTTTATTTGTGCAAAAGTTTCAACCTCATCTCGGCTATGATAAATTGCATACGGTGGAACCATGCGGTGCGAGCGGTGGTTTTGTTCTATTCTATGATGAGCCCTCGCAGGCTAATGTAATTTTTTCCACTAATGGGATAATTGATATTGAAGCGAATATGCAAGGAAAAAAGGCTTATTCATCATTTTTGTATGGAGATCACGTACCACACATACGGGATCGGGTATGGGAAAGTCCAACTCGAACAAGTCTATCCCGTTCAGGTCCGCGGAGAATAATTGGGGATTTAAACGAATTGAAAGGTAATAATGAGAAACAAGAGGGAAACTTAAGATACGCATCAAATCCGGTGAATATGTCTGGTTTTAGGCTTCGTTATTTTTTCAGGTTTTTTTGGGACCTACTATTGTTAATTCGGCGGTACAATGTTGTTTCAATGGCGGTTTCTCTTTTATACAAAAAAAAAAAAAAAAAAATTTCGAGGTCTATTTCTTGCTACAACAGAATATTCCACACGTTATGAGAGCAGAATTACTTTGGAAGGATAGCGGAAACACTTCGGGTCGTCTAAAGGATGGATCAGGTCAAATGGCTCCAAATGGAGCAAAAAATATTACATATTGGTTAATTTACGAGAATCCTTAGTTGGAATTGCCAGGGACTTGGGAATAAGTATACAATAGGTTATCTTAGGGAGGTGTGGAAGAAACATAAACCTGAGTTTTTGTTTCTTTCAGAAACTAAACAAGAATTTTCTTTTATGCAAAAATTTCAGTTTCATTTCGGTTATAATAAATTGTTCACGGTCGAGCCACGTGGTGCGAGCGGAGGACTGGCCTTATATTATGATGATACTTTTAATGTTACGGTTTTATACTCTAGTAATCGAATAATTGATATCGAGGCAGAAATACAAGGAAAAAAAGTATTCTTATCATTTATATATGGTGATCCGATACCAAAAAAGAGAGACCAAGTTTGGGAACGGTTAACACGGACGAGTCTAACACGAGCAGCTCCCTGGTTTATAATAGGGGATCTAAATGAAATAACGGGAAATAACGAGAAGCAATGAGGCAATTTAAGACCCGCTTCCTCCTTTATGTCATTTAACCTGATGATACAACACTGCGGTTTTATGGAATTTCAATGTTTGGGTAATACAATGTCTTGGCGAGGAAGACGAAACTCGAAAATTGTGCGGTGTCGATTGGATAGGGCCTTAGCAAACGAGGATTGGCATGAGATTTTCTCCCATTCATTCGTAGAATATTTAGCAATGATTGGGTCGGATCATAGGCCGATTGTCGCCACTATAGAGGACAAAATACCCCGGAAACGGGGTCAGTTTCGGTTCGATAAACGGTAGATTGGGCGAGATGGTCTGATGGAAACAATAGCAAAGGGCTGGGAAATTAACACAGCGGGAAACGAGACTCTCTTTATAGAGAGAATAAATAAGTGCCGGAGAGAAATTTCAAAATGGCGGAAAACCAATTTGCCATATGGCAAAGAGAAAATTAGGGACTTACAACAAGCATTAGAGGTGATCCAAAATGATGACAATAGTACAAATGAGGAACTCATGGATATTACGAGGAAACTGAAAGAGGCTTATCTGGATGAGGAATTATTCTGGCAACAGAAGAGTCGCACCCTATGGGCAACGGTGGGGGACAGAAATACAAAATTTTACCACGCGCAAGTTAAAACACGCAGGGCGAGAAATCGAATCACGGGACTACACGATGTAGTAGGAGCTTGGGTTACCTCAGACAAAGAGCTAGAACAAGTAGCGGTAAACTATTTCGAGGAACTATTCACATCCACTTCACCGAGGGAATTTTAGGAGGCCCTCAGTGAGATTCCAGCATTAGTTTCGGAACAAGATAATGATATGCTCACGGCAAAGGCCACGGAAGAGGAAGTTCGTAGAGCACTTTTCATGATGCATCCAGAGAAGGCTCCGGGCCCGGACGGAATGACGGCTTTATTTTTCCAAAGATCATGGCATATAATAAAGTCAGACGTAGTAGATCTGGTTAACGGTTTTCTGGAAAAGGGTTCCTTTGATCAAAGGCTGAATATGACTAACATATGCCTCATACCAAAAACGGGAAAACCAACTCGTATGACGGATTTAAGACCTATAAGTTTGTGCAATGTGGGGTATAAGATCATCTCGAAAGTGTTATGTCAGAGGTTAAAGATATTGCTCCCGGATCTGATTTCTGAGACTCAATCAGCCTTCGTATCAGGGCGACTGATATCGGATAATATTTTGATTGCCCAGGAGATGTTTCACGGATTACGAACCAATGAATCTTGCAAAAGCAAGTTCATGGCAATCAAGACGGATATGAGCAAAGCATATGATCGAGTGGAATGGACTTTCATTGAACACCTATTGAGGAAATTTGGTTTTGCGGAAAAGTGGATTTCAGGGATTATGTGGTGCATACAATCGGTACAATATAAGGTACTCATTAACGGTAATCCGAAAGGACAAATAACGCCATACAGAGGATTGCGGCAAGGCGACCCATTATCTCCATACTTATTCATCCTCTGCACGGAGGTCTTGATAGCCAATATACGGAAAGCAGAAAGGGAGAAATCACTTACGGGGCTAAAGGTAGCGAGGGCAGGGCCATCGATCTCACACTTACTCTTTGTGGACGATAGTCTTTTTTTCTGCAAGGCTACGGTACAAGAGTGTCGCACTATACTACATATACTTAAGCAATACGAGTTGGTCTCAGGGCAACAAATTAATTTTTCAAAATCTTCTTTAAATTTCGGACACACGGTTCCAGAAACGGTACAGGACGAGATAAAACTATTGCTAGGAATCCAAAAAATGGGAGGGATGGGTACTTATCTGGGTCTGCCGGAAAGTCTCGGAGGGGCAAAGAGCAGGATTTTCAATTTTGTTGTCGAAAGACACAATGATAGAGTCAACGGGTGGACATCCAGACTCCTGACTAAAGGAGGTAAAGAGGTTCTACTTAAATCGGTAGCCACGGCTATGCCAACTTTCGTCATGTCATGTTTTCGGTTACCTAAATCTATTATCGCAAAGCTAACCAGTGCGGCAGCACAGTTCTGGTGGAGCTCAGACGGTCAACAGAAAGGAATGCATTGGATGGCATGGAAGAAGATGTGCCGGAATAAGGTAGACGGCGGAATCGGATTTCGATCAATAGAGGAATTCAACACAGCATTACTAGCAAAACAGCTATGGCGGTTAATGGAACAACCAGAATCGCTTTTCGCTCGGGTTTTTAAGGGACGGTACTATCGGAACACAGACCCTTTAGACTCTATTAAGTCGTACTCCCCGTCGTTTGGATGAAGGAGTATCATTTCGGCTAGACCTCTGGTTACAAAAGGGTTCATCAAAAGAGTTGGTTCAGGAGGCACCATATCAGTATGGAATGACCCATGGATACCATCCTCTCCCCCGAGGTCTGCAACATGCAAAGGGGACAATTATTACCCAAATCTCAGGGTCAACCATTTGGTTGATCCAGCGACACAAACGTGGAACCTGGAATTGATAAACGCAATCATCGAACCGGCCGATGTGGAACTGATACGCGGAATACACACCAGTAGTTTATATCGACCAGATACGCATGGGTGGCACTATACAAAATCAGGGAAATATACGGTAAAGTCGGGATATCAGGTTGGCCAACGAATCACAGACAACGACGAAAACTACTTCTACGGTCCAGATATAAAGAAGTTACAGGCTCACTCATGGAAATTGACTTGTCCACCGAAATTACGACATTTTATATGGCAAGCAATCTCGGGGTGTCTGTCGGTCACAGCGAATCTACGCGCTAGAGGAATAAATTGTGACACACAATGTTCTAGGTGTGGTGTGGAGGGGGAAACGATCAACCATGTATTGTTTGAATGTCCACCAGCATTACAAACATGGGCACTCTCCCATATTCCATCGGCCCCGGGAGCTTTCCCGATGACATCGGTTTTCGCAAATTTTGATCATCTATTTTGGAGACTTCCAGATGAGGAAAAGAATATAATGTTTCCGTGGATTGTGTGGAACATTTGGAAAGCAAGGAACGACAAGGTGTTCTCAAATGTAGATAGAAACCCACAAGAGATTCTGAGGATAGCGGAAACAGAAATAGCAACTTGGGAAGCGGCACAAAATAGTGAACCTGATATATATCCCCAATTACCGGGTCTCAATAAGAGAATAAATGAACAAAATGAATATAATGGGTTTACATGCTATATTGATGGATCATGGAAGGAAGGGGATCAATTTTCTGGTTTAGGATGGTATTGCTTTCAGGAGGGAATTGAAGGAAAGATTTTGGGGGCCCGTAATCTACGAAGAAGCCTATCCCCGCTACACGTGGAATTGGAAGCGCTCATCTGGGCGATGCATTGCATGATTACAAATCACAAGACGGCGATAGTTTTTGCTACAGACTGCTCAGAGTTGGTGAAGATGGTGTCTACACCGAAGGAGTGGCCAGCATTTACGTTACAGTTGGAGGAGTTCAAGAGGAGCAAGGAGGTTTTCACCTATTTCTCTATCACACAAATCCCGCGCACAAGCAACACAGTGGCAGACAAGTTAGCACGAGGTGCTCGAGTCTACCCATCAGTTTTCACCTATGTAAACTCGATACCCCCGATTTGGTTCACCGAATAGGGTTAGGTATCAAAGCTGTTGACAAAAAAAAAAAAAGTACATGCATAGTATAGTAAATTTATGTATTTTTAATCTTACCTTTAAAAAAAAGGCATTTAATGAATTGAAAATTTTCAATATTTATTTATTAAATAAACAGAAAAATAAAATATTTCTTTGCTAAATAACTTAAAATATAAAACTAATTATCTTGTTGCACTGACCATTTTGATTAAGTATCTTTTTACAGAAAAAATCTTTGTTGATCAGCATTATAACTTTCTTATATAAGTTTGATCATGAAAGTTGATGGATGATCGTACTCTTAATTTCTAAAGATGAGCAAGATTAGGTTACATTAAATTATAAGAAGTGGATCGAAATAATCCCGTATATATGGAACGTATAACTACGTACTTAACTAGTGTCTGAAAAAGCTAAAAGCTAACCAAGTTGTTGGTGGTTGGGTGGTTCCTTTCCTGCGGTGAGTGTCGGCTCTGTTGGTTTAGGCCAGGGATCGATTTCCCGCGGAAGCGAAATTACCAGGACAAGCACTTGGCCAAGTGGGACATTATAAGTGGGCTGTGTCACTAACACCCGAGAGATTAGTCTGGGCCTTTGGACTTAGTATTACTCTCGGAGGCCGAAAGGTATCAAAAAAAGAAGCCAAAAGCTAATATTACAAAAAAAAAAATTCAAAAAAAAAACCCAAAAGCTAACGTCAGTGTGTTAGATTAAACTTTCCTTCAAAGTTTGACAGACAAATATTATGATAGTACAGATAGAAACGATCTCCAAAATGAATTAATTCTGCAATATCACCAAAATGAATTAATGTTTTTTTTTTTTGACAAAGACACCAAAATGAATCACCAAAATAATTAGTTGAAACTTGATCGTTGTATATATGTACCTGCCGAAAATATCCATCATGATCATAATATTTTCATTATTCCTTAAAATAGACTACAAATATGCAATATTGATAAGCCTTTAGTCAAAAAAAAATATGCAATATTGAAGACGTTGCACTTGCTAAACAATAAAAAAGGCGTTGCACTTACTAATCAAGTTATATTTGGGAAAAAATGAACACATTACTAATCAAATTATCCCAGACCCCACGACCAGATAATCAAATAATCCGTTGATAACTTTCCTTTTTTATGAATCGTGGGAGTCCCGAATTTTCGGCCCTCAGTTTTGAAATTTCTAAAAGACTACTTTTTATTTATTTAAATGCGGAAGCGATTAAAATATAAACAATTAATTACACGATACACGATTTAATGAAATATCGGTTGGTTCTTTCAAACCAACCACTAATCTTCGGCTGCAAAAAAAGTTTATTAGATAACTTTAAGAAGACACAAACAATCTTGATATATTATTTTAGTATAGTATGAAAATAGATTCTAGATCCGCCATTGCATATTGGCATGCGTAAGTATCCCACATTTTAAATATAATTAAACATAAATGATTTAAAAGAGAAGAAATAATGATAAATAAATAAAATAAAAAAACTCAACGAACAGTCGAAGGAACCAACTAACTATCAAAGATTCAGAAGATATGACGTCGATGTTAAAAAAAAAAAAAAAAAAGTTCAGTAGCAGTCGCTTCAACTGAAACATTTCACAAACATTAATAAAATTTATTTCACATCTCTTTCCCCAATCTGATGCAGCTTTAATGCTAGGACCTAGTAGTTAAAGCCATCGCCTTGGCTGGTCCGGCTTGAATACGAACATATCTAAAAGAAAATTGGATTGATCTGGTTCAAGAAAATTTTAGCTTAGAAATTGTGGATTTGAGTCCAACCATAGATAATTTAATGTTGGTACGAATAAGGTTTAAAGGTTGTGTAAATGAATAACGCGAGAAAAGTATGAAAACCAAATAATAATGAGAAGAGACAAAAGTCTGCTTACCTTCACGTATTTCGTCGTGTGGCTGACTTTGGCACCCACAAACATAGTGTTATCCCGAATCTTATAAAGCAGTTGGAAAAGTCATTTTTTACTAGTTTACTATTTGCATTGCATGCATATACAATTTTCAGCAGAAGAAAACATATGTAATTGCGTTGATTATTAAATTTTCTTGGACCAAAAATTTGATGGGTCATGTGTTGATACTAAAAACATCAATCAACACTAATAGCATCTGCAATACCCACCATTAAAAAAAAAAAAAAAAAAAAAAAGTGAGTGTGAAGAGTGTCTCATTTGAGATAGCATAAGACACATATGAGATACTCTTAATCCACATATCCATTTATTATTGGCTCTACTCTTTTTAAAAAATTAAAATTTAATAATAAAATCAAAATCTATTAAAATACTAAGTGTAACATCCCGATTTCTTGTATATGCGGAGAGGCTTATAAGAATTGATTTGGCTACCTATGTCACCAAAGTGCACTTACCTTTTCCGATCACTTGCCCGAAAGAACTTCAGAGTTAAGCGTGCTTGAGCTGGAGTAGTCTAAGGATGGGTGACCTTCCGGGAAGTGATTCGCGGTATCGTGTGAGTGAGGACAAAACACGGGGAAATGTCACGTGGTGATTGCAGGGTCAGTAAACAAGTATTACAAGCCTCCCGGACTAACGCACCGGCCGTCGGACAAGGGTGGGGCCCACGGGCCGAGAGAGGGCATGGGGCCCACAGGTAGGGGCGGTCGGGGCGTTATAAGTGGTATCAGAGCCGAACCCAAACACGTGTGTGGAGTCAGGTGGGCTCACACCGTCTAGGGTGACGATCCTGGTGCGCAACGAGGACGTTGCGCTCTATGAGTGGGGGTGATTGTAACTTCCCGATTTCTTGTATATGCGGAGAGGCTTATAAGAATTGATTTGGCTATCTATGTCACCAAAGTGCACTTACCTTTTCCGATCACTTGCCCGAAAGAACTCCAGAGTTAAGCGTGCTTGAGCTGGAGTAGTCTAAGGATGGGTGACCTTCCGGGAAGTGATTCGCGGTATCGTGTGAGTGAGGACAAAACACGGGGAAAGGTCACGTGGTGATTGCAGGGTCAGTAAACAAGTATTACAAGCCTCCCGGACTAACGCACCGGCCGTCGGACAAGGGTGGGGCCCACGGGCCGAGAGAGGGCATGGGGCCCACAGGTAGGGGCGGTCGGGGCGTTATACTAAGAGCATCATTATTGGAGGTTCTTGATGGGGTTCTTAACCCAAAAAAAAATAAAAAATAAAAAAATTATGAACAGTGTAAGAACCGGTTCTTAAATAAGAGTTTTAAGAACCGGTTTTTAAGGGGGTTCTTACATTGTTCTTAGCCACGTGTCAACCCCTAATTCGCCGGATTTTTTTTTTTGCCAGATTTTTTTTTACTTTTTCTTAACTTTAACTTAAAAAAAAAATTCTTACCTTTTTAAAAAAAAAAAAATATTTCTTAACTTCAACTTTAAAATTTTAAACTTTTTTTTACATATTAATAAATTGGAATCTTTACATAATGAATTGGAATCTTTACATATTAATGAATTGGAATCGTTCGGTGGGTGAACAGGAAGTGAATCATAGACAATATCAGGAAAAAAACCCAAATTGAGCGCTCTTTTGCATTTTTTTTTCAAAATCTATGTTTAAAATGTTATGTTTTTATGTCAACTATATTTAATTAGAAAAATAAACTCTATTTAAAATAAAACAAAATTATTAAATTTTTTATTTAAGAACCCCTAATAGGGTTCTACCAATAAAGCAGCAAAAACAAAAAAATTTTAACAGAATTTCTTAACTTCAAATTTATAATTAAATATTACTTAAGAAACCCAAATGGGTTTCTCCCAATAATGATGCTCTAATATTAGTTTGTTGAGATACTCTTTTTGAGATATTCACCATTGCAGATGCTTGCATATATGGATGTTAATATGGGCTTAAACTCATATGATTAAACCGGTTATGTGTAGAAAAATTAAGCCATAAATCTTGTATTTTGTAACATGTCTAAAAACCGACCGATTATAATTAACCATTGAGTTTACATGACTAATTATTTTTTCTTTAAATGGATTATCCATTAATTCAATAACTTTTTATAAAAACCTAAACAACACCAAAATCAAATGTCTAAACCAAAATAAAAGATTTCCACCAAAAACGTGATTCCGTATTTTCCGCCGAAAACGTGATTTCGTATTCCCCCCCCCCCCACCCAATTTGATTCCGCATTTTTCTGCCAAAATATGTGATTCCATATTTTTCTGACAAAAACGTGATTTCGCTTTTTCCCGCCAAAAACATTATTCAGTGTTTTCCCGCCAAAATGTGATTCCGCGTTTTCTTGCCAAAAACGTGAGTTCGCATTTTCCCGCCAAAAACGTGATTCCGCATTTTCTCACCAAAAACATGATTCCACATTTTCCCGCCAAAAACGTGATTTTGTATTTTTCCACCAAAAACATGATTCTGCGTTTTCCCACCAAAAACGTGATTCTACGGTTTCTCACCAATTTTTGAAATTATTTTTTATATATTATATTTGAAATAGTAAAATATAAATTAGAATTAACTTATACATACATATTTGAGTAAAGAAATTAATATGTCAATCTAAAACATATACTAATAGTATATGCTTGTTTTGAAGAAAATAGAAAAAAAAATATTACAGAGCTTTTATATAGATTACATGACTAAAACGGATTAGAACATACACAATGCCGAACTTATAAAATACAGAGCCCGGCCGGTCCAAAACCCTTTATTTAACATCCCTACATGGTCCACAAACAAAAATGCCTCTCCCTCTCTCCGAACCTAAATTTATAGTGGTCTAAAGCGAATTATAATATATATATATATATATATATATATATATAGTCTTTTATTTTATTCTGATATGTGTTTTCTTTTATAATTTGAACTAATCATTATAATATTCTAGTTTGTTTTAACAAATTACGATTTTAAAATACTTCAAGTAATTGTGTTTTTATAAAGTTATTACTCTATAATATTCTTCTAGTGTATGTAACATAAAGTAATTTATTTTAAGGGCATATGAATAAGGTCAAGCGGAAGCCAAATGCAGCTTGATTAGCTGTATCTGTATAAAATGTAGTTGTATAGTATATTATTAAGGTCAAGCAGAAGCCAAATCCATTAATAAGGTCTAGTATAGTTGTATAAAATTGTGGCCCTTGAATTTTTTTAAAAATTGGTCTTCATTTGTAAACTCTTTAATCATGATCATGCTTTGTATTGTACTCAAAACAATGTCCCATTAAACAGGGATCGAATAGAGCAATAAAAGAGATACGTTTAGAGAAGAAAAAATAAATGGGAGCAAATAAGGATTACCAAAGAAAAATTAAAAGTAAATCTCCCGATCTTATTTTGAATGATGCGCACATCAAAATAGATTAATTTTATATTGAGTCATATACGCTCAAGAATATACTAATTGATCACATAATATAAGATGAAATCTCCAAAGAAAATCGCGCTGGTGCGCATCAATCACTCTACGAAGCTCTTACACACTTCTAACCAAGGAAAAAGGTCAAGTGAATGTTTACTTCTTCTCTCACACGACTTATCGAGTACATATCATTTTTTTCTATTTAGTCGACTTCACGATACATATGGATGCTTCTCTTGCCGTGATGAAGCGTGTGTACCTCAACCATCTCCACCATTAATCACTTGAAATTAGAGAAAAGGTGGATTGATTCCAAGGACAATAGCATGAATCCTTGTTCCTTATCTCTTCGAGTATAGATTTCGATTCTCCTTTTCGTTCAAAGATGAGTCTTTCTGATGGTTTTATCCCTTTGATCACATTCTCTATGGACTCGGTCTCCGGTAGCTCTTCTATGGTGTCAACGGTGGTTGAGGTGGAGGAGATTGAGGAGGAGAAGGTGATGGCAGGAAGTGGCTTCTCTTCCTCCTCCTCTTCAACGTCATTAGGGTTGTTTGCGATATCGATGGCTCTGAAAGATATGGTTCTAGGGTTTTGGTGACAAGAAGGCCAAGCCCATGATGAAGAATTTGAATTTGAAGAAAATGAAGATGAAAAGTTCTTTTTTAGAAATGGGATTTTCATTTTGTTGTTTGTTTTCTTCTTGGTTGTTTTGGATTGGAGTCAAAACGAGAAATTGCGTAGGGGAAGTATAAGGGTTTAGGGTTAGGCTGGGGGATATATTCTGAAACTGCCTATTTATTGTTTTACCTAACCGAATGATTTTGATTCAATGTGAGCAAAAAAAAAAAAGTGAGCAAGGGTTAGATTTCTGAAAGTTCTGATATATTAACAAAGAAGATATGTGGTAGAGAAATTAGAGTGTTTTGGGTCTTTGAACACTTGGTTTATCCGCGGGATATCTACATCCAACCTAAATTTCTTTTAGAATAAATTATTTAGTAAAGAAACACAAAATAATAAACTAAGCCAAATCCAAAACATTATATTTGTGACTATTCTAAGACCATATCCTTAATTATGTCATCTGTGCCTAGCTTCATGTTGCTATACGTATCCGAAAATTCATAACGGTTGGAGACGGATCTTTTTTTTTTTGACAAATAAAAAGATATTGCCATAATAATATAGGATTAGAAATTAGTACTTTTAGTGTCTGTAATATAAAAATAAAAATAATGTTTAACAAATTTATCGTATTAGATTGCTTATATATCCAGAATAACATTTAAAATGTTAAATTTGGTCGTAAATAGTTAGGTATGCGTATCTGAATATATGCATTAACCATTATAATAGCTTGGCCCTTCGTCGGTTTAATTTTGGTAAACATAATAATAACCGTGTCTATCATAATTTTTCTTTTTGTTTTAGTGTTCTTTCAAAGCTTGTCGAATTCACTACTAACATATGGATGCACCAATAGATCTCCGAATTTAACTTCACAACTAGATTTTGATCATCCCGTCCACTCAAAATAAAGTTTTTTTTAGATTAAAATTTGTAATATAAAAAATGTGAAATAAGATTTTATTTAAATGTTATTGATTCAAATTTGTATTTCTTAGGTCTTTAGTGAAAATTTAATATTTTGTTTTTAGCGATGCGCTGGATTTTGTATTGAAAAACAAATTATACTATTTAATCTAAAAAGGAGAATTTGGTCATAAAAGATATATAATGTTAATATATGTTGTATTGTTGGTAGAATAGAAGTGTTTGTTAGTCAAATTTCGAGATTAACATAATCATACTCTGGGGATATTATGTTAATACATGTAGAATGTAATTAATCTCGGTATTTATTTGCTACCCATTTTTTCTTCTAATTTGTTATGATATAGTATCATATTAATTAAAGATGATAACAAAAAGATCAAAATGAAAAATAGAGGAAGAGGGAAGTGTCTCAAAGAATTTAAGAGATTGTTATTTCATTCTTAGAAATAAGATAGAAACAAAAGATTTCAAATGAAATTAACCGAATTCAGTAGTTGCTTCAATCAAACATATGATATAGATTTGGGAACTCATATTTTGGCCAAAACTTTTCTCTGTTGTTCTGCGAACTCTTCACAGCAATTCGAACAAACAATTAGTGGAGACAAAATGTATGAATCATCAGTTCCACAACATTTTTGTATGCCAAACTTCACATGCCGCCATTATCTCTCCATCATCATCTCTTGCCCGGAAAACACATTTCAGCATCCAAGCGACACAACTTGAAACTTGAGTTTTTGATTCCAAATCAATCCTTCCACCCCATTGATGCAGATCAAATGATCACAATCCATGTAAAAGATGCCATTGTAGATCAAAAACATCATCTTCTTAAGGCATATTCCACTCAGTATCAATCGGTATAATCAAATGATACCTCATTTTTGACACAAAAATCACAGTTGAAGATAATTCAGAAAAACTTCTAACGCAATCGTTAATAGTCACAATATACACAGAGATGAATACGAAATCCCCGATTATATCCAATAAGACCAAAAACCAGAGGCTATATATCTGCTATGTACCACATTCCTCCAAGTCACTTTGGGATGCAGATGGTTTGCAGTTCTATTTAGTGAAAGAATCAATAGGTGCTTCCTGTAGCAATCAGAAATTAAATCTCCACGACAAAAGCCCTGTTGACGTTAACTGGTAATAACTAGAGCATTTTTTGGATTGGTCAGGCACGATAAATAAAGAAACATTGTGTGGAAGTTTCTTAGCTTTACATAATGCTCGAAGTCTCGAACCCGGCATAGTAAGTTACTAGAAACAAACCTCACGGATCGTATCGACCAACAAGGGTCAATGTTAAACAGTGTGTCCTAATCAGAATAATAGAGGCATGCATGTCTAAGATTTAGTGTTTCTATGTCGAATGTTTGAGGGAGATGCCAAATCAAGAATGATGACACGGAAAATCAACAAGTATTATGATGAACAATTTACAAAAGATTTTGGACCTCTCGTAGTCTCCTCTGTAACTATTTTACTCTTCAAAGCAACTCATGAATCCTAGTTGTAAACAAATATTTTTCGATCGATGTGCATCATCAATGGAAAAGTGCGCTGATTTTGATTTTGATTTTGATTTTGACGAAATTATACCCAAAAAAATTAGCATTTTGTTTAAAGCTCCTGTCATATCATTCATAACAAAAATTAGGGTCACAAAGCTGAACAAATTATGTAACTAATACTTCCCTTCTTCTAATCGGACCGATCCATCTCAAGTCTTAACGATACTTTCTTGTTGATACTAGCACTAGTAAATTACATAACAAACAACCATTAAAATCTAGCCGATTTCATAAAAGGATTGAGACAAAATGTTTGAATAAACCAAGTAAATTCAAAAGATTGAAAACATGGATTGGGGAAGACGCTGTTTTTGATAATTTGCACACAAGGATAAACTTCAGATGATCAATCGAACAACATCATCATCATCACCATCCACATAGACCATTTTTTATCATAAATTTAAAAAAGCTTGAGAACGACAATGAAGAACCCCAGATACAAACTTTAGTATTAGAAGGGGCAAAGATTTTCAGCAAACCAGAAGAAGATTCCAGAAGCTACTAGAAGCAAGTGCCTTCTGGAGGTTGAACAAGCTTACGGTTATGCGATGCAGCCATTTCCTTCTTCAGCTGTGTCAGTATATCCTCCATTGTGTACTCCCTTTGCCAATTTGCAAGAAGCCCGAATTTCTTAGGTTCCACCTATATGCATACATAAGTTATAGAGCATTTAAAGGAACAAGTCAGAGGATGGCAGGATCGTGATTTTTAAACATACCACTCCCGTTTCATGGTTGACACAAGTCATGTTGACACGTGAATGGAACCGGACAGTTGGAGGTTTCTCCGGGTAATCTTTGTCACAGAAGAGCTTCAACTGATATATTCTACCTTCATGAACAGTCTGCACATAGGAGGACATAAAATTTGATACCTATAAGTACAAACAAATGAAAATAATGGCCTTAACTGCTAAAAAGCTTAAGAGATTGGATGTCGATAAGATTGATGCCTAGAACAGACTGCTTTTGATTTTCTGTATTCCAGCTATGGAGGACGGGGAAAATCTTCACTAGTTATTATGATGATAAGAACATTGATCAATGCTTCTTAAAACAAACACACACATAATGAATTTGCATATATGAAGACGAAGGAGAATTCTAGCAGATAAAGAAAAAGATATAACTACGTTGTGAGGACCGATGATAGTGCCAGTCCAAGAGCGCATGTAGATGTCATCTCCATCGTCCATTCCATAGCTCACAGTTCCATCTCCGATACCTTTCTCCCCCCGTTCAAGCTCCTCCAGCAACCGGAAATTCCTTGGAACTATATGGTAATAACAAGCATAAGAATCAATTCAGATCACTAAATTTCAGTAGTGGAAACAAGGAAAACGCCAATCGGTTTTCCCCTGTTCAGTTCTGCAGAAGTGAATTAAACAGCAGAGTTGCATATAAAAAAGAATCTTTCTAGCAGAAAACATCAGATTAATCATTATCCACAAACTTCAACAAGATAGCTTTTAGAATCTCCCAACAAAGTTCAAGAAGAAGAAGAAGCTCTAGAGACAGGAAGATGAAGACTTCTGATGTTCTAAGGTCCTGGAAGCAATCGAACACAAAAATCAAAACACTAAACACAATCAGAGATTTTAGAATCTGTACTCTGGTTATAGAATACCGAATCGAAATTTAACCATTATCTTGGAATGTTCTACGGAATAAAAACCCATCTCAAGAATTGGGACATCAGCAAATCATTCTCAGCGATTTGTTAAATTTTTGACGATCAATCTACCTACGAACATATATATGACAAGTTTTAGAGAGAGAGATCAGCATAAATATACAAAAACGATCAAATTATCGAGCAAGGCAAAAGAACAGAGAACTAATAGATCGATGAAACCTATGATAAAATCTCAACACCCATCGATCAAAACGAGTAAATCCCAATACGAATTCCAAAAACCCTAGAAAAAAAATCAAACGAATAAAACCCAAAACGGATTCCAAAACCCTAGAAAAAAACAATCGAAATTGGGATTTAATTACCGACAACACTCGATCCTCCAGAGCCAAGAGTCATATTTGATCAAGTTATTCGATCCGATTTAATTTTGAGATCTGATCGTGCACAGAGAGAGGAGACGAGCTAAGGCAAAATCGAGAGAGAATCTTGGTGAAAAGACAGAAAGCTAAATGTGAGGGGCAAATTGGGTACTTTTGGTGGAGACGGAGAAGAGTTACAATTTTCAACTGTACTACCGACAAATTTATTTTCTATCATATAATTCCTTAAATTACAATAATTAACATAAGCACCCCCTTTAGATTTTCGAATCTTCTTTTGAGTCAGATTTTTAATTTTTTTTCCATATCCCACTATTTTTCTTTTTCACTTTACAACTTTTTTATTTCATGAGATATGAACCCATCAATGCGATCAATTTCTTTAGGTTTAGTGGCCTAGAACATATAGGCTTTTTTTTATTGGGGTCACAATATTTTGTTTAAGTATATAAAATTCATTTGTTTTTTTTTAATGATTATACGATTATATATAAGTTATCTGTTGACGCACTTTTACATGCATTACAATGCACGTGGAGCCTTGGTTTTTATTTGATCTGTTTTGAAATAGAATGCAAAAACTTAGTAGACATTTTGCAAAGTTCTAATGAAGATATATCAATCCTGAACTTAGTTAAAGATATTAATTTTTGGCGTTCAAAGTTTAAAAACTATTCATTAGCATATGTTAAAAGACAATCAAATGAAGCTTCTCATTTAATGACACAAAAAGAACTTCTGAACAATATCTTTTTATCATATTGTATTTACCCACCACATTGGTTAACAAATACTTTGTACTCAGACTTTTTAAATTTAAATTAATATAATTATATTTCGTCGAAAAAAATATATATATAAGTTTTATGTTGCCAAAATATTTTGTTACCGTTTGATTTTTATATATATATATATATAATCATGAGGTTTTGGACCGAACCCCGTACATCTCCTAGGTCCAGACCAATTTTTAAATATTTTTATCCGTTCCAACTGTCACTCAATCATGTAACCTCTTACATTACCCCATATTACTTTTACAGCAAAAAGATTTTGATTATATATGTTGTGGTTTAGTATAGATTTTTCCAATTCAACAAACAATTTTAGCTATTTTAACAATTTTTTGTTGTTGTTAATAGTAGATACAAACACCAATTTCAGATGAAACGGAACCTATCGTTTGCGTTTGATATTTAAAAAAAAAAAAATTTAAAATGTGAAACTTTTTTTTTGGTTCTCATACAAAGCTAGATACAAGCAAACTTTGTGTTTGAAACAATCCAGACCTAACTCAGTTTAAACTTTAAACCATTTACTAATATTAGCTTTAGAGCAATTTTGATTTTTATCCATCTGTTATTATTCCAGCTATACATTAGCACAAATATTTTTAAAATATAAAATAACAACTATTATCTGAAACATATATATATATATATATATATATATATATATTTTTTATTATATAAAACTATATTATAATTTTAAAAGGTAAAGTTACTAAACAAAACGGAAAAATAAAAAAATGTAAATTAATCCTAAAGACTAAAATTAATTAAAAAAAACATTGGAATATTCTAAAATTGATTCCTTGTTTGAAAAAGTAAAGTTATTAGACAAAAACAAAATTGATATTTATCTTAAAATGAAAAGTTAATAAAAAATTATATTTGGTTATGTATGGAAAAATAACTATATGAGTGTTTAGATGATACAAAATAAATATTATTTGAATAATAATATGAATATGAATAATTAAATGTTTGAAAATATGTTAAAAATATATAAAAAACCAAATAATAGAATAGAAAATTGGAGAATCAAAATGAATAAATAAATGTTAAGTTTCTCTATAGGTGGTTTCGCGTTAACGGTCTCAAACTTATATTATTTATTTTCACAAGAGGTATAATTTTATTTTCCATTTTTTCGTTTATAGTTTCTTTTTCACGGGTTATAAATTATCTTATTATATAAAGTTGAATGTTTCAAAATTGCTAATTCACCTTATCGCGACATGTGTCAAGTAAATCGATCAGATTCTAAGTGTAAAAACAGTTTCCAAACAAAATTTACTAAATTTATAATTGATTTCTAATCATAAAAAGTAGAGTTAGTAAACAAAATGGAAAATAAATAATATAAATTTATCCTAAAGGCCAAAATTATTTAAAAAAAGAAAAAAAACAAATAATGGAAAAAAATTAAAAACGATTAACAACCGGTTAATAAAAAAAAGGAAAACTTAAAAATTTGAAAAACTTAATAACCGATTCATAATTTTAAAAGGTAAAGTTACTAAACAAAAAAAAATAGAAATTGTAAAATTATCGTAAAAAGCAAAGTTAATAAAAAATAATAATTCCTTAGTTTTTTTCATTTAGATTAAGGAAATTAAAAAATGGATTACAAATCTTATAAGAAAAAATAGAAAAATTAAATTTATCATAAAAGGCAAAGTTAATAAATAAAATTCTTTAGTTTTTTTCCAGTTAGATTAATGAAATTAAACAATTGATTACAAATCTTAAAAGAAAAATAGTTCTAATTTCTCACATCTATATAAACAATTTGGTAGTATATAATTACATACCAAAAAATCAAAAGTCCAATAATTATTTTCAAAGATTTACGCGACCAAATTCTTATTTCAAGGTATATATTTATTTCATCGGAAATTTTGCTTCTAACTTTGTATATTATTTATTTTCATGGGTAATTTAATTTTAGCTTTAGTTTTTTCACGGATTATAAAATATTAAATTATAAATCCGCATATATGCGGATCCTAATCTTGTATATATATATATATATATATATATATATATCTTTATTTATTAAGTATCTATTGATTTTTGCAACTAATTAAATTAATGTAAATGTAAAATCCTTTTGAGAATAACATGCAAAATCTGTTGGACAATTTTTGCAATGTTTCTATTTCGTCACATTTTCTTTAGTATATACAAATATGAAAATTGAAAAAAAATATTTACAAAAATACAAATATATAAATGTATAAATTTTAGTATTTCTTAGTAGAAAAATGCCATAAGATACCATAAAAATTCAAAATTTTATGTTTAGAAAGAAATTCTAAAGTTGATGTAGAGTCCTTAATTAGACCATTTAGTATCCTTCCTAAACTTTCAGAAAACCTTAAACATTTCTAAAGTTTGTAGTATTTTAATTTTTTTAGATTTTTAGATTTTGATGGTAACTTATAAAAGAAAGATACAATGTTAATTTTTTGTGAACTTCAATTAAACGGAAATACATTCATTTTTAACTTTAATTATTTGGAACCGGACTGATTAACGACGAATCCAAAGCAATACCGTCAGCCGCACACTACCACATTTACTTTTTTATACTTTTATTTGAGCCGTGTCGAAAGTTTTTTTTTTAACATTTATCTTTATTTATATATTAGATAAGTATCCGCATATATGCGGATTTGTAATTTAATATTTTATAACCCGTGAAAACAATGAAAGACGATAAAATGGAAAACAAAATTAGATCACCCGTGAAAATATCTTATACATAAATTTAGAAACAAAGTTTACGATAAAATAAATATATACATTGAAATAAAAATTTGGTGAATAGATGCAGTAAATAGTTGTAGATACGATTATTGGATTTTGATTTCTTTTTGGTATAATTGATATACTACCAAATTGTGGTTTATATAGAGGTGATAAATTAAAATTCTTTTTTTTATGATTAATTTTCGTAATCTAAATGAAAAACAACGAAATATTTTTTCCTTACTATATTAATCTTGCATTTTAGGATAAATTATAAATTAAAACTAATTTGATTAATATTTACATTAATTCATTTGTTTTTTAAATTAAACTGACACATGTCAAAATATAAATTAACCGTGACAAATGTCATGATATCGTGAGTGATAATTATCCTACGTGTCACACTCACATTGAGAGATCCAACTTTATATAATACGATATATCTTATTATATAAATCTGAATCTTTCAACGTGGGCGTGACACGTATGCAAAGTTATAACTCACGAGATCGTGACATTTGTCACGGTTGTTAATTTAGATCTTGACATGTGTCAATTTAACTAAAAATAAATATTAAAAGGTGTAAAGTAAAAAAATAATCTTACAAAAAAAAAGTATAAGTATAAGTAAGGAAAACTTATAATAAAGGAAAGTGACAAAAGAAAACTTAAAAGTTTATAATCTACAACCACGATCAAACTTAAAAAAGGAAAATTATAAATATATTCTAAACTTAAAAGACAAATTATTAATATACGATTTAAAATCGATTCCTAATCCTGAAAAGTAAATGGAAAATGTAGTTATGTTTAGATTAAGAAAAATTAAACAAAAATTATAAAGAAAAGTCAAAGTTAAAAAAAACTCAGATTTTAGTTTAAAATAAATAAATTAAACAATAGATTACAATCATAAAAAGAAAAGGAATAAAATCCAAATTTTATTAAAAAAACATATTTCAATTTAGAAATAGGAAATTAAACAATCGATTACAATCCTAAAAAGCTAAAGTTTTTAAAAAGGAAAGAACAATTTGTAATTCTTAAAAAAATCACACACTTAAAAAGCAATACAATGCTAAAAAAAAAAAAAAATCTCATTCCTCGACTCTAGATAATCAAATTGATACCTTATCAATTTCACATTCATAATTCTAAAAGGTAAATTTTATAATATACAACCACGACCAAAATTAAAAAATAAAAATTATAAATATACTCTAAACTTAAAAGAAAAATTATTAATATACGACCAAACTTAAAAATTTATAATCCTTTCCATTATGACAAAATGAAACTTAAAAAGGGAAAATTATTAATATACAACAACGACTAAACTCTATATAATAATCTACATATTTCTAAAGTTTTTAAAAAGGAATAACAGCCAAAAAAAAATTTTAAAAAACATATTTCATTTAAGAATTAGTTAAATTTTTATCGTATAAAACTAAATATTTCAAAAATGCTAATTAACCTGATCGCGTGTCAACTCAAAGTTAGAAATATTTAAAATCGATTAATAAAAAACTTAAAAATTCTTATTCATAATCTTAAAAGATAAAGTTACTAAAAATAAAATTAAAAAGTTAACGAATTAAATTTATCTAAAAAACTATAAAATTTATATATGATTCATAAGATACAATCTATCTTATTATATCTTACGAGATTGTGACATTTGTCACGATTGTTAATTTAATCTTAACATGTGTCAATTTAATTAAAAAAGTAAAAATAAATTAAAGTAAATATTAAAAAGGTTAAACTAAAAAAGGCAATTTTAGTAAAAATGAATTAAACTAAATATTAAAAAAGTTTAAACTAAAAAAATCAATTTTACAAAAAAAACAAGTATAAGTAAAGAAACATTATCATAAAGGAAACTGACAAAAAAAACTTAATGGAAAATGTAAATTGTAAAAGAGCTCTAGATTAGGTGTGTTTAGTGTACTTAGTATTTCAGTTAATAAATAACATTTCATCGTAGTAAATGTAAATGTAAATGTAAATTGATCATAAAAGCTAAAGTTAATAAAAAGAAGAAAAATTAAAAAATTATAATGGAATATTTTAAAATTGATTAATAATCAATTAATTAAAAAACATAAAAATTTGGGAAGATTAATAATTGATCCATAATCCTAAATGGTAAAGTTACTTAATAATAAGAAAAATATAAAAAATGAAAACATAAAATTTGAAAAAATTAATAATCGATTTATAATCTTAAAAGCTAAAGCTACTTAAAATATATATATACAAAATCTACATTTATCATAAAATGTAAAGTTAATAAAAAAAAGGAAAAAAAAATCTTAGTTTTTCTATGTCGATTAAGGAAATAAAACAATGTATTACAAATCCTAAAAGAAAAAAAAACTATAATTTCTCAACTCTACATAAATAATTTGGTAGTATATGTCAATTACATTCCAAAAATTAAAATTAAAAGTCAAATAATCGTTTCCAAAGGTATTTAATTGTATCTGTCCCACTAAATTCTTTTTTCATAGTATATATTTAATTCATCAGAAACTTTGATTCTAAATTTTTATGTTATTTATTTTTACTGGTGATTTAATTTTGTCTTTTATTTTTAGTTTTTTCAGAAGTTATAAAATATCGTATAATATAAAATAAAATGTTTCAAAGTTAGTAATATCCATGATCGCGACACGTGTTAAGTATTTCGATTAAACTTCGATATGTGTTTAGTAAAATTTTAATTATATTTAAACACGTAAAATTAATAATAAAAGTAAAATGCATAATCGATTTCTAATCTTAAAAGGTAAAATGAAAAATAAATAGTAGTAATGTTTAGATTAATGAAATTAAACAAAAACTATAAATCAAAATCAAAAAAAAATTTAATAGGAAAAACCATATTTCAGTTTATAATAAGAAAATTAAAAGCCAAACAAATAATAAAAAAAAAGAAAAACCATATTTCAGTTTAGGATAAAGAAATCTTCTTATTATATAAAACTGAATGTTTCAAAGGTGTTAATTCACCTGATCGCGGGATGTATCAAGACAAAGTTGGAAAAAATTAAAATCGATTAATAAAAAACTTTAAAATTCTTATTCATAATCTTAAAAGATAAAGTTACTAAAAATAAAATTAAATTTTTAAAAATTAATATAAAAAGATGAAAAAAACATTCCTTATTTTTTCTATTAAGGTTAAGGAAGTTAATCATAAAAGGAAAATAATTTTAATTTCTCACTTCTATATAAACCATAATTTGGTAGTATATCAATTATACACCAAAAAATTAAAATTTCAATAATCATATCCAAAGCTTTTTATTGCAGTTTTTCACCAAATTTTTCTTTCAAGGTATATATTTATTTTATCTTAAACTTTGTTTCTAAATTTATGTATTATATATTTTCGCGGGTGATCAAATTTTGTTTTATATTTTTCGTATTTAATTTTTGTTTTACGGGTTATAAAATATTGATTTACAACCCCGCATATATGCGGGTACTTATATAGTATAAATATATATATATATATATATATATATATATATATATATATATATATATATTAGTAACTTTACATTTTCGAATTATGAATGTGAAATTGAGAAGCTATCAATTTTGTTATGTAGAGGTGGAGAATGATAATTCCTTTTCTATTTAGGATTGTATTCCATTTTAAGTTTTTTTGTTTTTTTAAGAATTACTAATTGTTTTTTCTTTTTTAAAATTTTAGTTTTTTATGATTGCAATCTATTGTTTAATTTCCTTATTTTAAACTAAAATATGTTTTTAAAAATAGAATTTGGCTTTTATTCCTTTTCTTTTTAGGATTGTTATCTATTGTTTAATTTATTTATTCTAATTTAAAATTTTTTTTTTTTTAACTTTGTCTTTTATTTATAATTTTGGTTTAATTTTTCTTAATCTAAACATAACTACTTTTCATTTATTTTTTCGGATTAGGAATCGATTTAAAATCGTATATTAATAATTTTCCTTTTAAGTTTAGAGTATATTTATAATTTTCCTTTTTTAAGTTTGATCGTGGTTGTAGATTATAAACTTTTAAGTTTACTTTTGTCATTTTCCTTTATTATAAGGTTTCTTTACTTATAATTGTTTTTTTTGTAAGATTGCCTTTTTTAGTTTAAACTTTTTTAATATTTACTTTAATTCATTTTTACTAAAATTACCTTTTTTAGTTTAACCTTTTTTAATATTTATTTTAATTCATTTTTACCTTTTTAATTAAATTGACACATGTCAAGATTTAAATTAACAATCGTGACAAATGTCACAATCTCGTGATTAAAAATTATCCTACGTGACACATTCACGTAGAGGGATCCAGCTTTATATAATAAGATATATATATATATATATGAATCATATATAAATTTTATAGTTTTTTGTAGTTTATATATATTTTATTTATTTATTAGTTTATATTTAAATAAAACACAATTTATTTTTGCTTTTTTATTATTTTGTCTTATAGGAAAGTTTATATTATTGCATTGTTATTTTTTATTTTTTACACATGTCACGATCTCACGATTGTTAGAATCTTAGTTAGAATCTTAATTTTCTTTTTATTTTTTTCTTTTTATTCAGATTATTAATTTTACACATGTCCGGATCTTAAGTAACAACAATACATGTTACGATCTCGTGATTGAAAAGTATCCTACGTATCACACTCTCCTCGAGGGATTCAGTTTTATATAATAAGATATCTTTAATTTAAATGAAAAAACTAATTAATGTTTTTTCTTTTCTATATTAATTTTGCCTTTTAAGATAAATTTAATTTGTTAACTTTTTAATTTTATTTTTAGTAACTTTCTCTTTTAAGATTATGAATAAGAATTTTAAAGTTTTTTATTAATCGATTTTAAATATTTCCAACTTTGACTTGACACATGTCGCGATGACGTGAATTAGCATTTTTGAAACATTTAGTTTTATATTATAAAAAATTACTAATTCTTAACTGAAATATGTTTTTTAATTTTTTTGGCTTTTATTCCTTTTTAAAAACTTTAGAAATGTGTAGATTATTATATAGAGTTTGGTTGTTGTTGTATATTAATAATTTTCCCTTTTTAAGTTTCCTTTTGTCATAATAGAAAGGATTATAAATTTTTAAGTGTGGTCATATATTAATAATTTTTCTTTTAAATTTAAAGTATATTTATAATTTTCATTTTTTAATTTTGGTCGTGATTGTAAATTATAAAATTTACATTTTAAAATTATGAATGTGAAATTGATAAGGTATCAATTTGGTTATCTAGAGTCGAGGAATGAGAATTTTTTTTTTTTCTTTTTAGGAGTGTATTCCTTTTTAAGTGTGTGATTTTTTTAAGAATTACTAATTGTTCTTTCCTTTTTTAAAACTTTAGCTTTTTAGGATTGTAATCTATTGTTTAATTTCCTAATTCTAAATTGAAATATGTTTTTTAATAAAATTTGGATTTTATTTTTTTTCTTTTTATGATTGTAATCTATTGTTTAATTTATTTATTTTAAATTAAAATATGGGGTTTTTTTTAACTTTGACTTTTCTTTATAATTTTTGTTTAATTTTTCTTAATCTAAACATAACTACTTTTTCATTTACTTTTTAGGATTATGAATCGATTTTAAATCGTATATTAATAATTTTTCTTTTAAGTTTAGAGTATATTTATAATTTTCCTTTTTTAAGTTTGATCGTGCTTGTAGATTATGAACTTTTAAGTTTTCTTTTGTCACTTTTATTTATTATAAGTTTTCCTTACTTATACTTATACTTATACTTATACTTTTTTTTTTTTGGTAAGATTGTCTTTTTACTTTACACTTTTTAATATTTACTTTAATTCATTTTTACTAAGATTGCCTTTTTTAGTTTAACATTTTTTAATATTTATTTTAATTTATTTTTACTTTTTAAATTAAATTGACACATGTCATGATCTAAATTAACAACTATGATAAATGTCACGATCTCGTGAGTTATAATTTTGTGTACGTGTCACGCCCACGTTGAAAGATTCAGCTTTATATAATAAGATATAAAATTTAAGATTACATAGAAAGTACAAAAAAAAAAAAATACAAACGTTTAGAAAATAATAATAGTAACAAAATGATGATGCTTTTCGGAAAAAAAGTCTTACTCCGTGTCGAATGTTTGTATGGCTTTAAAACTGTATTTAATGATTTTTTCGTTTGAATTTGGCCTTTTAGTTAATTTTAAAAAAAAATATAGTATATCATACAAACATATCACATATAAACGCAGTAATGGAAACGCGAAAATTTTGCATTTAAAACAAGGGAGGAAAACTAAACTAACATTTTAAAATGTCTTAATTACTAGAACAATGCAAAACTTTCTAAATTACTAGAATAACATAGGGTATCGATTTTGCAATTTTGGCATTTGTTGACAAAAACGTAATTATGATATTGTCATTACTATTTTTAATCCACATCAGCGCGCTCAGATAAACAAGTTTACCGTTCTTTGACGGTAGATTTAATTATTGTTGGTAGACTTATTTTTCGGCCGGTAGACATATTTTTCGACCGGTAGATTTATTTTTCGGCTGGTAGACTTATTTTGGGTCAGTAGACTTATTTCGGGATGGTAGACTTATTTCGGTAGATATATTTTTACGAAGTGGTAGATATGTTTTTGGGCGGTATATTTATTAATTTTTTGGTAGATTTATTTTTAATGATGGTAGATTTAACGAGCGGTTGAATTTTTGGTAGACATTTGACCAAATTGGTAGATTTATTTTCTTTGATGGTAGATTTATCTCCTCCGCGGTATATTTCTTTGTAATGGCGGCAAAATTATCATCGGATGGTTCGTTTTGTGGTGACGGTAGATTTATTGTAATGACGGTAGACTAATATTGTCGTGGTAGACTTATTCTTAAAACGGTAGATTTATTTTTAACGACGGTAGTTTTATTAAAGGTCGGTAGATTTATTTATAAAATGGTAGGTTTATATAAACTTTAGGGATACACAAAATTGATAGACTTATTTTAAGTTGGTAGATTTATCTGA
Organism: Eutrema japonicum; assembly: GCA_030161315.1. Taxonomy (NCBI): domain Eukaryota; kingdom Viridiplantae; phylum Streptophyta; class Magnoliopsida; order Brassicales; family Brassicaceae; genus Eutrema; species Eutrema japonicum. Next base: position 49,697,842 of record BSQW01000013.1, read on the forward strand.
AGTTTGTAGATAGATATGAATTTGGTATATTTATCTGAATTTGGTAAATTTGATATTTGTTATTGACGGTAAACTTGTTAAAACTGGACATTATCAAATGACGTTTTTGTCCACCAAAGAACGTCAGATTTACGAAAAAAACAAACACACATCGTGAAAATCTAGGGTTGTCGCCGGTCTAAGTATGAGAAAATTTATTGTTTGATGGTAGATTTATTGTAACGATGGTAGATTTATTTTGATAGATATTTTTTCATCTGGAGTAAACCTTTTATTTTATTTTAGATATGCAGTTTTCAAGTATTACAATGCCAATGACATATCAAAAGTTGTACTAGTGCTTTTATCTGCATCAAGTCATCGCTAGAATATTTGGATATTTGTTAGGCGATCGCTTGATACTGGTGGTTTGTGCGAGGTATAAATGGAGATAAAGATGTTTTCGGAATCACAATTATCTCTCAAATCAAAACAATCTAAGAAAATATGATGAGGTAGATCTGTTTCTAAGATGACATATGAGCTTTGTAATTTCTTTTGGGTTTGTGCTTGTTTGTTTTCTTTGGGTTTGTGCTACTTTTTCTTTCTTTCTTTGTATATAGAATGAATTCGTATTTTAATTTCATCCATACTATTGGATTGGTTCATGTGTTTTTGGTTTCAATTTCACTAATTTTGGTTATACATATTGAGCAAACATTAAACTAAATAAAGTGATTGATTTTGTCAAGCACCTTTGAAAATCCTCGCGGACTGTTTTATAATCACCAATTTAAAAATAAATCTACCAACATTTAGAATCCAATTATCATTTGTACAAATTCAAAAATAAATCTACTATCAATTCAATAGCAAATCTACCATCATTTCAAAACAAATATACCAAAATCAAATCTCCCATCAGTTTATACTCGTAAAAAAATACGTTGAAATGAAGCTGGATATCTCGCCGGAGACTCGGCTGCCGTCGTGAAGCCCAAGAACATATCAGAGAAGAATAATAATTTTTTGATAAATCTCCAAAACTCGATAGTAAATCTAACACCAATTCAAAAGCAAATCGACAATTATTTTTAAGAGCAAATCTACCAAATCAAAATCTACCATCAATTATACTCGTAGAAGAACACGCTGAAACAAAGCCGAAAATCTCACCGGAGACTCGTTTATCGTCGGAAAGCCCATGAACCTGTCAGAGAAGAAGAATAATTTCCCAATAAATTTCTAAAATTCAATAATAAATCTACCATCAATTCAAAAACAAAACTACAATCATTTCAAAAAGAAATATACCAAATCTAAATTTACCATCAATTATACTCGTAAAAGAACACGCTGAAACGAAGTTAGAAATCTCGCTGGAGACTCGTCCGCCGTCGCAAAGCCCATGAACCTGTCCGAGAAGACGAAAAATTTCTTGATAAATTCCTAAAATTCAATAATAAATCTACCATCAATTCAAAAATAAATCTATCATCAATTGATAAACAAATCTATACAAATTAAGTCTATCATTATTTGAACAACAAATATGCCGCCATTTGAAAAGTAAATCTACCATAAATGGAAAATTGAAAATTTATTTTCTCACCGGAAGTCACTACACTAATTGTAACCGGAATGATGTTAATGTCACCGGGAATAACAGATCATCCAAAAAATCTACTAATACCAAATTAGGGTTTCAATTTGCTGTCAATAAATATCACAAATTATATATCTTACCATATCCAAAATTAAACTATGTACACCATTTGAAGATAATACAAAAAGTTTTACCGGAAATATCGTCGGAAATATCGTCGGAGACTCGTCTGCGGTCGTGATGCCCAGAGACATGTCAGAGAAAAAGAATAAATAAACCTACCACCGCTCAAATAAATCTACCAAACTATCTAAAATAAATCTACCATCTAATCATGAACAAATAAGCAAATCATTTGAAAACAAACCTACCATCATGCGTTGAATAAATCTACCAGCTTCGCCGCGACTTCGTCATACTTCTCTGAAACTTCGCCGAAACACCGTCCATAAAGCGTCAGATCCACGATGCTTACATAAACTTCCTCCTTTTTTGCTTAACTAGAGAGAAACCTGATCTGAAAAACTAGATCTAGAAAACCAGATCTGATAAACCACATATGAAAAAACTAGATTTGAAAAACTAACCTCCATGATGTCGGCGAATCTGTGGCCGTGTAGTCAAAAATCGGAATCGACGTCGGAGCTGACCTCATAGTCGCTAATATGGCGGATGAGAGAGAGAGAAAGAGAGAGACAGAAGAGGAAGAAGAAGAAGAGAGAGAAACAAAAGAGTGTAGTAGATGAGAGGTGAGAGAGAGAATTAAAATTCAGATTTTATTTAGATTAATAATTAATTATTTAGTTATTTAAAAAAAAATAGCATTTTCGTTATTAAAAGTTAAAACGAAAAAACATACTTGAAGGTCTTTTGACAACTTTTAAAGGTTAATTTAGTTAGGAAAATTTTTATAAGAGTTATTGTAATAATATCCTCACTTTTGAAGGTTATTTTAGATAATTTTCTCTTAAAACAATCGAGCCCTCACTTCCATCAAAATCAGTCCTCCTCTTTCATGTCTTTTGCTCTTGAAATATTAAAACATGGAAATGGATAGCTTAAACAAAATGAAACAAGACATGGAAATGATCTGTCTGTCAATTTAACATATTTTTTTTGATAAAAGAAAAGGTTAATACTTAATTTGATTTATACATATAGGACTTTACAATACAGAAAAAATCACCACGCAGAGAGAAATTCCCAATACTAAAAAGTCCAAATGGAAATCATAATAGCTTAGAACAAATTCTCTAAAACTTGATCAAATCGATGCATTTACACTTAGGGCAACGTTGTCTTTCTTGCAAGACCAAAGCATACATTAAACATCTTCGACATCCCACCACCACCAGCGACGTCGGCGATTCCTCAACCCACGACGACGCAACCTCCTCCTTCATTTCCTCCGTCGTCGACAAGCACGAGCTGATCGATGATGACGAGTCGCTCGGTGACGATCCTCCTCTAAACCTCCGATTAACAACCACCGACTCCGCTGTCCTCGCCGGTGGCTCGACTCTGAGTCTTTTACCGTTCTTGTTTATCATCTTTGTATTCCTTTGTGTTGTTTTAGGTGAGTGGTTTAATGGTACTGATGGCTTCTTACAAAAATGTATGTGTGTATATATAGGGATGAAGAGGAGCTAATTATGATGACGAATTAATAATTGTTGAATAAAGTAATTATGTTGTGGAGAGAGAAGATTACATTGTTTATTTAGTAATTAGTTTATTAATTGGAAGTAGGAGATTAGTAAAGTACAGTAGAGACAAATATATGAAACAAATGGCAATTCAGTACACAATGCATTAGTGCATTTAAACCAGCGCAGCAAACCATTTATTGCTTAAATGTAGAGGGGAAGAGTGAAATGTTACAATTAAAAAATATATATAATTTTGATTGGTAAACAAATAAATGTCGTTTATGAATTCATTTTTATTTCACAAACTCTGTTTTGTATCTTTAAAGCAGATTTTGAAATGAAGTTCAAGTTGTATCCTTTTACAGGAGTTTATTAATTAGATAAATAAAATTATATAGTATATGTTAATAAATGGTACAATAGAAAATTTCATGATTTTTCTAATATGCGTGGAAAATAGTTAAGATTAATTTTGAATATATAATGTGATTAATGTCGTTTAAATTTATTTTAGAAATGGTCTTTAGTAGGTCCGGTTCATTCGAAAAAACGGTTAAATGATAGTTGTTATTAGTGACAAACAAATTGAATGGTTAAATAAAAAAAACAATGGGTAGCATTGAATAATAATGAATTAACCAAAAAAACTTTTAAAGGTTATACGAAGATTTACTTTATGAAACGTTTCTCTTCGACGACGGTTTCAAATGACAGCTACAAATGTGTGTTTGATTGATAACCATATGGACGTTTCGAAAATAGCAATTAAACTCAATTACTTTCCATAGTTCGAGAATAAATTAGTCCTTTTAGTCGTAATAATTTATGATAATTTAGAAAAACAAAAACAACGATATACATTTACAATAATTTAGTATGTAACTAGTAATGGTAGATTGGTACTTTAATTAGTTATTCAAAGATGTAAAACATTAAGATGGCTAAACTTGTATAATTCAACAATTGATGTATTGCATATGGTATTAAAAAAAAAAGGTTCATTAAACATAAGCTCAGTGCCGTCCCATAAATTTTGGTGGCTTAAAGCAATAAAATAAAATTGTGGCCTTTTTATCATATGTAAATATTAAATAATATAATTATATTTAATTATTTTAATTAAAATACAGAAATTTAGTAGTTGGGTTTCATACAGTTTTTAGACGTATAATAGGAAGGATTCTCTCATACCTTATTTAGAAAAATATTAAGAAGTATTCTATAATTAATCTACATTTTATAAACTAAACATGTTATAGTTATAGAACATATCACCAAAAAAAAAAATTGAAGTGTTATTTTGTTTAAAGTTGTGGTTTGTATAATTGTAGCTAAATTTTAGAATATTATTTGAGTTTATATTATTTGAGTTTATATTATTTGAATTTATATAATTTATATGAATTTTACCTTATATTCAAGATATAAATTCAACTTAGATATTTTATATTTTTAGAATCTATAGCTCTATAATAATAGTTCTAAATTTTATGTCATTTGTTAACATAATAAAGTTTATGTTATGTGGCTATTAAGATCCAAAAAGATATATTTTTTTAATAATCGTTGATAGACGTATTAAGCAATTACTTTCAATATAATAAAAACATATAGAACTGATAAAAAAAACAAAAAAGGCATTCCAAAGAATCGAACTCCACTAATGCATATCGAAAGATAAATTTTGAAACCAACTATACCAAGATAACTTTCAATATGTGGCCTTTCAAAATCATATATATTTAGTGGCCTAAAGTTTATGTTTCTTATGCTTTAGTGAAAGAACGGGTCTGCATAAGCTTTCTATTTATATAAAAAGTAAAAAAATTTACCACTAGATAGTTGTTCGCAGATTTAAAAAACTGCGAAAGACTATTAAATTTAAGATTGCGGTTAACTTACAATATAACTTTAATTTTAACATAAAAACAAACAATGATACTCATCAAAGGACAAAACCGTTAATAATATACTAAAAAAATATATTTTTAATTAATCAATTAATTTTTTATATATATATCACAATTAATCCCTTTAAGATACATAGATTATCTATATATCTATCATAATTTCAAATATTTTAAACATTATTTCTCACTTTTCAAATAATATATAAAGGATTATATACAATTATCTTTCAACTTTGATTTATCTAATAATCTATTTCTATAACAAACACATATTTTAAACGACAATTTAAAACATCAACTACACACGTTTGTTTGATTGATTTTTTGTTTGATTGATAACCAAATAGATACTTTGAAGGTACTAATCAGACCCAAATAATTTTCATAGTTCAAAGATAAATGTATGCTCTTGTTCGTAATAATATATTGATAGAAGATAGTTTAGTAAAAATTTAGAAAACTTAAATATATCAATATAACTAGTGATGGTAGTTTAATTGCAGAAAATAAAGAGACACAAAGTTTTTTAACGAGGTTCGTTTTCTACTTCTCGGGACCACGTCCAGTATTCGAATTCACTAGAATAAGAAAGCAATTACAACACAATTGCAAACGCGTAGATCAATCTCTTGAAATACCGTTCTATTCTATAACATGAACTCTTCAGGATAACCTAACCCTGAGCTAAACTCTCCCAAGCCTAGACTTTGATTCACTCACTGACACAGACGATGTCACACCAACAAAAAACTTTTTGCCTTTCTTTTTCTCTCAAGCTCTCTCCCTCTTACCAAAGGGCCACGACCTGCTCTATATATTCTTCAACTTGCACTTCAAGAATTTCCATATAGCATATTTCCTTTATTAAGATATCTCCAAATCTTTTAGGAAATATTCTCTTTTTCCAATATCTTCTCCTAAGAATATGGAAACACTCCAAAACAATAATATATTCTTCACCCAGCTCATCTACCCCTCTTGGCACGTCTCTGGAAGCTTCTATACGTTTACTCCAGCCCACGTTGGCTCCAAGTCATCCAATGACCACAATTTGATCGCTTGTAGCACTTCCTGTATCGCTTGTAGCACTTCCTGTACTACTTCTCAATTGGTACAACAACACTTCAAACACACACATCTTCATTCTCCCCCTTTTTGACTATGTATGTGAACTCAAGCTCTCTTAGCTTCAAAAGCTTCATCACTAGTAACACAGCAACACTAGCAACACCTATTCTCCCTCTACTTGAGTCACATCATAGTCAAAAACTAATGGAAGAATCGTCTCCTTCCAAATTAAGGATGAACTCCCACTGCACCATCTCTGTAATGATTATCTTTCCGAGTCCAAAAAGCCCCTTGAACAAACCTGGAACAATTACGTTGAACATGTCCAACAATCCCACAATAATAACATGTTGGACCATGAAATCTCACATCATTAATTAGCTTGCTCCATTCGATTATTGTCCCTCAATAATTTCAAACATCTTGGCCTAATATGCCCAACAACTCCACAGTAATGGCACACAGGTCGAAAAATTTGTCGAGGTGCACTCTGTACTTCTGGAATTTTCCTTTTTACAGGCGCTGTAGCAGTTCTTGTACCAGCTGCCTTCTCTGTACCAGTTGCAGTTTCTGTATCAGTTGCAGTTTCTGTACCAGTTGCAGTTTCTGTACCAGTTGCAGCTTCTGTAGCAGATGTCGCTGCAGCCTTCATTATTCCACCATACACAAAAACACAATCAACTTTTGAAGATTTTCCTTTAAATCCAAGACCATATCGATCACTTTTTCCAATGCTAAGAATATTATCCAGCTGATTTGTGCCATTATTCAACATCCTCAAACCTTTATGTGTTTCTTCAAATTGAACTCTAGCTTGATGTGCTTCTTCTTCTTTCTCTATTGCATACTTTTGTACCTCAGCCACTTGAGCTTCTACCTTGACATTCTCCTTAGTCAACGCCGAATTCTCCTCAACCAGTTTACACCAATGCTCATACAACGCTTTGTAACTCTCAGCAAACTCTTTATCATCGACACTTCCAGCATCGTCATCACTTTCATCATTGTCACTTCCAATTTCTGACCTTGCTGCAGACGCAGATCCTGTTGCAGACACTGACGCATATCCTGTTGCAGACACAGATTCTGCTGCAGATGCATATTCTGCTGCAGATGCAGGTTCTGCTACATGTTTTGTTGCAGAATCAGATTCAAATGTTGTAAAAGCCACAAAATTCTTAAGGTCTTCACCATCATCTGAATCAGTTCCAGAATCATTGATTTTCTTCTTCTTTTGTAAGTTTGCACATTCAGAGTGAACATGTCCAAAGCCTTGGCACTCATAACATTTTATCTTCGATGATGACTTGCCAAACTCCTTTCCTTTCTCCGTTCTGTTTCCCTTCTGCTTCAAATACTTAGCAAGTTATCTTGACAGCATCCCCATAGGATCTTCATAAGATGAAACCTTTAGAGCAACTCCAACATCAACATCCTTCTTCTGACCTTTGTCTTCATATGATTTGCTCAACTCAAAAGCCTGAAGTATCCCAACAAATTCATCAAAAGCCATCTCATCCAGATTATGAGCTTCTTCAACTGCAGAGATTTTGACTCAAACTTTGATGGAAGCGATCTCTTCAGTTTCTTCACAAGCTTTTTGTCCTTGTACTGCTTTCTAAGAGCAAATGACTCATTAGATATGTCACACAGCTTAGCACTAAATTGAGCCACGGTTTCCCCATCATCCATCCTTAGATTCTCAAACTTAGATGCTAACATATCCAGCTTAGTTCTCTTGACACTTGTAGTACCTTCAAACATGTTCTCCAATGTCTTCCATGCCTTCTGAGCTTATGCACATTGAGAAATCAGCTTGAAATAGTTTGCATCAATTGCATTGTAAATCGCAGTCTTGGCCTTAGAATTACAACTTGATGCATTCTTCTCTGTAGCATTCCACTTATCCCTCGGCTTAGGAACTTCAACTCCCTTATCATCAGTAATCATAGGAGGATTCCAACCAATCTCAATCGAATTCCAACAATCTTCATCAAGGCCACTAATGAAAGCTTGCATACGAACCTTCCAATACCCATAATTAGAAGAATCAAGTCGCGGTGGTCTTGCCATAGACGTACCCTCGTGATAGGACTCCATCAAACCCGATTTCAAACTTTGTCCTACTTCCTGTACTACTTTTGATCCTCACCTTATATCTACCCGAAACAAGACTAAATCTATATCGAGAACCCTCTCTGATACCAATTGTAAGTGTAGGTGAGACACAAATAAAGTGCAGAAAATAAAGAGACACAGAGTTTTTTAACGAGGTTCGTTTCCTACTCCCCAGGACCACGTCCAGTATTCGAATTCACTAGAATAAGAAAGCAATTTCAACACAATTGCAAACGCGTAGATCAACCTCTTGAAATACCGCTCTATTCTATAACATGAACTCTTCATGATAACCTAACCCTGAGCTAAACTCTCCCAAGCCTAGACTTTGATTCACTCACTGACACAGACGATGTCACACCAACAAAAAACCTTTTGCCTTTTTTTCTCTCTCAAGCTCTCTCCCTCTTACCAAAAGGCCACGACCTGCTCTATATATTCTTCAACTTGCACTTCAAGAATTTCCATATAGCATATTTTCTTTATTTAAGATATCTCCAAATCTTTTATGAAATATTCTCTTTTTCCAATATCTTCTCCTAAGAATATGGAAACACTCCAAAACAATAATATATTCTTCATCCAGCTCATCTACCCCTCTTGGCACGTCTCTGGAAGCTTCTAGACGTTTACTCTAGCCCACGCTGGCTCCAAGTCATCCAATGACCACGATTTGATCGCTTGTAGCACTTCATGTATCGCTTATAACATTTCATGTACTACTTCTCAATTGGTACAACAACATTTCAAACACACATATCTTCAATTTATTTATAGATGTGAAACATAAAGATGTTTATAATTTTTAGCAGTGTTCTAAAAATCGCTCTGGTCGACGATTAGACGGTCGATTAGGCGCTCGGGAATACATAACCGTCACGATTTTAAGGTAGTCGGCAGAGCAAATCAATGAGTCGGCCAAATCGGTGTTAGTCAACGATTAATCGGGTGAATCGAAAACATTACTACTAATCGGCCGGTTTAATGACTGGTTTATTTTCTTTCATTTTTTGTTGGTTCTCACATTTTTCGTAATACAATACGACTGTGTTTAATTATTCATCTTAAATTACATTATTCATCGCTTTATTAAAGTTATATAATTCATTCGAGAACAGTTTAGAATCACTAGTTACTGCAAATAATATGACATATATACATAAAAAAGAATAAACTTCATGGTGCATAGCATAAGTTTTATCTATTTACCATCCTATGTAATTATTATAGTTAGGCAATATATTTACCTAACTAAAAGAAGAATAACGTTAAAATGATTATTCCGCTAGTCTTACATACCATCTTATGTGATCCATGATTCATTTACATATGACCCATTATGATCATGGGTCATGAATCACCCATTTGACTCATTTTGACACTCCTACATATTGAGCTGATTGTTTTCTCCAATGATCTTAAGAAGCAACCTTATGATATGATATATAAAAAAAACTTGCACAACAAATACTATTACATTATGAATTGGAAACATTTGAATGGGTTATGACCTATAAGTTCGAACATAAGCAGATGGAATGCTCTGAGTTAGTATAGATGACGACTGCACGTCTGCACCTGCAGATTTACCATTTTCTCGATGCATTTAAATGAGTTTGTGAAATTTAAATTTTTTTCTCATTTTTTCTTTTCTTACATTTTTTGTAATTTAACTTTTAAGTCGGATAATTTAGCATATAATGCTAGACAAAATCCACATAATATAAGCTATGTAAATTTTGTATCTCTAGTATAAAATTATGAACCGTTTTAATTAAATTATATATGTTTATATATGTTGACAAAAAAATACTATTTTGAATTTTGATCCATATTATTTATACTTTATGTTACGAAAAATTGACCGTGCACCATGACACATAAATATATTCTCATTAATTTTATTTCAGTCAAAAATAAAATAAAGTTGAAATTGTTTTTTAAAATAGTACATTAACATAAATCTTAAAACAAGTAATCTTAGGAACTAATAGCAGTGCAATCTTTTTGGTCCAATAGTTGACAAAAATAGTCTTTTTTACATTAGTTTTGAGGTTTGGATAATATGAATACAATTTATCGCATATTAATGGAGAAAACAATACAAAATATTTCCTTGGAGGTAAGATAATTTATCACTATATCTTTTAATAAAAAAAATTATCATGGTTCTCTATGGTAAAGATGATAAAAATTGTCTCTACTTTGCAGCGACTCACTCGTCACATGTTCGATAAATTATCATTCATCTTGGTTCACTTAGCTTTCTAGACAACGATTTATCATGTTTAGCGCGAGCATAACAAAAAACGTCATAAGCATATAAATATTTATGATCGGTTCATTTGATTCTTTTAATTCTACATTCTTAATGAGTTTTGTAGATAAACATTTTTGTTGATAAAAATATTTAACATTTCAAAAAAAAATATCATGTGCCTTTGTCTCATTCATAAAATTGTCTCTTATGGAACAAACTTAAATTATCTAATGAAAATGTAACATACATGAATGTTCTAAAATAAAACGAAGGACTGACAAAAAAAAAATACTAATACCAAAGTAACTAGTTTGGTTTAACAATAAGTAACTAGTTAGTTTTAATACCAGAGGCCAGTACCTCAAGGAGAAACGCAGTGATACTGTATATAGCTGTTAATAACTTAGGAATCTCGTGTATTAAATGCTTGATAATTAAGAAGACAATCAAATTATTCAAAATGATTTATAGACTGAACATTTTAATGGCAATTGTGGCACATGGCTTGATTTATAAGCTCAAAATGGGATGATTTGTAAAAGAGTCCTATTTATTTTATTTTTGAATTTGCTACACAAAAACTATTATAAAAAATATAAAAACTGAAAATATGCTTTTGTTTCTGTCAACGGAAATATGTTGTTTTAGATTTCTTTATCATATTTGCTCCCAAAAAAGGATTTCTTTATCATATAATTAGATAACAAAGTGTCAAATACTACCATTGACCTCCATAAAATCTAATACCTCAGCATCAGTTATTTCCCATGTGAAGCTATTTAATGAAATTTAATGGTAGCTTTTAAACGATACTACTAGTTTTCTAGTTATATTAATCCCATATTCCCATTCTTTACGAATCTGAAGAGTGAAGGGAATAGCTTCTTTCTTTCTTTCTTTCTTTCGTTAGTTATGTTTCAAGTCATTCATTAGATCTTTATTGATCAAATTAACTAATTAAGTTATTACAAAGGTTGAGTTTGATTCCAAGAGTGAAATTAAGCTACGCTTGAGTATAAAATAATAAAGTTGTATACTTGCAATGTAAATTATTATTAAAAAAAACATGAAACTCATAGTGTTCTATTAAAATATCGTCTTTGATCTTGTATGTGGTTGTAGAAAGTAGAAACAAGGGCAATTGTTCAAAATATCACATCTTAAAAATTGTATTCCAAACTTAGCACTATTGGTTAAAATTGACAATACTAGTACAGATTTAATATTAAAATGATTCAAAATCATTTTCTAATGAAAAAGACTAAACCCTAAATAGGAAACAGTAAATACAAACATAATATTTTAGTTTTATTTTAAATTTATTTTAGTAAATATGTATTTTTTACATAATTATTTGTGCTATTTTCAGAATTTTAAATTTGATATGCTAGATTTGGAACAAAAAATAATTTTTGTAATATTCATATTTTAAAGTATTTATCTAGAAACAAATGGTTTATGGCATCCAAATAAAAAATACAAGCCTTTCTACCAATTTTTTCATTTCAAGACTGGTCGGTTGTAGTCAGAATCGTTTCTATATGAATGAACTTGAATCACTCATGTGAAGGTTGAAATGAAAACTGCATTTGTTTAATCAGATAAGTTTGAAAGTGTTATATGTTTTTTTAATATACTTGCATTAATACCGAATAAAACCTAACCTATACATGTATTGCTTTCATTCTATAATTGTCTTGTTCTGGTTTGGGGATTCCTTTGTACCACTGTCCAAACGCTCCTTTTGGACTTTTTATTACTCTATATACGGAAATTTAAATAAATATATTCCGCATTATCAGTTTTCAATTAAAGCCATCGCTTGTCGTAGATCATATCTTCTTCGTCAACATGTGATCCTTTATTCCATTCATTCAATAATTTGTTTTAGACTTTTCAAAATATAATGTTTTTTTTTTTTTGGCGATGACATCGACGTTAACAAATGGATATGCAACGTCAACTATAATAAATCAAGATAGCTTATATATGTTAATTTTAATTATAACTATACTAACAATTTGCAGCTTAGTTGGGTTGGACTTTGGAGGAGTTCTAGATCTTATGCCATATAACCGGGGGGTTTTTATTTTGGTATAGGTTATACTAAAACTTGGAAATCTTAATGGTTTCAATTAGTCTATTTTCGGGTAATATTTGATAGATGTGTACGTAGGTTCATCAATTTATGTCATGAAAAACACAAAATTGTGAGAATTTATATAATTTGTAATTGAAGAAAAGGTGTATAGTTTTAGTTTTTAAGTTATGATCTCGACTACTTTTAAAATTATTTCCATGATGCAGTCGCCATTGATACAAGTCTCACCATTAACTTGATTATTTCAAATGCAATATATACCTGCATTTGCTTTTAAAATTTTAATATGTGGAAAAAAGTTAAAAAAAAACTAAACAAACATTTTCGTACTTCCAAAATTAGAACCATTTTTGTATAATATTTATTGTAAAATGCTATCACAAACTCCAAAAAAATTCGTTTGTGTTTGGGTTTATTGGATTTGAATCAAAACATAACAATTTTTTGTTTTATTAAAAAATACACTATAATATATTAGTGTTGTACCTGGAAATATAAATGTCAAAATTTATAAATATAAATAACCAGAGGACTTTGATTAATCTTTAAGAAAATTATAACCGAATGACTATCGAACAATAAACAGAAAGTTTGTTGCATAACCTAATGATAAAGTCTAAATGTCACATGATCGAGTAATACTTTAGACAAAGTCTAAAGGTCACATGATCGAGTAATACTTAGAACGGAACCAATATTCATGTTGTAGTTCCGGATTTAGGGGATTACGAGTTTCGATCCATAACCTAATGATTAAAAAAAAATATATATAATAAAGTAGATATAACATCCAATCCAATCTGAATTGAAGGTTATTATACAAAGTATTAATACAATTAACATATGATAGTTTGGCCGAGTGGTCTAAGTCGCCAGATTTAGGCTCTGGTCCGAAAGGGCGTGGGTTCAAATCCCACAGCTGTCAATATCTTTTTGATATTTTGTTGTTGCTTGGCTCAATTAACTGGGTTTTTGTGCCGGAGAATCGCAGGAAGTGTGTTCGATGGCGAGGACTCTGACGAACCGATTGGAATCTCGTTTTTTGATTCGTTTGCTCGAATCTCCGACTCTGTTCGCCTCCTGCTTCACGAGTTCAAGATCCCTTCAAACCCTAGCCTACGAAGAAGTCCGATCCTCCGGAGATCGGAAGAATGAATCTACAGCTATCATCCTTCATGGCCTCCTCGGCTCCGGCCGCAACTGGCGATCGTTTTCTCGCTCCCTCGCATCGTCTCTCTCCGTCTCCTCTCCCTCTGGTACGCCTCTCTCTATCTCTGATCGGTATCTTCAGATTTCCTTTGATTCATCGATTCTTTTCTTGTTTGTTTATACAGATTGGAAGATGATACTGGTTGATCTGAGGAACCACGGGAGATCGGCGGAGGTGGAAGGGATAATTCCGCCTCATGATCTTGTGAATTCCGCCAAGGATTTAGCTGATTTGGTCAAGGCAAGTAGCTGGAATTGGCCTGACGTTGTCATTGGTCACTCACTGGGAGGCAAAGTGGCCTTGCAGTTCATGGAGAGTTGTGCTCGTGGTGATTATGGTGAATCCGCTTCTCCTCCTAAACAGGTACTAGACGGCCATTTCTGTGTGTATGATTGAGGATTGGAAGAAATTTACTTTAATCTGCTTGATACTGGATTTTTCGATTTATGTGTGAGTCAATCAAAAGGATCACTTCTGATAGAAATTTTGGTCTGTTCATTATTTTCTTGTCAATTCTAATGATTTATGCAAGTTAAATGAGCTAATTTGTTGTGTTGTAAGATACCTAATTTGTGCCTTATGATGAAGCAAAGCCGGTTTGGTGTCTCTCTCTTTGATGCAGAACAGCTATGGGTGCTAGACTCTGTCCCTGGGGAAGTCAAGGCAGAACAAAGTGATGGCGAAGTAGAGAAAGTTCTGCAGACGTTGCAGAGTTTACCTTCACCAATCCCTTCCCGCAAGTAAAGTCCCAAGTCTCCTTCTTTCCGTGGTTCATGGTTACTTTCTGCCCTCTAGACTCTTGGTTCAAGCCTAGTTGTTCCATTTACGGTTAATGTTCATAAGCATTTTTCGTAATTGATATCCACACGAAAGTAGATATATAATGCTAGCTTTTGATTTTAAACCTCTGGTGAACGTTAGTAAATGTGGTGTATAACATTCTCTCTGATTTAGTTGTTGCGTATGCAAGGGCGTTTTTGTTTTGTTTTCGCATGTATCAGTAAAGTAAACACGCATATGCACATAGATTAGTGGGAATAAAGAGTATGCTTATATGATTACGCATCAATGAGGCTCCTTTTCGCTTGTGGGGTATATAAATCCAAGCTCGTGCCACTCAAACATTGTTTTGTGATTCTAGGTGGCTCGTGGATCATATGGTCGAGCTTGGTTTTTCGAGATCGTTATCTGAGTGGATTGGCAGCAATCTCAAGAGATCCGGAGACTCAGAGACATGGGCCTTTAACCTTGACGGAGCTGTCCAAATGTTCAAGTCTTACAGGTTTATCGTCTCTCATAAGATCCAATGACTACAATTATATAAGGACCTTCCTCACGATTACTTTAATCCATATGACTTCTCACTTATCCCATTGCAGAGAGACTTCGTACTGGTCTTTGCTAGAGAATCCGCCAAAAGAGACGGAGATTTCTTTCGTGATCGCCGAAAAGAGTGACCGATGGGACCAGGATACAACCACACGGCTTGAAACAATTGCCAACCGAAGACAGAATGTCTCAGAAGGGAAGGTTGCAACTCATCTACTCCGTAACTCTGGCCACTGGGTTCACACAGACAATCCAAAGGGACTCCTTGAGATTGTGAGCCCCAACTTCTTCTCCACACACAAATAGACGATGCGTTACGAGAATTGCATCAGTCCTTTGATTGTTTCGTTTAAATAGCAAATTCAATCGCAACCAATTACTTACAGGGGCTATTGTTTTCCGGTTTGCGCATTTGCGTTCCCTGTGTTAGTGTTTCGTTTTTTGTTCGCGTTTGCATTCCCTTCAACAATGTACCAAAATATTATTAGACTTGTTATACCTCCTATTAGCTTTAAGCACAAGATTTGAGTGATGCTCTGCCAAAATTAGAGGGAGACATGGAATGCTACGACATCAGCAAAGACAAGATAAAATGCTAAAAACTTTTTTTGTTTGCAATCGGACCATATTTCAACTTAATGGGCCTTAATATTTGGGCCTGAACATATTGGGTATCAATTATCTTACTCGGCCATAAAATCACTAACCCTAAAGCCAATTCTGACTATTAAAGCCAATTCTGGTTCGTCTCTCTCTCGCTAGCTAAAGACAGAACAGAAAAAAACCCTAGCTTCCTTTGTCTCTTCGAAACCATGGTAAGCTTTGTTGTTTATTTTCTTGGATTTTGTGATTATAAAATTTTTATAGTCTCCCGCTCGTTTAACTAGATCGGAGAATACAGTTTCAGTTTCGTAATCTTATAGTTTTTGTATTACTTAGAGGCGCAGTACATGTATAAATCTGAAAATCCGATTGAGTGGTAGTGTGAAATGAGAAAATGTTTTTCTGAAGCAATACCTTTCTTCGGATTTCGATCTGAGATCATATGAAGTTTCGGAAGATTGGGTCTCCAATTTAGAATTGCAAAACGCATAATGCAACTTTTGGTTTAAACTGTGTAGTCGAGGAGAAAGACCAGAGAGCCAAAGGAAGAGAATGTGACTCTTGGACCTGCTGTTCGTGAAGGAGAGCAAGTCTTTGGTGTTGTCCACATCTTTGCTTCATTCAACGACACATTCATCGTGAGTGACCTTCTTCTGTCGTTTCTTGTTTTAATTTTCGACCAAATACATTGCTGAATTTTGTATGTCTGCATATTCAGCACGTGACTGATTTGTCTGGACGTGAAACACTTGTTCGCATCACTGGTAATAATCTATCGCAACTCTCTCTAATTCTATGCTTAGAATCAGTTGTTTCTGATAAAATTGTTGTGGTAGTCTCTAGTGAGCCTGAGGTATCTTCACTTTTGATAACTTTGATGAGTTCCTTTTCAATAGAAATTTGCTTTAGTTGACTTCGTATATAGCCGCTAAATAGAATAGGGTTTAGATGCAGTAGTGTGTGATATTAAGTTCCTCTCCAATGGTATCTTTAGTCTCTGTTGTTTTGATGTTTCTGACTTGTGAGGAATCCCTTTATTATACTTTTTTAAATGGAACTTGCATTTGTTTCTTGAATACACAATGGGCTTCTAAATTGCTGAATTGATTTCATCTTCTATAGGTGGGATGAAGGTGAAAGCCGACAGAGATGAGTCCTCACCTTATGCTGCTATGCTTGCTGCGCAAGATGTCGCTCAGCGATGCAAGGTAAGAGCCAAGAATATGCATTAACAAAGCTGGCGATTTTGTAAGTCTTTTTTTCTTGCAAATGTAATCGATTTGTGCAATTCCAGGAACTCGGAATCACAGCCATGCATGTGAAGCTCCGTGCCACTGGTGGTAACAAGACCAAGACCCCTGGTCCTGGTGCTCAGTCTGCACTAAGAGCCCTTGCCCGTTCTGGCATGAAAATTGGTCGCATTGGTATAAGCTAATCTTCATCTATAATGGTTTTTTAATTGCGTCTTTGAATGAACAAATCTCTCACATTGTTATTGTTTTTAACTCAGAGGATGTGACTCCAATCCCAACTGACAGTACCCGCAGAAAGAGTGGAAGAAGAGGAAGGAGGCTTTGAGTTATTTTGTCTCGCTGGATCCCTTTATGGACTCATCTCTATATTTTAGCTCTCTCTCTCTGTTTCATTTTGTTTTTTGTTAGATTGAAAAGAGTTTTGGTGTACTATGCGTTGTTGTAGTCTCAACTCTGAACAGATTTATGTTCCTGCTATATGTGACCATGAGACATTCAAAATTTGGGTTATCATTTTTTTTCTCATTAAAATCGTCTTTGGTGAAAACAAATCTTCATCTAAAATGATTTTTATTGCTTCTTGGAATAATCAATTCTCTCACGTTGTTCTTGGATTTTGGTTGTACTATGTGCAACGTTTTGAGATGCAAAGATATTTCAACTTGAATTTTTTAGAGTTTTGGTGAATTGAAACCTGATTTCTCTTAAACAATTAAGTTCAACTACACTCCAAATGTGCAATAGAAAGCATGATTTTGATTGATTTACTGACTATTTTGTACATCTTCATTACTATTTTATTCTTATAATTTAATATGAATTGGACTGTATAAAAAGTATTTTAAAATTTTTTGTTTGAAATTGAATATGTTTTTACATAATCTCGGAAATAATAATTACTAATTTATATTTGTAAGATAGAGTTAATCATCTAGCGTATAAAATATATTTTAAGTGGAAAGTGTTATTATGAACAAATAAAACACTAATTTGTTTGTAAGAAAGAAATATTATAATAATTATAAATAAGTAAATTATTTGTTTGTGTTTAAATAAACAACGTTGAGAATTGACAAAATAAAAAAGAAAATTGAAGAGAAAGTAAAGGAAAACAAAAACAAATAGTTTGCATGGCCGTTTTCCTTCACAGCATGGTCTGAAATTGCAGATAATCTTCTCAACCAGACTCAAGATCCAGATTGGGAGACGACCTTGCAAAGCATCATCACTTATGTGGGGGATAAACTCAACACCATCCTGATCCGTTTGGTTTTCCAAGTGACTATTTACTCGATTTGGACAAAACGAAACTCAAGAATACACCAATCTGAATACCAATATGTACCTCGGCTTGTTCGATGTATTGACAGGCTTATTCGGAATCGTATTACTTCCCTGGATTATTATGCAAAGCCAAGACTACACGACCTGATGCAGAGGTGATTCGCAACCTCGACTCACCTTCGCCCAGTAGCACAAGATTAATGCTCTCTCATTTTTACACACATTTTGGAAGTTGGGTTTGACTTTGGTTCTCATTTGGTTATAGGCTTATAGCTCTGGTACCATTCTTTATTATTTTCCTTGTAAATAATTCATTTTTTACAAATCAATAAATTTCACATTTTATCAAAAAAATAATAATAATAATAATAGTTTGGCTTAATGATATATAATTGAACCGAAATAACCCGGTAAACAAATTGGTACGTGGCAAAGCAAAGCCGAAAACAAATTGAAATTACAAAAGATATATGATTGAACCGAAATAACCCGGTAAACCAAAGAAATCGGGCTAAGGCCCAACATTATAGGCGGCTAAAAAGACCATATTTTTTTGTTTTTCCCCTTTTGAAGAAATCAGAGACGAAGAAGAAAGAGCGAAACCTAATTTCCTCCGACCATGACGCCGAATCTGAGATCTGTCGTTGTTGGTGTGGTTCGCCGATGGGCGCTAACTGGATATATGGGTTACTTTGTTTGGGGTAATGTTGAGATTATGCTTTTTTTTTAATTGCCTTAGAGAATCAAGGAAACCACAAATTCATTCGTGATTGCTATCAGGGATGTACGACCTGATGAAAGCCAAGCAAAAGAGAAAGCGAAGAAGCGCAAAACGTGAAGAGGTATGAATTGTTTTTTAAAAGAAAAATATATAAATTTGTTCTTAGTTTGCTTTTTGTGAAGTTCAAAAACAAAAACTAAACTAGGATCTCCATCTGTGTTTTTTTCTGTGATTGCAGCGTGAAAGGCTTGGTCGCTTCTCCATTGAATGAATTCAGGCAGGGAAAAGTTTGTGTAAAATTATCTATTATGAGTGTGATGGTGCAACTGTGGTTTTTCATCGAATTTGATGTATTAAAGAGGTTATTAAATATTTAATTTTTTAATTATTTTTAATGTTATATATTTTAAAATAATAATTAATTTATATATATTTCAAAAAAAAAATCTATTTAAAATTTTGCTATATTTTTTAGTATAATTTATTATATTTTATTTGAATATATATCAAAATAAAATTTGAAAAATATTTTACTAATTTATAAAAAGTTAAACATAATAAAACTATTTTTGTAAAGAATTTGTACAAAAACTAGATTAATTTAGCAGTGCATATTAAAGTTATGTTTTCAAGATTATAAGTATTTACGGGTTAGTTCGAATAATATTTTAGTTTACAGTAAAACGGGTTAAATAGACAAATTATCACAAATTGACAGTTTGATCTATAATTATTAGATAAAATTAATTTTTTTAAATTTCAAAATAAGTTTTTTAAAAAAAATTATTCCGCGATATAATTAGCGCGGATTAAATCTAATCGAAGATGAATGAAAATGAAGAAAAATATGAAGACAGGTAAGACGAAGATGTGTGGGACCGAAATGGCATGTCCCTTGCATAAAGCATGACAAGCATAGCATATGATTTAGGCCACATCGTTAAAACATAATTTTAAAGACCACATTATTTAAGATTTTTTGTTGGTGTAATGGTTATTGTTCTATATCACTAGTAGAGTGTCAATGTTGAATTCTACTTTGGTAATTTTTTTTTTCTATGGCTTACTTAATTATATGCAGAGAAGAATAACCTATACAATGAAAAATTGGATCACATTTGACAAATTTGCTTTAAGCCACCAAATTAGTAGGACATTATTTTCACTTAGTTATATATTTTTCATCTATCTTTACATTTATTTCATCATCATTCATGTATTTAAATATATAATTAAGATTTAATCCGCGCTAATTATAAGGCCATCTTCAACCATAACACCAAATTTGGTGCGGTGAATAGTGTCAAATTTGGTGTAAAAGTGAATAATATTTTATTTCATCTCTAACCACAACACCAAATCTCACACCAAAAAATAACTTTTATTATTATATTATTAAATTTGAAATTCTCTTTATTTTTCAGTAATTATGATAAATATTAATTATTCATTAAATAAATTAACTTCAAATCCGATATAACATTACATTCGATAAAAAAAAAAATTACAATCGATAAAATAAAAATACAGAAAAAATTACATTGTACTAATTCTCAGAATTGACATATTCCGACCACAAGTGTTCAATTAATGCATTTCGAAGTTCAATATGAGCTTCCCGATCTTTGATTTTTCTGTGTCGAGCTAAGAATTCTTGAAATCGGGCATCTTCATTATTTACAATCTCAACTTCTGCAGATGGGACTTCAATTCGTTCTTCAATTGTTGCATCAACATCACGTTCATCCTCTATGATCATATTATGCATTATGATACATGTTGTCATTATATCATGTAAAACTCTCCTACTCCAAAAATGTGATGGTCCGGCCATGATTGCAAATCTTGACTGCAATATTCCAAATGCACGTTCCACGTCTTTTCTACATGCTTCTTGCCTTCTAGCAAATAATTTTTTTTTGGGACCACGTGGATCGTAAATTGTTTGAACAAGAGTGGACCATTTCGGATATATACCATCAGCTAGATAATAACCCATATTATATTTTTTCCCATTAATAACAAGAGTGGACCATTTCGGATATATACCATGTGGATCGTGAATTGTTTACGATTATATTATGTCTTTTTTTTTTAAACAATCCTAATATTATGTCTTTAAAATTATCTTGTTGCATTTTTTATGTTTTTTGTTTTAATTTAGTAATTTTATGTTGGAATATTTTATTGAATTTTATTATGTATTTTTAATCTTAATCAATTTGCATATCAATAACAATATTTTGTGCAATTCTTTTTTTTTCTTTTTTTTTCAATAGCCTAAATACCTATTCCGATTCGGTGAACCAAATCGGGGGTATCGAGTTTACGTAAGTGAAATCTTATGGGTAGACGCGAGCACCTCGTGCTAACTTGTCTGCCATTGTGTTGTTTGCGCGTGGGATATGTGTGATGGAGAAAAAAGTGAAAACCTCCTTGCTCCTCTTGAACTCCTCCAAATGAAGTGTAAACGCCGGCCACTCCTTGGGTGTAGACACCATCTTCACCAACTCTGAGCAGTTCGCTGCAAAGGCAATCGTCGTCTTGTGATTTGCAATCATGCAATGCATCGCCCAGATGAGCGCTTCCAATTCTATGTGCAGCGGGATAAACTTCTTCGCAGATTATGGGACCCCATAATTACTCCTTCGAATCCCTCCTGAAAGCAGAACCATCCTAGACCAGAATAGTTATCTGTTTCCTTCCACGAACCATCAATATAGCATGTCATTCCATTATTTTCATCTTGTTGACCCGTATTATGATCGATTTGTTGGGAAGTTATGTCTGGTTCGCTATACTGCGCTGTTTCCCAAGTTATAGTTTCTGTTTCCGCTATCCGCAAAATCTCTTTTGGATTTCTATCCACATTTGAGAACACCTTGTCGTTCCTTGCTTTCCAGATATTCCACACAATCCAAGGAAACATTGTATTCCTTTCCTCTTTTGGGAGTCTCCAAAAGAGGTGATCAAAATTGGAGAAAACCGATGTCATCGGGAAAACTCCCGGGGCCGATGGAAAATGAGAGAGTGCCCATGTTTATAGCGCTGGTGGGCATTTCTAAATTATCAGAATGGATCTTACATCTCTTGTACTGAAATATCAAAATCTGAAAACTGATCTTAATCAGAATCCGAACGGTACCCAAATGGCCAAACTATAAAATTTAATTAACTAGTTAATAACAATTAAATTATATTAGTAAATAAAAATATATATTTTAATGTTTGGTGCAGTGAATAGTGGTGCAACACTATTCACAAAACACCCCAAAAAAAATTTGGTGCAAGATTTGGTGCATCATTGGAGAATAATCAACACCAAATTTGGTGTTTTGGTGCATGGTTGGAGATGGCCTAAGGCGCATTAATTTTTTTTAAAGAAATTGTTTTGAAATTTAAGAAAATTGTTTTTATTTGAATTTTACAATATGGCTAATTAATGATTATAGATAAAGCTGTCTTATTGTATTGTAATAATTTGTCTATTTAACCCGTTTCGTAGTGAATTAAAATATTATTCGGGCTAACCCGCAAAAACTTATAATCTTGAAAACATAATTCTAATATACACCTTTAAATGACTCTAGTTTTTGTGGTTAGTCTACGAACTCTTTTAAAAAATAGTTTTCTTGTGTCTAACTTTTTATAAAATTAGTAATTTTCAATTCTTGTTTTGATATATATTCAAATAAAATATAATAAACTATAGTGAAAAATATAGCAAGATTTTGAATAGATTTTGTTATTTGAATATTTATGAATTGATTATTATTTTAAAATATATAGTATTAAAAATAATGATGAAATTAAATAATAAATAACCTCTTTAATGCAAAATATATACTTTCCATATTCTAATCAATCATTTTAAAAGACTATTATATCCTTTTCTATTTCAATTATTTTTTGACATTTCATGTAATAACTTATAAAACAAAGTTCATTTATAAAAATATCTTCTTAAATAATATTATAGAGATTCTCATATCACGCATTTTAGAGTCATGCATTTTTCATCCATCTTTGAAATGTGCTCTCAAAATTTTTAATGATCGAAGTAGAAGAGTTACCAAAAGTTAGAAAGATCGAAGTAGAAGATCATTGCAAATAGAGAATGCGGACGACAGCACCGAAGCAACGTAAGTATATGAGAGGATGAGTTAATAACAAAGAATTTCTTTAAATACTTCAATTGTGTTAATCTACATGGTTATTTATGCAAAAACAATCATGCAAAGGTTAAATTTTCAGAATCGTAATTCCAAAATCTACGATCTACAAACAAAAAATGTGGGAAAAGAACGTAATTTAGAGAAATAATCACTCGAGAGGTAACCAGAAAGACAAATTCGATCGAAAAAAACGTAAGACTTTACTAACGGAGAAATGAAGTTGGAAGCACTCAAAGTCACAAAGTAAAAATTAAGAAAATGAAATAATGTAAATTTAGGTAAGAGGAAAAGAGATAACTGGTTTTTTTAACATTGATGTTAACGTTGTTTTTCAAAATTCTGAGTTGAGTTCATTTTAAAATTAATATCTATAAAAGAAAAGATGTTGTACGGAACAAAATAAATGGAATTTGAAAAGATACAAATGTTAAAAGAGGCAACATTTGATAAAAATAAGCGGTTATGAACAAAAAAAAATATAATCAAAAAGGTTGTGACTAAAAGACACTACGTAAAACTTAAAAGATGCAATATGCAACATTTGATAAAATTAGCGGTTATGTACGAAAAAAATACAAACAAAGAGGTTAAGTCTAAAAGACACAACCTTAAATCGCAATTATTGAGATTGTTATTATCAATAGGTTTTATAAGTGAAGTCACTCCATGCCAAAGTTTGGTTACCTTCCTCCAAGTGCAATCTAGATTGTCAAGCGAAGAGTTTTCTCTTGCATTAGAGTAGCTTAGCAATATTTGTCATTTCATCAACGTTGAGTTGGCCTGGTGGTTAAGGGGGAGTGGGTATGTGTCTTTCCTATCGTCCTTGGGTTCGATTTCCGTTGGTAGGAATCTCCTCCGAAAGAGTGACTTTAACATAGTTTGGGCCCCACTCTAGAGATGTACGGGCCTACGGGCCTGCAACCTCGGCAATTAAAAAAAAAAATATTTGTCATTTCTATGAAATTTGAAAAAAAATGCGATTTGATTTTGTTACAGGCCTTTTAAGCCCAAAAGGGCCCAGCCCAATTGAACTGCAAAACCCTAGTCTCGGGCGTTGAGGTATAAAACCCGCATCCTTCTTCTCTAGCGTTACGGGATAGAAGAAGACGAACTCAAAAGATGCAGATCTTCGTGAAAACCCTAACCGGCAAGACCATCACCCTCGAGGTCGAGTCCTCTGATACCATCGACAATGTTAAGGCTAAGATCCAAGACAAAGAAGGTACCATCCCTTCTCAATCTGGATTCTCCTCTTCGGATATTGTTTAGTTTTTGTGAAATCAGATCTTTTATACGTCATTTTTTCTCCGTTAGGAATCCCTCCGGACCAGCAGCGATTGATCTTCGCCGGGAAACAGCTCGAAGATGGCCGTACTTTGGCTGATTACAACATCCAGAAAGGTACAGATTCGTCAAGTCTTTGTGTTGTTTATTTCGATTTTTCCATTCACTTGACTTCTTTGATTACATCCAATTATCAGAATCCACGCTTCATCTTGTGTTGAGGCTCAGAGGAGGTATCATTGAGCCTTCTTTGATGATGTTGGCTCGTAAGTACAACCAAGACAAGATGATTTGCCGCAAGTAAGCTTCTCACGTCCATTTTGCTGATTATTGTTTCCATTTCGTCTCTGTTCTTGATTACTTCAAAGCACGAAGTGTTCTGTGGAATCTAAGTTTATTCTGTGATAGGGTTTAAGTGTTTGTGGGAATTAACTTAGCTTCTCAAGCCATTTACAATGCGTGCGAGGTTATAAATGTTCCCAATATCAACATTCCATTCTCCAAACTTTGTCAGCTGGTCAAATTACTCATCTTTCCAGATGATTTTCTTGAATGGTACATTTGTGAAATGGTACCAGCTTGTTAATTCTTACTGCTTATGCAACATTACTAGTCTTTTTTGAATGGTGCATTTGTGAAATGGTACAAATTACTCGTCAAACTTTCTTTAGCTTTTGATATTTGGTTATGCAACATTACTCATCTGTCCAGATGATTTTCTTGAATGGTACATTTATGATATGATAGATTGCTAAATGTTTATTCTGTGAGTAAATATGTCTTTTTGTCTTGTTTTTTCATAGATAATCTTTTTTTAGCTTTAGATATTTGGTTCAAGAATTAGTACTTCAAACCCAGTTTTTGAGTTGTATAGTCTGATTTTGATGTCCTAATATTATAAAAAGTTTTTTAGTTGAAGTAATTAAGCTAATGTAATTCCACATCTGTGATTAGGTGTTATGCTCGTCTTCATCCAAGGGCTGTGAACTGCAGGAAGAAGAAGTGTGGCCATACCAACCAGGTTCGGTTTTTGTTAGTTTTGCATTTTTCTTTTTTTGTGATCTATTCGATTCATCTGAATAACATTTTTGTTGACATTTTATTTTGCAGTTGAGGCCTAAGAAGAAGATCAAGTAGACTCGTTTCAACTATCTTATCTTGCTTGCCTCTTTTTATTGGTCTTTCCCTCTTGATAAAGTTGTTTTGCTTCAGTGAATTATATGTTAAAAGATTATATCGGTAAAAGGATTTGGTTTTATATTTATGCTGAATCAGTTTTGGTTTTCTTTATTCCATTATGCATATCCTCGTTCGATATACATACTCGACGTTGACGTAATCACTACTACGGCAACGAAATATTTATTGCAGTTATTTTGTGATGAACAAAAATATGTTATTTTCCTCACCTTTAGAATCTTTGATTCGGTAAGAAAACTCATTTTTCTTATTGAGAAATGTAAAATTAAATATAATTGTAAACTAGTGAAAATTGTTTTGAAACTATACTTTGGTTCTTTCTTAATAAGATACTTTAATAATCTTACAACGAATAGTCATGGGCAATTGAGTAAAGTGGTATATTTATAAATTTTTGTTCCAAACTTTGTATAACTAATTGAAAATGACAAGAATAAAATAAATTTTGATGATAATAACATAATTTAAATATTAAAATTATTTTATAATGGAAAAAAATTTAAATTTAAATTGAAAATAATGAACCCAAACATAATGTTTATTTTTATTTTTAATTTATTTTGGATAAACAAGTATTTTTATATAATTATCTCTATCATTTTCGGAAATTTAAATTTTGGTAGTTTTGGAACAAACAAAACAAAAATTGTACAATTTTAGAGTATTTCTCTATTTTAATTATTTTTTATTGGCTAAATGTTTCCAAATTAGAGTCTTCTATTCCTCTCTAATCACTCCTATTTCATTATTTACTCTGTATAACTTTTTAAAAATAATTATGATTTAATTGAGATTCTAGTCCATCTAAGCAATGGACTATATATGTACAAATTGAACTGATAGAAAAGAAATACTGTATATTGTCACAGACTCTCTCTCTATCGCTCTATTAAAAAATTAAATGAAATTTAGTAATCAAATAAAAGAATAAAAAAGAGTGATCATTTTGCTCCTTGGTTCATCTTCAAAGGCTTCTTCATGTTCCATGCATTGAGGCTCTCTACGGTCACTGGCTGTGACCCATTGTTGAAGACAAACAAATGAGCTTTGTCTCCTACTGCCTTTGTCGGATACACTCGAGATGTTATCACTGTCTTTCCTTTTGCACCAAAGCTCTCCACGACGGAGTGATCAATCTGCATTTATTATAATTAGTGCCAAATCCTATTAGTTATGTCATCTTCTATACAAAAAAAAGGTTCAGAAACAGAATGAATTCAATTTGTGACGTACCAAACTCCTTAGAGAGATCTTTCCGTCGGCGAGATCGACATCAACAAAACCAGCAAACGACGGTTTGTACATCTTCTCCTTGGCGTCAGATCCGGTGTCTCTTTTGAGAGTTGAACTGTTGAAATATATAAGATAAATGTTAGAAACGTACGCCACATGAACAACACGACGGTTTTATAGCGTAAAAACGATTTTTGTGTTTATATATTATATGAAAGTCTAATCATCATTTGCGGATTTTCAAAAATGTAAAGAAACAATTGTGGTGTTCATGTAGTTTCAAGATGGAAATCTCATAAATATCAACTTTGATAATAGTTGTTAAAAAGTATATAATATAATATGTGAGTTAGGGAAACATACGGCTTGGCGTCAGAGCACATGAGGACCTTAGGCTTGTTGGTTGTGGCATCTTTGAAGACTCTAAAGAAGACAGGAGTGTATTCTTCTAGGTCAGATGTAGCCAGGGTGATCAGACCAAAAGGTCCAACCCCGCCTGTCACATTTGAACCCTTCAAGTTACACAAATCTAGTGGTTTTGTTGCGAAGCTCGCGTCGAATTTTTCGGCTTTCTCTAGACTTCCAACGTTGAATGTCACATCAACATCCACCTGTATTTACGTTCAGATTTTAAATCTCAAACACTAAACCCTAAAATCTTGATAACTTTATATATTATGAAAACATAATAAATAATAATTACCTGAGCCGGGGTGATTCCTTGGACCTCAAAGCGTTGGCCCATATCCATTTTCTTGTTTTTCATTTGGACATTCTTTTCTCTCAACGACTCAATCTCTTCAATAGGCCAAAACACGAGTTGCTTACCGCTAGAGTCAAGCAAGACTGTTCTTGGGATAAGCTGAACTCCGGCCCAACCCTTCAAGGTATCATCTTCAACGGTGTCGGATTCATTGGCCCAACCCCAAAGAATTCTTCTGTTCTTCATGTCATCAAAGAATGTCTTTGACGCATAGAAGTTACCATAATCGAATCTCAAACCATCCCAACCGTCAGGAGTGGTGCCGTCCGGTTTGTAACGATCCTTCTTAGTATCATACTTTCCAAGAGTGTAGTACTCGTACCGGGTCAAGTCCAAGCTAACCTTCAACACATGCTTAGTGTTTGGACCATCGTAACTGAAGTCCAACCCGGTTTTCTTATCGATGGATACAGGGAAAAAATCGGGACATTCCCACATACCGGTTTTTTTCTTGGAGTGGATGGGACGTTTGGTTTTGACCCATTTCTTGAAGTCACGACTTTTGTACATATAAGCAATTCCTCTACGCTTTTTTTTTGAGCCCACAAGCATTCTCCAATATCCATCTTTTTTGTTGAACCAAGCTGTGGTCGGGTCACGGAAAGCGGATCCATTCTCGCCATGATCGGGTCTTACGATTGGGTTATCGTCCGGTTTGATCCAATCCTTAAGGTAAGGGTCAGAAAGGTCTTGGGGAATGGCATAGTTTTGGATCTGAGTTTGGTTCTCGGTGATACCGGTGTAGAGGATAACCGGTCCTTTTCCCGGTACGTGGGTAGCTGAACCGGACCATGTACCGTTGATATCGAACCATTTAGAGGGGTAAATGGCCGGTTCAAGTGCTTCCCAATTGATCAAGTCCTTAGAAACCGAATGAGCCCACACAATGTTACCCCAAACCGCACCTTTGGGATTGTATTGGTAGAAGAGATGGTAGACTCCCTTGTAGACCATTGGGCCTGTTCCATTTTTGAATATCGTTTCATTTAATTATAATGATCTTTTTAATTAACTTCTAAAAATAAAAACTACTTGTGATGGTCTTACCATTTGGATCTGTTAGAGTCGAGAATGCCATGGGGAAGAGAGATTGCAAAACAACAAACCAAAGGAAATATTGGTTAGCAAAATATATTTTGGTTGATATATAGGATCATAAGACTCCTAATCAACAAGTAAAAAAGAACCACTTTCTTATGGTTTTCTTCCGTGAAAATAGTATTACGACCAAATAAATATGAACTTTGAATAAGATGTCAAAATGTACCGTTGATCCAATGGCGTGGAGGTTGAAAATGAAAGCCGGTTCTGTGAACAGGACTAACTATTTCCAACGATGTCGATTTAGATTGCAATTTCTTAAAAACTTTGTGAAATGCATCGACACCATTGATATTATTATTGCTTATATTGATTAATACAAACAATAGTAACACAGAAAGAGTCTTTGAAGCACTCATTGGTGCAAGAAAACTCTATGACCACAACAATTTTTTTTTTTTTTGGTCTGTATAAATTTATTACACCTTTACAAAGAGAGAACTCTGTGATGAAAAAAATTAGTTTTTGATGCAATGTTACTTTATATAGAAGAAAAAGAGGGAAAATAGATTACTTTGAAAATAATCTGGATCCGGAAAACAATCTTAATCTCAAACTAAAATTAGAAGTATAATGTGGCTTTGCAATTTTACAAATGTTGTCTTTTTATCCTTTTTTGGGTATCCCAAATTAAAAGTCAAATATTGTGGTCAATAGTTTTGAACTTTTTGAGTAGGTTTGTCAAAACTATAATGGCTTGGTAAAAGGGAAGAAAAAGAAAGACTAGAGATAAAATAAAAGTAATATGCGAAGAAACTAGTACTAGATTAACTTATTGGAGCTAGAGGATTAGATGGCAATACCATGGTGTCAAGATTCAACTAAACTTGTTACAATAAGGAACAAGTTGAAGTTACCAATAGTCTCCACATGAACAAGAACCTTCCTTGAAGCAATGGAACCGGTTTGCATCTCTTACTATAACATCTCGCCTTGTAACCAGTGATGCAAACTTGAAAAAACTATGGCAGTCGCCACAAACCCTGAGATTCTTTGTGATTCTTAAGAGACTACCCTCGGGTGTCGCAATCAAACCAAACGATAGCGCTAGCTTTTCGCTATGTAAAGATAACATCCCGACTTTAACCTCTTCACCGACATCATGCAACACAAAATTAGTATCTGTTGATCCCACGGATCACTAAGTGTGTTTAAAGAATGATTAGGAGACGGGAGGTGAGATTTTCGTTAATAGAGCAATTTAACCACAATTAAGACAGGTCAGGAGAAATATGAGTAGGCCGGGGGCCGTGTTTCGTTTTATTGATGAAAGAGAAGCAAACGCTTTTGAATTACGAACTGGTTCCGAAGGACGTCCAGTTCGGCGTTCTAAAGTGTTGTCTCGTTACAAAGATAGAGAGGTCGGGTAACTTGTGGTAGGTGAGAGAGTAAAAATCAGACCCTCCCTCATTAATGACATATGAGGGGTATATATAGTCGGGGTCGGCTTCCTGCTCCCCGGGATCTCGGGCCACGTGTCGTTTACGGCCTCTTTTGCGGGTAAGGTGGCCTAGGAGGCGTGTCCCGGCTTTCGAGGAGAGAGGTCATGATGAGCTCGGCGTGGCGTGTTACAGAGCAATGCACTGTTTTACCAACTCTGCTCCACCTGCTCCCTCCTGCCCTTGTCAGCTCTGCAGGGTTGGTGGGACGTCGGGTCGAAGGCACGTCCCTACGCGGGCAGGGTACTGCCTTACCAACTCCCACGCGCCTACTCTTCTGACACTTCCTGCTCTGGCGGGGCATCAGCGCGGGCCCGGGGTACGTTGCTTTCAGGTCGGCTACCGAGCTGAAGAGTGGTCTTGCAGGTCGGTGATATTAAGTCCGGTGACCGCACCGAAGAACGGCCTTTCCTAAGATGGGCCTAACTAATTGGGGGTGCTAGGCCCACCTCCAACAATAGGCCCTCCCCCAGTTCGGTGTCGCGAGGCGAAGTGAGCATGCCGAAGTTAATCTAATGTTAGTTCGGCGCATCTTAGGACGGTTTTTCCGTGCTCAACTGTGTTTGCCTTTTCCGAAAAATCCGTAGGAGGTTGGCGCGTATCCGCCACGCGGGGGATCGAAAGGTTGCATCGTTTTTCGCGCGAGATGCCCACGCGCGGCGTGTGACAGACGCTTCGTGGTTATCGAGGCACCCCCTGCTTTTTGGCGTGGGAGATCGAGGAGTCGTCATCATTAGGTTTTTTGGGCAGCCGTGCTTCTTTTGACACGCGTCCAGGCGTCGCTTCACTGTCCCCCTTCTTCTATTTAACCCCCCCTTCTTCCTCCTGTTAAAACCTTCTGCGCATAACCCTAAGGTAACCTCTTCTCTCCGATTTCCTCCTTTCCCCTCTTGCTTTTTTTCTGCAGTTTTCGATTTCCTCCTCTCCGTGCAATGGCGCCGATGTTAGACGGTATTAGGGCCGAGTCGAGCGAAGAATCGGCGTCCCGTGGTGGCGGTAGCGACTCCCCGAGTTCTTCCTCCGACGGCTCCGGACGTGACTCCTCTCCGTGTCGAGGCGCAGACAGTGGGGAACAGTCTGCTCCTTCGACTTCGGGGGCCGCCCCGCTGCTCCCGGGGACCCATCTCAGGAAGAAGACGGTGGTCAGGTCTTCCTCCGGCGGTCACGGCGTTGGCCAAGCTGGGGGTAGAACCGGTCGTCAGGGCGGTCGCGGAGGCGGAGCTCGAGTGGCCAGGGTGAGGTCTCCCCTGGTGCCTTATGAGCAGGGAGGGTCGCCGACCTGGAGCACAGCGGAGTCGGTGACTCTCCTGAGGGACTTGTGCGGCTTTCCTGATGGCGTCGAGCTCAGGCTACCCAGGGCGGAGGAGCGCCCGTGGACTCCTCGGCCGGGCTTCGTCTGCCTGTACGAGTCGTTCTTCCAGAAGTGCGGCCTGCGCCTTCCTCTCCCCGAGCTGTTCGTCCAGTATTGCCGGGCGCGGGGCTTGGCCTTCTCGCAGGTCTGCCCGTCCACGGTCCAGGGGATGATCGTGCTGCTGACCTTGGGGCACGAATGCGACATGGAGGTGACGGTGCCTATGTTCGAGGCGCTCACCCAGCAGAAGGCAAACCCTGGGATTCCTGGGACCTTCTATGCCGCTTTCAAGCCCGCGGCGAACGTCCTGGAGGCACCGAGCTCGGGGTCTAAGGCGAGCAAGCTGTCGAAGGTCGAGGACTGGTCTCGCAGCTACTTCTACATCCGGGCTACTGCCGTGGTTGGGCTCGACCCGTCGGCGAGATACACCCGGGATTGGAACTTTTCCCCGGGTAGGGATTTGCAGGTCGAGCTGACTTCTCTTCTTTGGTTTTCTCTAACTGATGCCTTTTTGCCTTGCTTTTCAGGCCCTCACTCCTCCAGGTTCAAGCTACCGGACTACGCGGGTATCGTTGCCGTACTCAGGTCAGTGCGTAGAAGAGAGTGGAAGTCCTTCACTGCGGCGAGAATCGGAGATGCGATGGCCGGAGGTCGGTTTTTTTTTTTTTTTTTTTTTTTTTTTTTTTTTTTTTTGCCGAACTGACGAGTGCTTCTATCGCAGGAAGAGCTAGATTCGCCAGTCCGCTGTACGCGGACTCCTTTGTGGCGGCGCCGCCGCCGGTGCCCGAGGTGCCGGTCCGGAGAGACCCGAGGTGGGAGAGTGCTCCGTCTGGGGTCGGGGGGGAGTCCTCCGGGGTGGCTCCTTCGAAGAAGAGGGCAGCAGAGGCTGTTGGTGGCAAGACCGGCAGGAAAAAGAAGAGGACCGAGGTGGGAGAGTGCTCCACCGCAGGTCGGGATGAGGTTCGGCCTGAACTGCCCGGGTGCGAGCCCGAGCCGTCTGTCACCGAGGTGCCGGCAGGGGAGGTCGTGGAGGGCCTACGAGAGGGTGAAGAGGTCGCAGTAAGGGCGACGGAGGGCGGCGATGAAGCCGTCGTTGTGGAAGAAGGGCGGGAGACCGCTGGTGACCGGAGCGTTGGGGCTTTGGTGGGTTCGGAGGACGGGCCTCGGGACTACAGCTTCTCCTTTACCCACGAGGATGG
Organism: Eutrema japonicum; assembly: GCA_030161315.1. NCBI lineage: Eukaryota > Viridiplantae > Streptophyta > Magnoliopsida > Brassicales > Brassicaceae > Eutrema > Eutrema japonicum. The sequence continues at coordinate 49,730,678 of BSQW01000013.1, forward strand.
AAGCAGCCAGGTCATCGTCGATCCGGACGAGTGCGCCGAGCTGGCGCAGGCCATGATGTTCGGGCAGAGTCCGCACTTTGTCCCGCTGGAGATGGCGGAGGCCGATACCTTCCGCCAGGTGGCGCGATCCGCAGCGCGGGTAAGCCTTTGTTCTGATCTAACTGTTTTTAGCTGGACTTGTTGTGCGTCTTTGCTAACGACTGGTTTGATGCAGACGATGGCCCTTTCTGCCTTTCTGGCGGAGGCCTACGAGAAGCGACTCGCCGAGGAGCACGCGTCGCTTCGATTTCTGCAGGGGCGCCAGGAGGCCAGCGCGCAGATCCAGTCCGCTCTGACTCGCGGGTTGGAGAAGGACCTAAGGGAGGAGAAGGCCCGGTCTGCGGCGCTGGGCGAGGAGGCGGCACGGGTGCGAGCCCGGGCCGGAGAGGCGGGCCGTCTTCAGGCCGAGCTGGAGGCTGAGAGAGGCCGGTCTGCCGGTGAGCGGGCTCGGGCGGCTTCCCTGGAGGAGGAGGTCGGGCTTTTGAAGGGGGAGCGGGAGACACTCCGCTCTAGGGTGCAGGGGCTGGAGTCCGCCATAGACCGGGCGAAGGTGGCCTTGGCTGTGGAGAGTGACCGGGTGACAGCCCGGTGGGACGCGCGGAACCAGGAGTGGTCCGCGAAGATGGCGAAGATCCGCGCCCATCTGGACGGGCGCAGCCGGGCCTTAGAGCCTCACCTGCTGTACAACCAGGTGATCGGCGTCAGGGCGTGCCTCAAGAGGATGGAGGCCGAGGGCGGGGTGTCGGTACCGTTCTACCGATATCAGAAGCTGGACGAGGATGAGGCGGCATTTGGTGCCGTGCTGGACGGAATTGATTTTCCGGACTTGACCCCGGGGGATCTGGACACCCCTCTGGACCGTGCTCATGGCGTCCAGCTTGAGCGGATCATGCCCGCCGCTCCTTCGGAGGTGCCCTTTGTGGATCTGACTGAGACCGTCCAAGCAGATCCGCCAGCGCAGGACTTGGCCCCGTGTGCTGATGAGGCCGGCACCGACGCGCTACCCGGTGAGACCGGAACCGATGCGCCATCTGGTGAGGCCGTGGTTGGGGAAGAGAGGTCTGAGCAGCCCTTCCTTGGTGAGTACGGCACCAATGCGAGGATGGTGGCCCCGGGTGATGTAGATGGTACCCGTGCTGACGGGGGCGAAGACCGACCTGCCGATGCGGCCTTGTAAATACTTTTTTCCTTTTTGTTTTTCTTCTCTCTTTTGTAAAGACCGGGCCGTAGGCCATTTATGTAATGACTAGGCCGTGGGCCTCTTTTTTTTTTTTATAATAGCGAGGCCGTTGGCCCTTTTGTGATAATCGAGGCTGTTGGCCTTTTTTTTTTTTTGTAAGTGCCGTTTCGAGGCTTTTTAATGGCTAGGCCGTGGGCCCTTTTTTATAATAGCGAGGCCGTTGGCCCTTTTGCGATAATCGAGGCCGTTGGCCCTTTTTTTCTTCTTTGTAAGTGCCGTTTCGAGGCTGTTGTAATGACTAGGCCGTGGGCCCTTTTTAATAATATCGAGGCCGTTGGCCCTCTCTTTTTTTTTGTATAAGTGCCATTTCGAGGCTTTTTTGATTGGTAGAGTAGGTCGTAGACCGTACTCTGTCAAGTAAGCAGGTCGTGGACCGTGCTCTTGTATTGGGTGCGAGGTAATCTCGGCTTAAGGCACTTATTGCTTGTGTACCTTGTTTTTTTGGTGCGGGTAGCGAGCCCGGCTTTAGAGACACTTAATGCTTGTGTGTCTAGTAGAGGTGCGGGCCCTGGGGCCCGGCTTTGGCACTTATAACTTGTGTGCCGGGGAGAGCGAGCACCGGAGCTCGGTCCCCTTTTTTTGTAGTGCGAGCATTTGGAGCCCGGCTTCCTTTTTTTTTTTTTGTAGTGCGAGCCTTTGGAACTCGGCTTGGTTTTTTTTTTTTTTTTTTTTTTTTTTTTTTTTGGTAGTGCGAGCGTTTGGAGCTCGGCTCTTTTTTTTTTTGTAGTGCGAGCGTTTGGTGCTCGGCTTCTTTATCTTTTTTTTTTTTGTAGTGCGAGCATTTGGAGCCCGGCTTCGTTTTTTTTTTTGTAGTGCGAGCGTTTGGAGCTCGGCTTGTTTTTTTTTTTTTTTTTTGCAGTGCGAGCATTTGGAGCTCGGGAGCGTCTTCCTTTGTAAAAAAGGTTTTATTAGGTTGATAGCTGAGCCCTGGTTAGGGGTTGCCTACGTACCCTTTAGTATAAGGGATCAAGCCAGTCGTAGTTCGATTGTTTACAAAAGCGGAGAGCGGAATGGAGCCCGGGGGCTTAATAGTAGAAGCGCTTGAGGTTGATCGAGTTCCATGAGCGCGGGATGGCGTCGCCGTTCATCGTGACTAGCTCGTAGACGCCGGGTTTTACGACCTTGGAGATAAGGTAGGGGCCCTCCCAATTGGCACCGAGCTTGCCTGCGTTTAGCTCTGCGGTGTTTTCGAAGACCTTGCGGAGGACCAGGTCGCCCTCGGCGAAGAACCGGCCTCGAACCTTCTTGTTGTAATATTTGGATGCGAGCTGCTGGTAGTTCTGGATTCGGAGTAGGGAATGGTCCTGCTGCTCTTCAAGGAAATCCAGCTCGCTGAGTAGGATGGTGTTGTTCAGTGCGGGTTGCTGGGTGAGCATAGCGCGGCGAGGAGTGGGGAGCCCGACTTCGGATGGGGCCATTGCTTCCATGCCGTGGGAGAGGTTGAACGGTGTTCGGCCAGTCGATGTCTTTGGTGTTGTGCGGTGGGACCAGAGGACTCCATCGAGCTCGTCGGCCCAGGACCCTTTCTTGTTATCTAGTCGCTTTTTCAGGCCGTCGAGGATGGTCTTGTTGGTGGCCTCGGCTTGTCCGTTCCCCTGGGGTTACCTCGGAGTGGACTTACTTAGTCTGATTTTCCACTTCGCGCAGAAGTCTTCGAAGAGGGCCGATGTGAACTGGGCGCCGTTGTCGGTGACGATCTCGTACGGGAGCCCGTGCCGGCAGATGATGAACTTCCAGACGAAATTTCGGACGTCCTCTGCCTTGATCTTGGCGTATGATTCGGCCTCGACCCATTTGGTGAAGTAGTCGGTCATGACTAAGAGGAAGCGCTTTTGGCGAGATCGGGGAAGGGGCCCGACTATGTCCATGGCCCATCGCATGAAGGGGTAGGGTGCCACCGCAGTGGCGAGGAGCTCGGTTGGACAGTGAATGAGGGGACCGTGGCGCTGGCACTTCTCGCACCGGGCTGCGAATTTTTCGCAGTCTTGGAGCATTGTCGGCCAGTAGTGGCCTTGGTTCCGTATTCTCAGGGCGAGAGCCCGGCCACCGGAATGGTTTCCGTCGGCGCCTTCGTGCATTTCCTTCATCACGTCGATGGTTTCCTGCCCGTGGAGGCAGGCGAGCAGGGTTCCCGAAGCGCTCCATCGGAACAGATTGCCGTCCAGCATCGTATATTGGGCACACTTCTTTCTTAGCCGCTGGGCGGCCCATCGGTCTGGGGGGTGAATGCCGTCTGCGATGTATAGCAGTAGGTCGACTCGCCAGTCTGGCAGTTCGGGCTCGACCGGGGGTGGTGGTAGAGCTTCGGGAGGCAGTGCGTCTTCGTCAGGGTCCGCGGCCTGGGGGTTGATCAAGTAGGCCCCTTTTGGCAGCTCGATGCTAGGGAAGTCGATGCTCTCGACCGGGATCACCCGTTGCTGGGCTGGGGCCGAGGTGGAGGCCAGTGCGGCAAGAGCGTCCGCGAAAGTGTTATCGCCTCGGGGAATCTTCGTCAGGGTGAACTCGGAAAAGTCTGCGGCCAAGCCTTGGGTCACCTTGAGGTAAGCGTCCATGCGATCGCTCTTGGCCTCGTACTCTCCGCTGAATTGATTGGCGACGAGCTCGGAGTCGCAGTAAGCTCGGATTTTCTTCGCGCCGACCTCCTTTGCTAGGCGCAGGCCGGCGATCAGAGCTTCGTATTCTGCCTCGTTGTTTGATGCCGGGAAGGCCAGGCGGAAAGACTGCTCGAGGATTTCCTTGGTTGGGGTTTCGAGGCGTATGCCAACGCCGGACCCGTGCTTGGAAGCCGATCCGTCGACATGCAGAGTCCACACCTCGGGCACTTCGCTGACTGCCAGCTCGGGTGCCAACTCGACTAGGAAATCGGCCAGGGCCTGAGATTTGATCGCGGCCCGACCTCGGTACTCGATTTCATACTCGCTCAGCTCAACGGCCCACTTCATTATCCGGCCTGATCGGCTCGGGCTGTGGAGGATGTTTCTGAGGGGGTAGGTGCTTAGGACGGCAATCGCGTGGGATTGAAAGTAAGGCCGGAGCTTCCTAGCTGCGACGTGCACTGCCAGGGCGAGCTTCTCCAGAGTCGGGTACCTGCTTTCCGCGTCGTCGAGCGACTTGCTGATGTAGGAGATGGGTTTTTGGTCACCCCGGTCTTCCCGCACTAGCACGCCGCTGACTGCTGACGTGGAGATGGCGACGTAGAGGTAGAGGATTTCGCCTTCTTCTGGCTTGGACAGGACGGGGGGAGTGGATATGTACTCCTTCAGCTGTCGGAGGGCGTCCTCGCATTTGTCGTCCCACTCAAACCGCTTGTTAGCCCGGAGCAGTTGGTAGAACGGGAGACACTTGTCGGTAGAGCGGGAGATGAATCGATTTAGTGCAGCGATTCTCCCGGTGAGTCGTTGTACTTGACGCGTGCTCTCCGGGGATTTGAGCTCGATGATAGCTCGGATCTGCTTGGGGTCGGCCTCGATCCCGCGCTGGGTGATGATGTACCCGAGGAATTCGCCCGATGTGACGCCGAAGGAACATTTGGCCGGGTTCAGCTTCATGTTGTATTCGTTCAGCGTTCGGAAGCAGGACCGGAGGTGAGTGACGTGGTCGGTTGCCACCAGAGACTTCACCAGCATGTCATCTATGTATACCTCCATAGTGCGGCCTATTTGGTCGGCGAACATCCGGTTGACGAGCCGTTGGTAGGTGGCCCCGGCGTTTTTTAGTCCGAAGGGCATTACCTTGTAGCAGTAAATGCCTCGGTCCGTGATGAACGCGGTCTTCTCCTGATCATCGGGGTGCATGGGGATTTGGTTATACCCCGAGAAGGCATCCATGAAGGAGAGTAGCTCGTTTCCCGCGGTGGCTTCGACGACCTGGTCGATTCGGGGGAGGGGGAAGCTGTCCTTAGGGCATGCCTTATTGAGGTCGGTGAAATCCACGCAGACCCTCCATTTTCCGCTCTTCTTCTTGACTACCACTGGGTTGGCTAACCAGTCCGGGTATCTCACCTCGGTGATCGAGCCGGCCGCGGTGAGCCTCTCTACCTCATCATTGACCGCTTGGGCGCGCTCCGGGCCAAGCTTCCGCCGCTTCTGCTTGACCGGCCTGCAGGTTGGATCCATGTTGAGCTCGTGGCTGCACGTGTTCGGGTCAATGCCGGGCATGTCGCCAGTTGACCAGGCGAAGGTGGGGACGTTCTGCCCTAGGAACTCGACCAGCTCTTGCTTGATGCTCTCGTCGAGGTCGGTGCCGATGCCGACGCAGCGGGCGGGGTCGCGTGGGTCGATGTTGACCTGGGTGACAAGGTCCCGCCCGGGGAGGTCCTGGGCGCCGAGCTCGCCGGGCTGAAGCGCATTGATGGCCAAGCAGGCCGGCGCGGCGCGGCGCAGCTTGTGCTCGATGGCGAAGCAGGCGCGGGAGACCCTCTGGTTACTCCTAAGAGTGTATGTGCCGGCCTGGTTGGGGAACTTGAGGCACTGATGGTACGTCGACGTGACCGCCTTCATCGAGTGCAGCTAGGGGGTCCCAAGGATGATGTTGTAGATCGGGGTGGTGTCGAAGACCACGAACTTGACGATTTTCGTCACCCGACCTACGTAGACCGGCAATTCGATGGTGCCGATTCCGTTGACGGTGTCCCCGGCGAAGCCGGTTAGCGGGATGGAGTGCGGCTTGATCTCGACCCCGTTCAGGTTCATCCTGGCGAGGGTATCCTTGAAGATGAGGTCGACCGAGCTACCCGTATCGACGAGGACTCGGTTAACGTCGCAGTCGGCTACGCGGACTTGTACGACGAGGGGGTCGTCGTGGGGCTGGTGGACCCCGGCCGCATCGGCCTCAGTGAAACATATCCCCCTCTTGCTCGTGTCCTGGGCGTTGATTTCCGGCCCGGAGTGCCACTTCAGGGATGCGTCGGTCCTCCTCTCGTGACGCTTGATGGACCGCACTGAGTCGTTACACGAGAGGAGGCCTCCCATGATCATCCCTATCAGAGTGCGGGCCGGGGGAGGCGATCTACCTGTTTCCCGGTCTCGCGAGGGAGATCGTCGCCGCCGGTCGTCGTTCTGGGCGCGGTGGTAGGGCCTAGCCCGGTTATCCTCGCGACCTTGGTTGTCGCGGGGTTGATCGTGATCGCCGTCCCGAGCATGCGGTCGCAGCCGCTCTGGGACGCTGATTTCTCCCCGCTGAAATTGTTTCAGCAGGACCTCTTGGAGGGCGCGGCAGTGAGAGGTCGGATGCCCCTTTCGCCGGTGGAAGTCGCAGAAGGCCGTCCTGTCGTATGGCTCATCTGGTCGGAACTCCCTATCGCTCGGCTCGTCGGGACGCCGATCCTGCTGGTGGGGATCCCGTACGTATTTGTTCCAAGGCAACCCTGGCGCGGGGCCGGTGGGAAATATGGGACCGCGCAGACGGGGGCCGGAGGGCGGTCCGCTGACCAGGAATGCGGCGGCCTGCTTTCCCTTGCTGCGCTGGTACTCGTCATCGTAGTGTTGACGAGTCTCCTGGTACCTTTCCTGAGGCCGCTCCTTTGGGACCGGGGCCTTGTGAGGGGTGCTGTTTCTCGACTCAGCCGCCTTCTCCTCCTCGAGCTCGACGAAGAGTCCAGCGCGGTGCAAGGCGTCTTCCAGCGAGCGCGGCCTGTTAAGCTTCATGTCGTCTTTGAAGGCCGAATCGGCCCGCAGTCCCTTTCTCAGAGCGGGGAGCGCTGACTCGTCAGTCACGTTGCTCTGGGAGGCCGTGGCCTTGAAGCGCTCGATGAAGGACCTGAGCGACTCCTTTGCTCCCTGGTTCATTGCCCAGAGGTCCGCGCTGGATGCGGACTGGCGGATGTAGATGGAGTAATGCTCGAGGAAGGTGGTCGACAGGTCCCTGAAGCTGTCGATGGAGTGCGTCTTTAGCCGAGAGAACCACGTGAGGGCCGGGCCGGTGAGGTTCTCCACGAAAAGCTGGCAGTGAGCGGCTTCGCGCTCGTCTGGTGAGAAGTGGGCGCGGCCCATGGCGATGGTGAACGCCGTAAGATACTGGGCCGGGTCGGTGGTGCCCGCGTAGGGCTGTAGCTTGAGCTTTCCGAGGTGCTGGAGTGGGACGGAGGCGATCCGGCGGGTGAACGGCGTGTTCTGCGTCTCTCTGAGGACGCGATCGATTTCCGGGGCCGCGCTGGTGGCTTGGTGGATTTTGGAGGACATCGCACGGATGGTCTCCTTCATAGCCTCGAACTCCGCGTCTCTTGAGCGCTCCGCGCTGGATCGGAGATGGTGGGCTTCGTCGCCCGGGTGGCTTCCTACGGCCGGGACGAAACGTCCGTCCGGCCCTTCAGATCCATACGGCGAGTCGCTCGGTCGGCTTGTCCGGATGCGGGGGGTTTCTTCCCGAGAGACCGGTTCTCTGGGATGGACGTCGGGGTACCCGACATTGTCCGACCGGTCACGGGAGGCCCCTAACGTGGCGAACCGTTGGTCGGTGGCTCGCGTTAGCTCATCGATCCGGGCGAGCAGGGTCTGCATCACGACGGACGGCGTGGGCTGGTCTTCCGATGCTCGTGGCGCGTTGTGGGCGGCGGAGCCGTCGGAATGAGCGGGTGCTGAAGCCGGGGGCGGGGCCCTGGAGAATTGCTCTCGAGGAATCGCCTGGTTGGCAGCTGCTCGGGCTGACGACGGAATGGTCGCCGTCGTTCGAGTCGTTGGCGGGGCCGTTGTCGGGGCCTGGGCCGTTGTTTGGGCCGGAGTGTCCTGGTCTGACAACACTCTTGGGGTCGGAATTGCCATCGTTGCTTCGGTTGTGGCGGTGGTTGAACTGCTCCTTGCGTGTAGAAGAATCTCAACCCCCTCCCTGGAGCGCCAATTGTTGATCCCACGGATCACTAAGTGTGTTTAAAGAATGATTAGGAGACGGGAGGTGAGATTTTCGTTAATAGAGCAATTTAACCACAATTAAGACAGGTCGGGAGAAATATGAGTAGGCCGGGGGCCGTGTTTCGTTTTATTGATGAAAGAGAAGCAAACGCTTTTGAATTACGAACTGGTTCCGAAGGACGTCCAGTTCGGCGTTCTAAAGTGTTGTCTCGTTACAAAGATAGAGAGGTCGGGTAACTTGTGGTAGGTGAGAGAGTAAAAATCAGACCCTCCCTCATTAATGACATATGAGGGGTATATATAGTCGGGGTCGGCTTCCTGCTCCCCGGGATCTCGGGCCACGTGTCGTTTACGGCCTCTTTTGCGGGTAAGGTGGCCTAGGAGGCGTGTCCCGGCTTTCGAGGAGAGAGGTCATGATGAGCTCGGCGTGGCGTGTTACAGAGCAATGCACTGTTTTACCAACTCTGCTCCACCTGCTCCCTCCTGCCCTTGTCAGCTCTGCAGGGTTGGTGGGACGTCGGGTCGAAGGCACGTCCCTACGCGGGCAGGGTACTGCCTTACCAACTCCCACGCGCCTACTCTTCTGACACTTCCTGCTCTGGCGGGGCATCAGCGCGGGCCCGGGGTACGTTGCTTTCAGGTCGGCTACCGAGCTGAAGAGTGGTCTTGCAGGTCGGTGATATTAAGTCCGGTGACCGCACCGAAGAACGGCCTTTCCTAAGATGGGCCTAACTAATTGGGGGTGCTAGGCCCACCTCCAACAGTATCCGGGACATAGCCCGCCTTCTCAAGCTTCTCAGTCAAATTCCTGAGAGCGTCATATATCTCCTTAGACTTGGGATGAGTCCTATCACCAACCTTAAACCTATGGGTTCTGTTATTAGCTTCAATCCAAGTATAACCGGGGACCTTCTTTAATCCCCTTTGGTTCATCAAGTTCCTAATTTTAGAAACCTCTTCCCATTTACCGTCGTTTGCATATATATTAGAGAGTAAAATGTAGTGACCTGGGTTCTGTGGCTGTAGTTCAAGCAAGGAGATAGCCGCTTTCTCTGCCATTTCTACATTCTTATGAATTCTGCAGGCACCGAGAAAAGAACCCCATAAAGTTTCATCTTTTTCAATCGACATGGTTTCAATCATCTCACTAGCCTCATTGAGTCTACCAGCTCGACCCAAGAGATCGATCATGCAAGTATAGTGTTTCACGTTTGGCCTAGTGCCGTACTTTGGCATCAAATCAAATATCTCGAGGCCCTCTTCGACAAATCCTGCGTGGCTGCAAGCATTAAGCAGGGATACGAAAGTGATTTCATTGGGAGATAACCTTCTATCTAGCATCACATGAAACAACTCAAGAGCCTTTGTTGCTTTCCCGTGATACCCGTACGCAGCAATCATGGCACTCCAGATTATCACTATTGTCAATGTGTAATTATCAAGATTCAAACTTGAACGAACAATCTGTCTAAAAACTCGCAAACAGTTGAAGAAATCGCCAGTTTTCGCAAACCCACCAACCATCACGCTCCAAGACACAGAATCCTTAACGCTCACTTCTTCGAACAATGCCTCTGCGTCAGCTATCGCTCTGAACTGCGCGTAAATGTAAAGCAGCTTGTTTGCGACGGGAAGCTCCTGTAAAAAGCCATTGACGATCACTTGGGCATGGATTCTTCCAACATCAATGATGTTTTTGCAGCTAAGAATCGCGGAGATGTAATCCGCAGTGTCTCGAGAAACCGAGGAGGATTGTTCGTGGAAATCATCGGAAACTGTATAACCGGCTGAACAGTTGGAAAATCGCACCTTGTTAATCGTGGCGTTGCTCGACAACAGAAGAAATCTACCTCTGAGATTCCTCAACATGATCGATCAACCACAACTTTTATTCCTCTTATATTTTAAATTCCAAGTTTATACTCCCTCGGTTTTATATTAGTTGTAGTTTTGTAGATTAAGAAAACAATTCAATTTTCTGTTTTAACTTTCATTAATGTATTATATACTATAATTATACTAATTAATAAATTTAAGGAGTAGAAATAAAATTGAAATCAAATATTTGCATTGAAATTCTAAAACAACAACTAATATATAACAAAATTTAAATTCTAAAACGACAACTAATATAAAACGGAAGGAGTAGTGAACATAGGAGTTAGGACAGATCTAACATTTGTATTTTGTGCAATATAAGAAAAGGCAAAATAATATTTGTTCACTAATATAATTTTTTTTATCAAAACAATATTCTACATTTAACCTACATTTAATTAATTTTTAGGTTAAATGTAGAATATATTGTTTTAATAATTTTTTTTATAGAAAAATACCCTAAAATAACACAAAGTTTAATTTTATTTTAAATTTATTTTAGATAAGCAAATTTTTTTATATAATTATTTATGCTATTTTCGAAATTTTAAATTTAGAGTGCTAATTTTGGAAAAAGTAAAATAAACTTTGTGCTATTTTATGGTATTTTTCTATAAAAAAATTATTAAAACAATATATTCTACATTTAACCTAAACATTAATTACTATACAAAAAATATATATATATATATAGCAAACACAATCTAACTAATAGTCGAGCTCAAGCAACCATTCACATTTCCGTTAATCCAATTTTCAACAAGAAAAGTCTTGGATGTGCTCGTTTGGATTATTTACTATCCAAGTTAAGCCTGCATAATCTACATGATTATTGTGACAGGGAAAAAAAAAAAATCTACATGGTGTTTAGGATTTTTATGTAATTACCTTATGCGATCAATATTAAGAGTTGGAGGTAGTATACAAATTTACCTTCACCAAAGAAGTCAAATTAATACTGTAAGCTATATCCATTTTGACGCAGGCAGGGTGGTTTTACAGAAATCCGATTAATTGACCTCAAATATAGGTTAGGTATTAAGGCCTAAAGTGAGCAATGACCGAAATGTGCAAACATGGGTAGGTTCGGTTTCGGGTTTCGGACAAAATTATTATAACAAAAATAGAAATAACTAATTAATTTTAAATAATATATTTATTTTTTGAATTTTGATTAGTTCAATTAATTTGGTGAATTTCATTCGGTTTTATACAATTCTTGTTCGGTTCAGTTCGAAATTGAATAATTCGGTATAGATCTTTTTTATTCCATTCGGATTATTTTATAATTCGGACTCGGTTTCGGTTTGGAAATTTTGTCCACCCCTATGTGCAAAAACAAGACCGAAATGTAAATTCCAAATTGCAAAATAATTATTAATCTGAATTGATAAACCGGTAAATAACTAAACCGGAATCGAGAAAAAGGTACGTCACTGTATCTTGCCCATATTAGCCAACAACCTGACAATATGACCAATAGAAAATCTTAGAATCTCCACACAAAATCTATTCTTCTTTCTCTTCTACAATGAGTGAGCCGAATCCGAATCCGAATCGGGTACCCGAATCCGTGACCCGACCCGTTGGAGGCACCGAGTACAGCTGGTGCAGAGCGATCACCGGCGGCACAGGCATCGCCGTCATAGCTCTCTTACTCTCCCCAACCCCAAAACTCGAAAATCTCCAAAATACCCTCGGAAAACTCCAGATTTACCATCCTATCCTCCGGTCCAACCTCCGTTTCGACGCATCCTCAAACTCCTTCTCCTTCGTAACGTCCGCCGATTCACGCGTCCAAATCCAGCCCTTCGATTCCGCATCTACGGCTCAGATCATCCGAGATAGCGACGATCCCTGCGCCGAACCGCACAGGATCATCCTAGAACACGAGCTGAACAAGAACACGTGGATCGACCCACACCGTTGGACTAACGGCGAGGTCGGCGTGTTTTTCGTCAGCCTCTACGATCTGAAGGACGGCGAGGAAAGGATACTGACGTTTCGGCTGAACACGGGGGCGTGCGATCGGACTTCGGCGGTTACGCTTCTGAAGGAGTTTATGAGAGACACGGCGGTGGCGGGCGATGGAAAGGGTCCGGTGGCGGCCGCGGGGTTAGGTAAGGCGATAGAGGAGCTGATTCCGAGTGGGAAAGGGAGTAAACCGTTCTGGGCGCGTGGTATGGACGTGCTGGGTTACTCGCTGAACGCATTCCGGTTCTCGAATCTGAATTTCGTGGACGCGGAGGATTCGAACCGGAGGTCGCAGGTGGTGAGGCTGAAACTGGAAAGAGATGAGACTCTCAAACTTGTGGCTGTAAGTCTCTCTCTCTCTCTCTCTCTATTATTATTATTGCATATTTTGTTTCCATTATATACTTTACTCTTTATTTATTTCATAAGGATTTTGTTTTTATTCATTTTTTTCAACCATTTTCAGAGAAAAAAACTGATTATTATATTATTTTGGCTATTAGTTTATATAATAATATCATATATTATTAATCTCGGCATGCCTTACGAGTTACACAGAAATGACTAGGGGTTGGCGTTCGGATATTCGGATCGGGTCGGGTATTTCAGGTTTCGGGTATTTCGGTTTGGGTATTTCGGGTTTAGGGATTTAGGTATCGATCAGATATTTTAAAAATTTGGATCGGGTTCGGTCCGGGTTCAGATCGGGTCGAGTATTTATTTTAAGATCCGAATTTTTCGGATATGTTCGGATCCGGATCCTAAAGTATCCAAAGGTATCCACAATACCCGGAAAAACCAGAATAACCCGAAATCCAAGACAAAACACAAAAACATGAATATTCATTTTAATAAAACCAATATACTTTCAACCCAAAAGTATCCAAAATACCCAAAAAATTCAGAAAAAACAACAAAATAAGTGTATTCGATATATCTATAATATCGAAAATATACCTAAAATATCCGAAATACCAAAAAATAATTAATATATTCGGCTTTATAGTTGCAATTTTGGGTATTTGGGTCATATCAAATCTAAATATAATTAATATATTTGGGTATATAATTATATTTTGGGTATTTCGGGTATCAATTCGGTTCTCGGTTCGGTTCTTCGGGTATAGGAATTTAGGAACCGATCAGGTATTTTAAAAATTCGGTTCGGGTATTTCCCAACCCTAGAAATGACAAACGGTAAAACAGAAAACACGAGAGAGTTTTTATTTTTAATGGGAAAATTCAAATTTGTATAGATTATAGTATATTTCAAGATTTTCCAACTCATTATGCGTACATTTAATTTGTAACACAAAAATTAAGAAAAAGAAGATATTTGGTTTGTGCTGAAAATTTGGAAGGTTCGATCATGTTGTGTTTGCAGGGATGCAAAGCAAGAGGGATAAAGCTATGGGCAGCATTAGCCGCGGCGGGGCTAATCTCTGCGTATTCATCGAAGAATCTACCGCAAAACCAAGGAGAGAAATACGCCGTGGTGACTCTTTCTGACTGTCGTTCCACTCTTGAACCTCCTCTTACTCCTAATGACTTTGGTAAGCCCTCATTTTTGGGACTATACAATACCAAATTTATAATATATTATATATATGATGAGGTAATATTTTGTTTTGTGTGTTTTCAGGTTTCTACCACTCAGGGATCCTTCACACACACGACATAACCGGAGACGAAAAGCTTTGGGACTTGGCCAAGAGATGCTACGACTCCTTCACATCCGCAAAGAACTCCAACAAGCAGTTCACGGACATGTCGGATCTCAATTTCTTAATGTGCAAGGCCATAGAAAATCCCAACCTCACGCCTTCCTCCTCTCTAAGAACCGCTTTCATCTCCATATTTGAAGACCCCGTGACAGACGAGTATACGGAACCTGCATTGGTTTCGGTCGGGGTGCGGGATTACATCGGCTGCGCATCTATCCATGGGGTTGGACCATCCGTTGCGGTTTTCGATTCACTTAGGGACGGTAAATTGGACTGCGCGTTTGTGTATCCTTCGCCGTTGCATTCGAGAGAGCAGATGGATGGGCTGATTCAACATATGAAAGCTATTATTTTGGAAGGATCAGCTTCTTCCTTTTAATTTGTGTGTTTCACAATTCCAAACTCTATGAAGAAAAATAAATTTACCTCATAGTATAAGTCTTTGCAAACACATGCAAATTGTTCCAAAATAATATATCCTTGAAGAAACTACATTGCGGCACATAACTAACAAAATTGTTCCCCTCAATCGATTTTCTATATCCAGACAATGTAATTTCAAGTTAATGAATATATTCAGATGTTAAAAATAGATTTTTTTTTTAAATCAGAAAAATAAGTTGAAACTGATCATGAGAAACGTGGAAAAAGTTGCACTAATTTATTTTAGTGGAATCAACGAATATGGCGGATAATTGTTTAAGAAGAGCGCTTAAAAAAAGGCAAGATCCCACAGTAACACAACAAACTCCAAACTATTTTTAGAGCACAAGAGTTTTGCCACAAAATCCAAACTTTAATTACTTGCCTCGTTTGCTAGCTATCGTCATTTTGTGTGTTGCGTGTTGAAAGCATATTCTTTTATGAACAAACAAAAAAAAGGTATTAAGTGTGAAAATGGCAACGGATGGGACGGATACAACAGCTTTTCCAGAAGGCGACGCAGAAGCTGAATTAAATCCTGTCCAGAACAAGAGTTTCGAAGTAGATCCTGTTTCTTCAGAGATCGCTTCTGATAAGGTATTATCTTTTTTAGGTTTACGTATATATATATAGGATCAAACCTCGTAATTTGATTTAAGAGTTTCGAATTTGTGTGACTTAACAAAACTATGAGATATATTACATCGATATATATAATTAAGCACATTAATTTTGACGAATTTTAATCTTCCAAACATTATGGCTGACTCGGTTTAAGAGAAAAGATTGTTAGAAATCTAACATTTGAAATAAGATGAAATTTAAAATAATACGTAAATGAAATGCTGAGTTGATCCACTCATTACGTATTATTTTTGGTTAGAAACGTACAAGTAGTCAAGTACACGAACTTTGAAAAACATAATCGATATGATCTGAAAAAACGAACTTACCAAAGATGTGTTGGGCCAATGATAAAAACATACGTTGGGAATGACTATTTTACATTGTTTAGGTTCCCGGCAAAAAGGTGAAAACACTTATTTTTAACCCCAAACTAAAAAAGTCTGTATGGTTTTCTTTTGAAAAAAAAAATCATTCTCACTTTTTCTTGTACCCAAATCGATACGTGAGTTTTGTATTTATATTTTTAATGTTTTGGGGTTTAAAATTTGGAAAGGTACAACAAAACTTGGAGAGGAAGGAAACCGCAAACGCAAAGAGAGATGCCGCACAAACGCTGAAAAAGACGATCATAATATCAACGGTGATCGTGGCCGTAGCGGGAGCCGCCTTCGCTATCACCAAAAAACTGAAAGAGAAATGAGATTTTATTACACACAACTTCATTCTCAATTTTCCTCTTTAATTATGTAAATTCTATTTTTTCCACCAAATTAAGACAAATATACAACTATATTTACCTATTGTGATATGTAATTTTCAAATTAAATAATGCAATCGAATATTAATGATCTATAGCTTCTTCGAAACGATCACAAAACTATGTTTTGGATAATGCGTTTAATGAATGTTAGCATGTTTAAAAAAATTTAGAATTCATGATTTAATCATCTTTAAAATGTGTTAAAAACGTAAATACAAACATAATATTTTTTTTGTTTTGTGAATTGTGAAATCAATTGTTAAGCCCAATGGGTATAATAGGCCCATATTCCATTAAAAAAACCTCTCACATTTTTGGCGCCATCTGAAGCTTTTAACTCCCGCCCAAAGTTCTCTCCATTAGCCAAATAACCTCAGAGGTCAAAGATCAATTCATTAGCAACTTTCGACGAGCGATTGATCCATCTTCTCAAATCAGGTAAATTTTCTCAAAACAGATTATGAGTAGAATTCTCTTTCCTTCGATTGAATTTAATCAGAGATTCTCAAATCAATTTTCCCACTTTTTCGATTGATAAAATTGTTTGTTATTTATTTGTTCCTTTGATATGAAAACCAATTTCAATGGCTTTATAAATTTCACAAGCTAACTCAAATCTTTTTGACGTAGATTCAAATGGATACTTCAAGTCCTTCAGCTTTTGTGAACGGAGCTCTCTTGAGGCGATACATTGGCCAGAAAGTCAGAACCGTGGTTCAAGTGATCGGTTCCGACATGGGATCTGTGGTCGGAAAATCTACTGATGATCTTCAGATCTTTGTTAGGGGATCGCCTCCCACTTCTCCTACTACTTACCTCGAGGTCATTGGTGTTGCAGAGAGTGAAAACTCCATTCGTGCTGAGACATGGACCAATTTTGGGAACAGCTTTGGTAATTCACAGATTCCTTTCATTTTTTTTTTTTGAGTTTATAAAGTTTGCTGAAATGTTTCAATGAAAACTCAATTGCTAGAATCATGAAAAATATATATATATTCAGTTTTTGGGGGCTTTATTCTATGAAGAAGATTATTATCTCAGAAAATGCTTCGAATTTCATTTTAATGTCTTGAGATTTGCTTGTTTTGTTCTTGTAGATCCGCTCAACTACAACGAGCTATGTAAGCTAGCAAATGGGGAATTCAAGCATTTGTTCATCTAACGATGATGATCATTTGAAGCGATTCTATTAAAAACTTTCTGTAGATGTTTATGATATGTATTATGTATTTGATCTCCCTCCACTTTCTGCTAGAAAGATCTATGTTGCTTTGTCTATTTTATGAAATTTCTTTAGTCTATTCTAACTAAGCTTCATTTTGCTGTTTTTTGTTTTTTTATAAATTACAATGAAATTTCTTGACAGGCCATACATAATTTAATATGAATTAGCTCAAAAGAACTTACTGTTTTTTTTTTCTCTTAATCCTTCTGTTGAGAAGAAAAGTTTCTACCACCATTAAAATGGTGTTGCCGGTTATGTAATGTCTTTGTGAAAACTAATAAGCAAATTTTTGGGGAATCGAATACAAGTCTCAGTTCTGTTTTAAGGCTTTTGTATGCAACCAAAATCCTGATGTAAGCCAGCGTTGTGACTGTTGCAGCGAAGAGGGTCATCTTAAGGTTGTCAAAGAGTACCATAGTAAATTTCCCGCGGGCTGCTTTGAGTATACTAAACCAGTAGAACTGTCAGGCAAATTTCTCATTTTTTTGTTTCTGGCACATTATTGTGAAGACGTTGAGTTCGATAGGCCTTAATCAGAATTGATGGCTGGTCAACCTCTTTGAGCTTAAATTGTGCCTCCAGATCAAACATGTTCTCAATGCGGCCAGGCAGGAAACAGTAAATGTAAGACTGGGCAAAATACACGGACCCAAAGAACCGAACCGGACCCGAAGAACCGGAACCGACCCGAATAAAACGAACCGAAACCGAATCGAAACCTATAAAAATATTTGCTGGGTCCAAAACCCTTCTACATGAAAGACCCAGAACCGAACCGAGAACCGATTGGATACCCGAGAACCGAATCCGGATATATTTTCTTTAGTGTTTTCGGGTATATTTTTCATTTTTCGGGTATATTTTGAGGTTTACGGATATATTTTTCGATTTTTAAGGTATATTTTCGGGTCCCAAATACCCGAACCGATTAAGATCCGAATTTTTCGGGTTTTTACCGGTGCTTGATTTTCTGAACCGAATCGACCCGGAACCGAACCGAAACCGAACCGAAACCGACCCGAAACCCTATCGGTTCCTAAATGGATCTAAAATCCTTCTACCCAAAAGATCCAGAACCGACCCGACTATCCGAATGCCCAACCCTAAGTAAATGTCATCCTTCAAGACAGAAACTGACCAAAACCACCATAAACCGTTGTTATGATATAAACAGAGAGAAGAAACTCTTGGAATATCACAACTTGCTTTTTTGACTTGAAAACATTTTATAATATTTGATATCAAGAGATAGTGCTTCACCATCAAGCCAATATGGCTACAAAACAATCTTTAGAATCAAAGTATTGGGGACATAAATAAGCATTGCTGAAGATATCTTTAGAGTAAAAGTATTGGGGAAAGAAACAAGCATTGCAGAAGAATAGTTTTATGAATCATTTATTTTATTATTAGATTATTTGTCTTTGTTGTTTCCATTTCCATAGTCAGATATTTCCATATTCGTTTTGAATGTTATTCCTATGAATCCTTTATTTTATTATTAGATTATTTGACTTTGTTGTTTTCATTTCGATAGTTAGATCTTTCCATATTCGTTTTGAATGTTATTCCCATGAATGTTAATAATCTAATAATAAAATAAATGATTCATAGGAATAATATTCAAAACAAATATGGAAAAATCTAAAAATGAAAATGGAAACAACAAAGACTAATAAATCTAATAATTTATGCAATAGAGATCTAACTATGAAAATAAACTGATATATGCGAATCAAACTCGTAAAATTAAAGGAAATCATAGAGATCTAAATATGGAAACAACAAAGGAAATCATCTAATATGCTATAGGGATCTAACTATGGAAACAACAAAGATATATAATCCGAATCAAACTCGCAAAATTAAAGGAAAGCATACTATGGAAACAACAAGCATAGAGAGATTCTGCAAAATTAACCTTGCGATCCATAGGGGGAATGATTGAATGTGCAAAATGGATGCTGAAAATTCTGGAAAGAAAAATCAGATGAGAGATTCTGCGAAAATGGGGAAAGAAAGTGATGAGAACATCAAACCTATAGCTGAACTGGAGCTGAAACAAGTTCAATGTACAAAGCATATCGAGCCCGATAAGGACATATGGGCCTTATTTGTTGGATTCAAGCCCAGCCACGTAAACACCAGCCCAGAATCGATCCAATCTATGTTCTTGACCCATCAAGGACCCGCGGAGAAGTGGACCCAAGCCCATACCGGACCAGACCTGACCGTGAGCCATCCATCTAACCGGCGGTGCCAAAATTTATCATATGTGGAACTTTCCTTAATTGGAAATATCCAAACGTATACTTGGCATCCAGGAGACTTTCTCTTACATCTAGAAGTTGTCCATGACGTCCCTAGCTACACCAGAGCCCACTGGATCAAGCGGTTTGAGTTGCGCATAACTTTTCCATATTTGGAGTCAAAGAGAGCCATTAATGCCCAACGGCTACATTTTGATTTCATACAGCTCCAAGAGACTTCTAGAAGGCTGCTAAACCATGGTTTTATCACCAAGATCACGAGATATAAGTCATCACACCACCTTCCTTACTTGTTGAGAGCACCAATCATCCAACGGCAATATTTGCATTTATTTTCAATTTATTTAGTTTCTTCTTTTAGTTTTGTTAACGTTAGATTGTCTTAGTCTAGAGTATTATATAAGCACTCTAATTGTTTCATTTGTAAGCACCCCTCTTTCTAAGAAAAATCAATAAACTTGTTAAGTTTCTTTTCAAAGCGGAAAGCCTTTGAAGTTTTAGTCATTTCGAGTCTTTGGAGAGATTCCTTAGTCTTGTGTGATTTCATGTAAACTAGCTTGTGAGATTCAAGTCAGTTTATTCGTGTGTTATTGTGGATTCAACAACAAAGCCCCCATCTCCATCTTCACCATCGACCCATCGTCCATTTCAAGCCGAGAGCTTTTGAAATCATGTGTTCATAAGATTGTAAGATTCAATCTTTATATCAGAAAGAGAAGATGGGGAGAGTATTTTTTTATAATAGGGTTTCTCTAGGCCTAAAAAAGAAGCTCATACTTACTATCTCAGTGGGCTTGCTCAAATAGGTATGTATTTTTCACAATTATAACACGCTGACTAATTCAAGCTCCTTGTCACTGAGAAAGCATATCCGCAAGCTTTTACTGGTGGTATCGTTTGGAACCAGAATCTGACGCATCCTCCTCAACCCACTTGCCATCTCCAAAGAACCTGAGATGACATCAATCATAAGCAGAACAATGATTCCAACAAAGTCTGCCAATATGAAAGCTTTCCATGTTACACAATCGAGACACTTGAATCATTATGATCTCAAACCTTGAAAACTTACAGGGGGCAAAAAGAATGGGAGTTTAGTTTGTTATCAAATTATTATATCTAATAAAAAAATGATACACCAAATATTAGTTACTCTGTATATTAAAATGAAGTGTCGTGTCTAGGTTCATAGAGTACGGTTGTTCTAAAAATCATGATTTTGTCGAAAAGTACAAAAATAGTGCGTTTGTCACTCAAATTTTAACCCTTATAATACATGTATATTGTTGATAAAAAAACTATATATAAATTCTAAAAATAATTATGTTTTCTCCTATAAAATCATTCTCCAAATTCACATAATCGAGTTTTTTAGCTAATACCCTCTTTGTAAGTATGATAGCCAATTTACGCAACTTCTTTTGTGATATTAATTTTTCTAATGTAACTTCTTAAACAAATATGCCAAATCTTATATTAAATTAAGTATATAAGCTTAATTTTGAAAAAGGTATCCTAATTTCTAGTTATTTTGTGGCCACCTAGTCCGTTTGTTTAGCATTGTTCTGACATAATTTTTTGGTTTTATAATATGAAGTCATAATTGGTGGCTTCACTTTAATGTATTAACGTTGTAAGAATCTTTGGTTTCGTTGCACAATGAACATGGATTTTATATTCCATGCCAACACAAATAAATAATATATAATATAAGCAGGAACCTTTTGAGGTGAAGAAAGATTGAAACTTTGATGTTTTTATTAAACTTTCTCACTTACATTTGCGATTACATAAGATTTGCTATATATAGCTTGATAACTTAGGGTTTTCTCTAGCAGGTGACATCATTGGTCAAAGCATCAAAACGGTTGCTGATATAGATTTGTTGAGCAGTCAGATATGATTGTGCTTTTGCCTTGGACGCATCTTCGCATGCAGTTTCCTCTAACTTAGTACAGGTTTTTGTAAGTGTAGGTGAGACACAAACACTACAAGAAAACAGGTGGAAATCCGACGGAAATTCCGACGGCAATAATTCCGTCGGAAATTTCCGACGACTTTCCGACGGATTTCCGACTAACTTCTCATCCGTCGGAAATATTAATCCGTCGGAAATTCCGACGGATTTCCGACGACAATAATCCGTCGGACACTTTTCGACAGATTTCCGACGACTTTTTGACGCATTCTGATGTTGCCGACATACTGCCGACGGATTTCCGACGACGTTCATCCGTCGGCAATTTCCGACGGATTTCCGACGGATTGCCGACGGATTTCCGACGGATTTCCGACAGATGCCGACAGATGCCGACATGGTTGCCGACATGGTTGCCGACATCGATAATATCTACTTTATATCCGTCGGAAATCCGTCGGAAATCCGTCGGAAATCCGTCGGAAAATGGACAAAATTTTCCTTATAAAAACGTTTCCACCCTTCATTTATAATCACAACAAAAAAAAATCTCTGTTATCTAATTCCTTACGAAAATGTCTTCTTCAAATCCTTATAATTATTTTCGATCATGGATGGACAAGCCTCATCAAATTCCGGACACGGGCCTAGTTACGGAGGAATTCAAAAAAGGTCTACAGGAATTCATGGCATTTGCGGGTATGCAGAAGAAAGCAAAAAAAACCGGTAAAATCTATTGCCCTTGTACCAATTGTGGGAATCGTAGATTTATCGTGATAGATGAAGTATGGTCACATTTGTATTGTCATGGGTTTATGTCGGGTTACAAGATTTGATATTATCATGGAGAAAATGATACAATGGTGGATAATTATGCTAGTACTAGTGAACATTATATTGGGGATAACACTAGCTTAGAAGAACCCGCAATGGAAGAACAAAGTACTGTAGGTCATGTTCAGATGGTGAACGATGCATTTTGTGAAAATATACCATCGGTTGCTGAGTATGGAGATAGGGGAGAAGAACCTAATTTAGAAGCTCGGAGATTCTTTGATATGTTAGACGCTGCTAAACATCCGTTATATGATGGGTGTAGAGGTGAACATTCCCCTTTATCAACTGCAACAAGGATGATGGGTATAAAGACGGATTTCAATTTGAGTGAGGAGTGCGTGGATGCAATCGCTGATTTTGTGAAAGAAATTTTGCCAGAAGATAATCTTGCACCGGCATCATACTATGAGATACAGAAACTTGTTCAAGGTCTAGGATTGTCGTATCAGATGATAGATGTATGCATAGACAACTGTATGCTCTACTGGAGAGAGGACGCATATCGTACGACATGTCGTTTTTGTTGCAAACCTCGGTATAAGGAAACAGGTGGAAGAGTGCCAGTGCCATATAAACGGATGTGGTATTTACCGTTAATAGAGAGATTGAAGAGGTTATATTAGTCAGAGCGCACAGCAGGAGCAATGAGATGGCATGCAGAGCATACAACAGATGGACAAATCGCCCATCCGTCAGATGCAGGAGCATGGAAACATTTTCAATCCATTTATCCCAGCTTTGCGTTTGAGGCAAGGAACGTATACCTTGGATTATGTACCGATGGTTTCAGCCCTTTTGGGAAGCACGGCAGAAAATATTCTTTGTGGCCAGTAATTGTAACACCTTACAATTTGCCGCCATCTTTGTGCATGCGAAGGGAGTTCTTGTTCCTTAGCATTCTCGTTCCTGGACCAGAGCATCCGAAGAGATCACTTGATGTGTTTTTGCAACCATTGATTTATGAGCTGCGAATGTTATGGGACCAAGGTATTGAAGCGTTTGATGTTTCTTGTTACCAAAATTTCATCATGCGGTCGGTACTTTTGTGGACTATTAGCGATTTTCCAGCATATGGCATGTTATCAGGATGGACAACGCACGGAAGGTTATCGTGCCCGTACTGTCAAGATAACACTGATGCGTTCCAATTGAAGCACGGACGGAAAACGTCTTGGTTTGATTGTCATAGGCGATACCTACCTAGCGATCATCCTTATCGTCGGAGCACCACATTGTTTAGGAAGAACCGGAAAGTATTTGACGGTCCTCCTCCTGAGTTAGATGGTGAGTATTTGTTGACTCAGTTTAGAGATTTTGGTGCAGAGAGGACCGTTGATTGTGGTGGTAACGGACATCATCATGTTGATGGTTGTGGCAACGTTCATAATTGGCACAAGAGGAGCATTTTCTGGGATTTGCCTTATTGGAAGAACCATCTTTTGAGGCATAATCTGGATGTCATGCACATTGAGAAGAATTTTTTCGACAACATTATGAACACCGTTCTCAATGTCAAAGGGAAGACGAAGGACAATCTGAAGTCTAGATTGGACTTGCCAGACATTTGTTCTCGTAGAGCACTACATGTGACAGAGAACGGGAAGCCTCCGGTCCCGGCTTTTCGTTTCGATGAACCTTCAAAGGCCGAGTTTTTTTACTGGATTACCGAAAGTGTTAGATTCCCGGACGGATACGCATCTAACCTTCGGAACTGCGTTGATCATGGAGAAGGGAAGTTTACTGGGATGAAGAGTCATGATTGTCATGTGGTGATGCAGCGCCTCCTTCCATTTGCCTTTGCATGTCTTCTACCACGTAATGTCCACGAAGCAATTGCAGGTACAATCATGAAATTATTTATTTACTACTTTATACAATATATACTTCATTATTTAATTATTCATTTGTTATCCATATATTGCAGGGATTGGTGCCTTTTTCCGAGATATATGTTCTCGCTCTCTTACATCAGACGGTATCCGAAATCTTGGGGCTAATATACCTGTAATCCTTTGCAATTTGGAGAAGATATTTCCTCCTTCATTCTTTGATGTTATGGAACATTTAACAATTCATCTCCCTCGAGAAGCAGAGCTTGGGGGCCCGGTTCAGTACCGTTGGATGTATCCTTTCGAACGGTATATGTTACATCTAAAGAAGAAGGTGAAAAATTTGAGTAGAGTGGAGGGTTCTATCGTCGCACAGACCATCAATGAAGAAACCTCACATTTTGCTGAGTCCTACTTTCCATCACAAGTCAAAACAAAGAGTCGTAGAGCAGCTCGACATGATGACGGAGGCGTCCTACCTTTCTATCAGGTCGATGTACCTCATATATTTTTACAGATTGGACGACTTAGTGGAAAAGGCAAGAAAAGGAGACTTTCACCACAAGAGCGAGAGCATTTGCATATGTATATTCTCACAAACTGCGACGGAGTTGATGAATATGAGAGGTATTATATATTGAACATAATTATTAATTACGTATTGGGTTTTTGATTATATATATATATATGTACTAACGTGATAATTGTTTCAATCTCACAGGATGTATATGGCTTATCAACGTTTTGCATTTCCTGACAAAACAGAGGACGAGCTAATCGAGCTCAAACAGGAAGAGTTCAGACGTTGGTTAAGAGATTATGTAAGTCTTTTAATTGCCTTGTTTTTAGCAATCATCATATGTAATGAAAGATTTAATTATTTGAAGTATTTTTATTTTAATTGTGCAGGTGACGACAGAGAAGGCTAACGGACAAACATTTCCCACGTGGTTAGAAGAAATTGTGAGATTTCCACTAGCAACCGTGCAGTCACATGTGATGTATAGCACACGGGGGTACGCTTTTAAGATTCTTCGGGATGATAGGAGTGCGACAACTTCAGATTACGGTGTATCAACTCAGTCAGGTGATCTTGTATACTATGGTGTCGTACGTGAGATTTTCGATGTTCAGTACCCGGGAATGCTCGGTCTAAGATGTGTTGCATTTTTATGCGACTGGAACGACCCATTAGTAGGAAGCGGTGTGCGACACGACCAATTTGGTGTTACATCATTACATAGCAGAAGAAAACTCCAGAGATACGAGCCATTTGTACTTGCATCACAAGCAGACCAGGTTTGTATTTCTTTTACGTTAATTTTTAATTAAGTTTTGTTGCATTCCCATGGTTAAATTTGTACATGGTGTAGGTATGCTACATTCCCTATCCGCGGGTGACAAACAAGCAAGACCCGTGGGTTACAGTCACATCGATAAACCCGAGAGGTAGAGTTCATGGGATGTCTGATCATGAACCCCTCCAACAAAGCTCCGTAGGTTTGGGTTCAATCGAGCATTCCCTTGAGGTCGATCTTGTCGTTGATTTCACCATACAGTCAGACGATCGAGTATTTGAGGATTCAGAAGAAGAATTTGACGAATTTGGGGAACCTTCCGATTCAGGAGAATCAGATTACTCATCATCGGATTGACAGTAGTTTTAATTATAAAATTTGCACCGTAAAATATGTACATATATTTGAACTAGAATTGTAATGTGTAATATATCAGTTATGTCGAAGTTTTATAAAGTTAGACATTTGATTAAGTGTAACAAAATCGGAATTTTGCAACAAAAAAAATATTATAACTTCTATATAAATTCTATATAACCTATTTTATATACATCATACAAGTGTTTGAAAACTTTTGCCACAAAAAAAAACATATACCCTATACCCTAAACAAGATTTTTAAATATCCGACGGATTTCCGACGGATTCAGTTGCATCGGATGAAAAATCAATCCCTCGGATATAACCCAGGTTTTATCCGAGGCAGCTTAATCCGTCGGAAATTTCCGACGGATTTCCGACGGATATTTAAAAATCTTGTTTAGGGTATAGGGTATAGGTTTTTTTTGTGGCAAAAGTTTACAAACACTTGTATGATGTATATAAAATAGGTTAACCTTGTATATACATCAAGAAAATGTGTTATATAGATTTTAAAAATTTTGATGGAAGTGTTTGTATAAGTTATAGTATAAGATATTGTTGATTTATGTGAAACGATATGTTTTGATGTTGTATAATTTTTAAACTAATGCAAACCCTGTAATATTGATGAACTTAATATATTTATTGAATGAAACATGTAAATAACATGTCCCTAAATCATATAAAGAAACCCTAAACCCTAAACCCCAAATATACCCTAAATCCGTCGGAAATCCGTCGGAAATTTCCGACGGATTTCCGACGGATATGAAAAAATAGACACGTGCTTGTTGACTGACCAATCGACAAACATGCAAGGAATATACCTTATCCGTCGGAAATCCGTCGGAAATTTCCGACGGATTTCCGACGGATATGAAAAATTAGACACGTGCTTGTTGACTGACTAATCGAGAATCCTTATCTTCTCCAATCCGTCGGAAATCCGTCGGAAATTTCCGACGGATTTCCGACGGACATTGATATTTTCGAGGAGACCGCGGGAATATCAACCGCGCAAATTTTGAAATTTTTTGAAATATTTGAATTTTTAGTAAACTTTGAATTTTTCGGAAAATTTGAATTTCCAGAAAATTTGAATTTTTCCTAAATTTTTTTCCGGAAATTTCAAAAATGTTGGTAACTTTTGAATTTTTTGTTAATTTACTAACAATTTTACCGTTTTCCGCAGGGATCACGACGATGTTCTTCAGTTGGGAGGCGGCAACCAAGGACGCCGTTCTCGGAGTTCTCGGTGTACGCCTCCTCCGGGACCAACGAGCTCGGGAACTCACATCCCTGATTCCCAGCAATCTGCTGCTCGGAGCCACCTTGAGATCGAGGAGCTAGTCCGGCAGCCTAACCGGGGCCATTGCATTCGACTCGACCCGAAGTTTGAGGACGGCACTTGGTAAGAAAATTTGTGTACATTATTTCAATTTATTTAGATTTTTAAACTTAACATATTTATATATTTTCATAATGTTTTCAGGTTTAAGCTGTCGACTCAGATCACCAAGTCGATATTACGGATGCTCCACAACATGTTGGACAAACCGTACAAGAAGTATTCGGACATGCATGCCGAGGAGAAAGACGTGTGGCACCGGACTTTCGCGGTACGTTCTTTATTGATATATTATTTATTTTGAATTTCATTTTGTCAATTTTTCTTTTTGATATGTAACAAATTTTTTTAAAAAATTGTAGCAAGAGTTCACGTGGGACTCTCATCATACGCGCGAAGTCATTGACACATTCGACAAGTATGCCGCAAACTCGTACTCGAAGCACATGTACGAGTGGAAACAGAAGTGGAAGCAGAACAAAGACAAGCCGAAGGACCTTGACGACGACGTCTGGAAAGGCTTCTGTGAGTACTAGAGTAGGCCTGCGACAAAAAAGACCTCCGAGCAACAGTCGAAGAACCGAAATAGCCAACGAGGCGGGAAAGGGGTCTACATCCACAACGCGGGCGCAAAGACCATCGAACGGGAAGCGATGGAAATGGTAAGTTTAATTTAATTTTTTTATTGTTAATTCTGTTTTTTATATTTATTTAACTTAACAAATTTTCGCAGGCGAGAGCATCTGGTTCCGAACCCGATTATCTTCAACTCATCGAGAATAGACACACCAACAAGAAAACCGGTCAGATACAGGACTTGGGGATGCGGGATGTTGTCGAGAAGAGCAAGAAGACGAAGCTGGACCGTGAACTATCATCGCAGCTCACTATCGAAGGATCGTCGTCCTCGAACTCTTTGTCCCGGGAAGAGATAAACCAGATTGTACTTGAGGTAAGTTTTAATTTCATTTCGTTTTTTTTTTTCCGTTATTTATTTATTATCGGTTTTAATTATTCGCAGCAAACCCGGCAAGTGAAAGGTCGATTCGCTGGGTTAGGCACCCTTCCGACCCAGGAATCTTCTTCCTCGTTTCCTCGTTATCCTTCGGAGTTCCGGGTAGAAATCGAGAGGCTCACCCAAACGGTGAAAGACCGTGGCCAGCAGGTTGAAGAGCTACGGACGGAGCAACAGACTACCACCAAGAAGCTCTCCTGCTTGGAGAAGATGATGGAAAAATGCTTCCCGCATATGTTTCGGGATAATAATCCCGACGACGGAGATTCTCCAACCGTCTAAATATTGCTTTTAATGCTTTTTTTTGAACAATTTATTTTAATGTGTAATGACTTTTTTTAATTTTGTTTAATGAATTTATATATTTATTATTTCTATTTTTAATTTATATTTCAAATTTCTATAATTTTAATATATAAATTTCCAAAAAATAAATAATTAAATAAAATTCAAAATACCAATTCCGTCGGAAAATCGTCGGAATAAGTTCCTGTAACATCCCGATTTCTTGTATATGCGGAGAGGCTTATAAGAATTGATTTGGCTACCTATGACACCAAAGTGCACTTAGCTTTTCCGATCACTTGCCCGAAAGAACTCCAGAGTTAAGCGTGCTTGAGCTGGAGTAGTTTAAGGATGGGTGACATTCCGGGAAGTTATTCACGGTATCGTGTGAGTGAGGACAAAACACGGGGAAAGATCACGTGGTGATTGCAGGGTCAGTAAACAAGTATTACAAGCCTCACGGATTAACGCACCGGCCGTCGGACAAGGGTGGGGCCCACGGGCCGAGATAAGGCATGGGGCCCACAGGCATGGGTGGTCGGGGCGTTATAGTTACCGTCGTAAATCCTTCGGAACCTATTTCCGACGAAGAACCGACGGACTTCCGAGACAACTTCCGATCAAATTATCCGTCGTAACTCCGTCGAAAATAGTTACCGTCGGAAATCCGTCAGAAATATCTTCCGACGGATTTTCGACGGCATTTACGACTGAAAACCCGTCGGAGTATCCGTCGGAAATTTCCGACGGATTTCCGACGGCATTTACGACTGAATATCCGTCGGAGTATCCGTCGGAAGTCCGTCGAATATCCGTCAGAACAGACGCGGTCGGAAATCCGTCGGAAATGTCTGACGGCTTTCCGACGGCAACAATCCGTCGGAAATTTCCGACGGATTCCGACGGATACCATATTTCCGACGAACTGTAACCGACAGCTTAAATCCGTCGGAAAAGGCCCTTTCCGACGGATTTCCGACGGCTTTGGCCGTCGGAAATACCCCTGTTTTCTTGTAGTGAAATAAAGTGCAGAAAATAAAGAGACACAGAGTTTTTTAACGAGGTTCGTTTCCTACTCCCCGGGACCACGTCCAGTATTCGAATTCACTAGAATAAGAAAGCAATTACAACACAATTGCAAACGCGTAGATCAACCTCTTGAAATACCGCTCTATTCTATAACATGAACTCTTCAGGATAACCTAACCCTGAGCTAAACTCCCCCAAGCCTAGACTTTGATTCACTCACTGACACAGACGATGTCACACCAACAAAAACCTTTTTTTTTTCTTTTTCTCTCAAGCTCTGTGTGCATTACCAAAGGGCCACGACCTGCTCTATATATGCTTCAACTTTCACTCCAAGAATTTCCATATAGCATATTTCCTTTATTCAAGATATCTCCAAATCTTTTAGGAAATATTCTCTTTTTCCAATATCTTCTCCTAAGAATATGGAAACACTCTAAAACAATAATATCTTCTTTATCCAGCTCATATACCCCTCTTGGCACGTCTCTAGAATATTCTAGAAGTTTACTCCAGCCCACGCTGGCCCTAATTCATCCAATGACCACGATTTGATCGCCTGTAGCACTTCCTGTATCGCTTGTAGCACTTCCTGTACTACTTCTCAATTGGTACAACAACACTTCAAACACACACATCTTCATTCCAATTCACCAAGCAACTCTAGATTCGAATCTTATCACCCAGATTCGATCATATCTCAGCAATCTCATATATTCACGTCCTGTACCACTTCCTGTACTACTTCGTGATTGACACAGCAACACTTGCATCTTCATTCTCCCCCTTTTTGACTATGTATGTGAACTCAAGCTCTCTTAGCTTCAAAATCTTCATCACTAGTAACACAACAACACTAGCAGCACCCATTCTCCCCCTGCTTGAGACACATCATGGTCAAAAACTAATAGAAGAACCGTCTCCCTCCAAATTGAGGATAAACTCCTACTGCACCATCTCTGTAATGATTATCTTTCCGAGTCCAAAAAGCTCCTTGAACAAACCTGGAACAATTACGTTGAACATGTCCAACAACCCCACAATGATAACATGTTGGACCATGAAATCTCACACCATTAGCTTGCTCCATTCGATTATTCTCCCTCAATAATCTCAAACATCTTGGCCTAATATGCCCAACAACTCCACAGTGATGGCACACAGGTCGAAAAATTCGTCGAGGTGCACTCTGTACTTCTGGAATTTTCCTTTTTGCAGGCGCTGTAGCAGTTCTTGTACCAGCTGCCTTCGCTGTACCAGTTGCAGTTTCTGTACCAGTTGCAATTTCTGTACCAGTTGCAATTTCTGTAGCAGATGTCATTGCAGCCTTCATTTTTCCACCAGACACAAAAGCACAATCAACTTTTGAAGATTTCCCTTTAAATCCAAGACCATATCGATCACTTTTCCCAATGCTAAGAAGATGATCCAACTGATTCGTGCCATTATTCAACATCCTCAAGCCTTTTTGTGTTTCTTCAAGTTGAACTCTAGCTTGCTGAGCTTCTTCTTCTTTTTCTGTTGCATAATTTTGTACCTCAGCCACTTGAGCTTCTAACTTGATATTCTCCTTATTCAACGCCGAATTCTCCTCAACCAGTTTACACCAATGCTCATACAAGGCTTTGTAACTCTCAGCAAACTCTTTATCATCGATACTTCCAGCATCGTCATCACTCTCATCATTGTCACTTCCAAATTCAGACCGTGCTGCAGACGCAGATCCTGTTGCAGACGCTGACGCAGATCCTGTTGCAGACGCAGATTCTGCTGCAGATGCAGATTCTGCTACATGTTTTGTTGCAGAATCAGATTCAAAGGTTGTAAAAGCCACGAAATTCTTAAGGTCTTCACCATCATCTGAATCAGTTCCAGAATCATTGATTTTCTTCTTCTTTTGTAAGTTTGCACATTCAGAGCGTACATGTCCAAAGCCTTGGCACTCATAGCATTTTATCTTCGATGATGACTTGCCAAACTCCTTTCCTTTCTCTGTTCGGTTTCCCTTCTGCTTCAAATACTTAGCAAATTGTCTTGACAGCATCGCCATAGGATCTTCAGAAGATGAAACCTTTAGAGCAACTCCAACATCAGCATCCTTCTTCTTACCTTTGTCTTCATATAATTTGCTCAACTCAAAAGCCTGAAGTATCCCAACAAATTCATCAAAAGCCATCTCATCCAGAATATGAGCTTCTTCAACTGCAGAGATTTTTGACTCAAACTTTGATGGAAGAGATCTCTTCAGTTTCTTCACAAGCTTTTTGTCCTTGTACTGCTTTCCAAGAGCGAATGACTCATTAGATATGTCACACAGCTTAGCACTAAATTGAGCCACGGTTTCCCCATCATCCATCCTTAGATTCTCAAACTTAGATGCTAACATATCCAGCTTAGTTCTCTTGACACTTGTAGTACCTTCAAACATGTTCTCCAATGTCTTCCATGCCTTCTGAGCTGATGCACATTGAGAAATCAGCTTGAAGTAGTTTACATCAATTGCATTGTAAATCGCAGTCTTGGCCTTAGAATTACAACTTGATGCCTTCTTCTCTGTAGCATTCCACTTATCCCTCGGCTTAGGAACTTCAACTCCCTTATCATCAGTCATCGTAGAAGGATTCCAACCTATCTCAATCGAATTCCAACAATCTTCATCAAGACCACTAATGAAAGCTTGCATACGAACCTTCCAATACCCATAATTAGAAGAATCAAGTCGCGGTGGTCTTGCCATAGACGTACCCTCATGATAGGACTCCATCAAACCTGATTTCAAACTCTGTCCTACTTCCTGTACTACTTTTGATCCTCACCTTAGATCTACCCGAAACAAGACTAAATCTCTATCGAGAACCCTCTCTGATACCAATTGTAAGTGTAGGTGAGACACAAATAAAGTGCAGAAAATAAAGAGACACAGAGTTTTTAACGAGGTTCGTTTCCTACTCCCCGGGACCACGTCCAGTATTCGAATTCACTAGAATAAGAAAGCAATTACAACACAATTGCAAACGCGTAGATCAACCTCTTGAAATACCGCTCTATTCTATAACATGAACTCTTCAGGATAACCTAACCCTGAGCTAAACTCCCCCAAGCCTAGACTTTGATTCACTCACTGACACAGACGATGTCACACCAACAAAAACCTTTTTTTTTTCTTTTTCTCTCAAGCTCTGTGTGCATTACCAAAGGGCCACGACCTGCTCTATATATGCTTCAACTTTCACTCCAAGAATTTCCATATAGCATATTTCCTTTATTCAAGATATCTCCAAATCTTTTAGGAAATATTCTCTTTTTCCAATATCTTCTCCTAAGAATATGGAAACACTCTAAAACAATAATATCTTCTTTATCCAGCTCATATACCCCTCTTGGCACGTCTCTAGAATATTCTAGAAGTTTACTCCAGCCCACGCTGGCCCTAATTCATCCAATGACCACGATTTGATCGCCTGTAGCAATTCCTGTATCGCTTGTAGCACTTCCTGTACTACTTCTCAATTGGTACAACAACACTTCAAACACACACATCTTCATTCCAATTCACCAAGCAACTCTAGATTCGAATCTTATCACCCAGATTCGATCATATCTCAGCAATCTCATATATTCACGTCCTGTACCACTTCCTGTACTACTTCGTGATTGACACAGCAACACTTGCATCTTCATTCTCCCCCTTTTTGACTATGTATGTGAACTCAAGCTCTCTTAGCTTCAAAATATTCATCACTAGTAACACAACAACACTAGCAGCACCCATTCTCCCCCTGCTTGAGACACATCATGGTCAAAAACTAATAGAAGAACCATCTCCCTCCAAATTGAGGATAAACTCCTACTGCACCATCTCTGTAATGATTATCTTTCCGAGTCCAAAAAGCTCCTTGAACAAACCTGGAACAATTACGTTGAACATGTCCAACAACCCCACAATGATAACATGTTGGACCATGAAATCTCACACCATTAGCTTGCTCCATTCGATTATTCTCCCTCAATAATCTCAAACATCTTGGCCTAATATGCCCAACAACTCCACAGTGATGGCACACAGGTCGAAAAATTCGTCGAGGTGCACTCTGTACTTCTGGAATTTTCCTTTTTACAGGCGCTGTAGCAGTTCTTGTACCAGCTGCCTTCGCTGTACCAGTTGCAGTTTCTGTACCAGTTGCAATTTCTGTACCAGTTGCAATTTCTGTAGCAGATGTCATTGCAGCCTTCATTTTTCCACCAGACACAAAAGCACAATCAACTTTTGAAGATTTCCCTTTAAATCCAAGACCATATCGATCACTTTTCCCAATGCTAAGAAGATGATCCAACTGATTCGTGCCATTATTCAACATCCTCAAGCCTTTTTGTGTTTCTTCAAGTTGAACTCTAGCTTGCTGAGCTTCTTTTTCTTTTTCTGTTGCATAATTTTGTACCTCAGCCACTTGAGCTTCTAACTTGATATTCTCCTTATTCAACGCCGAATTCTCCTCAACCAGTTTACACCAATGCTCATACAAGGCTTTGTAACTCTCAGCAAACTCTTTATCATCGATACTTCCAGCATCGTCATCACTCTCATCATTGTCACTTCCAAATTCAGACCGTGCTGCAGACGCAGATCCTGTTGCAGACGCTGACGCAGATCCTGTTGCAGACGCAGATTCTGCTGCAGATGCAGATTCTGCTGCAGATGCAGATTCTGCTACAGGTTTTGTTGCAGAATCAGATTCAAAGGTTGTAAAAGCCACGAAATTCTTAAGGTCTTCACCATCATCTGAATCAGTTCCAGAATCATTGATTTTCTTCTTCTTTTGTAAGTTTGCACATTCAGAGCGTACATGTCCAAAGCCTTGGCACTCATAGCATTTTATCTTCGATGATGACTTGCCAAACTCCTTTCCTTTCTCTGTTCGGTTTCCCTTCTGCTTCAAATACTTAGCAAATTGTCTTGACAGCATCGCCATAGGATCTTCAGAAGATGAAACCTTTAGAGCAACTCCAACATCAGCATCCTTCTTCTTACCTTTGTCTTCATATAATTTGCTCAACTCAAAAGCCTGAAGTATCCCAACAAATTCATCAAAAGCCATCTCATCCAGAATATGAGCTTCTTCAACTGCAGAGATTTTTGACTCAAACTTTGATGGAAGAGATCTCTTCAGTTTCTTCACAAGCTTTTTGTCCTTGTACTGCTTTCCAAGAGCGAATGACTCATTAGATATGTCACACAGCTTAGCACTAAATTGAGCCACGGTTTCCCCATCATCCATCCTTAGATTCTCAAACTTAGATGCTAACATATCCAGCTTAGTTCTCTTGACACTTGTAGTACCTTCAAACATGTTCTCCAATGTCTTCCATGCCTTCTGAGCTGATGCACATTGAGAAATCAGCTTGAAGTAGTTTGCATCAATTGCATTGTAAATCGCAGTCTTGGCCTTAGAATTACAACTTGATGCCTTCTTCTCTGTAGCATTCCACTTATCCCTCGGCTTAGGAACTTCAACTCCCTTATCATCAGTCATCGTAGGAGGATTCCAACCTATCTCAATCGAATTCCAACAATCTTCATCAAGACCACTAATGAAAGCTTGCATACGAACCTTCCAATACCCATAATTAGAAGAATCAAGTCGCGGTGGTCTTGCCATAGACGTACCCTCATGATAGGACTCCATCAAACCTGATTTCAAACTCTGTCCTACTTCCTGTACTACTTTTGATCCTCACCTTAGATCTACCCGAAACAAGACTAAATCTCTATCGAGAACCCTCTCTGATACCAATTGTAAGTGTAGGTGAGACACAAATAAAGTGCAGAAAATAAAGAGACACAGAGTTTTTTAACGAGGTTCGTTTCCTACTCCCCGGGACCACGTCCAGTATTCGAATTCACTAGAATAAGAAAGCAATTACAACACAATTGCAAACGCGTAGATCAACCTCTTGAAATACCGCTCTATTCTATAACATGAACTCTTCAGGATAACCTAACCCTGAGCTAAACTCCCCAAGCCTAGACTTTGATTCACTCACTGACACAGACGATGTCACACCAACAAAAACCTTTTTTTTTTCTTTTTCTCTCTAGCTCTGTGTGCATTACCAAAGGGCCACGACCTGCTCTATATATGCTTCAACTTTCACTCCAAGAATTTCCATATAGCATATTTCCTTTATTCAAGATATCTCCAAATCTTTTAGGAAATATTCTCTTTTTCCAATATCTTCTCCTAAGAATATGGAAACACTCTAAAACAATAATATCTTCTTTATCCAGCTCATATACCCCTCTTGGCACGTCTCTAGAATATTCTAGAAGTTTACTCCAGCCCACGCTGGCCCTAATTCATCCAATGACCACGATTTGATCGCCTGTAGCACTTCCTGTATCGCTTGTAGCACTTCCTGTACTACTTCTCAATTGGTACAACAACACTTCAAACACACACATCTTCATTCCAATTCACCAAGCAACTCTAGATTCGAATCTTATCACCCAGATTCGATCATATCTCAGCAATCTCATATATTCACGTCCTGTACCACTTCCTGTACTACTTCGTGATTGACACAGCAACACTTGCATCTTCAGTTTTGTCTTTTGTTGATTTTGTATTTGAGCTTGTTGATAACCGTTTGCTCTGTTCTTGTTTTGAGCTTGGCATGATTCTCGACTTTGGACTCAGGTGCTGTTTTGGGCTTCTACACTTGAATGGGCCGCATTATTGGATGTGGGTTTATATATAAGAGTTTTTTTGCTGCTACACTCTTTTTCTTCTTTGGTTTAGATTACTCATGTTTGATATAAAAACATGACCATTGAAAAAGAGGAAGAAGTGAATTGCAAGTTTTTAATTTGTCGGTGGTTGGACTACAAAACTATATATCTTACCCTTTTATCTGTTTACCATAAATCAAAGACATAAACTAATTAAATTGGTATGTGAGAAATGTATTTTTTCGTTTTTTTTAATGGATGTATGAGACCATTTTTTAATGTTTCTAAAACTGAATCGAATTGATGCGTTTGGGTGGACTAACCGGAAACATATCCAAATTTAGTCAGGCTACAAAAGCAATTAATATCGATGACTTAATCAACTCGTAATAAACTTATTCCGTATATACAACTTTATTTATCTTAGGAGTAGTTTTTAGTTCAATGACTCTATTTCTATGAGATCGTGTCGGTCATGGACCCATGGTGGACATATATATGTTATACCGACTCTGAGCATTTCTACGAGATCGTCGGTCGATTTTCAAAATTCTAGTGTCGGTTTTTTTGCATTTTACTTTTGTTGGTTGGTTCTAGGAATTTGTATAAATAGTACATAAATCCACTAAGTTTGCATAAGGGCATTTGGTCTAGTGTATGATTCTCGCTTAAGGTGCGAGAGGTCCTGAGTACAATTCTCGGAAATGCCCCCTTTTTTAATGTCGTTTCCCGTCCCAGAAAACGACAGGTAGTCTACCAGTTCCGCCTCGGACAGATACAGTGTTCACTGTTCACCTTCATAGCCATTGCTGTTTCAATTTTTGCAGAGTTTGTCTGTTTTTTTGGGGGGATTTTTCTTTTGTTGGTTGATTCTGAGAACAACAAAAAATTAGCCTCGACGTACATACGTACGGTTCATAATAGCTTCGACATCAAAAAGACTATAAGAAATCGAAGCTACAAGGGCTTCTCTTATTGTAAGTCTTTTTTTTTCATTTGGCTTTCTACTCTTTTCTCTATGTAAATATTTATTTTTGTCGAGCAATAATTATAAAATTCAAAACAAAACTTAAACAAATCCTTTCAGAACCATGATACATATCTCGGTTTATCATTATGATGACCTACATATATTATCGGTTACGTATTTTTTTCTCAAACTCAGTCACGTGAACTAAAATGAAAAACTAATGAAATCTTGGCTTTAACAGCAATAATCAAACTGGAAAAAAAACCTGAAAAAAAATCATAGAAAAATAGTTAATTACTTGTTGTCATTATTAAATTAGATTTAGAGCTAGTAATACCCTAAAATACCACATTTTCAAGTTTTTGTTTCAAACTTACCACTATTAGCTTAAAATTTCCAAAATAGCATAAATTATTTTTTGAAAAAACATATTTATCCAAAAAAAAAATTACAAATGAAGTTAAAACTTTATATTTGGGTTCCTTTTTTCTAATTTAGGGTTTAGATTTCCCCCCATTAAAAAGAGTTTTTATTCATTTAAAAAGATAAAATTTGTGCTATTTTGAGAATTTTTTAAAAATTGTGTTAAACTAGGTAATATTCAAAAAAAAAAAAATTTGGAACACAAAGTTAAAAATGTGGTATTTTTGAGAATTGCCATTAGATTTAAGTTAATCCCATCTCTGCATAACCCGAACTTTACATTTCTTTTTTTCTCGCCATGATTTTGAATATTACAATCCCTGATCTTTGTGACCTGAAATTTTCAAGCCTTTGGAAGTGGTTTGAACAATGGCACCTCTCGTGACCTGCTCCTCTCACCGTACACTTCCGTCCAACCTCCAACCTAGAAATTCACAATCTCGGTTTAAATATCAATTTTTTATTATTATTATTAAGCCGCTATAAACCAAACAAGAACCGGGTTTTATTTACATACATGTTTCTTAACATACCAAGGATACCAAGGGGTTTTGGTTACCGGGGCACAAATTAATTAAGGCATAGATAAATAACCAGAAATACTTGTAGACAAACCGAAATTAAAGCAGATGAACCAAAGAGTAAAAACACGTATGGAGTTAGAAACAGTTACATATGATCAAACCAAATTGTAACCGAACCAAATCAATTTTGGTTTGACTTCAGTAGAAATTTCTCAAACTGATCAAAACCGAGCAAAACAAATCCCGTCTTCTGTAAATGGCTGAATCAGTGCCAGAATTAGGTCAAATTCCCCGGCGGAGATTCCCAGGTTTTCCCTGTCGATGCCGAGTGCATTAAGCAGCCCGTCGACCAGGTTTTACATTGGGTTGATTCGGTAAAAAGTCTTCTCCTTAGAGCTTTGATTCCTGTTACTAGAAACATATATCTCAATATATCTTGTCTTTAGGGTTTTCCACTCCTGATGTAGGGATGTTAAATTAGGGTAATTACCCTAAACCCTCTAAAAATTGAAGCTCATTACCCTAACATATTTGTATATAAAGATAAAGGTTTTAAACCGGCGGGTATTCTTTACATATGGACTCATATAGGATTTACCCTATCGGGTTTAAGGTATCCGTAACCTTTTTTAAAAATTAAATCAATTAAGTCTCAAAATTAATTTATAACAAAATATTTATTAAATTTTGATTTTTTTTTAAATCATCGAATTATTTTTTTTTTAAACTTTGAAAATAATATTGGATAGATTTTTTGTTTTTCTGCCAAAAACGTAAAATTCAGTTTTCCCGCCAAAACGTAAAATCACGTTTTTCCGCGAAAACGTAAAATCTCGTTTCTCACCAAAAAGCGTAAAATCACGTTTTCCCGCGAAAAACTTTAAATCTAAATTTTTACGAAAACGTATAATCTAATTTTTCCACAAAAAAACTTCAAATCTAATTTTTCACGAAAACAAAAAAAAAAAATTTCCGCTAAAAACGTAAAATTGATCCGTTTTCTCGCCAAAAACCTAAAATTTCATTTTCCCGCCAAAAACATAAAATTATGTTTTCCGCTAAAGATGGAAATTCGTGCCCCCCCTTCCAAAATAACATAAAATCCCGTTTTTCTGCCAAAAACGTAAACTCAAAATGGATTGGTCAATAACACTTCGCTTTATGTTGGCAAATTACTAAACTCAAAATGAATTATTTTTTATTTTAAAGTTATGATTAAACCATGACTCTTTTTAATTAAAAAAAAACATAAAAAATAAAAAAAAGGTTCGGGTACCCGGGTAAACCCTAAACCTGCGGGTTTTTTCGGGTTACACTATAGGGTAATAAAACCCGATGGTGTTTCTTTGATCCTCGACCAGTCCTCGACCTTCGACAGCTTGCTCGCCTTAGACCCCGAGCTGGGTGCCTCCAAGACGTTCGCCGCGGGCTTGAAGGCGGCATAGAAGGTCCCAGGAATCCCAGGGTTTGCCTTCTGCTGGGTGAGCGCCTCGAACATAGGCACCGTCACCTCCACGTCGCATTCGTGCCCCAAGGTCAGGAGCACGATCATCCCCTGGATCGTGGACGGGCAGACCTGCGAGAAGGCCAAGCCCCGCGCCCTCCTTCTAGCGCCAATTGTTGATCCCGGGGATCACTAAGTATGTTTAAAGAGTGATTAGGAGATGAGAGGTGAGATTTTCGTTAATTAGAGCAGCTTAACCACAATTAAAGCAGGTCGCAGAGAGAGATGAGTAGGCCGGGGGCCGTGTTTCCTTTTATTGATGGTGAGAGAGATGAACACTTTAGAATTACGAACTGGTTCCGAAGGACGTCCAGTTCGGCGTTCTAAAATGTTGTCTTGTTACAAAGAGAGAAAGAGAGAGGTCGGGTGGCTAGTTACAGGTCGGAAATTGCCCCAATCCCCCTAGTCCTCCTCATTAATGACATTGAGGGGTATATATAGCCGAGGTTGGCTTCCTGCTCCCCGGGATCTCGGGGCCACGTGGCGTCTTCGGCCTCTTTCGCGGGTAAGGTGGCCTAGGAGGCGTGTTCCGGCTTTCGAGGATAGAGGTCATGATGAGCTCGGCGTGGCGTGTTGCAGAGCAGCGCACTGTTTGACCAACTCCTCCACGTGTCTTCTTCTCCTTTATCAAGTCTGCAGGGTTGGTGAGATGTCGAGGTCAGCCCATACTCCTGCTCAGACAATACACTGTTCGACCAACTCCCACTTGCCTTCTGCTCTTCTGACATTCCTGCCTTGAAGTGTCAGATCGGGCCCGAGGTGCGTCGCTTTCAGGTCGGCGACCGAGCTGGAGAGGGGACTTGCGGGTCGGTGCTTTTAGGCCGGCGACTGGGCTGAAGAGGGGTTTTTCCTAAGATGGGCCTAACTAATTGGGGGTGCTAGGCCCACCTCCAACAATAGGCCCTCCCCCAGTTCGGTATCGCGAGGCGAAGTGAGCATGCCGAAGTTGATCTGATGTTAGTTCGGCACATCTTAGGACGGGGAGTCCGTGCTCGTACGTGTTGATCTTCCCGAGAACCCGTAGACGGCTGGCGCGTGCCCACCGCGTGGGAGAGTGAAGGGTCGCCTCGTTTTTCGCGTGGGACGCCCACGCGCGGCGTGCGATAGACGCTTCACGTTTACCGAGGCGTCCTTTGCTTTTTTGGCGTGGGGATAGCGAAGAGGCGTCATCATTAGGTTTCTGGGGGGCCGTGAATTTTTCGACACGTGGCCGGGCGTCGCTTCACTGTCCCCCTTCTTCTATTTAAACCCTCCTTCCTCCTCCTGTTAAAACCTTCTGCGCATAACCCTAAGGTAACCTCCTTTCTCCGATTTCCTCCTTTCCTTTCTTGCTTTCTCTGTATTTTTCGATCTCCTCCTCTCCGTGCAATGGCGCCGGTGTTAGACGGTATTAGGGCTGAGTCGAGCGAAGAGTCGGCGTCCCGTGGTGGCGGTAGCGATTCTCCGAGTTCTTCCTCCGGTGGTTCCGACCGTGCCTCCTCTCCGTGTCGAGGCGCAGACAGTGGGGGACAGTCTGCTCCTTCGACTTCGGGGGCCGCCCCGACGCTCCCGGGGACCCATCTCCGGAAGAAGACGGTGGTTAGGTCTTCCTCTGGCGGTCGCGGCGTTGGCCAAGCTGGGGGTAGAACCGGGCATTTGGGCGACCGCGGGGGTCGTCAGGGCGGCCGCGGCGGCGGAGTACGAGTGGCCAGGGTGAGGTCTCCCCTGGTTCCTTACGAGCAGGGAGGGTCACCGACCTGGAGCACAGCGGAATCGGTGACTCTGCTGAGGGATTTGTGCGACTTCCCTGCTGGCGTCGAGCTCCGGCTTCCTAGGGCGGAGGAGCGGCCGTGGACTCCTCGGCCGGGCTTCGTCTGCCTGTATGAGTCGTTCTTCCAGAAGTGCGGCTTGCGCCTTCCTCTCCCCGAGCTGTTCGTCCAGTATTACCGGGCGCGGGGCTTGGCCTTCTCGCAGGTCTGCCCGTCCACGATCCAGGGGATGATCGTGCTCCTGACCTTGGGGCACGAATGCGACGTGGAGGTGACGGTGCCTATGTTCGAGGCGCTCACCCAGCAGAAGGCAAACCCTGGGATTCCTGGGACCTTCTATGCCGCCTTCAAGCCCGCGGCGAACGTCCTGGAGGCACCCAGCTCGGGGTCTAAGGCGAGCAAGCTGTCGAAGGTCGAGGACTGGTCTCGCAGCTACTTCTACATCCGGGCTACTGACGTGGTTGGGCTCGACCCGTCGGCGAGATACACCCCGGATTGGAACTTTTCCCCGGGTAGGGATTTGCAGGTCGAGCTGACTTCTCTTCTTCGGTTTTGTCTGACTGATGCTGTTGGCTTTGTTTTCAGGTCCTCACTCTTCTAGATTTAAGCTGCCGGACTACGCGGGTATCGTTGTTGTGCTTAGGACGGTGCACGACAGAGAGTGGAAGTCATTCACCTCGGGGAGAATCGAAGCTGCGATGGCCGGAGGTCGGTTGTTGTTGTTGACATTTTTTTTTTTTTTTTTTTTTTTTTTTTTGAACCGGGCTGACGGTTGCCACCAATGTAGGTCGAGCACGGTTTGCCAATCCGCTGTACGCGGATTCCTTTGTGGCGCCGCCGCCGCCGATGCGGGAGGTGCCGGTCCGGCGAGACCCGGTGCCGCGGACTGGGGGGGAGGCCTCCGAGGCGGCTCTCTCGAAGAAGAGGGGGGCTGATGCTGCCAGTGCTAGGGCTGGCAGGAAGAAGAAGAGGACCGAGGTTGTGGCTGATAGAGATGCCACAGGAACGCAAGAGGGGTCCTCGACTTCAGGTCGGGAGCCTGTCCGGCCTGAAGAGGCTGGTTGCGAGCCCGAGGGCTCCCGAGGTGCTCCAGTCGGGGAGGCCGAGACACCTGCGGCCGAGGTGCCTGCGGGGGAGGTCGAAGAGACCCGGCCCCTCGCGATTGAAGATGTCGCTGGTCGGGCGACGGAGGGCGGCGATGCAGCCGTCGTTGTGGAAGAAGGGCGGGAGGCCGGCGGTGACCGGAGTGATGGGGCTCCGGAGGGTTCCGAGGACGGGCCTCGGGACTACAGCTTCAATTTCTGCCACGAAGATGGCAGTACCCAGGTCATCGTGGACCCGGACGAGTGCGCCGAGCTGGCGCAGGCCATGATGTTCGGGCAGAAGCACCCGCGCTTCGTCCCGCTGGAGATGGCGGAGGGCGATACCTTTCGCCAGGTGGCGCGATCCGCAGCGCGGGTAAGTTTTGTTCCGACCTTACTGTTTCTAGCTGGATTTGTTGTGCGTCTTTGCTAACGACTGTTTCGATGCAGACGATGACCCTTACTGCCTTTCTGGCGGAGGCCTATGAGAAGCGACTCGCCGAGAAGGACGCG
Organism: Eutrema japonicum; assembly: GCA_030161315.1. Lineage (NCBI taxonomy): Eukaryota > Viridiplantae > Streptophyta > Magnoliopsida > Brassicales > Brassicaceae > Eutrema > Eutrema japonicum. The sequence continues at coordinate 49,773,096 of BSQW01000013.1, forward strand.
TCGCTTGGCTTTCTGCAGGCGACCCGGGAAGCCAGTTCGCAGGGCCAGTCCCTTCTCCTCCGCGGGCTCGAGAAGGAGCTGAAGAATGAGAGGGCCCGGGCAGCGGGGCTGGAGGAGGAGGCGGCGCGGACGCGGGCTCGGGCTGGAGAGGTGGGCAGGCTTCAGGCCGAGGTGGAGGCTGAGAGGTCCCGGTCTGCCGCTGAGCGGGCCCGGTCGGCTGCTCTGGAGGAGGAGGTCGGGCTTCTGAAGGGGGAGAGGGAGACGCTCCGCTCCAAAGTCAAGGGGCTGGAGGAGGTGGAGGCGCGGGCGCGGGACCGGGCTGACGAGGTGGGCAGACTTCAGGCCGAGCTGGAGGCTGAGAGGGCCCGGTCTACCGCTGAGCGGGCCCGGCCGGCTGTTCTGGAGGAGGAGGTCGGGCTCCTGAAGGGGGAGAGGGAGACCCTCCGCTCCAGGGTCAAGGGGCTGGAGTCCGCCATAGGCCGGGCGAAGGTGGCCGTGGCCGCGGAAAGCGAGCGGGTAACGGCCCGGTGGGATGCGCGGAACCGGAAGTGGTCCGCCAAGATGGAGAAAATCCGCGCTCACCTCGACGGGCGCCAGAGGGCCTTAGAGCCTCACCTGATGTACAGTCAGGTGATCGGCATGAAGGCATGCCTCAGGAGGATGGAGGCCGAGGACAGTCTGGTGGTGCCGTGGTACCGGTACCAGAAGCTGGACGAGGACGAGGAGGCATTCGGTGCCGTGCTGGATGGGATGGATTTTCCGGACTTGACCCCAGAGGATCTGGACATCCCTCTCGATCGCGCTCATGGCGTCCAGCTCGAGCGGCTTATGCCCGTCGCTTCTTCGGAGGCGCCCTATGTGGATCTGACTGAGGACGCTCCCTCGGCCGCTGAGACCATCCAAGCAGATCCCTCGGTCCTGTTTGCTGATGAGGCCGGGACCGACGCGCCATCCGGTGAGACCAGAACCGAAGCGCCATCAGGCGAGGCCGGTACCGAGGCGCCAGCCGGTGAGGCCTGTACCGAGGCGCCAGCCGGGGAGGCCGGTATTGAAGCGCCGTCCGGGGAGGCCGTGGTTGGGGAAGAGGTGGCTGAGCAGCCCTTCCTTGGTGAGTACGGCACCAATGCGAGGATGGTGGGCCCGGGTGATTTAAATGGTACCCGTGCTGACGGGGGCGAAGACCGACCGGCCGATGCGGCCTTGTAAAAACTTTTTTGTTTTTTCCTTTTTGTTTTCTTCTCTTTGTAAAGACCGGGCCGTAGGCCGTTTATGCAAGGACCAGGTCGTTGGCCCCTCTTTTTATGATAACAAGGCCGTTGGCCCCTTTTTTCTTCTCTCTTCTCTTTTTTTTTTTGTAAGTGCCGCTTCGAGGCATTGTAATGACTAGGCCGTGGGCCCTTTTGTATAATCGAGGCCGTTGGCCCTTGCCGTTTCGAGGCTTTTGTAAGTGACTAGGCCGTGGGCCCTTTTGTATAATCGAGGCCGTTGGCCCTTGCCGTTTCGAGGCTTTTGTAATGACTAGGCCGTGGGCCCTTTTGTGATAATCGAGGCCGTTGGCCCTCTCTTTTTTTTTTGTACGTGCCGTTTCGAGGCTTTTGTAATGACTAGGCCGTGGGCCCTTTTGTGATAATCGAGGCCGTTGGCCTTTCCCCTTCTTTTTTTTTTTGTACGTGCCGTTTCGAGGCTTTTTTGATCAGTAGGGTAGGTCGTAGACCGTACCCTGTCATGTATGCAGGTCGTGGACCGTGCTCTTGTATTGGGTGCGAGGTACGACTCGGCTTGAGATACTTATTGCTTGTGTATCTTTAATATTTTTAGTGGGTGCGAGGTGATCTCGGCTTAAGGTACTTATTGCTTGTGTACCTTGTTTTTTTGGTGCGGGTAGCGAGCCCGGCTTAGAGACACTTAATGCTTGTGTGTCTAGTAGAGGTGCGAGCCCTGGGGCCCGGCTTTAGTACTTATTGCTTGTGTACTATGGGGGTGCGAGCGTTGGAACTCGGCTTTGGCACTTATAACTTGTGTGCCGGGGAGAGCGAGCACCGGAGCTCGGTCCCCTTTTTTTTTGTAGTGCGAGCGTTTGGAGCTCGGCTTTTTTTTTTTTTTTTTTTTTTTTTTTTTTTTTTGTAGTGCGAGCGTTTGGAGCTCGGCTTTTTTTTTTTTTTTTTTTGTAGTGCGAGCGTTTGGAGCTCGGCTTTTGTGCACAGGTCGGGGACCTTATTCCTTTGTCGAAAAGGTTTTATTAGATTAATAGCTGAGCCCTGGTTAGGGGTTGCCTACGTACCCTTTAGTAGAAGGGATCAAGCCAGTCGTAGTTCGTTTGTTTACAAAGGCGGAGAGCGGAATGGAGCCCGGGGGCTTAGTAGTAGAACCGTTTGAGGTTGATCGAATTCCATGAGCGCGGGAATGCGGTGCCGGTCATCGTGACTAGCTCGTAGACGCCGGGCTTCACGACCTTGGAGATAAGGTAAGGGCCCTCCCAATGTGCACCGAGCTTGCATGCGTTTAGCTCGGCGGTGTTTTCGAAGACTTTGCGGAGGACCAGGTCGCCTTTGGTAAAAAACCTGCCTCGAACCCTCTTGTTGTAGTACTTGGAGGCGAGCTGCTGGTAGTTCTGGATTCGGAGGAGGGAGTGGTCCCGTTGCTCCTCAAGGAAATCCAGCTCGCTGAGTAGGACGGTGTCGTTAAGGTCGGGCTGCTGGGTGAGCATAGCGCGGCGAGGAGTGGGGAGCCCGACCTCAGAGGGGCCCATTGCTTCCATTCCGTGAGAGAGGCTGAACGGTGTGCGCCCTGTCGACGTCTTCGGCGTTGTGCGATGGGACCAGAGGACTCCATCGAGCTCGTCGGCCCAGGACCCCTTTTTGTCGTCTAGCCGCTTTTTGAGGCCGTCGAGGATGGTTTTGTTGGTGGCCTCGGCTTGTCCGTTCCCTTGTGGATATCTCGGGGTCGACTTACTCAGCCTGATTTTCCACTTCGCACAGAAGTCTTCGAAGAGGGCCGATGTGAATTGGGCACCGTTGTCAGTTACGATCTCGTAGGGCAGCCCGTGATGGCAGATGATGAACTTCCAGACGAATTTTCGGACGTCCGCCGCCGTGATCATGGCGTAAGCTTCGGCCTCGACCCATTTGGTGAAGTAGTCGGTCATGACCAGGAGGAAGCGCTTTTGGCGAGATCGGGGAAGGGGCCCGACTATGTCCATGGCCCATCGCATAAAGGGGTAGGGCGCGACCGCAGTGGTAAGGAGCTCGGTAGGACAGTGAATGCGCGGGCCGTGACGCTGGCATTTCTCGCACCGGGCTGCGAATCTTTCGCAGTCTTGCAGCATCGTTGGCCAGTAGTGTCCCTGGTTCCGTATTCTTAGGGCGAGAGCCCGGCCGCCGGAGTGGTTTCCGTCAGCGCCCTCGTGCATTTCCTTCATCACGTCAATGGTTTCCTCCCCGTGGAGGCAGCCGAGCAGGGTTCCCGAGGCGCTCCACCGGAATAGATTGCCGTCCAGCATCGTGTACCAGGCACACTTCTTTCTTAGCCGTGGGGCGGCCCACCGTTCTGGGGGATGAACGCCGTCTGCGATGTACAGCAGTATGGCGATTCGCCAGTCTGGTAGTTCGGGCTCGGCCGGGGGTGGCGGCAGGACTTCGGGAGGTGGCGCCTCTTCGCCAGGATCCGCGGCCTGGGGGTTGATCAAGTAGGCCCCTTTTGGCAGCTCGATGCTAGGGAAGTCGATGCTCTCGACCGGGATCACCCGTCGTTGGGCTGGGGCCGAGGTGGAGGCCAGCGCGGCGAGGGCGTCTGCGGAAGTGTTATCGCCTCGGGGGATCTTCGTCAGGGTGAATTCGGAGAATTCCGCGGCCAAGCCTTGGGTTACCTTGAGGTAGGCGTCCATGCGATCATTCTTGGCCTCGTACTCCCCGCTGAATTGATTGGCGACGAGCTGGGAGTCACAGTAAGCTCGGATTTTCTTCGCGCCGACCTCCCTTGCCAGACGCAGGCCGGCAATCAGAGCTTCGTACTCTGCCTCGTTATTTGACGCCGGGAAGGCCAGGCGGAAAGACTGCTCGAGGATCTCCTTGGTCGGGGACTCAAGGCGTATGGCGACGCCGGACCCGTGCTTGGAAGCCGATCTGTCGACATGCAGGCTCCATACTTCGGGGACCTCGCTGACTACCAGCTCGGGCGCCAACTCAACTAGGAAATCAGCCAGGGCCTGAGATTTGATCGCGGTCCGTCCTCGGTACTCGATCTCGTACTCGCTCAGCTCAACAGCCCATTTCATTATCCGGCCTGATCGGCTCGGGCTGTGGAGGATGGTTCTGAGGGGGTAGGTGCTTAGGACGGCAATCGCGTGGGATTGAAAGTAAGGCCGGAGCTTTCTAGCTGCAACGACCACCGCCAAGGCGAGCTTCTCCAGGGTCGGGTACCTGCTCTCCGCGTCGTCGAGGGATTTGCTGATGTAGGAGATGGGTTTTTGGTCACCCCGGTCTTCCCGTACCAGCACTCCGCTGACCGCGGACGCGGAGATGGCGACGTAGAGGTAGAGAATTTCGCCTTCTTCTGGCTTGGACTGGACGGGAGGAGTGGATATGTACTCCTTCAGCTGTCGGAGGGCGTCTTCGCATTTGTCGTCCCATTCGAACCGCTTGTTGGCTCGGAGCAGCTGGTAGAACGGGAGGCACTTGTCGGTAGAGCGGGAGATGAATCGGTTCAGTGCGGCGATTCTCCCGGTGAGTCGTTGTACTTGACGCGTGTTCTCCGGGGATTTGAGCTCGATGATGGCCCGGATCTGCTTGGGGTCGGCCTCGATCCCGCGCTGGGTGATGATGTACCCGAGGAATTCGCCCGACGTGACGCCGAAGGAACACTTGGCCGGGTTCAGCTTCATGTTGTATTCGTTCAACGTCCGGAAGCAGGACCGGAGGTGAGTGACGTGGTCGGCCGCCACTAGAGACTTCACCAACATGTCATCTATGTATACCTCCATGGTGCGGCCTATTTGGTCGGCGAACATCCGGTTGACGAGGCGCTGGTAGGTGGCCCCGGCGTTCTTGAGTCCGAAGGGCATTACCTTATAGCAGTAAATGCCTCGGTCCGTGATGAACGCGGTTTTCTCCTGATCGTCGGGGTGCATGGGGATCTGATTATACCCCGAGAAAGCATCCATGAAGGAGAGCAGCTCGTTCCCCGCGGTGGCTTCGACGACCTGGTCGATTCGAGGGAGGGGAAAGCTGTCCTTCGGGAACGCTTTATTGAGGTAGGTGAAATCCACACAGACCCTCCATTTCCCGCTCTTCTTCTTGACCACCACCGGGTTAGCCAACCAGTCCGGGTATTTGACCTCGGTGATCGAACCGGCCGCGGTGAGCCTTTCGACCTCGTCGTTGACTGCCTGGGCGCGCTCCGGACCCAGCTTTCGCCGTTTTTGCTTGACCGGTCTACAGGTCGGATCCACGTTGAGTTCGTGGCTGCACGTGGCCGGGTCAATGCCGGGCACGTCGCCGGTTGACCAGGCAAAGGTGGAGACGTTATGCCCTAGAAACTCAACCAGCTCTCGCTTGATGCCCTCGTCGAGATCGGTTCCGATGCCAACGCAGCGGGTGGGGTCGCGCGGATCAATGTTGACCTGGGCGACAAGGTCCCGCCCTGGGAGGTCCTGGGCGTCGGGCTCGCCGGGCTGAAGCGCGTTGATGGCCAAGCAGGCCGGCGCGGCGCGGCGCAGCTTATGCTCGATGGCGAAGCAGGCGCGAGAGACCCTCTGGTTACTCCTAAGAGTATACGTACCGGCCTGGTTGGGGAACTTGAGGCATTGGTGGTACGTCGACGTGACTGCCTTCATCGAGTGCAGCCAAGGGGTTCGAAGGATGATATTGTAGATCGGGGTGGTATCGAAGACCACGAACTTGACGATTTTCGTCACCCGACCTACGTAGACCGGCAATTCGATGGTGACGATTCCGTTGACGGTGTCCCCGGCGAAGCCGGTCAGCGGGATGGAGTGCGGCTTGATTTCGACCCCGTTCAGGTTCATCCTGGCCAGGGTATCCTTGAATATGAGATCGACCGAGCTGCCCGTATCGACGAGGACTCGGTTAACGTCGCAGTCGGCTACGCGGACTTGTACGACGAGGGGGTCGTTGTGGGGCTGGTGGACCCCGACCGCGTCGGCCTCGGTGAAACATATCCCCCTCTTGCTCGTGTCCTGGGCGTCGATTTCCGGCCCGGAATGCCACTTCAGGGAGGCGTCGGTCTTCCTCTCATGACGCTTGATGGACCGCACCGAGTCGTTGCACGAGAGGTGGCCTCCCATGATCATCCCTATCAGAGTCCGGGCCGGGGGAGGCGATCTGCCCGTATCCCGGTCTCGCGAGGGAGATCGTCGCCTCCGGTCGTCGTTTTGGGCGCGGTTGTAAGGCCTAGCCCGGTTATCCTCGCGACCTCGGTTGTCGCGGGGCTGCACTCGATCGTCGTCCCGGGCATGCGGACGCAGCCGCTCTGGGACGCTGATTTCTCCCCGTTGAAATTGGTTCAGCAGGACTTCCTGGAGGGCGCGGCAGTGAGAGGTCGGGTGCCCCTTTCGCCGGTGGAAGTCGCAGAAGGCCGTCCTGTCGTAAGGCTCGTCTGGTCGGGGTTCCCCATCGCTCGGCTCGTCGGGACGCCGATCCTGCTGGCGGGGATCCCGTACGTACTTGTTCCAAGGCAACCCTGGCGCGGGGTTGGGGGGACGTACGGGATCGTGCAGACGGAGGCCGGAGTGCGGTCCGTTGACAAGGAATGCAGCGGCCTGCTTTCCCTTGCTGCGCTGGTACTCGTCATCGTAGTGTTGACGAGGCTCTTGATACCTTTCCTGGGGCCGCTCCTTTGGGGCCGGGGCCTTGTGAGAGGCGCTGTTTTTCGACTCAGCCGCCTTCTCCTCCTCGAGTTCGACGAAGAGTCCAGCGCTGTGCAAGGCGTCTTCCAGCGAGCGCGGCCTGTTGAGCTTCATATCGTCCTTGAACGCCGAATCGGCCCGCATTCCTTTTCTCAGAGCGGGGAGCGCTGACTCGTCGGCCACGTTGCTTTGGGAGGCCGTGACCTTGAAGCGCTCTATGAAGGACCTGAGCGACTCCTTCGCTCCTTGGTTCATCGCCCAGAGGTCCGCGCTGGATGCGGACTGCCGGATGTAGATGGAGTAGTGCTCGAGGAAGGTGGTCAACAGGTCTCTGAAGCTGTCTATAGAGTGTGTCCTCAGCCGAGAGAACCACGTGAGAGCCGGGCCGGTGAGGTTCTCTACGAAGAGCTGGCAGTGGGCAGCTTCGCGCTCATCCGGTGAGAAGTGGGCGCGGCCCATGGCGATGGTGAACGCCGTAAGATACTGGGCCGGGTCGGTGGTGCCCGCGTAGGGCTGGAGCTTGAGCTTCCCGAGGTGCTGGAGCGGGACAGAGGCGATCCGGCGGGTGAACGGCGTGTTTTGCGTCTCTCTGAGGACGCGATCGATTTCCGGGGCCGCGCTGGTGGCCTGATGGATTTTGGAGGACATCGCGCGGATAGTCTCCTTCATGGCCTCGAATTCGGCGTCCCTGGAACGCTCCGCGCTGGATCGGAGATGGTGGGCCTCGTCGCCTGGGTGGCTGCCTACGGTCGGGGCGAAACGTCCGACCGGCCCTTCTGACCCTGACGGTGAGTCGCCAGGTCGGCTTGTCCGGATACGGGGGGTTTCTTCCCGAGAGGCCGGCTCCCTGAGATGGACGTCGGGGGACCCGGTGTTGTCCGACCGGTCACGGGAGGCCCCTAGCGTGGCGAACCGTTGGTCGGTGGCTCGCGTCAGCTCGTCTATTCGGGCGAGCAGGGTCTGCATCACGGCGGACAGCGTGGGCTGATCCTCCGATGCTCGGGGCGCGTTGTGAGCGGCGGAGCTGTCGGGATGAGCAGGTGCCGAAGCCGGGGGCGGGGCCCTGAAGAACTGCTCTCGAGGAATCGTTTGGTTGGCAGCTGCTTGGGCTGACGACGGGATGGTTGCCGTCGTTTGAGTCGTTTGCGGGGCCGTTGTCGGGGCCTGGGCCGTTGTTTGGGCTGGGGTCTCGTGATCTGACAACACTCTTGGGGGCGGAATTGCCATAGTTGCTGCGGTTGCGGTGGTGGTTGAACTGCTCCTTGCGTATAGAAGAATCTCCGCCCTCCTTCTAGCGCCAATTGTTGATCCCGGGGATCACTAAGTATGTTTAAAGAGTGATTAGGAGATGAGAGGTGAGATTTTCGTTAATTAGAGCAGCTTAACCACAATTAAAGCAGGTCGCAGAGAGAGATGAGTAGGCCGGGGGCCGTGTTTCCTTTTATTGATGGTGAGAGAGATGAACACTTTAGAATTACGAACTGGTTCCGAAAGACGTCCAGTTCGGCGTTCTAAAATGTTGTCTTGTTACAAAGAGAGAAAGAGAGAGGTCGGGTGGCTAGTTACAGGTCGGAAATTGCCCCAATCCCCCTAGTCCTCCTCATTAATGACATTGAGGGGTATATATAGCCGAGGTTGGCTTCCTGCTCCCCGGGATCTCGGGGCCACGTGGCGTCTTCGGCCTCTTTCGCGGGTAAGGTGGCCTAGGAGGCGTGTTCCGGCTTTCGAGGATAGAGGTCATGATGAGCTCGGCGTGGCGTGTTGCAGAGCAGCGCACTGTTTGACCAACTCCTCCACGTGTCTTCTTCTCCTTTGTCAAGTCTGCAGGGTTGGTGAGATGTCGAGGTCAACCCATACTCCTGCTCAGACAATACATTGTTCGACCAACTCCCACTTGCCTTCTGCTCTTCTGACATTCCTGCCTTGAAGTGTCAGACCGGGCCCGAGGTGCGTCGCTTTCAGGTCGGCGACCGAGCTGGAGAGGGGACTTGCGGGTCGGTGCTTTTAGGCCGGCGACTGGGCTGAAGAGGGGTTTTTCCTAAGATGGGCCTAACTAATTGGGGGTGCTAGGCCCACCTCCAACAGGGCTTGTAATGGGCGGACTCATTTCGGGCAGGGTAATTTTACCCAATACGACATCCCTATGTACCTGATGTGATGCAGCAGCATCGTGTTATTCCTCCATCAACAATATTGTCTTTAGGGTATTTTCGTGTTACATAGTTATGATTCCTTCTTCTTGCCCTGTGTTAAGCTTTGAGCCATTCTACAATTTCTTCTTTGCCTTGAGTCATTCTATTATTTCATGCCATAGTTGAATAATGGATGGTTGATTGGTTCTAACTGTAGCGCTTGATCATAAACTTAAAGAAGTGAAGGACTTTTACTCGAGCACTGGCGTCTCAAACTCTGGCTCTATCGTTAAATATACAGAAAAAGGGAGACATGTTGTGGGGATTAGGAAGGTTCAACAAGAGGCAGCGCGTAGAGAAGCTGTTGCTTCAGAAAGAATGCTTGACCTCATGCGTCAATTTGGAACAATCTTCGGCCAGGTAAAATCATATTTCCACCTGAATTGATCTTGGCATTTATGTCTCCAGAAAGAATATGAATCATTAATTTGATTGTATTGATTTCTCAGATAACTCAGCATAAGTGCGCATGGCCATTTTTGTAGACGGTCAATGTAGAAGGTATTGGTTTGCATGACTACGTATGAGGTAATGTTTTTCGTCTCGGCTTTCAACTTTCCTTCTTGATATCTCCTTTTGGTAAAACATATAGATTTCTCTTGATATCTCGCGGCTGACTTAATGCCTTTTGCTTATTAGAGCTACAAAAATTCACCTTTACCTTTTGATTCTTATTTTGGTAGATCATATAATTGGAATTTACAGCTGACTAAACTACGTTTGCATATTCTTTTGGTTTAATCGCAATGTACATCTGACTAAATAGTTTTGGCCTATTACAACTACCAAAATTTCGTGGAGGAAAGATATGTAAGACCAAAATTTTCTAAGACGCTCTATGGAGTTTCTGCCTTAACCATGCATTTATTTGTTTTCTCGTTCAAAATATATGCTGTCATATATTTTGTTAGGATGAACTAGAATCCAGTTTGATTAAGTCTACAGTTGATGAGAAAATGGAGAGAAAACACGTATTATCAATGCAGGTTGAACTTTTGAACACGTACTATCAAAAGTACATTACTATGTTTTGCTCTGTGAATATGTTTAAGATTTTGTGTTCTTTTTCCTCAGTCTACATTCTACGCTATGAGATTGTCTTTGTTCTGTAAGCGGGTCTCTTTATTAACATGTTTATCTGATTGTGGATTATTGACAAGCCCATGGACTTCAGCACGATAAAGAATCAAATGGAGGATTATTTGGTCAAAGCAATGGTTATTCTCAAACGAATTTGATTTTCTTCGAGGGTCGACGACTGGGTAGACTCGTTCATGTTGGGTCATTTTAAATTGAGAAAATTGGTTATCGCGATTACTGATTAAAAAGGTCTACGAAAGTGATTTGTTAAACTGTTATTGAGATTTTTTTTTAGTGATTAACGGTTTCATAAGAGATCTTCAAAACGATAATTTAAAGCGTCAAGAGATATAAACATCATTAAACCATATCCAAAAAAACGATAACTTATATAAACATACGTCTAACAGATGTTAGTTAATATGTATAATAGTTATAACTAACAAATTTAATTATTTTTACCATAAAAATTACAGTAAAAAATGATAAAACAATATAAAAGTAATTAACTAACCTTAATTTAGCTTAATTTTGTTGGTTTCGAATTTTTCTTCTTTGTTGGTTTTTTTTTTTAGTTTTGTGAATCCACTGGATATATGTTAATGGTGAATCCCAGTCGTTGGATGTAAAACCTCAACGGTTTAGATCTGCGGTAGTTGGTGATAGAGAATGATAGTTACCAGTTTCCTCTCTATCCAAATATTTATACAATTATATATACTAGGTAGGTAGCCCGTACCTTGCGCGGGCAGATATGTTTCATAAACTAATTACATAATTAAGTAATTAAGGAAAAAAAACCAAATACAAATATAACAACAATGTTAGATTTACGATCAATCCAAAAAAAAGAAAAAAAGGAAATAACAACCAATATTATTCATAAAAAATATGAAATAAAGCAATGGCAATCATAAAGCTCGAGAACAATTCTTTTTTTTTATCTCTCCATCGCTAAAACTTTCTCTCCAATTTTGTCGTAAATGTCTTTCGCTCTAATCGGTTATTCTTCGTCTTTTCATCGTCTTTGATTTATTTTTCTTCTTCTTTTTCTTCTTAATCGTCTTTGACTTCTACTTCTTTTTCTTTATCTTCTTTGTCTTCTCCAACAATTCTTTTTCTTCTTTCTCTTTCGGTTTGTTTTCGTCTATCTCTTCCGGTTTTCCTTCTTCATCGTCTTCGTTCTCTGACTTATTATTATTTTGGTTTTTCTTCATCCCGTTTTCATCCTCAAATTCTTCTTCTTCATATTCTTTATATTTTGGTTTTTCTTCTCCCTCGTATTTTCCTTTTCTCCTTTTCATTGTCTTTGGCTTCTTCTTCTTCTTCTTCATCACATTCGTCTTCTTCTACTCATTCTTCTCCAAATCCTTAACTTTCTCTTCCTTCTTCTTCTTCAATGCCTTGGTCTCATCCGCCTTCTTATTCTACTTATGGTTTTTCTTTTTCTTTGTCTTTGTCTTTATCATCTTCCTCGTCTTTTCCGACTTTTTCTTCAACATCTTAGTCTTCGTCTTTTTCCTCTTCTTTTTCATCATCTTTAGCTTCTATGAATTCCTATTTTTTCAGTCTCTCACTCTTCCGGTTTTTCTTCGTCATTTTATTCTCCCTCTTATACATCATTTTCCTTCTTCATCGTCTTCTTTCTCTTCTGTTTTTCTTCGACTTCTTCTTCTTCTTCCTTATTATTTTTAACTTCTATGGCTTTTTCTACCTATTTTTCGTATAGTTTGTCTTCATTTTCTTCTTACGGTTTTTCTTCGTCCTCTTCTTCTTTTGGTTTTTTCTTTGTCCGACTTTTCTTCACCCTCTTCTTCTTCATCTTCATATTCTCCGATTTCTTATTCTCCCGTGTTTCTTCGTCTCATATTCGTCTTCTTCCTCGCCATATTCAATTTTGAATCAAAATCTTCCATTTTCGGTTTCCAATATTACTCTCTCTCTCTCTCTCTATCTCTCTAGATTCCTAACTTAGATCTCCTTTGGTTCTTCCTCGATAATCTCAAGCATGTTCTTCTTCCTCTTCTTCTCCACCATGAAAGATAAATTCCACAATAGATGGGTTTAGTTTTGTCTCCTTCTACTTCTCCTCTTCTCTTTTGTTCTCTTAATTTACCTTCAAACATCTTCTCCATCTCTTCCTTCTCCTTCTTCATAACAATCACACATTTTTTCGACGCCAAAACATCTTCATTGTTTCAACCATTGTTTCCTTGTAGCTTTTATAATTTGCCTCAAGCATTTCAAACAGGGTTTGGAACCGGTTCAGTATTACCGAATTCAATATATATCTTCAAAATTTATTTGTTCATACATAGATATGGTTCGTGGGTCGTTGCCATTTTCTCCTCGAGCAATGCTTGTTTCTCTAAACACTCTGTAGTTTCAAGTACTCTCATTATTAACACAAGATTTAAGGGTTAATATTAAAAACTCATATAAATAAAATAGATCTGTTTCGAAGTCGTGATCGAAGATGTGCTAAAACACATAATAGCGAGTCTATCAATTATGGATGATTAAGAGACTTACATTAGAATTAAAAAAATAGAATATATATAAAAAATAAGTAAAACTACCATTACAAAAAAAACTACACTTACATGTTCTTGAAGGCTCTAACTCTCTCTCTCTCTCTATCTATTAGATCTCCCTTGTTTCTTTCTCGAGAATCTCTAGTATGTTCTTTTTTTTTCTCCTTCATGAAAGATAAATTCCACAAGAAATATGTTTAGTCTTGTCTCCTTCAACTTCTCATCTCCTCTTTTGTTCTCTTATTTTACCTTCAAGCATCTTGGCCATCTCTTCTTTCTCCTTCTTCATATCAATCACACATTTTTTACCGTCAAAACAGCTTCATCATTTCAACCACTATTTTCTTGTATCTTCCGTGCACGAAACCACTTATTTAAATTGTATATCTAAATTTGAAAACAAAATCACAGCAAAAATATAATTATCATATCAACTACATTATAGTATTATATATAAGTAAAATGTTATCATATCTGTGTTACCTCCGATTAATAATATTTATAAAAAACAAAATCCTAAAATATGGGGTTTCCTCCTCTTTTCCTTATTCTTCTTCAACATCTTAGTATTATTCTTTCTCTTTTTCATCGTCTTCGTCTTCTCTGACTTGTTTTAATTTCATCGACTCCATCTTCTCAGACTTCTTTTTCTTTTTTCTTTCTTTTAGTTTTTCTTCGTCTTCTTTTTTCTTATCCTTTTTCATCATCTTCGCCTTCTCGACATCCTATTATTCAGGTTTTTCGTCGTCTTTTACTTCTTCCTTTTCTTTATGATGTTATTTTCCCAATCTAGAATCAAAAAGAGAAAAGCAAAACAATCTCAAGAAAAAAATGCATACAAACATAAACACAAATCACAATAAATTCAGAAAGCCATGATCAAAAGTTGGCAGTAAAGGTTAAAAGAAGTCAAGAAATAATAAAAACATGATGATACGAAAACAGATAAATCAACATAAGAACATGGGATTGAAGACATCGATACCTCACAACACGTGCGACTACGTATACAATCACAGACAAAGCACCGAGCAGTATATCTCGACAGAGGCAAAGAAAGATAAGAGACAAGACCCCAAAAATATATATAAAAGACGGAAATAATAAGAGAAACGCTAATAACATAAACAAAGCAATAGGCACTCTCGTGATGCCCTAACTGCAATTGAACAAAGATATATTTATAAGCCCATAAACAAAGTTAGGTGTTTAGTCCGCGCCTTGGACGGGCTGAAGCTAGGGTTCAAAAATGTAATACAAAACTTTATGTTATAAACCGAAAATAATTAGAACAACCACTTGAGACATACGAAATCAAAGTAAAGCTAACCAAAAAAATTAAACATCATACAAAATTAAAAACTCATAAAGCAATACTAAATAAGTGTATAAAACCCATAAACCAATTGAACTAAGACAAACGCGAGTTCTCATCTTCACATAATCGTTCTTTGGCATCTTTTTTTTCCTCTTCTTTATCATTTGATTTTTCTTCTTTATTCTTTGGAATTTATCGTCTTCCACATTTATCTCTCCTTTTTTTCTCACGTCGTCTTCTTCGTTTTCTTTCATTTTTTTTTGGTTTTCTTCTTCCGGTTTTCTGTTGTCACTCGTATTTTCCACATCTTTTTCTTCTTCTTCCTCATTGTCTTCGACTTCTACTTCTTCTTCCTCTTATACATCTTACCATTTTCTTATTCCTCACCCTTTTACTTCTTGTTCCTCTTCTGTTTTGTATTCATCTTCTTCTTATGGGTTACATTATTCTCTTTCTTCTTCTTCTTCTTCTTTCTTCTCCTTCTTCATCACCTTCGTCTTCTCTGTTCTCTATGACTTCCTATTTTTATGGTTTTTCTTCGTCTTTTTCCTCATCTTCACATTCTTCTACTTTGTCTTATTCCTACTTTTCTCCAAATTCTTCACCTTTTCCTCCGTCAAAGTCTTCATCCAATTTTTTCTATACCCTATATTTCTCTTCTTCCACTTCGTCCTCTTTCTTATGGTTTTTTTTTCCTTATTCTCCGACTTCTTTTTACTCTTCTTCCGATCATTCTTCCTTTCTCCAATTCTTCATCATATCTTAAACGTCTTCATCTTATCCATTTTCTTATTCCTCTTGTAGTTTATATTTTCCCTTTGTTAGTCTTTTTCCTCGTATTTTCGAGTTCTTCTTCATCGTTTTCGTCTTTAACTTGTTCTTCTTTATCGTCTTCATAGTTTTGGACATCTTATTCATCTAATTTTTCATCATCTTCACATTCGTCTACTTTGTATTATTCATCTTCTGGTTTTCTTCTTTTCATTATTATTTTGTTTCTTCCACGTATTTTCTTTCTTCCACTTCGTCTACTATGTATTGGTTTTCTTCTCCGATTTCTTCTTCTGATTATTTTTCTTCTTCTCCAAATTCGTCATTTCATTCTTCTTTGTTCACCATCGTTGTCTTATCCGACTATTTTTCTTTTCTTTTCTTCATTTTCTTCTCCCTTTTCTTTATCTTTAAGTTTTTCATATTCTTCGTCTTTTCCTTCTTATCCTCTATCGTTTTCAACTCATACTTCTTCTTCTTTATCGTTTTCGTCTTCTTTGAATTTTTTTTTTCATTCGATTTTTTTTTCGTTTTCTTCTTCTGAATTTCTTCGTTTCATTCTTCTGATTTTTCTTCTGCCTCATCTTCAACGTTTTCTTATATCGTCTTTGTATTCTCCCGCTTCTTATTCTTCCACATCTTCTACTTCTTATTTGTGTTCTTCTTCTTCCTTTTATTATATCAATTTTTTGATTCATTAGTTGTCCTTCCTTCTCGGTATTTAATTTTTCGATTTGCATCGAGTTTCATTTGTTTGTGTTTTGTATCTTCTCAGTATTCAAAAGGTAGTCATTAGTTGTATACATTAAGTTTATGGATTATTTTCATTCTTCTTTCTCCCTGGCTGGAACTCTCTCCCTATTTTGCTGGAACTCTCTCCGAAATATCTTGTTTTAGTTCTTATCTATCTCGCAAGCGTGGACACATAACTATGGTATCAAAGCGTACGTAAACAATCACTTTGGTAGCTTTGATATCATGTTAAGTTTCATCTCTAAAGTAGTCATTAGTTGTATATATTAAGTTCATTCTTCCTAGCTGAAAATATGTTCCTGTTTTGCCGGAATTGATATCATGCTTATAATCTATGGGTAACGCGGTATGAAAAGTTTACTACTGAAATAATATGTTTGTAGGAACATCGTTTTCTAGCCCTACTGATTCCACAAGACCAACATAAGCCGAATATCATAAATCGTGCATAACATTAATGAATAATATCTACTTTAAAGCAATGAAAGAAGTATAAAGCATTAAGAGTCAACAACAAAGACACAATGGCTAAGCCAATAATTTGCACACCAAAAAACTCTCTCTGAGACAGAACATGTTTCGTGTATTAAACATGGAAAGAAACAGAGAGAGTTATAGGACTCCAAGTCTGATTGATCACATCGAAACAAACAGAACAAAGATAAAGATAGAGAAGATTCTCAAGAACACAAATATCCAATAATTATCCAAAACATCTAGTGATTAAACTAAACTCACAGTTCATCAGCATTTGGGTGATAAATCCAACAAATGGCGATTTATAAGAATAAGCATCCACATGCTCAACACTTACCTTCCACACACACCCTTAATACAAACCTATCAAAAACACATAAACCCCCCCCCAAATAAGAACAACAAAGATAATGTTGTTTATCAAAACTTTCCAGGATATGAAAAAAATCTCAGAAATCATCAATAATTGGAAAACCCTATCATTATTCATAAGCAGCAGAATCAAAATCAGAATCAAAACGCAGAAGAACCAATGTTTGATTAAAAGGAAAAATTAATCAAAAGATATTCAAAAATCGATGAGATCACCTAATGGTCATAGCTTCTGGTATCTTGGTCTCGAGAAGTTTTTGTGTAGAAGAAATAAAACTTACTTACAAATGCAAACATTATGTGAAAAAGAAAAATAATAGTGGCAATGAATCCTTACTTTCAAAGTTTAACTGCCGATCAGTGTCGACCTGTCGGAAATCGTATTTGCGTCTTGTTGTAGGATCTTTGAGTTTCCAGATTAGGTCGATCTCGAAGCTTTCCGATATTCAGTTTGAAAAAATCAGAAAGATTTCCATAACCATTGGTGCCCAATCGTTGCTCTTTGTTACTCTCATGCTTTGTTCATTTCCATAACCATTGATGCCCAATCGTTGCTCTATGTTCTTCCAGCTCCAGCTTGAACTTATTAAAAAAAACCCTGAAGCAATTTCAATATGAACTCAGAGACTGAAAACAACACACATATTGACTCTCAGGATCATTCTCTGCAAATAATAAAGCTTCAAGTTCTTTCTCTTCGAAACCCTTCTCATGTCCATCAATGCCTTCAAACTTTCCTGCAGCAGAAAAAATAATAATCATGTTTTAGCAACAAATGTGATTACAGTCTGTATTACTATGAAGCCAGATTAGCAACTCTGAGAATAGGCGGTTTTAAACTACAAACCGAAACATTCAGAACACATGCCTAGATTTTGAGAAATGAGTGGAAAGTCCCACCGATTCTAACTCTAAATCGTTCTCCTCTTTAGCGAGTTTTAACATGTCAACGTGTTCAAGCAATTCTCCCTCAAAAGTCATAACTCCTTTCATTTTCCCTGCGAGCGAGACGACTTATCCTACCAGCATGATTTGGATCATCCCATAGATCAGGCTTATTCAGCTCCGTGGATAACACTTTCAACTTCACCATAAGTTTCTTCTACTGCCAAAACCATAAAAAAAAACATGTAAAACTTCAATACTCCAAAAATGTCTTTACTTCGAACATAGATCTTATAAACTCCATGAATGTAATAACAATGGGAAGCTTATAAGTTTCAATTTTGTTTTTTACCCTGTAACTGTCTCTTGGTGACTTGAATAGATTGTGCAACTGATGCAGTGTGGCTCTTCCAATCACTCTCGTTCTCATATAAGATCGGTCATTAATTAGCTATGATTCGTTCCACCGTAAGTCCGTCGCAGCCACATATATAGCCTCTGAGCTCAATGGTCTAACCGTGGAGACGAATCTGCTCCCAAAGTAAGCGAGATTACCGAATTTCTGATTCAGATGAGAGATTTTTCCAAATTCGAATCCTAACGATGTGATTCAGGGCTTAAGTCGTTTGCTATGGCTACACTAACCATCACTACTGCATCTCATGTAACATTTATCAACCCGTAAGGAACTTCAAAAAGCAAGCTCTTAAGATTCTCAGAAACTCTCGAAGAAATCGGATAACTCAATCAAGCTTCAAAGCCGATCAAACCATAATCTCACGGAGAGGAAGAAGGACGAATTTCCCAAAAGTTGTTTCTCAATTTCTACGGATTCTTCAACCAGTGATTTAAGAGATGATCGACGGTTACATGAATCCCTGCAATATAGCTCGCATCTCTATCTGATTCCAGATCTTCGAATATCCAATCAAAACAAACTATATTCGATCAGGTTTTCCAAGTGCCAAAGCCATGCTTTAAAACATCAAACTCAAGCAATTCAGATTCGATCCAACGAAATCGAGATCAAAACCGCGAAAGGGTTTCAAAACAAAAACACGGTATAGACCCAATGCATAATTGATAAAGAAGCCAAAACTCATCCATCTAAAATATCCATCGAAGCCATGAACACACCGAAGATAAATATCCATCGAAATTTATAAACGGCGACCACATAAATTTAACCGGAAAAATTTAGGGTTTCCGAACATAAATTTAACAAAAAAAACACAGGGTTTTCGAAAATGGACCCAAAACGTTAAATATTAAAAGCCCAAAAATTGATAATCCGTATGACAAATTTCGGAAAAAAAAAACTTAATTTGAACCGAAAAGAGTACTAACCGAGTTTTACGGTTTATGATGAATGAGAGAGCTCCATTTTGAAAATTTACTTCGCTTTTACTATATCTGACTAGGTAGGTAACCCGCGCCTTGCGCGGGCAAATATGTTTCATAAATTAATTACATCATTAAGTTATTAACTTTGTTACCGATAAAAAACCAAACACAAATATAACAACAATGTTATATTTACGGTCAATAAAAAAAAATATGAAATAACAACCAATATTATTCATAAAAAAATACAAAATAAACAATGGCAATCATAGAGCTCGAAAACATATTGAATAATGTTTCATTCACTCACACATTATATGTAAAGAAATTCTTTTTTATCTCTCCATCGCTAGAACTCTCTCTCTCTATTTTGTCGTAAGTGTCTCTCGTTCTAATCGGTTATTCCTCGTCTTTTCCTTCTTCTTTTTATCGTCTTTGATTTATTTTTCTTCTTCTTCTTAATCGTCTTTGACTTCTACTTATTTTTCTTTATCATCTTTGTTTTCTCCAACAATTCTTCTTCTTCTTTCTCTTTTGGGTTTGTTTTCGTCTATCTCTTTCGGTTTGTTTTCGTTTATCTCTTCCGGTTTTCCTTCTTCATCGTCTTCGTTCTCTGGCTTATTATTCTTTTGGTTTTTCTTCGTCCTGTCTTCATCCGCAAATTCTTCTGCTGCCTTCTTCTTCTTATTCTTTAGCGGATTTGTCTTCTCTGAACTTCTCTTTTTATCTTTTGGTTTTTCATTTTCTTCGTCTTTTTCTTCTCCTTATTCATCGTCTTCATCTTCTATTTTTTATTTTTTTATCGTCTTTGTATTTTCCAACTTCTTATTCTTCTGATTTTTTCGGGCTCTTTCCTCATCCTCACCTTCTCCATCTTCTGGTTTTCTTCTTCTTATTCTATATCCATTTTTTTTCTCTTCCATGTCATTTCCTTATTCCACCTTGCGCGGGCAGAAAAAATTTATCAATTAAATCATAAAAAATAGATCATATCTGTTATAGGGGGGATTAGCACCCCCTGGTTTAACTCGGTTCGAACCGAGATCGGTTCAATCAAGACCGGTTTACGATGGTTCGGATCGAGGATAAGTCGGCCCGAAAACATTGGGCCGAGCTCGGAATCTCGTTGAAAGCCCACCTCGGCTACCGATCTAGGCCCATCACAAGTCCGGTCCGTTACAACAGATGAAACCGGAATATTTCCCTTTTCCCACCGATCTCGGAAAAGGAAATATTCCCTTGGGACGACTCGTCGAGATATCAGGAATTTATCCTTATCTCGGCGAGAAAACCGGAAGATTTCCTCTTCCTAATCGAACTCGGAAAAGGAGAAATCTTCCTTTCAACCGCCTCAAAGACACTATAAATAAGGAGGCCATCGCCTCATTCAAAGATCCACAACTTCCACAGAGACAGAGAATACAAGAGAGAGCTCATTACCGATCTTGAATCCTTTTGTCTTTCTTACTTAAACTCTGTTGTAACGCCGACCTTGATCAATAAACGAGATTCCGATTAAAGTACTGTTTTACCCCTTTTTTGTGTGATTTACGGATCAACAATTGGCGCCGTCTGTGGGGATAATAGAACAGTACTTTCGGATATCGTTTGATTGAAGTTCGGCAATGGTTCTTCCAGTTGATACCACCGCAGCCCTCGTCGACAGCTCGGACAACAACGGTCAAAACCCGCGCGCTGACGAACCCAATCCAGTCAATACCGAGCTACCAACAAACGGAGGAGGGCTTCCTCCGAACTCACTTATTGAAGGGGATAATCGAACCAATCCCCCGACAACTCTTCCGCCGCCTCCGGCTGCTTCGATATTCATGGATCCGACCGTCTTTATGGAGGCCATGGCGGCACAGTTCGCCGAGATCAACAAAAGGAACGAAGAGCGGATCACTTCACTGATAGCATCCCACTTCGAACACCGAAACCAGACCGGTATCCTCGAACCAAACCCGATCACCCCCGCCAACGAAAACACGTTACGCCGAAATCTCTTGTCCGACTTAACCGACGCTCAACCCCCAGGCACGATCGACATGCCGACAAGAAGATCCGCGTCCGGTTCGGAAATTAACATCGCAGACCAAGCTGCCATAAATTTGGAATTCGCCAAGGTACAGGCCCAACTGCAAGAGATGCGGACCAAAGTCCACCAGGCTGCAAGTTCGGCACCGGAAATCGACCGGGTAATTCAAGAGTCACAGAGGACGCCGTTTACCGACAAAGTCGTCAATACTCCAGTCCGACGATTGGAAAGAGTCAAGATCACACCATACGACGGGTTTACCGATCCTAAAAACTTCTTGACTTCGTTTGTCATCACGATGAACCGATTTCGTTTCGGCTCGGAAACTGAGAAGGACGCAGCCATGTGCCAACTATTCGTGGAGAATTTATCCGGGGCCGCGCTCGATTGGTTTTCAACGCTCGAGCCAAGTTCGGTAAACAGCTATAACGAGCTCACTACCAAATTCCTCAAACGCTTCACCATGTTTATCAAGCAGAAAACAAAGAACGCCGAACTCTGGGCCCTCGAGCAGAAGCAGGACGAGCCCCTACGCAACTTCATGGAACGTTTCAAAACGGTTGTATCCCATTGCACGATCGACGACGAAGCCGCAATCGAGGCTCTTTACAAAGCCACCTGGTACGAATCGGACTTTCACAGGGAGATCAAACGCAATAATCCAAAGACATTGGAGGACATCCTGCACAGGGCGCATATCTTCATCATGGAGGAGGAAGAAAGATCCGAGAAAGACAAACTATACGTTCCCCCGAAACAACCCGTCAATGCGGTCCAAACCCAGCAATCCTGGTCAAACACTTGGGTTCGGTCGGATGAGCCAACAGAGCCCGACAACACTGAATCCGCACCGTACTGCAATTTCCATAACCGGTATGGAAATCATTCAACCGAAGAGTGCCGACATCTACAGGAGTTCCTGATGATAAAGTACAAAAAGGGGGAAGTTCCAGTCGAAGGAGCCTTCCAACCCTCGAACAGACCGCGCCATTAAAAAAAAAAAAAAAAAAAAAAAAAAAAAAAAAAAAAGAGCCGAGCTCCAAACGCTCGCACTACAAGAACCGAGCTCCAAACGCTCCCGAGCTCCAAACGCTCGCCAAAAAAAAAGATCACCGAGCTACTACACATACGCTCGATTCTAATACCATATGAACTACGAATGGCTTGATCCTTCTTTCGAAGGTACGTAGGCAGCCCTCACAAGGCGCAGCTATAACATTAATAAAATTTTACCAAGGCATTCTACCGAACTCGTACAGTTCGTACCTTCAAAGCCAAACTTTATGTTTGCCGAACTCCAACAGTTCGTATTTTCAAAGCCAAACTTTATGTTTGCCGAACTCCAACAGTTCGTATTTTGAAAGCCAAACTTTATGTTTGCCGAACTCCAACAGTTCGTATTTTAAGCCAAACTTTATGTTTGCCGAACTCCAAACAGTTCGCATTTTGGACCACCAACGGTTCCCATATCAACGTCCTGGCCAGGCGATCTGATAAAGCCGAGCTTAGCTCGCACGCATCCTCATGGTGCAATGGATAATACACTTTCCACATTCAAAGCCGAGATCAGTCTCGCACCAACTTCTCAGATTATCCGAGCCAAATAAGCCGAGCCCGTCTTGCACACTCGGATTCAATGTGAGAAAACCTAGAGCATATTAAGATGAGCTGTTCACGTACTCTTAAACTAAACTCTAGGGTCAAGCCGAACGTCCTTCCTCGCAAATCTAAGCCGACTTCTCAACAGTCGCAAAAACTAATAAGCCGATTTCTCAACAGTCGCAAAAACCAGTAAGCCGGTTTCTCAACAACCGCAAAATCGATAAGCCGATCTACAATATGGATTGCCGACCTTGAGCAGGTTCAGTCGAACTTGTCCTCTTCACCCGGCTAAGACCGTACTATTTACGGCACCACTGTGTACGACAAGTTTGAGAAGTCGTATAAAGTACGACTTCAAATATATCAGAGCTCGATACCAAAAACTCACCGAATTCGAAAGTTTGTAAAATCGATTCAACCGTAAGAACCCCAATCTAAAGAGGATCCGTCCTTTCAAGCCGAACTTAAGCAGTTCGCCGAACTTGAACAGTTCGTATCATCAAGCCGAACCCAGTCAGTTCGCCGAACTCGTACAGTTCGTATCATCAAGCCGAACTTAAGCAGTTCGCCGAACTCGTACAGTTCGTATCATCAAGCCGAACTTAAGCAGTTCGCCGAACTCGAACAGTTCGTATCATCAAGCCGAACTTAAGCAGTTCGCCGAACTCGTACAGTTCGTATCATCAAGCCGAACTTAAACAGTTCGCCGAACTCGTACGGTTCGTATCATCAAGCCGAACTCAAGCAGTTCGCCGAACTCGTACAGTTCGTATCATCAAGCCGAACTCAGTCAGTTCGCCGAACTCGTACAGTTCGTATCATCAAGGCGAACTCGAAATAGAATCTGATCAGATCATACCGATCTCAGTTTTAACCGAGCTAAAGAATACTCCCCAAAAATTCGCCGAACTCATAAACTCCCTCGCCGAACTGAGGGGGGGACCAATTGTTATAGGGGGGATTAGCACCCCCTGGTTTAACTCGGTTCGAACCGAGATCGGTTCAATCAAGACCGGTTTACGATGGTTCGGATCGAGGATAAGTCGGCCCGAAAACATTGGGCCGAGCTCGGAATCTCGTTGAAAGCCCACCTCGGCTACCGATCTAGGCCCATCACAAGTCCGGTCCGTTACAACAGATGAAACCGGAATATTTCCCTTTTCCCACCGATCTCGGAAAAGGAAATATTCCCTTGGGACGACTCGTCGAGATATCAGGAATTTATCCTTATCTCGGCGAGAAAACCGGAAGATTTCCTCTTCCTAATCGAACTCGGAAAAGGAGAAATCTTCCTTTCAACCGCCTCAAAGACACTATAAATAAGGAGGCCATCGCCTCATTCAAAGATCCACAACTTCCACAGAGACAGAGAATACAAGAGAGAGCTCATTACCGATCTTGAATCCTTTTGTCTTTCTTACTTAAACTCTGTTGTAACGCCGACCTTGATCAATAAACGAGATTCCGATTAAAGTACTGTTTTACCCCTTTTTTGTGTGATTTACGGATCAACAATATCCGCCGCCATACATTCATATTCGATCAATCTTCTTATTATTCTTATGGTTGTTATTTTCTTTTTTCTTCGTCTTTTTCTCATATTTTCGAGTTATTCTTTATCGGCTTTGTCTTCTTCGAACTTCTCTTTTTTATCTTTTGGTTTTTCATATTCTTTGTCTTTTTCCTCATATATATTTCATATTATTCTTTATCGGATTTGTCTTCTCCGAACTTCTCTTTTTTATCTTTTGGTTTTTCATCTTCTTCATATTTTCCTTCTCCTTATTCATCGTCTTCGTCTTCTATTTTTTCTTTTTTTATCGTCTTTGTCTTTTCCGACTTCTTATTCTTCTGATTTGTTTGGTCTCTTTCCTCATCTTCACCTTCTCCATCTTCTCGTTTTCTTTTTCTTATTCTTTATCCGTTTGTTTTTTCTTCCATGTCATTTCCTTCTTTCACCTTGCGCGGGCAAAGAGGTTTTATCAATTAAATCATAAACAATAGAACATATCCTTTGTCATACATTCATATTCGATCCATCCTCTTATTCTTTTTCTGGTTGTTATTTTCCTTTTTCTTCGTATTTTTCTCATATTTTTCGAATTATTTTTTATCGGCTTTGTCTTCTTCGAACTTCTCTTTTTTATATTTTGGTTTTTCATATTATTCGTCTTTTTCCTCATATATTTCATATTATTTTTTATCGGCTTTATCTTCTCCGAACTTCTGTTTTTTTTTTCTTTTGGTTTCTCATCTTCTTCGTATCTTCCTTCTCCTTATTCATCGTCTTCGTTTTCTAATTTTTCTTCTTTATCTTCTTTGTCTTTTCCAACTTCTTATTCTTCTGATTTTTTCGGTCTCTTTCCTCATCTTCACCTTCTCCATCTTCCGATTTTTACCTTCTTATTATGTATCCGCTTTTTTCCATGTCATTTCCTTCTTCCACCTTGCGCGGGCAGAGATGTTTTATCAACTAAATCATAAACAATAGATCATATTCGTCGCCATACATTCGTATTCGATCCATCTTCTTATTCTTCTTCTGGTTGTTATTTTATTTTTTCTTCGTCTTTTTCCTAATTTTTTTCAAATTATTCTTTATCGGCTTTGTCTTCTTCGAACTTCTCTTTTTTATCTTTTGGTTTTTCATCTTCTTCGTCTTTTTTACTCATATATTTCATATTATTCTTTATCAGCTTTGTCTTCTCCGAACTTCTCTTTTTTATCTTTTGGTTTTTCATCTTCTTCGTCTTTTCCTTCTCCTTATTCATCTTCTTCGTCTTCTATTTTTTCATCTTTATCGTCTTTGTCTTTTCCAACTTCTTATTCTTTTGATTTTTTTGGTCTCTTTCCTCATCTTCACCTTCTCCATCTTCCGGTTTTCTTCTTCTTGTTATGTATCCGTTTTGTTTTTCTTCCATGTTATTTCCTTCTTCCACCTTGCACGGGCAGAGATTTGGTATCAATCAAATCATAAACAATATATCATATCCATCGCCATACATTCATATTCGATCCATATTCTTATTCGTTTTCTGGTTGTTATTTTACCTTTTCTTCGTCTTTTTCCTCATATTATTCGAATTATTCTTTATCGGCTTTGTCTTTTTCGAACTTCTTTTTTTATCTTTCGGTTTTTTCATCTTCTTTGTCTTTTTCCTCATATATTTCATATTATTCTTTATCGCTTTGTCTTCTCCGAACTTCTCTTTTTTTGTCTTTTAGTTTTTCATCTTCTTCGTCTTTTCCTTCACCTTATTCATCGTCTTCATTATCTATTTTTTCTTCTTTATCGTCTTTGTCTTTTCCAACTTCTTATTCTTCTGATTTTTTCAGTCTCTTTCCTCAACTTCACCTTCTCCATCTTATGATTTCCTTCTTCTTATTTTGTATCCGTTTTTTTTTCCTTGTCATTTCCTTCTTCCACTTTGCGCGGGCATAGAGATTTTGTCAATTAAATCATAAAAAATAGATCATATTCGTCGCCATACATTCATATCCGATCCATCTTCTTATTCTTCTTCTGGTTGTTATTTACTTTTTTCTTCGTCTTTTTCCTCATATTTTTTGAATTATTCTTTATCGGCCTTGTCTTCTTCGAACTTCTATTTTTTTTATCTTTTGTTTTTTCATCTTCTTCGTTTATTACTCATATATTTCATATTATTCTTTATCAGCATTGTCTTCTCTGAACTTCTCTTTTTTTATCTTTTGGTTTTTCATCTTCTTCGTCTTTTCCTTCTCCTTAATCATCGTCTTCGTCTTCTATTTTTTCATCTTTATCGTCTTTGTCTTTTCCAACTTCTTATTCTTTTGATTTTTTCGGTCTCTTTCCTCATCTTCACCTTCTCCATCTTCCGGTTTTCTTATTCTTGTTATGTATTCGTTTTTTTTCTTCCATGTTATTTCCTTCTTCCACCTTGCGCGGGCAGATATTTTTTATCAATCAAATCATAAACAATATATCATATCCGTCGCCATACATTCATATTCGATCCATCTTCTTATTTTTCTTCTGGTTGTTTTTTTCTTTTTTCTTCGTTTTTTTCTCATATTTTTTTAATTATTCTTTATCGGCTTTGTCTTCTTCGAACTTTTTTTTTTTTATCTTTTAGTTTTTCATCTTCTTTGTTTTTACTCATATATTTCATATTCTTTATTCATCGTTTTCGTCTTCTAATTTTTCTTCCTTATTCATCGTTTTCGTCTTCTAATTTTTCTTCTTTATAGTCTTTGTCTTTTCCAACTTCATATTCTTCTGATTTTTTCAGTCTCTTTCCTCATCTTCACCTTTTTCATCTTCCGATTTTCTTCTTCTTATTGTGTATCCATTTTTTTCCATGTCATTTTCTTCTTCCACCTTGCGCGGGCAGAGAGGTTTTATCAATTAAATCATAAACAATAGATCATATTTGTCGCCATACATTCATATTCGATACATCTTCTTATTCTTCTTATGGTTGTTATTTTCTTTTTTCTTCGTCTTTTTCCTCATATTTTTCAAATTATTCTTTATCGGCTTTGTCTTTTTCGTAACTTTTTTTTTATATCTTTTGGTTTTTCATCTTCTTCGTCTTTTTCCTCATATATTTCATATTATTCTTTATCGGCTTTGTCTTCTCCGAACTTCTCTTTTTTATCTTTTGGTTTTTCATCTTCTTCGTCTTTTCCGTCTCCTTATTCACCGTCTTCGTCTTCTATTTTTTCTTCTTTATCGTCTTTGTTCTTTCCAACTTCTTATTCTTCTGATTTTTTCGGTCTCTTTCCTTATATTCACCATTTCCATCTTCCGTTTTTCTTCTTCTTATTATGTGTCCGCTTTTTTTCTTTCATGTCATATCCTTTTTCCACCTTGCGCGGACAGAGATGTTTTATCTATTAAATCATAAACAATATATCATATCTGTCACCATACATTCATATTCGATCCATATTCTAATTCTTCTTCTGGTTGTTATTTTACTTTTTCTTGTATTATTCGAATTATTCTTTATCGGCTTTGTCTTCTCCGAAATTCTATTTTTTATCTTTTGGTTTTTCATCTTCTTCGTCTTTTTCCTCATATATTTCATATTATTCTTTATCGGCTTTGTCTTCTCCGAACTTCTCTTTTTTATCTTTTGGTTTTTCATCTTCTTCGTCTTTTCCTTCTCCTTATTTATAGTTTTCGTCTTCTATTTTTTCTTCTATATCGTCTTTGTCTTTTCCAACTTCTTATTCTTCTATTTTTTCGGTCTCTTTCCTCATTTTCACCTTCTTCATCTTCTGATTTTCTTCTTATTATTTTCTATCCGTTTTTTTCCTTCTCATTTCCTTCTTCCACCTTGCGCGGACATAGAGGTTTTATCAATTAAATCGTAAAAAATAAATCATATTCGTCGCCATACATTCATATTCGATCCATCTTCTTCAGCCAAACATGCATTGTACGACCTATGAGTAGCTAGTGAGAGAAGATGAGCCATTGCGTGTGAATTAACAACTAAGAGAACACAAATAGTAAAAGAAGAACATGTATTCGTATATACATATATAATCTCGTTAAAATAAAAAAATAGATAAGCATGAAATAAGCAAAAATACCAATTGTGTATACGGTAAGTAATAATTATCCCCTTTTTAAAGAAATAAACCAATAAATATATTATTCTATTAGTTTTAAAAACCTAATATATGGGATAACTATGTTATTTTGAAATTTGAAAATTTTGTTTTATATAAGTTAGATTTAGTAAATCTAACAACTAATATCGTGTAAAAGGATATTTAAAAAGTAAGGTTTACAAAATCTAGCAACAAATCTCGTTTAAGATCGAAACCAATAAATATATTATTTTAAAAACTTTTAAGATTCTAATATTTGGGAAAATAATCGTATTTTATAATTCTTATTTTTTGTTGATAAGTAAAGTTTACTATATAATATTTTTATTCTGAAAAAAAAAATTAGCTAAGGTCCAAATAAGTAAAAATTCCAATTGTGTACACGGAAAGTATTAATTATTACCTTTTGTAAATTATTTATAAAATGTTTAAAGACGTAATATTTGGGATAATTATCTTATTTAAAAAGTTTTCTAAATATTTATTTTTGATAAGTAAGGTTAAATAAATCGAAAGAATTCAATCTCAATCTCTCCACTCTATTAGCATATCAATCTAAATCTTCATTCTACGATTATCGACAACAAATATATTTTATTTTATTCTGCTACACCCGCCCGATTGCTCATTTGGATCGTTACTTCAAAAATGCCAACATCGAGATGAAACTAAACGACTTCAACTGTGTCAAAGGCAAGTGCGAGATTGAAGAGAAGAAACTGCACTGTGAACTGAACTTGCCATTCTGGTTAATGTGTGACCATCATTTGCTAACATAAAAAAGTTTTTATGTTAGCTTGGTTGGACCGTGTGGTAAGAACCAGAGACGAAAAGTTGATGTGAAAATGAGTACGGTTCGGTATAGTTGGCGTAGTATACGGGAATTGATTGTTAACTAAATTCTAATTTTATATTCGATTTTCCGGTTTACCTTTAACCGAAATGGAAATCCAGAAACAGAAAAGTCAACAATAATTTTGAAGCAAGATACTTCCGATAAAATCTGCAAATCTCATTGGTGACGACAAATACCTAATCCGTATGTCTACTTCCACACCGTCGGATAACGGGAATCAACCCGGATCTGTCGTCGGCGATTTTCCTCCCGATCCGCTGTTGTAGGTGGGCCTAGCACCCCCAATTAGTTAGGCCCATCTTAGGAAAGGCCCCTCTTCAGCTCGGTCGCCGACTTGAAAGCACCGCGCTCGTACCACCCGAGCTCCCGAGGACGCACCTCGGGTCCGCGCTGACACTTCACCAAAGCAGGAGTGTCAGAAGAGCAGAAGGCACGTGGGAGCCGGTAGAACAGTGCCCTACCTGCGTAGAGATACGGCCTCGACTGGACGCTCCACCAACCCTGCGGAACTGACGAAGGAGGAAAGGACACGTGGAGGAGAGTTGGCAAAACAGTGCGCTGCTCTGCAACACGCCTCGCCGAGCTCATCATGACCTCCCTCCTCGAAAACCGGAACACGCCTCCTAGACCACCTTACCCGCGAAACAGGCCGAAGACGCCACGTAGCCCGGAGATCCCGGGGAGCAGGAAGTCGACTGCCGGTATAAATACCCCTCGATGTCATTAATGATCTGACCTGAAAAATTTTGTATCCCACCTACCACAAGTGACCCGACCTCTCTCTCTCTCTCTCTTTGTAACAAGACAGCGATTTAGAACGCCGAACTGGACGTCCTTCGGAACCAGTTCGTAACTCTAAATTGCTCACTTCCCTCATCATCAATAAAAAGTACACGGCCCACGGCCTGCCCAAAATTATTCCCGACCTGCCTCAGATTGTGGTTGACTC
Source organism: Eutrema japonicum (assembly GCA_030161315.1). Classification (NCBI taxonomy): domain Eukaryota; kingdom Viridiplantae; phylum Streptophyta; class Magnoliopsida; order Brassicales; family Brassicaceae; genus Eutrema; species Eutrema japonicum. The sequence continues at coordinate 49,802,733 of BSQW01000013.1, forward strand.
TCTAATTAACGAAAATCTCGCCTCTCTCTCCCTAATCAATCTCTTAATCTTCATTAGTGATCCCCGGGATCAACAATTGGCGCTAGAAGGAGGGGGGAGATTCTTCTACACGCAAGGAGCAGTTCAACCACCACCGCAACCGCAGCAACGATGGCAATCCCGCCCCCAAGAGTGTTGTCAGACCAGGAGACCCCGGCCCAGACAACGGCCCAGGCCCAGACAACGGCCCCGCCGACGACTCAAACAACAGCGACCGCCCCACCGTCAGCCCAGGCGGCTACAAACCGGCCGATTCCCCGAGAGCAGTTCTTCAGGGCACCGCCCCCGGCTCCGACGCCCGTCCCTTCCGACGGCTCCGCCGCCCACAACGCGCCCCGAGCGTCGGAAGACCAGCCCACGCTGTCCGCCGTAATGCAGACCCTGCTCGCCAGAATAGACGAGCTGACGCGAGCTACCTATCAACGGTTCGCCACGCTAGGAGCCTCCCGTGACCGGTCGGACAACACCGGATCCCCCGACGTCCATCTCAGAGAGCCGGCCTCTCGGGAAGAAACCCCGCGCATCCGGATAAGCCGGCCCGGCGACTCACCGTCAGGATCCGAAGGCTCGGGCGGACGTTTCGCCCCGGCCGTAGGAAGCCACCCAGGCGACGAAGCCCACCATCTCCGATCCAGCTCGGAGCGCTCCAGGGACGCCGAGTTCGAGGCTATGAATGAGACAATCCGCGCGATGTCCTCCAAAATCCATCAGGCCACCAGCGCGGCCCCAGAAATAGATCGCGTTCTCAGAGAGACGCAAAACACGCCGTTCACCCGCCGGATCGCCTCTGTCCCGCTCCAGCACCTCGGGAAACTCAAACTCCAGCCCTACGCGGGCACCACCGACCCGGCCCAGTATCTCACGGCGTTCACCATCGCCATGGGCCGCGCCCACTTCTCCCCAGATGAGCGCGAAGCCGCCCACTGCCAGCTCTTCGTAGAGAACCTCACCGGCCCGGCCCTCACATGGTTCTCTCGGCTGAAGATGCACTCCATAGACAGCTTCAGAGATCTCTCGACTACCTTCCTCGAGCACTACTCCATCTACATCAGGCAGTCCACGTCCAGCGCGGACCTCTGGGCGATGAACCAAGGAGCGAAGGAGTCGCTCAGGTCCTTCATAGAGCGCTTCCCGCTCCGCGAAAGGGTCTGCTGTCCGATTCGGCCTTCAGGGACGACATGAAGCTCAACAAGCCGCGCTCGTTGGAAGATGCTTTGCACCGCGCTGGACTCTTCGTCGAGCTCGAGGAGGAAAAAACGGCTGAGTCCAGGAACAGCGCCTCGCACAAGGTCCCGGCCCCAAAGGACCGACCACAAGAAAGGTACCAGGAGCCTCGCCAGCACTACGATGACGAATATCAGCGTAGTAAAGGAAAGCAGGCCGCGGCGTTCCTCGTCAACGGATCGCCCGCCGCCCTCCATCTGCGCGATCACGTTCTTCTCCCCAACCCCGCGCCGAGGTTGCCCTGGAACAAGTATGTGCGAGACCCCAACCAGCAGGATCGGCGCCCCGACGAGCCGAACGATAGGGAGCCCCGACCTGACGAGCAGTACGACAGGACGGCCTTCTGCGACTTTCACCAAAGGAAGGGGTATCCGACCTCGCAGTGCCGCACACTCCAAGGGGTCCTGCTGAACCAATTCCAGAGGGGGGAAATTCGCGGACCAGAGCGGCTGCGTCCGCGAGCCCGGGACAGCGATCAAGTACAACCCCGCGATAATCGCAGCGGCGAGGACAGCCGGGCTAGGCCTTACAACCGCGCCCTAAACGACGATCGTCGGCGGAGATCCCCCTCCCGAGACCAGGAAAGGGGCAGGTCGCCTCCACCGGCCCGGACCCTGATAGGAATGATCATGGGAGGTCTCCTCTCGTGCAGCGATTCAGTGCGGTCCATCAAGCGTCACGAAAGGAGGACCGACGCGTCCCTGAAATGGCACTCCGGCCCGGAGATCGATGTGCAGGACACGAGCAAAAGGGGGATATGTTTCTCCGAGACTGACGGGATCGGGGTCCACCAGCCCCACAACGACCCCCTCGTCGTACAAGTCCGCGTAGCCGACTGCGACGTCAACCGAGTCCTCGTCGACACGGGCAGCTCGGTCGACCTCATCTTCAAGGATACCCTCGCCAAGATGAACCTAAATGTGGTCGCAATCAAGCCGCACTCAATCCCGCTAACCGGCTTCGCAGGAGACACCGTCAACGGAATCGGCACCATCGAATTGCCGGTCTACGTTGGTCGGGTCACGAAGATCGTCAAGTTCGTGGTCTTCGATACCACCCCGATCTACAACATCATCCTCGGAACCCCCTGGCTGCATTCGATGAAGGCGGTCACTTCGACGTATCATCAATGCCTTAAGTTCCCCAACCAGGCCGGGACGTATACTCTTAGGAGCAACCAGAGGGTCTCTCGCGCCTGCTTCGCCATCGAACATAAGCTGCGCCGCGCCGCGCCGGCCTGCTTGGCTGTCAGCGCGTACCAGCCCGGCGAGACAACTGCCCGGGACCTCCCAAGAGAGGACCTCGTCACCCAGGTCAACATCGATCCGAGCGACCCCGCCCGTTGGGTCGGCATCGGACCCGACCTCGACGAGGACATTAAGAAAGAGCTGGTCGATTTCCTGGGGAAAAACGTCTCCACCTTCGCCTGGTCAACCGACGATATGCCCGGCATCGACCCGGACACATGCAGCCACGAGCTCAACGTGGACCCGACCTGCAGACCGGTAAAGCAGAAACGGCGAAAGCTAGGCCCCGAGCGCGCGCAGGCAGTCAATGACGAGGTGGAAAGGCTCACCGCAGCGGGCTCAATCACCGAGGTCAAATACCCGGACTGGCTGGCCAACCCAGTGGTAGTCAAGAAGAAGAGCGGGAAATGGAGGGTCTGTGTGGATTTCACCGACCTCAACAAGGCGTGCCCGAAAGACAGCTTCCCCCTCCCCCGAATCGACCAAGTCGTCGAAGCCACCGCGGGGAACGAGCTGCTCTCCTTCATGGATGACTTCTCGGGGTACAACCAGATCCCCATGCACCCCGACGACCAGGAGAAGACCGCGTTCATCACGGATCGAGGCATCTACTGCTACAAGGTAATGCCCTTCGGACTCAAAAACGCCGGAGCCACCTATCAACGGCTCGTCAACCGGATGTTCGCCGATCAAATTGGCCGCACTATGGAAGTGTATATAGATGACATGCTGGTGAAATCTCTAGTGGCGACCGACCACGTCACTCATCTCCGATCCTGCTTCCAGACGTTGAACGAGTACAACATGAAGCTGAACACGGCCAAGTGTTCCTTCGGCGTCACGTCGGGCGAATTCCTCGGATATATCATCACCCAGCGCGGGATCGAGGCCAACCCCAAGCAGATCCGAGCCATCACCGAGCTCAAATCCCCGGAGAGCACGCGTCAAGTACAGCTACTCACCGGGAGAATCGCCGCGCTGAACCGGTTCATCTCCCGCTCTACCGACAGGTGCCTCCCGTTCTACCAACTGCTCCGAGCTAACAAGCGGTTCGAGTGGGACGACAAGTGCGAGGAAGCCCTCCAGCAGCTAAAGGAGTACATATCCACTCCTCCCGTCCTGTCCAAACCGGAAGAAGGGGAAACCCTCTACCTCTATATCGCCATCTCTGCATCGGCGGTAAGCGGGGTATTAGTGCGGGAAAACCGGGGCGACTAGAGGCCCATCTCTTACATCAGTAAATCCCTTGACGACGCGAAGAGAAGGTACCCAACTTTGGAGAAGCTCGCCTTGGCGGTAGTCGTCGCAGCCAGAAAGCTCCGGCCTTACTTTCAATCCCATACGATCGCCGTCCTAAGCACCTACCCCCTCAGGACCATCCTCCACAGCCCGAGCCGGTCTGGCCGGATAATGAAGTGGGCTGTTGAGCTGAGCGAGTATGAAATCGATTACCGAGGTCGGACCGCGATCAAGTCTCAAGCTCTGGACGATTTCCTGGTTGAGTTGGTACCCGAGCTAGCAGCCGACGAAGTCCCCGAGGTGTGGAGCCTGCATGTCGACGGATCGGCCTCCAAACACGGTTCTGGCGTCGGTATACGCCTCGAGTCCCCGACCAAAGAGATCCTCGAGCAGTCTTTCCGTCTGGCCTTCCCGGTGTCAAATAACGAAGCCGAGTACGAAGCTCTGATTGCCGGCCTGCGCCTGGCCAAGGAGGTCGGCGCGAAAAAAATCCGAGCTTACTGCGACTCCCAGCTCGTCGCCAATCAATTCAGCGGGGAGTATGAGGCCAAGAATGATCGCATGGATGCTTACCTCAAGGTGACCCAAGGCTTGGCCGCAGACTTCTCCGAGTTCACCCTGACAAAGATCCCCCGAGGCGATAATACTTCCGCAGACGCCCTCGCCGCGCTGGCCTCCACCTCGGCCCCAGCCCAACGACGGGTGATCCCGGTCGAGAGCATCGACTTCCCTAGCATCGAGCTGCCAAAAGGGGCCTACTTGATCAACCCCCAGGCCGCGGACCCTGACGAAGACGTCCCACCTCCCGAAGTTCTACCGCCACCCCCGGCCGAGCCCGAACTACCAAACTGGCGAGTCGATCTACTGCTGTACATCGCAGACGGCGTTCACCCCCCAGACCGGTGGGCCGCTCGCCGGCTAAGGACGAAATGCGCCCGATACACGATGCTGGACGGCAATCTATTCCGGTGGAGCGCCTCGGGAACCCTGCTCGGCTGCCTCCACGGGCAAGAAACCATTGACGTGATGAAAGAAATGCACGAAGGCACCGACGGAAACCACTCCAGCGGCCGGGCTCTCGCCCTGAGGATACGGAAACAAGGACACTACTGGCCAACGATGCTGCAAGACTGCGAAAAATTCGCAGCCAGGTGCGAGAAGTGCCAGCGTCACGGCCCGCTCATTCATTCTCCTACCGAGCTCCTTACCACTGCGGTTGCGCCCTACCCTTTCATGCGATGGGCCATGGACATAGTCGGGCCCCTTCCCCGATCTCGCCAAAAGCGCTTCCTCTTGGTCATGACCGACTACTTCACCAAATGGGTCGAGGCCGAAGCTTACGCCAAGATCACGGCAGAGGACGTCCGAAAATTCGTCTGGAAGTTCATCATCTGCCGGCACGGGCTGCCCTACGAGATCGTGACCGACAACGGTGCCCAGTTCACCTCGATCCTCTTCGAAGACTTCTGCGCAAAGTGGAAAATCATGCTGAGTAGGTCCACCCCGAGGTATCCACAAGGAAACGGACAAGCCGAGGCCACCAACAAGACAATCCTCGACGGCCTCAAAAAGCGACTAGACGACAAGAAGGGGTCCTGGGCCGACGAGCTAGATGGAGTCCTCTGGTCCCATCGCACAACGCCGAAGACGTCGACAGGTCGCACACCATTCAGCCTCTCTCACGGCATGGAAGCAATGGCCCCATCCGAAGTCGGGCTCCCCACTCCTCGCCGCGCTATGCTCACCCAGCAACCCGCACTGAACGATGCCGTCCTACTCAGCGAGCTGGATTTCCTTGAGGAGCAGCGGGACCATTCCCTCCTCCGAATCCAGAACTACCAGCAGCTCGCCTCCAAGTACTACAACAAGAGGGTTCGAGGCAGGTTCTTTACCGAAGGCGACCTGGTCCTCCGCAAAGTCTTCAAAAACACCGCCGAGCTAAACGCAGGCAAGCTCGGTGCAAATTGGGAAGGCCCCTACCTCATCTCCAAGATCGTGAAGCCCGGCGTCTACCAGCTAGTCACGATGAACGGCGACGCAATCCCGCGCTCATGGAACTCGATCAACCTCAAACGCTTCTACTACTGATCACCCGGGCTCCGCCCCGCCGTCTATCTCTGTAAGCAAACGAACTACGACTGGCTTTATCCCTTCTACTAAAGGGTACGTAGGCAACCCCTAACCAGGGCTCAGCTATTAATCTAATAAAACCTTTTCAAAAAAAAAAAAGGGGGAAGCCGAGCTCCAACGCTCGCACCTCCACAAAAAAAAAAAAAAAAAAAAAAGAAGCCGAGCTCCAACGCTCGCACCACAACAAAAAAAAAAAGCGAAAGGGGAAGCCGAGCTCCAACGCTTGCACCTCTACAAAAAAAAAAAAAAAAAGCCGAGCTCCAACGCTCGCACCTCTACAAAAAAAAAAAAAGCCGAGCTCCAACGCTCGCACCTCTACAAAAAAAAAAAAAAAGCCGAGCTCCAACGCTCGCACCTCTACAAAAAAAAAAAAGCCGAGCTCCAACGCCCGCACCTCTACAAAAAAAAAAAAAAAGCGAAAGGGGAAGCCGAGCTCCAACGCTCGCACCTCTACAAAAAAAAAAAAAAAAAAAAGCCGAGCTCCAACGCTCGCACATCCACAAAAAAAAAAAAAAAAAAAAAAAGCCGAGCTCCAACGCTCGCACCACAAAAAAAAAAAAAAAGAGGAGAAGCCGAGCTCCAATGCTCGCACTACTACTACAAAAAAAGGGGACCGAGCTCCAATGCCCGCTCTTCCCAGCACACAAGTTATAAGTGCCAAAGCCGAGCTCCAATGCTCGCACTCCCATAGTACACAAGCAATAAGTACTAAAGCCGACCCCAAGGCTCGCACCTCTACTAGACACACAAGCATTAAGTGTCTCAAAAAAAAGCCGAGCCCAAGGCTCGAGCCCAAGGGTTCGCTACCCGCACCAAAAAAAAGGTACACAAGCTTTAAGTACCTTAAGCCGAGATCACCTCGCACCCACGAAAAAATAAAGATACACAAACATTAAGTATCTAAAGCCGAGTCGTACCTCGCACCCTATACGAAGACACAAGGTCCCGGTCTACGACCTGCGCCCACGACATCGATTGACAGAATACGGTTTACGACCTATTCTACCACACATGCGAATTCGGAAATACCATCTTTATTACAGAAAAAGAGGCCTCGAAACGGCACATACATAAACGGCCCACGGCCCGATCGTTACAAAAAAAAAAAAAAAAAGAGAAAAATGCAACAACAAAATTTTTACAAGGCCACATCGACCGGTAAATCTAAACCCCCGTCAGCACGGGTACCATCCAGATCAACGGGGCCCCCCGCCTCCACTTCCACACCGCGCTCACCAAGGACGGGTTGCTCGGCCCGCTCTTCCCCAACAGCGGCCTCAACAGGCGGCTCAGTAGGACCGGCTTCATGAGCACCCGGGGCCGGGTCTTCCACAGGCGCATCCGCTTGAACGGCCTCAGCAGCTGGCGGAGCGTCCGAGGTCAGATCCACCACGGGCGTCTCGGGAGGAGCAACGGGCATAAGTCGCTCGAGCTGGACACCGTGAGTACGATCAAGAGGAATGTCCAGATCCTCCGGGGTCAGATCCGGGAAATCCATCCCGTCCAGAACGGCACCAAATGCCGCTTCGTCCTCGTCCAGCTTCTGATACCGATACCACGGTACTGACACGCCGTCCTCGGCCTCCATCATCTTGAGGCATGCCCTTACGCCAATCACCTGGTTGTACATCAGGTGAGGCTCTAAGGCCCGGCTGCGACCGTCGAGATGGGCGCGGATTTTCGCCATCTTCGCGGACCACTTCCGGTTCCGCGCGTCCCACCTGGCCGTCACCCGGTCGCTCTCCGCGGCCACGGCCACCTTCGCCCGGCCTATGGCGGCCTCCAGCCCCTTAACCCTGGAGCGGAGCGTCTCCCTCTCCCCCTTCAGGAGCCCGACCTCCTCCTCCAAAGCAGCCGATCGAGCCCTCTCAGCGGCAGATCGGGCCCTCTCGGCCTCAAGCTCGGCCCGAATAGTGTCCGCCTCCACAGACCGGCCCCGTGCCTGCGCCGCTTCCTCCTCTAGCACCGCTGATCGGGTCCTCTCATCCCTCAGCTCTTTCTCAAGCCCGCGGAGGAGAAGGGACTGGGCCTGCGCACCAGCCTCCTGGCGTGTCCGCAAGAAGCTGAGCGACGCGTCCATCTCGGCGAGTCGCTTCTCGTAGGCCTCCGCTAGAAAGGCGGTAAGGTCCATCGACTGCAACAAACCAGCTGTTAGCAAAAACGTACAACGAATCCTGATAAAAACAACAAGATCAGCAGCGAAAGCTCACCCGAGCTGCGGACCGCGCAGCTGCGCGAAAGGCGTCGGACTCCATCATCTCCATCGGCAGTAGGTGCGGGTGCTTCTCCCCGAACATCATCGCCTGCGCCAGCTCGGCGCACTCGTCCTGATCGACGATGATCTGGCTGCTACCGTCCTCATGGGTGAAGGAGAAGCTGTAGTCCCGAGGCCCAGCGTCGGAACCCTCCGAAACGCCGCCTCCATCAGCGCTTCGGTCCTCGGCCGCCTGCACGGCAGCAGGATCCTCCTCGACGACGATCGCATCGCCGCCCTCCGACGCACGAACCGCGACCTCGTCCTCCGCCAGGGCCCGGGCCCCTTCGACCTCACCCCCCGCTGGCACCTCGGCAGCAGGTACCTCGGCCTCCCTGACAAGAGCGCCTCGGGAGCCCTCGGGCTCGCAACCAGCCTCTTCAGGCCGGCCAGCTTCCCGACCCGAAGACGAGGACCCTCCCACCTCGGTCCTCTTCTTTTTCTTGCCGGCCCTAGCGCCGGCAGCATCGGCCGTCCTCTTCTTCGAAAGAGCCGCCTCGGACGACCCCCCCCAGCCCGCGGCGCCGGATCTCGCCGGACCGGCACCTCAACCATTGGCGGCGGCGGCGCCACAAAGGAATCCGCGTACAGCGGACTGGCAAACCTTGCTCTACCTGCAAGAGGCACCCATCAGTTCGGTAAAAAAAAAAAACAACCGACCTCCGGCCATTGCTGCTGCTATTCTCGCTGAAGTGAATGACTTCCACTCTCTTTTGCGCACCGTCCTGAGCACAGCAAAGATACCCGCGTAGTCCGGCAGCTTGAACCTAGAAGAGTGAGGACCTGAAAGCAAAACAAATAGCGTTAGTCAGACAAAACCGAAGAAGAGAAGTCAGCTCGACCTGCAAATCCCTACCCGGGGAAAAATTCCAATCCCGGGTGTATCTCGCCGACGGATCGAGTCCAACCACGTCGGTAGCCCGGATGTAGAAGTAGCTGCGAGACCAGTCCTCGACCTTCGACAGCTTGCTAGCCTTGGACCCCGAGCTGGGGGCCTCCAGGATGTTCGCCGCGGGCTTGAAGGCAGCATAGTAAGTTCCCGGGATCCCAGGATTCGCCTTCTGCTGGGTGAGAGCCTCGAACATGGGCACCGTCACCTCCACATCGCATTCGTGTCCCAAGGTCAGCAGCACGATCATCCCCTGAATCGTGGACGGACAAACCTGCGAGAAGGCCAAACCCCGCGCCCGACAATACTGGACGAACAGCTCGGGGAGAGGAAGTCGCAGCCCGCACTTCTGGAAGAACACTTCATACAGGCAGACGAAGCCCGCCCGAGGAGTCCACGGGCGCTCGTCCGCCCTGGGTAGCCTGAGCTCGACACCAGCAGGGAAATCGCACAAATCCCTCAGCAGAGTTACCGATTCCGCTGTGCTCCAGGTCGGTGACCCGCCCTGCTCGTACGGAACCAAGGGGGACCTCCTCGCCTTGGCCACTCGCTCTCCGCCACCGCGGCCGCCCTGATGACCACCCCGGTCGCCCAGACGCCCGGTTCCTCTCCCAACCTGGCCAGCACCGCGACCGCCAGAGGAAGACCTAACCACCATCTTTTTCCGGAGATGGGTCCCCGGGAGCAGCGGGGCGGCCCTCGAAGTCGGAGGAGCAGACTGTTCCCCACTGTCTGCGCCTCGACACGGAGAGGAGGCGTGCCCGGAGCCACCAGAAGAGGAGCTCGGAGAGTCGCTGCAGTTATCGCAGGATGCCGACTCGTCGCTCGACTCAGCCCTAATTCCGTCTAACATCGGCGCCTTTGCACAAAGAGGAAGAAGTCGAAAAGCAAAGAAAGGAAGGGAAGCAGGGAATCAGAGAGAAAGAGTTACCTTGAGAGTATGCGTAGAAGGTTTTAACAGGAGGAAGAAAGAGGGGTTAAATAGAGGAAGGGGACAATGAAGCGACGCCTGGACACGTGTCGAAAGAAGCACGGCCGCCCAGAAACCTAATGATGACGACTCCTCGTTCTCCCACGCCAAAAAGCAGGGGACACATCGATAAACGCGAAGCGTCTGTCGCACGCCGCGCGTGGGCATCTCACGCGAAAAAAGAGGTGACCTTTCGTTCTCCCACGTGATGGGTACGCGCCAACCGTCTACGGATTTTCGGAAAGGTCAACACGTACGAGCACGGGCTCAAATCTGGGCTGTAACACCCCGCGCTCCTCCGCCCAAATTTCGAGGAACCGTCCTAAGATGCGCCAAACTAACATCAGATCAACTTCGGGTCGCTCGCCTCGCCTCGTGACACCGAACTGGGGGAGGGCCTATTGTTGGAGGTGGGCCTAGCACCCCCAATTAGTTAGGCCCATCTAAGGAAAGGCCCCTCTTCAGCTCGGTCGCCGACCTGAAAGCACCGCGCTCGTACCACCCGAGCTCCCGAGGACGCACCTCGGGTCCGCGCTGACACTTCACCAAAGCAGGAGTGTCAGAAGAGCAGAAGGCACGTGGGAGCCGGTAGAACAGTGCCCTACCCGCGTAGAGATACGGCCTCGACTGGACGCCCCACCAACCCTGCGGAACTGACGAAGGAGGAAAGGACACGTGGAGGAGAGTTGGCAAAACAGTGCGCTGCTCTGCAACACGCCTCGCCGAGCTCATCATGACCTCCCTCCTCGAAAACCGGAACACGCCTCCCAGACCACCTTACCCGCGAAACAGGCCGAAGACGCCACGTAGCCCCGAGATCCCGGGGAGCAGGAAGTCGACTGCCGGTATAAATACACCTCGATGTCATTAATGATCTGACCTGAAAAATTTTGTATCCGACCTACCACAAGTGACCCGACCTCTCTCTCTCTCTCTCTCTCTCTTTGTAACAAGACAGCGATTTAGAACGCCGAACTGGACGTCCTTCGGAACCAGTTCGTAACTCTAAATTGCTCACTTCCCTCATCATCGATAAAAAGTACACGGCCCACAGCCTGCCCAAAATTATTCCCGACCTGCCTCAGATTGTGGTTGACTCTCTAATTAACGAAAATCTCGCCTCTCTCTCCCTAATCAATCTCTTAATCTTCATTAGTGATCCCCGGGATCAACATCCGCTTCTCGCCTCCGGTTCATTCATCTCCTCGACTACCACCGCCGGTGACGGAACCCTAGACAGTAGTGCAAAGCGGCGACCGAGCCAGGGAGGAATCGGAGCAATTGGTTCGGGGGAGAGCGATCGAATCGGGATGTCGAACGGTACGGAAAAGGTGAATCCATCGCCGGATAACTCGGCACATCAAGCGGAATCGAAGCCGCGGAAGCGTGCGGCGCCGGGGGACAATTGGTTGCCTCATGGTTGGAGAGTTGAAGATAAGATTCGAACCTCCGGTGCTACAGCTGGTTCGGTGGATAAGGTTTCTCTCTGATTTGTGCTGAAGGATCCAAATCCAATACTATTGCTCACTAATGAAATCGATAGTACACATTTACGAAATACGAAAGATAAAGAGAATCGCCCATTATTGAATTAGATTATCAAAACCATTATTAAGTCTCGAAATCATGTATCTATATAACGAAATTACAAACCATTAAACGAAACCAACACATCTTTATTAATAGCAATCCAGAACCAAACCAACACAATCTCAACCATAACAAAAAAAAACTCAAAACAAAATTCGAAAACCAAAAATAAGAATCAAAACCGATTCCTTAAAGAGAAAATAAAAACAACGGTTGATAATACATTTGAGAATCACATATGATTCAATCTACCTCCTAAGAACATAGCCAACAGACACACCGTATCAAATACGCTAAGAATTAGTTCAATCTACAAAAAAAAAAAAAACTTGTCATTGATAAGAACGAAAAACCACAAACAATAATCAAAACCAAAGTGAAAGGCAACCAAAACAGAAAGACAACGATGACATACCAACGATCAGAAACATAATTTTGAGTAACAGGATTAACCACCATGCACCCTTCAAAAAAAAAAAAAATCCAGGGTCAATTTAGATCGATGAAGAATAAGTAAGAACAAAAAAGGTGGTTACCAAACATGAAAAACACGACATAGCTACATAAAGAACAAAAAAATATGTATATTAAAAAAATATAAAACTAAGAGAACGACTAAACTATATGAAGAAAGAGAGTTGACGAAGCCTTCGTATTTATAAGAGTATAATTAGGTTTAATTTTATTTTTTTAATAAACGGCGGCCGCAAATTATAAACTAACGGCAGTCAAAAATATTAGATCTAGGGTTTTCGAGAAAATGGACCCACATATCTAATTATCGGTACAAATTATGAATACTAATCAAAATTTAATTTGAACCGAAAAATTGTACTAACCGAGCTTTACGATTTAGGGTGAACGTGAGAGTTTTATTCCGAAAATTTATTTCGTTTTTACTATATATGATGATATATTGAATTTCTAATTATATATATTTAGTGTAAAGTGTGCGAATCTTGCCTTTATCGAAACTACCGGTCAATCACCAACCCCAGCCGGTAAATTCAGCTTGACGGCATGGAATGAATCCCATGATGCATGAGTCAGCACGTCACCAATGAATATGTATCTTCTTTTTGCCTCAAAGTCGGTAAAGGAGCTACCAACCAAACCAAAAACCAAAAACCAAAGCCGTATCCTAAACCGAAACTACTGTGTATAAACCGATGTGTCGTGTCCTTCTCGTGGTGTGTGGTTAGTGGTTTTTAGCTCAGCCGTCACCACATAGTTATGACTTAATTCAAATCAACACCGTATTTGCAGATCGAAGATTAACATGTTTCATTTTAGCAAAACCAACACACACCAACAAAAAAACACAAAAAAGATTACGATGTTTCACGCGTGTTCTATTCAAGCTCACCGCATTAATTGCAAAAATACACAAAAATGCAGTGAGCGTGGATCAAACATGCGATCTTCAGTCTGACGCTCTCCCAACTGAGCTATCACCGCTTTGTTGTTAACAAAGTAACATCTAATATATATATTAATAATAATCTATATTCGTTTGACGGGTTAGTGCGTATTTCACGATCATCGTTTTGATATGCTATCGCTCATACGTTCAATGTAACCCTCTGAACTTGTTAATTTTCAGAACCCAATTTTTGTTTAATGTGTTGGATATTTTGCAGGTAATTGCTAAAAAGAAGTATTGCAAAACCGATCTGCATGCGATCCAAGAAAAGAAGTAAATTTTTATCCCGATTTATATTTCATAATAATCTCTTCATCATCGTATATTCCATGTGATGACTTTTATATGATATAGTTTCAAATTGTTCATGAGAACGAACAGTCTTGGCAAAAGATGATATTGAATTGTCTTTCATGTTAGGTTTCTGGCTCTACGAGATATTTTCGTGCTAGATTGCATCCGTCTCTTGGGTAAAGCCTTTATTCGTGTTTGTGAACAACACTCTGCCTCAAACAGGTGAGTTTCTGCAACTGGCTTTCTTCTAGGTTTTCTAGGCAATGTCTAGTGTTTTTCTTTGTCTCGCTCTGCAGCTTCTCTAATGGACTCAGTCCACGAATCTTACAAAGACGACGAAGATGGATTCGTTTACATGTGCTATAGAAGTGAGAAAACCTTCGGTTGAACCAAACGATGATAGTCCATATACAATATTTCAACATAAGCTTTGTTACATCAAAAGACGACTCTCTTGGTTTGGTTTCTCTAACTCCACAACAATGCATAACAATTAAAAGAAACCAACAAGGTGTTCTGTGCTCTGTTACCCAAAATAGCGGCTTCAGCATTTGCTGGTATCGAAGCGCACACAATCCCCAAACAAAAGACTTCTCCTCCGATATCCATAAACGTATTGTACTTTATATCAAGGCAATAATGTAAATCATGGATCTTAATATATTTAATTGTATTACATAATTTACCTTGCGATATGCTTTGTTTAGCTGCTGTTGAAATGTAGGTCGAACTCGCTGTGGACAATGTGGCTGTTGACGCAATGATGATAACCATGATCGCTTAGCTTTAGGCATATCTGAAAACAAAGATAGTCATATGAAACGAATTAAAATAACAGGGTATATAGACAAATGAAAAAACAAACAAACCAATAGCAAAAATCAGAGTTAAACAAAACTCAAAGTTTTCTCCGACCAAAGTAAAACAAAAAAACTAAAAGAAACTGAAGATTGTTCAGCAATGTAGCTAATGCAATCAAAATGTTAGAAAAAAAAACAGAAGAAGTAACAATTTCAAACTCTACAATTAGGTTCTTGATTGTGTTGGGTGATTATATTTTAGGTTTTGTGGTTTCATTACGGAGAGATTTAAAACACGATTCAGCGAGCCAGAGTATCGGAATCTTGATTTGTCATTTTACAATTTTTCGCAAATATTAAGAAAATCATCATATATAAAAAGAGACTCATCTCTATTAATCTAGAGTGTCGACATCAGCCAAAAAAAAAAAAACACTTTTGGCTATAACAATGGACTTTTGGGTTGGAAATGCGTTTACACTCGAGGTTTTCTCTCAGCATGGGATCTTCTTATTTCTGAGTAGTACACAATTGAGACTTTGAAACTCAAGCTTATGATTCTTGTAGATATCCCTACTCCGGCTCCTACCAAGTCTCTGTAGAACAGAGAATGCTTATGTATTTGATCCCTTTCCACTTTTTGCTAGAAAGATCTGCGTTACTTGACTATTTAAGAACTGTGGACTATATTCCAGATTAAGCTTCAACTGCTGTTTTTATACAGATTTGTTCAAAATGAATTACAAAACAAAAGCACTTTTTTCCTTCTGACAACACTTCTCGACCGTTTGGATTGGCTGTTAATCGTTAAATGTTCCAATTTCTTGCTCTGGAATTGATTATTATTGTTGCTTTACCTTCACCCTAATTCATTCAATTTGAATGGATTGTTTGAGCTAATTTATTTCGATAAATACTGTGAAAACGACATTTTCAGAAGAAAAAAAAATCTGGACAGTTTACACAGAACTTAATATGAAATAGCTCAGTCCTGCTTCAAGGCTTTTGTAATGAAGGATTTGGTAACCAAAATCCCGATGTAAGCCAGCGTTGTGGCTGTAATACCTGCGACAAGGACTGCATTGTCGTATGCTGAGTGCTGGACCGTGTACACATGCACCCTTATAGTGTCCCAGTTGCTCTCCGTCCAGACCGGATCAACCATCCCCATAGAATCCGATGTGTTCTGGGGCAGAATCTTCCAAGCTCCATCGTCATACTTCAATCGGGTTGAATATGCTGGAACATACCTGCCACAACACAGGACAGACAACAAATTTGTTAGGCCATAGAGAACCTAGAAAGGATCTCCCAAACCAGTACCAAAATACTCAGACACCTTCCACATCTGATGTGGCACAACTTGAGCATGCAAACCAAAATGCCAGTTCCAAGTGAAAAGAGTTTTTTACCTGGTTGTGGAGACAACGCATGTTCCCTCCTTGTTGCTCTCTGCTTTGATGCACACTTCCTCGGTTTTGCTACAGACTCCTTTTGAACAAACCGAAGTTGTATTTCCCTTTTGGACAGATGTTTTATCAGCCAGAAAGTTCCATAGGAATCTAGAAACATCACCGATGTAACCAAGGTAAGGTTTGGAGGAAGGTTCTCCGAGGATGACGCCAGCATAGTTGCCTGGGCAAGTGTTTGATGGTGAAATATAATCTTTCACCAAGTTGCATGATAAGCCCGGTTCACAAGATAAAAGACAGGCTAGAAGCTCTTCAACGAAAGAAGCATTGACATGGATAGATCCCAGAGCTGAGTTGCTTGTATCTTTGCTGTCACTTGCAAGTATGTAAAGCGTACGGGCCACAACAGAAGCAGCAGCTACTACAGATGAGGAATTGATATTTGCTGCAATAAAAATACCAAAAAGGAATCACAAAAGTGCATAATGGGTTTCGAGCGAAGAGAAGAGAAAGACAGGCTGTGACTCTTCTTACACAAATCATCGAGGTGACTATGGTAGAACTTATTCACAAACTTGGTATCAAAGTCTTCAAGAACAACAGCTGAAGTCTGAGGATTCTGCAACAATGAAATATGATGTTATACCTTTTTCACTCTAGGTCATCTGATTAAGAAACACATAACATTAAGCAATAAGTATGCTTTTTCCTGTCATATTCATGAGTTTTGCAACAAATTTAAATGAGATCAAAATATCCATGCTCATATATCAACTGAAAGTGAATTATATTTGAGGTTACTTTCTCTTTCAAACTCCGAATACAAATCTGAATTGTCTTTCCATATACATACCTTTTTCATGAATGCCATCAAGGATGAAGGAGGTATTCCCGGGTTTGTAGTATCAGCTGAAAGAATCTTGATGTTCTTCGATGCAAGTGAATCCTGAGCTATCTTTAAAGCATCCAGTGTCATGTTTGTAACAGAAGAAACCTAAAGCAGAACACCAAATAGTGGAGGTTAAGTTGCCTACAGCAGATTCACATGATCTAGTGAATTACATAAGAGTTTTAGAGTATCAGGAATTTCTCACCCTAGTTTTATGAGCAAAGAAGGTATTCATCTCTCCACTCAAACCTTTTCCAACGGATCCTATTTCAAGCACCTGTTAGATAATAGAAGACAGCAATTTGAATCCGGATCTTTAGATTTAGAGAACTGTGAAGCCTCACAAGGAACACTAATTAAGCAATAAATTTGCTTTCTGTGCTACGAAGTAACAAATACGTTGCAGCAACGATAAAACACATGCAACTTTTTCCACAAAGGATTTCATGCATAAGACTAGCTATCTCTACCAACTTTGTCGGATCAAAACAACAAATGTTACCATTTCAATGGGAGTATCGCTAAGGCCTGCAACGGCATCTGAATGCAGATCTAGTTCTTGTATGAACCTCCTGCTGCCAAGGTAACCCCACGTCTCTCCGGTCAGAACCAAGAATACAAGCTGCATTCATTTAGGATACACACGTAAAGCTATAAGAGCAAAAACACAGCAAAGTGCAAGATACCACTGGTATTAAAGCTTGCTAACAACAAAAGTATGAAATATAACAAAATCACATGGCACAATGATGTGTTCTAGAAACTCAATATATTTGCCAATTATATTTATTCATTGGCACCTGCTTTTTGAAATTACTAAAACCATCAACTCGAGAAAGAGCATCAACTGCTCCCAAAAGAGCTACCAGTCCCTGAAAGTTAAAGAAGTCAATGAGCATTGAATCGGAAAAGAAGAGTAAATAAACATATTCTAGGTCAACCCGAAGAAGTAAATAGCAAGATCTCACAGATATCGGTGAATCTGCACCAAAGCTCTTATCACGGAAAAATGATGCAGAATCCATGGAGGCCACAGTTAGCACAATTGGCTTGCGATTGTTGGAAGACGAAACATTGATTGGTGGAAGTGAGGACCAAACACTGTCCTTCATAACAAAGATATTAGAAAACCAAACATATTCTATTAAAAGTTATCATATGTTTTAAATTCAGGCAGTACTTAAGAGCATTTAGACCTCCTAAAATGTTACCTATATCCACCCAATGGGAGGCAAGTTCCTTCCTGTAAACAAGCCTTCGAATTGTGTGTACCAGCTTTGGTAGTCTAATCCATAAAAAAAAAACGGGGTCAAAATATCAGTCACGGTGAAGATTCATAAAGATGTTTAACATTTCAGTGAGCTAGATTGCTAAAGCCAAATACCTCCATAACCATATTGAATTCAGCCACGTCACTGGTATAAGTTTTATGCTTCATCTCTTTCTTGGAAAGGATCTGCACAAATATATTAGCATGCAAGTAAGCCAAAAACCTTATAAAGTAAATCTATCCAGATAGCTTGACAGCCCCACACATTTGGATTGCTACCACCAACACACAAAAAATACATAAATCTAGCTTCTTGACAGAACCTCATCTAGTAATAACAACATATTATCTACTGGCGCAGTTGAACAACCGTTTAAACACCTTAGTTTAGTCTTTCCAACAATCTCTAAGACTACAGGTTTTCAAATTTAATGAATTTGCCACTACCGCAAAACAAATGGAAAGGAAGTGGTTGATCCCAATTGCAGGCTCAGAAAATCAATGAATTCACACTTCAAAATCTACAAACTCAGCTTCACCCAGATGGACAAGACAAACATTCAAAGACCAAATTTGTATTCCTATTTATAAAGCGGTAATCAATGTTTAGCAAAATTTCTGCAAACTAATATAGTCTAAAGTAAGAGTAATCATTTCACATGACATTGAGAGGCAGGTCTCATGCAAGATTTTTCCATCAAGGAATACGGCTAAGTGACCAACAGCCATAATGCCACTCTAAGCTTTTAGTTCTTTTTCTCATGTTTCTCAGACGCCACCACGAAATAGAAACATTTAAAATTTCCAAAAGAATGCAAGTTTGAAGGATTGATTACCTCCTGCACAGCTGATATGCCACTTTCTGACAATAAGTACACAGGAAAATTATAAGCTTTCCACATAATGCTTGATGCCTGTAAATAAGACGTATCATTTACTTTATAATGGTAAATGGCTAGAGACCCATCGTGTGCGACTACTCATAAAAATTAAAATCACTTTCTTCTCCATGGAACAAGGACAAGAGGCACTATCATTTTATTAAGGTAGATAATATGCGACTGTTTTATGAACTTTTAAAATATAAACCATAAATAAATCACAAGATAAGCATTAATGGTGTGTGAGCACGTCGTTAATTATTTCCAGAAAGAAATAGCATAAAACTCGGAAATGCTTGACAGCAGATTTGGTGAAAACTTGTTAAGATAATTTCCAACCCACATACATGCATCACAAGAAGAAGTAAATTCAAAGATTCAGAGAGAGTTTATGAAACCATACAGCTGGATTCCATTTGTACTCAATGTTTTTGTATGGTGAAAAGTGCGCTTGAGGAAACATTTTATCAGGGGAAAGACCTACAAGAAAGAAGAAAGAAAACTAACGCCATGAACATAGATAAGCAAACAGCCATTCAAGTTGACAGAGTCGTAAAATATGCGGATTGACATAGTACCTTTTAACTTTTGTTGAAAGCTAGATCCTGATTCAACTAGAACGCCACCAATTGTGCTAGCAAAACTCAAATCATTTGACACCCTGAAAACGGCACAAATAAGAGTGATCATGAGTCATTTCTATTTTGACAGAGTGTAATCAATGTAAGAAAACTAATGAAAAATGCCAGTATTCATCCAGAATGCAGGATTATAATATAATTTGCTTAGAGATATATCCACTTTTAGTTTGTAGAATGAAAAGGAAACATAAAACTCCAAGGAGTCACAGGATTCTAGTGAATACTTAATGCACTAACAACCAAGTGACTACATTTATAGTAGCTTTGTGAAAACGGACTTCTCAACCTTATCTATAAGTTATTGTAAGGATCTAATTGAATTTCCAAAAAGGCTGAATCAGCGCATACCACTAGATACACCCTGTTTGATGTTAAGTAAACACCAAAATGAGAAGTTCACCTATTTCATGCATAGGTATACGCTGCTTAGCGTGGGGGTTAAAGCACTCGTCCAAAAACTAAGAGATTTATTCTAAAATCGAACAGATTGCATACAATTTTTGCAAAAAGAGACAAACTAAGGAGCATTGCCTGCTAAAGAAATCTTCCATTTCATCAGCTGTCACCAAAATAGTGTGTGGCTGAACCAAATCTTTAACGTCCTTTAATTTTATGATTGGAGCCACCACCTTGCTCAATCCAGGGTCTGAGTATTTTATAAGCATAAAAATTAGGGCAGCTAATCAACAGATAACAATCAGTTAGGGGAGAGGCACAATGTAAGCTTACTTGCACATCCAATCTCTCCAGAGAGATTGAGAAGCCGTACACAAGGATACCCATCAACAGCAACATACATTAGCTTCTGAAGGTCGGGCACAGATTCAATAGATGTTATCTCACCTACACAAAAGCAGGAAACAGTAACATGGTTGGATCAAACAGTGATCAGATAGAGAAGAAAATGATAACAGTGCAAAAGAGACTTTCAATGAGTCAAATTACAAACAAGAGAGAATAGTGGAGATCATTCCAAGATGAACTAGAAGTAAATTGTTCTATCAAAATCAACAACAACAAAAATTCTGAAACATTCAGTAACACATTTCAACGGACAAAACACAAATTACCAGCGAAAACTCACCTGCGAGAGAGATAGGGAGAGGAAGGAGTGAAACTAGATGAAGTGTAAAAACAATAGCAGCAATACGAGGAAGTCCCATTACCATGGCTGCCGTCAGAGAGTTTCAATCAGCGGAAGCTACATGGAAATCATCGCTGCGGATACAACCAGAAATGCGACCGATTTCATAAAGATGATACAACGTTACGAGCCCAGAATCGGAACAAGCATTTGGTATGGGAGAAAGAGTACCTGGGAAACGAAAAGGGGAAAGGTGGAAGAGAGAGAGAGAGCTCCGATCGCCGGAGATAAGAAACCTAGTTCGGAATTACGCGGTGGAAGTTTCGGAGTCAAGACTCAGACTTTTTTCCAATTGGGTTTGCTCCAAAAAAAAAAAAACAATTAAGTAGAATCCACTAAACAAACAGTTTCTTATAAAGTTGTAAGAAAATTTTTATGTGATATATTCGTTTTTTTTTTTAATTGTTTCAATTCAACATTAATTTTTTTTAAATAGTTGTTGATTTGTATGAGAAAAAAAAATTATTGCTTAGGCTTCACTTTAAAAATAAGTCTTATAATGTTAGAGCTTATTTTGGTTATTATTTATTAGATAGCCAAATTATGATTCAAAATTGGTAAAATATACGATGATAAAACCGTAACTAAAAGATATTTTTTCGCGGGTGATTTTAACAAATAATATGATTCATGTATAAATTGCGTGTTAATTAAGAAATAGTAAATCATTTTAAAAAATATGTTAAAAAGATATTTTTAAAGTAATAGCGAAGCAAAACGAATGGGCTCTAACTCGATTGCCAAAGATATAGCGAAGGGAGTGACTAGAGACGGGGGATTTCAATCATACCTCGCATTAGGAGGGCCTACATGGTTACATGATCGAATTTTCCGAGAAACTCATTAAGTATCTGGAAATCTTTCCCTTAGGATTTGATGTTCTGTTTTTTTGGTTTCTGTCTTCTCTTATTTGGCCATTGTATTTCTTGAACTTTTTGGTTTATCAATTGAATTTAGACGTTAAAAAAAATGTAATAATATGAAATCTGCAAAAAAAACCGCACAAATGTTCATCTCACTTCAAAATAATTTGCATAAAAATAAAATTATACCCATTTTGTTAAACTTTTTGTGGTATAGTAAGATCGGTAATTACCCCTAATATTTACAATTATTAAACATTCCAATTTAAAATATAAAACCTTCATGTTTAAAAGTTTTGTTTTGGTGGCTTATATTTAAAAGTCTACAGAACTCAAAAACTTCACATTATTAGTGACATATTTGACTTTTTAGGTCATATACAAACCAAAATACTATTATCAACCTGAGCTGCGCGAAACACGAGCTCTTCCTCTTCCCTCCCCTCCGTAATAATTCTTAAAATTAGGGTTTTCTTCCGGCAGCTCTCTCTCTCTCGCCTTTCAGGTACTTTTCATCTCTCTCTCTCGCGGTGCATCTCATTGCGCTCTCTTCGTGTCCTTCCGTGATTGTTTTGGTTTGGGATCCGATTTTCTTCTTCTCTTGAAATTGGGATTTGTAAACTCTTGTTATCTTCATTTAAAACTGAATCTGCTCTCATTTTGTTTTCTGTGAGTTAAGCTTTGTACCGGGTATTGGGTTGATACCATTTTTCTCATTGTTTTTCTGCTTGATGCTGGAGAAAACATTGTGTGGGTCTATTCGTGTTGTCTGAATAATCCCTATAGAAGTGTAGTTATAAGCTGAGGATTCTCTTAACAGGTTAGATTGGCAGCTTAAAAAAATTACACTTGCAATTCTGAACAGTGTGTGTTCGGAGATCTAACATGGAGCTGGAGTTGTCGAATCTATGTCTAGCTACTTCTTTTGCTGTTCTAATAAAATTGGTATTAACTTATGGCACCATCTTCTTATCTTTCTTGATTCCAACCCTTCTTTGCATCTAACCAAAGGCCTATGATTATCATCTCTCTTCTTTTTTGTTTTTTTCCGCTCTCAGGGTCATTTCTCAAGTTTCTTATTTTTTCTCAGTTTTGTTTGAATCGCCCTCTTCTCTCTTGTCTTTTGTTTGTTAACTACTTTGGGATTCCTTTTTTTAGCCGCATGATGGCAGAGAGTCAATTCGAACTTCTTATTCTTCTTTTCTATCGGCCTCTTATTGTTTCTTTTCCAACCTTTCCCCAATTCTATTCTCTCTCCCCAATTGCTTCTTGCTTCTGTGTCTACTCCACAGTTGCAGCGCAAGCGTTCTTCTTTTCTAGATACTTAAGATGTCGAGGACGAGGACTGCTGCTTCAGAGACTCACCATTCGATGGAATCTGAGGAGAGGGTAGACCTTGATGGTGACAATGATCCTGAGGAGACCCTGGAGGAGGAAGTTGAATACGAAGAAGTTGAAGAGGAGGAGGAGATTGAAGAGATAGTAGAGGAGATAGAAGAGGAGGTGGAAGAAGAGGAGGAGGAGGAGGATGCTGCCGCAATGGAAGAGGAAGAGGAAAAGAAAAGGCATGATGAACTCCTGGCACTTCCTCCACATGGTTCAGAAGTTTATCTTGGAGGAATTCCTACTGATGCTTCTGAAGGGGACTTAAAGGGCTTCTGTGAATCAATAGGCCAAGTTACCGAGGTAACTTGACATTTATTTTACCCAAATTATGGCTGTGTAGAATTTAGCTCGTGCTGAGTTTGGTTTGATGTCAACAGGTTAGGATAATGAGGGAAAAAGAGTCTGGTGATGGAAAGGGGTACGCATTTGTAACATTCAGAAACAAGGACCTAGCATCTGAAGCAATCGAAAATCTAAATAACACTGAGTTTAAGGTAAACTCTTTGACCCAATTCTTAACAGTTAGTCATCCCAGTGATATCGCATGAATTAGTGTCTTATCTATGAATTGAAGTTAACCTTCCTCTATGTTCAAAAGTTTTGGCTTTGAATTCTTGATGTGTTTTTCTGGCACTTATTCGTTTGTTACTTTTTGTCATTCAATAGGGTAAAAGGATAAAATGCTCGACTACCCAAGCCAAGCACCGTCTGTTTCTTGGTAATGTTCCTAGAAATTGGACAGAGTCAGACATTAGGAAAACAGCAAATGGTATTGGTCCAGGCGTTCAAAATGTCGAACTTCCAAAGGTTTGTCTCCTGCTGCTTGAATAAGTTTCAGCCTTTACTGTATATGTATTTATCTCGCAACATTTATCTCGTTTTCATGGCTAGTTATAACCCGCAGAAGTAAATTTTCTGTAGAGGTTCAACACATCCCTTCCTCAATTTCTGAATTAGTTTCAATCTGATTTTGGTAAAATCACAGGATCCACAAAATATGGGCCGGAATCGTGGATTTGCTTTCATTGAGTATTACAACCATGCATGTGCTGAATACTCGAAACAAAAAATGTCAAATCCGAGTTTTAAGCTTGATGATAATGCCCCAACTGTAAGCTGGGCTGAGTCAAGGAGTGGTGGAGACTCTTCTGCTTCGCAGGTTTGCTTCTTTAGAACCTTTTCTAGCAAACAAATAATAGGAAGAAGCAGCAATACTTATCTACCAAGAAGTCATCTTCTAGAGACGTGTGATCTTACTATTGTGCTTTGTGGAATGAATGCAGGTCAAGGCACTGTACATCAAGAACTTGCCTAGAGATATAACACAAGAACGTCTAAAGGCGTTATTCGAACATCATGGGAAAATACTGAAAGTGGTGATTCCACCAGCAAAACCAGGGAAGGAAGACAGTAGATACGGCTTTGTGCACTACGCAGAGAGGACAAGCGTCATGAAAGCTTTGAAAAACACTGAAAGATATGAGATTGATGGTACGGGTTCATTCAGAATAATCTCTTTTCTGTTTTTGTATATCCTCTTCCGTAAATATTTCAGTAACTGAATATAATGTATGCTCGTTATTATTCTATAGGTCACATGTTGGATTGTACACTTGCAAAGCCTCAAGCGGATCAAAAGGCGAATACAACAACAGTTCATAATATGCAGAAATCACAGTTGCAACCAAACTATCCTCCTCTTCTTAGTTATGGCATGGCTCCTAGTCCGTTTGGTGCTCTTGGTGGATTTGGAGCTTCTGCTTACTCACAAGTAAGATTCATTAGTCACACATTTTCACTAAAATGCTTATTATATCTGAAATTTGTAAGGAAAATCTGATTGTGGGAAATTTTGTAGCCGTTAATGCATGCGGGAGGTCATGCAGCTGGTGGGATGTCGATGATGCCAATTATGTTACCCGATGGAAGAATCGGATACGTCTTGTAAGTTTTGTGTCTATAGACATGTACTGATCTGATCTCATGTGTTTGCAAGCTATAAAAAACGTGTACTGATCTGATTGATGTGTTGACTGTAATAGGCAACAGCCTGGACTAGCGGCTATGCCGCAACCACCACCAAGGCCTTCACCACCGTATAGAGGAGGAGGCGGCTCGAGCAGCAGCAGCAAACGAAGTAGCGACAATGGTAGAGGACGAAGCCGTTACAATCCATACTAGTTTTGGGATATTAAGTAATTTCATCATTCTCTTCTTTCTTTAATTTGCAAAAACACCCCAGGCACGTCACCAAGACAAACAAAAAAAAATTCATTTATAAACATTGCGCGTTTGTTTATTTGATCATTGTTTCACTTTGGAAGATTTTGTAGGCGGAAATGGGGTTCGTTTAACTTCTTAAGTAAGGTTATGTTGCGGTTTTGTATATTTTGGTTAGTTGAATGCCTCCTTTGCAATTGTTACAATTTGTTTCTTCTTCTTTTTCACCTATTATTTGTTTATGTTTTGGATTCTGCTTCTAACTTTGTTGCTGGTCAAACACTAAAACTTGCTCACAAACTTGGTATCGAAATCTTGATAAAGAATCAAATGACTTCTGTGTCTGACCATTCCACGAGCCTCTCATAGACATACTAAACCAACTCAATTGAAACAAAACATTATAATTTGTTGTGTCTGAGAGTTTGACACTTCGCATATTATTTGGTTTTGTTTGTGTATAAATCACACTTACACGCAAAATTTGTATCCGTCCTCCAAAACCAAAACCCTACCGGCTGGCCGGCCGTTTAACACTATCTCGTACTGAAATAAATTAGAGAAAAAAAAACAGAGAGATCAAAGTTTGAAGTATTTGAATCGGTTTCTATAAAATTATAATTAGGGATGTCAATTAGGGCTAAAATCCGGAGTCCGGCCCGGCCCAGCCCTGAAAATTACCGGGCGCGGACCTAGAAATATAAGTCCAAAAAATATTGGGTCATTCGGGCTAGTGGGTTTTTTGAGCTTAGTCCGGCCCGAAAAACTCAGAAATAAATATTTTAATCGAGTTAGAAGTTTTGTTTAAAATTTTAACTTTTTAAAATATAGAGCATTTCCTATATATTTTTCATTGATCGAACACTCTAATTTCCTAGTTCGTGACTTACTATAAATTTCAAAGTCTATATTTAGTATTGGTGTGCATGTCTTGAACAAATATAGAAATCGTCTTCTACCAAGACACGTTGAAACATTGATTTGTACATGCACTTTGTTGGATGGGTTTCCTTTCGTGATCTAAATAACATTATCATTCATATATATTTCAAACTTTCAGTGATATTTCTATATGATTTATACATATCAAAGAAAATTCTGAAATAACCCTATAATCTTGTTCGGGCCAGACCGAGCTTTAGAATATAGGCCCGATTTTTCCGGGCCGGATTCAAATATATGCAGAGTTTACGGGTTTTGAGCCGGACCATCCCAATTGACATCCCTAAATTGATATTTATACGACTAATATTAAATAACCAAATCAAACTATATTCTTCTAAGTTTTGGTTTGGTTTGGTTTGTGTTGATCCCGTGGATCACTAAGTGTGTTTAAAGAATGATTAGGAGATGGGAGGTGAGATTTTCGTTAATAGAGCAATTTAACCACATTTAAGACAGGTCGGGAGAAATATGAGTAGGCCGGGGGCCGTGTTTCGTTTTATTGATGAGAGAGAAGTAAACGCTTTAGAATTACGAACTGGTTCCGAAGGACGTCCAGTTCGGCGTTCTAAAGTGTTGTCTTGTTACAAAGAGAGAGAGGTCGGGTAACTTGTGGTAGGTGAGAGAGTAAAAATCCCAGTCCCCCTCATTAATGACATATGAGGGGTATATATAGTCGGGGTCGGCTTCCTGCTCCCCGGGATCTCGGGCCACGTGTCGTCTGCGGCCTCTTTCGCGGGTAAGGTGGCCTAGGAGGCGTGTCCCGGCTTTCGAGGAGAGAGGTCATGATGAGCTCGGCGTGGCGTGGCGTGTTGCAGAGCAGTGCACTGTTTTACCAACTCTGCTCCACCTGCTCCTTCCTGCCCTTGTCAGCTCTGTAGGGTTGGTGGGACGTCGGGTCGAAGGCACATCCCTACGCGGGTAGGGTACTGCCTTACCAACTCCCACTCGCCTATTCTTCTGACACTCCCTGCTCTGGCGGGGCATCAGCGCGGGCCCGGGGTACGTTGCTTTCAGGTCGGCTACCGAGCTGAAGAGCGGTCTTGCAGGTCGGTGACATTAAGTCCGGTGACCGTACCGGGGAACGGCCTTTCCTAAGATGGGCCTAACTAATTGGGGGTGCTAGGCCCACCTCCAACAATAGGCCCTCCCCCAGTTCGGTATCGCGAGGCGAAGTGAGCGTGCCGAAGTTGATCTAATGTTAGTTCGGCGCATCTTTAGACGGTCTTTCCGGGCTCAACTGTGTTTGCCTTTTCCGAAAAACCCGTAGGAGGTTGGCGCGTGCTCACCACGTGGGACGACAAAGGACGCTTCGTTTTTCGCGTGGACTGCCCACGCGCGGCGTGTAAAAGACGCTTTGCGTTTATCGAGGCGTCCTTTGCTTTTTGGCGTGGGGAAACGAAGAGACGTCATCATTAGGTTTTTTGGGCAGCCGTGCTTCTTTTGACACGTGTCCAGGCGTCGATTCACTGTCCCCCTTCCTCTATTTAAACCTTCTTCCTCCTACTGTTAAAACCTTCTGCGCATACTCTTAAGGTAACCTCCTTTCTCCGATTTCCTCCTTCTCTTCCTACTTTCTTCCTGTCTTTTCGATTTCCTCCTCTCCGTGCAATGGCTCCGATGTTAGACGGTATCAGAGTTGAGTCGAGCGAAGAGTCGGCGTCCCGTGGTGGCGGTAACGATTCTCCGAGTTCCTCCTCCGGTGATTCCGAACATGCCTCTTCTCCGCGACGAGGGGCAGACAGTGGGGAACAGATCCCTCGGTCCTGTCTGCCGCTGAGGCCGATACGGACGCGCCGTCCGGTGAGACCGGAACCGACGTGCCACCCGGTGGAGTCGTGGTTGGGGAAGAGGGGTCTGGGCAGCCCTTCCTTGGTGAGTACGGGACCAACGCGAGGATGGTGGCCCCGGCTGATTTAGATGGCACCCGTGCTGACGGGAGGGAAGACCGACCGGCCGATGCGGCCTTGTAAAAACTTTTTTCCTTTTTGTTTTCTTCTTTTTGTAGACTGGGCCGTAGGCCGTTTCTTTTTGTAGAGACTGGGCCGTAGGCCGTTTATGCGAAGAGCGGGCCGTTGGCCCCTCTCTCTTTTTTTGTAAGTGCCGTTTCGAGGCTTTTGTAACGATTAGGCCGTGGGCCATTTTTATAACAGACGAGGCCGTTGGCCCTTTTGTGATAATCGAGGCCGTTGGCCCTTTCTTCTCCCCCTTTTTTTTTTTTGTAAGTGCCGTTTCGAGGCTGTTGTAATCATTAGGCCGTGGGCCCTTTTTGTAATAAACGAGGCCATTGGCCCTTTTGTATAATGAAAGAGGCCGTTGGCCCCCTTTTTTGTGTAAATGCCATTTCGAGGCTTTTTTGATCGGTAGAGTAGGTCGTAAACCGTACTCTGTCAAGTAAGCAGGTCGTGGACCGTGCTCTTGTATTGGGTGCGAGGTAATCTCGGCTTAAGGCACTTATTGCTTGTGTACCTTGTTTTTTTGGTGCGGGTAGCGAGCCCGGCTTAGAGACACTTAATGCTTGTGTGTCTAGTAGAGGTGCGAGCCCTGGGGCCCGGCTTTGGCACTTATAACTTGTGTGCCGGGGAGAGCGAGCACCGGAGCTCGGTCCCCTTTTTTTTGTAGTGCGAGCGTTTGGAGCTCGGCTTCTTTTTTTTTTTTGTAGTGCGGGCGTTTGGAGCTCGGCTTTTTTTTTTTTTTTTTTGTAGTGCGGGCGTTTGGAGCTCGGCTTCTTTTTTTTTTTTTTTTTTTTTTCTTTTTTTTTTTTTTTTTTTTTGTAGTGCGAGCGTTTGGAGCTCGGCTTTTTTTTTTTTTGTAGTGCGGGCGTTTGGAGCTCGGCTTTTTCTTTTTTTTTTTTTTTTTTTTTTTTTTTTTTTTTTTTGTAGTGCGGGCGTTTGGAGCCCGGCTTCTTTTTTTTTTTCTTTTTTTTTTTTTTCTTTTTTTTTTTTTTTTTTTTTTTTTGTAGTGCGAGCGTTTGGAGCTCGGGAGCGTTTGGAGCTCGGGAGCGTTTGGAGCTCGGGAGCGTTTGGAGCTCGGCTCTTGTGCGCAGGTCGGGGACCGCTTTCCTTTGTTTAAAAGGTTTTATTAGATTAATAGCTGAGCCCTGGTTAGGGGTTGCCTACGTACCCTTTAGTAGAAGGGATCAAGCCAATCGTAGTTCGTTTGTTTACAAAGGCGGAGAGCGGATTGGAGCCCGGGGGCTTAATAGTAGAACCGTTTGAGGTTGATCGAATTCCATGAGCGCGGGACTGCGTCGCCGGCCATCGTGACTAGCTCGTATACGCCGGGCTTGACGACCTTGGAGATAAGGTAAGGGCCCTCCCAATGTGCACCGAGCTTGCCCGCGTTCAACTCGGCGGTGTTTTCGAAGACTTTGCGGAGGACCAGGTCTCCTTCGGCAAAGAACCTGCCTCGAACCCTCTTGTTGTAGTACTTGGAGGCGAGCTGCAGGTAGTTTTGGATTCGGAGGAGGGAATGGTCCCGTTGTTCCTCAAGGAAGTCCAGCTCGCTGAGGAGGACGGTGTCGTTCAGGGCGGGCTGCTGGGTGAGCATAGCGCGGCGGGGAGTGGGGAGCCCGACCTCAGAGGGGGCCATTGCCTCCATTCCGTGCGAGAGGCTGAACGGTGTGCGTCCTGTCGACGTCTTCGGCGTTGTGCGATGGGACCAGAGGACTCCGTCGAGCTCATCGGCCCAGGACCCCTTCTTGTCGTCTAGCCGCTTTTTGAGGCCGTCGAGGATGGTCTTATTGGTGGCTTCGGCTTGTCCATTCCCTTGTGGATATCTCGGGGTGGACTTGCTCAGCCTGATTTTCCACTTCGCGCAGAAGCCTTCGAAGAGGGCCGACGTGAACTGGGCACCGTTGTCGGTCACGATCTCGTAGGGCAGTCCGTGCCGGCAGATGACGAACTTCCAGACGAATTTCCGGACGTCTTCTGCCGTGATTTTGGCGTAAGCTTCGGCTTCGACCCACTTGGTGAAGTAGTCGGTCATGACCAGAATGAAGCGCTTTTGCCGAGATCGGGGTAGTGGTCCGACTATGTCCATGGCCCATCGCATGAAGGGGTAGGGTGCTACCGCAGTGGTGAGGAGCTCGGTAGGGCAGTGAATGAGTGTGCCGTGACGCTGGCACTTCTCGCACCGGGCTGCGAATTTTTCACAATCCTGCAGCATTGTTGGCCAGTAGTGCCCTTGGTTCCGGATTCGCAAGGCGAGAGCCCGGCCGCTGGAGTGGTTTCCGTCGGCACCTTCGTGCATTTCTTTCATTACGTCAAAGGTTTCCTGCCCGTGGAGGCACCCGAGCAAGATTCCCGAGGCGCTCCACCGGAACAGATTGCCGTCCAGCATCGTGTATCGGGCACACTTCTTTCTTAGCCATCGGGCGGTCCACCGATCTGCGGGAAGGACGCCGTCTGCGATATATAGCAGCAGGTCGATTCGCCAGTCCGGCAGTTCGGGCTCGGCCGGGGGCGGTGGTAGGTTCTCGGGAGGTTGGGCGTCTTCGTCAGGGTCCGCGACCTGGGGACCGATCAGATAGGCTCCCTTTGGCAGCTCGATGCTGGGGAGGTCGATACTTTCCACCGGGATTACCCGTCGTTGCTCTGGAGCCGAGGTGGAGGCTAGTGCTGCGAGGGCGTCTGCGGGAGTGTTATCGCCTCGGGGGATCTTTGTCAGGGTGAACTCGGAGAAGTCTGCGGCCATGCCTTGAGTCACCTTGAGGTAGGCGTCCATGCGATCATTCTTGGCCTCGTACTCCCCGCTGAATTGATTGGCAACGAGCTGGGAGTCGCAGTAAGCCCGGATTTTCTTTGCGCCGACCTCTTTGGCCAGGCGCAGGCCGGCAATCAAAGCTTCGTACTCGGCCTCGTTGTTCGATGCCGGGAAGGCTAGGCGGAAGGACTGCTCGAGGATCTCCTTGGTCGGGGATTCGAGGCGTATGCCGACGCCGGACCCGTGCTTGGAGGCCGATCCGTCGACGTGCAGAGTCCACACTTCGGACACCTCGCTGACTGCCAGCTCGGGTGCCAACTCAACTAGGAAGTCGGCCAGCGCTTGAGATTTGATCGCGGTCCGACCCCGGTACTCGATGTCGTATTCGCTCAGCTCGACAGCCCACTTCATTATCCGGCCGGACCGGCTCGGGCTGTGGAGGATGGTCCTGAGGGGGTACGTACTTGGACGGCTATCGTATGGGATTGGAAGTAAGGCCGGAGCTTCCTAGCTGCGACGACCACTGCCAAGGCGAGCTTCTCCAGAGTCGGGTACCTGCTCTCCGCGTCGTCTAAGGACTTGCTGATGTAGGAGATAGGTCTCTGGTCGCCGCGGTCTTCCCGCACTAGTACCCCGCTGACTGCCGACGTAGAGATGGCGATGTACAGGCAGAGGGTTTCCCCTTCCTCTGGTTTGGACAGGACGGGAGGAGTAGATATGTATTCCTTCAGCTGCTGGAGGGCTTCCTCGCACTTCTCGTCCCACTCGAACCGTTTGTTAGCCCGGAGCAGCTGGTAGAACGGGAGGCACTTGTCGGTAGAGCGGGAGATGAAGCGGTTCAGTGCGGCGATTCACCCGGTAAGCCGCTGTACTTGGCGCGTGCTCTCAGGGGATTTGAGCTCGGTGATCGCCCGGATCTGTTTTGGGTTGGCTTCGATCCCGCGCTGGGTGATGATATAGCCGAGGAATTCGCCCGAGGTGACGCCGAAAGAACACTTGGCCGGGTTCAGCTTCATGTTGTATTCGTTCAGCGTACGGAAGCAAGAGCGGAGATGGGCGACGTGGTCGGCGGCGACTAGAGATTTCACCAGCATGTCGTCTATGTACACCTCCATAGTGCGGCCTATTTGGTCGGCGAACATCCGGTTGACGAGCCGCTGGTAGGTGGCCCCGGCGTTCTTGAGTCCGAAAGGCATTACCTTGTAGCAGTAGATGCCTCGGTCCGTGATGAACGCGGTCTTCTCCTGGTCGTCGGGGTGCATGGGGATTTGGTTATACCCCGAGAAGGCGTCCATGAAGGAGAGCAGCTCATTCCCCGCGGTGGCTTCGACGACTTGGTCGATCCGAGGGAGGGGAAAGCTGTCCTTTGGGCACGCCTTATTGAGGTCGGTAAAATCCACACAGACCCTCCATTTCCCGCTCTTCTTCTTGACCACCACCGGGTTGGCCAACCAGTCCGGGTATCTGACCTCGGTGATCGAGCCGGCCGCGGTGAGCCTTTCGACCTCGTCGTTGACTGCCTGGGCGCGCTCCGGGCCCAATTTTCGGCGCTTTTGCTTGACTGGTCGGCAGGTCGGATCCACGTTGAGCTCGTGGCTACACGTCGCGGGGTCTATGCCGGGCATGTCGGCGGTTGACCAGGCGAAGGTGGAGACGTTCTCTCCCAGAAAATTGACCAGCTCCTTCTTGATGGTCTCGTCGAGGTCGGTTCCGATGCCGACGCAACGGGCGGGGTTGCTCGGATCGATGTTGACCTGGGTGACGAGGTCTTCCCCCGGGAGGTCCCGAGCAACTGTCTCGCCGGGCTGATACGTGCTGACGGCTAGGCAGGCCGGCGCGGCGCGGCGCAGCTTGTGCTCAATGGCGAAGCAGGCGCGAGAAACCCTCTGGGTACTTCTGAGAGTGTACGTCCCGGCCTGGTTGGGGAACTTGAGGCACTGGTGGTACGTCGACGTGACTGCCTTCATCGAGTGCAGCCAAGGAGTTCCAAGGATGATATTGTAGATCGGGGTGGTATCGAAGACCACGAACTTGACGATTTTCGTCACCCGACCTACGTAGACCGGCAATTCGATGGTGCCGATTCCGTTGACGGTATCCCCGGCGAAACCGGTTAGCGGGATGGAGTGCGGCTTGATCTCGACCCCGTTTAGATTCATCCTGGCAAGGGTGTCCTTGAAGATGAGGTCGACCGAGCTGCCCGTATCGACGAGGACTCGGTTAACGTCGCAGTCGGCTACGCGGACTTGCACGACGAGGGGATCGTTGTGGGGCTGGTGGACCCCGGCCGCATCGGCCTCGGTGAAACATATCCCCCTTTTGCTCGTGTCCTGAGCGTCGATCTCCGGCCCTGAATGCCACTTCAGGGAGACGTCGGTCTTCCTCTCATGGCGCTTGATGGACCGCACTGAGTCGTTGCACGAGAGGAGGCCTCCCATGATCATCCCTATCAGAGTCCGGGCCGGGGGAGGCGATCTGCCCGTTTCCCGGTCTCGCGAGGGAGATCGTCGCCGCCGGTCGTCGTTTTGGGCGTGGTGATAAGGCCTAGCCCGGTTATCCTCGCGACCTCGGTTGTCACGGGGTTGCATTCGATCGCCATCCCGGGGATGTGGGCGCAGCCGCTCCGGTACGTCGATTTCGCCCCGTTGAAACTGGTTCAGCAGGACCTCTTGGAGGGCGCGGCAGTAAGAGGTCGGGTGCCCCCTTCGCCGGTGGAAGTCGCAGTAGGCCGACCTGTCGTACGGCTCGTCTGGTCGGGACTCCCTATCGCTCGGGTCGTCGGGACGCCGGTCCTGCTGGTGGGGGTCCCGTACGTACTTGTTCCAAGGCAACCCCGGCGCGGGGCCGGGAGGAGGTACGGGATCGCGCATACGGGGTCCTGAGGTCGGCCCGTTAACAAGTAACGCAGCGGCCTGCTTTCCCTTGCTGCGCTGGTACTCGTCATCATAGTGTTGACGAGGCTCCTGGTATCTCTCCTGGGGCCGCTCCTTCGCGGCCGGGGCCTTGTGAGAGGCGCTGTTTCTCGATTCAGCCGCCTTCTCCTCCTCGAGCTCGACGAAGAGTCCAGCGCGGTGCAAGGCGTCCTCCAGCGAGCGCGGCCTGTTGAGCTTCATGTCGTCCTTGAAGGCCGAATCGGCCCGTAGCCCCTTTCTTAGAGCAGGCAGCGCGGACTCATCCGTCACATTGCTTTGGGAGGCCGTGGCCTTGAAGCGTTCTATGAAGGACCTGAGCGACTCCTTTGCTCCCTGGCTCATCGCCCAGAGGTCCGCGCTGGATGCGGACTGCCGGATATAGATGGAGTAGTGCTCGAGAAAGGTGGTTGACAGGTCTCTGAAACT
This sequence comes from Eutrema japonicum, assembly GCA_030161315.1. NCBI lineage: Eukaryota > Viridiplantae > Streptophyta > Magnoliopsida > Brassicales > Brassicaceae > Eutrema > Eutrema japonicum. Next base: position 49,836,522 of record BSQW01000013.1, read on the forward strand.
GTCTATGGAGTGCGTCTTCAGCCGAGAGAACCACGTGAGAGCCGGGCCGGTGAGGTTCTCTACGAAGAGTTGGCAGTGGGCGGCTTCCCGCTCATCTGGTGAGAAGTGGGCGCGGCCCATGGCGATGGTGAACGCCGTGAGATACTGGGCCGGGTCGGTGGTTCCCGCGTAGGGCTGGAGTTTGAGCTTCCCGAGGTGCTGGAGCGGGACGGAGGAGATCCGGCGGGTGAACGGCGTGTTTTGCGTCTCCCGGAGGACGCGATCTATTTCCGGGGCCGCACTGGTGGCCTGATGGATCTTAGAGGACATCACGCGGAGTGTCTCCTTCATAGCTTCGAACTCGGCGTCCCTGGCGCGTTCGGAGCTGGATCGGAGATGATGGGCTTCGTCGCCCGGGGAGCTCCCTACGGCTGGGGCGAAACGTCCGCCCGGGCCTTCGGAGCCTGACGGCGAGTCGCCGGGCTGGCTCCTTCGGACACGAGGGGTTTCTTCCCGAGAGGCCGGCTCTCTGAAATGGACGTCGGGGGATCCGGTGTTGTCCGACCGGTCCCGGGAGGCTGCTAGCGTGGCGAACCGTTGGTCGGTCGCACGCGTCAGCTCGTCTATTCTGGTGAGTAGGGCCTGCATTACGGCGGACAGCGTGGGCTGGTCCTCCGGGGGGTGAGGCGCGTTGTGCGCGGCGGGGCCGCCGGGAGGAGTGGGCGCTGGGGCCGGTGGCGGAGCCCTGAAGGACTCCTGGGGAGTCATCCGGTCGGTGGCTGCCTGGGCTGATGGCCGGGCTGTCGTCGTCGCTGCTTGAGTTGGTGGCGGGGCCGTTGTCTGGGTCTGGGCCGTTGCTTGGGGCGGGGTCTCTAGGCCTGATAATACTCTTGGGGGAGGAATAGCCATCGTTGCTGCGGTTGCGGCGGTGGTTGAACTGCTCCTTGCGTATAGAAGAATCTCTAAACCCCCTCCTTCTAGCGCCAATTGTTGATCCCGTGGATCACTAAGTGTGTTTAAAGAATGATTAGGAGATGGGAGGTGAGATTTTCGTTAATAGAGCAATTTAACCACATTTAAGACAGGTCGGGAGAAATATGAGTAGGCCGGGGGCCGTGTTTCGTTTTATTGATGAGAGAGAAGTAAACGCTTTAGAATTACGAACTGGTTCCGAAGGACGTCCAGTTCGGCGTTCTAAAGTGTTGTCTTGTTACAAAGAGAGAGAGGTCGGGTAACTTGTGGTAGGTGAGAGAGTAAAAATCCCAGTCCCCCTCATTAATGACATATGAGGGGTATATATAGTCGGGGTCGGCTTCCTGCTCCCCGGGATCTCGGGCCACGTGTCGTCTGCGGCCTCTTTCGCGGGTAAGGTGGCCTAGGAGGCGTGTCCCGGCTTTCGAGGAGAGAGGTCATGATGAGCTCGGCGTGGCGTGGCGTGTTGCAGAGCAGTGCACTGTTTTACCAACTCTGCTCCACCTGCTCCTTCCTGCCCTTGTCAGCTCTGTAGGGTTGGTGGGACGTCGGGTCGAAGGCACATCCCTACGCGGGTAGGGTACTGCCTTACCAACTCCCACTCGCCTATTCTTCTGACACTCCCTGCTCTGGCGGGGCATCAGCGCGGGCCCGGGGTACGTTGCTTTCAGGTCGGCTACCGAGCTGAAGAGCGGTCTTGCAGGTCGGTGACATTAAGTCCGGTGACCGTACCGGGGAACGGCCTTTCCTAAGATGGGCCTAACTAATTGGGGGTGCTAGGCCCACCTCCAACAGTTTGGTTCGATTTGAATCAATAATCATATGAATTTAGCATCTAGTAAAATCTTATCTCATCGCATTATTCTAGTTGTAATATTATAGTTAAGAAAAGGGTCCGGATTTAAAGAGTTAAAGTCAACCGATGGTAATCTCATTTGAAATGGAAATTCAATAAACAAACAAAAAATCAGATAAAATCGGCAAATATAAAAGAGGCTATTTGATAGAGAAACCAAAACTTGTATATCTTCTTCTCTTCCCTGAAACTACCTCTCACTCCGATCAAACCCTCTCAGCTTATTTTCTTCTCTCTCTCTCTCTCTCTCTCTCTCTCTACAAGTTTTTAGCTAAAGGCCTCATCGTCTTTGTTTCGATTAAATGCCCCAAGTCGATCTTGAAACCTTGGTTTCTTCAGTATGCGCCGGTGGCTCCGACCGGAAGATCGCGTGCGAGACCCTCGCAGACGACGACTCCGCTCATGACCCGATGATCCTACCCGTTTCAGTTTCCGCCGCGAGTCCGATCGATTTTCCACCGGAGTCTTACTCATTATCCAAAGAAGCACAGCTCGAGTGGTTCAACGAGAACGCCTTCTTCGAGCGCAAAGAATCACAGAAAGGAAACTCTTCTTCTGCTCCCTATTCAAACCCTAATTCGAACCCCAATTCGAGCTCTCAGCGGATTTCTCTCAAATCAAAGGCGTCGATCATCAGATTGCCGAAACCCCAGAAGACGTGTTTCAACGAAGCGAACAAACGGAGAAATTGCAGAATCGCGAGGACTCTAATGATCCCTAAACGGATCGGATCGCGGTTGAAATCGGATCCTTCGTTATCGGAGCCTTCTTCTCCGAAAGTCTCTTGCATTGGGAGAGTGAGATCCAAACGTGACCGTAGCCGCCGAATGCAGAGACAGAAATCCGGTCGAACCGATTCGTTTAAGGATAAACCGGTCCGGGTCAAGAAACCCGGGTTTTTCGCGAGCTTCAGAGCCATCTTCAGAACCGGAGGCGGTTGCAAAAACCTATCGGCTAGTGAAGCACACGCTCCGCAGAGGGACGCCGCCACTCCGTCGAGAGTTTCGGCGAGAAGGTCCAGCGATATCAGAGGTCGGCTTCCGCCGGAAGACGTCGGGAAATCCTCGCCGCCGAGGAACAGCATCGGTTCGAGGAAATCTGTGGACGGTGGCGAACCGGGAATTCCCGGCTTAGGTGGGATGACACGGTTTACTTCGGGAAGAAGACCGGATTTGTTGGTAGACGTTTGACGTGGCGTGACGTGCGGCGTGTACGGTGTGGGCGGGTTAGAATGGTGGGGCCCAATCCCGTGTTTCAAGCTTACGGAGAAAACAAGGATCGTGATTGGTTGGTTGGCTTTTAGTGGGCTTTTATGGGGCCCATGAGCGTGTGTTATTTGAAAAGTCGTTAGTGCTGATGTGGCGAGTGGTTTAACGGAGTTAGGAACACGGCATTAGAGAGAACGCGGACACTTTTGTTTTGATTTCTCGCGATTCAACCACTTCCACCGTTTTTGGATATCTTATTATTATTATATGTTTCTTTTAAGACTTTGATTTTGAATTAGTTTTGCTTTTATTGGACCTTTTGGCTGTAATTAGGTATTGTTATTTATTTGTATATGTGTTTTCTTTTAGAATGGAATGCAGAATGTAAAAAATACTTAGTGAGTAACGGACTAACGGTCAATAATATGTACAAATGAGCTTGTTCTATAATAGTCAATTTAAATAGTGCTATAGTCCCCCAAAAAACAAAACAAAAAGTAAACATTATAAAATTAGAACAATGAAAGGGAATAGTGGAAGCCATGAACATTTTTCAAAAACTTTGAATTGTTCATGTCCTGGCAAAGTGACGAGTTAAGTAAAAAGGGAAAAAAACTTAAAAATACACAAATTTTACATAATTTGGACGTTTAATACACGAACTATTTTGATACCCAGAAAAATACACAGACTAACGTTGGCATCCATTTTAATACACCAACTTTCAAAATTCGTAACTTTAACATCGATTCCGTCAGCCCTGTTAATTTGCCGAACGGATGTTAGGTTAGATAGAATCGATATTTGCTTCGATTTGGTTTGGAATTTTAAGTACATTAGTTTTTTTCGATTATGCAGCGACACTATGAAAGTGAATCTAAATTTTATCTAAATTTTCTCTGTTTTTCTGCTCTTGTCCTTACTAGGTTGTGCGCCTCATTGTCTTCAATCTCCCCATCTGTTATGCCTTCTTGTGAATAAATGTATCATTAGTTGCATTCCTGTCTAAAAAGCTCTTGTATTAGTTTTGCCATTAGATTCAGTTTATAATGCATCAGCTAACTAGCTTTGTCATTCCTCTGTTACAGATTAAAAGCAAAGGGTTTTGTTTGTTTGTTGTAGCCTGTTGGGGTATTTTTGTCCTCTCCGTTTGAGGAAGATGAAGCCTTGTTCATGGCAGCCGTCAATGTAAATCCTAACTTTTTGGTAACTTCAGTCACCGTAAAAGATGGTGGTGTAGATGGCAGAGTCATATCCGGTGGGGGGTTTTAACGACGATTCGTCTCTTCTCTTGTTGCTTTGTTTGATGTTGTTTCCATAAATTATAGTTTTTGGAAGATTCAGACATATTGGTGGATCTATGCCTCTATGGAGTTAGAATGTTTTCGGCAGCTTATATGAAAATAGTATAAACAAAGAAAGGATGTAATGTAATATTATCAATTAAGATTACAAAGAAGACAATTTTTTCCAATTTTGTTCAGCCTCAAATAACCAAACGATGTTCTTCAGCTCTCTACACCATGTGTTTGGTGATATGAGACTCACTACGTACGTATTTGCCTCGAAACCGTCACTGATCTTAACCCCGCAGATACCCAGATTCCTTGATGCATCGGTCTCGAAATTGTACAACACCATGTCTCCATCAAGCTCCAGAAGCACCTCCTCGTTGTTCTTAGTCGAACGCAGCGGTTTCATCAATCTATACAACAAGCTGATCTGGGTTCTTTTCCATGAACTTGCTTCGCCGTACTGATTCATCACCCATATGTCATCGTGCACCTCGTAGCAACTATTGACCACACAGAGACGTCCACTGAGATTACCGACCACAAAGTTCTTGAACCTATGAGGACAATCCTCAGCTTCATCAGGCAATGGCATATCTCGAAATTCCTCGGTTCTAAGATCAAATGCTAAGACCAGTCTCTGGTTGTGGTTACCATCTTCAAGAGTGAGCACCAAGTGGATCGCACCGTTGAGATGCACATATGAATTTTCCCTGTCTTTCAATGCCATAGCTTCGTATTCAAGCTTCTTCTTCTCTTCTTCGCACCGTTGAGATGCACACAAGAATTTTCTCTTTCTCTGATCCATCTTCGATTTTCATGTGTCTAGAGAGAGAGAGAGCTGTGTCGAGAGAGAGAGAGAGAAAAATGGAGAAAATGATTTAGGGTTAGATTGATTTATTTGGGGATAAATGTATCATAGGGAAAAATAAGTCAAGGGTAAGAGTGGTCTTTTCACCCACGTTTTTTAAAGTCGAAACGGTATTTTCTAACATATGTTCGACGGATTAACGGAGCTGACGGAATTGGTGTTAAAGCTACGAATTTTGAGAGTTAGTGTATTAAAATGGGTGCCAACGTTAGTTTGTGTATTTTTATGAGTATCAAAATAGTTCATGTATTAAACGTCCAAATTATGTAAAGTTTGTGTATTTTTAAGTTTTTTTCCCAAGTAAAAATGATCGCGAGTGTGTGTCATATATTATTGTACGTCTTTTTGTATTTAATTTATATCTCAACTAGTGATTTCGTTTTCAAGAAAAGACAGGTCATTCTTAGCCATTTATGATTCTATAATATAAACATATACTAGATTAGGTATTGCGTTATACGCCAGTAAAAGATAAGTTATATTAGACTTTTAAATTGATAATTCACGTAAATATGATTCGTATAATTAGATTCTAAATTAATATTTATGTTTACTTATCTATAAATTATATTTTGTAATTCACAATTAAGAGAATTCGAAATTGATTCATATCATAATCATGGTAAACATTCTATCTATATGAACGATAAGGTTCCAAAAATAAATTTTAAATCTTAATTTAAAGGTTATAGTTTTGATTTTTTTTTCATTTGATTCTTAGAAAACAATTATAAAACATGATAATAATTTTTTATTACATTAATTTTATATATTATAAATATTATAGTTTATATTTGTTTTGTTGATTTTGTAGTTTTTAGTTTTTCTCTTACTTTATTTTTTTTTAAATTTTATTAGTTTTTATTTAAATAAAACACAATTTATTTATTTATTTTTTTGTTATTTTGTCTTATATGAAAGTTTATATTATTACATTCTTATTTTCGATCCGTTTTTTACATATGTCACGATCTCGTGAGTTAGAATCTTAATTTCAGTTTTAATTTTTTTTTCTTTATAATCATATTATTACTTTGATGCATGTCTTTTAGTCGTTTCTATTTAAATAAAACATAATTTATTTATTTTTTTTATTATTTTGTCTTATAGGAAAGTTTTATATTATTACATTGTTATTTTCCGTTTTTTTACACATGTCACGATCTCGTGAATTAAAATCTTAATTTCTGTTTTTATGTTTTCCTTTTATTCAGATGATTACTTTGACACATTTCGCGATCTTAATTAATGATGACGCATATCATGATCTCGTGAGTAAAAATTGTCATATGTGTCATGTTCTGTTTTTTTTTACACATGTTACTATTTCGTGAGTTATAATCTTAATTTTTGTTTTTAGTTTTTTTCTTTTTATTCAGATTATAACTTTGATACATGTCGCGATCTTAATTAACAGTGACACATGTCATTATCTCGTGAGTAAGAATTACTCCCTCCGTTTCTTTATATAAGAGGTTTTAAGCATTTTATTTTGTTTCACTTTATTAGATTTTCTCACATTTCCATACAAAATTTAATTAATCATACAATAATTTTAGTCAAAAGAGTTCAAAAACCATTATAGTAATTGCTTCTTTTTTTTAACACTGGTATTATTATTAAACAAATGTAGAAATACAAGAGTGAGATACAAACCAAAAACCAAAGATTCATTTATTAGAACCCATATACGAGACTAGAGCAACACCCAAACAGATTGAAAATCAGAACTCTCCTCACTACAAAAAAGAAACGGATGAGACGTCAAATGAACCGCTTATAATGCTCAGTAGAGCCACAGAGGCGGAATCATTATCTGAGACGCAAATAATTCATCTAAAGAGATAGACGTAAGGAGAAGTTGACAGCGATAGTGAAGAACTCCACATAATTGAAAACGACCAGATCTGAAACAAAGACGGGAGAAGAGACCCAAACGAGCAGCAACCCGCAGACCAGAGAGGATCACGAGATCTTCCGACAAACCCACATATTACAGAAATTAAAAACGCCAAACTAACCGAACCATAAACAAAAGGAAAAGAAAACCGAAAACAACTACAAGGCAGACAAAAGACACAACATCCAACAGAAGGACAACACAAGCGGTGAGGGTTAAGAGACGACGGCTACATGCGCATGTGTTCGAGGGTTATAGTAATTATTTAGATTGGTTTAATTGAATGATGATTAAATATAAAATAATTAATTTTAAAGCAAAAATAAAAAAAATTAATCTCCGTGCTTTTAATCAAAACTTCTTATATAAAGAAAAACGGAAGGAATATCATATATATCACCCTCACGTTGAGCAATTATAAGATACGAGAACAATTTGGAAAAGTCAGTCTTTCGAATTGTCATTTTATTATTGGTTCTCCATAATGGGGTCTTCTCACAAATAATTTGAGAGCTGAAACTATAGAAGGATATAGAACCATCTAGAAATATCTAGAATATTATTAGTAAATATTATATATTTATTATATAGGATATTTACATATTTGTATCTACCTAGTTTATGAATAATCTCTAATATAAATATGTATGTACCCTAATCATTATCATTATGAGAGCAAATTACATTTCTTCTCAAACATTAAATGTGTTCTTTTCTCATCAATAACGTGTAGAAAAAACAATTTATTTCCTGGGGAAGCTTATCATGTGTTAATAATCAATCATTAATATAGCTGATATAAATCTATGTGTCTAAATTAGACAATTATGATGTAAGATATTATGTGACAAATTAGCCTTTCAATTTGAGACAGATAACCAAGTGCCATTGGCCTAGTGGTAGTGGAGTGTCTAATTTGGCTTTCTATTTGGATTCGAGTGCGTTTGACCACCCGAGAACGTCTTAAGTTGCAAGAAAACTTGGAGCGCCCGCGGGGTTTGTGGATTAGTTTTTGGATCTAGAAAACTTTTGGGATCCCCACGGTTATCAAAAAAAAAAAAAAAAAAAAATTGCGACCGACACGAGAATTATTGTATTTTTTTTTTTCCGGGAAAAACTGATTAATATATCAGGTCGTGACTAAATTCAAAAACTCATTAAAAAAAAAATTTATAGAATCTTAAAGTAGAACAGAACACAAGAGTTGTTTTTAACTAAAAAAACATAAAGTGCTTATGGCATCGAAAGCTTGATAAGCTTAAGAGCTTGGCCTTGAAGAGAGGCTAGAGCGAAACACCAGAAACTTTCACGACCTTGAAAGTAACTTCGACATTTTCCTCAATGTGGTTCAAACAACCATCGTTGGGGACAAAATCTTCTTTCCATTATTGATTAGCTCTACTCTAGCAAACTTAGAGATTGCAGAGTCAATACCTATTTCTGGCTTCTTCGATTCATTTCCTTGCTGTACTCTACCAAACTTAGAGATAGGTACATAAAGCATCTTAGAAAAAACATTCATTCCCTGCTTCTGCAATTCTTTTCCTTGCTGTACTCTAGCAGCCTTAGAGATAGGCTGCTTATAAACATTATAACCTGTTCTTGGCATCTTCCATTCATTTCCAAACAGAGACCTATCTTCCATTCAGTTCCAAGGTGAGACTTTTTCCACACCTTGTCTACACACCTCCGATAAATCCGAAATTTTTGAGTTTGCGTCCATGAAACACCCCTTTCCGGCCTTCCTAGGCCGCGGACGACGCGTTCCCAGTTCGGGCCGTTGCCTGGCCGAACCTCCTGGTTTTTACTCATTTCTAAGCCAAATATCTCCTTAGGCGGTTTTCTTACAAATCTATCTTACGACTATCCTTAGCCGTTTTAAACCTAGATCTGTTTTAACTTCTTATTAATACGCAGCGGAATTTGTTCTATCTAAACCTTTTTTTTCTTTCCCTTGATTAAATTCCAATCAAGTACTTGTCCGGTCCGATCATCTTTTGCCTTTGGACAGTTCCCACAGACCTCCGTTCGGCTTATAGATTAATCTTTGACTCGGTCCAAGTATTGCATCCTAAGGCAATACCTTTCCTAGACTTAACCATCTAGTAATACACTAGTCACTATCCATATATTCCAAGGTAGTGAAATTACCCGTATCCAACATTTGTTCCCTGGACCGCATTCCGGTTTGATCCGACTGATTGCTCGTCTACCTTGACTGCGACCTTTTTCGAATCCCATTTGTACTCTATTTCCGATTCGTGAATAAGACTCTTCCCTTCGGTACTTAGTCATTCAACCAACCATCCCCACATGGCTAAGTAACCGTTAGAGAATCCTTTAATCTGGCTCGACAATCCGCGCATATCCATTCCCGGCTTATGCACCCTTTGCCGTGACCAGTCTCTTCCCTCGGCTGGGCCGCCGAGTTTCCCCTGTTTCCCCGAACCGGCCGCCGGATTTCCAATCTCGGTCAGTCCGTTCCGTGCCCCTTTTTCCCGCGGATCGTATCCGGATCCGTAATCCGTTGATCGCACCTTTTCACTTCGCACCTTTTCGCTTGCACCTTTTTACTTCGCACATTTTCGCTTCGCACATTTTCACCCAATCACTCACGACCTTTGGTTCATCTTGGTCGTGTGATCCTTCTCCGGAAACCCTACACTTCCCTGCGATCCTCCCTCAGATCGCCGTAAGGTTAGTTTCCCCAATTCTTCCGCGAATCCCTCATTTCCCGGTGATTTATGTCTTAGGCGAGATTCTCCCCGTTTGGACTGAGTTTCTCCCTTTGGCGAAGTGACTTTAGCCGAGCTCGAATTCCCCCGTTTCAAGTTTAGCCGAGCCTTGGTGGATTCTCCCCGATCCCCAAGTCGCTCGTCTACAACCCACGGAAAATCCCCCTCGGCTTAGCCACGCGTTTGGATTGAGGCGTTTGCCCGCCGCGATCCTTCTACCCATGTGCTGATTCTCCCTCGCTTGATCTTCCCGATCAACCTAGGACCTCTTCTACTTCGGCTAACTTTTCCCATTTCCTTGCCGATCGCTTGAATCCCTCGGCTAACTTTTCCCTCTTTCTTTGTCGATCGCTTGAATCCCTCGGCTAACTTTTCCCCCTTTCCTTTCAGATCGCCTTAACACGCTCTCGGCTAACTTTCTTTGTTTCTCTCGGGAATCCTTAGTCTCTCGGCTAAAGTCCCCTTTCTGGTGTGTGTGGATTCGTGGTGTGTTTCCCTCTATCACCCATCATCCTTATATAGGATTTGGATGGGTGTCTTTTACCAAAGGTCACCCCTTCTGGACGAACGGATGCGTTGTTTGGCCAAACGGATGCGTTGTTTGGCCAAACGGATGCGTTGTTTGGCCAAACAGGTGCGTTGTTTGGCCAAACAGGTACAGGATCCTTCGGTTAAATAATCGCCCTCGCACACGCGATCCATGTGGTCACCTTCTCAGCTGATCAACTAACCAACTGCCCACGGCTAGCTAGCTTCCCAGTCGACCACCTGAGTTACCACTCGACCATCTTGACCCAATACTACCTCACTCCCACCTAACTCTTTACCTAGCTGTCAGTCCGCCCAGCTGGGTCAGTACTCGACCAGCTTACCGAGCTAGATTGAGCTGCCGGTCAGCTTGTCCAGCTGGTCCAGCTAGTAGCTCAGCTACTTCAGCTCGTCCAACTAGTTTAGCTCGACCACTTCCTCCTATTTTTCCCGGCTAAGTCATTTGGTTCGTTTCTCGGCCTTGACTAAGCCTTCCCCGATCATTTCGGGCATTCCTTAACCCAAAACAAATCGGTCCGGTGTAACTTCGCGGAACGGGGGCGTTACAGTCCAGCTCCCATACCCCTTGTCTTAATTCCCGGTTTCTTACATTTATTTCCAAGGTGAGACTTCTTGCACACCTTGTCTACACTACTCCTCCGATTAATCCGAAGCTTATTGAGCTTGCGCCCAGCTCCCACACCACTTGTCTTATTCATGTTTGCCGATGCAGGAGAAGATTAACAAGCAAAGACGTATCTGCAGCAAGCAATATGAGATAGATTTTAAAGCGGCTCAAAATCCTAAACCTACTAGAGATGAATTATTGTATTTAGAGATATTAATATGGGCTCAAACTAACAGGGTTAGCCCGATCCTCTATAAAAAAATTAAGCCCTAAACCATATATTTTATAATAGGGCTAAAAAATGACCGAATTTACCGGGTTAAGTTTTTTATAGGGCTAAATTTTTACCTCAATATTTTTTAATAAAAACCTAAACAACACCACAATCAAATGTCTAAAGCAAAATCCTTTTTCCGCCAAAAATGCGATTTCGCATTTTCTCGCAAAGAACGTGATTCCGCGCTTTTCCACCAAAAACATGATTCGACGTTCTCTCGCCAAAATCGTGATTTTGCATTTTCCCGCCAAAAACGTAAAATTTCGTTTGTCCTGCCAAAAACGTAAAATTCCGTTTGTCCCACCAAAAACATAAAATCATATTTTCCCGCCAAAAACATAAAATCCTGTTTTCTCACCAAAAACGTAAAATCCCGTTTTTCCACCAAAAACGTAAAATCCCGTTTTCCTGCCAAAAACGTAAAATCTCATTTTTCCGCCAAAAACGTAAAATCCCATTTTCCGCCAAAAACGTAAAATCTTGTTTTCCTGCCAAAAACATAAAATCTTGTTTTCTCGCCAAAAACATAAAATTCGATTTTTCCGCCAAATACGTAAAATCATGTTTTCTCGCCAATAACGTAAAATCCCGTTTTTCCGCCAAAACGTGATTTTGTTTTCCCGCCAAAACAATAAATCTTGTTTTTCCGCCAAAAACGTAAAATCTTATTTTCTGCCAAAAACGTAAAATCTTGTTTTCCGTCAAAAAACGTAAACTCTCGTTTTTCGTTGAAATAAAAGAATTGCATATTTCTAGTTTAATTTTCCATTAAAAATGTGATTTTTTTTTTTCGCCAAAAACGTAAAATTCGGTTTTCTGCCATAACGTAAAATCATGATTTTCCTTTGAAAACGCAAAATCACATTGTTCCGTCAGAAACGCAAAATTTTATTTTTTCATTAAAAAAGTAAACTAATATAATATGCTTGTTTTTAAGAACAGGAAAAATAAAACATTGCAGGGATGGGCTAACCCTGGTTTAGCCAATTTTTGTATAAATTACATTGATAAAAATTGGTTAAAACTTAAACAGGGTTGAACTTATAAAATACAGGGCTGAGCTGAGCCGAAAAACCCTATTTAACATCTCTAATTGTATTCTAAAGAGATATTCACACTCATATTCACTTATTTGAATTTTCCTTACAATTCTAATATTTCGGTTTTTATTTTATTTTGTTTTCTTCAGTGCAAAATGACTATTTTGCCCCTGTTTTTTATTGGTCTATATACTGTACACCGTAGAAGCATGCAGTACTGTACATGAGTAAAAGTATAGTACAGAAAGTGTTAATTTTGCACAACTTTTCAAAAAAGTATTAGAATACTAAATAAATGTAAAAAAAAAAAAAGACAAAACATGTAAGATTATAAAGGATTTTGATTAGCAATAAGGCGTGTATGGAAACAAAAATAAATGGCTGCGAATAAGAGAGGTTCACCAATTTTGATAATACTGTATATAGTTTTTTTTTGTTTTTTTATAATGTACTTTTGTAATATTAATATATATATAGTTCTTATTTTCGTTACGAGAATTATTGTTAGTTTGGAGTTGGCTGGAAATACAGTGACAATAAATTTGTCTTGCCTTTGATCTCCTTGTTTCCTCGCAACAATTATTTCTAACCAACACAGAAACAACCAAACCTCTTTTTATAATTTTTTTTTCTCTCCATCAATTTTCCATGTTGCAACAATTAATATACTTGTTTCTTAGAGAAATGATAACTGTAAAATTCTTCCAAAATATATATATATTCGTAGAATATATATATATACGTCTACACACACACACACATATATATATATATATTAAATCAGAGATAGAAAAGGTTCATGAAGTTAAGGGTGAGAGAGGAGCTGCTACTTTACCTTTTTGTGTCAAACAATCACCTTGAGATCGAATAGAGATCAACTTGCCTTGGACTAAACTGATCATTAGATAAAAATTAGGATTGATCCTTAATTAACGTTTTCAAGTCAAGCCTTGTACTTTAACACTTTGGGGATACAGTATTTGTGTATAACTGTTGTTATCAATAAATAATATTAAAACGTGGATCCAAATTAATCGATATTATCATACTAAATAAGATATTAGTTGATTCACGTTGTTTTCAACGTAAGCATATATCTCACAACGCCACATTATCAAATTTAATTGGAAATCGAAGATCAAATAGTAAACAGAACATAGTAGTACTAATATAAGATTATTTTTATTCTTCCTAGCTAGTATTACAAAGCTAAACTTTTTGGGCTAATTAGAGTTCTGAACACAACGATAGGCGATGTAAAACTTAATTGGGGTTTTTATGTTTGCTGCTGGTTTCTTGTTTAACGTCGGTGGCGAGCTCATGGAACATCTCAACTCTCCGGCCGTTGAGGGGTTGACAAGGTCTTGAATTGTTCTTGTAAGAAATGTCCAGTGGAGATCTGAGTAGTTCTACTTGTTCCTTTGACATTGACCTCACCTGTATACTTAATTTTAATTTATTACACACGGCAATTATAAATCAAGATGTCACACTAATTTGGACCGTTTCCATACAAAAATGTCAAATGAACATGAAAGTAAGTAGCTAGGTGTTATCCATCGTGTCTTGACTTCTCTATTTCATTCAAACGTATATAATAAGTTTGACATAAACCCATTCTTAAGCTTAAAAGCAGGGACTGTGGGGTCCAAAAGACACTCAGATTGGTTGAATATCGTCAATAATGTATAGAGGATCTTGGATTAAAGTTTGAAACTTGAATATGGTTACGTACACTATGGTCTAAAATAAAATTCTTGCGACCGCTAGATTCAGTTTCTATTGATTTTAAATGCTTTACATATATAGTCGGTGTTGGTACATTTAGAGGCCTAGCAAAATATAAAACATAAAAGGTGGTAATTTAGGGAGTTTTTGAGAGAGAGAAAATATGAACTTTAGTTATTTTTGAAAAAGTAGGTCTAACTAGTTTTATAAAATTTACTAAATAGATCATTCTCACAAAAACTTCCATTCAAATAAAGTTTGGTATGTTAAAAACAAAATTAGCAACTTATTCTGTTTTTCTTACTAATATCTATAATATTGAATTGTTAGTTCAAACAAAACCAACTTGTACGCATAACCAAAAGATTTTTGTTTGTTTGTTCGTAGCTGCGTCGATGACTACTCATCAACCACTGGACTACCAAAAATATTATTTTGTGAGCCTCCTACTTAACAATAATACATGTGTGTAAAAAAGGTTACCTTGCCAAGAATGGTCCAAGATACGTTCTCGGAGCAAGGAGGAGTAGTGAGTGAACCAACGTATCTGAAGTACTTTCGAGTCTTACGTTCGATATGTCTTGTGTCTATTTTTCCTACTTCCACTTGTGCTGTTTGGTTCCCTTTGCATCTCTCCTCCTTTAGCTTCACCAATTTATCCTTCATCTAATCATTCCACTTATATTATTATTAACACACACTAACTAAGCCAATATAAATATATATAGTAATAGTCACGTTAACAGTTGTATATTAATACCTCAAAAATATGATACCTGAGAAAGGAAAGGCTCTTCAGTGCCGACTTTGAAGAGGCTAGCTACCACAGCGAAGGTTCCATCTTTTGCTTGGTGTACCATGTGTAGCTCAGCTGCATATCTACGTTATTTTTCACTTTTGTTTAATATAGTTTTTTTATTTATAAATATCCGAATAGTTTTTTTTATAAAATATTTTGGATATCCGAACCGAATTTTCATAAATATCCGAATAGTTCTTCTTATAAAATATTTTGGATATCCGAACCGAACCGAACCGAACCAAAACCTGAATGGGTATCCAAAATATATGAAATACAATTATATATCTAAAATATTATGTATATTTAGACTTGAAATTACCAAAATACCCATAATTATAATTATAAAACAAATATATTAATTATGTTTAGAACGGAATAATCAAAATACTCAAAATATCCAAAAATCTTTAATTATATTTGTCAAAATTAAACCAAATTTTATTTAAATTAAATATTTTTTTAGTTTTTGTCGAGTATTTGGAATAAATTTCGGATACCCGAACCCGGACGGAACCGAACCAATCCCCAATCCAAAAAAAATATATATCGAATGGGTCATAAACCTCTAGTACCGAAATAACTGAAACTAGAAAGAACCGAATCAAACCAAACCCGAACCGATATCCGAATGCCCATGCCTAGTTTTTTTTATAACACTTTTTCTAAATAAATAAATAAAACAATTAAAGAAAATGATACTACTCCAAAACCTTAATGACAAAAAAAAATAAAAATAAAGACGGAGTCCACATGGGCTTAACGGGCCAGACTAGTCCCCAAGAAACACTTACCCTATGGGCTAGACTGAATCTGGTTGTTTCTATGGAAATACAAATAATTTCTGAAAGGTTGAGTGACAAATTTACATATACTCCAAACCAGATTATGTGAGTTCCAACCTAGCTAGTTCGGCAAATAATCAAATTAAAAAATGTCATAAACTAACCATAAAAAAAGTGTTTAATGATTTAATGAAAAAAGAATCGAGGCTGCTTACTGGACTCCATGGAGATGATGTTCAGAAGGAGTGTGCCAATGCATTTGCATCAATGTATAGTTCTTATTGTCTATCACCACATCTCCTGCTCCTTCCCCGAAGAACATTGCAACATTGCAGACGTGGTTCACGAGCGTTGCGTTGGTGGTGTGGTAATCGCGGTGTAGCGATTCCAATCTGCGGTTGTAAAAGCTTTGTCTCCTTTGAATATCAATTGGAGATTGCAATTTACCGACCGAGCATTTAGTGTAGTAAGGGTTTAAGTGTCCCCATTGGTTTGGTCCATTTTTCCCTCCATATCCAAACACCACTCCTTGTGTCTCTGCTCATTCACATTAAAACCAAAATTTTTGTCTACTGTTAAAAAGTTGAATATATTCACTACTTAAAGTTACCAAGGCAAAATAGCTAATGCTTTTGAGGATGAAACCTTTCATTTAGTTTCTCAAAGATTATTTTTACCATTTTGTATGATCGATATATTGTTGGCTTCTATATATATTGTAAGCACAACACAAATCTGCCTAGACACATACCAGAAACTCTCATAATAGCATTGTTTGTTCATCCTCTAAAATCTTTTTAATGAATTGAATTTCTACTAAATATACATCTGTCAAGATAAAACCACAGTATAAAGAGAAAATTTACGTAGAGTGAAAATCGATCTTTGTTTTTCCAACCATCTGAAAAACCACTAGAAATACGTATACCATCATTTATTTGACCGGTTTTAAAACTTTAACTTTGTTGAATTTTCTAAATTATTTTATTTATTTTATTTGTTCTAAAAGACCTTATATACATGTGCATGCATATTCACATATGTGTATATATATACATATATGATATAATTATGAATATATATATATATATATATATATATATATATATATATATATATATGTGCTGTATATATAGATAAGGAGGGGGAGAGAAACAAAGAGTATTATCATTACGAGCATTTGCAGGGGCAATGCAGAGGATGACCATGGCCAAGAAGCAGAACTTAATAATTATTATCATCATCTTCTTCTTCTTCTTCTTAATCCTGTGTTTTAATCCTACTTTGTTGGACTCTGCTAAAAAAAGGGAGGAGAAGGGTTTGCATTAGGAAAAAATAGATTAAGATAGAAGAGGACACATTTTCCAGATCTGTAAACTAATTAATGAGTTTTTTTTCTAAATTAAACCTGTGGAGATATAAAGTGTTTTATTAGCTTACTTCATGGCTAATCACGAGCGGACTGGCTCTGCTATTTATAGCCCTCTCTTCTAACATTAGATTATTATTTTTTTCACGAAAAGATGCAAATAAATAAATAAAATAATTTTTTAAAAAGAAATACCTGTGGTCAACTTTTTTTTTTTTTTGAACTAAGGTTTAATGGTCAACTTTTTGGGTTCAATGTAATATGTACGTACGTCAATTATATTTGTAGTCAAACTGTAAAAATATCTCATATATTATATTTTTTTCTTTTTCATTTGATGTTTATATTAGATTATTAAGTCAAAGACTCAAATTTACAAGATGGCAAGGATCGAAACCCATGCGGACTCAAGAGCCCAAATTGGGAGACTAAGATTAGGGGTGTCAAAATGGATCAAATGAGTGACTCATAATCCTAATGGGTCATATGTAAATGGGTCATGAGTCATTCATGACCTATGACTTATGACCCATATAATTAGATGGATCATAGATCAAATGGGTGACCCACGAAAAATAAATATTATTAATAAATTTTAAAATTGAGAAAAATTAAAATAATAAATAATAATATAATATATTTATATTATGAATTGACAAATTTTCTTTAATTATCGTAAATTGTTAATTAATTCATGGAACCATTTTTGCGGGAAATCTTGGAATCGCGTTTTTTGGCGGGAAATCTCGGAATCGTGTTTTTGGCGGGAAATATCGGAATCGTGTTTTTGGCGGAAAATCTCAGAATCGCGTTTTTGGCGGGAAATCTCGGAATCGCGTTTTAGGCGGGAAAACACGGAATCGGTTTTTGGCGGGAAATCTCGGAATCACGTTTTTGGCGGGAAAACGCGGAATCGCGTTTTTGACGGTAAATCTCGGAATCGCGTTTTTGGTGGGAAAATGTGAAATCGCGTTTTTGGCAGGAAATCTCGGAATCACGTTTTTGGCGGGAAATTGTGAAATCGCGTTTTTGGCGGGAAAATGTGAAATCACGTTTTTGTCGTGAAAATGTGAAATCACGTTTTTGGCGGGAAAATGATGGATTATTGCTTTTTGAGAAAAAATGATGGTATTATAGGTAATATTGTTATGATGTCATGATGATGTTATAATAATGTATTGATGATGTCATAATAATGTGTGATGATGTCATAATTATGTATGATAATGTCATGATGATGAGTCAAATGGGTGACCCAATTGACCCATGATCCATTACAAATTGACCCATTTGACCCATGACCCATTTGACCCATGATCTATTTAACCCACCAACCCATTAGGGTCAAAAATGTTCATAGCGAATATATTTCTGTTCAGGCAGTTGATCTTCCATTTTCTGATCAACATCATCTAGAAAGATATTGTAGAGAATTTCATCTAAAATA
Source organism: Eutrema japonicum (assembly GCA_030161315.1). NCBI lineage: Eukaryota > Viridiplantae > Streptophyta > Magnoliopsida > Brassicales > Brassicaceae > Eutrema > Eutrema japonicum. The sequence goes on from BSQW01000013.1 coordinate 49,854,936, forward strand.
GGAATCATAGATTGGTCTGTGACCCATTAGGGTCATGAGTCATGGATCAAATTGGATCGACCCATGACCCATGACCCATTTTGACACCCCTAACTAAGACCATCTCCAATGTATTATTTTATTTTTCACTCTAAAAATGAATATTTTATAGTATATTATATTCTTATTTTATTATAAATATCATTTATTTGTAAGAAATTATAATTTAACCCCACTTATTTTTTTATTTCAAAAACTTCCATAAATTATGATTTTATTTAAATTAAACATTTATTACATAAGAAAAATTACATTACATCATATAAAAATAATAAAACATATAGGACTTTGGTTTAAACATCACAATTACTGTATTTTTCCCATAAATGATAAATTAATGCATTTCTAAGAAAAAAAATGAGCTTCTCTATCTTTGATTTTTCTAAATCGACCAAGAAATTCTTCGAACCGAATATCATCATCCTCTGCTATTTGGACCTCTGGAGGTGGAACTTCTCTTCCAACTTCAATTGGTGCATCGAGATCACGCTCATCCTCGATTATCATATTATGTAAAATTATACATGTAGTCATTATATCATGTAGCACATTTTTTTTCCAAAAACGTACTGGTCTTTTAACTTTAAAAAATATTATAATAAAGTAATTTAAATGTAAAATTGATTTTTGTATTTAAATATTATTATTATTATTTGTTTTAGTTATAATTACAAATATATAAAAATTAATGGACTATTTTATAAATAAAAAATTTTAACTCTAAAATGGAGTGAGAAATAGAGTTACTCTAAAAAATAGAGTAAAACATAGAGTTACTCTATTTTAGAATGAGAAATAGAGTGGAGTTGGAAATGATTTTATTCTAAAATAGAGTTTAAAGTGAAAAATAGAGTAAGGTCGGAGATGTCAAGGCCGATAAACGAGGAACATAAAGAGCGCTATTACAAGACCAGTTACACCCCAAAAAAAACCCCAACTACTTCACGCCGGACAAAACCATCGAAATCGGACAAACAGAACTAATCACACAGAACTAGAAAAATAGCTTAAGGAAGAAAAATTCCTCATATATTATATACGTCGATGAATTCAAGGACGTTCGTCAGACAGAGGAAACAAATAGCTAAAATATGGTAGAGACTGGACACCTTTTCTGTGCTTTTATTAGAAATGTAGTACTCGGTCGTATAAATGGCTAGTTACTGATAAACTCATTTGGTTATATATAGGCGCTAGCTAGTTGATTTATATACGGATAAATCAACTAATCGATAAAGTAATATATATAACTTTTAACAACAAAACGATTGTTTAATCAACTAATCAGGTACTTTTGTGATTAAGTGGTCGACTTCAAATTTACAAGACGATTTGACAATTTTAGCTGAATCTTGAATTGTGTAAATGAACAATTCTAATGATGATATACAGTATTAGTATGTTCCAACATAAGCTGTAAGACAAAGACTTTAGAAACAATCACACTATTGCATTTATTCCAACCAAAAAAAAAAAAAAGCAATTACACTATTGCAATTGTTTCTCGTACAATAACAATCTACTCAAAAAATATTTTACATGTCACGGGGATAAATAAACGCGACATTGAATTTAAGCACATTTTTTCTTAGTTAACATATTATAAGTGATCGACATCTAAACCCTTTTTGGGCATAAGGGTATAGTATCATTGTACTAAATGAAATAAACAATTAACCACCAACGTTCCATTCTACTAACATGTAAATGGGTTTGGTTATTTTGGTTAAATGTGACCCTCCATTTTAACAAAATTTAGTGATTTATCAAAAAAAAAAACAAAATTTAGTGTTTATTCATTTAAGTTTTGGTATTGAACCAAGTGGTGGTAGATTAGTGATTCTCAGTTGTGGAGGAGTTGCTATGTTAGTCTAGGTCAGGAATAGATTATATACAATCGCGAAATTATCTAACCACTTTCATTTGGCTAGTCAAAGGTGGTGCCACGCTTTAAACATATTTGAAAACCTGATAAGTGGACTAGTCGACAGTATCACTCATCAAAAAGGATTAGTTGGTGATAAAAAGTCTGGATTACTTTTGTTACCAAAAAAAAAAAAAAAATTTGGTATTTAGGTGGAAAATAAATATTTATTTTATAGGTTGATTGTATGTGTTCCTACACTTCGTCGTTTGATACTTTAGCGTTACCAAATACTGAAATACAGTAATTAAAAATAAGTGTGTCGTACTAAAAATATTCCCATCAAAGTTATTATATACCTTAGATTTTCATTTTCATGGATTAGATACTAAGATCATCTATGAAAGTTTTCAAATGTTTTTCTTTTCTTTTGTAAAGGCGCCGTGGACGAAACTATTTTGTGTTTTAAATACAATATTGTCAATTTCAAAACTTTAACGAAACAAATTATTGTCTTATCTTTTTGGTGTGTGATAATATCTTTTCGCATAATCCACAGATGGTGCCTGCCCCATATAAACCCATCTCCCATTTTTCTTTTCTTTTCCCCCACTTCTTATCGAGATAATTTTCACTATTCATTCCCTCCAATTATTCTAATATATATAAACTATTTGCACTAAAATAAATGACTATGAAAGAGCATTTCATTTAGAGGAATGAATTTTTATTTTATTTTAAAAAATTACTCTGAAAATATAATAAGAAAAGTGAAACATGTGATGTGATGATCAAGTAGGGCATTCCTAAACGGAATCAGGACAAAATGTCTTCGGAATATTCATTTGTCCATACTCCGACCCCGAGAACATCGCATTTTCCTCAGCATCGATCTCTAGTCTCTTGTCGCAACAAAACTAAACGCATTATACGGATCCGTGAGTAGATAAATTCCACTAGGATTGCCCATAACAATCATTCTTTTCTGCTAAACCTGTAAGTATATATGATTTAGGCATGTATGGCACATATGAAAACTTTAATATTTGAATGATATGATTGGATCACATTGTAGACACAAAATAAGGCATATATGCACGATACTTATCTTCTCTATATGCATGGCCATAGAAAGTAGTGGTGTGGAAACTGTGATAAAGAGATCGTCAAAATCTAATCTTTAAAAATTTGCCCCACAGCTTAGTGGGAAGTCTTTAAGTTCTCTGCACGAAATCAAACCAGTGTGGTTTTTGTCGGTTTAATTCCCACTTATTCTGTAAAATGCAAGAACGATGATGCTCTATCGACAGTGACTCGTATGGTTATTCTTCAAAGAACTCGTATAATCATAACCCTTCTATCAATTTTGGGATCCAACATAGGAAATGGAACGAAGACGCTTTTGAATTTGACCCTTGTCGAAAAAAGAATTCTCTAATGATTATTTTCTCAAAGATGGATAAAATTTAGACTTCAGAACATGGACTCTGCGTAATACTAGTGGAGAATAGAAGATTCACGAAAGGGCAGTTCGAAGGATCTTTTTAACTAAAAATTAATATTCTCTCCGTTTCACAAAGAATGTCATTGTAACATTCTATTTTTCTTTCACAAAAAGTGTCATTTTGTATTTTTAATACAAAAAATCAAACAAAATTCCAATTTTAATCGTATTATTTTAATGTATTAATTAAAAAAAGAAAATTTGTTCAGAGTTTCAATAAAAAATAATGTATAACTTTTTATAATTTTTTTAATATGTGTGAAATATACGAGAATGATACTTCTGTGAGACAGTACTTGTAATGTGAAACGACGACGTATGATAATGTTATAACATATTTCACAATGCAAAAAATTCAATTAATAAGAGAACCAAATAGCGCTTTCAGAGTGAGTATGAAAACCATCCCAATGATTTATTCAACAAAGAAAGAGACTCTGAGTGCAAAAAAAAACAACATGGAAATTTCCATTTCTTTCTTTTGGTCTGAGAGATTCAAAAAGGAGGAATCTCATTCTTCAATTGGCCTTTGACCCAACACAGATATGTCTTCATACCGTTTCTGCATCATGACAACAATATCTTGTTATGAATGTGGATATATAGTCACTGTCCAGGAATCGATTAGCCAGTTTATAATAGAGTTTCAACTACTATCAACTAGTAAAACTAACAACAAGCAGAGATCGGAGACGATGAAGTATGATAGTAAAATGGAAAGAAAAGAGGTTTAAGCAGAAATGTGATCATTCCATATCAAGATGGCTAAAACAGAGAATGAAGAAACAACAATTACCATATAGACTCTTGATCAAAAGACTGACAGAAATTAACATCAGCATTTGGGGAAATTTGTAAAAAAAGAATGCATTATCAGAGTTTAGGGAACATAGATGCAGAAAATCGAGAGTTATAAGAATAGAACAAGTAACAATTCACATTCTTCCTCAACCGATCAATCAAAAATTCAGCACCGGATTGCAGAAAACATGTTTTACCATTACAAAATCACAGCAAAAGAGAGATAGAATCAAAACAAGAACATAACATACCCCAACATTGTTGCTTTCCCAGAGCTTGTGAACACCGTAATCCACAGCCTGCAACATACACATTTAACATTTCATATAAAACATGATCCTTTGTGAATATTTATGAATTGTAAAATTACAGGAACTAAAACCCCAAAAACAAGCAATTTCTCAACAGTTTCCTCTCAAAATTTCATATAAAAAACAACAGAGTTCTCTATTGTAGATGGCTTATTCTATCCGATAAAATTTATTCACCAATATTGTCAATTTACAGCAAAATCCCAGATTTCTTTACAATCACAAAGCAGATCCGGCAAGATACGAACGCTAAGAAGACATATTAACAAAAAAAAGTTTAGATCTCTCACCCGTTCGCCGAAGAAAGCGCCGGCGATGATGAACGAGACGTAGACGGAGTTACGGCGCATGATAAGTTTGTAAAAGCCCTCGAGAGCGCCTCTCTGAATTCCCATGATTAACCGTTGATTATTTCAGGCACCTGATCGCTTACGTATCTGTTCTCGATTTAGGGTTTGAAAAGAGATCTACAACAACGGCGAGAGTGAAGAAAGGCGATGAAATTTCGCGATGTGAATGAATCTCTTTTTGACTCCTTCGTAAAAAAGCCAATAGGCCGAACTATATTGGGCCTAAATAGTTCGGCCCAATAGCCCGTTTACTCGAAATCCAAATTGATAAAGGGGGTGGGCATGGCCTGATATTTTTAAAATTTTACATATCCGGTTTTCATATTCAGTATCTTAGAAATTTTGGAAGACCAGGAACAATCTAATTTTTAACAAAAAAGTTCCAAGCCCGTCAAAGGATGTCGTTCTATCGATAGCTGAAGTAAAAGAATGGCTAGAGGTAACCAAATTTGTTGAAGCAAGTGGTGTTTTAAATCAGAGAAATTCAAACGACGGAGCAGTCATGGTTGATTATTGGATTAGATCCTTTCCGGGTATGGTTAAGTGTAATTTTGATGGTGCTTATAATCATATTACTTCCATGTCCTTTACGGGTTGGATTGTTCGTGATGAACTAGGTGTGGCAAAGTTTTGGGGATCATCAAGGTAGGACAATCTACCTCTGCCTTAGAAGCTGAAGGTAAAGCCTTATTTGGGAATGAGGCTGCTCATCATTTGGCAAAGAACGTTTCCATTGATAATCTTTTCTACTCAAATTGTATTAATCCTCCTGTTTGGTTAACTCTTCATCTTCATAAGGATTATGTATCATCAAGTTTACATTAATGAAATTTGAATGATCGTCGAAAAAAAAAAAACTTGGATTATTCTATTCAGAAAGATAATAATGTTAATTGTATTATAGATTCAATATTTTGGATTTTTGGTTAAGTTAACTCAAATACTAACACTACAATCTGAGTTTTGGTAGAAATTTGGGGCAGCATTTATTTTATTTTGTTTTAAAAGCTCAATGAAATGGAGATTTGAGGAGCTTCATGAAGATTTTCACTATATATTCAACCAACTCAATTAATAAAGTCTTTGAAAAAAGTGAGAAAAACTGGCTCCAAAATATTTTGTATTGTTTATTAATTTGGTAGCTCCAAGCCTCCAATCCCAACAACAACAAAAATTGCTTGGGCTAACACTGGCCACGGATTTTAGAATATTTATCACTATCTAAACAATTAAATAGTTTGGATAGAGTTATTGAATATTTTGAATTAAATATCTCAAATATTAGTATTTTTTATAATAAGTATTAACATAAGATGTCATGTATTCTGAATACTTGAGACTTGAGAGTAATTACAATCATATATATTTTGGTAACGTGAGATATCATGAAAATATATTTTAGTAATACCCATAAGAAATTTTCACATAAGAAAGCAGCACATACATGTGTATCATGCACCTCTATACTATTAAAACATAAGTGCTTTTGGAATCTGTTTCCAAACACCTCTTATTTTTAAAATAAATTTAACATGTTATCAAACATGTTGCAAAACATTTATTAAATATATTATAAATTTAAAAATTACAAATTAAACATATATAAATCAACAACATTTAAATTCTTATTCCTTATTTCACATTTGATATATTACAAAAACCATTATACCGCACAGATTTAAAATCTACTGTATGTGAAAACTAATCAAGGACAGGAAAGAGTATCATTCAAATTAATCTCTCAATCCCTATGATTTCTCTTATCATTACTACTATATTATTCTCTTGTAATTAATTAGGATTATGTCCATCTTGTGTATATATGTCCTATGTATATTGAAAAAGATAAGAGAGTAGTCAATACAATTCTTTCAATCCATCTCTCATCACATCATCATGGTATTAGAACCAAAATGATGGTATCAGAGCAAAAATGATCTAACGATCGGCTTCATTCCTCAATTTTTTTTTTTTGTAAGCCAAAGTGTTTCCATTATTCAAGTTTATCATGGACCTATGAATCTGAACCACAATGATGATCGGCTCCGTTTTTGTATTTTTTTTTTTTAAGCTTTGTGCTTTCCCATTCAAGCTCATCAGCCTCTGAATCCAACCCATCAAGCTTTTTTATCGTTTTCAATGCTTCTTTAAACTTTAAACGTTTAGAAACAAAAAAATACTTGTTTACTAAGCCATTGTACTTCTTGTTTTCTTCAAGCCATTGTGCTTCTGGTTTTCTTCAACCAAATCACGTGATTCCAATCAAGCTACAAACTTCTTGTGCTCGTTACTCTTTTTCAAACCAATAGGCTTCTTAATAAAATAAAATAAAAAGTTTTTGTTTCTTCTCGTTATCACTCGAAAAGATATCTATCACCTCCGTCAAGAGATCTCTACTCCACCGCTTCCGCCAAACAACTAGCTCAACCTCAACCATCTCACGATGTCACAAACACGAAATGTTCGATTTCCTACATATCCAAGCGTCAAGCTCGCATTGGAGTGTGCCCCTCCATCTTGAGGGGCATATAAAGAAAATATTATCATTCAAATTAATCTCTCAATCCCTATGATTTCTTCTATATATCATTACTACTATAATATTCTCTTATAATTAATTAGGATTATGTTCATCTTATATATATATATATATATATATATATTGAAAAAGATAAGAGAGGCAATCCAATTTTTCCAATCTATCTTTCATCACATTATCACCTTGATCCCTAAGTAACTGAACATGATTTCTTCTCACTAAGTACGCTATTATCTATTTAGTCGCTTTGTCACATGTTTAACTCATGACGCAAAGAGAGGACAAAAGATAAATGTTGAATTGGACTTATAAGACCATCTCCAATAGATTGGGTTTACTCTAAAATAGAGTAACTCTAAAATAGAATTGGGTTTTGCTCCAATGTATTACTCTATTTATCATTCTAAAAAAGAACATTCTATGGTATATTCTATTTCTATTTTATTATAAATATCATTTATTTGTAAGAAATTACAATTTAACCCCACTTATTTTTTCTTTCAAAAACTTCCAGAAATTATGATTTTATTTAAATTAAACATTTATTACATAAGTTATGATTTTATTCCACGACCAAGTGGAATAAAAAAATCCAAAATGAAAAGAAAACTTGTTGATCAAACAACCACAGTTATCAATACTTTAGAAGAAGAAAATAAACGATTTTTGGAGGAATAAAATAAGACAAACGCACAAAGAGAATATCATTTGGAGATTCAAAATAAAAATTATGCTTTGAAAGAGTTAAAGGAGGAAAATAAAATTTTATTTTGTGACTTAAATTCCATACAAGATCCAAGCATTCGTGCATATATCCAGGCTGAACAAGCACAAATTTTACAAAAGCGGGGTGATCAACAACAAGCTAATCCTCCATCTACTTCGTTTGGACAATATTTTAACGATCTCGGTGGATCCGGAAGCAACTTACCGAATTATTATTAAGTCAATAATCTTTGTTGTATTAAAATTATTTTATGTTGCTTATCTTATTTTTTTGACGTCAATGTTGCTTACTTTATTTTCGGTATTTGTTATGTATTTTATGTTTAATTTTTCTATGCTTGTTATGTTGCTTATATTTAGTTTCAACATTTTTTTTGTATTTCTGTATTTTAAGAAAATTATTGCTGTTTTAAAAATGTTGATTTTAAAATCTCTAAAAATAATCTATATAATAATCTGGTGGTTATAATCATTTTCTGTAATTTAAGTTTTAACATTTTTTTAGTGCAAAAAAATTTGTCAAATTGTGATATTGGAGAAAACATTACTCTACAAATTATCTCAAATAATATGAACACATCACAAATAATATGAACACATCACAAAATATTATAATAAAGTAATTTAAATGTAAATTTTATTTTCTTGTATTTAAATATTATAATTATTATTTGTTTCAGTTATAATTACAAAGATATAAAAATTAAAGGACCATTCTATAAATAAAAAAGTTCAACTCTAAAATAGAGTGAGAAATAGAGTTACTCTATTTTAGAGTGGAAAATAGAATGGGGTTGGAGAGAATTTTACTCTAAAATAGAGTTTAGAGTGGAAAATAGAGTATGGTTGGAGATGCCTTAAGAGATTACATGATTGGGTATGTTTCAGCACATGCAAATGAAACAATAGGAAAATAGGCAAATGTCACATTCAGGGTTTGATCTCTTGACAAAAATGCTGAATCAAGATTAAGTCATGAAGGCTTGATACACATACCTGAATCACCAAGCAACAAAAAAAAAGCAGAACAAAGAAAAAAGAGTGAATTTGTCCTAAAATTTGAGATGGAACAAATCACAGATACTGATATAATATCTCATGCGTATAATATCAATGAAATTTCTAGAGATTCATTAAATATTTATTATATAAATTGTAGATGAATTCCTCTAAAAATAATAAATTTTTGTTTGTTCTTTTTACTAATTTTTTAGGTTTTTAATTGTCTTATAAATTTTGTGGAATAAATCGGATACCGAATCACTTGATATTCAACTAATTCTGGATTATAGATATCTCGATCCGGTCGGAATGGATTACAAATATCTTTAAAACAAAAAAAACATATATATCATATAATATACGATATTCGTCCACCTCTACCGGTATAGGCAACGAAACACACACTCAAAGCAATTGGGAATGTTCTCTAAATTTATGAGTAAAATAATGAACAAAAGAGTATATCACCAATATAACAATAATGTCTTATATTTTTTGTCAAAAAAAAAACAATAATGTCTTATATATTATTGAAGAACAAGAACCACATTTAAGTAAAAATATTTAGCGTAAGATCAAGCAACGATTATGTAACCCACCAGAAGCTGAAGCAGCTCGCCTAGCTTCCTCTATAAGAGCAGCACGTGCCGACGAAATTCCGGCAGGGAATAGACACGTGTCAAACGTTGAACAGTCGATCCAATCCTTAAGAAGCTCTTCTTGTCCCCATATCTCCGGTATCCAAACTCTTCCGGCGATCTCTCTCCGGTGCTTCTTTAGCTTCTCTCTCCCAGTGTCCACTATCTCTTCTTCTTGATTTTGTTTCGGTTTCTCTTCCGGGAAAGCTCTATCTTTCTTGTCGGAAACAGAAGAAGCTTCGTCGTCAAACAAACTTGGATCTTGTTGGGTTTGGTCGGAAGGAGGTTGAGATGTAACGATCGGGCGGGCCATTGGAGACGTCGTATCGTCGATGTTCATCATGGTTGCACAAAAGTAAAGCAGATTCAGATACCTGGAGGAAACAAAAAAAATGAAGAGAGATGTGTGTGTGTGTGTGTGTTTGTTTTTGTTTGAGATTCGGTGTTGATAATATGTGTATTTGGTTGGGTTATATAAAGAAGGAGAAATTCGGGTGGGAGTTTGGGTTACACGTCGACTTAAGTTTATTGTTCGGTGAATTTCTCTTTTTTCGCTTTTGTTTTTTTGTATGGTAAGTGACAACTTTACGTGTCTTTTTTGTAGATTGGATTGCTTTGGCTCTTAATTTTTGGAATTTAAATAAATAAATATATAATAAATTTTAAATTTTAAATTATTGATTAGACATTCCTTTTAAGAATTTATTTCCAATATACTATTGCTTTTTTTTTGCAAGTGATTAAGTCTTTTGAAATGGGGTTAAATGATTTTTAATTTTTTCCGACGAATGGAGTTAAATAATTTTATAGGTAAAAGTTTCAATTAGAGGAAAAGAGATTCAAGAGAATAACGAAGATGCAGTTTTTGAAGCAGTCGTTGTACCAGTTGAAGTAGTTCAGGAAATGATACAGGCGAGCAGTTGTGTGACTAATAACGAAGAGCAGAAGTTATGTGTTTGGATTGGGCTTATGGATTAGACCCATAAGTGGATATATTGAAGATGCACTGGGCTGATACATCTCCTATACCAGTTGAGAAGTAGTACAGTAAGTGATACAGGCGAGCAGCTCAAGGCATTGGACGACTTGGAACAAGGGAGATGACTTGGACCGAGCTTGTGAAGGTAGCTGAGCTGGAAAAGCATCTTGGAGAGGATTCCTTAGTAAATTGGAGATAAGGAACATTTCCTAAATCTTAGCCTAAGAAATAGGAATGTGACTTATTGCTAGATATTGGTTGAAATCTTTAGTTGAGCGGGATAGGCTTGTATTGGTCGTGATCTATTGTGTATAAATAGAGGGGCGTGACCTTTGTATGAGGCTAACACGTTGAGAGCAATATTTTAGCAAAGGGTTTTGGAGTTTCTTGTAAGAAAGCTAAAGCTAGGGTTAAAGGGTTTATCTATGGGGTTCTTGGATCATGTATAGATCCTTGAACGTGTGAGGCTAGTTAGACAAGTCAAGGTATGTCTTGAGCTTGTCATAGATCGTTTTAGGTGAAACTTGTAAGTTCACTTAAAAGATTGGCTAGTAAAATATCCTTGTAAGGAAAACCCTGTGTCAGATTCTGTTACAGTTCCTGTCTCAGCAGCCCTTGAGCTTTCAATTGGTATCAGAGAGGGCACATGTGTGTAATACAAACAGGTGTGGTCCTGCGGAGAAGATGCAGAGCTGTGAGGCTTTGGGGAATTATTCAAAGGTGATATCAGATTCAAAAGATTTAGAAGAGCTGAACAACTTTGTTGCTTTTGTGGGAATTTCCGAGTTTGAGGAAGGAGAAGAGCTCTCTAGATCTGAGTTAGAGGAAGAACAAGATGATGATCTTATTGAGAGTTATAAGGAAGTTTGAAAGACTCTGATCAAAATCGGAAAGGAGAACTCAGAATTGAAGAAGGAAAATTTGCGGCTTGATACACTTGTTGGGTCACCACAGAAAGATCTGGAAGCAGCTCAGAAACTGGGTCAAGAGAGTGTGAAACTAATCAAGGAGAAGCTGATCGTGGCAAACAAAGCAGAGGAACTTAGTCAGCTGCTGAAGACAGAAAAAGACATCTCCACCAATCTCCAAGCATAACTTAATCATCAACATAAGAAGATACACATGTTTGCTGGTACAAAGCAACTTGATAAGATTCTGAGCTATGGACGAACAGTGGATGTGAAACGAGGCCTAAAATATACTGGAATGGAAAGGCCTGAGACTGCGAAAATCAACTTTGTGTCTGCAGGTTTTCAACAACAAGCAGAAACTAAGTCTGTAAGTAGTACAACACAAAAGGGTGGATGTTACTTCTGTGGAAAGTATGGCCACATCAGGGCATACTGTTACAAGTTCTGGGATAGAGTGAAGAGGCTCAGGAATCAAGGCAGGTTCACATGGAATGGTTTTCGGAATCAGATATGGGTGAGGAAGTCTGATCTCCTACAGACAACCAAGAAGTCTGATCTGCTACAGGAAACCAAGAAGTCTGATCTGATACAGGAAACCAGGAAGTCTGATTTGCAACAGGCAAACACGAAGTCTGACCTGCAACATGCAAACATGAAGTTCGATTTGCGACAGACAAGAAGTACACCAAGGGGTACTTCATGACTTGGTTTCGGGTGCAATATGGTCATTGTAGCAGATGAACATGATGATACAAGTCCCTTGTATTTTGACAGTGGCTGCTCACGCCACATAACAGATACACGAAGCAACCTGCAAAATATCAAGGAACTCAAACGAGGGTACAAGTGCTACAATTCAAAGGATGATATCAATTTGTGGCACCAACGACTTGGTCACATGAATGTAAGGACTCTAACTACTCTTGTTGATAAATAAATAGTACGAGGAGTGCCTCAGATCAAGGAAGAAAACAAGATGGTGTGTGATTCATGATACAAAGAAAAGCAGGTGAAAGTTCAACATAAGAATGTGCCAAATGTGCAAACAAAAGCAGTGTTGGATCTGGTTCACATTAATTTGATGTCAATGCAAGTTGATAGCCTAGCCGGCAAGATGTATGTGCTCGTTCTGGTGGATGACTATTCTAGAGTCACTTGGATCAGATTTATTCGTGAAAAATATGAGATAGCCGATAGCTTCAGAATATGGGCACTTCATATGATCAATGAAAAATGAGGTATCAAGAGGATTCGCAGCGGACGTTGTGATGAATTTCAATGTGAGTCCATGAAGATGTTTTGTGAAAGTCATGAAATCGTACATCATCTTTCGGATTCAAGAACACCACAACATGATGGGGTTGTAGAGAGGAAGATTAGAACTCTTCTAGAGATGGCCAGAGCAATGATACATGGCAACAATGTACCTGTGAAATTCTGGGCAGAAGCATTAAACACAACGTGCTACATCATCAACAGGGTCTATGTCAGGAAATGGACCACTAAAACTCCATATGAGCTGTGGAAAGGGAAGACGCCCAACATGGGGTACTTTCATGTATTTGGATACAAATGCTATATCTTGAATGACAAGGATCATTTCGGAAAGTTCGATGGAAGGAGTGATGAAGGGATGTTTCTGGGCTACTCAGGAAGTAGTACAGCCTTCAGAGTGTACAACACTCAAACTGATGTGGTCATGGAGTCGGTTCATGTGGTGTTCTATGAATATTATCTCCCAAAGTGGAATTGGTTTAGTACAGAAAGCGACTCAGAAGATGAACCAAAGACGCGTACTATTTCAGAAGACCAATCTGGTTCTGTCTCAGAACAGGGAGTAATACAACAGGCTTCATAACAGTCTGATTCAGAACATGAGGTGATACAGCGAGTTCATCGGAATCACTTACTATCTGATGTGATCGGGGATGTGACCGAAGGGAGAAAAACCCGTGGAGTTCAAATTAACTTTAAAGAGATGCTTCAATTGAAGTCAAAATAGCCGTGTCGAGCTAAGTATGCATACTGCTTCAAGTGCATGTGTTTTTAACTTATGTGTGCTCACAAGTAGGGGGAGATAAGAATTGTGGGGGAGTAACCAAATCAGAGATTTTGGGGAAGTCAAGGAGATCGTTATTACTCAGGTGCTTGAGACACACAAAGCTAAAAAGGGAAAGATTGAAGATGCGACTTTTGAAGCAGTCGTTGTACCAGTTGAAGTAGCTCATGAAATGATATAGGCGAGCAGTTGTGTGACTAATAACGAGGAGCAGAAGTTATGGGCTTGGATTGGGCTTATGGATTAGACCCATAAGTGAATATATTGAAGATGCATTGGGCTGATGCATCTCATGTACCAGTTGAGAAGTAGTACAGGAAGTGATACAGGCGAGCAGCTCAAGGCATTGGACAACTTTGAACAAGGGAGATGACTTGGACCGAGCTTGTGAAGCCACGTGGATGCACCAGGAAGTTGTAGCTGAGCTGGAAGAGTATCTTGGAGAGGATTCCTTAGTATATTGGAGATAAGGAACATTTCCTAAATCTTAGCCTAAGAAATAGGAATGTGACTTATTGCTAGAGATTGGTTGAAACCTTTAGTTGAGCGTGATAGGCTTGTATTGGCTGTGATTTATTGTGTATAAATAGAGAGGTGTGACCATTGTATGAGGCTAACACGTTGAGAGCAATATTTTAGCAAAGGGTTTTGGGGTTTCTTGTAAGAAAGCTAAAGTTAGGGCTAAAGGGTTTATCTATGGTGTTCTTGGATCATGTATAGATCCTTGAACGTGTGAGGCTAGTTAGACAAGTCAAGGTGTCTCTTGAGCTTGTCATATATCGTTTTAGGTGAAACTTGTAAGTGCATTTAAAAGATTGGCTAGTAAAATATCCTTGTAAAGAAAACCCTGTATCAGATTATGTTACAATTCTTGTCTCAGCAGCTCTTGCGCTTTCAAATAAAGCATTTTAAATAAATTGTGTGTTTCATCGAGAATATTTCTCATAAGAACATATAATTAAGTTAAACAGATTTTGACATTTTTAGGAATTCTTTGTTCATATTCATAAGAACATAGAATAAGGCATTCTTTATAAAGATAGTTAGTTTCAACCAAGTTGCTTTAGCTCAGCGGTAATGAATGTCTATGTGGGTTTCCCCCACCAGGGTTCGAGTCATTTTGGCCACAGTGAATTTAACATGGCTTCCTCTAGCCTATAAAAATTAGTCGGGTGTATAGTAAGTCCTAAATTACTCCATATTAATTATAAAAAATAAATAATCAGTTTCTCAACAGTTAATATTTCTTGGGGTCATAATTGGTGAATATACGAAAGCATTCAAAGGGTTGGATTTTTTTGGGAGGATCATGAGGCTGACGTTGATTTAAGATTTATTTTATTCCAGAAATATGTTTAAGTGGGGATACGTTGGAATTAAATGAATCTGATAATGAAATATGCAAAGATAAAAAGTTAATCAATTACAAAATTGAAACATTCTATCTACGCAAATAAAATAATATTTACATTATGATGCATAATAAAGAGGTCTCAATTTGAAAGTACCTTCTCATGTATCAGTATACGGAACTTATTTGTCTCTTTGATAACTTTACCTTTTTTTTTTTTCTTGATCACACTTTTATTTTTTGTGTTCCTTTATATATTTCATGGTCTCACCTTGATTATGTTTATGTAGACTGTAGTAATGTAATTAATTTTGAGATTGTCCTTACTCTTTAGTCTTTACACAATTCGTTCCAGCAAGAAAGAGTAATGTATGAAATTTAATGTATCTTTCTACATAAAGCATATACGTAGCATCATATGATATATGTGAGTCCATATATAACTGTATGATTGTTGATCCCGAGGATTACTAATGATGTTTAAGAGTTGATTACGGAGAGAGAGGTGAGATTTTCGTTAATTAGAGCGAGTCAACCACAGTTTAGAGCAGGTCGGGTGAATGATGAACATGCCGTGAGCCGAATTGCTTTTATTGATGAGGGAAGGAAGCGAGCAATTTAGATTTACGAACTGGTTCCGACGGACGTCCAGTTCGGCGTTCTAAATGTGCTGCTTTGTTACAAACGAGAGAGAGAGGTCGGGTCTATTTGTGATAGGTGAGATCCAAAAATCCGAAGTCCCCTTCTTAATGAATGCTAAGGGATATATATACTGGGAGTCGACTTCCTGCTCCACGGGATTCCGGGGCCACGTGGCGTCTTCAGCCTGTTTCGCGGGTAAGGAGGCCTAGGAGGCGTGTTCCGGCCTTCGGGGAGATGGGTCATGATGAGCTCGGCGCCATACCTCTGCAGAGTAGTGCACTGTTTAACCAACTCTCCTCCACGTGGCTTTCTCTCCTTCGTCAAGTCTGCAAGGTTGGTGAGAGAGGTCATGATGAGCTCGGCGCCATACCTCTGCAGAGTAGCGCACTGCTTAACCAACTCTCCTCCACGTGTCTTTCTCTTCCTCGCTTACTCTGCTGGGTTAGTGGGACGTCGAGGTCAGATCGTGCCTCTACTCAGGTAGCACACTGTTCGACCAGCTCCCGCGTGTCTTCTTTCCTTTTGACATCCCTGCTTCGGCGAAGTGTCAGCACGGACCCGAGGTGCGTCCTCAGGAGCTCGGGAGTTCCAGACAGACGGGAGCGCGGGACTTCCAGGTCGGCAACCGAGCTGAAGAGAGATTTTTCTTAAGATAGACCTAACTAATTGGGGGTGCTAGGCCCACCTCCAACAATGATGTAGATGTAGAATTTATTAAGATGGAATATTGTGTATCGTGACTCGTTAGGAAGATCGAAGAAGGATATATTTAGTGCAGACGTTAACATATAACCACACTTTGAAGTTTGATCTTATATGGTCCTCTCGCTTCGATATTTTTTATAACCAAGTACGTAGACCTAAACGCGAAAAATTCAAATGGATAGATTTTCAAATATATATGTACTAGATTCGGTTCCATATATACGCAGATTTATAATTTAAAATTTTTATAATCCATAAAAAAAGTTAAAACAAAAAAATATATAAAATAATATCTAATCACTCGTTAAAAAAATATGAAACAAATATATAATACATAAAAAAAATTTGGTGAAATATAGACAATAAATAATTTTAGAAAATTTATTATTGGACTTTTGATTTCTTTGGTGGAATATATGTAGTAAATAGTCCCGACGAGACTGTGCCTTGTACCGCACCAATTTCCCATCAGCATTGAATTTATGCTTGAAAAACCACATTGAACAAACAATATTAGTATATTTAAGGCGCGGAACCAAGTTCCAAGTTCCAGCTTTAATAAGGGCACGTCCAGTTTGGATCCTTTAATGCGTAAACATGAGAAATAGACAAAGGAGACACAACAGTTGTATGAAGACAGAGCTGGTGGTGTGGTTTAACAATTTCATTTTTTACTCCGAGTTACCATATGATGCGGGCAATGTTGGAGGAAGGGCCTCAACAGCTGGAAGTGGAGAGAGAGAAGAGATAGGAGGAGGGAGAGTGAGAGGTAAAACGGAAGTGGAGGGAGAAGAAAGATAAGTAGGGTTACTACGTTGAAATTTAATGATTCTGATAATGAGTTATAAGAAGAAAAAAATTATTTACGTAAATATGATTTGACATAAAAATGTATCAATTTTAATTTCGTACCATTTAGTTACGTCAAGTCTTTAAATATTGTTTTTTTTTTGGGTACAAAACCGCGTTTTTGTAGAAAACATTAATTAAATATTAAAAGTTTGACTTCAAATTATTTATTCACTATACGTTTGATTTCGTTTGCTTCAATATATATAAACTACTGGTCGACGAGAAGTGAGAGAAGAACAAAACAATGGTAATGAAGAAAACAAGACAAGCTTTTCTTCTTGTGAGTTTGCTTCATATATTCCTATGTCTATCCTTTCAGGCTCGTGTCACAGAGGCTAGACACCGTCTCGTAGGTCAGTCTCTTCTTATTCCAAAAATATCTGTCATTCCTAAATTAGATGTCTATTTAGCAAACTAACATATTACCGGAGTAAATCACTCATTCCATATATAACAGCTAAATGAAAAGAATAAAATCGTCCAAAATTCACTTTTCTCCGTTGGAATCAGAAATCGTTTTATTATTATCGTGAATACCATAAATAACATGTTTTCTATATTGTTATGGAGTACACAGTGCTGTTGGATCTATGGTCAAAGGCGTAAACTCGCTATAGTCCCAAATTAAATTTCTCTGTGTGCAAACTTTACGTGTGTGTCACTTGGTCACTTGGACTTCGGTTCGGTATTTTAGCCATGGTGGATTTGTAAGAAACTTCTTACCAAGAAGAGACATGCTTAATTACCTCATAGATTAGCCCCGACGCTTCGGCAAAACTCGGATAATCACAAAAATGTTCTCCGATTATAACTTTTAAATAATCTCTCCGGTAATATTTTCTCTAACAAATTGACTTGTGTACGTGTGTTAAAAGGCGGGGCTCGGATACTGACGGAGTTGAAACCCAGCATATGCGTACGACCCTCCCCACCATGTCAAGCTTCTCCGGCTAGTCAAGTTAGGCGGCCTTGTATAACAGTTCCAAGACCTCCTCGTATAGATCGGTGCTCTCCGCCCAACAGTTAGCAACGTTGAATATGAACTCGATTCCACAAAGACTTTTCAGAGAAGCCCACCACGGAAATAATACCAATTATTATTTAGTAACCATATATATATTATCCAAAATAAATTAAAAATCATGTATACAAGGTAAGAAAATAATACGACGATGCATGCTACTACTACAGGTTAGATAGTTACTTGTAACCTACGATATTTAGAAACCTCCAAAAGTCTTGCATCCATCTAAGTTCATGGAGTCTTTATTTGAATTATTCAGAAGATGTTATGTTACATAGCTGTGATGTACAAAACCGCGTTTTTGTAGGAAACAAGAAGTCTTCGAAATTTGACACTTGAGCTTTATTTATTCACTATACGTTTGATATTGTTTGTACAAATAGCGATATACCGTTCACAACAAACAGATCTAACTATTTACAATTGAACAATTTAACTCGTATTCTTTAGCCAAAAAAAAAAAACCAATTTGGATAACGATAATTTGACCTACAATATATCGGAACCTCCAAAAGTCTTGCATCCATAACTACCACAGCTAGGGTTTTTTTAAAAAACAAAAAAATCGGATTTGAGTTAAGTCTTTTATTGGTTTATATTCAGAAAACATTACGTAGCTGATGTACAAAACCGCGTTCTGTAGAAAACAAGAAATAATTGAAGTTTGAATTTAAATTTATTTATTCACTATACGTTTGATTTTGCATGCTTCAATTTTATATATATATCCTACTGGTCGACATGTGAGAGGAACCAGACAACGATAATGATTAATGAAGAAGTAAAAAAAACAAAAGCTCGTCTTCTTCTAAGTTTGATTTATATATATTTCTATGTCTATCCTTTCAGGTTCGTGTCTGTAAACAGGATAATGTAACCAAAATGAAATATTTTGGAGTATGTACAAAGCAGAGTAGAGATTTTAATATTTTTGCCAAGATTAAAGAGTTTGTCACTACTACAAGGCAAACTCTTGAAACAAGAAGTGTGACAGAGACTGACTGAGATATCTATATATATATATATAATATCATCTGTCAATACACATTATTATTATTATTTTGATATAATTAACAATAAAACCATTTCTAATTAACACCTATTAAAGAGGCAATCCCACACCAATCCTTCCCTTCTTCTTGAGTGAGGAGATGAGTTTTAGAGGCGAGGGTAGCGAGAGCGGCCTTTCTTCTTCAAGAACTCTGGGATCTCTATGGAACCGCCTTCATTGAGAGATGAAGAAGGACGTCTTGTTATCCCCATTGATGCATCCGCTTGTGTCGCCTTTCACATAAAGAGTTTAAGAGAGATAACAATTGAAAGAATCTAATATTTGTGTCAAGGGAGACAAAGTGAATACCTGAAGTGGCCTCCCTTCTCCTTCTTCTTGGCGTTTGAAGCCGGTTGCTATTAGGGTAATACTTACCTAACAGGAAGAAAAATTAAGTATCACTTCATCATATATGTCAAATAAGAGAAGAAGCATAAGATCAAAGAAAGAAGATGACTACTTACTTGACCAGTATAGGATGGATCTACAACAGCACCAAATATAAGATTGGCTGTTGGGTCAACGAGATCGTAAATCACTTCCGCAGCAGCATTTACCTAACAAATCGTTTCTCCCAAGATCAAAATAGAGCATAACAACATTATATACGACTTGGGATTGATGCAAAAGTAGGCTTTGCGCTGGGTTGTCTAAGAAAAGAAACAAAATGATTTCTGGGACAGGAAATCGACTGAGTGAGAGTGAGAGAGAGAGAGAGAAAGACCTCGAACAGTGTTAAGTCAGTTCCACCAGTTATGTTCCAAACAATTCCAGTGGCTCTCTCAATGCCAATATCTAACAAAGGTGATTGGATCGCGTTTAATGCAGCATCCCTTGCTCGAGTCTTTCCTGCTCAAATAACAATATAGCATGAAAGAATAAGCATGACGATGCAATCGAAATATTGCACCAAAATAGTTCAAGTTTAGGATTTTCCTGAATATATCACAATGATGCTCATATAGTAGAGTTACATGGAGTAATCATATGGTGATTTTCAGTATACCAAACATTGTTAAACTGGTTCCTTTGTCATGCTTAAAGAGTACCAAATCTTTAGTCCGGTTAATCTACTCAGCTACATCAGCAGTGCCAATTCTCAGTAAAACCTTAGCATTTTAGTTATACTAATCAACAATGATGCATATTGTTACTGTGAAGCAAATAGAGCCTATCTACAAAAATTCTCAAATCTAAAGAACACTCTACTCTTACCTGTTGCAGTTCCTATTCCCATCAATGAAGAACCTGCATTTGCCATTATAGCCCTGACGTCAGCAAAATCCACATTGACCAATCCAGGAATCTGCAATGCAAGGAAAAAATACAGCTGTTTAAACATTTCTATAGATAATGATCATTCCATTGAGTAAACACATTAAAAAGCCATACCGTAATGATATCAGATATTCCACGGACTCCTTGACGAAGTATATCATCGGCCAGATTAAATGCTTCTGTAACTGGAGTAGACATAGAGACTGCGGTGAGTAACTTGTCGTTTGGAATAACAATGAGTGTATCGACATTGTCTCTGAGGGCTGCAATCCCTTCCTGAGCCTGGACTGTTCTTCTCCGTCCCTCAAAGGAGAAAGGCGTTGTGACAATACCAACCGTCAATATACCCATTGCTTTTGCAACCCCTGCTATTATAGGAGCCCCGCCCGTGCCAGTTCCACCACCCATTCCAGCCTAGAAAATTAGCAATGCTCAACCAGTGAACTTATGGAAAATCTAAGGAGGCAGCAATAATCCATGATTAGTTGTCATAATTTGCAATCATCAGTGCGTCTTATTCATAAAACTTATCATTTGCAATCAATATTTTTCAATTGAAAGAAGCATAATAGTAAAATGTTATATGACTAAGAAGAAGTAAGAGGAATAGTGATAGACATACTGTGACAAAAACCATATCTGAACCATAAAGCGCTTCTTCGATAGCTTCTTTGCTTTCTCTAGCAGCATTCATTCCAATCTCAGGATTTCCTCCAGCACCTAAACCCCTAGTCAACTCCTTACCAATTTGTAACCTATTGTGGGGGAAAACTGGAGACATTCTCATTGCCTGAATATCGGTATTCACAATCCAAAACTCCACACCAACCATCTCACTCTCTATCATGCGGTTCACAGCATTTGAGCCACCACCACCAACGCCGATAACTTTAATCCTTGCCTCATTGTAACTGCTGGGAGTAGACGACTCGCCTGAATCCTCGGTAATGGGAGTATCTTTTCTTGGATTGAGCATTGATATTTCTGGGTGGAGGTTCAAGAAAGAGTCTTGGCTTTGGAAATGGCTTGAGCTATGAGAGTTCAAAGAGTTTCTGATTGGCGAAGACTCGGGTTTATGAGCAGCAACAACGCGGTTTCTCTGACTTTGAATCATTCTAAAGCAACTAACCCTTCTGCCTAGATGGTTTTCCGGCAATACACTCTTTCTAAGAACAGTAAGCACCCGAGAATCCGGAGGAGTCAAACAGGGAGAAACATAAGTTGCCATTTTGAGACCACAGAACCAAATAATCTCACAAAACTAAAGATCCTGTTCAAGAGAAAGAAGAAGAAGTCAACTTCAAGTCCTTAACCAAGAAGAACATGATTGAATCAGCTAAAAGATCAGTGGTCGCATTCTGCAGTTATGTAATCAAAACCCAGTTGCATCTAGGTTTAGTGTAAAACCAGAATCCAATACACTTGTTATGAACAATCAGATTAAACGAAACCATTTACTTTTCATTCACACCCTTTTTTTTTTTTATCAAAACAAAAGCACAATCAGTAAACAATGCTTCAATTAAAGCCCCGAAAAGCATCGATTTGAATCAGAAAAAACAAAATATACAATTTTGCGCGCCGTGCAATTACGAAATCACAAGATTGAAGATGGGTTTTTCAAAAAAAATTGCAAAGCAGTACACGAAAAAGAAAAAAGCTAGGACATTTCGATGATTGGCTAAAGCAAATAAAAAGTGAGAGAGAGCGACAACTACAGTAACATGTCAAAGAGGAAGAGAACCTTGGAGAAGATTTCGAGCTACAAAGAAAGAAAATGTAGGAATGGAGGGTTTTTGGTGTTTTCTGGGCTTAGAATCGTCTTCTCATTCACATAAAAGTGGATTATGTTTTTTGATTTTGCTCTAAATTATAATATAATCTCTTCTGTTTAGTTGGCAAAATGAGAAAAAACGTTGGCCGACGGGAAGGGGATGAAGAAAAAAATTCAAGGTTTAAGAGATAATGGACCCAAATGCTCTCTTAAAGCCCATTTCATCTTTTGGGCCTTATTAGACGGCATTAAATAAAACTTTACCCAAAACTTGATTTGCATAATGATACTTATTTGCTGCATCTTTATTTATGTTTGGCGTAAGTTCGATTGGAGTCAGATCAACCTTCTCCTGAATATTACAAATCAATTTTTGTTGTTGTTTCATGGACATAAAAACCGGAATCGAAATACCCGAATCGGAACCGAACAGAAATACCCGAACCGGAACCGATCCGAAATTTCCAAAATACCCATTGGATCCTACTCATTGATACCCATGGGTATCTGGTAATACCGGAACCGAACCAAAAATATTTCGGATACCCGAATACCCGAAATATAATTATATATCCAAAAATATTAAATATATATAAGGTTTTTGGGTATATTTCCGGTATTATGGGTATATTTTTTTTAGTTTTTTTTTGTTTCGGGTATATTTCAGGTTTTCGGATATAATTTCGGATATATTTTAGTATTTCGGGTATATTTTTCTTAAATTTTTTCGGATTTTCGGATATATTTTTGAATTTTCGGGTATATTTTATATATTTCGGATATATTTTAGGTATTTCGGATAATAAATACCCGAAACCAAAAAAGTTCGGATATTTTCCGGTTTTTAAATCTCGGAACCGACTGATAACGAACCAGAACCAAACCGAAATCATTTCGGTACCTCTATGGATCCTAAACCTCTCTACAAGAAATACTTGGAACCGAATGGTTCCTATCCATAACCGAACCAAATACCCGAATGCACAGGCTTAAGTTTCAAGTCTGTAGAACACAATTCAACAAAGTTAAGGGAATATATTTATGTAAACGGTTAAAAGTTACACGTCTGTAGAACACAATTCAACAAAGTTAAGGGAATATATTTATGTAAACGGTTAAAAGTTACACGACTGTCATTCCAAGGGAAATATAAAGATGGTCTTTCTTCTTCTCTCTAATAACCGGACCATGAGTGTAATCTCAAGTCTACATTGCTTGTTTGCGTTTACGTAACATTTATAGAATTATGTTGAATACACAATCGCAGAAATTATGTTGAAACAATCCAAGAGTAAGCGTCCTGCTACATCTATAGAATTATGTTGAATACACAATCGCAGAAATTATGTTGAAACAATCCAAGAGTAAGCGTCCTGCTACATCTAAAACAATGTCGAACAAAAACTCATCATCATATATCCTCTGATCAACTTAAGCAATTGCTCTCAATTTAAGCAGTCCAAACTTAACCACTATACTTCCCCTGAAGCCTCAACAACAAGTAGTTTATCTCTTACTCTAAACTTCCTCGCCTTTAGAACAATGTCAGCTAGTTAAAGCAACCTCAGTGCTACTAAATGTGTAATCTTAATGACTTTCTTCCCAAAACCCAAATGGCAATCAACAAAACAGAAGCCATTATAAGCTCTTATGAGTTCCCAAAACCTACAGTAAAACCAAATCTAATTCATGTCGAGAAGCTGTCAAAGAGAAACACAAACAATATAGCATCTAAGAACATCCAATCAAACATTACTTAAACCACATCATCAACAGTCATTTCCTCTAAAGTCATCCAAAAAAGAAAAAACCTTTACAACGTCTCAGCTATTTCACCACAAACACTTCCAAGGTTTTCAGCATTAAGCTACTCGCTAATGGCACCGGAAAGATGAACGAATTATCAATATCAGAGAAGAATCAAAATATAACAAGAAGCGAGAAGAGTGTATAGATCAAGAAACAGGCGTACGAAATCAAGCCACGGTGCTCTTCTCCTCCGTCGGCGAGAGACACCACCAGATTAGAGCAAGCCCTTGTGGCCCACAAAACGAATGCAGCCGCGAGCACGAACCGGACCGGACCTGCACCTTGTGGCACGAACAGTGAAACCGCCGATAAAATCACAACGGGAAGCAGAGAGTAACCGACTAAGCTCGTACAAGTGTGAAGATTGAGGTTCCCGTTTCGACCAGCAAGCATGTTGAAGACGATGTAAAGGAACATAGATGAGACGACGACCCAACCCAATATGACACCGAATTGGATCTTCCCAGCGAGCAATTGAAATAGGCAAAGCGCAAGGTATAGGAAGATGGGTCCAGAAAGATCTGAATCCTTGTGAACGGTCTGGTTGATCCGGAAGGGATTGAGAATCGACCTAGTTTTCTTCCAGATTTGATCTGGATGGATACCGAGCTCGTCAAGCAAAGGCTCCTCATCTTCAAACGAAGCAGAGCCTCCACCGAAAGATGAAGAGGAAGCGAATGTTCCGCCGAATGATCCAGCCTGCGTCGCGGAGGTTGCTGCAGCGGCGGATCCGATGTCAAACGACATGAATGGGATGGAGGATGAAGCTGAAGGACGAGGCGGTTGGTAAGGAGCTGTGGGGACTCGGCGTTGATGGGTATTTGCTCCGCCCGAAGATCCGCCGGAGGGGAAAACCACAGGTGGAACTGCGAAATCCTTCGTCATCTTCAAAGTGTTAAAAATTGAGATCTCTGATTCAGATCTCGAAATCCAGAAAGGGATTCAATGTTAGGGTTTTCTTCAGTCGAATCAATTTTGAGAAATCGAAATCCCTTTTCTATCGAATCGTTTTTTTCTTCATCCCCTTCGTGTTTCTTCCCCTCTTTACCAATTCCCAGTATTAGACGACGACTTCGCATTGAAAGGGAGTTTTCAGAATACTTTGGGCCTTAAGGCCTTGTCAGCCCATTAATGTTACGATAACCCTTTTTAAAAAGTTAACTAAAAGTTAACTATAATAATGTATTTGATTATTTGAGCATCGTTGTCGTTGTATTATTGTAACATCCCTAATTCAATTGTGAGGTTGAAATTGAATAATTAGAAGTTTGAGGTTAATTTCGCGAAAAATCAATTGTTCTGGGTGGGTTTAATTGATAATTTTGGGAGTTTGGGGTCAAAAAAAAATAGATCCCACACACATAGGTTTATATAACCGTATGTATCTCCCTCTCCAAGAGCTTGTGCAATTAACCTAGCCGTCAGCCCTCGTCGTCAACGGTAAGAACCCTTCTCTCCCTCTCCTTAGTTGATTCGTGTGGTGTTGGGGTCGAGGCGGTGGTGTTTGCGACGGGTCGAGGCGGTGGTGGTGGCCGTTCGGAGGGTGTGTGGCTGGCTTCTCGCCCTGTTGGTTTCGCAGATCAATCCCGGCTTAGGTGTCGTCGGTTTGGCGGTCGTAGGCGGTGGCCCTACGTGTGGAGAGATCCCTCGGCCGGAGCTCCGGGACGGCGGGGCTAAGGGGGGCCCTTGAGGAGAGATCTCCGGCGCCGGCGGTGGTAGATGGGCGCATCCCTCTCCTCCTCTTCTTCCCGGGGTTCGGCTGCCGTTGGTGACAGTCCGGTAGTCGCTGCTCCGGTGATGGGAAGTCGACGAACGTGTTGATTTCTTCCGGTTTAGACCGGTTTAATAACCGTATCGATTAAGCGTATCGAGTGTGTTGATTGTTTTGATTATTTTATTGTTTTTATTTTTAGGTGGTTTAATAGAAGGTTATTCATCCCGGGGAGTTCTAGAAAATTGCTGAATTTTCTCGTGAAACTTTCTGTGCGGGAATAAGGTGAGTGCAGGACCATAGGCGTAATTAAATAATTTTGATAATTGGTGTGATTTCGTGATTATAGGCCGTTTACGATCTCGGAGGGTCTAGATCGAGTGTTTCATGAAATGTTTGATTTATTCGGTATTTTTCGTGATAGTCTATATTAATTATCTTAATTATTTGTTAGCCTGTAGATGGGAGGATTGTCTCACTAAGTATTTGTCGAAATACTTATGCATCTCTTATATTTTAATTGATGCAGGAAATGAGAAAGTGTGACCGTGGAATCAGGGCGAGGAAGAGGGGGTGATCTAGACTTGTCGTTTATTTGATTATTTTATTTAGTAATTTATGATCTTGATTATTCGGATTTATAATCTTGAACCGGAAATTATTTGGTGAGGTTTAGTTATTATTATTTATGGGAATTTTAATACTTATTTGCAAAAAAAAAAAAAAATGGGTGCGGTTGTTTCAATTTGGTATCAGAGAATTTACGGTTCTAGGACAGTTTTAAAAAAAAAAATTTCCGCTATTAGAACTGTCTATGGGAGTTAGTCAACTGTTGAGTTGAAGTTCTAGATCATCCTCTTCGAGCCTTCAATGAGATTCCACGGTAAGACTCGTGTTTGTTTTACTATTGCTGTTGTCAATTAGTAACAAGTGGTTATTGAAGATGGTTGATTCTGATAGCGTTGGGCAAGGTCTCAGAGGTCGGGGTGGTCGCGGCGGCCGTGGTCGGGGCGGCAGAACAGGCCGTGGCGGCAGAGGTGGCAGAGGTGGTAGAGGTGGCAGAGCAGCTGCGAATGTGACGCAGAGTGTCACGGTGGAGCAGGGGGCGTATGATCACGCCGAGGGGGAAGGTCAGTCGGAGCCAGCGGCCGTGTATGGTGCGATGCCGGCGCCGGGTGGTGCTCAGGCTGGTGCGGGCCCGAACCCGATGGCGGCTGTTTTGGGCATGTTGGCCCAGCTCTTGGAGAGGTTACCTGGTGTGGTACCGGCTCCAGCTCCAGTGGCGCCACAGGGGGTTGCCGCGATGCCGGGTGTTGTTGCTCCGGGAGTTCCGGGAGTGGTTGCTGAGGCCGAGCCAGTGGTTCCGTCGTACCTGAGGGTGATGGAGCATATGCAGAGGTTGGGCACCAAGTTTTTCAGTGGTGGTGCTCGACCGATTGAGTCTGATGAGTGGAGGTCCAGGTTGGAGAGGAACTTCCAGTCGATCAGATGCCCTGAGGAGTATAGGGTTGACTTGGCGGTGCATTATCTGGAGGGAGATGCACATGAGTGGTGGCAGGGTGTTGCTGCGAGGAGGGCGGGAGTAGTGTTGCCTTGGGACGAGTTCCGGAGGGAGTTCGATCTCAAGTATTTTCCGCGGGAGGCTCGCGACAGGTTACAGGCGGAGTTTCTGTACTTGTCACAGGGGATTCGTTCGGTCCGAGAGTACGAGGCCGAGTTTAACCGGCTGAAGCGGTTTGCTGGTCGGGGTGCAGATACCGAGTATGAGTTGATTGGTGCTTTCATGCGAGGTATGCGTATCGATCTCAGGAATCGGTGCATAGTCCGCAAGTTCGAGTCGGTATCCGAACTGGTGGAGTGTGCAGCGCAGCTTGAGGAGGGGATGAGGCAGGAGGCTAGCTTAAAGGCTGCAGTACCAGAGGCTCCGCGACGGTCTCAAAGTCAGAGTGTTGCTCCGAGCAAGGGCGGTAGGTCTGGTCAGCAGCAGGGACAGAAGAGGAAGTGGGAGGATACTTCCAGGGAAGCGGGTTCTGGGCCACGTTGTTTCGGGTGCGGAGCCCATGGACATCGCGTGGCGGATTGTTCTCGAGGGGTCCCGGTGTGCTTTCATTGCAAGGAACCCGGTCACCTCAGGAAGGATTGTCCGAAGTTGGCTCAGCCGTTTGTGAGGATCGAGGCACCGCCTCCGAAACGGGCCGCAGGGGCACCGAGGGTGTTCACCATAGGCGCGGAGTCAGGCGAGGCGAGCGGCAGCAGACCGATTACTGGTTAGTTACCTTAATTATGTTCTTGTTTGATTGTAATTTCAGTTACTCGCTCTGTAATTGGTGTTTGCTATTTGCCGTGAAACCTTTTCGTGCTTAGGGACCCTTAATGTGGCTGGGGTAGAGTCACATGTGTTGTTTGACTCCGGAGCGTCCCACAGTTTTGCCACACCGGATTGGGTGTCGGGGAGCGGTATCCAAGAGTTGTGTGGGGACCACTCGGGTGTGGTGAGAGTTGCTGGGGGTCGCTTGTTGAGGACTCAGGGCTGTGTGGAGAATGTTGACATTCTTATCGCCGGAAAGCTGATGCCAGCGGATTTGATAGTGTGCCCAGTGGAACTCTATGACATCATTTTGGGTATGGACTGGCTGGGAAAGTTCAAGGCTCATTTGGATTGTCACCGGGGTCGTGTGGTTTTCGAGCATGCTAACAGAAGACTGGTTTATCAGGGAGTGAGACCGGTGCCGGGAGGCATCGTCGTTTCCGCGGTTCAAGCGGAGCGTTTGATCGAGCAGGGTTGTGAGGCCTATTTGGCTACCATTTCGATACCTGGTGAGGTTGGGGAGTCAGCGGTGCGGGATATTGAGGTGGTCTGGGAGTTCGAGGATGTGTTCCAGCAGTTGAGCGGGTTACCACCATCCAGGTCGGATCCTTTTACCATTGAGTTAGAGCCGGGGACGACCCCGTTGTCTAAGGCTCCTTACAGGATGGCTCCAGCGGAGATGGCTGAGCTTAAGAAGCAGCTCGAGGAGTTGTTGGAAAAGGGTTTCATTAGACCGAGCAGTTCTCCGTGGGGTGCACCGGTACTGTTCGTCAAGAAGAAGGATGGGAGCTTCCGGTTGTGCATTGATTATCGGGGGCTGAACCGGGTTACTGTGAAGAACAAGTACCCATTACCGAGGATCGATGAGTTGTTAGATCAGTTGCAGGGTGCTTCGTGGTTCTCTAGGATTGATTTGGCATCGGGTTATCATCAGATCCCGATAGCGGAGACGGACATCAGGAAGACGGCTTTCAGGACGAGATACGGGCACTACGAGTTTGTGGTGATGCCGTTTGGGTTGACGAATGCACCGGCTGCGTTTATGAGGTTGATGAACGGCGTGTTCCAGGAGTATCTGGATGAGTTCGTCATCATTTTCATCGACGACATTCTAGTGTATTCGAAGAGTCCTGAGGAGCACATGGTTCACCTGAGGAAAGTTCTGGAGAAGCTACGGGAGCAGAAGTTGTTCGCTAAGCTGAGCAAGTGTAGTTTCTGGCAGCGGGAGATCGGATTTCTGGGGCACGTCGTATCGGATCGTGGTGTTTCAGTGGATCCGGAGAAGATTCGCTCGATTGAGGAGTGGCCGAGACCGAAGAATGCCTCGGAGATTCGCAGTTTTCTGGGTCTGGCGGGTTATTACAGGAGGTTCGTCAAGGGGTTTGCTAGTATGGCGCAGGCCATGACCAAGTTGACCGGGAAGGACGTTCCTTTCGTGTGGTCGGACCAGTGTGAGGAGAGCTTTGTGAAGCTCAAGGAGATGCTGGTGAGTACTCCGGTGTTAGCCTTGCCTAAGCAGGATGAGCCATATGTTGTGTTCACAGACGCGTCCAGGCTGGGGCTCGGTTGTGTATTGATGCAGCAGGGTAAGGTAATCGCATATGCTTCCAGGCAGCTGAGGAAACATGAATGCAATTATCCTACTCACGATCTTGAGATGGCTGCAGTGGTGTTTGCATTGAAGATCTGGAGGTCTTATCTGTATGGCGGTAAGGTTCAGGTGTTCACAGACCACAAAAGTCTGAAGTACATCTTTACCCAGCCGGAGCTGAATCTGCGACAGAGGCGATGGATGGAGCTTGTTGCGGATTATGACCTGGAGATAGCTTACCATCCGGGTAAAGCGAATCTTGTAGCCGATGCTTTGAGCAGGAAGCGGGTTATTTTAGACACTGAGCGAGATACCGAGGCGTTGGTAGGCATGGTGAGTGCCCTGAGACTGTGTGCTGTGTCTGAGGAACCTGAGCCGTTGGGTTTAGAGGCGGTGGATCAGGCGGACATTCTGACTAGGGTGCGGGTAGCACAGCAGTTGGATGAGGAATTAATGCAGGCTGGCAGGGCAGAGCGGTCTGAGTATGAGTTATCCAGCAATGGAACTATCCTTTTGAGGGGCAGGGTGTGTGTACCGAAGGACGAAGTGCTGAGGCAGGAAATCCTGAGGGAAGCACATCAGAGCCGTTTCTCTATTCATCCAGGAGCTACCAAGATGTACCGTGACCTCAAACGGTATTACCAGTGGGTAGGGATGAAGAAGGATGTTGCCAACTGGGTTGCGGGGTGTGATACCTGTCAGTTGGTGAAGGCTGAGCATCAGGTTCCGAGCGGGTTGTTGAGGAGTTTACCCATTCCGGAGTGGAAGTGGGACATGATCACCATGGATTTCGTGGTGGGTCTGCCGGTTTCGCGAACCAATGACGCTATTTGGGTCATCGTCGATAGGTTGACCAAGTCTGCGCACTTCTTGGCCATAAAAAAGACCGACGGTGCGGAAGTGTTGGCCAAGAGGTACGTCAGGGAGATTGTGAAGCTGCATGGGGTACCGGTGAGTATAGTGTCAGATCGAGATCCGAAGTTCTCCTCGCTGTTCTGGGGCGCTTTCCAGAAGGAGATGGGCACTAAGGTACACATGAGTACAGCTTATCATCCCCAGACCGATGGGCAGTCGGAGAGGACTATCCAGACGTTGGAGGATCTGTTGAGGATGTGTGTGTTGGATTGGGGTGGACATTGGGCGGATCATCTGAATCTAGTGGAGTTTGCGTACAATAACAGCTACCAGGCTAGTATCGGCATGGCACCATTTGAGGCGTTGTATGGTAGACCTTGCAGGACCCCGTTATGTTGGACACAAGTGGGGGAGAGGAGCCTGTTGGGAGCTGACTTTGTGCAAGAGACGACTGAGAAAGTCCGGATTGTGAAGTTGAACATGAAGGAAGCTCAAGATCGTCAGAAAAGCTACGCAGATCGGCGTAGGAAGGAGCTGGAGTTCGCAGTTGGCGATTTGGTCTACCTGAAAATGGCCATGTTGAGGGGTCCGAACAGGTCCATTTCCGAGACGAAGTTGAGTCCACGGTATATGGGTCCCGTCAGGGTGCTGGAGCGGGTCGGACCGGTGGCTTATCGGTTAGAGTTGCCGGAGTCTATGCAGGCATTTCACAAGGTGTTCCACGTGTCGATGTTGAAGAAATGTTTGCACAAGGATGATCAGGTGGTCACGGGGGTGCCATCAGATTTGACACCGAGCATGGTGGTGGAGGCGAGGCCTCTGAGAGTCCTAGATCGTCGGGTGAGAGTGATCAGGAGGAAGAAGGTTCCTGAGATGCAGGTGTTGTGGGACTGCAATGGAGCCGAGGAGGTGACTTGGGAGCCGGAAGCGAAGTTGAAGCGCAAATTTCCCAAGTGGTTCGGCAAACTGGAGGGTTAGCCGGGTTGTTTCCATATCGTTGTAACCATGGTGTTGGGATTTTGGGAGTTATTGCGTTGTTGTACTCGTCTATTTTATGGTGTTATAATTAATCGATGTACTTTGGAGCTTTTGATTATTCAATAAAAAGGTGTTTTCATTGAATATGTTGAGTGGTGGGTTTACTAGGGGATTAGTAGACAGGTTGGCGGGCTACTAGTGGTAGTGGTCCGATAGCGGGAGTGCGGATACTAGGTGTTTGGTAGCCGCATAAGGCTGATAGTTCCGGATTGGTTTGGCACGGGGTGGTGGCCCCATATAGCGGCATCGGAGTGCACTGGTGAGTCACTGCCGAGTGTACATGGCCGGTTGGGTTTCGACGTGATTCCTGATTGGTGAGACAGGTCACTAGAGAGATTGCCGTTGTCTGGCTCTCTATGCGTTAGACGGACCGATCCATGGTGTTGGGTCGTGAAGTCGTTGTACTCCCGGGTGTTGGAGTGGTTGGCCAAACCAAGTAGGGAACTATGGCACTATGGTGTTGATCCGTGATACCGTTGTTGGTAGAGTTGGAAGAGCGGTCGTGCGACGCTGAGTTGGAATAGCGGTTGTGCTATGTTGTGGATGTTAGCTGGAGGTTAGATTCGAGGACGAATCTATGTTAGTGGGGGAGAATTGTAACATCCCTAATTCAATTGTGAGGTTGAAATTGAATAATTAGAAGTTTGAGGTTAATTTCGCGAAAAATCAATTGTTCTGGGTGGGTTTAATTGATAATTTTGGGAGTTTGGGGTCAAAAAAAAATAGATCCCACACACATAGGTTTATATAACCGTATGTATCTCCCTCTCCAAGAGCTTGTGCAATTAACCTAGCCGTCAGCCCTCGTCGTCAACGGTAAGAACCCTTCTCTCCCTCTCCTTAGTTGATTCGTGTGGTGTTGGGGTCGAGGCGGTGGTGTTTGCGACGGGTCGAGGCGGTGGTGGTGGCCGTTCGGAGGGTGTGTGGCTGGCTTCTCGCCCTGTTGGTTTCGCAGATCAATCCCGGCTTAGGTGTCGTCGGTTTGGCGGTCGTAGGCGGTGGCCCTACGTGTGGAGAGATCCCTCGGCCGGAGCTCCGGGACGGCGGGGCTAAGGGGGGCCCTTGAGGAGAGATCTCCGGCGCCGGCGGTGGTAGATGGGCGCATCCCTCTCCTCCTCTTCTTCCCGGGGTTCGGCTGCCGTTGGTGACAGTCCGGTAGTCGCTGCTCCGGTGATGGGAAGTCGACGAACGTGTTGATTTCTTCCGGTTTAGACCGGTTTAATAACCGTATCGATTAAGCGTATCGAGTGTGTTGATTGTTTTGATTATTTTATTGTTTTTATTTTTAGGTGGTTTAATAGAAGGTTATTCATCCCGGGGAGTTCTAGAAAATTGCTGAATTTTCTCGTGAAACTTTCTGTGCGGGAATAAGGTGAGTGCAGGACCATAGGCGTAATTAAATAATTTTGATAATTGGTGTGATTTCGTGATTATAGGCCGTTTACGATCTCGGAGGGTCTAGATCGAGTGTTTCATGAAATGTTTGATTTATTCGGTATTTTTCGTGATAGTCTATATTAATTATCTTAATTATTTGTTAGCCTGTAGATGGGAGGATTGTCTCACTAAGTATTTGTCGAAATACTTATGCATCTCTTATATTTTAATTGATGCAGGAAATGAGAAAGTGTGACCGTGGAATCAGGGCGAGGAAGAGGGGGTGATCTAGACTTGTCGTTTATTTGATTATTTTATTTAGTAATTTATGATCTTGATTATTCGGATTTATAATCTTGAACCGGAAATTATTTGGTGAGGTTTAGTTATTATTATTTATGGGAATTTTAATAATTATTTGCAAAAAAAAAAAAAAATGGGTGCGGTTGTTTCAATTATAGTGGTGAGTATTCCTGCCTGTCACCC
The DNA here is from genome assembly GCA_030161315.1 of Eutrema japonicum. Taxonomy (NCBI): domain Eukaryota; kingdom Viridiplantae; phylum Streptophyta; class Magnoliopsida; order Brassicales; family Brassicaceae; genus Eutrema; species Eutrema japonicum. Next base: position 49,888,511 of record BSQW01000013.1, read on the forward strand.
GGGTTACCCGGGTTCGATCCCCCGGCGATTTTTTTTAAACCCTGGTATCATTTCATTTTTGAAAGTGATTTATAGAATTTGTATACTCAATGATCCATAAATGTATTCGAAGTTGCCTTTATAGATTTTGTGTATAATCAATGATACTTCCCTAGCTCCTTTTTCAATCAATCTAATTTTTCTTAATTGCAATAACTCGTAGTCGTCCGCTCAAATTAATGGTTGTCAACCAAAACAAACAAAAAACGATTGAACTAATATTTTCTTCTCTAGCCTTGAAAGTATTGTGCTGTTTTTTTTTTTTTTTGGGTAGTCTTGATTTGTTCAGATTTACAGATTTTGTAAATGCTATTGAGACATGAGCCTTTAATAATAGTTTTATACATTTTAAAAAAATATTTCTATAGAAAAAATTAGGGGTGGGTTTTTCGGTTTAATTTCGGGTTCAGTTCGATTTGGTTGATTTGGGTTGGATAAAACTCTAGCCGAACTCAACCGAAATAAGTTTGGTTTGATTTGGATTTAGTTCGGTTTGGTTTAGTTCGGTTCGATTGTAATTTGGTTTAGTTTTAGTTCGGTTTTTAAAAAATCAACTTATAAAACACAAGAATCTTAACGAAACGTAAACAAAACGAAGCCATAATTAAAAATATTATTAATTATTATTTTTATTATTAATTAACTAATTAACAAAACTGAACCGTTTGTGTTTGGTTTTAGTTCGGTTTGTGTTTATATTTTTAATATTATTAATTAACTAATTAACAAAAAACACATTAATTTATCGGTTTGGTTCAGTTTAAGAAAAACGTCAACGATTAGATTATATATAGAATATGGTTTAGTTTGGATCGGTTTGAGTTCGATTTGTTTCGGTTGGTTCGGTTAAAATGCCCACCCCTAGAAAAAATTGTTGAATTTGTCTTCTATTCAAGGTCTTGAATCTTTGGTTATTTTATACAGATAATTGTTGATTTTTGCTCAATTGTTAAATTTTTTTTTTTTTAACTATTTCTTGTGTACAAGAGAAATTGATTGTTTGAAATTTGGAAGAAAAACAAAACTTTCGTATGCTTCTTTTTTCAAAATTACCAACATAAATTCAAAAATACCATAAACATGTGTTTTAAGAAATCATTTATGTCCCTTTAATGTTTGAGTTATTTAAGATAATAAGGGAAGTAACACGATTTTTATAATCTTGTATAGTGACTTGAGCAGTGGAATCACCATTGTTTTGCTGTTCATTATGCGATATAATGTATAATATATATATATTAGAAAAGTACCTGCATATATACGGGTTTATAATTAAATATTTCATAACCTGTGAAAAAAAACTAAGAACGAAAAATAGAAAACAAATTTAGATCACCCATGAAAATATATAATATATAAATTTAGAAACGATGGAAAAACTAAATGGAAATTAGAGGTTTATATAGAGGTGAGAAATTAGAATTTTTTTTCTTTTTAGGATTAATTTCTTTAATCTAAATGGAAAAACTAAGATTTTTTTCTATTTTTATATTAATTTTGCCTCTTAAGATAATTTTTTAATTATTTTTTTTGTAAAATTACCAATTATGAATCGGTTATTAAATTTTCTGAATTTTTATGTTTTTTTATAAATCGATTTTACTTTTTTACAACTTTGACTTGATATGTGTCGCGATCAGGTAAGTTAACAACATTGAAACATTGAGCTTTATATAATAAGATTTATTTATTCTAAACTGAAATCTAGTTTTTTTAATTTTTTTTTGCTTTTATTCATTTTATTTTTAGGGTTGTTATATATTGTTTAATTTTCTTATTCTAATCTGAAATATGGTTTTTTCTTTATTTAAAAACATTTGGCTTTTATTTGTATTTTTTGTTAAATTTTTTTAATCTAAACATAATTACTAATTTTTCTTTTACCTTTTAAGATTATGAATTTATTATAAATATTATTTTTATTGTTAATATCATGTGTTAAAATATAATTATAAAATTATTAAAAATCTATCAAAATATAATTGAAAATTTATTAAATATGTTTCAAAATCTGATCAATTCACTTGACATGTCTCTCTAACATAATTTTGATAACATACAATATAATTTATCTTTTAGTTTAGATAACTTACAACATAATGTCGGTGTAGATAACGAAGATATATGAAGTGGGTGTATATAAAGAATATATTTTATAACATACATCATAATTTCGATTACACAGAAGATTACCTCTAGTTTAGATTACGAAGAGGATGTAGCTTATGGACGAAATATGTGAGTGAAAGTTTTTATGGTTGTAAAATTGAAAAGAAAATATCAAATTGGTTATATAGAGGTGAGGAATTAGAATTCCTTTTCCTTATAGGATTTTATTCCTTTTTAAAATTTTCTTAATCAAAATAGACATTTTTATCTCCTTTTTTTAACTTTAACTTTTATTCTTTTTTAAATTTAGCTTTTAGGATAATTTTTGGTTTAATTTTTCTTTGTTTACTTTCCTTTTTATGATGTCAATCTAGTTTTTATTGCTTTGTTTTAAACATAATTTTTTTTTCATTTTTTAAAAATACTTTAAGATAGATTTTATTAATCTAAAAACAACTTTTATTTTCCTTTTTTTGCTAACTTTATTTTTAAGATTAAGTCTAAATTATATTTTTCCTTTATTGCTAATATTATGTGTCAAAACTTTAAGATAAATTTCTTTAATCTAAAAACAGCTTTTATTTTTCTTTATTTGCTACCTTTACTTTTATGATTAAGTCTAAATTACATTTTTTCCTTTATTATTAATGTTATGTATCAAAATCTAATTGATAATTTGTTGTACACATGTCAAAATCTAATAGATTAACTCGACACGTGTCGCGATCTTGCGAATTACTAACTTTGAATCATTCTCATTTCTAATGGATTAACTCGACACATGTCGCAATCTTGCGAGTTACTAACTTTGAATCATTCTCTTTTATATAATTAGATATTATGTGTCAAAATCTAATTGATAATTTTTTACACATATCAAAATCCAATGGATTAACTCGACACGTGTCGCGATCTTGCAAATTACTAATTTTGAATAATTCTCTTTTATATATATAGATTTCATCATATTCTGTGTTTTCTTAATGATGTTTTGCATAATTGCAGTTTAATTCGGAAGAGTTAACAAATACAAATATATAAGTTGGAGAGGGCAAAATAAATTTGGATATGTTGAGGGTCAAAGATATTATACATCGTCGTAACTCAAAACCTTTTAACCATCCATATTGTCCGATATCAAACAATATCTTAGGTCTCATAAATAACAAGTGAGAAAATATAATGATTATAGCAATTGAAAACCAGAGGTCCATAATTAATTCTGACGTCAGATGATGATGCCTTGCATGGTCTTCCAAAGAGATTTGGGGTAATCATAAATCGGACATCTCTAAAATTGAGATTTCAAAGTTGACTTCGACATTGCCTTGTTTTATGATATATAATGATTCATTTCGGCCAATTATATCATGTGCATCTTGGCGTCAATCTAATTTTCACACAAACACTTGAGTTCGATACGACATTTTTTCTTATTCTTTTTGTCCATCGCGTTAATACATGCAAGAACATAACAAATGTTAGTAGTATTATTTGAGATTTTGTATCCGTATTTGAGTCGTTTTTAGGATATTCAAAATTTTATATTATAATAGTTTTGTATAAGTTATTTCTATTAAATTATAGTAACTATACAAGTTTAAATAAGTAATGGAAAAATCAAGCCAAGCTAGATAAATTTATTCAAGGTTAAATTATATTAACTATCAGCATCATGGAGGTGCTCGAAGTTGGTATGTCCTTAATTATATCAAGGTTTTTTTCTATGGACCTTTTATGAAGAGTTTAATTGTGTAAAAATAAAACGGTTTACAAAACCCAAGTATCGTAGTACAATTTGAAAATATTTTAAAGTTTTAAATGAAAACAAAAACAAGTGAAATGGGATGATTTGATATGTTTTTGTTTTGACATGATGATTTGATATGTTTAGGAGGTAGGAGTAGAAAAATAAGTCAATAAGACCAGAACTCGTAGTTTAGTTTTCAAATGAAAATGAATAGTCCTTTGACTAATAATTAATTTGTGGGGGTGATGACGTCACATAGAATCCGAATGAAAAGCCCCTTGTCTCATCTCTCTGCACAGAGCCGCTTGATTCTCATGGCACCTTGTGCCCTCCTTTTACTTTTTTTTAACAATGGCTTTTCTCTTTTTTTTTTTTTTTTTTTAATTTCATTTTTTATTCATCTTTTTCTTCCTCCCCAAAAGAATCATCATTTAAAAATTACAAAATGATTCAGATTAAGATGAATAAAAAAAATTACAAAAAAAAACCTGAAAGATTACAAAATACAAGACAATGAAAAATACAAGACAGATATGGGAGAAGACTGAACATGAAATTGTTGAATCAGTCCTATGTCTAAACCAAGCAATTTTGCTCTCATAATAAGTTGAATTTCCTTGACAATAACCTGGGCCGGTTTAGAAGAAGAAGTGTGGAGCCTCGAATTTATTTCTTTCCACAAGAAGTACACCACTGATTGGAAAACTAGATTGCAAATAACCTTAAGCTTCCTATTTCGAGAAGAGGATTGAACCCACACAACCATATCTTCAAGCAATAAGGGAGTCGAGAGGTCATTGTGAGTGAGTGAATAGGGAATCTAGAACTTCAACAAAAAAATACACTCGAAAAAGAGATGGGTTCTACTTTCAGCGAGATCTACACAGCAAGCATTCAGCAGGAACATTGAGGCCCCAACTTCTAAGTCGATCATGCATTGGCAACATGTCTCTTAGCACCACCCAAAACATAAAAGAATGTTTGGGAATTCTAACATTCTGCCAAACAGCTTTAAACCAACTAACCACATGAGGTGATGGATGGAGCGATAACCAAGTCTTTGAATTAGAGAAGTTTCCTGGAGGAGATCCAGCATATTCCTCTAGAAAAAAAAATCAGGAACGAAAAGTTAAAATCGGATGCCTATTTCTAAAAATAATCTAACCACCATCAGCACAAACTTCACTAACTGATGACAACGATGAAATACCCGTAACTCTCAGATGTTAATCAAAAGACTTAAATCTGTCCAATTATCATGCCAAAACAAGGATGAAAGGCAAGACTGCACTTGACAAGTACAGGTTCTTTAGTTTGCAAAGTGCAGTTTCTTTTTTTTCTTCACTCCTAATATAAATTTGATGGGATTCCAAACGAAAGTAGAAAAAAGTATACTAGATTTAACATCAAACAAATAATTTCCTAATAATCTGCTCAATTAATCTTAATAAAACACTTAGATACACACATTTATTTTTTAATAATAGGTTTAACATCGATGACAAAATGAAATAGTGAATGGAATATATTGAAGGGTTATTATTGTATTATAATTTATATTTAAACATATGAATAATACACATGTAAATACACATGACAAGAATAAATAAATTAGAGAGTAGCATTCATTTGGTTTGTTGCTTTTTTGAATGAATATAAAATTTTATTCAATAAAAAACTATTTTTACAACTACTGTTTCAATTTTTGAAAGTTATAAAAGCTATTTTAATCTAAATAGAAAAAAATAAGGATTTCATCGAGTATCAAACAAAAATTTCATCATTTTTCGTATTTAGCATAACATATGCTTCAAATCGAAGACAATCAATTTTGGTCGACTCCATATCTCACATTCTCACGATATTTTATATTATTTGAAAATAAACAGAAAAGTATTATAAAATCTAGGATTATTGGGCATATTACACAATGGTAAAAGTTTTTAATTAATTAAACGTGATTAACTACGTTAGTTAGAGGCAATAGCTATAATATTTCAATATTCTTCAATCTGACTTTTTTTATTCAATTTTACTGTTGTTGAAGATAAATGATTTACGTATAGATATGTGACCAATATTACCAACAACTGGTTTGAACTTATAATCATTCAAATGTTCAGATGCACATGGCCTAATAATTAAATCCTTTCAATTTAGGATGTTAGGATAAAACTTTCAACACGTTACTTGAATTTGATACAACACACTGTAGTCTACACTACACTTCTATTCAAGTTGTTTTCTTCCTCATTTCCTCTTTATATCCTTGAAATTACTTAAACCTAATTGAAATATAAGATCATTTTGCTAAATTAGCATCAAATCGACGGTTAATTTCCATATACTTGGAAATACCATGGTCTGATCAAATATTTTGTTTGGGCGAATGTTATGGGCTGAAATTAGTAATATTTTTTTTTTAAATTGATTTGATATTTTCTGAATTTTATAATATATCTAACTAATAATTATATATAGCTGTCAAACTAGACTAAACTGTTTACTTAACCTGTTTTATAGAGGACTAAAATATAAATTTACACACGATCAAATAAAAATATAACAAACTATAGTTAATTTTCAAAGAAAAATCACATTATTTAGTAAATTGAGTATACTATCTATCTTTAAAACTTAAATTTAATATTTTGACTTGCAAAACCCGTTTTGTGGACATTTAAAAATTAGAATCATAACTCGTCCATGGCGGACTAACCCGCTAGGCGCTTACTTAATTCATTTTGCGGTACACTCAAATATTATTCCGGATAACCCGCAAAGAACTGCAATATTGAAATACTAACTCTAATATGCACAGTTTAATGACTCCGAGTTTTGTGGCCAGTCCACAAACTCTTTACAATTTTTTTTTCATATCTAACTCTTTTTAAAAATAGTAAAATATTTTTCAATTTTTGTTTTGATATATAATCAAATAAAAGTATACAAATTATAGTAAAAAATATTGTAAGATCTCGAATAGATTTTTTATTTTTTAATATATGTGGATTGATTCATATTTAAAATTATATAGTAATTTTGATAATTAAGAAACTAAATAGTAAATACCATATTTAATGGAAAACAAATATTTTCCATATTCTCTTCAATAATTTTAAAAGACAATTGTATCCTTTCATATTTCAATTATATTTTTTAATTATAATGATATAGTATGTAATAACTTACAAAATAAAATTCATTTTCCTAAATGACTTGTTAAATAATATTATAATTTTTTTTGACAGCACATTGAGTAATTTTTTAAAAAATTGTTTTAAAGTTTAAGAAAAATTGATTTGATATTTTCTGAATTTTATAATATATCTAACTAATGATTATAGATAAAACTGTCAAATCAAATTAATATGTTTACTTAATCCATTTTGCAAAGGACTAAAATATAAATATAAATATAAATTTACACATAATCAACAAAAAATATAACAAATTATAGTTAATTTTCAAAGAAAAAATCATATTATTTAATAAATTAAATATACATCTATTTTTAAAACTGAAGTTGTTTTCTAAAACTTAAATATCGCTCTAATTGATTTTTGTAGGCTTAAATATCGGAATAAACTTTCATCACGTGACTTGAATTTGATACAACACACGTAGGCTTAATCTACACTACACCACTATTTTAAAGTTGTTTTCTTCCTCATTTCCTCTTTATATCATTGAAATTACTTAAACCTAATTGAAATATAAGATCATTTTGCTAAATTAGCAAAAAATCGACGGTTAATTTCCATATACTTGGTAATACCATGGGGTGATTTTGTTTGGGCGAATGTTATGGTTACATTTTATTCTACTATATTCTTGGTGCAGCTTGAGAGGATATATCAAATATTGGATGATAATTTTTATTTAATTATAGAAACGAATAAAATGTTCCCATTGTATTTGATAAGTTAATGGATAGATATGCAATTAGACAATATTTGATTAATAGAGTAGAAGTACAATGTTAGTCCAAGAATCAACCATATCCTAAAGTCCCAACCCCACACGAGAAAGATCTTTAATTAACATAGAAAATAGAAACAAAAGTGAAAATATGACTGAGAAGACTAACAGAGAGACATTGTCTTCTTGTAATAAAACAGAATCTTCCTTCCATATTAAAAAAAAAACTACTGGATACTACTACTATCTTCCTACATTACACCAAACAAAAACATAGTAAAAAATCCAAAGGTTGGGTCTTTTTTTCTACGAATTCGAGATCTTTGCTCTAACATCTCTTGATTCATTGTCCGGAGGCAGAGCTTGATGAACAGAGATTGTTGTCATTGTTTGATACATTAGGATTCTTAGTTTTGGAGAGTTTCTGTTTGAGTTGGAACAAAAGCTGTTGATTCTCTTGATTCAGAAGCTCAGCTTTCTTCCTTAGCCTCTCGTTCTCTTTCATTATGTAACAGTTTTCAACATACAGCTTCGAGTTTAGCCTCTCCATTGCTTGCTTTCTTTCTTCAAGAAAACAAACAAAAAAAGAAAATTATTGTCAAAATAAAAAGAGAAAAAGAGAGTAATAATATCAAAGGTAGCTTGTGTTATGATTATTGTTCATGTTAAATCATTACATCACACATGGGTTGTGCAGCTTCACAAGTCGGATGTGAATTACATTAGGGAAAACTATTTGTCGCATTTATTTCGTTTTCCTCCTAAAAATGTGAATTTTTTTTCTTCTTTTAAAGAAATCAATGATCAAAGAGAGAAGAACATGATTATAAATTCGTATGGAGGATAAAAAAGATAAAGCTAAGAAAACAAATAATGAAAGAAAAGAGATAAAAACAAGTAATCATGATGATATGCAGTCATTATAAATGTTTTAACCTCTCTGCTTTTATTTGTATTGACAGAAAGTAATGATTATTTTTGAAACGCAACCAAGCGAGATAAAAAAAACAGAGTAAGCAACAAAACAAAGATCGTAATAGTATAAATACAAATTATAAAAGAAATCAAACGAGTTTCTAAACATCAAAAAGAGAAGGAGAAAGAAAAAAATGTTGAAGAGAAAGAAAAAAAAATCTAATAATTACATTTTTCTTTTTCTTTCGGTTGCCTCTGTCTCAAAGAAAAGGATAAAGATTAAAACTTTCCATCATTGAGAAGAAAAAAAAAAGGATGAAAAAGTTTATATATTAAAAAAGGAGATAACGGATTTGTCTTCACGTTGCTTGTATGTGTGACGTTACTACATAGTTATCGACTTAACGTATGCCCGAAAACAGAGCCAAGAAAAGAAAAACAGAACAACGAAACAGAGTACAAACATAGCAAGAAAACAGAGACAGAGCAAAGAAACAGAAACAACTTGGAAACAGAGCATAGAGAGAATAACCCATCCAGTGGTACATAATTTTTGGTGAGAGAACTCAGGTAAATCTTCTAGAAGATACTAAAAGAGAGATAGAAGAAAGGTTATACCTTTTGGGAAGGAGTGTTGAGAGGCAGAGTAAACGAAGAGAGAGAGACGCTACTGTGTGTGTGTGGAAGGTCGAGGGACAAAGAGAACAAAGTGAGACACTGTCTGTTATATAGATCCCCAAAAACTAGAGAGAGAAGGTTCTTTATCTCTCTCCTGACACAACAATCATGCATTGTGTTGTGTTTATGCATAGATGGCGGCCGCGAGAAGAGAGAGAGAGAGGAGAGATGTGTGCATATTGCGTCATGTGAATGATGATGATTTATTAAAGAGAGAGAGAGAGAGGGTTTCTTGCTTTGCTTGCTCTTGTTTCGAAATTGATCTCTAGGGATACTTTCGTAATTCTCGAAGATCCCTCTCGGCTCTTCAGCGTATTGATCCTCGAAACAGAAGGTTTCGTGGTGGGGAAAAAGCTAGCCAGAGGGTATATTTGTAATATGGAGGAAATGGTTAGGGAAGGGCAATTTCGTCATTGTGTAGGAATGAGAGGCTAGAGAAGGCCATCGACCTCTAAAGATTCGCAATGATGGCAAAGATTGGTTCGAACCATCATCCTTCATGATTCAATTTCAACCGTTTTGGACCATTTTTAAATGCTCTCTTTCCTCCTCTTATTTCCCGGTTTGCTCAATATTGGTCTACTCAATATTACACTCAACCATAATTAAAGTTTTAGATGTTTTGGTATACAAATCATTTAGTACCACTTTCTGAATTGTCCAAAACTTTTCTAAACACAAAACTTGTGGTATATATATATTTTTTTTTTTAATTTAAGGTTTTGGAGGCAACTTTTTTAAACATAGAATGCTGTAATTTTGAGAATTGCATATTCCATCCGTTTTATAAATAGTGTCATTTTAAGATTTTGTTTTTGTTTTACAAATAATATTATTTTATGTTTTCAATGCATAATTTTGAATAAAAATTCAGTTTTAACCTTATTGTTTTAGTGTATTAATTAGAAGAAGAAAAATTGTTTAGTATATTAATAAAGAATAATATAGAATTTTTAATACGTATGAAATGTATCAAAATAACACTATTTGTGAAACATAAAAAATATATTTTATTTATTTTTACTACACATTTATTATTTTTTGGTAAAATATAAATGAATTATTAAAATGCGGTGAGCATGGATCACACGACCTTCAAATCTTCAGTCTGACGCTCTCCCAACGGAGCTATTCCCACTTCTTATGCAAACGTAACCGCTAAACATAATAATCTTAGTGAAATAATTTTTTTAAATATCCTCTTTAACATGCACCTTGGCAGCTCCGTACAATTCCCAAAATCTGTCTTCTAGGTTATTTAATTATTTTAATTGTTCCTCCTTGATTGTTTCAGCATTCCTTAATTAGTTAGATAAAGATCTCTATAAATTTTTGATGGGAGTAAGAAATAATAATAATAGATACGTAAAGTGTTTAGACTCCAATACTTACAAAAATAATCATATGGAACATAAGTGTAGTAGAACGTGAAACATCATCATATAAAGAGTAAGGTAGTTGTTTTTCAATGTAATTTATGATTTTTTGACCCGTAAATTCACATGTCACCGTGTAGAACTCGTTCGTTTGCCCATAATTTGACACACATAAAAAATGACGTTTTTTAGAAAAACTACTTTTTCTTGTGTATATTGTTATCAGAAAACTTAGAGAAGTCTGCAAACTTTTGTCTTGTTTATTTCTCTTATTTCCAGTCTTTTAAATAGACTACTAACAACGGATTGATTCTTATAAGTCTGCAACTACTAAGAGATCCTACAAACCAGGATCTCTGACTTATTCTACTTGAACTATTTCAAGATCCTACAAACCAGCATCTCTGACTTATTCAAACTTAACTAACGTCCTTCAAACCTTCCCCTAAACTGAAAGTTCCCTTTCTGTTTAATCTTCCTTGGAGCAAAGACTCATCCTTGACCTGAGCTTCTCAAACACATCGAGCTTTACAGCTTTTGTCATGATGTCTGAAATCTGATCCAATGTTGAGCAGTACTCAAGCTTGATTATGCCGTCATTTACCAATTCCCTGAGAAAGTGATAACGCACATGAATGTGCTTGCTTTTCCCGTGCATAATCGGATTCTTCGATAGTTTGATGGTAGAGTTGTTGTCGCAAAACATGACTGTTCCTTCTCCCTGAGATAAGCCAATCTCCTCTAGAATATTCCTCTCCCACACAGCATGACACGCTCCATAGGCTGCCGCTACGAACTCCGCTTCGGTTGTTGATAATGTAACTATGGATTGTTTCTTTGATGCCCAAGCAACTGCACCTCCTCCAATTAAAAACACATAACCAGAGGTGCTCTTCTTATCACCAGCGTCACCTGCGTAGTCACTATCAACGTATCCAAGCAACTTCGATTCTCCTCCCCTTTTGTATCGAATTCCGAGAGAGGTGGTTCCTTGTACGTACCTTAAGATTCTTTTTGCTGCCATCATATGTTGTTCTGTTGGCTCCTCCATGTAACGACTCACCAGATTTACTGAGAACATTAGATCCGGTCTAGTCGCAGTGAGATATCTCAGACTTCCCACTAATTGCTTGAACACCGTTGGATTTACAGCTGCTCCTGCTCCCTTTTTTGTCAATTTATGCCCTGGGATCATCGGATTTTTCACAGAATTACAGTCCTTCATTCCAAATTTTTCCAGAATATCTTCAGCGTATTTCTTTTGCCCAATAAAAATTCCTCTATCGTCTTGCACAACTTCCACTCCGAGAAAGTACTTCATCTTCCCCAAATCTGTCATGGCAAACTCCTTCATCATCGATTTTTTGAACTCTTCTAGCATCATATTCGAGTCTCCCATGTAGATAAGATCATCGACATAGACGCTTACTATCATCACCTTCTCTGCTTCCTTTTTCACAAAAAGTGTGTGTTCACAATAACACTTTTTGAATCCCTTTCTAGCAAAGTAGCTCTCCAATCGGCTGTACCAAGCTCTTGGAGTTTGTTTCAAGCCGTATAGAGCATTTCTCAGCTTATATACTTTATCACCAGCGTCTCTAATCTCAAAACCTTGTGGTTGCTCAACAAAAACTTCTTCGTTAAGTTCACCGTGTAAGAAAGCACTCTTGACATCGAGTTGTAGCACCACCCAACCTCTTTGAGCTGCAACTGCAAGCAATGACCGAATCGTATCCCATCTAGCCACCGGAGCAAAGACCTCGTGAAAATCGATTCCCTGAGTTTGGTGGTAGCCCTTCGCTACGAGCCTCGCCTTGAACTTATCGACTTCTCCCTTCTCGTTATACTTGGTTTTATAAACCCACTTTACTCCAATAACTTTTGCTTCTGCAGGTAGCTGTACCAACTCCCAGGTTCTATTATCTTCGATGGATTTAATTTCAGTTTCCATCGCCTTTCTCCAAATCTCATGTTGAGCAGCGTCTTCATACCTCTCTGGATCTTCAGCAGCTATAAACATAGCTAGTACTTCATACCTCTCTGGATCTTCAGCAGCTATAAACATAGCTAGTACTCTATCTTCTTCTTCTTCGGTAACCAATTTTACTCCTTCACATATATAATCTTTCATCCAGATCGGTTTTTGCCTTGGTCTTCTATCATCGTTAACTGGTGGCGACTTCATGGTTTCGGTTTCCGCAGCTTCTTCCTCTGTTCTGTTCTCTTCAGGTACATCATCATCGCCGTTATTCCCTTCTTCATTCTGATTCTCTTCTTCTACTTCGTATGTCATTCCTTCCCACTCGATCCTCTCTTCTCCTTCTCCGTTTTCCCAGTTCCAGCCCTTGCTTTCATCGAACTTCACATCTTTGCTGATTATAATCCTCTTTGATTCTGGATTATAAATACGATACGCTTTCGATTCCTTACTGATTCCAAACATGACACACGTTGTGCTCTTATCATCTAGTTTTACTCTCCTTTCGTATGGCACTAAAGCATAAGCGAGACACCCGAATACTCTGATATGATTGACCGAAGGCTTCGACTTGCTCCACCTTTCTCCCGGTGTTACCTCTCCTAACGCGGCAGTGGGACTTCTGTTGAGAATGTAAACACCGTATTGTGCAGCCTCTGCCCAAAAACATTTTGGTACCTTCATATCAGCGAGCATGCATCTGGTCATGTTCATAAGACTTCGATTCTTCCTTTCGGCCACTCCGTTCTGCTGCGGAGTGTACGCTGCTGTCAATTGTCTTTTAATTCCTTGCTCTTTGCAATATTCTTGGAATTCCTTAGAATTGTACTCTCCTCCTCTGTCAGTTCTTAGACAGATTAATGACTCTCCCAGTTCTCTTTCAACTTCAGCTTTAAACTCCTTGAAAGCTTTGAAAGTTTCTGATTTTGCTGATAGAAAGAAAGTCCAGCACTTCCTGCTGTAGTCATCGATAAAATTCAGTATGTACCTCTTTCCGCTTTCTGAGATCGGTGAGATAGGTCCACAAATATCGCTGTGAACTAGCTCCAAACCTCTGCTTGCTTTCCATGTGCTTCTTTTGGGAATGCTTTCTCTGTTTTGTTTCCCTTTCATACACACCTCACACACGTCTTCATTTCCTTTGTTGAACTCCAAACCTTCAACCATTCCTTTTTCAGCGAGAGTTTGGATTCCACTGTAGCTTAAGTGCCCAAGTCTTCTATGCCATAACTCGTTTTTGCTTTCTTTTTCAATTTGTAGACAAACTGTATCTTCCTTTTCCTGTGAATCTTTCATTGTCGCAAGAATGATGAACATCTTGTTCTTCGACATTGTTGACTGCATCACCAATCTTTTCTGCTTCTTATGCCATACCTTGCACACGCCGTCATCGATGACAATTCTGAGGCCCTTCTCTTGCAGTTGACCCACACTTAATAAATTGTTCTTCAGGCCAGGGACAAAGTAAACCGATGTTATGATCTGTGTGAGCCCATTCACGCACAGCCGCAAGTTTCCTTTTCCCTCTACCAGCAGCCTCCTGTCATCTCCAAGCTTCACCGTTTGTCAAAAATTTCCATCAAATTCGACAAACCATTCTCTTGTCCCACACATGTGATTGCTGCAACCAGAATCCAAGAACCATACTTTCTCGTCTTCCTTTTTATTTCTTCAATATGTGCCATAAGCATAATTGCTTCCTCTTCTTCAACATAGTTTGCTTCTTTCTCCCAGCTAGGACATTCGTTTTTGAAATGTCCCAACTTATGACACTTGAAACATTCAACCGTCTCTTTGTTGAATGTTGAGATTCCACGACCTCTTCCTCTTCCTCCACGCCATCTTCCTTGATAGTTTCCACGTCCTCTTCCTCCATCGTATCTGTTACTCTCCATCTTGAGCGCTTGTTCTTCACCACTATTTCGCTTGTTCAGATTCTGCTCATGAACAAGCAGCGAGCTCTGCAATTCATCAACGGACATCTCCTTTATGTCGTTTGACTCTTCGATCGCACAAACGACATACGTGAACCTTTCCACTAAGGTTCTCAAAATCTTCTCCACTACCTTCGCATCCGGCATATCTTCATCAAGGTTTCTCATGTCATTTGCCACTGTCATGACCTTTGAGAAATATTCAGTGACGGACTCTCCTTCCGCCATCTCCAATATTTCGAAATTTCTTCGAAGCCTCTGAAGCTGTGCGCTTCTCACCCGTTTGTTTCCTTGGTACTTCATCTTCATTGAGTCCCAAATGTCTTTAGAGGTCTCTTTGTTGGTGATTGTCTTAAGGATTGTCTTGTCAATGGAGGCGAATAGGTAATTCTTCACCTTTAGGTCCTTTAGCTTCTTCTCTGCGATCTATGTCCTTTGTGGGCCGGTCAGGATCACATTCCTTTCCGCCTGAGGAATTCCCGTCTCAATCAACTCCCACCACTCCTTTGATCGCAGCATGTTCTCCATAATCATGGCCCAATGTTCGTAATCACCATCGAACTTTGGTATGCTTAGCTTCATCTCACTTTCACTCATTTTGTGTTTTTGTTTTTTTTGCTCTGGTTTTCTTTTTCTCTCTGTGTTTGCTCTGATACCACTGTTATCAGAAAACTTAGAGAAGTCTGCAAACTTTCGTCTTGTTTATTTCTCTTATTTCCAGTCTTTTAAATAGACTACTAACAACGGATTGATTCCTACAAGTCTGCAACTACTAAGAGATCCTACAAACCAGGATCTCTGACTTATTCCACTTGAACTATTTCAAGATCCTACAAACCAGCATCTCTGACTTATTCAAACTTAACTAACGTCCTTCATATATATCTTGTACGGCTTCTTTAAACCTTTTTCACGGAATAAATTTCAGTAATTGTACTTTTTAAAGATTCGTAAATATGTTGGTTTTAGAAGTTAAACAAAACTGAAACACAATTAGTAAGTATATAGTAGGTGTGTCTTGAAATGGAACTAAAGAGTTGGTGCACTTGCTTACACCAAAGGCAATGATATAAAAGTGAAGATCGAGTTTCATTTCTTGCTGGCGTGAAATGGCACGTTTGCCTCTCGTTGGTTTCATTCTTCTCTCAATAAGGCTGGGCATCAAATCCAAGTTTGGTAATTCGGTTTGATGTCGGTTTATATATAAACTGATATCTAAGCTTTTTATATATTCGGTTCTCGGACGACTTTGGTTAAAGATAATTCAATCGGACCAATTCTCCCTGAACCAACCGAATGTTTCTCCTTGTCCCCAAAATCTATGTATAATTAAACTATAAAATATATGACTTCTTTACCATTCAAATTTCAAATATCTTAAATATTCAAAGATTCGGTATATGGTCACACCTATATGTAATATGTGGAAGTGGTTGGTAGAGAATATTAGATTATATATAGTTCGGAGAAACCGTATTTCTCTTTTGTATAATTTTTAATTGTTTCTCCCTTTTTGCTAATCTAACCTTTTGTCTTTTGAACTTTATTTCTTTCAATGATGTCTCCTCCATAACGTTTAAAGTGCGTTCATATTAGACTGCATGCAAACATTATCATAGCAGATCTTAACTTTTAATAAATACTGAATATTAAGGTTCAAAAAAAAAAACTGAATATTTGAATAAGAATTTTGCAGGGAAGATCTTGAACAAAGGACTATATTATATATATTGGACACTGATATAGTGCTTTTTTGCAAGCGAGACACATACACATCGCTTTTTAGGTATAATTGGATAGATTTTTTCGTCTAAATCTGACAAGATGAATCGGCTAAGAGGCTGGTTAACCAAACCATATCCCTCTTTACCGACACATCGTCGTCGTTCCTCTGCCATTCCCAATGTGCATGAGTCGCATTCACCACCACCAATTGACCATGCCCGAAACTTGCTTCTCTAAACAATGATATTTCTGGAGTTGGATCTTCATAACTATGAGTCATAAAACTTCATCAAAACCATTTCCTTAACTTAATGTCACAATTTTTTAAAAAAATACGAAGATCTTACTTTTTAGCAAGGCCTTCTAGATTGCCACCATCCCCAATGTTAATATAAACCGGACCACATTTGTCGAACTTATCTTGGTACACCCGATTCTGTCAAATAACTCAAAAATTAGCTATATCCAAAATAATTAATTTGTTTTGTTTTTCTCTTCTAAACAATAAATTTATGAAACTCTCAAGACTTACAAAACGCTCGTAAGCATGGACGTGGCCGGCGAAAACCAAATCGACACGAGCTTTATAAAGAAGAGTTTCCATGGATCCTTTCATATCAACACTCTCTTTCTCTCCTTTGTGGGCTTCGTTGGTGTTGTACCACGGCGCGTGTATCACAGCTATCAACCATGGAGTGGTCTTACGATCGATGCCTTTGAGATCTTTTTCTAACCATTGGTACTGAACCGAGCCAGGGGCAAAATCTGTGTATGACCCCAACATTATAACGTGGACTCCGAAAACGTTGAAGGAATAGTACAAGTTCGACGTCGAGCCACTCTCTTCAAATGGCATGCGCCACCTGCCACAAGTATATAAAAAATATAAAAGATCAATAACTTACATAACAATAACCCCATGATCAACAAAATATTGTTATAGTTTTTTTTTTATATATATATACTCTATCGGCTGATCCGGTCAGTACCCAGTAAGAACACACCGAAGTGATACAGAGTGGATTATTTCCTAGATTCAACGGTTCAACGGACACCATGACGGTTTATAACCGTTTTTATAAATATTCATTTTTAATTGCTAAACTTAAGACCGTGTTACAAACGCATAATTTTTTATATTAGATCTAAGTGTGAACAAGTGTTAGTTTTGGTAAAATAAAATTTCATATGACTATCGATCCCGATAATCATTTTGTATTTATTTTCCATGTAGCATGAAAACTATAAGTAAACTGGTTGGTTGGATCATGGATGAGTCGAAAGAATGTACCTGTGGTTATAGGCGGTGAAGCTTTGACGATGGAGGATAGGAATAAGTTCGAGTTCGTGGTTGCCTTGAGTGACCATCCATGGTCTTTTGCTCGCAAGCGGCTGCACCAAGCGACCAAAAGTGTCTCACACGCATTGGAAATAATTAGCGTACGACAGATCTCCAGGCAAGATAAAAACGTCATGATCCCATTTCGATACATGTTCCAATGTTGATTTAGTCCATTCACTTGTCCCAAGGTCACCTTCATTTTCAATAAATATTCAAGATCATTAAGACACAAAAAACAACGAATTGAGCTACAAAACCCCGATCGATGACATGGGTTTGGACTTTAATATAAGCATTCAAAACTTGAAGCGCGAGCTTCATGTTTAGTTAACTATAAATTACATATATGTTTGTATATACTTCCTCCGTTCTGTAATAAGTGATGTTTTAGAGGTTTTTTTTGTTTTCAAATAAGTGATGTTCTCACAAATCAATGTAAATTAAATAGTTTTTTATTTGTTTTTGACCCTTTTTTATTTTGTAGATTATTTTCTTATTGGTTGAATTGTATTTAAATGTATAATAAATGATGTTTTAATATATAAAAATTAAAAATTAAATGAGAGAGAACGGAGTAAGATATTATAGTTAATGAAACGACAATTCTAAAGAGTTATATATGATGCGTACCAGCGACGGCGAATTTGATGGGGAATTGAGAAGGAGGTGTCTTGAAGCTAAACTCTTGGGTTGAAGATGGGCCTCCACACTTGTAATAATAAACTGTATTGGGCTTTAATGGGCCTATAACCACATCATTAATTTGGCCTGATCGATAAATCAACAAGAAGTGGTACGACGACGTCGTTCCATTAGCCGAGCCTTCGTATTTGCCAGAGGTTGTGCCGTACACAACAGTCGGCATGACTGAGTCTTTCGTTATCCATGATATTCTCATTTTGTCGACTCCAACCAGAGATATATGCACCTTATATTTATATGTAAATTTTAAAATTAAACATAAAATGTTCAATATATAAAGCAATGTTAAAAAAAATCGAGGATTAGTTTTTGTTTTTTTTAATGTCTTTTTAATATGTTAATCCATAATAATTTTAGTTTCAATATAATATTTTTTTTGAACGAAAAGTTTCCATATAATATTGTTCTCAAGATTGGATAAAACACATGAAAACAAATATTATATCCAATACATTATGATTTTCATTAAAATATGAACATAAGTTTGACTTATCAAATTTTTAGAGCTAACTAAATTATTTTAAATTATAAAAAAATTGGGCTATGCTGCTGTATATGCAGAAATTAATCGGTCTAGACGGATATTAATCGACATAGAAAAAGATTAATCGGACATCCGATTTATTGAATCGATTACCCATAAATCGCTAACATCTGCTATCACCTAGCGCCTAGACAACCGATTTTTTGAACAAAGATATATAGCGAAATTAACATAAAATGTTCAATAGTAAGTTAGAAACAAAAATTAGCCAGATCAAACAGAAAGGAGACATAAAGTGGGTGAATTTGATGCGCCTTAATTGCACAGTTGCTAACATGAGTAATACGACAAGGACACTCACGTGCTCAACGATACTATTCGCATTTAAACTGTTTTTGACTACTGTGTGGAAACAAAATTTTACTATTAGATTTAGGGATAATCTGTTTGTTAGTATTACATATCTTCTGTTTTAGGATACCAAATAGATATTTTTATCTTTACTTGGCATAGTAAGGTCCGTGGCTAAGTTGACAAATCGCATTTTTTCTTAATTGTAATCGAAGCGGAAAATTCGATTATTTTCTAGTACAAGTTTTTTTTTTTAATGACCTTTCTAGTACAAGTTTATCTTATCTTTTATACATTTTTGTAATTTCTTTCAAAATTTTGTAACTAGCGTCACAATTGTATCCGTTTCAAATTATTAATAAAAAAAATGGGAATTATGGCAAAAAAACAAAAAAAACTAAGGTAAGTTAATTTTTTTTTTTTGTCAAGAAACGCATTTGTTTTTTTGTCAAAAAAGACATTAGCATGTTATTTTAGTTTGAAAAATGTCCACAAAATGTCTCCATTCAACGTTACGTAATTAATAAACGCGCAAAGTACATTGTCGGTTCCAAAAACATGTACACTGTCAACTTCGCAAAATCACCCCTAATTATGGCAACGCATATTTTTGTATCCAAGGTAAGAAATTAAACAGTAATCATCTTTTTTATATTAAAAACAAATAGAAGAAAAAATACCAGAAACAAAACTACTACAAGTTTTTGTTTTTTTTTTATATTCGTATTGTTGGTGTTCAATAGAAAAACTTAAATGACATGCTAATGTTTGAAAACTAACAAATATCAAAAGAGTGAAAGACAGAAAGTCTTGAGACTTGTCGTGTAAAAATTCTACTTATAACGATTTACAGGAACGATATAATACGTACATACATAAATACTGAGTTGATTGTGAATTACCTGTTCCGGTTACAGAGGATCGTTAGAGGGATGCATCACTATATTTTTCCTAGTGCCCGGCCGATCATACGACGACACATTTCGGACCAAAACAATAAGCAATATCGCCACTAAACCCCAAACCTTCACCATTTTCAGGGTTCTGGCGACAGAGAATGAAAGAGAGAGATGGAGAGATTTTCAGGGTTGTCAGGAACAAGGATATTATAAGGGACAAAAGGTGCTTTATAGTAATCTTTTATTTCTCGGTTTGGAATTTTTTTAAATGGGGATATGTATTTGACAAAAAAAGTAAAACAATTTTGTCAGCATGGATTTCAAAAACGAATATGCACTAGATTCTATTAATCTTATTTATTTATCTTATATATCCGCATATGCAAGAGTTTGAAATTTAATATTTTATAATTTGTAAAAAAAAAATTTAAACGATAAAATGAAAAATAAATAAATAGATCACCTGTGAAAATATATAATACATAAATAGATGCATACTTTAAAAGAAAAATTTGGTAAAAAGATACAGTAAATAGTTTTGGATACGATTATTGAATTTTTAATGTTTTGATGTGTAATTGACATACTACCAAATTGTGGTTTATATAGAGTTGAGAAATTAGAATATTTTTCCTTTTATGATTAATTTACTTAATCTAAATGGAAAAACTAAAAAACCAATTTATGCATGTTTTTAACTATTAACATATTAATTGTCCGTCGTTTTTGCAAATAAAGAATTTGGCTAGGTAAGAGCTTATTCTTATATATTTTCATATATATATATTACCCATTATTTTAGTTTTTTTTATAAAAAAAATAGACCAAATATAAATTAATCTTAGTAACACCAATTATAAAAAGGTAAGATAATCTATAATTATTTATTTGGAAATAACATGGTGGGGAGATATACTTAGTTTGAAACTAATAGTTTCTGATAAGAGTGTTATTCAAGCATGCATTCTAGGAGTATTAAAATATGGATCCAAACAAATCTCTTGTTATTCAATGGTTTCTTTTAACTGATCTATTACAATTAGGTGTAATTGGAATTTAGTATTGTAAATCATGACTTCTGTGAAATTTAACCCCGATTTGTTGAATGTATCTTGGATCGAACTTCTAATCTTTGATCGAACTTTAAGAAATTGAGGACTGAACTGAAATTAAGAACACCGCGAGTTTACCGAGTTCGGGGCAAATCCGCACCTTACGTCTCGCCGGAAAAATTCCTGGAATCCACTATAACCGACTCAAAACTTGAGCTCACAGTTTCTCTTTTCTTTCTCTCTCGCTCGTGACTCTCTCTCTGTTTTTCCAACAAACTTCTCAACTAACTTAACCAAGATGAGAGACGATGACTTTATCTTAGTCATTTACAATTTTCTCACGTGTGCTTAACTTCACACGTGACACACCTCACTCTAGAGAGTCACGGATAAGTAGAAAGAGAGAAGGTTACAAGTGATACGTAGAACATTCTTTCTTCAAATCTCCACTTTGTTCTTGTATCACCTTGACTTGTTGTAACCTTCTTGGATTTCCTTTTTTCGGCTTATGAGCCCACCTGCTCATCTTCTGCATCTTTATGCAACTTCCTGAGAAAAACTTCTCTCAGCTTCTTATCTCTCTGAGTAAACCCACTCAGCTTCATGTCTTGAGCCAAACCGGCTCAGTTCTCTGTAACTCTGAGCAATTCCAGTGCACTCTGGACCTTGCCCACTGGTAGAACCTTGGTGAATATATCGGCTGGATTGTAAGCTGTAGCAATCTTCACAACTTGAATGATTCCATCACTTATCAAATCTCTGATGAAATGAAACTTCACAGCAACGTGTTTGGTCCTCTCGTGATGCACTGCGTTTTTAGCCAATGCAATCGCACTCTGAGAGTCACAATGAATAGTGACTGTTTCTTGTTTGAAACCAAGCTCATTCACCAACCCTCTTAGCCAAACTGCTTCTCTAGCTGCCTCTGTCAATGCCATATATTCAGCTTCCGTAGTCGACAACGCCACAACTTTTTGCAAACAAGATCTCCAACTGACCGTGTTTCCACCTGCAGTGAATACCATCCCTGTGATTGACCTCCTTCGATCCAAATCTGCGGCATAATCTGAATCGCAGTAGCCTTGAATGATGAACTCTCCTTCCTTTCTGTAGCATAGCTTTCTTTTCAATGACCCACTTATATATCTGAATATCCATTTCACAGCCTGCCAATGATCCTTGATAGGTGTGCTCATGAATCTGCATACAAGGCCAACAGAATAAGCCAGGTCTGGCCTAGTCCCTATCATCGAGTACATCAAGCTTCCGACTGCACTCTGATATGGAATGTTCTTCATCAAATCAAATTGATCTTGCTCTTCTTTCTCTGTAGCTGACTTAAACCTGAAGTGTGCACCCATTGGAGTGGCTACTGGTTTGGACTGATCCATACTAAAGTTCCCTAGAACCTTCAGAAGATAACCCTCTTGAGAAATTGTAAGAGTACCTTTTGTTCTGTCTCGTGTTATCTCCATTCCTAGTATCTTCTTAGCATCCCCCAAGTCCTTCATGTCAAACTCAGAGTTTAAAAGCACCTTTAACTCACACACATGCTTCTTATCCTTAGAAGCAATGAGTATGTCATCTACGTACAAGAGTAGGTAGACATAGACGTCATTACTCAGTCTTTTGAGGTATACACACTGGTCATACTCACTCCTTTCATACCCATTAGTCTGCATGAATTCATCAAATCTCGTATTCCACTGTCGCGGTGACTGTTTTAGACCATACAAAGATCTTTTGAGTAAGCAGACCTTGTCTGGATATCTCTTATCTACATATCCTTCTGGCTGTTCCATGTAGATAGTTTCTTCTAGGAATCCGTGTAGAAAAGCTGTCTTCACGTCCATTTGTTGAAGCTCCAAATCAAAATGAACCACTGCAGACAATATCAGTCGTATAGAGACATGCTTTGCAACAGGGGAGAAGATCTCCTGATAGTCAATGCCCTCCTTCTGCGAGTACCCCTTTGCTACCAGCCTAGCCTTGAATCTTGGGGCTTCAACTCCACTTATGCCTGCTTTTCTCTTGAAGACCCACTTACATCCTATTGGTTTCTGAGACTTCACTCTGTCCACCAAAACCCATGTCTTGTTCTTCTCCAGAGATTCCATCTCTTCATCAGATGCTCCCAACCATTTATCCCTGTCTGGATCTCTAAGAGCATCTTGGTAACTTTCTGGTTCTGGATTACCACCATCTTCTATCATTAGATAAGCATATCCTGCTATTTCTTCATTATCTTGATAAACCTGATAATCCTCCAGCCTTGTTGGCTGTCTTGTTTGTCTTCTAGGACGATCTCTAGCAAGCTGATACCCACTCAAGTCTTGAGTAACTGCTTCTGCATCTTCTGTATCAGACTCGTGAGTTTCTTGATTTTGACCAGACTGTTGTTCTCTTTGGGGAGCTCCACTTAGAACTGCCTCTCTTTGTTCCAAGTCTATACCTGTAAAATCATAACTCACATATTTGTTAGAAATCATATAAGGATCAGCGTTACCTGTCTGAGCCTCTGAATTTATGTCCTTGAACATCACATCCTCTCTGAAGACTACATTCCTGCTGATGAAACACTTCCTATCATCAATTAGCCAAACTCTGAACCCTTTTACACCATCTGGATACCCAGTGAAGACTCCTTTCTTAGCCCTCGGATTCAGTTTCCCCTCATCTGAATGGACATATGCCATGCAGCCAAACCTTCTTAAACCCGAAAGACTTGGGACAGCAGATGTCCACATCTCTTCTGGAATGTTGAAATCAATTACAGATGAAGGAGATCTATTGATCAAGTAGACTGCAGTTGATACAGCTTCTGCCCAAAACTTCTGATCAAGACCACTTTCGCTCAACATACTTCTGACTTTGTTCATAATGGATCCGTTTAGTCTTTCAGCAACACCATTCTGCTGTGGAGTGTAGGTACACGTTCTATGTCTTACGATCCCTTCATCCTTACAAAACTGATCGAACCTGGCGTTGCAAAACTCAAGTCCATTGTCTGTGCGAAGCTTCTTCACCTTTCTTTCAGTCTGAACTTCAACCATTTTCTTCCATTCAACAAACTTGTCAAATGCTTCGTCTTTGGTTCTCAGAAAGTAAACCCATACTTTTCTGGACCAATCATCAGTTAGAGTGACAAAGTATTGACACTTTCCCAAACTTAGAGGAACATTAGGTGATCCCCATAAGTCTGAGTGTATGTAATCAAGTTTATCCTTAGTGACATGCTGAGCTGGTCCAAAGCTCACCCTGTGTGTTTTTCCTATAACACAATCCTCACAGAATTTTATCTCTGAAACTTGATCACCGTCAATGCATCCCTTTTTCACCAGGACTTCGAGTCCTTTCTGACCAACGTGCCCTAGTCTGGTGTGCCATAACTTGGTTTGATCCTTCTTAACTCTTTCCTGATCAATTTCCCCTGACACAACCACACACGCTTCTGACCTCTTCGCTAGACCTTGCAGAATGTACAGAGTATCCCTGTCCTTTCTAGCACCTTTCATGATGACTGTACAACCTTTAACGATCTTCATGACTCCACCAGATCCTTTAAATTCACATCCTCTATCCTCTAATGTTCCAACAGATATCAGATTCCTACCTATATCCGGCATGTATCTAACATCATGAAGAACAAAGGTAGAGCCATCTGAATTCATGAATCTTACGGATCCTATCCCTTTTATCTCTGTTTGAGTGTTATTGGCCATTTTCACCTTTCCTGTTGTCAGCTCCTTGAATTCAATAAAGACATCCTTTCTTGGAGTCATGTGGAAGGAACATCCTGTATCCAATACCCATTCATCCTGGTAACTGTCTTCTTGTGATAGATTTACCTCAAGAGCAATAA
Source organism: Eutrema japonicum (assembly GCA_030161315.1). Taxonomy (NCBI): domain Eukaryota; kingdom Viridiplantae; phylum Streptophyta; class Magnoliopsida; order Brassicales; family Brassicaceae; genus Eutrema; species Eutrema japonicum. Next base: position 49,913,628 of record BSQW01000013.1, read on the forward strand.
GACCCACTAGATCTTGTGCGTCGTCTTTAGCCAGACCAGATTCTCCATTTTCCTTTTGGAGTCTTCCTTTGTTTCTCTCCAGCCACTTGTAGCATTGCTTCTTGAAGTGTCCTTCTTTCCCACATATCCAGCAGATCTTCTTCCTATCTGCGGATTTAGACCTTGATGTGTTGTTCTTTCCTTTCCATGCCTGATTGTTCCTTGTCTCCGACCTACCCCTTACATAGAGACCCTCTGAGCTATTCTTCGTTCTGGACTTCTCCTTTAATTCCTTCTCCTTTGATCTTGCATTGCTCGCAACATCTTCAAGTTTAATGGCTTCTCTTCCGTATTTCATTGTCTCCTTCAGTTGATCAAACTTTGTAGGTAGTGAGTTCAATAACAACACTGCTTGAACTTCTTCAGGAACCTCGATGCTTAGGTGACTCAACTCACCAATCAACTTTAGGAAATCATCTATATTTTCATCAATGGTTCGATGATCTTGCATCTTGAAACCGTAAAATTTGAGCTGAGCATGAACTCTATTTGGCAAAGACTTAGACATGTATAATCTTTCCAATAGATCCCAAGTTTCTGATGCAGTAGTGCATCTTTCGATCTTCCTCAAAACGTGGTCACCAACATTAAGAAAGATCATGTGCATTGCTCTCTCGCACCTTTCTAACCTTGCCGTTTCTTCTTCGGCGATTTTCTTCTTCTTCTCGGGATCTTTCTCTTCTTCTTCGCTTGTCTCCACTTTGGGAGATCTCTCTGTGAGAACATCTTTGAGACCAGATACGCTCAGATGAGCGAACATCCTTCTTCTCCAGAGGGAGAAATCTCCGGTTCCATCGAACATCGCAATCGACTCAACCTTTGAACCAGACATCTTAGATCGACCAAAACTAATCGCCAGCTTGCGATTCTTTGCACCCAGCCCGGCGCTCTGATACCAATTTGTGAAGTTTAACCCCGATTTGTTGAATGTATCTTGGATCGAACTTCTAATCTTTGATCGAACTTTAAGAAATTGAGGACTGAACTGAAAGTAAGAACACCGCGAGTTTACCGAGTTCGGGGCAAATCCGCATCCTACGTCTCACCGGAAAAGTTCCTGGAATCCACTATAACCGACTCAAAACTTGAGCTCACGGTTTCTCTTTTCTTTCTCTCTCGCTCGTGACTCTCTCTCTGTTTTTCCAACAAACTTCTCAACTAACTTAACCAAGATGAGAGACGATGATTTTATCTTAGTCATTTACAATTTTCTCACGTGTGCTTAACTTCACACGTGACACACCTCACTCTAGAGAGTCACGGATAAGTAGAAAGAGAGAAGGTTACAAGTGATACGTAGAACATTCTTTCTTCAACTTCAAATAGTGATATACATAGATTTTAAAAATCTTTTAGTTTTGAATAAAAAATATTTAAAATCTTAATAGAATAATGAATAACATTAAACTTCAAAAAGCATCAGATTTTATGATTGTAAATTATCTACTATAATCAATGTTATTCCTGATTAAATATATAGTTAATATTCCAAAAATTAATAATTATAAACTATTTTAACTTAACAAATTATAATTTATTATTTTTAAATCGGATATTTTAAACAAATCAATACTATGTATGGAGATTTTGGATTTCATTAGTAAAGTTGCCATAGATAGTTTAATCCGAATTCTTTCCTCCACCAAATTTTTTTATTTAAATAATAATCATATGTTTTCTTTTTAATACAAGATTTTTTTTTAACTTCTATCTATTATTAAGATAAGCAAATAAAGTTAAAATGTAATACATCAGTTAAAGCATAAGAAACAAAAGGATGAAAAACATAATGGATATTTCCTGGAATCTCAAGCTTTGATAAAATATATGCTGCTTCATTACCGCTTCTTGATATCCATGTAAATTTGATTTCATCAAATCGTTTACTCCAATCCCATACTTTCCTTATCCAATTGTATGCGCCAAAATTCAGAGTTACTCCATTGATAAGATTTATCAAAGTTTTACAATCTCCTTAAAATATCATTTTTCGATAGCCTAAGATCCATCAATTTTGCATTACCATTGCCATTAACAAGGCTTGAAACTCGCTTTCTAGAGCATTATTTGTAGCCGAGTGTTGTGTTTGTCCAGCCTCTAAATACACTCCTTTATCATCTCGGTATAGCCAGCCTGCTCTTGAGACCATTCTCGTCTTAATATTTGAACCATCATAATTACATTTTACCCATCATGTTTTTGGTCTTTTCCATAAATCAAAATTTTATATTAATAAAAATGCGTGAAAAAAAAAAACTAATGCCACGAAAAAAAAAAATAAACTAATACCCAAAGATATAATTTGTTAAATGAGCCCAACACATATCGGAATATAGATGAAGCATAATTGAACTAGGCCCAAGAACTTAGAAGGTAGAGAGAATCGTCTATGCAATTGGTAGAGACTAGAAAGGTAGTGAATTCGCCGGCGACATCGATCGGTCCTTGGAACCAACGTTGAAGGAGATCACACAACGTTGGCTCGATTCCAAATTGTTACACCTATTGCATGAAAGATCAGAGCACATCAACTGATCGAAATGATTTTGTATTAATGTATTCCTTATGAGAACCAAACTACTACTATTATAACATCCAGATCGAGAGTGATTATAAATATTACACAATTCACACTTCACAATCACAAGTAAAAAAAAAAAGAAGCTGATACATAATACATTAAAGAATCAATTGAGATTTTAAAAAGAAGGAGTGATTCTGATGAGTAAACCAGGGAAAACATCATCGTGGTCATGGATATGAGGATTCCCTTCAACGATGTAAGGATCTCCACACTTCTCACTTATCGTCTGCAACGTCTCTCCTCCTTTCACCTCATATATCTCATCGCATGCTGGCCGTCGATCAGAATATCGGGCCATCATCATCGACGGCTGCTGCTGCACGGTGATCTCCGTGGGACCTTCCTCTGCCACGTGGCAGCAGTTCATCAGCAGCATCATGGCGGCAAACACCGAGCAGTACCACGAGATCTTCTCTGCTACTACCATCGAAGAAGAATGAGAATAACTCTTAGCCATTCCAAAATTGATTGATAGTTTGGTGATTATACGAAAATTAAAGGGTTTGTGGATATATATATATATATATATGATTAAGTTGATATATTGTTGGTGGAGTTGGTGTGAATATTAGCGGGAGATGAAACGGTTGTAATGTTGCAGGTTCTTTTTGTGTTAGGTCACTTGTCTAATTTGAATCCTTTCCATTCAATGAATTAATTTGTGAAATAATATATTCGTCGCATTATTTACAAGAAAAAAAAAACACAGAGGCAAAAAAAAAGAAGAAGACAATTTCTAGAAAAGAATACTCGAATGATACAAAAGTTGGCCAAATGGTTATACTATTATGTATATCATAATCCAATTTTTTAATATATATTTAATTTGCCCCTTATTTCAAATCAAACATTTTTAATGAGTCTAAAACTCCAAAACAGCTTTTTTGGTAAATAAAAAGAAGATTACATATGAACATATGAGAGCATCTGCATTGGCACCCAAAAAAATATTAATTTTTTTTTAATTAAGTAATTATTAAAAAAAAAATTAGACCAATCACAAATTGACATATGAAATTTGAGTGTCTCAATTTTTTGTTGGGTGTCTCATTGAGACATCCTCAACCCTTTCTCTTTTGTTTTTTATTTTTTTATATTTGTTTAATAGAAAATGTCTCATATCCCCAATGCAAATGCCCTGAGCTTCTTACTTCTTAGAATCAATTAAGACTCCATATTGAATAATAGACCATCCTCAAAACCCATGGGACAAACCAAAGGTTTTGGAAGAAAAAGAAGGAAGGTGAAAGCCTGAAAGGTTTTGGAAGCTAAAATTAAATTTTAGAGACAACCTATCGTAATAATATGATAAACTCATATAAGTGTATTACATCATCTAGTAAGTGATAAGATGTTATTATATTAGTTATATTTGTTCTTTATTTCTTTGATATTTTTTCATCTTTGTGTTTTTCTTTTGACGGCATCTATATATATTATTTTGTGTTCATATGTTTTAATTAAAATTTATGCGAAAGAAAAAAACATAGAGATGTCCATAGGCCCAGTTGATTTTTAAAAGCCCAATACACAAATAGGGATGCACCTAAATTAGGTGAGAAAACCCAAATTAACCGGGAGGAGAACCTAATAGAGAAATTCTTCACTTGAGATTAGTAATCGAAGAGGCGAGAGCAGAGACATGCAGTCGATTATTCAAGACAAGAGAGAAAGTTGCATCTATATTTGTGCATTCAAAATAATCTCATTTTGTTTGTAGGTTATAGTGTTTGTTGGAGGTGGGCCTAGCACCCCCAATTAGTTAGGCCCATCTTAGGAAAAGTCTCTCTTTAGCTCGGTCGCCGACCTGAAAGCACCGCGTTCGTATCACCCGAGCTCCCGAGGACGCACCTCGGGTCCGGCCTGACACTTCAAAGCAGGAATTGTCAGAAGAGCAGAAGGCACGTGGGAGCTGGTAGAACAGTGCCCTGCCCGCGTAGGGATACGGCTTCGACTCGACGTCCCACCAACCCTGCAGAATCGACGAAGGAGGAAAGGACACGTGGAGGAGAGTTGGCAAAACAGTGCGCTGCTCTGCAACACGCCATGCCAAGCTCATCATGACCTCCCTCCTCGAAAGCCGGAACACGCCTCCTAGACCACCTTACCCGCGAAACAGGCCGAAGACGCCACGTGGGCCCGAGATCCCGGAGAGCAGGAAGTCAACTGCCAGTATAAATACCCCTCGATGTCATTAATGATCGGGACCTGAAAAATTGGTATCTCACCTACCATAAGTCACCCGACCTCTCTCCTCTCTCTCTTTGTAACAAGACAGCAATTTAGAACGCCGAACTGGACGTCATTCGGAACCAGTTCGTAACTCTAAATTGCTCACTTCATCATCAATAAAAAGACCACGGCCCCCGGCCTGCCCAAAATATTCCCGACCTGCCTCAATTTGTGGTTGACTCTCTAATTAACGAAAATCTCGCCTCTCTCATCTCCTAATCACCTCTTAATCTTCATTAGTGATCCCCGGGATCAACAGTGTTGAACCCTAGTTGCTCATGATTCTCATCAAGTATGTCATAATATGAAAAAGTTTCTTGTCCTTCTATAAAATATGTTGGGATAAACGATCTATTTCCCCTCTAAAAACTTATCATATAGTAACATATTCATACAAAGTTATAACTTAGTTTGATTTTTTCTATCATTTGAAAGTTTGAAATCTATTTACACATAAAATGAAAATTCGAAACATATATATATAGATGCTGGTTTTATCTGTTAACGACCTAAAACCGAACCAAACCATCTAAACCAGACACCAAATCGAATTAAAACCCGACTCAGTTCCCCCAAAAAAATTATACGCTAACTCAGTTCCGCCCAAAGAAATTTGAAGAACCCTAAAAATTGATTTTGGAAATCTGAGTGTAAATCTAGTTGGGTTGGAATTTTGTGGTTTGTTTCTTTGATTTCATACTCTAGAAGGATAATGTTTGGAGGGAAATCATCTGGAAAATTCAGAAGACGAGTGATAATGAATCTGAGGCTAGTGAAAGCAGCAGCGACGACAATGGAGATGACGATGATGGCAGTTCGGTAAATAACGGGAAATCGACTATGATTACGAGAGGTGAATTTGTGATGATTTTGATACCAGAGACCACAAAATTGAGAGAAAAAAACTCGGAGATTAGGTTTTTAATTTGCTGTGAATAATGGCAAAAGGAGCTTTCGGATTCGATGAAGAAGAAGATAAGAACAAAGTATGAAGCAATCGAAGGAAGCCCATATAAGCCCTTACCCACTAATTACTTCCTCAACATCATAATTACAGCGTCTTGTTCATTTTCTTTGGTAGTAACAAGTAACAACTCCGATTACTCTGGTTTCTAATTGAAAAATTAGAAATATATATTTTTGATTTCTCTTACATGTATATAAATAATCACGTGGTGTTCATAAATTATTTGATGATGAACACATCATATTGATTAAATGTTTTTGAGATTATTGTGTGAATCGTTGTTACGCCTTTGTACGAATATATTTTAGAATACAAATGGACCAATACTAGTATATAATAGATATGGGCCAATCTATTCATTATCAATTGAATTTGAGTTGGAAATCCATGTAACTTAACAATTGACGAAGAGAGAAATAATCCATTCATTAACAATTTGAGTTACATGGATTTACAACAAGACAAATAAAACCAAAAAAAAAAAAAAAAGAAATCGAGTGAAGAAGAGAGAAGAAATCGGGTCGGTTAGTTTTTCGGGTCAGATTTGATTGTAATCGGATTTAATTTCGGTTTAATATCATGTTTAATTGGTTAAGTATGGATTGGTAAACAGTTAGGAACGGAAGCACATATAGATGGATGGGGCAGCTGCTCCCACTAAAAAAATTATTATCCCCACCCTACATAATATATATTATTACCCTCACCCTACATAATATATTTGTCCCCATTACTTTATTTTGTTGCTCTGATATTTTATCCGATCAAATTGTTTTTTATATAATTAAATTTTATTCATCTAAATTGATAGTCAGTCAAATGGATTTACTTATATTTTTCATTTAGATCATTTAACATAAATTCATCAATCTTATGCTTTTAGTCAATATATTAACTAGACATAATATTGGCATATATAAAAGATTTACCATATGTTAACATATTTCTTTCCTTACATTTGTATGCAAATCTTACAAGATTTAACCATAAATATTTTTTCAATCGAATTATAGCAATTAAATTTATGGAACTTTTTTTCTTCATAAAACTGATTATTTTATTAAACTAAATGGTAATAATTTTCTCTAAAGGTAATTAAAAATGATTTGAGAAAATTAATCATATATACAATAGATTTTTGATAAATGTGGTAATAAACTAATTATAGTACAACAAAGTAAAGACCAACAAAGTACATTTTTAGTAGATTTTTATTATTAATAATTATTTTTTAAAAATAACTAAGCAAGGTGAAAAAATCAAAAAATAAATTTGTAAATTTTATCTCTATTTTTAGATGATATTATATTTTACAAATAAATTTGATAATATTTTAGTTTAAATCTTTTTCCTCCACTTAAATTTTTTTTATAGATTCGCCATTGTAAACCGAAAAAATTATGGTTTATGTGTAATTTGGTTCAAAATTATGATTTTGTGTGTATATAGGTCCCGAACTTTCATTTTATGTGTAAATAGGTTTTGAACTTTTAAATGATTGAAAAAATAAAAGGAAGCTATAATTTTTGTGGATATGTTATTATGTGATAAATTTTAAAGATAAAATAGGTAGTTTACCCAAATATGTTTCGTTGCCCATAGCTGCGTGTTGGTACTTGGTAAAGAGGCCAAGCTGCGTGGACGATATTTGTAAGTTAATCTATTGAATAGAAAGAAAAAAAGATAAGAGAGAGAGAGAGGGAAAGGCTTGACTTCCATTTTGGCTCCTCTTCCAGCCTGTCCTTTCATATCTGTTTCTTTAAGCACATTTTTTTGTAAGTTCCCTAATTATATAAAAATTATAATATAATTAAAAAACGGCCAGGTTTAATAAAATATTCGATACGAGAGAGTTTAATTTATTGAAATTCCCTAATAAAGTTTTTTTTTCTATAAGATTACCATTTGTAAATTTGTATTTCAAAAACTTATATATAAATTCTAAAATAATCACAAAAATGTTATAAAGTGATTAGGAAACATTGAAGAAAAAACTGCTGTTGAAACAACTTTATACAGTCCTTTCTGAAACTGATCTGGAATTCATTAGAAGACAACTGATTCCTAAGTTTTTTTTTTTTTTAAAAGGTGACATGATAGTTTATATAAGTTTTGCGGTCCCGGTTTAGGCCGGTTCTCTTCTTTTTCTAGTTGTGGGTTTAGTTACTTCGTCTCATTGGTTAGGTTTTTTTAATATTTATAATAATAATAATAATAAAAAATTGTAATGATGTAAATCTGCGTTTTTATAATCTGAAGAGGTGACTGCTATAGACCTGCATAGCTAATTTTGGAGGAATTTTCGTGGTGGCGCATCGATGTTTTAGAGACTCAGAAAGAGGCTGAACGACGTTTTTTCATGATCCGGAGAAGTGACTGCTATAGGACTGCAGAGCTAATCTTGCTGTGGAGGTTTGTTCTCGTGGTTCTTCAAATCATCTTCTAGGGTTTCAGTTTGGTTATGTTTTTCATTTTATTTTTTTTCTATATTCGGGTTGTTGCTTTTTTTTCTTTGTTTTTTTGTAATTTCTTTTCTATTCATTAATTCAAGTAAACCCTTTAACCCAAAAAAGGATCATTTATTTATCTTTTCAAGCAAAAACTATATATTTCATAAGATTCAGATGATGAATATACGAAATTTTAAATAAATGCATGATTTCATATGGGTGTGCTTTCACCTATTGAAACTATATATCATATGGGTGTGCTTTCACCTATTGAAAATAATTAAAATTAAAAGCGTAAAGACAAATCATTGTCACTTACTAATAAACATTCCTAACAATATCTTAGGATATTTAACTACAAACCAACCCAATCAACGGGTTTGCGTGTATCATTTCCCCCACTTGAAGCATCAAATTGATCAATTATTAGAGGTTTTACAATTCTTCTCATTAGATCAATTTTTTTTTTAAAGGGAGTTAAGTATATATGTCCAAATATATAGAGGACATAGTTCAAAAAAAAATCTGACTAGTTAATGAATTTTTTTTGTAGAGAAATAGATAGTTTACCCTAAATAAATGAAAATAGTATATCAATCAATAAGTGATACCACGATGACGACATTTATTCAGTAGAATAAGATTTGATCATGGAATAGTGCATTATTACGTGTAATCAAACTTGAAAAATAAACGAAATACCGTTATTTCTATTTAAATTTCAGCTGCGTTGTCTCTGTTTCCATCTTCTTCCTCTTTCTCTCTCCTTGGCTCTGTATATCTTTTTCTCTCCCCAATTCATCGTTTTTGGAAAGAAAAAAAAAAGAGAAAAAATCAGTGAATCATCTTCTTCTTCTTCTTCTCTCAAGAACAGGTAAACACAATCTCTCTCCTCCGCTCCTTCTTTTTCTCCTCTCTTCTCTGTATTTTTCTTTTAAATAAACATTCTTTCTCTTTCTTTTTTTTTTTCATTTCTGTTTGGTTGCCGAGAAAGCGGAGGAAAAATCTTCTGAATTTTTCTTCGCTTTTTTTTTGTTTTTTGTTGTCTTTCTTACCGATCTCTGTTTTTCTCGGTGACCAGAATCCGGTTTGTGTTTTTGTCTCTTACTTTTTAATCCTGCAGATTTGTTAACTTTGTTTTAATCAATTGTTTTCATTTTCGCCCAGATTTTCGTTGATCGATTAATTCTCTCGAGATCTATGGCGGAAGAGCATCGATGTCAGACGCCGGAAGGCCACCGTCTCTGTGCTAACAACTGCGGCTTCCTCGGTAGCTCCGCCACCATGAATCTCTGCTCCAATTGCTACGGAGATCTCTGCCTTAAGCAACAGCAACAAGCCTCCATGAAATCCACCGTCGAATCCTCTCTCTCCGCATCTCCTCCGTCCCCGGCGATCGCGTCCATCTCTTCTCCGATGATGATCCAACCTCTCGTCCAAAATCCCTCAGCCGAACTGGAAGTAACTGCGAAGAACGTGCCGATGACGGTGACTCCGGCGGAGCAGCAGCAGAGACGGCCGAATCGGTGCACGACGTGCAGGAAACGGGTCGGGTTAACCGGATTCAAGTGCCGGTGCGGGACGACTTTTTGCGGGACCCACAGGTACCCGGAGATCCACGGATGCACCTTCGATTTCAAATCCGCCGGTCGCGAAGAGATCGCCAAGGCGAATCCGCTCGTCAAAGCAGCGAAGCTTCAGAAGATTTGATCGGAGCCGTTGACTTTGCCGTCTTCGTTTAAACGCGTCCGTCCACGAGAAATCCGGATGGCGTTAGAATGATCTCAGCCGTTCATCATGGGTCATTATGTAAAAGATTATGTATTTGCCAAGGGACGCGTGTCACGTTGTTTAGGCTTTCCCAATTAATTTTCTTTTCCCCATAAAGAAATAAAGATTATTCGCGTTGGCTTTTCTTTCTTTTTCCGGCATTTTGTGTGGCTTTTGCGTGTACAAAGTTATTCACAACACCAAAAATAAAATAAATAAAATTATGTCCCCGTTTTTTTTTTTGGGTGATAATAAAATAAATACACACACTTGAAATTAACAATTTAAAACCTTTGAATTAAAAGCTAATAATCTTACAAAACCTTATAAGGATTAAGCTCAAGTTTTTGAATTAAGCTTGAGCTAATAATCATTGAATTAAGCTTAAGTTTGTGACCAAACCATTGCTAATAATATGTGATGGCCTCCATATGTAAACTATTTATGTTAAAACATAATAGTCTGTTCGAAATCATTTTCGACAGGATCTAAATAATTCATTTTTTTAATGAGTTGAGAGCTAACCGCAATTGAGTTTATTTCCCTATGAACAAAGCCAAAAAAGAAAAAAGAAAAAGAGAAGCAGATAGTAAGATGTTTGTAATGGTATGGTGATTTAGAGCTCATTTCTAAAACGATTCATAATACAATGTGACGATGTCCTAGGGCTATCGAACCATACTTGATCTGCAATAACCGAGTAATTATCGTTGTTTCTATGCCACGACCAATGTGCTCGTTTCTCGTTTATAATCCTCAATCTCCCATGTCCGAAACTCGATTCACGGAATGCTGACAACGGTGAACGAGGCTTATGGAACCTGTAAAATTCAAGTTCGATTTATCAACCAATTCAGTTAAATGACCAAATTTTTTTTAATAAAAACGAAAAACCATTTAATTGGGCGAAAAATATAGTATAATATTTAGATTGAATAATGGGAGGTGACATACGATAAAGCAAGGCCTTCTCGATTGCCACCGTCGCCGATGGTTATGTAGATTGGTCCACATGGGTCGGCCTTCTTGTTGTATATAGGCGTCTGCATCAGCCATAATTGCAATCAATAAAGTAAACCAATCATTTTTTTTTAATTTCTTATTTTGATGTAAATAACAACATATTACGAATATTAAAAAATATCTAAAATACGGAAAAGAGAATAATTCCTATGTTATTGATCTTAAAATTAAAACTAGGATTATTGACAATTGATTTACTTGTTTGGTATAATTGACCGTATAATTTTTGTTCGAACAAAAGATATGACTGTAAGCATATTATGCATAGATTTTAAACAGTAAAGCATTATGATTAATCGGTAAATAGTAATAAAAGAAGATTACGTAACAAATAAAATTCATTAGCTAGGGAAAATTTGATTAAACGTAAAACATGTGGAATAACAATATTATATTGCATCCTGGTTAATTAGAATTGTATTTTAAATTTTTAAATTAAGGAAAAAAGTTCAACAAATGTGGAGGGTACTTACAAAACGTTCGTAGGTATGAATGTGGCCGGCAAAAACGACGTCGACTTCGGAACGAAAGAACAAACCCTCCATGGCCTTTCTCATACTCTCTCCATCACCTTCATGCGCTTTGTTTGTGCTATACCATGGCGTGTGCATCACCACCACCAACCACGGCGTCGTTTTACGGTCAACCTCCCTCACACACAAAAAAAAAAGTTTCTGATTTAAAAAACTAATAGAAGAAAGAGCTGAAATGTTTATTTTCTAGTCATATTGATATTTCATGTCTAATAGTGCGAAGTTAGACCCATATATATGAAGCATATATTCCAAGTAATGTTGCTTTATTACCTTTCTTAAATCAGCTTGGAGCCACCGGTACTGATCAGATCGAGAGTCAAAGTGGGTGTAAGAACCAAGCATAACCGTGTGAACACCGGCTGCGTCAAAAGAGTAGTAAAGGTTGGACAGAGAGAGGCTTTCAGCGTGAGGCATGAGCCAACGGGCATTGTATGCTTTAAAGCTTATGTGTTCGTCAGTGATCGGGTAAGACTCGATCTCGTGGTTTCCCTCAGTGACCATCCACGGTCGGGTGCTAGCCAGGGTTTCTAAGAGGCGGCCAAAAGAGTCCCAAAGTGGCTGGTGGGTGTCCGCGTAGGAGAGGTCACCGGGAAGTAGGAAGACATCAAAATCCCGTTTGGTAATCTGATCTAATGTTCTCACCGTCCAATCAGTTTGCCCTAGGTCACCTTCAATTTCATAACAAAACCTTTTTTTTAAAGTCCACTAGAAAAACCAGTTGTTAACTGGCATGAACTAGAATCCATCATAGCATAAAGGTGTCAAAATAGATCAACCCCAATCCAAGCTATCATTGATGGAGTATTTCCTGAGTTGGATTCAACTCAACAAATATATTATCTATGGTTTAAATGAGGTCAATTATTTGGGGTATTGGTTTGTGCTAATATCGTTGTTATGTTGTATTCAAACTCGCATGTTTTATGTTGATGACAAAAAAAAAGGTTTGATATATAAATTTCAAAATAGTTCTTTAATATGTTTAAATTTATGCAACAATGAAAATTTGTCAAATACTAGATTCAAAATATGTTTGTATGAATAAACTACACTAATTTAATGAATAAATTGTATATATATATTACATCTAATAGTAATAGGTTTTGAGAGTTTTCATGATAAAATTTGATGGAACTAAGTTAATGAGTAAATTACGATTACTGTATGAGGCGGCCATTAGTGTTCACATTAGGAATCAATTTCATATAAACTCATTTATCATATGATCGTTTGAAAAAAAAAATTCAACTCAACACAAACTACTAAATATTTGAATTGAAGTCAATTCATGCACGGATAAACCATTTTGAAACCCCTAAAATTATAGATAACCGACGAGAAAGAAAAAAGGTGAGACATGCATGTATAACTTTTAAGCTTAAGATTTTGGCGTATACTTCAAAACAATCAAACTCCAACGGGAAAGTTGTGGACATGTATAACAAGTGGAATACATGTAACTTCCTGCACGGTTTGCGTGTCATTGCATAAAAATATTTAGTCCAATTTTAATATCTTCTAATAAACGTCATAAGGTTTCAAATATATGGTAATACATTGAAATATTCCGATGGAGTAATCCCGTATGATCCAGTCCGTCTCTAACAAACCCCTCGGGACTAGTTCAAGTTTGTTAATAACTTTTTTAGGACTCAGATTCGGCCTGAATCTATCATGTGACTATACGGACCAAAATGTTGTTAACAACGACAAACCTAAAAAACCTAAAAACAACAGCCGGACTACCTAGGTTAGCTTTTATATTAATTCTACTTTTTGTAAAGAATCTCATAATGGACGTGAAAAAAGACCAACACTAAAACAGAAAATATAAAAGACCAATTCACTTAATACCAATTGGTTTTGAGTTATAAACTCAACCTTAAACTTTCGTATCAAAACATTCCTATCTATACATTGTTGCAACTGAAATCATTTATTTCTTTTGGTCAAAACATGTTTTAGAAGTAAAGTTACATCTCTATAGTCTTGAACTCATAGTAAATTAGACCTTCCATTCTAAATGGACATCCTTTTCACCGGTCCTAAAATCTCGACAAGAAAAAGTGAGAAATGAAGAAAAGGGAGTTTGTGAAGGGACTATTACCAGCGACGGCGAACTCGACTGGAAAAGTGGACGGAGGAGTTCTGAAAGAAAATTCGTCACCGTGGCCACCGCAACGGTAATAGTAAATGGTTTTTGGTTGAAGAGGACCAATCTTGACATGGTGGATCTTGCCGGAGCTGTAGAAGAAGTATCTGTAAGATGTGAATTCTCCGGCGGTTTTTCTGTCGTACCTTTTTGGGTGTTTACCGTACTCCACCATCGATGCCACGTTCATGTCGTCCGTTGTGTATGTTACTCTCATGTGGTCCTTACCCGCCAATGATACGTGCACCTATATGTATGTGTATAAATATTTTATATAGTCAACATTAACTAATAACAAACAAGTGTTTTTCTTTTGTCAGACAATAGAAACTAAATTTAGAGGGCAACAATAGACTCTATATAATTTCAAATATAATGTAGAATTGTAGATTAGTAAAATTTAATAAACAAAGAAGAAAAAAGAATATGTGATAGAATGTAAAAAGAAAAATAAGAAATTATGCGATAGAATGTGAAAAGAAAAAGAAGAGAATATGTTTGAAAAACATAATAACCTTTTTTTTGTTTTTGTCTTGTGTGGAGTATGCATATCACACTCCATATAAAAAGGCTCGAAGATGAATAATTTACAAGAATTAAGACACAGATCGATGCATTGAAAAAGAGATTTAAGCTAATGATGAACCTGTTGAGGATGGAATGTTGGACGGCCATTAGAGACGATGAAGTCTGGTCGTGGCGGCGGGCGGGTGAATTTCGAATCACGATTATTAGCTTGAGATGCAAACGGAGAGAGGAAGAAGAGAGTAAAGCTAAGAAAGAGACCAAAGATTTTCATCTTCTTTTTAAAAGAGTTTAAGGTGAAGATGATGAGAAAATGTGATGAGTTGATTAAATATCGAAGAGATAGGTGGATGTCTCAGGTTTGTCTTATACAACTCGTCAAGTCACTTTATTTCGTTTGTTTTGTTTTGTTTTCTGTTTCTTAAACTTTTGCTTGCAGCTTTCTTCCATCTTCCAATATTGCTTAACGAAACAAAATTAAATAATTTAAAAAAAAAATTAAAAAAAAATCAAAACCAATGCCTTGAGTTGTTAATGTTTTTTAACCTCCAAAATCTAAGATTACAGAGTTTTTTAAAAAACTATGTTGAAATATATACCGGTCAGTAAAAAATGGATGTAATTTGATGTTCTCGGGGTTTTGGTTACCATATCTCTAATTTGAGCAGTTAAAATTACCTAACAACATTCTTAATAAATTAAGAAAAAAAAACAAGGAATCAACGAATAAGAAAAGCCTTAGGCCATGAATGTTTGCATGGTTTTTAGATTTTGGTTTTTGGTTTTTAGTTTTTGGCTTTTTGATTTTAGATTTTGAGTTTTTGGTTTTTGATTTTAGATTTTGAGTTTTTCGTTTTTCGTTTTTCAGTAGATGTTAGTTTTCAAGAAACTTGAATGGTGAATTATTTAAAAAAATCGGGACTTCTTAGATACAATATTTTTTAATTAATTTTATAGTTTTTGTTTTTAGTGTTAAATATACAAATTAATTAATAAAACATATTATTTATAAAAATAATAATTACTACAAAATTATCAATAAAAAGTGCACTATTTATTTCATAAAATTATTATAAAAAAGGAAAAACAATACGTAAAAACAAAACTATAATCATTGTGAATTCCATAAAATTTTGGAGATTTTATCACGAATCCCTTCCATGTATTGCATCAGAACGTTATTGTCTTTCTATACTCATGAAGCAAGGATCCATGAATGATTCCCCAAAGTTAGTGCTTCCATCTTCTGCTTCATCATCTTCAAGCATTCCGTAAAATGCTTCCGTCTAACAAAAAAAAAACTTATCAAAACTGAAATATATTTATTAATGCATAAATAACATAAAACAAAGATAATCATTATTCTACGTTAAAAAGAAAAGAAAATAAAATACGCCAAAAATAAAATAAATAAGTTTTCATGAGAACTAAAAAAAATCCGTTCGCTTATTCAGCTGCTCGGTCGATTCATGTCATCCTCTCAAAATATATAAGTCTAGCATTGTCGTCTGGTAATGTGAGATAAACACGTGCATGCGTCTCGTTGGTTTGAAGCACAGTCACCGCTCCCCAAAATAAAGATGAGTCATATTGAAGACCAGAGAGCGTTAGTAATGAGTCAATTGCAAGTTCTAACTTGTTATCTTGTGCTCGCTCATAAATTTCGGTTCGTCTCATGTAGGCTTCATTCGTCACAAAGTCATACGAAACATTTGTCGTTCCTCGTTTACGTGTTTAAGATGAAGTACGCGAAGTGTTTCCATACACCCGTTTGGATAGCTTGCATGTCATGATTAATTGAAACCCCGGTCATATACGGATTAGTCGACGATACATATCGTAACTGTTTTTATAGAATAATATTTATTTTTTAACGGAAGCCATTAAGGATTTTGACATGTTGCTTCTCGAAATTCATTTCTAATTTTCGTTTTACTCTCTGTCTTTAGAGGGCCAGTAGGCCAACTAATATGTTCCATCTCAGACTCATAAACTTCAAGAAAAATATGAACCATACTATCGGTCCATTGTATCTTTCCCTTTAATAACAATATTACATACACATAGTCATAGTTAGTCAGCTAAATTGTATACAATGAACGTAGACAAAAAAAAAAACTTAATCAACTAAGTATATACCTCTTTGCCATTTAATGATTGTCTATGATTCGCCATACCTACAATAAAGCATATTAATTAATTTAAATAAAAATATAATTAATTTTATTTTGAAAACTATGGTTAAAATATATAAAGATTATGTAATACGATGACAACAAAAAATAATGTAATAAGAAAAAAAATTAATAGTTAGAAATTAAAAATACAAAATTAAATTACAGTGTAATATATGTATAATAGTTATAACTAACAAATTTAATTAATTTTACTATAAAAATTACAGTAAAATATTTGATAAAACAATATAAAAGTAATTAACTAACCTTACCCAAAAAAATTCAGCTTAATTTGCAACATGAGATTTCTTTGTGTTCGTGTGTTTGATGAGAAGTGTATGTATAGAAAAAGTTGATATCTAAAATTAGAATAAAAAATTTTGCAAAAAAAAAGTGAAAAATCTCGGCAATTAATGTGGGAAACCCCAAGGAATAGAGATCAACTCCGTGCGGCGTATATGTTGATCGAGATCTGACCTATAAAATCGTGAATCAAATTACCTAAGTCTCAATGGAAATGGAAATTCGTGGAAGCTTACCTCGGCAGACGTAGGTCGCAAGCGTGGCCTTGATCTTTGTCGGGATCGTCATGGTGGGGATTCTATCTTCACGGGGAAGCCATATGTTCTCAGTGTCCCACTCAATACAAACTCGAATATAATAAAAATATAATAATTTTTAAAAATTAAATATACTAAATGATTATATGTGGGTCATATTCGTATACGGTTTTAGTATTACTATTCATTCGTACAAGTTTTGAGCATAACGTTTTGGACATATTTTTATTGCAAGATCAATTTCAAGCATATGATTTACATTTATACATTTTCTTATCCAAACTAGAAACTCCAAAGCTCTCATATTTAATAGCTCCTTATACAAACCAAAAAATTACAATGACAAACACTTTCTCGTCATGAATATTAACTACAAATTCAGATTACAAACAAAATATTGATACATATTTTGAACTTTTACATTGGGCAATAATTTTTTCTTATGTTTGATAGATTCATTATGGACAAGCAACTCCAAAGGCATTGGAAACCATCTATAAGTTTTATCAGATGGCTCTCAGCGATGCAATAGTTATCTGATTTGGTTATAAATATATGAAATATGTATTGTGAGCTTCATTTTCCATTACTTTTGTTAACAATTTCAGGTCAATTTGCATTAACATTGTTGGTTGAGAATCTATGCAAAATTCGCTTTAAGATTCCAATCTCCATGATTTTTCTTAATAGTCTCAGGTGATATTGGTATTGTTCCTCTGACCCTAAGGCCTCATGTCACAGGAAATCTCTGGTACATTAGTAGATTCATTTATTCTTTTCTTCTACAATATAGAGTATGATACATCGATTTGAACAATATACAACGCTTGTAGCTTCCTCTCTAATCTTACCAACAACAGTGAATTTAGCTCTATTGGAAACTACAACACCTATATGGGTTTGCATGCTTGCTTAAGCTTATTGGTAATTACCTTGGCGAGTTGGTGCTTGCTCTCTCCTTCAACTTCCCCTGTGGAATATGGTTACTTCTTCTGCTTGAGTTCATATACAACTACCAAATTCATGTTAGAAACTACTTGCAATATCAAAACTTATCGAGAACAAGACACTTTGTCTGAAACTAATTTGGTTATTGTTTGCAAACTAAAATTCTCTTTGGGTACAGTGGATCAAAGCCAACAGGATAAGGATAAATCTTTTTGGAGTCTAGATGAGAAGAAGCACTCATCTTGGACATTCAAATCTCTGCTCTCCTTGCGCACTCTAGCAGCTCGGTTTATGCGGTCTCATGTTGGTAACAGTGAGATTACAAGTTTTTGGATGGACAACTGGACACCTCTTGGACCACTTATAAATCTGTTTGGAGCAGTTGGTCCACGAGAGCTAGCCATTCCTCTAAACGCAACAATTTCATCGGCTTGCAACGTAAATGGTTGAAAACTGAGAGGAGCCAGATCCCCAGCTTCGGAGGTACTTCAAACTCACCTCACCACTGTCGACCTCCCCTCTCTCTCGCAGGGGGAAGACTCTTACCTCTAGTTTGCTAATGATTTGGCTCTCTCCAACTTTTCAGCCAAGCACACTTGGGAGGTGCTTCGACCGCGAGCCCCTACTCAATCTTGGACTAAGCTTGTGTGGTTCAAAGGAGCTATACCACGACATGCTTTCTCATTCTGGGTAGCTCAGCAAGACCGCCTTCCAACAAAAGCTCGTCTAGTGAGATGGGGTCTCCAGGTTAGTTGCTCATGCTGCCTTTGTGATATCTACGAGGAGAATCGAGACCATTTTTTCCTAAGATATGAAGTAAGTGAGCAATTGTGGGACTTGGTTCTCAAAAGGTTAGGCTACCTCTCCTTCGGTTTCCACACTTGGACTGCCTTTAATTGCTGGCTATCGCTCAAAGACAACATCTCACCAAGGACCTTACGATATTTGGTGTCTCAGGCTACTATCTATACCATTTGGTCCGAGAGAAACAACAGGCTCTTCAACAACATCTCATCCCCTCCTCAAGCTATCTTCAAAGGGCTAGATCGTCTAGTCCGAGATGCAATTCTGGCCAAAAGAAAAAGGAAGGCTTTTAGAGACCTAATGCAATCTTAGCTCTCTTATGAGTAGTATTTTTCCCATCTGATGATGCTCATAATCTTTTTTAGGATTTGTCTTGTTTTTATTCTTTTTTGCCAAGGCTTTTCCTATCTTGTTTAGCTATTTTGTAATATTATTATAAACCTTCTCATTTTAATGAAATTCAAATGCTTAGCAAAAAAAAAGAAAAAAAAACTTATCGTGAACATTAAAGATTTTGATCTTAATATAATTTGATCAATAATGCCTGAGATTGTCTTTATATATCTTTAAGACATCTATTAGTTGTTTGACAAGTTAGAGAAGAGGATGATTGATGTTGAACATTGCTGAATATGTTTATTGAACAAAATGGAAAAAAATATATCACAAAATAGACCATTGACATCCACATATTCTTTTCTTTGTTTTTTGATCAAAAACAATACTAGATAAATACTAGTGAAAATGTCCGTAAATACTATATGCCATGTCCTGTTTTCGGATTAACAAAGCCGTGTTGGCTATGATTCAGTTTTGGTGGAGATATGGCTGATTTGAATCAAAGCCTTGTTGGCTAAGCAAGCTATGATTCAGTTTTGCTCAAGTCTCTATAGTGGAAGATATTTTCTCGCTCTACCTTTGACTTGTGGTGAATAATGTCAAAATCTAATAATATGTCTTGATTTTTCTTCCGAATATTATTAAGAGGAAATAACATAGTCACAATGCAGAGCTTTAGTAATTAAAAGACATCTTGATTTCCTGTGATGGCAGATTTTGCGAGAATATCTGCTGGAAGATTCCATCTCTTGAGATCCATTGAAACTTGATATCCTCAAACTTCTTACTCTTATCCAATTGAAGACACCAAAATTCAGAGTTCCATATTTTTGCAATCTCCTTCAAAATTAACCTTCCTGAATCCCTTAATCCAATGTTGGATCCTAAAACAAAAGCACGCAATACTTGAACGGAAACTCCCAATACAATAATCTTATATACCAACAAAAAAAATATATTTGTAGTTCCTATTTTTCTATGAACGATCCAATGAAGAAAAAAGAGAGTATACAATGTTTTAATGCTATGATGATTTAGAGCTCATCATTGGAACGACTCGAAGGCCAACATGACGGTGATGTGCTAAGACTCTCGAGCCAGACTTCATCCGCAAGAAGTGAGTTCGAATCGTTGTTTCTATGCCACGACCAATGTGCTTGTTTCCCGTCCACAACCTTCAATCTCCCATGTCCAAAACTCGATTCGCGGAATACCGATAAAGGAGAAGAAGGCTTCTTGAACCTGTAATTCAAGTTATAAGAAAAAATATTAAAATCATTTAAATCACCAAAATGTTAAGAAAACAAAAACCATTGAAAAAAAAAGTATGTAATTTTTAGATGAAATGATGGGAGGTGACATACGATAAAGCAAGGCCTTCTCGGTTGCCTCCGTCACCGATGGTTATGTATATAGGTCCACATGGATCGGCCTTGTTGTTGTATACCCGCTTCTGCATCAATCACAATTCGCCATCAATGATTTAATGAAATTTTAATTGGAAAAAACAAAAGAGAAGAGCAAAGACTTACGAAACGTTCGTATGCATGAACATGGCCGGCAAAAACGACGTCGACGCGAGCACTAAAGAGCAAAGACTCCATAGCTTCCCTCATGCTCTCTCCTTCACCTTCATGCGCCTCGTTCGTGTTGTACCACGGCGCGTGCAGCAACACCACTACCCACGGCGTCATTTTCCGGTCAACCGTTTTTTTCAAAAAAAAAAAAAAATTAATTGTGTGAAGTTAGGTACGTACTCCTCTTACTTTAGACGAGTTAATGTTGTTTTCTGAATTTTTGTGTAAAGTTAGCATTGTTTCCAAATTAAGTTGCATTATCTCCCAACTAACCTTTGCTAGGTCGGCTTGGAGCCACTGATACTGATCAGAATCGGAGTCAAAGTCGGTGTAAGAACCGAGCATAACCGTGTGGACACCGGCGACATCGAAAGAATAGTAAAGATTGGAGTCAGAGATGCTCTCGGTGTGAGGCATGAGCCACCTTGCATTGTACGACTTGAAGGTTGTGTGTTCAATCATTGGGAAGAATTCGATCTCGTGGTTTCCCTCAGTGACCATCCAAGGACGCTGGCTCGCTAGTGGCTCGATGAGGCGGCCAAAGGAGTCCCATAGTGGCTGCTGAGTGTCGGCGTAGGAGAGGTCTCCGGGAAGTAGAAAGACGTCATAGTCTTGACTCTTTATCTGAGATAATGTTGCTGCTGTCCATTCGGTTTGGCCTAGGTCGCCTTCAATTTCACATAAAAAAAACCGGTTTTTGGTAAGTCAACATGTAAAATTTGATCATCAACCGGTATAAACCGGAACCCAACATATAGAGGTTTGAAAATAGACGAATAATAAAATCCAATTCACCCAACTTGTCAAAGATTGAGTGTTTTGTTTTTCGTGCATTAGATACCAATTTATTTGATCTATTATATATCTAAAAAAAATTATATAGTTATAACTAATAGATTGCATACAGCTTTATTTTGAATAAAACATATATATTGATTAACAAAAAGAATTTCGGTTAATTCTTGAACCAATCCTAACCATTAAGATTCAACCTATAAATCGGCAGGATTCCTGCACGGATAAACCTTTTTCGTAGACCTGTTATATTACGTAAACGTGTTATATTACGTAAACGTATTATATTCGAATTTTTAATCAAAACACTTTAAGAAAAAGTTTGTAAAGTTTCATATCCTTGGCTATATCCTATTTACGGTTTTGAACTATCGTTAGTCAATCTGTTTAATAATGCTTTTTCTACTTTAGAATACATTTGAAGATCAACATCCTAAAGTCGAATTCCAATATATATGATTAAAAAGTAAAAAAAAGAGTTTGAGGGAATTTACCTACGATGGCGAACTCGACCGGAAAAGTTGACGGAGGAGTTTTGAAAGAAAATTCAGGACCGTTAAAGCCGCAACGGTAGTAGTAAGTGGTGTTGGGTTGGAGAGGACCGATCTTGACATGGTGGATCTTGCCGGAGCTATAGAAGAAGTATTTGTAAGAAGTGGATTCTCCGGTGGCTTTTCCGTCGTACTTTCCTGGTTGCTTACCGTATTCCACCACCGACTCCACCTTCTTGTCTTCTGTTATGTATGTTACTCTCATGTGGTCCTTACCCGCCAATGATATGTGCACCTTTAATTTATCAAATATTTAAAATCAACACAAACCTTTAGAAATAATATTTTAAAGGGAAATTGTATGTCATCATTGAAAGCAAGAAATATAGAAAACGTTAATTGTTTTTGCTGTTAGAAATATTCACTGATAAGTATGAGCTTGTGTCAAACAAAAGATAAAACCCATTGAGATGATGACAGAGCCAACAAAGTAATGGGGTCTTCCCGTATAATCAAACTCATAGACAAGAACGTGAGGAATCACTAAAACTCTATTCGGAACATATAGGTGATAACACGTACGTACGAAGATGGAATGATCAAGTCATCCGCCACAAGACCTCTATAGCATCTCCAACACAAAGCCGAAGCCTCTGATCTTCGTTCAGCTACCCTTTTCAATTTTTTTCCCATTTTCTAATTTCTAAAAACAGAATGATAAATTTATTGTAAATACGTTTTTGATTTGAATAAATTTTACATTTATTTTAAAAACAAAATGGAGGCCATGTCGTAAAAATATATGATGAATATGTGGAACATGTGGAACATGTCAAAAAAAGGAAAGAATTTTTCTCCAAAAAAGAAAAAAAGAATATGTGCTAGACTAATTAGAAATATTCACTTATTAACTTGTTGCACAAAAAAAAATGGAAGTTGAAAATCATAGGAATTGAAAACACAGAAAATATTTTGAATTGAAAATGATATGAATCTGTTGAGAAAGAGAGTTACATCAGAGAACCTGTTGTGGATCCGATTTGGAGCGGTCATGAGGGACAAAGACGATGGGACGAGGCGGCTCGCGGCTGAGTTCCGGCACATTGGCTTGAGATAAGAACGGACAAAGGAACAATATAGTAAAACTAAGAAAGAGACCAAAAAGTTTCATCTTATTGTCTAAAGACTTAAAATTTAGTGAAGAAGAATGGATTATTTATTATTGCAGAGATCGGTTGATGTTTCAGGTGTGTTTATACCTTTTACATTTCGTTAGCCATCGCGTCAAGTTACTTCATTTCCTCTATAAAAAAAAAATTCATATATATATATATATTCTGTTAGGTTTGCTTGCAGCTTTTCTTTATCTTTCTATTATTTAACGACTAATTAAGAATGAGAAGGTCAATGCACGAATATTTAATTATAATGTTTTTTTGTTAAAAATTAAGGTTTTTGTACCCAAGGAAATAATAATAAATTAGAAGTTGGGCAATTGACCAAAATATGTTCCAAACTTAGTATTACTAGTTGAAAATGATAATAATAGCATAAATTTTGACAATAATAGTATAAATTTAATATTAAAATGACATAAAATTATTTCCTAATCGGAAAAAATTAAACCAAAAATTGGAAATAATGAACCCAAACATAATATTTAATTTTATTTTAAATTTATTTTTAGTAAATAAGTATATTTTACATAATTATTTGTGCTATTTTTGGAATTTTAAATTTAAGGTACTAGTTTTGGAACAAAAAATAAAATTTATGCTATTTTAGGGTATTTCTCTTCTAAGTTTTACATGAAGATTTAATTATAACGTCGACCGAATATTCGTATATCTGCATGAAAAACGTATCGATAATGGCAAGCAATAATTTATTCTGTAACAATATCGTTAAGACGGAAACTAATTAACATATGTTTTTTTGTTATAAAAATAGCACAAATTATTGTAAAAAAATTGTTTACTCTAAATGAATTATAAACAAAGCTAAAATATTAATTTTCATCAAAATTTTATGTGGGTGCTGTTTGTTAGAATTGATCCTATATTAAACGATTAGAAAATTGAGTAGTACAACGGAGAAAAAGAAAGAAAGGGGTCCATCTTAGGTTCCAAAGTCGATTGGAGCAGAGCAAGAAGCCTCAGGCCACATATCTACGAGTGATAAATCGTTCTACTAATAGACTACTTTACTATAATGTTTTTTTGTTTTGTTATGGCCGACTTTAAAATCAAGAAATTTATATATATTCTACGATCATAGAGAGTGTCTAAATATTAATTATTTTTCTTTGATGTCATATTATTTTATTTATTCTGAATTTGTTTTTTTTTCGATCTCCTGTTTTAAGATAATTCATGTGATCATTTAGTGAACTTTCTTCGGTTATAATTTAATTTATGCAATTCATGTTCATTTGGTTAATTGTATGTTATGTAGAAGTTGTCCGATCTCGGTTAAACTAATAACCACATTGATGGTAATGACTAGTGACGGTGATTATTCATTAAAAAGATGGTAAAAAGATGGCAGTACAAAAACAAAAATTGGTATTTTCATAAATTTCTAGTTAAGCTTTTTCTTTTCTTCTTTGGGTGCAAATACTCTAGTCTCTAGTTATGCTATGCAAAAATAATAATAATAATTATTATCTAAATATTTTCATGTGTTTCGTAATTAACGGCGACAATATGTATCCATAATGTGATGGTCACGTGTCAAACAATGAACAAGTAATTCGACGAAACGTGAGAAGATGTAGAACATGAATCATGTCATGTGGTCACGTAATATGGTACAAGCGGATATGCTTTATGGATCTTTCGCAAATCCAAATCAAAAATATGAATCAATGATCCATGTGTTACGTATTTTAGATAAGCCGTGTACGGACGGTGCACTCTTTCTTTTCTTCTTGGATTTTGAAA
The DNA here is from genome assembly GCA_030161315.1 of Eutrema japonicum. Classification (NCBI taxonomy): domain Eukaryota; kingdom Viridiplantae; phylum Streptophyta; class Magnoliopsida; order Brassicales; family Brassicaceae; genus Eutrema; species Eutrema japonicum. Next base: position 49,938,539 of record BSQW01000013.1, read on the forward strand.
TCAAAATAGCATATACCATTTTCTTTTTTTTAAATAGCATACCCCATTGTTTAACACCACATCCATTTCCAGGGGCGGAGGTGCGGAGCCAATAAGGAAGGAAAGTGTCAGCTGATCCCACCTAATTTTCTAAAAAATATATATATATATATTTAAAATATATAGTGACCATATTAAAAAATTATTTTTGAACTCATAAAAATAAACAAATTAAAAACCAAACCTAAAATTTAGTTATTGTCAAAACAGTATTATGAAATGATGATTGTCAAAACAGTATTACGAAATCGTCAATAAATATTTTTTAGAAATGATGATTGTCAAAACAGTATTACGAAATCGTTTCGGTGATTAAGCTTTGAGTGTAAAGTGTATTTGTAGTTTTTTGAGTAATTTATAAACTAGAATATTTTTTCTGTACCCCGGTAAAATCAGTTCTGGCTCCACCACTATCTATTTTTATAACTTTTGACAACATGTATACTATTTATTTTACAACATTTTAGCGGAGTATAAAATAGCGTAATTACCAATCCCAGTATTTTAAATTTTTTAACACAGTATATGTACACTATTTTTCATTTTCCAAAAAATAATATAGTATAGTGTATACATAATATTTTTTCAAAATTATTCGTACTAACTACTAAAGGCTGTAAAATGCCATCTTTTCTGAAATTACAATTATTAATCTAATCTAGCTGTATAAAATAGATCTTAATGAACAACTGAATTTGAACCCAAAACAAAAAAATGTGAACAACTGAATATTAATGCCTAGTGAAGCAGTGGTTTATCTGGGTTGGCTATCTGAGAGTACATAGGCCCATTAACTCTCTAACCCAAACTATTAGATATGCACAACCCTAAAAGAGATGTTAGAAGCCCAAAACGTCGAAAAAAAATTGGAAGCAATTATCAAGCTTTGTCGGTTGTTTAAATGTTTATCAAATCAATCAAAACATCAGTCGATGAAATGTCAACTTAATAGGTCTAAGTCGGCATTTAGGCAGCCGATTGACATAAACGTTAATTAGATATATATTACTAATAATTTCTTTTTTTTTGGGAGAATGAGTACGGGAATATCGGCCAATGCAACAATGGAAGAGGTTATGATCAGACACAGACGACGAAGACATCGTTGGAACTTGCTGAATCGGTAGAAGAAGAAATTGAAAAGAAAAAAAAACTAGAACCCGACATAATATATTAGATGTGGCGCTACGGAGGGTCGACTTACAAACCCGACATAAAAACTAGAATCCGATATTTGGACTAGACTTCACTTAAATGTGGAAGCCTCCTAGGACAGTAGTTGACTTAAGGGTTAATTAATGTTTTTACACTAAGAGCTATGAGTTTTAATTTCTAGAAGATGCGATTTCTGCAGGTTAAAGGAGGCAAGATTAAAAAATAAAATCTTCAGCGTGGTCCAAGTAAAGTCGTTCGTCGTGGTCCCATCATGCGTGGATTCTTGTGGAACAAATATATTGTCAATTGAAAAATTATCTTTGTAATTGTTCTCTTAATTTGTAATAAAAATTTCATACGGCAAAAAAAGAGAGACTTCACTTAAATCGAAGTTCCTTATTTTTTTTAGCACTTCTTTATTTTGACTAGTTGGTATTTCTTCTTTGGAAAATGCAATTTTGTCCCTATCTTAGAATTCGACGCGTAATATACACATCACATTAAACAATACTATAACGGGTAATCCAAGTTTTGGGTTGGGTTTATGTTCTTTGGTTTGAGAATTATTTGACCAAATTCGATCTACATAAAATTTGGATCAAGTTGTAAGCGCAAGAGCTGCTGAGACAGGAACTGTAACATGATCTAACACAGGGTTTTCCTTACAAGGATATTTTACTAGCCAATCTTTTAAGTGCACTTACAAGTTTCACCTAAAACGATCTATGACAAGCTCAAGACACACCTTGACTTGTCTAACTAGTCTCACACGTTCAATGATCTATACATGATCCAAGAACCCCATAGATAAACCCTTTAGCCCCTTAGCTTTGATCTCTTACAAGACAACCAAAAACCCTTTGCTAAAATATTGCTCTCAATCTGTTAGCCTCATACAAAGGTCACGCCCCTCTGTTTATACACAATAGATCACGGCCAATACAAGCCTACCACGTTCAACTAAAGATCTCAACCAATCTCTAGCAATAAGTCACATTCCTATTTTTTAGGCTAAGATTTAGGAAATGTTCCTTATCTCCAATATACTAAGGAATCCTCTCCAAGATGCTCTTCCAGCTCAGCTACAACTTCCTGGTGCATCCACGTGGCTTCACAAGCTCGATCCAAGTCATCTCCCTTGTTCCAAGTCGTTCAATGCCTTGAGCTGCTCGCCTGTATCACTTCCTGTAATACTTCTCAACTGGTACAGGAGATGCCTCAGCCCAGTGCATCTTCAATATATTCACTTATGGGTCTAATTCATAAGCCCAATCCAAACCCATAACTTATGCTCCTCGTCATTAGTCACACATCTGCTTGCATGTATCATTTCCTGAGCTACTTCAGCGACTGCTTCAGAAGCTGCATCTTCACAAGTTTTTTAGGTTTTAGATCATGTTTGAGTTGTTTGGATCATAAATAATTTGACCAAAATAAACTTATATCTAATTTTATTTGGGTTGTTTTGTATTATATTTGGTTATTGAATGTTTATAAAAATTAAAAAATTACAATAACATCTAAAATAAATTTTTAATGCCAATTGTAATAAATAATATAATTTATAAAATCTAGAAATAAAAAACCATTATCCTTAATATTATAAAATATAAAATCCAGAAATAAAACAAAAATATTATTCATGATATTGTAAAAGACTTGAAATCCAACAAAAAAGCCAATAAACTAGAACTATATAATCGTTAATTATAATTATTAGTCAATTTGATTAATTTTATATATATTTTTAAATTTTATAGTAAATTATTAGTTTTTGTTTTGTTAATTTTATATTTATGTTTATTAATATATACACTATATAAATAATATATGTAAAAACAAGATTGGATTTTATTTGGGGGTTTTTAGTTATCTAAATACCTATCCAAATAACCCAAACCCAAATTAATAAAAATTATTAGATCCAAATATGTTTTTATAGAAATTCATATCCAAACTAATTGAATTTTTTTTGGATTGGATTCGGTTGAGTTGTTTAGATTGATCACCCCTTGGGCAATATCAAAAAAAAAATGTGTATATTAAATTAAATGTTTTTTTTGCAAAATCTTTTCAAAAATACCAAAATACTAATGAAAGTTCAAATATTGTGTCATCTAGTGAAAATTCCCAACATTTAAATTGTGGATCCTTTTACATTTTCACTGAATTTATCATCCCTCCGGTTCTTGTACCGTGTGGTTTTCATGTAAATCTTGTATATAATAAATTAAATTAATTTTACAACATAATCCTCCCGATTTAATACAAGTGTCATTTTCGGAATTTTGTTGTTGTAATACTATGTAATGAAAATCTGGAAAATATATATTTTAATACGTACATTATGTAATCGGAACACTTTGATAAAAAAAACGAGACTAGTTAATGCTTCGAATATAAGGGCGCAAAATGAATAAGGAGTAAGTGGGTCAGTGATTGCCACATCTCTGCTGTTATCTTATCGATATCGAGTTCGACTCTACCTATTTTCTATGTGTGAAGGTATTTGGATATTGCCACAACAAATATACATAAAGGGCGCAAAATGAATACTACAGTGCTTCGGTTTGTATACAAATTACAATATACACAAAGTATAAATACATGCATGTATCGAATGGGTGCTTTTATGCGTCATTGTGCATCGAAGTCTCTACGTAAGTATGTCGACGGAAAAATGAACACATAGAGTATGTGTGTGTTCACAAGATTAACTAATTATTAGACACTAGTTAATGTTTACTTATCCATTCTTTTCCAAAAAAAGAAAAGACGTAAAGGTTTTTCTTATATTGAAATTATGTCTGTGACTATGATGATTAAGAAATGAAAAAGATACGTCTAGTTTGTTCTTATCCTTGAATTAAAACGATATAGATAAAGACATACGTGGATTTCACCAGAAACACTTGCATTATTAGCTGTCCGATTTGTTTAGATTTAACGAAGAAACAAAGTTGAAAAGAAAATTAGAAAATACGTTCATAATTTGAACTAGTTATTAACCAATCTATAAATAGCTTAATTTACGTAGTAGATATATATCCACCACACAAAATTAATTTTGATATATAGTTCCCAAAAATATGGTGGATCTATCTAAGTAAATTAAATATTTACATGAACTTGGAGCCAACCAAAATTTTGTCTTTCTTAAACTGACTAAATAAACAGTAGTTAAATGTAAATTGTTGACTGTTTAATCAAATTTTGCTTTTTGGCCATCCGTGTGTTTAGGGCTTAAACCCCAGTTATAAAGAAAAAATATGTTAACTGTTAGTGCGATTTACATTTACATAGTAAAAAATGAATTACCCTACTTAGAGTCATGGACCACACAACTTGCAATCTGTATCCATTTTTCAAAGATTTTTTCTACTCGATTGACTGTTCATATATATGTTTTTCTTCGTCAGTAGAAAAGGTGTCGTATCTTTATTTTAAGTCTGGAATAATCGATTAATAACGATATAATAATTTGTTATTAAGGATGTGGAATAGAATAAAGAATAGATAAAAAAAAAAAGTTAAATCAAAGAAAGTATAAACTTAATACAGAATATTTTTAAAAGTCAAAAAGATATGGAAAAATGAAAAATACTCAACTGGTAGGGCATAAGGTTTTTATTGTCATCCGCTCAAAAAGCAAAGAGATTGGATCCCACAAATTTCTCTTCATTGTCATATGCATTCAATAAATCTATACGTACAGTGCCATAATAGCGAGCCTCTACATATATATACCATTAAGACCATCAGTCTTTTCAATCCCAATAGCTGATCATTTAAGCGAAATCTTCTTTACCAGTTTCTAAAAAGAAACAAAAAAAAGATAGAAAGGTTTGTTTTTTCAAAGAAAGTGGGAAAATGGCTATGAATTTTAGGGATACATCTTGGATTTTTCTGGCAATTCTGTGTTTTTCATCGTTGATTTGCTCAATTAAATCAATGGTCTCTTATGATCATAAAGCTTTAATCATCAATGGACAGAGAAGGATCCTTCTCTCTGGTTCTATTCACTACCCAAGAAGTACCCCTGAGGTAATCTTTAATCCTTAATTAATTAATCACATTGAAACAATTAGTTAACCTCTTTCTAGTTCATATTTAATTTACTGAATGATAGCTTTTATTTTCTGCAAATGGGGGGTTTTTTTTCATATAGTGTAGGCTATTTCATTACAAAATTATATTTGTTTGTATATAATAATAAAAACTGGTGAATGCTTTGTTCAATGCAGATGTGGCCTGATCTTATAAAGAAGGCCAAAGAAGGAGGTTTGGATGTTATACAAACTTATGTATTCTGGAACGGACATGAACCTTCTCCTGGAAAAGTAATTTAAAAAAAAATTCATAATTTTCTTACTTGACTCATAAATAAGTCGTATAAAATCGTAATGTTCTATATTTTTGTTTGCTCCAGTATTATTTTGGGGAAAGGTATGATCTGGTTAAATTCGTCAAGCTGGTGCAGCAAGCTGGTCTATATGTTAGTCTAAGAATTGGTCCATATGTTTGTGCCGAATGGAATTTTGGGTAAGTATAATTAAAAAAAAAGTTTTGTGATGAAAAAAATAATCTTATTGATATACAAACTTATTTATATATGTTGTGATTTGTAGGGGACTTCCTGTTTGGCTCAAATATGTTCCTGGTATGGTTTTCAGAACAGATAATGAACCTTTCAAGGTATAACTTTCTAAAACTAATCAATTTCATTTTTTTTATTCTTTTATTTGAGGATTAAAAATTGTAACTTGATGTGATAATTGAAAAGATTGCAATGCAAAAATTCACAAAGAAGATTGTGGATATGATGAAAGAAGAAAAGTTGTTTGAGACTCAAGGAGGACCCATTATCTTCTCACAGGTTTGTGTCTTCTTTATTGTTTAAATTGATCTTTACTTCTTCTTTTATTTTATTTTATAGAAAAATACCGTAAAATAATATAAATATTATTTTTTTTTTCAAATTTAGCACACCAAATTAAAATTCCGAAAATAGTACAAATAATTATGTGAAAAATATATTTATCCAAAATAAGCTCAAAATAAAATTAAAACATTATGTTTAGATTCATTATTTCCTATTTAGAATTTAATTTTTCTCCATTAATTTTTGTTTTTTGAGCTATTTTAATAATAAATTTATGTATTATTATCAATTTTAATTAGTGATGCTAAGTGTAGAATAAATTTTTTAAAATGTATTATTTTGGACAATTGTCCTATTTTATATGATGATGCAAATCAATGCACATTAATGGTATATAATAATATGTTAATGTTGAAAAATGAGCAGATAGAGAATGAGTATGGACCAATGCAATGGGAGATAGGATCAGCAGGAAAAGCATATTCAAAATGGACAGCTGCAATGGCATTGGGACTTTCCACAGGTGTCCCATGGGTTATGTGCAAGCAAGATGATGCTCCTTACCCTATTGTATATTTCTCTCTTCCTTTCTTTCTCTTAATTAATTTTACCCTTAATTAAGTATATATATATATATATATTAATCAGGACTTCTATTTTGGTTTGAATATCGGTTTAGATAGTGCTGCCATCGATTTAATGCTAACTTTAGTATGGTTGTCTTTGATTCGATTATGATATTAGTTCTTGAGAAACATCACAATCAAGTTTGGGTTAGATTTATATATTTAATCCGGATTGAATAGATAGATAATCACATTCTTTTGTCGGCAATTAGATATTTTTTTAAGCGAAAGAAGATATTTGTTTACTATTATTTTGTCATTTATGTGTATTATTATAGAATATATAATTGGGTGAAAATATTAAAGAATCTTTATTATTATAATTTGAATATCATTCCTTCTTTCTTTTCTTGGTGGGTTATACCTTTTGAATTTTTTTTTGGCCTTCAATTTTACTTTCTTTCAAATTCTCTTTTTCTTGGTAAACAATGTTGTCTTATTAATAGTTACAATAAAATTTCGTTTTCCGCGTTTTTTTTGTTTGCTTTGATGTCTTTTTCTAATTAAATTACATGGGACCACCGACCAAAAACAAAAATAATCCATTGGGACAATTTTTTCTTCAACTTTTAACTTTTAAATTGTTAAGAAATGTATTGAACTTGGAAGTAATAATTATATTGAATGTTAACAACTTAACACTTAATAGTTATTTTTACTTGCACTGTATAATAGATAAACACATGCAATGGGTTTTATTGTGAGGGTTTCAAACCAAACTCAGTCAATCAGCCCAAGATGTGGACAGAAAACTGGACCGGTTGGTAAGTCACGAAAGCTATTCAATTTATACAGAACCATCTTTTTGTTTGTCTTTATATATTAGTCTTTTATAAAATAAACAAAACAGAGTATAACTGATGATAACGTGTGTGAATGATTCTCAGGTTCACGGTTTTTGGAGGTGCGATACCAAATAGACCAGTCGAAGATATTGCGTTCTCCGTGGCTCGTTTCATACAGAACGGTGGTTCCTTTATGAATTATTATATGGTAACCAAGAAATAGATAAAACTAGAAAAGATTTAACGTATGATTTAAAAGTTAATTAAGAGAATGTTTTGTTATAGTACCATGGAGGGACGAACTTTGATAGAACAGCTGGTGTGTTCGTCGCCCCGAGCTATGACTACGATGCTCCTCTTGATGAATATGGTAAGTAACTCGGATATTACCCGAAAAAAAATACATATCAATGACTTTTTTATTCGATTTGATTGACAATTTTGTAACAAAATTTTGGGAAAAGGATTACCGAGAGAACCCAAGTATAGTCACTTAAAAGAGTTGCATAAGGTCATCAAACTATGTGAACCCACGTTGGTCTCTGTTGATCCCACCATTACATCGCTCGGGGATAAACAAGAAGTAAGTATATGCAATGTAACATTGAAGAGAAGAAGAATAAAACATATAAAAAATCATACGTACATTTTGTATTTTGTTATATTTTCAGGCTCATGTGTTCAAGTCCAAGACTTCTTGCGCTGCGTTTCTTTCGAACTACGACACGAGTTATGCAGCAAGAGTTATGTTTAGGGGATTTCCATATGATCTGCCTCCTTGGTCTGTCAGTATATTACCGGACTGCAAAACCGAGTTTTACAACACTGCAAAGGTTAATAAACTTAAAGCTTAATATATTAGGAAATCCTTACTTTGTTTATGAACATCTCTTTGACATGTGCAATGATGTAGTCGAATAGGGTTTCAACTCAAAAAAAAAAATTATCATGTTTTTTTAATATGTGTATATATATATTAGGCTTCCTAATTAATGAAAATCAAAATAAAAAAAAATCTTTTAACACATCAAATATTTGCACATGATTTCAAATAGTTTAAGACGGTCCTATAACTTAGTTGATCTCGTAGGAATGGTATTATTGTAATTGAGATTGACCTATATATGTGTTCTTCATTTTGGCATGTGTGTGACGTGATATATATAGATTCGTGCACCCACAATACTAATGAAGATGGTTCCTACTAGCACGCGATTTTCATGGGAATCACACAACGAAGTGACCCCTTATTCAAATGACGCTGGTACGTTTGCTCAAGACGGTCTTTTGGAACAAATAAGCATGACCAGAGATAAAACAGACTATTTCTGGTATCTAACAGAGTAAGTAATGTTTGACCTTTTTTTTTGACAAAAATGAAATCTCATTATCTTGCTGATTAATTGCTGAACACAGTTGGTTCTGTTTTATGTTGTTTCGCGGTTATTCTCAGCATTACAATAAGTTCTAATGAGAGGTTCTTGAAGACTGGTGATGATCCACTTCTTACCATTTGTTCAGCTGGGCATGCTCTTCATGTATTCGTTAATGGTCAGCTTGCAGGTAAAATTAAATAAGATAAATCTAAGGGCCAAACTCATCTTCTGTTGGATTCACCTTAGAACATTCATATATATATATATATATATATATATATTTTTTAGGAACTTCTTATGGAGGATTGAGCAGCTTCAAGCTCACATTTAGTCAAAAGATCAAATTGCACGTAGGCGTCAACAAACTTGCTCTGCTAAGTACTGCAGTGGGTCTTCCGGTTAGTTCTGATCTTGCTTCGCTTTATGGATTATTGCGGTTTTTGTTTTCCTCAAAATATATATGATTATACATATTATTTATCACAGAACGCTGGTGTGCACTATGAGACTTGGAATACTGGAGTTCTAGGTCCAGCCACACTGAATGGTGTTAACTCTGGAACATGGGACATGTCTAAATGGAAATGGTCCTATAAGGTCCTCGTGAATAAGAGTTTGATGAATTCACTGTTACTGAATCTTTTTATACCAACCACAACAATAATAAACTAAACGTGTTTTTTCTTTTTCTTTTTTTTGTATGTGTGATTTGAGTAGATTGGAACTAAAGGTGAAGCTATGAGCCTTCATACCATAACCGGGAGTTCCTCTGTTGAATGGATAGAAGGATCATTCGTAGCCAAGAAGCAACCTTTGACCTGGTACAAGGTAAGAAATACTTTTTGAGTTTAGTTTTTTTTTTTTCTGTGATATAGAGGAATGTTTTTTTTTCAGATTTACATGCAAAACCAGATGATATTTCCAAATATACCTTTACGTGATTTTTATTGGTTAGCTATTAGAGTGCATTTATCAAAAATAAAAATTGAAATTAATTAAAGCTAAAGTTATTTGAACCAAGTGGCTCGCAGTGCACGAGTGGTTTTGCCTAGTTGAGGATTTGTTGTATTGGTCCAGGCCGGAGAACGAATTCTCTCAAACGTGGAATTATCTAACCGATCTGTTTAACCACCTATAAACGTCTTAAGTGGCAAGAAAACTCGAATTTCTATGAACCTCAGTTATTAGTCAAGGTTTTGGTCTAAAATGCCTCCGATAATGTATAAAAAAGGTTATATATGATGTTTTGAATGTTTTATTAAAATGCTTGTGAAACACTTCAAAACATATGACTTTGCGAAACTTAGAGATAACATAAGGATGAAACATGTATACCACTAAAGTTGGATCAATATAATAAAAACGAAAACCATGGATCGGCTGGGACTGGGAGTGGGAGTGGGAATGGGATTGTGTTGAATATAATACGTTAGTTAGAAATAAGACTAACTAGTACCTTATTAAGTCTCATAGACATTCTTAAACTAGTTTTGTGGTGGATGTTATATTTGTGGGGTTTATTAAACTTAGTTACGACTAACGAGCATAGTATGAGATATGTTCATCTCAGATTTTTGCTCTCTTTATTTGCAGTCTTCTTTTGATACACCGGTAGGCAATGAACCATTGGCTTTGGACATGAACACAATGGGGAAAGGTCAAGTTTGGGTAAATGGACATAACATTGGACGCCACTGGCCTGCCTACACGGCTCGTGGGAACTGCGGTGGCTGCAACTATGCTGGAACTTACAACGAGAAGAAATGTCTCAGTAAATGTGGCCAATCTTCTCAAAGATGGTGAGAAAAAAAAACTACTGTCTATCTTTTTCTCCTTCTTTGCTCTAAATCTGATTCAGATGATCATTGATATATCTTCTCCTTTTCAGGTACCATGTGCCTCGTTCATGGCTAAAGCCATTTGGGAACCTTGTAGTTATATTTGAGGAATGGGGTGGTGATCCAAGTGGGATCTCTCTTGTTAGAAGAACAGTCATATGAAGCTCTTCTTAAATCATATTTGTTTCTGAAATTAAGGTTCTGTGCAGTGGTAACAAAATTATGCATTGTCAAGTACAGAAGATAGTGGCAATTATTGCTTCATTTTGGAAGAATGTTATGTGTATCCTGGCCTAATAATATATTTGCAAGCGTATAGAGATATTTACAGAATAAACCAAAGATGGCAATCGGTGCTAATTACCCTGCTTATGAACACCATTTCATTGTTGGCAAAAAGAAAAGAAAAAGGAACACCATTTCATTTGATTATTTTATCTTCTTTCCAATCTTTTGAATACTTAAATAGTTCTTTCACTTGAACTCTAATCGAATTTTGTTCCAAAGTCATATGTTACTAGGCCAAAACTCGTGCATACGCACGGGTTTTTATTTATATATTTTGTTTTTAGTAACTATTTAATATTGATTACCGTTTATTTATTCAAGTATTACGTTTTTTTCCAGTATTTTACCCGCCCAATAGTAATATTGGATTTTTTCAATATTTAAATATGATGGGCATTGAAGTTGATTTTGACTTGCTTCAAGTCTTGTTCTGCGCAAACAACAAGCTTAGGTTGTAAATCTCTTTTAAGTGGATAAAAATTTCCTGCATAGAAGAAACAAATTAAAAATAAGTTCAACTTTTGAAGATATTGTATCATCTTCCCAAGACATAACGATTATCCAAAAGCATGACATTAATTTATATAATCTTATACTATATCCCTTTTAAAAAATGTTTGAAAGTCCTATGGCAAATATAAATTTATGATGAAAATGAAAAGACAACATAAAAACATATCATTTTTTTCAATGCTAAAGTAAATTTTAACAAAAACGTAAATGGCATAAAAACTAAAATTTTACGAATAAGGTGAAACAAAGAATACATAAATAATCTATAAACCTTTAATCTCATAATAATATTCAATGAAGCAATATTAAATCGAAACATTACACTCAAATAAAAACCAGACATAATCTTAATCACTCAAATGATCATTTGTGAATGTGTTGGGGAATAAGTTAGAATCACTCTCTGGTTCTGTTGTGAGGTTCTTGATTGGAAGATATTCATGTCTATGCGGAAGTTATGGCTTGATGTCACCTTGAAACCATAATTTTTTATAGACAAATACGCATACTTCAATCGTATACAAATTCTATGGATCAAGTACGGATTCTCTCAGCGAAAGTAATGCATGTGAATCCAAAGAAACTCAATTAAAGCAAGATCTTTAGTCCAATTTTACATGTTTGAATTTTTTTTATTTTGATGAACAAATACCTTTCTGTTTTATTTGTTCTCTAACGGATTTTACAGCATATAGTTGTAAGTCTTAGCATCTCGTACAACCCGTACATGTGGCAGCCTTAGAAGCCAACAACAATGGTAGAGCCTATAAGTTCTGGTTTACAAAAAATTAGCAAAACACCATAGTAAACTATTTCAATTTGAGTTTTCTATTATCATCAGTTTGTTTATTGGTCACCAAGTTCTGGTGACCTAAAATCCAAAAGGTTATAAAATAAAAAGCGAGAGAGATAAAAAAAATGTAAGAATGAGAGTTTGTGAGGTAGAAGTTCCGGTTCCGGTAAATTATTAGTTTTTGCCTCGGTCAATTTATAATTTCTTATCTTTTTTAATTTATAAAACCAACTAATAGTTCAAATGAAAATTCTAACTTTAGTGAATTGATTTCAACCCACAAATAATATAATACATTAAATAAAAAAGAGAAATACTTTAAAATATCACATTTTTTTCCAAATCTAGCACATCAAATTTAAAATTCCAAAAATAACATAAATAATTATGTGAAAAACATATGTTTGTCCAAACTAAATTCAAAATAAAATTAAAATATTATGTTTGATAGTTAAAATTTAATTTTTTTTTCTATTAAAAAAGGATGTTGGGTCATTTTAGGAGACAGAGACTGTGAGAGTAAGATGTGTATGGGTCAAAAAAATCTACTTAAAGAAGAAGTAGATGTGTACATACATATAATAAAAGAACATAGAAGATAACAACACACACACGCACGTGTTTCCCGTTTTTCCATTTTATTATAACTCTTGTTTGATTGATTATATCCACATTTCCCGAATCGACAAACAAGAACAATTCCATTAATTAATTATTTAAATTCTCATAATCTAATCGTAATTTGATTATTATTAATAAGATAAATCTTCCTCCTCTTCCTTAACTCATAAGCCTCTCCTCCTTCTTTCTCACTTCCTTCAGCCATCAGAAAAGCATTTTCCGAGATCTTCTTTCCGGATTTTCCTCTCTCGTCTCTAAAGTTTTGGATCTTGAGTAGAAACCCTTGAATCCGTTTGATCTTATCCACTTTCAAATTGATTGGGTAAGGAAGAATCATGAATCAGGAGAAGCTAGGGTTTTTCACTCTCTCGTTTCTTCTGATCTTGAGTCTAGCTCTGGGTAGATTCGTCGTCGAGAAGAACAACCTCAAAGTCACATCACCCGACTCGATCAAAGGTATTTACGAATGTGCCATTGGGAATTTCGGAGTTCCTCAGTACGGTGGTACATTAGTCGGCACCGTCGTGTATCCCAAATCGAATCAGAAAGCTTGTAAGAGCTACACCGATTTCGATATCTCCTTCAAATCTAAGCCCGGACGCTTACCCTCTTTTGTCCTCATCGATCGTGGAGGTTCCATATCTCTCTTAATTCTTCCCTTAATTGGATGCGAAAGATGCTCGATTAGGAAAGATCTGATTTTTTTCTTTTTTTGTTTTGCTTTGTGTGTATACATACAGACTGTTTCTTCACTTTGAAGGCATGGATAGCTCAACAAGCTGGAGCAGCAGCGATTCTTGTTGCTGATAACAAAGTTGAGCCATTGATTACAATGGATACACCTGAAGAAGATAAGTCTGATGCGGATTATCTTCAAAACATTACCATTCCTTCTGCTCTCATCACCAAATCCTTGGGAGACAGTATCAAGTCTGCGCTTTCCGGTGGCGACATGGTTAACATGAAGCTAGACTGGACTGAGTCTGTTCCGCATCCCGATGAGCGTGTCGAATACGAACTCTGGACTAACAGCAATGACCAGTGTGGGAAGAAGTGTGATACTCAGATTCAGTTTCTCAAGAATTTCAAAGGAGCTGCTCAGATTCTTGAGAAGGGAGGGCATACTCAGTTCACGCCACACTACATCACCTGGTACTGCCCTGAAGCTTTTACGCTGAGTAAACAGTGCAAGTCTCAGTGTATCAACCATGGAAGGTACTGCGCGCCTGATCCCGAGCAGGATTTTACTAAAGGGTATGATGGAAAGGATGTTGTCGTTCAGAATCTACGCCAGGCTTGCGTCTATAGAGTGGTGAACGAGACCGGTAAGCCATGGGTCTGGTGGGACTATGTGACCGACTTTGCCATCCGGTGTCCAATGAAGGACAAGAAGTACACAAAGGAATGCGCAGACGAAATTATCAAGTCCCTTGGTGAGTATAGTGCTTCATTACCTTTTGGCTTTTGCTCCTGTGATACTAATTTTTTAAAAAGTTTTCTCCTTTGCGGCGCTCTGCCAGGCAGAACTCCCTCGTAAAAACATCTTTATATCACATATGTATCAACAAACACACACACACACACACACACATGCGCCTGTGTGCACACTCATGGTTTGACATCCGTGATATTGAACAACCAATTCATTGATATCGATCAGCTTACCTTGTAAGGCTGTTGAAGCCTAATATTTGACCAGTTGTATCTTTTGTTACTTTCAAGTTTGTGTATTTCATTCTAAATTTTCGGACTATCAGCTCGTAATGGCTAATTCTGAATTTTCTTTCTGTTATATGCATTCAGACATTGATCTCAAGAAGGTGGACAAGTGTATCGGAGACCCTGAAGCAGATGTGGAGAACCCTATTCTTAAAGCAGAGCAGGAGTCCCAGGTTTGTCTTTTTAACCAATTGGCTCCACTCTTCTCTTATCTTCTAAATCTCATGTTTTAGATTTGCCATATATCCTCCATTCCTTTTTGTGTTCTTGAAACGAGTCTATTTCAGATTGGCAAAGGTTCCCGTGGAGACGTGACTATACTCCCAACTCTTGTCGTGAACAACAGACAATACAGAGGTATTGGAGAATTGCTGACTTGTCAGTTTTTTCTCCATTTCTACAGCATCTCACTTTTTTTTTTGCTAACTCAAATATCTTTTACGGGTTTAGGTAAATTGGAAAAAGGGGCAGTTCTGAAAGCTATGTGTTCAGGTTTTCAGGAATCGACAGAACCAGCTATATGTCTAAGTGAAGGTCCTATTCTCCACGACATTCCCAACTCTCTTTATAATTTTCAGATATCACATTTCTCTTGATGGACCGAGATATTAAAGTTTTGGTGACTTCAAAACTTGCATTAGGGTTGTCTTTTATTATTTTATTGAGTATTTTTATATCACCAAGGAAGGACATCTTCTTCAGATACGTTTCTGGTTTTACAGATTTAGAAACTAATGAGTGTCTGGAAAACAATGGTGGTTGCTGGCAAGACAAAGCTGCCAACATAACTGCATGCCGGGTATCATTTGGGCTTGCCATTTTTTTCTTTTTCTAATTTTTGGTTTTGTTGTTGGTACTAAGACTGATTAATTTTGATCTGAATCTGCATTTTAGGATACTTTTAGGGGAAGATTGTGTGAGTGCCCTACTGTTCAAGGTGTTAAATTTGCCGGTGATGGTTACACTCACTGTAAAGGTATATTAGTTTATCTCCCTGTAGCTTGACATATTTTGTGTGGAACAGGATACAGAATAATGGCATGGCCTCTGGTGTAGTTATTCTATTTCGCAAGTAGTTTGTTACTTGTAGATCTTTTGAAGGGATTTGAGATATGAGTAATCAAGCAATACTCTAATTTTTCCCTGGTGGATATTTACTAGGAATCAAATTAGACGGTCTATTTCTCAAGATTGAAAAAGTAACTCGTCACGACCATTGATGAAATATTCTTGTAAAAAGTTTTAGTTCAAGGAAATTCAACCATATAAGTTAACTGAGCGGAAAAGTGTAGATTTTCTTTTGCTTGCTGTGAAAAGCAATGTTCTAAATTGCTTTTAGTGCCATTCTACACATTTTGCCCTTTCTTTAAAACAGAAGTTATCTTACTATAATTTTTTCTAAATGACTTTTTTTTGTATCCGTATGTATGGCCTGCTCTCAACGTTGTTTCACTTGGTAGCCTCTGGAGCTTTCCATTGTGGTATCAACAATGGAGGATGCTGGAGAGAAACCCGAGGCAGCTACACTTACTCTGCTTGTGTAGTAAGTATTTCGTCTTCTATGTTGATGTCTGATTTTCGAACAATCATTTCTTAACCTTATGTAATGATTGAAATGGATTTTTCAGGATGATCATTCAAATGGTTGCAAATGCCCACTTGGGTTCAAGGGCGATGGAGTAAAAAGCTGTGAAGGTACTTGTTAAGGAGTATATACTTGCATCTATTACTTGCATATAGGACTAACCATGTGTAACCATTAAATGCAGTCTAGATTTTAGTTATTTACATATATTTGTAGAAGTGGCCTATATGCGCATAGTCCTATAAAGGTTTATATTGCTAGTATACACTCTGTCCGCTTAACAAAGGTAGATGTTTTGGAGTATTTCACTCATTAATAAAACATTCAAGAATCATATTTACCCTTTCAAATATTCTTGAAAACTCTACTATCATAATGAAACAACAATTATTGCATAGGCGTATATATAGAACCATCTATTTTTAAGAGGCGGGGGGAGTATATATACATGCGTATGGTGCATGTTTATATGCATATAGAGCTGTGACGGTTTATTTGGCAGGCATCAGTAGTAATATGCTTTTCGCCTATTGTTTATATGCATGCATGTTGGTCTAGAATAACCTGTGCAGATACACAATTATCAGTGGAGTTTTGGATCGTAATCAATCAAAGAAGTAAGATCATTGATAAATGTGAACTTTATATTCATAATCATATTCTTTTGATTGAATGTGTTAGATGTGGACGAGTGCAAAGAAAAAACGGTTTGCCAGTGCCCCCAGTGTAAATGTAAAAACACATGGGGAAGTTATGAATGCAGCTGCAGCAATGGTTTGCTTTACATGCGTGAACACGACACTTGCATAGGTAACACACACCAAAAAGAAGTGATCTTCCTTCCTCTTAAGCCCATGCTTAATATTGGAGTCATTAACCAGATTTTCTGCTTTTGAATCTGGTGAATGTGTAGGTTCAGGCAAAGTTGGAACTACAAAGCTCAGCTGGAGCTTTTTGTGGGTTCTTATAATCGGAGTGGGTGTTGCAGGTCTTTCTGGATATGCGGTCTACAAATACAGGATCAGAGTATGTTATCATAACAACAAATATATGAAGATTTTGCCATATATAGATATAGATGTTTCAAGTAACAAAATTTTGTTCTGCAGAGTTACATGGATGCGGAAATTAGAGGGATCATGGCACAGTACATGCCTTTGGAAAGCCAACCCAGCCCAAG
The DNA here is from genome assembly GCA_030161315.1 of Eutrema japonicum. Classification (NCBI taxonomy): domain Eukaryota; kingdom Viridiplantae; phylum Streptophyta; class Magnoliopsida; order Brassicales; family Brassicaceae; genus Eutrema; species Eutrema japonicum. Next base: position 49,955,939 of record BSQW01000013.1, read on the forward strand.
TGGTCCTCATATGGATATATGAATGAAGTTATCAACACAAATCAAGAGTCTCTCTTTCTGTGAGAAGCTTCTTCCATGTTATCATGTAAATGAATCTAGACTTTCATAAAAGCCACACAAAAAATAATAAGTGTATGTGCACTCTTTTGTAAGGGATGTGGATTTGTAGATGGGATCCCCTTTTGTCTGCATAACAACACTCTTACAATGTAAAATAGACATATATGGATGAATTATGAGTAGAGAATTGCATTATTTACTATTGAACTTGCTTGATCCATTTGAAAAAGAAACAAAAAAACAGTAAACTTGTTGTTATACTTTCTCGAGCTCCACTCGGTGTTTCTCAATCTGTTCTCTCACAAGCTTCTGCGATTCTTGGATAAGCCTTGTGTGCTTCTTTATAAGCTCCTCTTTTGTCTTAAGCTCTTCCTCCATTACTGCAATCTCCTGCTAATTACATAACATAAACTGGTAAAAGACAAATGGGTTTGGAGTTTCACATTGGTGGGTTTTGGGGGTGAACCAAAACTAACCTTCCTAAGGCTTTCTGCTCTTGTGGGCGAGTGATCTTCTCGCTTCAATCCCATGAAATAAAGCTGAAGCTTTTTCGCAGCTTCCATGAAATCTCTGGCGTGCCGCTCAACGTCAACTGCAGAGTTTAATGAGGGGAACAAGAGATTATAGTCGTTTCACTCGGTTCAGGTTCAGTCCACAAATTAAAAACATCGTAGATCAGCAGGCGAGCTACAAATATCGAATAACGCATTCGAATAGGATCAATGCTTCGGTTTGAGCGAGTTCTAAGCAAATAGTCACTCGGATCATAAGTCAAGCAAGTGAACTGAGAATAAAACTAGTAACAGCTACCTAAGTGATCCTTCTTCTCCAGCAGATAAATACAGAAACAGACACAACTCCAAGCTATCATCACCAGACAAGAAGTCATTGCTTTTTTACACCCAACAAGACACCAAACCAACAACGATTTTACAGCAAGATGAAATAGCACACACCAAAAACCCTAAAAGGTCAGTTTGGCATTTACTAAATCAGTCAATTCTTAGTTTAAATTTTGAAATTGAAGGGCAAATATGAAGAGAGATGGTTGAAAAAGGTTAAAATCGAGAGTAGAAAAGGGACTGACTTTGATGAGAAGGATGAGGAGAGCGGTCGATGGCTTGAAGCTCTCTAGCTGGCAAACATGGGAGCAGAGCAGCTTCCAAAGCCGTGACGCAAGCCATAATGTCCTCAACCTCATGAATCTGATTGCTCGACGGCGTCTCCGGTGATGTAATTCCGGGTGGACGGTAAGACGGCGACGGCGAAGGGTCAGAAGACAGCGGCGGTTGTTGCTGGTAATCCATTGCGCCTCTCTCTCTCTCTCTCTTTGCCTGTTGGTTTAGTTTCATTAATTAGGATCAAATGTTTCTCAAGTGGGCTTCCTATTGGGCCTATTTTCACATTCTCAATTGTTAAGACAAGAATATGTTTCATTTTATGTTGTGTTTGTTATAATGAATATGTTTTGAGATTTTCAATTCAATTATCAATCTTCTGTTGTGTTCTTTTAGAAAATTACATTGGTTCTTTTTTCCGGAATGATCCTAGTAATTTCTTTCATCCGTTTTTTTCTGAATAATTACTTATTATTTATATTTTTTTTAACTTTCTCAATTTACCATAAAAACGTTTTTTACATTGCTAAACTTTTTGATCTCAATAGTTACATTGATCTCAATAATTTCTTTTGCTTTCTCAATAGTTACATTGCTAAACTTTTTGATCTCAATTATATGGCAAAAAATATCCAATTAGTAAATCAAAAGAAATTTGATCCACGATTTCTTGTGAATAGTGTGATTGGTATATGCAGTTTAGCTTTTTTCTTTGATAATGATGTTGTACTCAGAGAACAAAAGACTAAAGCTGAATGCTTCGATAGTTTTATTAGAGAATAAGCTTGGCTTTAAATAGTCCAAGATGAAGACTTAGTCTTCTTACAAAACAGAAACAGAAATTGCAGGAAACAGAAACAAACATAAACGAAAAACCAGAATAACAATTTGACTCCTTAAATAACATAGTCTTTTATTTGCAACAGAAGACTAATTCAAACCCAACAGATGATGATTATACACGTAATCATTCAGGCGCCGACGAACCTCTGCTTCATGCTTGAGTAAAATCATTCGTGGAAGAATTCGCGAATCTTAGCCGGACATTTTTTGGCGATCATATCAACGATGGTTTGTGATGTAAGATCAAGGCCTTGTTCGTTTGTATATCTAGGTGTCGCGTCTAGAAACTGTATCTAGACGCAGCATCTGGACGCAGCATCTAGACGCAGTTCGTTTATATGTTTAGTTTTTTCATCTAGAAATTGTATCTGGATGCAGTTATGTTTGTGTGTGTGTTTGCATATTTTATTTGGATGCATTTTAAAACCAAATTACTAAAAAGACATATTCTATGTTTATAACAATTTATTTAATCTATAATATATTTACAACTAAATAATTATTAAATTAATATTTAAATAACTTATAAAATTTGATTTTAATGAAATAATTATATTTAAGAAAATATTTTTTTTTATAAATCTTCAAATAACAATAAATAAATAAACGTTTTAATGTAGTAAAAAACAAAATAAGTCTAAAAATGTTGTTAAAAATAAAAAAAAAATTAAAAGTAATACATAAAAAAAATCTAGTTTTTGTGGTTTTGGCGATAACCGCTATTTCACAAATTTTGATAGAACACCTTTATTTTATGGTTTTGGCGAAAACCAATATTTCTCCATTTTTACGAGAAACCGAGTTTTTACGAAAAATCGCTATTTTGCGGTTTTAGCGGGAAATCGTTATTTTGCGGTTTTGACGGAAAATTGCTATTTCGCGTTTTTGGCAAGAAATCACTATTTTGCGGTTTTGATGGAAAATCGCTATTTTGCGGTTTTGGAGGAAAACCGTTATTTTCGGTTTTGACGAGAAACCGGTATTTGCAGTTTTGGCGAGAAACCGCTATTTTGCAGTTTTGGCGAGAAACTGCTATTTTGCGGTTTTGACGGGAAACTGCTATTTCGCGGTTTTGGCGGAAAACCGCTATTTTGCTGTTTTGGCGTGAAACTGCTATTTCGCAGTTTTGACGGGAAACCGCTATTTTGCGGTTTTGGCGGGAAACTACTATTTCGCGGTTTTGACGGGAAATCTCTATTTTGCGGTTTTGGCGGGAAACTTTTATTTTGCTGTTTTTACGGGAAAAATCTATTTTGACGTTTTGGCGGGAAATCGGTATTTCGTGGTTTTGGCGGAAAACCGCTATTTTGCTATTTTGGCAGAAAACCGCTATTTTTATGATTTTTACGGTAAACAGCTATTTTGAAATTTTTATGGGAAAACTCTATTTTGCGGTTTTGGTGGAAAATTGCTATTTTGCGATTTTAGCGGAAAACTGTTATTTTGCGGTTTTGGCGGGAAACTGCTATTTTGAAGTTTTAACAGGAAAACTCTAGTTTACGGTTTTGATGGGAAACGCTATTTTTTAGTTTTAGTGAAATTTTGCGATTTCGTTATAATGGCGTTATTTTTTTTGTTGAAAATAATAAATTATAATTAATTTAAATTTTATTTTTTTGTAGGATAATTATTTTAAATTTTGATTGTAAATGAGGATATTTTTGATTTTTGTAATTTTGGATGCACTTTGGTATATCCAAACTCTAGTTTCAAGTGCATCCAAAATATCCAATTATTTTGGATGCATTTCATTTTGCATACATATTTTATATCCAAATGCAGTTCTTAATTTGACAAAAATAAAGTGCATCTCATATCTGCATCTGGATTGGATGAACAAAAGAACAGGCCCCAAGCAAACTTCCAATGTTTAGGAAGTTTGCAGCATCAATCAGACCGAAGAGCGTGGATTGATTACGGCTGATCCTCTTCATGAAATCAGCGTCCCAGTCCTTGAGAAATTCTTCGTGATCAACAGAAAACCGTAAAAATAGGTATCTGAATGCTTGGAACATAGACGGTGATACTCTGCATGATATCTTTAGAATGGAACACATGATTTTACGGCCTCCTGCATCTTTTGAACACACTCAAAACCAAAAATTATGGCCTAGAGTTATTAGTAAAGTAGTTGAGATGCCAAAATGGCTACAATAGGTGAAATTTTATGGCAATTAGAGAACGTATCGCACGTATGATTCGACTTGAGGGGCGAGACTTTGCCAACTGAAAAAAGAGTGATGCAACGTAGTTCTTATGGTTTATCGCCTTATTCACACTCTACATCAAAACGTTTTTTTTTTTTTAACTCAAATCGTCAAGGAATTTTCTAAGGATGTGACGTAAAACTTGAGAATTGTATGATCCGGAAATCACACAGAAGGTAAAACTGTAAAAATTAGTCAGAATCTCGTTTTATTAGATTGAACTCGGCGTGATTATAAGATCGTTTAGATCGGAAAGAGCAAAGAAATAAGGAAACTAAAAACTGTAAAGTGTGAGCTCTCAATTTCTTAAGTCTCGCTTGTAATTGTGAATGTCCTTTGATGAGGAGGGCTTCTCTATTTATAAGACATTTGAGTCGGCTAAACAACATGCAATCTTCCTTTTTCCCATCGAACTCGGAGAAGGAAGATTTCTTTTTTTCCCTCTGAATTTAAGAAATCTTCCATAAATCTCGGAGGTCAATGCCAATCGTAACGAATTTGGTTTTAATAGGCCCGGAGGCCGGTAACCGCGATCATGAGTAATCCCTTCTGAGTATGAACCGTCATAAACCAGAATCAATTGAGCCGATCTCAGTTCAAACCAGGGAGTGTTAAACTCACCACTAACAAGTATGCCCTTCATCTTTTATATAGTTGATTTAGATGTTCTTTTAATTAATTTTTGGTGTGCTTTGTTTTTCCTTTTTCTGATCCAATTTTTGCTTTCTATGTTTTATTTCTTAAGTCCACCATATTTTCCTTTTTAAATTGATTCCCATGATATTACTTCGACAAGGACGTCTAACGTTAACAGATTTATACGAGTTTGTTGCAATGTTTTTATGATACTCTCAAAATGGACTTTGATATCATTATTATGAATGAAAGGAAGCTTTTACACAAAACACATCTCCATTCTTTCCCTTCTGCTTCACATCATCCAGGTGGAAAAAAACAACAAAAACTTTAGATAGATAGAACTCACACGTTAATCAAGTCTCAGAAGATTACGATTAACTACTACGAACAAGGAAAACATATGATCAGACACCAAGCCTCCCGGTCGGAGACAATGTGCTACTCCGGTGTCTAGGCGACAAGTTAACAAACTCCAAAGCCTGTGTTCTGAGCTGAACCGGGTAATCAGCTGCACAACCGATCCTCGGACCTGCTCCGGTCGACCATTTCAGCATCAACTGATGACCCAACTGTAAAGATTTCGACTGTTTCTTTGAGTTGATCCTTTGTAGCATTGCTTTCTGTGGAACGTCAGTTTTCGGGCTCTCAAGCCCACCTGAGAGCGTTCTCTGGTAACTACTCCGTTTCGTCTCCTCAAATGTTTCGTTACCGTTTTCATCCGATTCAGCCTCTGCCTTGGATGTTGCATCCTCTTTCTTTAGAGATTTGGATCCATCTCCATTGGATTTAAAGTAATCATCGTAGTTGTCCGAATCTTCACTAGCTTTGTGCACCTACACACAAAAAAAAAAAGAAGTAAATATACTATCAGCTCTCAAGAAGTCTCCTCTCGAAACAACCAAACTCTAGTATATGAGATCATTCGGTAACCAAGAAGTTTCGGGCATTCGGCCCATACATATAGTCTTCTCGGATTAGAGATTATAATATGTTAAATTAGTTTATTATTTAATTATGAAACAAAAAAAAAACGATCAAGAAGATTTGATTGTGCAAGGTTGAGTAGAACAAGAATTTACCTCAACATCGTCTAGGCTCACTGCATTCTCTCTAAGAAACGAAAGAAATGTGTCGAGGCTATCATCTGATGGCCTGTAATGTCCACTGTATGCAGAGATTGTCTGAAAAAAACAAAATGGAGACATAACATCAGACACAAAAAAAAATCACAAAAGATAGACTTTGTTTTTTCAAAACGTCGCAGCCTTTGTAAAATTACCTTGAGAACTCCATTGTCAACAACCACCCTCCCGGCGGCTAATGTTGCTCCTCCGGCCAAAAAGCTTGAGTGATGGAACCTTCCCTTCTTTTTCTGAAACAAACATAAACCAAGAAAAGAAGACTCATCGGAAACTTCTTCGGCAACATAAATAAACCAACACAAAGATAAACCGGTTTTCAAGAAAACCTACCAGACCGGCATAGAGTTTCTTGAAAGTACTCATAACAAAGATCCACTTAGTTCCCTCAGATCCGTGCATCGTGTGTAGAAACTTTCCACTTAACTTGTGAACAATTTTCCCTTCTATGATCACATACTCGTACTCTTCCCTCTCTTGCTGATGCCGGAACAGATTTATATGAGAAATCCTCAAAACATGTAAAAACAATAATTGACAAGAAAAAAATGGCACATACAGGTCCAAGATATCTGATGCATTGCTGCTTAAGCTTCGACCTTGGACATCCATTAAGATCCAGATCTTTCCCTTCTCCAACATCCAACCTACATGAAAACCGATGTTTTTACAAAGTTAAAGACAAGATTTATTACCAATCCTTGTAAAAAAAAAGATTCCAAAAATTCTTGAACAACAAGAAACACACTAACAAAATGAATCTTAGACAGTCATGGTGGATTTGACTGTAGATGTAAGAACCGGGACAATAACAATAAACGGTTTAACATAAACCGAGAACAAATGTGGTTTACCAGTAAAAAAATGGCTGACCAGCATCAGCTTTACACCATTCTTCATAGTACAAATGCAGGTTGTGTCCATACCGGTGCCTAGGATCAATCTGATTACAAATTTCAATTTTTTAGTCTTCTTGTTATACCAAAAAAGGATCATTTAATCTGAATATTATTAACCCATAAAAAACAAAAAAATTGAAATGGAAAAGGGTTAAAAAAAAAAAAGAATTACAGCTTCAATCCAATGTTGGAACGCCAATTTCTGGGCTTTGTCGACTATGGACAGGCCTTTTCCCACCTAACCACAACCAAACCAAACCAAACCATAAGATTACAAAACCTTTTAACCAAGTGGACAATTTTTCTTAAAAATAATATATTTGAGAAATTAAATCTTGACATATATTTTTTTCTTAATTTGAAACTTTCAGATAACATTAGGGAAGATTTCTTGATTGGATCTTGATTTTTTAAGAGTGTTTTTTTTGTTTTGTTTTTTAATAAGGGAAAATAAGATAAGACATACCTTAGAAGCATTCAAGCTCACACGATTCCATCTCGAAACAGCAGTTTCTGGTCTCGAATAATCGAAAAACGAAATCGTACTATGATTAAGCCTCGCATAATCCATCGCTTGCCACCTTCATTAATCATTAATCATTAGTTAACGTTAAATCTCAAACATTAAACCATTTCACCTAATTAAAATTTTTTAATTACCAGAGCTCTTCGGCGACAACTACGGAGTCCGCTAATCTCCGGCGCGTGCGATAACTCCTGTAAACCTTCTGCACTTTTACCGCCGCCAAGCTAGGAGGCGAGTCGTCACACGCGCCTTCAAGCGCGTCGGTGAAATCAACGAAAGATTCCTCTCGGCGGTCTACCGGAGAAATGAGGATCTCTCCGGCGGCGTGAGAGAACGGCGAAGACTGGAAATCGAAATTGGCGACGACCTGCATCTTCTTCTCACTTAGATCTCTACTAGTCGGAATGAGAAACGGAACTTGGAAAGATTGTGGAAATTTTAGTACAGAAGATCCAAAGGAAGGAGACTTGTGTTTCTGCTATCAGTGTTTTGTGTGTATATATATATATAAACGACCTGTCTATTACCCGGAGGACCATTTCTATTTCTTTATTAGTTTTTCTATTCTTATTTTATTTCATTTTACCATTTTTGTTAAAAAAATTTATTTATGTTTTCCTTCTGGGAAATTCTTTATTAGTTTTTCTATTCTTATTTTATTTCATTTTACTATTTTTGTCAAATTTTTTATTTATGTTTTCCTTCTGAGAAATAGACAGCTAAAATTGTGAAATCTTTTGTAACACTTGATTTTTTTTTATTTTTCGTCTAAAATATGATTTTTATATGAAATCAACGGACTAATGAAACTGTTTTCATAGGTAAAAACCACACAAACCACACTAGAACTACTTACTATGTCACACTAGTGACAATCAAAAGCCATAAAAACCATTAGATCCACACAACCACATCAAATTTCAATGAAATTTTTTTTAAAAAAAACATAAGAGAAACTTTGTAAATGAATTCATTGAAAGAGCAAATTTGTCTTGGTAGTGTTTAGAGAGACACCAAACCATCGCTCACTCATTCGAAGGTCACATGTGCAAACTCTCTAATTTAGAAAGTGCAGTTGGATATTGTAAAATCCATATGCAGAAGATGACTAGAGAGCAACTTAAAACGATTTTGTGAAAATGCGAAAAATGTGAAGACAAGAGCAGAAGCTAGTAGAACTTGATAACCTCAATCTTGCTTGATCTTCATATGAATATGTCTAATCGCTTACCTTTTTTCAATGGCTCAACCTCACACGAAGGAAGCTATCGCGTTAAACGAATTCGAAAAAGACAACTCCAAGAAAATCTTATTTATTAAGAAAAAAAGCGAGTAGGGGATAGATACCAAACAGAGCGAGGATACATTTCCGAGTTTTTTTCTCCATTGATGAGGTTGAAAATCGTTCATACTTCTTTTCACCAAAACATATAAACCGACACTGCACCAAAATCAGAAAGAACAATCATGGACACCCTAATCGGAGAGAGCCGAATTTTTACCTCACCAACAACAGATCTGCTCAAAGGAAAACCATATTTATAAAACCTCCAATTTAACACACATCAACGACAGTTAAAAATTAGAATGAATAAAGAAAGCACAACACAAACGAACATGAAAACACCCAGAAAACCGGTTCTGATGCTAAAGGAACCACTAGAACCGGCCACCGGATGGTTGTAACACTTGATTCTGAATATTATAAATAAAATATATATGTCATTGATTATTTTATTAAGAATAAAAAACGATATAGTTTAAATGGTTAGTACTATTAAAAATTTGTAATACATTCAATTCAAACAAAAATTGTATTACTGTATTGATTGACGTAAATCAGATGGGAGTTTGGATCATGCATTTTAAGAGTTCTTATCCCCGTTTCAAATTTTTTATTGTTGGAATGATGTTATTATGTCACAATCTAGATAGACTAGAATTAAATCTGGTATAGTTTATGTTGTTGGAATAAAAAAAATGAAACGAAGGTGAAATAATTATATGCGTAATTATCTCGAATCACACAGGGAATATCATAAATACACATGTCTGGCTGTCTACTAGGAAGTTAATAATAAGAGAAGAAATAAAAAAATCATTGACAATGAAAGCAATTATAACATTTTTTATTAGTTGGAGGATCCCTGGGTTTAGAATCCCCCTCACATAAAAACATATGATCATCGAATATTACTGATTCGAAGAATAGAATATTTCTGAATATTACTCTCGTTCAGTTTTTTTTGTTTCCTGTTTAGTGGGTTTCTATATGATTTATTAAATTGAAATGGTCTTCTTCTTTCTTTTTTTTTTGTTTAAATTTGAAATGGTCTTGTTATCCTAAAGAATCTAGATTGCATAATTGCATCAGAAAACCAAGCAATGCCAGGCTTGAATCTAATAGAAAATTATAAGAGATTAATAATTACTCTTATAATATACGATCATTCTTCTGCATTTTCAAACATCCTCCATTTTCATAATGTATATATGTTTGGTTCCATTAGGTTTTTTCTTCTGTTTTCTTGTCCTTCATTAAACTGACACCACCTAACAATAATTATTACAGTTTCTCTTATAAGGGTTTTATTAAATTTTATCCTCATATCTATCAACAATGGCCGAACACGACTGGGCCAAACATGTAAAAGATGGAGTAATAATTAAAATAAGAGAACAAAAAAACAGATACTATAAAGTTCGTATTTAAAAAAATTCAACTGTCATCTATACTATTAAAAAAATACATACTTTTAGAATTTGTTTTCAAACACTATTTATTTTTTTAAATAAATTAAACCAATTGCAAAATATGTATTAAAGATGTTGCCAAACATACATTAAACATGTTGTTAAATATTTATTAAATCTATTATAAATTCAAAAATTACAAAAAAAATTGAATTAAATATATATTTTTTCAAACCAAAAAAACATTTTTACAATAAATACATCGTTTTATTTTGAGAGATAGAACTATTTTTGAGCTTATATTGAAAAATACATATCAAATAATCTTTGGATCTTGGAAAAGTTTACTATGGTGGGCAGGGGCGAAGCCAGAGTTTATTGAGTAGGTGCAAAATATAAAATACTATTGAAAAGGGGAGGCATCCAACCTTGGTCCATAGGAAATAGTGGGTGCAACATAACCAAATAATCCACTTCAGCTTAATAAATCCAATATAAATACTTAAAGTTTTATATTTTAATTGGTGCACCCACATCTACAATACTAGATTCGTCCATGGCGATTTGTAAACCACTGAAACTGATCTCCGATATTTCGAATAGAGTTGATTCTGTTTTGAACATTCTTATTAATGAACTTGAATCATATTTCAATTTATAAACTTATAAATTAAACATATTTAAAATAATAACAATTAAAATAATAATTATTTTTTATTTCATAATTTATATATTACAAACAAAATTAACTTGTGCAAACGCGAAAGTTTAAAATCTAATTATTTATTACTATCGGAATAAGACTTGCAAAGATAATAAAAAAAACTCGGTCAAGAGGCTCGTGTTCTAGTGGTTCCCTTGCTATTGTGAGTGGGAGGTCCTAGGTTCGAGTCTCTTGGTAGAGTCGAGTGGTCAGTCGGAGGAAGATGGTTAGGTAAAGAGTACACTCCCACCCGAGTTCGATTCTACCCTGGCACAGATGCTCGAAACAAGGTCATAAACGTGTGTGGAAGCTGGCACTGGGCTTTGGCCCAGTTAAAAACCCGTGAGTAAGCTTTGTCAGTTGGGCTAACTCACTCTAGGCAATAGTCGGAAGACGCAAAGTCTTACTGGTTTGGCATGTGATAGTCAGTCTCCATTTTTCCAATCAGATATCGACCGGACAGCCTAAATTATTAAAAAAAAATAATAATAATAAAAAAAAAAACACTATGCGAAAGGAAAAGAAAGTTACGATGTTCGGAAAAGAGATAGACACGAGACGAGACGAGACATCAACCCACAGAATTGATTTTAGCGACTCATCACAAAACTTTAGAACATACAGTGATTGTTTAATCTAAAATTAGACCTATTTCTTTATTTTTTGTTAACCATAGGTGATACTGATATTGAATAGTATATTTAGTAGATTTTTATAATGAGTTTAAAATATAACACTATTTTGACTGGCTAAACAAAAATTTAAAAACTAATACTAGAAATCGAACCTAAAAAAACGAAATTAAACCATATCCCTATATATTTTTCCCATTACATCATCATTTACTTTTTTTAATTTAATTATAAAAAGAATACACATACAAAACAATGTCTAACTGAAAATAAAATTTCTCCGAAACTTAGATCATAAATCTAATACATATATATTCATTTGCATTCATAGAGAGAATATTATATATAATACACATCATGCGGATTACGTACATATGTCATGAAACATTTTTATATAAAAAGGACAAATAAGTCAAACAAAAAGAATAGACTGTAACCATAATTGGGATTATCCTTATACTTTTGTTATTTTATTTACAATGTACGGTTTAGCCTGCTTCATTTTTTCGGGGAATTTGGCTACGTTGACTTTGGTTTCAACTTTCAAGTTCAATATAGCTAACTACCCGTTAATAGCAAGTAAATTATTATTATTATTATTTTTTGGTAGTAGCGAATTTATTGGCATGGATATGTATCCCGTCTCTGGTTTCGAATCTCTTTAATTACCTATCTACGTTTAAATCAGCACATTACTATCGTAAACCCCAGTGTTAGGCCGCCAGAAATTAGTCTGGATCTAAAAAGCTTAAGATCATCTGATTTATCAAAAAAAAAAATAATAGCAAGTAAATTACTTTAAATTTGATTTATGGGAAACTTAATTAAATTTGGTTCGGATAGAGTTTTTTTGGTCGGTCAGTGATATTAAATTAGTTAAGGTACGTAGGTTTTTCATTAATGCGTTGACGTGAGCGGCATGTAGGAACAAATCCAAATACTTAGGTAATACACACACAAAAAAATCCAGACAATTAATGAGGGAAATGATGATATTTAATTCCCTCCATCGGTTAACTTCAATTATGTCTAATTTTTATACTAAACTAATTAGTTAAAGTGTTGTAGTTTAGACGTCGTTGTCAAATGTAAAGTAGTGGTACGTTGTATAGTCGGTATATACCTCTTCTGCGTTGCTAATTTAATATTTTCTTCTAATTTAATCTGAATTTTCTGGATTTTACTTGATATTAGTTTGGTGTACGTACTAATATCGTAACCATTAGTAATTTCATAAAATTTTGTTAAATCCCATGTGGTTGGTGGTGGTGTGATATATAGTCCTCTGTATACATTAGACATTTCAGCACATATAAAATATATAGAAATCGACACTAAGCATGCATGGACCTAGAGATGTCAAAATGGGTGGGCAATCTATGGATTGTTTGTGTCCAAAATATTATGGATCGGACATGGACAAGTCCAAATGCAAAGTGGGTTAAATGGGTTTGGTCTAATTTTGTCCACAAACAAAATGGGCTTGGACATTGTGGATATGATATGTCCAAAACACTTTTAAAATTAGGTCAAAATCGATTTAGGGGCAAAAAAACTGAAAAAAAAAATTCATTATTTTGAGAAAGACCCATTATCATCTATAATGCATATCAAGACACTAAAAACTCAAATATAAAAAAAAAACAAAAAAACCAAATGGGATTGTGACTACCTTAAAACAAAATTTGGTTACTTAATGTTTAGCACACATCGTTAAACATTCAAAAAAGAAGAAGCTAATAATAAAAAAAAAACATATACAAAGCAAACATATATACAAAATATACAAAACAAACATAGAAAATGTATAAATTCATGTGTCATTTAAAATATACAAAGCAAATATCAATATTTTAGATTTATTTTTTACTTTTTAAACAATTTGTTATATTCTGACCAATGGACACTAATGGACAGTCTATTTGGACATAGTCATTAATGAATATGGTCGTTAATAGACATGGACTTTAATGGATATGGACACCATTTATCCGTAATCAAAATAGACACTATTAGATAGGCCTAAATGGACGTGGACCGTCTATTTTGACAGCCCTACATGAGCCTATTATATTTTGTTACGTTCTTCCACTGCGTGCGTCTAGAAATTATAATAAAATATTGGATTGTATTATGTATATAATATAACTGATTATTGACGGATGTCCAAAAAGAGAAATAATTTAGAATTGTTTGGTAGTTGAAGAGTGACGAAGAAACGTAGAAATTACTCGGAAAATGCATGTGGTGCACGTGATCGGACTTCTTCGTACGACCACAAACAACTCTCTCTCTCTCTGTTTTGCGTTCTTGCATGTGATTCACATTGATTTACTCGTGTACGTGTACGGCCCTTTCTCCAAAGTCCTATAATATTTGTATGGTTGGTGTATTTTATTTTTATTCCTTTTCTTTTTGGATTTTTATGCGGTAGATTCTTTCCAGCAATTCATTTAGAGAGCATTGCATTAGCATACCTAAATTTATGTTTCAAAACCTAAGGTATACAAGATAAAACTTTTGACTTTTAAGTTCTCATTTTCTATATTCATTTTTTATACTTTTTGGAAATTTTTACATACATCTAGAAACAAGAATGACACAGAATTCATATGTTGTAGATCAATGGGTAATGGGTTATCATAAAATCATTGGGGATTTGACTAGAAAGTCATGTGGAATCGCTGAATCGTACAAACTAAACAAAAGCTACGTATTTAATAGAAAGATCGTTTGGAATATTTCAACCGAAACAAAAAAAATCGAATGGAATAAACTTAAAATTTGTTAAATGGTATAATTCTTTTGATTAGGGTTATAACTTATAAATCCAGTGGAATAGCGGGATATCAATGAAAATCGTGATCCCGAACAAATTTGTAATCGATAAAATATGATGAACCACAAATTTATTCCACTATATATTTTTTGAAATATGCGGCCAATCATAATCTAAATGTAAATATTGTAAGTTGAGAATTTGTGGTTTTTATTGCAATTTATGATTTTTAATGGCAAAAACAATATTTTAAGTTCTAACAGATATTTAACGATACTATATATTAAAATCAAAAGACTTAAATGTGTTAGGTTCAGTGATCTACGTTGCGTACATGATTCTTTATATTACCCACCGAAGTACTTTCTCTATAAAATTGTGTTTGCCAAGAAACAAATTATGCAGAACACGAGGACAAATGCATAACACTATTTTAAAAGATGATTAGTAAATTGATGGATACAATTTGTCTGACCACCTAAATTTTCCACTACAGCTTGAAAATGTTGTCTGGTAGAAGAGCTTGAGTTCTACGAGATGGCTTGAATAAAGCGTCGTCGACTATTTGTCAATAAAAACGAGACATTACTCGTTTCTGGTTAACTGTTGATAAGTTTTATAATCTTATTATTTTTTTATTATAGGCGTGTGAGACGATAGTCAATATTCTTCTCAAAATTCAATAATATTGGATCAAATATCATTTCTTAGAGTGGCTTTCGTATATGTTTTGCTGGATTATATTGTGAAATTTTGTGATGTTCCATCTTGCAAGAGAACTAAAAAAGTATGAATAATTGAATATACATTTCGCCTTGCGAATTTCAATTTTCTTTCATCTATTTCCGATGTACATGTGATTCCTAATAAAATTGTGTAAAATGTGTATTTGACTAAAAAAATAGTCTAAAATGTATTTTGGCGAGATCAAATTAAACAAAATTTGGTTAATGTTAAGTCATTAATGTTATTCATTCTACATTTTTGAAAGTTCTTTTAAGCGAAAATAAATGTAATTTTTTCGCAGCACAATTGCACCGTGTAATCACGTTTTTGGCGGGAAAACATGGAAAATCATTTTTGGCGAGAAATGTGAAATCACATTTTTGTTGAGAAAATATGAAATCATGTTTTGGCAGAAAAACGCAAAATAACATTTTTGGCGGGAAGACGTAATATCAAATTTTGGCGAAAAAACGCAATATCAAGTTTTTGACAGGAAAACGCAGAATATTGTTTTTGGTGGAAAAATATAAAATCACATTTTGGCGGGAAAATGTGAATACTACAAGAAAACAACCGATTTGCGACACTTACTCCGTCGCAAATCAGTTATCGCAAATCAATTTTCCTCGCAAATCCGTCGCAAATTTGCGACGAAAAATATTCCCTTGCAAATTTGCGACGGATTTGCGAGGGATTTGCGAATGCACACATCGTCGCACATTTGCGAGGTTTTATACTAACGCGAAAGCCGTCGCAATATTTGCGATGGATTTGCGATAGTTCTGTTTCCGGTAATCGCAAATCCATCGCAAATTTGAGATGAAATTGCGATGGATCTGCGATGGATTTGCGACTGCATTTTTCGGGTAGTCGCAAAGCCATCGCAAAATTGCAATGGATTTGCGAGGAAAGTTCAAATTTTTAATTAAAAAATGTTAAAATTTTAATTTAAAAATTAAATAATAATTAAAATAATTAACATTTAAAATCATAAAACATAATTATATAATTTATTTTTTTTATTAAAAAAAAAGTGCATAATTGTTTTTTAAAAATGCAAAAAAAACAAAAAAACAATTAAAATGTTTACTAAGGACCGGTTCCGGAACTGGTTTCGGTTTCGGTTCCGGTTCCGGTTCCGGATCCCGATCCCGAAGGGTTACGTCCTGCGCGAAGTCTCGCAAAAGCCGGATCCTTCTCAGTAAAGTAGTTCATGAAAGCATCATAGGAATTAATCTTCTCGGCCTGATTCGTTAGCATCTCGGCCTGACTCGATATCATCTCGACCTGACTCGTTATGATCCGGTGTAGATCGTCTTGGGATGGACGTGAAGCCGATGTAGAAGAAGCTTCAATATGCGGTTGAAGCGAACCGACTCCGTAAATTCTTCCTTTTTTGCGGGGAACAACCTATGAAAGACAAAAAACAAACATTATAAATATTTCTAAAAATATTTAAATACAATACAACAATTTAATTTTTAAATACGTACCTCGGTAAAAATTTGGTTCTTCACGAAAGGAGTAAGTCCGCCAGATGCTGTGCTCTCGGGATCATCACTATCGACTGTCTGAGATAACAGTTCGAGCCGCGAAGTGACATCGTTGTAGATCTTCTCCGAGCGTCCATCGATAAAAGAGCCATCCGGTTTCCGTTTTGTCTCCTCGAGAACCGCTAACAAATCCGGAACTGATGATCCGGTCTTTGCGGCCTAAAAAAAATTTCATAAATTAATAAGATTAAATTAAATTACGAATGTAAGATTTAAAAAAAAAACTTACTATGTTTCGGCCCCGTGCTTTAAACGAGGTTTGTCCAGAACGATGCTTAGAAGGCCCGTAACCATCAGGATCAGAGTATCGGGCCTTGCGACTATTGGCACTATTCTTCTCGCTCTTCGGATCCATCCAATATCGAACAAGACCGTTCCAAACAAGCGGATCCATCCACTTAGGCTTCGACTCATTGCCTTTAATCTTCCACTTTTCTTTCCAACGTCCAACCTGACCGCACATGCGAGCCTTCAACTTCTTTTCAATTTTTTTGCGGACCTCGCCGTTAATTGCAAAATCCCAATGAAACGATTGCTATAACAAAAAAAGAAGAAGTTAAATGCATAAAAAATATTATTAAATAATAATAAAAAGAAATTTAATAAAATTTAGAAAACTTACAGCAAACGTTTTATACCAACGTTCAATGATATATTCCGGTGTTTGCGAGTAATTGGCATGCGGTTCTTTGAAATATGTTTCAAAGATCGAACAGATCTGAGCAGCCACAGCTCCGTCATCATCAAACCTGAAATTAGAAAATATAGTAAATTAAAAATGAAATTATTATAATTGTAAACAAAAACATAAATAACTTAGAAAATTTAAATTATACTATAACGTTCCTGGAGGACGGCTTGGATCGAGTCGTGGTAGACTATCATGACCGGGACTCTCGAGAATCTGCTGTATCGCAATATCAATGGGGACGGAGTCAGCCGCGGGGTTCGCCGGTGCGGGGTCCACCGGTGCGTGGGCAGGCTCCTCGGTCTCAGGAACAGCAGAAGTCGCGAAATCCATCTGAGTAACAGGAGGAGTACTTGTGGAACCCATAGAAAGAAATCGAGTGTAGTCGTTACCTCGAAATCCCGACATCTAAAAAAAAAATTTAATAATTAATTCAAATAATTATATTATAATTTACAAAATACAAAAAAAAATTACAATCAAACTAATTATTTTATATAATGTATTATATAAAATTATCTAATCTAAATTCATCCTAATTGAAATACAAATCTAACAACCTAATAAATAACAAATCTAAATCTAACGATCTAAATTCATCCTAATTTAAATACAAATCTAACAAATATAAATTTTTAACAAATCTAAAAAACTAAATAATCTAACAAAATCAAACAAATATAATTTAAATACAAATCCAAATCTAACAAATCTAATTTTTTTTTCACAAATCTAACATCTTAATTGATATACAAATCTAAACTAACAACCAATTTTTTTTTTTTTTAGATAACAACAACCTATTTTAGAAAGAAAAAATGAAATTATTTTTAAAAAAACCAACCTTCACCGACAAGAGGAAGAGGGTCGCCGGAGGGAGAGGGGAGAGGAGGGGGCTCGCCGGAGGGAGAGGAGGTCGCCGAAGGGAGAGGAGGTCGCCGGAGGGAGAGGAGGGCTCGCCGGCGGAGGAGGAGAAGGAAGGAGGTCGCGAGGTGAAGGGAGGAGGTCGCGGAGGAGAGGAGAGAGGAAGGGAAGAGGGAGTGCTCGCCAGAGGAGGAGGAACCGATCGGCGGAGGAGGAGGAGAAGTGGGGTCGCCGGAGATGCACAGTGCGTTGGAGAAGAAGATCGAGAGGAGGTCGAGATTGGGTAGGGAGAAAGGAAGAAGAAGAGCAATAGTCGGTTTATAAACTAATAAGCGATGGATTTGCGATGGATCCATCGCAAATCCATCGCAAAATCGCAAATCCGTTGCAAATCCATCGCAAAATGTGTGGTCCACTACCAATTCGCGGTTTACTTTGGCCCAAAATGTGATGAAAAAATCAATATTCGTACCAAATTTCAAAAATATTCATTTTGCAACGGATTTGCGACGGATCCATCGCAAATCCATAGCAAATTTGCAACGGATTTGCGATGGATCCTTGATTTGCGATGGATTTGCGACGGATCCATCGCAAATCTGTTGCAAATTCATGAGTTTTAGTTTTTAAGGTTTAGGGTTTAGGGTATACGTTTTATTATCATAATAAAGTTTACGGTTTATAATCTCATAAGAGTCATGATCATAAGCATATTTTCCGAAAATATAATGAATTTGATGGTACGAGCAATGTTAAACTTCTATATTGATTCATAAACAACATATACGGATATATGACGTTTTATCATACAGATACATTTCCAAATATTCGCGGTTTATGAATGCACATCATTAAATAACTTTAGAAATCTGATTTTTTGAGATTCACTTTTAAAACCGTTAGACATGTGTCACGATTTTTTCCTCGCCGGAAATAAGGAATGAATCCCTGGCAATTCCATTGCAAATTTGCAACGGATTTGCGATGGATCCTTGATTTGCGATGGATTTGCGACGGATCCATCGTAAATCCGTTGCAAATTCATGAGTTTTGGTTTTTAAGGTTTAGGGTTTAGGGTATATGTTTTATTACATCGCAAATCCGTTGCAAACGTGGATTTTTTTTATTTAAAAAATTACATTATAGTACATATAACACATTATTCGGAATCGTTTTCAGATTCATTTTCAGACATATTGGAGTGTTCACTATGCTCATCATTGTCTTCTCCGCTATCGTTCTCCTCGAACTCGTCAGATGCGGCTGCATCTTCACTTGAATCATCCACGATGTCTTCAACTTCTCTGTTTTGTGGATCGATATGTATGATATCTTCTGTTCATTCGACTGCGATGGAGACTTCTCCGACTCTTTCATTTTGCATAGCATCATCGATACCTAGCCCAATTATACGGCCTCTTGGGTTCACTTTTATCACCGATAATCATGTCTCACGTCTTTTCTTAATCCGAGGATATGGAATGAAACACACTTGTTCTGCTTGCAATGCTAGGATGAAGGGTTCGAACTTGGAAAAACGTCGGTTTTCATTGACATCGATCGCCACTAAGTTGTTTGCGCGGACCCTTCGACCGACTGTTGGATTGTACCAATCACATTTGAATAAAATGCATTTCAAACCGATAATTCCAGGATATGTGACTTCTATAATTTCTTGCAAGACGCCGTAGTAGTCGTTTTCACCTGGCACATGGATTCCATAATTTGCGGTTGACCTTCGAGAGCCATGCTTATATGCATGAAATGTGTATCCGCGAGTGAAGTACATTGGGGGAGTAGTGATCTTCGCAATTGGTTCTTGAACAACCTCGTGCAACCATAGTGGCAAGGGCTAGTTTGCACATCCATTCATTACCTACATATATATAATTTGAATAACAATTAATTAATTTTAACAAATTATATTAAAAATATTCGTGAAATGATAGATAACTTATATATATATATATATGTATGTATGTATATATCTTACGTACATAGTATTTTAACCATCCAGCAAAGTCACGTTCTTTGTACTTCTCATAATCTTTTTCAAGTAAACCGGGATAGGCTTCTCGGATCTGGATGTCGAAAACGCTGCAATAATTTGTTTTCAAACTAATTAAACAACGAGTGAGATATATAAATGTAAGTAATCTAAGTGCAGCTAATTAATTAATACCTCTCAAACGGTTGAACAAAATCACAATTTCGCAATATATAATTGTGAGCTGCACGACAATGTTCATGGTCTTCCCACCAAACTTCTTTTAACTTTCCAGCAAGTCTCCCTATTTGGGCGAAGATATCCGGGGCATCAACGTTATACGTAGGTGCAACCCCACCATCGTCATATCTTCTAGGAGCGGTTGTTTTCGTTCTGACGGTTGGGCTAAAGTAGTATGTCGTGAAGTGAGATGTTTCCTCGGTCAAACTACCTGCAACGATGGAACCCTCCACTCTTGCAAGATTTTTGGCATTTCCTTTCAAATGTCCCATGAATCGCTCGAACGGGTACATCCATCGGAATTGCACGGGCCCCCCAAGAGCTGCTTCATGTGGTAGGTGGATTGGGAGATGTTCCATGACGTCAAAAAATGAAGGTGGAAATATTTTTTCTAAATTACACAGCAAAGCAGGTATATTATTGAGTAATTGCGCTATGTCATCCTCAGTCAGTGTTCGAGTGCATAGATCCCTGAAAAATGCTCCAATCCCTACCAATAATATATATCAGTAATTAAATAAGAAAATTATATTATAAATACATATTTAAATACTTGTTTACCCGCAATTGCTTCGTGAACAGCTGTCGGTAAGAGCTCGAGTAATGCAAATGGTAGTAGTCGCTGCATGAATACATGGCAATCGTGGCTCTTCATACCGGAAAATTTATTGCCTTTCTATATGCATCTTGAGAATTTGGACACATATCCATCAGAGAACTTTACTTCTGAACCAACCCAGTCAAACAACGCTCATTTCGCATCCGTAGACAATCGAAAAGTTGGAATCAACATTTTTCCGTTTTGTGTAATATGCAACTCGTTTCTTACACATATTTCGGCCTTGTCCAACCTTGATTTCATATTGTCTTTAGTCTTTCCCTTGACATTCAAAATCGTATTCATGATGTTATCGAAATTTTTTTTTCCGATGTGCATCACATCAAGGTTATGCCGTAATAGGAGATCCTTCCAATATGGCAGTTCCCAAAAAATACTTTGTTTGTGCCAATTGTGAGAAACGTTATATCTGTCAGGCATGTTTGCCTTAGTGTGCCAATTACCCCCACGTTTACATGTTTCTTGAGCACCGTAATAATCAATCTGCTCAAACAAATCATTCCCTGAAAGATAGATTGGGGGGGGGGGGAACACACACGACCTTGTTCTTCCTAAACAACTTCTTGTTCTTACGATGCGGATGATGCATGGGAAGAAACCGACGATGACAGTCAAACCAACATGGTTTCCTTCCATGCTTCAACTGGAAGGCCTCTGACCGATCAAGACAATATGGACAAGATAACCTTCCATGCGTAGTCCACCCCGATAACATTCCATACGCCGGAAAGTCACTAATGGTCCACAATAGCACAACACGCATCTTGAAGTTCCTTTGCTGCGAATAATCGAGTGTGCGAACACCTATATACCACAACTGTTTCAACTCATGAATCAAAGGTTGGAGGAATACATCAAGGGATCGCTTCGGATGCTTAGGACCGGGTACTAGAATACTCATGAACAAAAATTCCCGTTGCATGCACATTTCCGGAGGAACATTGTATGGCGTCAATATGACAGGCCATAGAGAATATTGTCTCCCGGACATACCAAATGGACTAAATCCATCGGTGCATAAGCCAAGATAGACATTCCTGCTCTCGTTAGCAAAGTCCGAATGTACAGTCTGAAAGTGTTTCCACGCCTTTGCATCTGACGGATGCGTAACCTCCCCATCCTCCGTGGTATGTTGTGCATGCCATCTAATTGTCGCCGATGTCCTGTCTGATTGGTATAACCGTTTCAATATATCGGTGATTGGCAAGTACCACATACGTTGGTATGCAACGCGGGTCCTTCCAGTAGTTGGTTGATATCTCGGCTTCCCACAAAATCGACATTCCTGCAACTTATCATCATCTTTCCAGAAAATCATGCAATTGTCAATGCATACGTCAATCATTTCTGATGGTAACCCAAGACTCGCAACCAACCTCTGTATTTCATAGTAACTCTCAGCGGAAATATTATCTTGTGGCAAATACTCTTTAATTAGCTCAGCCCTTGAATCCATGCAAATCTCATTTAGGTTATGATCACTTTTAATTGTCATCATCCTAGATGCCAATGATAGTTTAGACTGCCATTCTCTACATCCATCGTAGATGGGATGCTTCGCAGCGTCTAACATATCATAAAAACGTTTTGCTTCTATGTTGGGTTCTTCCCTAGTATTATCATCAGCAAATGCAGTTGTACTTTCATGAAATGCATCTGTAACCATATCATGAAACCTATTTCCCTATTGATACCCTTCATCAATATTTCCGAATAAATGATCATGCGCATAATTATAACTAGGTTGATCAACGCCATGACTCGTACTACTACTTCCAGCATCAACACTACAACCTTCCCCATGCGAAAACTAGATATAATAGTTTGGCTTAAATCCTCTATTATATAGATGCCTCTTCACAGTATCAATATCCACATATTGGGTGTTCTTGCACTTTCTACATGGACAGAAAATTTTACCGTCACGAGTCGCACATAGCTGGCTTGTCTGCTGGTACATGAATGCTCGCAACCCGTCCCGATACTCTTTCGTCACTTCACCCGTCCCTGGATCTCTTTGATTGTACATCCATGATCGTAATGCGTATATTTCGTGCCCCGAAAACATTTTTTAAACACCCACCACTCAAAATCTATTTCTCAATTTTTTTTTTCGAAGTTGTTGTGTTATGAGCTCTCAACATGATCTGTATTTATAGAATTTCAAAAAAAAATTGCGACGGATTTGCTACGGATTTGCTACGGCAATTTGCAACGGATTTGCTACGGAAAAGGAATTTGCAAGGGATTTGCAACAACTTTGCGATGGGAATTAATTTTCCTATAAAACGTGGTCCATCTACCTCACCTAACTCCACCTAACACGCGTTGCAAATCCCTTGCAAATTGCCGTCGCAAATCAGTCGCAATTTTGCGAGGGAAAGTTTTCCTCGCAAAATTGCGACAGATTTGAGACGGCCATTATATTCCTCGCTAATCCCTCGCAGTTTCCTCGCAAATTTGCAACGAATTTGCGACGACTTATTGTCCCTCGCAAATTTGCGAGGAATTTGCGACTATAGACAAGCTCTAGCAAATCCGTCGCATTTCTGTCGCAAATTTGCGATGGATTTGCGACTCTAGACGGTTCCTCGCACCTTCGTCGCAAATATGTTGTAAAGGCGTCGCAATTTGCGACGACCCTTTCCCTCGCAAAATAGCGACGGATTTGTGACGACTAGTTAAGCACTCGCAAATCCCTCGTAAATTATTCGCAAATCCGTCGCAAATTTGCGACGGATATTATCCATCGCAAATTCCATTGCAAATCGATTGTTTTCTTGTAGTGAATCACGTTTTTGGCGGGAAAACACGGAATATCGTTTTTGGCGGAAAAACATGAAATCACGTTTTTGGCGGGAAAACGCAATATCACGTTTTGACGGGAAATGCTGAATCTCGTTTTTGGCGGGAAAACGAAGAATCATTTTTTGACAGGAAAACATGAAATCATTTTTTGGCAGAAAAATGTGAAATAATGTTTTTGGCTTGAAAAATGTGAAATCGTGTTTTTGACCGAAAAATGTGGAATCATGTTTTTTGCGGTAAAATGACAGATTTACATTTTTGGTGAGAAAGTTGTGGAAAACACATTTTTGACGAAAAAATCACGTTTTTGGTAGAAAAATAACAGAACATTGTTTTAGGTGGAAAAATCGTGGAATGGTAATTTTTGGCGTAAAAATAATGAATTTTCGTTTTGGCGGAAAAAATAATGGATTGTTGCTTTTTGAGAAAAAAAAATGATGTTATGATAGTGATGAAGATGAATGATGTTATGATGATGATGAATGATGTCATAATGATGATGATTAGCTAATGATAATATGAAATTAATGTGTCCAACGATCACCCATTTAACTCATAACTCATTTACAAATTGAACTATTTGATTCATGATCCATCAATTTATTAAAATCAAAAAAATTGACCATTAAAATTATATGTCAAATTAGGTCGATCCGTAACCCATTTTAACAGCCTAATTGCACTACAAATAATTATCCTAGATTAACTAATTGAACACATTCCAAAAACAAATTGACTGAAACGGTCAACAAGTTCGGCTGATAAATCTGACCAATCTAACATCACTTTAAAAAGCACTATATAACTACAGTTAGTCATGAAGAAAGGATCCAATAAAAAACAATTAGCGTTTTAAACTTATCTTGAATACGAGTAAAATTATTTAGTAATACTACACTAAAACTGATATCTAAGAGATAAATGATTTACTCACGTTTAATCAACAACATAGGTTTTAATACACAGATACTTATTATTTCCTCAAAGCACGTAGACTCTCTAACAAAATCTAACAAACTTAAAAGACTCAAGCTATTGAGATGCATAACCATGTATCTCTCCTCGTCCAAATTTAATAATCTCCAAACTTATCCTAGATGCATATATATGAGAGAATTTGCACTAGTCTTCATCTAATACCAACTATTACTAAAACTTGAGTTTTTTTGTTTTGTTTTTGATATCTCTAAATGTCACGCCAGCTTTAACTTCAAAAAGTTTTCTAGCGTACATCATCTTCCTTATTCATGTGTTCTACCACATACGCTCCTCAACAAAGTTGTTGTTTTCAAATGCTAGAATATACTAATCTATGAGACTACAAGGTACATTGGTGTTTGCTATTGGAGAAAGTATTTTAAACATATTCCAACTGAAAATTTCCATGAAAAAATGATTGAATTAGTCACTAACAAGATCCCATATGTGACTAATTGTATCTCCACACATTGTGGAGCTTACGGAATTAGTCATTAACAAGATCCCATATGTGACTAATTAGGCACTATGTATAATTTGTAGATCCACTATGTGTGGAGTGGAACACCTAACTCTGCACGCAGAGCAAAGATTGTTTGGAATTCAGTGTGTACGCCAAAGGAATCATGTGGTTTGGGGCTGAGAAAGCTAGAAGCTCCAAATCAAGTCTTTGGTTTGAAGTTGATATGGCTTTTGTTTGCTACAAAAGGAGAAGATGATTATTAAAAGGAGAAATTTTTGGTCTACTGATTTTCAGCATTCAGGTAGTTGGATTTGGCGACGCTTAATGAAGCTTCGGAATCTAGCTAGACCCTTTTTATCGTGTCAGATTCAATCTAGGAATTTAGCTTATTTTTGGCATGATGATTGAAATAACTTGGGGCCTTTGATTGATATTACTGGACCTAATGGACCGAGAGTTTCAGGTATTTCAAACTTTAGAATATCTCAAGCTTGTGCTGAGGGATCTTGGCTATTATCACGCGGCAGGCATGTTATCTTTGCATCCACCTTCTCCAAGAGTTACTTGGTTCAAATATGTGTGGTGTAAAGTAAGAATTCCTAAGCATGCCTTCATACTTTGGGTGGTGGTTAGAGACAGATTACCAACTCGGGATCGGCTGAGAGCTTGGTGATTAAACGTTCCTTCTAGGTGTCTCCTTTGTTGGTCAGATCCGGAAACCAAGCATCATCTCCATATTCTCAAGTCGTATGGAATTCCTTTTTTACTCACCCATATCTCTCTCTTCCTTTATCTTTTGAAGATATTGTTGCATGGGTATAGATCCTCCTCGAGAAATGGCAAACTTAAATCCATTTGCAATCTGATTTTTCAAGTTGTGATTTACTTCTTATGGAAAGAGTGTAATTCTAGACTTCATTCTGCCTCGTCCAAATCGACTCAAGTTGTTATCAAGAAAATTCAGCTTCTTCTAGGTTGCAGCCTCCTTCATCTTTTTTTTTTTTTTTTTTGATTAATATGGGGTAATCCGGGGCTTGCTACACACCCGACTAATCCCCATAGGTCAGAGGAAGCCATGTTAAATCCACTGTGGCCAAAATGACTCGAACCCAGGTGGGAAAGCCCACATAGACATTCCCTTACCACTGGGCCAAGGCAACTTGGTTAACCTCCTTCATCTTCTTCAAACTTTGAATCCTTTATCTACACCTGGTTCATATTCATCCAGCTTTAAGTGGTTTCAAGTTTTGTGTTACGAGCATCATCCGTATCGATTCAGTGGTTATCTCTAAATCTTTGCTTCTCTTACGTTTCACATTATTGTCTTGTGTTTAAATATAAATCATCTTTGTGTTGTATTACAATGTAAGTTCCAAATGATCTCCATTTGGGGAAAAGATGAATAAAGAAAGCTCGTAAAAAAAAAAAAAATCTTATATGTGATAGCGAAGGATGACTCTTTTCTTTTCGAAATTTTCTGAAAATTATCAGGATTATCCTTCTAAAAATGTTTATAATTAAGATGTCTTTGCGAACAGACTGATTAGTCTCGTATCCAATAAATTTTTAAATAATCTCGAGTATATTCATCAGAATAACTTAAACATCTTATAAACAATGATCTATAGTAGATAAATTACCTAAATACCAGCAAATAGACAATTCAGCTTGTAGTACATGACTCAACAAGCATGATGCATCATACTAGATTTTCTGAAAAAAAATTGGACCTACAATAATTTGTAAAACTAAAAAAATGCATGTTCTAAAACTTGAATGTCCGATCATTTGAAAAATCACTGAATAAAAACGTTTGGATAAAGACAAATAACTTTTAAACAAATATGAAAAACGTGATTTTTGACAGCAAAAACTTACTACTCTAAAAAGTGGATTAGGTTCTGAGACGATAAATGTCACACTATTTGTTGTCTTTTTAGGGGTAAAACGTCCTCTTCCTCACAAATTTAGTATAGATAGGTTTGAATGTGAACAAAAGAGATATTAAATGAAAATTCTGGTGAATTGCTTTTGTTTGTGCTTCACTGTCGTATTTATTTCCATTTACTTTGAATTTAAGGCTAAGACCTAACAATATGACCTCCATACTTAATAGAGTTTGCCCCACCAACAAACTTATGAATATGGATCACATCTCTAATTATGCTAATTAATAACGGTTTGGCTCATCCCATGTGAACCATAGTCAAGATAATTCACATTCACTTATTATGAATTTGATGATAACGTTTATAAGTGTCCAAACAGGTTTCGTTCAAAGAACCACAAAATTAAATTTTAAAACTAAAACAAAAGAATGAAAACCAAAACCGAAACAAAAAAAAAGTTTTTTTTATCTCACAATTCCATTCACAAACAAATCAAACAGGTGTGTTCTTTATCACAAAAAAAAATAAAATAAACAATCAAACAGTTGTGTTCAAACTCCAACATTAAAAATAAGACGAAACATAAAATAATATGTAAAAGAATTGTGTTCACTTATAACAATTGATTTAGAAGTGAAAACAGATGAGTTTTAACAAATTAATGTCTCCTTGTCTAATCATTTTTGTTTGTTTTGGTTTTTAATAAACGTCTTGTTGACTAATTTTTGGTGAATGAGAAGGTTTAACAACAGTTAGACAAAAAAAAAAAAAAGGTTTAACAACAACAAAAATATACGAAGGAGAACGAATGTTCGTCCATAAAGAGGGCTTAGAGCTTTACTAGATTTTCATGCGGAAATAAGAGTTGATTGTTTTCATTTAAGTTACAAGAATATTTTCTTGACAGAAATGAAAATGTCAAAATCTATCGTTGTGTATATTAGTCAAGAATATACTGATATACACAACCATTAATGAATATGTCAAATTTTCTTGTGAATATGTACATATATCCATTCCCAGAAGATTAGCATGGACCTTTCCATGGGCATAGAATTTATCCCTGAGTTATCAAAAAAAAAAAAAAAAATGTACATATGTGTGACATAAGGTTTGCTATAGATTTAATTATATCAAACTAAATGCATATGTCCAATTAAAGAAAATAATTTTGAGGCACTAGTCGACCAGAGTGTTGGACATAGAAAGATGCAAAGGTCCAATTAAAGGACGACTTAACATTTCAAGGGCCGCTCAATATTTAGGCCCATTTGCTCTTATTTGTGAAATTTTAACTTGGTGGTGAGAGGGATTTAGATGACTTTCTTTTGTTGGTCGTGGCCTCGTGGGATTTAGATGAGTTAAAATAGAAAAATTACATAAAGTTGCTGGAACATAACACAGAGCTAAACAGAAAAGTAACACGCCACTTTTTTTATCAAAAGTTCAGCCATAAGTTAGATTGAAGTGATTGAAAATTAATTTTTGGTTGGCAAAGTTTAAAAATCAAGTCAACCGGATTAATTTTGTTATACTTTTTTGCATTCAAAAGAGCCTATAATTTCCACTAAAATATTCACCAGCAAAATAGATTTAAAACAATTTGAAATCTACATTACTACATAGAAGTTGGAACATGTAATTCCAAATATTTTAACTTGTGAACATTGTACACCTAAGATGTGTCTTTATGAAATTAGAAGATCGTCAAAAAAAGATTAAAACCTCAAGTTACTTTCAAAATCACTACATGCTAGTTTTTATAAAAACATCAACAAAATGAGATTAGATTGTAAAATGGATTTGAAAAGCAACAGAAATGCAGTCAAACCTAATACATAATCTAAAATGTGAATGTGGTTCAGGTTTCCTCGGTTACAGACTCTTATGGAGTTTAAAGAGGCAATTCAAATCACTCAACTTATTTCAGCAAACGTAGTTTCAAATACACTGGCTAAACATGTAACCTTATTGTAACAACATAGAGTAGAAAAGGTGAGTGCGTTGGTGTTCTGTTTCTCTCCATCTCTCTCTCTTTCTTAGATCTTAGCGGCGAAGGAAATGCCTTGTTTGGTCAGCTCGTCCAGACTCTCTGCAACAGGTCGAGTTTTGGCAACTTTAGCCAAGGCTTTGTTCTCATCACCACTACCTCCTTCCATGAACGCTCCAACCACTTTACCACCTTGAATCCAATATGCTCCAAATCTTGGTTTTGGGTTTGATGGATTGCTGTCTCCAAATAAGACAGAGTCTCCTACGTTGTCTCCGTAGAACTGCCATGAGAGGTCGAAGGACCGCGAGTAGAAGAATGGGAGATAGTCGTATTCCTCCACCGCTCCGCCTCCCTCAGCCGCTTTGATCGCCTGCCACAATGTATCACATATCCAAAGTTTTATAAACGGTTCTTCAGATATAACTCTGTAAGATTCATGCAGATTGTTTGTTTGAGTTTGCATTTGCTTCTTTTAAAACGTTTAACTGGTATAATAGGGTTTTTTTGCTCCAAATGAATCGCAAACGTTACACGCGCACGGATAGAGATTTCGTTTGTGTCTGGCGTTTGCACTTATATTATGAAAGAGCTGTAAAGTTCTTCTATCTTATAAAGATTGTGAAGTCTTTGTTTTCATATGTTGATGCAGATGGAAACGTATAAATTTGGCAATTTAAAAAATATCAGCCTTATTGTATTCATCATTTACCTTAACAGCTTGCTCTGCGGATTTGCGAGAATGGTCAACATGCTCGACCCTTCTCACGTCTCCATACATTTTCAAGGGGAAAGTGGCAACGTCACCAACAGCGTAAACATCAGGAACACTTGTTTTGAAGAATGCGTCGGTCTGCATGAAACGGTTAAGTGGTTAAAAGATCCAAATCAGAATGGTACGGGAGAACAAGAAGAGACGCACACAAAGCAGATAGATACCTTAATTCCACCTTTGTCTTCTTCGACCTGTCCCTTGAATAAGGATGTCAATGGTTTTGCACCAACACCAACTATCACAATGTCGGCTTCTAATGACCTTCCATCCTTGAGTTGTACTTCCTTCACCTGGAGGAGAAGAACAAGTAAGACATTTGCACCGAGACAATTGGCAAAGCTATTACTTGAGGGTGATTCATGTAAACCAAAAGACAATGTGTTCATAATCCAATTGGTTTTACTATTTTAAAACCAAAAATTGATTTTAACTTCTGTAAAACAAGAAAAAAAAAAATCAAAACTTGAACGTTAACCGGATTACCCACTCCTAAGGCTAATAGTTATTTGGTTTACCTCTCCATTTGAATGAGCGGTGAAACCAGATGCCACTGTTCCTTTAATGATCTTCACTCCCTTGTTTGTGTAATAAGTCTCATAGAAAGCAGCAATATCAGCGGTGAAAAGCCTAGGCACTGATTGAAGCTTGGATTTTATTATGTGTAACTAAGTAATCAACAAATGAAAAACGGAATTGCGAAAAGAATATGAATCAACTTACTGCACCAAGGTTCGGGAAAAACCATAGTCACATCAAAATTGTTGATCCTCAAAGCTGCACTAAGCTCAAGACCAATGTAACCTCCACCAACAACTACAGCCTTTCCGCCTTTCTTTGCTTTAATTACTTCAACCAAATTGTCAGCATCATCAATCTCTCTCAGATAGAGGATATTCTTAGAGTCTGCACCTTTTACTCCAAAATCAGTCAATCTGAGAACCTACAAAGAAAATAAAAGAGTTATTTTCTTCTCATCAGAGAATATAAGAAGCTTGCTGATTCGAGAAATGCAAGGATATTTGGTCTTTACAGTAGAACCCGTTGCGATTATGAGAGTCTGATATTTGAAGACATCCCCAGCTGCACTGACAAGACTCTTGGCAGAAAGATCTGCTTTCACAATTTCTGTGCTAAGTATCAACTCAATTCCTGCAAACACAAAGAATAACAAAAATGATAGCACGAACTTAGTTCCTATAGCATAATAATTTAAGAATGTAGAGGAGTAATGTAGTGCTGGATAAATTCCGTGGGATAATAGAAACATCAATGATTAGTGCGACTACGCAGATGAGCAAGGGATTGATCATGGTGATGTGCAGAGAGTTCATTACCTTTCTGTTTGTACGATTCAGGAAGCAGTTTTTCTCCACCGCTACCAACACAGCAATGGAAACCTGGAAGTCTAGCAGCCCCTGCAGACAGAACGATGACCGTATTTTTTTTCTCAAAACAAAAAGCCAAGTTTCAGGAAATTAATATTCACCATTGTTGTTTGCTAAGTAAACCAGAAAATTGTCTTACCTTCAGGAAACAAATATCCCTTGCTAAGAGCAGGACGTTCGTATGGAGCCACCTAAGCACAATATTGAGTAAATAAGGATCATAGGTTACAAGACACAGTGCATAATAATAGTTTGCCAAAGCGAGAGAAGGCTTACCGCCTCTTTGGAGATAACTGCCAATTCTCCTGGTTTAACACCTTGACTGGCAAACTCCTTAGCTGCGTATCCCTATACACAAAAATGGTGAAAAGGAAACAAGAAAATTCAAGGTCAGTAGAGTTGAATTATCTTCTTTGTTTCTTTGGTAAGTGCAATTGGAACTACCTTTGATTACAATAGATTAATCTGAGCTAAAACCAAGAAACAACTGTAGAAACTAAAGAGAGGCATGAGGATAGTACGCTAACTTTGAATCATTTGTATGTGATTTTGCAGAGACGAACTCATCTCATATAACAGTGAAACACGAAACGTTTTTACATGTGAATTCATGCAGCGGAAAGGAAGAATGACAGGACTCTATTCAACAATTTTCCGGACGAAAAACGCCGAATCTAGAATAAATCCATGCTTTACCTCGGAAATGAAATGGATCAATCGACATGCGATCGTTCGATTTCAAAATCAAGTTAACGATTGTAGTATTATCTCACCGATCAAATCAAATCATTCACCGATCGGACGTTTAAACTTACGAATCAAAACCTAATCTCTATCTAATTCACAATAAACGAACACCGGACCCAAAACAAGTACGATAATTGTGCAACACAAATCGAAACAAGCTCTTCCGAAATCGAAAGTACTCACGGCTGAGACGCCGCCGCCGAGGATGATGTACTTGAAGCTCTTCTCTGCCATTTTATCCGATCGTCAGAAGTTGTTATCTTGTCGTTGAGGTTGGTTGTGTGAGAATGAGAATGCTGTAGAGAGAAAAATAAGTATCAAAAGGCTAATCAAATCAGCTGAGTCTAATTAGCTAATCCTTAACCAAAACTTGGCCGTTGATTGGAGGATGTAGACCAAAATCTTACACGTGGCAAGATAATCGCCCTTGAATTATCCATTCTATTTTTGTTTAAACCCGAAAAATAGTTGGTGGAACTGGAAAAGTCACAAATGTGCCACGTCATTGGACAAGTCGTGAGCTTGGTAATTTAGAATACAATGATGGGTTTGAGACTTATTGGGTTGCTTTTTCCACGATTAAGGCCCAAAATAACAAATTCAAGAAATAGTGCAAATTTTGATGATACTCATTTTCAAAATTTTAAGTTCTAGTACATAAAAATATATAATACTAGTATGGTTTGGGCCAGGATTTTTTTTTTTTCTTCTGCATTGTCTATCTGAAATTTACAAATGATGAATAGTATGTATATAATAAGTAAACGCAAACACCAGGAGCCGGCCCTGAAATTATGGGGGCTTGAAAAAAAAAAAAATTTGGGGCCAGTAATGATATCATAAAATGATTTTTTTTTCTTTTTTAGGTTTATTAATTTTTTGTTTTAATTGATTGAGATTTGATTTTTTGACCCATAAAAACTTATTTATATTATATATATAGGTTTTTATCATATATATGGGCATGCTAAAATTTGGGGTCACGACCAATGTTTCATTGGGTTTAGCCCATGACCGGCTCTGGTAAACACAAACATCGTTTTAACGTATTTTGGAAAGTATTTAAAACGATCGTCTTTATTCAAAAAAAAAAAGTGCATTCTTTTAAAAAGATTTTGACAAGTTTATAAAATGACTTTTGTTAGTATTATATTCAATCACTTTCAAGTTCTTGCATTTTTTTTCATAACTAAAATCAACCCTAAAACTATAGGAATGAAATAAATAATAGTACTTGGGAGTTGGGAATATAAATTATTGCAACTATTAGAACAAAAATAAATAATCAAATCATTGGAAGTGGAATTATTGTGTTCAGGCTGAACTCTTTCACTTTTAGGCCCATTTTTGTTTCCCTAAACATAAACTTATTTTTCTAGACAGAAAAGTTTGGTAGGTTCATAAAAGTCCCACCGAAAAATCCGTTGTCGCCTTCTTTTTTTGTAAGTTTCAATTTGTCTTCATATTTTTTTTCTTTTTGAATATTTTGATTTTACGTCAAAACACATATGTCATGATAAAAAAATTCAAAGCAACTATAAAGCTGCGCATAAAACTAATTAATTGTTGATAAACTCATAACACTTTATTAGTAATTTATTAACAAGTCAACCATAGCACTACATGACATGCAAATTTAACACAAACCTTAAACGACAAATTAAAAAAAAAACAAATATTCTAGGAAGAATGTTACGTACATACAAATACTTATATAGTGCTCGATGACCAAAAACAACACTTGTTCTCTTTGTTTTGAAGCTGAATAAATAAATGCCTTTGTGGAATCCTCCAATAAATCAAGAGATCGTAGTGACACAAAGGTCGCCGGAGCTCCTAGCGGCGTATAAGTCATGCATGTGCAACAGAAAATTTGATTAATTAAATATAAATTGTAAGCAATCAGCTTACCCTAAAAATTTGATTTAATGCGGGTTTATTTCTATACGGTTCACGCTAGGAACCTTTTCTCTTAAATAATACAAATTTTTTGAAGGAACTAATTCTATTTATATCACATTCCCATCCAAAAACAGTAGGTACAATAACCCATACTCGATTTCTTTGTAATTTTTTCTCACTCATTTTTTTTTATTCGGAGGTAATTCCAGGCATTCGACCCAGATTAATCCCCTTAAGCCCACCTTTTTTCGCGCAGTTACAAATCTCTGCGGGTTGGATGGCCAAGCGGAGTCTAACCCGGATCTCAAGGCAAGCACATACCCAACCCCAAGCCACTGAGAGACCACCACTTGGTTATTTTCTCACTAATTTTTCGAATTCTAAATACGTATAACTTGTTGATCCCGGGGATCACTAATGTTGTTTAGGGGTTGATTACGGAGTGGGAGGTGAGATTTTCGTTAATTAGAGCGAGTCAACCACAATTTATGGCAGTTCGGGTACAGTGATGAACAGGTCGGGGACCGTATTCTTTGTATTGATTTCGAAAAGAGACGGACAATTTAGATTTACGAACTACTTCCGACGGGAATCCAGTTCGGTGTTCTAAACCGCGGTGTCTTGTTACAAGGGAGAGAGAAAAAGAGAGAGAGGACGAGCCTATTCTTGTAGAGAGTAATCAGGTTTTTTCTCAAAAGTCCCTTTCTTCATGCACAACGAAGGGTATATATTGCGAGGGCAGCTCCCTGTTCCCGCGGATTCCGGGGCCACGTGTCACCCTCAGCATGCTTCACGGGTAAGGGGCTCTAGGAGGCGTGTCCCGGTTCTCAAGGCAAGAAGCAATGATGAGCTCGGCGCCATGCTGTTGTAAGATAGCATACTGTTCGGCCAACTCCCTTCAACATGTCCTTTCCTCCTTCGCTTACTCTGCAGGGTTGGTGAGACGTCGAGATCAGACCATACCCCTATTCAGATGGTACACTGTTCGACCAAACTCCACGTGCCTTCTTCTTTTTCGGCATCCCAATCTTGGCGAAGTGTCAGCGCGGTCCCGGGGTGCTCCTCTCAGGAGCTCGGGATTTTCAGATGAAGCCTAGCGCGGGACTCCAGGTCGGCGACCTCTGGTCAAAGGTCGACTCTATGTTGACCGAATCGAGATGGGTTTTTGCTAAGATGGGTCCAACTAAATGGGAGTGCTAGGCCCGTCTCCAACATAACTGAAAAAATAAATGAATAAATCGAAGTAATTACCACACAGTCGACACACATTTTTTAAAGGAACTAATTGTATCACATTCCCTTCCAAAAACTATAGGTACAATAACCCATATTCGATCTCTTTAATTTTTTTGAATTTTCTTATAATTTTTCGAATTATAAATGGAGGAAAAAATTGGTGGATTGGATGGATTAGATGCATGCGAAGACAAAAAAACGCCAAGCAGGCCTTTTATGGGGGTGTGGCCTGTCGACACAAACATGTGAAACCAATACTGGTTGCCTTATTCTCTAGCTTGTTCCCTTTTTTTATTCTTTTTATTTTACCAAAACTAATTTCATTTCCCCTCTATTATTTTACATACAATCGTCTTCCTCGGATTCTCTTCTCTCAGATCTTATAGTTCCATTGATATTGTTTTGTTTTATAGCTATCCAAAATATAAACATAACTCGAATCATTTGTCCTTGTGCACCGTTGTGTCTGGTTCGCCGTCCACGCAATAATATTATTAACATCCATACGTAAATTACACTATTTTTTTAATATTCGTGATCTCAAACTAAAGTCCAGAATGATCTTGGGAACATGTAATATAGTCCATTTTAAACGTGTACAATAACTAACTATAATTGAAATAGCAGGGGAAGGATTTTAATCATAGTCCCCTAATCACATAATGGAATCATTAAACCACTTAACTACCATGTGAAACAAGAAAAAAACATAACGATTAGAACAAGCAAAGTGGAATAAAACTTTGATTATAGTGACTCAGAATGATTCTATTTACTAACAAACTTAATTGATTTTTAGACATTTAATTACTATGATCAAAACAGTTTTCTTTTCCAATTGTTTGGATAGATAAATTCCGAAGAGCGGTTTAAAATGGTATTTGTTGTTTACCAACATTCTATATGATTTGTAAGTTTACTTGGCTTTGTATGATTCTTGTCTTGCTCGTAAACCTGATAACCCTTACAACATGCACAAGTAAGAATGGAGTTTAAGCCAATATGAAAGAAATAAAGTGAGAAAATTAATTTATATAGTAATCTAAATCAGGATTTATACTATTGTCTGAAATATAGATGATTTAGATCCACCATGTCTATATGACTATATCAGATATATGCTCATAAATCAACAATACATAATCTAAAAACCCATAGTTTATTTGTTAATTAATACATAAATATACAACGAGAGTTATGATTTGGAACTATGGAGATGGGAGTTTGGCATGATTATCGATCGAGGTTATGAATTTATAGTTTATTTCTTGATTGATCACCTAGAACATGTTTAAAGATCTTAATAAACTTCTAGTGTATCTAGATGTCGTTAAGAAGATTTGTGGTTTCTCAGTGGTGTACTTTGATAATCTAAATGCTTGTTTGTGATTTTGGCTATTTTAGGCATGTCAATGTGAGTGGGGCATTATTAGATGTATAAGCTCAGTGGTGTACTTTGATAATCTCACAATCATCTTTAGCTATCCACAAATGTTTTCAGTGGCAAGAAAATTCGGAATTAGTTTGGGTTTCGGTATAGA
Organism: Eutrema japonicum; assembly: GCA_030161315.1. Lineage (NCBI taxonomy): Eukaryota > Viridiplantae > Streptophyta > Magnoliopsida > Brassicales > Brassicaceae > Eutrema > Eutrema japonicum. The sequence continues at coordinate 49,992,569 of BSQW01000013.1, forward strand.
ATGTTGCCGGATAACAAAATAATAATAATGATAATAACTATGCATTTTTATATAATTTTATAAGATTTAGAACGGCATATTTGAATCGTTTTCCCAAAACAAAAAACACACAATCTGGTTCCGTTCCGTCAATTGTTTTTCTTAAAAAATGTAAACATTAAATAATTCATTTAAAATAGAGTAATAGCACAAAGTACTATTACATAACATGAAAATTAAGTATACATTTTTAACACTATTCTACCAATACTATTCACATGAAAAAGACTAAACTAACCTTACCAAATCTAACTAATTGCATTTTTGCATTCTCTCTCATGATTGACTATTCATGACGGAGAAGAAAAGAGGAGAAGAAAGAAGAAAGGGGAAAGCGGAAAAAGAAAGAAGAAGAAGAAAAAAGAAAGGAGAAGAAGGAAGAAGAAACGGGGAAGAAGAAGAGGTCGAGGACGGTGGTGACGACAGAAAAAACCGCGATTGTGGCGCCGCAGGTGATGTTGGTGGTGGTGTTCATTTTTTTTTCCGGTTTGCTGATTTTTATGTGATAAATTCGATGAATAATCAATAACAAAGTTATCCAATATATTATCAGTATATATTTCTGATGATAACAAAGTTAGATAACCAATAACACACATTTTCTATGATATGATAACCAGATTATCACAATGATTTTTATATTTCCATATTTCACATTTTTTGCGAAATAATAACTGGATTAACGCGATAATTTATGATATGATAACTAGTTTAACATGACAATTTCATAAAAATGAACATGATAACTGGGTTAACACGATAATGTTATCGATACTAATTATATGTTAACGATGCTAACAATGATAATTGGGTTAACATGACACTGTTAACGATGCTAACAATATGTTTTCCTGATTATGAATAGTGGTCGTTGAGTTTTGATGAATAGTAACTCCGGCCGTTCGATGAATAGTATCACCGGATTCTTCTGTTAGAAAAATAATTTTCTGACCGATAGCATTTCTGTGATTATTAAAAAAACAATAGATATTTTGAGTTTTCTCTTTCCTCCCTACCTAATTTTCAAATTATTACCTAATTTCCAACTTATCCATTCATATTCACTTAACTCACTTTTTAAAATAAGCAGCACCATAATATATTTTTATATGCGCGTGCATATGTTTTGCATAATACAATATTGTTTTGATGTGATGGTTAGATTAGTAAGAAATCAGAAGCGGACGTAGTACATTTGATAATCTAATTCATGTTAGTTAATGTTTATAATATAATTAACGTCGATGAATACTTGAATAGCAAGAGGGAAGATATTAAAGGCGCAGAAAGATGAGGAATCCTAGGCTCAAGGGTTCTCAAGGAGTATTATTTAGACTTTTGGCCAGATTCCAAAATATAGTGTTATATTCATCTCGAATTCTCGATCATAGTATTATCAACTTCTGTCTTGGAATTTTGATACAATACTTCTAAATTGAAACAATCAAAAGACTTTGAACTTCATTTTTGGCAAAAAAATGTGTTAAGCGAAACTTACTTCGATTGATATGATCCATTTAGAGAAAAATATTAAGGGAGACTAAAATATATGGAGCATATTTTTATTTTTATTAAATTCATTTACACGATGAACAAATTTTTTTAAGAAAACATTTCGTCATTTTCTATATTTATTTTTATAATTATTGAATCATTATTTTTAGTAATTTCTGTAAAGTATATCTTCTGGATACCGTTAGATTTTAGAGTAATTTGGTAATTGCAACAAATACTATTAAATAATAGTATAATTAAGTCACATTTTTAATCATTACTATTCACTATAAAAAAGACTTTTTTATCCCTATTTCTCTCAACTAATTACGGAGGCGAGTTCGGCGGCGATGATGGAGGCGACGGCGGAAAAGACCTCGACGGAGGTGACGCCGGTGAGGAGGAAGAGGAGAAGAAGAAACTGACGTCGGAGATGGAGGCTTGGACAGCGACGCCGCCGACGGAAGTGATGCCGGAGACGGTGTCGCTCACTGTGGTGGTGTTTAATTTTTTTTTTCCTGATAACTGAATTAACACGATAATATATGATATGATAATTGGGTTAACATGACAATTTCATAAAAATGAACATGATAAATGAGTTAACATGATAATGTTAACGATATTAATTATATGTTAACGATGTTAACAATGATAACTGGGTTAACATGACAATGTTAACGATACTAATTATATGTTAACGATGTTAACAATGATAACTGAGTTAACATGACAATGTTAACGATGATAACAATATGTTTTCTGGTTATAAATAGTGGTCGTCGAGTTTCGATGAACAGTAACACCGACCGTTAAATGAACAATGTCGCCGGATTATTCTTATTTTCTGACCAATGGCATTTATGTGATTATCAAAAAGGTCAAGGGTATTTTTGATTTTCTCTATCATCCTCACCTAATTTCTAAATCAACTTCTAATTTTTTGGTCAACCATTCGTATTCACCTAAATTACCCTAGATTTTATTTGATATTATTCCTTATGCATCTTTTTTTTGGTTGGAACCTTAGCCATAATTTTAATCAGTTTTTTTTATTGACGATTTGATAATTAGTGATATATAACTAATGTTTTACGGGAAATCTAACTTTTTGTAAATTGCAATCGCATAGTATATTATACCGAAGAAAAGGATCGATTCGCCTGTGTATATAAGCTTTACCAACGAGATCCGAAGTAGTAATCTATGAACCATTGACTTACCATTCTACACAGTCAACGACACCTATAAATATGTAAATACCGTATGATTATGATGCTAATTTATTACCAATTTACTTTCTTAATTAATTCTACTAGAGTGTAAGTTTATATATACATGCGTATATTGCACTGTTTTAAGTTCTAACTCTAGTCTCTTACAATGTGTAATATTATAGTTTTTTCTAAAAAAACTGTAAAATTATAGTTCATTTTTTTGATAATTATATTTTATACTATTATACACAACAGTTAAAATATTTTGTCATTTTTGTACTTTCTTAAATATCTTATTATATAAAGTTGAATGTTTCAAATTTGCTAACTCACCTGATTGTGACACATGTTAAATCAACCGATCAGATTCTAAAATGTGTAAAAAAAATTTAATTTTTTATAATTGATTCATCATCCTAAAAGTTAAAGTTATTAACCAAATATATATATATATATATATATATATATATATATAAATATAAATTTATCCTAAAAGCCAAAGTATATAAAAGAAAAAGAAAAATCAAAAATTAATAATAGAAAAATTAAAATTGATTAATAACCGCTTAATATAAAAAGAAAAACTTACAGGTTTGGAAAAATTAATAACTGAAACATAATCTTAAAATGTAAAGTTACTAAATAAAAAGGAAAAATACAAAATTCAAATTTACCATAAAAATAAAAATTAATTAAAAAAGGAAAACAAAATTCTCTAGTCTACCATTTTAGATTAAAATAAATAAATAATGAATTACAAAAAATACAAGAAAAAAATTTCACCTCTATAAAAACAATTTCGTAGTATGTCAATTACATACCAAAAAACCAAAATCCAATAATCTTTTCCAAATCTATTTACTACATTTGTTCCATCAAATTGTGCATTCAATATATACATTTATTTCATCGGAAACTTCGTTTCTAAATTTGTATATTATTTATTTTCAGGGGTGATTTAATTTTGTTTTGTTTTTTTTCACGGATTATCAAATATTAAATTATAAACCCGCATATACGCGTACCCTAATCTAGTTATCATATAAAATTATATGTATATACTTTTTTAAAAAAAATGTTAAAACATATGTATTGTTTGAGAAAAATACGTTCCTTCCTACGTGGACGAATTATGTGTTGTCATGTGTCGCCCATGTTTTTGCACTGAACCTTGGAACCTACGGAATTAAGAGACCTGGCTAAGGCCACCTGCATTCGGGTTTCCCGTATCTGACAGTGCATGCCACACTGTCAGGCACGAGGATACCGAGGGCTTAGTGGTCAGGAGAAGTGAATGGTTATTCTTTCCTTAACTCGTCCGAAGATCAGTAATCTAGAGTTGTCGGGAAAGGGTAACCACGCAGGTACAAGGAGCAAGGCGCACACTAGACGGGGCAGATTTGACAGCCCAATCCCTTGTATCAAGGGACTCGGGCCAGGTACGCAATTCGTTTGGGCGGGAATAGTTGATTCAATACTTATGTTTTCCCTCCAATCGGCAATTATAATATATTCAAATCTACACATATGACTCTGGTAACCTACATATCATGCAATTAATGTCTTATATTCACATCTGATAGGTGAAAAGTGACAATACTCTTAACATAGGTATGGGAGATGCCCATACCACGCCTAATCCGCTGATTCCAGAGACGTACACTGAGAGAGATAGTGATGCAACAAATATTGGTTGAGTTGCAGACGCATGCAGCCAAAGAAAGTAGGTGAGAGGTCAGACGCACTTTCGGTACAAGACCCATTCAACGAATCTGATATCCGACTCAACGACCCAACAACCCAACAGTCCAGGATCCGACCCGGTATACTAACCTGGATCAGGTAAAAGTCTATAAATACTCTCTTTCCTCCAACGAGAAATGGGTTCATATTTTTCTCATATTTTCCTATAGATTGATGTGAGATTTGTGTGCTTAATACTTCTACACACTTAGCTTTCTTTATTTTCGAGATTCTAAGTCTCACTTCCGACCACTCTTCGGTCATCTTCACGGTTGTTCCTATACCGTGGAGTTCCTTCACCCAAACTCTTGTTTTCTACTCTTTCACAACGTAAAAACCCACCATTTAATGCTCATTGCAGATCCATCTTTTCGTAAGGACCCAATCGATATTTTCATTCACTCCGTTTTTCGATCATTCTTTTCGTTCTCCGATTCACCACTCCGTAGTATTTTAATAATGTTTTTTTATTTGAGCGTTGGAGAGCCATCGAAAACCACATTTTCCATCGTATTTTCTGGACCTTCATATTTTTACATATTTTATATGAGACTTGCCTTTGAGAGAACGAAAAAATCCCTAAAAATGTATCATTTATAGTATTTACGTAAGTATGTTAGAAGACGCATGATGTATAGGAAATAATGTACGTAACTTGAAATTGGAATTAAACATATATATATATATAAATAAATTGATAGAAGGTGCTTTAACAAAAAACTAAATTGATAGAAGGTTTAAGGATAAAGATTCAAATCATACATTGGAAAAAAAAACATACTACAAACTTAAAAAAAAAAACAATTAAAAATTACAATTTGTCTTGATAACTTATTATTTTTTCGATTATTTATTGTTTTGTATTTTATTTCTTTCACAAATTTTTTTTCTTCCAATTTGCTAGTATATATACTTGCCACTTTATTTATCATCAAAAATTTCCGATTGAACATGCAGTCATATTCTACTTTTTTTTTATATATATCTGAGAGTCATTCTATATTTTTTTCTTACATTAGACTGAATTGTAATATTTTTGTCTGCTTAAATTTGAACATATCTATCGATAATCATTAATGTTTCCCTAGTTAGTAACAGGCGTAATTCTTAATTGTATGTTCAGTACTTTTATAATCTACTGTTTGAAGCCATATTATGAATTTGAAAGACAAATAAACAAATATATTCGAAAAAGAAAATAAGAAAACGTCTTTTTTTCTTCGAAAGAAGTGTCGTCGAAAAAGCAATTTGAAAATAACTGCGCATTGGGTACCTGTCTTATTCTGACAACTAAGTAGGTAATCCGCACCTTATGCGAACAGATATGTTTCATAAACTAATCACATCATTAAGTTATTAATTTTCTTATCGATAAAAAATCAAACACAAATATAACAACAATGTTAGATTTACGATCAATCCAAAAAAAAAGAGGAAATAACAACCAATATTATTCAAAAAATACGAAATAAGGCAATGACAATCATAGAGCTCGAAAACATATTGAATAATGTTTCATTCACTCACACATTGTATGTAAAACAATTTTTTTTTATCTCTCCATCGCTAGAACTCTCTCTCAATTTTATCGTAAGTGTCTCTCGCTCTTCTTCCTTCTTCTTTCTCTTTATGTTTGTTTCCGTCTATCTCTTCCGGTTTTCCTTCTTCATCGTCTTCGTTCTCTGGCTTATTATTCTTTTGGTTTTTCTTCGTCCCGTCTTCATCCTCAAATTCTTCTGCTTCGCCTTCTTCTTCTTATTCTTTATATTTCGGTTTATCTTCTCCCTCGTATTTTCTTTTTCTCTTTTTCATTGTCTTTGGCTTCTTCTTCTTCTTCATCACCTTCGTCTTCTTCTACTCCTTCTTCCCCTTCTTCCAGTTTATATTATTCTTCTCCGAATTCAATATCTCTAAAATAAATTTATAGATATGGTTTGTGGGTCGTTGCCATTTTCTCCTCGAGCAATGCTTATTTCTCTAAACACTCTGTAATTTCAAGTACTCTCTTTATTAACACAAGATTTAAGGGTTAATACTAAAAACCCAAACAAATAAAATAGATCTGTTTAATATGGCTTATTAAGAGGCTTACATTAGGGTTAAAGCGAGTCTATCAATTATGGTTGATTAAGATGCTTACATTAGAATTAAAAAATAGAATATATATAAAAAGAAGTAAAACTATTACCAAAAAAAACTACACTTACATGTTCTCTCATGCTTTAACTCTCTCTCTCTCTCTAGCATGTTCTTTTTTTTTCTTCATGAAAGATAAATTCCACAATAGATATTTTTAGTCTTGTCTCCTTCAACTTCTCATCCCCTCTTTTGTTCTCTTAGTTTACCTTCAAGCATATTTGCCATCTCTTCCTTCTCCTTCTTCATATCAATCACATATTTTTTTGCCCTCAAAACAGCTTCATCATTTCAACCATCATTTTTTTGTATCTTCGGTGCACAAAACCACTTATTTAAATTGTATATCTAAATTTGAAAACAAAATTATAGCAAAAATATAATTATCATATCAACTACATTATAGTATGATATATAAATAAAATGTTATCCTATATGTGTTACTTCCGATTAATAATATTATAAAAAACAAAATCGTAAAATATGATTTTTCCTCCTCTTTTCCTTATCTTTCTTGACATCTTAGTCTTTTTCATCCTCTTTTTCACCGTCTTCGTCTTCTCCGACTTTTTTTTTTCAGTTTTTCTTCGTCTTCTTCTTCGTCTTCTTCTTTCTTTTCCTTTTTCATCATCTTCGCCTCCTCGACATCCTATTATTCAGGTTTTTCGTATTCTTTTACTTCTTCTGCTTTATCTTCTTCATTTTCTTTATCTTTCGGGTTTTCTTCTTCTTCATAATTTCCTTATTGTTTTCATCGTCTTGGGCTTCTTTTGTTTCATAATCTTCGTCTTCTACGACTTCCTCTTTTTTTTCTTCCGGTTTTATTCGCCGATATTCTTCTTCTTGTTCTTCGACTTCTCCTAATTCACTGCATTTGTCTTCTTTGTCTTCTATGGTTCCTTATTCTTCTGGTTTTTCTTAGATTCCTTTCGCATCTTCACCTTCTCATACTTTGTCATCTTCATCTTCCGTTCTCCTTCCTCATCTTTAACGTCTGGGTCCTCGTATTTTCCGAATTCTTCTTCATCAGCTTCTTCTTCTTTTTCCCAATCATCCTTTTTACATCTTCCTCGTCTTTTTCTTTTTCCTCTTCATCGTCTTCGACTTCTACTTCTTCTTATTTATCGTCTTGTCTTCTTCGACTTCTTTTTCTTCTTCTTTTTCTTTCGGTTTTGCCTCGTCTTCTTTCTTCTTATTTGTCCTCTTCTGCTCCGTCTTCATTTACTTCATCTTCTTTATCTTTTAATTTATCTTCTTTCTCGTATTTTTCTTCTTCTTTTTCATCTACTTCTTCTTCAGGTCTCTCTCTCTCTCTCTCTCTCTCTCTCTATCTCTCTCTCTATATCTCTCTCTATCTCTCTATCTCTCTCTATCTCTCTCTCTCTCTCTCTCTCTCTCTAAATTAGATCTCCCTTATTTCTTCCTCGAGAATCTCTAGCATGTTCTTCTTTTTTCTCCTTCATGAAAGATAAATTTCACAATAGATATGTTTAGTCTTGTCTCCTTCAACTTCTCATCCCCTCTTTTGCTATCTTAATTTACCTTCAATCATCTTGGCCATCTCTGCCTTCTCCTTCTTCATATCAATCACATTTTTTCGCCGTCAAAACAGCTTCATCATTTCAATCACTATTTCCTTGTATCTTCCGTGCACGAAACACTTATCTAAATTGTATATCTAAATTTGAAAACAAAATCACAACAAAAATATATCATATCAACTACATTATAGTATCATATGTAAATAAAATGTTATCATATCTGTGTTACCTCCGATTAATAATATTTATAAAAAACAAAATCCTAAAATATGTTTTTTCCTCCTCTTTTCCTTATTCTTCTTCAACATCTTAGTCTTCTTCGTCCTCTTTTTCATCGTCTTCTCCTACTTGTTTTAATTTCATCGTCTCCATCTTCTCCGACCTTTTTTTCTTTCACTTTTTCTTCGTCTTCTTCTTTCTTATCCTTCTTCATCATTTTCGTCTTCTCGAAATCCTATTATTCAAGTTTTTCGTCGTCTTTTACTTCTTCTTCCTCTTCTTACTTTTCTTTATCTTTCAGTTTTTCTTCTTCTTCATAATTTCTTATATTTTTCATCGTCTTGGGCTTCTTCTTTTTCATAATCTTCGTCTTTTTCGACTTCCTATTCTTTTTTTTTCTGCCGGTTTTTATTCTTTGATCTTCTTCTTCATGTTCTTCGAATTCTCCTAATTCATTGCGTTCGTCTTCTTTGTCTTCTATGGTTCCTTATTCTTCTGGTTTTTCTTAACTTTCTTCAGCATCTTCACCTTCTCAGACTTTGTCATCTTCATCTTTCGGTCTCCTTTCTCATCTTTAACGTATGGATCCTCGTATTTTCCAAATTCTTCTTCATCAGCTTTGTCTTCTTCTTCCCCATCATCCTTTTTACATATTCCTCATCTTTTCCTTCTTCCTCTTCATCGTCTTCGACTTCCACCTTTTCTTCTTTATCGTCTTGTCTTCTTCTTCTTCTTTTTCTTTTTCTTTCGGTTTTTCCTCGTCTTCTTTCTTCTTATTTATCTTCTTTCTATTATTCTTACTTATCTCGTCTTCGCCTTTGTCCTCTTCTGCTCCATCTTCATCTACTTCCTCTTCTTTATCTTTTAATTTATCTTATTTCTTGTATACGGAAACTAATAATTATCTCCTTATTAAAAAAGGAAACCAATAATTTTCTTATTTAAAAATATTTAAAAAACTAATATTTGTTTGTAACCTAAAAATAAATCCTCATTGTTGATGAGTTAATTTTAAAAAATAATTTACCTATTTATCTAACCACCCAAGCAGTATAATTGTTTGACCAAGGTAACCCAGTAGGATTAAGCTCCATAATCGACATAGTCTTTCTATACCCCTTATTAATATTAGTAAATGAAATATATATTTGAAAATATATCTAATGTTCTAATGTTTGTAAGTTTAGAAGTATTAGTATTAATATTTATGCAAATATAAATAGTTTTTATTCGCTCCCCACTAAATTGTGAAAACATATGTAAATCAAAAGAGGCCTAAGAACAACTATTTCATGAATTGACAAAGGAAGTTTTTCCCATCACAAAAGAGTTTGATATGAAATTACCATAAAACGAATAAAAAATACATTAAGCTCAAATTTTGATAGTAAGATAAACGGTTTTTCCGGTGAAAAAATATCTCCGTTCATCGGAGTAAAAAGCATTCTACCGACTATACCAATTCTCTCAGGAAAATTTCAGAGAAAGAAAGAAAACAATTTTCCCTAGAAAAAATCTTCGATTTTATTTTTCTTGAGGACGGTACACATCGGTCAAAGTACAGCAACAGAGATGCATACACGGCAGAAACAAAACTCTCGTTTCTCCATTAGACCCACAATTCCAGCAACAATTACTCATCATCTTCAGCCGAAAATTGTGTCCGCCGCAACACAACCATTAATCCTCCACAGCCGCTGCTTTGTGATACGTTACGGCTCTCTCTCAAACTTGTTCGAGCGTTGAGTTAAACGTTGCCACCATTGCTTCATTCCCACGAGCCAACCTCTGCCACCTCTGATTCTCCATCTCCATTTTTCTCAACAGATCTTCGAGTTCAATGTTCTTTCTCAATGCTTGTGACATCTTTTCTTCTTCTGCGACATCAAAAACAAAGCTTTCGTTTCCATTTTCCTCAAGATCATCTCCGTCTCTTGCTTCTTCTATTCTTGCAACACATATCTCAACCTTCCGTTATGCAAATACCCATGTTTTAAAAATTGAATATTTCGGTGAAATGATTTGATTACGAACCAGTATTCTGATGAACTGATCGATCTCTTGCTTATGTTTCTCCATATGTGCTTCTAAAAAGCACTGAGAACGATACTGTTGATAACGAAACTGAGCTAGCTGGTTGAAATATTTAAGTGAGTGGTGATTATCATTCATATACTGATTGATTGACTTTGATTCTGATGTCTTCATCAACAAAAAATCAGATCCACCACCACTACCGATTACCATAAACTCGACTTGGTTCGTATTTGATGCGTAGTAATTCAATTGTGCTTGTATCGCCATCTATTTTCCCGCCCAAAACAGAAATAAACGTTCCAAGCTTTGTTTTTTTAAATCAACGAAAGATGAATAAAAATAAGAGTTTTTTTCAAAAAGATGAAGTGATTTCTGAGTTTTTTTTTCAAGATGTTTGTGTTCTTATATGAGGAAAAAAAAACCATGGTGCAACTAATTGTGATCGTATTTACCTAGGAGCCAGCAGGCAGTTTGGATCCAAAACGGTTTGTAGTATTATTTTGTATGTGAAAGCTTAGATGAGAAGAAATGCTAACCAAAAGAAATGAGAACTCTCTGCGTCTATAAGACTGAAAGTAATAGCATAATTATTTTCACCGTGGTATATCAGATCACCAACAGATGAGATAGCCCCGATCAGATATAAAAAAACGTTGCATAACAAAACAAAAAATAATAGCAAAATCAGTAGAAGCAGAATAAAAATGTTCAATCCAAAAAAAAAAGAAGTGAAGACTCATCTAACTGGTCAAAACAGAGAGATCAATGATGTTAGCAAGAACAATATCCTTAAACACCGGATAGTCGAAGTCCATGTTATCACACTTAGGAGGAATACCGCGAACGAAGGTTGTGTTCTTAAACACAACTTAATACTTGTGTTGTGTGACTCTAAAAAACCATATGAATGAACCACACAGAAACCAAAAATCATGATCCAGCGACCTTGGCTAACCGAATACCTATGAATATGAACATCGCCCGCCAAAATTATCACATACGATACCAGCGATGAACATATATCTTAAATATAGAAAAATCCAACAAAAAAATAACAACAAAGAATCTACATTTTTATAATCTCAAACATAAATAACATAAAACCACATATCCAATAATAATACTCAGACGACAATAACCGAAGAAGTTATTCCTTTATTAATATTAAACCAAATAGAAACAGAAAGCAAAACTCAAGTACTTACCAATACGTCCATAAACAAACCAATACAAAACCGAATACAATAATCGGAATGAAGAGACTAACAATATCCCAAACCTAAAAATCGAAGAAAATGGGATTTTAGTACACCCAAAAGAAAAACAAAATAAAATTCAACATCGCTCAATCACCCCAATCATCATCAGGAACCAAACCAAAAGCACAAAAGGCAGCCCAAAAAATGAAATAAACAAAACCAAAAACGGTCCTAATATCTTCATAGGAGCACATGCCTATCACAATATCCAAAAGAAGCCTCAAATAATAAAGCTCTCCACCATGCACGGGACAAGACTAACACAAACACTACAAGCAAAAAGGCTTTTAACGACGTTTATATAGAAGTTAACGTCAGTTCTTAAGTGACTCAAAAATGAACCGACTTAACATCGTCTGACGCCAGTTATATTAACGACGTTTATACAAGTGATGTTATGTTTAACGTCAAAAATATTAGTGTCGGTTTTTTCATGCAGAGTCAATTACAGAACCGATGCATGTGCATATTATTTTTATAATTTTTATTTACGTTAATTAATTAAAAATATAATTAAAATATTCAACTTTCTAAAATTATAAAAGTTACCGCATATTAAATATTCAAAAAATCAAAGATAATATGTTTTTACATGGTATATAACTTTAATTTGTACAATAAAATATCATGAACATTATAAATATTATAATATCATGGATACAACTTTGTAACAAAATACTCACTGAATCACATACAAAAGAATACCTATTTCCAATTCCTAAGCTCAATTTTGCTATGTTCTTCGCTTTAGTGAACTCCTCATGCTCACGCAAACTCGCAGCATCCAGCTCTTCATGACTCTATAAAATTATTGAAAAATATCAGAATATAGCCTCTCACACAGTTCACTAAACCTCAACAAATTTTTACTTAAAGTTAGGCAATCACTTACCTCTACATGTGTGTTGATCCCTGATAGTGAACTTTTTACGGTTCGCACAATTACCCACTGTGCACAATGCCTCAATCTAATGGCATGTCATTGTAGCACTTTGGGATCGAATCCACAGGGAAATAAGAACGACGCACTAAGAATACAGGACGCTATCTAATCTAAGCAAATATCGGGTTTTGGTTTATTTATCGAACAATTTGAAACGTGCAAAATAGAGAAATAAACGAGTAGCAAAGCAAACAAGAAAACGATTAATATCAAATTTAAACAAACGAATTCTCGGGTAAAGCAATCGACTCGGGTGATTCTTTAATCTACTCAAGATGCTCAAACATTCGACTAAATATCTCCCTAGGCCTTAGAACACTACTAAAGATTAATCCACTTCCATGGTATTAACCCATTTCTTAGTCATCAATCGTCATAAACTTCCGTTCGCGATTCTATGACTAACAAGCATTAATAACATGTCTAAATAGCCATTAAACACCCTAGACATCTATTTCCATAGGCTAGGAATGTAAAACACTCATTGAATTGGTTGGGGAATTTCATCGAACACCTTCCGGGCGAGAAATTCCCTATGATCTAAATCAACTTTGTCAAGGCCAATCCAGCATTAATAACACTCAATGAGAAAGGATATCAACTAATCTAGTTCTTAAACATCAAGAACAAACCTAGAATCACCCTAGTCTACTTCACCCAAGAATCCTAAAAGAACTACTCACACATAGCTAAATCACAAATATAAACCGTACAAATGAAAGCCATAAGCAAAATAAGAAGAATGGTAAAAAGAGTTTAAGAAAATCTTCACTAAAATGGTTTGGATCTTGAATCTTTCATACAAAACAAAAACAAGACAAGAAGAAAGAAATAAGTGGCTTAGAACCCTAAAAAGAAGCAGCCCCCGTCTAATTAGGCTTAATTTGCTTAAATAGATACAGATCGGGTCGGGTCAACCCGGGACAAACCGGGTTTGACCCGACAATTTTTGTGCCCGAGAAGGTTCACAGCGGTCAGCTCAGACCGCTGCATGACCGCTGTGAACTGCCTGCTGTTTGCTTCGGATGGATCCGTAGCGGTCTGCTCGTACCGCTGCACCTGACCGCTGCGGACTTGAAAGTGCAGCGGTCTGGTTTGACCGCTGTATGACCGCTGCGAGACTTCTGGTTTTTGCTCCGGCTGGATCCGCAGCGGTCTGCTCGTACCGCTGCACCTGACCGCTGCGGACTTGAAAGTGCAGCGGTCTCCCTAGACCGCTGCATGCTGGCCGCTGCGCTTCCTGATTTCCTCCTCCATCACTCGATCATCTCCGTTCGCTGCGGGTACGTTCCTCCTGGTCCATGATCTTCCCCAAGACTCCAAATGGTACCTAAAAGACTCCATAGCACACAAACATATGCAAAAACTAACCTAAGACTCACTAACTCTAAAATGGATGCAAACTATACCAAAAACAAAGAAATGAATGCAATAAGTCACAAAATGCTAACTAAAATGTATGCTAAAATGGGCTAAATTATGCAACTATCAACTCCCCCGAACTTGCCTTTTGCTTGTCCGCAAGCAAACAAACAAGAACAAATCGAAGAAGAGGTTGGAATGCGGGATATCATATCCAAGAATATTAACAAAAGAATTCAATTCAATGCACTTGGTAGTAGTTATGTGATGCACAAACAACCTCTACTTCAAAAGATTTAGCCATACTCGTCGCTACACGAATTTGGTATAAGCCTTAGCATCTACAAGTAATCATATCCTCTAACTCTTTAACATTCATTAAGTACAATGGTGAATCATGCTTAATAAAAATCAAGTGAACTCATTTGGCTTAGGGAAAAGGTTTTGAGATGAAAATAATCTCAATCATGTGGGTATTCCAATGCAATGGGATCTCTCACGAAAGAATGAACTTTGGCAAAATGCTAAGAGTAAAGAACAATTGATGCGTACAAGGATGACATCCGTCTACCCAATGCCCCAATATGAACTCCACTCCTATTTCTAAACTCATCAAGATCCATTCTAAACTACCCATATCACAAGGCATTTTGCCTTCTTAGACCACATTTCTTTTCTTCTTCTCTTTCAACAAATGGATTGGCTCTTCATCTTTTTCTTTTAGCTCTTTTTCACTTTCATAACTAGTCTCTCAATCATCATTTAGATGCCTTAGCCATATTTTTTTTTTTTTTTTTTTTTTTTTTTTTTTTTTTTTTTTTTTTTTTTTTTTTTTTTTTTTTTTTTTACACACATAGAGACTTATACTTTCAACACCTAGAGCTATTCCACACTTTCATGCCAACCAATCCAAACTTTTTACTTTCCCCTATCCTTTTTCCCAATCTTTTATTTTCTCCACACTTTCTTTTCTTTACATCAACACCCAAATCACCAACCTATCTATCAACTCCTTGTCGTTCCAAACTCAACACTTTTTGCTAAGTTCATTCCAAATTAGACCTCACGACACACACAAGAGATGAAGGCTTGAAGGAAAGGCTTAGTTAAGGGTGTGGTTAACCGTTCCAAATATGGGAATCAGCTATTTGAGCTAACAAGAGAGTGGTAAAAAGGGGTAAGATAGCTCAAATATGTATATGACATCCATGAGTTCAACTTTTCAATGTACAAGCATGATAATTTCAAGTCAAGATTAAAGTTCATGTAGATAGAGTTAGATTCAATTCAAAGCATGCTTCAACCAAGACAAAAACATTCAAACCGCAAGATCAAAGCATGGATCATCCTTAACTTTGTGATCGCTCAAATGCATCAAAGAACTCCTAACGAGGGCATTAATTCAAGCTCTTAAGTTTATATTCTACATGGATAATTCTCCCAATGCAAGTGAATGCAAACCTATATGCATCTAGACTCAATCTTAAACATGCAAAATGCAACTAAAATTTTTTTTTTTATGGTTTTTATATGCACTTATATGAATGAATGAGACTCAAAGATGGAAAAATAAAAATAAGATCACAAAACACAAGATCAAAAGACACAAATCCTTCCCCCGAACTTGAATTGCAACGTCTCGGTGCAACAAAAGTCAAAGAGAAGGTATAAATATGCAAAAAGTATGTACAATGAAATGGAGTTTGGATCATACCTTTGGATTGGAGAGAAGTGTGACGTGCTGTAGCTCTACCCATTCATGCATTAAGCACCACGACCTTGGACCCAAGAAAACTATAAACATCAAACAAAAACATTAAAAAGAACAAGAAAAAACGAAAATATATACAAAGATAGTCATGGGAATGCCTCCCAAGAGCGCTTGTTTTACGTCGCTAAGCTTGACGTTTCAACTGTTAATCATGAGAATCAAAAGGTTGAGCCAATGCACCTTTGGTCCTTCTCTTGTCAGGACAAGAAACAAAATATGCAACATGGCACACGACTATCCATGGCAAAGAGGCATAAATCACATCAAGAAAAGTTACTAAAAATATAGCATACATCTTGGAATTTTCCTTGATGATGAGATGTTCACGAGGACCAAATGCATTTGATGGAAAAATAAAGTCGATTTCATGTTTAAACGAGTTAATCACAAAATAGTCAACTTCATCTCCATCAATCATGTAAAACACATCCTCTTTCCTAGATTTCATCTCAACCTTAGGGTCATCTATCTCATTCAAGATCTTATCGACATCAAGCACACCCCCTAGGTAAGATTTTTCAAGAAGATAACTAGATTCCTCAGGCATTGAAAGCTTAAACTCGATATCATGATCATTCAAAGCACATAGATAATTAATATCAAAACATACTTCATGATAATCACTAGCAAGCTTTTCTACTCTTAAGGTTTCTAGTATTTGAGACTCACATATTAAATCACAGCAATCATTAATGAGCTTGAGAGCATGTGAACTAGAAGCTACATCTTCAATGCAAGGCAAGTGACTATCCTCATAATCAACGATTTCAAAGGTTGTGTCAAAAATACCTTCTAGTTGGCATGGTGGAACCCAATAAATTACCTCTTCGAGTGCATGAGCTATCTTTATCTCAATATATGTGAGCTCCCTTCCCTCAAGCGCTGCCCGACGTGACATGAGGTTCAAACGGATCATAATCGCGAGATTACTCCTTGTCAATGCCGGGTTTTCTTTGCAAAGCTCATCCAACTCTACTTTTTGTTCTGATGTGAGTACACTTTCATCAAATGGTGGCTCCACATATGGCTCATCATCAATGCTTTCATCAAATGTGGCATCCTCTTCTTGTGGCCAATCATTGTAATCCATGGCCATCGACTCTAAGAAGCAAAAAAGAAGAAAATAAAATGTTAGTAGAAGTCAAGAACTTAGTCTCAAATAGTATCCAAATCCTAATGGCTATTGCTAATCTCCCCGGCAACGGCGCCAAATTGATAGTGAACTTTTTACGGTTCGCACAATTACCCACTGTGCACAATGCCTCAATCTAATGGCATGTCATTGTAGCACTTTGGGATCGAATCCACAGGGAAATAAGAACGACGCACTAAGAATACAGGACGCTATCTAATCTAAGCAAATATCGGGTTTTGGTTTATTTATCGAACAATTTGAAACGTGCAAAATAGAGAAATAAACGAGTAGCAAAGCAAACAAGAAAACGATTAATATCAAATTTAAACAAACGAATTCTCGGGTAAAGCAATCGACTCGGGTGATTCTTTAATCTACTCAAGATGCTCAAACATTCGACTAAATATCTCCCTAGGCCTTAGAACACTACTAAAGATTAATCCACTTCCATGGTATTAACCCATTTCTTAGTCATCAATCGTCATAAACTTCCGTTCGCGATTCTATGACTAACAAGCATTAATAACAAGTCTAAATAGCCATTAAACACCCTAGACATCTATTTCCATAGGCTAGGAATGTAAAACACTCATTGAATTGGTTGGGGAATTTCATCGAACACCTTCCGGGCGAGAAATTCCCTATGATCTAAATCAACTTTGTCAAGGCCAATCCAGCATTAATAACACTCAATGAGAAAGGATATCAACTAATCTAGTTCTTAAACATCAAGAACAAACCTAGAATCACCCTAGTCTACTTCACCCAAGAATCCTAAAAGAACTACTCACACATAGCTAAATCACAAATATAAACCGTACAAATGAAAGCCATAAGCAAAATAAGAAGAATGGTAAAAAGAGTTTAAGAAAATCTTCACTAAAATGGTTTGGATCTTGAATCTTTCATACAAAACAAAAACAAGACAAGAAGAAAGAAATAAGTGGCTTAGAACCCTAAAAAGAAGCAGCCCCCGTCTAATTAGGCTTAATTTGCTTAAATAGATACAGATCGGGTCGGGTCAACCCGGGACAAACCGGGTTTGACCCGACAATTTTTGTGCCCGAGAAGGTTCACAGCGGTCAGCTCAGACCGCTGCATGACCGCTGTGAACTGCCTGCTGTTTGCTTCGGATGGATCCGCAGCGGTCTGCTCGTACCGCTGCACCTGACCGCTGCGGACTTGAAAGTGCAGCGGTCTGGTTTGACCGCTGTATGACCGCTGCGAGACTTCTGGTTTTTGCTCCGGCTGGATCCGCAGCGGTCTGCTCGTACCGCTGCACCTGACCGCTGCGGACTTGAAAGTGCAGCGGTCTCCCTAGACCGCTGCATGCTGGCCGCTGCGCTTCCTGATTTCCTCCTCCATCACTCGATCATCTCCGTTCGCTGCGGGTACGTTCCTCCTGGTCCATGATCTTCCCCAAGACTCCAAATGGTACCTAAAAGACTCCATAGCACACAAACATATGCAAAAACTAACCTAAGACTCACTAACTCTAAAATGGATGCAAACTATACCAAAAACAAAGAAATGAATGCAATAAGTCACAAAATGCTAACTAAAATGTATGCTAAAATGGGCTAAATTATGCAACTATCAATCCCGTGGATCACTAAGTGTGTTTAAAGAATGATTAGGAGATGGGAGGTGAGATTTTCGTTAATAGAGCAATTCAACCACATTTAAGACAGGTCGGGAGAAATATGAGTAGGCCGGGGGCCGTGTTTCGTTTTATTGATGAGAGAGAAGTAAACGCTTTAGAATTACGAACTGGTTCCGAAGGACGTCCAGTTCGGCGTTCTAAAGTGTTGTCTTGTTACAAAGAGAGAGAGGTCGGGTAACTTGTGGTAGGTGAGAGAGTAAAAATCCCCAGTCCATCAAAGTCCTTCCGCGGTCGGGGGTCCCAGTCCAGATATCTCCAAGTGAATGCGTGAAGGGGTATATATAGCAAGAACCGCGTAGACAGCTCTCCGCAATTCGGGGATGTCGTGACGTTGACAAGACAGGTCGCGAACAGTGCAAGGTATGTCGTGAACAGCGCCGGTGAACAGTATCGGTGAACAGTGCAAGGCATGTCGTGAACAGTGCCCGTGAACAGTGCGGGGTATGTCGTGAACAGTGTCGGTAAACAGTGTCAGTGAACAGTGCAAGGAATGTCGTGAACAGTGCATCTTCGTGCGGCGTCAATGTCAGCTCGGGGTGCGAACCCGGGATGGGAGCTCGGGGTGCGAGCTCGGGATGGAAGCTCGGGGTGCGAGCTTGGGATGGAAGCTCGGGGTGCGAGCTCGGGATGGAAGCTCGGGGTGCGAGCTCGGGATGGAAGCTCGGGGCGCGAGCTCGGGATGGAAGCTCGGGGTGCGAGCTCGGGATGGAAGCTCGGGGCGCGAGCTCGGGATGGAAGCTCGGGGCGCGAGCTCGGGATGGGAGCTCGGGATGGGAGCTCGGGGTGCGAGCTCGGGATGGAAGCTCGGGGTGCGAGCTTGGGATGGAAGCTCGGGGTGCGAGCTCGGGATGGAAGCTCGGGGTGCGAGCTCGGGATGGAAGCTCGGGGTGCGAGCTCGGGATGGAAGCTCGGGGCGCGAGCTCGGGATGGAAGCTCGGGGTGCGAGCTCGGGATGGAAGCTCGGGGCGCGAGCTCGGGATGGGAGCTCGGGGTGCGAGCTCGGGATGGAAGCTCGGGGTGCGAGCTTGGGATGGAAGCTCGGGGTGCGAGCTCGGGATGGAAGCTCGGGGTGCGAGCTCGGGATGGAAGCTCGGGGCGCGAGCTCGGGATGGAAGCTCGGGGTGCGAGCTCGGGATGGAAGCTCGGGGTGCGAGCTCGGGATGGAAGCTCGGGGTGCGAGCTCGGGATGGAAGCTCGGGGTGCGAGCTCGGGATGGAAGCTCGGTGCCGTCCTTGGTCGAATGCCGACTTCTGGCTGATTTCGACCAGGCGGGCCTTATTTGCTGAGATGGGCCTAGCTAATTGGGGGTGCTAAACCCACCTCTAACAATAAGCCCCCCCCCAGTTCGGTGCCGTCCTTGGTCGAATGCCGACTTCTGGCTGATTTCGACCAGGCGGGCCTTATTTGCTGAGATGGGCCTAGCTAATTGGGGGTGCTAAACCCACCTCTAACAATAAGCCCCCCCCCAGTTCGGTGTCATGAGGTGTAGTGAATGCATCGAAGTTGATCTTTGTTAGCTCGGCGCATCTCAGGTCGGTTTCCAAGATCCTAGGATTGACTGCTGGGTCTCGTTAGGCGGGAGCAATAGACGGACGTGTGTGAATTGCTAGACCGCGAGGTTAGCGAGCTGCGTGGTCGGTGGGCCGCGGGTTGTGCAGTCAGAGGACTGATCGTGAGCTCGGCGAGTAGGAGGTCGGTGAGCTGTGGTCGTTAGTTAGGCGGAGCTGTTGAGGTCGGCGAACTGCGACTGCGCGATGAGCGAGCTGCGACCGAGCTACCTAACTGTTCGACCGAGCTGCGACTCCGAACTGCCTCACTGTCAGATCGACGAGCTATGATCTGCAAAAAAATGGCTAAAGATACGAGATTGCGCTTGAGGCTGAGCTCGGCGTTTGTTAGTTAGGCGCGAGGCCGGTGAGCTATGATTCCGAGTCGTTTAATTTCTAAAATCGGTTAGTTACTTAGCGTACCACAAGGTCAGCGAGTCGCACGGTCGGAGAACTGCGATCATAAGCTTGGCGAGTAGGAGGTCGGCGAGCTGTTGAGGTCGTTAGTTAGGCGGAGCTGTTGAGGTCGGCGAACTGCGACTGCGCGATGAGCGAGCTGCGACCGAGCTACCTAACTGTTAGACCGACGAGCTGCGACCCCGAACTGTCTCACTGTCAGATCGACGAACTACGACCACGCACTGCTTTTCTTGGAGTTCGGCTTAGAGAAATGGATCTTGTGGTTAAATCTAACTAGAAAAAGAAATTGGAAACTAACTTCCTCTTTCGCGTCGCGTAGGTCGGTGATGGCGGAGAAAAGCGGCGGCGGCCATGGCGGATCTCCGGGAAGCTTGAGCGACGGCGGATATCCGACGTGTGATGATGAGTGATGTCGAGGTCAGAGCAAGGGAATAGATCCGAGATGGTGGTCGGCGAAGGATGTCGCGGACGGAGGCGGCTTGATGGCGGCGAAGGCTGAGCTTGACGAGCTCGTATTAAATCTGCGAGCTGATTGGTTGTCGAGGCTGGTGACGGTTAGTCGGCGGATTCGTGATTTGAGTCTCGATTGAACGGCCCTTGTGACGGAGAAGTTGAGCAGCGAACGTGGGCTGCGAAGCCGGAGAATGGATAGAGAGGAGAAGGTGTGGGCTTCGGCGCCGAAGGTGGAGACGACTCTGGTCGGAGATGCGGTGTTGCAGCGGAAGATGCAGGTCTTCGCCGGTGGTTCGCTGGATTTGAGTAGATCGGATCTGCTCGGATCCACCGCCAAGAGATGGTCGTGAGGAAAGAGGAGATTGGGCTTCGATTTGTGCATCGCGTTGGGTCTGAATCTGGACCATCGTCGGCTTGATTTGCTGCAGGTGCGGCGATGGTGACGGAGCTCCGGAAATTTCGAACGGTGAGGAGTGGCGTCGAGCCAATTTTTTTTTTTTTTTTTTTTTTTTTTTTTTAGGGTCGGGGAGTCCCGGTCCAGATATCTCCAAGTGAATGCGTGAAGGGGTATATATAGCAAGAACCGCGTAGACAGCTCTCCGCAATTCGGGGATGTCGTGACGTTGACAAGACAGGTCGCGAACAGTGCAAGGTATGTCGTGAACAGCGCCGGTGAACAGCGCCGGTGAACAGTGTCGGTGAACAGTGTCGGTGAACAGTGCAAGGCATGTCGTGAACAGTGCCCGTGAACAGTGCGGGGTATGTCGTGAACAGTGTCGGTAAACAGTGTCGGTGAACAGTGCAAGGAATGTCGTGAACAGTGCATCTTCGTGCGGCGTCAATGTCAGCTCGGGGTGCGAACCCGGGATGGGAGCTCGGGGTGCGAGCTCGGGATGGAAGCTCGGGGTGCGAGCTTGGGATGGAAGCTCGGGGTGCGAGCTCGGGATGGAAGCTCGGGGTGCGAGCTCGGGATGGAAGCTCGGGGCGCGAGCTCGGGATGGAAGCTCGGGGTGCGAGCTCGGGATGGAAGCTCGGGGCGCGAGCTCGGGATGGGAGCTCGGGGTGCGAGCTCGGGATGGAAGCTCGGGGTGCGAGCTTGGGATGGAAGCTCGGGGTGCGAGCTCGGGATGGAAGCTCGGGGTGCGAGCTCGGGATGGAAGCTCGGGGCGCGAGCTCGGGATGGAAGCTCGGGGTGCGAGCTCGGGATGGAAGCTCGGGGTGCGAGCTCGGGATGGAAGCTCGGGGTGCGAGCTCGGGATGGAAGCTCGGTGCCGTCCTTGGTCGAATGCCGACTTCTGGCTGATTTCGACCAGGCGGGCCTTATTTGCTGAGATGGGCCTAGCTAATTGGGGGTGCTAAACCCACCTCTAACAATAAGCCCCCCCCCCAGTTCGGTGCCGTCCTTGGTCGAATGCCGACTTCTGGCTGATTTCGACCAGGCGGGCCTTATTTGCTGAGATGGGCCTAGCTAATTGGGGGTGCTAAACCCACCTCTAACAATGTGTCTCATCGATCCATTTCTGGTGTCGCGTAATCTTCAAGCTAATCACCTATAACCAAACACATTTCTGTTCAATGTGTATTAATACGGTAAACAAAGCTCAAGAATTTAAAGAATAGCTACCTTGTCGTGTGTTGTACTGAAACACCATCGAGAATCGTGAAGAGAACTTTGGATCATTAGAGGTATACACTTTGCACTCTCTGAATGATACAAATCTCATTTGAAACCAATATGTACATATATGAAGAAAAAAGTCCACAAGTTGAGTTTGCCTCATATATATATATATATAGAGAGAGAGAGACAGTGAGACACACACAGCCATGATTTAGATTTTACCTCGGTTGAGCTGTCAGGAGAGAACCACCGTAAGAGCAGAGCACTCATAAATGTACAACGGCTGGTACCAACTTGAATAGCAATGGTGTCATTGCCTGTAACAAATTTTACTTGAATAATTGATATTTTTTTTTATGTATGTGAAATCTACTGCTTTTCCTTAAGAAAGCAAGTTCTGTATCAAATATTAGTTCTAAAAGTGAACTTTAAATGAATATGATGTGGAACTGGACCATGCACAAAATAAATGGACCATACCAAGCTTAAAGCAGTTGTTCCCATAGGAAGGTACAATTTGCTCTGCTTATAGTTAACACAAACTCATTCGGTCTATATATTATGGTGCATTTGTCATTTATGGTCTGAAAGATATATATATGATTTAGTTGGTTATAACCTTCATAAACCCTCCTATAGCAGCAATGAACTTAAACACCTCAAATCAGTGAACAAAATACCAAATGTGACCCGAATATTTCCGAATTTCAAAGACATATTGAAACAAAATTGAAATCCAATCGAAAATTACCTTTAACGCGAGTTATCTTTCATGAGATTTGAAATTCACCGGGGAAAACCCTAACCCAATATTCTTCACAAATCCATCAAATCCTTAAACGGAATCTACAAATCCTTGCTAGAATCAAGCTATTCGATCGAAAACACAACACATTTCTTAAGAAACCTACTATATGAATTTCATCGATCGAGCAATTGGAGAAGAAAAACTTCCAAGAGAGAGATGAAGCAAACCATACTATCAGATTAAGATATCACCTTACCTCTTTCGATCTGAATGAGAGAGGATCGATTTCAAAGAAATCAAAGACGAAACTAACAAAAAGCTTCAATGAATTCTTCTAACTTTTGGAAAACGAACTACGATTTTCTTTGGAAGCGTCGATAGAGAAAAAGTCTGAACACACCGTGTAAATATCTCTAGAACCAATTCAACTACACAATAAAAAATACAAATTAGTCAACCGGTTAGCATCGAAGAACAACAAACTGATCAAAAGATGTAATCTAAAACAGATCGGGATGAACTGAACAAACGATGCAAATTAAAACAGATCGGGATATACAAAGTCGCCGATGATTAGATCAAGACAAACGATATAATCAATAGAAACAATCACATAGAGACTAAAGCAAAATAAAACAAAAAATATATATTAACTCGTTGACGTGTAAAAAAACACGAAACGTATACCTCGATAGAACACAAAGGATAAACCCTCCGGCTAAATATCCCTAAAATAAGAGCAACCTACACGATAAAAGATTCAAACCAGTCAATACCTCAGCGATTAGAAAGCACGGACAAATCTCTAAACCAATATAAAAAAAGCAATATCATGATGCCCTAGTCGTAGGTGAACAAAGAAATATTTATAACCAATAAAAAAGGTAGGGTTTCAGTGGTTTTTTTTTCCACACAAAAACCCTAGATCAAACTAAACAGCGGACGCCCCATAATTATATATGATAAATCTAATACCCACTATTACGAAACAACACAAATTAAAAGCCCAAAAATTGAGAATCGGTACGGCAAACTATAAAAACTAAAAAAACTTAATTTGAACCGATAAAGGGTATTAACCGAGTTTTACGGTTTAGGGTGAATGAGAGAACTCCATTTTGAAAATTTACTTCGCTTTTACTATATATGATATTGCTCCACAATTAGTTTGAAAACATGTTTATTTCTGATGATCAACGCTAATTTTGTGTTAACTGCTACTCTCTCCGTTTCATAAAAAGTGTCGTTTTAAGGTTTTGTTTTTGTTTCACAAAGAGTGTCGTTTTACATTTTCAATGCAGAATTTTGAATAAAATTCCAATTTTAACCTTGTTGTTTTAATGTATTAAATAGAGATAGAAAAATTGTTTAGTGTATTAATAAGGGGTAATAAATAACTTTTAATAGCTTTCTTAATATGTGTGAAGTGTGTCAAAATGACACTCTTTGTGAAACAGAATGAGTAGTAGATATTATTAGTGTTTAGTGTATTGCTACTAAGAGCATCTCCAACCCAATCCTTAAACATTCAAATTTGAGAATCTATTATTCATATCCTTAAAACACTATTTACTTTACCACCTATAAAAATCAAATAAATACATGAAATTTAAAATTAAAATTACCAATATAGAAGAAATACTACATAACATTTATATAATTAAACATGATAAATAAATACATCAACAAAAAAATTAAAACTACATAAAGACATAAATATTACACAAAATACACCGTACTACAATACTAATAATCATGTAAATTTGATCCCTAACCTCCAAGATCACCAAAAAACTATCAATAAATGAAAATGTTTGATTTCAACAATTTTTATCTCGTAATCTACATAAAAAATAATAAAGAAACTCATTTATCACTTCGAAATCCTATTATTTATATGTAATTTTCTATTATTGTGTAATTTTTGATTTATTAATAGTGTTTGTAATTTATTTTTATTTTATGAAAGTTTTATAATCATAATTAATAATTGTGAATATTAAGAACCATAATACAAAATACAAATTCTTTTAAAAATGAATTTAAAATTTTACCATTGGAGCAATACACATTCAAACCCTCATTTTAAAGATTTGCCATCCTCAAAATAAGGATCTTGATTGAAGATGCTCTAATGTGAACCAAATGTTGATAATCCGGTTGAACTAGCTCGATTGGAAGAATTATAGATGGCAAATCTAGTGATCTAAGATTCAATTCGAGATCAGTGTTGCGACATTGGAGCAACTAAGCAAGCCTTAAGAGATTAGTATAAGATAGACTGGGTAAGATTCTTCTACTCACTATTCGAAAAAATGATGGGCAAAATTGACCCTGGTCAATGTGTCATGATAGTGGAAGTAAATTATTGGTCAATATTAATGGCTAGGCAAGTACATGAATTTTTTTTTAAAACAACATAGATCCAAAAAAAGACTCAAATTTGATTTATAAGTTTTTTTTTTTGAAATTCAGGTAAATCTAAATTTTGAATTTAAACATTTTGATATGGAATAGTGTTATATCTCTTGAGGTAGGCGAAGGAAAATATCAAATATGAAAGGTTACAGATTTTTTTTTTTTTTTTTGTTGATGCATATAATAGTATGAAAGACCCGCAAACATATGCTATGGGTCCCACCATGTTTTTCAACTTGATCATCTCTTAACGCTATTCACCAGAAAAACAAAAATTACACCAAACCCCAGAAAATTATTTTAAAACAAAAAAAAAAACTTTTACTTTCTCCTCCTCTCTCTTTCTCTCTGGATCTTCTTCAAGCTAAAAGTCCATTAGGGTTTATCTGAACTCCAAATTCATCCGATTATAGAGTTTCTCTCAGCTACATTAGCTCTTTTCTTGGTAAAGTAAACCCTCTTCCTTAGTTTTTTTTTCGCTATTTTTGTTTTCTTTTACCTTTTTTCTCGCGTACGCCTTCATTTGCACTTTTTTTTTTCTTCTGTAACTCTCATTGATTGCCTTTTTTCATGAGATTTGGGGACCGTATTCAGGAGTTTTTTTGGTGGGTTTCTCTGAAGATTGTTCCTTTTTTTTCTCTGACCTTTCGTTTTCTATATGTGGTGGTCTCTCACTGGGCTTTGCTCAGTTTTTTTCAATTCGTAATTAGGTTTATTCTAGTTTTCTGGGTTTGTTTCTCTTCGTTTTCACTCTCCATGATTTGACATTTGAGTTTTGTTTGTGGGTTTTTTTTAAAAAAAGAAACTGTTGGACTAAATCGAATCCTCACTCCTGCTTCAGCTACTACTGTCCTAAGTCCATGAGATCTGAAACTTAGGACAATCTTCGATTCGTTTCTTGTTTTGGTTGTCAGATCTCTTACCTCACTCAATTTTTCTTGTTTTTCTTTCTCCTATTATAACGCGGTTTGATTTTGGTGAACTATAACGATGTTTCTTACAACTTTTCCTGTAAATTTCGATTTCTTCTAATCCGAGTAAATGATTGGTCCATCGCTGTTGTTTCTGTTCTCATTACTCTCAACTAATTTTACTTTCAAATGCTCAAAAATATCATTTTTTTCTATGTGAGTTTGCCTTTCTTTTATAAAAAAAATGTCTTCTTTTCGCTGTTTAAATTTTATAGGTATCTCTCTATCTGTACTTGTGTAGGGTTCATGATTGAGTCTGCAAACTATAATGACCTAAGCTATTAATTTGCATTTGTAGATCTGTTGCTTCAACTTTAATTTCGCCACTTTACATTTATTTCCCTTAGTTTTTTTTTTATTTCTTATCATTCCATTAGACATTGTTCTTCATTTGAAGTCACTCTTTAATTGAAACTGTTCTTATTCTGATGATTCTTTTTCAGGTAGCTGTGATTGTTGCAGGATCTTGTATTCAGAAGTTTAGAAACATATCAATGAAGATGAATAACGCGGCGCTGCTTTGATTTTTCTGTAGATACTGTTAAAAAAGCTGTTTCTATGGGATCGTTTGCAGGTTCCTGCGAAATTGTTGAAGAGAAAGATGAAGTAAGATTGGCAAAACATTCAGGGAGATATGGTAAATCGGTCTTGGGATCATCAAGCAACGATTTGGAGCGGAAACAGCGAGAGTATCATGGTTCTCTTGAGTATGACATTGATAAGCTTTTTCAGTCTATACCTGTGAAACCATCGGCGAGGCTAATGAGTTCTTCTTTCCATAATTTTGAGACGAGTGCGAGTGCCGGTCCAAGCAGGACTACGAGCCCTTCAAAGAGATTCGCCATGAAAAAACCGGGGACACCTCAATCGCCTAGAGGTTTTGGCATCTCTGATTCAGTTTCCTTGAAGCAAGCTCTGAGGGATCGTTGCATTTCCAAGGCGTCGGAAATGGCTGCTCAGAAACGGTTGTCGAAATCCGCAGCTGCGTCTCCGAGGGTCTCAGAAGCAGACAGGATAAAGAGTTTGTATAACCAAGTTTCGAATGAATCTACTAGCAGGTCTGGGCTTGTTACTTTGGACAAGGGTAAAGGAAGCTTGGTTGAGACATCTTTGATGCCGGTAAACGATAAACCAAGCACTTCAAGGAGCGTGCTTCAGCGGTTTGAAGTGCCTTCTTACCCCATTTCTGAGCCATCTCAAGTTGGAACCAATTTGGGATTACAAAGAGTGGGAAATCAAATGCGGGAGATTAAGCTGTTGCATAAATCCAACAAATCTGGGTCTTGTCTTAGTTCTGGCAGTGGAGATTATGAGATAGAGTTAGATGAAAATGTTGCCTCTCCTTCCGCTCATGCTTTTGTTGAAGATGATGTGATAGAAATAGACAAACATGTCACCTCACTTCCTTCTGATTCTAGCAAGAAAGATAATGCGACGGAGCTTGTAAAGAAAATTCTTTCATCCACTCTGGATCAGGAACAGAAAGGGAAGTTGGATAACGCACCTAGCTCAGGAACAGAGAAGAGCAAAACGATACGTAAGGTAACAAGAATGATTCCACATCCCAAACAGCAGCCGAAAAAGAAGATTTTGCTTAAGAAGAAGTTAAAAATTGGGATCGTTTCTGTAGCTAACACTACAAAAAAGGATGAAGAAACCGATATTTCCTTAGATTCTAGTGCAAATAAACTTCTCTGCCAAAGATGTCACTGTTCTTTAAAGAGCACCAGCATAGATAACCAACCGCCCTCATATACTACTACTAGTCATAATCCTGAAATTTGCTCAGACAGTTTGAGCTCTATTTCAAATTCTGTTGGTAAAGAAGCTCATCATGAAGCCGATGAGAACTCCTCTGGCTCTTGTAATGTTAGTCAAAGCTCTGAAGCTGAGATTGTCGTCATGAAACAAGATGTTTCTTCGAGCAATGACAGTGGAAATGGCGAAAGGGATGAAAAGGAAACAGAAATTCCAACTTCTAGTGAGAAATTTGAGTTCTCCTTGAGTTCAAAAGATAGTCTTGGGGATTATAGCAGGAGCACAAGCATGAGTGAGGAGAGCAATCTGAGCAGGTTTAGCTGTGGGAACAAGCCTCACATGTCGATGGATGTGAGATGGGAAGCGATTAAGCATGTAAAGTTGCAATACGGCTCTCTGGGTTTACGACACTTCAACCTTTTGAAGAAACTTGGTTGTGGAGATATAGGAACAGTCTATCTCGCCGAGCTGATTGGTACAAACTGCTTGTTTGCCATAAAGGTCATGGACAACGAGTTCTTGGCAAGAAGGAAAAAGAGTCCAAGGGCACAAGCGGAACGGGAAATACTTAAAATGTTGGACCATCCTTTTCTTCCTACATTATACTCGCAATTTACTTCGGATAATCTGTCTTGTTTAGTCATGGAGTATTGTCCTGGAGGAGATCTTCATGTCCTCCGACAGAAGCAGCTAGGCCGGTGTTTCCCTGAACCTGCTGCAAGGTAAAGAGTTACCTTTTTCCATTGCGCGTGTAGATCATTAATTTGCTAAAATTGATGTTAAAAATTTGTTTTCAGGTTCTACGTTGCGGAAATTCTCCTTGCATTGGAGTACTTGCACATGCTTGGTGTTATATACCGAGATCTGAAACCGGAAAACATTCTAGTCCGTGAAGATGGACACATTATGCTTACGGATTTCGACCTCTCGCTTCGATGTGCAGTGAATCCGACTCTTCTCAGGTCAACTTCTCCGCCCGGTAAAGATCCTGCAAGGATGTCGAGTCCATACAACACATCCAACTGCATACAACCATTCTGTATCACCGAACCATCTTGCCAAGTTTCGTGTTTCAGCCCGAGGCTCTCCTCAAACCAACAACAAGGTAGAAAACCGAAAAGGACTGATCAGCTTTCGAAAACCCAACAACATTTGAAGAGATCATTACCTCAGCTCGTGGCTGAACCAACCGAAGCAAGATCCAATTCCTTTGTGGGAACACACGAGTACTTAGCTCCCGAGATCATCAAAGGAGAAGGACACGGCGCTGCAGTTGACTGGTGGACTTTCGGGGTTCTCCTTTATGAGCTTTTATACGGGAAAACACCTTTCAAAGGTTACAACAACGACGAGACTTTAGCCAATGTTGTGTTACAGAACCTCAAGTTTCCCGATAGCCCGCTCGTGAGCTTCCAGGCAAAGGATTTGATCAGAGGGCTTCTGGTTAAGGAACCAGAGAACCGGCTTGGGTCAGAAAAAGGATCTGCAGAGATCAAAAGACATCCTTTCTTTGAAGGATTGAATTGGGCTCTAATCCGGTGCGCAATCCCGCCTGAGCTGCCGGATTTCTATGAGTTTGGCGGTGGACAGGAGGCGGCGGGTTCACCTGGAGGCAATGATAATAGGTATCTTGAATGCAAAGCCATAGGCGATCATCTTGAGTTCGAGTTGTTTTAAGAAAAGGGTCTTTAATCAAGACAGATAAAATGTTCTGGTAAATTGTTGTTGTAATTTATGTTGTCTAAGTTCTCATGTCTAATATGTAAATTTTAGCCTCTTCTGAGACATAATCTCATATATTCACCAACTTAAGTCCTCAAAAGAAACTTCATTAGCATCTCAATATTTCAAATATCGCCGTTATTTGGTAGATTGCATGCAATTTGCAAATAAAGTGTATCTCTATAATATTATTTTAGAAGACATTTTTAAAAATAAATTTTGTTTTGTAAGTTATTACATAAAATGTCATTACAAATATAAAAGAATAATTGGAATAGGAAATGATATAATAGTCTTTTAAAATTATTGATTAGAATATGGAAAATATATATTTTGCATTAAAGAAGTTATTTATTATTTGATTTCTCAATTATTTTTATTACTACATAGTTTAAAATAATAATTAATTCATATATATTCAAAGAAAACAAATCTATTCAAATTCATGCTATATGTTTTACTATAATTTATTATATTTTATTTTAATATATATCAAAACAAAATTTGAAAAATATTTTACTAATTTTATAAAAAGTTAGACAAAAAAAAACTATTTTAAAAAAAAGATTTCGTAGACTAACTACAAAAACTAGAGTCATTTAACGATGCATATTAGAGTTATGTTTTCAGGATTATAAATTTTTGTGGGTTATCCCGAATAATATTTTAGTTCACTGCAAAACGAGTTTTTTTAAAATAGATAAATTATTATAAATTGACATATTTATCTATAATCATTAGTTAGCTATATTGTATAATTAAGATAAAAACAATTTTCTTAAATTTCAAAACAATTTCTTTGAAAAAAATACTTCGCGCTATAATTAGCACGGGTTAAATACTAGTTTAAATACGTTTATACGGTCGCTTAGGCAAATTAATCGGCTAATTTTATTTAATCAAAATTGGCGATGATTGTACATCTTTTTACGTCTAAACGATCATTTTGTCATATTCAGTAATGAGCCATTTATATATTGAAACTTGTTTTCTTCCTCAACAAAGATTGCAACTTGCAAACATTAAAAAAGAAAAGCCCAAAAAGACATATTGATCATCAGATTGGCTCCACTTAAATTACGAAATTGAGTTTTATTTCTGCTTTCTAACTTTTCCTTTTGGCGGGATTGCTTGCTTTGATTTTGGAATGGTGTAAAAGCAAAGCAATTTCGTTTCAGAAGATTGAATTGAAGCAAAAGCAAAAGACACTCAAAAAGTACATAAATAGATATTGGGAGAGACATAAGAGAGACTTGTTGTATGGAATAACAACAAGAAAGACAGAAAAAAAAAACATGAGTAGCAAGAACTCAGGAGCTGTTCCTGCTACAGCTTCTGCAGGCAACACTAACGGTAAGCTTCCAATGGAGGAGAACGAAGAAGAAGAGATATGGAAAGTGGCGTTGTCGAGGTTTCAAGCCCGAGAAGAAGAGATCGAGAGAAAGAAGATGACTGTTAAGGAAAAAGTTCAACAGCGACTCGGTTTTGCAGAGGAAGCTACAAGATGCTTGACTCAAACATTGGAAGTAAGTGTAAAAGCCATTTTGTTTTAACATAATGTGATGGAATTTCAAAAAAGGCAAAAAAAAGTTGATAATGTACTTATTAAAACAGGAGCTAGAGATTATGGGAGATCCAATGAGAAAAGAAGTTGGAATGGTGAGGAAGAAAATCGACATGGCGAATCGAGATATCAAATCTTTGGCTCAAAGCTGTCAGAAGAAGGTTGTTGTTCACATTTTTCATTCTTCGAAATATTTTTTTTTATAAAACTTTGTAGCTCTGTTTAACAGAAGAGAATAATCTGGACAGGAGAAGGAATACAAAGATACATTAGAGGCTTTCAACGAAAAGAACAAAGAGAAAACTCACCTTGTTTCCATGTTAATGGAGGTATTTGGTCTAAATCATATTCAATGATTTAAGCTTTGTAGATTCCTACAGCAGATCTAATGTGTGTTGATGACTTTTCTTTGGCAGCTACTGGCTGAAAGTGAAAGATTAAGGATGAAGAAACTGGAGGAAATCAACAAGACTGTTGGAACCTTGCAATGAGGATTTTACCTTAAAAGAGTTCTAAATTTGTTTGAGGTTCTTAATATTCGATTCTATTCAAGTCCTCTATTAAAAAGTGAGCTACGATGTAACACGATGCACGATAACCGAATGATTTGCCTAAAAAGATACGATCACGGCCAAAAACAAAGTTCCCTATGAGATACAACTATGTTTGATACAATAACTTCATAAACAAATCAAACATCAATATACTCATATATCCAAAACTAGCTCTTATAGCTAATTAGAGGAGATTGTTAAATATCGAATCAAACTTGTCATTACCCGCTTTTCTTTTACTCTGCTGGCTCAGTGTTTACATACTTGTTTGCGTAATCTAAGTACTCCTGCAAGTAACAATCAAACATAAAAGAGGTTTCCAAGAAAGAAATGAGGAAACAGAAGAAAGATTTCATCGGTCTCTAACAAATGCAGAAATTAGTAACCGTACCTGAAGTATAACTACCGCGGCAAACTTGTCCGACATTGTCTTCTCTTGAACTGGATGCAGATTCAAGGGCTTCAACATCAGTTCAACGGTCTGTGGACAGTATTACATGACATCCAATGGCTTTAAACTTCTATTTACTGTGACTTGAATGATTTTTTTATCTGAACAAACTATACATACCTTTGATGATAACCGCTCATCCCAATATGTGTACTTCACATCCTTCAGTTTTTCGGTTTTACGAAGTTCCTCAATGAAAAGATTCACAGTGACAACCTGTTCCAAGTTGAAAAAAATCCTTTTTATGGTTATAAGTGCTATGAAGAGGAAAAGTACTTCACAGTTCAGTGGGGAAAAAAAACTTACGTCCTCTACATTGTTCAGTTTGCCAAATGGATAACCAACGACTAAGCCCGACACAGAAAATGCTTTGACCTGCATGAGTAAAGGCAAAATGATTAGTGTACTCGAACAGAGTTCATAAGTCTACTTGTTGATAGATTACCTACAATGCCGAGGACTAGTGTTGAATATAACTTAATAGTAAGTAATACAGAGATACTAAACACCTAAAAGAATAAACCTTGATCCTTTGATCGCCATTAATCACAAAAAAGCTGTAGGAAGAGAGTATTGAACAACCATTACAATCTTAGTAGACACTGATCTATACTATCAAGCATTCTTCGTCATTGTCCAAAACAACTAATAAATGTGTACAGGCAAATGATTGGTGTACTCGAACAGAGTTCATAAGTCTACTTGTTGATAGATTATCTACAATGTCAAGGACTAGTGTTGAATATAACTTAATAGTAAGTTTACTGAGATACTAAAAGCCTACAAGATTAAACCTTGATCCTTTTATCGCCAGTGATCACAAATAGCCATACGAAGAAAGTATTGATCAACCATTACATACCTACCTCTCTTCATAAAAGATGACGAAGGACTCGATCTTAGTAGACACTGATCTACACTATCAAGCTTTCTTCGTCATTTTCCAAAACTACAAATAAATAATAGTCTCTCCACTTCTTAACAGGAGCCTAGAACTCATCTAGCTCGAGCTAAAATACAGAAACAAGCAAAAAATTTAGCACTAACCAGGTTCTGGAAATCTGTAGCCATCAAGTCAATGTTTGTTTTCTTCCTAAGCAGAACACTGCAAGAGAAGTATAAGAGTTTCAATAGCTATGATGATTGAATCAATTTTGGCTATTATAACTAGACAGGATTTGCAATTTTTTTGAAGATAAAATTTAAACTAATGTTGTAGTATCTGAATGAGCAATTTGAATCTGAAAGAGAGAGTCTGAATCATGTGTACCTCAATGGAGTTGCAATCATATTTGAAGGATCTGAAATAGCTAATCCAACATACTTATCACCAACATCTAACCCAAGAAACCGCCCATGGACTGACACTTTTGTCTTCAACGCATCGCCCAATAATCTCAATGGCTTCACATACTTCATTTCCTGGACAAATATAAGTGGAATCAAACTTCCAATTCACTAGAACAAATTTGAGACTTAAAAAAAAATCAAATATCTGTTTATAAAGTGCAGAAATTTGAGGATTGTTTGTACCAAAAACCTTCAATTAGAGACAATGAAACAAGTGTTTGAAAAGGGTTGAAAGGAACTTCTGACGTACTTAAAAGGCGAAAACTTTCAGGCGCCGGAGCACGAAATCTGGCGAGAGGAAGCGAGGAAATGGGCCACTGGGAAGGTCGAGCAAGATGATGGAAGGGTTTAGAGGATGAACCGGAAAAGGTTTATTCCGGTTCGTTTCGGTTTAGTTCGAACGCGAAGGCAGCAAATTCCTCGACGGTCGAGAAAGTGAAGACGGATCGCAAGGAACTTCCCCAAGTGGCTGCTTCGATTTAACAGAAGGGTTATCGAACCAGAAAGTCCGATTCGATTGAACCAGAAATTGATTTGGTTTAAGTGATTTTCCGAAATTGATTCGGTTTAACTTTAACCGGATTTCCGGCCTTTCCGTTTTTGTTGTTTCTTTGCATCTCCTGTGTCTCTCCTCAAAATCACAAACTTCCAGATTTTTGAATTTTTCATTCATGAAATTACCCATTGTGAGAGGTTTTGTTCAATAGTTTTCGAGTTTCTTGTACCAACTCTTCGAAAAATCCTAATTATATCACAAATCTAGGCTTATGCTTCTACTGCTTATTCATTATTATATGTTTTCCTTCACATTTTAGAATGAAATATTCTTGTTTGGATCACTTTACAGTCTGTAATAGTCAATGTAGTGTTTCCTTACTAAAGAATAGACGTCAACAAGTCCAATGACTCCTAAATGCTAAATCATTCACTTCAATCTTGTCTATAACCATAAGTCAAAGAGAAATTAAAAATATCGAACAAGCAGCTTTGAATGCATAAAATCACTCATTGAGCTTACTTGAAAGATGATCATATTAGGTTTGATTGCAAAACAAAGTTTCATTGCTTATACAAAGTCTCAAACTTTAGACATAAATGTTTCTGCAAAGGGAAGAAAGGAAACAATTCCAAAAGCAGGCATTTTGGTCTAACTACATCACCACAACAAAACAAAACAAAACAAAAACAGTTCAAAGAAAAACATCTGCAGAAAGTGCAGATTCAAAGGAAGGTAAAAGAGGACTTGATATTTGGTTTTTTTGAACACTTTCTTCAATGAAAGACTTGAGTTGATATTCCCATCTGATGAAGAACACTAGAGGTAGACGAGGCTGACCTCAAGGCTTCAGCCAATGGTCCACCCATATTGTGGTGGTTGCCTCCACTGCTCCACCAATTCATGTTCTGTTGTTGCTCCCTCTCATTGCTGTTTCTCAGGTTTTCTTCTTCTTCTTCTTCACTGCCTGTGGAAAGTTTTAGAGAGACATCTGAGGGAGCGTTACCGGGCATGGAGATCGAAAGATGACAAGTCGATGGACTTGAGGTAGAGTCGGATGATCGTGGCCAATCGTCAAAGAAATGCCTCAGGATGTGACCATCGTCTGATCTTCCATTGCTGAATCCACTGTGAGCTTCATATGGCCTCTTGTTGTTGTTGCTTTCTTGTTTCATCTCTGAAGAACAACTGTGAGAGACAAAATACACAACTTTTATGATCAGAAACAAAACATGAACATTAATTGTCAGAAAAGGAGATTTAAACAGGAAAGTTTCAAACTTTTATCTATTTAAGTAGAGATTAAAGACTGATAAGTGATAAACTCAATAACCAAGTCCTACTGATTGTACACAGTTTTCCACTATCAAAGAGACTTGGTTAGAGACTTAAATAAATCAGACAATTTAAGCTGTGTTTTTTTTTCTTCTCTCAAATGTGTATTTAAGGGGAAGTGGTTGCAGAATCTGAGAGCTTTTTTTTCTTCTTCTATGCAGGTTTGGTCAGCTTTCACTGAGGTCCTACCATCTCATTATTTCAAATACAGCTCTCTCTCTCTCTCATTCTCTCTTTCTCTCTCTTTCTATTTCTTTGATTGAAAAGTCTCACCCAACTAGTAAAAAAATTAGATTCTATCAAATCCAACTGTTATCATTATCTCTCAACAAAAGAAGGAAAATAAGAATATGTTTTTTTCACAAAATGATGATAAGTCTCTCTGTCACCCTATTGCCAACATTACCGCTTTCCTCACAGCATTACTTCACAGTGGAATAACTATTCCCAAATCCCAAACAACAAGATTTCAACACATGTATCAAAAGCTTTGTAATTAGGCTTCTGTTATTATGCAAAACACTTGTCTCAACTCTCAAGAAACTTAACCAGGCTAATTAATAATGACGTCAATTAAACTGAGTGTTGTGTTTTTTTTCTGTACCTTTGATGACTATTAAGGTGGAGATGTTGAGATGACGAATGTGAAGAACCAGAGGAGAAGAACAGATTGTTTGGTCCATGACTAATCTCCTCGCCTAAGGCAAAAGAAGTTGCGGTGATTGTGGCGGTTTCCACAGGCTTTCTTGAACGGTTTCGACCACGGTGGATGTGGCGGTCGCAATACTTGTGACCGCCTACAACATCCCTCGAACATCTCCATTTCTTCCCGTCTGTTCTCTTGCACCTCCCTGGCTCAGGATCCATTGCTCCTCTTCCCCAATACCCTGTTTTTTTTTTTTGTTGTTGTTATGTTCATTAGTAACAACCAACAAAGATCTCACTCAAGACATTGATTAAGAGTGTTTCTAAACCCAACTTGTCTTGTTCTCTGTTGCTCATAGAGCTTCTAGAAATAGGTTTTAAGTCCTTACAAGATTGCAAAGTAGCCTTGTATAGATAAATGTATTTACTTTATTGTTTGGTGAGTCTATGAATTGGAGTTTCTAGATCTTGGAAACATAACTCTAACATCAAAAACAAAAAGCATATGCATTCCTGATAAGAAAGATTCTTTCAAAGAGATTACAAGTATAAACAAGAGAGAGAGAGAGAGAGACTGACAAGAAGGCTGGTGATGAGGGAAGTTATGTTGAAGAGGATGGTGAAGGAAGTTCAAAGGGGATTGATGGAAGAGACTTTTCTTGATGGGTAAGAGGAGCTCTTGAGGAACTGAAGCACCAGCCAACATGTATCTGTAGATCAGTGCTTGAAGCTCAAGTTCTTGCCACTGTGCCCAGCTAAAGAAGTTTCCCATCTCTACAAGTTTCACATACAAAAGACAGACAAGACCCAGATTTTTTTTATAAAAAAAACAGCAATAACTTCAACATTTGAGTGAAAAAGTGTTGCTCTTTTCAAATGACAGGAAACACTTACTGAGAAACCTGGAAGAGGAAGAGTCAGGAGAGAAGCATGAGAATGAGGAAGAAGAGGTGGATTCAGGGACAAAGAGAGGAAGAGCAGCAGCAGAAGTTGCAGTTTGGGATTGAATCTGATCAAAGAAAAAGTTTGATATCTTAGTTGCAGAACCTTGTTCTTCTGACTCATTCTGCTGCTGACTTCTCCATTGTTTCAGTTGCAAGTCCATGGAACAAAGAGAGAGAAAGAAAGAAAGAAAGAAAGAGAGAGAGAGAAAAATGTGTTGGTTGCTTTTGGGATAGTTTTTCCCCCACTTCTTTTGTTAACAGAGAGTCTGGCTTAATAAGCAAAGACAACCACAACAAAAGTCTTATTTGTTTGGCTTCTGATGTAAATACCCCAAGAAAAACAAAAAAAAAAAGTTATTTCTGGAGAGAGCTAGAAAGAGCTAGACAGAGAGAGAAGTGTTTACTATGAGACAAAATTAGAGTGATTTTTATATAATATCTGATAGGTTTAAAAATGGTTTCTTTATCTAATATAAAATTATGTAAGTCAGAAAAACCCAGAAAGAAAGCACTGCAAGATGCAGATGGAGAGATAGTAGTAACCTGCAGTGTTTATGTCTCACTGCCTTGGAAATATCACTTCCTTTTATATCTCATTTTAATAGTAAATTACTACATAAGTAGCTTAAAGAGAAAAACGAAGCCTATTAAGATATTGTAATTAAGGATTCATTCAATGTGATTGTAAAAGTAACCTTCAGTTTCTGTGTTACAGATGTCATTTGTTTCAGAGATTGTGTTACAAATGTATTAAATCCTGAACATAATCACTTTGGATCTGACTAACTTCACAGTCAACTGATGTACACTATATGATGTTGTAGATTGCATTTGTAGAAAGCTGCAATATATATGATGAGGATCTCTGGATCTATAAAATTAGATGTGAGCTGACTAACTATGATTTTCTTTTTACAAGAACCTACTTAATATATATAATTACGTTAGTAAATTTACGATATAACTATCTTACCATTTTTACGATATAAACTCTTTTAACAACAAAAAGTAGTGAAGTAAACTTTTAGACTACATATCTTGGTCTTAACTATTCTTGTTTTTGGCTAATAAATTATTTAGTTATTTATAATTTGTAACCGTCGATATTATTATCATTTATTACATTATTTTATTAAAATATAATAATTTGTAACGTATATAATTTGGTTAGCGTCAAATCTGTGGTGGGATGTTGATGGTTGGTTTCAGTGGCGGATCTAGAATCTATTTTTATCCGAGACAATAGTACATAAAATCATATATCAAGAGAGGCAAAAAAAAAAACTTGAAGCAATTACACCCAAAAAAAAAACATAGTGGGCAACTGTCCCTGGAGGTCTTCACCTGCCTCCGCCCCTGGTTGGTTTGATACTTTCAAAAAAAGTTGGACTTTTTTCTTGGGTTCGAATCCGTGATTAGAAAAAACGATTTGCGTTTTAAAACAGTATTATCAATGTTTAGTTCCGAGTTTGGAAAGTTTATAGATTTTTTTTATGGAATACAATAAATAAATAAAAGATCTTAAATTATTATTTTAAATACAAACTCAATTAAAATATAAAACCAATGCTTTACAAAATGAAAATATTGACACTCATTCTAAACCCAAATCCCAAAATTACAGAAAAGCTAGATTATTCAACTTCAAATTAAGACAACTTTACTAGATCTAATTTGTAGATTCTAGGAGAACTCGAACAAACACTGCTGAAATTTTCTTAATAACTAAAACCTACGGATTTAGATCCAAGTTTTTTTTTATTACGGAAAAAAAAAACTGGCTAGCTAGTAATACTATATCTAAATATCGATACCAGGGAATAAAATATTACCAGAAAAGGCCAAGTAAACTTGGAAACATTTATTAAAATGAAGTGAAAAAGCATTTATTTATATCTTCACTTGGGTGAAGAATACAAAAGACATTTATGAATTTCAAAGTATCATTTTTTGGTGGTGCCACGATAGTATTAATTTGTAGTTTTGAGGAAATAAAGTAATAAATATGAACAAATGACGATAACGATAGTACATGTAGGAGTGAGCCAGCCAAAGGCTCTGAGATGAGAGAGTTTCTTTCTATTCAATCATTCCCACCAGTTTCGGCGGCATGCATTTATATGCCGAATTAACCTAAACTTTGCGTTTTTGCTCTTCCACTAGAAAAAATATCACAAAATCAATTAATTATGGAGGGACTAAAGAATGTCGATACCAAGAATTCAGACAATTGATAAGAATAACTATCTTATTTTTTTAAGGAATATTACTCAAAACCTTAAATTCACAAGTTCATAAGTTGTGCTACATCTTAGCACCTCCTTATATAAGAATTGATGATTCCTAATCCTAATCGGAGACATATAGATTTAGATAACTCCTAAATCTAAGGGATGTATATCTAGATAACTCTTAGATATACTTTGACTTAGTCTTTAATTTATTTCAAGCTAACAACATTTTCCCCCTTAAGCTTGAAATCAATCTCTTTCACGTCTTCAACTCCAATAAGATTCCTCATTTCTTTAAACTTGACTCTTCCAAGTACTTTGGTTAATATATCAGCCTTTTGCTCGCTTCCTGGAACGTGTTCAACTTCTACTTTCTCGTTCTCGACACATTCACATATAAAGTGATATCGTGTATGTATATGCTTGCTGCGACCATGAAAGACCGGATTTTTGGTGAGTGCAATCGCCGATTTGTTGTCCACTCGAATGGTCACTCGTTTACATTCTCTGTTTGCTATCTCTGCAAAGAGTTCTTGTAACCAGATTGCTTGTTTTGCGGCTTCAGTAGCAGCCATAAACTCGGCTTCACATGATGAAAGGGCCACTGTTTCTTGCTTTTGTGAACACCAGGTGATAGGGCATTCATCAAAATAGAAAACATGACCAGTCGTACTCTTTCCATCATCCATATCGACATTATGGCTGCTGTCACTGTAGCCTACCAAGCTTGTGCCACTTGATCGCTTAAAAACAAGACCATAAGAAAGAGTTCCACACAAGTACCTCAATATTTGTTTCAGTGCAGCACCATGAGATTCTTGTGGTTCTTGCAAGTAACGACTAAGTACTCCTACACTAAAAGAAAGATCTGGTCTGGTGTGAAAAAGATATCGGAGGCAACCAATGCTTCTTCTATACTCTGTTTCATTAATGCGACCTTCTTTCATGTCCATTGACAGCTTTATGTTCTGGTCCATTGGTGCATGAGATGCATTACATTCTCTCATTCCAGTTTCTTCTAGTATTTTAGACGCATATCTTTCTTGTTTCAATGTTATACCACCCTTGTATTGAAGCACTTCAATGCCAAGATAGTATGTTAGTCTACCAAGATCACTCATTTCAAACGTCATTGCCATGTCTTCTTTAAACTCCACCATCATTTTCAGGCTTGATCTTGTCACCAAGAGATCATCCACATACACGGCGACTACCAGGAGATCTCCGCTTTCTTCTTTGCGATAGAGTGATGGTTCCTTTGAGCATTTGTTAAATTTCATCTGAACAAGAGTCTTATTCAACTTTTCATTCCAAGCTCTCGGTGCTTGCTTTAACCCATACAGTGCTTTGTTCAACTTGTATACTTTGTTCTCACTCCCTTTGATCTCAAATCCCTCTGGTTGTGTAACGTATACTACTTCTTTTAGCTCTCCATTTAGAAAAGCTGTTTTCACATCAAGATGATGAACTTGTGCGATGATGAACCGAATGGTTTCAATTCTCGCAACAGGAGCAAACACTTCCTCAAAATCGATACCATGCCTTTGCACGTAGCCCTTTGCCACAAGTCTTGCTTTGTGCTTGTTTACACTTCCATCAGGATTCCGTTTGATCTTAAAGACCCACTTTAGACCAATTGCTTTGGATCCGCTTGGCAAATCGGTTAGATTCCATGTTTTATTCTTTTCAATTGACCATAGTTCATCTTCGCAAGCCGTCATCCATTCTTTCAATCCCTTAGCTTCATTAAAATCCCATGGTTCTTCATTGATCATGACTAGGAGACGTTCACATTCCTCTTCAGCTACATTACAAACGTAGTCATCCAGATAACTAGGTATGTGGCTTACTCTTGTTGTTCGTCGCAGAGGCGGTTGATCCTGATTTTGTTCATCCTCATTGTCTTCGTCTATATCATCGTCACGATTCTCCCCTGTTTCTTCTCCGAGACTGTTTTGATCACTCTCAATGGCATCGTTGTTATCAAAACCTCCTAAGCTTACTGAAAAAATTTCTGATTCCTTTGTGGTGTCAATTCCTTGACTATTCCACTTCCAGCTCTTAGATTCATCAAAAACTGCATCTCTGCTAATGACGATTTTATGATGTGTTGGGTCAAATAATCGATAAGCTTTGGAACCTGGTTCTGTCCCTAGATGAACCAACGTTCTTGATCTGTCGTCCAGTTTCTTCCTTCCAGCTGCTTCTGTTCTAACATAACAAACACATCCAAATACTCGAAGATGCTCGACATTTGGTTTCCTTCCTTTGAATACTTCATATGGTGTTTGGACAGTAAGTGACCTTGTTGCCACTCTATTGATCAAGTAAGTGGAGTGTCTCACAGCTTCGCCCCACAAATAGTTTGGTATATTCATGTGTTTCAGGATGCTCCTCGTCATCTCAAGTAGTGTTATGTTTCTTCGTTCAACAACCCCATTCTGTTGAGGAGAGTACGGCGCCGTTAGGTGTCTCTTGATACCGTGTTTTTCGCAAAAATCCTGAAATTCTTGAGACATGAACTCACCTCCTCTATCGGTACGAAATGTTTCAATCTTGGTTCTTGTCTCTTGCTCTACTATTCTCTTGAAACTTTTGAACTTATCAAATGCTTCGCTCTTTTCCTTTAGTAAGATCGTCCACATGTAACGGGAGTAGTCATCTATAATGACAAATATATATCTCTTATGTTCTGGTGTGGAGGGTGTGATAGGTCCACATAGGTCTCCATGGATAAGCTCAAGGACTTGAGATGCTCTGTATGACGTCGCTTGTGGGAATGGTGATCGAGTCTGTTTTCCACGTAGACATGATACACACTTCTGTTTTCCGATTGTCATTCTTGGTATGCCTTTCACAAGTCCCTTGTTCACCATCACTCTCATAGTCTCGAGATTCACATGCCCCAATCTTGCGTGCCACTTGCTTGACTCGGTGAATTCTATTAACTGCAGACACTTTATGTTGTCTACTTCCAAAATTACCTTATACAACCGGTTCTTGGACCTAGAAATCTCAACAAGAGGTTTAGAGTTTCGATCAAATAGATTGAGTAGTTCTCCTTTCATTCGTACTTCACAAACTGCTTTTGTGGCTTGACCGAGACTTATAATGTTGCTTCTTAGGTCCGGAATGAAGTAGACATCTTTTAAAACCTTCTTCACACCATTATTGAACTTAAACTGTATGGATCCTTTTCCTCTTATGTCTATGCGGGAATCATCTCCGAATTTTACCTTTCCCGTAATATTCTCATCAAGGTCGAAGAAGAACGATCGGTTTCCACTCATATGATTGCTGGCTCCATTGTCTAGATACCACACATTACTCGTGTCTAGACTGCTTTCGAAGGTACTCGGTTTTACCTTCTACTCATTCAGATATACCACCTCATGCATCATCAATTCATCAGCCGTTTGTGTCTCTTCTTCGTCCCTTTTCTTAGTAGTCTTTTGCAGCTTGAGTAGTCTATCGGGACAATCAGAGGCATAGTGACCGTATGCGTCACACCGATAGCACTGGATATGAGACGCATCTCGTCCTTAATCGCCATAAGAGTTTTGGTAATAGCTTCTTCCATGGCCTCTTCCTCTACCTCTTCCTCGGCTTCTCCCTCTTCCTCGTCCTCTACTATTGTAATTCTCTTGTGAGTCAGAGTTAGCATACATTAATTTCCCTTGATCATCTTGTTGCTCTTCGTCTTCCTCACTGATCCTCTCTTCATAGGCCTTTAATCGTCCAACTATGTCCTCAAAGCTAGTAGTTTTTAGATCAAGAACTTGTTCGAGTGATGCTACTATGTGTATGTATCGTTTCCTCGGTAAACTCTTTAAGAATTTCTTCACAAGTCTCGGTTCTTCAATGATTTCCCCGAGAGATGCTGATTTAGAAGAAATTTCAGAGAGTTTGCCAACGAATGCATCAATCGAGTCTTCTTCCTTCATCTTGATCCTATCAAACTCGGCCATCAGAGTTTGTAGTCTACCCTCTCTTACCCTCTCAGCTCCAACATGTCTTGCTTTTATTGCTTCCCAACCCGCTTTTGAAGTGTCGAGATCTCCTACTTGTAGAACTAGAGCTTCGGGTATTGATTGAAACAGTAAGGCAATGGCTGTGTTGCTCTTATCTTCATGTGTGATTCCAGGATCTATGGTTTCCCACACTTTATTCACCTTTAACGCAATCTTCATTCGCATAGACCACACAGTGTAGTTTGAGTTGGTTAGCATAAGACATTGGATGGATGAGGGTCCGTTCTCCTTATATTTTATCTCAGCCACAGTTTTTCCTTCAGCCGTGTCATCCTTCGTGTCTCCCATGATGGTGTCGTGTTCTCTTAAGGTTCTAGTGTTTTGTTTGATCTTAGCTCTGATACCAAATAAAAAATGTCGATACCAAGAATTCAGACAATTGATAAGAATAACTCTCTTATTTCTTTAAGGAATATTACTCAAAACCTTAAATTAACAAGCTCATAAGTTGTGCTACATCTTAGCACCTCCTTATATAAGAATTGATGATTCCTAATCCTAATAGGAGACATATAGATTTAGATAACTCCTAAATCTAAGAGATGTATATCTAGATAACTCCTAGATATACTTTGACTTAGTCTTTAATTTATTTCAAGCTAACAACAGGGACCAGCTAAAAAAATATGGT
The DNA here is from genome assembly GCA_030161315.1 of Eutrema japonicum. NCBI lineage: Eukaryota > Viridiplantae > Streptophyta > Magnoliopsida > Brassicales > Brassicaceae > Eutrema > Eutrema japonicum. Next base: position 50,037,018 of record BSQW01000013.1, read on the forward strand.
CAATTACATTATAGTTATCACGTTCAATCTTTCATTTAATAAACTGTATTTTTGTAAAAAAAAATTAACAAAAAAGTATTTGTGTATAAAATATATATATATATATATTTTTTTTTTTTTTTTTTTTTTTGGTAATCCCTGACCTTCGGTCCAGACTAATCCCCTTTAGATCCAACTTCATTTTTACGTAGTTACAAATCTTTGAAGGTTGGGTGGTCAACCGGAATCGAATCCGGTTTTCAAAACATGCAAATACCCAATCCTAAACTACTGGAAGACTACCATTTGGTTTATAAAATATAGTTTACAGCATAAAAATATGGATCTTAGAATATAAATAAGTTTTGTTTGATTATATTATTAACCATATGCTTGCACTAACATCTCTCGGCACTTCTTCTTCTATACAATATTCATTAGGTAAGTTGGTTACAAACTCTCATGTAGAAGGTGAAGGTAGAGTACTGTTGGAATATGAACTCTGCTCGTCTCGCAGCCCACCATTTTTTTGTTTCTTGGAGGCCGTAAATTTCTGGTTCGACTCTTCTCAATTAATATTTAGTAGATACTTTCTTTTACCCCGAAGATACAAATTACAGAATTATTGTATATGAATACATTAGTGCAAACATTACAATACTACATCCTTACTTGTTGTTTTTTTGTTTGTTTTGTTCAAAACATTCTTATTTGTTGTTTACGTTCCAATTGTCTAAATAAAACAGAAAATTGGATATGGCCAAGCATGTCTTAAACTAGGCCTAAATAATTTTAGACCTGTCATGTTTCTTTGAGGAAAAAGAAAGAAATTAATAAAGAAAAATAGAATAAAATCAATTCCAAAAGGGTGAAAAAAAAAATGAAAAAAAAATCAGTGGTTGAAAGGCTGGGTCACGTGCTAGAATAAAGACCTCAAAAGAGGGCCCGGCCCAAACTCATCAACCGACTCGATTTCTCAAATCACGCGAGCTGAGCCGAGCCGAACCAAGCCGAACCAAGCCGAGCCGGAGCTGGAGTTAGATAGAAATCAGATTAGGAGCTCTAGTTTCCGACGAGGGCGCAGACAGTAGGTCCCACTGTATAAAAAATAATTATGTGTGAGATTATATTACCTTTCTACCCCCAAAAGCTACCCTCTATTTACGCACTATGCCATTTACCAAGTATACACAAGAGAATCGGCTGTTGGTTTTATACTAATCAGGTTAGTGATCACTTAACCAGAAAGCAAACCGACTATGCTATACATCGGCACTGGATTAAGTTTAGAGAAATTTTTTGAAATAGTACAAAATGATAAATTAATTGTTAGAATAGTATAAAGTTTGGAAAAATTGTAAAACTAGTTTTTTTGGGAAAAAAATTTAGGGTGAAGGGTTTAGGGCATACACCCTTAAAACTAAACTATAAACAATCTAAACCCAAAACAGTTCAATTTTTTTTTTTGAAAAATATTATTTTTACAATTTTTCTAAAATTTGTACTATTGTAGCAATTTTTTTTTTATCATTTTCTACTATTTTTGGACCATTACCACTTAAACTTATATATATTTATTGCGTGTCCTAATTTTAATCCCCACAAAAACTTTTAAGTTTGATCCCATAACTATAGGTCATATTGCTTATCTATGAATAAACTTAGGGTGCAAATGGTTGTGAATGGAAATAATAAGTTGAATCATTACGAGTCGAATAAAAATGAGTGCAATAAAAATTAATGAAATAAATAATTTAATTTAATTTAATTTTTTAAAAAGTTTATTCTTCCGTTGTTTGTCACCTATTTTGAGAGATACCAAATTTCAGAAGAATTAGTCATTTTTTAACTTATTATATGGGTCCAATTAATTTTTAGAGATATGTAATTTTGTTTAAAAAAGTAAATTTTTAGAATAAAACAATAAAATCAACTATTGCACTCATTTTTATCTCTTTATTATGTCAACCAATTGGAGTCTTATATCATAAACAGAGTGATTGAACAATTGAGATCAGAAGAAGAAGAAGGATGAGGAAATAGGAGCTAGGAACTTGTAAGAGTTTTTGAGGTCACATGTCCCATGAGAAGACAAATACGTTTTTCGGGACATTGTGCCAAAAAAGATATAATTTAATATACTTGTTGTCAGAAATAAAACGTATGTATATATTACAGTAGAAGGGTCAAGTTGAGTCAACGTAGGGCCTATTTTGGTTGTATTTTGTCAAGTAAAAGGCAAGTCACGACAGCACGCGAGGCCTCACGTGATACCTACATGCCTTAATCTTGATTTGGTTAGGTTGCAATTATAATAGTTATAGTTAAATACGGTTACCATTACCAGATGATTATGATCCAATCATACAATTGATATACCGGTTACCAGATGATTATGAGGTTGATTTTCTGAAAAAAAATATCAAATAATTCAGCAGAAAAAAAAATCGTATATGATAGTTTTATTGACCATAACAATTATATTCGATTTTTTTTTGAACGAATGTGGTAATTTTTATATTCTCTTAAATCCTAATTCAAACATTCTGCTTGTTACATATGTTCCCCATCTTTTATCCATTTTACCAGGGCTGGTTCAAAGAATTGGACCCAAAAAAAAAAGTTTTACCCCAATTTACAAAAAAAAAAAATTGGACCCTTGGAAACTGCCCACCTTGCATTTGGGTAGAGCCGGCCCTGCATTTTACATTAGTCGTACTTGTTCTGTGTTCATATCCTTCATTTCGTAGTATTTAGAGTGATTTGTATCAAAATCATAAATTATATGTTATTCAAATATGAATTTTTAACAGTCTATTAAAATCACATATTATTGAACTGGTGATTTGTAAATGAATTTTCAAATCTATTGTTATTATAAATATTTTAAATAGTGGATTTTATGAGACTTTTAGTGAATTGAAAATGTTTTGGTAGATTTTCATAGTTAAAAATATAAAAATCCAAATCTCATGATTTTAAGTGAGATTTCATAAAAAAATTAAAACAAATCATAACAGATTACTTAATTCACTCAAATCATTTAAAAACTCAAATCCTCCCAAATATTAGATTGAATAACACCCTTAAGATCATTGAGATTTAGATGGATTAATTGATTAATTAAATATACAAAATGGTGTTAATTAATGGTAAAAATAGAAGGCCCACTATAAAACTCTGAGCCATTTAAAAGGAAACCTCTAATTGCTTATTGGGCTTACTAATAAATATATCATATGGTTTAAAATGATTTTTATGGGCTTTTTAAACCTGTTTGTTTTAAAACCAAAAAGAGATGTTTGTATGATTTGATATAATCGAAACATTATTTTTTAGAGCTCAGTTATTCTATTAATTCTACTAAAACCTTCATTAGAATCGAGTATATCATTCTTTGTGAACAACTAACACTGCAAAACAATTTATCGTGGATCTGCTTTTAGGCCCACAATTAGATGGACCCTACCATGTGATCTCTCAATCTGGGCCGTCCATTTGTTTGAATGTTGAGAAAGAAGAGTTGGCGTTTGGTCCCCTACCGCCCACCGGTTTCTTCTCTGTAGCACTTACAATCAATCATCATCATATGCCTTTTGTTTTAGGAAATCATTTTTTTTCCATATTTTCTTAGTTAATAATAATATTGATAGTTTTTATTTCACTACACTGAATACGAAAACTTCCAATCTGTAAAGTGTTTCTATAGACGAGTACTCACAATAAATCCATAAAGACATAATAATGTATGTTACAAAAGTGAAACGTACACATTCACATTACGAGGGATATGCGTTTGAAGGTATAAACGTACACATTCACAGTGCAAGATTGTCTCAACCCAAACTTGGAAGTTGGAACATACCACATAAGGAAAGGAAGACAACTCACTGTTTATGATCTCATCAAAAACATTTGGCGTGATAGGTTACACATATCAAACTGCAAAACATAGAAAACGAAACAACTAAATAAGTTTTAGAAGGGAAGGGAAGAGTTGGAATGAAGTTGATACTATTGCCCGAACGGTTTGGTGAGCTGCCTCCACTTCCTGCCCTTGTGTTAACAACTTTATACTTTTCATAATTTTTGTATCATTTTATATTTCGTGAGTAAAAATTATCAATTTTTTTTTCTTCTATACATTGGAGCTCCTCTCACCCAACAAATAATTATTTGGTATGAATCATGAGTTTGTAGTATGCCGATTGGCTTTCCTTTAGATCCGAGTTAGATCAGAGTTAGCTTTTTTTTTAGGAATATTTACAACTTGTTTTACTGTGTTTATCTTAAATTTGACTTCTCGTAACTCAAATGTTCGTGTCGATTCTTTTACAAAAAAATGCAAGCTTTTTTTATGTAAGTCATTTGGTAGACCTTGCTTTTAAGGATAATCGTTCTATCTATCAAACTTGATTTAATATATGTAATATGTTGAAAAACAAAGAGTTGACAGTATCATATATTTCAATTTTCGAAATTCGGATACATATAAAAAGGATAATTACCATTACTTTTTTTTTAATTGAATTTCAAATTTATTCAAATAAAAAAATCGTTTTTACAACTAGTGTTACTTCCTTTTAAGATTATTTGAATAACTTATCTTACTTTTGAAAGATAATTACCATTACTATGTGAAAGAAAAGTGTAATTTTTTAAAAAAAATATTCACATATGCTAAAAAAAAACGGCCATTGCATTATTGTTATTATTATTATTTGTTATGATGCTTATAGAATTGATAATAGCTTCGATTGGAAAGGTATGTGGCGATTTCATTTAAAACTCGAGAACGCCAAGTGGCAAGCCAAAAGTCCAAATAAAATATAGATAAATACATTTTTTGCATTTACTAACAATAAATGATACACAATTTAAGAAAAAACAATAAATGATTCCTGAAACTGACCGTTAACATATTAATGTCAAAGACCAAACGACAAAATCAATAGTTAGAATTCAGAATCTTTATATGATGAAGAGAAATCGAGGAGAAAGAGATTAGAATATATATAAAAACAATATTTTGTGATTATCTCCAGATATTAAAACGGTTTTGTTTAATTGTTGAACAAATTACATAATCATATAGGAGTATATAATAAAAATATGGATTTTCGGTATAAAAAAAAGCCACATACTTACAAATTAACCACTTACTTCGAAAAAGTATAGGTCAATCCTTCACCCACCAGTCAATATTCAATATAGTTTTTTGTGTATTTTACCGTGTAAAATACTGTGTATATTTTAATAGATTTTAAATTCTGTTAAAATATACACAGTATCTTACACGGTGAAATACACAAAGGCTATACTGCAGATTTACTTGCGGATGAAAGTTTGACCTGCATTTTCTTAAAATGAATAGTTAACTTACAAATTTCATCCATTTGACGGGTTTATTTTATATTTAGAGGGGTGGCACGTACCCTTCGTTAATTTGACATACTTGTTTTGTTACTTAAGAAAATTTGTAATTCTGGTTGTTAATTTAAAAAAAAAACATTTTTATGCAACCGTTATCTTAATTTGATTACTCACTGTTTATTTTATTTATTATTTTATTTTATTTAAGCTTTTCTAAACTATTCTTCATTTATTAAATTTTATTTATTAGCAAATCAAAATCCTTCTTAATTGTTTTTAACTTACTCCTTCTCCATACGGTTTATGTATGTTTTTGCCTTCCATTTTTTTTCTTCTTATTTTCTCTTTATTAAATTATTTCTTTTCTTTTAACTATATAATTTTTTTTATCTCTTAAACTAAATTGTATTCTTCATATTTTTATAGTAAATATAATGTTATGCCTCCAGTAAAAAATTAATTCGCCTAAACATATCATTACTTTGATTAGTTAAATATCAAATTTAATTAAAATCGACTTAAAAGTTAATAAAAATTTATTTAAAGAAAGTTATAAAAAAACACTATTGATTCGTAGCCATTTTTAAAAAAAATTATCGCAAAAATCTTAAAGAAGTTTTTGAAGAAAATATTTTTTCCAACCTTTCGCCGTCATATTTCAAATCTTGCTTCAAACAAATTTCAAATAAAACCAAATTCAGAAGATGATAATATTTAAATTTTAAATTTATTTTTAGGTAGACAAAGATTAATTTGAGAATCGGTTTCGGATAATAATTTAGCAAATATATATATTTTTTAGGTGAAGAAATTTTTTACCTTGTGTCAGACTATGCATCTAAAGGTGGTCAAGTTTGATGGTGATTCGATTATCTGGACTCATTTAGAGTTGTTTGGTTCTCGAATACTCAATCATAATAATGCATCATGGTGATGCTATGTAAGTGGTACGTGTGCGCTTTCATTCAATAAAAAGCTTTAACCTAGTTTTTATGCATGAAAAATTTGAAGATCCTAATGTTGAAATCGATGCTCTCCGAGACTTGAGTATATGAGTATTATAGTGATCATAGATATGAAAGCTTTTAAATATATAATATTAGTTCTTACATTGATGGTATCAGAGGCGGATCCAGAAACTTTTGTTTAGTTTGGGGCACATCTTGTAATTAATATTTAAAGTATAGACATTTAAATAAATTTTCTATTAATTATTCAAAAAAAACAAAAATTAGTGTGGGGCACATACCACACCCATTCTTCACTTGCATCCGCCCCTGGATGGTATATGTTTGATGTCGAGTATGATTTTATCACAATGATATCCAGAGGCAGACCCAATAAGAGCTTTGGGGTGTCATGTGACACCGGTAAATTTTTATATACATTTTGTTCTGGTTAAAATTCTATTGGTTTGGTTAGATGAGGTGGTAAAATCCTTCTTTTGACCCCCTTAAATGAGAGTTCGAATCTCCATATGACTCTTTTACCATATCATTTTCTTTGGTTTTGTTTGGTTTTTCTTATTTTTATCGCATAAATTACAACCGTGTCCATCTTTTTCATTTTTTAAGCTTTTGTTTCCATTTTTTCTCTAATAATTCCTTCATTTTAATCATATTAATATAATATTATTTTTTAACACCGGTAAAAAATATTTCTGGATCTGCCACTGATGATATCCAAAGTTCCCGATAGAATCATATCCATTCAAACTTTAGAGGTACACGTGGTTGATTCAATAATATCAAAGTTTTTCTTTCTTTCTCGCTATAAACATTGATGTTATGTTTGATGTCGAGTATGATGATCCATTGAAGAGAATCATTATCCAAGATTTTATCACTACGATATCCTAAATCCGCGAAGTGATCATCTCCACTCGAACTTTAGAGGACTGAAAAAATTAGTGAAAAAATATAAAATAATATTTTTTAATTTGATACTTTATTTGTTAATGGAGGAAAGTTTTTCTTATATTTCTTTTATTTGTTCATCTAACTAACGTGGAATGAGTTGTAAATTTTATTTTTCATTTTCAAGATAAAACTTAAGAGGAATCTATTTTTCCTCTGATTTTTTTCCTCTAAAAGTGCAACCATTAGCCGCCTAAAATATCAAGCTTGTTCAATTTCGTAAATCACATTTTCATTTTTTCTATCGTGTTTTCTTTTCAGATAGTTGTAAATTATAATTCATATCACTATTTTGATTGATTAGATATCAAATCTAACTAATCAAATATCTGTAGTTATCTCCAAATCTCTGAATCTTAATATATAAAACTGAATTGCTCAATGTGAACGTGACACATATGATAATTATAACTCATCATATCGTGATATGTGTCATTATAAATTTAGATCGTAACAAGTGTCAATGTAATAATATAAAATTTTCTATTTTTAATTATTTCAAAAAAGAAAAAATGAATTATGTTTTTTCTAAATGAAAATTACTAAATTAGAAAAAAGTAAAATAAGAAAAAAACAAAAACTACAAAATAATGGAAATTATGTGTTTGGAACCAAGTTAAATCAATTTCTAATTTCTTAATTGCGAATCATAAAACATAATTTGTAATATAATGAAAATTATATTTTTGGAACCAATATAAATCAATTTCTAATTTCTTAATTGATAATCATAAAACATAATCTATGAATAACTTAACAGAATCTTAATTTAGAATATAGTTATACGGATCATAATTATGAAAGTTATCAATTTTAAAATCTAAATATCTTATTATTTTCCCGTCTATCATGCAAGGCTTAATCTAGTATATATACTAGATCAAAGCGATTAATCTAGTAGAGTATTACGGTTAATTTTCCACCACCTCTTAAAAACTATTTAATTTGAAACAAAATAATTTGAGAAAAAATAATCATCAAACGACACGTAATTAAAGTATTGTTAGAGAACTAACGGATACGTAAAACAGAAATTAAATAAAACAAAACGAAAAACAGAGAAAGCAAACAAAATATAAAAGAGTGAGAAGAAGAGTCAGTGAGAGAAGAGAGACACACAAACCAACTCCACACATCCGCCATTAAAAAACAAAAGCTTTTGCTTAGATTCAATCCCAAATCAGTAAAAATAGGGTTAATCGAAGAACCCCACCGGAATTCCACAGAGGAATTGCATCAGTCGCGTTCCTGCTGCGGCTTGAGGAAGAAGAAGAACCACCAAAGTGAGGAAGAGAAATCGAAGATGCAGACGACGGAAGCGCAGCCGCAGAACCAGCAGATGGTGAGCTTGAGCTTCAGCAGTCAGATGTCGAGAGAAGACGAGGAGATGGCTCGTTCTGCTCTCTCTGCGTTTAGGGCTAAAGAAGATGAGATCGACAAGAGGAAAATGGAGGTTCGTGAACGGGTCAAGGCTCAGCTGGGTCGGGTCGAGGAAGAAACCCGACGTCTCGCCAACATCCGCGAGGTTTGTTTGATTTTGCTTTTAAGAGTTAAAAGATTCCAAGATCTCAGAGATTTTCCGGGGAATTTGAAGCTGAATGGTTTGAAATTAGACTCATGCACGTTTACTTTTTTCGTGTTTCTTTGTGTTTGTGATTCGAAATTTGTTGTTGTTCTGTGAGTTTAGAGGATTAGGGTTTTAAAGATGTGAACTTGTTGATTCTGATCTCAGGGGATAGAATGGCAAAGTTGAACACTTTTTTAAAACCTCATGATTTGAATGATACACGAATATACCAGAAATGGTTAAGCTTGGAATCTAATTTGGGTCATGATCTCATCTTCTGATTATATTTTAAGCTAATGATTCTGCATGCACTGAGTTTGTTGATGATTAAATGGGTTTTGGAAGTTTCTGGTGATTGGATTACACAATCAAGTGATTAAAGTTGCAAAGCCGGAAATCTCTAGGATTTGGGCATGAACGTTTGCTTCTTCTTCTTGTTGAGTTCACAAGTTCTGTTCTCAGGAAAGGGTTTAAGATGATCATGTTTTTGTTTCAGGAGCTTGAATATATGGCTGATCCCATGAGGAAGGAAGTTTCTTGGGTGCGTAAGAAGATCGATAGCGTCAACAAAGAACTCAAACCATTAGGCGCCACAGTTCAAAAGAAGGTAAATATTTTTCAAGAGCAGTTGCTTGCTTTAATTGATTACCGGTAAAAATATGTCTCATTACTGTTTGCTATAAAAAGTTTTGGCCTTTACCAAACCCAAAGCTCAAACTCCAAACTTAAACTCCTAAATGTCAACTAAAAAGGTTTTGGGTTGTCATGGTGTTGACAAAAGGTTTGATCTTGCAAGATTTGGGTTTACAATCGTCAATATTTTAAGACTTGTTTTGCACTTTTGAATTAATCCCAGGGAGGCTGAACAAAACCTGAAACTCGTGTTTTTGTTTTGTGTGATGACATAAACAGGAAAGGGAATACAAAGAAGCACTGGATACATTCAACGAGAAGAACCGGGAGAAAGTTCAGCTGATCACCAAGCTAATGGAGGTTAGTTTCGATTTTTCGGTTCTAATTTCACTGAATCAAGAGAACAAAACAGAGTTTCTTCGAGATGAATATAAATTAACCGTGTTGGTTTGTTTTCTTTTTCTAAATTTCTCTCTGGGGAGATGGGACAGTTGGTTGGAGAAAGCGAGAAGCTGAGGTTGAAGAAGCTGGATGAGCTAAGCAAGAGCATAGAAACCTAGTGATTCTATCTCACAGACAAAAGAGACCAAACAGTCAAGAACTAATTGTGCTTAGGGTTATGGTTCTATTTAATGTTTTTATTTTTAAAATTTTCATTTTGGAAGATGTGAAATTCGTGTGGTTTTTTTTGTTTTTTTTAATGGATTGTGGGTTGATTTGTAAAATTATGATGGGTGTTTATGTTTTTGATTAACCAAATTAGGAAGGGAAGTGGGATAATGCTTAGGCTACTGAATGCTAAAGGGTTTTGTAAGTTTGAATTATATTTTTCTTGTGTTCTAAAATATTATTTTATTTATTTTTAATTTTTAGCTTTATTTTAATTTCTTTCCCCCCCCCAACTATTTTTAGCATTTTCACTTTTTTTTTTTTTTGGAAAAGTAGCCTCTCGCCGACGAACGTGTGCTTTTGAATTTGAAACGACTTTGAAAATGCATGCTGTCTTGCTTGACTCACAATAGACGCAATAAAATAATATTGAAAAAGCTACCAGTTCCCTCTGTAATTTGGTTAATCTACACCAAATGAGTCTATAGGTAACCAAATCGAACATGTAATCTTATCTACCAGTTCCCTTTTTCTTTGAATGAATAGTAGTTTAGATTATTCCATCGAACTGGTAAGATAGAAATATTCGATCCTACACAAAGCAATGTGCTAATCTGTATACCACCAAACTATTTGGTCTAATATGACCCGGAAAGCAAATTCTTTTATGATGTGTGGTGGAGAACCACTTAAAAACACCATTCAAACAGTAGGCGCATTTTGAGGCCCATCATATATAATCAGAGTAATACTCTTTGACGCAAAAAAAAAAGAAGCATAGAAACGATAACTAAACTCTACATTAGTAGTTGTTATTCTTCTCAATGGGCTTTTGACGCTTTCAATGGAGAATGCCTTTGAGGCAGACCCGGCCCAGAGGCTAGGCAGGCTAGGCAAAGGCCTTGGATCACTTTTTTTTTTAATTTTTGATGGGCCACAAAATTGATGTTTCCATTTTTTATAAGGCCACCAAAAACATTTTATACTTATCCTTTTTTATATGAAGTTATTTTATTTCTTGTTTTTTCCAATAATTTTCAAATTAATTTTGAATTATGCCTTAAAACTTTTATTTTATACATTTTATAAAGTACCACTTTTTTTTTTTGTCTCGGACCACCATTTTTATTGGGCCGGGCCGGCTTTGAGGACAGTGAAACTTATTTGTTTAGAGAAAACACGGTCTTACATGTGCTTGTGTCTGCATGTTAGTTGAGGAGAAGTGAGAACTCTTCTCAGGTTTCTGATTCTTGGTAACACCTTTGGAGCAAAAGTGGTCGTATTCTTAAAAACCGATTAAATAACGCTTTTGCTAGACAATGAGGCAGGTCCGTCCCAACTTTTTTTATGAGCCTTAGACAAAAAAAAATCTTTGGGTCATTTTTCAAGTAAAATTTGTTTATTTTAGTTTTTTGAGCCTTTTTTTGAAGGATTTAAAAAAAAAAATTTTGGACCCTTGACAAATGCCCATATTACCATGGATCTGAGCCGGGCCTGCAAGGTGGCTGGCAATTTGGAGCAATGTATAGAATTTAAAAAGAGATGTATAAAAGAGTTAATTCATCAAACTAACCTTACACATAGTGTTTATTACTAGAGTAACTTTTAGGGAGGGAGAGCTTACTAGACTAACCTTAGAAAGCTGGTAACCTTAGAAAGCTGGTCAATATCCATTTTATCCATATGTTGTATTATATTACGATTATGTCATTATTTAATTATTTTTGATTTATTTTTTTGAACAAAAAACTGATTAATGATTAAAGTAATAAAAAAAAAGCATTCTCATCTCTCACCTCTCACCTCTCACCTCTCACCTCTCACCTCTCACCTCTCACATCCATGACTCTCTGTCTCTGTCTGTCTCTCTCTCTTCTACCCTTTTTTCTCTCTCTCGCTCCATGTTCTTCTTACTCCTCTTCTTCTTCTCTCTCTCCTCCGCCAACGGATTTCAGTGACTGTGAGTGCATCTCCGGCGTTGTTTCCGACTGCTCCACCGCCGTTTTCCACCAGATCTGCTCCCCGGAGCCAACGTCTTCGGCCAAGGCAACGACACGGCTAAAGGCGGCTCCCCACGCGCCAGAGTCACCGCCTACAAAGTCTGTTGGCCGCCGGTCAAAGGCAATGAGTGCTACGACGCCGACGTGCCACTTTCGACGCCGCCATCCACGACGGTGCTGACGTCATTTCCGTCTCGCTTGGCGGCAAACCTACCTCGTTTTTTAACGACAACGTAGCAATCATGTCGTTTCAAGAAGCAGATCGTCTTCGTTTGCTCCGCCGGGAACTCTGGACCGGCGGATGGTACAGTTACGAACGTGGCACCGCCGCCGAACACGTGCTCGTCGAACTTCCGAACATTGTTTTCATTGGATTAATCGTTTTTGGTTGATATGATGTTTCATGAGGTACGCCCACAACTTGTTTGATAAAATGCCGCTAATGATAGTAGATTTATTGGTAGATTTTCATTTGCGGTAGATTTGTTTAATACGTTGCGGTAAATTTGTTTAATAAAGACGTTGTGGTAAACTTGTTTAAAACCTTGATGGTAGACTTGTTTGATACGTTGTAGTAGACTTGTTTGATACATTGTGGTAGACTTGTTTGATACGTTGTTGTAGACTTTTACTAATTTTTTTTTTATTTAAATTTTGTCAATAAAGCCCATGATCTATATTATGCTTTTTTTTACAGCAAACCCTTGATCTATTATTATCTATATAAATAAGTAAGGTTCATATCTATATCTATGTGATTAACAAAAATAGCTCATAATCTAAACGTATTTTTCATTCTAAAATATCATATTTACGATTTATTAGATTTTTATGCTCTTAAAAATAACATATCATCAAAAATATTAAATATGAAAAATCGGTAAAAACAAAACATTAATACACATCAACTTCATTTTTACAATGTCATTACTTTCCACACAATATTTTGACAAGCTAATATTTTTCTGCTCACAAAAACTATTTATGTCTTTCATTCGTATTAATTTTTTACCTACACTCTATTAGCGCCAGTAATGTATGCACTTTACATTTTTATTTCTCTAAAACTATATTGCCTCCTAGAGTCCCGACTACCGCTTTTGACTACATAAACTTCATCTTGTAAATTTTAGAAAGAGACATAACACATAATTTCGAAGAGGCTTCCAATTTAGTATATATTTTGTTACTTTTTGCTTCTCTTATCTGGTAGCTTCATTTTGTTGTTGCTCAAATATTTTTCTCTTATCCTAAATAGATCGTTCTAAAATTGGAAAACTTGAGAATTTGAAATTTTTACAAATGCAAAGTGTTTTGCATAACCAAATATATCCAATTCGTCTCTAATTTCACTATGGAGTCAGTATTTTTGATCAAACGTATGAGTTTTTATGGAAGAAAAAAATTACAAAAATGATCATTTCGTCTTTAGTTTTATTGTAGACTATGTTCTCGAAGTTTTTTAGATTTTTACTTTTTAAGAGAAAGATTAAGATTTTGTCAAAATGTGTTATGTGCAAAATACAATATTATCTTATATAAGTGTAATTGACTATGAACAAAATAATGTGTAATCAATCTTTCTCTTCTAAGCTTAAATATGTTGATTGATTCTTTAATTGCAGTTTTTCAAAAAAGAAAAGGCACACAAGTTCTTCTCTAGATGGTTCCCAATGATTCATGAGTTGCTTCTCCATAATGAATCTATCAAACATGAGAAAAACCTATTGTCCAATGTAAAAGTCCAAAACATGTATCAATATTTTGTTTGTAGTATGAACTTGTAGTTAATATTCATGACGAGAAAGTGTTTGCCATTGAGATTTTTTGGTTTGTGTAAGGAGTTATTAATTATGAGAGCTTTGAAATTTCTAACTTGGCTAATAAAATGTAGAAATGTGAATCACATGCTTGAAATTGATCTTGAAATAAAAATGTCTAAAACGTCATGCTCAAAACTTGCACGAATGAATAATGATATTCAAAACGTATACGAATACGATCCGCGCATAATCATTAATGTTTAAAATTTTGTTATATTTTTATGATATATTTAAAATGTCTATATTTCATATTTTTCCTAATGGCATGGGCCCTTGCTAGACTCGGCAACTTTGGTAAGCAAGCTTTGTGAGTTTCCATTTTTCTTTGCAAAATTTCCATGGAAACGAAACTTATTCATGTGCTTTATAAGTCAACTTACAATCCATGTATTCGGCGGCAAGCCTAACTGTATGAATGATGACTGTAGAAGAGAGTTTGATGCGGGTGCGGCTCAAGCAGGGGTCGAGGTCACATACTCCATATATAAAATGGAGGATGTAGTTTCAACTCAAAAACGGAAGGACGCGGGATATGAAATTTTGAACAAAGCGATGACTGTGTGGAAGGAACAAAACACGCCTGCCCAGTTTGTCTTCCTGATCGCAAATGATAGGTACTATGAAAATTTTCTTCTCATGGAGTGGATACCATGGCCATTTTTTATTTCATATATAGAGGTTTTGGATAACATATGAAGTTATATAAGTTGGCTATATTTCTGAGGAATTCAAAAAACGATTCTTCGGTTAACAAAAAGAAAAAACCATTCTAAATTCTTCTGGTCTATTTTTTAGAGCTTTTTCGTAGATTCGATTGACTTTTCCGTTCGGAGATTCGATTGACCACCAATATCAAAACTGGAGAAAGGTACCTAATGAGAGGGCAATTACTCGTCCTCAGATGTCACCGGCTCTCTATGCCACACCTGATGAGAAGACGAGGAGATGGCTCGTTCTGCTATCTCTGCATTTAGGGCTAAAGAGGATGACATCGACAAGAGGAAAATGGAGGTTCGTAAACGGGTCAAGGCTCAGCTGGGTCGGGTCGAGGAAGAAACCAGACGTCTTGCCAACATCCGCGAGATTTGTTTGATTTTGCTTTTAAGAGGGGCAAATAAGTTTTGATCTTTCACATTGTGGACAAATAAGTTTATAACTTTCAAAATATGGGAAAATAAGACAAAAGTAAAACTTCGTGGGGATATGTTACTGGGTAATATTTTTCTGTGGAAAATTATTAATTTTATAACTTTCAAAATGATAAACATATCGTGGGGATATGTTTACCCTTTTATTTATTTTTAATTTTTAGCTTTATTTTAATTACTTTTCCCCACAACTATTTTTAGCTTTTTCACTTTTTGGAAAAGTAGTCCCTCGCCGACGAGTGTACTTTTGAAATTGAAACGACTTCCTTTCAAAGTATTTGATGTCTTTGCTTGACTTACAAGAGACGCAATAAATTTTGGATTTGAACATTTCTCAGTTATTGTTTTCAAACTCTAACGTTTAAGATTTTAGATTAGTATAACTAAATGATCTAACACAGGGCTAATCTACACCAATTAGTCTGTTGCTAACCTAATGGAACATGTAATCTTACCAACCAGTTCCTTTTTTCTTTGAATGAATAGTATATTAGATTATTCCATCGAGCTGGTAAGATAGAAATGTGCTAATCTGTAAACCACCAAACCATTTGGTCTAATATGATCTGGAAAGCAAATTGCTTTTATGATATTTATTTAGTGGAGAACTACTTTAAAACACCATTCAAACAGTAGGCCCATTTTTAGGCCCATCCTACAAGAGTAATTAGCGAATCGGATAATACTTGACGCAAAAAAAAATGCACATAACAAAAATAACTAACTCTAAATTAGTTGTTGTTCTTCTCATTACAGGCACTGGCATCATACTTTTGACGCTTTCCATGGGGAATGCTTTTGAGGACAGTGAAACTTATTTGTTTAGAGAAAACACTCAACACGGACTTACATGTGCTTGTGTCCGCATAAATTGATTTCATGTGCTTGTGTCTGCATATTAGTTGAGAACTCTTCCCACGTTTCTGATTCTTGCTCGAAGCTCTCCTTGCGTCTCTTGGTAACACCTTTGGAGCAAAAGTGGTCATATGTAGAATTTAAAAATGGATTTTATCCAAAGTTTGCGGATATTTATGCTTACTATTGTTATTCAGAACAAAAGAAAATAAATTAGACTCAATTAGCGGAAAATCAGCGTAAACTGTTTTTCAAATACCCAAAAGAGGTCTAGAAAAAGTTTTAACAGAAATAACCTCAAATGGCCTTTTATTTGGGCGTTTTTCATTCTAAAGAGAACAACCAACCAAAATCAAAACACAAATCGAAAAGAAACTGAAAAGCATCGTTAATCCGATAATGTCAAAGAACAAAAGTAAAAACCCTTAGAAATACATCGAGGGTGATGACAGAAACCACTGACGACGATTCTCAGTATTTGTAATCCTTCACGTGAAGGCTCTCTCCGGCTCCATCACCAAGCTTGGCATCACCTTTGTAAGTTCCAAGCGTGGCTTCTGAGTTAGCCTTGCACCTCACATACAACGCCTCTTGAGCGGCCTTCACGTTCTCCTCTTTGCCTGCCCATGTCTTCAAAGTGCTCGCTTGCAACGCACGCCCAAACGAGAAAGACAATGACCATGGCTTCTTGGTCTTCAACTGGTTCATTGCGTTCAAGTTCTTGGTTGCTTCCTCCTCACTCTGTCCACCGGACAAGAACACAACGGCTGGGACGGCCGCTGGGACGGTTCTCTGGAGGGCACGGACGGTGTGCTCGGCAATGACTTCTGGTGTAACCTTGGGACTGTCTGATCCAGGTGTGACCATGTTAGGCTTCAAGAGAGTTCCCTCAAGCAAGACGTGGTGGTCGCTAAGAGCCTTGTAGCAAGCTGCAAGGACACGCTCGGTGACGGCAGCACACTTGTGGATGTCATGGGATCCGTCAACGAGGATCTCGGGTTCAACAATCGGTACAAGACCGTTCTCTTGGCAGATAACAGCGTATCTGGCTAATCCATAGGCGTTCTCATGGATGGAATGCTCTGAGGGCTCGTTCTCACCAATCTTTAGGACTGCACGCCACTTGGCGAAACGGGCACCAGCTTCGTAGTACTTCTTGCAACGGTCACCAAGACCGTCAAGACCCTGAGTGGTGGTCTCACCGTTGGTTCCGGCTAGCTCGACGGTACCCTTGTCAACTTTGATACCTGGAAGAACTCCTCCTTCCTTCAAGATATCAACGAAAAGCTTACCTGTGCAAAAAAAAAAAAAACAATCAGAAATCTCAGACATACAGTGATACATAATAACATAGAGAAAATGATTTGAATTCATACCATCGGAACTCTTTTGGTAAAGAGTTTCCTCGAAGAGGATGACACCGCTAAGGCAAGGGAGAGCACCAGGAGCGGTGAAGAGAAGCTCACGGAGAGCACGTCTGTTGGTCTCAACGTTCTCGACGTTGATGCTCGCGAGACGCTTTCCGATTGTACCGGTGGATTCATCGGCGGCCAGAATACCCTTTCCGGGTGTGCCGATGTAGGCAGCATTAGCGATCAGCTCATCTGCCAAGTTTTTCAAAAAATTAACAAAAATCAATCGATCGTGAATACAATTGATTAGATCCGTTACTTTACTATGACAGATCGATCAAAAACTGACGGTGAACACTGAATCAGATCTACGCTACCATAGAAATCATCGACAGATCTATTTCAACTCCCACAAGTAAAGCATCTAATCAGATCTAGACATATGAACCACGCGAACAAGAAGCAAATCAACAGATCTAAAGCAATAAACCAATCGAATACACGTTCGTGATAAACAGATTCGAGGAAGAGATATATATAGAGAGAGAGAGAGAGAGAGAGAGAGATTTTTACCGGCGAATTTGCTGGTGAAGGCAGACATGGTTTTGACGGAAAGATCGAGAAAGATGCGGAAGAAGGCAGACGAGAGATGAAGCAGGTGGACCAGTAGAGGAAAGGGGTTGGCTTTTATAGCGGAGGATGAGGGTCTTTTGGGTTGGTGAAAAAAAGTAAATTAAGGGTTAGATCTGTGGCATGTTCTCCAAGAAACAGCTCTTCAGCCGTTAGATCTCACGTGGTTTTTCTTGGCAGTTTTGGCTAATCTCGCTTCTACCCCTTTTAAATGTAAATTCGCAAGGGAGTTGCGGAAAGGTAACTTTGTAACTTTGCGTATTAATTTAGGAAAAGCATGACTTCGGCCGCACCAGGGTTCGAACCTCCTCCGGCTCAACCTTCAAGCAAACTATATTTAGTATAAAATTTTCAATAATTATGATTATATAATTTTTTTTATATTTTTTTATCATAATGAACACTTAGACAGTTTGACTACGACATTCAATGGAATATTCTTTTTTTTAAATGTTAAGAGTCACTTAAAAATGCGACTTTGAGATCTTTAAACATAGAAAATTAAATCTGAGATGTAGATAGATATACACACATAAACAAAGATAGCTGCGACTCTTGAAAGCCTTGAATCATCAAACCATCAAAGCCTTTTTGCTTTCTACCGACAATAGAATTTTTTTTCTTTCTTTTTACGCTTTGAAAATTTAAAGGTGTCTTTGGGAATTTTTTGTTTTGGATTTTAGGTATATTCACGTTATTATTAGATCTTGATGTGTATATAATTTTTAAAAAGATATATATGATTTACTAAAAACAAAATATGATAAAAATTGGAAACAAATGTTATGGTATTTAATGATAGTTAAGAAAATGATGTTTAAAATAGGAAACAAAGGAAATAAAAATCCACCAAAGAAATAAAGAATATTTGTATAAAATCTCTATAATATTATTTAAAAAAACATTTTTGAAAATGAACTTTGTTTTGTAAATTATTACATGAAATGACATTATAAATAACAAAGAATTATTGAAATAGGAAATGATATAATTGTCTTTTACAATTAGTGATAAGAATATGGAAAATATTTATTTTGTATTAAAGATGTTATCTACTATATATTTTTAAATAATAATCAATTCATATATATTTAAAGAAAAAGTTATATTCAAAATTTTGATATATTTTTCACTATAGTTTATTATATTTTATTTGAATTTATATCAAAATAAAAGTTGAAAAATATTTTACTAATTTTATAAAAAGTTAGACACAAGAAAATTGTTTTTTTTAAGAGTTCGTTAACTAACCACAAATCTAGAGTTATTAAACGGTACATAATATAGTTATGTTTTCAAGATTATAGGTTTTACGGGTTAGTCCGAATAATATTTTAGTCCACTGCAAAATGGGTTAAATAGACAAATTATTCCGTTTGACAACTCTATTTATAATCATGAGTTATACATATTATAAAATTCAAATAAAGTAATTTTTATTAAATTTCAAAATATTTTTTTTTTAAATTACTCAGCGCGGGTTAAGTTATGTAAGAATTTTATGGCATGTTTCCAAATCAATTATATGGTGCGTTTAACTTTGTAAACCTTTTACAGTTAAAAAAAAAAAGCTTTGTAAACCTTTTTCCATTTCTTAAATTCCGTTCTTGTCTGACCAAAAAAAAAAAAAAAACACTCCGTTCTTAAAATTTGTTGCCTTTTGGTATGCATTAATATTCAGCATTAATAATACTGTCCTTGGCTCCTTGCATGAATATACATACATACACAATTGTTCGTCTATTAGTAGTGTTCCATTTCCGTAAGTATATTATTATAATGACATTTACATCATATCTAATGTAGTGGACAATGACATTTACATAACTGTGTATACAGTACATTTATGTTTTGGTCTAGAAAAGCTAATGAGTTCAATTTTCATCTGTGTTTGGAGATATATTGTTCAGAACGTATAATTGTGTCCTACACCAGCAATATTGAACGCTCCGACATGGAAATAGGTATATGCAGTATGAATTGTTCAACCAAGTTCCATTCTTATTGCAAGCAAGCCAAGATTGAAGACGGTTGCTTCTGCTAATTACAAAATGAAGCTGGTTTAAAGAGATTTAGAACATTTTGATTTCAATGCCAGATAATAAAAGTAAAATTATCAAACGTGTTTATCAATTTAAACATTGCTAAAAGCCATAATCGAATCTTCTAATGTCACATTGAAACAAGAATATGAAAGAAAGACACGAGAGGATGAATCTCAAAGACTTGGCACAGTCAATAGACGTAAGGAAGGATTCTATAGGGGACAAGTCTAAGGTACTCAGCCCAGATCTCCTTGTACTTCTCTGCACATCGAACCTCGTCTCTTCGTTCTCTCCATATCAACAGTATCAGGAGGTATATCGGGTAGAAATATGGAACTGGAGAACTGAGAATACACAAGAACAACATCATAGAAACAACCCAGATTAGTTTTGTCTTAGTGATCAGACAATGAACTTGAAAGCTTTGGAAAGTTCAAATGGTGGTCTTAAAGATAAGAGAATCTCAGACACTACCGTTCAAATTCTCAGGTTTAAGATCAACATCTAAACCTTGGCCAAATCTCTGGACTTTAAAAAGTTTTGATATTGGTATTAATTTCTACATGACTTTGGTAGTTCTAAGATGAACTCAAGCAGAACAAGTTACCTTATTCCACAGGGCAAACTGAAGGACAGAGCAAGCATCAAGTCGCCAAGGTAATTACAGTGCCTTGCGATTCCCCTGTAATGTTTAAAAACAGCATCTTATCGAAATGTAGCATTGTTCACCACTATCAACATGATGAACAATCAAAGACAGAGACGGCGAAACCAAGCAAAGAAATTACAGAAGAAGAAAAAGATCGTACCAATAGCCTGAAGCCAGCAACTTCCCTCCAACGAACACAGGAGGCTTACCCCATATAGGGGTTTTAGGGTTCTTCTTAAAGATATGTTTTTGTTTGTTAGCCCCTCGAAAAACCATGTACCTGCCAAAAAAGAACAACTTGTGGGTTTCTTAGTTTAGTTTCTAAGAATGTAAAATAACCCCATGACTCAGAGCTTACCCTATCAAGAACACAAAGCAATTGGCTACAATAGCAGGAACTGTTAGTTCTACTTTGTTGTGCAAAAGCCACCAGCCCTGTACCAAAGAGAAGACAATCCAGTCACCGAGTGATCAAGCATCCAAGAACGATATTTTTTTTCCGAGAACAACTGTTACATGCTACGAAGATACTATCTATGAGATGAATTTAAGTATGTCCTGACTGTGTTTAATTAAGCTCATAGTTACATGCCTGAATGCTAAAAGTGAAAGGAATCCACAGGAGATCTCCAAACACCAGCATGAAGCCCAACCTCTCTGCAATTATGTCCCACCTGAAAAAAACAACAACAAAATCGACAAAGAGTAGTTAGAAAGACCAAAGTAAATGAGATAATGGAAATGGTCATATATATTGGTAATACAAATATGTTTGCTCAAGATGCCATGAACTTACGTAGAGGTCATGTATTCTTCATGAACAAAGTAGTCCAATATATATAACTGCAATTACAAAGTTAGTCAAAACTAATAAAACACGGATGATCAGAGAACTTCAAGAAGCAGGAGTTGTAAGTCAACCCAAATGTACCGCACAGAAAATCTGGTAGAGAATCATCGATTGGCTCAAGGAACCATCCTGCACACTTTTTGCCAGAATAGAGAGATTGATAAGCAGCCATCCCATCATCCCGGCTCTGACAAAGAAAAACCTACACAAAGGAAGAATTCCCATCATTATAAACCTGCATAACTTTAGATTGTATTATTAAATCGCTACTCGATATGTGTACTAATCAAACTGAAGCAGTGATGCTGCTCGGGATTACAAATAGAAGAAAAAAAACGGAAAGATTGATTACTTGAGATCAATGCTCAAAAACTGAGGATTCAGCTGTATTCCAAACCACCTATCACATGAAACAAACAAGATGAGAAAAAATCAAAGCAGTTGTTTGGAAGAAGCAAGTGAAAGACATAAACCAGAACGTCTAGTTTCAATAGAAAAGTTCAAAAGCTAATGTCATTGGCTCACTTCTGTTGATAAGATAAAAGAGGAAGCTACAACCATTCTGGGAGAAATTACTGAAGACTCTACAAGTTTCTATAGAATCATACTGTCCACATCGTTGTTTCGTATTCTATATTGTATGGATTCTTTCTGACATTCGCTCTGGTAGGAGTAAACATATATATAACTTTAACACAGCGGTTTGTGGGATACGAAATGAGTAGATGTACACATGTATTATGCCAGTACCAGTCATGTACAAGATTTCCTGAGATATGAGGCTTTAGGGAAGAACTCTTATCCGAGGAACAGCGACCAGTAACATACAATGCTAATGTCACCTGAGAATATTAAGAGAAGTCGTGGAGATTAAAGACTTCACCACAAATCTGATCTTGTGGTAGTAAGACAAATTTGAAGACAACCTCAATTAAGATAAATCATCTTACCAAAACACAGAAGATAAAAGTAGCTGAGAGTAGCTCAAGCCCTCTATCAGCAACCACCTGCAAACATGGCGATGAGTGTATGATAAACCAGTAGCAATCTAAACTCTCGTTTCTCTAAAAGTAAATTAATTCGGATTCATAGAAACACAATTGCATATCTCAACATTGGTCTTGATGATCACAAAATGGTAACTACGCTTACAAGAGGTGATACAATGCCGAGTTTTGCACAGATTCCCAAAATAGCGACCAATAATGTTAGTGCGAATAGACCTGAAACGTTTTGGGGGAAATTTAACAAAATTAAACATTCGAGCTCACATAATCTCTCATGAATTAAATAGAGACTAAATCAGATCAGATCACCATTGCATCGGTAACGAAGCTGGGAGCCATCTGTTAAAAGGACGCCGCGAATAACTTTCCCGGGGAGAATTTCTCCAGCAACGGCCAAGTAAACGAAGTAAAACACCAGCACATAAACCTGAATTGAGAAACCCAGAAGACGAATCGATCAGAAGAGGACGCATGAACAAATTGCGACAGTGAAACAAAGCTAGAGAGAGAGAGAGAGAGAGAGCGCACAGATTGCGATGAGGGAATGAGAGATGGTAGAAGAAGACGGAGATCCATATCTACCATTAGCACAAGGATTCAAAAGTAGAAGGTGAATCGATTGTATCGCCTCTCGCTTTGTTTGATTCAGATGGCAGAAGAAACCATTTCAATTTTTTAGTGGGAAGCTCGATGACTTCACTTGTTTAATTAGGGAAAACTTGCAAAAACAACCCTTAAACTCTTAAATTCACACGAACAAAACCTTAAACTAAACATTGTACATAACCAAAACCCTGAATTGCTAAATTTCTGTCAAGCGCCGTGGGGCCAGTTGACCAGAAGCAACCTATAATTTTGTCAAATATTTCTGTAAGTTGACCATTTTCCGTCTCAATTTTTTTTTTTTTTTGATATCTCAGATAATCCGGACCCGAAAAACCGTGATTACCAACCAGTGGGGATTCTGCATCGTCCTATGCAAAGGACTGGAATCATCGATACTGAAAGATCGCGCATCGTCCAACATTGCCGACTAATAATGGAGATTATGTGAAAACTCCAATAACCAAATTCGAATTAAACCCAAATGGCGGAATCCCACGTAGACATTCGTTTACTAACTGGTCCAAAGCAGTTTGGTTATCGTCTCAATTATTTGTTTAAACATTCAATGATAAAATTTGTATTTTATGTAACCTTTTTTAGATATTTTTTTTAAAAAGGAAGGGAATTTTGATTTCCGGTTTGTTCATTTTTGGTATGGAATTTTGATTTCAGTATAATTTATTGCTGAAAAAAAAAAAGAAGAAGAAGAGGGTAAGCACCACACATATGCGGAAGAAGAAAAAGCGATAAAATGGCTAAAGAAAATTGTTAATAGCCGTTTGGGTTTTGGAACAACCAGAGAACACAAGTGCTCGAGAGGTGGAAAGGTAAACCCTAATCCCAATCCAAATTCTAGGGTTTCAAGTTTTCAACTTTCTTCTATTGCTCCTCATCTTAATCTCAATTCCTCTCTGTTTGGATCTCTGAGCAAATCCTCGTCAATTGGGATTTGTGCATAGTATTTGAATTGATTGGTGAATTTTGATTTCTGAAGGTCGGCGACCACCTATCGTTGTCAGATTCAGGATCTAAAAAACCCACCTTTGATTGATCGATCGATATGAGTACTCAGGCGACGGGGCCTTCTTCAACATCAGGGAGGAGGAGCACTTCTTCTGTTGGACGGCGAGGACCACCAGCCTCCAAGAAACCTGTCCAATCAGAAAACGGAAACAGCGTCAATGGCGGCAACACCTCCAAACCCAACTCACCTCCTTCTCAACCTCCCTCTAACGTTGAGAGAACAGTCAAGAAGCTTCGGTTATCTAAAGCTCTCACTATCCCTGAAGGAACCACCGTCTTTGATGCTTGTCGAAGGATGGCTGCTCGCCGTGTCGATGCTGTTCTCTTGACTGATTCAAGTGCTCTTCTCTCCGGGATTTGTACCGACAAAGATGTTGCTACAAGAGTGATTGCAGAAGGCTTGAGACCGGATCAAACTTTGGTCTCTAAGGTCATGACAAGGGATCCTATTTTCGTCACGTCTGATTCCTTGGCCATAGAGGCTCTTCAGAAGATGGTTCAAGGGAAATTCAGGCACTTGCCTGTTGTAGAGAACGGCGAAGTCATTGCTTTGTTGGATATCACAAAGTGTCTATACGATGCCATTTCTAGGATGGAGAAAGCTGCTGAGCAAGGCAGTGCTTTAGCAGCTGCAGTGGAAGGTGTGGAGAAGCAATGGGGAGCTGGATATTCTGCGCCCTATGCTTTCATCGAAACCTTGAGGGACAGAATGTTTAAGCCTGCCTTGTCAACGATTATCACTGAGAATTCAAAGGTTGCACTTGTAGCACCATCAGATCCTGTCTATGTTGCTGCCAAAAGGATGCGCGATTTGCGGGTTAACTCTGTAATCATTTCCATGGGGACCAAAATTCAGGGAATCCTGACGTCAAAGGACATTCTGATGCGAGTGGTGGCGCAAAATTTATCTCCTGAAACCACTCTCGTCGAGAAGGTAATGACACCTAATCCCGAATGTGCATCGCTTGAGACGACAATTCTGGATGCGTTGCATATAATGCATGATGGGAAGTTTCTACATCTTCCAATTATAGACAAAGACGGATCCGCTGCAGCTTGTGTAGATGTTCTTCAGATAACTCACGCCGCTATTTCAATGGTTGAGAACAGTTCTGGAGCTGTGAACGATATGGCGAACACAATGATGCAGAAATTCTGGGATTCAGCTCTTGCATTAGACCCACCCGATGATTCCGACACTCAGAGCGAAATGTCGGCAATGATGCATCATTCGGATATTGGGAAGCTCGCTTCTTACCCATCTCTGGGACTCGGTAACTCGTTTTCTTTCAAATTCGAAGATCTTAAGGGCCGTGTGCATCGGTTTACTTCCGGTGCTGAAAACTTCGACGAGCTGATGGGTATTGTGATGCAAAGAATTGGCAGCGACAACACCGATGTGGAACAACGGCCTCAGATTATATATGAAGATGATGAAGGTGATAAGGTTTTGATTACATCGGATAGCGATTTGGTTGGTGCTGTTACTCTTGCTAGGTCTACAGGAAAAAAAGTATTGAGGCTGCATCTGGACTTCACCGAGACAACAAGGAGCTTGAGCTCCGAAACGGGTCAAGTCAAGAAAGCGAATTCTCTCAAGGGAGAAGGCGGCGGATGGATTTCATGGCGCGGTGGTGTTGTGGTTACAGGAGCTGTTGTTCTAACCAGCATAGCCGTAGTAGTTTACTTGAAACGCTCAAAGATATGATTTTTGCTGGGGTAAAACTGATTGGGAGGCAAAAAAAATGTCTCCTTTTTCTTTCTTTTTGGTAAGTTTCATATAATTGGTCTCTTTTGTCTTATTGGGTTTACATGTTTTGCTGATGCAAAAAGAAAACTTTATTTCCCTAAGATATTAAATTAAAGGGGAAAAAACCCTCAGATTAGAATTGACAGAGTTTATGTAAAACCTCTGAAACCGAGGAAAATAAAACCTGGGAATGTTGTTGCACTGCAATTTCTGGTATTTGGATATATTTGCTTCGTTCTTGTAAATGTATTCTTGTTGACTGTGTCAAAAACTGTTGTTACTTACCCAATGTGATTGTTGTGTGGATGTGAGGAAGAAAGAGGAGAACTTATCGAGATATAAGTTTGTGGCATTAGCTTCGATTGAATGGGATTTGTGGTGTGGTTTGATTGATTTTGTCTTTGTGAAATTGAGAATGTCGAAATGAATCATGACCATTTGATAAAACGTTATATCATTTACGGGTGGTTGAGATAACAGAAGCGCAGGTTTGCCCGAGAGGTTAAGGGGGAAGACTTAAGTTCTTCTGCACATAAGTGCGCGTGGGTTCGACCCCACAGCCTGCATTTTTTTCTTCTTTTGGAATTTTAATTTCTAGAGACAGAGTCGACATAAATCTGTAGATTCTTTTAGGAATAATCGAGATACTCTTCTTTTTTTTTGAAGGAGACAGCTTGGAGCAAATCTATATATATACATGGAAAATCATAGAGAGAGGAATCTTTAAACACTTATCAAGTTAGCTGAAAAGCGACAAAGATTAAGTTGTTGTCATCAAAATCGAAATTATGGACTCTTGATTTTCTGTAGATTGTGGATCGGCTAATTTGGAAACATATGAGCTATAAAAGACTCATGTGAATCTCTCGTAGATGCAGAAGAAGGATCAAGAGATAACAAAACAAAACAAAAAAGGTATTTTCCTTTGAAACGGCATATCATCACATGAATTCCAAACACACACACTGTAGTGTTCTCTATCAAAATACTAGAACCGATTCAAGCTGAAAACAAATCCCTTTATTTGACTTTAAAGCCTCAAATATTAATCAAACTCAAGCTCTGTTAGATTCTCTCTAGTACGGCTCGACTGGGGTGCGGAAGTTGGCTCCTGCATACACTGCCTCTGCTCCAAGCTCCTCCTCAATTCGCAACAGCTATTCATTATAATCACAAAGCATCAGAGTCTAACGAATGTCTACTTTGAAATTCTATCACACAAACGCAATCTTGTTACTAAACCTGGTTGTATTTGGCAAGACGCTCTGATCTACAAGGAGCTCCCGTCTTGATTTGACCCTGTATATAAACACAACAGTACCCACAGACTCAATATCATGGTTGATTTGGACTAGAGATTTCTTGCAACATTTCTTTTTTTTTTTGCGGGAGATTTTGAACTTCCAAGGGGTTTTGACTTACGGTTGACAAACCGACAGATAAGTCGGCAATGAAGGTGTCCTCGGTTTCTCCACTGCGGTGGCTAGCCATCACTCCCCAACCAGCTCTCTTTGACATCTTAACCGCCTCAATACTCTCAGTTACAGATCCGATTTGGTTTACCTGTTCGTTCATTCACCAAGGATTTATATTAACACTATTTCAAGGATTTCAAATTAACACTCTCTAGTGAAAATGTTTACCTTCAAAAGAAGAGCATTGCAAGACTTCTCATTGATTGCCTTCGCAACCCTCTGCATACAAAAGAGTGTTAGAGATATAAGCACTTTGAGAGAGAAAGAGAGAAATTTCTAAGGTTAACACTTTTTTAACAATGGCAGACCTTGGGGTTGGTGACCAACAGATCATCACCGACAATCTGAACTTTCTCGCCCACCTCGGCGGTCATTTTAGCATAGTGCTCCCAATCGTCTTGGTCAAATGGGTCTTCAATGGATACAATTGGGTACTCAGCAACGAATGACTTGTACAGGTCCTTGAGAGCATCTCCAGAAATCTTCTGAGAACCATTGTTGTTCTGCAAATACACAAATAGATTGTTCTTGATTTCTTCTCCAGTTGGTTTAGAATTTTTTAAGCAAAAAGACTAATTTACCTCTTCTTTGAAGTTCAAGTCGTAGGTCTTGTCTGATGAGTAGAACTCGGATGCAGCGACATCCATTCCAATGACAACCTGCAAAGTTATGACTGAAACCCATTAGTTTCTTGACCTATGTTTAGATTACAAGGACATGTAAACTAGTCTATTACGGGTAAGAGACAGACCTTGCCAGTGTATCCGGCCTTCTCGATGGCAGTCTTGAGCAGTTCAAGACCTTCCTTGTTCTCCTGAATGTTTGGTGCAAATCCACCTTCATCACCAACGTTTGTTGCATCCTGACCGTACTTCTTCTTAATCACAGACTGAAATTCACATGAGAACAAGAAGGAAGAATAAGTCACATTAAGGAAATATGTGAGCATACATGTTAACCTGGAAGAATCAATCAAATTATTATCAGTAAGTTAATGAGTAATGAGGAAATACATGTTATTTTACATATACTTTTTCTTTAATCATTATTAATCATAATATAAACACCTCAAAGACCAAAATGATTCAAGATTTACCTTCAAGTTGTGGTAAACTTCCACACCCATTTTCATGGCTTCCTTGAAAGATGAAGCTCCAACAGGGAGAATCATGAACTCCTGCAAACACCAGTTGCATGTCAGAAATTTTAAGAACTAGAGAGTCTTTTAATTATATACGTTCAAGAAATAGAATCAAACTGGTTCATACCTGCATTGCAAGCTTGTTTCCTGCATGGGATCCACCGTTGATGACATTGAAGGCAGGAACTGGTAGCACCAACTTGGGGTTACCAGCAAGATTGGCAATGTGCTGCAACAAGATAAGTAGTAAAGCAAATGAGTTAGATGCCTTATAGAATAAAAGCCCGGTTGACAAAGTGCTAAGAACTAGAAGAGACCAGTTATAACTCATAAGTGCAAGATCATCAAACCTTGTAGAGAGGAATTCCACTGACAACAGCACCGGCTTTGCAAACAGCGAGAGACACAGCAAGAATAGCATTTGCTCCAAGCTGTAAACAAACACAAGAAGCAAGCTGGTTAAAATCATCTGCCATTGTCAAGTGAATGCACAAACAAGAAGTATTCTAAAGCACCTTTTGCTTGCACCAGCCCCACTCATTTTGGGTCCCATCAAGTTCGTGAACCATGAAGTTATCAATAGCAGTCTGCTGAGTTGGGTCCTGCAACAAGCAAAAAAACACAAACTTTGAGCAGGTGATCTAAAACGCCTAGAAACGTTTGATGAAGAGAGGGTTAAACAAGTGCGTCACCTTGCCAATCAATGCTGGGCCAATGATTGAGTTAACATTTCCGACAGCCTATAATAAACATCAATAAGAAAGTATGTCAAACGAAAAAAGGCCTCATTTGTTCAGTGCATAACCAAGACACACACACCTTTGAGACACCTTTTCCAAGATAGTCAGATCCTCCATCCCTCAGCTCAAGTGCCTCATAGATTCCTATGGCAAGTTTACAACTAGTTAACAGACAAAAAAAAAAGACAGATAAAATCTAACGAAACATTCATGTCTGTATAGGCCAAAAAACGAATAACATAAGCTACAGTGAAATTATCTGATGGGCATCTAGAAAGAACAAGAAAAAAAACGATGAGGAATCAAAAGCTGCATACCAGTGGAAGCTCCACTAGGAACGGCAGCTGTGACCTTGACGCCGGTGGATGTGTGGACATCGACCTAAACCGATGATAAATCAGAAAATCATTTTCTGCTCTCAAAATCGATCAGTGAAAAGACAGTGATTCGAGCAATAAAGTAGGGAGATTCTAAATTTAAAGATCGGACTAATTCCGATCCGTCGTACAGATAGAACAGAACCGATGGTATAGAAACCCCAAACACCGATCAGCACTGACAAAACAAAAGGGATCGGAACCGTAGAAGAAAACAAACCTCGACGGTGGGGTTTCCACGGCTGTCGAAGATCTGTCTAGCTTTCACAGCTGTGATAGTGGCCATAGTCGATTAGATCTTAGAGAGAGACGAACCAAAGAGTTCAAGGGTTTTGCTCAAGAACGCTCGTCGAAGCTTTTTGATTCACACACAAATGCTCTAGCTTTGATATATATATAACGGGAAAGGAAAAGAGGAAACTGTTCAGTTTAGACTACAGCCGTCGGATTAGAAGTATTGGGATATGGTTTTAGCCGTCCGATCTAAAAAGATACAAAACGTTGCGTTGCACGACTTTTGCAGACGACCAAAAAGGTTTCTTTTTCCGCTTTGCTCCTTGCCCAAGTAAAAAATACACCCTTGGGTAGTCACTAGAACAAGTAATAAACTAATTAGGAAAGTATATATTTATTCGATCCTGTATATTCAATGTTACATAGATATTGAGCACTCAATAATGTACTCAAATATAGAAAGCTTTATAAATTTAAGCTGCAAGAGTTTGTGCATGTACATGTGTAATAAAACATAAACTCAAGGCACAGGTGGAATCACAAAAATGCAGCTACCAACTCAGGTTGACGCATATTATTTTCCTCTGGCATCTTTACTTTTTTTTTCAACATCCTTTTTTAAATAAACGCATGTTTAATTAATTTAAATTATCAAAAACAATTTCATCAATAATTTTTACTCTCTTTTTTTTCTTCATTTCCGATCATTATTAATCAATTTTATAATAATTATTAAAAGTGGAATCCTCAACTGTTGATTTTTTTTCAAACTGAATAGAACATATGGTTTAGTGATTTGTATTCATTGACAAAATTCAAAGAATGATCTACTTCAAATTTTCGTTTGATTTTTTACTTTCTTGAACTGAAAAACAATTAGTAAAGTTTATAGTTTTTCAAACCTAATTATTATAATCGATTCTAAATAACAAAATTAAAAGGTGAAGACTTGTTTACAACCAAAAAAAAAAAAAAAACTTTAACATCCTATGTACATTTCATCCGCTTTATTTAACAATATCTTACACATTCTTTCACAAAGTCCAAAGTTTTAAAATGGTGGACATGTATACACACACACGACAAGACAACCACTGAGAAACAATTAAACAACTCATGAAGTTGTTTACTCTGCCATGTAGAATAAGCTCAAACTCTTAATTACTATATCTTGGTAATACTAATACGTCGGATCTACCATAAATCATAAAGATAATTTACTTTTTCGGGCATTTAAAAGGAATATTCTATTGACAGGAGTTTTGAAAATTTGAAATTTGCATATTCGCTTCTTCTTTTGGCAATTAGTATATTCGCTTAAATTATGAAATTTAATAAAGAGGCCCAGTGGTGTACCAAAACTGCAACATAGGCCCATTTACGTGCAGTAGGCCCAATAACGACAGAGCATTTCATCACTCTACTCACTCATCCGAAAAAAATCACAAACCTGAGTCACTGACCAAACAACTACAGAACCGCTAAACAGCATCCATGGCGACTTCTCTCTCCGTCTCCAGACTCCTCTCCTCCTCCTCAGCCACGGCCATCTCCGTTGCCAAGCCGTTACTTTCCCCCACCGCGCCGCTCTCCTTCACACGTTCTCTCGCTCCTAACCTCTCCCTCAAATTCCGCAGCCGCCGCTCCAATTCCGCCTCCGTCTCCACCGCCAGATCTTTCGCGACAACCGTCTCCGCCTCCATTTCCGTGGGAGACAAACTCCATGACTCCACTCTCTCCTACCTCGATCCCGAGACCGACGATGTCAAAACAGTCACCGTCTCGTCCCTAACCGCCGGGAAAAAATCCATCCTATTCGCCGTCCCCGGAGCCTTCACACCGACCTGCTCGCAGAAACACGTCCCAGGATTCGTTTCGAAAGCAGGAGAGCTCAGATCCAAAGGCATCGATGTCATCGCCTGTATCTCCGTGAACGACGCGTTCGTGATGGAAGCGTGGCGGAAGGACCTCGGGATCAACGACGAGGTGATGCTTCTCTCCGATGGAAACGGCGAATTCACTGGGAAGCTTGGAGTCGAATTGGATTTGAGGGATAAGCCGGTGGGACTCGGAGTTAGGTCACGGAGATACGCGATTCTGGCGGAGGACGGCGTTGTGAAGGTTCTGAATCTTGAAGAAGGAGGCGCTTTCACCAACAGTAGTGCTGAGGATATGCTTAAAGCTCTTTGATTCCGATTTTATCTCACTTTTGATCAAAATTCCATCGGATCTGTAACGGAATAATAATTGGAATCGTTTTGTTTGTGAACAATCAGAATTGTATGTTTTGTTTCGAAATTACTACTTTGGGTTAGTTTTTCTATGTTTTGACTTTCTTTTTTTAGATTGATCACTACCACCTAGTAATAGAGTATTTGTTACAGTTGTTAGTGACATTGACACAACTAGTAAAGTATCATTTCAAGATAAGTTTCAGAAATTGAATATGAGTTCTTGTTCTACTACTATTTGTTTACACCAGCTACATTTAGTCAAAATTGTTTTTTCATATTGCCATATATTCCATCTTCAATCAGATCTCAAGTTTTCCAACTATCTGCTCTTTGCACAAAAATGATTTGATCTTATATATACTCCGGAAACTTTGTGTGCATTCTCTGAACATGAACAATTTAACGTGTTCTTTTATACACACAGAATGTATATTTATACACAACAGTATTTGTTTTTGTGTATTTACACCTAATTTCATATTTTATAGTTTTAAAATTGGTATGTAGAGACGGGATGATACCCAACAAGTCATGGGTTTTGGAAAGGACGTTGAGCTGTGATGCAACCAGCGTTGAACTATGGAGCTAAATCAGTGTTTTATGTGTTAGAGAACTTTTTTCATGTCTAAAAACAAGAAACAATCAAGAAAAATTCAAAGAAATCAAAGCAAAACCACCAAATTCACTCAAATGAAACTATGGTCCAAAAGAGGAAGCCTCCGAACCCAAGATGAAGCAGCCCAACCCCGAGCTACCATAGCCCATCTTGACCAGCCTCTCAACAACCCAGAACCGTGGAGACTCAAGGAGTATCAGTCCAAACAAATCCACAAACCTACAATTATTCAAATGGCCCGATAAGGACATATGTAAATCTCTTGAAAGGTTTTGACCCAACACAAAGAATTAAGCCAAGACCTGTTTTGGCATACATTCTTGATCCATCAAAGATCCAAGAACATTTCAGACTCAACCCGGATCGGTTCAAATCAATTCAAAAATCGATAGTTAACCCGAAAGACATTAAACCAATCATAATATGAACTTTTCATATTTAGTACTCATATTTAGTACTTTGAGGATTCTTGTATGGCATCCAGAAGAGTTTATACTTCATCTAGATAGCTAATTATAAGCCACGTTTGCATATATGGTAATTGTTTGCTACGTATGCATTATAGATGCACAAATATCTAAAAAGATATTTAGTTTTTGTTTCCAACAAAAAAGACAATAACTCCACCACTTGTCACACTAGATTGCTATGTCAGTGAACCGACACCTTCAACCAAATAGCTTCGACAATAACGCCAAACTGTTCACATTTAGATCTTTTTTTTTTTGGGGGGTATACACATATTGGATTGGTTTGATTTAAGTGTTTAGACTCTTAAAGAAAATTTCAAAGAGAAAAACAAAAAATATCGAATCTAATTCCCTCGGTAAGGAATGGGGATCGCTTCCAAAGGAACAGCTTTTTTCAATGTAATACCAATCCTTTCTCCCATATCCATTTCTTCTGCATTAAGCCCATTGGCTAAGGCCCAATCAAACGACCTCACCATCGACCCAATGGCTAACGGCAAGACCCGTGACGCCAAAGGCAAAGCCGGACACATCCGTCTACCCGACCCAAACGGCAAGAACTCGAAATCCTGTCCCTTGAAGTCTCTGGGATTCGGGTCGGATATAAATCTCTCGGGTTTGAACATAATCGGGTCGATCCATGTTTCAGGGTCACGGCCAATGGCCCAAACGTTGACCAAGACTTGTGTTTCTTTGGGGATAGTGTACTTGTCGAAGATGTGACACGTGGACATGGCCTTGTGTGGGACCAGGAAAGGAAGTGGTGGGTGCAGCCTCAAGGTTTCCATGATAACCGCTGAGAGATACGGGAGGTTCGGGAGGTCTTCTTCTCGGAGTTTTTGGTTCGGGGATTTGAAGTAGGTTCGGAGTTCGGTTTGGAGTTTGGTTAGGGTTCTTGGGTTGTGTAAAAGCTCCGCTAGTGCCCACTCCAACGTGCTCGTTGTCGTGTCCGTTCCCGCCGTAAACATTTCCTATCAATAAGATAAAGAGTATTTATTTTTTATTGAAAGATTCTCTAAATTTTACGTTTTGTCTTATAAAATAATAATGAGTATAATCAAGAAAATTCTGAAATGAAAAGAAAAAAAACTGAGTTATGTATAACTTTTTTTTTTGTTGAAGAACATTTTAAGTCATGTATAACTTACAAAAACAATAACGTTGATATTTCTTGCAGAAAATTTAGAAGGTTCTTCGTTGACTCCATCGCCACCGCGAAACTCCAAAAGAACATCTAAGTAATCCTTCGTCTTCTCGTCGCTCATTTCTCTCTCCCTAACCTCCGTTCTTTCACTGATAAACTCTCCGGCGATCTTAAACGCGCTTTCCACGTGGAATTGCGTTTTTCTTCTGATGCCTTGCGGGTCAAGAAACCTTAGTAAAGGGAAGAAATCGGCAACGTTGGGTTTTCCGGCGAACTCCATCACTTTTCCGGTGTGGTAAAAGAACTCGGAGCCTCTTTTGGAATCGGGATCGAGCAAATCTCTCGAGAACATGAGGTTTCCTATGAGATTAAAGGCCATCAAGAAGAAATATCTCCCCACGTCGATAGTTTTTGTACCTGATGATAAAATATGTAGAGTATATAATACAACATTATATTAGCTTCAGAATCAGAACTTGAATATATGAGGTTGTTTACGAGACGTTTGAAACTTTGAGATTCTATCGATGGAGATTTTTTTTATTTAAAATAGACTATCACTGGTAAGAAGAATATAATTTGTTTTTTTTTTGTTTTTGGTTAACTAAGAAGTTCCATATATTCGGTTACAATTTTTCTTTAGTTATGCCTGCCCTAAGCTATTTAAAAAATTTGTGCAATTTTTTATATATTAAACGTTTATTTTATACAAATTAATTAGTTTTTGTGTATTATATTTTTGAATCTAGATCCTCTTTGAACACATCTATTAAACATCCTGAAAACGGTCGTGTCTCTAAAAGTTGCGTTTACCACGATCCTGTGAAACACAAAGAAGTGTGTTCGTATTTTATTTTAGAGGTAAGAAAATTAAATTACTATACAAATATACAATTTTTCATGTTTATATACTTTAGCACAAGATTCAAGATTTGAATATGGTAACACTCAAACAAAACTCTCTACTGAAAGTCTGAAACGTGAAATAACTAATGGTATTCCATCTATCTATAGATTGATGAACAGGTAAAATTTTGATGATACATATATAATTAGAAAACGCACCGTTTTGTCCACCTTTCTCGACAAACCGAAGCATTTGATCAACACACTTGGAGCGTACGTCACTCATAGCATCAAGACGGCGCGTGACAAAGAACTGAGTGGTGCATAGCCGCCGCAGCATCCGCCAATACGCACCGTACTGTGCCGTGATGAGCGAGCCTTCGCTACTCTTGCCTCCTTTCATCGCCTCGTAAATCTTCCGGCCGGCCAAAGCCGCGTCGTGCTTCTTGAAAATCTCTCGAGCCACTTCGCTCGAAGAGATCACAACCGTCAGCATCGACCCTAGCCGCAAAGTCATGATTGGTCCGTGACGCCGTGAAAGTTTAGTCAATGAGTCGTGTGGTGGCGAACCGGCGAGCTGGAACATGTTACCGATCACCGGCCAGGGATTTGGTCCCGGAGGCAGTCTCGTACGACGACGTCTGGTGTGGATGAGACATGTAACGTATATTAGGAAGGCAATGGATGTAAATATTCCGATCAACTCGTTCATCGTTAATTGTTTGGTCATTTTTCTTGTTTTGTTTTGAAAAATTAGTACAAAACGTTTGTTTTTGCTTTATAGGCATCACGCTTCGTGTCACTTAGAAATGTAACGTATCTGAGGAGAGGGTATAGATGTAAATATTCCGATTAATTAACTCGTTCTTCGTTAATTGTTTAATCATTTGTTTTTGTTTTGTTTTATAAGAAAATAATAGTACAAAAAAATGAATTTGCTTGGTAGAAAATACTATAAAGTTGTTAATAATTTATTGATATTATGACGGATCTTGTCGCGATTAGGTTAGGAATCTTTATTCGGATAATCGCTTGGAAAAAGTCAGTTCTAAGTTCTAACTTGTAAGCTAATTGGTCATTAAAAAAAAAAAAAAACTTGTAAGCTAATTAATTTATAATGTAAGCCCATTAACGCATCCGATGATCAATGAATTATATTAAGTGAGACAAAAACTAGAAGGCCCAATGATGATTCTTCTAGAACGTCAGGAGAGTTTGTTGTGGTAAGTGGTGATATGCAGTTGGAAACTTGGAATTTGACCATTAGCATTTCGTTAGAGCAAATAGGTTTAAGTAAATTAACATTCTCTTAAGCACATGATTAGCCAATTTTTCCTATTAGATAAACTAGGGATTGACCCCCGCGCTTCGCGCGGACTTATTTTACATTCATGTTTTATAAATTTATGTTTTTTTTTAATTTCGAATTAGTTTAATAGTCGGTTTATGTTTATAGTTGCATTGTGTGTATATGCGTGTGTTTTGTTATTTCTCCTTATTAGTGTTTGTATATAACAACGATTTTTTTTTTTAATTATGTTGTTTACTTATGTTGAAATATTATTCTTTTTTTCATGTGTTTATATGTAGTATTTGATTACTGTGTGATTCTAATTATAGTTATATATATATATATTTTTTTTTCTTAACACCATTTCAAATCTCTCATAAGTTACATATTTAGTTGAACATATAATATTACATTTCTGTTCCGGAATCTATAGTTTATATTGAGGCTAATTATAACATCATCAGCCCATGTACACATTAACTAAACAAACCACTTACATTTGATTATAAATGATTTTAGTACATATTTGAGAGTTTAAAATTATCTCTTTATATATGTATAGTTTTTAGTTGTCTTTAGTTACGCCCTCTAATAGAGATTTTTTTCTAATGTTTTGGCATTTATGCTAATAGATATTTTGGCTCAATTATTGCTTTCTCCGTGAAAGACCGCTGGCAAAAGATCTGTGATTTTTTCATTGTTCCCCATCTCCGAAGAACATATCCTCTCTCGGTTCTAAAAATCCAACAAATCCCGCTCACATAGCTGATCCTCGATGGCTGCTGTGACTTTCAACGCCTTCGGTAGCCATGGTTCCGCTTCTCACATCTGTTTTCGCCATTTTTACTCCTTCATCGATGCTCGCACCTACCTCAAGGTCTGATTTCAGAATTCAAAATTTTATGTATCTTATCATTACCAGATTCGGGTGTTCAAAATTTGAAATTTTGCGTGTTGTTTTGGATTTATAGGAAGGAAAAGATTGCAATATATGCGGCGTTGTGATTGCAGATGGAGCTGATGTGATCAACGAACAATTTTTCAAAAGAAACACATCGTTTGTTCTGGGTAATGAGGTAAAAAATCAATCAAAGTTTCACAAAATCTTAGAGTTTTAGCAATTTTGTGAAGTTAGAATAACGATCATTTTTCATGATCTTTAGTCTATTTCATCTGTGAACAATGAGGGAAGAAGTAGATTAATAGGAACCTCAATGGTTTCAAAGATAATTCTTAAGACACCAGAATTTGGAGTGAAGTTATTGCAAGAGTTGGTTTAATTTCTCCATCTTTCTTATTTCAAGAATATGTGAACGGTTCTCAGAGTCTATTATATTGGCTTCAATGGTACTTAGTCTCTTCCATTAACAAAAATTGGGTAATAAGCATTTCAAGATGTATGACGATCATTTAGTAAATGGCTAAGCTTTGGCTTTGAAAATCCTCGATATATTTATTTGTCCGAGAAACCAATTCGAGTCCGAAAAAATGTATTGATTTGTCGAGATATTAATTTATCGAGTATCAATTTATAGATGTTATACTGTTAATTATGATAATAAACTCATTTTATATGTATTTTCCGTTGAATCGTAGTTTGTTATCTATAAATTAAGTAGTTTATCTTAATATTTTATTTTCAAATATGAACTTACTATATGGTCATTTTTTACTTATTTCATTTTTTTCCAAACTTATGCATTCGCATATACTAATTCTGTTAATAGCCGGTTCAAATTTTAAATCATAATTAATATTATATATTTTTCTCGTTAGTTGGTGTAATTGTGTGTTTTGGAGTTGTATAGTAATAATTATACTTATGTTGAAGCTTTAATTAGTGCATATTAGAGTTTTACATAAGTGATGTCCATTAATAGAGGATTGTAGTGATGATGTTGATAGTTTATATTGAGAGAAAATTCTCCTATTATATAATAGATTCTATTGTATATATATAATAAAATGCTTATTTTCTCTACTATCATTTATCTATAATTTTATTTATTTGTTTTTATCTTTGTCATATTTTACATATTCTCGATTTTGTTAAATTAATTGTAAAAACTTATATTTACCACAAATTTATAGTATTTTGTGACTCTCAAATGATGTAAATTTTATTATAAAACATTATATATTCTCGGAGCAAAATTGAATAAATTATTTTTTTTCATTATATGTAGTAAAATCTATTTTAAATTCTTAATTTCATAATCACATTCTAACATTTTAAATATGATAAATATTAAATTAAAGTTTTTGGTTGAAAATCTAACAATATATCATTTTCAATAAAATATTTCATTATTTTTTTATTCAGTTAGTATTATAATTTTTTTTTATTCTTAATATCGAATTATCATTTTTCTATTTTGTTACAAAAGTTTTGTATTTTTGTAATTTGTATTAAATAAAAATAATGATAAATATAATAGACATGTATTAAATGAATGTTTTAAATATATTTTAATGTTAAAAACTTTTTGTGTAAATGATGTGATGAGGTGGACACCCTAAATTGAAAGAGAACTCTCCTATTATATAATATATTATTATTCATTCTTTTTATTTTAATCCATATAGTATAAATACAAGTTACAAATCAAGACGGTGGTTAATCATGTAATCTTTTTTTTTCATTTCATTCTATGCAATCTAGTGGCAAATAATGCACACAATAATATTTGCACAAAACCGTAGAATCGATTAACATATATATATATATATATATCAAATATGGTTTACAATGATCAGAGCCGTTTCTAGAGATATGAAGCCCGTAAACGGTGTTAAAAAAAGGCCCCAATTAAACATCATCGTCCCAAATTAAAAAAGGCCATAATTAACACTTAAATATTGTTCATAATTTCTTACCACTTAAATTAATGTTCATAGTTTTTAACATTTTTACTATTTATAATAAATTAGTCCATATACAGTATAACGTGTACACTTATGAATGGTACACGGATAGATAAAAGAAGTGCTATTTTTGTCATTTACACGCTAAAAGACAAAAAAACAAAAAACAAAAATTAAGTGCTAAATTTATTAAAAAAAAATATTGAATTAAGTGTTAATATCTGCAAATATGTATATATAAACAAACGTTTTCATGTTACTAACAACTAAAGAATTGGACCCTTCATTTATCTAAAAATATGGGTGTATAGGCGAATGTTTAAAATAATTGTGTATAGCCACGGCCATGACAATGATTTAGAATCATTTGCTTTTCTAAATTAATTTATTAAGTTTAATCTTGTAATCTTTTTTTTTTCTACGGCAGTTTAATCATGTAATCTTAATGCTTACGAAGTTTACATATATATATATATATATATATATATATATATATATATATATAATATCTATACTTTTAGAAAACCACCACCTACGAGAAATATTTGTGATTACTGATTACTAATCAGTGATAGGTATATAAAAATTATTAACCAAATTTTAATATATATTAATCATGTTGACAAGTTTAAATTATCAAAATAAATCATTTACAGTGTTAAAAACTCATTTACGGAATGTGGGTTCTTCATCCCA
Organism: Eutrema japonicum; assembly: GCA_030161315.1. Lineage (NCBI taxonomy): Eukaryota > Viridiplantae > Streptophyta > Magnoliopsida > Brassicales > Brassicaceae > Eutrema > Eutrema japonicum. Next base: position 50,076,962 of record BSQW01000013.1, read on the forward strand.
CTTTTGTTAATTTGCTGAGATTTAGTACTTGATTAGTATAACTGATAGTAGAACAGTAGCATTAAGCAGCAGAAGCAGTATGCTCTGATTAATGTACACATTTTAAGTGATTGGCAGAGTTGTGAAACATTATATATAAAATTATTTAATATATTTATTCGTAAGCACTATATCTATAATATAATTTTTAATAATTTTTTTTCATATTTCAATTGTATTTATTATATTATATTTTTATTAAAAATTAATAAAAATAAAATAATGGTAAATATTGGTTTTAAAAGTATAAAATTTACACTATAATATAAACATAATTTTTTGATATTATTTAACAAAATAAATTAGTTATATAAAATTATTTTATTTTTTTGATATTTCATATATTAATGTTCTACCAAAACTTTCATATGAAAGCATAGAGGAAATAGTATTTGCAGAGTATCAGCAGCTTCTAAATGCTTTTTTAAATGCTTTATTGATTGATTGATAAAATGTTTAATGTTTTTTTAAATGTTCTACCAATCAAACTCTTAATGTGTAGAGAGAAGGTTTTTGGAAACAAAACAATAAAATTTGGTAGAAAAAAGAAGAAGAAGAAGAGAAGCTAAGTCAGAGAGATCTCGAACGAAATTCGTCGGGAATCACGATAGTTTGTTGATTTGCTATATCTGGCAGGGCTATATGTATCAATATTAGTTTCTATAATTGGTTATGAGCAAATATAGTTGATATTATCTACGATCATTAATTTTCTAAAATAATTTATTAAGATTTTTTCAAACAATTTTATTAAGTTTAGTCATGCAATCTTAATTAATGGTTTTTTATCGTCTAAAATTATTATTATAAATTAGGAGAACAATTACAAAGATAACTTTTTAACTTACAATCTATCCGCTTTAAAATAATCCACGCAAACTGTGATCATAATGAACGGTTTTACTTACACTCCGCTGAATATTTTCTATAAGTTTGTCTCCATTCACATGTAAAAATCGCATATTTTAGAAATCGAACCCCATATCTTTTGGTGTAAGAAAAACCATGAAAAACCACCGAGACATAATTGTGATTAGTATATAAAATAGTACAAACCAAGTTTTAATAGTATGGATTAACCTTGTTGACCAGTAATAATTATATTAAAAAAAAAATTACGATGCTAAGAAAAAAATCATTTACAGGATGTGGATTTTTCATCCCAATTTGGTTGAGACCCAATGTGTAGATAAGAAGAGATAACAATAAAATCTCGTAGAAGCTCTGAGCAAAAGTCAAAGGAGAAACTGAGTCAGAGAGATCTCGAGCCAAATACGCCGGAGATCACTATAGTTAATTTATTTGCTATATTTGGCAGGACTGTATATATATATATATATACGTATATGAGGTAAAAGAGCTGTGTATACTATATATGCGAGAGAGAGGACAAAAGTGAAGTGAAAACTGTTGTCTCACTGTTTTGTCTTTTTTTAAGAATGTTTGTTGTGTTCTGTTCTACTTGTCTAGAAATGGTGTTTAAACAGACAGACATATAACAAATTCAGAGAAGAAGAGGAGAAGGAGAAGGAGTTCCTGATCTTTGATTGGCTCATTTGATTTTGTTTTTTTCTTTCACTGTTTCATCAAAATAATTTATTTCTTCAATCCCGAGACCCTTCTCCTTTTTTTTAAGGTAATCAATTTTCCTACTTCCTGATAATTGTTGTTATTTTTTTTTATCTAAACTGATACCATAATTTTAGTAAAAATTTTGTTTTCGAGGTTTTTGCTACACTGTTAGGTTTCCGAATGGAATGGTATATAACTTAATGACGTTTTAGTAAAATAAGAAGAGTAGGTCGTTTCTAATATGAAACTGTTGTTTCAATTGCATATTCGCGACCTAGATTCTCATTGTTCTTCTTATATCCATAAACATTATAGTGCGTTAATGAGTGAGTTTCACTCTTCTACTCTTGGAATTTCAACTTATCATTCGTATAAGAGTTTGACTGAAATAATGAAAGTCTTGAATGATTTGCTGTGCAGGGAGGATTTTGAGAAAGGAAAAAAAAAAGAGTTATTAAAGATGAATTTCACAGAAGCTATGAATGTTGTGCACAACAGGATCCAACAACTTGAACCAGAGAATGCATCGAAGATCATCGGTTATCTCTTGTTGATGCAAGACCACAGTGACCGTGACATGATCCGTCTCGCCTTCTGTCCAGATTCCGTGATGAGTTCCATGATCAACTGTGTTAAATACGAACTGGCTAAAGACTCTCGTTACCACATTCCTTCCTCTGACCACGTTCATATCCGTAAATTCGGATCATCATTCACCGGTTCATCGTCCCAATCTCTTTCGGTTTCTGTATCTCCTCCTTCGGCGAGAAGCGGTTTCTGCTGGGAGAATTCAAACGAAATGGATTCCTTGCAGAACAATGTCCAGTTCTTGAATTTTGAGGATTCTATGTTGACCAGCCCTGAATTCTCAACCGGTTTCTTCTCCCACGAGAATCAAGGTTCGGCTTTGAGAGCGAGCAGGAGATCTCCGAGTTTACCCGAGTTTCCGGTCAAAATCTGCCATTACTTCAGCAAAGGAATCTGCAAACACGGCAACAACTGCAGGTACTTCCACGGGCAGATTATACCGGAGAGAGAGAGTTTTGCTCAGATGTTTAATCCAAACAACAACAACCTAAGCGACGAAGAGCATGTTGTTTCCCCTGGATCACTTGAGAAGCTAGAAGGCGAGATCATCGAGCTGCTCAAATCCAGAAGAGGCGCTCCAATTTCAATAGCTTCATTGCCAATGATGTACTACGACAAGTACGGTAGGACCCTTCAAGCTGAAGGATATCTCACAGAGTCACAAAGACACGGCAAAGCTGGCTATAGCCTCACCAAGCTTCTTGTTCGCTTGAAGAACACCATCCGCCTCATCGACCGGTTAGTATTAGCTACTTAGTTACTTACAAATGCTCCTTACCATTTCAATTTAGAAACGGAGATAGAGAGTATAGTTTGTGCATGGAGATAACTTAGAGAAAAAGATTTGTGTCCAAGTTACTCAATAGTATGTATTACTTCAGTAAATCTCTTTGTATATATATATATATATATTGTTTTGAATTGGATGGTGTTGGTATTTTGTAGGCCTCATGGGCAACATTCGGTTATACTAGCAGAAGATGTATCAAAGTTTGTGGAATATACGGGAGAGAGGAACGAACATGGAGCGATCCTTGCAGGTTCTAGACAGATTTACCTAACATTTCCGGCAGAGAGTAGTTTCACTGATCACGATGTTTCAAACTACTTCTCCAAATTCGGACTAGTGGAAGATGTGAGGATTCCTTGTCAGCAGAAGAGAATGTTTGGATTTGTAACTTTTGCTTACACCGAAACCGTGAAACACATCCTTGCTAAAGGCAATCCTCATTTCATCTGCGGGGCTCGTGTTCTCGTCAAGCCATACCGGGAAAAATCACGCTCCAGTAAATACTTTGACAACAACAAGCCTCTACACGACATCATCCGACATGACTCTCCTCAATATATTGACAGAGACATAGAGATGAACACTTGTAAGTACATTCTCAAAATCTTCGTGTGTATGTTTTATATACTAATCTTCTTGGCCTTACGGTTTCATTTTAACTGTTTCTTTTGTGTTGTGTTGTTAAGTGCCACCACGGGTTAGCGAGAGCTCAAGACTAATGAGGAATCAGTTTCTTGAGGAACACGAGCAATCAATTTCTAAGTCCTTACCTACTAATTACTCCTATGTTGGCTTCTCCTCCAACGACTTCAACAAGCTAACAACAGATGGTAATTATACTTCTTCTATATATACAATCCCACTTTCGGAATCAATTTCTTGATTTTTTTTTTTATTTGTAGAGGAACAAGAAGAACAAGCGGGAAGGTTGAGCTATCTGCTGGATTATCTAAACACCGAAGATAATGTCATGAACATAAGCACTAACTACAAAGACATTGATCGGTATATATACAATGACTCTGATCTAATTAACAAACACATTTTTCAGATTTTTTTAGTTTGATCATATGATATATTTTTTATTCAGGAGGATGCACTGTGAATCTTTGGACAGTCAGGTCCTGAATCTACCCGAGAGTCCATTTTCTTCCCTTTCCGGGAAGGAGATTTCGACGGTTACATAGAGAGAGAGAGAGAGAGAGAAAGTGATACATAACCAAAGGAAGAATGAAGATAGGAGCATAAAGGTTAGAGGAAATTCCCAAAAATAAAATAAAATCATCCATCGGCAAATAGATATTTGTTTTTTCAGAATCTTCTTTGGTCGATGGCATGGAAACTTTAGGTTCTTTAGCAATAACATCACAGATAAAAAAAAAAAAAGGGAGAGAGAGAGACACACAACCTAAAGGAGCTGATTGCTTCAACTACAATATGAGACGAGCAGTTTAAGAAACATGAAGTACATGGATTATGGTAATACTAATTGAAATTAAACGTTTTATGATGGTTGCTTTTTCTGTTTGTTTTAAGCTTGTGTTATGCAAGGCTGGATCATATTTCATTGTATCATATGACAATCCGTCTAGTTTTAATTAAGAACAAGGTTTAGAAAAAGTGTGTGCGTGGTTTTGCATATTTAGCAAAACACATGGAGACATATAAAACTAGAATACATGTTAAGGTTATAAAATGCTATTATCACGGGATCCAAAAAAAAAAAAAATGCTATTAGCACGGATGAGAAAAATTTGGAATGTTTTTTGTTGTTGTTTGGAATGTTAAATTTGTTGCAATTAAAAAGGTGTATTTACAAGGGTTTAAACGAATAACAAATTGAGAATCGTGTAGTATATAGTTTAGAGACAAATTGAATGGAAATTAAAGAAAAAAAAAGTTTCAGAAAATCTGAGTAAAATAGAACAGCAGAGATGAATAAAATAAAAATAAAGTAAATGCAAATTTTTAGTTCTGTGAAAGAAAACTATAAGTATCCGTTAAGAAAGTTTTTAATTAAATCTTTCAAAATTAACCTTGCCTATCAAGATACAAAATCATTTAACGAGGTGAGACGGTAAAAAATTCCAAACGAAGATTTTAGCGAGGGTCTGTTTGAGAATTGGTTCCTAGTTTTGTTGAGGAATTGTAGCCTTGGTTCTGCAATGTGGTCTCAGAAGGTTCTTCTTGGGTTCAGAGTTTGTGGTGGAGTTCGGATATTGCTCTCTGCTTAGGGCTGGTATGGTTGTCACTGCGAAGACCAATCTCAACGGGAGATACCCACCATAAAAAAAAAAATTCAAAAGAGAAGATAGAGAGATATGGGTATCTCAAATGAGATACCCAAAAAAAACTTGAGACACCCAAGTGTACGTGGTTATTTTTCATTGGTCCAATTTATTTTTTTTCATAAATTTAATTATTTAATTTAAAAAAAAAATTAATATTGTATTGGTGAGATACCAGTATCTCACTATTGAAGTTGCTCTAAGTCAATCCTCCGTCTTTCTCGGGTGTTAGTTACAGCCGTCGCAAGTCTAGAGCAGTCGTGCCTTATTCGAGTTTCTGAGGTTTCCCTGTATTTTTATGTGGCATCGAGTCCTTCGGGTTTCAAAACCCGTCGTCTTCAATATTCCTTTTTATTATCATGTATCTTTTTATCTTTTCATTCTTCAGCGCTTTGTGATCTTTCGAAGTCACTAGCATTATTCCTAATTGTATTTTCATCATCATATTACACTTCTTTCGCAATTCAATAGCAAATCTTTTATAAAAAAAAAAAAAGAATTAGCGAGGAAAGCATACAAGAAATTTTCAAAGGTGATATCTCCGACTAGGGCTGGGCGTTCGGATCCTCGGATCGGGTAGGATATTTCAGATTTTGGGTATTTCGGGTTTAGGTATTTAGGTACCGATAAGATATTTTAAAAATTCAGATCGGGTTTGGTTCGGGTTCGGATCGGATCGGATATTTTTTTTTAAGATCTGAAATTTTTCGGATATGTTCCGATCCGGATCTGAAAGAATCCTAAAAACCCGAAGAACCCGAAATCCAAGACAAAACACAAAAACATGAATATTCATTTCAATAAAATCAATATAATTTCAAACCAAAAGTATCCAAAATACCCGAAAAATCCAGAAATAAATAAAATTGGTTTATTCGATATACCTATAATATCAAAAATATATCTAAAATACCCGAAATACATAAAAAATAATTAATATATTTGGATTTATATTTGTAATTTTGAGTATTTGGGTTATATCAAGTCTAAATATAATTAATATATCTAGGTGTATAATTACACTTCGGGTATTTTGGGTACCCATTCGGTTCTCGGTTCGGGTTCGGTTCTTAGGGTATAGAAATTTAGGATCCAATCGAGTATTTTAAAAATTCGAATCGAATTTGGTTCGGATATTTTTGGTTCGGTACCAGTTTAGATTTTTGGATCCGGATTTTTTTGTCCAGCCGAACAAAATGTTGTATTTTACACGTAATTACGATAAAAAAATATATTATTAAATGAATGCTAACGAGAGCCACCAATAATATTCGTCTTCGCGTGTTCCATACTAATACATGCGATATGTACCACTCGACATATGTATCTGACGCGCATTTTTAGCGTTTGGAATACAATTCCGGACAATTAACTCTATTGCCGACCCAAATTTTGCACACGCGCCACAAGATGGGCGTGAATGTAATTTGAACCCTTGCACACGAAATTAAAGTACTCTGAGTTTATAAAGAGTTTTGTTGATTTCAAAAATCATCAGATTTATTAAATTTACATAAAGTTTTGTTGAAATTGCAAAGAATTTTGTGTAATTAAACAATGCATAAAAAAATTATATTATAACAAATTTTGAAAATCCAAAGTATATATGTAATATTTTGATAATCATGTTTTATGAATTAAATTATAAATAATTCATATCCCAATAACACTATATTTTAACAAAATCATAGAATCATTAAAATACTAATTTTTTGAATAATAATGAATTTTGATAAAATTATAAAAATTAACAAACCAATAACAATAAAATGTTATAATCCATAAATAACATTGAAATCTGTTAACAATGTAAAAATCCATAAACTAATAATAATAAAATTTTAGATTCTAAAAAATTTCATAAATCAATCACTCAATAACTTCCCCTACGTTGATGAATGGATTTTGTCCACGTGCCTATGAGCACTTTACCAATTTTAGTCTTGAACCCTTGCCCACGAAATAACACCATTTTGCATATTTATTTAGTTTCCACTTTCCACGTTGTACAGTAAAACAGATTTATTTGTTTCCAGTCCTCTAGTTTTACCTTGATACTAATTAAAGGCGTAGATTTACGTTTCATATTTTAATTCTCTGGTAATCTTTATATTTATAAATACTAAAACGAGACATATAATATCTGATAAGAATAATATCTGGTTGTAGCCGGAAAAAAAAAGACAAAATAAGAGAATAATATCAGGTTGTTAAAAGTAGAATTCGAGGATTATTTTTTAATTTTTTTTTCTTTGTTCCTTTTATAACACATTTATTGGATTTTAATTCAATTAATAAATCCTCCAGGATTTTTTTTTTTTAAATTCTTTGTTTCTTAGTATAACACATTTCGATTCAATATCTATTCGGTTTTTGATTCAATTAGGATAACCAAAAAAATATATAAAAGATCCAATTGGGTATTTTTGTCTCTGAAACCAAACTAAATCTCTCCATTTGGTTTGATTCAATTCATTATTATTTTTTTTTATTTTTTTTTAATCTTAATATCTAGGCGGATATTCGAAATCTAGATAGCATAAAATTTCTGGATATCAGGATCTGTCCTAGTCCTATTTCATAGACTCTAGTTAACAAAAGAAAAACAACATTTTAGGTAAACCGTGGTTTCGCACCCAAAAATAAAAATTGTTTAAGGGTGGTAAAAGAAAACTTACGGTTATAATTTGCATTAAATTGAGAATGTTTAGGTTAAAAAACAAATTACGAGTTGTTTCTATTTCTTTTTACTTTGATTGCATGATAAGTGTTGGAATTCTAAAGCTGATGTTATAGGCCTCTAAAGCTGCCCACATAGAATTTTAAAAATCGATATTATTGGTCCACATCAATGTTTATAATAAATTCATATTTACCAAATATATAAAAAAGAAAAACGTAAAACGACAAATAATAGAAATTAATCAAAATAATGAGTTTTTAAAAAATAAAGAAAATCATGTCTTAGTTTCTTATTTTATTGGTTTACATAAACATTCAAAATTTAAAGAGTTTCTAAATTCTAATATGATTAATAAAAAATTAGGAAATTATGTATAAAATTTCCATTAACAATAAAAAACCAACATGATATTAAATTAGGAAACTTTCTTAGTTCTATATTATAATCTACATTAGCATCTAAAGTTTTGCCACACGTCTATAAAAACTTTCCACACGATCGCCTGGAATAGATAGTGCAGAAAGAATGGAAAAATTACATGTTCATATTCGGATTGGGATTGCCGTAAATAAATGTAGAAATTCTTTATTTTGAGTTGTTCTATTTGTTATTCATTTTTCTGATTTTTTATGTAATTTGAATTGATTTTGCATACTTAAATGTCTTCTTGATCAAAGTTATGCTCTAATGGAATAAAAAAAAATAAAAGAACAACATAAGAAAGAATTCACCCATTGATTGAGAAAGACGACTATAATGAAAAAATGACTATGTGTAAAACAATCTTCTCAGATATAAAATAATGTTTGTTATTTCAATATTATTTGCAATGACCCCTATGAGAATTAAATCATCACCGCTTAGGTTTATGATCTCATCAAAAAACCATTGAAAAGTTACCACAACCAATATGTCACCAGACAAAATTCCGGCTTCTATTTCTCTTCAAGGTAAAATTTACAAAAAGTATATTTACTTTGTCGGGTTTTTGTTATTATAAAGTTGTTTCAAAGGTTTATGATCTCATCAAAAAACCATTGAAAAGTTACCACAATCAATATGTCACTAGACAAAATTCCGGCTTCTATTTCTCTTTGAGGTAAAATTTATAAAAAGTATATTTACTTTGTTGGGATTTTGTTATTATAAAGTTGTTTCAAAGTTCATTCCGTATTCATATATTGTTTTAGTTTCAAAATCGATTTCTTTTTTTCATAGATACGAGAACAAGAGTTGTGTTTATTTCATTGATTTTTGATTTGTAAATTAAATTAAAATTTTGTATTGATTAAATTAGCTAAGGAAGGAGACTAATTTTTTTGGTTTTTTTTGGTTTTTTGTTGTTTTTATAGAAAACAGATATAACGAGAATGAAAATGAATATGATGAAAAAAATCATTTAAAAGTTATCACAACCAATATGCTACCAGACAAAAGTCCGATTTTTACCTCTTCAAGATAAAACTGACAAAAAATCATCGATATTTTGTGATTGTAAATTAGTTTCATAATTCATTTCATATTCATAAAGTTGTCATGAATGTGAAATTACTTATTTGTTGTTTTCTTAGAAAATATATATAACGAAGATGAAACTATATTTAATTACTGAGATTAAAATTGTAATATTTTAAATATATATTATTACAATCACCAATATACACAAAATAATATCTCAATAAATATAATTGTTCGCATATGATTTTTATCAAAATAATATTAAAAAATATCCACGCGTAGCGTGGTTGTAAAACCTAGTAACATATAAAAATATGTTAATTACTAGACTAACATATATTTACTGGGAAAGAAAAAACGTGTTTGTATGCCCATTATACATTTATTTGCTTATGTTAGGGAAAAACGTTATTACGAAACTGTCATTACTAAATTATTTCCACGTAAGCAAAAATTTGACTTATTTACACAAATGCCATCGCGTTTTTAAGAATTAGTCTGCGGATCTTTGTTGCAAACTTAATAAATCTGCAAGTACTTATTATGCAGACTAAATAAATCTGCGCAGATCTGCAAACTTATTTTCCAATGATGCAAACTTATTAAGTCTGCGTAGATCTGCAGACTTATTATGCGTGTTGCAGACTTTTCGACGCATACTTAATGTGCTTTGTTGCATACTTATTAAGTTTGTCCAGACTTGCAGACTTATTTTTGATTGCAGACTTATTACGCAGATTTATTCCCTTTGTCGCAGACTTAAGTTCAATTTGCAGACTTATTTTGCAGACTTATATAAAATCTGCAGTTGTTTATTGCAGACTTAATTGCTTTGTTGCAGACTTTTGGAAAATTTACGACAAAAATACTAAGTCTGCGACACTAAAAGGCTTACTGAAATAACATCGTTTGTCGCAGATTTATTTACAATGTCGCAGATTTGATATTCAATGTCGCATACTTATTTGTAAATTGCTTATGTGGCATTAAAATATGCAGACTTATTTTGACTGTGTTGCCGACTTGTTTTCTGATTATAATAACAATTTGTTTGTCGCAGACTTGTTATGCAGACTTATTGAATGTGTTGTATACTTAACAAATTTGTTTGTCCTATACTTTCGTTGCAGACTTATTTCGAACTTCGAGTTGTATGGGTGATGTTCCTAATATGTCCCTAAAATGTAACAAATTTACGAAAATGCCACTGCACCATTAGGGTTATGTACGGCGGTCGTGAACCGTGTCTACAACCTGAAAAAGTTTATCTATCTCCGCCATAACTACTAAGTCACCGCCGATTCCATTGTATATCGTCGTCGCCGATTTCGTTGTCCATCGTCGCCGCCGATCTCGTTCTCCATCGTCACCGATAATGTTGCAAATTATATTGGTTTGGGGTAATTGGAGATTTGAGAAGAGTAGATGGATTTTTATTGTCGATAGTAGTAGAGGTTTTCGAGTTCGTGGAACCAATGATGCAAATACGTTCGACGAATTCATTCAAATGGTTTACGAGGATTATGGAGTTAATAAGAATAAGTACCAAGTTGATTTGAGCTACATGTTTCTGAAGAAGATATTGGTCAAGTTACCAGTAGACACTCCTCCTGTCTTTGTTGGTAATACGAAACTTGCAAGGTTTCTTTGAACGATTCAAATCAGATACGTTGTGTCTATGTGTATCAGTTAAGGAGGTATAATTGGAGTTAAAGGACGATCAAAATCGTGAAGATGGTGAAGACAATCGTGCACAAGGTAGGCCATTGCTGAATCGAGCAAAAATAGAAGTTGAATTTGATGGTAATGCAAAAGAAGAAGGGGTGTTAAACAATGACAATGCTAGTTCTGTTGATGAGGTTGAGGCCAACAACGAGGACCAATACAAGTTTGATTGTTGCGACGATCCGGATAGTGCTAGTTCTGGTGATGAGGATTACTGTCTATATGTAAAGCTTCGTGAGGAGGAAGAGAAGGAAGAGAAACCAAGATTACCTCAGAAAAAGGGCACAAAGGAATGATAACAAAGTTGATGAAGATTACCGGAAAATGGAAATGACTTCGTTGGATATATCCGTCGGACTTCGTTGACTTCGTTCCAAACTCTACCGGTTCTACTTCGCATGACGATTTATACCATCTTGATTTTATCTTATTATATAAAGTTGAATCTTTCAACGTGGTCGTGACACGTATGCAAAATTATAACTCACGAGATTGTCACATGTGTTGTGGCTAATTAAGATCACGACATGTGTCAATTCAATAAAAATAAATTTTATTTTTAATTATTTACTTCAAAAAAGGAAAAAATTAAATCTGTTTTTTAAAATGAAAATTACTAAATTGAAAAAGTAAAGTAAGTGAAAAAACAGAAACTACCATATAATGGATATTATGTTATTGGAACTTCAACATTTATTTAGCAAGATTGTTTATCAGATTTATTGATAATATGGATCAATTTATATTCCTTAATTGCGAGTTATAAAATGTAATTTGTGAATAACTTAACATCATCTTAATTTAGAATATAATTATACGGATCAAACTTACGCGGGTTATAAATTTTAAAATCTAATTATATTTATTAAAACAAAAATTACTAAATTGAAAAAATAAGAGAAAAAACATAAAGTACAATATAATGAATAGGGCTGGGCAAAATACCCGGAACCGAAGAACCGAACCGAACCCGACCCGAAAAAAGGGAACCGAACCGAACCCGGAACCGACAAAATACCCGAACGGATCTTAGACTCGGATACCTGAAGAACCGAAACCGAACCCGAACCGAGAACCGAATGGGTACCCGAAATACCCAAAATATAATTATATACCCAAAATATTAATTATATTTAGACTTGATATAATCCAATTACCCAAAATTATAATTATAAAACCCAAAAATATCAATTATTGTTAGACCGAAATAACCGAAATATCTAAAATAATAAAAAATTTGAAAATTCTTAATTATATTTGTCAAAATTTAACCAAATTTTAATCAAATTTAGTATTTTTTTAGTTTTTTCCTATATTTCGGGTATCCGGAACCGATCCGAAAATATCCGAACCGAACCCGAACCCGAACCAAATTTTATAAATACCCGAATGGGTCCTTCAACCCAATACATGAAAGACCCGATACCCGAAAGAACCCACCCGAACCCGAACGGGTACCCGAATGCCCACGCCTAATAATGAAACTTATATTTTTTGAACTTTATTATTTATTTAGAATGATTGTTTACCAAATTTAAGGATAATATGGATCATTTCCAATTTTTAATTGTAAAAAACCTAACAAAATCTTAAGTATATAATATAATTATATGACTCATAATTACGCAGATAATCAATTTTAAATCTAAATATTTTCTTAGTTTCCCGCGTATTACGCAGGGCCTAATCTAGTTTAATATAATATATTATTTTTTTATATTATTTTTCTTCAAGCTAACATTACATGCTTTTTAACATAAGTTTGATGGTTCTCTAAAATGTAACAGGATTATATTCGAATAGATATATGCTAATCTTCACTTTCCTATTGATAAACTTAAGAACCTCTCAAACCACATGGTCATGGCCTTGGTAGAACTCTTCCTTGACTGGATGAAAGAAGATATGAGCAGTTAGTGAATAGCACAGCTAATCTCAAAGAAAGTCGATTTTTAATCAATGTGTGAAAGCAAAAGAGATGGCTTACCATATTGAGTGCTTGTGGTGACCTCTCCATAAATGGCTTTAAGCGTAGACAGAGGAGGAGCAACTATCAACAGAGGCGGTTTCAGCAAAGAGTTGCTGTTTCCACTCCCACATTTGTGACTTTCATTTCCTTATTAGACTAGAAGCGAATCCTTCTGCTCCTGTAAGGCCTCTGAATGATTCTTCCTCCAAATCATTTTAGGTAAACCGTGATTTCGGACCTAAAAATAAAAAGGGTTTAAATGTGGTAAAAGAAAACGTACGGGTATAATTTGCATTAAATTGAGAATGTTTAGGTTAAAAAACAAATTACAAGTTGTTTCTTTTTCTTTATACTTTGATTGCATGATATATCATTGAACGGTGTTGTTATAAGAATAAACGGAGAGATTCGACGGTCAATCTCAATCGTATAAAGTAGCCACCAAACCTCACAGCTTCCTCTCCCGTCGAATTTTTCTCAATCTCGTGGCCGTCGAACATCTGAGATCTCTCTCTACTCTCTCCTGTGTCACCAAAGATGCATTCCAGCCATCTTCTTCTCGAGGAGCCGATCAGGATGGCTTCAATCCTCGAGCCATCCAAATCTGTGAGCTTGATTGTTTTAATTTCCCATTTCCTCATCGATTTGCGAATTCGCATGGATCGATTGCCCATATATCATTCATTTTCTCCATTTTGCTTCTGATTTTTTTTTTTTTTGGGTATTTCTCAGAGTTTCTTTCCAGCATTGACTAAGATCGTCGGGACTCTCGGTCCGAAATCCCGATCCGTCGAGGCTCTCTCCGGTTGTCTCAAAGCCGGGATGTCCGGTACTAGCGATTTTGTTTTTGTTTTTGTGTGTGTGTGTGTGTGTGTGTGTGCTAATGGATTCGTCTCACTGATACTTAATCATGTTCTGTCAATTTCCTTTGGGAAGTTGCTCGATTCGATTTCTCTTGGGGAGACGCTGATTATCACCAGGAGACACTAGATAATCTGAAGGTTGCTGTGAAGAGCACTAGGAAGCTTTGTGCTGTAAGTTCTCTCTACTTTTTTGTTTTTTCTCTGTTTTTTCTTCTAGTGGATCCTTTGATTTGATATATTCATCTGATTTGATACATGTCCTTTTTGTTCCTCAGGTTATGCTTGATACTGTGGGACCTGAGCTGCAAGTTATTAACAAATCTGAGAAAGCTATTACTCTTAAAGCTGATGGCCTTGTAACTTTGACACCGAATCAAGACCAAGAAGCTTCTTCTGAAGTCCTCCCCATTAATTTCAATGGGCTTGCCAAGGTTCTCTAAGACTCTTATAGAATGAGATATATATATATATATATATATATATATATAATCAATGGTTTAGTGTTTAGTAATATAGGTGTCTGATGGGTGTTCCTGTTTGACATTTTCAGGCAGTAAAGAAAGGAGATACTATCTTTGTTGGGCAATACCTCTTCACTGGTAGTGAAACAACTTCAGTTTGGCTCGAGGTAAACATATGGAGCTGACTAATGGAACCTTTGGTGGTATCTCTATGTTAAAGTTTGGACATTTAGACGTATGTTTTGTAAGACCCACGTACCAAACGAAACTGTAGGTTGATGAAGTTAAAGGAGATGATGTCATTTGCCTGTCAAGGAATGCTGCTACTCTGGCTGGGTCTCTGTTCACCTTGCACGTCTCTCAAGTTCACATTGATCTGCCAACTCTTACGGATAAGGATAAAGAGGTCAGAGTTTGCTTTTTTCCTTTTTAACACATTCTTAGATTTTTTGTTTGAGTGTTTGACCAGATTGTTTTGATTTGTTTGTCATCTAGGTTATAAGCACATGGGGAGTTCAAAATAAGATCGATTTCCTCTCATTGTCGTATTGTCGACATGCAGAGGATGTTCGCCAGGTCAGTATTTGTATGCTTCCCTTCAGTTGTTTTGTTGTCCTCCTTTGTAATAACCAATCGTTGTTTCATAACACAGACCCGTGAAATGCTTAAAAAGTTGGGTGACCTCTCTCAAACACAAATTTTTGCAAAGATTGAGAATGTAGAGGTATGTGCAATGTATTGATTTATTATGTTTCTGTAACTGTTCTTTCTTTTTCACTGAAGAGGAAGCTGCTGATATTATAGCTGATATTATATATATATATATTTTTTGGTAAACATGTTAAGATGCTGATATTATATATAATTTAGGGACTAACCCACTTTGATGAGATTCTACAAGAAGCTGATGGAATTATTCTTTCTCGTGGGAATTTGGGTATAGATCTACCCCCGGAAAAGGTATGTTCCTTTCATTCAAAATGAGTTGTCCGGCACCAAACTTTACACTTTTATAAATGCCTTGGTGGGTTTTGGTGCAGGTGTTTTTGTTTCAAAAGGCGGCCCTTTACAAGTGCAACATGGCTGGAAAGCCAGCCGTTCTTACGCGTGTTGTTGACAGTATGACTGACAACTTGAGACCAACTCGTGCAGAGGCAACAGATGTTGCTAATGCTGTTTTAGATGGTATGTGAATCCTTGAATATGCTTCTTTTGTGGTGCTTCTAACTTTTTATAGCAGAATCTGCTGGGTTTGGTAAGTGTTATGATTTGGTGGTGGGAAAACCTATTTCTGGATCATAGCTCGTGTCATAACTTGGGGTTTCTTCTTCCATTTTACTTCCTGCAGGAAGTGATGCAATTCTTCTTGGTGCTGAGACCCTTCGCGGATTGTACCCTGTTGAGACAATATCCACCGTTGGTAGGATCTGTGCTGAGGTAGGTTTTATAATATATTTCTGTACTATCATTTCGTTGTTTGCATCTTTAAATCCCATGCATCTTGCGACTATGTGGAACCAAATTTTGGCTTGTCAACCGATTTGCCCTTACACAGTTTCTTTACCTGTTCTTAGGCAGAGAAGGTTTTCAATCAAGATTTGTACTTCAAGAAGACTGTCAAGTATGTTGGAGAACCGATGACTCACTTGGAATCTATTGCTTCTTCAGCTGTAAGCCTGTCTTCTGTGTTGCAGAGACATAAGAAAGGATTAGATTTTCTGGTTTCAAGATGCGAATTGCCACACAATTTCTAATCAAACTTATTTCACGCTTGATCAGGTACGGGCAGCCATCAAGGTTAAGGCATCCGTTATTATATGCTTCACATCTTCTGGAAGAGCAGCCAGGTTCATAGCATTCGTTTTGCCATAAACTGTTTTTTTTCCGTTTGTTGTATTCAAATTTGTCTAATGAATCGATATTCTTTTGATCTCCGTGCAGGTTGATTGCCAAATACAGGCCAACAATGCCGGTTATTTCTGTTGTCATTCCCCGGGTGAAGACAAATCAGCTGAAATGGAGCTTTAGTGGGGCCTTTGAGGTATGTTTCCCCCCCCCCCCCCCCCCCCCCCGGTTTAGAAATCACAGCCATGTCATAGCATCTTTATCCTACTTATATAATGTCATCAGTCTTGGACACGATTCAAGAAAAGCGACTCCTTAAATGTGTGTTGTCAATGGTTGACTGTGATTGTTTACTTTGCAATATCAGAATCTAGGGATTTTTCTCATTGTACCATACTAACATATATATTAAGTTATTAACCCGTGTGACTCTTATCAGGCGAGGCAGTCACTTATTGTCAGGGGCCTCTTCCCCATGCTCGCTGACCCTCGTCACCCTGTAAGTCTTGCTATCTTATTTTATTTTTTTTGATCTTATGCATATCATCTCTTCCTCTCTATTAGAGAAACAAACAGTCTCAAATGTGGTACACTTATATCACTCTTCAAGACCAAGATTGCTGCTATGAATTGTGCATAACTCTCGGAGTTGATGTTCTGGTTGATGCAATGGCCGTCTTTTATAATTGGAACTTTTTGGGGTTAAAATTCTAACATAGGTAAAAACTGTGATGTTATTGATGCAGGCTGAATCAACAAGTGCGACGAACGAGTCAGTCCTGAAGGTTGCTCTAGACCATGGGAAGCAAGCTGGAGTGATCAAGTCGCATGACAGAGTAGTTGTGTGTCAGAAAGTTGGTGATGCATCTGTGGTCAAGATCATCGAGCTAGAGGATTAATAAACTTTGAGGAAAACAATTGTTATATTTTTGCTTGGATCCAATGCCGGAGTGAGGATATTAATCTCCGGGACTTTTGGTTTTTGTACTTAGGGAGATTTGATGTCTCTAATGATTCCCTCTTTTTCTTCGTTATATTTTGTTACCTTCAAAATCAAGCTACGATCAACAGTATACAATGTCTAGCAAATTATTCAATAAGCTGTAACATTCCCTATTTTTCTGTTGCTGTTACAGAATTCTTACCCTTTTAGACTATTTTTACGGTAAACTAGTGACTAACTTCAAAGGTGGTTCCAAGCGAGAGGATCGTATAAATAATTGAAATTTAGCTATGTTACGATTCGATTTTTTATTTATTTTTTAAAAGTTTTTGTAAATAACATTCTTTTTGTTGATTAATCAATTTCACATTTCAAAAGTTAGGTTGATTAAGATTTTGGGTTGGTTCTCTTCTCCCCTGCAGTAATTTCTACAAAATGAATTTATATCAGTTTTTCTTCTTTTCATTTTTTTTTGGGGGGGGGGGGGTCAAAAAAGGGTGCAAATGTTTTTTTTTTTTTCGACTAAGAACTTTATTGATTTTGTTAATCACAATCTCTGTTTACAAGTGGATATAGAAAAGTTGGACAATAATGGTACAAAGACCAAAGAGTTACATCCTGTATTGATTTCCTAGCTAGCATATCAACACATTAATTCGACTCTCGATGTCTAAAGGAGAATTTAACTTGTTCAAAACTATTCCTCCATCTGTGAATTGTCTCCCTATAGTGCTGAAGTTTGAGATTTGTATCCACACGATTGATTAGATGATTAATATTTAAATTGTCACCTTCAAATTTTATCACTCGATACCCGAGAGCCCAACATGCTTGCATTGTCCAACATGGTTGATAATGTTTTGTCATCATAGTATTATATTTCATTAAATACATATTATCTAGATAAAAAAAAACTAAAAATCCAACAGAAAATGAAAATATCTAGGCAAGACAAAACAGAAAACCATAATAGAACAAACTCTTATATCTAAATGAGAGGATAATCTAAACAATTTAAGGTGGTCCAAATATTCTTTTCGAAATCGAGGGATAATGGTTCGAGATTTTCACAGATTTCGAGAATTAGAATCCCCAATTATGAAAAAAAACAAAAAATGATACCAGAATTTTCTTTCCGCTACGTTGTATTAATCTTGGACCTTATAATCATCATTACCATTTTTCAAAACCACATCTAATTTAAGATCAAACAAACATAAATTAGAATGCCATTGCCATACATCTAAACTCCCAAACAGTATCAAAATCTTAAACCATATGTTTATAGCCGTTTATTAGTATAATCGTTGTTAGTCCAATAGTTTGTTCAGTTAGATTTTTATGTTTATTTTTCTTCTTTGAAAACATACGGTTTCCTACATAATCGTGATCCCAAATATGCGTTTTGCATTTGCAAGTAATTAAACCATATGTTATGGACTTATGGACAACAAATTATCTCTAAACATTATGGGACCAACATTTCTAATGTATGTTAGTCATTTAATCGGGATTTGTTTTCCTTGTCTAGAAAAAAAAATAGTCATTTCACGCTCGATCATGACTCATGAGTTATGATTTATGGATGATGAATGATCATGACGTTTTTTCTTTGATTTTTTCCCCCAAACGATCCCATGTCGGAGTGATAACTGATAACGATGCTCCCAAACCTTACAACAACTCGTTGTAATTTCTGATAACAACAAACGGTCTCAGTCTATACATTTATGTTTATCTCAATCCCCATATTAATCACACATAGATATCACAAAACTGAAGAGGACCCTATATGGGATATTAATTCATTGAAAATATCTTCATCATCTAGCTACATGTAAACAGCTAAGAGAATAGTTACCACATAAATTAAAATCGAATAAAAAGTTTGGACAAAAATGTTAGAAATTTCACATCAAAATGAGATGGAATCTTGAATGATAATAAAGACATGAATACTAGTTTGATACAAGCATATCAAATTGTTTGTTTATTGGTAAAAATTGGAATATTAATTTCATCGTTTTCTACTCAATACTAGTTAGATTTTTCATCTATGCGCCATAGCATACTCATCTTTCATATCATTAACTTTTAAGCGATGCTTACACCCAAATTAAGAAATATTACAAAATACTTATCGTAAATTCGTAATCCTATATTTTATTATTGGTAAAACAAACAATCAGGTAATTAAAAATTTCTTATAAGAAAAATCTAAAATATCACTTAAAAACAATTTGTTAATTACGGATTTAACCATCAAACTAAAGTTCATTAATGAGAACAAACTGTAGATGGAGAAACAATTTTAAAGATGTCACAGTGTGATAAATTTTCATGAATTTAGTAGCAGTTTTGGTTATTATACCATTATCTGATCTGATGGTTATTTATGGTATAATATAATTAAAAGCATAAAAGAGTAAAATTAGTGTTTGATTGGTATAACTGATGATAGAGTAGCAAATATTAAGCAGCAAAAATAGTATGGTGTTGAAGCTATATGTTTTGAATAATATACATATTTTAACTGATTAGCAGAGCTATAAATGATTATATAATAACATCTGATTTTTGTGATTTTTGATAATTAATATAACTTATATTTAAGAAAATATTAACTAATCTAAATTAAAATTTGAATTTTTAGAATTATTTTTAAATATAAATTAAAATATAATTTTTATTAATATTGTACTAAATTGACTTATTTAGCAAATAAAATAATAGTTATTCACAAAAATAATAGTTTAATATGTTTGAACACACAAAAAATATCTCTATTTTAATAGTATAAATTACACGTATTATACAGAAAAAAAAACAAAATACATATTTTGCTTTGGAAGAATCTTTTTGTTGGACTGATATATTAAATTACATTCTTCTTCCAAATGCTTTACACCAAATCAACAGACTTTTCACGAATATTCGGCGCCGCCACGTGGCAACAGTACCCTTCGTTGATCTTAGCTTTGCCACGTCACCTTTTTCCGCTCTTTTTTATTTTTCTATAATAGCTTTCCCTCACTTGCTCCGTTTCTCGCCTTGTCCAAAGATTTTCCGAGAAAATCACCAGTGAGATAGAAAGAGAGAGAGAGGGAGAGAGCAAATACATTTATAGAATCTTCTATAAGCGATTGTCATGGCTCTCGATCGTCATCGTTTATCCTTTCGACGCGTATAAGCGATTGCGTTTTGCGATATACCGTAGGGAGCTGTGTTGTGTTGTGTAGTTCGGTCAACTATTGCAAGGTTTGGAGAGAGAGAGGTATGGGTTCGTCTTTGTCGAATCTAAACGACGGGACGAATGGTTTGGCTATGGGACCTAGCCTCGGCGATATACCGGAGAGCTGCGTCGCCTGCGTGTTTATGTACCTGACGCCGCCGGAGATTTGCAATCTGGCTGGCCTGAATCGTTCATTTCGCGGCGCGGCTTCGTCGGATTCTGTGTGGGAGAAGAAGCTCCCGCCGAATTACCAGGATCTGCTTGATTTGTTGCCACCGGAGAGGTATCATAGTCTCTCGAAGAAAGATATTTTCGCTGTGCTCTCTCGTCCAATCCCCTTTGACGATGATAACAAGGTATTGTTGGGAGTTGGAATTTTCCTCGATGTATTGGATTTGGGAGTTAGGGTTTTGCTCTGCTTTTGAGTTTTGGTTTCGTTTCGATACTTTCTAAGCATTTTCTCTGAAGACAGTTTCAGATTGATGATATCAACGCTTGTGTTTTTCTCCAGGAACTATGGATTGATAAAGTTACAGGACGGGTTTGTATGGCAATTTCGGCGAGAGGAATGGCTATAACTGGGATTGAAGACCGGAGATATTGGAATTGGATGCCAACGGAAGAATCTAGGTACACAATCGCTGATTGAATCTCAATAGAGCTTTTAGAAGATCAACAAGTAGATGTCAAGATCATCGCAATACTTGTTTTGTGATGTAATGTCATTTGAGCTGAATTTTCATGAGCTTGGTTTCTCAGGTCTTTCTTTAACAATTATCTCTTAAGCACATCAAATAAGACTTGGAAAGTTTGTGTTAGGATTAATATTTGATTACTGGCCTATTTCACTTAGTTTGTGACTCTGCTTTTGAGTTTTGATGAATATCTAATACAGAAAATGGATGTTCTTGCCTAATCTTTATGATTGTGGTGCTATTCTAGTGATGATTCTTCTCGTTTTGCTTGATGATTAGGCTAGTGACATAATCATTTCACCCCTCATAGTTTGTGAAGGGGTGACTCTGCTTTTGAGTCTTGATGGATAGTGAATATAGAGAAATAGGTGTTCTTGCCTACTCTTTATGATTGTGGATTTGAGGTGCTATTGTGTGATGATTCATCTCGACCTGTGAAATGATTAGGCTAGTGACATAAACAAAATCAGTTTGAACTTTCTACTGGTGAGCATGTCGATTAACATCAGGTTTCGTGTGAGATGGCTTTACGCCATAACGCATGAGACAGGTGCTTAGCTTAGCTCGTCATTAAGATTTTACTAATGCTCCATACAAACAATGTATCATTTTTTTATTATTATGTTTGTGGTTGTGGAACAAAAAGTAAAATCCTTTTTGAATCTTCCCTTGAACAGGTTCCATGTTGTAGCCTACCTGCAGCAGATTTGGTGGTTCGAAGTTGATGGAACAGTAAGATTCCATCTCCCACCTGGTATATACTCTCTATCATTCAGAATCCATCTAGGGAGATTCACAAAAAGGCTGGGGAGACGCGTGTGCCACTTCGAACACACTCACGGTTGGGATTTAAAGCCTGTAAGATTTTCGCTTTCGACTTCTGATGGTCAAGTTGCATCATGTGAATATTACCTGGAGGATGTAAAGAGAGAAGAAGCAGTCGGGCAACACAAGCGCGGTTACTGGATCGAGTATAGGGTCGGGGAATTCGTAGTGACTGGTTCGGAACCAACGACTGAGATCCAATGGTCCATGAAACAGATTGACTGCACGCACTCGAAAGGCGGGCTATGTGTTGATTCGGTCTTCATAAACCCAATTGGTGATTTGAAAGATTACAGAAAGAAAGCTTTTGTGAAATAACTTGAAGAAAGAAGATCACACCAAAAAACTTTTGATTCTTTGAATGTAATGATGACTGATGTTAATTTCTTAGTGCTTTTGTCGTCGTTTTATAAATGGTTCCCAGAATTAGGGGTACATCGAGTCGACGATACGGTAAATTTCATTTTATTATTGTGCATTTCATCGAGTTTTTCTCTGTTTTTTTGTTACATATTTTAGGCGAGAGGAATCTTTTTGTATTCCCATGTTTGTAGGTTGGATGACCAAGACTCTGTCCGTATGACTGTATCCAACCAATATTGTTTTTTTTGGTTGTATGCATAGGATTGGATCGAATAATTCAACCGAGCTTTTCCAAAAATTTAAATGCTTGAACAATCCAAAAAGATAAAAATTGTTTGAAAACAGATGTATAATGCAAAATGAAAAAGTCACGACAATGAGCTACGGAAACGAATTATAAATTATGAGTATAATAATAGTAGTATGTTCGGTTCTAGACATATTTTCATTTTGTGTATAATCTACATTATCCTTTTTGTTTTGTTTCTTTCAAACAATAATGCTGTTTAGGAGTGGACAAGATATCTTGTTTTCAAGCTCTGACTCACTTAAAAAAGTAATTTTTAATCAAAGTTAAATTTCATTTAAAGGAAAAAGTAATTCTAATTCATTAAGTGAACGAAACTTCAAGAATCTCTATAATAATAATAAGTTGAACCAAAATATCATGACGAATCTAAAAGTATCCAAAAAATGGTAAGGTAGGTCCAACAATATTATTATAACAAAAATAGCGGAAACAGAACAAGGACAGAAAAGCAATAGAGTGGTGGTTGGGCTGAATTGGGAATGGCTATGAAAGCATCAACCATCATCTGACCGAGCCGCACCTGAGAGGATGTGGTCAGATGCAAACCGTCCGGTTCAAGAGGTAGGCCCATTGCGTCAACACAATGCACGTTCTCAAGCTCTGTCTTCAATTGAGCTTTTCTCACCGCGTCAAGATATGGTCCAGCGCCTGTTGCTAGAGCCACCTTTTGTTGTTTAGGTCCAAAACAACAAAATAACAAAAAAAACATATTAGAAGAATCTATTGTGATTAATACAACGGTTAAAATTTGTAAATAATGAAAATAGAGAGTTATTTGGCCTATCTTTAGAAAAAGAAGAACTGGGAGACTATCAAACAATAAATAGAGAATTTGTTATTCGATGAGAACAAACAGGATTCGAGAACGTTTTGGACAAGAGTTTTGGAAATCAAACTGGATTTATATTTCGATTCCCATGAGAAATTTACAAGAACAAAGAAAAGACGAGTGTTTTAGTCTAGAGCTAAATTGTAGTTGAGAATTGTGTAAATAGTTGGAATCTGGTCCTTGGCTCCTTGCCCTTGTCCTTGTTTTATAATATGAGACCGTGTTTAGCATCTCCGCTTACTCCGCTTGATTCGCCATGAATGATCTTTAAGTCCGAGGCTCCGGCCGTTACGTTTATGCGACTTAACTCACCGGTTTGATCGAGTCTTTGGTTTCGACGAGTTGACTAACGATTCTGTATTTAATCTTCTTTGACCGTAAATATTCATCTGATGGGCCTTTCAATTCGGCCCGTTACTTTGTTATTATCGGTTGGATCTTTTTATTATAAGTTTATTAGACCCAATTTCCTGGAGCGGGTTTTAAACCCCACAATTGTCAATTCTATAATTTTGGTTAAAGACCAAAAAGTCAAGTTGAAAACACTACAACCTACGGCCTGGATTGGTACAATATTTAACTACAGCCTGGATTAGTACAATGAGTAACCACGAAATCATAAAAGATAACTAAAAAATAAACGGAATGGAATAGTGGAATGCATAAAATACATTAAATCCATAAATAAACATGATTTGTGATAAAATAACTTAAAAACCGTCATTTTGCAAATTTTCAACTAATTAAGTTTTTTCTCACTTAATGATTCCTTTTTTATATATATAATTTCCAAATTTTAACTATCGTAATATATTACCAATCAAAATCTTTATTTTATTTTAAAACCTTGGAATGACAAATTTATTATGGTCTCTGACTCTCTAAACTTACGGAATCACTAGATATAAATCGACACTCCACAAAATTCTATAATACATGGAAAAGTCTTATAATTATTTTGATTACTAAGCAGAGCTTACATTAGTTTAAGCAACGTACCTGGACAATAGGAAGATTTGGCTGATGTAAATCACTTCGAAGATCATTGAAAAACTTTACCAGTCTCTTCTTATAAACCGAAGCATCTACCATATCCACCGTATCTGACTCACCCTGATACCACAAAACCGCTCGGTACGAGCCGCCGCCACTAGCCACCGCCGCAGCTTTCGCCCTCCGAACCATCTCCTCGTACAAAAACCCACCCTTTTGCCATTGGCTTAGTTTAGTCCCACCTATAGAACAAGGAACCAAACCCACCTTACCAAACCGGTTAACCACCCGGTTTGCAAATGACATCCCCGGTCCAACACCATTGGTCTTGTTAACATCAATGTCAACGTGGAGTGGCTCTTTAGCTACTTCCCACTCGAGCTTGGCGGTGAGACGGAGGATCGAAGGGTTTGATCGACATTCCGGCGGAATTACGCCGTCCCACACGGTGGTGTTTGTGGTGGTGTCGTTATAAACTCCGCCTCGACCCGCCATGTTGCTTTGACCGGCCAATATGAAAATGCTGATGTTACTTGGGATGGTTTGGGATAGGATTTGTGGTGGAGATAGAAGAAAAACGACGACGAAGAAGAAGAAGAAGAAGAACAAGATATTGTTCATTGTTTTCGAAGTTTTGGAGATTGAGATCGAGATCCAAATTAGAGTTGAAGTAAGGTGCAAGAGAGAATAATGTTATTTTTCTTCTTATTTTGTCTCGTTCTTTTTTATTTACTTAAAAAATCTTTGTTTTCATTTTTACATTAAGAAGACTAATTAGATTGGCCTTTTTCATACGCAACTTGATCTTTTACCAACTGATTTATGATCTCGACACCTATATACAATTTTAAAGGCATTTCCAACTACAACACAATAAATTACACCATATTTGATGTAGTTTTAGCATCAATTTTTTTTTTCTCTAAACACAACACCAAATATCAAATTAAAAAGAATTATTTCCTATTTTTTATATTATTAAATTAAATATTCTCTTTGATAAATATTTATTATTTTTATAATTGATTCATTAATTTTTTAATTTTATGTTTCCAATGCTTTAATCTTATTATGTATTTTTAATCAATTTGTGTATTAATTAAGAAAATTTATAAAATTTAAATATTTTCATATTAATTAAAAACAAAAAAATAATTATGATAAAATTATGACTTTCATTACTAATTATAATTATACTATTATATTAAAGATTTTATTTATTATTTGATATTTATTTTATTTATCATTTTATTAATAAAATAAGTGAATAATGTTTAGTATGGTGAATAGTGTCACACCAAATTTGATGTAAGACTATGCATAACATTATATTTGGTGTCTCATTGGAGAACTTTTGGTGCAAAAACTACACCATATTCTATTGGAGATGGTCTAATCATTGGTTAATTAATAACATAACATAACGATAAATTATGGATATATAAAAATAAAATAGATATTCATAACAAAATGACGTAATCTCACTCAAACCAAGAGGAATCATTCTAATGTCAAAATCCATAAACCGAAATTTCCATTCAAAAAATGAAAATTATTTTTGGAAGTTAATTGGATTTTTACTTTGTTCACCATTTTCTGAAAACCCAACTATCTGAACCAAAAATAATAAAAAATGATTTAATAGGTCAGAAAAATGATCCATACCAAATATTTTTTGATCGCCACATGTATAACTTATTTAGGTGTTTCATATTTAGATGAAAAAATATAGTTATAAATAAAAAATAATAAGAAGGGAATGATGATTTCCGTTTCTTCACTTCTTGCTTCCTTTGTATTGAAGGATGTTCATGTACTTCTATAGAGATCATGCATGAACAACAATTATTAAACGAGATATGTTATGTTTTGTCCCCGTGAGAATTTCCCACAAGTAGATTTATTGTTTTTGTTATTGCTCAATAACTTGTTAAAATGAATTGACTTAGTGATAAAAAATGATTTGGCTGAATTTTTATGTTCCGTACAACATTAATTTTCATTATTGGGATGTTCGATAATAGCTCATTTTGAATTTGAGAAAAAGCTCCAAAAGTTAATATAACATAATAGAGAGAGAGAGAGTTCATAAGCAGCAAAATACTTAACTCCGAGTTTATAAGAGTAGCAAAAAGTAGAAGACAATAGCAAATAACAAGGTTTACGTTTTGCATAATATTCTGAAATCATCATTAACTAATAAAAGTAACCAAACACAAAGTGAGTGAGAAAGAGATGGTTTTTGGCTCTTCAGCGTTTGCCACCACCACCTCCCGACTTAGGACCACCCTTTGCAGCAGCAGCCTTGGGGATCTTTGCCTGAATCTTCTGTTGCTTAGAAGCAAACTCTGCCTTCTTAGCCTTCTTCTCATCTTTGGTCTTCTTGATTCTTTCCTTGATCTCACTGTAGGATCATCACAAGGCAATCACTTTTTGAAATCAAAGAGTTGTTCCAATGAATTGAGAAAGAAAAAACTGACCGCAGATTAGCTTCTCTTGCTGCATCACGAACTTCTGGCTTCTCAGCTCTCTTCTTCTGAATCACTTCCAAGGTAGCACCAACGATGGACCTTGAGTATGGCTTCTTGGTGGCACGTCTTCTCTTCTTCACAGCCTCTTGTGCTGCGTCCTAATAACATCATAATTTTACTGGTCAGGATAACTCTCATAATCCAAAATACTCACCGGACTCTTGCCAAATAAAGAACTTTTCAATCCACAACACATAAATTTACCTTCTTGTGCTGCTTTCTGTACATGGCAGTCCATGTAAGCTTGGATGGCTTAAGCTTGTTGTGGAAATACCTTTTGCACTTTGAATTTGCAAACAAGAAAACCTGACCAACCATGAAAACAATGCCCATCCATTAAAGAGACTAAAGATCAAAACGTTTGCTAATTATAAATGATCCCAAAATTTCTAAAAAGAGCTACCTGAGAATCAGATCGGATAAATCTGATTCCCCTTCCTGGGTAAATCTTCTGTCCACTGAAACGACAAAGTTCTGTCCTGCATTCCAAAGATAACCAAAGAATGAGACATAGCAACTAGATAAACAAGTAAATGATCATTGGGATTGAAAAAAATCATGATAGAAATGAATCATCTAATACCAAATAGAGACCACTACATAGATGTCATTGCTTTCATAAATCATCACAGAAACATGTACGAAAATGAATTAAAGGTTAGCGAAATGCTACACCGGAGACAAAGGGAGCAGGACCAGATAGAGTTACAACATAACATAATCTCAACTTCGCACAGAAACAAATGAAATTGATAACTCAAAACCCGATTGAAACCAAGAGACACAAAAGATAGTATCCCAATTCACTAAATCGATCCCTCCGATAGTGAAATCATGAATCAATTAGACGAAACAGCAGGCACAAATCAAGAGAGAGAGTGGGAGATTTGATTACTTGAGAACCATGGTTGCTGCTTCTGCTCCTCCTCTTCTTCCTCCTTAGGCTGCTCCCGAAACCCTATACTAGAAACCCTAATTCAATCGATTTCTTTATATAAGAGACGACAACGAGAGAAAGCCATTTTCGTGTATATTTAATTTCGTTAGCCCACACTTTATAGCCCATTATACAGGCCCATAATTTTGTTGGCCCATACATCTTTTATTAATGACGACGTTAGCAATCTCCTCAATCATTTTTTCGCATTAGCCGCCGGTAGAGGGAACTTGTCGTTCGAGCTTAAAACGGCGACGTATCGTAAAGGTAGATGAAAGTTTGAAGAAGTAGCTAAGCTCTGTCTGCACAAGCTTCCAGAAAGAAGAAAATAAAATCAAAGAGAGAGATCCAAAAAATCGGATTCAATCGTCAGAGAGAGAGTTTGTGTTTCCCATTGCGTCTGGATCGGTTAATATGGAGGTGGAGAAGCGGAGCAGCGACGGTGGTGAATACACGTCGGAGGACGAAGGGACGGAGGATTACCGGCGCGGCGGTTACCACGCCGTGCGGATCGGAGACTCCTTCAAGAACGGTCGGTACGTTGTCCAGAGCAAACTCGGTTGGGGCCATTTCTCCACTGTCTGGCTCGCCTGGGACACTCAATCTTCTGTACGCTCCTCTCTCTCTCTCTCTCTCTCGCCAAATTTCTATTTGCTGATTTTCATACGAATTGCTTGAAGCTAATCCTTACAAGGAGGTAGTTCTGTTTCGTTAGTGAACAAAAGGAAATTTTTGTTATGTATTCTCCTTATTTGGTGTCTTTGAAGATGTTTGGAGTGTTATATGAAATGCTTTAAATGTTAGTTTCGTTGCTTTGTTTGTGTGATTTCTTATTCGTATCGAATGCACAGAGATATGTGGCTTTGAAGGTGCAAAAGAGTGCTCAGCACTATACTGAAGCTGCCATGGATGAGATCACCATATTGCAACAGATTGCAGAGGGAGACACTGATGATACCAAATGTGTTGTGAAGCTGTTGGATCATTTCAAGCACTCAGGTCCCAACGGGCAGCATGTATGTATGGTTTTTGAGTACTTGGGAGATAATCTGTTAACCCTCATCAAGTATTCTGACTACCGTGGCTTGCCTATTGCCATGGTTAAGGAGATTTGTTATCACATGTTGGTTGGTTTAGACTACTTGCATAAACAGCTCTCGATCATACATACTGATCTGAAGCCTGAAAATGTCTTGTTACCGTCAACCATTGATCCATCAAAAGATCCCAGGAAGTCTGGAGCTCCTCTTGTTCTCCCCACTGATAAGGATAAGACAGTTGACTCCAATGGAGATTTTGTCAGGAATCATAAGAAAGACGTACATCGAAAGGTAAAGTTTTCGGCTCAGGGAAGTGCAGATAAAAAGGGCATTATTGATTCTGAAAAAGTTCATAAAGTGGGATCATCGGTTAATGGAAAACCGAGTGCTGCAGAGAAATCGATTGAAGAAGACTGTCCTTCTACTTCTGCCACTAATGGATTAGATGGTGGCGAGAAAGTAAAGCAAGGCGGTAAGAAAGGGAGTCGATCGAGTAGACGGCACCTTGTGGCATCGGTTGACCTCAAGTGTAAACTTGTTGACTTTGGTAACGCGTGTTGGACATACAAACAGTTCACAAGCGACATTCAAACGAGACAGTATAGGTGTCCAGAAGTAATCCTTGGATCTACATATTCGACATCGGCAGATCTCTGGTCATTTGCGTGCATATGTTTTGAGCTTGCCACTGGAGATGTACTTTTCGATCCCCATAGTGGAGACAATTATGATAGAGATGAGGTATGCCTAAGTTCCTACCGTCTTTTTACTGCATGGTATCTACATATTTTAGCTTTCTCTTCTCTTGTTTGGTGGGATCATAGTGTGGCAATGAGCTTTCAGATGTATTCAATTTTGTTTCTGGTAGTTTGGGGAATCTAACTGATAAGCACTATAATAGTACAAATAACTGAAATAATTAGGTGTATTTGACCAATTGATTAGTTTTGGGAGCCTTTGGTCTTCTAGAGAGATTTGGGACTCGGAAACAAACCCTAAACTATTCTCAGATATTGTTCGTTGTTGTTTATCTGTAATTTACTTTTTCTGGCTAACAGGACCACTTGGCTTTGATGATGGAGCTTCTGGGAATGATGCCGCGCAAGGTAATAGACTCATTAGCAGGCTGTTAAACTACTAAGGCCTTCTAAATTTCAACTCTTTCTCTGTTGTGTTTTGCAGATAGCTTTAGGAGGCCGCTACTCCAGAGATTTCTTCAATAGGCATGGTGATCTTCGACACATCAGAAGACTGCGTTTCTGGCCGATGAACAAAGTCCTTACCGAGAAGTACGAGTTCAGTGAGCAAGATGCAAATGACTTGAGTGATTTTCTTGTTTCGATTCTTGATTTCATCCCGGAGAAACGACCAACTGCGTCTCAGTGTCTTTTACATTCCTGGATCAACTCTGGCTCTCTAGAACCTTCACTCTCACCTCAAGACCAAAAACCCGTAGCCAAGCTCGATACAGAGAGAGAGAAGAGAGAGAACGAGGAGCAAGAAGCTGTCGAGGCTAAAATGGGGAACGTCGCCATATCATCCTCAGAATCGAAACCAGGTACGAGCCAAAGCTCCTCTCTTAAGCAAGCAATTTGACTTCTGAGATTTGCCTTGTGTTCCGTGATTGAGCGAGGGAAAATTGTGATTTTAAAAATCGCGTCCTGTGCCAATGAGAACTTGAGCCAGAACCACCCCAAGTTGTTTAATAGAAAGACAAAAACTTGAGCTCTCGAAAATTTCATATATGCAGAGTGATATCCTGTTTGTATACTTTCACGAATCCAAATACCATTATTCACATTTAACATATATTTTGATTGAATATACACATCTTCTAAGACCTCTACTGATTTGAAATTTTCATTTCACCAGCTGAATAACAAAACAAGTATAGACCTTAAAAGCGCCAAACAGAAGATTTTTATTTATTACAAAACAAGATTGAAAAAGGCATATGACAAAAGGAAAGAAACTTTCTTCTAATCTTCGTTTTACAAAAGCCCAGAGCATAAAACGCAGTGTTTTATTATATCACAGCTTGCCTTTCTCTTCCACGGTGACTTTCCCCTTCCCTGCCTCTTCATCCATCCCTCCAACGTCGTTAAAAGTTTGACCAGACATCTGATCAGACGTTTTCAGCGACGTCGCCACTTGTCCAGGCCTCGTGTCTTTCACGTCAGCCGTCTTCCCCGAGCCTTCGTCTCCACGCGCCGCTCGGGTCTCATCATCAGACGGCGTCTTACCAGCCAGCTTGCTCTTTATCGCTCCCGTCATGTTCCCCAACGCACCCATTATCGTCCCTTTCTCTTCTTCACCTCTACAAAACAATTAATTATATTTATAATACTCCGTTTTTTACATGTAATTTCATTTGAATATTTTTTATAATGTTGTTGTCACTTTCAAATTAAATTGTTCAACCTCTCGGTGGTCGTATCTTTGATCTCGCGGGCTTTTCCGGCAGTAGACTCGGTCTTTTCTTGGCCCTTTTGGCTAGCGTCGTCTTTAAGTTCTTTGCCCTCAAGTCTCATTTCTTCCATTTTTTGCTTCGCTTCTTCTCCTGCTTCGTCCATTTTTTCCTATTGATTAACAACAACCGACTGTATTACACAACAAGTATATAACTGGTTAACACACATGACTATATTATTATCTTGAATATAGAAAGAGCTAAGCCAATACCTTGGCCGTATCTTTGGTCTCTACAGCTTTTTCCTTGGTTTCTTCTGTCTTGCCTGACAAGAAACCCATAGCTCTCTTCGCCGTGTCCACTGCACTATCTTTCAGTTCACCGATCTTGCTCACTCCTGCGTCTTTCCCTTCTGTCGCTTTCTCCGCCGTATTGTCTTTATATTCGCCCATTTTCTCCGTGGTCTTATCTTTTGCTTCCCTCGCCTTATCCGCCGTTTCCTTTGCTTTCTCTGCCGTTTTATCCTTAGCTTCTTTCGCCTTATCCGCCGTGTAGTCTCTGTACTCACCCATCTTCTCAGCCGTCTTGTCTTTGGCCTCAGTCGCCTTATCCGCAGTGTAATCTTTATATTCACCCATTTTCTCAGCCGTCTTATCTTTTGCTTCTCTCGCCTTATCCGCCGTGTAATCCGCGGTTTCCTTAGTCTTATCCGTAGCACTATCTCTAACCACTCCGGCCTTCTCTGCGGTGGCATCTTTCACCCCCGCCGCCTTCTCCGATGCAACCTCAGCTCCGTTTCTCGTTGACTCGGCAGCATCATGACTTTTCCCTATCACCGCATCTTTAGTTCCCTGCACTGCCTTCATGACGGAGCCTATTAGGCCGGGCCTCTCCGTCGTCTCCTCCAAGGATGAAGGATGCTCCGTCGTTGTCGTCTTCTCCGTCACCTTATACGTCACACCACCTTCTTTGTTGATGTCTCTCAAGTCATCCGCTGCGAGCCTCGTCGCGGCCTCATCAGCACTCCCGGCCTTCGCGGCTTTCTCCGCCTCTCGTTGTCCTGTCGCCATGATTTGTTTTTTTTTCCTCGTTGGCTTGGATACCAAGAAATTTCTGATAGATTCTTGATTCGTTGGAGTTTATTAATATTTAGAGCTGCTTTGTTGATTACTTGATTTTATAGCAAGCGTTTTTGGTTCTAATGAGATGCCACGTGATTACATCGCTAAAGCAACAACTGCCACGTGTGATTTAGTATTGTCATTTTTTTTCCATCGTTACTTACTTTTTAGTATCCTTTTGCGCGACACGTATCTGAGAAGATCGTTCTAGCGAGGAACCATGCCACGTGAACTCTTCATGCAACAATAGCTTTTGACTTAACGTGTAAGCAAGCAATTATGGTCGGTTAAAAAGTAATACTATAAAATTAACAAGCACACTTTCTGATTTGATGAATTCGAGACTTACTTACGGGTTATGATAATACAGCAATACTAATACAAATTATTAAATCACAGACTTCGATCTTATTGTATACTCAGTTACTTAAAACTTAAAACCATAAAAA
Organism: Eutrema japonicum; assembly: GCA_030161315.1. Classification (NCBI taxonomy): domain Eukaryota; kingdom Viridiplantae; phylum Streptophyta; class Magnoliopsida; order Brassicales; family Brassicaceae; genus Eutrema; species Eutrema japonicum. The sequence continues at coordinate 50,109,921 of BSQW01000013.1, forward strand.
AATTTAAGAAAGAGATGGCTTGATTCAAACATTAAATAGACGACAAGTTTTGTTCAGTGATTTGTTAAGAATTCGCAAGTGAATCAAAGATGAATTCGTAAAACAAACTGAAAAAACGATTGAGCAAAATACTCTTTTGGTTTAGAATTTTATTTTAATTAATGGTGTAAATGAATGTTTACAAATTTTAAACATCTTTAACTTGGGAAAAGTGTATTAAATTAGAATATTTGGAGACAAAGCAGTGACATTCTATGATAATTGCAAAACTCTTTTTAATCATCTAATGAAGCGTCGACAAAAAAAAAAGATCTAATGAAGCAATAATCATTCCAAACACATCAGATTAAGGCACATCACATTCTCTCGGTTTATATTGATGGTATCATGAGAGCTTTGTAACAAATTTCTCTTGCAAGAAAAGCCAATGTAAAAGTTGATAACCTAGCAAAACATACAAAAATAGAAACTAAGCAATATGCTATCTTTTGGATTTAATTTCTTTTGAACTGAACGTTGTAACTTATTATTTAATGAATGAATCACGTACGTTGTCGAACAAAAAAAGGAATCCTTAACAATTAACTTAAGTCTCAAACCAATACAAGTATAGAACTAAAAATATGAATATTTTATCTTTGACCCGTTGCTTTCCTAATCTCTTTTACGAGAAAGAGTTTGTAACAGTACATACAGATTTTAATCACCTTTACGTAACATATGATCCGACTGATCTTTTTCACAACTCTGTTTTCAATATAGATGAACCAAAGTTTGATTTCATTTGGATAAGTCGACCATTCACCATCTCATATATTAGGCCCTGGTGTAATATTCATTTGGTGAGAGAGAAATTAATACCATGCTATAATATTCATCTCTCCCTCGATCCATTTAAAAAAGACATCAAGACTATCATCAAAGCAAAACTTCTGGGACTTTTTCAATCGAACCCCACAATGGGTCGAAGTTCCATCTCTGCAAGCTTAATCTATCAAGCCAAGTAATCTTTTTGAATTTTAATATATTAACCTTTTTAACCAAATAAAAAAGTTTGATTTGTGTGTTACATTTGTCATTTCCACATTTGCTTCCATCGGATAACATGACTAGTTAAAAACAATTAGACAAATGGTAAAGAACAATGAAACAAATGAAAGGAAAAAAAGAATACTTAGTTAAATTAAAAAAAAAAATCAGTAGTTAAAATAAATTATACAACATATTTATCATTTGTTGAATGCAAATAACATGAATGAAACTGTTTACAAACATAACATAACATATCCAAAAGAAGAAGAAGAAAAAAAAAATCAGCCTTTAGAGAAGAAGCTAAACACCAGTGGATCATTGAAATATGTGACTCGTGAAACCGGTTAAACTCTCTTATGTGAGAAAAAACTTAAACTTATGTTTTTTTCCTACTAATAATGCAGACTTAGCCATCAAATAATCGTAGAAAAGTCAGAAGAAAGAGGAGAACCAAAAAAAAAAAAAACATAACTAAACGAAAAAATTGAGAGAAAACTTCAAGACCACATCTACACACGATTTCGCCTCTCAACAATCTTTGATGATAATTTATTTAGAAAAACAATCACCTATATATAACTATGTACATCCATAAATAGCCTGCTTTAGACGATCATTTATGAGATCATTATTCTTTTCTTTTGATCATTTATGAGAAAATGGGAACTTCACATTGTCGTCGTCTTCATGGCTTTATTTTGCTTCTTGCTCTGTTTCTTTCCTCTGTGCTAGGTTTAGCTTCAACGATCGATGTTTCTTTTCACGGTGACCGGGAACGTAGTCTCTCTAGCTCCGTGCCTTCCCCTCGTGGTGGATCTAGCGAATATACAATTTGCGTCGATCATAGCGAGGCTAAGGATGGTAAGCCAATTGCATTGAATTTTGATTGCAAAAAAGGATATGTCATGTCAAAGATCAGTTTCGCCGACTATGGCCAATCTACGGGTAGGTGTGGAAACTTTAAACGCGGTAAGTGTGGAGCAAGCAATACCTTGAACATTGTCAAAAAGGTAAATACAATTAATATAAGCATCATTGAACTTGTAAAGAATAGAATATGTATTTCGCATAAGTCATTTAGTGTCTCATTCAGACACACTATTTCACTCATAGTATGCAGCTCAAGTCGATTATGCAAGAAATCAAAAGATTTAAAGAACTACTCTTCTTTATTAGATTTAGAAACTCTCTCAAAACTAAATCTCTCTCTCTTGAAGTTTTATGGAACATCTCTCCATAGCTTCTTATTTATAGGTATAAGCTTCTCCTTTTCCTATTAGGATTACAAATCATATTTCCTTATTTTGCAAGTCCTATTTTCTTTTTCTCTTAATCTCTAGAATCTTCTCTTCCTAGGATTACTTGGTCTTCAAATCTTGGAATTATCCAACATTCTCCCCTTTAATTCCAACATGAGCTTCAATTGCTTCTACTCCAATTAAGCTCCTCATTTCCTTGAATTTGATTCGGGCTAATGGCTTTGTGAGTATGTCCGCCTTTTGTTCTGTGCCGGGAACATGCTCCACCTTGATCTGATCATTCTCCACACACTCTCTAATAAAGTGATACTTTGAAAGTATGTGCTTGCTTCTTCTATGGAACACTGGGTTCTTGGTGAGAGCAATGGCCGACTTGTTGACGATCCTCAACGCGACCTTCTCGTCTTTGTTAAGGAGTTCCCTCATTAACTCTTTAAGCCATATAGCTTGCTTCGCGGCTTCCGTAGCTGCCATGAATTCAGCTTCGCAAGAAGACAATGCGACGGTAGGCTGCTTCTGAGATGTCCAAGTGATTGGGGATGAACCGAGATAAGAGATGTGTCCTGAAGTACTTCTTCCATCATCGGTATCAATATTGTGACTACTATCACTATATCCCATCACTTTGCTTGACCCGTCTCTCTTGAAAAACAAGCCTAAGTTGGTAGTTCCTCTAACATACCTCAAGACATGTTTAAGAGCTTGTCCGTAACATTCTCTCGGGCTTTGCATGTATCTACTCAAGACTCCAACAGAGTAAGCCAAATCTGGTCTGGTGTGAAGTAGATACCTTAAGCATCCAATAGCTCTCCTATATTCTGTAGCATTAATCTCTGACTCCTCCTCTGCTTTTGAGATTTTCGTGTTTGAATCCATTGGTATGTGAGTCAAGTTACACGAATCCATCTTGTTATTAACAAGGATTCCTTGAGCATAACCCTCTTGTTTGATTTGTATTCCTTCGGCTCCTTGAATCACTTCCATGCCAAGATAATATGTCAACCTTCCAAGATCTGACATCTCGAATTCTCTTGACATCTCTTTCTTGAACTGATCAATGACCTTCCTTGAAGTTCCTGTTACGAACAAATCATCTACATAGATCGCAACAATTAGGAAGTATTTCTCATTCTTTCTTAGGTAAACAGTTGGTTCCTTTACGCATCTCTTGAAGCTCATCTCCTTCAAGACATTATCAAGCTTTGTATTCCAAGCTCTAGGAGCTTGACGTAAGCCATACAGTGCTTTATGAAGTCTGTAGACTTTGCTTTCCTCTCCTTTCTTCTCAAACCCTTCTGGTTGGTTTACATACACTAACTCGTTGAGATCTCCATTCAAGAAGGCTGTCTTGACGTCTAAGTGATGTATTTCCCATCCTCTTGTTGCTGCAAGAGCTATTAGAAGTCGAATAGTTTCCATCCGAGCCACAGGTGCAAAAGCATCATCGAAATCAATGCCTTGTTGTTGAACATAGCCCTTTGCCACAAGTCTCGCTTTATATTTACTCACCGAGCCGTCTGCCTTTCTCGAGTCTCGTTTAAATTCATCTCTTGGTGTTCTGCTGGTCTTTCGGGGCATGTTGATACATAGTGACCATGTTTGTCACATCTCCAACATATTATTTTGGACCGGTCTTTCTTTTGACGTTGGTCCGTATTTTCTCCTCCTTGGTCTCGGCTGTTGGACCTTCCTCGTCCCCTGCCTCTGCCGGAGTTATCATTGCCCTGATTTCCTCTTCCATACCCTCCACGGTTACCTCTTCCTCTTCCTCTAGCTCCTCCTCGGAAGTTTCCGTAACCTCCACGGGTATTGGTAGAATTGGAAAACATGAGTTTTCCTTGATCTTCACTAGGAGTTTCCCCTCCTACACGCTCTTCATACGCTTTGATTCTCCCAACGATGTCTTCAAATCCAGTTTTTTTAAGGTCTAGGACTTGTTCTAGGGAGGCAACAATTCGTATGAACTTGTTTCTTGGGAGTCCTGTTAAAAACTTCTTCACAAGTTTTGTTTCATCGATGGTTTCTCCAAGAGAGGCTGATTGAGACGCAAGGCCTGATATCTTGCCCGCAAAATCATCAACCGTGTCGTTATCATTCATCTTAAGTCTATCTAGCTCTGCCATTAGGGTTTGTAACCTCGCTTCTTTCACTCGGTCTGATCCCTGGTGACGAGATTTGATAGCTTCCCATATGCCTTTTGCGGAGTCCAGCTCTCCTATTTGTAATATAAGTGTCTCAGGGACAGATTGGAACAATAGTGCTGTCGCCACATCGTTCTTCTTTTGATCCGCGTTTCCTGGATCGATTGTGTCCCATACTTCACTTACTCGAAGAGTAATCTTCATCCTCATCGCCCAAACTGTGTAGTTTGTCGATGTTAGCATAAGGCAGTGGATAGATGGTGTTCCGAGGTCCTTTGTTCGCTGCGGTGGTGGATTGTCTCCCATGTTTGGCTACGTGAGTCACAACACACGTCTGCGTTGATCGTGTCTTCGAATCGCAACGCTCTGATACCAATTCAAGTCGTTTATGCAAGAAATCAAAAGATTTAAAGAACTACTCTTCTTTATTAGATTTAGAAACTCTCTCAAAACTAAATCTCTCTCTTGAAGTCTTATGGAACATCTCTCCATAGCTTCTTATTTTATAGGTATAAGCTTCTCCTTTTCCTATTAGGATTACAAATCATATTTCCTTATTTTGTAAGTCCTATTTTCCTTTTCTCTTAATCTTGAAAATCCACTTCAGTCCTATGGGCTTCACCCCATCAGGTTTATCAACAAGTTCCCATGTTCTGTTTCTTATGATGGAGTCTAGCTCTGTTTTCATAGCTTCGATCCATTCACGTAGATTCTTAGCTTCATAGTAGTTCTCCGGTTCTCCGTCAATAGTTAATAGGAGTTTCTCAGCTTCTATTTCAGCTAGTAGAATGTAATCATCAAGATACCTTGGCTTGTTAATAGCTCGACCATATCTAGTCACCATTTGTTGATTCTCTGTTTCTTCGTCATCAACACCTCCATCTTTTTCTTCTTCGTTTTGGTTTATAGGTTCATGTTCTTCATGATCATCATTGTTGTTTTGATTGTCATCATGTTCGTTTCCTTCCCTTATAAACCTTCCGTGAGATAGCTTAAACATACCAGGCTCTCCAAAGGTTTGTGTTGATGTAGAAGACCAATCCCAAGCTTTCTTCTCATCGAATATAACGTCTCTGCTTACAATCACTTTTCTCGTGTTTGGATCATAGAGACGATATGCTTTGGACCCTGGTTCTGTTCCCAGATGAATTACCCTCCTCGACCTATCAGATCTAGCTTCTTAAGGTGAGGCACCGTATTCTTCACATAAGCAACACAACCAAAAATCCTTAGGTGTTCAATGTTAGATTTCTTGATTTTAAAGCATTCATACGGAGTCTGACCGGCTAATGCTTTAGTGGGAACACGATTGATGAGATATGTTGAATGACGTACGACTTCTCCCCACATATCATTCGGAATCTTCATTGCTTTAAGTAAGCTTCAAATCTTCATTTAGTGTCTCATTCAGACACACTACTTCACTCATAGTATGCAGCCACACGTATAGACTCAATCTCAAGAACAGGATGGGCCCTCTTCTTAGTTTTAAGAGTCTTCCCGCAACACCGTCCATCTCGTCCATGATAATTGGATCAAATTTACAACTGAAAAATAGTTGTTTCATTGTGACATGGTTCCATATAATTAAAAAAAAGAAGCAATGTTCCAAAAAGCTTTATTTTGATGAACAAATACCTTACGTACTGTTTCATTTGTTCTCTAACAGATTTTGCTGCGAATAGTTTTGAGCCCTAGCGTCTCGTACACCTCGTACATGTGGCAACCTTAGAAGCCAACAACAATGGTAAATGCATGTAAGGGCACCCATCGATAGGTTTTTAGAGGGTATTTCATGATTAAAAAAATGAAAAAAATTGAAAAAGGATAAAAGAGAAACATGAACGATTCTCGTTTGAGAACCCAGAAAAAAAAATCTGAGATACTCACGAACAACGTGTCATATAATAATTGGTTCAACTTTTTTTTTTGTAAACAAAATAATTATCTAATTAAACTATTAATATTATATTGCTTAGATACTCTCTACGGTATCTAAACCGATGTGGGTGCTCTAAGTTCTGGTTTACAAAAAATTACCAAAACACCATCGTAAACTCTATCAGTTTGAGCCACCAAATTTTGGTGACTTAGAGCATCATTATTGGGAGAAACCCATTTGGGTTTCTTAAGTAATATTTAATTATAAATTTGAAGTTAAGAAACTTTTGTTTTTGCTGCTTTATTGGTAGAACCCTATTAGGGGTTCTTAAATTTTTTTTTTTAAAATAATTTTGTTTTATTTTAAATAGAGTTTATTTTTTTAATTAAACATAGTTGACATAAAAACATAACATTTTAAACATTGATTTTGAAAAAAAAAAATGCAAAAAACGCTCAATTTGGATTTTTTTTGTTTCTGATCTTGTCTATGAATCGCTTCCTGTTCATCCACCGAACGATTCCAATTCATTAATATGTAAAAAAAGTTTAGAATTTTAAAGTTGAAGTTAAGAAAAAGTTTTTAAAAAATTATTAACTTTTTTTTTAAAGTTAAAGTTAAGAAAAAGTAAAAAAAATCCGGCAAAAAAAAAAAATCTTGCAAAAAAAAAAACTGGCAAAAAAAGAAATCCGACGAATTAGAAGTTGACATATGTCTAAGAACAGTGTAAGAACCCCTTTAAGAACCGGTTCTTAAAGTCCTTATTTAAAAATCGGTTCTTACACTGTTCACAATTATTATTATTTTTTTAATTTTATTTTGGTTAAGAAATCCACTAAGATACTGCAATAATGATGCTCTTAGAATCCAAAAAATTCTAAAATAACAAGCGAGAGAGATTAAAAAACGAATATATAAGATGGAGAGATGATTCAAGCTTTAAAGGAATTAGTTAGATAAGAACAGTTGAAGCATTTTTGGACTGATCAGTCGAGTCCAAACTGATCGGCATATATAAGCTGAAAGAGATGAGGGCATGATTACTAGATTCCATTTTATTAGCGTAGTTGAAACAACTGGTAGAGAAAATGAGAGCTACATCGGCTAAGTCTTGCTATCGAAGTGACATTCCATTCTTCCATTTCAATACCGCTTTTTCTCTCTTTTTGCTATCTAAAAAAAACAAGAGTTTTTGCACTTTATGAACATAAATCTAGAATTTTAATAATATTTGGGCCCTGCTTAAGAATCTCCTTAAAAAATCTAGAACATATAACATTATCCGTTTGATGGTTTATGTTATATCTTTTGTTGCGGCTTTGTTTGGTTATTCGTAGTTTTTTGGTCGATCTGATTTTTTTTTGTATTTCTGTAATCTCTGTCAAAATTGAAAATAGTATAAAATTTAACATTTTATTATAAAAAAAAAATCCATTTAATCAAGTTAATCCAAGATCCAATGATTGGCCTACTCATACATAGTAAAAGAGAGAGATAGATAATGAAACAAAACTCACATGTTACATAAAAATAAAAGATAAGGATGAAAGATTCTTCTCTAATTGTGAAAGTAGAGGTAGAAATGAATCTTCATCAAAATTGTTTAGAAGGGTCTAGATCCGAAAAAAACTTAATTAAGAGAAAATAAAACTTAGGTTTATCTATTTGTATATATATTTTTGTTTGTTGACTATCTATTTGTATAATCTAATTGAAGAGTAATACTACCTTTTAGTATATATTTATCTTGCTTTATAAAAAAAACAAATTTATTACCAGAAAATATTAAACCCTCAAGGATCCCTTTGTATCCCAAAAGCAAAAGGGTCAAAACATTTAAATAAAAGGGAATAAAACAAACAATTTTTTTTATTATATGTTTCTTTTGTTTTTTAAGCTGACGTCATAAAGAACTGGTTCGTGTTCAACGAAGTGGCTTCGATCCTTGACGTCAATACGAAAACACGAAGAAGAAGAAGAAGAAGAAGAAGAAGAAGAAGAAGAAGGTTGGAGACAAATATTAGCCTCCAATGGACCTCAATCGCAAGCACAAGGTACCTCTTGCTTCTTATTCTTCCGCTACTGTTGAACTTACTACCATTTTTGGATGCTGTGTTCTGATCATCTTTTTTTTTCACGAGAGAGATTCTGATTATCGATTATGTTTCCCTTTCGGTTCTCTTTCGAATTCGATCCCAACTCTCACTTCTTTTTTTCGCACTGAATTTTGGTTTTGGTTCGAAAATTTGTCTTGTGAAATCGGTGGGTCTATATGATAACTTTCTCGATGTGAAATTATCACTTTTCTTCGGGATTAATTCTTATAGCACTCAGATTTCGGATGCCTCAGTTTGGAATCAGATTACAATGAGTTTCCAAAGGGAATCAATTAGTTTCATGGAAACTTAGGAATACAGAACTGAAATATCTGCTTTGAAAAATTTGGTGATCGAAGTTTTGAATAAATGTCCTTAATTGGTGCATGATGATGAACCTGTGATTGTTGAAACGAACTCTCATCAGGTGTCCCTCAGAGGCGCCAGTAGTGGGGAAATATCAAGGGATGCTTTGCTAGCTAAAGTGTCACAAGAGAGGGAGCTACGCAGTTATACGAGACGGGCTAACGCTGCAGCACTTTTTATTCAGGTACTTCGATCTGTTGACTTTGGCTTGAAGTGGTGAACAGAAATTACCCCCGTGTGTTACCTTTCTGAATCTCTCTAAACATCCAAGCAGCAGTGGTTAAAAAATCTCTTTATTTGTCTGTGAGAGAATGTTTTGTGTAGTTATGTTCTACCATTTATATGGTTATTCGTATTGGAATAAGTGGCGAAGCTTGCTGTCATCGTTTCCAGTACATTGTTAGAATTATTCTGAGTTGGAATCCTATGGATGTCATTTGTGGTTTAATGGGACTTTATCTCAGCTACATAGACGGATGCATAAACTTACACCGTTTTCCAATACTTGTAGAGAGTTTGGAGGTCATACAGTGTGAGAAAGATGGCAGCTATAGAGCTCCGAGAGGAGTGGGAGAATTCACTGAGTTGCCGTTCTGATACACTGACTAAAAGTTGGGTTTCAAGCAGAGTATTGAGACCTTTTCTCTTCTTTATCAGATCTTTGTCTGTCCAACATCAAAAGATACAGGCAAGAGATATACTCTGCATGAAAACTTGCTTTACGATTCTATTGGAGAGCATCAACTCTAATGGTATGATTGTTTTTCTGCATTCGCTGGCCGTGCAAATCAGAACAGAAATAAATCTTACTTTTTATCAAAAAAAAAAAAAAAAAATCTTACTTAAGTGGATGCTGCTATTGTCTTTTGCAGATCAGGAGTACAATTTTTGTTCACTAGCAGTTGGTACATTTGAAGAGAGTAAAACATGGGCCTGTCAAACACGAAGGCTGGTTTCTCTCTGCTCTTTCCTTCTCATGGAGTCTAGTTATTCACAGGAAAGGATAAAAGATGTTCTTGGTGTTAATGCCCTTGCATTACGTATCCTTATTGTTTTAACTGATCCCAAAAGCTGGAAGATCGTTACAAAGGACAATTTTAAAGATGCAGAAACAGCTGGAAAGATGATCATTCAGTTTATCGGGAGCTGTAAAAGTGGATATTACACAGCAGTTAGAAGATATATCAAGACATTAACCAAACATACAGATGAGAGACTATTGATTACAACAAGTGCAGTAACTTTGGCCTTACGACCATTCCATGCGAGACATGCTTTTGTTGATAACAATCAACCAGACACGAATTTGGTTGTTGAAGAATATGTTTCTCTAATACTGACGATTCCTCGACTTGTTTGCTGCCTGCCAAGCGCTCTCATACGTGCACTGAAGCACAAGAGCATACTAATGCCAAGCTTTCACACTATAATGGTAAAACTCATTAAAAATTTCTTAGACCAATTAATTTCTTGTCAACGTCTCAAAATAGAATGTAGAGAGAATGGGTTGACTTGTTTTAAATCTCTGTTACCTTTTTGGATGAACTGGTTGCGTTTTTCCAAACAATCGAAGGACTTATTAAAGTGTGGCAGGTGACAGCAGATTTTGAGGGACAAAATCTTGACCAGAATATCGGAAATAGAGCATTCAGAGAAGCAAAGTTGTACCATGGAGATTCCCTCTGTTGGATGGGCTATTGGGAACATCATATCCCTGGCATCAGTTAGTGAAATCGATTTTATGGACCCACAAGAATCCAATCCAGAGATGTTTTATGTCTTGTACGTTCATGTTATTGTGACTCTTGCTGAGAATCTCTTGTCTCGGGTTGAAAATGTTGGAATTCAGGATAGTCATCTTGATTTTGAGGCCATATCAGATGAGACTGGGAAAGGAGAAAATTCTGCGAAGATATTGTTTGTGGAATTGCTTCGACCAGTGTGTCAACAATGGCATCTCGCAAAACTGTTGGCAGCTTCTGGGAAAGATATTCGTGTTATAGTAGATAAAGATGCATCGGCGAGTAGTAAGAAAGGATCAGAAACACTAGAACTGTTTGATATTGCACGATTCTATTCGTGCATGTTGAGAATCTTCTGCGTGCTGAATCCTGTTGTAGGTTCTTTTCCTGTCCTTAACATGTTGTCCTTCTG